>CM057346.1:145134578-149934578 GCA_030015575.1 Agapanthus africanus
GAAACCTCTGTGTAGGACTCTAAAGACTCGTCAATACGCCGGGTAGCAGGTGATGATCATATCAAACACCCACAAGCCGCAAGCGGTCTGCTAAACGTAACGGCCACCCGGGTATTGAGCGATCAGAAGATCGACGAGCAAGCCCGCTCACACTCCTGTGAATCCAACCAGTAACACTTACCGTACAGTCCGGTCTGATCGTCTGATATGTCGCATATCTCGCCTAGGGGTGGTAAACGTCAGACCCCAATAGCTCGATAAGTCGTGTCGATATGAGGTCTATAATATTTCGAGAAACTACTGGTAACACTTACCAGTAAATCTCAGCAACCCTGGCCAGGGATTTCCTGTTATAGCCAATCGAACACAGAGCAACATCAACCCCCTATACCGGGAGAACGAATCCCCTCCTATCGCTCATTGCCTCCATGTGATTCGGGACTGTACCCAAAAACCACCGTTTTGCACGCCCTCTTGGACGTGGTAAGGTGGAAATCAAAGGACAGTGGGAACCACACAAGACTCTATGACGATCTCGGGTCAACAAACTACTCTGTACCAGTGTCACCCGAGAACTGCCATCTGACGTAAGGTATAATACCATCTGGGAGTTCTCGGCGAGTCCGTCCAGTGTACCCAGTCTCCATTGAGCACCCGCATATCATCTCTGATGTCAAACACCAATGGATATGGGATCATCCATCGCCCATCTGTATGGGTCGAGAAAGTATACGCTAGTCTACTCTGGTATATCGATGCCCCATCTCGATACACCCACGACTAGGGACCATGAAGGATGTACTTATGGACTACCATATCCCCACTAGTATGATCTGCATCATAGTCCAGGTAGTCAAGTACACATCCTAAGGGTTTTACCAACATGTAACAGAGAGACATTCAGTATACATGTTAAGGTAAAGAGTAACCAGATAGCATACTATCATGTCGAGCAAGAAAGTCCTCCCTATATATGTCCCAGCATCCACTACAATATACATCCTATGTATAGTAATGGCCTCTAGGGCATACATATAACTAACAATCTCCCACTTGCACTAGGGTCATCTGATAGCAGTGGTTGTAGTATCTCATACTCAACCATCCCATAAAAATCTCTCTCTGGGAATCAGGCCTTTGTGAGTGGATCCGCTGTGTTGTCCTCTGAGTCTACTCTCCTAACCTTGATCACCCTAGAGATCATCCATCTCCATGATCAGGTGACACTGCCTTAGAATATGTCTGGATCACTGATGGGACGGACGTTCCTTGGCATAAGCCACAACTCCATTGTCACACAATGGGAGGAACAGAGTTCATCTCATGAACAAATATATACACCCAGACAGCCTCTTTGGTAGCATCTTAAGTAGCGATGTATCCAGCCTTTATCATCTAGTATGCCACGGTATCTATCTTGGAATCTTTCCAACATACCGTCCCTTTACTGAGGGTAAAGACAATGCCTGTGACTGACACTCAGTCGTCATTATCACCCTGGAACACTTCCAGTGATTCTTCCCAGGATCGCGTGATACCATCTCACTACAGCTAGTGAGTATCCTAATATCCATTTAGATCTATCTTATAGATCCAAAACCCAGGATTTACTAGGTATCACTTTGATCCTATGTGGAGAATTATTGTGATAAGCGGAGATTGATCGAGCGTAGCATAGGAAACTCCTTTCTTATCAAGAGTATGACATCCACGTACTCTACGAGAATCACCACCATACTCCCTACTACCCTTTTTGTTTATACAAGGTTCATCTACCATTTTGATGATGTCAAACTCTTTGACTTATCCATCAAAACAGATGTTCCATCTCCGCGATGCCTGCTTTATCTTATAAAGCATCTTGTCTACGTTTCCGCTACTCCCACTGTCTACGAAGCCCTCTGGCTGTGTACTTATAGACGCTCTCTTCTAAAACAGCATTTAGAAAAGCAGTCATGGCACCCAACCGCCAGATATCGTAGTCATGGTATGTAGCCGTGGCAAGTAGGATCTGGATGGACTTAAGCATAGCCACTTGAAAAGGTTTCATCATTATCCACGCCTGGTCGATGACGAAAAGCTTTAACAAGTCTAGCTTTGAAAGTCTCAACTTTTCCATCTACACCAAGTAATCTTCTCAAGATTTACTAGCTCCTGATGGGGATTTAACCCTTCAGTTATAGCAACCAAAGTCCATACTTTGTTGGTGTACATGGATTCCATCTCAGATCACTAAGCATCCAGCCATTCTTACAGAGTCCCACTCCTGATGGCCAGCTCGAAACTAGTTGGGTCATCATCTTATGATGCAATCCTCGCTCCCACTGTCATAGAGAAACCGAAGTATCTCTCAGGCGGGTGAGGAACCTTACTAGATCGGCGGAGAGGCTGAGGTTCGTTGGTAACTATTGAATCCTTTGGTTCTGTCAAATCGTCAGCTGCAGTTTTGTATAGCTGGAACCTTTCCAGTTCTACATAACAGATCTTGCCTCGAGCTTGTCCGGATTATGCTTTTAGACATAGCCCGGACAACCCCAAATCTTAACCAACTTAAGAGATGGGCTCTTCCCTTATCATATCAAATATGAAGTGGTAGGCAACTGATTCGATTTGAACCCTATTCAATAGGTATGCAGCTTCTCAAGTGCATAACTCCCAAAAAAGGAAACAGGTAACTCAGTAGTACTCATCATAGAGCACACCATATCATATAGGGTGCTATTGCTCCGCCCTGATATACCATCGTGCTTTGGTGTATTCGGAGGAGTAATGCTGAGAGAGAATCTCATTCTCCTTTAGAATAGTCCAGGATTTCCATGCTCAAGTATTCTCCTCCTTGATCTCATCATAGGACATAATACTTATACCCGTATTTTGGTTCTCTACTTCTAACTTATATTCCGTGAATATCTCAAAAGGTTCGGACTTGTATTTCAACAGGAACATATGTCTGAATCTTGAGAGATCATCAGAGAATGTAATAAAGTACAAATAACCAATCCTGGCATGTGTAGACTGGGGACCTTACATACATCATCATGTATCAGTCCCAAGAGTTCACTAACTCTTTCTCTGTTTCCAGTAAACGAAGCTATGGTCATCTTATCTTTGTGACATGACTGGCAAGTTTCACAAGATGTAAATTCAAACTGATTCAAATATGCATCTTCATGTAACTTCAGCTAGTCGGGTCGCATTGATATGACCTAGTCTACAATGCCTCAAGAGGGATTCGTTCATTTCTGAACTCTTCCTCTTGTGTGTGTTCCGTATACTAAGAACTGTAGTTTGATTTAGAACATCAATGCTTTTAGATAACGTGCCTGAACCGATCAACTTTTGATATAGGAAATGTTCAAACCATTATCCAACTATACAAAATTTTATCATTTCTTTACTAATAAAGAGATAGATATGATTTTGTATATCAGGTTCGGTATCTAATAACATTCGTTCAGAATCAATGTATTTGGAATACAGGGTGACAGTGACCAACAGACTTGGCTGCAACACTTGCCCCGTTTTCTGTCTCATGAAACTTATCACCCGTTCTCAGTTCTCTACCTTTCTGTAGCCCTATGTAACAGATTACATATCTGGGATCCTGATCTGGTATCACATACCCAGGACGTAGAGGATACAGAGAAACAGTTCTTTGTAATGAACACACCCGAAGATGATGCATCAGCATGCACTCTCTTCGTTTGGGTGGCACGGGAATTCTGGTAATCCCCAATTTCCTGCTCTGTCTTATAACAATTATAAGTTGGAGCGGGACCAACGTTCCCCAGCTCAGTATAACAAGCGGGTTCGGTCAAATATCCGTATTATTATCTTGATTAAGGCGTGATATGGTCGCTACCTGGAGAGAGAGAGAAGAAAACACTCAGCGTGCGCTCTTGCAAGAATAGATTGGTTATTATTTTATCTAATCAGGATGGCTCCCACTGCTTTTTATCAAATCTTCCTTCAAACCCTAAAAGGAAAGACTAGCCGGGATTAATTACACACTACAAGTTCGCCAATCTTTCAGCCAGGCCAGTGTCGGTACTTTGAGGGAGGTCCCCCGTGCTTTCGCACGAACCTAATTAATGTAAACCTCGTTTTCCCAGAGGCGTAACCCCGTTGACACCTTTCTAGACACCTACTTGATCGGCTAATTGTAATGTGTAAAACTCTCCCAGGAGTAACTCTTACTCGCAGCGGGTATCGGGATCCAACTATCTCATAGAAGGTATGCAATCTCATTGCAAATTTCAACACTTGAAATTCCCGATAATATTTTGCCCAGAACGATCTATGACCTTGACAAGGTCAACAAACCATAGACCGCAAGTCAAGTTCAACCCGTCATTTCTTGATTGAATCAAACCCACCCGCACGACCCTTGACAAGGTCAACAAGGCCGCACGACTACCCTAACCCAATCTACATCATATGCATAAGCAGATAAATACTGGTTAGCTACCGCACACTGCGCCTTGACAAGGTCAACAAACGCAGCACGAATACTAAACAGGATTTATCTGAAATGACGGAGGGCTACGATAGGTTTTTCTGAAAACCTATTGCGTAATGAACTTGATATCGTTGTAGGATCGAATGAATTTAAAAATGGAGTGTTTTTGAGGCTTTTCTAGTTTTGCTAAAGGAGTCACTCCCGGTGAAGGGATCGTCGGTCCTTTCCTCGTCGAATGAGGTGCGGGATATATCATATATATCACTGTGCAAAGCAAAAACTGTTAAAAGCAATCAAAAGACAAACCGAGTGTGTAGCATCTGCCAGTTATTGCTAAAGGAGTCACTCCCGGTGAAGGGATCTCGGTCCTTTCCTCATCGAATAAGGTGCAGGATATATCACATATACCTCTGTGCAAAGCAAGAAATTTAGCTACCTATTTATTTTGAAATTCGATTCTACAACATCTTAGGTTTCTTTTATTTCATTAATCATATTAATGAAGTCCCATCATTTAAAATACCTAAACATCACAGATAAATACGACGTACACTTATGCCATCCGCATTCGCCTCGATGTCCCCTCGTGCACCGTTAGGTTAGGTGACTAACGGCAGAGCGGGGCAGGGCGAGCGCGGGTGTAAAACATAAGTAACGTCTATATAATATATCATATATACTATATAGTGTATCCATTACAGAACATATCACATGATCACATCACATATATCGCAGCAAAAGAATCATATGAAATATTGGATATACTAGGACGTCCGTGTTTTCAATACGAGCCAGTATAAAACACGGATTCCATGATCGCGATGAATAGCCAAACCCACACCCCAAGACCCCTACGAGAGCGGCAAGCAACCCTACCAATTCTAGAGTTAGGAGACCCGGACTCGACTCCTCGAGTTGGTCTCCCACTGGACTCCAGAACCCGGTTACTTGTGCTCCCCTCCTTGGGTCTATCCTAGTGCGGAAAAGTAAATAATATACAAAATGTGAAATCTTCCGCAACCTGGAAGTGCCCCAATAAAAGAATATTACATACAAGTTTTTACATGAATGAAAATGAAAAACACTCATCTCACATAAAAAAAACCCGGCTATTCAAACACGACGATCCAATATAAAATATCCAGCAACACATAACATCACATGTCATCAACGTAAGTATATATGCGCATCCCAATTGTCGTTGACATATAGCAACGAAACCGGCGATATCACATATTACACTTACGGTCACAGAAAAGAAAGTGTAAAACTACAACAGTTGGAATCCGCAACCTCCATAGACATCACATGCCTAACCATATGAATTACTTAGACATCGCATGCCTAACAATTATAAACCCCGCATTTTAGTCTCAAAATTGAAAACTCTTTTCAATATCAAGTCGGGCAATTCAGCAAGATTCCCGACATCCCGATCGAATGCTCGTTGCAAACTTCAGTAGACGGCCGCACCCCCGACACCGTCGACGAAGTGCACCAAGGCGGAACACCGCTGCCGTGAGCACCCGAACGGATGCTTTCGGCGACGGGGTTCTCCTACAGTCACTTGGTCGGGGCTATGGAGTGAGGCTGTCTATTAAGTTTACCCGGCGAGTATCCGCGTACGCTACGTGATTGCGACGGACTTTTGATCACATCAAAATTCCGTGGCAACCGATCAAGTGAGACTAAACTGCTATGTTTATAACATTCATTCAGTTATCTCATAACTTCTTGTGGATTCCAAGTATTGTACCACATTCCGGATAAATAGAAAATGTTAAACTTTCCGGTCGAACATTCAAACACCCAAGTTTTCCCGATACAGATCAACACATGAAACAAGTCTAAAAACATTCAGTTCGTGCCTCAGTACCAACGGTCCAGCCGTAGAAGGGTCAAGCCAACGCCTCACATGTGGCACGCCGTACTGCCCTAAACCCGAAGGTTCAAAGGGCAGTTCAAGACGGTCACATAATCGAGTTAAGGTTTGTTGTCTTCTAGAGGGACCATCGTATTACTTGCACTACTTAGAACGTCTTTAAATCTCGGAAAAATCCAACACTTGGAAATTTTCCGGTAAGGGAAAAATTGGGTATTTATATCCGTTCGAACTTTTTAACATATTCAAAAATTATCCGGAAAACCACACAGACAAAATTTGATAATCCGATCGAACATTCGAATCCCCAAAACAACCCAGAAATTTCAACTCTTGAAAAAATATTAAAAATTCCCAGGAAAACCAGCACTTGAAACTAAGAATTACTGTGCAAAATACATTATATAAAGAGGCCGTACGGCCGCGGAACCGCCGCACAAGCCATGCTCGTGCCGCGGAACCGCGACAACTTTGTGGAATTGGGCTATCGAATTTCACAGTAACTCTTAGATATTCCTGCTTATTTTTCTGCATATTTTTAATATCGAAAAACTCCAGATTTTGGAAAAAGTCCAGAGAGCATGTTTGTGTTAGGGTTTCGGGTTCGTTCGGGTTTCAAACTTCGTCTACGCATCGCCTAAGGCTCTAGCTAGGCTCTGATACCACTGTAGGGTTCCTAGGCACTCTCAAGAGGTCTCACAAGGCATCAACCATGCCAATTTCAAAATTTACGGTGCCGAGAAACCCTAGACTACTGATCGTTAACTAGAAATCTAGGCGACCAAAGCAACTAGTTTACAACTAAACTAAAAGAACGGAAATACAACCTTTGTAGATCCGTTTCTCCACCTCCATTGCTCCATGATGAAGTCCTCTCCGCTGTCCAAATGCAATCCCGGACTCTAGCGTCGGCTTCATCGGAGAAATGGGCGGGCAAGGTCGTCGGCTTCATGCCGAAGATGATCTACGTCGAGGCATCACAAGATCAAGCTCCCACATCACCAAGTCATGAAACTTGTGAAGAAAACACACTCTACTACTTGGCAAGAGGTAGAGGATGAAGAAATAGGAGGTGGGTTCACTTTAGAATTGGATTTCTCACTCTTTTCATCAAGTTGCCATTGATGAGGCAAGCTTTTTCTTCAAGAAGAAGATCAAGAAGAAGAAGATAATATTATGATAAGTTTATTTAAAATGAATAATAAAATCAATACTTATCATATGCTAACCTTAGTTAGGTGTAGAGAATAGACCATGGTTAGGTTTAATGGTTTAGGGTTAAGCATGAGACAAATTGTCATGTAGTCAAAGCTTCATGAAGCTTCAATTACAAACAAAGAAAGCCACCATTTTCCTCTTTATGCTTATCATTTTCCAAAATGAATAAACAAATAAATAAATGAATAAATAAGTAATGGATAAACAAAACCCTAATCATTAGTTTAACCATGGTTTATTCTTTACACTTAACCAAGTAAATATGCATCATCAAACATGATACAATCATTTGCACAAAAAGTATATCACATATACAACTTGTACATCCAAGTGAGAAAATCCATTTAAAGTGAACCAATACTAGTTAATGCAAAGTAATATATCAAATATATAATTATACATTAAATCATTAAATCAACACTTGATTTAACGATCCGGTCATATCGCATGTGACCGACTAATATGCAATGTATCGGCTTATCGAATCAATCCTTGATTCGATAACTAGGTTATATCGCATACAACCATATCGATACATTCATCGCGAGAATAGAATACGGTGTCACATACACGCATTATTCTCGGTCCCGCACATATCTCATATGCGCTCCTATTTTGTTTCGCTTGAGCCAGGAAACCTCTGTGTAGGACTCTAAAGACTCGTCAATACGCTGGCAGCAGGTGATGATCATATCAAACACCCACAAGCCGCAAGCGGTCTGCTAAACGTAACGGCCACCCAGGTATTGAGCGATCAGAAGATCGACGAGCAAGCCCGCTCACACTCCTGTGAATCCAACCAGTAACACTTACCATACAATCCGGTCTGATCGTCTGATATGTCGCATATCTCGCCTAGGGGTGGTAAACGTCAGACCCCAATAGCTCGATAAGTCGTGTCGATATGAGGTCTATAACAATTCGAGAAACTACTGGTAACACTTACCAGTAAATCTCAGCAACCCTGGCCAGGGATTTCCTGTTATAGCCAATCGAACACAGCGCAACATCAACCCCCTATACCGGGAGAGACGAATCCCCTCCTATCGCTCATTGCCTCCATGTGATTCGGGACTGTACCCAAAAACCACCGTTTTGCACGCCCTCTTGGACGTGGTAAGGTGGAAATCAAAGCACAGTAGGAACCACACAAGACTCTATGACGATCTCGGGTCAACAGACTACTCTGTACCAGTGTCACCCGAGAACTGCCATCTGACGTAAGGTATAATACCATCTGGGAGTTCTCGGCGAGTCCGTCCAGTGTACCCAGTCTCCACTGAGCACCCGCATATCATCTCTGATGTCAAACACCAATGGATATGGGATCATCCATCGCCCATTTGTATGGGTCGAGAAAGTATACGCTAGTCTACTCTGGTATATCGATGCCCCATCTCGATACACCCACGACTAGGGACCATGAAGGATGTACTTATGGACTACCATGTCCCCACTAGTATGATCTGCATCATAGTCCAGGTAGTCAAGTACACATCCTAAGGGCTTTACCAACATGTAACAGAGAGACATTCAGTATACATGTTAAGGTAAAGAGTAACCAGATAGCATACTATCATGTCGAGCAAGAAAGTCCTCCCTATATATGTCCCAGCATCCACTACAATATACATCCTATGTATAGTAATGGCCTATAGGGCATACATATAACTAACACCGCTCACTGCCTCCATGTGGCTCGGGACTGTACCCAACTAAAACCTGTTTGCACGACTCCTTTGAGCCGCGGTAGGGTAGTAATCAAAGCACAGTGGGAACTTATACGAGACAAATGATGATCTCCGGTCGACTGACTAACCTGTACACATGTCACCAGGGAACTGCTATCTGACGATATGTATATTACCAACTAGCATGTTCCCGGCGAGTCCTGTCCGGTGTACTCATAACGCAATGAGCACCTGTATACATCTTAGGTAAACCAACTGACACCAATGGCTTGTGAGACCGGCCACCGCCCCTAGTCGGGGTCTCGACTGTATACACTAGTCTACTCTGGAGTATCGATGCCCTATCTCGAAACTCCCATGACTAGGGACACTTTAAGGATGTGCTTATAGACCCCAGATCCCACGTATATGATCGCCATCATACTGCTGGCAGTCAAGCAAGAATCCTATGGGCTCTATCAACATGCAATAGTGAAATAAAGCATGTATACGATGATAAAGACAAACCAGATAGCATACTATCATCTCGAGCAAGACTGTCATATCGGTATAGGTCATCCCTCAATCATTGCAATCACGTACATGCGATCCAATAATTGACTTTGAGGGCACTATATCCAACAATTGCATTAGGAGAGTACACCTATTACGTTTATTGGATAGTCTTCTTCAAAACCTAAGGTCGGTGCCGAAAGATAGGGAAGGAAGAAAACCAGTTAGAGTAAGGGTGGTGTACAGAAGATGAGATGTAGAGACATATAAAGGGATTGAAGTGAGGGCAAAAGAAAATTGCGACTACTGTCATAAATTTGGATAGAGAAAAAGACATTACTAGGAATGCCTGACCACCCCTTGAAACATTTATGTTTCAGTTTTTCTGTGATGTTATAATTGAAAACTGTTTTCCTAATTAATTTTGACTCCACGGTATGTATATATCGGATTTGGATCTCACATTTGTATGATATTACAGATGCTGATTGAGAGCAGAATATTAAGAAATGGACGATTTGATTCTCAATATCGGAATTCATAGCAATTGGTGATATTGGATTAAATCGTCTGGTTTTGCCTAACGACAAATATTTGGTTTTGAATAACCGTTGTTGTGCACCAATTTTTAATATGATATATTTGTATCTTTATAAAGTGAGATATAAATTTTGAAAATTTTTTTCTAAATATTTTCCTTTATCAATTAAGGATAATATAAGGTGCATTAAATAACGGTATAAATATTCTTAACCAGAATATAGTTTTCGACTTACAACATACGGAATTTGAGTTAGTATACTCTTGGGACTTATACATGGTAATGTATGTTGTTCGGTGTCCTTTAGTACAAGGGGCTACTTCATTCTGTTCTACCTATGCGTTCTATGGGTTTTTTATACGCATTCATTTAAATGCAAGGTCTAAAGATTTTGGGAAGTTTATAGGTATAAGATTGAAGTAGAGAACCATACGTTCAAAGTATCGGGATTCTTTGAAGTGATCGAAGATATAGATACTTATGCTAGGTATTCCATCGTAGTAATATCAAGAACTTGATTCTCTCACAAGTCACTCATCCGTGGATGCGTTCCTTGATGTGTAATGTTGTTCTGACCTTTTTCCATTTAGGTGATATGCACTGGAAACAGCTGCATGGCATTTGAAGTTTATAGGTATAAGATTGAAGTAGAGAACCATATGTTCAAAGTATCGGGATTCTTTGAAGTGATCGAAGATATAGATACTTATGCTAGGTATTCCATCGTAGTAATATCAAGAACTTGATTCTCTCACAAGTCACTCATCCGTGGATGCGTTCCTTGATGTGTAATGTTGTTCTGACCTTTTTCCATTTAGGTGATATGCACTGGAAACAGCTGCATGGCATTTGAATCTGGTTCCATCTAAATTAGTGCCTTTGATTCTATATAGACATAGAATGGTTGCATATCTTGGGATTGTTAAGATATGGAGTTATTCGGTTTCTATTTAAAAGCAGAATCAGAACAAACTCAAGGCACGCTTCAATAATGGAAGTTTATGGATTATCCCAAACATTAGCTAGTGCTTTGCTTCTACCATTTTCAAGATCAATAGTTACATTGTTTTTGACTCGCCACCTTTCTATAAAAGGAATTTTTTTGCAAAAGAAACTAGTGGGAATATAGTAGAACTGGAAGTTATTTCAGAACAATAAACTATTACTGAAAATTTAGTAGAACCTGGAGATTCAATTGGACTTGACAAACCATTAGCCACTTATCAGATTTTAGTAGGTGACCACAGCCGCCTGAGAGATACTTCGGTTTTCTCGTAGACGGTGACAGAGAGGTCAGCATCATGGTGATAATGGCCCTACTAGTTATCAGCATGTCATAGGAAGTGGTAACTTCCAGATCACCAGATACAATATATCCAAGATAGACTCCACGCACTCCAGCAAATTATGGATTTTGGACTTTTCTGGGTGTTCCTGAAGGGGTAAAACCCATTAGGAGCCAATAGATCTTTCGAGATCTGTGTAGGTGGAAAGATATTAACCTAATAAGGATAAACTTGTTGTAAAGATTTTCATCAAATACCCGGTGTGGATTATGATGAGACTTTTACTTTAGTATCTACGCTAAAATCCATACGTATATAACTTGCCACTGTTGATATTCAAGACTATGATATCTGGTAAAATGATGACTATAACATATTTCTAAAATGGGAATTTGGAAGTGCACATCTATATGACTCTGCCAGAGGGTTATCGTAGTCAGTGGGAGCAGCGAAAAGTGTGCAAGTTGCTTATATCTATTCATTGACTAAAGCATGCATAGCGGAGACAGATCATCTATTTTGATGTAGCAGTCAAGGTGATTGACTTCATCAAAACAACAGATGAACGTAGTAAGATGGATAAGTTTTGGATGACATACTCCTGATAGGAAGTGGTGTTCCTATGCTATATTCATTCAAACTTTGGTTGTCACAGGTGTTTCTCCTCATAGGATATAGATAAAATATCAAGAATTCTGGTGATTAGATCTATAGTTTTGTTAGAAATATGTATGCCCTAAAGGCCATTATTGTATGATATAGTGGATGCTTGGACATATATATAGAGGACCTTCTTTCTCGACATGATTGTATGCTATCTGGTAGCTTTTTATCTTAACATGTACACTTGTATTATTATACTGTCTCTCTGTTACACGTTGATAAATCCCTTAGGATGTTGACTTAAGTTCCAGGACTATGATGCAGATTATACTAGTGAGGTCTGGGTAGTCCAAAAGCACATCCTTTAATTGTTCCTAGTCGAAGGGATATCGAGACAGGGCATCGATATTCCAGAGTAGACTAGTGTGTACGTTTCTTGACCCTGTATGGGGTGATGGTTGATCCCACAACCATTGGCGTGTGACTTCAAAGATTGTACACATGTGCTCATTAGAGAATGGGTACACCGAACAAGACTCGCCGAGAACTTCTAGTTGATACTATACCTATCGTCAAATAGCAGTTCTCTGGTGACACTGGTACAGGTTAGTCTGTAGACCCGATATCGTCATAGAGTCTTGTGTGGCTCCCACTGTGCTTTGATTTCCTCCCTACTACGGTTCAAAGGAGTCGTACAAACAGGTGGATTTTGGGTACAGTCCTAAGTCACATGGAGACAATGAGCGATAGGTGGGGTTTCGTCTCTCCCGGTATAGAGAGTTGATGTTGCGCTATGCTCGATTGGTTATAACAGGAAGTCCCTGGACAGGGATGTTGATGAGATTTATTGGTAAGTGTTATCACTAGTTTCTCGAATCTTTATGAGCCATACATCGACATGACTTATCAAGTTACTGGGGTCTGACGATTCCACCCCTAGACTTGATATACGACATATCAGACGAAGAGACCGGAATGTACGGTAAGTGTTACTTATAGGCTTCATGAGATTTTGGATAAGTTTGCTTGCTGATCTTCTAATCGCTCAATACCTGGGTAGACGTTACGTTCAGTTAGTACCGCTGAAGGCTTATGGGCAACTGAAGTGATCATTACCTACTGCTGGCGTATTGATGAGTCTTTAGAGTCCCACACAGAGCTTTCATAGTTCAAGCGAAACGAAATAGGGCACATATGTTGATATGTGTGGGGGGCTTGATTAAGTACGAGTGTGTGATACCGTATCTAATCTGGCAGTTATTTGTTATCGGTTAGGTTATATGTGATATAACCGGATTATCGAATCAAATATTGATTTGATAATGTGATATACAGATAAATGATATTGGTCGGTTATATGTGATATAACCGGATTATTAAATCAAGTGTTGATTTAATAATTTGATATATATTTATATTTGATATAATTATATATTAACTAATATTATTAGCTCACTGATTATTTTCTTCATAATATATATATATATATATATATATATATATGAAGCATGGTTGATTTTCTATTTTATGAAAACAGAAAAAGAGGTGGAAAATAAGGAGATATTTTGGGCATGGGCAAAGCATGGCTTTTATCATTTTTATATTACTCTTGACTCACAATTGAAGCATGGTTCTATTTTTTATTTGAAAAAAATGGCATGCTTCAATAAGTAAGAAAATATGTGAGCCATACAACACTAGAGCTTCTCTTTAGTTCATGCTTTAGCTCATTTTTGCTCTCTTGATTTTTCCATCTTCATCTTCCTCCTCACATTCTCCAAGCTCAATCTCATACATGAGTTGTGAAACCTTAACCTTGTGAGAACCCTAGTAAGCAAACAAAACCCCTACTACACCATTCTACACTTGATTAGCAATTAAGTGTAGTGTGTTTCTTTCACTAAAGAGTTTAGTGAAGAGGTAGCTTGGATTAGCGGAGCTTCGGATGGATCATCTTCGGCACGAAGATCGGAAAGAAAGCTCGATCCAACTTCAAGTGGAGCCTAGTGGAGTCGCGTGGACTACTGCACGGAGATTTTGAAGAGAAGGACATGGTCTACAAAGGTTGTTGCCTCCTTCTCTCAGTGTAAAGTTTGTGATATCATGCTTTAAACCCTAATATTCTAGTTTGATCCTCAGTTAGTCTAACTTAGAACCTAGAAAGTTTTAAAATTACATGCTTGATGCCCGTTTAAACCTCATGATGGTGCTAGGGTAGACTTTCATGGTATCAGAGCTAAGCTAGAACATTAGGGAAGGTCTTTACGACGTTAAGGTGTTCGATCGGTTTTCGAAGCTCGGAATTTATCAAGTTTCTGTCGATTTTTCAAAAGTTAAAATTTTCGTGTTTAAAAATATGCAGAAAATCGTGCAGGGTTTTTAATGGAGCCTCAAGAAATTCGAGGACCTAACTCCTTCAAACGGCCGCGGAACTGCGGCCAAACCCCATGTTTGGCCGCGGTTCCGCTGCATGTCAGTGGAGTTGAGGTTTTGTTTCTCTTGTGCTGCTCCATTTTTTCATCATGCACCATCTGGGTATTTTTTATGAGACTCAAGTTGTTGAGGTCTCTGGGATTTGTGGGTGTTTGTTAAATCAATCGAAATGTTTAACGTCGTCTAGATTTTGATGATATGTGATACAATATTTAGAATCCAGAATAATTAGTTTTGTGAAAACTAGTTAGTATATTGTAAATCTAGCATTTTAGTCTTGGTTAATTAGTTGTCACGGAGTTTTGATTCGGATCAAAACTCCTTCGCAATCGTGTATTGTACGCGAACACTCGCCGGGTAACTCTAGTAGATAGCCACGCCTCATAGCCCTAACCAAGTGACTTTAGGAGAACTCCGTTTCCAAAAGCATCCACTCGGGTGCTCGCGGCCACGGTGTTCCTCCTTAGTGCACTTCGTCGACGGCATCAGGGGTACAGCCATCTACTAAAGTTCCCGATGAGCATTCCATTAGGTAATCGGGAATCTTGTTGAATTACCCGACTAAGAAATTGAAAAGTGTTTTCAATTTGAGACTAAAATACAAGGTTTATAGGTTAGGCATGAAATTCGGAATATAAGATATTCCGGGTTTATGATGTCTAAGAAAATGCGGATTCTAATTATTGTAGTTTTTCATTTCTTTTCTGCGACCGTAAGTATAATATGTGGGGTATCCCAAACCTCATTGCTATATGTCAACGGAATTTGGGATACGCATATTTACTTACATTGATGGCATGTGATGTTATGCGTTGCTATGATATGTAATATTGGATCGTCGTGATTGAATAGCCGGGGGTTTTATGTGAGATGAGAGTTTTTCAATTTTCATTCATGTAAAAACTGTATGTAAATTTTTTTTATTGGGACACTTCCAGGTTGAGGATGATGTCACCACTGATGTATATTATTTTCTTTTCTACATTATGATAGACCCAAGGCAGGGAGCACAAGTAACCGGGTTCTAGAGTCCGGTGGGAGACCATCTTGAGGAGTCGAGACTGGGTCTCCTAACTCTAGAGTTGGCAGGGTTGCTTTCCGTTCTCGTAGGGGTCTAGGGATGTGGGTTTGGCTATTCATCACGATTGGAATCCGTGTTTTTCATTATTGGCTAAATTTAAAACACGGACCTCCTAGTGTATCCAATATTTCATATGTTTACTTCTGCTGCTGAGTTCTGTGATGTGATCATTTAACTGCGTGAGACGGATGCTATATATATATGATATATATAATAAACGTTGCTTATGTTTTGCACCCGCACTAGTCCAGCCCCCATTAGTTAAGTAGCCTAACGGTGCATGACGGGGTGACGAATGTGGATGGCATAAGCGTACGTTTTATTTTCGTTTTTTTTCCTGTGATGTTTAGGGAAACATAAATGATGGGACTTCATTAATGAGATTAATGGAAAGAAAAGAAATCTAAAGATATATAATCAAGAATTTTAAAAAGGTAGCTCTAGTTCTTGCTCTGCATAATAGTATTCCTTGATGAATATACAACACCTCATTCGATGAGGAATGAGCCGAGATCCTTTCACCGGGAGTGACCTCTTTAGCAAAACTAGCAAATGCTATAACCCACTCGGTTTTGTTTTTGATAGCTTCTCTAGTTCTTGCTTTGAATGGTGGTATTCCTTGATGAATATCTAGCACCTCATTCGATGAGGAAAGAGCCGAGATCCCTTCACCTGGAGTGACCTCTTCAGCAAAACTAGCAAATGCTACAAAAACCACTCGTTTTCAAAACACTAGATTCTACAGCGATATCAAGTTCATTACGCTAAAGTTTTTCCTAAAAAACAACGTAGACCTCCGTCATTTCAGATAAGTACTATTTAGTATTCATACTACATTTGTTGGCCTTCGTCAAGGCGTAGTGTGCGATAACTGATTAGTGCTTATTTGCAGTATGTGATGCGATTGGATTAGGGTAGTGAACGACCTTGTTGGCCTGCGTCAAGGGTCGTGCGGGTGGGTTTAATTTAATCACGAAATGAACGGGTTGAACTTGATTAGCGGCCTATGGTTTGTTGGCCTACGTCAAGGTCATAGGTCGTTAGGGGTAAAAACTATTATCGGGAATTTCAAGTGTTGGAATTTGCAATGAGATTGCTACCTTCTATATGATAGCTGGATCCCGATACCCACTGCGAGTAAGAGTTACTCCTGGGAGATTTTTCCACTTTACAATTAGCTGATCAAGTAGGTGTCTAAGAAAGGTATTAACATGGTTATGCCCCTGCGGAAACAAGGTTATTTAATTAGTTCCATACGAAAGCATGGGGAGACTGCCTCGGAATACCAATACCTGCCTGGCCGAACGATTAGCGAACTTGTAGGGTGTAATTAATTCCGGCTAATCTTACCTTTTATGGTTTGAAGGAAGATTTGATAAAAATAGTGGAAGCTATCCTAATTAGATAAGATAATAACCAATCTAATCTAGCAAAGAGCGCATGCTAAAGCGTTTCCTTCTCTCTCTTTCTCCAGGTAGCGACCAATGACACGTCTTAATCAAAATAATAATATGGATGTATTGACCGAACCCGCTTATTATACTGAGCTGGAGAACGTTGGTTTCGCTTTTTCTTATGATTGTCATAAGTCTGAGAAAGGAATAGGAGAATATCAGGATTCCTACGCCACCCGAACGAAGAAAAAGCATGTTGATGCATCTTCTTCGAGTGTGTTCATAAGCGAGAACTGTTTCGAAGTTTGCTCTACGTCCTGGGTATTGGATACCGGATCAGGATCCCACATATGTAATTTTTTACTTGGGCTTAAGAAAGGTAGAGAACCGGGAAAGGGTGATATATCTCTAAAAGTAGGGAATTGAGCAATTGTTGCAGCCAAAGCAGTTGGCGAATATCACCTTGTATTACCAACTGGTAATACATTGATTCTGAACGACTGTTATTACGTACCAAAAATGATGTGTAATATTATATCAGTTTCTTTGCTAAATAAAGAAGGATATAATTTCACATTAGAGGATAATGTTATGAAAATTTTCCTAAATTAAGTGTTGATTGGGTTTGGTACGTTGTGTAATGGTATATACGTTCTGAATCAAATGACAGTTCTAAGCATACAAAACACACATAAGAGGAAAAGTTCAGAAATGAACGAAGCTTACTTGTGGCATTGTAGACTAAGTCATATCAATGCGACAAGACTAGCTAAGTTACATAAAGATGGATACTTGAATTCGTTCGAATTTACATCTTATGAAACTTGCGAGTCATGTCTCAAAGGTAAAATGACCAAAACTCCGTTTACTGGACATGGAGAAAGAGCTACTGAACTCTTGGGACTCATACATAGTGATGTATGCGGTCCTATGTCTACTCATGCCAGGAATGATTCCTCGTACTTTATTACATTCACCGATGATCTCTCAAGATTCGGACATGTGTTCATGATGAAACACAAGTCTGAAGCTTTTGAGAAATTCAAGGAATATAAGTGCGAAGTAGAGAACCAAACGGGTAAAAGTATTAAAATCCTTCGATCTTGTCGGGGAGGAGAATACTTGAGCACGAAATTCCAAGACTACTTAAAAGAGAATGGGATTCTCTCTTAGCTTAATCCTCTGTATACACCACAGCACAACGGAGTATTAGAGCGGAGGAATCACACCCTATTAGATATTGTGAGCCCTATGATGAGTGTTGCTAAGTTACCTATTTCCTTTTAGGGTCATGCACTTGAGACAGTTGCAGACCTATTGAATATGGTTCCTACCAAATCCGTGCCTACCACTCCATATGAGATATAGAAAGGAAAGAGACCATGTCTTAATTATGTTAAGATATGGGGTTGTCCGGCTTATGTGAAAACACAAAATCCGGACAAGCTCAAGGCAAGGTCAATTATGTGCAAGTTTATAGGATATCCCAAACATTCGTGGGGGTATATCTTCTACCACACCGAGGAACAAAATGTGTTTGTTTCTCGAGATGCCCCCTTTTTAGAAAAGGAATTTTTTATGAAAGAAATTAATGGTAAAGAGGTAGAACAGGAAGAAGTTCCAGCAACACAAACTATAACTGACGATTTGGTAGAACCGAAGGATCTAATAGTACCCAACGAACCCCAGCCACTCCGCAGATCTAGTAGGGTTCCTCACCCACCTAAAAGATACTATGGTTTTCTCGTAAATAATGGGAGCGAGGATTGCATCATGGAAGATGATGACCTAACTAGTTTCGAGCCGGCCATCACAAGTGGGGACTCTGTGAAATGGTTGGATGCTATGCGATCTGAGATGGAATCCATGTACACCAACAATGTATGGACTTTGGAAGTTGCTACTGAAGGGGTAAGACCCATCGGGAGCAAGTGGATCTTTAAAAAGAAAATTTGTGTAGACGGAAAGGTTGAGACCTTCAAAGCTATACTTGTAGCAAAAGGTTTTCGTCAACGACCCGGTGTCAACTATGATGAAACATTTTCTCCTGTCGCTGTGCTTAAGTCCATCAGGATCCTACTTACTATTGCTGCATACCATGACTATGAAATCTGGCAGATGGACGTCAAGACCGCTTTTCTAAATGGTGATTTAGAAGAGAGCGTGTACATGACACAGCTAGAGGGCTTCGTAGACAGTGGGAGCAGCGGAAAGGTATGCAAGCTGCTTAAATCCATCGACGGATTAAAGTGGGCGTCGCGGAGCTGGAACATCTGTTTTGATGAAGCTATCAAAGAGTTTGACTTCATCGAAAATGTAGATGAACCATGTATATACAAGAAGATTGTAGAGAGTAAGGTTGTATTCCTCGTATTGTACGTGGATGATATACTCTTGATAGAAAACGATGTTCCTATGCTACACTCGGTCAAGCTCTTCTTATTACAAAAGTTCTTTATGAAAGATTTAGGTGATGCCTCCTACATCATGGGGATAAAGATCTATAAAGATAGATCTAAGCGGATGTTTGGATTGTCCCAATCTAGGTACATAGACACCATACTAAAGAGGTTTAGTATGGAAGATTCTAAGCGTGGTAATTTACCCACTTGTTCAGGAATCACTCTCTCCAAAGAGATGTCTCCCAAGACTGATTTGGAGGGTGCTCGCATGCAAGGGATACCCTATGCTTCGGCAGTCTGGTCTATCATGTATGCGATGTTATGTACCAGACCGGATGTTGCTTACTCACTAGGTGTAGTGAGTAGGTATCAATTAGATCCTGGGGAAAAGCGCAGTACAGCTGTGAAGAACATTCTTAAGTACTTGAGAAGCACTAAAGAAATATTCTTGGTGTATAGTAACGGTGAACTCCAGGTGGAGTGCTTTACCGATTCAAGCTTCTAGAGTGATAAGGACGATAGTAAGTCGGTTTCGGGTTTTGTCTTTACCCTCAATGGAGGGGCGGTATGTTGGAAGAGTTCCAAGCAAGATACCGTAGCAAACTCGACGATGGAGGCAGAATACATCGCTGCCAACGATGCTGCTAAAGAGTCTGTCTGGATGAATAAGTTCATTACTGAACTTGGTGTGGTTCCATCCATTGAGCATCTAATACCTGTATATTGTGATAACAATAGAGCTGTGGCTTTGGCCAAGGAACCACGGTCCCATCAACGATCCAGACATATTCTTAGGTGTTATCACCTGATCCGGGAGATAGTAGATCGACGGAAGATCGAGGTTAGGAGAGTTGTTACGAAGGACTGTTAGTTGTATGTATGCCCTAGAGGCCATTATTGTACATGCTTGTATATTATAATGGATGCTTGGACATATATAGGGAGGACTTTCTTGCTCGACATGATAGTATGCTATATGGTTACTCTTTATCTTAATATGCAGACTAGTATTGTGATACTGTCTTTTTTCTCACATGTTGATAAAGCCCTTAGGATGTGTACTTGACTGCCAGGATTATGATGCAGATCGTACTAGTGGGGACAGGGTAGTCCACAAGTTCATCCTTTAATTATTCCTAGTCGTGGGAGTATCGAGACAGGGCATCGGTATTCCAGAGTAGAGTAGTGTGTACGTTTCTTGACCTTGTATGGGGCGATGGATGATCCCACATCCATTGGTGTTTGACATCAAAGATTGTACATAGGTGCTCATTGGAGAATGGGTACACCAAACAGGAATCGCCGAAAACTCCTAGATGGTATTATATCTAATGTCAGATAGCAGTTCTCTGGTGACACTGGTACAAGTTAGTCTGTAGACCCGAGATCGTTATAGAGTCTTGTGTGATTCCCACTGTGCTTTGATTTTCTCCCTACCACATTCAAGAAAGTGTGCAAACAGGTGGATTTTGGCTACAGTCCCGAGTCACATGGAGGCAATGAGTGATAGGAGGGGTTTCTTCTCACCTAGTATTAGGGGTTGATGTTGCGCTATGCTCGATTGGCCATGACAGGAAGTCCTTGGCCAGGGCTGATACTGATATTTACTGATAAGTGTTATCAGTTGTTTCTCGACCCGTTATGAGCCTCATATCGGCATGATTTATCAAATTATTGGGGTCTGACGTTTACCATCCCGGACTCGATATGCGACATATCAGACGAAGAGACCGGACTGTACGGTAGTGTTACTTACTGGATTCACGGGAGTATGGAAAAGCTTGCTTGTTGATCTTTTGATCGCTCAATACCTGGGTAGCTGTTACGTCCAGCTAATACCGCTGACGGCTTGTAGGTAACTGATATGATCATTACCTACTGCTGGCGTATTGACGGGTTTTTAGAGTCCTACATAGAGGTTTCCTGGCTCAAGCGAAACGAAGTAGGGCCCATATGTGATATGTGCAGAACCAAGATTAATACGTGTATGTGATACCGTATTCTAATCTCGCGATATATGATATCAGTCGGTTATATGAGATATAGCCGGGTTATTGAATCAAGTGTTGATTCGATAAATTGATATAAATGATAATAGTCGGTTATATGTGATATAGCCGGATTATTAAATCAAGTGTTGATCTAATAATTTAATATATAATTATATATTTGATATATTAATATATATTAACTAATATTAGCTCACTTAAGAATTTCTTTTCTACTAATACATTTAAATATATATATATATATATATATATATGTGTGTGTGTGTGTGTGATATACATTAATGTATTTATTTTTGTGTCATGCTAGATGATACATTGGACTTGAGTGTATGAGATTCATACCTAACTAAAGATAATTTGGGTGATTAATTATTAAGGGAAAAATCAAAATTAGATGGAAATTAGCATGGCTAAGATGCTCGTGGAAGCATGTTGAAGCCTTGACTTAAGTCCACTAATTTTGTTTTACTCTAGATATTTATTAACCAAACCATTATCTTTAGCCATGGTTAAGTCTCTACAAGTGATATATGAATATTTTTCACACCATGGTTCATAACTTGAGCTTCTTCTTCATCTCATTTTTCTTCTCTTGATTTTGAGTGAGGTGAAAAAGAAAAAGAGAAAAATAATTCTAAAGTGAACAAAATTCCTACTTCATCAATCTATACTAAACTAGCCATTTATTATAGCATGTTTACTTCACTAATCCACCAATTAGTGAAGAGGTAGTTTGAGTTAGAGATTCTTCGACGTAGATCATCTTCGGACTCGAAGATCTTTAAGCAAGCCCGTTCCTTTCGCCTAGTGGAGCCTAAGAAGAGTTCGGGGGACCACTACTTGGAGCAAAGGGACCACTACATGGAGCTTTAGATGTGAAGGACCGGTCTGCAAAGGTTGTATTCCCATTTCACTTAGTATAAAGTTTGCTTACATGCATATAAAACCCTAATTCTCTAGTTAGATCCTTGGTCCGGGTTTGCTTGGCACCCTAGATTTTTGAAATAGCATACTTGATGCCTCCCGAAACATAGGGGGTGCTAAGCAAACCCAGCAGTGGTATCAGAGCCATGCTAGAACATTAAGTGTAGTTTAGGCGAAGTTAAAGTGTTCGATCGACTTTTCGAAATCCGAAATACCCACTCTCTGGAATTTTTTTCAAAAGTTGGAATTTTTCTAATTAAAAATATTCAGAAAATTGTGCAGGGTTTTCTATGGATCCCCAAGAAAAACGATGGCCCAACTCGACTAAACGACCGCGGAAGCACGGCCAAAACATGCTTTTGGTGGCGGTTCCGCGGCGCCGTTGCTAAGGCAGGGAGCGTGCCTTCTTGTGTTGGTCCGTAGGTACTTGATGCACTCTCTGGGTATTTTTAACTGTGACCCAAGTGTTGAGCACTCTGGGAATTTTGGGTGTTTGATAAATCGATCAAAATGTTTAATATGTTCTAGATATCTGGGATTTGTGATAAAATATTTAGAATCCACAATAATTAGTTTTATGAAAAGTAATTAGTACTATGTAAATCTAGCAATTTAGTCTCTTTTGATCGGCTGTCACGGGGTTTTGATTCGGATCAAAACTCCGTCGTAATCTCGTAAAGTACGCGAACGCTCACCGGGTAATACTACAAGATGGCCACGCCCCATAGTCCCGACCAAGTGACTGTAGGAGAACCCCGTAACCAAAAGCATCCGTTGGTGTGCTCGCGGTCGCGGTGTTCCGCCTAAGTGCGCTTCGTAGACGGCATCGGGGGTGCGTCCGTCTACTAATGTTTCCGACGAGCATTCGGTCAAATGTTGGGAATCTTGTTGAATTGCTCGACTGGATATTGAAAAGTGTTTTCAATTTGAGACTAAAATGCCGGGTTTATAACGTTAGGCATGAAATTCGGAATATGTGATATTCCGGGTTTATGTTGTCTAAGGAATTTATATGGTTAGGCATAAAATCCGAAGTATGTGATATTTCGGGTTTATGATGTCTAAGGTGGTTACAGATTCCAGTTATTGTAGTTTTCATTTCATTTCTGCGACCGTAAGTGTAATATGTGGTGTAGCGCCGGTTTCGTTGTTATACGTCAACGAAAATTGGGATACGCATATTTACTTACGTTGATGACATGTGATGTTATGTGTTGCTGTGATATATTATATTCGATCGTCGTGTTTGAATAGCCGGGTTTTTTTGCGTGAGATGAGAGTTTTTCATTTTCATTCATGTAAAAAGATGTATGTAATATTCTTTTATTGGGACACTTCCGGGTTGAGGATGATGTTACCATTGATGTATATTTTTTACTTTTCCGCATTAGGATAGACCCAAGGCGGAGAGCACAAGTAACCGGGTTCTAGAGTCCAGTGGGAGACCATCTCGAGAAGTCGAGACCGGGTCTCCTAACTCTAGAATTGGTAGGGTTGCTTGCCGCTCTCGTAGGGGTCTAGGGATGTGGGTTTAGCTATTCATCATGACCGTGGAATCCGTGTTTTTTACTGGCTTGATTTAAAACACGGGCCTCCTTATATATCCTATATTTCTTATATTGACTTCTGCTGCAATGTTCTGTGATGAGATCATATAACCACGTGAGACAAATGCTTTATATTATATATATGATATATAATAAACGTTGCTTATGTTTTGCATCCGCGCTAGTCCTGCCCCCGCTTTGCCGTTAGTTAACCAACCTAACGGTGCATGACGGGACCCCGTGGCGAATGCGGATGGCATAAGCGTACGTTATATTTTCGTTTCTTTATCTGTGATGCTTAGGAAGCATAAATGATGTGACTTCATTAATGAGATTAATGAAAAGGAAAGAAACCTAATGATGTTGTGGAATCAAATTTTCAAAACCGGTAGCTCTAGTTCTTGCTTTGCATAGTGGTATTCCTTGATGAATATCCAACATGTCATTCGATGAGGAAAGAGCCTAGATCCCTTCACCGGGAGTGACCTCTTTAGAAAAAGCTAGCAAACGCTACACCCACTCGGTTTATTTTTGAAAAACTCGATTTTAAAAGCGGAGCTTATACCACTCCTTTTTAAATCACTTGATTCGATATCAAGTTCATTAAGCAAAAGGTTTTCTTAAAAACCCGTCGTAGCCCTCCGTCATTTCAGATAAGTTTTATTTAGTATTCGTGCTGTGTTTGTTGGCCTTCGTCAAGGCGTAGTGTACGGTAGCTAATTAGTGCTTATCTGCTGCATATGATGCGATTGGATTAGGGTAGTCGTACAACTTTTTTGGCCTTCGTCAAGGATCGTACGGATGGGTTTAATTCAATCACGAAATGTACGGATTGAACTTGACAAGCACCCTATGGTTTGTTGGCCTTCATCAAGGGCATAGGACGTTAGGGGAAAAACATTATTGGGAATTTCAAGTATTGAAATTTGCAATGAGATTGCATACCTTCTATGAGATAGTTGGATCCTGATACCCACCGCGAGTAAGAGTTACTCCTGGGAGAGTTTTACACTTTACAATTAGCCAATCAAGTAGGTGACTAGAAAGGTGTCAACAGGGTTATGCCTATAGGAAAACGAGATTTATTTTAATTAGGTCCGTTTGAAAGCATGGGAAACCTCCCTCAAAGTATCGACACTAGCCTGGCTGAACGATTGGCGAACTTGTAGGGTGTAATTAATCCCGGCTAGTCTTACCATTTAGGGTTTAAAGGAAGATTTGATAAAAACAGTGGGAGCCATCTTGATTAGATAAGATAATAACCAATCTAATCTTGCAAGAGTATACGCTAAGTGTTTTCTTCTCTCTCTCCAGGTAGCAACCATGACACGCCTTAATCAAGATAATAATATTGATGTATTGACCGAACCCGCTTGTTATACTGAGCTGGGGAACGTTGGTTCCGCTCTATCTTATAATTGTTATAAGTCCGAGCAGGAAATAGGGGAATATCCGGATTCCCACGTGACCCGAACGAAGAATGAGCATATTGATGCATCTTCTTCGGGTGTGTTTGTTACCGAGAACTGTTTCTCAGTACACTTTACGTCCTGGATATTAGATACCGGATCGGGATCCCACATATATAATATGTTACATGGGCTAAAGAAAGGTAGAGAACTGAGAAAAGGTGATCATTCTCTAAAAGTAGGGAATGGTGCAAGTGTTGCAGCCAAACCAGGTGGTGAATATCACCTTGTATTACCAAATGGGAATACATGTTGGGTTACGGCAGCGCCCCGGCCGTCAATCCTAGGCCAAATGCGGAACAAAAACTTTTTCAAAACTTGGCGCTACCGGAACTAATCACCCGGATCGTACCATTAACCGTTAACTAGCAATCTAAAAAGAGTTCAGAGATTATACCGATCGATCCGTGTCCTTCGGTCTTCAATCCGCTCCCCTAGCTTGTTGCGGCTGTCCCGGTGAAATCTGCTCTCCGATCTATCTCGTTGAGGAGGTACCACATCGAAGAATCTTTATACGGTTCCCGCTTCAAACCGAAGCAACTCGGACATGAAGTTTGCTAGCCGACATGTCCAAGAATGAAGTAGAGAGTGTGTAGGATACTTTTTCTCAAGACACCCAAGCTATTGGGTAATGGTAAATTGAAGTTGCCTTGTAGTGAAGAATGTGAGCTTAAGGAATTTTGCTTGTGAAGAAAGACTTGGCCAAGCAAAACCTTTCTCTGTGGAATTCTAAAAGAGAGAGAGAGGGGTGATCATGAGTGGTGAGTGATGTTAATAATGCAACCCCTGAAAAAAGAAAAAGGCAGCAGCTATTTTTGAAGCCCCTGCAGCCACAGAAAACCCCACCCTTTTAAAAAAAATACTTAATGCAAAAAACCCCTCAAGCCAACAAATAGTGCTGCCCGTGCCTATTTAACCCATGCCCACCTCATCAAAAGCCCATCCCTCCCCACCAATTTCGGCCACAGTGCAAGGAAGGAAAATATGGCAAAAAACAAAGCTCAAACTAAAACCATTAATTAAACATTAAAGCTAATGTTTAATCGAGGGAAGAAAAACTGGCAACTTCAAAAGTTATCCCGTAACGAATTACAGGATTACCCTACAACTGTATATACATACCCGCATTTGTATTCCGACCGAATACGAATGCAATGAGACAAAATTATTCCAACACAATATAATACCAGGATCCGGCTTAAACCAAAGCCCACTAGTAATATCTGTCCGAACCATGACACGTGCACAAGTGCACATGCATGTTCGAACCCCTGCCATAAAACCATACGGCCTCTACAACGTTTCGCCCGAACTTAGGAAACTGTCTGTAAAGGACTCTAATGACTCATCAATACACTGGCAATGGGTTTAACCACAAGCACGTTAGTGGTACTAGCTGTACGTAACGGTTGCCCATGTATTGATTGGTAGGGAAGCTGACGAGCGAACTCATCCAGAAACCCTACTGAGCCTGACAGTGACAATATCCGTACAGTCCGGTCTGTTCGTCTAAGAGTATCACATATCGAGTTTAGGAGGGTGGATAAAGTCAGACCCCTAATAACCCGATAATTCGTGTCGGTATGAAGCTCATCACCACTTGAGAAACAAATGATACGAATCAGTAATTCTCGATTACCTTGGACAAGGATTTATGGTGATGGCCACCCGTGCACTGTGCGACATCAGCCCCTAATACCGGGAGACACGAATCCCTGACGATCTGCTCACTGCCTCCATGTGGCTCGGGACTGTACCCATCTAAAACCTGTTTGCATGACTCCTTTGAGCCGTGGTAGGGTAGTAATCAAAGCACAATGGGAACTCACATGAGACAAACGACGATCTCAGGTCGACAGACTAATCTGTACACATGTCACCTGGGAACTGCTATCTGATAATAGGTATAATACCAACTAGCAGGTTCCCGGCGAGTCCTGTCCGCTGTACTCATAATCGAATGAGCACCTGTATACATCTTAGGTGAACTAACTAACACCAGTGGCTTATGAGACCGGCCACCGCCCCTCGTCGGGGTCACGAACTGTATACACTAGTCTACTCTGGAGTATCGATGCCTAGTCTCGAAACACCTATGACTAGGGACACATTAAGGATGTGCTTATAGACCCCAGCTCCCACGTATATGATCGCCATTATACTGCTGGCTGTCAAGCAAGAATCCTATGTGCTCTATCAACATGTACATGATGATAAAGACAAACCAGATAGCATACTATCATCTCGAGTAAGACTGTCCTACCGGTATAGGTCCTCCCTCAATCATTGCAATCACGTACCCGCGATCCAATAATTGACTTCGAGGGCACTATATCCAACAATCTCCTACTTTCACTTAAGGCTAATTATTGCGATGTCGCATACTCACAGCTCGTGTGATATCGAACATCCAACTTCTCTACTAATCAGTTTCACAAAGCTCGTTTGTAAAACTATTATGTTTGAGAAATAGCACCAGTGAGTAGATCCGCCCTGATGTTTCTTTTCATGTCTCTCTTAATCTCAAATTCGCGGAGAAAGCCATCTCTCGAAATGAGCAATTCCTGTTTTAGAATATGTCTGGATGTTTGATGGGACCCAGTTCATAAAAGAACTCCAAATCCAGTAAACTTCTTAGACTGTATCGTCAACTGAATTTAATCAGTATCTTGCGCCACGCCTCCCTCAGTATTCGCTTGGACCACCTGTCCAAAATACTGCCCCTCATCAGAAGGAAAACAATAACTCTGACAGTCACTCTGTCATCCAGGTCACCTTGGAAGCCTGGAATGACAAACGTCTCCCGAAGGATACTGCCGTTATCAAATCCTTAGAACATCCACTTATGTTCTAAAACTGCTTCCGAACGTTTCTCCAGGATTGGATTAATATATATAAACTTATTGCATCTCGTGCAAAAACAACATCTGGTGTGGTACTTGACATCTCATGATTGACTCAATTGCCTAAGCAAGTAATATGTCAATCATGCACATCCCTCTCCCCTTTAGTCTGTAAGACACCTTCAGAGAGGGTGACCCCTTCACCTGCAGGTACACCACCATGCCAGGAGCCGTCCATTCTAAAATACTTTTAGAATACTGTCTAAGTACCCAGATTGGGACACATCCAAAATCTAGATCTAAAACCATAGATCAAGTAACCAGAATGCCTTATATAATATCCAAATCCTATGTGGAGAAACTACAGTGTGACAACCATAGTATAACCGATCGTAGTATAGGAATTTGACTTCCTACTATGTGTATGTCATCCAAATACCAGGACATTACACCCTACTACCTTCTTAACAGATCCATCCCCTATTCTGATAAAGTTAAAACCTATGACTATCATATAAAAAATAGATGATCTATCTCCGCTATATTTGCTTTAGTCTATAAATAGACACAAGCAACTTGTCCACTATGCTTCCGCTGCTCCCACTGACTATGACAACCCTCTGGCAGAGTCATATACACGTGCACTTCTAAAGCTAGTTTAGAACGATACTATACTCATCCTCCTGCTGGGTCTCATAGTCTGGAACAGCAGCAATGGCAAGTTTGGGTGAACAAGAACCTCCCTGTCACCGTCCTTGAGGCTACCGGACTACCTCTCGGGTGCCTGAGGTTATCCACCATATCTGCGGAGTGGCTAATGGAATGTCAATCCTGATTGAATCTTTAGGTCCTATTAAATTTTCTGTAATCGTTTGTGGTTCTGGAATCACTTCCAGTTCTACCATACTCCCACTACTGTTTTTCTGAAAAAATCCATTTTACTAAAACTGTGGTGAGTCAAGAACAATATCACTATTGATCTTCCAGATGGTAGAAAATCAACCCTCGTCATAGCCCGGGTCAACCCACAAACCGCCATTACAGAAACGTGCTTTGAGTTATCCAAAGTCTCGTTTTAAGCATAAGACGGACAACTCCCCGTACCTTAACATCGTTAAGATATGAATCGTTCTATATCCAATATAGAAATAGAGACACTGATTTAATTGGAACCGGATTCAAATCATGCAGTTGTCTCCATTGCATGTTAACTAAATGGAGAGAGGCCGATCAGCATTACTCAACTTAGGAGTGCATCCAATTATGAGTAACCTGAAAGAGAAACAAGTTTCTCAAAACCATTACTATCAACTGAATACCTTATACAAGTATCTACATCTTCGATCACCTTGAAGAATCCCGATACTTGCGACACCTGATTCTCTACTTTATTCTTGTACCTATAACTTCTCAAACATGGACCTTGTATTTCTACGAAACACTTGTCCAAAAATTGAGAAGTCACAAGTAAACAGAATATAGTATGAGGACCAACCCCTTTGTCCTAATGGACACTGGACAACATACAATACTTTGTACAAGCCCGCTGAGTTGAATAACTCAAATCTTGTGCGTCGTAGGTTGAAAACTGTACCCAGGCGATTTCCTCAAATATCACCAATTACAACGAATTCCGATATAATGAGGATGATCACCTAATTCCCAATAACTTACTCCCACTCAGCATCTGTAAAACTATACAGATGTGAGAATCAAACCTGGTAAATACATATCCTGGAGCAAGGGTCTAATTGGGAAATCAGTTTTCTATTAACAATGCACAGTGAAACTGAAACATGAAAATGTTTCGAAGGGGTATCCGGGTATTCATAGTAATGCCTTTTCCATTATCAGATTCACGACTATAACCGTATATTTTTTTGTCATCTCTCCAAATCCCTTTATTTGTCTTTGGTCGTTACCTTCTGTACACCTTCGTTAGGCTTAAATGGTTTTCTTCCTTCCCTACCGTTCGGCACCAGCCCGTGATTTGGAAGAAGACTATCCAATAAGCGTAATAGGTGTACTCTCATAATCCTAAGAGTACTCGCAATCTGAGAGAAGGTGATGATAAAAGACAACTGAATAAACCTTATTCCTATTTCTCCTGAACCAGAATCCATCCTCGAAAAGGTTCCTTCGAGTTCGTATATAACCATACGATGGATTTATCCAATGGAAGTGGATGTTCATAGTGAAACGAGGTTTTCTGGAGAAATACAAAGATGAAGTAGGAGTGGCGATGAAATATGTGATTTGGTCGTGAATGATAGCAGTCTCAATTTACTTTGCCCTTTTTCTAATCCCTTTATCTGTCTTTGCTTATTACCTTCTATACATCACACTTAGGCTAATTGGTTTTCTTCATTCCCTACCTTTCGGCACCTGCCTATGGTTTGGAAGAAGACTATCCAATAAGCGCAATAGGTATACCCTCTCCTAATCTTAGGAGCCCTCACAATCTGAGAGAAGATAAAAGGAAAAAACAACTGAATAGTCCTATTCATTCTCTCCAGAACAAGAATCCATCCTCGAAAATGTTCCTTCGAGTTCGTATATAACCATACGATGGATTTATCTTATGGAAGTGGACGTTCGTAGTAATACGTGGTGTTCTGGAGAAATGCAAAGGGTAAAATAAGGAGTGGCAATGATGTATGCAACTCTGGCAATCCAAAAGCCAGTGTTTTAAGAAAGTTCGGTTAACTTGGTCACTGAGTTATAGTCTAGGGTCATGTCATGGTCCCAGTCAAAGAGAGAGAGAAAGGAAACACACTGCGTGCACTCTAACTTGAATGTCTCCCACCGTATCCTCAAATTCTCCTCCAAATCTGAAAGAAGAATTAGTCGGAATCACCCGAGGAGTAAACCAACTCATCCGTGGGAATCGGGATCCAACTATCATCGCATGATAACTTGATGGAAGCCACTCAAGTCACCACACTCCAGAAGGTATGCGCAAGCCTGGCAAGTTTCCTGTATGCTTGAAACTCCCGATGTGATTTTTACCCCTAGGACCCAAGTGACCTAGAAAAATAATCAACAAATCAAAAGGTCCTAGTCAAGTTCAACCCGTCATTATCTTGATTGCGTTAAACCCACCCGCATGACCCTTGATGAATAATCAACAAAGTCGTATGACTGTCCTAACCAATCCACATATCCATGCGACAGAAAAGCATTACAGAGCTACCGCACACTACGCCTCGGCGAATAGCAACGACAAACGTAGCACGAATACTATGCAATACTAATCTGAAATGACGGAGAGCTATAGCTGGTTTTTGGCGAAAAGCCTTTAACGTAATGAACTTGATATCGTTGAAGGAATCCAAGTGGTTTTATAAAAATATAATGGAGAAAACCTTTGCTAAAGAGGTCACTCCCGGTGAAGGGATCTCGGCTCTTTCCCCGTAGAATGAGGTGCAGAATATTCCAAACTGAATACCACGATACAAAGTAAAAAGTAATCGACTATACTGAAGTTATTACCCTGACGCAAACTTCTGCCCAAAGGGTCACTCTCGATGAAGGGATCTCGGCCCTTGCCTCGTCGAATGAGGTGCAGGATATTCCAAACTGAATACCACTGTGCAAAGCAAAAGCCAGCGTCTGTAATGTAAGTTTTAAAAATCTTGGTTCCAACAACATCAGAATAGGTTTGATTTATCCATGCATTGATAAGAATCAACGATGTCCCATCAATTAATCACACACCAGAAAAGAACGAAAATATGATGTACGTATATGCCATTCGCATTCACCACTGGGTCCCATCATCACCCGTTAGGTTACTTAACTAACGACAGAGCGGTGACTGGACTAGCGAGGGTGTAAAACATATACAACATCTACTAGTATATATATCAATAAATAATAATCGCTCCAGGCGTGATAAATGCAACATCACAGAAAAGTAATAAGCATCACAGAACAATACAGATAATCTGGGAGCCCCGGGTTTCCTTTGAGCCGCAAATGAAACCCGACGTTCCCCTGGTCGTGTGGATAGCCTGTGTAATGAAAACCTAGAGCTCTACGAGTGCGACAAGTTACCCGCTAAAACCTGAAGCGAGGCAGCTCCCTTCAGCAAAGTGAATGGACCACCCAGCACGTCACGGAATCCGGTAACTTGAGCACCCCTCATTGGGTCAACCTGTACCCCCTACGAGTGCGGCGAATAGCCCGCCAATTCTAGAGTGAAGCCCCCTCCGTCTCAATGCCATGAGATACAGGCCTGTTGCCCTCTAGAACCCGGCTATCCATGCACCCCACCGTGGGGTGTCCACATGTCGGACGCTCACCCCGCAATATCGAATGTACAAATAAAACTAAAAAGCACTAATATTGCACCAAGCTATCCACCACAACAAATCCCCAACAATACAGCACAACACAGAACATCAACGACAATGTCACGTTCGCAAACCCGTCTAAAAGAGCTATAGCGATTAGACAAGATTTACCGATCAAATGACATTCACGGTCACAGATAGAAATGTAATGTACTGTGAACTAACTTGTCATGACCCAAAGTTTGGCCCGTGACCGGCACTTAACCACGTAACATCTACAGGCGTAACGCGACTAAGTGAACCGGAAACCCAGAAATCAAACCAATAAAGTATAGAGTGTTTTAAATTTTAAAAGGAATCATTTATTAAATGTTAAGAGATCCAAGTAAACAATCACCCAGATAGCAATATACGACGCCGTAGCGAAGATCAAGATCCACAAGTGGGAACATCACAGACAGAATAAACTGCAAAAGTAAGTCGGCTCACAACGAGCTCAACACCAGAATACAAATAATATACATCATCGTCCTCACACTGTCTCTAAGTCAATACATAAGTGGTAGATGGAGAGTACTAGATACAATAATGTACATAACTGAAAGATAAACAGATACCGCACAAAACCCACCTATCAGCAAAAGAGCTAGTACGCCAACTATAGGGGTATCTGTGTCAAAAGATGCAAGAACGCAGCCTGCCGCGACTACTCCGAAGGGCAACCTGCAAACACTGTGGTACAATGGGGGTGAGTTGCCAACTCGTGAATAGAGATAACATATAAAGGTAATCGCGAGCATGCACGTACTGCGCTACTCTATCATATGCCAACAGATGATATCAATGTGTGATAAGCAGTATGTGCAAAAATGATGCAAGTGCTCTATCAGGTAATATGACTACAGGATGAGATGCAATATTGAATGCTGAGCAGGGGAATATAACATCTACACGAAATGTCAATATGGAATATATATATATATATATATATATATATATATATATATATATATGCACCGCAAATCCCAACAACCCAGACGCTGGCACTCCTATCGGCCCTCCAATCCTGTACATCCCTGAGAATCACGAGTGCCCAACATCGGCACCCAAATATCATAAATACTCGTGTCTAGCATCGACACGCAAATCCTCCTATATCGGGCATCCGTCAGTTCGGGTCAGCCCTCTCTCAATATATCGGGCATCCGTCAGTCCGGGTCAGCCCTCTCTCAATATATCAGGCATCCGTCTGTCCGGGTCAGCCCTCTCTCAATATATCGGGCATCCGTCAGTCCGGGTCAGCCCTCTCTCAATATATGCCACTCTAGCACCGAGAAAACACAGGGTGGGCGCACCGAAATATCATATCAAGAGAACCGGGTTTTTAAATGATTATATATTTGAAATAGCCATGGTTCCCAAATCCAGAAATCACATGTAATCCAAACCAATATGAAAGTCAATGATCCGATGTGATATGTGCATCAAGCATGAATATCATGTCAAGTCACATAAAGATGAGCTACAACATAATGATCCGATGTGATATATGCTTCAAGTATGAATATCATGTCAAGTCACATAAAGATGAGCTACAACATAATGATCCAATATGATATATGCATCAAGTATGAATATCATGTCAAGTCACATAAAGATGAGCTACAACATAATGATCCGATGTGATATATGCATCAAGTATGAATATCATGTCAAGTCACATAAAGATGAGCTACAACATAATGATCCGATGTGATATACGCATCAAGTATGAATATCATGTCAAGTCACATAAAGATGAGCTACAACATAATGATCTGATGTGATATATGCATCAAGTATGATATGCTACAACATAATGATCTGATGTGATATATGCATCAAGTATGGATATCATGTCAAGTCACATAAAGATGAGCTACAACATAATGATCCGATGTGATATATGCATCAAGTATGAATATCATGTCAAGTCATATAAAGATGAGCTACAACATAATGATCCGATGTGATATATGCATCAAGTATGAATATAATGTCAAGTCACATAAAGATGAGCTACAACATAATGATCCAATGTGATATATACATCAAGTATGAATATCATGTCAAGTCACATAAAGATGAGCTACAGCATAATGATCATGGAAATTCTACAGTGTGAGTGTCATGGCAATTACTAACGGTGTGTGTAACATGCAGGATAGTGCTCGTGCAACATGAACCGTTAGTAAGGGTGCGGTGTTCTATCAATTCTAGTTTATATACATACATCAGGGAATGTGGTATGCGCTAAATAGTAGCCATGAACAGTCAATGTATGGAAATGTAGCTATAAGATCCTATCAGCCCTGACGTAGAACGCCATGCGGGCGATATCTCCGTAGATGTTAAATCTACTCACCGTAGTCTCTCGCTAGGTATAGCCGACGACTTGTTCCCCTCCTTCGCGGCGCCCGTCGCACTCGCCTGTGAATCCTAGAATTTCATAATATATCACACATAAGCTTAAAACCGTACAAACACGACATTTAAAGTCAACTAGAAACCCGTGTCACAAACCAAGCGCGCGTGTGCGCGATACGCTAAAACATGTGATTACGCGCCTGAAGCCACTCCGACACGTCGCGATACACAGTAACCCCAAACCCACACACACGTATCACGCGTGTCGCGAAAGATTAAAAAAAATACGGGAAATAGGGTATTCTACTTCAGATTTTGATACAGAACAGATATTATAAAAATATATATACCAAAATAACCCACATTGCAGCAGACTCCAATGGCCCAAACCCCAACCCCCAACTCACCCATCTGGCCGCAAATTGCGGCCAGAATGATTATTCCGGCGGCCTCTCTTAGGAATTGGGCTCCTAGGTTTGGTGTGTGCACTCCATACTCCCTATACATGCTACAGTAAATCCAATTTCTGTCACGACCCGAAAGTACGGAACGTGACCGGCACTTAGATTACGAAGCGTCTAGAGGCGCAACGTAACCTAAGTAAGCCGAAGCCCAGAAATCTAAACCATAAAAAGAAGAAGAAGTAAAGGAAAACATGTAGAAAACAAGTTTAAAAGCAACATCCAATTTTCTCAAAAATTTCGGCAGAGTCTCCTTTGAAAAAACTGGCCCCAAACGGGTATAAAGAAGAATAATATATATGCAAACAATAAAAAGAATCCCCAAATGGGAGTTAGCTCTACGCCAAAAGGCGGAAACAACCACATCAATGCACAATAGTATACAACGCCAAAGGGCGAAGCTCAAAACTCAAAAGAAAACAAAACCACCAGCTATCATAATAATACAAGCGCGACTCTAAGGTCGAAATAAACAACTGATCCAGTAACCTATCAAGTAATACAAGTTTGGTTGATGGAGTTTTCTAGATACAAATGAAATAATAAAAGTACTATGGCGGTCCAGATACAAGTGAACCAACGTACCGTGCAAGATGTGCCAGCAAGCTGCCAGGAAAACCTGTACATCGAACCTGTAATAAAATTTGGCACAACGGGGGTGAGTTGCCAACTCGTGAGTAGAAGATATCTGCGAAAAGAAATTGAATGCACGACGCTATCCTAGGTCATAAAAATATAATAATATACTACTAGTCATCAAGTAAAAGCAGGATAATAAGCTACGTGTAAGTGCAAATGCTCCGTGCTCATGTCAGTGCCTCATATAGTACTATGTCATGTGAATGAGTATGCATGCACCATGAATGTGAAATAACCAATCCTGAAATCTTGATATATTTGTATAAGAAATCTTAAACTTTTATCATGGTAAAATGTGTATAGAAATCTGAAATATCAACGATGAAATCCATAGAAATCCGTGTCAAGCATCGACACAAAACATGTAAATCTCAAGTCTCAATACCTCATAATCTCAATGTCTCATAGTCTCAATATCTCGGGCTCCGTCAGTCCGGATCGGCCCATATCATCAAATCTCACGACAACGGTCGGTATCCTCCGGATATCCGCCGCGCCAGACATCACCGGTAGGTAGTCCTCCCCTGCCAGGCTCATCGTCTACAACTCGATCTTCTTGCCCCGGGGTACCATACCGGGCCCACCATGTACCCGAGAAGGTTCATCCACTCCTCGAATCGGGTCTCGAAATCCAACAGAAAATATGAAATCTCATGGTGGACGACACATACGTCACGAGAAAACCGCATCTTATGTTTTAAAAAGAGAGGAGGAGAGAGAGAGAAGTTTTTATATATTCTTGCGGTTTTCCCCAAAAATCCAGAAATCTCATAGAAATCCAAAATCCCAAAATCATGAGTAAGTATATGATAAGTGTCGGCATATGCCCCATAATACTGCATGATAACATGAAAATGCGAATGCATGAAATGTCTAAGTAATAAATACCATATCTATACTAACACCAGAGAGTAATCACAATATTATACCGATCTAGCTGTTAGCTGATTGTATCAATAAAAGATAATATGATCTAAAGTGTACGTGACATAGCAATTACCAATGATGATGTGTGTGAGCCGACAAATAAGTGTGAGTGGAATATGCGCATCATCGGTAATGGTGCTGGTGTCCTAACAGGCAGAGTTTTATACTGATTACAGAAATATATGTATGAACATGGAACATTATGATTACGGTATGAATGTAAAGACGGATGTGTAATAACCACTCATCTGTGATATACAAGTAAAACTACAACTATATGACTCGAACTTACACTAGTGTCCATCTAACCGCCTAAGAAACTAAACCTAAGAAACTAGTCAATAAGAAATAAGAGTCCACCTAAGTTCTGAATCCATATCTCTAATAGTCGGCGATCCAGCCTCAATAGCGTCACGTACGTAGTACGGCTTCCTCGAATCAAGAGTGCGGATCAATCATCATATCTATGCCTCGTACGGTAAAATCCATCGTACGGCATCCCAATATCGGGGTACGGGTCAAGTATCACCTACATGTCTCATCATTCGTATAATATCATCATCAACACATGTCAAGATCAAGGTGCTATACTATAATCACATACATCAATCATATATCATTGTCAGCATAAATATACATCGTTAATTTATCCTCAGAAATATCATGTCATATGTATCATATTGTGATTAAGTCACACTTAGATCATATCATAATCAAGTCACACTTATATGATATCGTAATCAAGTCACACATATATGATATCGAAATCAAGTCACGCCTATATGATGTCGTAATCAAGTCACACCTATATGATATTATATCAGAATTTCAGGCACCGGTTACGGTCCGGATTCTATTTTAGAATCCCATATACTTCAATATCATCACCACCCTTTATTATTGTTCAAGTATACAAATCCATTATCTCATTTTCTAATGATCCGCTAACATCAAAACACGACTGTATAGCCAAGAATCACGGCATCAGCCCAGTTATATTGTTTCATCCCCGTGTATCATGTCACATCCTTGTATCACATATACGTATTGTGTATATATATACCTACACCTAGTCCTATATATATACACATACACGTATACACCACGTCTCAGTGTGTGCGTGTGCGTGTATCTACCTGAAACCTACGAATCTCCTACAAGATATTCATCCTCAGTTAAGGTCTTTCTAAATCAATCTAGTCCAACCTAAGGTCACTACTAGAGTCCTACTCATCAAGAATCTAAGGTCATGTATGGCTTCCTAATGACAATAAGTACTTATTCCTATTCTACGCTTACGGGGGTGCTAAACGCCATACACCCGACTTCCCCCCGTAGATATACATCTACTCATCTGGTCCTTGTCTGCCGAAGACGGTGTCGCCATTCTCTTCTTCATCGTCCGCAGTCCATGTGAGGGGTACCTATATGCAAACATATGTAGTATTGTAAACTGAATCACGGACAACATCAAAACGACGCACGAAACGCGCATAGGTTAAAACCTATGACCCGCTCATGTAAAAGAACCAAATATCGCTCGATATCGGCGTGCAAACTCCGATTAATCGAGATAAACATCAACAAACAACTCATAGTTTTAAAACTCATTACTTATAATATAAAACATGATTTAATTCATCGAAACCCTAAAATCCATCAAATCGCCCGATTTCGTAAAACCCGAAAATGCCAATTTACCGTTTTTCTTCAAAACTTGACATTTAAATGAAACTAATGGTCATAAAACTCATTAAATAGCATAACTAGACTATACAACCTATTACTATATTTTTAACACCCCAATCGTATTAATTAGAGAATTCTAGTTTGCAAACTTGCCCGATTTCGATACTTTTAAGCAAAATTTCACAATATCATAACTAAACATAATTTTACATGAATTAACTTACTAAACTACAATTCATGATGATAATAGTATAATGAAACCATAAATTAGATTTTAAATTTCATTTAATTAAGAATTTCCAAAATCTAGTTAGCAAAAATAGCAATTTTTATCACAATTTATCAATTATCAATAAAAACTAGTAACCAACTTGAGTTTTTCATTCCACCAACAAGTTAATATCCTCTTTAAATCCACACTCTAGTGTTATAAACATTAATTGGAATTTTATCTCACCAATATATACCACTTATAGAAATCTAGTTTGCAAAAATGGTTTAATTTAAACAATTTTGGATAACAATTCACAATACATCATCCATACAAGATTTTCTACTTCTAAAAATGTTAAACTACAAAATATAACCCTACTTAATTAATAAAAACCATAACTTGATTTTTCAAACCCCAACTTGAATTTTTAAAACTTGTAGATATAAATTATTTATTAAATCTAATTATGCTTAAATGAAACATCTAATAACAATAAATCAAAAGAAAAAGATTTATACCTCCACAACATGAAATCCAAACATGAAAATAAGCCTCCAAAATGAATGCTTTCCATCTCCAAAATCCATGTAAAGATGAGCAAAGAATACAGGGTAGGAATTAATTAGGATTTTGTGGGTTTTTTTATTGAATTTTTGATGAATTTTGATGATTTTTAATACAAAAATGATGGGGAAAAATTTTGGGGCTGCCCATGGAGGTGAGGCCGGCCATGAGGTGAGGAAAAGAGAGGAGAGTGAGCAAAGGAGAAGAAAAGTGTAGAAGGTTTCACAAAAATATCACACAATTAAGTCTTTTCATGAATTTATTTAAAAATTCTTTATTTTCTTCACTCCATTTGACCTAGAATGGTCTAGAACCATTGTAAAATTTTGAAAATAAATTTTGCATGAAACACACTTGATTCTAATATGTAATGATTCACTTTTGCTAATTAAACCCATTCAAATTTCTAATTTACACTAATTTAGTGTATAAATAAAGCTTATGTTAATATTTAAAATAATTAATTTAAGAAAAATATTTAATTAAACTAAAAATTTATAAGTGGCTAAATAAACACCATTTACTAGTAATAACATAATTAAAATAGGTATTTTTAAATTTATAGTGAAAAATAATTACGGTTTAGTTTTATGAAAACTACGTTTTACTTTACCGAAAATTATAAAATTCACTTAAACGATTTTATTTATTTAATTAATTATTTAATTATTTTTAAAATGTTACAATTTCATTCTGAAATGACCCGGTTAGCAGCAGATCCAACAGAACCCTATTTCTAGTTAAAAACCCCACTTTTGCACTAAAATGAAACTTTATGGTATCTTTCTGAAATCTGATACAAACCCAAGCCTAGAACCACACTAATATCACATAACCAAGCTAATCAAACCTTAAAAAGTTAATTTTTAACATATCCTCACTAAAACCCCTCCTATAGCACAAAACATGCATAAAAAGTGATATTTGCTAGAATTTCTACAAGTTATGAAAAAGAGTGTTAAGTGTGAGATAAATACCTTCCCAAAAACCCTATAGAACTTTATTTTTCCAGCCTTCTCCCTCAAGACACTGCTTTGACACCAAGATCCCTCAAATAGCCATTTAACCAAGGGTTTTTGTGAGTAAAAATGGGTTTTTGGTGTAGGGTTTTTTGTAGATCCAAAAGGGAATTGAAAAGAGAAGAAAAGAGGAAGAAAGAGGTGTTGTTGCTGCTGTTATTCTGCAAGAGGTGCAGAAAATGATAGAAAGAGAGAGAAGAGAGAAAGAAAAGGGTCAAAGAAAGTCAAATTTCTCACCTAACACCATGCTTCATTTTTTTATTTGGATGGTTGAATTTTTCCTTTTTAAAAAAAAGGGTTTAGTTGATAAAAGGATGGGGAATTAACTATGAACCATACAAGAATGAAATCACTACTTTAACCTATGTCCCAAAATGGCTAAGTGTGCAAGTGTAAACTACATCAAGGAAAATTCCAATTAGGGTAACACGACTAAATATAACTAATAATCCTATACACACATATAAAATAACACGCACAACTGCTAAATAACACAAACACATTCTAACGAAATATCAAAGTGTTACAATCTACCCCCCTTAAAGAAATTCGGTCCCCGAATTTAAAAATCTAACTACACGCACCCTTAAAAAGATGGGGATACCTCTTCCTCATCTCGCTCTCGGTCTCCCAAGTGACCTCCTTTCTGCTCGGACCATGCCAAAGTACCTTGACCGATGGTATGTCCTTCGATCTCAATTTTCTTCACTTATCGATTCAAAATGGTCAACGGCTGCTCTGCATAGGGAAGGTCATGCTCAAGCTGGATCGTCGGGTGCTGAATCGCATGCGAAGGATCATGAAGATATCTACGGAGCATCGAAACGTAAAATACAGGGTGTACGTCTGGAAAACTGGGCGGAAGGGCTAACCGATACGCAAACGCACCAACACGCTCGAGGATTTCGAAGGGGCCCACATATCTGGGACTAAGCTTCCCTTTCTTCCCAAACCTCATCACACCTTTCATTGGGGAGACCCTCAAGAAAACATGATCACCAACCGAAAACTCAAGTTTGCGCCGACGACGGTCTGCATAAGACCTCTGCCTACTCCGGGCCGCCCTCATCCTGTCGCGAATCAACTGGATCTTCGCGATCGTCTCCTCAACAATCTGCGGTCCTAAGATACTGCTCTCACTGAGCTCTGTCCAACAAGCGGGCGATCCGCATCTCCTCCTATAAAGAGCCTCAAACGGTGCCATCTGAATGGTCTCCTGGTAGCTGTTGTTGTAGGAGTACTCTACTAAGGGTAAATGATGATCCCAGCTACCTCTGAAGTCTAAAACGCACGCTCTGAGTATGTCCTCTAGAGTCTGAATAGTCCGCTCTGACTGTCCGTCGGTCTGCGGATGAAATGCTGTGCTAAACTCAAGCGAGTGCCCCAAGCCTCCTGAAGCCTCTGCCATAGTCGGCTGGTAAACTGGGTGCCTCTGTCGGACACGATACGTGTCGGAACTCCGTGCAGTCGTGCAATCTTGTTGATGTATATCTGGGCATACTGAGCAAATCCGAAAGTCTTCTTCACCGGTAGGAAGTGAGCCGCTTTCATCAAACGATTCACGATCACCCAGATGGAGTCATACCCTCGACTAGTCCTGGGTAGACCCACAAGGAAGTCCATAGAAATCTGCTCCCATTTCCTTTCCGGAATGGGTAACGGCTGAAGCTCTCCCGCGGCCTCTGGTGCTCAGCCTTGACTTGCTGACAAGTCAGGCATCTCGACACAAAATCTACGATGTCTCTCTTCATTCCGTCCTACCAGTAAACACCTCTCATGTCATGGTACATCTTGGTGGAACCGGGATGAACACTATATACTGATCGATGTGCCTCCTCAAGAATCTCGCGCCGCAATCCCTCAGCATCTGGTATGCACAGTCTAGTCCCGAATCGTAGTATCCCCTGATCATCGATTACGAACTCGGAAAATCTGCCCTGTCCTATCTGTACCATGATCTCTGAACATCGGTCGTCACTGTGCTGTGTCCCATGTATACGGTCGAGCAACTGTGGGCGTGCACGAACATGCGCAGTCTGTCCTCCGATCGGCGTAAACTCGAACTATACCCAGCTGTCGCATAAGATCTGCCAATCTGCCGACGACTGCCTCTGTACTGCGCTCAAATAGGATAGACTACTCCCGGGTCTCCTGCTCAAAGCATCCGCCACTACATTAGCCCTGCCCGGATGATACAAGATCTCACAATCGTGAGTGGGGTAATTCTGTTCATGTTCTTTAATTGCCGCGAAGCATACGCGATCACCCTGTCATGCTGCATCAATACGCACCCTAGCCCCACTCATGAAGCATCACAATAGACCACAAATCCGCCTGGTCCTGAAGGCAATGATAGCACTGGTGTCGTAGTCAGTAGAGCCCGTAGCTGCTGAAAACTGTGCTCACACTCCTCCGTCTAATCGAAACGAACTCCCTTCCGGGTTAACCCGGTCAAAGGTGTAGCAATACGGGAGAAGTCCTGCACGAATCACCTATAGTAGCCTGCTAGCCCCAGAAAGCCGCGAACCTCCGTCACTGACGTGGGTCTAGGACAACTCCGAACGGCCTCAATCTTCCTCGGGTCTACACATATACCATCTCATGTAATCTCGTGCCCCAAGAAGTCTACGCTGTCCAGCCAGAAAGCACACTTGGAGAATTTGGCGAAAAGATGATGCTCCCTCAAGGTTTGCAGTGTAATCCGCATGTGCTGCTCGTGCTCCTCTCTACTCTGAGGATACACCAAGATATCGTCAATGAATACTATGATGAACAGATCAAGATACACGAAATGAAAGCTGATCTTCCAAAGCTCCTCAATATGTTGAGGGTAGCAGAGACCTCCTTGAAAAAAGAGAAGACCCCCGTTCTGTATGTTGGTTAATCATCCTCTTCTAAATCTAAAGCGAAAGCTAAAAGGAAGAAGAAGATGAAAGCCACCAAACCGAAGGGTGGGGTTAAGAAGGTGCAGGGAACGAACAAGGCAGGAAGGGTGAAAGCGGATATAAACGAATGCTTTTATTGTCACAAGCAAGGGCACTGGAAGAAGGACTGTATAGCCTTCAAAGCCAAGGACAAGAAGCAAGCTGTTGCTTCTGCTTCAGGTGTGTTCGTAATCGAAAATTGTCTTTCAGTAAACTCTACATCATGGGTACTTGATACCGGTTCTAGTTCTCACATCTGTAATTCATTGCGGGATCTGAGAAATAGTAGAGTACTGGGGACAGGTGATATGACTCTCCGGATGGGAAATGGAATGCATGTAGATGCTATTGCAATAGGGGAATATCACCTAGGGTTGACTAGTGGGCATATTTTGGTGTTATACAGCTGTTTTTGTATTCCCAGTATGTTGCGTAATATTATATCAGTATCTTTGTTATCTAATGAAGGATATAATTTTGCGCTTGAAAGAAATGTCATGAACATTCTCCTAAATCAAGAACTGATTGGGTATGGCACACTGGAAAACGGCATATACATACTTAATCACCTCGAATTTTCAATATTCAAAACACATTTAAAAGAAAGGCACCCGATTCAAATCAAGCCTTCCTATGGCATTGTAGACTTGGTCATATAAACGAAACAAGGTTGACTAAGTTACATAAAGATGGATATCTAGATCCATTTGAATATTCATCATATGCAACTTGTCAATCATGTATCAAAGGAAAAATGACCAAATCTTCGTTCACCGGACACGGAGCAAGAGCCACAGAACTCTTGGGACTTGTACACAGTTATGTATGTGGTCCAATGTCTACACATGCGCGAAGCGGTCACTCCTACTTCATCACTTTTACTGATGACTTCTCTAGTTATGGACATGTGTTCTTAATGAAACATAAATCCGAGGCCTTTGAGAAGTTTAAGGAGTATAAAATTGAAGTAGAGAAACAAACTGGTAAAAGCATCAAGACACTTCGATCTGATCGAGGTGGAGAATACTTAAGTACCAGTTTCCTTGAATGCTTAAAAGAGAATGGAATTCTCTCTCAGCTTACTCCGCTTTATACACCTCAGCATAATGGTGTATCAGAAAGGAAGAATCGCACGCTATTAGATATGGTGCGTTCAATGATGAGTAGTGCTGAGTTGCCACTTTCCTTCTGGGGATTTGCTCTAGAATCAGCAGCATACTTATTGAATAGAGTTCCAACTAAGTCTGTGCCTACCACTCCATATGAAATGTGGAGCGGGAAGAGACCATATCTCAAGTATATCAAGATATGGGGGTGTCCGGCATATGTTAAAAAGCATAGTCTAGACAAGCTCGAGACACGATCGGTTTTGTGCAAGTTTGTGGGATACCCCAAACATTCAAGGGGGTACATGGTCTACCACACTGAAGAACAAAAGGTGTTTGTTGCTCGCCACATTGTCTTCTTAGAAACGAATTTCTTGCAAAAGAAATTAGTGGGAGCACGGTAGAGCTGAAAGAAATTCCAGAACCTCAAACTGCTACCGAGGACTTAGTAGAACCTCAGATTTCAATAGAACATGACGAACCAACGCCACTCCACAGATCTAGTAGGCTTTCTCATCCTCCTGAGAGATACTATGGTTTTCTTCTAGATGGGGATCGAGAGGATTGCATCATCGATGATGATGAGCCAACTAGTTTTCAGCAGGCTATCACGAGCATTGACTCGGTGAAGTGGCTGGATGCTATGAGATCCGAAATGGAATCCATGTACACCAATAAAGTATGGACTTTAGAAGTTGCTCCTCCTGGGGTGAAACCAGTTGGATGCAAATGGATCTTCAAAAAGAAGATTGGTGCACTTGGACAAGTGGAAACCTACAAAGCTAGACTCGTTGCAAAAGGTTTTCGTCAAAGACCAGGATTAGACTATGATGAAACCTTTTCACCTGTATCTATGCTTAAATCCATTCGGATCCTGCTTGCCATTGCTGCCTTCCATGACTATGAAATCTGGCAGATGGACGTAAAAACAGCTTTTCTAAATGGACATTTAGAAGAGAGTGTTTACATGGATCAACCAGAAGGTTTCTTAGACAGTGGGAGCAGTGGAAGAGTGTGCAGGTTGCTTAAATCCATCTATGGATTAAAGCAAGCATCGCGAAGTTGGAACATCTGCTTTGATGAGACAGTCAAAGAATTTGACTTTATCAAAAATATAGATGAACCATGTATTTATAAGAAGATTGTAGAAGGAGCAGTAGTCTTCCTCGTTTTGTACGTCGACGACATACTACTGATAGGGAATGATGTCCCTATACTACAATCAGTAAAGCTCTTCTTGTCACAGAAATTCTCCATGAAAGACTTGGGTGATGCAACCTACATTTTGGGCATTAAGATCTATCGTGATAGATCTAATAGAATGTTGAGACTTTCACAGTCCAGGTATATTGACACTATACTAAAGAGATTTAGTATGGAAGATTCCAAGCACGGTAATATGCCCGCTTGTCACGGGATCACCCTCTCAAAAGAGATGTCTCTAAAGACTGATGAAGAGAGGGCTCGCATGGGCATTATACCCTACGCTTCGGCAGTAGGATCTATAATGTATACGATGTTATGTACAAGACCAGATGTAGCTTACGCACTTGGTGTGGTAAGCAGGTATCAATCTGACCCAGGTGAGAAACATTGGATAGCGGTAAAGAACATTCTCAAGTACCTGAGAAGGTCTAAGGAGATGTTCTTAGTTTACGGCAATGGGGACCTCCAGGTAGAGGCTTTTACCGACTTCGGCTTCCAAAGTGACAAAGATGATTCTAAATCCATTTCGGGTTTTGTGTTTACCCTCAATAGAGGGGCGGTATGTTGGAGAAGTTCCAAACAGGATACCGTCGCAGACTCAACTATGGAGGCTGAGTATATAGCTGCTAGTGAAGCCGCAAAAGAGGCTGTCTGGATGAGGAAGTTCATTGCTGAACTTCAGGTGGTTCCGTCCATTGCTAATCCAATACCTTTGTATTATGATAACAATGGGGTTGTAGCATTAGCGAAGGAACCAAGGTCCCATCAGAAATCCAGGCATATCTTAAGGCGGTTTCACCTGATCAGGGAGATCGTGGATCGTCGGGAGATCGAGGTACGGAGAGTGGACACAAAAGACAACACGGCAGATCCATTCACCAAGGCCATCCCTCAAGTCCAGTTCGAGAGGCTGTTTGAGATGTTGGGCATGCGGTATGCCAGCAACTGGATCTAGTGCAGACAGTGGGTACTCAATGCGCCAATTATAGGCCTTAGTGCAAGTGGGAGATTGTTGGATATATATGCCCTAGAGGCCTTCATTGTATAGGATGCTATGGATAAGTATGTATATGACAGTCTTGCTTAATATGATAGTACGCTATTTGGTTTGTCTTTATCTTAACATATGATATATTTTGCTTAGTATTCATATATATATACATGTTGATAAAGCCCATAGGGTGTTTGCTTGATTACCGGCGTTGCGATGGCAGTCATACTTGTGGGAGCTGGATAGTCAATAGGCACATCCTTAGATATCCCTGGTCGCAAGAGTATTGAGACTGGGTATCGATACTCCGGAGTAGACTAGTGTATACATATCTAGACCCTGAGGAGGGGCGATGGATTGGTCCCGCAACCATTGGTGGAGTGCACCTAAGATTGTATACAGATGCTCACTGGGTGTGAGTACACCGGACAGGACTCGCCGAGAAGACTAGTGTATACATTCACGTTGATGTTCTGTGTTGTGCTGTGATATTGCGGATTGGTCGTAGGGATAGCCTAGATGCAATGTTAGTACAGTTTGGTTATTTATGTACATTTGATATTGCGGGGTGAGCGTCCGATATGTCGACTGCCGCCACTGCCTGTTTGTATATTATTGTTTTGGGGCACGACCGGGCTGAGGTCGATGTACCCGTTGTATGTATATTTTACTTTCTGTACTAGGATTACCCTAAGGTGGGGTGCACGGATAGCCGGGTTCTAGAGGGAAACGAGCCCGCATCTCATGGCATTGAGACGGAGGGGGCTTTACTCTAAAATTGGCGGGCTATTCGCCGCACTTGTAGGGGGAACAGGTTGACCCACGAGGGGTGCCCAAGTTACCGGATTCCGTGAAGTGCTAGGTGGTCCATTCACGTTGCTGAAGGGGGCTGCCTCGCTTCAGGTTTTGGCGGGTAACTTTCAGCGCCCGTAGGGGTCTAGAATTTTGTAACGTTTTGAAAATCGTTTCGGTGAAATTTCGAAAAAACGGTAAAATAAGGGGGTTTCGGTAAAAAGTCAAAATACAAATATCTTTATTATAAAATTAAATATACATATTCGAGCTATGTAATTGCTAGCATTTGGTGTTTATTGACCCACTGGTGAAATTTCAAATTTTCTAAATTTTTTTCCGAAATTAATTATTTTAATATTATTTTAAGACGTCACTAATATATTTAATTAGGGAAAATTACAAATTGGAATGAGTTGAAAAAAATTTTGTGCATCATAAAACATTAAATAAAATTTTATCACGTGGTTTTTGAAACGAAATCGTTTGCCAAAACGGTTTAGAAAATATCGAAGAAAAAGGCTTTTTTCGGTGAAATTAGTGTTAATGGGAATTGGGGTAATACATTATCATTTTTTTCCCCTCACCCACACTCACCCACACCCTCTCTCCCCTCTCCAAATCAGCAGCCCCAAGTGCCCCCTCATTTTCCCACTTGAATGGCTAAAAGAAAAGAAATGAAAAGAAATGAGAAGAAAAGAGTAAATATATATAAGTGTTGGTTGGGTTGACTTGGACTTTCTTTGACTTGGACTTTTCTCCCCACACCTCACACTCTCCCACACCTCCCACACCTGCACTTGGCCGAGCTCCCCCTTTTCTTCAGCCCCCTTTATTTCTTCACCTCTTTTCTCATAAAAAATCCACCATTTTTGCCTCAAAATCCCTACAAAAAAATCCCAAAATCCAAATCAAGCCCCTACCCATTTTTCCTTAGCCCCTATAGCATGGATCTTGGTGCAAAGATTTTAATTTGGAGGTCATGTTCTATGTTTGATCCATGGTTCTTGAGGTATAATAAATCTTGGGTTGTTGCTAAATTGTTTGATTATTTCTTCAAATTAAGTTAATGAGTGGTTTAAATTAGGTTTTATTGCAAGTTTGGAAAATTCAAGAGTATGGTTTGAATTAAAAAGTAAGGGTTTGTGATTTGCAATTAGGGTTCTTATCATGTAATCATGGTTGCAAAGTGGAGATTATCATCTTAAGGGAATTTAATATTTTTGATAATATGTAAATTGTTGGATGTAAATTGTCCAAATTAAGTTTTTTTTATCTAAACTAGGTTTTTAGAAATTATTGAAAATGTGAAATTTAAAATCTAGTCAGGGTTTTTATAAATTGATTATGGTTTTAATATGGAGATTAACATGTTAATGGAATGCTAAAACTAATTTAGTTGCTAGTTTACAAATCGTTGCTTTTAAAGTGTTAAAATTGGGTAAAATTGTAAACTAGAATTTCGGGTTAATGAAAGTTAGTGAGATTAAAAATCTACTTAGGGTTTTTATGACTTATTTAAGATATTTAGTGAATATTGTGGCCGCTAGATTCGTTCATACATCGAGTTTTGTACTAAAACGGTGATTTGTGCTTGCTAGATTTTCGGAAAAATAACTTTTTAAGTGAAATTGGGGTTTTTGTGAGTTTTAACCTATTTTATATTAAAATTAGTGTTCGTGAATGTGAAAATGAGTGTATTTGGGTTTTTCTCGATGGTCTGGCGTTTGTACGCCGATGTCGAGGGTTTTTGGGTTGATTTGGGAAAGCAAACCATAGGTTTTGACCTATGTGGGATTCGTGTGTCGTTTTGGTCATGAGTCGGATTTTAATGCGATACGGTACGTTATGATATGTAGATACCCCATGTGGACTTCGAGACGACAAGCAAGCGCGTGGCGACGTCGGCACCGGCAAGCGAGGACCAGGTGAGTAGATTTATATCTACGGGGAGAAGTCGGGTGGATGGCGTATAGCACCCCCGCAGTTCGTGGTGATGTATACGAATACGTATACACACATATATATATTGTTTATATATTGTTTCAGTATATTGATGATAATATAGATATTTGGTGTCCTTGGATGATTTAGTGTCCCGAAACCCTAGAGTAGTGGTCGCACTACACATGCACACACCAACCCATACTTGCATACTTTCTTCTTTCATTTGTTCTTATACGGGAATATATAGTTATGTGTTCACATGGGTATGGGACTATGTGTTCACATACGGATTTGAGGCTTGGGTTTGAGATGAGTCGATGAGATTTGTATTGAGGTTGTGACTTCGGTGATATGGCAGGATTCGTATTTGAGATACGACATGACGTTGTAGCGGGTCCTTGACGTAGTGTTTCACACACGTCCATGCATACTTAGGCGGTATCAGTATTGTACTAGACGTAGATCAGTACCCCGATCATGATATTTGATAAAGAAGATACCAGGTGAATAGTATGATGAATGTGATATTACCCGACGCGTCGGATATCCGGAGGATACCGTCGTGGTCTTGAGATAGATGGTAGGGGCCGGTCTAGACTGACGGTGCCCTAGATATTGTGATTGAGACATTGGGATTGAGACGTGAGGTACATAGATTGTGACACAGAGATATCGAGGTATTTGGACACTTGTTTTGTGTCGATGCTGGGCACTGTTTTATGCTGATTTCATATATGGTACCTCATTTCTTTTAAAATACAGAAATCTCACTGATTTATGAAACCAGTTTTATTCAGTACATGCATTCTGTTTCATGCATTCATACATCATCCATATGATATATTGCTACCTGAGGCACTGACACGGGTACATGAGATCACACTCGGTTAGATATTACCCTAGCCATTGTTATAGGCTGCATGTTATACATATATTTGAGGATATATTATGATCATTGACCCAGGTTGCGTTATTTATGCGATTTCTTTCCGTAGATGTTTTTCTATTCACGAGTTGGCAACTTACCCCCGTTGTGCCCCAGTTTCTTGCAGGTTTGCCGTACAGGTTTCTTTACGGCTTTGCGGGCATAGTTTCCTTCGGGTGATTTGCTAGTAGGTGGGTTTACTTGTATCGTACCCCCATTATATATCTTGTATATCATTATTCTGTTGTATCTAGAAGTTCCATCAACCAAACATGTATTTATTTTTGAGATAGAGACCAGTGATGTTATTCTTTCGACCTTAGAGTCGCGCGTTTTATTTCTTGTGGTTTTGAGTTTCCTTTTGAGTTTTGATCCTCGCCCTTGGCGTTGTATATTATATTGCTTGTGTGGTTGTGACCGTCGATTGACGAAGAGCTAGCTCCCGCTTGGGGATACCTTTTTTTTTGATTTCGTATACTATTCATGTTGTATCCCGTTTGGGGGCCAGTATTTACAAAGGAGACTCTGCCGAAATTTTCAGAAAATACTTGATGTTTTTTTAAAAACGCATAATCCGGCTTATGCTATTAAAACTACTTGCTTTTAGTTGGTTTTCCTTCACTCTACTGCTTCTTTGGTTTTGATTTCTGGGTTTTCGGCTTACTTAGATTACGTACGCCTCGAGACGTTTCGTAGTCTAAGAGCCGGTCAGGTTCCGTACTTTCGGGCCGTGACAAAGTTGGTATCAGAGCGTTAGGTTTTACCTTCGGAGCGTAGGATGACCCCTGGTTGATGGAATAGGTGACTAAAGTGGAGTGACGTACCGTAGGTATGTACCGCGGCATATTTACGATACGCTACTCCACTTAAGAAGCCTTAGGATGTACATTTCTTGCTCGGTATTATATTCATTCCGATCTAGCCTCATCAGTACCAGTTATGGTTTTGCTGCTATGATTACGGGCAGGGAAAGCTACGGCTAGAGTTGCGGTCAGCACGAGATCGTCACGAACGAGGACTGACCAGGGCGAAATTCCGGCGACACCCGATTGCGGAGATGTGTCTTTTTACTGTGCTTCCACGCCACGAGCGTTTGGCGGATCGCCCTTATGAGGTTACTCAGATGTGCTGATCGACACTAGAGGATTGAGCCGCTGACAGAGGCCGGCCAGATTTTGATGACCGTTGGTGTATTGCTTACTCATGATGATTGAGGCACGGTTCAGCGTGCAGACGAGTGAGCCAGTTGTTGCTGCGAGTGACGAGATATCGCCCCACATGTTGGAGCTATTGCGGGACGAGTTGTACTAATAGATGATAGAAGGTCGCTAGTCACCCGAGGATGAATGACTAGGACATGTGGTTCGTTCGCTACCCCGATGTGAGGTCATCAGATAGATTGATTCCAGCTAGAGACGACTTCACGCGGAGACGTTGGGAGTCGACAGAGACGATCGAATGTCAGAAACCTATTATTCCAAGTTTAAAGTAGTCGGAAAGACATGCAGGCAATTCTATGGTCCCTCTAGAAGAATGAAACCCTAACTCGACTTAATGACCGTGTGAAAGCCTTTGAACCTTCGGGTTTGCGGCAGTTCTACGGCGCCATTAGTGAGGCTTGGGTTTGCCCTTCTACGGCTGGACCACCGATGCTGTGGTATGTACTCGATACTATTAAACTGTGCCCAAGATGTTGAGCCCTTGGGGGATTATGAGGTTTTGACAATCGATTGGATGGTTCGACTTAATTCGGATGTTAGGTGGTGAGATGCATTTCTTGGGAGACTCCCGATACGAGGATAGCCGTTGGAGCTCAGTCCATGCAGCCACGATGAGACGAGTCCGAAGCAGTTGACATTAGAGAAAATGGAGTAAGAGGTCCGTACAAGATCTGGATATGATGACGTTTCCCTCCGCCGACATCAGAGATGCGATGCGCATGCCGTGGCAGAGTACTGGATATACCTTCCAGAAGGAGTCGCGATGGGTGTGCAGCCGTTCCAGAGCAAGATGCAGATATAGGAAAGGACGATGACTTCCGGACAGTTGGCAGAGACGAGACATGGAAGAGATCGTGAGCAGGATTCCTTCCAGGACACTGCTGCAATGATACTTGCACCCAGGATCAGATGTGTCACGTACATTCAGAGAGCTAGAGGCCGACGCCGGCGATATGCTGTCTTACGAGTGGTCGCGATGATTGACCGAGAGATGACCAGAGAAGTGCCAGAACGGGATCATCCCCATTAGCACACCTGACAGGGCCGATGAGCCGCTGGACCGAGAGTTGGTAATTCACAGTGAAGACCTTGACCCAGGAGTGGTCATTGTTACGCACACTAGCAAGCCAGAGTTCATGATCATCGACGAGACGTCCCTCTAGTGACCGCGACAGTTGGCCCGAGATTCTTAGAGGATGCACTTGAGCGGTACTATTCCGCCATTATTGATTTCGATGGTTTTGGGTGATTTATTCGCATGATTTGATTTTGATGGTTGAGGATTTACGATCATTGCACAGTGTTGAACTTGATATCGTTTTCGTGCTTTGGTTTCACGTGGTTGTGATTTTACGGTTTTAGACATTTGAGTTGATTTTGTGCGTATGCACGCACACGATTTGGTTCCTGCACTCTGTATAGTTTATATATGCTTGCAGTGCAGTGATACGCCTTTGGTGCACTTAGATGCACTGGACTTCGATTTCGATTGTGATACTCGATATTTGTTTTGTGCACCTTGTGCACCTGATTTGATTTTGCGCATGTTCGGCGCTTGATATTGGATTTCATGATTTCGTGCATGATGGATGCCCCTGGTTTTGGGTTTTCGCGCATGTTGAGCGCATGTCTTGAGATGCGATTTTGGTGCACACCAGATGCACTAAATCGAGATTTTTTTCGTGCATGTCAGATGCACCTGATTTTGCTGTCAGGCACACACGTTGCCTACGACAGATGCTTTGTGCACACCCGATGCACTTAGATCTTGTTTCTGTGCACTTGTATGGTACGTATATGGATTTTGATTGTCGTGCGCACCAGACGCACGTAGTATTCATACGCGTATTTTGGGATTGATTTCTTATAGAGCAGTACGTTTTTTTAATAATAATTGCAATGTGTTTTCGTACTAAGCAGGACTAGTCAGAGGACAGTACCTGAATGTATTTTGCATGCATTGATAGCTATTGAAGGGAATTCCAAAAAGCGAGCTATAGTCTTAGTATTTACCTACGTGTCTGATATGACGCGAAACGTTTAAAACAAGGAAAACCCTTCTAAATTGTTTCCCAAAACGGCGGAACGTACATTTCAAATAAAGGTATATATGTATATAGTTATTTTCTTATGATAGACGTCCGCCACTGTGCAGTGTTATGGGCATTGCACAGTAACTTAAAGGATTTGGCATGCATTTCCTCCTGATATTTACGTGTATAGTTTCGAGTTATATCATATTGGTTTTGGTATTGGAATTGACATTGTGTCATTACCATGACTCCGATGATTGCGGGATGCTTGACGGAGTTTTGATTTGAGTTTTATGCTCATTTTTCATGCGCATGCGTTGCGCTACGATTTGTTTTATGTATTTATGATTTCGGAGCTCCGGCGATTTGATGGTTTTGGCGGAAATATTTTAGTATTTGGGGGAAGTTTTAATTTAAATTCGGGGACCGAATTTCTTTAAGGGGGGAAGATTGTAACGTTTTGAAAATCGTTTCGGTGAAATTTCGAAATAACGGTAAAATAATGGGGTTTTCGGTAAAAAGTCAAAATACAAATATCTTTATTATAAAATTAAATATACATATTCTAGCTATGTAATTGCTAGTATTTGGTGTTTATTGACCCACTGGTGAAATTTCAAATTTTCTGAAAATTTTTCCGAAATTAATTATTTTAATATTATTTTAAGCCGTCACTAATATATTTAATTAGGGAAAATTACAAATTGGAATGAGTTGAAAAAAATTTTGTGCATCATAAAACATTAAATAAAATTTTATCTCGTGGTTTTTGAAACGAAATCGTTTGCCAAAACGGTTTAGAAAATATCGAAGAAAAAGGCTTTTTTCCGTGAAATTAGTGTTAATGGGAATTGGGGTAATACATTATCATTTTTTTTCCCTCACCCACACTCACCCACACCCTCTCTCCCCTCTCCAAATCAGCAGCCCCAAGTGTCCCCTCATTTTCCCACTTGAATGGCTAAAAGAAAAGAAATGAAAAGAAATGAGAAGAAAAGAGTAAATATATATAAGTATTGGTTGGGTTGACTTGGACTTTCTTTGACTTGGACTTTTCTCCCCACACCTCATACTCTCCCACACCTCCCACACCTGCACATGGCCAAGCCCCCCCTTTTCTTCAGCCCCCTTCATTTCTTCACCACTTTTCTCATCAAAAATCCACCATTTTTGCCTCAAAATCCCTACAAAAAAATCCCAAAATCCAAATCAAGCCCCTACCCATTTTTCCTTACCCCCTATAGCATGGATCTTGGTGCAAAGATTTCAATTTGGAGGTCATGTTCTATGTTTGATCCATGGTTCTTAAGGTATAATAAATCTTGGGTTTTTGCTAAATTGTTTGATTATTTCTTCAAATTAAGTTAATGAGTGGTTTAAATTAGGTTTTATTGCAAGTTTGGAAAATTCATGAGTATGGTTTGAATTAAAAAGTAAGGGTTTGTGATTTGCAATTAGGGTTCTTATCATGTAATCATGGTTGCAAAGTGGAGATTATCATCTTAAGAAAATTTAATCTTTTTGATAATATGTAAATTGTTGGATGTAAATTGTCCAAATTAAGTTTTTTTTTTTATCTAAACTAGGTTTTTAGAAATTATTGAAAATGTGAAATTTAAAATCTAGTCAGGGTTTTTATAAATTGATTATGGTTTTAATATGGAGATTAACATGTTAATGGAATGCTAAAACTAATTTAGTTGCTAGTTTACAAATCGTTGCTTTTAAAGTGTTAAAATTGGGTAAAATTGTAAACTAGAATTTCGGGTTAATGAAAGTTAGTGAGATTAAAAATCTACTTAGGGTTTTTATGACTTATTTAAGATATTTAGTGAATATTGTGGCCGCTAGATTCGTTCATACATCGAGTTTTGTACTAAAACGGTGATTTGTGCTTGCTAGATTTTCGGAAAAATAACTTTTTAAGTGAAATTAGGGTTTTTGTGAGTTTTAACCTATTTTATATTAAAATTAGTGTTCGTGAATATGAAAATGAGTGTATTTGGGTTTTTCTCGATGGTCTGGCGTTTGTACGCCGATGTCGAGGGTTTTTGGGTTGATTTGGGAAAGCAAACCATAGGTTTTGACCTATGTGGGATTCGTGTGTCGTTTTGGTCATGAGTTGGATTTTAATGCGATACGGTGCGTTATGATATGTAGATACCCCATGTGAACTTCGAGACGATAAGCAAGCGCGTGGTGACGTCGGCACCGGCAAGCGAGGACCAGGTGAGTAGATTTATATCTACGGGGAGAAATCGGGTGGATGGCGTATAGCACCCCCGCAGTTCGTGGTGATGTATACGAATACGTATACACACATATATATATTGTTTATATATTGTTTCAGTATATTGATGATAATATGAATATTTGGTGTCCTTGGATGATTTAGTGTCCCGAAACCCTAGAGTAGTGGTCGCACTACACATGCACACACCAACCCATACTTGCATACTTTCTTCTTTCATTTGTGCTTATACGGGAATATATAGTTATGTGTTCACATGGGTATGGGACCATGTGTTCACATATGGATTTGAGGCTTGGGTTTGAGATGAGTCGATGAGATTTGTATTGAGGTTGTGACTTCGGTGATATGGCAGGATTCGTATTTGAGATACGACATGACGTTGTAGCGGGTCCTTGACGTAGTGTTTCACACATGTCCATGCATACTTAGGCGGTATCAGTATTGTACTAGACGTAGATCAGTACCCCGATCATGATATTTGATAAAGAGGATACCAGGTGAATAGTATGATGAATGCGATATTGACCCGTACCCAGATTTGGGGATGCCGTACGACGGATTTACGTACGAGCTATATTTTGATGATTGATCCGCACTCTTGACTTGGGATGTCTGGTTATGGATATGATATTATTGAGGCGGGATCACCGACTATACATATACAGGTATGTATATGTATCGACTCAGATGATAGGCGGTTTCCTTACCTGTAGTCCAGCTTGTTAGCTTAGCCCTTTAGTTTAGTTTAGTTGTTAGATTAGATTCGATTCTTACCTATTTCAAAACTAACGAATCGTGGGTATTTTAAAAGACAGCCCAAGGGATCCTACGGATATTTCAAAAGGCGTATCTTTTCATAAAAACACCGTGGCCCCTATTTTCAAAACCCCATGATTCGTGTTATTTCAAAAGGCACCATTTGTATGACTTATATTAGATTAATGCAGATTAGTTATAGTTGCGTCTAGTATTCAGCTCCCACTCATTATTGTGGTTCGCTTCACATCGCATGCTTATATTATGTTTCATACTCCATTATTGATATCATGCTGTTAGGACACCAGCACCATTACCAATGATGCGTATGTACCACGTACACTTACTTGCCGGCTCACACACATCTTCATCGGTAATTGCCATGTCACGTACACCTTAGAAAATATTATTGCTTGACATAGCATGTTAGCTAATAGTTTGGACATGATATTAGCGTACTTGCCTTATATGTTAGTTTAGACATTGTAGTTATTACCTGCTACTTCATGCATACTGTTATTCATTGTTATGCCGCATTCATGGATTCTCATGCATATATTCACTATTTTACGTGTTATTGAGGTTTCGGATTCGGATTTCCATGAGATTTTCTGGATTTTGAGGAAAACCGCAAAAACATAAATAAACTTTTTCTCTCTTTTAAAATAAAAAGTGCGGTTTTCCCAGGATGTATGTGTCGTCCACCATGAGTTTGCTGATGGATTTCGAGACCCTATTCGAGGAGACGGATGAACCGTTTCGGGTACATGGTGGACCCGGTAAGGTACCCAGGGGCAAGAAGCGCGTGATGATGACGATGTGAGCCTGGCAGGGGAGCACTACCTACCGGTGATATTACCCGACGCGTCGGATATCCGGAGGATACCGTCGTGGTCTTGAGATGGATGGTAGGGGCCGGTCTGGACTGACGGCGCTCTAGATATTGTGATTGAGACATTGAGATTGAGACTTGAGGTACATAGATTGTGACACAGAGATATCGAGGTATTTGGACACTTGTTTTGTGTCGATGCTGGGCACTGTTTTATGCTGATTTCATATATGGTACCTCATTTCTTTTAAAATACAGAAATCTCACTGATTTATGAAACCAGTTTTATTCAGTACATGCATTCTGTTTCATGCATTCATACATCATCCATATGATATATTGCTACCTGAGGCACTGACACGGGCACATGAGATCACACTCGGTTAGATATTACCCTAGCCATTGTTATAGGCTGCATGTTATACATATATTTGAGGATATATTATGATCATTGACCCAGGTTGCGTTATTTATGCGATTTCTTTCCGTAGATGTTTTTCTATTCACGAGTTGGCAACTCACCCCCGTTGTGCCCCAGTTTCTTGCAGATTTGCCGTACAGGTTTCTTTACGGCTTTGCGGGCATAGTTTCCTTCGGGTGATTTGCTAGTAGGTGGGTTTACTTGTATCGTACCCCCATTATATATCTTGTATATCATTATTCTGTTGTATCTAGAAGTTCCATCAACCAAACATGTATTTATTTTTGAGATAGAGACCAGTGATGTTATTCTTTCGACCTTAGAGTCGCGCGTTTTATTTCTTGTGGTTTTGAGTTTCCTTTTGAGTTTTGATCCTCGCCCTTGGCGTTGTATATTATATTGCTTGTGTGGTTGTGACCGTCGATTGACGAAGAGCTAGCTCCCGCTTGGGGATACCTTTTTTTTTGATTTCGTATACTATTCATGTTGTATCCCGTTTGGGGGCCAGTATTTACAAAGGAGACTCTGCCGAAATTTTCAGAAAATACTTGATGTTTTTTTAAAAACGCATAATTCGGCTTATGCTATTAAAACTACTTACTTTTAGTTGGTTTTCCTTCACTCTACTGCTTCTTTGGTTTTGATTTCTGGGTTTTCGGCTTACTTAGATTACGTACGCCTCGAGACGTTTCGTAGTCTAAGAGCCGGTCAGGTTCCGTACTTTCGGGCCGTGACAGATTTCATTGCACAGGCTATCGACACGACCAGGGGAACGTCGGGTTTCAGTAGCGGCTCTATGAAACCCGGGGATCCCAGATATCTGTATTGTTCTGTGATGCTTATTACATTTCTATGATGTTGCATTTTATCACGCCTTGAGCGAATATTATATATTGATATATATACTAGTAAATGTTGTATATGTTTTGCATCCGCGCTAGTCCAGTCCCCGCTCTGTCGTTAGTTAAGTAACCTAACGGGTAATGACGGGACCCAGTGGCGAATGTGGATGGCATATACGTACATCATTATTTTCGTTCTTTATTGGTGTGATCAATTGATGGGACTGCATTGATTCGGATCAATGCAAGCTAAAAAAACCTAACCTGATGTTGTTGGAACACTTTTCAAAAAGCTGTTATTGCAAGGACGTTCACTTTTGTTTTGCACAGTGGTATTCAGTTGGAATATCCTACACCTCAGTCGACGAGGCAAGGGCCGAGATCCCTTCACCGGGAGTGACCCCTTGGACAGAAGTTTGTGTCAGGGTAATAACTTCACTATAGCCGATTACTTTTGCTTTGCATCGTGGTATTCAGTTGGAATTTCCTGCACCTCATTCTACGGGGAAAGAGCTGAGATCCCTTCACCGGGAGTGACCTCTTTAGCAAAGGTTTTCGTTACTATATTTTTATAAAAGCTATCTGGTTCCTTCAACGATATCAAGTTCATTACGTTAAAGGTTTTTCGCCAGAAACCATTCGTAGCCCTCCGTCATTTCAGACGGGTAGCACGTATTATTCATGCTATGTTTGTTGGCCTTCGTCAAGGCATAGTGTATGGTAGCTGCTTGTTACCTTTCTGGTGCATAGATAGATGCGTTGGTTTGGGACAGTCATACTGCCTTGTTGGCCAAAGTCAAGGGTAGGTACGGGTGGGTTCAAATTAATCTGGATAATGACGGGTAGAACTTGACATATGACTTATGATTTGTTGGCCTTCGTCAAGATCATAAGAGCATGGGGCAAAAATCACATCGGGAGTTTCTAAAGAAACTGAAACTTGCCAGATATGCGCATACCTTCTGGAGTGTGATAATGTGAGCGGATTCCGTTACGTTATCATGCGATGATAGTTGGATCCCGATTCCCACTGATGAGTTGGTTTACTCCTCGGGTGATCCTGACTAATTCTTCTTTCAGGTTTGGAGGAGAATTTGACGTTACAGTGGGAGGTTTCCTGATTAGATAAATTGATAACCATTCTGATCTAGGTTAGAGTGCACGCTGAGTGTTTCTTTTCAATCTCTCTTTGGCAGCGACCATGACCCGACCCTAAGACTATGACTCTATGACCAAAATTGACCGAACCTTCTTAAAGACTGGCTTTTGGACTGTCAGAGTTGCATACCTCATTGCCACTCCTACTTTTACCCTTTTCTCTAGGACACCCCGTATTACTACGAACGTCCACTTCCGTTGGACTAAACCATCCTATGGTTATATACGAACTCGAAGGAATTTATTCGAGGATGGTTTCCGGTTCTGGAGAAAACGAATAAGACTATTCAGTTGTCTTTTCCTTTTACCTTCTCTCAGGTTGCGAGTACTCCTTGGTTTAGAAGATAGTACACCTATTACGCAAATTGTATAGTCTTCTTCCAAACCTTAGGCTGGTTCTGAACGGTGGGGATTGAAGAAAACCAATTAGCATAACGATGGTGTACAGAAGGTATTAAGTAAAGGCATATCAAGGGACTAGTAAGAGGACAAGGTAAATTGCGACTGCTATTCATGACCAAACCAAGTATTTCTTTGCCAATCCTAAGTCACATTTGTATTTCTACAGGACACTTCGCATCACTACGAAGATCCACAGTATATTGGATACTCCATCGTATGGTTATATAAGAACTCGAAAGGAACTTGTTCCAGTTCGGGGATGGATTCTGGTTCAGGAGAAATAGGAATAAGGTTTATTCGGTTGTCTTTTATCTTTATCTTCTCTCGCATTGCGAGTGCTCTTAGGATTAGGACAATACACCCATTATGCTTATTGGATAGTCTTCTTCCAAACCATAGGCTGGTGCCGAACGGTAGGGAAGGAAGAAAACCATTTGTCCTAAAAGGGTGTACAGAAGATAATGACTAAAGACATATAAAGGGATTTGGAGAGATGGCAAAGAATTATACGGTTACAGTTGTGAATCTGGATAATGGAAGATGCATTACTAGGAATACCAGCATACCCCTATGAAACATTTCAATGTTTCAGTTTCACTGTGTATTGTTAAAAGAAAACTGATTTCCCAATTAGTCCTTACTCCAGGGTATGTATTTACCAGGTTTGATTCTCACATCTGTATGGTTTTACTGATGATTAGTGGAAGTAAGTTATTGGGAATTAGGTGATTATCCTCATTATATCGGAATTCGTTGTAATTGGTGATATTTGAGGAAATCACCTGGGTAGTTTGTCGGACGACAAATATTTGGTTTTGAACATCCGTTGTTATGCACCAATTTCAAATTGATATATCTGTACGTCTATTTTTTATAGAGTGAGATATACCTTTTTGAAATTATGTCTATGATATTTACCTATATCGGTGGATGGTTAGGTAAGGAGCATTAAACAGCGGTGTAATTCTTCTTAACCATAAGTACAGTTTTCAACCTACGACACACAGTGAATGAGTCATTGGACTTAGCGGACTTATACAGAGTATTGTATATTATCCAGTGTCCATTAGGACAGAGGGGTTGGTCCTCGTACTATGTTCGGTTTACTTATGCCTTCTCTAGTCCTTAGACATGTGTTTCGTAGAAACACAGGGTCCAAGTTTTGAGAAGTTATAGGTATAAGTGTAAAGTAGAGAACCAGGTGTTGCAAGTATCGGGATTCTTCAAGGTGACCGAAGATGTAGATACTTGTGAATGGTATTCAGTTGATAGTAATGATTGTTGGATATATGTATGCCCTAGAGGCCATTATGTGATAGTGGATGTATCTATACATGTATATATATTCAGTTTGCATTCTTGCTCGACATGATAGTATGCTATCTGGTTCTTCTTTATCTGACATGTTGATTTGATCATGCTTTTATTCATTCATACATGCTGATAAAGCCCTGAGGATATCGACTTGACTACTCTGATTATGATGGAGATCATACTAGTGGGACATCTGTAGTCTATAAGCATATCCTGGAATGTCCCTAGTCGTAGGTATATCGAGACGGGGCATTGATATACCAGAGTAAAATAGCGTATATGATACTAGACCCATACGATGGGCGATGGATGTTCCCACATTCATCGATGTTTGACATCAAGATCATATACGGGTGCTCAGTGGTGACTGGGTACACTGGACGGACTCATCGAGAACTCCTATATGGAATTATATCTATCGTCGGATAGCAGTTCTCAGGTGACACTGGTACAGGTTAGTCTGTAGACCCGAGATCGTCATGGAGTCTTGTGTGTTCTCCCACTGTACTTTGATTGCCACCCTACCACGGCTCTACTGAGTCGTGCAAACAGGTGGCCGTTGGGTACAGTCCCGAGACACACGAAGATGATGAGCGATAGGAGGGGTTTCGTCTCTCTCGGTATTGGGAGTTGATGCTGTGCTATGCCCGACTGGTTATAACAGCAAGTCCCTGGCCAGGGCTGCTGAGATTTGCTGATAAGTGTTATCAGTAGTTTCTCGATCTGTTATAGACCATTCACCGACACGACTTATTGAGTTATTGGGGTCGACGTGACCATCCCTAGGCTCGATATGCAGCATATCTGACGAAGAGACCGGACTGTACGGTAGTGTTGCCGGATGGCTCGACGGGAGTTGTAGCAGGTTCGCTTGTTGTCTTCTGATCGCTCAATACCCGGGTGGCCGTTACGTTTAGCTGACTGCTTGCGGCTTGAGGGTACCTGATATGATCAACACCCTCTGCCGGCGTATTGACGAGTTTTAGAGTCCCACAAAGGAGTTACCCAGTCCAGGCAAAACGTTGTGGTGCGCATATGCGATATGCGCATGCACCCGATTGAAATGTGCGTATATGATACCGAACATTGATCGGGTGAACTGATTTTGGTGGGGTCATATGAGATATGACCGGATTGATAAATCAAGTGTTGATTTATCATTTAACCATTAGTTTTCTCACTTAAAACTTTTTCTTAGATGATAGATGTGTGCATGCATGTGTGCTTTTCTTTCTTTCTTTCATGCTAGTTTCATGCACATGTGGATGTGCATACAAGCACACATACATACACTCATCCATCATGGTTGTTAGCATATGGAAATGGTGGCAATATAAGACTCACACCATGGATTATATAATGGATTATTATTTAATTTTGGATTTAAAAGAAAATGAAAAAGGAAAGGATAATCATTCTTGCTTCTACATTCTTCCTTTGACCTAACCATGCTCAACTACCACTAACCTAAGGTTATCCTTCTCTTTATCATTCCAAACTAAAGTTAAATAATGTCTCCATCACTTTAACCATGGTTCATAGCATGAAGGAATAAAATATATATTGATATATTTCTTTTTCTTCACTTGAGTTATCTTTTTACCTCTTGTCAAAAATTGCCACCATCTTCTTCCTCTTGCTCTTTTGCTCTCTAGTTTTTTCTAGTGAGAAAATACCACTTAAAGATAGGTTTTTGAAGTGAGAAACCTAACCACAACATCATTCTACACAAGCTTAGCCGTTTTGTTTAGAGTGTTCCCTTCGGTTTGACGAAGTTGCGAGCTTGGACGGAGATCTCCGTGGTGGATCGTCGTGGACACAAGGGGACTTCAAGAGGACCTTCGTTCAACACCCTAGAGACCAAGGAGTCCAGCGAAAGGGAGCTACAAAGGTTGTAGTCTCGAAACCCTAGATTAGTTCGCTTTTTATTTCGTAACCCTAATTTTCTAGGATCGATCCCTTTGCATGTTAGTTTAGCACCATAAAAATTAAAACTTTGGGTCATGTGATGCTTCAAAACTCTTCATAGGGTGCTAGACAAACCTTACATTGGTATCAGAGCCGACCTAGAACATTAGGCGACGTTTTTACGAAGTGAAAACCCCGATCGGACAAAAATACGGTATTTTTGGGTGCTCTCTGGAAATTTTCTAAAATTTGATAATTTGCAGAATTAAAAATATGTAAAAAATACAGCAGGAAAAAATAAGAGTTACGGTACAAAAATTTTTCAGTGAACAGTGATTCTCGCCGCGGAAACGCGGCCGTATAAATGAATTAATGAATATTTTTTGCACTGTAATTCATGAATCTGCTTGTATAAATTTTTGGATATTTTTAATCTGTATTTGGTTTTGAAAAATTCTGGAGATGGTTTTGGTCTCTTCATTTCGATCGGGATTTTCATTTCGTAGCTTTTCCGCGTAAATTAGAAAGTATTGAAGTGTTTGAACGAGTATCATTTACTCACTATTCACGGGGTTTAAATACTTTGGAGATACGTGCAAGTCTTTTTGTGGTGGTCCCTCTAGAAGATAACAAACCTTAACTCGATTATGTGACCGTCTCGAACTGCCCTTTGAACCTTAGGGTTTGGGGCAGTACGGCGTGCCACATGTGAGGCGTTGGCTTGACCCTTCTACGGCTGGACCGCTACTATTGTGTCACACTCCGGATTTTTGAACCCTGCTCAAGTGTTGAGCTTTAGTGAATCTTGGGTGCTTGATCGTTCGTTCGAAAACTTTAATACTATCTGTTTGTCTGGAATGTGATACAATATGTGGAATTCATATAGTTTAGGCATGAAATACGAAATATGTGATATTTCGCATTTATGATGTCTAAAGAGAATCTGGATTCCAAATATTGTAGTTTTACACTTTCTTTTCTGTGACCGTAAGTGTAGTATGTACGATATCGCCGGTTTCGTTGCTATACATCAACGACAATCGGGGTATGCATACTTACTTACGTTGATGATATGTGATATTATGTGTTGCTGAGATATGATGTGCAGGATTGTCGCGATCGAATAGCCGGGGGGTTTTTATGAGATGAGAGTTTTATATTTTCATTCATGTAAATTCAAATGTAATATTCTTTTATTTGGGGCACTTCCAGGTTGCGGTTGTGTCACCAGTGTTGTATATTATTTACTTTTCCGCATTAGGATGGACCCAAGGAGGGGAGCACAGGTGACCGGGTTCTGGGGTTCAGTGGGAGGCCATCTCGAGGAGTCGAGACCGGGTCTCCTAAACTCCAGGATTGGTAGGGTCACTTGCCGCTCTCGTAGGGGTCCAGGGTGTGGGCTTGGCTATTCATCGCGACTGTGGAATCCGTATTTTCTATTCTGGCTAAATACTAAATACGGACGTCCTAGGATATCCCACATTATATCTATGTTTCTGCTGCCTGTGTTCTGTGATATCTGAGACGAATGACATATTATATATATGATATATAGTAGACGTTGCTTATGTTTTACACCCGCGCTAGTCCCGTCCCGGTATGCCGTTAGTTAAGTAACCTAACGGTGCATAACGGAACATTGCGGCGAATGCGGATGGCATAAGCGTACGTGTTATTTTCGTTTCTTTTCTGTGATTGGCTTTAGGACTTAAATGATGGGATTACATTAATGTGATTAATGTAAAGAAAATAAACCTAAAAAGATGTTGTAGAATCGGATTTGAAAATCACTCGGCTATTTATGAAAAAGCTATATTTCAAAACTGCGGAGCTTAAGCCACTCCTTTTGAAAACCATTTGATTCTACAACGATATCAAGTTCAAAGCGTTAAAGATTTCCTTAAAAATCATTCGCAACCCTCTGTCATTTTAGGAAGTAGAGTACTTAGTATTCGTGCTACGTTTGTTGACCTTAGCCAAGGCGTAGTGTACGGTAGCTAAGTGATGTCTTCCTACAAACGCATATGATGCAGATTAATTAGGACGGGCATATGACTTTGTTGACCTTAGCCAAGGGTCATGTGAACGGGTCTAAATTAATCAAGAAATGACGGGTTGAGCTTGACTAGTGCTCGTGATTTGTTGACCTTAGCCAAGGTCACGGGTATTAGGGGTAAAAACCACATCGGGAATTTCAATAGTTGAAATTTGCAATGAGATTGCATACCTTCCATATGATGGTTGGATCCCGATCCCACTGTGGGCAATAGTTGCTCCTAGGAGAGTTTTACAGTTTACAATTAGCTAACTCATTAGGTGTCTAGAAAGGTGTTAACGGGGCTCCGCCTCTGGGAAAACGAGGTTTACTCTAATTAGGTCCGTGCGAAAGCACGGGGAACCTCCCTCAAGTACCGACACTGGCCTGGCTGAACGGTTAGCGAAGTTGTAGACTGTAATTAATCCTGGCTAGTTTTTCTTTTTAAGGTTTGAAAGAAAAACTCGATAAAAGCAGTGGGAAACATCGATTAGACAAGATAATAAACCAATCTAATCTATGCAAGAGCTTTCGCTGAGTGTATTCTTTTCTCTCTCTTAATGGCAGATACCAATGACTGGACTTAAGCTTCTACTAGATAAAAACAAACTGAATGGGACCAACTATAAAGACTGGCTGAGGAATCTGAAGATCGCCTTGACTTATGATAAAGTATCATATGTCCTCACGGCTTCAGCCTCGCCCGTCCCTGGTCCAAAATCCTCAGTTGCAGACATTGAAGTCCGCAAGACATGGGATGCTGACTGTGCCACGGCCACATGCCTCGTGCTTGCATCGATGGATAACACACATCAAAAGCAGCACGAGGACATGGACATTCACGGTATATTGCTCCATACAAAGGAGTTGTATGGGGAGCAATCCCGCGTATTACGATACGAAGCATCAAAGAAATTGTTTCAGATGCGAATGGCCCCTGGTACACCAGTAGGAGACCATGTTCTGAAGATGATAGCTATTACAGAAGAACTTGAGGACCTTGGATGGACGATGGACAATGAACAATATATAGATATTATTCTGCAGTCCCTCCCCTCCACCTTTGCTCAGTTCATAGTGAACTTCAACATGCATGGCATGGAGAAGGATCTCCCTGAACTCCTTAATATGTTAAGGAGTGCAGAGAGCACTATGAAGTTAGCAAAAACTCCCGTTATGACTATTGGACAGTCTTCCTCTTCTCGCCCGAAAGCCAAGGCCAAGGGAAAGAAAAAGAAGAAACCCACTAATCCTAAAGGGAGAGTTAAAAAGGTGAAGGGAAAGGGAAAGTCCAAGGCTGGAGACTTACGGAAGGGCGAATGTTTCCATTGCCACAAGACAGGACACTGGAAGCGCAATTGCACGGAGTACTTAAGTCTCAAGAAGAAGCATGGTGATGCTTCTGCTTCAGGTGCGTTTGTGACTGAAAACTGTTTTTCTATAAACTCTGCTTCCTGGGTATTGGATACCGGTTCAGGTTCTCACATTTGCAATTCTATGCAGGGGCTGAGAAATAGCAAGGTTTTGAGGACAAGTGACCATACTCTCCGCGTTGGAAATGGTTCCAATGTACATACAGTCGCAGTAGGAGAGTATCACTTGGGGTTGCCATCTGGATGTATTTTGATTTTGAATCCATGTTATTTTGTACCAAGTATGCTATGTAATATAATATCCGTTTCTTTGTTGGACAATGAAGGATATAATTTTGTGTTGCAGAACAATGTTATGAATATTCACCTAAATCAAATGTTGGTTGGGTATGGTACGCTTAATAACGGAATATATGTCCTAAATCAACACACAGTTTTCAGTATACAACACACTAATAAAAGAAAACTTTCAGAATTAAATGAAGCTTTTCTTTGGCATTGTAGACTTGGTCATATTAACGAAACAAGACTAAACAAGTTACATAAAGATGGATATTTAAACTCTTTTGAATATAAATCTTATGCGACTTGCCAGTCTTGTATCAAGGGTAAAATGACCAAAACTCCGTTTACCGGACACGGAGAAAGAGCTACTCAGCTCCTTGGCCTCATACATAGTGATGTATGTGGGCCAATGTCTACACAGGCTAGAGGCGGTTTTTCATACTTCATTACTTCACTGAAGACTTCTCAAGATTCGGTTATGTATTTTTATTAAAGCACAAGTCCGACGCTTTCGAGAAATTCATTGAATATAAACAAGAAGTAGAAAAACAAACCGGCTTGAGTATCAAGATGCTTCGATCAGATCGAGGTGGTGAGTATCTCAGTGCAGAATTTGCGAACTTCTTGAAAGAGAATGGGATCCTCTCTCAGCTCACTCCTCCTTACACACCACAGCACAACGGTGTGTCAGAACGAAGGAATAGGACCCTATTAGATATGGTCCGGTCCATGATGAGTGACGTTGAGTTACCCGTCTCGTTTTGGGGGCATGCATTAGAGACTGCAGCGTTTCCACTAAATAGGGTTCCAACCAAAACCGTGTCCACCACACCATATGAGATATGGCATGGGAAGAGACCATCTCTTAAGAGAATTAAGATTTGGGGTTGCCCGGCCTATGTTAAAAAGCAGAATCCGGACAAACTCGAGACACGGTCGGTCATGTGTAACTTTGTGGGATATCCAAAGAATTCTTATGGATATCTATTCTACCACAAAGAGGAACAAAAAGTGTTTGTTTCTCAACATGCCACATTCTAAGAAAAAGAGTTTTTCACAGATAAAGATGATGGCAAGGTGGTAGATCTAGAAGAGATTCTAGAGACACAAACTATAAATGACGATTTGGTTGAACCGGCTGTTGCAGCAGAAACTGAAGAACCTCGGCCACTCCGTAGGTCTGGTAGGACTTCTCGCCCACCGGAGAGGTACTACGGTTTCCTCATTTATGGTGACAGAGAAAATTGCATCATAGATGATGATGATCCTACCAGTTTTCAGCAAGCTATCACGAGTGGTGACTCTGTGAAGTGGCTGGATGCCATGAGATCCGAAATGGAGTCTATGTACACCAACAAAGTATGGACTTTGGACGTTGTACCCCCTGGGGTAAAACCTGTAGGGTGCAAATGGATCTTTAAAAGAAAGATTGGTGTAGATGAGCAGGTAGAGACCTATAAGGCAAGACTTGTAGCGAAAGGTTTTCGTCAAAGACCAGGTTTGGACTATGACGAAACTTTTTCGCCCGTAGCCATGCTTAAATCCATTCGGATCCTACTTGCTATTGCTGCTCACTACGACTATGAAATCTGGCAGATGGACGTTAAAACAGCATTTCTAAATGGAGATTTAAAAGAATGCGTTTATATGGATCAGCCAGAGGGCTTCATTGACAGTGGGAGCAGCGAAAAAGCATGTAGACTGCTTAAATCCATATAGGTTAAAGCAGGCATCTCGGAGTTGGAACATCTGTTTCGATGATGTTATCAAAGAGTTTGATTTCATCAAAAATCCAGATGAACCTTGTGTTTATAAGAAGGCTGTAGGAAGAGCTGTCATATTTCTCGTATTGTACGTGGATGATATTCTTCTGATAGGAAATGATATTCCTATGCTACAGTCGGTCAAATCATTCTTATCACTAAGGTTCTCCATGAAGGACCTGGGTGATGCCACATACATCCTGGGCATACGGATCTATAGGGATAGATCCAAAAAGTTATTGGGATTGTCCCAAACCAGGTACATCAACACCATCGTAAAAAGGTTTAGTATGGAAGACTCCAAGCGGGGTGCCTTACCCGCTTGCCATGGAGTCACTCTCTCCAAGGATTCTTGTCCAAAGACCGATGAAGAGAGAGCTCGCATGAGCATTATACCTTATGCTTCGGCAGTAGGATCTATAATGTATGCGATGTTATGTACACGCCCAGATGTAGCTTATGCACTTAGTGTTGTAAGCAGGTATCAATCCAACCCAGGAGAGAACCACTGGACAGCTGTGAAGAACATTCTTAAGTACTTGCGAAGGACTAAAGAATTGTTCTTGGTGTATGGTAATACAGATCTCCAAATGGAGGCATTTACCGATTCGAGCTTCCAGAGCGATAAGGATGACAGCAAATCTATCTCAGGGTTTGTATTTACCCTCAATGGAGGGGCGGTAAGTTGGAAGAGTTCCAAACAAGATACCGTTGCAGACTCTACGATTGAAGCTGAGTACATTGCTGCAAATGATGCCGCCAAGGAAGCCGTCTGGATGAAGAAGTTCGTCTCGGAGCTAGGAGTAGTTCCAACCATTATTGATCCATTACCTTTGTATTGTGACAATAATGGGGCGATGGCGTTAGCCAAGGAGCCCAGATCCCATCAGCGGTCCAGACATATCCTGAGGCGCTTTCATTTGATCCGGGAGATTGTAGATCGCCGCGAGATCGAGATTAAGAGAGTTGACACAAAGAACAACGCCGCAGATCCACTCACCAAGGCCCTCCCTCAGCCACAGCATGAGCGACTTTTTGAGATGTTGGGTATGAGATACGCCAATAACTGGCCTTAGTGCAAGTGGGAGATTGTTGGATATATGTATGCCCTAGAGGCCATTATGTGATAGTGGATGTATCTATACATGTATATATATTCAGTTTGCATTCTTGCTCGACATGATAGTATGCTATCTAGTTCTTCTTTATCTGACATGTTGATTTGATCATGCTTTTATTCATTCATACATGCTGATAAAGCCCTGAGGATATCGGCTTGACTACTCTGATTATGATGGAGATCATACTAGTGGGACATCTGTAGTCTATAAGCATATCCTGGAACGTCCCTAGTCGTAGGTATATCGAGATGGGGCATTGATATACCAGAGTAGACTAGCGTATATGATACTAGACCCATACGATGGGCGATGGATGTTCCCACATTCATCGATGTTTGACATCAAGATCATATACGGGTGCTCAGTGGTGACTGGGTACACTGGACGGACTCACCGAGAACTCCTATATGGAATTATATCTATCGTCGGATAGCAGTTCTCAGGTGACACTGGTACAGGTTAGTCTGTAGACCCGAGATCGTCATGGAGTCTTGTGTGTTCTCCCACTGTACTTTGATTGCCACCCTACCACGGCTCTACTGAGTCGTGCAAACAGGTGGCCGTTGGGTACAGTCCCGAGACACACGAAGATGATGAGCGATAGGAGGGGTTTCGTCTCTCTCGGTATTGGGAGTTGATGCTGTGCTGTGCCCGACTGGTTATAACAGCAAGTCCCTGGCCAGGGCTGCTGAGATTTGCTGATAAGTGTTATCAGTAGTTTCTCGATCTGTTATAGACCATTCACCGACACGACTTATTGAGTTATTGGGGTCGACGTGACCATCCCTAGGCTCGATATGCAGCATATCTGACGAAGAGACCGGACTGTACGGTAGTGTTGCCGGATGGCTCGACGGGAGTTGTAGCAGGTTCGCTTGTTGTCTTCTGATCGCTCAATACCCGGGTGGCCGTTACGTTTAGCTGACCGCTTGCAGCTTGAGGGTACCTGATATGATCAACACCCTCTGCCGGCGTATTGACGAGTTTTAGAGTCCCACAAAGGAGTTACCCAGTCCAGGCGAAACGTTGTGGTGCGCATATGCGATATGCGCATGCACCCGATTGAAATGTGCGTATATGATACCGAACATTGATCGGGTGAACTGCTTTTGGTGGGGTCATATGAGATATGACCGGATTGATAAATCAAGTGTTGATTTATCATTTAACCATTAGTTTTCTCAGTTAAAACTTTTTCTTAGATGATAGATGTGTGCATGCATGTGTGCTTTTCTTTCTTTCTTTCATGCTAGTTTCATGCACATGTGGATGTGCATACAAGCACACATACATACACTCATCCATCATGGTTGTTAGCATATGGAAATGGTGGCAATATAAGACTCACACCATGGATTATATAATGGATTATTATTTAATTTTAGATTTAAAAGAAAATGAAAAAGGAAAGGATAATCATTCTTGCTTCTACATTCTTCCTTTGACCTAACCATGCTCAACTACCACTAACCTAAGGTTATCCTTCTCTTTATCATTCCAAACTAAAGTTAAATAATGTCTCCATCACTTTAACCATGGTTCATAGCATGAAGGAATAAAATATATATTGATATATTTCTTTTTCTTCACTTGAGTTATCTTTTTACCTCTTGTCAAAAATTGCCACCATCTTCTTCCTCTTGCTCTTTTGCTCTCTAGTTTTTTCTAGTGAGCAAATACCACTTAAAGATAGGTTTTTGAAGTGAGAAACCTAACCACAACATCATTCTACACAAGCTTAGCCGTTTTGTTTAGAGTGTTCTCTTCGGTTTGACGAAGTTGCGAGCATGGACGGAGATCTCCGTGGTGGATCGTCGTGGACACAAGGGGACTTCAAGAGGACCTTCGTTCAACACCCTAGAGACCAAGGAGTCCAGCGAAAGGGAGCTACAAAGGTTGTAGTCTCGAAACCCTAGATTAGTTCGCTTTTTATTTCGTAACCCTAATTTTCTAGGATCGATCCCTTTGCATGTTAGTTTAGCACCATAAAAATTAAAACTTTGGGTCATGTGATGCTTCAAAACTCTTCATAGGGTGCTAGACAAACCTTACAATGATTAAGAGAACTTCCTTCTCTTTCGGGTTACTCATATCTGGATGTATTCCTAAATTGAGTAACGCTGTTCGGTCTCCTTCCATTTAGTTGACATGCACTGGAGACAGCTGCATGATTTGAATCTGGTTCAATTAAATCAGTGCCTCTGTTTCTGTATTGGATATAGAATAGTTCATATCTTAACGATATTAAGGTACGGGGAGTTGTCCGGCTTATGCTTAAAACCAGACTCTGAATAACTCAAGGCACGTTTCTGTAATGGCTGTTTGTGGGTTGACCCAGGCTATGACGAGGGTTGACTTTCTACCATCTGGAAGATCAATAGTGATATTGTTCTTGACTCGCCACAGTTTTAACAAAAATGGATTTTTTCAGAAAACAGAAGTGGGAGTATGGTAGAACTGGAAGTGATTCCATAACCGCAGACGATTACTGAAAATTTGATAAGAACCTAAAGATTCAATTTGGTTTGACATTCCATTGGCCACTCTACAGATACGGTGGGTAACCTCAGGCACCCGAGAGGTACTCCGGTAGCTTCAAGGACGGTGACAGGGAGGTTCTTGTTTACCCAGACTTGCCATTGCTGTTGTTCCAGGCTGCGAGACCCGGCAGGAGGATGAGTATAGCGTCGTTCTAAACTAGCTTTAGAAGTGAACGTGTGTATGACTCTGCCAGAGGGTTGTCGTAGTCAGTGGGAGCAGCGGAAGCATTGGTGGACAAGTGGCTTATGTCTATTTATAGACTAAAGCAGATGTAGCGAAGATAGATCATCTATTTCTGATATGACAGTCATAGGTTTGACTTCATCAGAATAGGGGATGGATCTGTTAAGAAGGTAGTAGGGTGTGATGTCCTGGTATTTGGATGACATACACAGAGTAGGAAGTGAAATTCCTATACTACAATCGGTTATACTTTGGTTGTCACACAGTGGTTTCTCCACATAGGAATTGGATATTATATCTGTTAGTGTATATGCCCTAGAGTCCATTACTGTATCATACTAGTTTGTATATTACTTGATGGAAGCTTGGGATATTCACCTTGTATTGACAATCTTGCTCAAAATAGTAGTATGCTACTTGGTTTGTTTCTGCTTTAATGTGTGCATGTGTTTCTTTTAGCATATCGCCTTTACACATTAGTGGAGCCTTTAGGATCTTTGCTTGATTACCAGCGTTGTGATGGCAGTCACACTCGTAGGGGATGGGTAATCTATAAGCACATCCTTATGCAGGTCCCTAGTCGTAGGACTATCAAGACAGGGCATCGATACTACGGAGTAGACTAGCGTATGCGCTTCTCATCCCAGCTTGGGAGACGGTCTGTCCCACAGCCGTCAGTACGTCGTAATTGGGATAGTATGTGGGTGCTCGTTAGGTTACGAGTACACTGGACAGGATTCATCGGGAACTGCTGGTTGGTATTATACCTATCGTCAGTTATCAGCTCCCAGGTGACATGAATACAGCTTAGTCCGTTGACTTGACACTGTCACTTCGCCTCGAGTGTATTCCCACTGTACTTTGATTACTACCCTACCACGGCTCAAAGGAGTCGTGCAAACAGGTAGTTTTTGGGTGCAGTCCCGAAGCACTTGGACGCAATGACGGTTAGACAGGATTCGTCTCTTCCGGTATTGGGGGTTGATATCGCGCTGTGTCTAGGAGAGCCATTACACAAAGTCCCTGGCCAGGGCAAGCGAGATAGACTGGTAGGTTTCCAGTGTTATCTCAGGGTGTTCTGGGCTACACTCCGACACGACTTGTACCGCTAGTAGGGGACTGACGTTTACCGCCCCCTATGCCCGCCATGCGATGTTCTTAGACGAACAGACTGGACTGTACGGAGACTGTCACATTCAGGCTCAGTAGGAGTTCAGATGGGTTTACCTCGTCAGTCTTCTTATCGGCATCTACCTGGGGACCGTTACGTACAGCTAGTGCCGCTTGCGATCTGTGGTTAAACCCACTGCCAGCGTAGTGTCGAGTCTTTAGAGTCTCACACAGAGGGTTATTCGTCTTTAGGCAAAATGAGTAGAGGTCGCATGGTTTTGCGACGGGGTTCATTCACATCCGCGCACTTGTGCACGTTTGGCGTACGGACGGCTTATACTAGCGGGCTTTGGTTTAAGCTAGATCCAGGTATATGTTTTGCGATTGGTTTTATCTCATTGTATTCGTGTTCCTCGAAACGCGGATACGGGTGTGTATGCACAGTTGACTGAGGCAGAGGCAGAGGACTTTCATTAGGGTTGATGACCATTGTCATTTTCTTAACCCTAATGTTTATGTGTGAAATATGATTTATTAATATTAGCTAATTATAATTGTGTATGGTTAGGGTTGTTGACCATTTGACTATGCTTGACTTGTTGACCTAGGTTGACAAGTTGACCATCATCATTTCATATGAAAGATGCTCTTTGATCCTTGCAAAAGCATTTAATATGAAATGATAATGGTCATTTCTTGATTAACCATCACAGTTATCTTTAGCTAATTATTTATTTATCATAATTCACATATATGTGAGAAGGTTGGTTTATTCTTCTCATTCTATTTTTTTCACTCTCTCTCCTCCTCTTTCTCTCTCTTAAAGCTCTCCCCTCTCATGAGTTGAGAACCATTGAGCTTGAGATAAAACCTTCAAAAATACTTTCTACTCTTTCTAAGGTTCTAGGTTTAGCACACCAAGCACCTTAGTTACTTCTAGTTTGAGGTTGGAGCCAAAGGTAAAGGCCCTCGGGTGGATCTTTCTTCCGCAAGAGAAGGCGACAAGGAGAACCCGTTCTTTCACTCCAAGGAGCAAGAAGAGAAGGACTTCAAGACCTAGGTATAACCCCTTTTCCGAGTAGCTAACTCTTTTAGCTTTGGTAGTTAGTTTTGTTTGGCAAAGATCCCTCCTTTAGCTAGTCCATGTTGCCTAGTGTTGTAAAAATCCGATTTTTCATAACGTTTCCGCCTCCCCACAAGCACCGGGATGGGCAACGTGGACTTACAGTGGCATCAAAGCCTAGCTAAACACAAACTAACAAGTTAGCAAAGTATCTAGAACTTCGATCGGAAAAAATCGCAAAACACGTTTTCTAAAACCCTAGTTTCTGCCGATTTTTATTTCTGCTTTAAAAATAATAAATCATACACTAAAAATCGGCTCAGGGTTTTTACAGAACACCCAAGAAAAATGAGCCAGCGAGTCGACCAACTCACCGCGGAACCGCGGCAAGAGTATGCTCTTGCCGCGGATCCGCGGCCGAGTTGACTCTGCCGTGGGTCGTTTTTCCTGCAGTGTTCTTCTGTTGCTGTTTTGTGATTTTTGAGATGGTTTTTTTCTGCCCAGATTTTCCAGAGAACAAGTTAATTTTTGGGGTGGTCACAAATCCGTATTTTGATCGAACTTCTTTACACTTTGGCTAATGGGTTATATCTGTGATGTGATATATGTATTGAACGTCTGCTAATCGCTATACGTCGATTAGTGGGGGTTATACATATCTGTGATCTGTAATGTTGATGGTTTGTGTATATGAATTCGTTGGATTATCGCGGATGAATAGCCGGGGGATTGTGAGATGAGAGTTTTCTTATTCTTTCAATTCTTGTAATATGTAAATTGATGTAATATTATTTGTATGGCCGCACAACCGGGTTGGGGTTGTAGCCATCATTGTATAATTTCTTTTTACTGTTTTTGCTCCAAGGATAGACCCAAGGTGGGGTGCACAAACTACCGGGTATCTCGAAGTGCCGAGTGCCTACTCACGTTGTTGAGGGAGGTTGCTTCACTTCGGGTACTTGGCGGGTAGTTTGCCGCACCCGTAGGGGTCTAGGGTAGGGTTTTAGCTACTCATCGCGACCGTGTAATCCGCTCTTCGTTACAGGCTCGTACGAAATGCGGATTCCTTATATATCCAATGTGTTCATCTGTGATCTGGAATGGCTATCATTGCATGTGACGAATGTTTATATATATCTATATGATACCTATTTAGGCGTTGCTTATGTTTTGCATCCGCGCTAGTCCAGCCCCTGCTCTGTCGTTAGTTAAGTAACCTAACGGGTGATGATGGGACCGCGTGGCGAATGCGGATGGCATAAGCGTACGCCATATTTTCGTTATTTTCTGCAATGGTAGGATTAATTGATGGGACGCATTAAAATTAATGCAAGAAAAAATAAACCAAATAAAAGTCGTTGGAACACTTTCAAAACCACTCGGTTCGTTTTTCGAAACCAAATTTTAAATGCGGAGCTTGAACCACTCCTTTTGAAAGCTATCTCGTTCCTTCGATTATATCAAGTTCACTACGTTCACGGTTTTGCCAAAACCATTCGTAGCCCTCCGTCGTTTCACATGAATGGTCAATAAGTATTCAAGCTATGTTTGTTGGTCAAAGTCAAGGCATAGTGATTGGTAGCTATTGGGTATTCATGTGCAGCATAGATAGATGTGTTGGTTTGGGGCAGTCGTTCTACCTTGTTGGCCAAAGTCAAGGGTATGTGCGGGTGGGCTCAAATTAACCTGGAGAATGACGGGTAGAACTTGACATGTGACTTATGATTTGTTGGCCAAAGTCAAGGTCATAAGATCATGGGGCAAAAAACCACATCGGGAGTTTCTAAAGAAACTGAAACTTGCTAGCGCTACATACCATTTGGAGTGTGATGATTCTGGTAGGATTCCTTCAGTTTTGTCATGCGATGATATTTTGATCCTGATCCTACTATGAGTATATGCTACTCCTCCGGAACTTTCTCACTTAACGATCAATGCTATAAACCAAGTAGGTGTCTAGAAAGGTGTTAGCGGGGCTACGCCCACAAGGAAAAGATGTTATTTAATTAAGGAACTTCGCGAAAGCGTTGGAAAACCTCCCTCGAAGTATCGACACTGGCCTGGCTGAACGGTTAAGCAAGTATTGTACGGTGAGATTGATCCCGACTAATTCTTCCTTTATGGTTTGAGGAGGGATTCGAGAGACAGTGGGAGCCATCCTGTTTAGACAAATTAAAAACCACTCTAAACTTGCAAGAGCATCATGCTAAAGTGTTTCTTCTCTCTCTCCTAATTGCAGCGACCAAATATCATGACCGGACTTAAGTTACTTCTAGATAAAAATATACTGACAGGGCCAAACTACAAAGATTGTCTTAGGAATGTCAAAATGGCAATCACTTATTACAAGTTGGGGTATCTTCTTACCACCAAAGCTCCCCCTGTCCCAAGTCCCAAATCCAGCATCGCGGATAAGGAAATCCGTAAGACCTGCGAAATCGACTGCACGAAGGCTAGGTGCCTCGTGCTTGCCTCTATGGACAATGAACATCAGAGGAGGCACGAGAATATGGACCTCGAATCCATATTTCTCCATACAAAAGAACTGTATGGAGAGCAATCCCGTATCGCCAGATACGAAGTGTCGAAGAAGCTGTTTTCGGCGAGATTAGCCGTCGGATCATCGGTAGCGGAACACGTGCTTAAGATGATTGGCTATATAGAGGAGCTCGTGGACCTTGGGACCACATTAGAGAATGAGCTCTATACGGACTTAATTCTCCAGTCCCTTCCTTCCACTTACGCCCAGTTTATCCTGAACTTCAACTTGCAAGAAAAGGAGGTTGAACTTTCAGAGCTCCTCAACATGCTGAGGAGTGTAGAGGGCACCCTACAGAAAGATAGGGAAACATCCACTTTGTTTGTAGGAGGATCTTCCTCTTCTAGGTCCAAGGCGAAAGCCAAGGGAAAGAAGAAGGAAACCCCCGCCAAACCAAGGGGCGGTGTTAGTAAAGTGGATACGAAGGGAAAAGCAAAAGCAACAAAGGTAGCGGGGAAGCTTGTGGGGAAGGAAGAGTGCTTTTACTGTCACAAGAGTGGACACTGGAAGAAAGATTGAAGGGCTTGGAAGGCCAGAACACAGGATCTGAAGCAAGTTGCGGCTTCAGCTTCAGGTGTGTATGTTATTGAAAATTGTCTATCAATAAACTCTACTTCCTGGGTATTGGATATCGGATCAGGATCTCATATCTGTAATTCTTTGCAGGCATTGAGAAAGCGTAGGTTTTTGAAGGCAGGTGACATGACCCTCAAAGTTGCAAACGGAGCTAGCATGGATGCTGAGGCCGTGGGGGACTATCATCTGGGAATGTCAGATGGACATGTTTTGGTTTTACGTAATTGCTTTTTTGTACCCAATGCAACTTGTAATATCATTTCTGTATCTTTAATATCTAAAGAAGGTTATGAATTTGCGTTTGTAAGTAATTTTGTAAACATTCACCTTAATCAAGTTCTTATTGGGTCAGGTACATTAAGCAATGGTATATACGTATTAAACCAACCACAGATTTTCAATGTCCAGAATACACACAAAAGAAAGTCTCCGGAAACAAATCAGGCTTTCTTATTGCATTGTAGACTGAGTCACATCAATGAGAGAAGGTTGATGAAGTTACATACAGAAGGATATTTGGATCCGTTCGAATATCAATCATATGCAACTTGTCAATCCTGTCTCAAAGGAAAGATGACAAAGACTCCGTTCACTGGACACGGAGTGAGAGCGAGCGAGCTCTTGAGACTCGTACACAGCGACATGTGCGGTCCAATGTCTACACATGCACGAAGCGGTTATTCTTACTTCATTACTTTTACGGATGACTTTTCAAGGTACGGACATGTCTTCTTAATGAAACATAAATCCGAAGCCTTTGGAAAATTCCAGGAATACAAGAATGAAGTAGAAAAACAAACAGGCAAAAGTATCAAGACACTGAGATCTGATCGAGGTGGTCAATACTTGAGTGCCGAGTTCCTGGATTACTTAAAAGAGAATGGAATTCTCTCTCAGCTTACTCCTCCATACACTCCGCAACATAACGGTGTATCGGAGAGACGGAACCGAACCCTATTGGATATGGTACGGTCCATGATGAGTAACGCTGAGTTACCGCGATCATTCTGGGGATATGCACTAGAATCAGCTGCATACCTTTTAAACCGAGTTCCAATTAAGACTGTGCCTACTACACCATATCAGATGTGGTGTGGGAAGAGACCCTATCTTAATCACATTAAGACATGGGGATGTCCAGCTTTTGTCAAAAAGCAGCATGTGGACAAACTCGAGACACACTCAGTACAGTGCAAGTTTGTGGGATATCCAAAGAACTCCAAGGGATATTTCTTCTATTGGGAAGAGGAACAAAAGGTTTTTGTTTCTCGTCATGCCCACTTCTTGGAAACTGAGTTTTTGGAAAATCAGATAAGTGGAAGCGCAATAGAACTAGAAGAAATTCCAGAACCACGAGCTATTACTGAAAGCTTAGTAGAACCAGAGGGTTCAAAAGATTAGGACATTCCTGCGCCGCTCCGTAGAAGTAGTAGGCAGTCTCATCCGCCCGAGAGATACTACGGTTTTCTCATAGACGGGGATAGAGAGGATTGCATCATTGATAGTGATGAGCCGACTAGCTTTCAGCTAGCCATTCAGAGCGTTGACTGGGTAAAATGGCTGGATGCAATGCGGACCGAGATGGAGTCCATGTACACCAACAAAGTATGGACGTTGGACGTTGCTCCAGATGGGGTAAAACCCGTAGGATGCAAGTGGATCTTCAAAAGGAAGATTGGTGTAGATGGACAGGTTGAGACCTATAAAGCTAGACTTGTTGCAAAGGGTTTTCGTCAAAGGCCTGGTTTGGACTATGACGAAACCTTTTCTCCAGTGGCTATGCTAAAATCCATTTGGATCCTTCTTGCCATTGCTGCCTTCCACGATTATGAGATTTGGCAAATGGACGTAAAGACCGCTTTTCTAAATGGAAATTTAGAAGAGTGTGTCTATATGGACCAGCCAGAGAGTTTCATTCAGAGTGGGAGCAGCGGAAAGGTGTGCAAGTTGCTTAAGTCCATCTATGGACTAAAGCAGGCATCGCGGAGTTGGAACATCTGTTTTGATGAGACGGTCAAAGAATTTGGCTTTATAAAAAATCCAGATGAACCATGCATCTAGAGTAGATTTGTAGCAAGAACTGTCGTATTCCTCATTTTATACGTGGATGGCATTCTCTTGATAGGAAATGACATTCCTATGCTATAATCTGTCAAAGGGTTCTTGTCACACAGGTTCTCCATGAAAGACCTGGGTGATGCCTCTTACATTCTGGGAATCCGGATCTATCGTGACAGATCCAAGAGGATATTAGGACTTTCATAACCCAGGTACATCGATACCATACAGAAAAGATTCAGTATGGAAGATTCCAAGCGCGGTAATCTACCGGCTTGTCATGGGATCACCCTCTCCAAAGAGATGTCTCCCAAGACTGATTTGGAAAGAGATCGCATGTCTATTATACCCTACACTTCTGCGGTAGGCTCTATAATGTATGCGATGTTGTGTACCGGACCAGATTTAGTTTATGCACTGAGCGTGGTAAGCCGGTATCAGTCAAACCCTGGGGAGAAACACTGGATAGCGGTAAAGAACATTCTCAAGTACCTGAGAAGGACTACGGAGATGTTCTTGGTGTATGGCGGAAAAGACCTCCAGATCGAGGCCTTTGCTGACTCCAGCTTCCAGAGTGACAAGGATGATTCCAAGTCCATGTCGGGTTATGTCTTTACCCTCTATGGAGGGGCGGTGTATTGGAAGAGTTCCAAACAGGAAACCGTTGATGACTCGACGATGGAAGCGGAATATATCGCTGCTGCAGATGCCGCAAAAGAAACCGTCTGGATAAGGAAGTTCTTGACAGAACTTCAGGTGGTTCCGTCCATTGTTGATCCAGTACCTCTGTATTGCGACAACAACAGGGCTATAGCTTTAGCGAAGGAACCCAGATCCCATCAGAAGTCCAGACACATCTTGAGGCGGTATCACCTGATCAGGGAGATCGTGGGTCGCCAGGAGATCGAGGTTCGGAGAGTTGCTACGGAAGATAACACTGCTGATCCAATCACGAAGGCCTTACCCCAGACTCAGTTTGAGCGGCTGATCGAGATGATAGGTCTTCGATACGCCAGTACATGGCCTTAGTGCAAGTGGGAGATTGTTAGTGTATATGCCCTAGAGGCCATTACTGTATCATACTAGTTTGTATATTACTTGATGGAAGCTTGGGATATTCACCTTGTATTGACAATCTTGCTCAAAATAGTAGTATGCTACTTGGTTTGTTTCTGCTTTAATGTGTGCATGTGTATCTTTTAGCATATCTCCATTACACATTAGTGGAGCCCTTAGGATCTTTGCTTGATTACCAGTGTTGTGATGGCAGTCACACTCGTGGGGGATGGGTAATCCACAAGCACATCCTTATGCAGGTCCCTAGTCGTAGGACTATAGAGACAGGGCATCGATACTCCGGAGTAGACTAGAGTATGCGCTTCTTATCCCAGCTTTGGAGACGGTCTGTCCCACAGCTGTCAGTACATCGTACTTGGGATAGTATGCGGGTGCTCGTTAGGTTACAAGTACACTGGACAGGACTCGTCGGGAACTGTTGGTTGGTATTATACCTATCGTCAGTTATCAGTTCCCAGGTGACATGAGTACAGCTTAGTCCGTTAACTTGACACTGTCACTTCTCCTTGAGTGTGTTCCCACTGTACTTTGATTACTACCCTACCACGGCTCAAAGGAGTCATGCAAACAGGTAGTTTTTGGGTGTAGTCCCGAAGCACTTGGAGGCAGCGACGGTTAGACAGGATTCGTCTCTCCCGGTATTGGGGGTTGATATCGCGCTGTGTCTAGGAGAGCCATTACACAAAGTCCCTGGCCAGGGCAAGCGAGATAGACTGGTAGGTTTCCAGTGTTATCTCAGGGTGTTCTGGGCTACACTCCGACACGACTTGTACCGCTAGTAGGGGACTGACGTTTACCGTCCCCTAGGCCCGCCATGCGATGTTCTTAGTTGAACAGACCGGACTGTACGGAGACTGTCACATTCAAGCTCAGTAGGAGTTCATATGGGTTTACCTCGTCAGTCTTCTTATCGGCATCTACCTGGGGACCGTTACATACAGCTAGTGCCGCTTGCGGTCTGTAGTGAAACCCACTGCCAGCGTTGTGTCGAGTCTTTAGAGTCTCACACAGAGGGTTATTCGCCTTTAGGCAAAATAAGTAGAGGTCGTATGGTTTTGCGACGGGGTTCGTTCACATCCGCGCACTTGTGCACGTTTGGCATCAGGACGGTTTATACTAGCGGGCTTTGGTTTAAGCCAGATCCTGGTATATATTTTGGGATTGGTTTTATCTCATTGTATTCGTGTTCCTCGGAACGCGGATACGGGTGTATATGCACAGTTGGCAGAGGCAGAGGCAGAGGACTTTCATTAGGGTTGATGACCATTGTCATTTTCTTAACCCTAATGTTTATGTGTGAAATATGATTTATTAATATTAGTTAATTATAATTGTGTATGGTTAGGGTTGTTGACCATTTGACTATGCTTGACTTGTTGACCTAGGTTGACAAGTTGACCATCATCATTTCATATGAAAGATGCTCTTTGATCCTTGCAAAAGCATTTAATGTGAAATGATAATGGTCATTTCTTGATTAACCATCACAATTATCTTTAGCTAATTATTTATTTATCATAATTCATATATATGTGAGAAGGTTGGTTTATTCTTCTCATTATATTTTTTTTTCACTCTCTGTCCTCCTCTTCCTCTCTCTCAAAGCTCTCCCCTCTCATGAGTTGAGAACCATTGAGCTTGAGATAAAACCTTCAAAAATACTCTCTACTCTTTCTAAGGTTCTAGGTTTAGAACACCAAGCACCTTAGTTACTTCTAGTTTGAGGTTGGAGCCAAAGGTAGAGGCCCTCGGGTGGATCTTTCTTCGGCAAGAGAAGGCGACAAGGAGAAACTGTTCTTTCACTCCAAGGAGCAAGAAGAGAAGGACTTCAAGACCTAGGTATAACCCCTTTTCCGAGTAGCTAACTCTTTTAGCTTTGGTAGTTAGTTTCTTTTAGCAAAGATCCCTCCTTTAGCTAGTCCATGTTGCCTAGTGTTGTAAAAATCCGATTTTTCATAACATTTCCGACTCCCCGCAAGCACCGGGGTGGGCAACGTGGACTTACAATATCAGGTATTCTGGTTACTAGATCTATGGTTTTAGATCTAAATTTGGGTAGTTTCCCAATCTGGGTACTTAGACAGCATTCTAAAGATATTTAGAATGGACGACTCCTGGCACGGTAGTATACCTGCAGGTGATGGAGTCACCCTCTATAAAGGTGTCTTACAGACTAAAGTGGAGACGGATGTGCAGGATTGGCAGATCACTTGCTTAGGCAATTGAGTCAATCATGAGATGTCAAGTACCACCCCAGATGTTGTTTTTGCAGTAGATGCAATAAATTGATATTGATCCAATCCTGGAGAAACGAACGGAAGCAGTTTTAGAACATAAGTGAATGTTCTAGGGATATGATAACATCATCCTCATTCAGCAGATGGTTATCATTCTAGGCTTCCAAGGTGACCTGGACGACAGAGAGGTTGTCAGAGTTATAGTTTTCCTTCTGACGAGGGGCAGTATTTTGGACAGGTGGTCCAAGGGGATACTGAGGGAGGCATGACACAGGATACTGATTAAGTTCAGTTGACGATACAGTCTAAGAAGTTTGGATTTGGAGTTCATTTATGAGCTAGGTCCCATCAGACATCCAGACACATTCTAAGACAGGTATTGCTCATTTCGGGAGATGGCTTTCTCCGCGAACTTGAGATATAGTGAGACATAGAAATAAACATCAAGGCGGATCCACTCACTGAGGCTATTCCTCGAACGCAATAGTTTCGCAAACGGGTTTTGTGAGACTGATTAGTAGAGGAGTTGGGTGTTCGGTATCACACGGGCTGTGAGTATGCAACATCGCAATAATTAGCCTTGAGTGCAAGTGGGAGATTGTTGGAGATAGTGCTCTCAGAGTCAATTATTGGATCACAGGCACGTGATTGCAATGATTGATGGAGGACCTATCCCGATAGGACAGTCTTACTTAAGATGATAGTATGCTATCTGGTTTATCTTTATCATCGTGTACTGCTTTAGGTGACCTTACAGGTCACTATTGCGCGTTGATAGAGCCCCTAGGATTCTTTCTTGACTGCCAGCACTATGAGGGCGGTCATATACGTGGGAGCTGGTAGTCTATAAGCACATCCTTAAAAGGTCCCTAGTCGTGGGAGTTTCGAGACAGGGCATCGATACTCCAGAGTAAACTAGTGTATACAGTCGAGACCCTGACGAGGGGCGGTGGCCGGTCTCACAAGCCACTGGTGTCAGTTGGTTCACCTAAGATGTATACAGGTGCTCATTGGGTTATGAGTACACCGGACAGGACTCGCTGGGAATATGCTAGTTGGTCTTATACCAGACATCAGATAGCAGTTCCCTTATGACATGTGTACAGGTTAGTTCATCGACCTGAGATCGTCATTTGTCTCGTGTGAGTTCCCACCGTACTTTGATTACTACCCTACCACGCTCAAAGGAGACGTGCAAACAGGTTTTAGTTGGGTACAGTCCCGAGCCACATGGAGGCAGTGAGCGGATCTGCAGGGGTTCGTCTCTCTTGGTATTGTGGGTGAGGTCGTGCTGTGTCTAGAAAAGCCATTACACAAAGTCTTTGGCCTAGGCAGGAGATTTACTGGTAGGTATTCCAGTAGTATCTCAGGGTGTTCTGGGCTACACTCCGACACGACTTGTACCGCTTTTGGGGGTCTGACTTTTACCAACCCCCTAGGCCCGCCATGCGATGCTCATAGACGAACGGACCGGACTGTACGGATATTTTCACTGACAGGATCAGTAGGGTGTCAGGATGAGTTCGCTCATCGACGTCCCTTTTGGTCAATACTTGGTAGCCCGTTACGTATGGCTAATACCTCTGACGTGCTAGTGGTTAAATCCACAACCAAAGTATTGACGAGTCTTTAGAGTCCCCCATAGACCGTTTTCTCAAGTTTCGGGTGAAACGCTGTAGAGTCCGTATGGAGATATGGCAGGGTTCGATCATGTACGTGCGGTATTGCACGGATCATGATCGGACGGATAATACTAGCGGGCTTTGGTTTAAGACGGATCCTAGTATTGTACAGTGTAGATTTTGTCTCATTGCATTTGTGTTCGGTCGGAATACAAATGCGGGTATGTATATACAGTCACGGGGTTTTCCTGTAATTTATTACGGGATCAGTTTTCTTAAGTTGCCAGTCTGCTTTCCGTTTCGGCCATTTTCCTTTGTATCTTTCCTTGGCTGAAAATTGGTGGAGGTGGGCTTATTTGCAATTGTGCAAATTAGCATTTTGGAGGGTTGTTTTTACAAGTAGTTGCTTCATGATGGCTCTTGTTTGACCTTGACTTCTATTTCTTTATCATTACTTGACTTTGTGATGAGATGGTTGTTTATGAGTATGGATTTGGTTGTGATGATGATTCTTAATCATCACTTCTCTCTCTTTCATGTATGATTGCACCCCCTTGTTTTCTCTCCCTCTTCTCATTTTTCTTGATGCATGGCCGGCCAAAGAGGGATGGGGGCTGTCCAAAAATTCTAGTATGGGATTTTTTTTATCTCTTTTGGCTTGCAAAATTCCCATAGCTCCATCTCCAAAAGTATGGTTCATTTCCTCCAACAAAAGGCAACTTCTAGTAACCCCAAATGAGACATAGAGTTCTACACTTCATCTACAGCACTTCTTGGGCATGTCGGCTCGCCAATTTCGTGCCCGAGTTGCCTCGGTTCAGAGGTGGGAGCCCGTAAAAGAATCCGGCGATGTGGTGCCCTTCCGACGAGGAGATGAAGACCGGAGATTCCGCGGGGAGATCGGGACGACGACGAGAAGACCGAAGTACACGGATCGCTTGGTATATCTCTCTACCCCTTCTCTAGTTAGCTAGGATTAGATTAATGGCCCGATCCGGGATTTTAGTGCGCGGTGGTGCCGGTTTACAAGTTTCGTAAAAGTATCGTTTCCGCATTTTGGCCTCGGATTGACGGCCGAGGCACCGCCGTGCACTTACACGGACAACCCCATATTTTAACATACTTAAGAGATGGTCTCTTCCTTTTCCATATCTCATATGGAGTGGTAGGAACTGATTTGGTAGGAACCATATTCAATAGGTGTATGGCTATCTCAAGCGCATACCCCCGGAAGGAAATAGGCAACTCAGCATCGCTCATCATAGAGCGCACCATATCTAATAGGGTGCGATTCCTCCGCTCCGATACACCGTTGTGCTGTGGTTTATAAGGAGGAGTAAGCTGAGAAAGAATCCCATTCTCTTTTAGATAATCCAGAAAATCATTACTCAAGTATTCTCCTCCTCGATCAGATCGAAGGATTTTAATACTTTTGCCCGTTTGGTTCTCTACTTCGTGCTTATATTCTCTGAATTTCTCAAAAGCTTCAGACTTGTTGTCACGACCCAAAGTTTGGCCCGTAACCGCCACTTAACCACGTAACGTCTACAGGCGTAACGCGACTAAGTGAACCGAAAACTCAGAAACCAAACCTGTAAAAATATAGAGTGTTTTAAGTTTTAAAAGGAAGCATTTAGAAGTGATAAGAAATCTTAAGTAAACAATCTCCAAGATAGCAAAATACGACGCCGTAGCGAAAGTCAAGATCCACAAGTGGGAACATCACAGATAGAATAAACTGCAAGTACAGTCGGCTCACAACGAGCTCGACCCCAGAATACAAATAATATACATCATCGTCCTCACACTGTCTCTAAGTCAAATACATAAATGGTAGATGGAGAATACTAGATACAACAATATACATAACTGAAAGATAAACAGATAGCGCACAAAACCCACCTATCAGCAAAAGAGCTAGTACACCAACTATGGGGGTATCTGTATCAAAAGATGCAAAACGCAGCCTGCCGCGACTACTCCGAAGGGCAACCTACAAACACTGTGGCACAACGGGGGTGAGTTGCTAACTCGTGAATAGAGGTAACATATAAAGGTAATCGCGAGCATGCACGTACTGCGGTACTCTATCATATGCCAACAGATGATATCAGTGTGTGATAAGCAGTATGTGCAAAAATCATGCAAGTGCTCTATCAGGTAATATAACTACAGGATGAGATACAATAATGAATGCTGAGCATGGGAAGTATAACATCTACACGGAATGTCAACGTGGAATATGTAATCGGTGTCCATCAATCCACCTCAAATCCCAACAACCCAGACGCCGGCACTCCCATCGGCCCTCAAATCCTGTACATCACTGGGAATCACGAGTGCCCAACATCGGCACCCAAATATCATAAATACTCGTATCTAGCATCGACACGCAAATCTTCCTATATCGGGCATCCGTCAGTCCGGGTCAGCCCCCTCTCTCATATGTCTATCGGGCATCCATCAGTTCGGGTCAGCCCTCTCTCTCATATATATCTATCGGGCATCCGTCAGGCCGGGTCAGCCCTCTCTATCTCATATATATCTATCGGGCATCCGTCAGTCCGGGTCAGCCCTCTCTATCTCATATATATCTATCGGGCATCCGTCAGTGCGGGTCAGCCCTCTCTCTCATATATATCTATCGGGCATCCGTCAGTCCGGGTCAGCCCTCTCTCTCATATATATCTATCGGGCATCCGTCAGTCCGGGTCAGCCCTCTCTATCTCATATATATCTCGCTCTAGCACCGAGAAAACATAGGGTAGACACACCGAAATATCATATCAAGGGAACCGGGTTTTTAAATGATTACATGTTTGAAATAGCCACGGTTCCTAAATCCAGAAATCACATGTAATCCAAACCAATATGCATGTCAATGTGATGTGATATGTGCATCAAGTATGAATATCATGTCAAGTCACATAAAGATGAGCTACAGCATAATGATCCGATGTGATATATGCATCAAGTATGAATATCATGTCAAGTTCTACAGTGTGAGTGTCATGGCAATTACTAATGGTGTGTGTGTAGCATGCAGGATAGTGCTCGTGCAACATGAACCGTTAGTAATGGTGCGGTGTTCTATCAATTCTAGTTTATATACATATATCAGGGAATGTGGTATGCACTAAATAGTAGCCATGAACAGTCAATGTATGGAAATGTAGCTACAAGATCCTATCAGCCCTGACGTAGAACGCCATGCGGGCGATATCCCCGTAGATGTTAAATCTACTCACTGTAGTCTCTCGCTAGGTATAGCCGATGACTTGTTTCCCATTCTTCGCGGCGTCCGTCGCACTCTCCTGCGAACCTAGAATTTCACAATAAATCACACATAAGCCCAAACCATACAACACGACATTTAAGGTCAACTAGAAACCCGTGTCGCAAACCAAGCGCGCGTGTGCGCGATACGCTAAAACGTGTGATTACGCGCCTGAAGTCGCTCCGACGCGTCGCGATACGCAGAAACCCCAAACCCAGACACACGTATCACGCGTGTCGCGAAAGATTAAAAATACGGGAAATAGGGTATTCTACTCCAGATTTTGATACAGAACAGATATTACAAAAATAGATATTCAAAAATACTACACATACCAGCAGACTCAAGTAGCCCAAACCCCAACCCAAAACACCCCCATCTGGCCGCAAATTGCGGCCAGAATGCTTATTTAGGCGGCCTGGGTAGGGGGAGGGACTCCCAGGTTTTGTGTGTGCACTCTATACCCCCTGTGTATGCTACAGTAATTCCAATTTCACTCTGAAACATCTCGGGTAGTAGCAGATCCTACAGAGCCTTATTTCTAGTTAAAAACCACACTTTTTGCACTAAAATGAAACTTTATGGTATTTCTGTGCAAACTGAACCCAAAACCTGGCCTAAATAGCTCTAATAGCACAAAATAGAGTTAACCAAGCCAACAAAACCCCAATCTAACATAAGCATCACAAATATCCTTTAATATTACTAAAAATGCACAAAAATGAGATTTTTGCTAAAGAATACTACAAATTTATAGAAAAGGAGTGCTAACATGAGTTAATACCTTCAAAAGACCCTATAAAACACCAATAATTCCAGCTCTTGCATCAAGTGTGCAGATTTGCCTCCAAACACCTCAAAAAGCTCACTTTTCCATGTTTTTGTGATGAAAATGAGTGGTTTTTGTGTAGGATTTGTATGGAGATCAAAGAGAAGTGAAAAGGAGAAGAAAAGATGAAGAAAAGTAAGGTTTTTCTGCTGGAAATTTCCAGAATTCTGAGATGGGGAAAGAGAGAGAGAAGAGAAGGAAAATGGGGGTCAAAAAGTCAATTTTCTACCTAACACCATGCCTTCATTGTTTAATTGAAATTTTGGAATTTTAAAAGGGATTTGACTTGTTTTAAAATGGGTGGGGGATTAAATACAACCATGCAACACAAGAATGGTTAACATGCTACACTAAAAGTCCTAAGTCACAAAATTGGCTAAGTGTGCAAGTGTACACTACAAAGGAAAATTTTCCAATTTGTTAACACGACTAAATATAATTAGTAAACCCTAAAGTTACACATATATAATAATACGCACAATTACTAATTATCATGAAAAAAGTTCTAACGAAATTTCAAAGTGTTACACTTGTGTTTCATCAAGAACACATATCCGTATCTAGAGAGATCGTCAGTGAATGTAATGAAGTAGGAAGAACCGTTCCTGGCGTGTGTAGACATGGGACCGCATACATCACTATGTACCAGTCCTAAGAGTTCCATAACTCTTTCTCTGTGTCCACTAAATGAAGTTTTGGTCTTTTTACCTTTGAGACATGAATGGCAAGTATCATAAGATGATAATTCGAACGGATTCAAATATCCATCCTTTTGTAACTTAGCTAGCAGTGTCGCATTGATATGACCAAGTCTATAATACCACAAGAAGGATTCATTCATTTCTGAACTCTTCCTCTTGTGTGTGTTTTGTACATTAAGGACTGTATTTTGATTGAGAATGAATATGCCATTATGTAACGAGCCTGATCCAATCAACTTTTGATCCAGGAAGATGTTCATTACATTATCCTGTACTACAAAATTATATCCTTCTTTACTTAATAAAGAAACTGATATAATGTTGCACATCATGTTCGGTATATAATAGCACTCATTCAGAATCAGTGTATTACTACTTGGTAATACAAGGTGATATTCGCCAACTGTTTTGGCTGCAATACTTGCACCATTCCCTACTTGTACGGAATGATCACCCTTTCCCAGTTCTCTACCTTTACGTAGCCCATGTCACAATTTACATATGTGGGATCCCGATCCGGTATCTAATACCCAGGACGTAGGGTGAACTGAGAAACAATTCTCAATAACTAACACACCCGAAGAAGATACATCAGCATGCATGTTCTTAGTTTGGGCGGCATGAGAATCCAGATATTCTCCTGTTTCCTGTTCAGTCTTATAACTCTTATAAGAAAGAACGGGACCAGCGATCCCCTGCTCAGTATAATAAGCGGGTTCAGTCAATACATCCATATTATTATCTTGATTATGGCCTGACATGGTCGCTACCTGGAGAGAGAGAGAGAAGGAAACACTTTAGCGTATGCTCTTGCAAGATTAGATTGGTTATTATCTTATCTACTCAGGATGTCTCCCACTGTTTTTATCAAATCTTCCTTCAAACCCTAAAAGGTAAGATTAGCCGGGATTAATTACACCCTACAATTTTGTCAATCTTTCAGCCAGATCAGTGTCGGTACTTGAGGGAGGTTTCCCGTGCTTTCGCATGGACCTAATTAAAATAAACCTCATTTTCCCAGAGGCATAACCCCGTTAACACCTTTCTAGACACCTACTTGATCGGCTAATTGTCCTGTGTATAACTCTTACTCGCAGCGGGTATTAAGATCCAACTATCTCATAGGAGGTATGCAATCTCATTGCAAATTTCAACATTTGAAATTCCCGATAATATTTTGCCCCTAACGTACTATGACTTTGACGAATGCCAACAAACCATAGTCTGCTAGTCAAGTTCAACCCGTACATTTCTTGATTGAATTAAACCCAGCCATACGTCCCTTGACGAAAGCCAACAAAGCCGCACGACTACCCTAACCCAATCTCATCATATGTTACAGATAAGCAATAGTTAGCTACCGCACACTACGCCTTGACGAAAGCCAATAAACGCAGCATGAATACTAAGTATTACCTATCTGAAATGTCGAAGGGCTATGCAGGTTTTTTCAGAAAAACCATGAGCGTAATGAACTTAATATCATTGTAGAAACAAGTGATTTTTGAAAAGGAGTGTTTTTGAGGCTTTTCTAGTTTCGCTAAAGAGGTCACTCCCGGTGAAGGGATCTCGGCTCTTTCCCCATCGAATAAGGTGCAGGGTATATCATATATACCGCTGTGCAAAGCAAGAACTATATAAGCTGTCAAAAACTAAACCGTGAGTTTGTAGTATCTGCCAGTTTAGCTAAAGAGGTCACTCCTGGTGAAGGGATCTCGGCTCTTTCCTCATCGAATAAGGTGCAGGGCATATCATATATACCGCTATGCAAAGCAAAACTGTAGCTACCCTTTTTATAAAGTTTTGATTCTACAATATCTTTTAGGTTTCTTTTCTTTTATTAATCTCATTAATATATCCCATCAGCTTATGCTTCCTAAGCATCACAGAAGAAACGAAAGCAGTAATATTTATATATCAGCATATATATATATATATATATATATATATATATATATATAGTATAAGCATTCGACTCAGGCAGTAATATGATCTCATCACAGAACATTGCAGCATAAGAACATATATGAAATACTGGATATACTAGGATGTCCGTGTTTTAATACGAGCCTGTATAAAACACGAGTTCCACGGTCGCGATGAATAGCCAAACCCACATACCTAGACCTCTACGAGAGCGGCAAGCAACACTGCCAATTCTAGGGTTAGGAGACCCGGTCTCGACTCCTCGAGATGGCCTCCCACTGGACCCTAGAACTCGGTTACTTGTGCTCCCCTCCTTGGGTCTACCTAATGCGGAAAAGTAAATAATATACACTGGTGACATCAACCTTATCCCGGAAGTGCCCCAATAAAAGAATATTACATACAAATGAATTTTACATGAATGAAAATAAAAACCCTCATCTCACATAAAACCCCCGGTTATTCAGAACACGACGATCCAATATAACATATCAGAGCAACACATAATATCTCATATCATCAACGTAAGTAAGTATGCATACACCGATCGTCGTTGATGTATAGCAACGAAAACCGGCAATACAACTACATACTACACTTACGGTCACAGAAAAGAAAGTGTAAAACTACAACATTTGGAATCCACAATCACTTTAGATATCGTAAATCCGAAATATCACATACTTCGCATTTCATACCTAACTACGTGAATTCCACATGTTGTATCACATTCTAGATAAATAGACAATATTAAACTTTCCGATCGAATAATCAAATACCCAAGATTTCCTAAATAGCTCAACACTTGAGCGGAGTTCAAACAATTCCAGAATATGTCACAGTACCAATGGTCCAGCCGGAGAAGGGTCAAGCCAACGCCTCACATGTGGCATGCCGTACTGCCCCAAACCCTGAGGTTTAGAGGTAGTTCAGACGGTCACATAATCGAGTTAAGGTTTGTGTTCTTCTAGAGGGTCCACCGCGTTACTTGCACGTTTTTCCGAAAGATTTAAACTCAAGAAAAATTCAACACTTGAAGGTTTTTCGTGCCAGGAAAAAATGAGTTAATGATATCCGTTTGAACATTTTAACAGTTTCTAAATTATTCGAAAAACAGAACGAAATTAAACTTTCCGATCGAATCAACGAATTCAAAATAAACCCCAGAACACTCAACACTTGAGTCAGATTAAAAATACCCAGAAATATGCAGGAAGAGCTACGGATATTACTGTACCAACAAGTGTCGTCACTCTTTTGGCCGCGGAACCGCCGCGGCAAGCATATTCTTGCCGCGGTTCCGCGGCTCTTTGAGAGCCTTGGGGGCTCGTGTTTTAAGGTTATCCTTAGAATTCCCTGCTGATTTTTTAAAGTATTTTTAATGCAGAAAAAATCACATTTTCACAAAATTTCCAGAGAGGGGGTCAATTTCGACATATCGGGGTTCGATCGGACTTTTAACTTCGTATACACGTCGCTAAATGCTCTAGCTAGGCTCTGATACCACTGTAGGGTTCCTAGGCAGTCATACAAGGGTCTATAAGGCATCAACCATGCCCGATTTAGAATTTAGACGTGCCGAAACAACCCAAAACCGGGATCTTTGCTAGATTATTAGGGTTTAACATGCAAGTAAACATCTTTACAACTAAGAGTGTGGGATTACAACCTTTGTCCCGAGTAGAAGTCCCTTCGCCGCGATCCATGATCTCCCGGACTCAAGAGAGGCTCCACAACCCGAATGATCCATGCTAGCTTGTAGTCTTCCTTTTCTCCGATGATCTACCTCGAAGTTTCTTTAACTCAAGCTTTTTCTCACTAATGAGGTGAACACCCTAATCTAATTGGCTAGATAAGATGAGAATAATGAAGTAGTATTTATGCTCTCTTTTATTATCAAATTCTCACACTAAATCATCACATAAAGAAAACCTAGAAAGCTTTCTCAAAGCTCAAAGGAAGAAGAAGAAGAATATGAATGTATAAATCCTTTTGTGATGAATAATGAAATGTTAATATGATTACAAATGTAACCATGGTCAAGGATGACAAGGCTAACTCATGTAGAGAGTTAACTAGGGTTAAAGGTGTGGTTTGGGTAAGGAAAATATCTTACAAAATATCTATCATAATATCTTTGTAAGAAACAAAAGGAAACCTTCTAGAAGGTTCATGAAAGAACTAACCCAAATCAAACCCTAACCTTGTTTAATCTTCACTAAACATGTTACATTAGTAATCATATCATATTACAATATTATATATCACATATATAATATATATTTGTAACAAAAGAAAATAATACAATTAACATATATCGCATATATATCAATGTATTATCCGGTGAGAAAATGAATCAATAAAGCGAGCCTATATCAGATAATGTAAAGTAATATATCTTATATATAATTATACATTAAATTATCGAATCAGCACTTGATCAGACAATCCGGCTATATCGAATATAACCGACTAATATATCATGTACCGATTCATCAAATCAACACTTGATTCGATGACCCGGCTCATATCAAAATATCGTGAGAATATAATACGGTATCTCATATCGCATTATCCTCGGTCATACACATATCACATATGTGCCCCTACTCCGTTTTGCCTATGTCAAGAAACCTCTGCGTAGGTCTCTAAAGAATCGTCAATACGCCGGCAGTAGGTGATGATCATATCAAACATCCACAAGCTGCAAGCGGTCAGCTAAGCGTAACAGCCACCCAGGTATTGAGCGATCAGAAGATCAACAAGCAAGCCTGTACATTCTCCTGTGAATCCAAATCAGTAACACTCCCGTACAGTTTGGTCTCTTCGTCTGATATGTCGCATATCTAGTCTAGGGGTGGTATACGTCAGACCCCAGTAACCGATAAGTCGTGTCGATGTGAGGCTCATAACGGGTCGAGAAACTACTGGTAACACTTACCAGTAAATCTCTATATCAGCCCTGGCCAGGGACTTCCAGTTATAGCCAATCGAACACATCACAACATCAACTCCCTATACCGGGAGAGACGAATCCCCTCCTATCGCTCATTGCCTCCATGTGATTCGGGACTGTACCCAAAAACCGCCGTTTTGCACGCCCTCTTAGACGTGGTAAAGTGGAAATCAAAGCACAGTGGGAATCACAAAAGACTTTATGACGATCTCGGGTCTACAGACTACCCTGTATATGTGTCACCGGAGAACTGCCATCTGAGGTGAGGTATAATACCATCTGGGAGTTCTCGGCGAGTCCGTCCAGTGTACCCAGTCTCCACTGAGCACCCGTACACCATCTCTGATGTCAAAACACCGATGGATATGGGATCATCAATCGCCCATCATATTGGTCAAGATGTGTATACGCTAGTCTACTCTGGTGTATCGGTGCCCTGTCTCGACACACCCTCGACTAGAAACAGTTATAGGATGTACTCATCGACTACTGTGGCCCCACTAGTATGATCTCATCATAGTCCCAGTAGTCGAGTACATATCCTAAGGGCTTTATCAACATGTGAGAGTAAGACAGTAAACTAATATAAGTCAACATGTTAAGATAAAGAGAAACCAAATAGCATACTATCATGACGAGCAAGAAAGTCCTCTCTATATATATCCAAGCATCCATTATAATATATATCATATGTACAACAATGGCCTCTAGGGTATATACATAAATAACAACTTACCACTAGACCGCGGTTCCGCGGTCTAGTGGTAAGTTCGTACTACCAAATTTCTTCTAGTGTCTTCAAAAAGCCTGCCTGATTTTCTGAAACACTCAAAATAATTTTTTTGACCAGTTTAAAAGTTCGACAGAAACTTTATCATTTGAAATGTGGTTTCGGAAATTTTGTTTGATCGATGTTTTAAACACGTTAGATCAAGCTAGTAAAGGTTAATAGCGTGGCTCTGATACCATGTTGGGTTACGGCAGCGTCCCGGCCGTCAATCCTAGGCCAAATGCGGAACAAAAACTTTTTCAAAACTTGGCGCTACCGCAACCAATCACTCGGATCGTACCATTAACCGTTAACTAGCAATCTAAAAAGAGAGTTCAGAGATTATACCAAACGATCCATGTCCTTCGGTCATCAATCCGCTCCCCTAGCTTGTTGCAGCTGTCCCGGTGAAATCCGCTCTCCGATCTCGCTCGTTGAGGAGGCACCACGTCGAAGAATCTTTATACGGGCTCCCGCTTCAAACCGAAGCAACTCGGACATGAAGTTTGCTAGTCGACATGTCCAAGAATGAAGTAGAGAGTGCGTAGGATACTTTGTCTCAAGACACCCAAGCTATTGGGTGATGGTAAATTGAAGTTGCCTTGTAGTGAAGAATGTGAGCTTAAGGAATTTTGCTTGTGAAGAAAGACTTGGCCAAGCAAAACCTTTCTCTGTGGAATTCAAAAAGAGAGAGAGAGAGAGAGAGAGGTGATCATGAGTGGTGAGTGATGTTAATAATGCAACCCCTGAAAAAAGAAAAAGGCAGCAGCTATTTTTGAAGCCCCTGCAGCCACAGAAAACCCCTCCCTTTTTAAAAAATACTTAATGCAAAAAAAAACCCTCAAGCCAACAAATAGTGCTGCCCATGCCTATTTAACCGATGCCCAATAAATGCACTAGCCACCTCATGAAAAGCCCATCACTCCCCACCAATTTCGGCCACAGTGCAAGGAAGGAAAATATAGCCAAAAACAAAGCTCAAACTAAAACCATTAATTAAATATTAAAGCTAATGTTTAATCTGTAAGTCCATGCTACCTCTCCCGGTACTTTCGGGAATGCGGAATTTGGTAAAAAACGATTTTCTTAAAGATGGAAACATGGACCTAAAACCCGGATCTTGGTTAAACATCTATCTAACATCCTAACTATGAGTTTTAGCTACTCGGTTAGGGGGTTATACCTTGCTTGTCTTGAACTCCTTCGTCTTCAAAGCTCCGATGGTGGTCCGATGGCTTCTTCTCGTCGTCTCCGTACGCCGAAGATAGATCCACCTGAAAGCTCCAACCTTTAGCTCCTTCTTCGTTCTTTGAAGAAACTAGTTCACTTGGTTTGCCAAACCTAGTGAACTAGAATGAGTAGAGAAGAAATAGAATGGGATTTTATCTATGGTTCTTGATTCTCAACTCATGAGACAAAAGAACCATAGATCAAGAGAGGGAGCAAGAGGTTGAGGGTGAGAGCAAGAGGAGAGCTCAAGAACAAGAGAGAGAATGAGCAAGAAAGAATGAGGCTCTCTTTTGTCTTTCACCCTCTCATAATCCAAAGTGATCATAACTCATCATATCAAAAAAAGTCTTATGTGATGGTTAGAAGCAACCACAACCATATCATTTCATGCACTCATTTTACACAAATGAGCAAGTAAACAAAAGTCTTTGCCATGAAATGATGGCTATGGTTATCATGATGGTCAACTAGTCAAGCCTAGTCAACCGGTCAACAAGTCAACAAAAGTCAACAAGTCAACAAAGTCAACAAGTCAACAAAAGTCAACAAGTCAACAACCATATCACCATAATACTTAATTAATATAATAGTTAATCACATATCATATTCTCATTAGGGTTGAGCATAAAGTCAAATAGTCAACGGTCAACTGTCAACAACCCTAATGAGAATCCGCTGCCTCTGCCTCCCTGTCAACTGTGCATACACACCCGCATTCGCGTTCCGAGGAACACGAATGCAAACTGGATAAATCCAATCCCATAAGGTACACTAGGATCTGGCTTAAACCAAAGCCCGCTAGTGTAAACTGTCCGGACACTGTACGTGCACAAGTGCACGGATGTGACCGAACCTTATCGCAAAACCATGCGACCTGTCGCAATACCATGCGACCTCTACTCTTTTGCCTAAAGGCGAAAATCTTTCTGTGTGGGACTCTAAAGACTCGACACTACGCTGGCAGTGGGTTTAACCACAGACCGCAAGCGGCACTAGCTGTGCGTAACGGTCCCCAGGTAATGCCGACAAGAAGACCGACGAGGCGAAACCCATCTGAACTCCTACTGAGCCTGAGTGTGACATTCTCCGTACAGTCCGGTCTGTTCGTCTGATACATCGCATGGCAGGCCTAGGGGGTGGTAAGTGTCAGTCCCCCAATAGCGGTACAAGTCGTGCCGGAGCGAAGCCCAAAACACCCTGAGATAACACTGGAAACCTACCAGTATATCTCGATTGCCCTGGCCAGGAACTACTCGTGTAATGGCTCTCCTAGACACAGCGCGATGTCAACCCCCAATACCGGGAGAGACGAATCCTGTCTAACCGTCACTGCCTCCAAGTGCTTCGGGACTGCACCCAACCACTACCTGTTTGCACGACTCCTTTGAGCCGTGGTAGGGTAGTGATCAAAGTACAGTGGGAACACACTCGAGGCGGAATGACAGTGTCAAGTCAGCGGACTAAGCTGTATTCATGTCATCTGGGAACTGATAACTGACGATAGGTATAATACCAACTAGTCAGTTCCCGACGAGTCCTGTCCAGTGTACCCGTAACCTAACGAGCACCCGCATACTATCTCAAGTACGACGTACTGACGGCTGTGGGACAGACCGTCTCCCACACTGGGATGAGAAGCGCATGCGCTGGTCTACTCCGGAGTATCGATGCCCTGTCTCGATAGTCCTGCGACCAGGGACCTGCATAAGGATGTGCTTATAGATTACCCAGCCCCACTAGTGTGACGGCCATCACATCGCTGGTAATCAAGCAAAGATCCTAAGGGCTCTACTAATGTGTATAGGCGATATACAAAAATAAACACATGTACACATTGAAGTAGAAACAAACCAAGTAGCATACTACTATTTTGAGCAAGATTGTATATACAAGGTGAATATCCCAAGCATCCATTAAGTAATATACAAACTAGTATGATACAGTAATGGCCTCTAGGGCATATACACTAACAATCTCCCACTTGCACTAAGGCCATGTACTGGCGTATCGAAGACCTATCATCTCGATCAGCCGCTCGAACTGAGTCTGGGGCAGGGCCTTGGTGAATGGATCAGCAGTGTTATCTTCTGAAGCGACTCTCCGAACCTCGATCTCCTGGCGATCTACGATCTCCCTGATCAGGTGATACCGTCTTAAGATGTGCCTGGATTTCTGATGGGACCTGGGTTCCTTCGCTAAAGCTATAGCCCCGTTGTTGTCGCAATACAGAGGTATTGGATCAATAATGGACGGAACCACCTGAAGTTCTTTCAAGAACTTCCTCATCCAGAAAGCTTCTTTTGCGGCATCAGATGCAGCGATGTATTCCTCTTCCATCGTCGAGTCTGCAACGGTTTCTTGTTTGGAACTCTTCCAACACACCGCCCCTCCATTGAGGGTAAAGACAAAACCCGACATGGACTTGGAATCATCCTTGTCACTCTGGAAGCTGGAGTCAGCAAAGGCCTCGATCTGGAGGTCTTTTCCGCCATACACCAAGAACATCTCCTTAGTCCTTCTCAGGTACTTGAGAATGTTCTTTACCGCTATCCAGTGTTTCTCCCCAGGGTTTGACTGATACCGGCTTACCACACTCAGTGCATAAGCTACATCCGGTCTGGTACACAACATCGCATACATTATAGAGCCTACCGCAGAAGCGTAGGGTATAATAGACATGCGATCCCTCTCCAAATCAGTCTTGGGAGACATCTCTTTAGAGAGGGTGATCCCGTGACAAGCCGGTAGGTTACCACGCTTGGAATCTTCCATACTGAATCTCTTCAGTATGGTGTCGATGTACCTGGACTGTGAAAGTCCTAATATCCTCTTGGATCTGTCACGGTAGATCCGGATACCCAGAATGTACGAGGCATCACCCAGGTCTTTCATGGAGAACCTGTGTGACAAGAACCCCTTGACAGATTGTAGCATAGGAATGTCATTTCCTATTAAGAGAATGTCATCCACGTATAAAACGAGGAATACTACAGTTCTCGCTACAAATCTACTATAGATGCATGGTTCATCTGGATTTTTGATAAAGCCAAATTCTTTGACCGTCTCATCAAAGCAGATGTTCCAACTCCGCGATGCCTGCTTTAGTCCATAGATGGACTTAAGCAACTTGCACACCTTTCCGCTGCTCCCACTCTGAATGAAACCCTCTGGCTGGTCCATATAGACACACTCCTCTAAATTTCCATTTAGAAAAGCTGTCTTTACGTCCATTTGCCAGATCTCATAATCGTGGAAGGCAGCAATGGCAAGAAGGATCCGAATGGATTTCAGCATGGCTACTGGAGAAAAGGTTTCGTCGTAGTCCAAGCCAGGTCTTTGACGAAAACCCTTTGCTACCAGCCTAGCTTTATAGGTCTCAACCTGTCCATCTACACCAATCTTCCTTTTGAAGATCCGCTTGCATCCTACGGGTTTTACCCCGTCTGGAGCAATGTCCAACGTCCATACCTTGTTGGTGTACATGGACTCCATTTCGGTCCGCATTGCATCTAGCCATTTCACTGAGTCAACGCTCTGAACGGCCTGCTGGAAGCTAGTAGGCTCATCATAATCTATGATGCAATCCTCTCTATCCCCGTCTATGAGAAAACCGTAGTATCTCTCGGGCGGATGAGTCTGCCTACTACTCCTGCGGAGCGGCGTAGGAATGTCCTGTTCTTCCGAACCCTCTGGTTCCACTAAACTTTCAGTAATAGTCCGTGGTTCTGGAATTTCTTCCAGTTCTACTGTGCTCCCACTTATCTGGGTTTCCAAAAACTCAGTTTCCAAGAAGTAGGCATGACGAGAAACAAGAACTTTTTGTTCCTCTTCACAGTAGAAGAAATATCCTTTGGAGTTCTTCGGATACCCCACAAACTTGCACTGTACCGAGCGAGCCTCGAGCTTGTCCGCATGCTGCTTTTTGACAAAAGCTGGACATCCCCATGTCTTAATGTGCTTAAGATAGGGTCTCTTCCCACACCACATCTCATATGGTGTAGTAGGCACAGTCTTAGTCGGAACTCGGTTCAAAAGGTATGCAGCTGATTCTAGCGCATACCCCCAGAATGATCGCGGCAACTCAGCATTACTCATCATGGACCGCACCATATCCAATAGGGTGCGGTTCCGTCTCTCCGATACACCGTTATGTTGCGGGGTGTATGGAGGAGTAAGCTGAGAGAGAATTCCGTTCTCTTTTAAATAGTCCAGGAACTCGGCACTTAAGTATTCTCCACCTCGATCCGATCTTAGAATCTTAATACTTTTGCCGGTCTGTTTCTCTACTTCATTCTTATACTCCTGGAATTTTCCAAAGGCCTCGGACTTATGTTTCATTAAGAAGACATAACCGTACCTTGAGAAGTCATCCGTAAAAGTAATGAAGTAAGAATGTCCGCTTCGGGCATGTGTAGACATTGGACCGCACACGTCACTGTGTACGAGTCCCAAGAGCTCGCTCGCTCTTACTCCTTGTCCAGTAAACGGAGTCTTTGTCATCTTTCCTTTGAGACAAGATTGACAAGTGGCATACGATTGATATTCGAACGCATTCAAATATCCTTCTGTATGTAACTTAGTCAACCTTCTCTCATTGATGTGACCCAATCTACAATGCCATAAGAAAGTCTGATTTATTTCTGGAGACTTTCTTTTGTGTGTATTCTGGACATTGAAAATCTGTGGTTGGTTTAACACGTATATACCATTACTCAATGTACCTGACCCAATCAAAACTTGATTAAGGTGAATGTTTACAACATTACTTACAAACGCAAATTCATAACCTTCTTTAGAAACTAAAGATACAGAAATGATATTACAAGTTGCGTTGGGTACAAAAAAGCAATTACGCAAAACCAAAACATGTCCATCTGACATTCCCAGGTGATAGTCCCCCACGGCTTTAGCATCCATGCTAGCTCCGTTCGCAACTCTGAGGGTCATGTCACCTGCTTTCAAAACACTACGGTTTCTCAACGCCTGCAAAGAATTACAGATATGAGATCCTGATCCGGTATCCAATACCCAGGAAGTAGAGTTTATTGAAAGACAGTTTTCAATAACATACACACCTGAAGCTGAAGCTGCAACCTGCTTCAATTCCTGTGTTCTGGCCTTCCAGGCCCTGCAATCATTCTTCCAGTGTCCTTTCTTATGACAATAGAAGCATTCTTCCTTATCCACAAGCTTCCCCGCTATCTTTGTTGCTTTACCTTTTCCCTTCGTATCCACTTTACTAACACCGCCCCTTGGTTTGGCGGGGGCCTTCTTCTTCTTTCCCTTGGCTTTCGCCTTGGACCTAGAAGAAGATGATCCTCCTACAAACAAAGTGGATGTTTCCCTACCTTTCTGTAGGGTGCCCTCATGTTGAGGAGCTCTGAAAGTTCAACCTCTTTTTCTTGTAAGTTGAAGTTCAGTATAAACTGGGCGTAAGTGGAAGGAAGGGACTGGAGAACTATATCCGTATATAGCTCACTCTCCAAAGTGATCCCTAGGTCAGCGAGCTCCTCAATGTAGCCGATCATCTTTAGCACGTGCTCGGCTACTGATGATCCGACGGCCATTCTTGTCGAAAATAACTTTTTCGACGCTTCGTATCTTGCGATACGTGATTGCTCTCCATACAGTTCTTTTGTATGAAGCAATATGGACTCCATGTCCATATTCTCATGCCTCCTCTGATGTTCGTTGTCCATCGAGGCAAGCAGGAGGCATTTGGCCTTCGCGCTATCAATCTCCCAAGTCTTACGGATTTCCTTATCCGCGACGCTGGAAGTTGGACCAGGGACAGGGGGAGCTTTGGTGGTAAGAAGATACCCCAGCTTGTCGTAAGTGATTGCTATCTTGACATTCCTGAGCCAATCTTTGTAGTTTGGCCCTGTCAGTTTGTTTTTATCTAGGAGTAACTTAAGTCCAGTCATGTCGATTTGGTCGCTGCAATTAGGAGAGAGAAGAAGAAACACTCAGCATGATGCTCTTGCAAGTTTAGAGTGGTTTTTAGTTTGTCTAAACAGGATGGCTCCCACTGTTTCTCGAATCCCTCCTCAAACCATAAAGGAAGAATTAGCCGGGATCAATCCCACTGCACAATACTTGCTTAACCGTTCAGCCAGGCCGGTGTCGGTACTTCGAGGGAGGTTTTCCAACGCTTTCGCGAAGTTCCTTAATTAGAGAACCTCTTTTCCCTGGGGGCGTAGCCCCGCTAACACCTTTCTAGGCACCTACTAGGTTTATAGCATTGATCGATTAGTGAGAAATTTCCCGAGGAGTAGCATATACTCACAGTAGGATCGGGATCCAAATATCATTGTGTGACGAAACTGAAGGAATCCTACCAGAATCATCACACTCCAAATGGTATGCAAATCTAGCAAGTTTCAGTACTTATGAAACTCCCGATGTGAATTTTTTGCCCCATGCTCTTATGACCTTGACTTTGGCCAACAAATCATAAGTCACATGTCAAGTTCTGCCCGTCGTTCTCCAGGTTAATTTGAATCCACCCGCACCTACCCTTGACTTTGGCCAACAAGGCAGTACGACTGTTCCAAACCAACGCATCTATCTATGCTGCACATGAATACCAAATAGCTACCAATCACTGTGTCTTGACTTTGGCCAACAAACACAGCTTGAATACTATTGACTATTCATGTGAAACGACGGAGGGCTACGGATGGTTTTGGAAAAACCGTGAACGTAGTGAACTTGATTTGGTCGATGGAACGAGATAGCTTTTAAATGGAGTGGCTCAAACTCCGTATTTTAAAAGTTTGTTTTGAAAAGAACCGAGTGGTTTTTCGAAAGTGTTCCAACGACTTTAACTTGGTTTATTATCTTGCATTAGTTCTTTTAATGCGTGATATTCTTGCATTAGTTCTTTTAATGCGTCCCATCATTTAATCCTACCATTGCAGAAAACAACCAAAATATGACGTACGCTTATGCCATTCGCATTCGCCACGGGGCCCCGTCATTACCCGTTAGGTTACTTAACTAACGACAGAGCGGGGGCTGGGCTAGCGCGTCTGTAAAACATAAGCAACGCCTAAATAATATCATATATAGATATACTGCAATGATAAAACATTTCAGATCACAGATGAATACATTGGATATACTAGGAATCTGTAATTCGCACGAGCCTGTAACGAAAAACAAATTACACGGTCGCGGTGAATAGCCAAATACCCCACCCAAGACCCCTACGGGTGCGGCAAACTACCCGCCAAGTACCCGAAGCGTAGTAACCTCCCTCATCTCCTATGAGTAGGCCACTCGACACTTCGGCATACCCGGTAGTTTGTGCACCCCCTCCATGGGTCTATCCTAGGAGCAAAAACAGTAAAAAGAAATTATACAATGACGGCTACAACCCCGACCCGGTTGTGCGGCCATACAAATAATTATTACATCAATTTACAAATTTACATGAATTGAAAGAAAAGAAAACTCTCGTCTCACAACCCCCGGCTATTCACCCGCGACAATCCAACATATTCATATACACATTCCAGCACATTACAGATAACAGATTTGTATAACCCCCACTAATCGACATATAGCGATTAGTAGACGTTCAATACAAATATCACATTACAGAAAAACCCGTTAGCTCAAGTCTTTTAGAAGTTCGATCAAAAATACGGATTTTCGGGACCCCAAAATAAAATTTTCGTTCTGGAAAATCTGGGTTGAAAATATATATACTAAAAATCCCAAAATACCCCAATTAGCAAACTGCAAAAGAGAAAACCCATGACCGAGTCAACTCGGCCGCGGATCCGCGGCGGGAGCGTGCTCCCGCCGCGGAACCGCGGCGCTTTGATCGAGTCATGGGCCCAAATTTTTGCAGATTCTTTTAAAAAGCCTGAGTCGATTTTTGGTGTATTTTAAAAAAGTTTTCCAGCACTTTTAAAATCGACAGAAAGTTTAAAATTCCGGGGTTCGTTTCGGGACTTTTTCGTTGATCGATCTTCTAGTTACTTGCTAACATGTTAGATAGAGTTTAACTAGTCTCTGATACCACTGTAAGTCCATGCTACCTCTCCCGGTACTTTCGGGAATGCGGAATTTGGTAAAAAACGATTTTCTTAAAGATGGTAATATGGACCTAAAACCCGGATCTTGGTTAAACATCTATCTAACATCCTAACTATGAGTTTTAGCTACTCGGTTAGGGGGTTATACCTTGCTTGTCTTGAACTCCTTCGTCTTCAAAGCTCCGATGGTGGTCCGATGGCTTCTTCTCGTCGTCTCCGTACGCCGAAGATAGATCCACCTGAAAGCTCCAACCTTTAGCTCCTTCTTCGTTCTTTGAAGAAACTAGTTCACTTGGTTTGCCAAACCTAGTGAACTAGAATGAGTAGAGAAGAAATAGAATGGGATTTTATCTATGGTTCTTGATTCTCAACTCATGAGACAAGAGAACCATAGATCAAGAGAGGGAGCAAGAGGTTGAGGGTGAGAGCAAGAGGAGAGCTCAAGAACAAAAGAGAGAATGAGCAAGAAAGAATGAGGCTCTCTTTTGTCTTTCACCCTCTCATAATCCAAAGTGGTCATAACTCATCATATCAAAAAAAGTCTTATGTGATGGTTAGAAGCAACCATAACCATATCATTTCATGCACTCATTTTACACAAATGAGCAAGTAAACAAAAGTCTTTGCCATGAAATGATGGCTATGGTTATCATGATGGTCAACTAGTCAAGCCTAGTCAACCGGTCAACAAGTCAACAAAAGTCAACAAGTCAACAAAGTCAACAAGTAAACAAAAGTCAACAAGTCAACAACCATATCACCATAATACTTAATTAATATAATAGTTAATCACATATCATATTCTCATTAGGGTTGAGCATAAAGTCAAATAGTCAACGGTCAACTGTCAACAACCCTAATGAGAATCCGCTGCCTCTGCCTCCCTGTCAACTGTGCATACACACCCGCATCCGCGTTCCGAGGAACACGAATGCAAACTGGATAAATCCAATCCCATAAGGTACACTAGGATCTGGCTTAAAACAAAGCCCGCTAGTGTAAACTGTCCGGACACTGTAAGTGCACGGCGGCGCCCCGGCCGTCAATCCGACGGCCAAAAGCGGAAGCGGTGATAAACTTTAATTTTTCTTGAACTGGCAAACCGCCGCGCACTAATACCCGGATCGAACCACTAACTAGTCCTAGCTAACAACAAGAAAGGGAATACAGATATACCGACGATCCAAGTCCTCCGGTCTTCTCGTCATCGTCCCGATCTCCTGTGGAATGTCCCATCTCCTCCTCGTCGCCGGAAGTGCACCACATCGCCTACTTCTTTTACGGGCTCCCACCTCAATGCCGAGGCAACTCGGGCACGAAGCCGGCTACTCGACGTGCCCAAGATTTGCTGTAGAATGTAGTGAGCAAGTCTCATTTGGGGTTATCGGAATTGCCTTTTTGGTGGAGGGATGATACAAGAACAATGTGGAGGAACTTTGGGGATTTTGGGAACATGAAATGAACGAAACCCCACACCCCAAAAACTTGGACAGCCCCTATAGGGAAGTGGCCGGCCATGCTCCAAAAAAAGGAGAGAATGAGAGTGTCATCTGCTAGATAATGAGAGACCCATCCAATAATACCAAAGGGAGAGAGAGAGAAGACTATCATGCAAAAGGAAATGATCACCAAATCAAAACCCACACTCAACCACCTACCACCAACCTCATCATCAACAACCATGATGATATACAAAGTCAAGCAATCATGAGTTTATGAAGTCAAATGATGGGACAAGTATCATGACATGATAATATGCAAAGACCCCCTCCACAAATGCTTATTTGCAACAATGCAAATAAGCCCTCCTCCACCAAACTTCGGCCAATGAACGATAAAAAGGAAATTGGCCGAAACGAAAAGCAAACTGGCAACTCCAGAAAACTGGTCCCGTAATAAATTACAGGAAAACCCCGATACTGTGCATACACACCCGCATTTGTATTCCGACCGAAATACAAATGCAATGAGACAAAGTCTACACTGTACTATACTAGGATCCGGCTTAAACCAAAGCCGGCTAGTAATATCCGTTCGATCCTGATCCGTGCAATACCGCACGTATCTGATCGAACCCTGCCATATAACCATACGGCCTATAGTACAGACTGTCCGATCCTGATCCGTGCAATACCGCACGTATCTGATCGGACCCTACCATATCTCCATACGGCCTCTACAACCTTTCGCCCGAAAGCTGAGTAACTGAATGTGGGGGACTCTAAAGACTCATCAACACCTTGGTTGTGGATTTAACCACTAGCACGTTAGAGGTATAAGCCAATACATAACGGGCTACCAGGTATTGACCAAAAGGGACGTCTGTGAGCGAACTCAGCCTAACTCCCTACTGAGCCTGTCAGTGACAATATCCGTACAGTCCGGTCCGTTCGTCTATGAGAATCGCATGGCGGGCCTAGGGGGTTGGTAAAAGTCAGACCCCCAAAAGCGGTACAAGTCGTGTCGGAGTGTAGCCCAGAACACCCTGAGATACTACTGGAATACCTACCAGTAAATCTCCTTGCCTCGGCCGAGGGCTTCGTGTAATGGCTCTCCTAGACACAGCACGACCTCACCCCCAATATCGGGAGAGACGAACCCCTGAAGATACGCTCACTGCCTCCATGTGGCTCGGGACTGTACCCAACTAAAACCTGTTTGCACGACTCCTTTGAGCCGTGGTAGGGTAGTAATCAAAGTACAGTGGGAACTCACACGAGACAAATGACAATCCCCAGGTCGATGAACTAACCTGCACACATGTCACCAGGGAACTGCCATCTGACGTCTGGTATATGACCAACTAGCATGTTCCCGGCGAGTCCTGTCCGGTGTACTCATAACCCAATGAGCACCTGTATACATCTTAGGTGATCCAACTGACACCAGTGGCTTGTGAGACCGGCCACCGCCCCTCGTCGGGGTCTCGACTGTATACACTAGTCTACTATGGAGAATCGATGCCCTGTCTCGAAACTCTCACGACTAGGGACCTTTTAAGGATATGCTTATAGACCCCCAGCTCCCACTTATATGATCGCCCTCATACTGCTGGTGGTCAAGCAAGAATCCTAGGGGCTCTATCAACGTGTAATAGCGACGTGTCAGGTCACTTAAAACAGTACACGATGATAAAGGTAAACCAGATAGCATACTATCATCTTGAGTAAGACTGTCCTACCGGGATAGGTCCTCCATCAATCATTACAATCACGTACCTGTGACCTAATAATTGACTCTGAGGGCACTATCTCCAACAATCTCCTACTTGCACTCAAGGCTAATTATTGCGATGTCGCATACTCACAGCCCGTGTGATACCGAACACCCAACTCCTCTACTAGTCAGTCTCACAAAGCTCGTTTGCGAAACTATTGCGTTCGAGGAACAGCCTCAGTGAGTGGATCCGCTTTGTTGTTTCTTTCTATGTCTCTCTATATCTCAAGTTCGCGGAGAAAACCATCTCCCGAAATGAGCAATACCTGTCTTAGAATGTGTCTGGATGTCTGATGGGACCTAGCTCATAAATGAACTGCAAATCCAAACTTCTTAGACTATATCGTCAACTGAACTTAATCAGTATCCTGCGCCATGCCACCCTCAGTATTGCCTTGGACCACCTGTCCAAAATACTGCCCCTCATCAGAAGGAAAACTATAACTCTGACAACCTCCCTGTCGTCCAAGTCACCTTGGAAGCCTGGAATGATAACTGTCTCCCGAAAGAGGCTATCGTTATCATATCCCTAGAACATCCACTTATGTTCTAAAACTGCTTCCGACTGTTTCTCCAGGATTGGATTAATGTCAACTTATTGCATCTAGTGCAAGAACAACATCTGGTGTGGTACTTGACATCTCATGATTGACTCAATTGCCTAAGCAAGTGATCTGCCAATCATGCCCATCCCTCTCCTCTTTAGTCTGTAAGACACCTTTAGAGAGGGTGACTCCATCATCTGCAGGTACACTACCGTGCATGGAGTCGTCCATCCTAAATACTCTTAGAATGCTGTCAAGTACCCTGATTGGGAAACCACCCAAATCTAGATCTAATACCATAGATCCAGTAACCAGTATGTCAGATATAAAATCCAAGTCCTTTGTGGAGAATCCACTGTGTGACGACCAAAGTATAACCGATTGTAGTATAGGAGTTTCCTTTCCTACTCTGTGTATGTCATCCAAATACTAGGATATCACACCCTACTACCTTCTCAACAGATCCATCCCCTATTCTGATGAAGTCAAACCCATGACTGTCACGTCAGAAATAGATGATCTATCTCCGCTACTGGTGCTTCAGTCTATAAATAGACATAAGCTACCTGTCCACCAATGCTTCCGCTGCTCCCACTGACTACGACAACCCTCTGGCAGAGTCATATACACGTACACTTCTAAAACTAGTTTAGAACGACGCTATACTCATCCTCCCGCCGGGTCTCGCAGCCTGGAACAACAGCAATGGTAATTGTGGGTAAACAAGAACTTCCCTGTCACCGTCCTTGAGGCTACCGGAGTACCCCTCGGGTGCCTGAAGTTACCCACCGTATCTACGGAGTGGCCAATGGAATGTCAATCCAGATTGAATCTTAAGGTTCCTTATCAAATCTTCAGTAATCGTTTGTGGTTCTGGAATCACTTCCAGTTCTACCATACTCCCACTACTGTTTTCTGAAAAAATCCATTTTTAATAAAACTGTGGCGAGTCTAGAACAATATCGCTATTGTTCATCCAGATGGTAGAAAGTCAACCCTCGTCATAGCCTGGGTCAACCCACAAACAGCCATTACAGAAACGTGCCTTGAGTTGTCCAGTGTCTGGTTTTAATCATAAACCGGACAACTCCCCGTACCTTAACATCGTTAAGATATGAACTGTTCTATATCCAATATAGAACCAGAGGCACTGATTTAATTGAACCAGATTCAAATCATGCAACTGTCTCCAGTGCATGTCAACTAAATGGAAGGAGGCCGATCAGCGTTACTCAACTTAGGAATGCTTCCAATTATGAGTAACCTGAAAAAGAAGCAAGTTCTCTTAGTCATTACTATCAACTTAATACCATACGCAAGTATCTACATCTTCGATCTCTTTGAAGAATCCCGATACTTGCTACACCTGGTTCTCTACTCTATTCAAATACCTATAACTTCTCAAAATTCTGACCCTGTGTTTCCACGAAACACCTGTCTAAAAAGTAGAGAAGTCATAAGTAAACCGAATATAGTACGAGGACCAACCCCTCTGTCCTGATGGACCCTGGACAACATACAATACTCTGTATAAGTCCCTTGAGTCTGATAACTCATTCACTGTATGTCGTAGGTTGAAAACTGTACTTATGGTTAAGAAGAATTACACCGCTGCTTAATGCTCCTTACCTAACCATCCACTGATATAGGTAAATGTCGTAGACATAATTTCAGAAAGGTATATCTCACTCTATGAAAATAGACGTACAGATATATCAATTTGAAATTGGTGCATAACAGCGGATATTCAAAACCAAATATTTGCCGACCGGCAAACAGCCCAGGTGATTTCCTCAAATATCACCGATTACAACGAATCTCGATATAATGAGGATGATCACCCAATTCCCAATAACCTACTCCCACTCATCATCTGTAAAACCATGCAGATGTGAGAATCATACCTGGTAAATACATACCCTGGAGCAAGTGTCTAATCGGGAAATCAGTTTTCCTTTAACAGTACACAGTGAGACTGAAACATCGAAATGTTTCGATGGGGTATCCTGGTATTCTTAGTAATGCCTCTTCCAGATTCACGACTGTAACTGTATAGTTCTTTGCCACCTCTCTAAATCCCTTCATATGTCTTTAGTCTTTACCTTCTGTACACCCCTTAGGCCAAATGGTTTTCTTCCTTCCCTACCGTTCGGCACCAGCCTATGGTTTGGAAGAAGACTATCCAATAAGCATAATGGGTGTACTGTCCCAATCCTAGGAACACTCGCAATGCGAGAGGAGGTGAAGATAAAAGACACCTGAATAAACCTTATTCCTATTTCTCCTGAACCAGAATCCATCCCCGAACTGGAACAAGTTCCTTTCGAGTTCGTATATAACCATACGATGGAGTATCCAATAAACTGTGGATCTTCGTAGTGATACGGAGCGTCCTGGAGAAATACTAAGGTGATTTAGGATTGGCGAAGGAATACTTAGTTTGGTCGTGAATATCTGTTGCAATTTACTTTGCCCTCTCACTAATCCCTTGCTTTGTCTTAACTTAATACCTTCTGTACACCATCGTTAGGCTAATTGGTTTTCTTCATTCCCTACCGGTCGGCACCAGCCTAAGGTTTGAAAGAAGACAATCCAATTTGCGTAATAGGTGTACTACCCCTAAACCAAGGAGTACTCGTAACCTGAGAGAGGGTAAAAGGAAAAGACAACTGAATAATCCTATCCGTTTTCTCCAGAACCTGAAACCATCCTCGAATAAATTCTTTCGAGTTCGTATCTAACCATACGATGGTTTTGTCCAATGGAAGTGGACGTTCGTAGTAATACGGGGTGTCCTGGAGAAAAGGGTAAAAGTAGGAGTGGCAATGAGGTTTGCAACTCTGACAATCCAAAAGCCAGTTTTAAGAAGGTTCGGTCAACTTGGTCACTGAGTCATAGTCTTAGGGTCGGGTCAATGGTCGCTGCCAAAGAGAGAGAGAAAAGAAACACTCAGCGTGCACTCTAACCTAGATCAGAATGGTTACCAATTTATCTAATCTGGAAACCTCCCACTGTACCTCAAATTCTCCTCCAAACCTAAAAGAAGAATTAGTCGGGAACACCCGAGGAGTAAACTAACTCATCAGTGGGAATCGGGATCCAACTATCATCGCATGATAACGTGACGGAATCCGCTCACGCTATCACACTCCAGAAGGTATGCGCATATCTGGCAAGTTTCAGTTCTTTTGAAACTCCCGATGTGATTTCTGCCCCATGCTCTTATGACCTTGGCGTGAGGTCAAAATATTATAAGTCACATGTCAAGTTCTGCCCATCATTATCCAAGTTAATTTGAACCCACCCGTACATACCCTTGACGTAGGCCAAAATAGTAGTACGACTGTCCCAAACCAACGCATCTATCTATGCAACAGATAAATACCCGGCAGCTACCAAACACTATGCCTTGGCGTGAGGTCAAAATACATAGCTTGAATACTACCGAATATTTAACTGAAATGATGGAGGGCTACGAATGGTTTCTGGCGAAAACCTTTAACGTAATGAACTTGATATCGTTGAAGGAACGGATAGCTTTTAAAAATATAGTGACGAAAACCTTCGCTAAAGAGGTCACTCCCGGTGAAGGGATCTCGGCTCTTTCCCCGTAGAATGGGGTGCAGGATATTCTAACTGAATACCACGGTGCAAAGCAAAAGTAGTCGGCTATAGTGAAGTTAATGCCCTGACGTAAACTTCTGTCCAAGGGGTCACTCCCGGTGAAGGGATCTCGGCCCTTGCCTCGTCGACTGAGGAGCAGGATATTCCGACTGAATACCACGATGCAAAACAAAAGTGAACGTCCTTGCAATAACAGCTTTTTGAAAAGTGTTCCATCAACATCAGATTAGGTTTGTTTTTTAACTTGCATTGATCCGAATCAACACAGTCCCATCAATTGATCACACCACAAAGAACGAAAATATACTGATGTACGTATATGCCATCCGCATTCGCCACTGGGTCCCGTCATTACCCGTTAGGTTAGCTAACTAACGACAGAGCGGGGACTGGACTAGCGCGGATGCAAAACATATACAACATCTACTAATATATATACCAATATATTATATTTCGCTCAAGGCGTGAATAAAATGCAACATCACAGATATGTACAGCATCACAGAAACAATACAGATATCTGGGATCCCCGGGTTTCACAGAGCCACTGCTGAAACCCGACGTTCCCCTGGTCGTGTGGATAGCCTGTGTAATGAAAACCTAGACCCCTACGGGCGCGGCAAGTCACCCGCCAAAACCTGAAGCGAGGCAGCCCCCTTCAACGCCGTGAATGGACCACCCAGCACTTCACGGAATCCGGTAACTTGGGCACCCCTCCTGGGTCAACCTGTACCCCCTACGAGTGCAGCGAATAGCCCGCCAATCCTAGAGCGAAGCCCCCTCCGTCCCAATGCCATGAGATGCGGGCTTGTTGCCCTCTAGAACCCGGCTATCCGTGCACCCCTCCGCGGGGCAATCCTAGTACAGAAAGTAAAATATACATACAACGGGTACATCGACCGCAACCAGGTCGTGCCCCAAAATAATAATACAAACAGGCAGTGACGGCAGTCCACATGTCGGACGCTCGCCCCGCAATATCAAATGTACATAATACAACCACAACTGTACTAGCATTGCATCCAGGCTATCCCCCACGACCGATCCGCAACATCACAGCAAAAACAAAACATCAACGTGAAAGCCACGTTCGCAAATCCGTCTAACCGGGCTATAGCAGTTAGACCGGATTTACCGATCAAGTGACATTCACGGTCGCAGATATAATGTAAATACTGTGAAAAATGGACCTAAAACAAAGCTCAAACTAAAACCATTAATTAAATATTAAAGCTAATGTTTAATCTGTAAGTCCATGCTACCTCTCCCGGTACTTTCGGGAATGCGGAATTTGGTAAAAAACGATTTTCTTAAAGATGGTAACATGGACCTAAAACCCGGATCTTGGTTAAACATCTATCTAACATCCTAACTATGAGTTTTAGCTACTCGGTTAGGGGGTTATACCTTGCTTGTCTTGAACTCCTTCGTCTTCAAAGCTCCGATGGTGGTCCGATGGCTTCTTCTCGTCGTCTCCATACGCCGAAGATAGATCCACCTGAAAGCTCCAACCTTTAGCTCCTTCTTCGTTCTTTGAAGAAACTAGTTCACTTGGTTTGCCAAACCTAGTGAACTAGAATGAGTAGAGAAGAAATAGAATGGGATTTTATCTATGGTTCTTGATTCTCAACTCATGAGACAAGAGAACCATAGATCAAGAGAGGGAGCAAAAGGTTGAGGGTGAGAGCAAGAGGAGAGCTCAAGAACAAGAGAGAGAATGAGCAAGAAAGAATGAGGCTCTCTTTTGTCTTTCACCCTCTCATAATCCAAAGTGATCATAACTCATCATATCAAAAAAAGTCTTATGTGATGGTTAGAAGCAACCACAACCATATCATTTCATGCACTCATTTTACACAAATGAGCAAGTAAACAAAAGTCTTTGCCATGAAATGATGGCTATGGTTATCATGATGGTCAACTAGTCAAGCCTAGTCAACCGGTCAACAAGTCAACAAAAGTCAACAAGTCAACAAAGTCAACAAGTCAACAAAAGTCAACAAGTCAACAACCATATCACCATAATACTTAATTAATATAATAGTTAATCACATATCATATTCTCATTAGGGTTGAGCATAAAGTCAAATAGTCAACGGTCAACTGTCAACAACCCTAATGAGAATCCGCTGCCTCTGCCTCCCTGTCAACTGTGCATACACACCCGCATTCGCGTTCCGAGGAACACGAATGCAAACTGGATAAATCCAATCCCATAAGGTACACTAGGATCTGGCTTAAACCAAAGCCCGCTAGTGTAAACTGTCCGGACACTGTACATGCACAAGTGCACGGATGTGACCGAACCTTGTCGCAAAACCATGCGACCTGTCGCAATACCATGCGACCTCTACTCTTTTGCCTAAAGGCGAAAAGCTTTCTGTGTGGGACTCTAAAGACTCGACACTACGCTGGCAGTGGGTTTAACCACAGACCGCAAGCGGCACTAGCTGTGCGTAACGGTCCCCAGGTAATGCCGACAAGAAGACCAACGAGGCGAAATCCATCTGAACTCCTACTGAGCCTGAGTGTGACATTCTCCGTACAGTCCGGTCTGTTCGTCTGATACATCGCATGGCGGGCCTAGGGGGTGGTGAGTGTCAGTCCCCCAATAGCGGTACAAGTCGTGCCGGAGCGAAGCCCAAAACACCCTGAGATAACACTGGAAACCTACCAGTATATCTCGATTGCCCTGGCCAGGGACTACTCGTGTAATGGCTCTCCTAGACACAGCGCGATGTCAACCCCCAATACCGGGAGAGACGAATCCTGTCTAACCGTCACTGCCTCCAAGTGCTTCGGGACTGCACCCAACCACTACCTGTTTGCACGACTCCTTTGAGCCGTGGTAGGGTAGTGATCAAAGTACAGTGGGAACACACTCGAGGCGGAATGACAGTGTCAAGTCAGCGGACTAAGCTGTACTCATGTCACCTGGGAACTGATAACTGACGATAGGTATAATACCAACTAGTCAGTTCCCGACGAGTCCTGTCCAGTGTACCCGTAACCCAACGAGCACCCGCATACTATCTCAAGTACGACGTACTGACGGCTGTGGGACAGACCGTCTCCCACACTGGGATGAGAAGCGCATGCGCTGGTCTACTCCGGAGTATCGATGCCCTGTCTCGATAGTCCTGCGACCAGGGACCTGCATAAGGATGTGCTTATAGATTACCCAGCCCCACTAGTGTGACGGCCATCACATCGCTGGTAATCAAGCAAAGATCCTAAGGGCTCTACTAATGTGTATAGGCGATATACAAAAATAAACACATGTACACATTGAAGTAGAAACAAACCAAGTAGCATACTACTATTTTGAGCAAGATTGTATATACAAGGTGAATATCCCAAGCATCCATTAAGTAATATACAAACTAGTATGATACAGTAATGGCCTCTAGGGCATATACACTAACATAATCGAGGGAAGAAAAACTGGCAACTTCAAAAGTAATCTCGTAACGAATTACAGGATTACCCCACAACTGTATATACATTCCCGCATTTGTTTTCCGACCGAATACGAATGCAATAAGACAAAATTATTCCAACACAATATAGTACTAGGATCCGGCTTAAAACAAAGCCCACTAGTAATATATGTCCGAACCATGACACGTGCACAAGTGCACGTGCATGTTCGAACCCCTTTCATAAAACCATACGGCCTCTACAACGTTTCGCCCGAACTTGGAAAACTGTCTGTGGGGGACTCTAATGACTCATCAATACACTGGCAGTGGGTTTAATTACAAGCACGTCAGTGGTACTAACTGTACGTAACGGTAGCCCATGTATTGATCGGAAGGGAAGCTGACGAGCAAACCCATCCAGAAACCTTACTGAGCCTGACAGTGACAATATCCGTACAGTCTGGTCTGTTCGTCTAAGAGTATCGCATATCGAGTCTAGGGGGTGGATAAAGTCGGACCCCTAATAACGCGATAATTCGTGCCGGTATGAAGCTCATCACCACTTGAGAAACTATTGATCCGAATCAGTAATTCTCGATTACCTTGGCCAAGGATTTCTAGTGATGACCACCCGTGCACTGTGCGACATCAACCCCTAATACCGGGAGAGACGAATCACCGACGATCCGCTCACTGCCTCCATGTGGCTCGGGACTGTACCTAACTAAAACCTGTTTGCACGACTCCTTTGAGCCGTGGTAGGGTAGTAATCAAAGCACGGTGGGAACTCACACGAGACAAATGACGATCTCAATTCGACAGACTAACCTGTACACATGTCACCTAGGAACTGCTATCTGACAATGGGTATAATACCGACTAGCAGGTTCCTGGCGAGTCCTGTCCGGTGTACTCACAACCGAATGAGCACCTGTATACATCTTAGGTGAACTAACTGACACCAGTGGCTTGTGAGACCGGCCACCGCCTCTCTTCGGGGTCTCGAACTGTATACACTAGTCTACTCTGGAGTATCGATGCCCAGTCTCGAAACTCCTACGACTAGGGATACATTAAGGATGTGCTTACAGACCCCAGCTCCCACGTATATGATCTCCATCATACTGTTGGCTGTCAAGCAAGAATCTTATGGGCTCTATCAACATGTACATGATGATAAAAACAAACCAGATAGCATACTATCATCTCGAGTAAGACTGTCCTACCGGTATAGGTCCTCCCTCAATCATTACAATCACGTACCCGCGATCCAATAATTGACTTCGAGGGCACTATATCCAACAATACATTGATCTTGAATGACTGTTATTATGTACCCTCTATGATATGCAATTTAATATCAATTTCTTTATTAGATAAAGAATGATATAACTTTATAGTAGAGAATAATGTTATGAACATTTTTCTAAATCAAGTGTTGATTAGTTTCGGTACGTTATATAACGGTTTATATGTTCTGAATCAAAATACAGTTCTTAACGTACAGAACACACATAAAAGGAAGAGTTCAGAAATGAACGAATCCTTCTTGTGGCATTGTAGAGTAGGTCATATCAGCGACAGGACTAGCTAAGTTGCATAAACATGGATATTTGAATTAGTTTGAATTTACATCATTTGAAACTTGCCAGTCATGTCTCAAAGGTAAAATGACTAAAACTCTGTTTACTATTGGCTATAGTGCCCTCAAGGCAATTATCATAGTTGTAGGCAGGTGATTATGATGATTGAAGGAGGACCTATACCGGTAGAACAGTCTTACTCGAGATGATAGTATGCTATCTGGTTTGTCTTTATCATCATGTACAGCATTAGGTAGCATTACAGATCACTATTATATGTTGATAGAGCCCATAGGATTATTGCTTGACTATCAGCATTATGATGGCGAGCATACAAGTGGATGCTGGGTGGTCTATAAGCATATCCTTAAATATCCCTAGTCGTAGGAGTTTCAAGACTGGGCATCGATGTTGGGATTCCTTTGCACCCTACTAGGTTTTCACAGCAACTAACATGCCAAATTTAAAAATTCTAAGGTGCTAATCAAACCTAAGCTAGGATCAAGCTAGAGTAAATAGACAATATAACATGTAATCAACCATTACACTAAGTGAATGAGGAATACAACCTTTGTAGACCGGTCCTTCACTTCTAATGCTTCGTGTAGTAGTCCCTTCGCTGCGAGTATCGATCTCCCGAACTCTAGTATGGGTTCTCCCGGACAAATGAACAAGCTTGTTCGAAGTCTTCGAGACCGAAGATGATCTACGTCGAGAAGACTCAAGCTCATGCTACCTCTTCACTAATTGTGAAATTAGTGAAGTAAACACCCTAAACTAAATGGCAAGTAGTAGAGGATGATGAAGTAGGAAGTGAGCTCTCTTTAGATTTATTTTTCTCACAATATTTTCTCACCTTGAGAAAAGCAAGTAAGCTTTTCTCATGAGGATGAAGAAGCTCAAGTGAAGAGAGATGAGAGAATCAACTCATTAGGTAAGAATGTGAACCATGGGTGAGTTAGTGTCATACACTAACCCATGTAGAGAATATACCATGGCTAGTTAATAATGGTTAGGTTAATAAATATTTACAAGCAAAACAAACTTAGTAGACTTGGTCAATGGTTCCACAAGCTTCTACAAGCTTTAACCATGTGACTTAATCCTACTAATTTTGATTAACTTAGATAAATATAAACCCATCACATTATTAAGCATGGTGCAAGTCTCATACACCCATATCACATGTGGCATCTAGCATGACACAAAAGTTGTACATTAATATATATCACATATACACTAATGCACAATAGTGAGAAAATAAATCATAAGTGAGCTAATATTAGTTAATGTAATCTAGTATATCTAATATACAATTATACATTAAATTATTAAATCAACACTTGATTTAATAATCCGGCTATATCACATATAACTGACTAATATCAAATGCAACAACTTATCGAATCAACACTTGATCCGATAATCAGGCTATATCTCATATAACAGACCGATGTCACAAATCGCAAGAATAGAATGCGGTATCATATACGCGCATCAATCTCGGTCCTGCACATATCACATATGAGCTCCTACTCCGTTTCGCATGAAACAGGAAACCTCTGTGTAGGAATCTAAAGACTCGTCAATACGCCGGCAGTAGGTGATGATCATATCAAACACCCACAAGCCGCAAGCAGTCTGCTAAATGTAACGGTCACCCGGGTATTGAGCGATCAGAAGATCAACAAGCAAGCCTGCTTACACTCCTGCGAATCCAATCAGTAACACTACCGTGCAGTCCGGTCTCTTCGTCTGATATGTCGCATATCTCGTCTAGGGGTGGTAAACGTCAGACCCCAGTAACTCGATAAGTCATGCCGATATGAGGCTCATAACGGATCGAGAAACTACTTGTAACACTTACCAGTAAATCTCTGAAACAGCCCTGGCCAGGGACTTCCTGTTATAGCCAATCGAACATAGCACAACATCAACTCCCTATACCGGGAGAGACGAATCCCCTCCTATCGCTCATTGCCTCCATGTGACTCGGGACTGTACCCAAAAACCACCGTTTTGCACGTTCTCTTGAACGTGGTAAGGTGGAAATCAAAGAACAGTGGGAATCACACAAGACTCTATGACGATCTCGGGTCAACAGACTAACCTGTACCAGTATCACCAGAGAACTGCCATCTGACGTGAGGTATAATACCATTTAGGAGTTCTCGGCGAGTCCGTCCAGTGTACCCAATGTCCACTGAGCACTCGTATACCATCTCGGTTGTCAAACACCAATGGATATGGAATCATCCATCGCCCATCTACATGGGTCGAGAAGCTATACGCTAGTCTACTCTGGTATATCGATGCCCCGTCTCGATACACCCACGACTAGGGACTTTAAAGGATGTACTTACCGACTACCTTTGTCCCACCAGTATGATCTGCATCATAACCCAGGTAGTCAAGTACACATCCTAAGGGCTTTACCAACATGTAACAGAGAGACAATCAGTGTACATGTTAAGATAAAGAGTAACCAGATAGCATACTATCATATCGAGCAAGAAAGTCCTCCCTATATATGTCCAAGCATCCACTACAATATACATCGCATGTACAGTAATGGCCTCTAGGGCATATATATAACTAACAATCGATACTCCATAGTAGACTAGTGTATACTGATCGAGACCCCGATGAGGAACGGTGGCCAGTCTCACAAGCCATTGGTATCAGTTTGTTCACCTAAGATGTATACAGGTGCTCATTGGGTTATGAGTACACCAGACAGACTCGCCGGGAACATGCTAGTTGGTATTATACCTATTGTCAGATAGCAGTTCCCTGGTGACATATGTACATGTTAGTCTATCGACTTGAGATCGTCATTTTTCTCGTGTGAGTTTCCATTGTGCTTTGATTACTACCCTATCACGGCTCAAAGGAGTTATGCAAACAGCTTTTAGTTGGGTACAGTCCTGAGCCACATGGAGGTAGTGAGCGGATCTTCAGGGGAGTCGTCTCTCCCGGTATCGGGGGTTGATGTCGCGTTGTGCACGGGTGGCCATCACAAGAAATCCTTGGCTAAGGTAGTCGAGAATTACTGATTCGGATCAGTAGTTTCTCAGTGGGTGATGGGTTTCATACCGACACTAGATGTCACGTTATTAGGGTCTGAATTTATCCACCCCCTAGACTCAATATGCGATACTCATCGACGAACGGACAAGACTGTACGGATATTGTCACTGTCAGGCTCAGTAAGGGTTTCTGGATGAGTTTGCTCGTCAGCCTCCCTTTCGCTCAATACCTGGGTAGCCGTAACGTACAGCCAGTGCCACTGACGTGCTTGTGGTTAAACCTACTGCTAGCATATTGACGAGTATTTAGAGTCCCACACAGAGAGTTTCCCTGTTTCGGGCGAAACGATGTAGAGGCCGTATGGTTTTATGGCAGGGTTCGATCACATACGTGTACTTGTGCACGGATGATGTACGGACAGATAATACTAGTGGGCTTTGGTTTAAGCCAGATCCTAGTATTATATTGTTGGATTATTTTCGTCTCATTGTATTCGTATTCTTCGGAATACGGATGCAGGTATGTATATACGAATGAGGGGTATTCTTGTAATTTCATACAAGATTACTTTTAGAAGATTACAGCTCATTATGGTTTAGAACTTTTTGGATTAAAAGTTTATTGAGGTGGAGGATGAGGTGTTTATTGCATTATTGTAGCATGGCTTGGTAATGACCCATGGTTACTATACTGAGCATGCTTAAGTTTTTGTCTGTTGTGAGATTATTGTTGACCTGAGATATTTTTGGTTGACTCTAGATATTTTGGAGATATGTCATTTTTTATTGGGTGGCTCCATTATTTATTACTAATCTCACAACAAAGAAAAGACTAAGCCATCATTCATTCTCTCTCCTACAACACTCTCATCCTCATGGCATCTTCTTCTTCCTCCACCTAAACCTTCTCATGTGTTGAGAAACCTTGGGTGTCTAGAGACAAATTAATCTTTCATCACTCTCTACTTCTTCTACGATATCTAATTTAGCGATCTAGGTACCCTAGTTACCTCGAATATGAGGTTGGAGCTCGATTCATAGACTTTCGGGTGGATCATCTTCGATGATGGGAGACTGGAGATCAAGTTTGATCATGGAGGCCTCCAGGAGCTTGGGAAGGTGGTTGAAGACCGAAGGACACGGATCAATTCAGTATAATCACTCTAACCCTTTAGTTTAGCTCCTATGCATGTTTTGTTATCTAGGGCTTATGGGTCGATCCAGGTTATCGGGTTGTTCTAGCGCCGGTTTGTGAAAATTTTTGTTCCACAATGGCCATGATTTGATGGCCGGGGTGCTTTCATAACCCAACATTGTATCATAGCCACACGATAAGCCTTAGTTAACTCATTGCAATATTAAAAGTCCGCCGTTTTTGTCGTGCAAAAACTGCCGACAAAAACAGTTCCAAAAACTGAAAGTTTGCATACCCCGCGGGCTCACGGTTTGAACTAAGAAGCCTTGTGGTGGTGCATGGGCACCCCAGAGAATCCTCGGGGGAGACCTAACGGCTGGGCCCACTCCCAAAGACCACCACAAGGTGGTCTTGGCGGTGGGGACCCGAAATTGCCCCACCTTGGGCAGTTTCGGGTCTACCTCACCCCTTGGCCTCCTCGTGGTGGGCTCAGAGATGTGGTACCCCCTTTATGCCCCCCAACTCGAATTTAAATTCATTCTCTAACTCCCCGTGTTGGTTCGGGTGCGTTTCGTTTTGATTCGGACTTCCGAATTGGCCTAAACGGTCGGTTTTTGGAACTTTAGCTCACTATTTTTTTTCATGCTTTTAGAAATTGGTTTAGTTTGCTAATTGCGTGCGGAATTCTAATGTCATAGTTTTCAGTACATATATTACTATCTGCGACCATGAATGTCATTAGAGCGGTAGAACTCATCTAACTGCTATATGCTCTTTTAGACGGGTTTGCGAACGTGACATTCACGTTGATGTTCTGTGTTGTGATGTGGTTGTGGAGGGATCGTTGTGTGGATAGCTTGGGTGCAATGGTAGTATAATTTGGATTTATTTGTACATTTGATATTGCGGGGCGAGCATCCGACATGTGGATTGTCGTCACTGGCAGTTTGTATATTACATGTTTAGGGCACGACCGGGTTGAGGTCGATGTCACCGTTGTACATATTCTTTTCTTTTCTATACTAGCATTACCCCGCGGTGGAGTGCACAGTTAGCCGGGTTCTAGAAGGCAATGGGCCCACATCTCATTGCATTGAGACGGAGGGGGCCTTACTCTAGAATTGGCGGGCTATTCGCCGCACTCGTAGGGGGTGCAGGTTGACCCACGGAGGGGTGCTCAAGTTACCGGATTCCATGAAGTGCTGGATGGTCCACTCACTTTGTTGATTGGGGTTGCCTTACTTCTGGGATTGGTGGGTAACTTACCACGCTCGTAGGGGTCTAGGTTTTCATTGCACAGGCTATCCACACGATAGGGGAACGTCGGGTCTCATTTGCGGCTCAAATGAAACCCGAGGCTCCAGGATTATCCACCACTCTGTGTTGCTTGGCTGAGATTCTGAGATGTTTCTTTATATCATGCCTCGGACGATTATTATATATATTTATATATATATAATAGTCGATGATGTATTGTTTTGCACCCGCGCTAGTCCAGCCCCCGCTCTGTCGATAGTTAAGTAACCTAACGCGTGATGACGGGGCGCAGTGGCGAATGCGGATGGCATATACGTACATTATATGTTCGTTCTTTTCTGGTGTGATTAATTTGTTAGTTATATGTATGCCCTAGAGTCCATTACTGTACATACGATGTATATTGTAATGGATGCTTGGACATATATAGGGAGGACTTTCTTGCTCGGCATGATAGTATGCTATCTAGTTGTACTTTATCTTAACATGTACGCTGATTGTCTCTATGTTACATGTTGATAAAGCCCTTAGGATATGTACTAGACTACTGGGACTATGATGAGATCATACTAGTGGGGCCACGGTAGTCAACGAGTACATCCTATAACTGTTCCTAGTCGAGGGTGTATCGAGATAAGGCATCGATACACCAGAGTAGACTAGCATATACGCATCTTGACCCATATGATGGGCGATGGATGATCCCATATCCATCGGTGTTTGACATCAAGGATGGTGTACGGGTTCTCAGTAGAGACTGCGTACACTGGACGGACTCGCCGAGAACTCCCAGATGGTATTATACCTCACGTCAGATGGCAGTTCTCCGGTGACACTGGTATAGAGTAGTCTGTTGACCCGAGATCGTCATAGAGACTTGTGTGATTCCCACTGTGCTTTGATTTCCATCATACCACGTCCAAGAAGGCGTGCAAAAAGGTGACTTTTTGGTACAGTCCCGAATCACATGGAATCAATGAGCGATAGGAGGGGATTCGTCTCTCCCGGTATAGGGAGTTGATGTTGTGCTGTGTTCGATTGGCTATAACTGGAAATCCCTGGCCAGATTTGTTGAGATTTACTGGTAAGTGTTATCAGTAGTTTTTCGAACTGTTATAGACCTCATATCGACACAACTTATCAAGCTACCGGGGTCTGACGTTTACCACCCCTAGGCGAGATATGCGACATTCAGACGACGAGACCGGACTGTACGGGAGTGTTACTGATTGGATTCGCAGGAGAATGTACAGGCTTGCTTGTTGATCTTCTGATCGCTCAATACCTGGGTGGCTGTTACGTTTAGCTGACCGCTTGCAGCTTGTGGGTGTTTGATATGATTATAACCTACTACCGGCGTATTGACGATTCTTTAGAGTCCTACACAGAGGCTTCTTGGCTTAGGGAAAACGGAGTAGGGGCACATATGTGATATGTGTAGGACCGAGGATAATGCGATATGAGATAACGTATTCTATTCTCGCGATATTTGATATCAGCCGGGTCATCGGATCAAGTGTTGATTCGATGAATCGGTAAATGAGATATTAGTCGGTTATATGCGATATAGCCGGATTGTCGGATCAAGTGTTGATTCGATAATTTAATGTATAATTATATATATGATATATTAAATTACATTAACTAATATCAGCTCACTAAAAGATTCTTTTTCTCACTCGGGTAATACATTGATATATATGCGATATATGTTAATTGTATTATTTTATTTTGTTACAATAAATATTATATATATGATATATAATATTGTAACATGATATGGTTATTAATGCAACATGATTAGTGGAGATTAAACAAGGTTAGGGTTTGTTTTGGGTTAGTTCCTTCTTGATGCTTCTAGAAGGTTTCCTTTTTGTTTTTGCTAAGATATTTGTGAGTGACTCATTCTTTAACCCAACCCAAACCCTAGCCCTAGTTGAATCTCTACATAGGTTAGCCTTATCATGGTTAACCATGGTTGCATTATTAATCATTATTTTCCTTTCATTATTCATCACAAATGGATCACTATTCTTCTTCTTCTTCCTTTAGCTTAGCAAAGCTTTCTAGCATTGATCCTTGTGATGAAAGTGAGTGAGAATAAGAAAACATATCAGAGCAAAAATCCTACTTCATCATCCTCATCTACCCTTGCCATTTAGATGAGGGTGTTCACTTCATTTTGAGAGTGAGAGCTTGTGTTAACGAAACTTCAAGATAGATCATCTTTGTTATCGAAGATTGGAAGCAACCTTGCATCATTCTCTTCGTGGAACCTATTTAGAGTCCGGGACATCGATGATCGCAGCGAAGGGACCTCAACATGGAGCTTAAGAAGTGAAGGACCGGATCTACAAAGATTGTAATCCCTCTCACTTAGTGTTAAAAAAGGTTTAACATGCTTGTTTTCACCTAAACTCTAGTTTAAAGATCCGGCTTTAGGTTGTTCGGCATGGATAAATTTTAAATCGGACATGGTTGATACCTCGTAGACCCTTGTATGTGTGCCTAGAATCCCTACAGTGGTATCAGAGCCAAGCTAGAGCTTTAGGCGAAGTCTAGGCGAAGTTTAAAGTCCGATCAAACTCCGAAAACCCGATATAACCTTGTTTCTGGAAATTTTTTAAAATTGAGATTTTTTCTGCATTAAAAATACTTTAAAAAATCGGCAGGGAATTCTATGGAGACATGTGAGAAACGACACCCTAACTCCACTATAGCACCGCTGAACCGCGGCCAATCTGGGGTATTGGCGGCGGTTCCGCGGCAAGAAATGAGAGTTAGAGTTTCAATTTTCTACAGTAACGCCCGTATGTGTTTCCTGATGCTTCTGTGTATTTTTAATTGTACTCAAGTGTTGAGTTTTCTGGGATGTATTGGGGACTCGTTGATTCGATCGGATAATTTAACTTCGTTTAAGATTTTCCCGGATAATTTTAGAAACTGTTAAAAAGTTTGAACGGATATCAATAACTCATTTTTTCCCCTGTCGGAAATTTTTTCAAAAGTTGGATTTTTTCTCGAGTTTGAAACTTCCGGAAAATCATGCAAGTAACACGGTGGACCCTCTAGAAGAACACAAACCTTAACTCGATTATGTGACCGTCTTGAACTGCCTCTAAACCCTAGGATTTTTGGCAGTACGGCGTGTCACATGTGAGGCGTTGGCTTGACCCTTCGACGGCTGGACCATTGGTACTGTGGCATGTGATGGATATTTTTTGAACTCCGCTCAAGTGTTGAGCTATTTGGGAAAACTTGGGTGTTTGATTATTCGATCGGAAAGTTTAACATTGTCTATTTATCTGGGATGTGATACAATATTTGGAATCCACAGGTAATTATGAGATAACTAATTTGAATGTTGTAAATTTAGAAGTTTAGTCTCTGTTTCTTGATTTAAAATCAGGAAAGGTTAAATCACGTGCTAGCACGTAACCAGCAGTCACGTGTTGGCTCGTGACATTTAAAAGCGTCGGCAGGGTAGATTCAGCTTCTCGTGTACATCAAAGAAAAGGGCTCCAGAAAGGGTCATGTGCTCCCACATGACCTGGGTCACGTGTTGGCACGTGACATTTAAAAGCGGCTTCAAAGGCACATCGGTTCCCTGATCAAATCAAGGAAAAAGGCTTCAGAAGAGGTCACGTGCTCCCACGTGACCAGGGTCACGTGTTGGCACGTGACACTCAAAAGCAGCAGACTCAATTCCTTGATCAAATCAAGTAAACGGCTCCAGGCGAGGGTCACGTGCTCACACGTGACCAGGGGTCACGTGGTGGCACGTGACGGCTAAGCACCAGCCAGAAGGCAGAGCGCAAAAAGTAAGAAGAGGTCTCGTTCCAAGGGGGTCATGTGCCCACACGTGACCAAGGGTCACGTGGCCACACGTGACCGGCTTTCAAAGCCTATCTGTTAACAGAATTAAATTCTGAGAAAAGGCCTCTCAAATCTTTCCAAAGGAACCGATTGAATTAAAGATTTAAAGATTCTTAAATATCACCTATCTATAAAAAAAAGCCTGAACTTGGAAAGATTTCCCCTTAAAATCTAACCGAAATAACAAAGGAGAATCTCTGGATTTAAAATCCAATGGTGATTAAAATTCACATAATAATCCAAAGGTCCAAAACGAATGGTGAATACAAATTAAATCTCTCAATGAAAGATTCACCAAAACTAATTGATTCGGCTGCTCCTCCTATAAATAGGAGCCAAGAGACACACAGAGGGACACACATGCAGAAAGGAATCGATACATAAAAAAAGAGGAGAGCCTTGATACTTTGGAGGAATTTGGATCTTCTGCAAAAGAAAACCCTAGATAAGAAAGGGAAGGCTTTTTGAAAGGAAAAGAGAATTCAATTCTCAACAGAGTTTAACTCTGATATAAAACAGAAGAACATAGTTCTCTCTTTGGTGGAGGATCTGTAAAGTGCATATCTCCCCTTGAGTTGAGAATTTAATTCTCAATGGGTTGAGATCCTGCCATGCAGATCCAAAGCATAGAGAGGGAATGGAAGCTTGAGAATTTAATTCTCACAGAACTATAGGAATTTAATTCCTTTAAAATAAAATTAGGGTTTGACCCTATGTTATGGGAATTTAATTCTTTCAGGATGAACAGAATCAGGGTTTAACCCTAGTTAAGAACTTAGTTCTGTTAAAATAACAGGAATTTAATTCCCTCAAGAAAGAATAAATGAGGGTTTAACCCTATTTAAGAATATAATTCTTCAAAAGAAAGTAGGAATTTAATTCCTCTAAAGTTATTGCTTGGTTTTAACCCTATGAAGAATTCAATTCTTAAAAAGATAAACATATCTTCAGACAGGCAAAGGAATAGGGTCACGTGCTACCACGCGACCCCTTTAAAAGAAACAGAAAAGAGCTTTAGGGCGCCCTCACGTGTAGACACGTGACCCCTAATGAACATTCTAACAGATCAAACCGCAAGCCCCCATCACGTGCCCACACGTGATGGCTTTCAGAATTAAAAGTGTTAAACACTTATCTGTAGAACAAAATAAAGGGAAACGGGGCGCTATCACGTGCTACAACGTGACCCCTTGGCTGAAGCTTTAACGGACAAACACCAGAATTCCTATCACATGACAGAACGTGATGCTCCAAAGTATTCAATACTTTTGGCAGAATAAAATGAATTGAGGGCGCTCTCACGTGCTACCACGTGACCTCTCTTGCCTTAGTGTTTAACACTAAAATTGAAACCTCTATATCCAGTGTTCAACACTGATTTTCTTAGTGTTTAAACACTAATTTAGAAAACATCTATTTACAGTGTTTAACACTGACTTTCTTAGTGTTGAACACCAACCTGGAAAACCCTGTTTCCAGTATTTAACATTGATCTGCCTTAGTGTATAAACACTAATTTGAAAGCCCTGTTGCTGGTGTTTAACACTAACTATCTTTTAGTGTTAAACACTAACTTATCAATCTCATTCTCAGTGTTCAATACTGGTTGATCTTTAGTGTTTAACACTAACTTTAGCCCCATTGGCTAAGTGTCTAGAGGCAAAGCCTCTCCTCTAATGGACCAACAGAGGGCCAATATCCTAAACATGATTGGACTTAGCCCAAGCTGGCCATAAGTCCTTAATGCAAATTCAACTGAGCCAATAGGCTCATAATATAATTAATTGGTCTTGGTTTCAAATTGGGCCAAAGATTATTTAATCTACTTCGGTTTAAGGGTACATCTCTTCACTCCTTTGATACTTGGCGTTGTAATTCCTCAACGTCTTCAAAGAGGCGACGGGTCCCGATGACCACATATCAATACGGACTGTGGGGTCCTTAAACTCATGGACTATGAGGTCCTTAACCTTGACCGGGATGTCTTAAAACTAACGACGGACTGTGGGGTCCTTAAACTCATGGACTATGAGGTCTTTAACCTTGACCGTGATGTCTTAAAACTAATATCGGACTGTGGAGTCCTTAAATCCACGGACTACGACGTCCTTAACTTTGACCGCAAAGTCTTAAAACTAACACTGGACCGCAATGTCGTTAAACTACCTATTGACCGCAACGTCACTAAACTAAACAACAGGGCTCCCTTAATGGCTCTATTGTTGGATCTAAACGATCCCGTTAAGTCGATGTTAGTCTAAAAACTAGACTAACGTGTCCTTAACAAACGTTTAAGTCGATCTTGGTCTCCAACGAGGCTAACGAATCCTTAAACCCAAACCCCCAAACCCAAATCTAAGATAATACGGATTTGGACTAGTCCACGCCCTACGGGCGACGACATAATTCAGTCTCCGTATACAATCCACGGGCAACTAAACACAAAATAAACACACACGACACGAAGTGACCATCTGGAGAAGGAGAAAGTGGTTACCGCAGTGCGGTAGCGTAATTAACTGCAGGGGCTTGCGCCTGCAGGGAAAAGCGTCCCCACAATCAAAAACCCCTCAAGCGAGGGGGAATCTGACGAAGTCTGCTACATCGGACGCATCCGTTTAAACCTTCGATACATGGTGCCATAAATCAACTTGGCATCTTCGGAGAAGTAGACGGATAGCACCAATTAGCATCTGCCCCGAACCCCAGGCGAGACCACTGTGTCGTGCCGTCCTTCGGTGGGGAACAGATTCTGGCACGCCCGGTGGGACCTTTTCCTCTTTCCACTCCACACTTCGTGTGTCGTGACTCGCGAACCAAACACGGTTCGCTAATGGTTGCCCTTGGGTTACAAGGTACTAAGATTTGGCTTTTTGCTTATTGCAGAAAGCAAAAGGATCAATGGCATCCACTTGTGTGAAGTGTTCCAACTGCAACTGCAACTCACGCTCCGCCTCATCTGGAGGCATAGCCTACGGGCCCCAAGCGGCCTCCTTGTTCACGATGCCGGTGGACCAGGTGACTCAGGCCACTACCGGATTGTTCTTTGGGACTATGCTCCCACCGATGAGTTTCAGCACCTCTGTACCAACACCAGAAGCTCCCAAGAAGTCGGTCTTTGATCGGCTTGCTACTACCGCGGCCCCTCTCAACGGGTCGTCCAGCTCCAGCTCCTCGGTCTTCGACAGACTGGGCCAAAGTTCATGTGGGCCCGTGATGAAGCCTGCAATCCCAGAGAAGGTTGTTCCGAAAAGGATAGCCATCCCTGCTCATAAAGTCGTCAAGGCGGCTTCTCCTGCCAAAAAATCGGTCTTTACGAGATTGAATGTTACAGCTCCCGCTCCTACTACCCAAAGGACATCGGTCTTTGACAGGCTAACACCGGCAGCGACCCCCCACCTATACAGGGGGCAAGACGAAGCCATCCTCACTGCTGAACCAGCACCGTCGGCTCGACACGCTCGACGTCGTCATTGGCGCTGAGTAAGGAAGGCTGGGGGTAACTCCCCCTCTGGGCTAACTCCACCAGCCCCGATGGCAGAAGTTAATGCTGCTGTCCCAACTGGGAACAACTTTGATATGCTAAATAGGGTGCGTAGGAATTCTCCTACCGCGGCGCTAAAGAAATCTCCCCATCCGCTGAAAAGATCTATAGAAGTAAAAACAGAACAGCCCCAATCTCCTCAACGGCTGTCCTCCCGAATCTATAAAGTCTGGCGGCAGACCCGAGACTCGATGATCGATCCAAACTTCTCCCGCCAGCACAAGAAGCTGAAAATCCAATAGGGAATCAGTCACCAGGCTAAGCCACGAAAAGCTGTCTGGGTGCCCACCCCAACGGCCCCCTCAGCTTCCACTGCTCATAAAAAGAAGAGGCCGGAGAAGATCCCCGGGCCTGCAACGAGAGCTAAAAGCGCTAAACCCAGACGCCCTAAGGCTGGGGGCAGGATGGTCCATACGGTATACATGGCGTCGGGGAAGGAAGACAGCCATGTGTCTACAGGCCATAGACTGCTTACGCGGTCGGTGACCAAAGCTCAGGAGCAACAGCAAAAGCTCCAGAAAATGATGAATGTTATGGCCGCACTTACCGGGCCAAAAGAAAACCCAGAAACGTCTTTGGACGAACGCCAGGAGGAAGAAACCGACGCCGAATTCCTTCGCCGAATATTGGAGAAGAAAGACAAAGAGGCCGCTGAACAAGCAGCCAACATACAGCGTATGGGCCTCCTCTTCCAAGATATGATAGGAATGATGATCCAGCAGGATCCACCCACTGAGGATCCCCCAATCATTCTTGAAGACGACCGGGGAGAAGCGTTAAATCCACCGCCGGCCCTCTCAACGGCCAAGGAGGAGACAATCTCTAAGGCTGATTTGGTCGACTATATAGCCCAGCAAATCCGGGTTCATCATGCGACTGAGGCAGCTGGTCAAGTCGTAAAAACGGTGCGGCCATATCCAAGCTGGTACGACCAAATCAAGTACCCGCCAGGTTACACAATTCCCAAGTTCCATGTTTACAAGGGGATCGGCAATCCCCACCAACATGTCGCCCAGTTCAGGGCCCTTTGCGGTAACACCGACGGAGATGATAGACTGTTGCTTCGCCAGTTCATGGGCAGCTTATCAGAAACAGCATTCGAATGGTATTCGGAACTCCCGAATGATTCTATCAAGACGTTCGCTGAAATGGAGTTGCTATTCACTCAGCGATTCGCAAGCGCCAGCGAACGCACTCCAATAACGGCATTGATTAACGCCAGGGTAAAACCAGGCGAAACTTGGGTCCAGTATGCTATACGATGGCGGAATTTGTAGTCGAAATGCGAGCAACGCATTGAGGAAGCGCCCGCGGTGGGCATGTTCGTGGGAACCCTAGACCCTCACGCAACTATCTCCCAGTTTATGATGTTCTTTAAGCCAACCACATTCCAGGCTTTAATCGACAAGTTGGCTCAGATGGACCAGATGGGTCATAGACCACCTCCCCCAAAGCCAGAACCTCGGAATGACAAGGGTAAGGGAAAGGCCACCTTCGTCGTGAATGCTCAGCAGCAACCCAGTGCCTCAAAGCTGGCGGATCAGTTGGAAGAAAGACGGCGGTATTATAATGAGAAGATGAAGCGTCCCTACTCGTTCCTACGGGACAAGACGAAACGGTTATTCGAGCTGGCAGTACGCAATAGACTTATAAACTTGCCAAATCCAAGGCGACCGCCACAACCCACTGAGGTGAATAACCCCAACTATTGCCCTTACCATCAAACGGTAAGCCATCCGATTGAGGATTGCTTCGTTTTCAAAGGATGGATTGAAGATCAATACCTCCAGGGGAAGTTTGCACTGTTCGAAAAGTGGAAGGTGAACCCGCCACAGCCGCATACTCCTAAGAAGACGGACGCACCGGGGGCGACCTGTTCCTTTATTGAGGAAGCTCCATGGGAGGTCGTGCTGTCAACTAAAACCAAAAGAATGCTGAAGGACCTTCATGCGTGCCCGGCGGTCGAATGGAAGGACCCGCTGGGACCCCGGATCATTGAAGGAATGCTGAGGCCGCGCCCAACTACAAAGATTCGTGGTGATGGCCCAAGTACTCACACCCAACCGTCAAAATCTTCGATGAAAAAGAAGAGGAAATCCAAAAAGCCCGTGAAGCCTGGAGACAAGCGCACGGATTTGCAGAAACAGATTGACGCGCTGGAGGAGTACAATCAAAAGGCACGGACTCCCGTCACACTGCAAGAGTTCCTCAACCACGTCTTTCAGAAGGAAGATGAGGAAGAGAGCTCATCGGATGAATCCGAGGGATATGTGGCGAGTTGTCATGTGATTTCCCACTCGAAAGATGAGAAAACTCCTGGCACCGAGAAACTGGGGGCACACCCTAAGCCAGGACTTGTGTGGACAACAGATGAAATGATCGACGCCTTTCTAGACGAGATTCTTCTAAAGAGTAAAGCAGATCAGGAGCATGAGATGGCCGCATCGGAAGGAGCCGAACGCAGGCGACTAAACGAAAGAGTTGAAGTACTCCCGCAAGATCGAAAGGCATCCGAGGCAGACAAGAAGATATTCAAGACGAGGAAAAGATTTGCCAAAGCCATGTCAATAGGAATGAAGCTACCACCCTCGGAAGAAAACACGCTCAATGGGGCGGAGAGGCACCTTGATTATTGCGCATATCATCGGAAGATTTCACACCCTACGGAGGAGTGCGATGCCTTTAGGATATGGTGGCAGGGATATGTTGCTCATCGACAACATTTTAAGCGCATGAAACGCAAGACCCGTCGGGAACGAAGAAGTACTGCCGACGGGAACAACAGAACCACTGGCAACTGTTACATGGTTAACGCCGGAGGGTCACAAGTTCTCACCTTTGGGAGAGACTCTGATGAAGAAATGGCTCTGGGCCCTCTCTTTAAAGAATCCGTTTTGGGGAAAGAGGGAGAACCAGAAGCCTGCGAAAACATTCAGCTGCGCAATCGCACGCTCCCGGAAAAGAATCTCGGGCCCGCAAATAGAAAAAATAAGGGAAAGGAAAAGGTCACTGAGGATATCACTTTAGATGACCAAGTCATGAAAGAGCTGACTACCAAAGACCCTCCCAGGAAGGGCAAGGTGGATTACAACATCCTGGCGCACCTAAGGAAGCTACCTTCTCAACTTAGCATTCTCGATGCCCTCCTATTATCAAAAGAAGCGTGAGATTCACTAATTAAGGCGTTACAAGAACCCGAACAATTCCAAGCCTTCCTCGCCACGGAAAGGATGAAGGATGAACTGGAAGAAGTGCATACGGCCGACATCACTTTCGGTGACGAAGACCTCCTTCTCGGGACGTGCGACCACAACCGTCCCCTATATGTCTCTGGATACTGCCATGACATCAAGATAGGCAAGATCCTGGTGGATAATGGATCCTCCGTCAATCTCCTTAACGTTCGGGTGTTAAAGGAAATCTGCATGAGTGTGCAACACCTCGCTCTTGACAAAATTACCATCTCCGGTTTCGACTCCCAATCGTCACGGACTCTCGGATCCGTGATACTAACATTACGCTTCGGACTACTCGTCACAGACATCAAATTCCATGTCATTGACGCCAAGACCTGCTACAACGCCTTGCTCGGTCGCCCTTGGTTACACGAGTACAACATCATCCCTTCTACACAACATCAGTGTATGAAGTACTTCAAGGATGGTTTCGAGTATACCGTAACAGGTGAGCTAAACCCATTTTCCATGAACGAAGTCCGCAAATACGAAGACGCGAAGTACTTTTTTCCAGATTTCGAGGATACAGAAAGGTGCCGCAAGCCAGAGAACAAGGCCGCCACCACCATCCCTGTTTTCGGGAGCGATACCGAAGAAGAAGAAGAGGTAGTTTATGCTGGGCCATCTCAACACAACAACCCGGGGACGTCCGCCCCCATATTGATCTTCAGAAGTGACTCGGAAGATGAGATTAATGCCGTGTTCTCCAGTCGGCCGTCAATACAAGCATCACCTAGCGATGATCAGAGCTTGCAAATCACCAGGGTGCCGCAAGAACACTACAAGGATCTCGACACACTTCAAGCTTACAATGTGCAGGACCTGCAGACGTTTTACGTCCCTCCCAGGCAAAGGGGTGAGAAGGTAATCCTATTCTACCTATCCTCAGAGACGAAAGTAGAGAAAGAGATCTGGCATGGAGCGGATGCTACACTCGACAGGATCCAACCCATCCGTTTGCCCAGATACTACACAAATGGACTAAAGAGGCTATTGAAGCGCCAAGGGGTACCCTTAAAACAGACTGTTCGACAAGCTCGGTTCTACAAAAGGATTTGGGATGTCCCTGGGACCCAACGCAAATTGCCCAACGGGAAAATGGAAACACTTGGGCTTGTATACGCGAGAACCGGAAAACGGGAACGGGCCCACAGTAACTACGCCATATATACCTTTGATGAAGAAGAGGATGCCCTGTCGGGAAATGCCAACCCCTCATCAAAACCAGATCCCGCGATCGAAGTGCCGAGTCCGTCGTTTGAAGAACGAATGGGCAAGCTTATCAGGAAAGCAGGTCAAAAAGCTCGGGAAAACCACAACCGCGAGATGGCCATCTACGAGAAGGCCAGGACGCAACGTCTGTTTCAACAGGATGCAAAAGACAAAGATGCTCATCCCTGTCAACCCGTTGTCCGAAAGGCCCAACGCGGAGGCAGAAATAAATCAAGAAGCGGAAAGAGGAGCCGACAACAACGACGTAGGATTAGAGAGTCACGTGAGCGGGCATTGCGTGGTCCGGATTTGTCCCTCACGAAGAAGATGAGTCGAGCGTATTCCTTCCCTTGAGACAAGACGGAGAAGTTACTCGAGCTCGCTATAAAACATCAAATGATCGCGCTTCCAGAGTCTAAGCACCCTGAGCGAGCTAACAAGGCTTCTCATCTGAGCTATTGCTCTTATCACTGAGCCATAGGACATCCTACCGAAGACTGCTTCACCTTCAAGAACTGGGACGATGACCAGTACCAACAGGGCAGATTTGCTTTATCCAACGGCTGGAGGGTAACGCCGCCACAAGAGCACAAACCCAAAGCCGCAAGAGCAGAACCGGATTCACCGCAGTCCTGGAAGCGAATTCGCACCTGTTACATGATTACGATATTAAAAGAAGAGCCCGAGAACATGGATGACCTTCCCTGGTGCTTCGAGAATAGCAATGATGAGGTGATCTCAGAATTTCCGCCAGCTCTGAAAGAACTAGAAGATGGCATACATACTACTGCAGATAACCTCAAGAAGATTGAGCTGGGATCGGCAGATGATCCGCGACCGATATTCGTCAGCGAGCTGCTATCTGAAGAAAGGGTGGCCGCGTTAAAGAACGTGCTTCTACAGCATAAAGACTGCTTCGCGTGGAACTATTCCGAGATGCCAGGATTAGATCCGGAGATTGCTGTGCATAAATTAGCAATATCCCCAGATATCAAGCCAGTCAAGCAGGCGCCGAGAAGGATGCGACTCGAGCTCGAAATGAGCATCAACGCCGAAGTTAAGAAGCTGATCGATTCTGGATTTATCCAAGAAGTCCAATATCCCGACTGGATCGCCAATATCGTCCCGGTAATGAAGAAAAATGGGACGGTACGCATATGCGTGGATTTCAGGGATCTCAATAAAGCCTGTCCGAAGGACGATTTCCCAGTACCGGTAACCGAGCTAATGATAGATAACACGTCCACTCATGAAGTTTACTCCTTTATGGACGGTTCATCAGGGTACAATCAGATAAAGATGCATCCCGAAGACCAGAAGCACACCGCTTTCCGGACCCCTTTGGGTATATTCTGCTACAATGTAATGCCCTTCGGTTTAAAGAATGCCGGCGCCACTTATCAAAGGGCCATGACGAAGATCTTCGATGACCTTATACATGAAATCATCGAATTCTATATCGACGACCTCGTTGTTAAAAGCAAGTCATATGAGGAACATCTCAAGCATCTGAAGACCGTATTTCAACGCCTTCGGCAATATAATTTGAAGATGAATCCCCTCAAATGCGCGTTTGGAGTCTCCTCGGGTAAATTCCTGGGATTCATCATCCGACACCGAGGTATCGAAGTAGATCCATCTAAGATCAAGGCGATCATGGAAATGCCTCCGCCAAGAACCCTCAAACAGTTGCGGTCTCTCCAAGGGAAGCTCGCATATATCCGGCGATTCATCGCCAATCTTTTAGGCAAGTGCCGTCCTTACAGCCACCTGATGAAGAAGGGAACTCCATTCGTTTAATATCACAAATGCCAAAGTGCACTAGACGAGATCAAGCAGTACCTGCAAAACCCTCCGGTGTTGGCTGCGCCGATCAAGGAAAAACCCCTCATTCTTTATACAACCACCCTCGAAGGTTCCTTAGGCGCATTATGGGCACAAGAGAACGATCAAGGAAAAGAGAGAGCACACTACTACTTAAGTCGAGTTCTGCTATGGGCAGAAAGCAACTACTCTCCCATTGAAAAACACGGCTTGGCGTTGATCTTCGCGATAACAAAGCTCAGGCACTATGCATTGGCGCACGAGGTCCGTCTCATCTCGAAGGTAGACCCTCTTAAATATTTGATGTCAAAGGCTATATTGACGGGTCGACTTGCTAAACGGGCTCTACTCCTGATGGAGTTCTCGATAACGTATCGACCTCTCAAGGCAGTGAAAGGCCAGGCCATTGCCGATTTTCTCGCTAAACATCCGATACCGACTGATTCTCCTCTGAATTGCGATTTGCCAGACGAACATGCGTTTGACGCGATCGACAGCGGTGGTACCCGATGGGAACTCTATTTCGATGGAGCGTCCTCCGTAAAGAAGCGCAAACAAAGTACCCCTATAGTCAAGTCGGGAGTCGGCCTTATCTTTGTAACCCCACAAGGAGGGATAATGCGCTTTGCTTTCTCCTTAACGGAATCGAGGACGAACAATGAAGCCGAATACGAAGCTTTAATAGCGGGCCTCGAGATCGCCATCGACATGGGAATTGAAGACCTCCTTATATACGGGGATTCTCAACTGGTCGTTAGTCAAGTAAATGGTGACTACCAAACGTGCAAACGGAGTTGGTGAAGTACGGCGAAAAGGTGCAACAACTATTGACCCAAATTCCGTCCTACACTTTGGAAAGCATACCACGGGCGGAAAATAGCAAAGCAGACGCGCTAGCCAAGCTCGCTAAAGAACTGGCTGACGAGAACCTCGATGACGTCAAAATCATGGTACAAAGCCGTCGAGTGCTCACCCCAGCAGAAATATCTCCCGAGTCATACGAAGAAAAGGGCGCGACTGAGCAAACAACCCTACAAATAAAAGACCGTGAGAAGGCTGATGATTGGAGGGAGGTCTTCATAGACTACTTTAAGTCCCACCGAATCCCCGAAGAAGCGTCCTCAAGACATCAGCTCATGAAACGAGCTCTATCTTTCGCTTTCGTCAATGATACTCTTTATAAGAGGTCGTTTGATTCTCTGTGGCTGAGATGCTTAGGACCAGACGAAGCAGAAAGAGTCGTTCAAGAGTTTCATGATGGAATCTGTGGTTCTTATCAAGCAGGTCCGAATATGAAGTTAAAAATTAAACGGATGGGTTACTACTGGCCCACAATGATCCAAGACTGCCTCGAGTATGCGAAGCAATGTCACTCGTGCCAAATCCACGGGGATTTCATCCACCAGCATCCGAATCCACTACATCCAACGGTGGCTAGCTGGCCATTCGAAATGTGGGGGACTGACATAGTCGGCCCCATCGAACCAGCATCGTCCCGGGGACATCGTTTCATCCTGGCGACAACTGATTACTTTTCCAAATGGGCAGAAGCAGTACCGCTGAGGGAAGTGAAGACGGAGAATATCCTCCACTTCTTCAAGACGCACGTCATCTATCGGTTTGGAACTCCACGGCGGATTATCTCCGATAATGGTCCAGCCTACAGAAGCCATAAAATTAGCCGCTTCGCGCAGCATCATAATATAGACTGGAGATATTCCTCAGTTTACAATCCGCGAGCTAATGGTCTAGCCGAGACCTTCAATAAGACCTTGACAAAAATCATGAAAAAGACGGTGTCCCGAAATAAGACTGGCACGAGAGGCTGCAAGAGGCCCTTTGGGCCTATCGAACTACGTTCAAGACGGCCACGAACACAACGCCGTACGCACTGGTATTCGGTACGGAAGCGGTACTCCCCCTCGAAATAGAGCTACCCTCTCTATGGATGGCAGTCTACTACGAACTGACGAACGAAGAAAATGCTAGCCTCCGGCTCGAGGAGCTTGATGCTCTTGAAGAAACACGGCTCATGGCGCAAAAAAATCTAGAAGCTTATAAAGCAAAGATGACGCGCTCATACGAAGATTGACCTGACCGAGGACATTCCGCCAAGGCGAACTCGTACTAGTGGTCAAAAGACCTATGATCCCCAATCGCGTCAAGCGGGGAAAATTCGAGCCAAACTATGAAGGCCCGTACATCATAGATAAAGTCTACCAGGGTGGAGCCTACCTACTCATGGACATGCATGGTGAAAGGCCTTTCAGGCCAATAAACGGCCGCTTCCTAAAGAAATACCACGCTTAATGAGCCACAGCCCAGGTCAATGATAGATGACGACGACTATGTCCGCTCGCTATCTTCCTAAAGCTCAAAGCTCTATAAGTAGTAGCTGGCCCTTTTCTCGACGGACCGAAATGTCCTTAAACTAATAACGGACCAAAATGTCCTTAAACTAATAAAGGACCGAAACGTCCTTAAACTAACGACGGACCGAAACGTCCTTAAACTATCGACGGACCAAAACGTCCTTAAACTAACGACGGACCAAAACGTCCCTAAAACTACTACCGCAGCATCCTTAGGCTGACGATATAAAAAAGAGAGAGAGAGAAAGAAAAAATAAAAAAAAATAATAATAAAAAAAAGGTATGTCCACAAGCAAAAAGGGGCACGGATGAAAACCCGAAAGGGCTCCGTGAGTAAAAACAGCAGGGCTACCGGCGAGTGTTCGTGAAAACCCGAAAGGGCGCGACCTTGTAAAAAATAAAAATAAAAATAATAATAATAAAAAAAACGGTATGTCCACAAGAAAAAAGGGGCACGGATGAAAACCCGAAAGGGCTCCGTGAGTAAAAACAGCAGGGCTACCGGCGAGTGTTCGCGAAAACCCGAAAGGGCGCGACCTTGTAAAAAAAATAAATAAAAATAATAATAATAAAAAAAACGGTATGTCCACAAGCAAAAAGGGCACGGATGAAAACCCGAAAGGGCTCCGTGAGTAAAAACAGCAGGACTACCGGTGAGTGTTTGTGAAAACCTGAAAGGGCGCAACCTCGTTAAAAGACACTTACGGGGCCCTCTCGACCTTGTAAGGAGAAACCACCCGCGTGAGATCCTTAAGACTCACAAAGGAGCAACACACTTAGGGATCCTCATGATTCCTAAGGAGAAAATACACTTGCGAGATCCTTACAACTCGTAAGGAGAATTCTCTTATGGGACCCTCACGGCTCATGAGATTTGAAAGTCTTAAGTTACAGAAACTTAAACCTGTTCTTAAGCAAATCCCCCACAACCTTCGATGCTGCCCTACAAGCGGCTCAATACTGACCCTTGTATACAATCCACGGGCGCGGATAAACATTTGCCTAGCAAAGTCACACCCGTGACTAGGGACATGTCCATATGGTGAACAACCCATATAATTCCTCTCGACTTATAAGGAGAAAACCCTCTTGAAGGATCCTTACGACTTACAGAGGAACATACACTTAGGAATCCCCATGATCCCTGAGGAGAAAATACACCTTCAAGATCCTCACGACTTGTAGGGAGAAATATCTTGGTGAGACCCTTACGGCTCATGAAGTCAAAAACCTTGGTCGACAGGACCCTTAACCCTGTTTACTAAGCCACCTTTGTTCGACATCGACAGAGGCAAATGATAATTCGCTCCTGGCAACATCCCAGTTGCAGCGGTGCTGATGCCGAAATCGGTGTCTAAAATCCAAGCTTGCGGCGAAAAAGCTAGCAAGCCACACATGCATACGAAATAGCCGAAATGATGGGGCAACTTGCAATAAAAAGCAGCAAGTAAAAATGTATGCATGAAAAATAGCCGAAATGATGGGGCAACTTGCAATAAAAAGCAGCAAGTAAAAATGTATGCATGAAAAATAGCCGAAATGATGGGGCAACTCGCAATAAAAAGCAGCGAGTAAAAATGAAATAAATAGCCGAAATGATTGGGCACCGCGAAAAATAGCCGAAATGATTGGACAATCGCGACCTTCACGATATAAAAGCTGAAATGATAGAGAATCGCGGAAAAAGAAATAAAAAAAGAAGGTTTTAATTTATGCCCTACAGGTGATGTTCCATCACTCCCTGTACACAATTCAAGGGCGTAAACAAAAAGGGATCATACTTCTCCCCCAGGTTTCATCAGAAGAAGAGGCCAAGTCTCGACGGGCCAAAGGAGACCTAGAGATCGTTTCAACGCTCGTCTCGTAACAATGGACACAACTCTAAGCTAAGCAGAACAGCGGCAACTCCCAGTTCCATGGCTCGGTGGTATACATATTGCCAACAGTCAAACCTCCATCCTGTGAAATGCGGATACAATCAGCAAAATTCCTGGTTACGTGGAACGCGGATAACGTCATTCTTTGACCCCGTGGAAAACATCCAGAGCAGATCCTGGTCCTCGCGGAGCACGGCAGTGAACCCGTGTGAAGCACCCAGAGCGGAGCCTAGTCCTCGCCGAGCATGGCAGTGAACCCGTGTGAAGCATCTAGTGCAAAATTCCTGGTTACGTGGAACGCGGATAACGTCACTCTTTGACCCCGTGGAAAACTTCCAGAGCAGATCCTGGTCCTCGCGGAGCATGGCAGTGAACCCGTGTGAAGCACCCAGAGCGGAGGCTAGTCCTCGCCGAGCACGGCAGTGAACCCGTGTGAAGCATCTAGTGCAAAATTCCTGGTTACGTGGAACGCGGATAACGTCACTCTTTGACCCCGTGAAAAACGTCCAGAGCGGAGCCTAGTCCTTGCCGAACACGGCAGTGAACCCGTGTGAAGCATCTAGTGCAAAATTCCTGGTTACGTGGAACGCGGATAACGTCACTCTTTGACCCCGTGGAAAACGTCCAGAGCGGATCCTGGTCCTCGCAGAGCACGGCAATGAACCCGTATGAAGCATCCAGAGCGGAGCCTAGTCCTCGCCGAGCACGGCAGTGAACCCGTGTGAAGCATCTAGTGCAAAACTCCTGGTTACGTGGAATGCGGATAACGTCACTCTTTGACCCCGTGGAAAACGTCCAAAGAAGATCCTGGTCCTCGCAGAGCACGGCAGTGAACCCATGTGAAGCACCCAGAGCGGAGCCTAGTTCTCGCCGAGCATGGCAGTGAACCCATGTGAAGCATCTAGTGCAAAATTCCTTGTTACGTAGAACGCAGATAACGTCACTCTTTGACCCCGTGGAAAACGTCCAGAGCGGAGCCTAGTCCTCGCCGAACACGGCAGTGAACCCGTGTGAAGCATCTAGTGCAAAATTCCTGGTTATGTGGAACGCGGATAACGTCACTCTTTGACCCGTGGAAAACGTCCAGAGAGGATCCTGGTCCTCGCAGAGCACGACAGTGAACCCGTGTGAAGCATCCAGAGCGGAGCCTAGTCCTCGCCGAGCACGGCAGTGAACCCGTGTGAAGCATCTAGTGCAAAATTCCTGGTTACGTGGAACGCGGATAACGTCACTCTTTGACCCCGTGGAAATCGTCCAGAACGGATCCTGGTCCTCGCAGAACACGGCAGTGAACCCGTGTGAAGCATCCAGAGCGGAGCCTGGTCCTCGCCAAGCACGGCAGTGAACCCGTGTGAAGCATCCAGAGCAAACACCGGACAGTGGAGTCCTTAAAATCCACGGACTATGATGTCCTTAACCTCGACCGTAATGTCTTAAAAATAACGATCAACCATCCCGATTCCCTACGGATTCTACCTTGGTTTAAGGGGTACATCTCTTCACTCCTTTGATACCTGGCGTTGTAATTCCTCAACATATTCAAAGAGGTGACGGGTCCCTGCAAACTAACATCGGACTGTGGAGTCCCTAAATCCACGGACTATGAGGTCCTTAACCTTGATCGTGATGTCTTAAAACTAACATCGGACTGTGGAGTCCTTAAATCCATGGACTATAAGGTCCTTAACCTTGACCGCGACGTCTTTAAACTATGAGGCCTTGAGAAACCCTGACTCCGTCAAACACGGACAAGGGCGACCACATCCAGCACTTGCAGGTCCTCACGACCTGTAAGGAACAAAACTCTCTTGTGAGATCCTTATGACTCTCAAGGGAAAAACTCGCTTAAGAATCCTCACGATTCTTAAGAAGAACTTACACCTATGGGACCCTCTCGACCTATAGGGAGAGAAACTCTTTATGAGATCCTCGTGGCTCATAAAGTACAAAAGTCTTAGGAAGCAGATCTTAACCCTGAATCCTAAACCACCGATGCCCTGCAAGGTGATCAAGATAAATTGCCCGTGGAATGCATTCGATAAAGAGACACGCCGTTGAGAAGAAAAATGTATCTTTTATTCATGAACCAAAATGGATACAAAGTACAATTCATGAATGAAACAAAAAAAGGGATACTCTCATCCATGAGTATGTACAAAAAGAGAAAAGAAAAGATACAAGTCTTCAAGCCGGCGGGCGATGTAGCAATTTTACCAGCTCATCTTTCTGTTGCTGAGCCACAGCTTCATGACGCAAGATCTCCAGAAGACGAGCCTCCGCCTGAGCCTGCTGGGCCTGATATGAAGCAAGCCGAGCTTCAAGCTCTTTCTCAGTGGCCTTATGGGCCTCAACCCTTTCACGAGTGAACGTGGCAGCTTTATCGAGAGCCACCACCTCTTTGATGGACTCCTGAAGCACCCGCCAGAGTTCATACGCTTTGTTGGCTTTGACCGTGAGATTGGCTTGAAGCTCGCTCAGCGCCTTGGAAGCTAGCTCCCTCTTCGAGAATTTGCAGCCAAGCCTCTTCTCGCATGACGTCATGTTGGCCGCGCATCGTGCTATCAGACCCCGCAACTCCGCTTTTGCAGCCACGACTTCCGAGGAAAGGCGAAAACATTCAAAGGCATGCAAGCGAGCCTCCACCTGCCGACAGAACTCCACCCAGACTCGCACCACTTCTTCGCTATGGTAGGTGGCGAGAAAAGGAAGAGAACCGTTAGCTTCGGTGGCAAACGCTTCAGCGGTGGTCGCGCTGCCAGCACGGAGATCCTCAATCAAAGATGATAAGGAGACAAGGCTTAATTGGGCCAAGCGTTCTGAAGCCCGCAAGGCATAAGGGCCGGGCGGCATCACGCTGCGCGACTCCAACGCCGTGGAGACTGGCAGAGCTGTTCAAATTTGGAAGATGTCAGTAAAATTCTTAAGCAAAGAACGAATGAGAGTATGATGAAATGTCGCTTACCGACAGTCGTGCAAGTAGGAGCTGAGGGTTCCCCTGGCCCTTCGAGAACCTCGACCTCATCATCAGCCTCCAAAACTGTAGAAAACATCAATGTCAATACGCAAAATAACAACGATGCTATGAGAAGTGATGGACGACACCAACCTTGCCCGGATGAGAGGACAATGCGTTGGGAGGATATCGCTTGTGGAGCTGCCATCTCCAGCAGACGCTGAAAGGATTGCCGGGGAGACAGATCGACAATAGAGGCCGCCAACCCACGTAATTCTGAGAAAACAAAAGAGGTCAGACAACGGAAAGGCTACTAATTTAAAATTTAGAAGGTTACCTTCAACACTTCTCCCATTCTGAGTCGGGGGGATAGCAGCTTCGACAGCCTCTGCCGGAACCTCGGGCTCCAACAGAGGGAGGGTAGTCCCCACTACCTCCATCTCAGCCTCCGGGCCTCCTTCGGGAAGAGCCTTTGGGGCAGCAATCTCCAAAGGAGCCTCCCCCAAAGGAGCAAGCGCTTCATGATCAGGAACTGCCACTGGAGGCTCTATTGCAAGAGGAGCAGCCTCATCAGCCCCCTCCACATCGAGCAACGCTTCATCGGGAATTTCGACAGGCTTTGGCTTCAATGAGCCCGTAGGGAGCTCCCCCAGCGTCGAAGATTCTGCAAAATTCATACAAGAATAAAGATGCAGGCATGCAGGCGTAAGCAATCTGAAATGCTATAAAAAAGTATAAAGGCATACCAATGCGTAACGAAGCCTTCAATATGGCTTCTTCAAGCCGCTGCTCCTTCTCAAGGAAGCGTGCTCGCCGGGGTTCGAGAGTGGACTCATGGCCGCCGGTCCATAAAGAAAGTGCGTCCGCTGCGTCTTCTGAAGCGGCCTGCTTCAGAGCCCTTTCCCCCATTCCTCCAAAGGGCCTATAAATCGCCGCCGAATCCACGAGGGGTCCTCGTAAAAGATTACAGCAGGATAGGGCTTCTTCGGAACCCTGGCGTTCTGAGACGCGTCTTTGGAACGCCTTATAGCCTCAGCCAACTGTGCAGCTTCCTCGGCGGCTGAACTGGGAAAAAGTAGTTCAGCGTTTGATTCCGGTAAGGCCAACGGCTCATCTTCAAGGAAGGGCTCCGACTCCGTTAAAGAGTCGAGCAAATTAGTAGCCACCTTCCTTCGACGCTTGGACCCAGAACCAGTCGCCGAGGACGACCGTCTCTTTCCCTTCGAAGCCTTAGTGCGGCGTTGGCCCACGTCGCCCTCAACACCCTCTCCCCGGGCCACGACTGGAGATGACACTGCCATCGTCGATGACACGGAGGGTGGTGCTGCCTCGGGTGGGGGTACTGTTACCGGAGCCCGTTTACCCCGCGACCGAGTACCCAGGGGCATACCAACTATTAGAGTAAGATCTACTCCTGACTCTCCAGGAATAATCGTAGTGCCGATATCCCTCAGGGGAAAGCGGACTGGGGCACGTGGTCGCAGCATGGCTCCCGGGGCCGGAACCTGAATAGGGGCGCCATGGCCAAGAAGCACCCTTCTCTCCTCAATAATAACCAGGTTCACCCGATGGAGATACCAGCCCGTAAACGACCCCACGCATCGGGGAATGTAGTCACCATCGGGGATCATGAACTGAGAACCGATGTTCAGCCTCACAAAGTGGTGGGCGGCATCTCGGACGGCCTCGAGCGAAGGAACCGGCGCAATTATGAAAGCTTCAAACGGGACGCCCTGATCATAGCCAACTGCCGGGCAAAGCGATGCGGATTGTACCGCATAAAGAGAGCCGCACTGTCCTGAAGAAACACCAGGTAACCCGGTCTGATTGCATATAAGCGCGTGGCTTCCCGGGGCTTCAAAGTTGGCGCGTCATCTTTCGACCGGTCCCAAAGCGGCTGGGCCAAACCCGTGGAAGAAGATAAGACCCGATCATTAAATATTAATCCGCCGGCAGTAGCGTAAGGAGAAATCAACGCCCGAATAGCCCCGAATTGAGTTGGGTCAACGGCAGAAGCATCCACCAATCGCAAAAGCCGATGGAAAGTGTAGGCATCATAGAACGCAGGCCTCTGATGCATAGCGAAAGCCCCCAACATGTGCATTTCGACCCAGGACGTGAAATAATGAAGCGAAAAGTTTACCACATCCACGCCAGGAGTAGAGGTATTAGCTGCGGTGCCCAACCCATGATAAAGGTGCGCCAAGGCTGGGATGCCGATGGCCAACCGCGTCCCCTCAGCAATACGATAAGCCGGATAGATAACCGAAGCTCTCATAAAGCGACGATGCATGGGGATGACAAACCAACTGAGCCAGACATTAACAAACCCCACGAAGAATGTCTCCTCATCCATGCCGGGAGCTGCGATGGATTCGAAAGACATCGGCGACATTATAGGAATGTAGTATTGCGGCAGATCCGATTCATTAGTTGGCAGTTTCTTCGGGCCAAACCCAAAGGGGTCTTTCATGTTTGCAAACTTCGGGGCTGTCTTCGATAAGGCGTCCTCGCGAAGGAAACGAGCAATGAAGCTCTTGAAAGTAACACCCTGATCTTCGGATTCGGTGAATAATTGGTCGAAGATACCTAGCGCCTTGATTAAACTGGGACGCTTGTGGCGAATGGCGTTCTCAACAGACAAGCCGTCAGCCGGTGCAGACTCGGGCTCAAAGACATACTCGTCAGGAGGCAACAACTCCTCATACAGTGCACCCCTGATTGGCAATCCCGAGATTTCATAAAATTCTGCCAGAGAGATCGAGACCTCGCGATCTCCTAGAATGAAAGTGTTGGTGGGATGATTCCATTGGTTCAAAAATGCCTTAACTCACCAGACATGCGGGGACTTATAATGGAAGAGTGACGCGTATATTGCCTGATAAAGCCTGACCTTCTGCAGCCGCGCACGATGGGTGGCAAGGATGTAGCGAGCCCAGAGAAGGTAGCCCGTAGGGTGTCGGGGAGTGAGCCCTATCTTATAGATCTGCCCCCACGGGTGGGCCTCACCCTGGCAAATACGCCGCCCCAAGATATCTATGGCCGGGATCGGATGGTTCGGAATACCGGTCGTTGAAGGCTCGAGCCTCCCCGTTGGAGTCCAGTTGGGCATTTCCACAGCAAAAACTGTTCTCGGAGGGTCCATCGGCAAGAATGGGAAAGTAGGCTCTGTGGGTACTGCACAGAGGAAACTCCTGCGACCCCGGATAATATAGCTGTACCAAGTTCCCCATAGAAGCAAGTTAGTGCAGTTCGGGTCATGAGCCCGGATCATCGCCATCACTTCCTCATCGGATGGTGATTGAGGAAAAGCGGCCTCCGAACGAGTAAAGGGAAAACATGGAGCAGAAGCCATCACACCTGAAATCGAATGAAAGAAGACCGTTAAAAGCAAAGTCAGCAATATATATCTATGTATGAACATGAAGACTAGTTAAAGAAAGCAACAGTAGATTTTTCTGGGACCATTTGCTACAAAACATATGGGCCCCACAGAATCAAGATGACGGCTCATTAATAATGAAACCGAGCAGTTGTAATAAGACAAAAGGGATACCCTCATTAAATAAAAAAAATGAGTTTCAAGTGGCTTTACACATTCTCCTAAAGAACAAATCTACCTCGGGCTCTACAACAAATCAAACAAGACCAGGAGAATTAAATTCCCACAAAAGACATCATTGCAACCGTCTTCTTCACTAATTGCAGAAGGATGACCTCGAGCCAAGAGACCCTAAGGAGCCTCCATGCGAAGAAACTGAGTTCTTTATAGGAATTAAAATTCCTTACTAAGAAAAGGGAATTAAATTCCCAAAAGCATTTTTTCTATAAACGGAGTTAAACTCCATGGATCATCGTCTAAGACCTAAGAGATCTGCTTTTGAAGGCTAAAATGGTTTCATACTTTGGTTAAAAAGCTCGAAGAAAAATGGGTTCTTTGTTAAAAAAAGGGGGGGTAAAAACCCTTGTTTTGGATTTAAAATCCAGAGGAACGTGAAAGTTCACTGTTTGTCCAAGAACATTACCTGAGGAAAAGGGTCACTTGAACAGAGTTAAACTCTGAAGATGGTTTCAAGACAGAGAACTAAGCTCTGGAAGAAGAGAATTAAATTCTCAGGAAAAAGTTTGCAAGGAAGAAGACAAGCAAAGTGGAGGCGTCTCTGAAATGACCCCAATATTTATAGGAGGCGATGGGAACGCTTCATCTCTCCAAATCCCTAGAGGAATCCAACGGTCACAGCGTTGCACTCACGTGCAAACACGTGAGAACAACGCTGTGGGGGCATTTGTTTCCTGATTTTAAATCAGGAAAGGTTACATCACGTGCTAGCACGTGACCAGCAGTCACGTGTTGGCACGTGACATTTAAAAGCGTCGGCAAGGCAGATTCAGCTTCTCGTGTACATCAAAGAAAAGGGCTCCAGAAAGGGTCACGTGCTCCCACGTGACCTGGGTCACGTGTTGGCACGTGACACTCAAAAGCAGCAGACTCAATTCCTTGATCAAATCAAGTAAAAGGCTCCAGGCGAGGGTCACGTGCTCACACGTGACCAGGGGTCACGTGGTGGCACGTGACAGCTAAGCAGCAGCCAGAAGGCAGAGCGCAAAAAGGAAGAAGAGGTCTCGTTCCAAGGGGGTCACGTGCCCACACGTGACCAAGGGTCACGTGGCCACACGTGACCAAGGGTCACGTGGCCACACGTGACCAGCTTTCAAAGCCTATCTGTTAACAGAATTAAATTCTGAGAAAAGGCCTCTCAAATCTTTCCAAAGGAACCGATTGAATTAAAGATTTAAAGATTCTTAAATATCACCTATCTATAAAAAAAAGTCTGAACTTGGAAAGATTTCCCCTTAAAATCTAACCGAAATAACAAAGGAGAATCTCTAGATTTAAAATCCAATGGTGATTAAAATTCACATAATAATCCAAAGGTCCAAAACGAATGGTGAATACAAATTAAATCTCTCAATGAAAGATTCACCAAAACTAATTGATTCGGCTGCTCCTCCTATAAATAGGAGCCAAGAGACACACAGAGGGACACACATGCAGAAAGGAATCGATACATAAAAAAAGAGGAGAGCCTTGATACTTTGGAGGAATTTGGATCTTCTGCAAAAGAAAACCCTAGGTAAGAAAGGGAAGGCTTTTTGAAAGGAAAAGAGAATTCAATTCTCAACAGAGTTTAACTCTGATATAAAACAGAAGAACATAGTTCTCTCTTTGGTGGAGGATCTGTAAAGTGCATATCTCCCCTTGAGTTAAGAATTTAATTCTTAATGGGTTGAGATCCTGCCATGCAGATCCAAAGCATAGAGAGGGAATGGAAGCTTGAGAATTTAATTCTCACAGAACTATAGGAATTTAATTCCTTTAAAATAAAATTAGGGTTTGACCCTATGTTATGGGAATTTAATTCCTTCAGGATGAACAGAATCAGGGTTTAACCCTAATTAAGAACTTAGTTCTGTTAAAATAACAGGAATTTAATTCTATCAAGAAAGAATAAATGAGGGTTTAACCCTATTTAAGAATATAATTCTTCAAAAGAAAGTAGGAATTTAATTCCTCTAAAGTTATTGCTAGGTTTTAACCCTTTGAAGAATTCAATTCTTAAAAAGATAAACACATCTTCAGACAGGCAAAGGAATAGGGTCATGTGCTACCATGTGACCCCTGAAAAGAAACAGAAAAGAGCTTTAGGGCGCCCTCACGTGTAGACACATGACCCCTAATGAACATTCTAACAGATCAAAACGCAAGCCCCCATCACGTGCCCACACGTGATGGCTTTCAGAATTAAAAGTGTTAAACACTTATCTGTAGAACAAAATAAAGGGAAACAGGGCGCTATCACGTGCTACAACGTGAGCCCTTGGCTGAAGCTTTAACGGACAAACACCAGAATTCCAATCACATGACAGACCGTGATGCTCCAAAGTATTCAATACTTTTGGCAGAATAAAATGAATTGAGGGCGCTCTCACGAGCTACCACGTGACCTCTCTTGCCTTAGTGTTTAACACTAAAATTGAAACCTCTATATCCAGTGTTCAACACTGATTTTCTTAGTGTTTAAACACTAATTTAGAAAACATCTATTTACAGTGTTTAACACTGACTTTCTTAGTGTTGAACACCAACCTGGAAAACCCTGTTTCCAGTATTTAACATTGATCTGCCTTAGTGTATAAACACTAATTTGAAAGCCCTGTTGCTGGTGTTTAACACTAACTATCTTTTAGTGTTAAACACTAACTTATCAATCTCATTCTCAGTGTTCAACACTGGTTGATCTTTAGTGTTTAACACTAACTTTAGCCCCATTGGCTAAGTGTCTAGAGGCAAAGCCTCTCCTCTAATGGACCAACAGAGGGCCAATATCCTAAACATGATTGGACTTAGCCCAAGCTGGCCATAAGTCCTCAATGCAAATTCAACTGAGCCAATAGGCTCATAATATAATTAATTGGTCTTGGTTTCAAATTGGGCCAAAGATTATTTAATCTACCTCGGTTTAAGGGTACATCTCTTCACTCCTTTGTTACTTGGCGTTGTAATTCCTCAACGTCTTCAAAGAGGCGACGGGTCCCGATGACCACATATCAATACGGACTGTGGGGTCCTTAAACTCATGGACTATGAGGTCCTTAACCTTGACCGGGATGTCTTAAAACTAACGACGGACTGTGGGGTCCTTAAACTCATGGACTATGAGGTCTTTAACCTTGACCGTGATGTCTTAAAACTAATATCGGACTGTGGAGTCCTTAAATCCACGGACTACGACGTCCTTAACCTTGACCGCAAAGTCTTAAAACTAACACTGGACCGCAATGTCCTTAAACTACCTATTGACCGCAACGTCACTAAACTAAACAACAGGGCTCACTTAATGGCTCTATTGTTGGATCTAAACGATCCCGTTAAGTCGATCTTAGTCTAAAAACTAGACTAACGTGTTCTTAACAAACGTTTAAGTCGATCTTGGTCTCCAACGAGGCTAACGAATCCTTAAACCCAAACCCCCAAACCCAAATCTAAGATAATACGGATTTGGACTAGTCCACGCCCTACGGGCGACGACATAATTCAGTCTCCGTATACAATCCACGAGCAACTAAACACAAAATAAACACACACGACACGAAGTGACCATCTGGAGAAGGAGAAAGTGGTTACCGCAGTGCGGTAGCGTAATTAACTGCAGGGGCTTGCGCCTGCAGGGAAAAGCGTCCCCATAATAAAAAAAACCCTTAAGCGAGGGGGAATCTGACGAAGTCTGCTACATCGGACGCATCCGTTTAAACCTTCGATACATGGTGCCATAAATCAACTTGGCATCTTTGGAAAGGTAGACGGATAGCACCAATTAGCATCTGCCCCGAACCCCAGGCGAGACCACTGTGTCGCGCCGTCCTTCGGAGGGGAACAGTCTCATTTGATCGGTTGCCACGGGATTTTGATGTGATCAAAAGTCCGTTGCAATCACGTAGTGTACGCGGATACTCGCCGGGTAAACTTAATAGATAGCCACGCCTCATAGCCCCGACTAAGTGACTGTAGGAGAACCCCGTCGCCAAAAGCATCCGTTCGGGTGCTCACGGCAGCAGTGTTCCGCCTTAGAGCACTTCGTCGACGGCATCCGGGGGTGCGGCCGTCTACTAAAGTTTGCGACGAGCATTCGATCAGGTTGTCGGGAACCTTGTTGAATTGCCCGACTAGATATTGAAAAGTGTTTTCGATAATGAGACTAAAATGCGGGGTTTATAATTGTTAGGCACGTGATGTCTAAGAAATTCATTTGGTTAGGCATGAGATGTCTAAGGAGGTTGCGGATTCCAACTGTTGTAGTTTTACACTTTCTTTTCTGTGACCGTAAGCGTAGTATGTGTTGTATCGCCGGCTTCGTTGCTATACATCAACGACAATCGGGATACGCATACTTGCTTACGTTGATGATATGAGATATTATGTGTTGCTGTGATATGTTATATTGGATCGTCGCATTCTGAATAGCCGGGGGTTTTATGTGAGATGAGAGTTTTTTCTTTTTCATTCATGTAAAATTCATTTGTATGTAATATTCTTTTATTGGGGCACTTCCGGGCTGAGGATGATGTCACCATTGTATATTATTTACTTTTCCACATTAGGTAGACCCAAGGCGGGGAACACAAGTAACCGGGTTCTAGGGTCCAGTGGGAGACCTTCTCGAGGAGTCGAGACCGGGTTTCCTAACCCTAGAATTGGCAGTATTGCTTGCCGCTCTCGTAGGGGTCTAGGGATATGGGTTTGGCTATTCATAGCGACCGTGGAATCCGTGTTTTATACAGGCTCGTACTAAAACACAGACGTCCTAGTATATCCAATATTTCATATATGATCTTCTGCTGCAATGTTCTGTGATGAGATCATGCCTGAGACGAATGTTTATATTATATATATGAGATATATGTTATATTGCAGATTTCATTTCAAATGTGATGCTTGTGAAGCATAATTAAATGGGACTTCATTAATGAGATTAATGAAACTAAAAGAAACCTAAGATATTCTAGAAACTTGTTTAAAAAAACAGGTAGCTCTAGTTCTTGCTTTGCATAACGGTGTTCCTTGTAGAACATCCAGCACCTTATTCGATAAGGAAAGAACCGAGATCCCTTCACCGGAATGACCTCTTTAGTGAAACTAGCAGATGCTACAAACTCGGTTTGCCTTTTGATTGCTTATATAGTTCTTGCTTTGCATAGTGATATTTGTGAAATATCTTGCACCTTATTCGATGAGGAAAGAGCCGACGATCCCTTCACCGGGAGTGACCTCTTTAGCAAAACTAGAAAAGGACTCAAAAACATTCCATTTAAAATCACTCGATTCTACAACGATATCAAGTTCATTACGCTCATGGTTTTCTTAAAAACCTGCGTAGCCCTCCGTCATTTCAGATAAATACTACTTAGTATTCGTGCTGCGGTAGTTTGGCATGCGTCAAGGCGTACTGTACGGTAGCTAACTAGTGCTTATCTGCTAGCATACGATGCGATTGGATTAGGGTATTCGTACGGCGTTGTTTGGCATACGTCAAAGGTCGTGCGGGTGGGTTTCATTCAATCAGGAAATGCACGGGTTTAACTTGACTAGCGGACTATGGGTTGTTTGGCATGCGTCAAGGTCATAGCACGCTAGGGGTAAAAGAAATTATCGGGAATTTCAAGTGTTGAAATTTTCAATAAGATTGCATACCTTCTATGAGATAGTTGGATTTCGATACCCACCGCGAGTAAGAGTTACTCCTGGGAGAGTTTTACACATTACAATTAGCCGATCAAGTAGGTGTCTAGAAAGGTGTTAACGGGGTTACGCCCCTGGAAAAACGAGGTTTACTTTAATTAGGTCCGTGCGAAAGCACGGGGAACCTCCCTCAAAGTATCGGCACTGGCCTGGCTGAAAGATTTTCGAACTTGTAGGGTGTAATTAATCCCGGCTAGTCTTTCCTTTTAGGGTTTGAAGGAAGATTTGACTAAAACAGTGGGAGACATCCTGATTAGATAAATTGATAACCAATCTAATCTTGTAAAAAGCGCACGCTGAGTGTTTTCTTCTCTCTCTCTTCAGGTAGCGACCATGTCACACCTTAATCAAGATAATAATACGGATGTATTGACCGAACACGCTTGTTATTCTGCGCTAGGGAACGTTGGTCCCGCTCTAACTTATAATTGTTATAAGACAGAGAAGGAAATTGGGGAATACCATATTTCCCATGCCGCCCAAACGAAAAAGTGCATGTTGATGCATCATCTTCGGGTGTGTTCATTACAGAGAACTGTTTCTCGGTATCATTTACGTCCTGGGTATGAGATACCAGATCAGGATCCCGCATATGTAATCTGTTACATGGGCTACAGATAGGTAGAGAACTGAGAACGGGTGATAAATTTCATGAGATAGAAACGGTGCAAGTATTGCAGCCAAGTCTGTTGGTCACTATCACCCTGTATTACCAGAATATATTGATTTTGAACGAATGATATTAGATACCGAACCTGATATACGACATCATATCAGTCTCTTTATTAGTAAAGAAAGGATATAATTTTGTATTGTTGGATAATGTTTTGAACATTTCCTATACAAGAGTTGATCATTTCATGTACGTTATCTAAAAGCATAGACGTTCTAAATCAAACTACAGTTCTTAGTATACAGAACACACACAAGAGGAAGAGTTAAGAAATGAACGAATCCTTCTTGAGGCATTATAGACTAGGTCATATCAATGCGACCCGACTAGCTGAAGTTACATATAGATGCATATTTAAATTAGTTTGAATTTACATCTTGTGAAACTTGCCGGTCATGTCATACAGATAAGATGACCACAGCTCCGTTTATTGGAAACAGAGAAAGAGTTAGTGAACTCTTGGGATTGATACACGCTGATGTATGAAAGTCCCCTGTCTACACATGCCAGGACAGGTTCTTTGTACTTCATTACATTCACTGATTATCTCTCAAGATCCGGACATATGTTCCTGTTGAAACACAAGTCTGGAACTTTTGAGAAATTCAATGAATATAAGTTAGAAGTAGAGAACCAAAAACGGGTATAAGTATTATGTCCTTTGATGAGATCAAGGAGGAGAATACTCGAGCACGTGATTCCTGGACTATTCTAAAGGAGAATGAGATTCTCTCTCAGCATTACTCCTCCGTATACACCACAGCACGTAGGTGCATCGGGGCGGAGCAATCACACCCTATTAAATATGGTGAGCTTTATGATGAGTACTACCGAGTTTCCTATTTCCTTTTGGGAGTTATGCACTTGAAAAGCTGCATACCTATTTGCATAGGGTTCCAATCAAATCAGATGCCTACTACTTCATATGTGATATGAAATAGGAAGAGCCCATATCTTAAGTATGTTAAGATTTGGGGTTGTCCAGCCTATGTCTAAAAGCATAATCTGGACAAGCTCGAGGCAAAGTCAGTTCTGTGGATGTTTGTTGGATATCCCAAGCATTCGCAAGGGAATATCTTCTACCAAACCGAGGAACAAAAGATGTTTTGTTTCTTAGCATGCCACCTTTGTGAAAGGGAATTTCTTGTGAAGAAATTATTGGTCATGAGGTAGAACTGGAAAGAGTTCCAGCTATACAAACAGCTAATGATTTGGTAGAACCAAAAGATTCAATAGTTTCCAACGAACCTCAGCCTCTCCACCGATCTAGTAGGGTTCCTCACCCACCTGAGAGATACTTCAGTTTTCTCTATGACAGTGGGAGCGAGGATTGCATCATGAGATGATGACCCAACTTATTTCGAGCTGGCCATCAGGAGTGGGACTATGTAAGAATGGCTGGATGCTTATCGATCTGAGATGGAATCCTTATACACCAACAAAGTATGGACTTTGGTTGCTCTATCTGAAGAGTTAAATCCCCATCAGGAGCAAGTATATCTTGAGAAGATTACTTGGTGTACATGGAAAAGTTGAGACTTTCAAAGCTATGCTTAAGTCCATCCAGATCCTACTTGCCACGGCTACATACCATGACTACGATATCTGGCGGTTGAGTGTCATGACTGCTTTTCTAAATATTGATTTGGAAGAGAGCGTCTATAAGTACACAGCCAGAGGGCTTCGTAGACAGTGGGACCAGCGGAAACATGAGCAAGATGATTTATGCGATAAATCAGGTATCGCGGAGTTGGAACGTCTGTTTTGATGTGGTAGTCAAAGAGTTTGACTTCATCAAAATGGTAGATGAACCTTGTATATACAAAAGGGTAGTAAGGAGTATGGTGGTGATCCTCATAGAGTACGTGGATGACATACTCTTGATAGGGAAGGAGTTTCCTATGCTACGCTCGGTCAATCTCCGCTTATCACAATGATTCTCCATATAGGATCAAGGTGATACCTCATAAATCCTGGGTTATGGATCTATGAGATAGATCTATTTGGATGTTAGAATTCTCACTAGTTGTAGTGAGATGGTATCAATGGATCCTGGGGAGAATCACTGGAAAAGTTCCAGGGTGATAAGGACGACTGAATGTCAGTCGTAGGCATTGTCTTTACCCTCAGTGGAGGGACGGTATGTTGGAAGAGTTCCAAGCTAGATACCGTGACTTACTAGACGATTAAAGGCAAGATACGTCGTTATCAAGGATGCTACCAAAGAGGCAGTCTGGATATATATAAGTTCATGAGATGAACTTCGTTCCTACCATTGTGTGACAATAGAGTTGTGGCTTTTGCCAAGGAACCCCCGTCCCATCAAAAATCCAGATATTCTTCTTAGGCAGTATCACCTGATCATGAAGATGGTTAATCTCCAGGGAGATCGAGGTTAGGAGAGTAGACACAGAGGACAACAGCGTGGATCCACTCACAAAGGCCTTTTTCCCAGTAGAGACTTTTATGGGATGGTTGAGTATGAGATACTTCAACCACAGCTAATTGTTGGGTATGCGATACCACAACAGATGGCCCTAGTGCAAGTGGGAGATTGTTAGTTATATGTATACTCTAGAGGCCATTACTGTACATACGATGTATATTGTAATGGATGCTTGGACATATATAGGGAGGACTTTCTTGCTCGACATGATAGTATGCTATCTGGTTGTACTTTATCTTAACATGTACGTTGATTGTCTCTATGTTACATGTTGATAAAGCCCTTAGGATATGTACTCGACTACTGGGACTATGATGAGATCATACTAGTGGGGCCACGGTAGTCGACGAGTACATCCTATAACTGTTCCTAGTCGAGGGTGTATCGAAATAGGGCATCGATACACCAGAGTAGACTAGCGTATACACATCTTGACCCATATGATGGGCGATGGATGATCCTATATCCATCGGTGTTTGACATCAAGGATAGTGTACGGGTGCTCAGTAGAGACTGGGTACACTGGACAGACTCGCCGAGAACTCCCAGATGGTATTATACCTCACGACAGATGGCAGTTCTCCGGTAACACTGGTACAGAGTAGTCTGTTGACCCGAGATCGTCATAGAGTCTTGTGTGATTCCCACTGTGCTTTGATTTCCATCATACCACGTCCAAGAGGGCGTGCAAAAAGGTGGCTTTTGGGTACAGTCCCGAATCATATGGAGGCAATGAGCGATAGGAGGGGATTCGTCTCTCCCGCTATAGGGAGTTGATGTTGTGTTGTGTTCGATTGGCTATAACTGGAAATCCTTGGCCAGGGTTGCTGAGATTTACTGGTAAGTGTTATCAGTAGTTTCTCAAACTGTTATAGACCTCATATCGACACGACTTATCAAGCTACCGGGGTCTGATGTTTACCACCCTTAGGCGAGATATGCGACATATCAGACGACGAGACCGGACTGTACGGGAGTGTTACTGATTGGATTCGCAGGAGAATGTACAGGCTTTCTTGTTGATCTTCTGATCGCTCAATACCTGGGTGGATGTTACGTTTAGCTGACCGCTTGCAGCTTGTGGGTGTTTGATATGATCATCACCTACTGCCGGCGTATTGATGATTCTTTAGAGTCCTACACAGAGGCTTCTTGGCTCAGACAAAATGGAGTAAGGGCACATATGTGATATGTGCAGGACCGAGGATAATGCGATATGAGATACCGTATTCTATTCTCGCGATATTTGATATCAGCCGGGTCATCGGATCAAGTGTTGATTCGATGAATCAGTAAATGAGATATTAGTCGGTTATATGCGATATAGCCGGATTGTCGGATCAAATGTTGATTCGATTATTTAATGTATAATTATATATATGATATATTAAACTACATTAACTAATATCAGCTCACTAAAAGATTCTTTTTCTCACTCGGGTAATACATTGATATATATGCGATATATGTTAATTGTATTATTTTATTTTATTACAATAAATATTATATATGTGATATATAATATTGTAACATGATATGGTTATTAATGCAACATGATTAGTGGAGATTAAACAAGGTTAGGGTTTGTTTTGGGTTAGTTCCTTCTTGATGCTTCTAGAAGGTTTCCTTTTTGTTTTTGCTAAGATATTTGTGAGTAACTCATTCTTTAACCCAACCCAAACCCTAGCTCTAGTTGAATCTCTACATGGGTTAGCCTTATCATGGTTAACCATGGTTGCATTATTAATCATTATCTTCCTTTCATTATTCATCACAAATGGATCACTATTCTTCTTCTTCTTCCTTTAGCTTAGCAAAGCTTTCTAGCTTTGATCCTTGTGATGAAAGTGAGTGATAATAAGAAAACAAATAAGAGCAAAAATCCTACTTCATCATCCTCATCTACTCTTTCCATTTAGATGAGGGTGTTCACTTCATTTTGAGAGTGAGAGCTTGTATTAACGAAACTTCAAGGTAGATCATCTTTGTTATCGAAGATCGGAAGCAACCTTGCATCATTCTCTTCGTGGAACCTCTCTAGAGTCCGGGACATCGATGATCGCAGCGAAGGGACCTCAACACGGAGCTTAAGAAGTGAAGGACCGGATCTACAAAGGTTGTAATCCCTCTCACTTAGTGTTAAAAAATGTTTAACATGCTTGTTTTCGCCTAAACTCTAGTTTAAAGATCCGGCTTTGGGTTGTTCGGCATGGCTAAATTTTAAATCGGGCATGGTTGATGCCTCGTAGACCCTTGTGCGTGTGCCTAGCATCCTTACATAATTGATGGGACTGGATTGATTCTGGTCAATGCAAGGAAAACAAACCTATATATGATGTTGTTGGAACCAAGTTTTTTTTTAAAAAACTGACATTACAAACGTTCTCTTTTGGTTTGCACAGTGGTATTCGGTTATGAATATGCAGCACCTCATTCGACGAGGCAAGAGCCGAGATCCCTTCATCGGGAGTGACCCCTTGGGCAGAAGTTTGCGTCAGGGTAATAACTTCACTATAGTCGATAACTTTTTTGCTTTGCATCATGGTATTTAGTTTGGAATATCCTGCACCACATTCGACGAGGAAAGAGCCGAGATCCCTTCACCAGGAGTGACCTCTTTAGCAAAAGTTTTCGCCACTATACATTTGTAAAACCACTCGGTTCCTTCAACGATATCAAGTTCATTACGTTAAAGGTTTTTCACTTAAAACCAGCCGTAGTCCTCCGTCATTTCAGATTAGTATTGCTTAGTATTCGCGCTACGTTTTTCGTTGCTATTTATCGAGGCGCAGTGTGCGATAGCTTTGTAATGCTTTTCTGTTGCATGGACAAGTGGATTGGTTAGGACGATCGTACGACTTTGTTGATTATTCGTCAAGGGCCGTGCGGGTGGGTTTAACGCAATCAAGATAATGACGGGTTGAACTTGACTAGGACCTTTTGATTTGTTGATTATTCATCAATGTCACTTGGGTCCTAGGGGTAAAAAATTACATCGGGAGTTTCAAACATATAGGAAACTTGCCAGGCATGCGCATACCTTCTGGAGTGTGGTGACTTGAGTGGATTCCATCAAGTTATCATGCGATGATATTTGGATGCCGATTCCCACTGTTGAGTTGGTTTACTGCTCGGGTGATTTTAGATGATCCCGACTAATTCTTCTTTTGGGTTTGGAGGAGAATTTGATGAAACAGTGGGAGACATCCTAATTAGATAAAATGATTAACCATTTTGATCTAGGTTAGAGAGCACGCTGAGTGTTTCTTTTCTCTCTCTCTGGCAGGGACCATGGCCTGACCCTAAACTAAAACTCATGGACCAAGTTAACCGAACCTTCTTAAATCATATTGGCTTTTGGATTGTCAAAGTTGCATACATCATTGTCACTCCTACTTTTACTCTTTCCATTTCTCCGTAACAATCTGTATTACTATGAAGATCCCCTTTTATTGGATATGACCATCGTATAGTTACATATGAACTTGAAGAAACGTGTTTCAGATTCGATGATGGTTTCCGGTTTGGAGAAATTGAATAGGATTATTCGGTTGTCTTTTCCTTTTACCTTCTCTCAGGTTACGAGGGCTCCTGGTATTAGGAGAGTACACCTATTACGTCTATTGGATAGTCTTCTTCCAAACCATAGGCAGGTGCCGAACGGTAGGGAAGGAAGAAAACCAATTAGCCTAAAGTGTAGTGTACAGAAGGTAATAAATGATGACAAATAAAAGGATTAGAAAGAGGGAAAAGTAAATTGCGACTGCTATCGTTCACGACAAAGCCGCGTATATCATTGCCATTCGTACTTCACCTTTGCATTTCTCCGGTTCAGGAGAAATTGAATAGGATTATTCAGGTTGTCTTTTATCATTACCTTCTCTCAAGTTATGAGGGCTCCTGGTTTTTAGGAGGGTACACCTATTACACTTATTGTATAGTCTTCTTCCAAACCATAGGCTGGTGCCGAAAGGTAGGGAAGGAAGAAAATCAATTAGCCTAAGTGTGGTGTACAGAAGGTAATAAGTAATGACAAATAAAGGATTAGAGAGATGGCAAGGAAATATACGGTTACAGTCATGAATCTGGATAATGGAAGAGGCGTTACTAGGAATACCCGGATACCCCATCAAAACATTTTCATGTTTCAGTTTCACTGTGCGTTGTTAATTGAAAACTGATTTCGCAATTAGATCCTTACTCCAAGGTATGTATTTACTAGATTTGTTTCTCACATCTGTATAGTATTACAGATGATGAGTGGTAGTAAGATATTGGGAATTGGGTGATTATATCTTCATTATATCGGAATTCATTATAATTGGTGATATTTGAGGAAATCACATGGGTTTGTTCCTGACAGGCAATATTTGGTTTTGAATATCCGTAGTTATACACCAATTTCAAACTGATATATCTGTACGTTTATTCTATAAAGTGAGATATAACTTTTTGAAATTATGTTTATGACATTTACCTATATCAGTTGATGGTTAGGTAAGAAGCATTCAACAACGGTGTAATTCTTCTTAACCATGGTACAGTTTTTCAACCCACGACGTACAGGGTATGAGTTATTAAACTCAGGTGACTTATACAAAGTATTGTATGTTGTCCAGTGTCCATTAGGACAAAGGGGTTGGTGCTCGTTCTATATTCTGTTTACTTATTACTTCTCCAATTTTAGACAAGTATTTCGATGAAACACAATGTCTAAGTTTTGAGAAGTTATAGGTATAAGAATAAAGTAGAGAACCATATGTTGCAAGTATCAGGATTCTTCAAGGTCATCGAAGATGTAGATACTTGTGTTTTGTATTTCGTTGATAGTAATGGTTTTGAGAACTTGCTTCTCTTTCAGGTTACTTATATATGGATGCACTCCTAGATGAGTAATGCTGCTTGGCCACATTCCACTTAATTGGCATGCACTGGAGACAGCTGCATGATTTGAATCTGGTTCTAATTAAATTAGTGCCTTTGTTTCTATATTGTATATAGAATGGATCGTATCTTGACGATGTTGATTTATATGGAGTTGTCCGGCTTATGCTTGAAACCAGAATCCGGATAAACTCAAGGCACGTTTCAGTAGTGACAGTTTGTGGGTTATCCCGGGCTATGACGAGGGTTAACTTTCTACCATCTAGAAGATCAATGGTTATATTGTTCTTGAATCACCACCAGTTTTAGTAAAATGGATTCTTTTCAGAAAACATTAGTGGGAGAATGGTAGAACTGGAAGTGATTCCAGAACCACAAACGATTACTGAAAATTTAATAGAACTTAAAGATTCAATTGGTTTTAACATTCCATTAGCCACTCCGCAGATATGGTGGGTAACCTCAGGCACCCAAGAAATACTTCGGTCTTCTCAGAAATGGTGATAGGGAGGTTCTTGTTTCCCCAGACTTGCCATTGCTGCTATTCTAGACTATGAGACCCGGCAGGAGGATGAGTATAACGCCGTTTTAAACTAGCTTTAGAAATGCACGCGTATATGACTCTGCCAGAGGGTTGTTGTAATCACTGGAAGCAGCGAAAGCATAGTGGACAAGTAGCTTGTGTCTATTTATAGACTACAGCAGGTATAGGGGAGATAGATCATCTATTTTTGATGTGACAGTCATAGGCTTTGACTTCATCAAAATAGGTGATGGATCTGGTAAGAAGGTAGTAGGGTGTGATGTCCTGGTATTTGGATGACATGCACTTTATACGAAGTGAAATTCCTATACTACGATCGGTTATACGGTGGTTGTCACACAGTTGTTTCTCCATATAGGATATGGATATAATATCAGGCATTCTGGTTACTAGATCATTGATTTTAGATCTAGATTTGGGAAGTTTCCCAATTTGGGTACTTTGACGCTATTCTAAAGGTGTTTTATAATGGATGACTCCTGGCATGGTAGTATACCTGCAGGTGATGGAGTCACCCTCTTTAAAAGATGTCTTTCAGACTAAAGGGGAGAGGGATTTGCATGATTGGATTATCACTTGCTTAGGCAATTGAGTCAATCATGAGATGTCAAGTACCACACCAGATATTATTTTTGAACTAGCTGCAATAAGTTTATATATTAATCCAATCCTGGAGAATTGTTGGGAAGCAGTAATGAACATAAGTGAATGTTCTAGGGATATGGTAACGGCAGCCTCTTTCGGGAGACGGTTATCATTCCAGGCTTCCAAGGTGACATGGATAACAGAGCGACTGTCAGAGTTTTAGTTTTTCCTCTTTTGAGGGATGGTATGTTGAACTGGTGGTCTAAGCGGATACTGAGGAAGGTATGGCACAGGATATTGATTAAATTCAGTGGACAATACAGTCTAAGAAGTTTGCTGGATTTGGAGTTCATTTGTGAACTGGGTCCCATCAGATATCCAGACAAATTCTAAGACAGGTATTGCTCATTTCGGTAGATAGCTTTCTCCGCGAAGTTGAGATATAGAGAGATATAGAAAGGAACATTGCAGTGGATCCACTCACTGATGTCATTTCTCGAACACAATAGTTTCGCAAACGAGCTTTGCGAGACTGATTACTAGAGGAGTTGGGTGTTCGGTATCACACGGGCTGTGAGTATGCGACACCACAATAATTAGCCTTAAGTGCAAGTGGGAGATTGTTGGCTATAGTGCCCTCAAGGCAATTATCATAGTCGCAGGCAGGTGATTATGATGATTGAGGGAGGACCTATACTGATAGAACAGTCTTACTCTGTTAGTTATATGTATGCCCTAGAGGCCATTACTATACATAGGATGTATATTGTAGTGGATGCTTGGACATATATAGGGAGGACTTTCTTGCTCGACATGATAGTATGCTATCTGGTTGATCTTTACCTTAACGTGTACACTGATTGTCTCTCTGTTACATGTTGGTAAAGCCCTTAGGATGTGTACTTAACTACCTGGACTATGATGCGGATCATACTAGTGGGGACATGGTAGTCCATAAGTACATCCTTCAAAGTCCCTAGTTGTGGGTATATCGAAACGGGGCATTGATATACCAGAGTAGACTAGCGTATACCTTCTCGACCCATACAGATGGGCGATGGATGATCCCATATCCATTGGTGTTTGACATCGGAGATGATATACGGGTGCTCAGTAGAGACTGGGTACACTGGACGGACTCGCCGAGAACTCCCAGATGGTATTATACCTTACTTCAGATGGCAGTTCTCTGGTGACACTGGTACAGAGTAGTCTGTTGACCCGAGATCGTCATAGAGTCTTGTGTGGTTCCCACTGTGCTTTGATTTCCACCTTACCACGTCCAAGAGGGCGTGCAAAACGGTGGTTTTTGGGTACAGTCCCGAATCACATGGAGGCAATGAGCGATAGGAGGGGTTTTGTCTCTCCCGGTATAGGGAGTTGATGTTGCGCTGTGTTCGATTGGCTATAACCGGAAATCCCTGGCCAGGGTTGCTGATATTTACTGGTAAGTGTTACCAGTAGATTCTCGAATTGTTATAGACCTCATATCGACATAACTTATCGAGCTATTGGGGTCTGACGTTTACCACCCCTAGGCGAGATATGCGACATATCAGACGATCAGACCGGACTGTACGGTAAGTGTTACTGGTTGGATTCACAGGAGTGTGAGTGGGCTTGCTCGTCGATCTTCTGATCGCTCAATACCCGGGTGGCCGTTACGTTTAGCAGACCGCTTGCGGCTTGTGGGTGTTTGATATGATCATCACCTGCTGCCGGCGTATTGACGAGTCTTTAGAGTCCTACACAGAGGTTTCCTGGCTCAAGCGAAACGAAATAGGAGCGCATATGAGATATGTGCGGGACCGAGAATCATGCGTGTATGTGATACCGTATTTCATTCTCGCGATAAATGTATCGATTGGTTATATGCGATATAACCTAGTTATCGAATCAAGTATTGATTCGATAAAACGATACATTGTATACTAGTCGGTTGTGTGCGACATGACCGGATCATTGAATCAAGTGTTGATTTAATGATTTAATGCATAATTATATATTTGATATATTACTTTGCATTAACTAGTATCGGTTCACTTTTAAATAGATTTTCTCACTTGTTTGTGCACATTGTATATATGATATATATTTTTTTTTGTGCACAAGATTGTATCATGTTTGATGATACATGCTTGTTTGGGTTTGTGTAAAGAATTAAACCATGGTTACTTAAGTGGTTAGGGTTTCATTTCCTTTTCTCATTTATTTATCTATTTATTCTTTTTGGAAAAATATTTAGCATAATGTAAAATGGTGGCTTTCTTTGGATGCATGTTGAAGCTTCATGAAGCTTTGACCAAGTGACCATTTTGTCTCCATGCTTAACCCTAACCATTCCCACTAACCATGATTTATGCTCTACACTTGACCATGGTTATGATTATGATAAGTATTCATTTACTTTTTGTTTTTGAATTAACTTATCATAATATTCATCTTCTTCTTCTTCTTCTTCACTTGAAGAAAGCTTGCTTCATCAATGGTGACTTGATGAAAAGAGTGAGAAATCCAATTCTAAAGTGAACCCACTTCCTATTTCTTCATCCTCTACCTCTTGCCAAGTAGTAGAGTGTGTTTTCTTCACAAGTTTCATGACTTGGTGAAGTTGGAGCTTGATCTAGCGATGCCTCGACGTAGATCATCTTCGGCATCGTCGTCGATGACCTAGCCCGCTTTTTCTCCGATGAAGCCGACGCTAGAGCCCGGGATTCCATTTGGACAGCGAGGAGACTTCATTGCGGAGCTATGGAGGTGGAGGACCGGATCTACAAAGGTTGTATTTCCGTACTCTTAGTTAAAGTAGTTAGCTAGTTGCTTTGTCACCTAAACTTCTAGCCAACGATCCGTATTAGGGTTTCTCGGCACCCCTAAAATTTGAAATTGGCATGGTTGATGCCTTGTGAGACCTCTTGAGAGTGCCTAGGAACCCTACAGTGGTATCAGAGCCTAGCTAGAGCCTTAGGCGATGCGTAGACGAAGTTTGAAACCCGAACGAACCCGAAACCCTAAACCAAACATGCTCTCTGGACTTTTTCTAAAATCTGGGATTTTTCCACATTAAAAATGCTTAAAAAATTCAGCAGGGAAATCTAAGAATTACGGTGCAAAATTTTTTCCATGAACTGTTCATAGTGCGGCGGAACCGCGGCAGAAGCCCAGCTTCTGCGGCGGTTCCGCGGCCAATTGATGACGTCAGCTTCCCGTTTTTGCACAGTAATTCCTCTTTTCTGGTGCTGGATTTTCTGGGAATTTTTAATATTTATTCAAGAGTTGAATTTTCTGGGGTTGTTTTGGGGATTCGATGTTCGATCGGATTATTAAATTTTGTCTATGTGGCTTTCCGGATAAATTTTAGAATATGTTAAAAAGTTCGACCGGATATAAATACCCACCTTTTCCCCTGTCGGGAAATTTCCAAGTGTTGAATTTTTCCGTGGTTTAACGACGTTCTAAGTAGTGCAAGTAACGCGATGGTCCCTCTAGAAGACAACAAACCTTAACTCGATTATGTGACCGTCTTGAACTGCCTTTTGAACCTTCGGGTTTGGGGCAGTACGGCGTGCCACATGTGAGGCGTTGGCTTGACCCTTCTACGGCCAGACCGTTGGTACTGAGGCACGAAGTGAATGTCTTTGAACTTATTTCATGAGTTGAGCTGTTTCGGGAAAACTTGGGTGTTCGAATGTTCAATCGGAAAGTTTAACATTTTCTGTTTATCCGGAATGTGATACAACAATTGGAATTCACAATAAGTTATGAGATAACTGAATGAATGTTATAAACATAGCAGTTTAGTCTCACTTGATCGGTTGCCACGGAATTTTGATATGATCAAAAGTCCATCGCAATCACGTAGCGTAGGCGGATACTCGCCGGGTAAACTTAATAGACAGCCTCACTCCATAGCCCCGACCAAGTGACTGTAGGAGAACTCCGTCGCCGAAAGCATCCGTTCGGGTGCTCGCGGTAGCGGTGTTCCGCCTTGCTGCACTTCGTCGACGGCGTCGGGGGTGCGGCCGCCTATTAAAGTTTGCAACGAGCATTCGATCAGGATGTCGGGAATCTTGTTGAATTGCCCGACTTGATATTGAAAAGTGTTTTCGATAATGAGACTAAAATGCGGGGTTTATAATTGTTAGGCATGCGATGACTAAAGAATTCATTTGTTCAGGCATGCGATGTCTGAGGTGGTTGCGGATTCCAACTGTTGTAGTTTTACACTTTCTTTTCTGTGACCGTAAGTGTAATATGTGATATCGCCGGTTTCGTTGCTATATGTCAACGACAATTGGGATGCGCATGTTTGCTTACGTTGATGACATGTGATGTTATGTGTTGCTGGATATGTTATATTGGATCGTCGTGTTTGAATAGCCGGGGTTTTTTATGTGAGATGAGTGTTTTTCATTTTCATTCATGTAAAAACTTGTATATAATATTCTTTTATTTGGGGCACTTCCAGGTTGCGGAAGATGTCACCGTTTGTATATTATTTACTTTTCCGCACTAGGATAGACCCAAGGAGGGGAGCACAAGTAACCGGGTTCTGGAGTCCAGTGGGAGACCAACTCGAGGAGTCGAGTCTGGGTCTCCTAACTCTAGAATTGGTAGGGTTGCTTGCCACTCTCGTAGGGGTCTAGGGGTGTGGGTTTGGCTATTCATCACGACCGTGGAATCCGTGTTTTATACTGGCTCGTATTGAAAACACGGTCGTCCTAGTATATCCAATATTTCATATGTTTCTTCTGCTGTGATTTATCTGTGATGTGATCATGTGATATTCTGTGACAGATATTATATATAGTATATATGATATATTATATAGGCGTTACTTATGTTTTACACCCGCGCTACCCCTGCCCCGCTCTGCCGTTAGTTACCTAACCTAACGGTGCACGAGGGGACATCGAGGCGAATGCGGATGGCATAAGTGTGTTGGAGATAGTGCCCTCAGAGTCAATTATTGGGTCACAGGTACGTGATTGCAATGATTGAGGGAGGACCTATCCCGGTAGGACAGTCTTACTCGAGATGATAGTATGCTATCTGGTTTACCTTTATCATCGTGTACTGCTTTAGGTGACCTTACAGGTCGCTATTACACATTGATAGAGCCCCTAGGATTCTTGCTTGACCACCAGCAGTATGAGGGCGATCATATAAGTGGGAGCTGGGGGTCTATAAGCATATCCTTAAAAGGTCCCTAGTCGTGGGAGTTTCGAGACAGGGCATTGATACTCCAGAGTAGACTAGTGTATACAGTCGAGACCCCGACGAAGGGCGGTGGCCGGTCTCACAAGCCACTGGTGTCAGTTAGTTCACCTAAGATGAATACAGGTGCTCATTGGGTTATGAGTACACCGGACAGGACTCGCCGGGAACATGCTAGTTGGTCATATACCAGACGTCAGATGGCAGTTCCCTGGTGACATGTGTATAGGTTAGTTCATCGACCTGGGGATCGTCATTTGTCTCGTGTGAGTTCCCACTGTACTTTGATTACTACCCTACCACGGCTCAAAGGAGTCGTGCAAACAGGTTTTAGTTGGGTACAGTCCCGAGCCACATGGAGGCAGTGAGCGTATCTTCAGGGGTTCGTCTCTCCCGGTATTGGGGGTGAGGTCGTGCTGTGTCTAGGAGAGCCATTACACGAAGTCCTTGGCCAAGGCAGGAGATTTACTGGTAGGTATTCCAGTAGTATCTCAGGGTGTTCTGGGCTACACTCCGACACGACTTGTACCGCTTTTGGGGGTCTGACTTTTACCAACCCCCTAGGCCCGCCATGCGATACTCATAGACGAACGGACCGGACTGTACGGATATTGTCACTGACAGGCTCAGTAGGGTGTCAGGCTGAGTTCGCTCACAGACGTCCCTTTTGGTCAATACCTGGTAGCCCGTTACGTATTGGCTTATACTTCTGACGTGCTAGTGGTTAAATCCACAACCAAGGTGTTGACGAGTCTTTAGAGTCCCCCACATTCAGTTACTCAGCATTCGGGCAAAAAGTTGTAGAGGCCGTATGGAGATATGGCAAGGTCCGATCAGATACGTGCGGTATTGCACGGATCTGGATAGGACAGTTTGTACTATAGGCCGTATGGAAATATGGCAGGGTTCGATCAGATACGTGCGGTATTGCATGGATCAGGATCGAACGGATATTACTAGCCGGCTTTGGTTTAAGCCGGATCCTAGTATAGTACAGTATAGATTTTGTCTCATTGCATTTGTATTTCGGTCGGAATACAAATGCGGGTGTGTATGCACAGTATCGGGGTTTTCCTGTAATTTATTACGGGACTAGTTTTCCGGGGTTGCCAGTTTGCTTTTCGTTTCGGCCGATTTCCTTTGTATCGTTCATTGGCCGAAGATTGGTGGAGGAGGGCTTATTTGCATTGTTGCAAATAAGCATTTGTGGAGGGGGTCTTTGCATATGTTTGTATCATGATGGTTTCATGATGGAGCCCCATCCATTGACCTTGCATGACTTTTATCTTCATGATGGCATGACTTTTTGAGTCATCATGGTTGTTGATTTGGCTTTGGATTTGAAATGGAAGTGGTTTTTGATCATTATCTTTTTTTTTTCTCCATGAATTAATTCATCCCAATTTTTCTCCACCCATTTCTTGAGTGGGGCCGGCCACATGAGCTGTGAGAGAGGGGAAGAGGTTTAATTATTTGTGTGAAAAATTCCTTCATGTATTTTGGTGGACCCCCCCCCCCCCCAATTTGTGTGTATGCAGTGATGTGATTAATTCTTTTTGGCATGGTTTTTTTTGGGCATACTGCACACACATATTTCCAGTGAGCATGTATGGTTTCTGGCCGAGCTCCATTTTGGAGGGATGCTCCTTTTTTTCCTAGCAAGCATCCATGAAATTCTAGGGTACAAATTCCTCCAAAAATGGCAACCTTATAAACCCCAAAGAGACAACTGTTCTACACTATTCTACAACATATCTTGGGCACGTCGACTAGCCAGATTCGTGCCCGAGTTGCCTCGGCATTGAGGTGGGAGCCCGTAAAAGAAGTAGGCGATGTGGTGCACTTCCGGCGACGATGTGGAGACAGGACATTCCGCGGGAGATCGGGAGCATGACGAGAAGACCGGAGGACACGCATCTGTCGGTATATCTCTATTCCCTATCTTGTAGTTAGCTAGGACTAGTTAATGGTTCGATCCGGGTTTTAGTGCGCGGTGGTGCCGGTTTGCTAAGTTCACAAAATTAAAGTTTATCACCGCTTCCGCATTTGGCCGTCGGATTGACGGCCGGGGCGCCGCCGTGCACTTACAAAGTGTACGTCGTATTTATCTGTGATGTTTAGGTACTTAAATGATGGGACTTCATTAATGTGATTAATGAAAGAAAAAAAACCTAAGATGTTGTAGAATCGAATTTCAAAAATAAAACAGGTAGCTACAGTTCTTGCTTTGCACAGAGGTATATATGATATATCCTGCACCTTATTCGATAAGGAAAGGACCGAGATCCCTTCACCGGGAGTGACTCCTTTAGCAATAACTGGAAATGCTACACACTCGGTTTGTCTTTTGATTGCTTTTAAGTGTTTTTGCTTTGCACAGTGATATATGTAATATATCCCGCACCTCATTCGACGAGGAAAGGACCGACGATCCCTTCACCGGGAGTGACTCCTTTAGCAAAACTAGAAAAGCCTCAAAAACAACTCCATTTTCAAAATCATTTGATTCTACAACGATATCAAGTTCATTACGCAATAGGTTTTCAGAAAAACCTGTCGTAGCCCTCCGTCATTTCAGATAAGTACTAGTTTGTATTCGTGCTACGTTTGTTGACTATGTTAAGGCGTAGTGTGCGTAGCTAATTAGTGCTTATCTGCATAAGCATATGATGCGATTGGATTAGGGTAGTCGTGCGACTTTGTTGACTATGTTAAGGGTCGTGCGGGTGGGTTTAATTCAATCGGGAAATGACGGGATGAACTTGACTAGCACTTATGATTTGTTGACTATGTTAAGGTCATATAGCTGCTAGGGGCAAAATATTATCGGGAATTTCAAGTGTTGAAATTTGCAATGAGATTGCATACCTTCTATGAGATAGTTGGATCCCGATACCCACTGCGAGTAAGAGTTACTCCTGGGAGAGTTTTACACATTACAATTAGCCGATCAAGTAGGTGTCTAGAAAGGTGTTAACGAGGTTACGCCTCTGGGAAAACGAGGTTTACATTAATTAGGTTCGTGCGAAAGCACGGGGGACCTCCCTCAAAGTACCGACACTGGCCTGGCTGAAAGATTGGCGAACTTGTAGTGTGTAATTAATCCCGGCTAGTCTTTCCTTTTTAGGTTTGAAGGAAGATTTGATAAAAAGCAGTGGGAGCCATCCTGATTAGATAAAATAATAACCAATCTGATCTTGCAAGAGCATACGCTGAGTGTTTTCTTCTCTCTCTCTCCAGGTAGCGACCATATCACGCCTTAATCAAGATAATAATACGGATTATTGACCGAACCCGCTTGTTATACTGAGCTGGGGAACGTTGGTCCCGCTCCAACTTATAATTGTTATAAGACAGAGCAGGAAATAGGGGATTACCAGAATTCCCGTGCCGCCCAAACGAAGAGAGTGCATGCTGATGCATCATCTTCGGGTGTGTTCATTACAGAGAACTGTTTCTCAGTATCCTTTACGTCCTGGGTATGTGATACCAGATCAGGATCCCAGATATGTAATCTGTTACATAGGGCTACAGAAAGGTAGAGAACTGAGAACGGGTGATAAGTTTCATGAGGCAGAAAACGGGGCAAGTGTTGCAGCCAAGTCTGTTGGTCACTGTCACCCTGTATTACCAATACATTGATTATGAACGAATGTTATTAGATACCGAACCTGATATACAAAATCATATCTGTCTCTTTATTAGTAAAGAAACGGTAAAATTTTGTATTGTTGGATAATGTTTTGAACATTTCCTATATCAAAAGTTGATCGGTTGAGGCACGTTATCTAAAAGCGTTGATGTTCTAAATCAAACTACAGTTCTTAGTATACGGAACACACACAAGAGGAAGAGTTCAGAAATGAACGAATCCTTCTTGAGGCATTGTAGACTAGGTCATATCACTGCGACCCGACTAGCTGAAGTTACATGTAGATGCATATTTAAATCAGTTTGAATTTACATCTTGTGAAACTTGCCAGTCATGTCACAAAGATAAGATGACCAGAGCTCTGTTTAATGGAAACAGAGAAAGAGTTAGTGAACTCTTGGGATTGATACATGTTGATGTATGTAAGGTCCCCTGTCTACACATGCCAGGACCGGTTCTTCATACTTCGTTACATTCTCTGATAATCTCTCAAGATTCAGACATATGTTCCTGTTGAAACACAAGTCCGAACCTTTTGAGATATTCACAGAATATGATTTATAAGTAGAGAACCAAAATACGGGTATAAGTATTATGTCCTTTGATGTGATCAAGGAGGAGAATACTTGAGCACAGAAATCCTGGATTATTCTAAAGGAGAATGAGATTCTCTCTCAGCATTACTCCCTCGTATACACCAAAGCACGATGGTATATCGGGGCGGAGCAGATGCACCCTATATGATATGGTGTGCTCTATGATGAGTACTACTGAGTTACCTATTTCCTTTTTGGCAGTTATGCACTTGAGAAGCTGCATACCTATTGAATTGGATTCGAATCAAATTTAAGCCTACCGCTTCATATGTGATATGGAAAGGGAAGAGCCCATATCTTAAGTTAGTTAAGATTTGGGGTTGTCCAGGCTATGTTTAAAAGCAAAATCCGGACAGGCTCGAGGCAAGGTCTGTTATGTACAACTGGAAAGGTTCCAGCTATACAAAACAACAGCAGATGATTTGGTAGAACCAAAAGATTCAGTAGATACCAACGAACCTCAGCCTCTCCGCCGATCTAGTAGGGTTTTCTCACCCACCTGAGAGATACTTCGGTTTCTCGATGACAGTGGGAGCGAGGATTGCATCATGAGATGATGACCCAACTAGCTTCGAGCTGGCCATCTAGAGTAAGACTCTGTAAGAATGGCTGGATGTTTATCGATCTGAGATGGAATCCTTATACACCAACAAAGTATGGACTTTGGTTGCTATATCTGAGGGGTTAAATCCCCATCAGGAGCAAGTATATCTTGAGACGATTACTTGGTGTAGATGGAAAAGTTGAGACTTTCAAAGCTAGACTTGTTAAAGCTTTTCGTCATTGACCAGGCGTGGATAATGATGAAACCTTTTCAAGTGGCTATGCTTAAGTCCATCCAGATCCTACTTGCCATGGCTACGTACCATGACTACGATATCTGGCGGTTGGGTGCCATGACTGCTTTTCTAAATGATGTTTTAGAAGTGAACGTCTATAAGTACACAGCCAGAGGGCTTCGTAGACAGTGGGAGCAGCGGAAACGTGTACAAGATGCTTTATAGGATAAAGCAGGTATCGCGGAGTTGGAACATCTGTTTTGATGATTTAGTCAAAGAGTTTGACATCATCAAAATGGTAGATGAACCTTGTATAAACAAAAAGGTAGTAGGGAGTATGGTGACGATCCTCGTAGAGTACGTGGATGACATACTCTTGATAGGGAAGGAGTTTCCTATGCTGCGCTCGGTCAATCTCCGCTTATCATAATGGTTCTCCATATGGATCAAAAATGATACCTCCTAAATCCTGGATTTTGGATCTATGAGATAGATCTAAATGGATGTTAGGATTCTCACTAGTTGTAGTGAGATAGTATCAACCGATCCTCGGGAGAATCACTGGAAGGGTTCCAGGGTGATAAGGACGACTGAAAGTCAGTCACAGGCATTGTATTTACCTTCAGTAAAGGGACGGTATGTTGGAAGAGTTCCAAGCTAGATACCGTGGCATACTAGACGATAAAGGCTGGATACATCGCTACTTAAGATGCTACCAAAGAGGCAGTCTGGATGTATATTTGTTCATGAGATGAGCTTAGTTCCTCCCATTGTGTGACAATGGAGTTGTGGCTTAAGCCAAGGAACGACCGTCCCATTAGTGATCCAGACATATTCTAAGGCAGTATCACCTTATCATGGAGATGTTTGATCTCAAAGGGATCGAGGTTAGGAGAGTAGACTCAGAGGACAACACGGCGGATCCACTCACGAAGGCCTATTCCCAGAGAGAGATTTTTATGGGATGGTTGAGTATGGGATACTGCAACCACTGCTACAGATGGCCCTAGTGCAAGTGGGAGATTGTTAGTTATATGTATGCCCTAGAGGCCATTACTATACATAGGATGTATATTGTAGTGGATGCTTGGACATATATAGGGAGGACTTTCTTGCTCGACATGATAGTATGCTATCTGGTTGATCTTTACCTTAACGTGTACACTGATTGTCTCTCTGTTACATGTTGGTAAAGCCCTTAGGATGTGTACTTGACTACCTGGACTATGATGCGGATCATACTAGTGGGGACATGGTAGTCCATAAGTACATCCTTCAAAGTCCCTAGTCGTGGGTATATCGAGACGGGGCATTGATATACCAGAGTAGACTAGCGTATACCTTCTCGACCCATGCAGATGGGCGATGGATGATCCCATATCCATTGGTGTTTGACATCGGAGATGATATACGGGTGCTCAGTGGAGACTGGGTACACTGGACGGACTCGCCGAGAACTCCCAGATGGTATTATACCTTACGTCAGATGGCAGTTCTCTGGTGACACTGGTACAGAGTAGTCTGTTGACCCGAGATCGTCATAGAGTCTTGTGTGGTTCCCACTGTGCTTTGATTTCCACCTTACCACGTCCAAGAGGGCGTGCAAAACGGTGGTTTTTGGGTACAGTCCCGAATCACATGGAGGCAATGAGCGATATGAGGGGTTTCGTCTCTCCCGGTATAGAGAGTTGATGTTGCGCTGTGTTCGATTGGCTATAACCGGAAATCCCTGGCCAGGGTTGCTGAGATTTACTGGTAAGTGTTACCAGTAGATTCTCGAATTGTTATAGACCTCATATCGACACGACTTATCGAGCTATTGGGGTCTGACGTTTACCACCCCTAGGCGAGATATGCGACGTATCAGACGATCAGACCGGACTGTACGGTAAGTGTTACTGGTTGGATTCACAGGAGTGTGAGCGGGCTTGCTCGTCGATCTTCTGATCGCTCAATACCCGGGTGGCCGTTACGTTTAGCAGACCGCTTGCGGCTTGTGGGTGTTTGATATGATCATCACCTGCTGCCGGCGTATTGACGAGTCTTTAGAGTCCTACACAGAGGTTTCCTGGCTCAAGCGAAAGGAAATAGGAGCCCATATGAGATATGTGCGGGACCGAGAATCATGCGTGTATGTGATACCGTATTTCATTCTCGCGATAAATGTATCGATTGGTTATATGCGATATAACCTAGTTATCGAATCAAGTATTGATTCGATAAAACGATACATTGTATACTAGTCGGTTGTGTGCGACATGACCGGATCATTGAATCAAGTGTTGATTTAATGATTTAATGCATAATTATATATTTGATATATTACTTTGCATTAACTAGTATCGGTTCACTTTTAAATGGATTTTCTCACTTGTTTGTGCACATTGTATATATGATATATATTTTTTTTTGTGCACAAGATTGTATCATGTTTGATGATACATGCTTGTTTGGGTTTGTGTAAAGAATTAAACCATGGTTACTTAAGTGGTTAGGGTTTCATTTCCTTTTCTCATTTATTTATCTATTTATTATTTTTGGAAAAATATTTAGCATAATGCAAAATGGTGGCTTTCTTTGGATGCATGTTGAAGCTTCATGAAGCTTTGACCAAGTGACCATTTTGTCTCCATGCTTAACCCTAACCATTCCCACTAACCATGATTTATGCTCTACACTTGACCATGGTTATGATTATGATAAGTATTCATTTACTTTTTGTTTTTGAATTAACTTATCATAATATTCATCTTCTTCTTCTTTTTCTTCTTCTTCACTTGAAGAAAGCTTGCTTCATCAATGGTGACTTGATGAAAAGAGTGAGAAATCCAATTCTAAAGTGAACCCACTTCCTATTTCTTCATCCTCTACCTCTTGCCAAGTAGTAGAGTGTGTTTTCTTCACAAGTTTCATGACTTGGTGATGTTGGAGCTTGATCTAGCGATGCCTCGACGTAGATCATCTTCGGCATCGTCGTCGATGACCTAGCCCGCTTTTTCTCCGATGAAGCCGACGCTAGAGCCCGGGATTCCATTTGGACAGCGAGGAGACTTCATTGCGGAGCTATGGAGGTGGAGGACCGGATCTACAAATGTTGTATTTCCGTACTCTTAGTTAAAGTAGTTAACTAGTTGCTTTGTCGCCTAAACTTCTAGCCAACGATCCGTATTAGGGTTTCTCGGCACCCCTAAAATTTGAAATTGGCATGGTTGAAGCCTTGTGAGACCTCTTGAGAGTGCCTAGGAACCCTACATACTCGAGATGATAGTATGTTATCTCGTTTGTCTTTATCATCATGGTGATAGAGCCTATAGGATTCTTGCTTGACTATCTGTATTATGATGGCGATCATATAAGTGGGAGCTGGGTGGTCTATAAGAACATCCTTAAATGTCCCTAGTCGTAGGAGTTTCGAGACTGGGCATCGATACTCCAGAGTAGACTAGTGTATTCTGATCGAGACCCCGACGAGGGGCGGTGGCCAGTCTCACAAGCCATTGGTGTCAGTTTGTTCACCTAAGATGTATACAAGTGCTCATTGGGTTATGAGTACACAGGACGGACTCGCCGGGAACATGCTAGTTGGTATTATACCTATTGGCAGATAGCAGTTCCCTGGTGACATGTGTACAGGTTAGTCTATCGACCTGAGATTATCATTTGTCTCGTGTGAGTTCCCACTGCGCTTTGATTACTACCCTACCACGGCTCAAAGGAGTCATGCAAACTGGTTTTAGTTGGTTACAGTCCCGAGCCACATGGAGGCAGTGAGCGGATCGTCAGGGGATTCTTCTCTCCCTGTATTGGGGGTTGATGTCGCGTTGTGCACGGGTGGCCATCACCAGAAATATTTGGCCAAGGTAGTCGAGAATTACTGATTCAGATCAGTAGTTTCACAGTGGGTGATGAGTTTCATACCGACACTAGAAGTCACGTTATTAGGGGTCAGACTTTATCCACCCCTAGACTCGATATGCGATACTCATAGACGAACGGACCGGACTTTACGGATATTGTCACTGTCAGGCTCAGTAGAAGTTTCAAGATGAGTTTGCTTGTTGGCCTCCCTTTCGTTCAATACCTGGGTAGCCGTTACGTATAGCCAGTGCCACTGACATGCTTATGGTTAAACCCACTGCCAGCGTATTGACGAGTCTTTAGAGTATCACACAGAGGGTTTCCCTGCTTCAGGCGAAATGATATAGAGGCCGTATGGTTTTAGGGCAGGGTTCAATCACATACGTGTACTTGTGCACGGATGATGTTCGGAAAGATAATACTAGTGGGCTTTGGTTTAAGCCGGATCCTAGTATTATATTGTTGGATTATTTTCGTTTCATTGTATTCGTATTCTTCGGAATACGGATGTGGGTATATATACGAATGAAGGGTATTCTTGTAATTTCTTACAAGATTACTTTTAGAAGATTACGCCTCATTATGGTTTAGAACTTTTTGGATTAAAAGGTTATTGAGGTGGAGTATGAGGTGTTTATTGCATTATTGTAGCATGGCTTGGTAATGACCCATGGTTACTATACTGGGCATGCTTAAGTTTTTGTTTGTTGTGAGATTATTGTTGACTTGAAACATTTTTGGCTGACTCTAGATATTTTGGAGACATGGGATTTTTTATTGGGTAGATCCATTATTTATTACTAATCTCATAACAAAGAAAAGACTAAGCCATCATTCATTCTCTCCTTCAACACTCTCATCCTCATGGCATCTTCTTCTTCCTCTACCCAAACCCTCTCATGTGTTGAGAAAGCTTGGGTGTCTAGAGACAAATTAATCCTTCATCACTCTCTACTTCTTCTACGGTATCTAGTGTAGCGATCTAGGTACCCTAGTTATCTCGAATATGAGGTTGGAGCTTGATTCATAGACTCTCGGGTGGATCATCTTTGATGAAGGGAGACCGGAGATCAAGCTTGATCATGGAGGCCTCTAGGAGCTTGGGAAGGTGGTTGAAGATCGAAAGACACGGATCAATTCGGTATAATAACTCTAACCCTTTAGTTTAGATCCTATGCATGTTTTGTTATCTAGGGCTTATGGGTTGATCCCGGTTATCGGGTTGTTCTAGCGCCAGTTTTTTAAAAATTTTGTTCCGCAATGGACATGGTTTAATGGCCGGGGCGCTTGCATAACCCAACATTTACTGGACATGGAGAAAGAGCTACTGAACTCTTAGGACTGATACATTCTGATGTATGCGGTCACATGTCTACCCATGTCAGGAATGGTTCCTCATACTTCATTACATTCACTGATGATCTCTCAAGATACGGATATATGTTCCTGTTGAAACATAAATCTGAAGCTTTTGAGAAATTCAAGGAATATAAGTGCGAAGTCGAGAACCAAACAGGTAAAAGTATTAAAATCCTTCGATCTGATGGGAGAGGATAATACTTGAGCACGGAGTTCCGTAACTATCTAAAAGAGAATGTGATTCTCTCTCAGCTTACTCCTCCATATACACCACAGCAAAACGGTGTATCGGAGCGGAGGAATCGCACCCTATTAGATATGGTGCGCTCTATGATGAATACTGCCGAGTTGCCTATTTTCTTTTGGTGTTATGCGCTTGAGACAGCCATACACCTATTGAATATGGTCCTTACCAAATTTGTGCCTACCACGCCATATGAGATATGGAAGGGGAAGAGACCATGTCTTAATTATATTAAAACGCAAAATCCGGACAAGCTTGAGACAAGATCAGTTCTGTGCAAGTTTGTAGAATATCCCAAAAACTCACGTGGGTATATCTTTTACAACACCGAGGAACAAAAGGTGTTTTTTTCTCGTAATGACACCTTTTTACAAAAGGAATTTCTTGAAAAAGAAATAAGTGGAAAAGAGGTAGAACTGGAAGATGTTCCAGCTAAATAGAAGATTTGGTGGAATCGGAGGATTCGATAATCCCCGACGAACCTTAGCCTCTCCGCAGATCTAGTAGGGTTTCTCATCCACCTGAGAGATACTACGGTTTTCTCATTGATGGTAGGAGCGAAGATTGCATCATGGAAGATGATGACCCAACTAGTTTCGAGCAGGCCATCACGAGTAGGGACTCTGTGAAATTGCTGGATGCAATGCGGCCGGAGATGGAATCCATGTACACCAACAAAGTGTGGACTTTGGAAGTTGCTCCCGAAAAGGTAAAACCCATTGGGAGCAAGTGGATCTTTAAGAAGAAACTTGGTGTAGATGGAAAAGTTGATACTTTCAAAGCTATACTTGTTGCAAAAGGTTTTCGTCAATGACCAGGTGTCGATTATGAAGAAACCTTTTCTCCATCCAGATCCTACTTGCCATCGCTGCATACCATGACTATGAAATCTGGCAGATGGACGTCAAGACTGCTTTTCTAAATGGTGATTTAGAATAGAGCGTGTACATGACTCAACCAGAGGGCTTCGTAGATAGTGGGAGCAACGGAAAGGTGTGCAAGCTGCTTAAATCAATCTACGGGTTAAAGCAGGTATCGCGGAGTTGGAACATCTGTTTTGACGTGGCAGTCAAAGAGTTTGACTTCATAAAAAATGTAGATGAACCTTGTGTATACAAAAAGGTTGCAGAGAGTAAGGTTGTCTTCCTCGTATTGTACGTGGATGACATAATCTTGATAGGAAATGATGTTCCTATGCTGCACTCGGTCAAGCTGTTCTTATCACAAAGATTCTCCATAAAGGATCTGGGTGATGCCTCCTACATCCTGGGGATTAAGATCTATAGAGATAGATCTAAACGGATAATGGAATTGTCTCAATCTAGGTACATTTACACCATACTAAAGAGGTTTAGTATGGAAGATTCCAAGCGTGGGAATTTACCCACGATCTCAGGAATCACTCTCTCCAAAGAGATGTCTCCTAGAACTAATTTGGAGAGGGCTCGCATGCAAGGGATACCCTATGCTTCGGCAGTCGGGTCTATCATGTGTGCGATGTTATGTACCCGATCGGATGTAACGTACGCACTTATTGTTGTAAGCAGGTATCAATCGGATCCTAGGGAGAATCACTGGACAGCTGTGAAGAACATTCTTAAGTACTTGAGAAGGACTAAAGAAATGTTCTTGGTGTATGGTAACGGTGAACTCCAAGTGGAGTCTTTTACTGATTCAAGCTTCCAGAGTGATAAGGACGACTCTAAGTCGGTCTCGGGTTTTATCTTTACCTTCAATGGAGGGGCGGTATGTTGGAAGAGTTCCAAGCAAGATACAGTGGCAGACTCGACGATGGAGACTGAATACATCGCTGCCAACGATGCCGCCAAAGAGGCTGTCTGGATAAAGAAGTTCATAACTGAACTTTGTGTGGTTCCATCCATTGAGCATCCAATACCTTTGTATTGCGATAACAATGGAGCTGTGGCTTTAGCTAAGGAACCCAGGTCCCATCAGCGATCAAGGCATATTCTGATGTGGTATCACCTGATTCGAGAGATAGTTGATCTTCGGGAGATTGAGATCAGGAGAGTTGACACGAAGAATAACACGGTGGATCCACTCATGAAGGCCATCCAGCAGATACAATTTGAGAAACTCTTTGGGATGTTGGGTATGAGATACTACAATAACTGGCCTTAGTGCAAGTAGGAGATTGTTTATTGTATGTATGCCCTAGAGGCCATTATTGTACATGACTGTATATTATAATGGATGCTTGGACATATATAGGGAGGACTTTCTTGCTCGACATGATAGTATGTTATCTGGTTACTCTTTATCTTAACATGTAGACTAGTATTGTGATACTGTCTTTTCTCTCACATATTGATAAAGCCCTCAGGATGTGTACTTGACTACCAGGATTATGGTGCAGATCAAACTAGTGGGACCAGGGTAGTCCACAAGTTCATCCTTTAATTGTTCCTAGTCGTGGGAGTATCGAGACAGGGCAACGGTATTCCAGAGTAAACTAGTGTGTACGTTTCTTGACCCTGTATAGGGCGATGGATGATCCCACATCCATTGGTGTTTGCATCAAAGATTGTACATAGGTGTAGGGTGTTTTTCGTCACCCCATTGAGATGGGAATACGCGCGCGCTTGTCAGGCGTACTACACATTCCCCCTGCCTAGGGTAGGCCGGGGTTTAATGATTGTGGGGATCCGAATCTCCGGCAGCCACGGACTAAGCTGTCGTTAATTACCCCTCGCCTTTGGAGCGAGGGAACCTCCGATTAACGGGTTAAACTGGTCATGCGAACTCAATGTGCAGTGTACGTGTGTTTTGTTTTTGAGGGGGGGTTTAAATGTATCGGGAGCCACGCAGGGTTTTTACGGGGGTTTCGCTACCCGGATAGCGGGCTGGGGTTCAAGGGGGCTAGCAGCCCCCTTGTAGGGTGCGGGGAAGCACCCCGTTAGAAAATTTTTTCTAACAAGGACAGTGTCGTGGAGTATGTGTGTATGTACATATGTATACATATGTATGTATATACATGTATATATATAAAAAGGGGAAAAGACATCCAAAGGATGCGGGGGGCAGCACCTTGGGCGCTGTGCGCCTAGGTGCTGTGCGCTCAGGCGCTAGAGTGCCACGTGTCGGCACGTGGGCGCTCTGCGCTTGAGCGATGGGCGCTTGAGAGCAAGCGCGCCACGTGTCCGCACGGGGGCGACTTGCGCTCGAGCGCTTGCGCTTGAGCGCAAGCGCGCCACGTGTCGGCACGGGGGCGAGTTGCGCTCGAGCGCTTGCACTGGAGAGCAAGCACGCCACGTGTCGGCACCGGGGCGACTTGCGCTCTAGCGCTTGTGCTTGAGCGCAAGCGCACCACGTGTCGGCACCAGGGCGACTTGCGCTCGAGCGCTTGCGCTGGAGCGCAAGAAAGCCGCGTGTCGGCACGTGGGCGCTTGCGCTTGAGCGCCGGCAAGGAAAAGAGACTTTTAGCCTAAAAAATTTCTCGGAAGAGAAATCAGAGAGGAGTTGGACTCCTGAGTGTGTGTTTTCTTTTTTTTTGGGTTTAGTGAAAGATGTTCTTCTTCTTCCTCCTCTGTTAGCTGGATCTTGAAGATCAAGAGATATGGGATTTTAAAAATCTCTTCTTTTTGAGATCTAATAGAAGATCTGAGTTCCCCTTTATGGGTTTTGTGGTGAAAAACTAATTTGTTTTATAAAAAGAAGAGTAAAACTCTTGATTTAATTCAAGAGAAAAAGGAAGGTTTTGGAACCTTGAAAAAGGAGAAAAGATCTCAAATCTGAAAAAATTTTGAGAGAAAAAAAAGTTGTTGGGATTTTTTCATTATCTTTGCCTTTATAGGCCATACACTTTACACATAGCCCTTTGGGCTTCACAAAATGGCATTTTGCCTATCCTATGGCTCATGTGTCATTTCTTTTTGCACATAAGCCATGGGCTTTACAAAAATTTGGCTTTATGCCTATTTTTCTTACATTTATCCATAAAACAAAATAAAAGAAATACAACAAAATTATTTATTACAAAATTTTATCTTGGCATGGGGGAAGGCCGGCCGCTTCAGGTTCGGGCTCGACCCGGGCATGGGCCCACTGGATCTGGGCTTGGGCCCACTTGGCTTGGGGTTGACTTTGATTTTTACTTGGTCAACCGGGGTGTAAATTTTTACCCCAACAAATTGCCCCCCATCAATAAATGCACACCACATATATGGGTCGTGTGCATGAAATTGATGGATCTTCTTTCACGTGGAGGTGACTTGATTCGGTTCCCACCTTTCGGGAAGCTGGCACTGCCCTTTTTACGACATGGACGGTCGATGCTGCCCTTTTTGCGACTTGGACGGTTGGTTCTGCCCTTTTTTGTGACTTGGACGGTCGATGCTGCCCTTTTAGCGACGTGGACGGTCGGTGCTGCCCTTTTAGTGACGTGGACGATCGGTGCTGCCATTTTAGCGACGTGGACGGTCGATGCTGCCCTTTTTGCGACTTGGACGGTCTTTGCTGCCCTTTTAGCGATGTGGACGGTCGATGCTGCCCTTTTAGCGACGTGGACGGTCGAAGCTGCCCTTTTAGCGACATGGACGGTCAGTGCTGCCCTTTTAGCGACGTGGACGGTCGATGCTGCCCTTTTTGCGACTTGGACGGTCGGTTCTGCCCTTTTTGCGACTTGGACGGTCGATGCTGCCCTTTTAGCGACGTGGACGGTCGGTGCTGCCATTTTAGCGACGTGGACGGTCGATGCTGCCCTTTTTGGGACTTGGACGGTCGGTGCTGCCCTTTTTGCGACGTGGACGGTCGATGCTGGATTTGACTTGCCCCGCTTCTTGTGGCGTCAGGGATGAAGTTGACTTGTTTCTGAGGTGGAATTTGGTTCTGCCAGGGAGGTCATTGGTTGTTTTGCCGACCTGATGTGATTTTGGTTGACATCAGTATCGCTACGCTGGAATATAGTACCAGGAGCGAATCATCATTTGTCATGACAGGGTTTGGGGATTTTGGTTTTGGTTTGGCATCAGCATCGCTGCACTGGAATATGGTACCAGGAGCGAATCATCATCTGCCATGAGGAGATTTCCCTCGTTCCCAGTTTAACGACTTAGGGGTCATCTGTTCCCAGTTTAACGACTTAGGGGGTTCCCAGTTTAACGACTTAGGGGTCATCTGTTCCCAGTTTAACGATATAAGGGTCATCTGTTCCCAGTTTAATGACTTAGGGGTCATCTGTTCCTAGTTTAAAGACTTAGGGGTCTATTGGATTGGAGTTTGGGATTTTGGGGTTAGGTTAGGCATCAGCGTTGCTAACACTGAAGCACACGTGCCAGGAGCAATTCATCATTTGCCTATTCCTGTTGGGGGAGCGATGGCTTAGGAGACAGGTTTAGGTCCCTATCACCTAAGGCTTTTCAATTTTATGTGTCGCGAGGGTCCAATAAAAGCATTTTCTCCCTACGAGTCGTAAGGATCCCGCAGGTGTATTTTCTCCTTAGGAGTCGTGAGGACTCCTAAGTGTATTTTTCCTTTATGGGTCGTAAGGATCCCACAAAGGTTTGTTCTCCTCATGTATCGTGAGGACACATGAGTGGGTCTTCTCAATGGAGCATAATTCCAAAGGCGGAGACCAGCCGCGCAACTGGTGATTGTGGTGGGGCATGGGTATGACGAGAATTTATTTAAGCCCGTGGATTGTATACGGTAGTCAACTTGGGGACCAACCGTAGGGATGGGAGAATTTTGAGAAATTGGATTTTGGTTGGCGTCTGCATCGCTGCATTGGAATGTGGTATCAGGAGCGACTCATCATTCGCCGATTGGGGACTTGGAATTTGGATCTTATTTGGCATCAGCATTGCTGCACTGGAATAATGCCAGGAGCAACTCATCATTTGCTTTGGAAGGACTTGGGATTTGGGTTTTTGGTCGGCATCAGCACCGCTAACACTGAAGCGAAATGCCAGGAGCGACTCATCATTTGCCGTTGCCCGTTGGGGAACGATGGCTTAGGAGAAAGGTTTGGGTCCCTATCACCTAAGGCTTTTCAATTTTATGGGCCGTGAGGGTGCCATAAAAGCATTTTCTCCCTACGAGTCGTAAGGATCCCGCAGGTGTATTTTCTCCTTAGGAATCGTGAGGATTCCTAAGTGTGTTGCTCATTTGTGAGTCGTAAGAATCTCACACAGGGGTTTTCTCCTCACAAGGCCGAGAGGACTTTGCGAGTGTATTTCATCACTTTTCACGAGTTTGCGCCCTTTCGGGTTTTCACAGACTCGCCGGTAGTCCTGCTGTTTTTACTCATGGAGCCCTTTCGGGTTTTCATCCGTGCCCGTTTTGCTTGTGGACATACCGTTTATTTTTTTATTTCTTTAAATTTTTTTCTTTTTCTCTCTTTTTTTGCCGCTGGTGGGACTTTAAAAGTAGTCTCACCGGCAGGATTTGGGAGAGATAGAGGTTATTTATGCCCGTGGATTGTATATGGTTTTGCAGAATGTATGATCCAGACCGTAGGGCTGATGTGCTCAATTCGCCTGCGACTTGGAGCATTCACGTGTAGTATTTCTTGAGATATCGGCCATTGATGGGTGGCATGGGCCTTTCTCCCTCAGCACTTATTAGTTTGTAGGATCCTCCGTCGAACACTTTCTCGATGATGTATGTTCCTTCCCAGTTTGGCTCGAATTTTCCCTTGGCATGTCGATTGAGGACGATCGATCTTTTGAGGACCAACACCAATTCACCTTTCTTGAAAGCGCGGAGACGGTTTATCTTGTCATAGGCCCATGACATTTGGGCTCGGTATAGCTCCAGATTTTGCTGCACCGCGAGCCTCTTTTCTTCGAGGGCATCGAGCTTTTCAAGTCGAAGGAGCACGTTTTCCTCCTCCGTCAACTCATGCCGAACGACCATTCTTAAGCTTGGAACTTCGACTTCGAGGGGGAGTACCGCCTCCACTCCGAAGAGCAATGAGTATGGTGTGGACTGAGTTGGAGTACGGTGCGTGGTACGATATGCCCACAACGCCGCTTGAAGCTTGAGATTCCAGTCTCTCTTGTTGGCTGAAGCATTTTTCCTCAGGAGCTTGCATAGAGTCTTATTGAAGGCTTCGGAGAGCCCATTGGCTCTTGGATTATAGATGGAGGAATATCTCCAGTTTATCTTATGCTGAATAGCGAACCTTGAGACATTGAAGCTCTTGAAAGAAGGCCCGTTGTCAGAAATGATTCTTCTTGGTGTACCGAAGCGGTATAGAATATTATGCTGGAAGAATGTCAGAATATCTTTTAGCGGGACAGCTTCAGCCCATCTGGAGAAGTAATCAGTTGCGGCCAGTATGAACCGGTGGCCTTTGGATGACGGAGGATCAATTGGGCCAACGATGTCGGTGCCCTAGACCTCGAAGGGCCACGACGCCACCGTAGAATGCAACGGATTGGGATGCTTGTGAATGAAATCACTATGGATTTGGCAGATCTGACATTTATTTGCATGCTCTCCGCAATCCCATATCATGGTAGGCCAGTAATACCCAAGCCGTTTGATTTGAAGTCACATCTTGGGGCCAGATTGGTGAGCACCGCAAACGCCCGAGTGAACATCATTCATGACCTTTTGGGCTTCGGCCAACGACAGACACCTGAGCCAGAGTTGGTCATATGACCTGCGGTATAACGTGACATTTACAAACACGTATCAGAGAGCTCTTTTCTTCAGCTGAATCCTCACAGATTTTTCTTCGGGCAGCTTGTCGTTTCGGAGGTACTCTTTGAAGGGTTCTCTCCAATCGGGCTCGTCTTGGATGATCGAAGCTTCTTCGGTAGGACTGCTCTTCTGTTCCGCGCTTTCTTCTTCTCTTAGAGAGACTGGGGGTAGAATTTGTCGGCTCCTGACTGCGATCAGAATTTCGTCCATGTCAGGGTCAGCCAGCTCCTTGGCTAAGCGAGCGAGTACGTTAGCCTTTCCGTTCAACGCTCTAGGGATTCCCATTAGTTCAATGTGAGTGAACCGTTTCATGAGTTCTACCACCCGGCTTCTGTACCGAGCTAACTCGGGTTTGTATATCTTATAGTCGCCGCTTACTTGGTTGACGACAAGCTGGGAGTCACCGTAAACCCGTAGCCGAAGGATTTCCATTTCTATGGCAAGCTCCAAACCAGCTATCAGAGCTTCATACTCGGGCTCATTATTTGTGCGAGGCTCGATGAGAGCAAAAGAATGCTGTAGGGTTCCCATTGATGGCGTGATGAACACCAATCCTATCCCCGCTTTTACCTCCGAGATGCTTGATCTGCCGGAGCTCCTTATTGATGAGGCCCTATCGAAGTAGAGCTCCCAACATAGCTCATCCTCCTCGAGGTGCAGCACTTGTTCGTCGGGTAACTCACAATTTAGCGGCGACCCTTCTGGTATGGGATGAGCAGCGAGAAAGTCTGCAAGAGCTTGCCCTTTTACTGCTTTCTGTGGGGTATAAACTATGTCAAACTCAAGTAGCATGACAGCCCATCTTGCCATTCTGCCGGCTAGGCTTGCTTTGGTCATCAAGTGTTTGAGCGGGTCGACCTTGGAGATCAGCATAACCCGATGAGCGAGCAAATAGTGCCTCAGCTTCTTCACAGCAAATATTAGAGCCAGGCATTGCTTTTCGATTGGGGATTAGTTGTGTTCCGCCCCGACTAGAGTTCGACTGAGGTAGTAGAGAGAATTTTCTTTTCCCTCCCCGTTATTCTGGGCAAGGAGCGCACCGAGTGACTCATCCAGCGCGGCAGTGTAGAGAATCAGCAGTTTATTTGGAATGGGGGAGGCCAGCACTGGAGGGTGCAACAAGTATTATTTGACGCTTTCGAACGCTGCTTGACATTCGGCATCCCAGATAAAAGGAGCTCCTTTCTTCATGAGCTTTGAGAAGGGCCTACATCTCCCCGATAAATTTGAGATAAACCTCCGTATATAAGCAAGCTTGCCTTGAAAAGATCTTAGCTGCGTCAGACTCTTCGGAGGGGGCATCTCCATGATGGCCTTTATCTTTGATGGGTCAACTTCGATCCCTCGATGTCGGACTATGAAGCCCGGGAATTTTCCCGATGACACGATAAAAGCGCATTTCAGAGGATTTATCATCAGGTCAAATTCCCTCAGTCTGGTGAGAACGGTCCTAAGATCCTGGATATGATCGGCCTTGGTTTTAGTCTTAACGACCAGATCATCAACATAACATTCGACGACATTATGAATTAGGTCATCGAAGATATTGGTCATTGCCCTTTGATATGTAGCACCTGCGTTCTTCAATCCGAACGGCATCACCTTGTAGCAATATATTCCGATCGGGGTTCGAAATGCTGTGTGCTTCTCATCCTCAGGCGACATCTTGATCTGATTGTATCCAGACGAGCCGTCCATAAAGGTGAACAGCTCGTAATTTGAAGTGTCATCGACCATCATTTCCATGACCGGTAGCGGGAAGTCGTCTTTAGGACACGCCTTGTTGAGGTCCCTGAAATCGACACAAACTCGGATCTGCCCATTTTTCTTCTTCACTGGGACTATGCATGCGATCCAGTCCGCATATTTCTCTTTCCTGATGAAGCCGGCATCGATGAGCTTCTTAGTTTCCTCGATGACCTTTTCTTCTAGTTCCCTTCTCATTCTTCGAGGAGCTTGTTTGACTGGCTTAGCATCAGGAGATATAGCCAACTTATGTACGGCCACTTCAGGGGAAAGGCCAGGCATTTCTTTGTATGTCCACGCGAAGCAGTCGACGAACTCATGCAGCAGGGCAATTATCTGCGCTTTCATTTCCTCTGACAAGAGCGAGCTGATGTAAGTCGGCCTTGGATTACCGGGCGTTCCTAAGTCAATCTCGGTTAGCTCGTCAAAGGTTGCTTGTCCGCCATCTTCGAGCTCTTGAGGAGCTTCTTCTGGCTCGGCTATCTCGTCATCATCATTTGATCTTTCGCTGGCCTCACCAACATAGATCATGTAGCACTGTTTGGAATCAAGTTGAATGTAGCCTATGCGCCGTCTATCTGGAATTCGTCCATCGATGAGTGCCCGGACCTGGGGCGGATACCATAGCCCTTCGTAAAACTTTGCTTCGGACTCCGTTTGATATAACCGGCATCCGCACTTCTTAAAGTATTCCCGCATCTCGGGCGCATAGTATCTGGGATTGAGGACGGCTCTTATGCCTCTCTCATAGGGAAGGCACGCGACAGAAAGATCGTCTGGGTGCACAACGGGGTTTGACCTGTAAAACAGGATGCCCTTCTGTCCATTTTTCCTCCTGGGCACGTAGAAAGTTTTCAGCTGGTCCACGGTAGAGACTGACAATGTGTCGAGCTCTTTGCACATCCGTTCCGGTACCCTTGTTATGGCTAGGGACCTTTCTGCGACTTCGAAGGTCTCTATTAGTTTCGCTTGCTGCATGGGGGGCCAATCTGCACAGCTGTTGCACGGCAGGTCCTCTTCTTCTGACTCTTCAGTGTCACTGCTAAGATGAGGGCGGACTTTGCTGCTAGATGGGCCTTCAGTAACAGATTCATCCGTATCGCTGCCGAAATGAGGGCGAGTTTTACGGAAGGACGGGCTTCCAACGTCGGACTCATCAGTGTCGCTGCCGAAATGTGGGCGCACTTGGGTATTTTTGCTTTTGAAAGTGACAGCCGGCACAGATTTGCTTTTGAGTCTTGGGACTGGTCTATCCTCAATCAATTGTGGCTTAGCATTTTGGTGGTTCATAAAGTACCGAGAATCTCCATATCGGACTTCATGCACACCGAACGGCTGGATGTCTCCGTCAATGCGTCTTTCTTCACCATTTTTAGTATACTTCATGCATTGATGGAGAGTTGACGGAATGATGCCGTAATCGTGGAGCCACGGCCGCCCCAAGAGAATCTTATAAGACGTGTCGGCGTCGATCACGTATATCTGAGCTTCAGTTTGCAGATCCCCGAATTTGATTGGCAAAGCTATAGACCCCAGAATTTGCTGGCAATTTTGGTTGAAGCCTTGAATGGCAATCCTTTCCCTTGACAGGTGTCGGACATCCATTGACAAACTCTTCAGATTTCGTAGGTTCATGATGTTCACTGAGGACCCCGGATCAATCAATATGCGATTAATTCGATCTCCGTCGCTGTACCCGGTCACGTAAAGCGGCCGATTATGCTCAGCCGTTCCCAGTAGCAAGTCTTCATCCTTAAATGTGACTGCGGCGGCATACAAAGCGTGCTGGGCTTCTTTCATATTAATTTCCGCAAAGTGAGCCAGATACCGCTCGGGGTTTTGTAGAGCGTGAATGAGAACATCTCTAAGCTCCTTAGATAGGACCAAGGCGTCGTAGATGCTCAGGAGAGACGGAAGCTTCCAGAGATGTGCCAAGACATTATAGTCCACCAAGGAAGGACTTATGTTTTCATCAGCCGATTCTCTGCCATCTTCTTCATTAGCGACTTGTTTTTCCTTCCCTTTTGGGGCATTGTCCTGATTTTGCGGTAGAGCCCTGCCGCTTCTGAGCTGGATTTGATTGGCCTTTATGGTGAGCTCCTCGTCCTCTTCAGGAAAACAGAGCTCATCCTCGGAGTCGCTGCCAAGATGGATGGCGTAGTAGGTCACTACTGGGATCTCTTCATTGGAGTCTTCTTCTAACTCTTCCAGAATTTCAGCCGCTTGTACAGGGAAGAACTCCTTCAATTGAATCAATGTTCTTTCCTTTTGTTCATATTCTTCGAGGGAATCGATATATTTTTGAATGGTCGATCTCCCTGCAGACTCTTTTTCGCGCCGAGCCACACTTTTCTTCTTCTTGAGCTTCTTGGATTTTGAGCGTGATGGAGCCGTATTGGCAGCTGGACTGGTAGGCTTCTTCTGCCCATCCCATTCTGTCCTGGGCACTTTCCGAAGTAGCTTTATCATCTTCTTCGTCTTGTTAGATATGTGCGTACTCCACGAAGACCGCAATGAGTCCGTTTCATCCCTCAGGGCAGTGGGTTCAGCTGTCCGCTCCCAGAAGGCTTCAACTTCTGACTGTATAAAGTTGGTGGTTGCAACTTGATTGTTCACCAACACACTTTTGGACAGCTCTATCTCTCCAGCCTTGTACTGCTTCTCGACCCAGTCTTTGAAGATATAGCAATCCTCGATCGCATGGCTCACTACTCGGTGGTATGGGCAATACAGGGGATTATCGGTCATTTTTGCTTCTTGGGGTCTTTTCGACTCCGGCAATTGTATGCCGTTGTTCAAGGCATCTTTAAATATCTTACGGACCTTGTCCCTTCTGAAAGAGTAAACCTTGTTCTTCTCCTCCTCTAGGGAAGGCCCGTCTCCTCCCAGCAATGGCTTTCGAGACCGGTTGGTTTTGGATTCGCCCGCCCTTCGCTTTTCTTCATTGTCGGACGCATTGAAGACATTGGTACTGCTGGAACTCCCGCTTCTACGGCTGTCGTCCCGCTTGCTTTTCCAAGTTTTGTCTTTCTGAGAGTCCGGCGGGGACTCTTGCTTCGAGCGTTCCAGCATTTAGACTTTCTTGGTTAGCTCTTGAAATGTCTTGAGGCCCGCTGTACACAAGAATGGGACCATCCAATTGCTGAGGTTCCCAATGAGAAGGCTGACGGACTGGTCCTGCTCCTGCGGCGGTTTGCACTTGACCGTGAGATTACGCCATCGGGCGATAAAGTCAGTGTTGCTTTCATTCTTCCCCGGCTTGGTCCTCACAAGGTCGACAATGGAGATTTTATCACTGATGCTCATGAACCTTTGCCGGAACAGAGACTCCATTTGTGCAAAGGTAATGACAGACCCGTCTGGTATGCTCGCATACCAGTCGAAAGCGACACCGGTCAGGCTGTTGAAAAACTGACGAAGAAGGAGCACGTCATTGCCCCCTGTATTTCCGCACGATGCTTTGAAGTGGGCGACGTGCTGATTTGCATTCCCCGTTCCATCAAATCTTCCGAACATAGGAATGACATAGCCGCTTGGGAACTTAATCAGATCGTACTACGCAGGATATGGCCGCCCACTACTGCCGATTTCTTTCTGAGCTTCAGCTTCGGCCACCAATGTTTTAACCTTGCTGGTGACTAAATCCATTATCCGATCCTGTGTTAGCGGGAGAGTGCTATCTGGGGCCAAAGCGTCCCCAGAAGCGGAGTGTGGCCGGCTTTCATGTGGCTCGACCAGTCTTGGACCCGAAGGAACAGGCATTGGCTGCCTCGGATTGTCATCACTCGGCTGATTAGTAGCGGCTTGTGCTTGACTGGGAGGCGCTCGAGCAATTTGAGCCGTAAGCTGCATCACCACGTTCGTTAAGTCGTCAATCTTTGAATAGAGCTTGTCCATCTCTTTATCTTTGCTCCTGAGCTGTTTTCGAAGCTCTTGAAGCAGCTCTTGCTCCGCCGCCCTGGGGCAGAATGTCTGTAGGGTTGTTAGGCACGCGCACAAGGGTCTACGAGGCATCAACCATGCCCGATTAAAATTTTAGCCGTGCCGAACAACCCGAATACGGATCTTTAAACTAGGGTTTAGGCGAAAACTAACATGTTAAACACTTTAACACTAAGTGAGAGGGATTACAACCTTTGTAGATCCGGTCCTTCACTTCATATGCTCCGTGTTGAGGTCCCTTCGCTGCGATCATCATGCTCCGGTCCACGAAGAGAAAGATGCAGCCTTTGCTTCCGATCTTCGATACAAAGATGATCTACCTTGAAGTTTCGTTAACACAAGCTAACACTCATAATATGAAGTGAACACCCTCATCTAAATGGCAAGGATAGATGAGGATGATGAAGTAGGATTTTTGCTCTCATTTATTTTTTAATTCTCACTCATTTTTCATCACTTAGAAAAAGGTAGAAAGCTTTTTCATGAAAAGAAAAGAAGGAAGAAGATGAACAATATCATGAAACCTTTTGTGATGAATAATGAAAGGATTAATATGATAAATAATGCAACCATGATTGACTTAACCATTGTAGAGAATTAACCAAGGGCTAGGGTTTGGGTTGAGTTAAGAATGAGTCACTTGAAAATATCTTTTCCAAAATAAAAAAGAAAACCTTCTAGAATCTACTAGAAGTCATAACCCTAATCCAAACCCTAACCATGTTTAAACTCTACTAATCATGTTGCATTAATAATCATATCATGTTACAATATTATATATCATATATATAATATTTATTGTAACAAAATAAAATAATGCATTTAACATATATCGCATATATATCAATGTATTACCCGAGTGAGAAAAAGAATCTTTTAGCGAGCTATTATTAGTTAATGTAATTTAATATATCATATATATTATTATACATTAAATTATCGAATCAACACTTGATCCGACAATCCGGCTATATCGCATATAACCGACTAATATTTATCCGTACCGATTCATCGAATCAACACTTGATCCGATGACCCGGCTGATATCAAATATCGCGAGAATAGAATACGGTATCTCATATCGTATTATCCTCGGTCCCGCACATATCACATATGTGCTCCTACTCCGTTTTTCCTGAGCCAAGAAACCTCTGTGTAGGACTCTAAAGAATCGTCAATACGCCAGCAGTAGGTGATGATCATATCAAACACCCACAAGCTGCAAGCGGTCAGCTAAATGTAACAGCTACCCAGGTATTGAGCGCTCAGAAGATCAATAAGCAAGCCTGTACATTCTCCTGTGAATCCAAACAGTAACACTCCCGTACAGTCCGGTCTCGTCGTCTGATATGTCGCATATCTCGCCTAGGGGTGGTAAACGTCAGACCCCAGTAGCTCGATAAGTCGTGTCGATTTGAGGTCTATAACAGATCGAGAAACTACTGATAACACTTACCAGTAAATCTCAGCAACCCTGGCTAGGGATTTCCGGTTATAGCCAATCGAACACAGCACAACATCAACTCCCTATACCGGGAGAGACGAATCCCCCTCCTATCGCTCATTGCCTCCATGTGATTCGGGACTGTACCCAAAAGCAACCTTTTTGCACGCCCTCTTGGACGTGGTATGATGGAAATCAAAGCACAGTGGGAATCACACAAGACTCTACGACGATCTCGGGTCAACAGACTACTCTGTACCAGTGTCACCGGAGAACTGCCATCTGACGTGAGGTATAATACCATCTGGGAGTTCTCGGCGAGTCCGTCTAGTGTACCCAGTCTCTACTGAGCACCCGTACACCATCCTTGATGTCAAACACCGATGGATATGGGATCATCCATCGCCCATCATATGGGTCAAGATGCGTATACGCTAGTCTACTCTGGTGCATCGATGCCCTGTCTCGATACACCCCTCGACTAGGAACAGTTATAGGATATACTCTTCGAGTACCGTGGCCCCACTAGTATGATCTCATCATAGTCCCAGTAGTCGAGTACATATCCTAAGGGCTTTATCAACATGTAATATAAAGGACAATCAGAGTACATGTTAAGATAAAGTACAACCAGATAGCATACTATCATGTCGAGCAAGAAAGTCCTCCCTATATATGTCCAAGCATCCATTACAATATACATCGTATGTACAGTAATGGCCTCTAGGGCATACATATAACTAACAATCTCCCACTTGCACTAGGGCCATCTGTTGTGGTATCGCATACCCAACAATTAGCTGTGGTTCAAGTATCTCATACTCAACCATCCCATAAAAAGTCTCTACTGGAAAAAAGTCCTTTGTGAGTGGATCCGCGCTGTCGTCCTCTGTGTCCACTCTCCTAACCTCGATCTCCCTGGAGATCAACCATCTCCATGATCAGGTGATACTGCCTAAGAATTATATCTGGATTTCTGATGGGACGGTAGTTCCTTAGCTAAAGCCACAACTCCAATGTCACACAATGGTAGGAATGAAGTTCATCTCATGAACTTATATATATCCAGACTGCCTCTTTGGTAGCATCCTTGGTAACGATGTATCTTGCCTTTAATCGTCTAGTATGTCACGGTATCTAGCTTGGAACTCTTCCAATATACCGTCCCTCCACTGAGGGTATAGACAATGCCTGCGACTGACATTTAGTCGTCCTTATCACCCTGGAACCTTTCTAGTGATTCTCCTCAGGATCGATTGATACCATCTCACTACAACTAGTGAGTATCCTAACATCCAATTAGATCTTTCTCATAGATCCAAAACCCACGATTTAGGAGGTATCACTTTGATCCTATATGGAGAATCCTTGTGATAAACGGAGATTGACCGAGCGTAGCATAGGAAACTCCTTCCCTATCATGAGTATGTCATCCACGTACTCTACGAGGATCACCACCATACTCTCTACTACCTTTTTGTGTATACAAGGTTCATCTACCATTTTGATGAAGTCAAACTCTTTGACTACCACATCAAAATAGACGTTCCAACTCCGCGATGCCTGCTTTATCCTATAAAGCATCTTGCACACGTTTCCGCTGCTCCCACTGTCTACGAAGCCCTCTGGCTGTGTACTTATAGACGCAATCTTCTAAAACATCATTTAGAAAAGCAGTCATGACACCCAACCACCAGATATCATAGTCATGGTATGTAGCCGTGGCAAGTAGGATCTGGATGGACTTAAGCATTGCTTTGAAAGTCTCAACTTTTCCATGTACACCAAGTAATCTTCTCAAGATATACTCGCTCCTGATGGGGATTTAACCCTTCAGATAAAGCAACCAAAGTCCATACTTTGTTGGTGTATAAGGATTCCATCTCAGATCGATAAGCATCCAGCCATTCTTACAGAGTCCCACTCCTGATGGCCTGCTCGAAACTAGTTGGGTCATCATCTCATGATGCATTCCTCGCTCCCACTGTCATAGAGAAACCGAAGTATCTCTCAGGTGGGTGAAGAACCCTACTAGATCGGCGGAGAGGCTGAGGTTCGTTGGTTACTATTGAATCCTTTGGTTATACCAAATCATCAGCTGCAGTTTGTATAACTGGAACATTTCCAGTTCTACATAACAGACCTTGCCTCGAGCTTGTCCGGATTTTGCTTTTAGACATAGGCCGGACAACCCCAAATCTTAACAAACTTAAGATATGGGCTCTTCCCATTCCATATCATATATGAAGTGGTAGGCAACTGATTTGATTGGAACCCTATTCAATAGGTATGCAGCTTCTCAAGTGCATTACTCCCAAAAGGAAATAGGAAACTCAGTAGTACTCATCATAGAGCACACCATATCACATAGGATGTGATTGCTCCGCCCCGATACACCGAGGTGCTGTGGTGTATTCGGAGGAGTAATGCTGAGAGAGAATCTCATTCTCTTTTAGAATAGTCCAGGAATTCCATGCTCAAGTATTCTCCTCCCTGATCTCATCAAAGGACATAATACTTATACCCGTTTTTGGTTCTCTACTTCTAACTTATATTCTGTGAATATCTCAAAAGGTTCAGACTTATGTTTCAACAGGAACATGTGCCTGAATCTTGAGAGTTCATCAGAGAATGTAATGAAGTACAAAGAACCGGTCTTGGCATGTGTAGACAGGGGACCTTCATACATCAGCATGTATCAATCCCAAGAGTTCACTAACTCTTTCTCTGTTTTCAATAAACAGAGCTATGGTCATCTTATCTTTGTGACATGACCAGCAAGTTTCATAAGATGTAAATTTAATCATATTTAAATATGCATCTAAATGTAACTTAGCTAGTCGGGTCGCATTGATATGACCTAGTCTACAATGCCTCAAGAATGATTCGTTCATTTCTGAACTCTTCCTCTCGTGTGTGTTCTGTATACTAAGAACTGTAGTTTGATTTAGAACGTCAATGCTTTTTGATAACGTGCCTGAACCGATCAACTCTTGATATAGGAAATGTTCAAAACATTATCCAACAATACAAAATTATATCCTTTCTTTACTAATAAAGAAAAAGATATGATGTTGTATATCAGGTTCGGTATCTAATAACATTCGTTCAGAATCAATGTATTCTGGTAATACAGGGTGATGGTGACCAACAGACTTGGCTGCAACACTTGCACCGTTTTCTGTCTCATGAAACTAATCACCCGTGCTCAGTTCTCTTCCTATCTGTAGCCCATGTAACAGATTACATGTGCGGGATCCTGATCCGGTATCACATACCCAGGACGTAAAGAATACTGAGAAACAGTTCTCTGTAATGAACACACCCGAAGAAGATGCATCAACATGCACTTTCTTCGTTTGGGCGGTACGGGAAATCTGGTATTCCCAATTTCCTGCTCTGTCTTATAACAATTATAAGTTGGAGCGGGACCAACGTTCCCCAGCTCAGTATAACAAGCGGGTTCAGTCAATTCATCCGTTTTATTATCTTGATTAAGGCATGATATGGTCGCTACCTGGAGAGAGAAAGAAGAAAACACTCAGCGTATGCTCTTGCAAGATTAGATTGGTTATCTAATATATCTAATCAGGATGTCTCCCACTGTTTTAATCAAATCTTCCTTCAACCCTAAAAGGAAAGACTAGCCGGGATTAATCACACGCTACAAGTTCGCCAATCTTTCAGCCAGGCCAGTGTCGGTACTTTGAGGGAGGTCCCCCGTGCTTTCGCATTAACCTAATTAATGTAAACCTCATTTTCCCAGAGGCGTAACCCCGTTGACACCTTTCTAGACACCTACTTGATCGGCTAATTGTAATGTGTAAAACTCTCCCAGGTGTAACTCTTACTCGCAGCGGGTATCGGGATCCAACTATCTCATAGAAGGTATGCAATCTCATTGCAAATTTCAACACTTGAAATTCCCAATAATATTTTACCCCAAGCATCCTATGACCTTGACAGAGGTCAACAAACCATAGGCTGCTAGTCACGTTCAACCCGTCATTTCCTGATTGAAGTAAACCCACCCGCACGACCCTTGACAGAGGTCAACAAGGTCGCACGACTACCCTAAATCAATCACATCATATGCTTATACAGATAAGCACTAATCAGCTACCGCACACTACGCCTTGACAGAGGTCAACAAACGCAGCACGAATACTAACCAGTACTTATCTGAAATGACGGAGGGCTACGACAGGTTTTTAAGAAAACCTTTTGCGTAATGAACTTGATATCGTTGTAGAATCGAGTGATTTTTAAATGGAGTGTTTTTGAGGCTAGTTTTGCTAAAGGGGTCACTCCCGGTGAAGGGATCGTCGGCCCTTTCCTCATCCAATAAGGTGCAGGATATTTCACAAATACCACTATGCAAAGAAAGAACTATAGAAGCAATCAAAAGACAAACCGAGTGTGTAGCATCTGCCAGTTATTGCTAAAGGGGTCACTCCCGGTGAAGGGATCTCGGCCCTTTCCTTATCGAATAAGGTGCAGGATGTTCTACAAGGAACACCGCGATGCAAAGCAAGAACTAGAGCTACCAGTTTTTAAACAAGTTTCTACAACATCTTAGGTTTCTTTTATTTCATTAATCTCATTAATGAAGTCCCATTTAATTATGCTTCGCAAGCATCACATTTGAAACGAAATCCGCAATATAACATATATCTCATATATATAATATAAACATTCGTCTCAGGCAGTAATGAGATCTCATCACAGAACATTGCAGCAGAAGAACATATATGAAATATTGTATATACTAGGACGTCCGTGTTTTCAATACGAGCCTGTATAAAACACGGATTCCACGGTCGCGATGAATAGCCAAACCCACATCCCTAGACCCCTACGAAAGCGGCAAGCAACACTGCCAATTCTAGGGTTAGGAGACCCGGTCTCGACTCCTCGAGATGGTCTCCCACTGGACCCTAGAACCCGGTTACTTGTGCTCCCCGCCTTGGGTCTACCTAATGCGGAAAAGTAAATAATATACATCAACGGTGACATCTTCCGCAACCTGGAAGTGCCCCAATAAAAGAATATTACAGACAAGTTTTTACATGAATGAAAAAGAAAAACACTCATCTCACATAAAAACCCCCGGCTATTCAAACACGACGATCCAATATAACATATCACAGCAACACATAATATCTCATATCATCAACGTAAGTAAGTATGCATACACCGATTGTCGTCGATGTATAGCAACGAAGCCGGCGATATACCACATACTACGCTTACGGTCACAGAAAAGAAAATATAAAACTACAACAGTTGGAATCCGCAATCTCTTTAGACATCGCATGCCTAACCAATGAATTCCTTAGACATCGCATGCCTAACAATTATAAACCCCGCATTTTAGTCTCATTATCGAAAACTCTTTTCAATATCAAGTCGGGCAATTCAACAAGATTCCCGACGTCCTGATCGAATGCTCGTCGCAAACTTTAGTAGACGGCCGCACCCCCAGATGCCGTCGACAAAGTGCACTAAGGCGGAACACCGCTGCCGCAAGCACCCGAACGGATGCTTTCGGTGACGGGGTTCTCCTACAGTCACCTGGTCGGGGCTATGGGGCGTAGCTGTCTATTAAGTTTACCCGGCGAGTATCCGCGTACACTACGTGATTGCGACGGACTTTTGATCACATCAAAATTCCTTGGCAACCGATCAATTTGAGACTGAAGTGCTAGATTTATAACATTCAAATTAGTTATCTCATAACTACTTGTGGATTCCAAATATTGTATCACATTCCAGATAAATAGACAATGTTAAACTTTCCGATCGAATAATCAAACACCCAAGATTTCCCCAATATATCTCAACACTTGAAATCAGTTTAAAAACATCCATCACATGCCACAGTACCAATGGTCCAGCCGTAGAAGGGTCAAGCCAACGCCTCACATGTGGCACGCCGTACTGCCCCAAACCCTAAGGTTCAAAAGGCAGTTAAAGACGGTCACATAATCGAGTTAAGGTTTGTTGTCTTCTAGAGGGTCCACCACGTTACTTGCACGACTTAGAACGTTCTTAAACTCGAGAAAAAAATCCAACTTTTGAAAAATTTTCCGACAGGGGAAAAAGTGAGTTATTGATATCCGTTCGAACTTTTTAACAGTTTCTATAAATTATCCGGACAAAACTAAACGAAGTTAAATTATTCGATCGAAACATCGAGTCCCCAATACAACCCTTGAAAACTCAACACTTGAGTGGAATTAAAATATTCCCAGAAAAAATTGCCAAGAAAGGACCTAAGAATAAAAACAAGAAATTCCAGGGACTAACTCGAAATTTTGGCCGCGGTACCGCCGCAAAACCCATGGTTTGGCTGCGGTTCCGCGGTCCTTTTAGCGAATTAGACGTCCGTACTTCACAGTAATTCTTAGTTTTTCCTGCTTGTTTTTCTGCGAATTTTTAATTAATAAAAAATCACATTTTTGAAAAATGTACGGAGAAGGGTAAACATCGGGGTTTCGGGTTTCGATCGGACTTTAAACTTCGTCAAGACTTCTCCTAAAGCTCTAGCTTGGCTCTGATACCACTGTAGGGTTGCTAGGCACGCGCACAAGGGTCTACGAGGCATCAACCATGCCCGATTAAAATTTTAGCCGTGCCGAACAACCCGAATACGGATCTTTAAACAAGGGTTTAGGCGTAAACTAACATGTTAAACACTTTAACACTAAGTGAGAGGGATTACAACCTTTGTAGATCCGGTCCTTCACTTCATATGCTCCGTGTTGAGGTCCCTTCGCTGCGATCATCGTGCTCCGGACTCTCGAGAGGTTCCACGAAGAGAAAGATGCAGTCTTTACTTCCGATCTTCGATACCAAGATGATCTACCTTAACACAAGCTAACACTCATAATATGAAGTGAACACCCTCATCTAAATGGCAAGGATAGATGAGGATGATGAAGTAGGATTTTTGCTCTCATTTGTTTTCTAATTCTCACTCATTTTTCATCACTTAGAAAAAGCTAGAAAGCTTTTTCATGAAAAGAAAAGAAGGAAGAAGATGAACAATATCATGAAACCTTTTGTGATGAATAATGAAAGGATTAATATGATAAATAATGCAACCATGGTTGACTTAACCATTGTAGAGAATTAACCAAGGGCTAGGGTTTGGGTTGAGCTAAGAATGAGTCATTTGAAAATATCTTTTCCAAAACAAAAGAGAAAACCTCTAACCATGTTTAAACTCTACTAATCATGTTGCATTAATAATCATATCATGTTACAATATTATATATCATATATATAATATTTATTGTAACAAAATAAAATAATACATTTAACATATATCACATATATATCAATGTATTACCCGAGTGAGAAAAAGAATCTTTTAGCGAGCTAATATTAGTTAATGTAATTTAATATATCATATATATTATTATACATTAAATTATCGAATCAACACTTGATCCGACAATCCGGCTATATCGCATATAACCGACTAATATTTATCCGTACCGATTCATCGAATCAACACTTGATCCGATGACCCCGCTGATATCAAATATCGCGAGAATAGAATACGGTATCTCATATCGCACATATCACATAAGTGCCCCTACTCCGTTTTGCCTGAGCCAAGAAAACTCTGTGTAGGACTCTAAAGAATCGTCAATACGCCGGCAGTAGGTGATGATCATATCAAACACCCACATGCTGCAAGCGGTCAGCTAAACGTAACAGCTACCCAGGTATTGAGCGCTCAGAAGATCAACAAGCAAGCCTGTACATTCTCCTGTGAATCCAAACAGTAACACTCCCGTACAGTCCGGTCTCATCGTCTGATATGTCGTATATCTCGCCTAGGGGTGGTAAACGTCAGACCCCAGTAGCTCGATAAGTCGTGTCGATTTGAGGTCTATAACAGTTCGAGAAACTACTGATAACACTTACCAGTAAATCTCAGCAACCCTGGCCATGGATTTCCGGTTATAGCCAATCGAACACAGCACAACATCAACTCCCTATACCGGGAGAGACGAATCCCCTCCTATCGCTCATTGCCTCCATGTGATTCGGGACTGTACCCAAAAGCCACCTTTTTGCACGCCCTCTTGGACGTGGTATGATGGAAATCAAAGCACAGTAGGAATCACACAAGACTCTACGACGATCTCGGATCAACAGACTACTCTGTACCAGTGTCACCGGAGAACTGCCATCTGACGTAAGGTATAATACCATCTGGGAGTTCTCGGCGAGTCCGTCCAGTGTACCCAGTCTCTACTGAGCACTCGTACACCATCCTTGATGTCAAACACCGATGGATTATGGGATCATCCATCGCCCATCATATGGGTCAAGATGCGTATACGCTAGTCTACTCTGGTGCATCGATGCCCTGTCTCGATACACCCTCGACTAGGAACAGTTATAGGATATACTCGTCGAGTACCGTGGCCCCACTAGTATGATCTCATCATAGTCCCAGTAGTCGAGTACATATCCTAAGGGCTTTATCAACATGTAATATAGAGACAATCAGAGTACATGTTAAGATAAAGTACAACCAGATAGCATACTATCATGTCGAGCAAGAAAGTCCTCCCTATATATGTCCAAGCATCCATTACAATATACATCGTATATACAGTAATGGCCTCTAGGGCATACCTATAACTAACAATGTCGGCTCTTCCTCGCTGTCCAAGCTTGACTCTACATGGACCGAGAGGTCTTTCTGCCTATCATCCTCATCGAGAGGGTTTTCTTCATCCAGCGGGGGAGGCTGTTCTTAGGCGGCGGCAACCACATTCAGGCTAGATTGGGCTTGGGATGTGGTGGCCCCATCCTTGCTTTTGCTGCGAAGGTTGCCGCTGGGGCGCCCGCCCCGCCATATAGACCGTATGGATGATATATCCGGCCGTCTTTCTATCATTGGCGGCTGATTTCACGAATCGATGTCTTGACCCCTTTGCTTCGGTAGCTGGTAGTCGATTGGTGGCGGCTGGCCTAACCAGGTTCTTGAATGGTGCTGGCGCTTCTTTTCTGGATTTGCCCCGCTGCTTTCGTGCGGCACAGAGCACCTGATAGACCCTTAAAGAGACAGTGTCATACTTTTTCTGTTGGGGACAGGACACGTCTCTTTGTGGCACTGTTCGGATTCTTGATTCGGCGGTTATGGCATTTTTCTGAACCCATTTCAGAGGCTCGAAGGAATTGCTGATTCTTACGTCCGACTCAGCCGTCGTCGCGGGGCAACCCTGCACTTGGAACTTCACACGATTCCATTTGGCCAAAGCCTTGGTCCTCTTGTTGGCTCGATACCTGAGCCGCTTCTGCCTTAACTTTTCTGTTCTAAGCACCTGGCAGACTTCGGCTCTTTGGGAAGACGTCGCAGACTGGGCGATGGAAGGCATTGGAGATACGCTCGATTGTGCATTTGTTGGAGTCATCGCCTGAGCTCGTCCGCAGCATTTGATGTTGCCCTTTGTACCGGAGTTCTTTCCCCCTGCTGGAGCACCAGAGAATCGTTCAGACACCGTCTTAAGTTTCGGTTGTGGTGCCTTGGCGATCACGACATTCGGCCTCTTGCCCCTTGAGACCGGCTTGGCCACCTGTTCCGCCGGATCTCCGCCAGATGAGCGCTTCCGCAGGGTAGATGATGACGGAGCTAAACTGGCGGGGCGGTTCCTCCCACTGTCGACTGAGGCTTGCGGGGAGAACCACACGAGCGTTGATCTTGACCACGTACGGAATCGGGGTCTCTTTGGAAGTTGAATTCTTCTTGGGAGACATTGTCGTTGAAAGTTGATTGCTGCACGAAAAGAAAACATCATTTCAGTATAGGCAATCAATATGTATATTGATTGAGTTCGCATGAACGTTTAACCCGACATATGGGAGGAGAGAAGCGGTCCCACCGGGCGTGCCAGAATCTGTAGGGTGTTTTTCGTCACCCCCATTGAGATGGGAATACGCGCTGCGCTTGTCAGGCATACTACAGATTCTCCCTGCCTAGGGTAGGCCGGGGTTTAATGATTGTGGGGATCCGAATCTCCGCCAGCCGCGGACTAAGCTGTCGTTAATTACCCCTCGCCTTTGGAGTGAGGGAACCTCCGATTAACGGGTTAAACTGGTCATGCGAACTCAATGTGGAGTGTACGTGTGTTTTGTTTTGGAGGGGGTTTAAATGTATCGGGAGCCACACAGGGTTTTTACGGGTTCCCGCTACCCGGACAGCGGGCTGGGGGTCAAGGGAGCTAGCAGCCCCCTTGCAGGGTGCGGGGCAGCTCCCCGTTAGAAAATTTTTTTCTAACAGGGACAGTGTCGTGGAGTATGTGTGTATGTACATATGTATACATATGTATGTATATACATGTATATATATAAAAGGGGGAAAAGACATCCAAGGATGCGTAGGGCAGCACCTTGGGCGCTGTGCGCCTAGGTGCTGTGTGCTCAGGCGCTAGAGTGCCATGTGTCGGCACGTGGGCGAGTTGCGCTCGAGCGCTTGCACTGGAGCGCAAGCGCGCCACGTGTCGGCACCGGGGCGACTTGCGCTCGAGCGCTTGCACTTAAGCGCAAGAGCGCTGCGTGTCAGCACGTGGGCGCTTGCGCTTGAGCGCCGGCGAGGAAAAGAGGCTTTTAGCCTAAAAAAATTTCTCGGAAGAGAAATCAGAGAGGAGTTGGACTCCTGAGTGTGTGTTTTCTTTTTTTTTTTGGGTTTAGTGAAAGATATTCTTCTTCTTCTTCCTCATCTGTTAGCTGGATCTTAAAGATCAAGAGATATGGGATTTTAAAAATCTCTTCTTTTTGAGATCTAATGGAAGATCTGAGTTCCCCTTTATGGGTTTTGTGGTGAAAAACTAATTTGTTTATAAAAATAAAAGAAACTCTTGATTTAATTCAAGAGAAAAATGAAGGTTTTGGAACCTTGAAGAAGGAGAAAAGATCTCAGATCTGAAAAAAATTTGAGAGAAAAAAAAGTTGCTGGGATTTTTTCATTATCTTTACCTTTATAGTCCATACACTTTACACATAGCCCTTTGGGCTTCACAAAATGGCATTTTTCCTATCCCATGGCTCATGTGCCATTTCTTTTTGCACATAAGCCATGGGCTTTACAAAATTTGGCTTTATGCCTATTTTTCTTACATTTATCCATAAAACAAAATTAAAAGAAATACAACAAAATTATTTATTACAAAATTTTATCTTGGCATGGGGGAAGGCCGGCCGCTTCAGGTTCGGGCTCGACCCGGGCATGGGCCCACTGGATCTGGGCTTGGGCCCACTTGGCTTGGGGTTGACTTTGATTTTTACTTGGTCAACCGGGGTGTAAATTTTTACCCCAACAATAGGTGCTCATTGGAGAATGGGTACACCGAACAAGACTCGCCGAGAACTCCTAGATGGTATGACACCTAACGTCAGATAGCGGTTCTCTGGTGACACTGGTACAGGTTAGTCTGTATACCTGAGATCGTCATAGAGTCTTGTGTGATTCCCACTGTGCTTTGATTTCCTCCCTACCATGTTCAAGAGAGCGTGCAAACAGGTGGATTTTGGGTACAGTCCTGAGTCACATGGAGGCAATGAGCGATAGGAGGGGTTTCGTCTTTCCCGGTATTGGGGGTTGATGTTGTGATATGCTTGATTGGCCATGACAGGAATTCCCTGGCCAGAGATGATAGTGAAATTTACTGGTAAGTGTTATCAGTAGTTTCTCGACCCGTTATGAGCCTCATATCGGCATGACTTATCAAGTTATTGGGGTCTGACGTTTACCACCCCCCGACTCGATATGCGACATATCAGACGAAGAGACCGGACTGTATGGTAGTGTTACTTACTGGATTCACGAGAGTATGGACAAGCTTGCTTGTTGATCTTCTGATCCCTCAATACCTAAGTAGCCGTTACATCCAGCTAGTACCGCAGACGGCTTGTAGGTAACTGATACGATCATTACCTACCGCTGGCGTATTGATGAGTCTTTAGAGTCCTACACAGTGGTTTCCTGGCTCAAGCGAAACAAAGTAGGGCACATATGTGATATGTGCGGGACCGAGATTAATACGTGTATGTGATACCGTATTCTAATCTCGCGATATATGATATCAGTCGGTTATATGAGATATAGCCGGGTTATTGAATCAAGTGTTGATTCGATAAGTTGATATAAATGATATTAGTCGGTTGTATATGATATAGCCGGATTATTAAATCAAGTGTTGATTTAATAATTTAATATATAATTATATATTTGATATATTAACTAATATTAGCTCACTTAAGAATTTCTTTTCTACAAATACATTTAAATTTATATGTTCCCCCCAATCAGAGCAAAGCTCAGTTTAAATTTTCAAAATTTGAAATGAAGCAGCGCTTCATAAAAGCACCAGCAAGCAGCACTCACGTGCAAAGTACTGGTGCACTAGCGCTAAGAGTGCCAGCGCTCTGAAGCAGTGCTCACGTGCAGAGCACGAGTGCGCTCGCGCTAAGAGCGCCAGCGCTCCAGCGCTCTGAAGCAGCGCTCACGTGCAAAGCACGAGTGCGCTAGCGCTAAAACTAAATATTCCCCACCGTTGGATCAAAGATCCAACAAAGATGATAAATCATCAAGTTACCAGAATAAAATTCTATTAGGAAAACATTCTTCAGAATCTTTCCAAACAAAAAGATTTTGCTCTGCAAATCAGAGCACAGTTGGATCAACGATCCAATGGTGATTAAAAATCACCAAAATAAAGAATAAATTCTGTATGGGAAAAGATTCCCAAATCTTGTTAAAAAAAAAGAAGATAGCCTTCTGTAAATCAGAAGTGTCAAGACCCGAAAGAGCACGTGACTGGCTCTTGAACCATATGAAGTCTATAGGACTCCATCTGATCCAAGTAAGCCAAAAGCCCAGAAATCTAAAACAATTTTAGGGATAAATAAACAACAAGCAATATACTATACAACGCCGAATGGCGAGGATCAAAATTCAAAAGAAACCCAGATAAGCATGAAAACTGTAACACTACTAAGCGCGACTCTAAGGTCGAAATAATACATCACTAGTGTCTGAGTCTGAAACAATATACAAGTTTTGGTTGATGGAATTCTAGATACAATGAATAATACAAGTACAATGGTGGTTCTTGATGCAAAAGAACCCACCTACCAAAAGCAATTCACCCGCAAGGAAGCAGTTTGCCAAAAATTCCGCAATGGAACCTGTACGGCAAAACCTGCAAGAAAAGTGGCACAACGGGGGTGAGTTGCCAACTCGTGAATAGAAATATCTACAAGAAGAAACCGAATGCAAAACATAATCCTAGGTCAATACGATCAGTAAAATATGAACCACAAGAGTACGTCTGAAGCATGATAAGGTGGCAATGTAACATCTAAACATGTATATAGTGCCAAGTACTTAGGTAATAACATATCATCGGTATAAGGTATGTCTGCATGAAGTATGATCAATGTAAATCCAGTCTGTATGTGATCAAGTCTGTATAAACGTGGAACCCGTCCACCCGTCACCCAATGACAATAAACGTGGAACCCGTCCACACCGTCACCCAATGACAATAAACGTGGAACCCCTAGTGGCCAAAATTCTTGCTTCCTTGGTCCAATGTGTAGATCTTGAGCTTGTGCACACTTTTAATGGAATGAGAGTGGGGTTTTGGAGTTGTTTTAGAGGTGATTTGAGGAGTTGAAGAGGGGAGGGAGGTGAGGAGCAGGAGTAGCAGCAGCAACAAGAGGGAGAGGGAGAAAAATGAGTGAAGGTTGAAGAGGAAATAGCTATGTCTTTAGTCAAAGAAGCCCATACCTCTCTCTCTCACCAACTACTAAATTCTTTAATATAAACCCCTTTTCCATTTCTTTTCTTTTCTCTAAATTCCTTCTCACTCAAATAGTAAACCCAAATGAGAAACCAAGGTAGAAAATGCACAAGTGTAAGAAGAATGATATGTGCATGTTTTGCACAAATTGCTAAAAACCCGATTAGCGATTATTAATCGCGATTAGCACTAATTTAGCATATAACTAATCAATTAAACTTAGAAATGGCATAATTCTCTAATTTACCCTATTTTAGAATTTTCCATAATTTTCCAAAAAATTTCCCCATTTATTTGTATTTAATTATACCGAATTATTAAAATATTCAATAAAATAATATTAAATTATAAATTTCCCAAAAATAATATTTTTATTATTTCGAAATGTTACAATCTACCCCCCTTAAATAAATTCGGTCCTCGAATTTAAATTTAAACCCCCAATACTAAAACATTTCAGCAAAATCCAATTTGTCGGGGCTCCGAAAACGTCAATACATAGCGAATATCATCAAAGTGTACTGCTCTACTAAAAATCAATCCACAAAAATGCATATAAGAATATCCGGTGCGTCTGGTGCGCACGGAATCAAAATCCATGTATGTGTCATACAGGTGAACAAAACATCTAGGTGCAACTGGTGTGCACGAAACATCTGTCATAGGCAACGTGTGTGCCTGACAGCAAAATCAGACGCATTTGACATGCACGAAAAATTTCGATTTAGTGCATCTGGCGTGCACCAAGATCGTATATCAAAACCAAATCATAAGTACCGTCGTCGGTAGTTCCTCCTTCAAGGTCGAGAAGGAGTCGGTGCATCCAATGCTAGCAGCGCAAGATATCTACTTGCCTCTTGCTCACGGTCTGGCGTCCTCTGACTCTGGGTCCTTATCTTCTCTGCGGATTACCTATCTCGCAGTCAATCGGCTCATCGACCCTGTCAGGTGTGCTAACGGGGACGATTCCGTTCTGGCACTTCTCTGGTCATCTCTCGGTCAATCCTTACGACCACTCGTAAAGCAGCATGTCACTGGCGTCGGCCTCTGGCTCTCTGAATGCACATCACACATCTGATCCTGGGTGCAAACATCATTGCAGCAATGTCCTGGAAGGAATCCTGCTCAAGGTCTCTTCTGATCTTGCCTATGCCGAACTGTACGGAGGCTGGCTCTCTTGCATAATCTCTTCTCACTCGATGGACATCTGTGTCCTCAGCACAACATTTTCTCGGACATTGGTCGCATCCCAACACCTCTGTAAGCATATCAGGTCTCTAGTCTCGACGGGAAGTAATGACAGATCGTCAGCGTCTCGCACGAACCTCTGGTTCCACTTGTCTCTATCGTCGTCCACTATGACGTCACGCCATGCTATCTACGCACTGCACTGTTCTCGGCCATGGTCAATCCGAAGTCTCTCGCACGGACTCGAAAGCGCGTACTCTGTAGCTTCATCATTCTATAGAAGATGTCTGGCCGAACAGGTCCTCGGGAACGCGTCCCAACCATCAGAGGAATACTCAATACTCGTCCGTCCTTGATCAATTCGCAACGCATCTGGGTAAGGTCCTTTATCCGAACCTGGTCAACCACCTTGTCGACGATGCCGAACTCTGGCCTGCTGGGTGTGCGCAATATGACCACCCCTGGGTCTAGGTCTTCTCGTATCGTATTCCAGAAAGGTCCTGTCGAGGTCTCTCTCTCAAATCTCATTCCTGCCGGATTGCCCGGAAGTCATCATCCATTGCTGAAGCTAATTCTTATTCCGGAATGGCTGCATACTTATCGCGCCTCCTTCTGGAAGATATATCCATATACAACGCCTCTGGGTGCGTATCACATCTCTGATGTCAGCGGAGTGGGACGTCATCTCGTCGAAATCTCTTGCGAACTCTTTTCTTCACTCTGCTTCAATGTCGACTGATTCGGAGTCGTCTCATCCTGGCTGCATGGACTGTGCTCCAATGGCTATACTCGTATCTGGAGTCTCCCAAGCAAATCATCCCATCACATGATATCCTAATGATGTCGAAACATTCGATCGACTCGTCAGAACCTTATAATCCCCCAAGAGATCAACATCTTGAGTACAGTTTAATAGTATCGAGTACATGCCACAGCGTCGGTGATCCAGCCATAGAAGGGCAAACCCAAGCCTCACTAATGGCGCCGCGGAACTGCCGCAAACCCTAAGGTTCAAAGGCTTTCACACGGTCATTAAGTCGAGTTAGGGTTTCATTCTTCTAGAGGGTCCATAGAATCACCTGCATGTCTTTTCGTATACTTTAAACTTGGAAAATAGGCTCCTGACATTCGATCGTCTCTATCGACTCTCAACGAACCTGTGTGAAGTCGTCTCTAGCTGGAAACAATCTATCTGATGACCTCGCATCGGTAAACGAACGAACCACATGTCCTAGTCATTCATCCTCAGGTGACTACCGACCGTCCATCATATCTCTAAGTATATGCTCATGCTGCAGTAGCTCCAACCATCTGGGCGATATCTCGTCATTTGCAGCAACAACTGGCTCATTCGTCTGTACGCCGAACAACGCCTCAATCCTCCAGGAAAGGCGATATATTGGCGGTCATCTCTGAATCGGTCTGCTCTAGATCTGAGTAAGACTCTCCACACTGGAAATCTTCAACTCAACTGGGCCCGCTCCGGTGCATAAATCGGAAGAATCACCTTCGTCTCTCAAATCGGGTAGACTAGCTATCATCTGTCTCATATCTGCCTGGAAGCTCCGGCAATCTCAGCTCGTAAGCTCCGAAAGCGACATCCTGTCAATCTCAGCAACAGCTGGTCCATCTGTCTGCACGGTAGGCGACATCATAATCTCTGAGGTATGCTGTACATCAACAGTCCTCTCTCACCTGGCAGCTCTAACAATAGCCCGATCATCCGGTGCAAAAACAAGCACTCGCCTCCACTAGAGGTCACAGTCACCAATACTAACTCGAGACGTTCCCATGTCACCAGAAAACACAATGGTCGGCCCTCGTACCAGACGAGCTCGCACTGACCGTAACCCTAGCGGCAGCCCAAATTGCGCTCCACATGGCGACAGGAATCTCAATCGAGTATCGAAGAGAGCAGATCAATGGCTAGAAAGAGAACAACAGATCCAGAGTGGATACATGATCATAAGAAGGAACATCATCAATAAAGGTATGATCATGAAACTAATAGAATCGGGGATCTCAAATGGATGTATAATCATGGATATGAAGAGGATCACTGATCTCAAAAATATGTACATCCTAAGGTTCCTTAAGCGGAGTGGCGTGTCGTAAGTATGCCGCGGAACATACCCACGGTACGTCACTCTACTTTAGTCACTTATTCCATCAACCAAGGGTCATCCTACGCGACAAAAGTTCGGGTCTAATACCCCCTTGACTAAGTCTAAGTTCCGTAAGGTCAATCCTAAGTTCCGTATATATATAGACGCCCTAGGCTCCACATAGTCAAACTTAGACTCGAACCAAGGTCAACCTAGCGCTCTAATACCAACTTTGTCACGACCCGAAAGAGCACGTGACTGGCCCTTGAACCATATGAAGTCTATAGGACTCCATCTGATCCAAGTAAGCCAAAAGCCCAGAAATCTAAAACCATTTTAGGGATAAATAAACAACAAGCAATATACTATACAACGCCGAATGGCGAGGATCAAAATTCAAAAGAAACCCAGATAAGCATGAAAACTGTAACACTACTAAGCGCGACTCTAAGGTCGAAATAATACATCACTAGTGTCTGAGTCTGAAACAATATACAAGTTTTGGTTGATGGAATTCTAGATACAATGAATAATACAAGTACAATGGTGGTTCTTGATGCAAAAGAACCCACCTACCAAAAGCAATTCACCCGCAAGGAAGCAGTGTGCCAAAAATGCCGCAATGGAACCTGTACGGCAAAACCTGCAAGAACTGTGGCACAACGGGGGTGAGTTGCCAACTCGTGAATAGAAATATCTACAAGCAGAAACCGAATGCAAGACATAATCCTAGGTCAATACGATCAGTAAAATATGAACCACAAGAGTGCGTCTGAAGCATGATAAGGTGGCAATGTAACATCTAAACATGTATATAGTGCCAAGTACACAGGTAATAACATATCATCGGTATAAGGTATGTCTGCAAGAAGTATGATCAATGTAAATCCAGTCTGTATGTGATCAAGTCTGTATAAACGTGGAACCCGTCCACCCGTCACCCAATGACAATAAACGTGGAACCCGTCCACCCGTCACCCAATGACAATAAGCATCATGCATGCAAATATGAGGATATAATCAAAATCATGGAAATCGTCATGAAACCCGTGCCTAGCATCGACACGTAAATCCTCATCTATCGGGCCCCGTCAGTCCGGATCAGCCCACGGGCTATGTCTGCGGAATCGGCCCTCGGCCCCGGCAGTATGCCCATATCCATCTATCGACTCTGGTCAGTATCCTCTGGATGACCGCCAGGTCCAACCAATCACCGGTAGGTAGTAGTCCCTCTGCCAGGCTCACCGTCTACTACACAGCAAAACCATTCTCGCCCCAGGGTACCATACCAGGTCCACCATGTACCCGCAATCGGCCTCATCCACCTCCTCAAATCGGGTTTTACATGTCGCTCTCAGCACCGAGAAAACACATGGTGGACGCACTGAAATATCATATCAAGGGTAACCGGGTTTTTAAAACAATTATATATTCTCTTTTGAAATACCCACGGTTCCCAAATCCAGAAATATCATGGAAACAACATATCTCAATGCGTATAATCAAAACATGATGTATGCGACATGTAAGGAAAGGTAAGCATATCAGAAGTCATGCAACATGGAATAATAATGTGCACACGTCGAGGGAAACCGCTCTTTTAAAACGAATCAGTTTTGATGAATATCTTGCGGTTCCCAAATCCCTAATCAAGTCAGAATCATCTATGTTTGTGTACCGGTATAAGTGTACAATATGCCATGCAAGAATCATATCATGAATGCAACAGTACTACAGTGTAGTGGCATGGCAATTATCGATGATGAAGTGTGTGAGCCAGCAAATAGTGTACGTGGAACATACGCATCATCGATAATGGTGCTGGTGTCCTAACAGCATGATAATAATATAGCAATAAACATATGCAAGCAATGCGAATAGCATGAATATGCGGAAATCAAATAATCAACACCACAGTGAAAAATCTACTATGCAAACTACAGATCTAAGTATCAAGTCAATCGGGAGAGGTATGGAAACCACCTAAATCTGAGTCGATATATATATAGATATAATAGTCGGTGATCCCGCCTCAATAATATCGCGTACGATACAATATATTGTAAGACATCCTCGAGCCATGAGTGCGGATCTATCATCAATATAGGCTCGTACGGTAAATCGTCGTACGACATCCCAATAGCTGGGTACGGGTCAGTATCACATTCCTCTCATCAAATATCAGGTATCATTATCATCATATCATATAATCGGGGGTACAGATCTAAGTCTAGTACAAATCGATACCATTTATAAAGTATAAATGCGGGAGTAAACACACATCCAAAGCCCGCAAGAATCACATGTCGTATCCCAAATACGAATCATATCAAATCACCGATCTCATGGCACAATGCCCAAACCATCGACTCATCTCCAATATCATCCATTATCATCATCAACACAGTATAAATAAAAGGAATATGCAAGGGTGTGCGTGTAGGTGTAAATCTATTTTAGGGTTCGCGACTATGAACTACACTAGTCACTTCTAACCCTACACTATCCATAATACACCTAACTATCATATATATAGTATAACAACTACGGACTGCGAGGGTGCTATACGCCATCCACCCGACTTCCCCCTGTAGATATAATCTACTCACCTTGCGTCTTCATTTGTCGATGTCTCTACGTGCTTTACTTGTCGTCCCTTCATGGGGTACCTACACATCAAAGTATCGTATATGCGTATTAAAACCAAATCAAAGCTAACACGACACACGAAACCCAAAACGATACGATAAGGGGCCTATAGGTTAGAACCTATGGGCACGCCTTCAAAACCATCAACAAATCCTCGATATCGTCGTATAAACGCCAAATAGTCGAGGTAAATCACAGTACACAACTCAGAACTAAAAAATACGGAATACGGAAACATGAATCCAAAACAGCAACTAAGGAAATAGGCTCCAGATTTCACCATAGATCAAATTAGACAAATCTATATATACCAGGGGTCAAATCTACAGATAAGGGAACACCAAAACCAAAACGAGGCAAATCCACCATGGTCTAGCCGCAAATTGCGGCCAGAATGGATAAATCTGCGGCCGGGTATAGGAGGTAGGGGCTAGGGTTATGGTGGTAGCTTCCTGGGTGCCTGCACATGTCACTGTCCAATCAATTTTAATTTAGGATGTCTCGGGTGATAGCAGATTCAATATACCCTTCACAGATTCCACAAATTCTCCGATATCGGTTTCTAAATCCGTATTTCGGGTTTCAACTCTCAGGTTAGGGTCTCAATTCATGCACTAGGGTGTTGGTGTAGCCTCTACTGAACTCAATTTCACATTACAATTCATAGTTTCCTCAAACCCTAACTAGGTTTTCCTTAACTCCACAATATCAAACAATATCGGTTCAATCTAAACATGGGGGTATAAGTAATGCTAAAACTAAGCTAATAGTCCAGAAAATAGCTCATTTGGCAACTCAAGAATTTTCTTGAGTTGCCCCTACTGGCCAAAATCCTTGCTTCCTTGGTCCAATGTGCAGATCTTGAGCTTGTGCACACTTTTAATGAAATGAGAGTTGGGTTTTGGAGTTGTTTTAGAGGTGATTTGAGGAGTTGAAGAGGGGAGGGAGGTGAGGAGCTGGAGTACCAGTAGCAACAAGAGGGAGAGGGAGAAAAATGAGTGAAGGTTGAAGAGGAAATGGCTAAGTCTTTAGTCAAAGAAGCCCATACCTCTCTCTCTCTCACCAACTACTAAATTCTTTAATATAAACCCCTTTTCCATTTCTTTTCTTTTCTCTAAATTCTTTCTCACTCAAATAGTAAATCCAAATAAGAAACCAAGGTAGAAAATGCACAAGTGTAAGAAGAATGATATGTGCATGTTTTGCACAAATTGCTAAAAAACCGATTAGCGATTATTAATCGCGATTAGCACTAATTTAGCATATAACTAATCAATTAAACTTAGAAATAGCATAATTCTTTAATTTACCCTATTTTAGAATTTTCCATAATTTTCCAAAAAATTTCCCCATTTATTTGTATTTAATTATACCGAATTATTAAAATATTCAATAAAATAATATTAAATTATAAATTTCCCAAAAATAATATTTTTATTATTTCGAAATGTTACAAGAAGCCCTTGAATCAAAGATCAAACAGTTTCCCAAATCAATTAGAGAAAAGATCTTTTCAACTGATTCAACAGATCAGCTTGCCCTATATAAAGGCCCGAAGACTTCAAGTCTCAGATAGAGGAACCCCGCCATAAACTTTGAAAAAACTTTAGAGAGAAGAGGATGTTCTCGGTGTTGGGTTTCCCTTGCACCTAGTCTAGGGTTTGGTAGCATCACTCATGCCACTTTAGAATTTAGAGAGGTGCAAAGCAAACAAACCATGAATCTTAACTAGAATATTTAGGGTAACAAGTTTTGTATCACATACAAAGAACAATCTATCACTAAGAGTAGAGATTACAACCTTTGTAGTCTCTCTTTGGTGACTCCTTGGACCGCTGAGAGTTTGGAACGGATCGCTAGCAACCTTTTAAGTCCACGATGATCCACCCGAAGTCCCTTTGCCCAAAGCTCCTTGCTTTTCTTGATCCATGGAAGAAGTGTAGCAAACACCCTACACAAATGGGCTAGATGTGTGTAGAATGATGATGTGGTTTGTATTCTCTAATCAAAACCCTTTCTTTTTAACTAACTCACTCAAATGAAAACTCAAGAGAGGGAGGAAGAAGAAGATGATGGCAAAGCTCAAGCTCAAAAGCTTTTGTGATGAATAATAAAACTAAATTGAGATGAGAATGAAATAATCATATTAAATCCTTCTCCCCTCAAACCATGGTTAGTTAATATCTAGATATTTTACATTGAGTTAAATAGACAAAAGAGAATTAACTCATGGTTAAAATTTAGGTCAAGAATGGTCAAAAAGTCAAAGCAAGATAAACATTAACCATGAGTGAATTAACTTTAAACATAACTCAAAAATAAATATATATGTATATTAACTACCATGTGAGTCTTGCATTGCCACCATATAGTGTATCATCAACCATGATAACTATCCATGTATGCATGTATGTGTCCATGCACATTAACATATGCATACACGCATGCATACATCTTCAACAAAGAAAAGGGTTTAAATAAAGAATTAAAATAAAAGTCAAATGTTAAATCAACACTTGATTTAACAAACTGGTCATAGCACATACGACCTGACCAATAGAAAAACGCCCGATTAACATACGGTATCATATACTCGCATTCAATCGGGTCCCCCCGCGTATATCTCATATGCACACCACATCGTTTCGCCTGAGCTAGGAAACTCCTGTGTGGGACTCTAAGACTCGTCAATACGCCGGCAGTGGGTGATGATCATATCAAACACCCACAAGTCGCAAGCGGTCAGCTAAACGTAATGGTCGCCCGGGTATTGAGCGATTAGAAGAAAACCAGCGAAGCTGTCAAAACTCACGTCGAGCCAATCAGTAACACTACCGTACAGTCCGGTTTGTTTGTCTCATATGTCGCATATCCAGTCTAAGGGTGGTGAACGTCAGACCCCAGTAACCGATAAGTCATGTCGATGTGAAGCTCATAACAGGTCGAGAAACTACTGATAACTCTTACCAGTAGCACTCCATATCAGCTCTGGCCAGGGACTTCCAGTTATAGCCAATCGAACACAGCGCAACATCAACTCCCAATACCGGGAGAGACGAAACCCCTCCTATCGCTCATTGCCTCCATGTGATTCGGGACTGTGCCTAAAAGCCACCATTTTGCACGCCCTCTTAGACGTGGTAAGGTAGAAATCAAAGCACAGTGGGAATCACACAAGACTCTATGACAATCTCAGGTCTACAGACTAACCTGTACCAGTGTCACCAGAGAACTGCTATCTGACGATAGGTATAATACCATCTAGGAGTTCTCGACGAGTCCGTTCAGTGTACCCAGTCTCCACTGAGCACCCGTACACCATCTTTGATGTCAAACACCGATGGATATGGGATCATCCATCGCCCATCATATGGGTCAAGATGCGTATACGCTAGTCTACTCTGTTGTATCGATGCCCTGTCTCGATACACCCTCGACTAGGAACGGTTATAGGATGTACTCTTGAACTACCCTGGCCCCACTAGTATGATCTGAATCATAATCCCAGTAGTCGAGTACATATTCTAAGGGCTTTATCAACATGTAAGAGCAAGACTGTAAACCAATACAAGTCAATATGTTAAGATAAAGTAAAACTAGATAGCATACTATCATGTCGAGCAAGAAAGTCCTCTATATATATATCCAAGCATCCACTATAATATATATCATATGTACAACAATGGCCTCTAGGGCATATATACAACTAACAATCTCCCACTTGCACTAAGGCCAGCTGTTGTAGTATCTCATACCCAACATCCTGAAGATTCTCTCAAATTGTATCTGGGGTATGGCCTATGTGAGTGGATCCGCAGTGTTATCCTTCGTGTCAACTCTCCTGACCTCGATATCGCGGCGATCAACTGTTAGTTATATGTATGCCCTAGAGGCCAGTACTGTACATGCGATGTATATTGTAGTGGATGCTTGGACATATATAGAAAGGACTTTCTTGCTCAACATGATAGTATGCTATCTGGTTGCACTTTATCTCAACATGTAAACAAATACTGTTTTGTGATCACATGTTGATAAAGCCCTTAGGATGAGCACTTGACTACCAGGACTATGATGTAGATCATACTAATAGGGACTAGGTAGTCGATAAGTACATCCTTCAAATGTTCCTAGTCGTGGGAGTATCAAGACAGGGCATCGACACTCCAGAGTAGACTAGCGTATGCGCTTCTTGACCCATATGATGGGCGATAGATGATCCCATATCCATTGGTGTTTGAAATCAGAGAAGGTATACGGGTGCTCAGTGAAGACTGGGTACACTGAACGGACTCGCCGAGAACTCCTAGATGGTATTATACCTATCGTCGGAGAGCAGTTCTCTGGTGACACTGGTACAGGTTAATCTGTAAACCCAAGATCGTCATAGATTCTTGTGTGATTCCCACTGTGCTTTGATTTCCACCATACCACGGTCAAGAGATCGTGCAAAACGGTGGCTTTTGGGTACAATCCCGAGTCACATGGAGGCAATGAGCGATAAGAGGGGTTTCGTCTCTCCCGGTATTGGGAGTTGATGTTGCGCTATGCTCGATTGTCCATAACAGGAAATCCCTGGCCAGGGTTATGGAGATCTATTGGTAAGTGTTACAAGTAGTTTCTCGAACCGTTATGGACCTTGCATCAGTATGACTTATCAGGCTATTGGGGTCTGACGTTAAACCACCCCCAGGTTGTGATATGCGACATATCAGACGAAGAGACCGGACTGTACGGTAGTGTTACTGATTGGATTCGCAGGAATTATAGCAGGCTTGCTTGTTGATCTTCTGATCGCTCAATACCCGGGTGGTCGTTACGTGTAGCAAACCGCTTGCGGATTGTGGGTGTTCGATATGATCATCACCTACTGCCGGCGTATTGACGAGTCTTTAGAGTCCTACACAGAGGTTTCCTGGTTCATACGAAATGGTGTAGGAGCATATATGTGATATGTGCGGGACCGAGATTAATGCGAGTATGTGATACCGCATTCTATTCTCGCGATATGTGATATCGGTCGGGTATATGTGATATAGTCGGGTTATCGGATCAAGTGTTGATTCGATAAGTTGATTCATCTGATATTGGTCGGTTATATGTATTATAGCCGGATTATTAAATCAAGAGTTGATTTAATAGTTTAATGTATAATTATATATTTGATATATTAAATTACATTAACTAATATTAGCTCATTTAAGATTTCTTTCTCACTTTTTGATACATTGATATATATATGTGATATATATTAATTGTATTCTTTTTGCACAAAATATATGTATGATATATATTGTCGTGTCATGCTATGTTACACATGCAACATGTATGAGACTAACACCATGTTAGGGTTAATGTTAGGGTTAATATTTATTCTTAAGTAATTACAAATTAGTGGAGATATTTTGATGGTTGGAAGCTTGGAGAAGCTTTAAGATAACCATTGACTTAGTCCACTCTTTTGTTTTCCTTAAGATATTTATCAACTCAACCATTAACCATACACAATGGTTAACTCTCTACAAGGGTTAGATATATGATATACTCACCCATCGATGAATTTCTAACCTCATGAGTTCATTCATCTTATTCTTCTTCATCAAGTGAGAAAAGCTTGCTAGCTTTTTCAAAAGTGATGGAAACTTGTGAGAAAAATATATCTAAAGTGAGCCCACTTCCTACTTCATCATCCTATACTATTAGCCATTTAGTTTAGGGTGTTTGCTTCATGAATCTACACAATTAGTGAAGAGATAGCATGAGCTAGTGTCTCCTCGACGTAGATCATCTTCGGCCTCGAAGACTTCGAAGCAAGCTTGTTCGTTTCTTCATGGGAGCCATTCTAGAGTCCGGGGATCGTGATCACAGTGAAAGGACTACTACACGGAGCTATTGAAGTGAAGGACCGGTCTACAAAGGTTGTATTCCTTGTTCACTTATATGTAAAGAGTTTACATATCTTGTTTTACCCTAAGTCTCTAGTTAAGATCTTGGTTAGGGTTTGTTTAGCACCCCAAAAATTTTAATGTAGCATGATTGATGCTTGCCAAAACCTTAACAAGGTACTAATCCATCCCTACAGTGGTATCAGAGCCAAGCTAGAGAATTAGGCATTGTCTAATCGAAGTTTAAAGTCCGACCGAACTCCCAAACCCCGATAAATCCCACTTTCTGGAAAAAAATTCAAAAGTTGAAATTTTTTATATTAAAAATACTCACAAAATTATGCAGGAAATTCTAAGGATTACTCTGAAGTATGAAGCCATAACTCACTCAAAGGACCGCGGAACCGCGGCCAAACCATGCGTTTGGTGGTGGTTCCGCGGCCAACTTTGGGAGTTAGGGGCTAATACTTCCGGGGTTTATTCCTGGGTACTTTTTCATGCTTCTTGGAATTTTTAATTCTACTTAAGTGTTGAGCTTTCTGGGAAATCTTGGGAACTCGTTGATTCGATCGGAAAGTTTAACTTCGTTTAAGTTTTTTCCGGGTAATTTAGAACTTGTTAAAAGGTTCGAATGGATATCAATAACTCACTTTTTCCCCTGTCGGAAAACTTTCAAGTGTTGGATTTTTCCTGAGTTTAAAACTTTCAGAAAATCATGCAAGTGAATCTGTGGACCCTCTAGAAGAACGTAACCTTAACTCGACTATATGACCGTCAAAACCGCCACTGAACCATATGGTTTGTGGTACTTTAGCATTGCCACATATGAGGCGTTGGTTTGACCCTTCTATGGCTGGTTCATAGGGGCTGTGACATGTTCTGGGACTTTTTGAACTCCGCTCAAGTGTTGAGCTATTTGGGAAATCTTGGGTGTTTGTTTATTCGATCGGAAAGTTTAACATTGTCTATTTATCTGGAATGTGATACAATATGTGGAATTCATATAGTTAGGCATGAAATGTGAAGTATGTGATATTTCGGATTTAAAATGTCTAAAGTGATTGTGGAATCCAAATGTTGTAGTTTTTCACTTTCTTTTCTGCGACCATAAGTGTAATATGTGGTGTATCGCCAGCTTCGGTGCTATATGTCAACGACAACTAGGATACACATATTTACTTACGTTGATCACATGTGATATTATGTGTTGCTGTGATATGTTATATTTGATCGTCGCGTTCTGAATAGCCGGGGGTTTTATGTGAGATGAGAGTTTTTCATTTTCATTCATGTAAAAGCTTGTATGTAATATTCTTTTATTGGGGCACTTCCGGGTTGAGAATGATGTCACCATTGTATATTATTTACTTTACCGCATTAGGATAGACCCAAAGCGGGGAGCACAAGTAATCAGGTTCTAGGGTCCAGTAGGAGACCAACTCGAGGAGTCGAGACCGGGTCTCCTAACTCTAGAATTCGTAGGGTTGCTTGCCTCTCTCATAAGGGTCTAGGGATGTGAGTTTGGCTATTCACCGCGACCGTGGAATCCATGTTTTATGATGTCTTAACTTAAAACTCGGAATTCCTAGTATATCCAATATTTCATATATGATTCTTCTGCTGCTGATATCTTTAATGTGATCATATTATATATCTGAGACGAATGCCTGTATTATATATATGAGATATAATAAATATTGCAGCTTTCGTTTCTTATGTGATGCTTGAGAAGCATAATCTGATGGGAGTTCATTAATGAGATTAATGAAATAAAAGAAAAAGAAAGCTAAAGATGTTGTAGAAACTTGTTTAAAAACTGGTACCTCTAGTTCTTTCTTTGCATAGCGGTATTCCTTGTAGAATATCCAGCACCTTATTCGATAAGGAAAAAAGCCGAGATCCCTTCACCGGGAGTGACCTCTTTAGCGAAACTAGCAGATGCTACAAACACGGTTTGTCTTTTGATTGTTTCTATAGTTTTTGCTTTGCATAGTGGTATTTGTGAAATATCCTGCACCTTATTCAATAAGGAAAGAGCCGAGATCCCTTCGCCAGGAGTGACCTCTTTAGCAAAACTAGTAAAAGCCTCAAAAACACTCCTTTTCAAAATTCACTTGATTCTACAACGATATCAAGTTCATTACGCAAAAGGTTTTCATAAAAACATGTCGTAGCCCTCCATCTTTTCAGATAAATACTACTTAGTATTCGTGCTACATTTGTTGACTATGTTAAGGTGTAATGTGCGGTAGCTGACTAGTGCTTATCTGCATAAGCATATGATGCTATTGGATTAGGGTAGTCGTACGACTTTATTGACCTTATTAAGGGTCGTGCGGGTGGATTTAATTCAATCGGGAATTGACGGGTTGAACTTGGCTAGCGCTTATGATTTGTTGACCTTGTTAAGGTCATAAGTCGTTAGGGGCAAAATATTATCGGGAATTTCAAGTGTTGAAATTTGCAATGAGATTGCATACCTTCTATGAGATAGTTGGATCCCAATACCCACTGCGAGTAAGAGTTACTCCTGGAAGAGTTTTACACATTACAATTAGCCGATCAAAGTAGGTGTCTAGAAAGGTATTAACGGAGTTAGGCCCCTGGGAAAACGAGGTTTATTTTAATTAGGTCCGTGCGAAAGCATGGGGAACCTCCTTCAAAATACCGATACTGGCCTGGCCGAAAGATTGGCGAATTTGTAGGGTGTAATTAATCCCGGCTAGTCTTACCTTTTAGGGTTTGAAGGCAGATTTGACTAAAACAGTGGGTGCCATCCTGATTAGATAAAATAATAACCAATCTAATCTTGCAAGAGCGCACACAGAATGTTTTCTTCTCTCTCTCTCTCTCCTGGTAGCAACAATGTCACGCCTTAATCAAGATAATAATATGGATGCATTGACCAAACCTCCATATTATACTAAGCTAGGGAACGTTGGTTCCGCTCAATCTTATAACTGTTATATGACCGAGCAGGAAATAGGGGAATATCCGGATTTCCACGCAACCCAATGGAAGAAAGTACATGTTGATGCATATTCTTCGGGTGTAATTATTACAGAGAACTGGGAAAGGGTGATGTGTCTCTAAGTGTTAGAGAATGGTGCAATTGTTGTAGCCAAGTTTATTGGAAGATATCACCTTGTATTAAATACATTGATTCTGAAAGAATGTTATTACATACCGAACCTGATATACAACATTACATCATGTTCTTTACTGAGTTAAAGAAGGATATAATTCTATATTGGAGGATAATGTTGTGAACATTTTCCTGAATCAAGAGTTGATTCAATCAGGTATGTTATATAATAGCATATACGTTCTAAATCAAACCGCAGTTCAAAATATGTAGAACACAGACAAGAGGAGCGGTTCAGGAATGAACGAATCCTTCTTGAGGCATTGTAGACTAGGTCATATCAATGCGACACGACCAGCTAAGTTACATAAGGATGAATATAAGAATCTATTCTAATTTTCATCTTATGCTACTTGCTAGTCTTGTCTCAAAGATAAAATGACCAATACTCCGTTTACTGGAAACAGAGAAAGAGTTATTGAACTCTTGGGACAGATACATGATGATGTATATGGTCCCATGTCTACAAATGCCAAGATTGGTTCTTTTGAGAACCAAACGGGTAGAAGTATTAAAGTCCTAAGATGTGATCGAAGTGGAGAATACTTGCGTATGGAGTTCCTGGAGTTTTTAAAAGAAGAATGTGATTCTCTCTCAGCTTATTCCTTCGTATACACCACAACACAACGGTGTATCGGGGCGGAGGTACACCCTATAAGATATGGCGCACTCTATGATGAGTATTGTTGAGTTACCTGTTTCCTTTTTGGTGTTATACACTTAAGAAGCTGCATACCTATTGAATGGGGTTCCATCCAAATCAGAGCCTACCACTCCATATGAAATATAGAATGGGAAGAGACCATGTCTTAAACACGTTAACATATGGGGTTGTCCGGCCTATGTTGAAAAGCAAAAATCCGGACAAGCTCGAGGCCAGGTCAGTTGTGTAAGTTTTTCAGGATATCTCAAACATTAGTAAGGGAATATCTTCTACCAAACTGAGGAGAAAAAGGTGTTTTGTTTCTCAGCATGCCATTTTTTTTAGAAAAGGAATTTCTTGTGAAGAAATTAAGTGCTCATGAGGTAGAACTGGAAGGAGTTCCAGCTAGACAAACTAACAGCTGATGATTTGGTGAAATCGCAGGATTCAATAGTCTCCAATGAACCTCAGCCTCTCCGCGAATCTGGTAGGGTTTCTCATCCACTTGAGAGATACTACGGTCTTCTCGGTGACAGTGGGAGCAAGGATTGCATCATGAGATGATGGCCCAACCGGGTTCAGGCAGTTGGAACGTCTGTTTTGATGTAATAGTCAAAGAGTATGACTTCATCAAAATGGTAGATAAACCTTGTATGTACAAGAAGGTTGTAGAGAGTAAGGTTGTCTTCCACGTATTGTATGTAGAAGACAAACTCTTGATAGGAAATGGTTTCTTATGCTACACTCGGTCAAGCTCTTCTTATCATGGGGATTCTCAATAGAAGATCTGGATGATACCTACTACATCTTATTGATTATGATCTATGGTGATAGATCTAAGTAGATGTTGGGAGTGTCCCAAAATCCGGGTACACTAAACACCATACTAAAAGAGTTTAGTATGGACGATTTTAAGCGTGGTGGTTAGCCCACTTACTCTTAGATCACTCTCTCCAAAAAAAATGTCTCCCGAGACTGATTTGAAGAGAGCTCGCATGCAAGTGATACCTTATGCTTCGGCAGTAGGCTCTATCAGAGTATGCGATGTTATGTACCAGACTAGATGTAGATGACCCACTAGATGTTGTGATCAGGAATCAATCGGATCTTGGGAGAATCACTGGAAAGCTGTGGAGGACATTCTTAAGTACTTGAGAAGCACTAAAAGAAAGTTCTTGGTTCCAGCTTCCAGAGTGATAAGTTAGACTGAGAGTTAGTCACAGGCATTGTCTTTACCCTCTGTGTAGGGACGGTATGTTGGAAGAGTTCCAAGCTAGATATCGTGACATACTAGACGATAAAGGCTGAATACATTGCTACCAACGATACTACCAAAGTGGCTGTCTGGACATTTCTTGTTCATAAGATGGACAAGGTTCCTACCATTGAGCGTCCAATAACTGTTATTGTGACAAAAATGGAGTTGTAGCTTATGTCTAGGAACGCAGGTCCCATCAGCGTTCCAGACATATTCTGAGGCAAGTATCACCTGATCAGGGAGATGGTTGATCTCCAAGGGATCGAGGTTAAGAGAGTAGACCAGAAGGTTGACACAGCGGATCCACTCATAAAGGCCTTACCACTAGAGAGACTTCTCTACAATGGTTGAGTATGGCATACTATAACCTCTGCTATATTGTTGGGTATTGGATACTACAACAGATTGCCTTAATGCAAGTGGGAGATTGTTAGTTATATGTATGCCCTAGAGGCCATTACTGTACTTGTGATGTATATTGTAGTGGATTCTTGGACATATATAGGAAGGACTTTCTTGCTCGACATGATAGTATGCTATCCGGTTGCACTTTATCTTAACATGTAAACAAATACTGTTTTGTGATCACATGTTGATAAAGCCCTTAGGATGAGTACTTGACTACCAGGACTATGATGTAGATCATACTAGTGGGGACTGGGTAGTCGATAAGTACATTCTTCAAATGTTCCTAGTTGTGGGAGTATTAAGACAGGGCATCGATACTCCAGAGTAGACTAGCATATGCGCTTCTTGACCCATATGATGGGCGATGGATGATCCCATATCCATTGGTGTTTGACATTAGAGAAGGTATACGGGTGCTCGGTGGAGACTGGGTATACTGAACGGACTCGCCGAGAACTCCTAGATGGTATTATACCTATCTTCGGATAGCAGTTCTCTGGTGACACTGGTATAGGTTAGTCTGTAGACCCGAAATCGTCATAGAGTCTTGTTTGATTCCCACTGTGCTTTGATTTCCACCATACCACGGTCAAGAGATCGTGCAAAATGGTGGCTTTTGGGTACAGTCCCAAGTCACATGGAGGCAATGAGCGATAGAAGGGATTTTGACTCTCCCGGTATTGGGAGTTGATGTTGCGCTATGCTCGATTGGCCATAACAGGAAATCCCTGGCCAGGGTTATGGAGATCTATTGGTAAGTGTTACCAATAGTTTCTCGAACCGTTATGGACCTTTCATCAGCATGACTTATCAGGCTATTGGGGTCTGACGTTAAACCACCCCCAGGCTGTGATATGCGACATATCAGACGAAGAGACCGGACTGTACGGTAGTGTTACTGATTGGATTCGCAGGAGTTATAGCAGGCTTGCTTGTTGATCTTCTGATCGCTCAATACCCTGGTGTCCGTTACGTTTAGCAGACCGCTTGCGGCTTGTGGGTGTTCGATATGATCATCACCTACTGCCAGCGTATTGACGAGTCTTTAGAGTCCTACACAGAGGTTTCCTGGTTCATGCAAAATGGAGTAGGAGCACATATGTGATATGTGCAGGACCGAGATTAATGCGAGTATATGATAACGCATTCTATTCTCGCGATATGTGATATCAGTCGGGTATATATGATATAGCCGGGTTATCGGATCAAGTGTTGATTCGATAAGTTGATTCATCTGATATTGGTCGGTTATATGTATTATAGCCGGATTATTAAATCAAGAGTTGATTTAATAGTTTAATGTATAATTATATATTTGATATATTAAATTACATTAACTAATATTAGCTCACTTAAGATTTCTTTATCACTTTTTGATACATTGATATATATATGTGATATATATTAATTGTATTCTTTTTGCACAAAATATATATATGATATATATTGTTGTGTCATGCTAGGTTATACATGCAACATGTATGAGACTAACACCATGTTAGGGTTAATATGTATTCTTAAGTAATTATAAATTATTGAGATATTTTGATGGTTGGAAGCTTGGAGAAGCTTTAAGATAACCATTGACTTTGTCCACTCTTTTGTTTTTCTTAAGATATTTATCAACTCAACCATTAACCATACACAATGGTTAACTCTCTACAAGGGTTAGATATATGATATACTCACCCATGGTTGCATTTCTAACCTCATGAGTTCATTCATCTTCTTCTTCATCATCAAGTGAGAAATGCTTGCTAGCTTTTTCAAAAGTGATGGAAACTTGTGAGAAAAATATATCTAAAGTGAGCCCACTTCCTACTTCATCATCCTATACTATTAGTCATTTAGTTTAGGGTGTTTGCTTCACCAATCTATACAATTAGTGAAGAGATAGCATGAGCTAGTGTCTCCTCGACGTAGATCATCTTCGGCCTCGAAGAATTCGAAGCAAGCTTGTTCGTTTCTTCATGGGAGCCATTCTAGAGTCCGGGGATCGTGATCGCAACGAAGGGACTACTACACGGAGCTATTGAAGTGAAGGACCGGTCTACAAAGGTTGTATTCCTTGTTCACTTATATGTAAAGAGTTTACATATCTTGTTTTACCCTAAGTCTCTAGTTAAGATCTTGGTTAGGGTTTGTTTAGCACACCAAAAATTTTAAAGTAGCATGATTGATGCTTGCCAAAACCTTCACAAGGTGCTAAGCCATCCCTGCATCAACTATCTCCCGGATCAGGTGATACCGCCTTAGAATATGTCTGGACTTCTGATGGGGCCTGTGTTCCTTGGCCAAAGCCACAGCTCCATTGTTATCACAATACAAATGTATTGGATGCTCAATGGACGGAACCACACCAAGTTCAGTGATGTACTTCTTCATCCAGACAGCCTCTTTGGCAACATCATTGGCAGCGATGTATTCAGCCTCCATCGTCGAGTCTGCCACGGTTTCTTGCTTGGACTCTTCCAACAAACCGCCCCTCCATTTAGGGTAAAGACAAATCCCGAGTGCGACTTAGAGTCGTCCTTATCAGTTTGGAAGCTCGAATCGGTAAAGGACTCCACTTGGAGTACTCCGTTACCATACACCAAGAATATCTCCTTAGTCCTTCTCAAGTACTTGAGAATGTTCTTCACAGCTGTTCAGTGACTCTCTCCACGATCTGCTTGATACCTACTCACTACACTTAGTGAGTATGCTACATCGGGTCTGGTACATAGCATCGCGTACAAGATAGAGCTTACTGCTGAGGCATAGGGTATCCCTTGCATACAAGCTCTCTCCAAATCAGCCTTGGGAGACATCTCTTTGGAGAGAGTGAGTTCAGAGATCGTGGGTTGGTTCCCACATTTGGATTCTTCCATATTAAACCTCTTTAGAATGGTGTCAATATACCTGGATTGGGAAAATCCCAGTATCCGCTTAGATCTATCTCTATAGATCTTAATCCCCAAAATGCAGGAGGCATCACCTAGATCTTTCATTGAGAATCTATATGATAAGACGAGCTTGATCGAGTGCAGGATAGTAACATCATTTCCTATCAAGAGTATGTCATCCACGTACAATACGAGGAATAAAACCTTACTCTCTGCAACCTTCTTGTAAATACAAGGTTCATCTACGTTTTTGATGAAGTTAAACTCTTTGACTACAACATCAAAACAGACGTCCCAACTCCGCGATGCCTGCTTTAACCCGTAGATGGATTTAAGAAGCTTTCACACCTTTTCGCTGCTCCCACTATCTACGAAGCCCTCTGGCCGAGTCATGTACACGCACTCCTCTAAATCACCATTTAGAAAGGCGGTCTTAACATCCATCTGCCATATTTCGTAGTCATGGTATGCAGCAATGGCAAGTATGATCCGGATGGACTTAAGCATAGGCACTGGAGAAAAGGTTTCGTTATAATCCACACCTGGTCGTTGACGAAAACCCTTTGCAACAAGTCTAGCTTTGAAAGTTTCAACTTTTCCATCTACACCAAGTTTCTTCTTAAAGATCTATTTGCTCCTAATGGGTTTTACCCCTTCAGGAGCAACTTCAAAAGTCCATACTTTGTAGGTGTACATGGATTCCATCTCAAATCGCATTGCATCCAGCCACTTCACAGAGTCCCCACTCGTGATGGTCTGCTCGAAGCTAGTCAGGTCATCATCTTCCATGATGCAATCTTCGCTCCCACCATCGATGAGAAAACTATAGTATCTCTCTGGTGGATGAGGAACCCCACTAGACTGGCGGAACGGCTGAGGTTCGTCGGGAACTACTGAATCCTCTGGTTCAACCAAATCTTTTGTCGTAGTTTGTATAGCTGGAACCTCTTCCAGTTCTACCTCCTTGCCACTAATTTCTTTTCAAGAAATTCCTTTTCTAAAAAGATGGCATGTCGAGAAACAAACACCTTTTGTTCCTCGGTGTGGTAGAAGATATACCCACGCGAATGTTTGGGATATCCAATAAACTTACACAGAAAAGACTTTGCGCCGAGTTTGTCCGGATTCTGTGTTTTCACATATGCCGGACAACCCCATATCTTAACATAATTAAGATATGGTCTCTTTCCTTTCCATATCTTATATGGAGTGGTTGGCACAGATTTGGTGGGAACCATATTCAATAGGTTTGCAGCTGTTTCCAGTGCATATCCCTAAAAGGAAATAGGCAACTCAGCAGTGCTCATCATAGAGCGCACCATATCTAATAGGGTGCGATTCCTCCGCTCCGATACACCGTTGTGCTGTGGTGTATAAGGAGGAGTAAGCTGAGAGAGAATCCCATTCTCTTTTAGATAGTCCAGGAACTCATTGCTCAAGTATTCTCCTCCTCGATCTGATCGAAGGATCTTAATACTTTTGCCCGTTTGGTTCTCTACTTCGTTCTTATATTATCTGAATTTCTTAAAAGCTTAAGACTTGTGTTTCAACAGGAACACATGTCCGTATCTTGAGAGATCGTCAGTGAATGTAATGAAGTACGAGAAACCGTTCCTGGCATGTGTAGACATGGGACCGCATACATCGCTATGTATCAGTCCCAAGAGTTCCGTAACTCTTTCTCCGTGTCCACTAAACGGAGTTTTGGTCATTTTTCCTTTGAGACATGACTGGCAAGTGTCATAAGATGAAAATTCGAATGGATTCAAATATCCATCCTTATGCAACTTAGCTAGTCGTGTCGCATTGATATGACTAAGTCTACAATGCCACAAGAAGGATTCGTTCATTTCTGAACTTTTCCTCTTGTGTGTGTTTTGTACATTAAGGACTGTAGTTTGATTCAGAATATATATGTCATTATTTAACGAGCCTGACCCAATCAACTTTTGATTCAGGAAGATGTCCATAACATTATCCTGTACTACAAAATTATATCCTTCTTTACTCAATAAAGAAACTGATATAAGATTGCATATCAGGGTCGGAATGTAATAGCATTCGTTTAGAATCAATGTATTACCATTTGGTAACATAAGGTGATATTCGCCAACTGCTTTGGCTGCAACATTTGCACCATTCCCTACTCTTATGGAATGTCACCCTCTCCCAGTTCCCTACCTTTTCGTAGCCCATGTAACATATTACATATGTGGGATCCCGATCCGGTATCTAATACCCAGGACGTAGAGTGAACTGAGAAACAGTTCTCGATAACTAACACACCCGAAGAAGATGTATCAGCATGCTTTTTCTTCGTTTGGACTGTGTGATGATCTGGATATTCTCCTATTCCCTGCTCTGTCTTATAACAATTATAAGAAAGAACGGGAACAACGTTCCTTTGCTCGGTATAATAAGCGGGTTCAGTCAATACATTCATATTATTATCTTGATTAAGGCCTGACATGGTCGCTACCTGGAGAGAGAGAAGAAAACACTTTAGCGTATGCTCTTGCAAGATTAGATTGGTTATTCTCTTATCTAATCAGGATGGCTCCCACTGGGTTTTTATCAAATCTTCCTTCAAACCTTAAAAGGTAAGATTAGCCGGGATTAATTACACTTTACAGGTTCGCCAATCTTTCAGCCAGGCCAGTGTTGGTACTTTGAGGGAGGTTCCCCGTGCTTTCACACGGACCTAATTAAAATAAACCTCGTTTTCCCAGAGGCATAACCCCGTTAACACCTTTCTAGTCACCTACTTGATAGGCTAATTGTACAGTGTAAAACTCTCCCAGGAGTAACTCTTACTCGCAGTGGGTATCAGGATCCAACTATCTCATAGAAGGTATGCAATCTCATTGCAAATTTCAACTCTTGAAACTCCCGATAATGCTTTTGCCCCTAGCGTGCTATGACCTTGACGCAGGCCAACAAACTATAGTCCGCTAGTCTAGTTCTACCCGTCATTTCCTGATTGAATTAAACCCACCCGAACGACCCTTGACGCAGGCCAACAAAGTCGTATGACTACCCTAATCCAATCTCATCTTATGTTGCAGATAAGCACTAGTTAGCTACCTCACACTATGCCTTGACGCAGGCCAACAAATGTAGCACGAATACTAATTAGTATATATCTGAAATGACGGAGGGCTACGCAGGTTTTTCAGAAAACCATGAGCGTAAAGAACTCGATATCATTGTAGAAACAAGTGATTTTGAAAAAGGAGTGTTTTTGAGGCTTTTTCTAGTTTCGCTAAAGAGGTCACTCCCGGTGAAGGGATCTCGGCTCTTTCCTTATCGAATAAGGTGTAGGATATTTCAAAAATACCGCTATGCAAAGCAAGAATTATAGAAGCAATCAAAAACTAAACCGTGAGCTTGTAGCATCTGCTAGTTTCGTTAAAGAGGTCACTCCCGGTGAAGGGATCTCGGCTCTTTCCTTATTGAATAAAGTGCAGGATATTTCACAAATACCGCTGTGCAAAGCAAAAACTAGAGCTGCCCTTTCTATAAAACTTGATTCTACAACATCTTTTAGGTTTCTTTTCTTTTATTAATCTCATTAATGAATCCCATCATTTATGCTTCCTAAGTGTCACAGAAGAAACGAAAATACAACGTACGCTTATGCCATCCGCATTCACCACAGTGTCCCGTTATGCACCGTTAGGTTACTTAACTAACGGCATACCGGGACGGGACTAGCGCGGGTGTAAAACATAAGCAACGTTTATTATATATCATATATACAATAATAAAGCATTCGTCTCACGCATATAATATGATCACATCACAGTATATCAGCAGCAGAAGAAACATATGAAATATTGGATATACTAGGAGGTCCGTGTTTTATTTTGAGCCTGGATAAAACAAGGATTCCATGGTCGCGATGAATAGCCAAACCCACATCCCTAGACCCCTACGAGAGCGGCAAGTAACGCTGCCAATTCTAGGGTTAGGAGACCCGGTCTCGACTCCTCGAGATGGCCTCCCACTGGACCCTAGAACCCGATTACTTGTGCTCCCCTCCTTGGGTCTATCCTAATGCGGAAAAGTAAATAATATACAATGGTGACATCATCCTCAACCCGGAAGTGCCCCAATAAAAGAATATTACATACAATGAATTTTACATGAATGAAAATAAAAACCCTCATCTCACATAAAACCCCCGGCTATTCAAAACACGACGATCCAATATAACATATCACAGAAACACATAACATCTCATATCATCAACGTAAGCAAGTATGCGTATCCCGATTGTCGTTGATGTATAGAAACGAAATCGGCGATACCACACATACTACACTTACGGTCGTAGAAAAGAAAGTGAAAAACTACAATATTTGGAATCCAAAATCATTTTAGACATCGTAAACCCGAAATATCACATATTGCGGATTTCATGCCTAACTCTATGAATTCCACATATTGTATCACATTAAAGATATATCAAAACAATGTTTAACGTTTCGATCGAATCAACATACACTCACAAATTACCCCATGAGCTCAACACTTGTGCAAAGTCAAAAATACTCAAAAACCGTGCCACAGTGTCCATGGACCAGCCATAGAAGGAGTTAACCAATGCCTCACCTATGACACCACGGAACTACGGCAAACCGTAGGGTTCGATCGCGGTTCCATGTGTAAGTCTACAGTAGCGCCCCGGCCGTCTACAGACGCCAAATGCGGAACAAAAACTTTTTAACCGGCGCTATCGTATACTTTAACCCGGATCTGCCATTATTGCTAAACTAACAAACTGTAAAGAGAGTAGAAAGGTTATACCGAACGATCCGAGTCCTTCGTTCTTTAACCATCATCCCACGCTCCGTTGCGGCTGCTCTGATTTCTTCGATCTCCGATCTGCTCGTCCAGGTGGCACCACGTCAACGATTCTTTAAACGGGCTCCCGCCTTTGACTCGAGGCAACTCGGTCGTCAAGTTTGCTAAAAGAGACGACTAAGATTGATGTAGAGAATGAGTAGAATACTTTGTCTCACTTCGTCCAAAACCGTGGACGATCGGTTAATGAAGTTGCCAATTAAGTCGGGTGATGGAATGAAATGAGCTATGAAATTTCCATACACCCCAAAAACTATCATAATCTTTTAACCATATCAAGTGAGATAGAGTGAGAGAGGGGGAAGGGGCCGGCCATACTTAAGGAGGTGGGGGGTGAGTGTAGGAGAGAGGAGAGTGACCACAAGAGAAATATCTAGTGTGAACACAAGAAATATCTAGTGTGAACACAAAGTATGAACACAATAAATGCACCATAAATGAAAAAGTGAGTCGCAAGCCTAATCACCTCTTCTAGAACCTTCTAGAAGCATCCACACTTATCTAAAGAAAAGATAAATCCTCCTTTAACCGAATGTTAAAAGACGGCTGATAGAAAACTGGAAACTGGCAACTTCCAAAAGCGATCCTGAAACGAATTTCAGGACAACCCCGTAACTGTATAAATATACCCGCATATGTATTACGACCGAATACAAATGCAACTGAGACAAAGATATTATATATACTCAATATAATACTTGGATCCGGCTTAAACCAAAGCCCATCAGTATTATCTGCCCGAAATATGACACGTGCGTAAACGCACGTGCATTTTCCGAACCCTGCCATAAAACCATACGGCCTCTACAACGTTTCGCCCGAACTTGGGAAACTGTGTGTAGGGAACTCTAATGACTCGTCAGTACCCTGGCAGTGGGTTTAACCACAAGCCGTCAGCGGCACTAGCTATGCGTAACGGCTGTCCATAGACTGACCTCAAGGGAGGCCGATGAGCGAACTCATCCGGAAACCCTACTGAGCCTAACAGTGACAATGTATATACAGTTCGGTCCGTTCGTCTATGACTATCGCATATCTGCCTAAGGGGCTAGTAATGTCAGACCCCCAAAAGCAGTATAAGTCGTGTCGGAGTGTAGCCCAATAACACCCTGATACTAATGGAGTACCTACCAGTAAATCTCCTGCCACGGCCGTAGGCTTTGTGTAATGGCTCTCCTAGATACAGCACGATCTCACCCCTAATACCGGGAGAGACGAATCCCCTGCCGATCCGCTCACGTGCCTCCATGTGGCTCGGGACTGTACCCAAAAACTACCTATTTGCACGACTCCTTTGAGCCGTGGTAGGGTAGAAATCAAAGCACAGTGGGAACTCACAAGAGACAAATGACGACCTCAGGTCGATGAACTAATTTGTACACATGTCACCAGGGAACTGCTATCTGACGATAAATATAATACCAACTAGCCGGTTCCCGGCGAGTCCTGTCCAGTGTACTCATAACCCAATGAGCACCTGTATACATCTTAGGTGATCCAACTGACACCAGTGGCTTGTGAGACCGGCCACCGCCTCTCGTCGGGGTCTCGACTGTATACACTAGTCTACTCCGGAGTATCAATGCCATGTCTCGAAACTCCTATGACTAGGGACCACAATTAAAGATATGCGTATAAACTACCCAACTCTCACGTATGTGATCGCCATCATACTGTTAGTAGTAAAGCAAGATCCTAAGGGCTCTATCAAAGTGTAACATGTAATCAGTCACCTGAACATGTACACGACTGATAAAGGCAAACCAGATAGCATACTATCATCTCGAGTAAGACTATCCTACCGGTATAGGTCCTCCGCAATCATTGCAATCACGTACCTGCGATCCAATAATTGACTCTGAGGGCACTATCTCCAATAATCTCCCACTTGCACTTAAGGCTAATTATTGCGATGTCGACTACTCACAGCCCGTATGAAACCGAACATCCAACTCCTCTACTAATCAGTTTCACAAAGCCCGTTTGTAAAACTATTGTGTTCGAGAAATAGCCTTAGCGAGTGGATCCGCCTAGATGTTTCTTTCTATATCTCTCTTAATCTCAAGTTCGCGGAGAAAGCCATCTCCCGAATTGAGTAATACCTGTCATAGAATATGTCTGGATATCTGATGGGACCTAGTTCATAAATGAACTCCAAATCCAAACTTCTTAGACTGTATCGATCACTGAACCTAATTAGTATCCTGCACCAAGCCTCCCACAGTATCCTCTTAGACCACCTGTCCATAATACTGTCTCTCGTCAGAGGAAAAACTATAACTCTGACAATCACTATGTCATCCATGTCACCTTTGAAGCCTGGAATGATAACCGTCTCCCGAAGGAGGCTGTCGTCATCAAATCCGTACAACATGTACTTATGTTCTAAAACTGCTTCCTTATGTTTCTCCAGGATTGGATTAATACAAACTTATTGCATCTAGTGCAAAAACAACATATGGTGTGGTACTTGACATCTCACGATTGACTCAATTGCCTAAGCAAGTGATCTGCTAATCATGCACATCCCTCTCCCCTTTAGTCCGTAAGACACCTTTAGAGAGGGTGACTCCATCACCTGCAGGTACACCACCATGCCAGGAGTCATCTATTCTAAAAACCATTAGAATACTGTCAAAGTACCCACATTGGGAAACTACTCAAATCCAGATCTAAAACCATAGACCTAGAAACCAGAATGTCAAATATTATATCAATATCATGTCTGGAGAAACAACTGTGTGACGACCACAGTACAACCGATCGTAGTGTAGGAATTTTACTTCCTACTCTGTGTATGTCATCCAGATACCATGACATCACACCCTACTACCTTCTTAACAGATCCATCCCTTATTCTGATGAAGTCAAACCCATGACTGTCACATCAAAATTAGATGATCTATCTCCGCTATAACTGCTCTAGTCTATAAATAGACGTAAGCTACTTGCCCACTATGCTTCCGCTGCTCCCACTGACTACGACAACCTTCTGGCAGAATAATATATACGTGCAGTTCTAAAGCTAGTTTAGAACGACGCTATACTTAACCTCCTGCCGGGTCTCACAGTCTGGAACAACAGTAGTGTCAAGTCTGGGTAAACAAGAACCTCCCTGCCACCGTCCTTGAGGCTACCGGAGTACCTCTCGGGTGTCTGAGGTTACCCATCATATCTGCGGAGTGGCTATTGGAATGTCAAACCTGATTGAATCCGTAGGTTCTATTAAATTTTCCGTAATCGTTCGCGGTTCTGGAATCACTTCCAGTTCTACCATACTCCCACTACTGTTTTCTGAAAAAAATCCATTTTACTAAAACTGTGGCGAGTCAAGAACAATATCACTATTGATCTTCCAAATGGTAGATTATCAACCCTCGTCATAGCCAGGGTCAACCCATAAACAACCATTACAGAAATGTGCCCTGGGTTATCCAGAGTCTGGTTTTAAGCATAAGCTGGACAACTCCCCGTACCTTAACATCTTTTAAGGTATGAACCATTCTATATCCAATATAGAAACTTTGGCACTTATTTAATTGGAACCAGATTCTAATCATGCAACTGTCTCCAGTGCATATCAACTTAATGGAGAGAGGCTAATCAACATTACTCAACTTAGGAATCCATCCAATTATGAGCAACCTGAAAGAGAAACAAGTTTCTCAAAACCATTACTATCATCTGAATACCAATCACAAGAATCTACATCTTCGATCTCTTTGAAGAATCCCGATACTTGTGACACCTGGTTCTCTACTTTATTCTTATACCCACAACTTCTCAAAACTTAGACCTTCTATTTCTATGAAACATTTGTCTAAAAACTAGAGAAGTCATAAGTAAACAGAACATAGTACGAGGACCTACCCCTTTGTCCTGATGGACACTTGGACAACATACAATACTCTGTATAAGTCCACTGAGTTGAATAACTCAAAACCTATGCGTCGTAGGTTGAAAACTGTACCCTGGCAATTTCCTCAAATATCACCAATTACAACGAATTCCGATATAATGAGGATAATCACCTAATTCCCAATAACTTACTCCCGCTCATCATCTGTAAAACCATACAGATATGAGAATGAAACCTGGTAAATACATACCCTTGGAGTAAGTATCTAATCGGGAAAACAGTTTTCTTTTAACAATGCACTGAAACATGAAAATGTTTCGTAGGGGTATCTTGGTATTCCTAGCAATGCCTCTTCCATAATCCAATTCATGACTTTAACCGTATATTTTATTGCATCTCTCCAAATCCCTTTATTTGTCTTTAGTCATTACCTTCTGTACACCATCGTTAGGCTAAATGGTTTTCTTCCTTCCCTACCGGTTCGGCACCAGCCTATGGTTGGAAGAAGAGTATCCAGTAAGCATAATAGGTGTACCCTCCTAAACCAAGGAGTACTCGTATCTTAAGAGAAGGTGATGATAAAAGACAACTAATAATACCTTATTCTTTTAAAGGTGAAATAGGAGTGGCGATGAAGAATGCGGTTTGGTCGTGAATGATAACAGTCGCAATTTACTTTGCCCTCTTTCTAATCTCTTTATTTTGTCTTTACATATTACCTTCTGCACACCCTACTTAGGCTAATGGTTTTCTTCATTCCCTACCTTTCGGCACCTGCCTATGGTTTGGAATAAGACTATCCAATAAGCGTAATAGGTGTACTCTCCTAAACCAAGGAGCCCTCGCAACCTGAGAGATGGTGATAATAAAAGACAACTGAATAAACCAATTCTATTTCTCCTGACCTGGATCCATCTCGAAGAAGTCCCTTCGAGTTCGTATATAACCATACGATGGATCTATCCAATGGATGTGGATGTCCGTAGTCATACGGGGTGTTCTGAGAAATGCAAAGGGTAGAAGAAGGAGTGGCAATGACTTATGCAACTCGACAATCCAAAAGCCAGTATTTTAAGAAGGTTTCGGTCAACCTGGTCACTGAGTCATAGTCTAGGTCGGTCAAAGGTCGCTGCAAAGAGAGAGAGAAAAGAAACACTCTGCGTGCACTCTAACCTAGATCAGAATGGTTATCACTTTATCTAATCCGGAAACCTCCAACTGTCCTGTCAAATTCTCCTCCAAACCTGAAAGAAGAATCAATCGGGATCACCCGAAGAGTAAACCAACTCATCAGTGGGAATCAGGATCCAACTCTCATCGTATGATAACGTGACAGAATCCACTCACGTTATCAAACTCCAGAAGGTATGCGCATACTTGGCAAGTTTTCAGTTTCTTTAGAAACTCCCAATATGATTTTTGCCCCATGCTCTTATGACCTTAGCTTTGGTCAAAATGTCATAAGTCACATGCCAAGTTCTACCCGTCACTATCTTGTCAATTTGAACCCACCCGCACATGCCCTGACTTTGGCCAATCGGCAGAACGACTGTCCCAAACCAACTCATCTATCTATGCAACAAATGAATACCCAGTAGCTACCAAACACTATGCCTTAACTTTGGCTAAAATGCATAGCTTGAATACTACTGAATACCCAAAAGAAATGACGGAGGGCTACGGCTGGTTTTTGGCGAAAAACCTTTAACGTAGTGAACTTGATATCGCTGAAGGAACCTGATAGCTTTTTATAAAATATAGTGGTGAAAACCTTTTGCTAAAGAGGTCACTCCCGGTGAAGGGATCTCGGCTCTTTCCTCGTGGAATGAGGTGCAGGATATTCCACTGAATACCGCGATGCAAAGCAACTTGTAATAGACTATAGTGAAGTTATTTCCCTGATGCAAACTTCTGCCCAAGGGGTCATTCCCGGTGAAGGGATATCGGCCCTTGCCTCGTCGAATGAGGTGCAGGATATTCACCCCGAATACCGCTATGCAAAACAAAAGGAAACGTCTTTGCAATAACACCTTTTAAATTTGTTCCAACAACTCCAAACAGGTTTGTTTTCCTCTGCATTGATCAGAATCAATGCAGTCCCATCAGTTAATCACACCAGAAAAGAACGAAAATAAAATGTACGTATATGCTATCCGCATTCGGCACTGGGTCCCGTCATCACCTGTTAGGTTACTTAACTAACGACAGAGCGGGGACTGGACTAGTGCGGGTGAAAAACATATACAACATCTAATAGTATATAAACCAATATACAATAATCGCTCCAAGCGTGATAATATGCAACATTACAGAAAAGTAATAAGCATCACAGAACAATACAGATAATCTGGGATCCCCGAGTTTCACAGAGCCGCTGCTGAAACCCGACGTTCCCCTGGTCTTGTGGATAGCCTGTGCAATGAAACCTAGACCTCTACGGGTGCGGCAAGTTACCCGCCAAAACCTGAAGCGAGGCAGCCCCCTACAGCAAAGTGAATGGACCACCCTGCACTTCACGGAATTCGGTAGCTTGAGCACCCCTCCTTGGGTCAACCTGTACCCCCTACGAGTACGGCGAATAGTCTGCCAATTCTAGAGTGAGGCCCCTCTGCCTCTTAAAGCCATGAGGTGCGGACCCGTTGCCCTCCAGAACCCGGCTATCCGTGCACTCCGTCGCGGGGTAAAACATGTACAGAAATGAAAAATATGTACAATGGGTACATCGACCTCGACCCGGTCGTGCCCCAAAAGAATATTATACAACAGGCAGTGACGGAAGTCCACATGTTGGACGCTTGCCCCGCCATATCAAATATACAAATAAATCCAAACTGCACTACCATTGCACACTGCTATCCACCACGACAAATCCATAACATCACAGCACAACACAGAACATCAACGCGAATGTCACGTTCGCAAACCCGTCTTAAAGAACTATAGCAATCAGACGCGGTTTACCGATCAAATGACATTCCCGGTCGGAGATATAATGTAAGCACTGTAAACTAACATGTTTAAATTTTGATCGACTAAATATCACGAAGTGGGCCCCACGAACATCTGCTGAACAGTAACAAAATCTGGGCCCAAACGATATATACCAAAACCCCCAATTTCCAGTCAAGAACCCACTGTGCAAACTTAGAGCCATGATCTCACAAACGGGCCGCGGATGCGCGGTCAAACCTATTATCTCACAAACGGGCCGCGGATGCGCGGTCAAACCATAGGTTTGACCGCGATTCCGCGGCTGTCTTGTTGAGTCACGTGCTCAAATTTGTACGGTGTTCTTAGAAAACTCTGCACAACTTTCTGTGATATGTAAAATAATTTTTGAACCCTTTAAAAATCAACAGAAACTGTGAACTTGAATTTTGCGGTTTTCGATATCCGATTTGATCGATATTTTAAATGTGTTAGCTTAAGTTAGTAAAGCAAAATGGTGAGGCTCTGATACCACTGTAAGTCTACGGTAGCGCCCCGGCCGTCAACAGACGTCAAATGCGGAACAAAAACTTTTTAACTGGAGCTATTGTATACTTTAACCCGGATCTGCCATTATTGCTAAACTAACAAACTGTTAAGAGAGTAGAAAGGTTATACCGAACGATCCGAGTCCTTCGTTCTCTAACCATCATCCCATGCTCCGTTGCGGCTGCTCCGATCTCTTCGATCTCTGATCTGCTCGTCCAGGTGGCACCACGTCAACGATTCTTTAAACGGGCTCCCGCCTCTGACTCGAGGCAACTCGGTCGTCAAGTTTGCTAAAAGAGATGACCAAGATTGATGTAGAGAATGAGTAGAATACTTTATCTCACTTCGTCCAAAACCATGGACGATCGGTTAATGAAGTTGCCAATTAAGTCGGGTGATGGAATGAAATGAGCTAAGAAATTTCCATACACCCCAAAAACTATCATAATCTTTTAACCATATCAAGTGGGAGAGAGTGAGAGAGGGGGAAGGGGCTGGCCATACTTAAGGAGGTGGGGGTGAGTGTAGGAGAGAGGAGAGTGACCACAAGAGAAATATCTAGTCTGAACACAAGAAATATCTAGTGTGAACACAAAGTATGAACACAATAAATGCACCATAAATGAAAAAGTGAGTCACAAGCCTAATCACCTCTTCTAGAACCTTCTAGAAGCATCCACACTTATCCAAAGAAAAGATAAATCCGTCTTTAACCGAATGTTAAAAGACGGCTGATAGAAAACTGGAAACTGGCAACTTCCAAAAGCGATCCTGAAACGAATTTCAGGACAACCCCGTAACTGTATAAATATACCCGCATTTGTATTACGACCGAATACAAATGCAACTGAGACAAAGATATTATATCTACACAGTATAATACTCGGATCCGGCTTAAACCAAAGCCCACCAGTATTATCTGCCCGAAATATGACACGTGCGTAAACGCACGTGCATTTTCCGAACCCTGCCATAAAACCATACGACCTCTACAACGTTTCGCCCGAACTTGGGAAACTGTCTGTGGGGGACTCTAATGACTCGTCAGTACCCTGGCAGTGGGTTTAACCACAAGCCGTCAGCGGCACTAGCTATGCGTAACGGCTGCGCATGGACTGACCTCAAGGGAGGCCGATAAGCGAACTCATCCGGAAACCCTACTGAGCCTAACAGTGACAATGTATATACAGTTCGGTCCATTCGTCTATGACTATCGCATATCTGCCTAGGGGGCTAGTAACGTCAGACCCCCAATAGCAGTATAAGTCGTGTCGGAGTGTAGCCCAATAACACCCTGAGATACTACTGGAGTACCTACCAGTAAATCTCCTGCCACGGCCGTGGGCTTTGTGTAATGGCTCTCCTAGACACAGCACGATCTCACCCCCAATACCGGGAGAGACGAATCCCCTGCCGATCCGCTCACGTGCCTCCATGTGGCTCGGGACTGTACCCAAAAACTACCTGTTTGCACGACTCCTTTGAGCCGTGGTAGGGTAGAAATCAAAGCACAGTGGGAACTCACACGAGACAAATGACGACCTGATGTCGATGAACTAACCTGTACATATGTCACCAGGGAACTGCTATCTGACGATAGGTATAATACCAACTAGCAGGTTCCCGGCAAGTCCTGTCCGGTGTACTCATAACCCAATGAGCACCTGTATACAACTTAGGTGATCCAACTGACACCAGTGGCTTGTGATACCGGCCACCGCCCCTCGTCGGGGTCTCGACTGTATACACTAGTCTACTCCGGAGTATCGATGCCCTGTCTCGAAACTCCCACGAATAGGGACCACAATTAAGGATATGCGTATAACCCACCCAACTCTCATGTATATGATCGCCATCATACTGTTGGTAGTAAAGCAAGATCCTAAGGGCTCTATCAAAGTGTAACATGTAATCAGTCACCTGAACATGTACACGACTGATAAAGGCAAACCAGATAGCATACTATCATCTCGAGTAAGACTGTCCTACCGGTATAGGTCCTCCGCAATCATTGCAATCACGTACCTGCGATCCAATAATTGACTCTGAGGGCACTATCTCCAACACCATGGGCATAGAATCGAGTTAAGGTTAGTATGTTCTTCTAGAGGGTCCATTGGGGTACTTGCACGATTTTACAAATACAATCAACTAAGGAAAATCACAACACTTAGAAATTTCAGCGGGGTACAAAATATGTTGTTCGAAGTTCGTTCGAACTGCTAAACATTGTCAAGGTTACCAATATAGTGTTAAATTATACGACTACGAAACACTACAAATTAGCCCCCGGTCAAAATAATCATCACATGAAAATTGGGCTAAGCAAACAATACTAGAAACCCCAAATACAGAAGAGAAGAGCACAGGAGAAATACGGAGTGCAGAGGGGGTAAGGGGGCCAGCCAGGCCGGAATTTCTGGCCTGGTGCTCGGCCAAAATCCAAGCACCACTCCCCGTATTTCACCCATGTTCTTAGGTTATCCTATATAATGTTCTGCACCTGTTTGCAAAATTTTAAAACGACTTTTTAGAAAATTTCCAGAGAGCAATTTTAGGGTTTCATAATACCGTATTTTTGGAGTCGATTTCGTTTTCGTATTTGTTTTAACACCGTGTATAAAATTCTAGCTTAGCTCTGATACCACGGTTGGGTTTCCCTTGCACCTAGTCTAGGGTTTGGTAGCATCACTCATGCCACTTTAGAATTTAGAGAGATGCAAAGCAAGCAAACCATGAATCTTAACTAGAATATTTAGGGTAACAAGTTTTGTATCACATACAAAGAACAATCTATCACTAAGAGTAGAGATTACAACCTTTGTAGTCTCTCTTTGGTGGCTCCTTGGACCGTTGAGAGTTTGGAACGGATCGCTAGCAACCTTCCAAGTCCATGATGATCCATCCGAAGTCCCTTTGCCCAAAGCTCCTTGCTTTACTTGATCCATGGAGAGGTGTAGCAATCACCCTTCACAAATGGGCTAGATGTGTGCAGAATGATGATGTGGTTTGTATTCTCTAATCAAAACCCTTTCTTTTCAACTAACTCACTCAAATGAAAACTCAAGAGAGGGAGGAAGAAGATGATGGCAAAGCTCAAGCTCAAAAGCTTTTGTGATGAATAATAAAACTAAATTGAGATGAGAATTAAATAATCATATTAAATTCTTCTCTCCTCAAACCATGGTTAGTTAATATATAGATATTTTACATTGAGTTAAATAGACAAAAGAAAATTAACTCATGGTTAAAAGTTAGGTCAAGAATGGTCAAAAAGTCAAAGCAAGATAAATATTAACCATGATTGAATTATCTTTAAACTTAACTCAAAAATAAATATATATGTATATTAACTACCATGTGAGTCTTGCATTGCCACCATATAGTGTATCATCAACCATGATAACTATCTATGTAGGCATGTATGTGTCCATGCACATCAACATGTGCATACATGCATGCATACATCTTCAACAAAGAAAAGGGTTTAAATAAAGAATTAAACTAAAAGTCAAATGTTAAATCAACACTTGATTTAACAAACCGGTCGTAGCACATACGACCTGACCAATAGAAAAAAGCTCGATTAACATACGGTATCACATACTCGCATTCAATTGGGTCCCCCCACGCATATCTCATATGCACACCACATCGTTTCGCCTGAGCTAGGAAACTCCTTGTGGGACTCTAAGACTCGTCAATACGCCGGCAGAGGGTGATGATCATATCAAACACCCACAAGCCGCAAGCGATCAGCTAAACGTAACGGCCACCCAGGTATTGAGCGATTAGAAGAAAACCAGCGAAGCTGTCAAAACTCCCGTCGAGCCAATCAGTAACACTACCGTACAGTCCGGTCTGTTTGTCTCATATGTCGCATATCCAGTCTAGGGGTGGTAAACGTCAGACCTCAGTAACCGATAAGTCATGTCAATGTGAGGCTCATAACGGGTCGAGAAACTACTGATAACTCTTACCAGTAGAACTCCATATCAGCTATGGTCTGGGACTTCCAATTATAGCCAATCGAACACAGCGCAATATCAACTCCCAATACCGGGTGAGACGAAACCCCTCCTATCGCTCATTGCCTCCATGTGATTCGGGACTGTACCCAAAAGCCACCGTTTTGCACGCCCTCTTGGACATGGTAAGGTGGAAGTCAAAGCACAGTAGGAATCACACAAGACTCTATGACGATCTCGGGTCTACAGACTAACCTGTACCAGTGTCACCAAAGAACAGCTATCTGACAATAGGTATAATACCATCTAGGAGTTCTCGGCGAGTCCGTTCAGTGTACCGAGTCTCCACTGAGCACCCGTACACCATCTTTGATGTCAAACACCGATGGATATGGGATCATCCATCGCCTATCATATGGGTCAAGATGCGTATACGCTAGTCTACTCTGGTGTATCGATGCCCTGTCTCGATACACCCTCGACTAGGAATAGTTATAGGATGTACTCTTAGACTACCCTGGCCCCACTAGTATGATCTGCATCATAATCCCAGTAGTCGAGTATATATCCTAAGTGTTTTATCAACATGTGAAAGCAAGACTGTAAACCAATACAAGTCAACATGTTAATACAAAGTAAAACCAGATAGCATACTATCATAACGAGCAAGAAAGTCCTCTATATATATATCCAAGCATCCACTATAATATACATCATATGTACAACAATTGCCTCTAGGGCATATATACAACTAACACTCGGCAGAAGAAGAACTTTTCTTCAAGGTAAAAACGGAGAGATAAAAGATCTCATCAGAAAAAGAGATCATAGGTCATAGATCTATAAGACAAAATTGTCTTTGACAAAAGAGATCATAACATTTCATTATAAAAGGGGGGAGAATAATTCAATTCTCTTAGGATCACAGATCCATAAATGCAAAGCCTTTCACCAAAAACATAAGAGATTGAAACATCTCCTATAAAATAAGAACGTTGTTCTTAGATCTATGAGACAGAGTCTCTTATAATTGAGAATTTAATTCTCAAAGCGCAGAACAGCCTAAAAAGAGCCATAGCACTCCAATTAAAAGAAGAGCCATAGCGCTCAAAATCTAGCGCACAGCGCTGCAGAGCCTTAGCGCTCCAAATTTCACAAGAAGCGCACTGCGCTCATTATCTGGCGCACAGCGCCAAGTGCGCCACGTGCTCCTCACATGTGCGCTACTTCACCAGAAGCACACTGCGCCCATTTTCTGGCGCACAGCGCCAAGCGCGCCACGTGCTCCTCACGTGTGCGCTACTTCACCAGAAGCGCACTGTGCTCATTGTCTGGCGCATAGCACCAAGCGCACCACGTGCTCCTCACGTATGCGCTATTTCACAAGAAGCGCCTCTGCGCTCATTGTCTAGCGCCCAACGCCAAGCACGCCACATGCTCCTCACGTGTGCGCTACTTCACAAGAAGCGCTCAGCGCCAAGCGCGCCACGTGCTCCTCACATGTGCGCTACCTAAACAGAAATGCTCTGTACTCATTGACTGACGCTCAGCACCAAGCGCGCCACGTGCTTCTCACGTTTGTGCTAAGAGAACATAAATTGATCTTTAAATAATAAAGTCCAGATCTACAATGAGTGCTCAGCATTCAATAAAAGATAAAAGTTGTCAGGACCAATGCTCAGCATTGTTAAATGAAAAAGGACTGAGCCTAATTAAATGTCCAACATTCTAAATGAATAGGCCGAGCCCAAGTTGGCCACAGATCTCTAATTCAGCTTAACTAAGCCTATATGCTCATAAATTTTTGATCTCAATCCCAAATTGGACTACAGTTCTCCCAACCAATATTGGTTCAAGGGTACATCTCTTCACTCCTCTGATATTTGTCGTTGTAATCCTTCAAATTCTTCAGAGAGGTGACGGGTCCCGACAACCAGACATTCCATGGACTGTGGGGTCCTTAAACTCATGGACTATGATGTCCTTAAACTTTATAGACTGTGGGGTCCTTAAACTCATGGACTATGATGTCCTTAAACTTTACAGACAATGACGTCTTTAAACTGGACCGCAAAGTCCCTAAACTAAAACAATAGAGCCTAAATGCTCTTTTGTTGGATCTAAATGATCCTGTTAAGTTGATCTTAGTCTAAAAATTAGACTAACGTATCCTTAACAAACGTTTAAGTTGATCTTAGTCTCAAATGAGACTAACGTATCCTTAAACCCAAACCAAAACCCAAATCTAAGAAAATACGGATTTGGACTAATCCATGCCCTACGGGCGACAACATAAATTAGTTTCCGTATACAATCCACGGGAAACCAAAAATAAAACAAACACACACGACATGAAATGACCATCTGGAGAAGGAGAAAGTTGTTACCACGATGCGGTAGCGTAATTAACTGCAGGGGCTTGCGCCTGCAGGGAAGAGCGTCCCCACAATCAAAAACCCCTCAAATGAGGGGGAATCTGACGAAGTCTGCTACATCGGCCGCATCCGTCTAAACCTCTGATACATGGTGCCATAAATCAACTTGGCATCTTCAGAGAGGTGGAAGGATAAAACCAAATAGCATCTACCCCCCAAATTCAGGCAAGACGTTTGTCTTTCCCGGTTTTCCGGGGTGAACAGATTCTGGCACGCCCGGTAGGACCTTTTCCTCTTTCCACTCCACACTTCGTGTGTCGTGTTTCCCGAACAAGTCACGGTTTGATATGGTTGCCCATGGATTCAAGGTACTAAGATTTGGTGTCTTGCTCCGTGCAGAAAATAGAAGATCAATGGCTTTCCCTGCCGGAGGAGTAACCTACGGTCCCCAAGCGGCCTTCCTTTTTATGATGCTGGTAGACCAGGTGACGCAAGCCACCACTGGGCTGTTCTTTGGGACCATGCTCCCACCCATGAGCTTCAATGCCCCAATGACGTTGCAACAAGCTCCAAAGAAGTCGGTCTTTGATCGGCTTAATACTGCCACGGCCCCTCTCAACGGGTCGCCCAAATCCAGCGCCTCAGTCTTCAATAGACTAGGCCAAAGCTCAGGTGGGCCCGTGAAAAAGCCTGCAATACCAGAAGGCGTTATCCCAAAGCGGATAGACATTCCTGCTCCTGAAGTCCTCAAAGCGGCTTCTCCTGTTAAGGGGTCGGTCATCACTAGACTGGCCGTTCCGATTCCTGCTCCAAGCGAAATCGCTAAGACCGCTTCCCCTGGTCGAAAGTCGGCTTTCGCAAGACTGACTATCCCCTCTCAACGGACGTCGGTCTTCGATAGGCTAGCGCCAATAACAGCCACTCCTCAAAGCAGGGTGCATGAGGAAGCTCATCCAACATCGGAGGTGATCCCGGCCACACGACATGCTCGACGTCGCCACTGGCGCCGAGTAAGGAAGGCTGGGGGCAGCTCTCCTTCCGGACTGACTCCACCAGCTCCGATGGTGGAAATTGATGCTGCTGTTCCAACTGGGAATAGATTTGAACTAGTCAGGAGGGTGCGCAAGAACTCTCCGACGGCCGTACTGAAGAGATCTCCTCCACCTGTGGAGAGCGTTACAAAGGCGAAACTGGAGCAACCCCCTCAGCAGCTGTCCTCCAAAATTCACAAGGTCCGGCGACAGGTCCAAGACTCCATGATTGATCAAGACTACCCCCGCTGACACAAAAAGATGAAAGTTCGGCGAGAAGGGGATCACCCTGTCAAGCCATAGAAGGTGTCATCTGTTTGGGTGCCCGCTGCAACGACTCCCTCAACTTCGACCGTCCACAAAAGAAGGAGGCCGGAGAAGATCCCTGCGTCTTTAGCAAATCGCAAGGATACTGAATCTAAACGCCCTAAATATGGGGGCATGGTTGTAAGTCTACGGTAGCCCCCCGGCCGTCATACTGACGCCAAATGCGGAACAAAAACTTTTATAACTGGCGCTATCGCATACTATAACCCGGATCTGCCATTAATGCTAAACTAACAAACTGTAAAGAGGGTAGAAAGGTTATACCGAACGATCCGAGTCCTTCGTTCTTTAACCATCATCCCACGCTCTTGTTGCGTCAGCTCCGATCTCGTCGATCTCCGATCTGCTCGTCCAGGTGGCACCACATCATCGGATCTTTAAATGGGCTCCCGCCTCTAACCTGAGGCAACTCGGTCATCAAGTTTGCTAAAAGAGATGACCAAGATTGATGTAGAGAATGAGTAGAACACTTTGTCTCACTTCGTCCAAAGCCTTGGACGAACGATTAATGAAGTTGCCATTTGGAATGATATGAAATGAGAAATGAGCTATGAAATTTCCATACACCAAATCACATAAACTTTTTAATCAACAACCATATCTTTTTTATACCAAGTGAGTGAGAGAAGAGGAGGGGGGCCGGCCATATAGAGGTGGGGGTGAGTGTAGGAGCAAGGGGGGTGACCTTAAGCAAAGCTTCTCACAAAAGATCTTAGCAAGAACAAGAATCATTAATGCAAAAGAATGAGTCACTAATACACCTCATCAACTCATTAAAGCAAACAATGAGTCACTAACCTAGTCACCTCTTCTAAAACCTTCCACACTCATGACTCACCTCATGACTCATCCAAAAGAAGAAAAGATAAATCCGCATTAAACCGAATGTTTAAATACGGCCGATAGAAAACTGGAATCTGGCAACTTCCAAAAGTGATCCCGAAATGAATTTCAGGATAACCCCGTAACAGTATAAACATACCCGCATTTGTATTACGACCGAATACAAATGCAACTGAGACAAAGATATTATATCTACACAGTATAATACTCGGATCCGGCTTAAACTAAAGCCCACCAGTATTATCTGTCCGAAATATGACACGTGCGTAAACGCACGTGCATTTTCCGAACCCTGCCATAAAACCATACGGCCTCTACAACGTTTCGCCCGAACTTGGGAAACTATCTGTGGGGGACTCTAATGACTCGTCAGTACCCTGGCAGTAGGTTTAACCACAAGCCGTCAGTGGCACTAGCTGTGCGTAACGGCTGCCCATGTACTGACCTCAAGGGAGGCCGATGAGCGAACCCATCCGGAAACCCTACTGAGCCTAACAGTGACAATGTATATACAGTCCGGTCCGTTCTTCTATGAGTATCGCATATCCGGCCTAGAGGGCTAGTAACGTCAGACCCCCAATAGCGGTATAAGTCGTGTCGGAGACAAGCCCTGAACACCCTGAGAAACTACCAGCGTACCTACCAGTAATTCTCACCTGCCTTGGCCAAGGACTTGGTGTAATGGTTTTCCTAGACACGGCGCGATCTCCACCCCCAATACCGGGAGAGATGAATCCCCTGCCGATCCGCTCACGTGCCTCCATGTGGCTCGGGACTGTACCCAAAAACTACCTGTTTGCACGACTCCTTTGAGCCGTTGTAGGGTAGAAATCAACGCACAGTGGGAACTCACACGAGACAAATGACGACCTTAGGTCGATGAACTAACCTGTACACATGTCACCAGGGAACTGCTATCTGACGATATGTATAATACCAACTAGCAGGTTCACGGCAAGTCCTGTCCGGTGTACTCATAACCCAATAAGCACCTGTATATATCTTAGGTGATCCAACAGACACCAGTGGCTTATGAGACCGGCCACCGCCCCTCGTCGGGGTCTCGACTGTATACACTAGTCTACTCCGGAGTATCGATGCCCTGTCTCGAAACTCCCACGACTAGGGACCACAATTAAGGATGTGCTTATGGACTACCCAACTCTCACGTATATGATCGCCCTCATACTGTTGGTAGTCAAGCAAGATCCTAAGGGCTCTATCAACGTGTAACATGTAATCAGTCACCTGAACATGTACATGACTGATAAAGGCAAACCAGATAGCATACTATCATCTCGAGTAAGACTGTCCTACCGGTATAAGTCCTCCTCAATCATTGCAATCACGTACCTGTGATCCAATAATTGACTTTGAGGGCACTATATCCAACAATCTCCCACTTGCACTTAAGGCTAATTATTGCGATGTCGCATACTCACAGCCCGTGTGATACCGAACACCCAACTCCTCTACTAATCAGTTTCACAAAGCCCGTTCGTAAAACTCTTGTGTTCGAGAAATAGCCTCAGTGAGTGGATCCGCCCTGATGTTTTTTTCTATGTCTCTCTTAATCTCAAGTTCGCGGAGAAATCCATCGCCTGAATCGAGTAATACCTGTCTTAGAATATGTCTGGATATCTGATGGGACCTAGTTCATAAATGAACTCTAAATCCAAACTTCTTAGACTGTATCGATAACTGAACCTAATCAGTATCCTGCACCATGCCTCTCACAGTATCCTCTTGGACCACCTGTCCATAATACTGTCCCTCGTCAGAGGGAAAACTATAACTCTGACAATCACTCTGTCATCCATGTCACCTTTGAAGCCTGGAATGATAACCGTCTCCCGAAGGAGGCTGCCGTCATCAAATCCGTAGAACATTCACTTATGTTCTAAAACTGCTTTCTTATGTTTCTTCAGGATTGGATTAATACAAACTTATCGTATCTAGTGCAAAAACAACATTTGGTGTGGTACTTGACATCTCACGATTGACTCAATTGCCTAAGCAAGTGATCTGCCAATCATACACATCCCTCTCCCCTTTAGTCTGTAAGACACCTTTAGAGAGGGTGACTCCATCACCTGCAGGTACACCACCATGCCAGGAGTCATCTATTCTAAAAACTATTAGAATACTGTCAAAGTACCCACATTGGGAAACTACCCAAATCCAGATCTAAAACCATAGATCTAGATGTAGGGTTCCTAGGCACCCTAGTGAGGTCTCACAAGGCATCAACCATGCCAATTTCAAAAATTACGGTGCCGAGAAACCCTAGTGTACGGATCGTTGGCTAGAAATCTAGGCGAAAATGAAATCTAGTTAACACTTAACTAAAAGTTTAACGGAAATACAACCTTTGTAGATCCGGTGCTCCACCTTCATAGCTCCGCAACGAAGTCCCCTCGCTGTCCTAGTGAATTCCCGGGCTCTAGCGTCGGCTTCGTCGGAGAATAGGCGAGCTAGGTCGTCGATGTCCATGCCGAAGATGATCTACGTCGAGGCATCGCTAAATCAAGCTCCGACTTCACCAAGTCAAGAAACTTGTGAAGAAAACACACTCTACTACTTTGCAAGAGGTAGAGGATGAAGAAATAGGAAGTGGGTTCAATTTAGAATTGGATTTCTCACTCTTTATCATCAATCACCATTGATGACCTCAAGGTTTTCTTCTTGAGTTCAAGGAAGAAGAAGAAGAAATGATATGATAAGTTAAATTAAAAAGAAAAGAAATAAATCAATCCTTATCATAACATGACCATAGTTAAGTGTAGATAACTAATCATGGTTTAATGCAATGGTTAGGGTTAGCTAAAAACAAAATGGTCACAAAGTCAAAGCTTCATGAAGCTTCAAAGAAAGAAACAAAACTTGCAACCATTTCATTTCTAATCTTTTCCAAATAAATAAATAAATAAATGATTAAGAAAAAGAAAACCCTAATCATCAATTTAACCATGGTTTAATCCTTACACTTAACCAAGTAAACATGTATCATCAAACATGATACAAGCAAGTGCACAAAATCATATCGCATATGCAATGCGCACATCCGAGTGAGAAAATCTATCTTAAGTGAACCGATACTAGTTAATGCAAAGTAATATATCAAATATATATAATTATGCATTAAATCATTAAATCAACACTTGATTTAACGATCCGGTCATGTCACACATAACCGAATGGTATCCAATGTATCGGTTTATCGAATCAATCCTTGATTCGATAACTAGGGTATATCGCATATAACCTAATCGATACATTCATCGCGAGAATGGAATACGGTATCACATACATGCATTATTCTCGGTCCCGCACATATCTCATATGCGCTCCTATTTCGTTTCGCTTGAGCCAGGAAACCTCTGTATAGGACTCTAAAGACTCGTCAATACGCCGGCAGCGGATGATGATCATATCAAACACCCACAAGCCGCAAGCGGTCTGCAAAACATAACGGCCACCCGGGTATTGAGCGATCTGAAGATCGACGAGCAAGCCCGCTCACACTCCAGTGAATCCAACTAGTAACACTACCGTACAGTCCGGTCTGATCGTCTGATATGTCGCATATCTCGCCTAGGGGTGGTTAACGTCAGACCCCAATAGCTCGATAAGTCGTGTTGATATGAGGTCTATAACAATTCGAGAAACTACTGGTAACACTTACCAGTAAATCTCAGCAACCCTGTCCAGGGATTTCCTGTTTATAGCCAATCGAACACAGCGCAACATCAACTCCCTATACCGGGAGAGACGAATCCCCTCCTATCGCTCATTGCCTCCATGTGACTCGGGACTGTACCCAAAAACCACCGTTTTGCACGCCCTCTTGGACGTGGTAAGATGGAAATCAAAGCACAGTGGGAACCACACAAGACTCTATGACGATCTCGGGTCAACAGACTACTCTGTACCAGTGTCACCAGAGAACTGCCATCTGACGTGAGGTATAATACCATCTGGGAGTTCTCGGCGAGTCCGTCCAGTGTACCCAGTCTCTACTGAGCACCCGTATATCATCTCCGATGTCAAACACCAATGGATATGGGATCATCCATCGCCCATCTGTATGGGTCGAGAAGGTATACGCTAGTCTACTCTGGTATATCGATGCCCCGTCTCGATATACCCACGACTAGGGACTGTGAAGGATGTACTTATGGACTACCATGTCCCCACTAGTATGATCCGCATCATAGTCCAGGTAGTCAAGTATACATCCTAAGGGCTTTACCAACATGTAACAGAGAGATAATCAGTATACACGTTAAGGTAAAGTTCAACCAGATAGCATACTATCATGTCGAGCAAGAAAGTCCTCCCTATATACGTCCCAGCATCCACTACAATATACATCCTATGTACAGTAATGGCCTCTAGGGCATACATATAACTAACAATCTCCCACTTGCACTAGGGCCATCTGATAGCAGTGGTTGTAGTATCTCATACTCAACCATCCCATAAAAGTCTCTCTCTGGGAACAGGCCTTTGTGAGTGGATCCGCTGTGTTGTCCTCTGAGTCTACTCTCCAAACCTCGATCACCCTGGAGATCAACCATCTCCATGATCAAGTGATACTGCCTTAGAATATGTCTGGATCACTGATGGGACGGGCGTTCCTTGGCATAAGCCACAACTCCATTGTCTCACAATGGTTGGAACGTAGTTCATCTCATGAACCTTTATACACCCAAACAGCCTCTTTGGTAGCATCTTTAGTAGCGATGTATCCTGCCTTTATCGTCTAGTATGTCACGGTATCTAGCTTGGAACTCTTCCAACATACCGTCCCTTTACTGAGGGTAAAGACAATGCCTGCGACTGACAGTCAGTCGTCTTTATCACCCTGGAACACTTCCAGTGATTCTTCCCAGGATCGATTGATACCATCTCACAACAACTAGTGAGAATCCTAACATCCATTTAGATCTATCTCATAGATCCAAAGTCCAGGATTTAGTAGGTATCACTTTGATCCTATGTGGAGAATCAATGTGATAAGCGGAGATTGACTGAGCGTAGCATAGGAAACTCTTTCCCTATCATGAGTATGTCATCCACGTACTCTACGAGGATCACCACCATACTCCCTACTACCTTTTTGTTTATACAAGGTTCATCTACCATTTTGATGATGTCAAATTCTTTGACTAATCCATCAAAACAGATGTTCCAACTCCGCGATGCCTGCTTTATCACATAAACCATCTTGCACACCGTTTCCGCTGCTCCCACTGTTTACGAAGCCCTCTGACTGTGTACTTACAGACTCTCTCTTCTAAAACATCATTTAGAAAAGCAGTCATGACACCCAACCGCCAGATATCGTAGTCAAGGTACGTAGCCGTGGCAAGTAGGATCTGGATGGACTTAAGCATAGCTACTTGAAAAGGTTTGATCATTACCCACACCTGGTCAATGATACAAACTTTTAACAAGTCTAGTTTTGAAAGTCTCAACTTTTCCATCTACACCAAGTAATCTTCTCAAGATATACTTGCTCCTGATGGGGATTTAACCCTTCAGATATAGCAACCAAAGTCCATACTTTGTTGGTGTATAAGGATTCCATCTCAGATCGCTAAGCAACCAGCCATTCTTACAGAGTCTCACTCTTGATGGCCAGCTCGAAGCTAGTTGGGTCATCATCTCATGATGCAATCCTCGCTCCCACTGTCATAGAGAAACCGAAGTGTCTCTCAGGTGGGTGAAGAACCCTACTAGATCGGCGGAGAGGCTGAGGTTCGTTAGAATCTACTGAATCCTTTGGCTCTATCAAATCATCTGCTGCAGTTTGTATAGCTGGAACATTTCCAGTTCTACATAACAGACCTTGCCTCGAGCTTATCCGGATTTTGCTTTTAGACAGAGGCCGGACAACCCCAAATCTCAACTAACTTGAGAGATGGGCTCATCCCATATCATATCAAATATGAAGTGGTAGGCAACTGATTTGATTCGAACCTTATTCAATAGGTATGCAGCTTCTCAAGCGCATAACTCCCAAAAGGAAAAAGGTAACTCAGTAGTACTCATCATAGAGCACACCTTATCATATAGGGTGTGATTGCTCCGCCCCGATATACCAACGTGCTATGGTGCATACGGAGGAGTAATGCTGAGAGAGAATCTCATTCTCCTTTAGAAATGTCCAAGAATTCCGTGCTCAAGTATTCTCCTCCTTGATCTCATCAAAGGACATAATACTTATACCCGTGTTTTGGTTCTCTACTTCTAACTTATATTCTGTGAATATCTCAAAAGGTTCGGACTTGTGTTTCAACAGGAACATAGGTCTGAATCTCGAAAGATCATCAAAGAATGTAATGAAGTATAAAGAACCGGTCTTGGCAAGTGTAGACAGGGGACCTACATACATCAACATGTATCATCCCAAGAGTTTACTAACTCTTTCTCTGCTTCCAGTAAACAGAACTATGGTCATCGTATCTTTGTGACATGACTGGCAAGTTTCATAAGATGTAAATTCAAACTGATTTAAATATGCATCTATATGTAACTCTAGCTAGTCGGGTCACATTGATCTGACCTAGTCTACAATGCCTCAAGAAGGATCCGTTCATTTCTGAACTATTCCTCTTGTGTGTGTTCTGTATACTAAGAACTGTAGTTTGATTTAGAACATGAATGCTTTTAGATAACATGCCTGAACCGATCAACTTTTGATATAGGAAATGTTCAAAACATTATCCAACAATACAAAATTTTATCATTTCTTTACTAATAAAGAGACTGATATGATTTTGTATATCAGGTTCGGTATCTAATAACATTCGTTCAGAATCAATGTATTGGTAATACAGGGTGACAGTGACCAACAGACTTGGCTGCAACACTTGCCCCGTTTTCTGCCTCATTAAACTTATCACCCGTTCTCAGTTCTCTACCTTTCTGTAGCCCTATGTAACAGATTACATATCTGGGATCCTGATTTGGTATCACATACCCAGGACGTAAAGGATACTGAGAAACAGTTCTCTGTAATGAACACACCCGAAAATGATGCATCAGCATGCACTCTCTTCGTTTGGGCGGCACGGGAATTCTGGTAATCCCCAATTTCCTGCTCTGTCTTATAACAATTATAAGTTGGAGCGGGACCAACGTTCCCCAGCTCAGTATAACAAACGGGTTCGGTCAATATTCCGTATTATTATCTTGATTAAGGCGTGATATGGTCGCTACCTGGAGAGAGAGAGAAGAAAACACTCAGCGTGCGCTCTGTCAAGAATAGATTGGTTATTATTTTATCTAATCAGGATGGCTCCCACTGCTTTTTTATCAAATCTTCCTTCAAACCCTAAAAGGAAAGACTAGCCGGGATTAATTACATACTACAAGTTCGCCAATCTTTCAGCCAGGCCAGTGTCGGTACTTTGAGGGAGGTCCCCCGTGCTTTCGCACGAACCTAATTAATGTAAACCTCGTTTTCCCAGAGGCGTAACCTCGTTAACACCTTTCTAGACACCTACTTGATCGGCTAATTGTAATGTGTAAAACTCTCCCAGGAGTAACTCTTACTCGCAGCGGGTATCGGGATCCAACTATCTCATAGAAGGTATGCAATCTCATTGCAAATTTCAACACTTGAAATTCCCGATAATATTTTGCCCCTAGCGTCCTATGACCTTGACGCAGGCCAACAAACCATAGAGCGCTAGTCAAGTTCAACCCGTCATTTCCTGATTGAATTAAACCCACCCGCACGACCCTTGACGCAGGCCAACAAAGTCGCACGACTACCCTAATCCAATCTGCATCATATGCATAAGCAGATAAATACTAGTTAGCTACCGCACACTACGCCTTGACGCAGGCCAACAAACGTAGCACGAATACTAATTAGCACTTATCTGAAATGACGGAGGGCTACGACAGGTTTTTCTGAAAACCTATTGCGTAATGAACTTGATATCGTTGTAGGATCGAATGAATTTTCAAATGGAGTGCTTTTGAGGATTTTCTAGTTTTGCTAAAGGAGTCACTCCCGGTGAAGGGATCGTCGATCCTTTCCTCGTCGAATGAGGTGCGGGATATATCACATATATCACTGTGCAAAGCAAAAACACTTTAAAAGCAATAAAAAGACAAACCGAGTGTGTAGCATCTGCCAGTTATTGCTAATGGAGTCACTCCCGGTGAAGGGATCTCGGTCCTTTCCTCATCGAATAAGCTGCAGGATATATCACATATACCTCTGTGCAAAGCAAGAACTGTAGCTACCTGTTTTATTTTTGAAATTCGATTCTACAACATCTTAGGTTTCTTTTAATTTCATTAATCTCATTAATGAAGTCCCATCATTTAAGTACCTAAACATCACAGATAAATACGACGTACACTTATGCCATCCGCATTCGCCTCGATGTCCCCTCGTGCACCGTTAGGTTAGGTAACTAACGACAGAGCGGGGCAGGGCTAGCGCGGGTGTAAAACATAAGTAACGCCTATATAATATATCATATATACTATATACTGTATCTATCACAGAACATCACATGATCACATCACAGATATCGCAGCAGAAGAAACATATGAAATATTGGATATACTAGGACGTCCGTGTTTTCAATACGAGCCAGTATAAAACACGGATTCCACGGTCGTGATGAATAGCCAAACCCACACCCCTAGACCCCTACGAGAGCGGCAAGCAACCCTACTAATTCTAGAGTTAGGAGACCCGGACTCGACTCCTCGAGCTGGTCTCCCTCTGGACTCCAGAACCCGGTTACTTGTGCTCCCCTCCTTGGGTCTATCCTAGTGCGGAAAAGTAAATAATATACAAAGGGTGACATCTTCCGCAACCTGGAAGTGCCCCAATAAAAGAATATTACATACAAGTTTTTACATGAATGAAAAAGAAAAACACTCATCTCACATAAAAAAAAACCCCGGCTATTCAAACACGACGATCCAATATAACATATCCAGCAACACATAACATCATATGTCATCAACGTAAGTAAATATGTCCATCCCAATTGTCGTTGACATATAGCAACGAAACCGGCGATATCACATATTACACTTACGGTCACAGAAAAGAAAGTGTAAAACTACAACAGTTGGAATTCGCAACCATCTCAGACATCGCATGCCTGACCAAATGAATTACTTAGACATCGCATGCCTAACAATTATAAACCCCGCATTTTAGTCTCATTATCGAAAACACTTTCCAATATCAAGTCGGGTAATTCAACAAGATTCCCGACATCCTGATCGAATGCTCGTCGCAAACTTCAGTAGACGGCCGCACCCCCGATACCGTCGACGAAGTGCACCAAGGCGGAACACCGCCACCGCGAGCACCCGAACGGATGCTTTCGGCGACGGGTTCTCCTACAGTCACTTGGTCGGGGCTATGGAGTGAGGCTGTCTATTAAGTTTACCCGGCGAGTATCCGCGTACGCTACGTGATTGCGACGGACTTTTGATCACATCAAAATTCCGTGGCAACCGATCAAGTGAGACTAAACTGCTATGTTTATAACATTCATTCAGTTATCTCATAACTTATTATGAATTCCAATTATTGTATCCCAATCCAGATAAACAGAAAATGTTAAACTTTCCGATCGAACAATCGAACACCCAAGTTTTCCCGAAACAGATCAACTCATGAAATAAGTCTAACAACATTCAGTTCGTGCCTCAGTACCAACGGTCCAGCCGTAGAAGGGTCAAGCCAACGCCTCACATGTGGCACGCCGTACTGCCCCAAACCCGAAGGTTCAAAGGGCAGTTCAAGACGGTCACATAATCGAGTTAAGGTTTGTTGTCTTCTAGAGGGTCCATCGCGTTACTTGCACTACTTAGAACGTCGTTAAACTACGGAAAAATCCAACACTTGGAAATTTCCCGACAGGGGAAAAATTGGGTATTTATATCCGGTCGAACTTTTTAACATATTCTAAAATTTATCCGGAAAGCCACACAGACAAAATTTGATAATCCGATCGAACATGCGAATCCCCAAAACAACCCCAGAAAATTCAACTCTTGAAAAAATATTAAAAATTCCCAGAAAAATCACCACTGGAAACTAAGAATTACTGTGCAAAATAATTTAAATACTGGGGCCGTACGGCCGCGGATCCGCCGCATGAGCCTTGCTCATGCCGCGGAACCGCGATGGGAAAGTGGAATTAGGTCCACGAAATTTACAGTAATTCTTAGAAAACCCTGCTTGATTTTTTGCATATTTTTAATTTGGAAAAATACCAGATTTTAAAAAATGGACAGAGAGCAAGTTTATGATCGGGTTTCGGGTTCGTTCGGGTTTCAAATTCCGTCTAGACTTCGCCTAAGGCTCTAGCTAGGCTCTGATACCACTGTAGGGTTCCTAGGCATCCTAGTGAGGTCTCACAAGGCATCAACCATGCCAATTTCAAAAATTACGGTGCCGAGAAACCCTAGTGTACGGATCGTTGGCTAGAAATCTAGGCGAAAATGAAATCTAGTTAACACTTAACTAAAAGTTTAACGGAAATACAACCTTTGTAGATCCGGTGCTCCACCTCCATAGCTCCGCAACGAAGTCCCCTCGCTGTCCTAGTGAATTCCCGGGCTCTAGCGTCGGCTTCGTCGGAGAATAGGCGAGCTAGGTCGTCGATGTCCATGCCGAAGATGATCTACGTCGAGGCATCGCTAAATCAAGCTCCGACTTCACCAAGTCAAGAAACTTGTGAAGAAAACACACTCTACTACTTGGCAAGAGGTAGAGGATGAAGAAATAGGAAGTGGGTTCAATTTAGAATTGGATTTCTCACTCTTTATCATCAATCACCATTGATGACCTCAAGGTTTTCTTCTTGAGGTCAAGGAAGAAGAAGAAGAAATGATATGATAAGTTAAATTAAAAAGAAAAGAAATAAATCAATCCTTATCATAACATGACCATAGTTAAGTGTAGAGAACTAATCATGGTTTAATGCAATGGTTAGGGTTTTGCTAAAAACAAAATGGTCACAAAGTCAAAGCTTCATGAAGCTTCAAAGAAAGAAACAAAACTTGCAACCATTTCATTTCTAATCTTTTCCAAATAAATAAATAAATAAATAAATGATTAAGAAAAAGAAAACCCTAATCATCAATTTAACCATGGTTTAATCCTTACACTTAACCAAGTAAACATGTATCATCAAACATGATATAAGCAAGTGCACAAAATCATATCGCATATGCAATGCGCACATCCGAGTGAGAAAATCTATCTTAAGTGAACCGATACTAGTTAATGCAAAGTAATATATCAAATATATATAATTATGCATTAAATCATTAAATCAACACTTGATTTAACGATCCGGTCATGTCACACATAACCGACTGGTATCCAATGTATCGGTTTATCGAATCAATCCTTGATTCGATAACTAGGGTATATCGCATATAACCTAATCGATACATTCATCGCGAGAATGGAATACGGTATCACATACACGCATTATTCTTGGTCCCGCACATATCTCATATGCGCTCCTATTTCGTTTCGCTTGAGCCAGGAAACCTCTGTGTAGGACTCTAAAGACTCGTCAATACGCCGGCAGCGGATGATGATCATATCAAACACCCACAAGCCGCAAGCGGTCTGCTAAACGTAACGGCCACCCGGGTATTGAGCGATCTGAAGATCGACGAGCAAGCCCGCTCACACTCCAGTGAATCCAACTAGTAACACTACCGTACAGTCCGGTCTGATCGTCTGATATGTCGCATATCTCGCCTAGGGGTGGTTAACGTCAGACCCCAATAGCTCGATAAGTCGTGTTGATATGAGGTCTATAACAATTCGAGAAACTACTGGTAACACTTACCAGTAAATCTCAGCAACCCTGGCCAGGGATTTCCTGTTATAGCCAATCGAACACAGCGCAACATCAACTCCCTATACCGGGAGAGACGAATCCCCTCCTATCGCTCATTGCCACCATGTGACTCGGGACTATACCCAAAAACCACCGTTTTGCACGCCCTCTTGGACGTGGTAAGATGGAAATCAAAGCACAGTGGGAACCACACAAGACTCTATGACGATCTCGGGTCAACAGACTACTCTGTACCAGTGTCACCAGAGAACTGCCATCTGACGTGAGGTATAATACCATCTGGGAGTTCTCGGCGAGTCCGTCCAGTGTACCCAGTCTCTACTGAGCACCCGTATATCATCTTCGATGTCAAACACCAATGGATATGGGATCATCCATCGCCCATCTGTATGGGTCGAGAAGGTATACGCTAGTCTACTCTGGTATATCGATGCCCCGTCTCGATATACCCACGACTAGGGACTGTGAAGGATGTACTTATGGACTACCATGTCCCCACTAGTATGATCCGCATCATAGTCCAGGTAGTCAAGTATACATCCTAAGGGCTTTACCAACATGTAACAGAGAGACAATCAGTATACACGTTAAGGTAAAGTTCAACCAGATAGCATACTATCATGTCGAGCAAGAAAGTCCTCCCTATATACGTCCCAGCATCCACTACAATATACATCCTATGTACAGTAATGGCCTCTAGGGCATACATATAACTAACACTAGAAACCAGAATGTCTGATATTATATCCATATCCTGTCTGGAGAAACAACTGTGTGACGACCACAGTACAACCGATCATAGTATAGGAATTTTACTTCCTACTCTGTGTATGACATCCAAATACCAGGACATCACACCCTACTTCCTTCTTTACAGATCCATCCCCTATTCTGATGAAGTCAAACCTATGACTGTCACATTAAAATTAGATGATCTATCTCCGCTATAACTGCTCAAGTCTATAAATAGACATAAGCTACTTGCCCACTATGCTTCCACTGCTCCCACTGACCACAACAACCCTCTGGCAGAATAATATATACGTGCACTTCAAAAGCTAGTTTAGAACAACGCTATACTTAACCTCCTGCCGGGTCTCATAGTCTGGAACAACAGTAGTGTCAAGTCTGGGTAAGCAAGAACCTCCCTGTCACCGTCCTTGAAGCTACCGGAGTACCTCTAGGATGTCTGAGGTTACCCACCATATCTGCGAAGTGGCTATTGGAATGTCAAACCAGATTGAATCTATAGGTCCTATTAAATTTTCCGTAATCGTTTGCGGTTCTGGAATCACTTCCAGTTCTACCATTCTCCCACTACTGTTTTCTGAAATAATCCATTTTACTAAAACTGTGGCGAGTTAAGAACAATATCACTATTGATCTTCCAGATGGTAGAAAGTCAACCCTCGTCATAGCCTGGGCCAACCCACAAACAGCCATTTCAGATACGTGCCCTGAGTTATCCAGAGTCTGGTTTTAAGCATAAGCCGGACAACTCCCCGTACCTTAACAACGTTAAGATATGAACCATTCTATATCCAATATAGAAACTTTGGCACTTATTTAATTGGAACCAGATTCTAATCATGCAGCTGTCTCCAGTTCATATCAACTTAATGGAGAGAAGCTAATCAGCATTACTCAACTTAGGAATACATCCAATTATTGTTTCTCAAAACCATTACTATCAACTGAATACCAATCATAAGTATCTACATCTTCGATCTCTTTGAAGAATCCCGATACCTGTGACATCTGGTTCTCTACTTTATTCTTATACCCACAACTTCTCAAAACTTAGACCTTGTATTTCTACGAAACACTTGTCTAAAAACTAGAGAAGTCATAAGTAAACAGAACATAGTACGAGGACCAACCCATTTATCCTGATGGACACTGGACAGCATACAATACTCTGTATAAGTCCGCTGAGTTGAATAACTCAAAACCTGTGCGTCGTAGGTTGAAAACTGTACCCAGGCGATTTCCTCAAATATCACCAATTACAACGAATTCCGATATAATGAGGATGATCGCCTAATTTCCAATAACTTGCTCCCACTCATCATCTGTAAAACCATACAGATATGAGAATGAAACCTGGTAAAACAGTTTTCCTTTAACAATGCACTGAAACATGAAAATGTTTCGTAGGGTATCCTTGGTATTCATAGTAATGCCTCTTCCATTATCCAATTCATGACTGTAACCGTATATTACTTTGCCATCTCTCCAAATCCCTTTATTTGTCTTTAGTCGTTACTTTCTGTACACCATCGTTAGGCTAAATGGTTTTCTTCCTTCCCTACCGTTCAGCACCAGCCTATGGTTTGAAAGAAGACTATCCAGTAAGCATAATAGGTGTACCCTCCTCAACCTAGGAGTACTCACATCTTGAGAGAAGGTGATGATAAAAGACAACTGAATAATACCTTATTTTTTTAAAGGTGAAATAGGAGTGGCGATGAATTACGCGGTTTGGTCATGAATGATAACAGTCGCAATTTACTTTGCCCTCTTTCTAATCCCTTTATTTTGTCTTTACATATTACCTTCTGTACACCCTACTTAGGCTAATTGGTTTTCTTCATTCCCTACCTTTCGGCACCAGCCTATGGTTTGGAAGAAGACTATCCAATAAGCGTAATAGGTGTACTCTCCTAAACCAAGGAGCCCTCGTAACCTGAGAGAAGGTGATAATAAAAGATAACTGAATAAACCAATTCTATTTCTCCTGAACCTTGATCCATCCTCGAAGAAGTCCCTTCGAGTTCGTATATAACCATACGATGGATCTATCCAATGGAAGTGGATGTCCGTAGTAATACGGGGTGTTCTGAGAAATGCAAAGGGTAAAAGAAGGAGTGGCAATGACTTATGCAACTCAGACAATACAAAAGCCAGTATTTTAAGAAGGTTCGGTCAACTTGGTCCCTGAGTCATAGTCTACGGTCGATCAAAGGTCTCTACAAGAGAGAGAGAGAGAGAAAAGAAACACTCTGCGTGCACTCTAACCTAGATCAGAATGGTTATCACTTTATCTAATCCGGAAACGTCCCACTGTACTGTCAAATTCTCCTCCAAACCTGAAAGAAGAATCAATCGGGATCACCTGAAGAGTAAACCAACTCATCAATGGGAATCAGGATCCAACTCTCATCGCATGATAACGTGACGGAATCCACTCGCGTTATCATACTCCAGAAGGTATGCGCATGCCTGGCAAGTTTCAGTTTCTTTAGAAACTCCCGATGTGATTTTTACCCCATGTTCTTATGACCTTGACGAAAGCCAACAAATCATAAGTCACATATCAAGTTCTGCCTGTCATTATCTTGTTAATTCGAACCCACCCGTACATACCCTTGACGAAAGCCAACAAGGTAATACGACTGTCCCAAACCAACTCATCTATCTATGCAACAAATGAATACCCCAGCAGCTACCAAACACTATGCCTTGACGAAGGCCAACAAACATAGCTTGAATACTACTGACCATCCATAAGAAATGACGGAGGGCTACGACTGGTTTTTGGCGAAAAACTTTTAACGTAATGAACTTGTTCTCGTTGAAGGAACCTGATAGCTTTTTATAAAAATATAGTGGTGAAAACCTTTGCTAAAGAGGTCACTCCCGATGAAGGGATCTCGGCTCTTTCCTCGTGGAATGAGGTGCAGGATATTCCATTGAATACCGTGATGCAAAGCAACATGTAATCGACTATAGTGAAGTTATTACCCTGACGCAAACTTCTGCCCAAGGGGTCACTCCCGGTGAAGGGATATCGGCCCTTGCCTCGTCGAATGAGGCGCAGGATATTCCAACCGAATCCACTGTGCAAAACAAAAGGAAACGACTTTATAATAACACTTTTTAAATTTGTTCCAATAACATCCAAAACAGGTTTGTTTTCCTTTGCATTGATCAGAATCAACGTAGTCCCATCAATTAATCACACCAGAAAAGTACGAAAATAAAATGTACGTATATGCCATCCGCATTCGTCACTAGGTCCCGTCATAACCCGTTAGGTTACTTAACTAACGACAGAGCGGGGACTGGACTAGCACGGGTGCAAAACATATACAACATCTAATAGTATATATACCAATATACAATAATCGCTCCAGGCATGATAATATGCAACATTACAAAAAAGTAATAAGCATCACAGAACAATACAGATAATCTGGGATCCCCGGGTTTCACAGAGCCGCTGCTGAAACCCGACGTTCCCCTGGTCGTGTGGATAGCCTGTGCAATGAAACCTATACCCCTACGGGTGCGGCAAGTTACCCGCCAAAACCTGAAACGAGGCAGCCCCCTACAGCATAGTGAATGGACCACCCTGCACTTCACGGAATCCGGTAACTTGAGCACCCCTCCTTGGGTTAACCTGTACCCCCTACGAGTGCGACGAATAGTCTGCTAATTCTAGAGTGAGGCCCCTTTGCCTCTCAAAGCCATGAGATGCGGACCCGTTGCCCTCCAGAACCCGGCTATCCGTGCACTCCGTCGCGGGATAAACCTAGTACAGAAATGAAAAATATGTACAACAGGTACATCGACCTCAGCCCGGTCGTGCCCCTAAAGAATATTATACAACAGGCAGAGACGGCAGTCCACATGTTGGACGCTCGCCCTGCAATATCAAATGTACAAATAAACTCAAACTGCACTACCATTGCACACTGCTATCCACCGCGTCAAATCCACAACATCACAGCACAACACAGAACATCAACGCGAATGTCACGTTCACAAACCCGTCTAAAAGAACTATAGCAATCAGACGCAGTTTACCGCTCGAATGACTTTCACGGTCGGAGATATAATGTAAGTACTGTAAACTGACACGTTTAAATTTCGATCGACTAAATTTCCCGAAGTGGGCCCTACGTACATCTGCTGTACAGTAACAAAATCTGGGCCCAAAAGATCAATTCCAGAAACCACAATTTTCCAAGTAGAAGCCCCAGAAGAAAAATGACCAAATGATTAACCAAGATGGCCGCGGTTCCGCGGTCAAAGCCAGGCTTTGACCGCGTTTCTGCGGTCGTACGGTCGATTCACTTTGTCGTTTTTCTTCAGTGTTCTTCGAAACGCCTGCCTAATTTTCTGGTATAGTCAAAATAATTTTTAGACCAGATTTAAATTCAACAGAAACTTTAGACTTGAAAATTGCGATTTTTGAAAATCCATTCGATCGATGTTTTGAACGCGTTAGAATAAGTTAGTAAAGCTTAATGGCGTGGCTCTGATACCATGTAAGTCTACGGTAGCGCCCCGGCCGTCAAACTGACACCAAATGCGGAACAAAAACTTTTATAACTGGCGCTATCGCATACTATAACCCGGATCTGCCATTAATGCTAAACTAACAAACTGTAAAGAGGGTAGAAAGGTTATACCGAACGATCCGAGTCCTTCGTTATTTAACCATCATCCCACGCTCCTGTTGCAGCTGCTTCGATCTCGTCGATCTCCGATCTGCTTGTCCAGGTGGCACCACGTCATCGGATCTTTAAACCGGCTCCCGCCTCTGACCTGAGGCAACTCGGTCATCAAGTTTGCTAAAAGAGATGACCAAGATTGATGTAGAGAATGAGTAGAACACTTTGTCTCACTTCGTCCAAAGCCATGGACGAACGGTTAATGAAGTTGCCATTTGGAATGATATGAAATGAGAAATGAGCTATGAAATTTCCATAAACCAAATCACATAAACTTTTTAATCAACAACCATATCTTTTTTCTACCAAGTAAGTGAGAGAAGAGGAGGGGAGGGGCCGGCCATATAGAGGTGGGGGTGAGTGTAAGAGCAAAAGGAGTGACCTCAAGCAAAGCTTCTCACAAAAGATCTTAGCAAGAACAAGAATCATTAATGCAAAAGAATGAGTCACTAATACACCTCATCAACTCATTAAAGCAAACAATGAGTCACTAACCTAGTCACCTCTTCTAGAACCTTCCACACTCATGACTCACCTCATGACTCACACAAAAGAAGAAAAGATAAATCCGCATTAAACCGAATGTTTAAATACGGCCGATAGAAAACTGGAATCTGGCAACTTCCAAAAGTGATCCCGAAACGAATTTCAGGATAACCCCGTAACAGTATAAACATAGCCGCATTTGTATTACGACCGAATACAAATGCAACTGAGACAAAGATATTATATCTACACAGTATAATACTCGGATCCGGCTTAAACCAAAGCCCACCAATATTATCTGTCCGAAATATGACACGTGCGTAAACGCACGTGCATTTTCCGAACCCTGCCATAAAACCATACGGCCTCTACAACGTTTCGCCCGAAATTGGGAAACTATCTGTGGAGGACTCTAATGACTCGTCAGTACCCTGGCAGTGGGTTTAACCACAAGCCGTCAGCGGCACTAGCTGTGCGTAACTGCTGCCCATGTACTGAACTCAAGGGAGGCCGATGAGCGAACTCATCCGGAAACCCTACTGAGCCTAACAGTGACAATGTATATACAGTCCGGTCCGTTCGTCTATGAGTATCGCATATCCAGCCTAGGGGGCTAGTAACGTCAGACCCCCAATAGTGGTATAAGTCGTGTCGGAGACAAGCCCTGAACACCCTGAGAAACTACCAGAGTACCTACCAGTAATTCTCACCTGCCTTGTCCAAGGACTTAGTGTAATGGCTTTCCTAGACACGGCGCGATCTCCACCCCCAATACCGGGAGAAACGAATCCCCTGCCGAGCCGCTCACGTGCCTCCATGTGGCTCGGGACTGTACCCAAAAACTACCTGTTTGCACGACTCCTTTGAGCCGTGGTAGGGTAGAAATCAAAGCACAGTAGGAATTCACACGAGACAAATGACGACCTCAGGTCGATGAACTAACCTGTACACATGTCACCACGGAACTGCTATCTGACGATATGTATAATACCAACAAGCAGGTTCCCGGCGAGTCCTGTCCGGTGTACTCATAACCTAATGAGCACCTGTATACATCTTAGGTGATCCAACTGACACCAGTGGCTTGTGAGACCGGCCACCTGTAAGTCCATGCTACCTCTCCCGGTACTTTCGGGCATGCGAAATTTGATGAAAAACAATTTTCTAGAGGCGGTAACATGGACTCAAAACCGGATCTTTGTTAAACATCTAACTAACAACCTAACTAGGAGTTGATAACTACTCAGTTAGGGGTTATACCTTTCTTTCTTGAACTCCTTCGTCTTCAAACCTCGATGGTTGTCCGGATCGGCTTCACCCAGTCGTCTCCTTGCGCCGAAGATCGATCCACCTGAAAGCTTCTACCTTTGGCTTCTTCTTCGAGCTTTGAAGAAACTAGTTCACTCGGTTTGCTAAACCTTGTGAACTAGAGTGAGTAGAGGAGAGTATATTGGGATTTTTCTCTATGGTTCTTGGTTCTCAACACATGAGACAAGTGAACCATAGACTAAAGAGAGGGAGAGCAAGAGGAAGAAGATGAGAGCTCAAGAACACAAGAGAGAGAATGAAAATGATAGAATGAGAAAGACTTTTCTCACTTGGCTCTCATAATCCAAAACCATCATAACAAAAATAGTAATCAAGTATTGTGTAAATGGTTTAAGTCAAAATGGCTATATCATTTCATGCACTCATATTGCACAAGAGAACAAGCAAGTAAAATGTCTTTGCCATGAAATGATAGCCATTGTCATCATGATGGTCAACTAGTCCAACCTAGTCAACCGGTCAACAAAGTCAATGTAAGTCCATATTGCGACCCCCGATGCTTACGGGGAGGCGGAAACGGTATAAAAAACAAATTTTTATCGCAAGAGGCAACATGGACTAAACAAGGTCGGGATCGTGTCTAAACTAAACTAGCAAAAACGCTAAAGGGAGTTAGCTACTCGGATGAAAGTTATACCTAAACTTGAACTCCTTCTTCTTCAAAACTTGTAGAGGTTGATGGTTCTCTTCTTGTCGCCTTCTTCCGTCGAAGATGGATCCACCTCGAAGGTTCGACCTTTGGGCTCTTCCTCGATCTTTGAGTGAACTAGGGTTTCCGGCTTGCTAAACCTTGAACCTAGAATGAGTAGAGAGTAACTAGGGGTTGCTTTTCTTTTTAAAGAGAATGATTCTCAACACATGAGAAGGGTTCTCTTTTGCTAGAGGAAGAAGAAGAAGAAGTGAGGAGAGAGAAGCTAAATGAGATAATGAGCTATGTTTTTCTTTCTTGCAACCATAATGCCAAAAGAAAAACAATTATCTAAATAATAATAATTCAAAATGAGAATAGTTGATGGCAATTTGGAATGACCACTACCATGCTTCATTTAATGAAATGTAAGCATGAATCAAGGAGGACTTTTCAAAGCATGATGGTGGTCAACATTCAACCATGGTCAACAAGTCAACCATGGTCAATAAGTCAACAAAATCAACCATAACATAATTCTCATTTAATTACTATTATTAATAGATAATCCATAAATCCATTAGGGTTTGGAAAATGAAGACTGTCAACTGTGCATACGCACCCGTTCCGAAACCCTAATGAAAAACCTCATTCTCCGCCTCAAGTAACTGTGCATACACACCTGCATTCTCGTTCCGAGGAACAAGAATACCAAGATATAAAAGCAACCCTAAAACATATACCAGTATCTGGCTCAAGCCAGAGCCTGCCAGTATAATCCGTCCGGACTCCAAACGTGCACAAGTGCGCGGATGAGAACGAACCCTGTCGCAAAACCATGCGACCTCTACTCTGTTTTGCCAAGAGGCGAATACCCTCTGTGTGGGACTCTAAAGACTCGACACTACGCTGGCAGTGGGTTTAACCACAGACCGCAAGCGGCACTAGCTGTGCGTAACGGTCCCCAGGTAGATGTCGACAAGAAGGCTGACGAGGTGAAACCCCATCTGAACTCCTACTGAGTCTGAATGTGACATTCTCCGTACAGTCCGGTCTGTTCGTCTGATACATCGCATGTCGGGCCTAGGGGGCGGTAAAACGTCAGTCCCCCAATAGCGGTACAAGTCGTGTCGGAGTGAAGCCCAAAACACCCTGAGATAACACTGGAACCTACCAGTATATCTCGCTTGCCCTGGCCAGGGACTACTCGTGTAATGGCTCTCCTAGACACAGCGCGATGTCAACCCCCAATACCGAGAGAGACGAATCCTGTCTAACCGTCACTGCCTCCAAGTGCTTCGGGACTGCACCCAATCACCACCTGTTTGCACGACTCCTTTGAGCCGTGGTAGGGTAGTGATCAAAGTGCAGTGGGAACACACTCGAGGCGAAGTGCCAGTGTCAAGTCAGCGGACTAAGCTGTACTCATGTCACCTGGGAACTGATAACTGACGATAGGTATAATACCAACCTGTCAGTTCCCGACGAGTCCTGTCCAGTGTATTCGTAACCCAACGAGCACCCGTATACTATCTCCAGTACGACGTACTGATGGCTGTGGGACAGACCATCTCCCACACTGGGATGAGAAGCGCATACGCTAGTCTACTCCGGAGTATCGATGCCCTGTCTCGATAGTCCTACGACTAGGGACCTGTATAAGGATGTGCCTATACATTACCCAGCCCCCACTAGTGTGACTGCCATCACAACGCTGGTAATCAAGCAAAGATCCTAAGGGCTCCACTAATGCGTATAAGTGATATACTGAAATAAACACAAGTACACATTGAAGTAGAAACAAACCAAGTAGCATACTACTATATTGAGCAAGATTGTTTATACAAGGTGAATATCCCAAGCTTCCATCAAGTAATATACAAACTAGTATGATACAGTAATGGCCTCTAGGGCATATACACTAACAATCTCCCACTTGCACTAAGGCCATGAACTGGCGTACCGAAGACCTATCATCTCGATCAGCCGCTCGAACTGAGTCTGGGATAAGGCCTTGGTGAATGGATCTGCAGTGTTCTCTTCTAAAGCAACCCTCCGAACCTCGATCTCCTTGCGATCCACGATCTCCCTGATCAGGTGATACCGCCTCAAGATGTGCCTGGATCTCTGATGGGACCTGGGTTCCTTTGCTAAAGCTATAGCCCCGTTGTTGTCGCAATACAGAGGTACTGGGTCAACAATGGACGGAACCACCTGAAGTTCTTTTAAGAACTTCCTTATCCAGACAGCTTCTTTTGCGGCATCAGATGCAGCGATGTATTCCGCTTCCATAGTCGAGTCTGCAACGGTTTCCTGTTTGGAACTCTTCCAACACACCGCCCCTCCATTGAGGGTAAAGACAAAACCCGACATGGACTTGGAATCATCCTTGTCACTCTGGAAGCTGGAGTCAGCAAAGGCCTCAATCTGGAGGTCTTTTCCGCCATACACCAAGAACATCTCCTTAGTCCTTCTCAGGTACTTGAGAATGTTCTTTACTGCTATCCAATGTTTCTCCCCAGGGTTTGACTGATACCGGCTTACTACACTCAGTGCATAAGCTACATCCGGTCTGGTACACAACATCGCATACATTATAGAGCCTACCGCAGAAGCGTAGGGTATAATAGACATGCGATCCCTCTCCAAATCAGTCTTGGGAGACATCTCTTTAGAGAGGGTGATCCCGTGACAAGCCGGTAGGTTACCGCGCTTGGAATCTTCCATACTGAATCTTTTCAGTACGGTGTCGATGTACCTGGACTGTGAAAGTCCTAATATCCTCTTGGATCTATCACGATGGATCCGGATCCCCAGGATGTAAGAGGCATCACCCAGGTCTTTCATGGAGAACCTGTGTGACAAGAAACCCTTGACAGATTGTAGCATAGGAATGTCATTTCCTATTAAGAGAATGTCATCCACGTATAAAACAAGGAATACCACAGTTCTCGCTACAAATCTACTATAGATGCACGGTTCATCTGGATTTTTGATAAAGTCAAATTCCTTGACCGTCTCATCAAAACAGATGTTCCAACTCCGCGATGCCTGCTTTAGTCCATAGATGGACTTAAGCAACTTGCACACCTTTCCGCTGCTCCCACTCTGAATGAAACCCTCTGGCTGATCCATATAGACACACTCCTCTAAATTTCCATTTAGAAAAGCGGTCTTTACGTCCATCTGCCAAATCTCATAATCGTGGAAGGCAGCAATGGCAAGAAGGATCCGAATGGATTTCAGCATAGCCACTGGAGAAAAGGTTTCGTCATAGTCCAAGCCAGGTCTTTGACGGAAACCCTTTGCTACAAGTCTAGCTTTATAGGTCTCAACCTGTCCATCTACACCAATCTTCCTTTTGAAGATCCACTTGCATCCTACGGGTTTTACCCCGTCTGGAGCAATGTCCAACGTCCATACTTTGTTGGTGTACATGGACTCCATTTCGGTCCGCATTGCATCCAGCCATTTTACCGAGTCAACGCTCTGAACGGCCTGTTGGAAGCTAGTAGGCTCGTCATAATCTATGACGCAATCCTCTCTATCCCCGTCTATGAGAAAACCATAGTATCTCTCGGGCGGATGAGACTGCCTACTACTTCTGCGGAGCGGCGTAGGAATGTCCTGTTCATTTGAACCCTCTGGTTCCACTAAGCTTTCAGTAATAGTCTGCGGTTCTGGAATTTCTTCCAGTTCTACTGCGCTCCCACTTAATTCTTTTTCTAAGAACTGATGTTCTAGAAAGTGGGCATGACGAGAAACAAGAACTTTTTGTTCCTCTTCGTAGTAGAAGAGATATCCCTTGGAATTCTTTGGATATCCCACAAACTTACACAGTACTGAGCGCGCCTCGAGCTTGTCCGCATGCTGCTTTTTAACAAAAGCTGGACTTCCCCAAGTCTTAATGTGACTGAGATGGGGTCTCTTCCCACACCACATCTCATATGGTGTAGTAGGCACAGTCTTAGTAGGAACTCGGTTCAAAAGGTACGCAGCTGATTCTAGTGCATACCCCCAGAATGATCGTGGTAACTCAGCGTTACTCATCATGGACCGTACCATATCCAATAGGGTTCGGTTCCGTCTCTCCGATACACCGTTGTGTTGCGGAGTGTATGGAGGAGTAAGCTGAGAGAGAATCCCGTTCTCTTTTAAATAATTCAGGAACTCGGCACTTAAGTATTCTCCACCTCGATCCGATCTTAGAATCTTGATACTTTTGCCGGTTTGTTTTTCTACTTCATTCTTAAATTCCTGGAATTTTTCAAAAGCTTCGGACTTATGTTTCATTAAGAAGACATAACCGTATCTTGAAAAATCATCCGTAAAAGTAATGAAGTAAGAATAACCGCTTCGCGCATGTGTAGACATTGGACCGCACACGTCGCTGTGTACGAGTCCCAAGAGCTCGCTCGCTCTTACTCCTTGTCCAGTGAACGGAGTCTTTGTCATCTTTCCTTTAAGACAGGATTGACAAGTGGCATATGATTGATATTCGAACGGATCCAAATATCCTTCTGTATGTAACTTAGTCAACCTTCTCTCATTGATGTGACCCAGTCTACAATGCCATAAGAAAGTCTGATTGATATCTGGAGACTTTCTTTTGTGTGTATTCTGGACATTGAAAATCTGTGGTTGGTTTAATACGTATATACCATTGCTCAATGTACCTGACCCAATCAGAACTTGATTAAGGTGAATGTTTACAACATTACTTACAAACGCAAATTCATAACCTTCTTTAGAAACCAAAGATACAGAAATGATATTACAAGTTGCGTTGGGTACAAAAAAGCAATTACGCAAAACCAAAACATGCCCATCTGACATTCCCAGGTGATAGTCCCCCACGGCTTTAGCATCCATGCTAGCTCCGTTCGCAACTCTGAGGGTCATGTCACCTGCCTTCAAAACCCTACGGCTTCTCAACGCCTGCAAAGAATTACAGATATGAGATCCTGATCCGGTATCCAATACCCAGGAAGTAGAGTTTATAGAAAGACAGTTTTCAATAACATACACACCTGAAGCTGAAGCCGCAACCTGCTTCAGTTCCTGTGTCCTGGCTTTCCAAGCCCTGCAATCTTTCTTCCAGTGTCCACTCTTGTGACAATAGAAGCATTCCTCTTTACCAATAAGCTTCCCCTCTATCTTTGTTGCCTTTTCCTTTCCCTTCGTACCCACTTTACTAACACCGCCTCTTGGTTTGGCGGGGGCTTTCTTCCTCTTTCCCTTGGCTTTCGCCTTGGACCTAGAGGAAGAAGATCCTCCTACAAACAAAGCGGGTGTATCCCTACCCTTCTGTAGGGTGCCCTCTGCGCTCCTCAGCAGGTTGAGGAGTTCTGAAAGTTCAACTTCCTTTTCTTGCAAGTTGAAATTCAGTATGAACTGGGCGTAAGTGGATGGAAGGGACTGGAGAATTAAATCTGTATAGAGTTCACTATCCAACGTGGTCCCAAGTTCTGCGAGCTCCTCAGTGTAGCCAATCATCTTAAGCACGTGGTCCGCTACCGATGATCCGACGGCCAACTTTGTCGAAAACAACTTCTTCGACACTTCGTATCTTGCGATACGAGACTGCTCTCCATACAGTTCTTTTATATGGAGAAATATGGACTCGAGGTCCATATTCTCATGCCTCCTCTGATGTTCGTTGTCCATAGAGGCAAGCACGAGGCACCTGGCCTTCGCGCAATCAATCTCCCAAGTCTTACGGATTTCCTTATCCGCGACGCTGGAGGTGGGACCTGGGACGGGGGGAGCTTTGGTGGTAAGAAGATACCCCAGCTTGTCGTAAGTGATTGCCAATTTGACATTCCTGAGCCAATCTTTGTAGTTTGGCCCTGTCAGTATGTTTTTATCTAGAAGTAACTTAAGTCCAGTCATTTCGATTTGGTCGCTGCAGGGGGAGAGAAGAAACACTTAGCACGATGCTCTTGCAAGTTTAGAATGGTTTTTAATTTGTCTAAACAGGATGGCTCCCACTGTCTCTCGAATCCCTCCTCAAACCACAAAGGAAGAATTAGCCGGGATCAATCCCACCGTATAATACTTGCTTAACCGTTCAGCCAGGCCAGTGTCGGTACTTCGAGGGAGGTTTTCCAACGCTTTCGCGAAGTTCCTTAATTTAAGAACCTCTTTTCCCTGGGGGCGTAGCCCCGCTAACACCTTTCTAGGCACCTACTAGGTTTATAGCATTGATCGTTTAGTGAGAAATTTCCCGAGGAGTAGCATATACTCACAGTAGGATCGGGATCCAAATATCATCGCGTGACGAAAATGAAGGAATCCTACCATAATCATCACACTCCAAATGGTATGCAAATCTAGCAAGTTTCAGTACTTATGAAACTCCCGATGTGGATTTTTGCCCCATGCTCTTATGACCTTGACTTTGGCCAAAATATCATAAGTCACATGTCAAGTTCTACCCGTCACTTTCCAGGTTAATTTGGATCCATCCGTACATACCCTTGACTTTGGCCAAAATGGCAGCACGACTGTCCCAAACCAACGCATCTATCTATGCTACACATGAACACCCAATAGCTACCAATCACTGTGCCTTGACTTTGGCCAAAATACACAGCTTGAATACTATTGCCTATTCATGCGAAACGACGGAGGGCTACGAATGGTTTTGGTAAAACCGTGAACGTAGTGAACTTGATATAATCGATGGAACGAGATAGCTTTTAGAAGGAGTGGCTCAAGCTCCGCATTTAAAAGTTAGTTTTGAAAAGAACCGAGTGGTTTTTCGAAAGTGTTCCAACGATTTTAACTTGGTTTATTATCTTGCATTAGTTCTTTTAATGCGTGATATTCTTGCATTAGTTCTTTTAATGCGTCCCATCATTTAATCCTACCATTGCAGAAAACAACCAAAATATGACGTACGCTTATGCCATTCGCATTCGCCACGGGGTCCCGTCATCACTCGTTAGGTTACTTAACTAACGACAGAGCGGGGGCTGGGCTAGCGCGGCTGTAAAACATAAGCAACGCCTAAATAAAGCAATGATAGACATTACAGATCACAGATGAATACATTGGATATACTAGCAATCCGCAATCCTTTCGAGCCTGCAATGAAAAGCGGATTACACGGTCGCGGTGAATAGCCAAATACCCCACCCAAGACCCCTACGGGTGCGGCAAACTACCCGCCAAGTACTCGGCAGTTTGTGCACCCCTCCATGGGTCTATCCTAGGAGCAAAAACAGTAAAAAGAATTATACAATGACGGCTACAACCCCGACCCGGTTGTGCGGCCAAACAAATAATATTATTACATCAATTTACATTTACAATGAATGAAAGAAAAACAAAAGCTCATCTCACATCCACCCCGGCTATTCACCCGCGACAGTCCAACACATTCATATACACATTCCAATATCAAACACAGATCATGTATAACCCCGACTAATCGACTTATAGCGATTAGCCGACGTTCAATACATGCAAACATCACAGATATAACCAACATAGCCAAAGTGCAGTGAAGTTCAGAAAAAATACGGAATTAAAGGACCCCAAAAGTGAATTTCTGTTCTGGAAAATCTGGGTACATATAATACATCTGAAAAATCCCAAAATCCCACCAGAAGAACACTGCACGAAAAACGATGCAGAGAGGACATCAAACAGCGGCGGATCCGCGGCCTGATGAACAGGTGAGGCCGCGGAAGGGCGGCACTTTGAAGGAATCATGCTATCGTTTTTGGTGGGTGTTCTTAAAAAACCCTGAGCCGATTTTTGGAGTATAAAGTTTTTCATTTAGAGCAGAAAAAATTTCAACAGAAACTTAGGGTTTTGGTTTTTCCGGTTTTGCGATTTTTCGGTTTCGAACTTCCATACACTTCGCTACCAAGCTAGTTTAAGTTTAGTTAGGCTCTGATACCACTGTAAGTCCATATTGCGACCCCCGGTGCTTACGGGGAGGCGGAAACGGTATAAAAAACAAATTTTTATCGCAAGAGGCAACATGGACTAAACAAGGTCGGGATCGTGTCTAAACTAAACTAGCAAAAACGCTAAAGGGAGTTAGCTACTCGGATGAAAGTTATACCTAAACTTGAACTCCTTCTTCTTCAAAACTTGTAGAGGTTGATGGTTCTCTTCTTGTCGCCTTCTTCCGTCGAAGATGGATCCACCTCGAAGGTTCGACCTTTGGGCTCTTCCTCGATCTTTGAGTGAACTAGGGTTTCCGGCTTGCTAAACCTTGAACCTAGAATGAGTAGAGAGTAACTAGGGGTTGCTTTTCTTTTTAAAGAGAATGATTCTCAACACATGAGAAGGGTTCTCTTTTGCTAGAGGAAGAAGAAGAAGAAGTGAGGAGAGAGAAGCTAAATGAGATAATGAGCTATGTTTTTCTTTCTTGCAACCATAATGCCAAAAGAAAAACAATTATCTAAATAATAATAATTCAAAATGAGAATAGTTGATGGCAATTTGGAATGACCACTACCATGCTTCATTTAATGAAATGTAAGCATGAATCAAGGAGGACTTTTCAAAGCATGATGGTGGTCAACATTCAACCATGGTCAACAAGTCAACCATGGTCAACAAGTCAACAAAATCAACCATAACATAATTCTCATTTAATTACTATTATTAATAGATAATCCATAAATCCATTAGGGTTTGGAAAATGAAGACTGTCAACTGTGCATACGCACCCGTTCCGAAACCCTAATGAAAAACCTCATTCTCCGCCTCAAGCAACTGTGCATACACACCTGCATTCTCGTTCCGAGGAACAAGAATACCAAGATATAAAAGCAACCCTAAAACATATACCAGTATCTGGCTCAAGCCAGAGCCTGCCAGTATAATCCGTCCGGACTCCAAACGTGCACAAGTGTGCGGATGAGAACGAACCCTGTCGCAAAACCATGCGACCTTTACTCTGTTTTGCCCAGAGGCGAATACCCTCTGTGTGGGACTCTAAAGACTCGACACTACGCTGGCAGTGGGTTTAACCACAGACCGCAAGCGGCACTAGCTGTGCGTAACGGTCCCCAGGTAGATGTCGACAAGAAGGCTGACGAGGTGAAACCCCATCTGAACTCCTACTGAGTCTGAATGTGACATTCTCCGTACAGTCCGGTCTGTTCGTCTGATACATCGCATGTCGGGCCTAGGGGGCGGTAAAACGTCAGTCCCCCAATAGCGGTACAAGTCGTGTCGGAGTGAAGCCCAAAACACCCTGAGATAACACTGGAACCTACCAGTATATCTCGCTTGCCCTGGCCAGGGACTACTCGTGTAATGGCTCTCCTAGACACAGCGCGATGTCAACCCCCAATACCGGGAGAGACGAATCCTGTCTAACCGTCACTGCCTCCAAGTGCTTCGGGACTGCACCCAATCACCACCTGTTTGCACGACTCCTTTGAGCCGTGGTAGGGTAGTGATCAAAGTGCAGTGGGAACACACTCGAGGTGAAGTGCCAGTGTCAAGTCAGCGGACTAAGCTGTACTCATGTCACCTGGGAACTGATAACTGACGATAGGTATAATACCAACCTGTCAGTTCCCGACGAGTCCTGTCCAGTGTACTCGTAACCCAACGAGCACCCGTATACTATCTCCAGTACGACGTACTGATGGCTGTGGGACAGACCATCTCCCACACTGGGATGAGAAGCGCATACGCTAGTCTACTCCGGAGTATCGATGCCCTGTCTCGATAGTCCTACGACTAGGGACCTGTATAAGGATGTGCCTATAGATTACCCAGCCCCCACTAGTGTGACTGCCATCACAACGCTGGTAATCAAGCAAAGATCCTAAGGGCTCCACTAATGCGTATAAGTGATATACTGAAATAAACACAAGTACACATTGAAGTAGAAACAAACCAAGTAGCATACTACTATATTGAGCAAGATTGTTTATACAAGGTGAATATCCCAAGCTTCCATCAAGTAATTTACAAACTAGTATGATACAGTAATGGCCTCTAGGGCATATACACTAACAGTCAACAAGTCAACAAAGTCAACCCCTCAACAACCATGTCACCACAATACTTAATTAATATTATTGTTAATCATATATCATATTCTCATTAGGGCTTAGCAAGAAGTCAACGGTCAACAGTCAACAACCCTAATGAGAATCCTCTGCCTCTGTCTCTCCGTCAACTGTGCATACACACCCGCATCCGCGTTCCGAGGAACACGGATACATACTGGATAAAACCAATCCCAAAATGTACACTAGGATCTGGCTTAAACCAAAGCCCGCTAGTGTTAACTGTCCGGACACTGTACGTGCACAAGTGCACGGATGTGACCGAACCCTGTCGCAAAACCATGCGACCTATCGCAAAACCATGTGACCTCTACTCTTTTGCCTAAAGGCGAATAGCTTTCTGTGTGGTACTCTAAAGACTCGACACTACGCTGGCAGTGGGTTTAACCACAGACCGCAAGCGGCACTAGCTGTGCGTAACGGCCCCCAGGTAGATGCCGATAAGAAGACTGACGAGGTGAAACCCATCTGAACTCTTACTGAGCCTGAATGTGACATTCTCCGTATAGTCCGGTCTGTTCGTCTGATACATCGCATGGCGGGCCTAGGGGGCGGTAAACGTCAGTCCCCTAATAGCGGTACAAGTCGTGTCGGAGTGAAACCCAGAACACCCTGAGATAACACTGGAAACCTACCAGTATATCTCGCTTGCCCTGGCCAGGGACTACTCGTGTAATGTCTCTCCTAGACACAGCGCGATGTCAACCCCCAATACCGGGAGAGACGAATCCTGTCTAACCGTCACTGCCTCCAAGTGCTTCGGGACTGCACCCAACTACCACCTGTTTGCACGACTCCTTTGAGCCGTGGTAGGGTAGTAATCTAAGTACAGTGGGAACACACTCGAGGCGAAGTGACAGTGTCAAGTCAGCGGACTAAGCTGTACTCATGTCACCTGAGAACTGATAACTGACGATAGGTATAGTACCAACCAACAGTTCCCGACGAGTCCTGTCCAGTGTACTCATAACCCAACGAGCACCCGCATACTATCTCTAGTACGACGTACTGATGGCTGTGGGATAGACCATCTCCCATACTGGGATGAGAAGCGCATACGCTAGTTTACTCCGGAGTATCGATGCCCTGTCTCAATAGTCCTGCGACTAGGGACCTGCATAAGGATGTGCTTATAGATTACCCAGCCCCCACCAGTGTGACTGCCATCACAACGCTGGTAATCAAGCAAAGATCCTAAGGGCTCCACTAATGTGTATAGGTGATATACTAAAATAAACACATGTACACATTGAAGTAGAAACAAACCAAGTAGCATACTACTATATTCGTCGGAAAGAATCTTCCGGATTTCAAGATTGTTTATACAAGGTGAATGTCCCAAGTTTCTATTAAGTAATATACAAACTAGTATAATACAGTAATGGCCTCTAGGGCATATACACTAACAATCTCCCACTTGCACTAAGGCCATGTACTGGCGTATCGAAGACCTATCATCTCGATCAGCCGCTCGAACTGAGTCTGGGGCAAGGCCTTGGTGATTGGATCTGCAGTGTTATCTTCTGAAGCAACCCTCCGAACCTCAATCTGTTGGCGATCCACGATCTCCCTGATCGGGTGATACCGCCTTAAGATGTGTCTGGATCTCTGATGGGACCTGGGTTCCTTCGCTAAAGCTATAGCCCCGTTGTTGTCGCAATACAGAGGTATTGGATCAACAATGGACGGAACCACCTGAAGTTCTTTCAAGAACTTCCTCATCCAGACGGCTTCTTTGCGGCATCAGATGCAGCGATGTATTCCGCTTCCATAGTCGAGTCAGCAACGGTTTCCTGTTTGGAACTCTTCCAACACACCGCCACTCCATTGAGGGTAAAGACAAAACCCGACATGGACTTGGAATCATCCTTGTCACTCTGGAAGCTGGAGTCAGCAAAGGCCTCGATCTGGAGGTCTTTTCCGCCATACACCAAGAACATCTCCTTAGTCCTTCTCAGGTACTTGAGAATGTTCTTTACCGCTATCCAGTGTTTCTCCCCAGGGTTTGACTGATACCGGCTTACCACACTCAGTGCATAAGCTACATCCGGTCTGGTACACAACATCGCATACATTATAGAGCCTACCGCAGAAGCGTAGGGTATAATAGACATGCGATCCCTCTCCAAATCAGTCTTGGAAGACATCTCTTTAGAGAGGGTGATCCCGTGACAAGCCGGTAGATTACCGCGCTTGGAATCTTCCATACTGAATCTTTTCAGTATGGTGTCGATGTACCTGGACTGTGAAAGTCCTAATATCCTCTTGGATCTATCACGATGGATCCGGATCCCCAGGATGTATGAGGCATCACCCAGGTCTTTCATGGAGAACCTGTGTGACAAGAACCCCTTGACAGATTGTAGCATAGGAATGTCATTTCCTATTAAGAGAATGTCATCCACGTATAAAACGAGAAATACTACAGTTCTCGCTACAAATCTACTATAGATGCATGGTTCATCTGGATTTTTGATAAAGCCAAATTCCTTGACCGTCTCATCAAAACAGATGTTCCAACTCCGCGATGCCTGCTTTAGTCCATAGATGGACTTAAGCAACTTGCACACCTTTCCGCTGCTCCCACTCTGAATGAAACCCTCTGGCTGGTCCATATAGACACACTCCTCTAAATTTCCATTTAGAAAAGCGGTCTTTACGTCCATCTGCCAAATCTCATAATCGTGGAAGGCAGCAATGGCAAGAAGGATCCGAATGGATTTCAGCATAGCCACTGGAGAAAAGGTTTCGTCATAGTCCAAACCAGGTCTTTGACGAAAACCCTTTGCAACAAGTCTAGCTTTATAGGTCTCAACCTGTCCATCTACACCAATCTTCCTTTTGAAGATCCACTTGCATCCTACGGGTTTTACCCCGTCTGGAGCAATGTCCAACGTCCATACTTTGTTGGTGTACATGGACTCCATTTTGGTCCGCATTGCATCCAGCCATTTTACCGAGTCAATGCTCTGAACGGCCTGCTGGAAGCTAGTAGGCTCATCATAATCTATGATGCAATCCTCTCTATCCCCGTCTATGAGAAAACCGTAGTATCTCTCGGGCGGATGAGACTGCCTACTACTCCTGCGGAGCGGCGTAGGAATGTCCTGTTCTTTTGAACCATCTGGTTCTACTAAGCTTTCAGTAATAGTCTGTGGTTCTGGAATTTCTTCCAGTTCTACTGCACTCCCACTAATTTCCTTTTTCCAAGAACTGGTGTTCTAGAAAGTGGGCATTACGACAAATAAGGACCTTTTGTTCCTCTGCGTGGTAGAAAAGATACCCCCTGGTGTTCTTTGGGTATCCCACAAACTTACACAGTACTGAGCGTGCCTCGAGTTTGTCCGCATGCTGCTTTTTGACAAAAGCTGGACATCCCCAGATCTTCAGATATTGAAGATAGGGTTTCTTCCCACTCCATAACTCATATGGTGTGGTAGGCACAGTCTTAGTGGGAACTCGGTTCAAAAGGTATGCGGCTGATTCTAACGCATATCCCCAGAATGATCGCGGCAACTCAGCGTTACTCATCATGGACCGTACCATATCCAATAGGGTTCGGTTCCGTCTCTCCGACACACCGTTATGTTGCGGAGTGTATGGAGAAGTAAGCTGAGAGAGAATTCCGTTCTCTTTTAAATAGTCCAGGAACTCAGCACTCAAGTATTCTCCACCTCGATCCGATCTTAGAATCTTAATACTTTTGCCGGTTTGTTTTTCTACTTCATTCTTATATTCCTGGAACTTTCCAAAGGCTTCGGATTTATGTTTCATTAAGAAGACATGTCCGAACCTTGAAAAATCATCAGTAAAAGTAATGAAGTAAGAAAAACCGCTTCGCGCATGTGTAGACATTGGGCCGCACACGTCACTGTGTACGAGTCCCAAGACCTCGCTCGCCCTTACTCTGTGTCCAGTGAACGGAGTCTTTGTCATCTTTCCTTTGAGACAGGATTGACAAGTGGCATACGATTGATATTCGAACGGATTCAAATATCCTTCTGTATGTAACTTCGTCAACCTTCTCTCATTGATGTAACCCAGTCTACAATGCCACAAGAAAGTCTGATTGATTTCTGGAGACTTTCTTTTGTGTGTATTCTGGACATTGAAAATCTGTGGTTGGTTTAATACGTATATACCATTGCTCAATGTACCTGACCCAATCATAACTTGATTAAGGTGAATGTTTACAACATTGCTTACAAACGCAAATTCATAACCTTCTTTAGAAACCAAAGATACAGAAATGATATTACAAGTTGCGTTGGGTACAAAATAGCAATTACGCAAAACCAAAACATGTCCATCTGACATTCCCAGGTGATAGTCCCCCACGGTCTTAGCATCCATGCTAGCTCCGTTTGCAACTTTGAGGGTCATGTCACCTGCCTTCAAAACCCTACGGTTTCTCAGCGCCTGCAAAGAATTACAGATATGAGATCCTGATCCGGTATCCAATACTCAGGAAGTAGAGTTTATTGAAAGACAGTTTTCAATAACATACACACCTGAAGTTGAAGCCGTAACTTTCTTCAGTTCCTGTGTTATGGCTTTCCAAGCCCTGCAATCATTCTTCCAGTGTCCACTCTTATGACAATAGAAGAATTCTTCTTTATCCACAAGCTTCCCCACTTTCTTTGTTGCTTTTGCCTTTCCCTTCGTATCCACTTTACTAACACCGCCCCTTGGTTTGGCGGGGGCTTTCTTCTTCTTTCCCTTGGCTTTCGCCATGGACCTAGAAGAGAAAGATCCTCCTACAAACAAAGTGGATGTTTCCCTACTTTTTTGTAGGGTGCCCTCTACACTCCTCAGCATGTTGAGGAGCTCCGGAAGTTCAACTTCTTTTCCTTGTAAGTTGAAGTTCAGGATAAACTGGGCGTAAGTGGAAGGAAGGGACTGGAGAATCAAGTCCGTGTAGAGCTCATTCTCCAACGTGGTCCCAAGGTCCGCGAGCTCTTCTATGTAGCCAATCATCTTAAGCACGTGTTCCGCTACCGATGATCCGACGGCCAATCTTGCCGAAAATAACTTCTTCGACACTTCGTATCTTGCGATACGAGATTGCTCTCCATACTGTTCTTTTGTATGGAGAAATATGGATTCGAGGTCCATATTCTCGTGCCTCCTCTGATGTTCGTTGTCTATAGAGGCAAGCACGAGGTACTTGTCCTTCGCGCAATCGATCTCCCAAGTCTTACGGATTTCCTTATCCACGACGCTGGAGGTGGGACCTGGGATAGGGGGAGCTTTGGTGGTAAGAAGATACCCCAGCTTGTCGTAAGTGATTGCCATCTTGACATTCCTGAGCCAATCTTTGTAGTTTGGCCCTGTCAGTATGTTTTTATCTAGAAGTAACATAAGTCCAGTCATGTCGATTGGTCGCTGCAATTAGGAGAGAGAGAAGAAACACTCAGCATGATGCTCTTGCAAGTTTAGAGTGGTTTTTAGTTTGTCTAAACAGGATGGCTCCCACTGTCTCTCGAATCCCTCCTCAAACCAAAAAGGAAGAATTAGTCAGGATCAATCTCACCATACAGTACTTGCTTAACCGTTCAGCCAGGCCAGTGTCGGTACTTCGAGGGAGGTTTTCCAACGCTTTCGTGAAGTTCCTTAATTAAAAAACCTCTTTTCCCTGTGGGCGTAGCCCCGCTAACACCTTTCTAGACACCTACTTGGTTTATAGCATTGATCGTTAAGTGAGAAATTTCCCGAGGAGTAGCATATACTCACAGTAGGATCGGGATCCAAATATCATCGCGTGACGAAACTGAAGGAATCCTACCAGAATCATCACACTCTAAATGGTATGCAACTCTAGCAAGTTTCAGTACTTATGAAACTCCCGATGTGGATTTTTGCCCCATGCTCTTATGACCTTGGCGTGAGGTCAAAATGTCATAAGTCACATGTCAAGTTCTTCCCATCATTATCCAGGTTAATTTGAACCCATCCATACATACCCTTGACGTAGGCCAAAATAGCAGTACGACTGTCTCAAACCAACGCATTCTATCTATGCAACAGATAAATATCCGGCAGCTACCAATCACTATGCCTTGGCGTGAGGTCAAAATACATAGCTTGAATACTACCGAATATTTAACTGAAATGATGGAGGGCTACGGATGGTTTTGGAAAAACCGTGAACGTAGTGAACTTGATATAATCGATGGAACGAGATAGCTTTTAAAAAGAGTGGCTCGAGCTCCGCATTTAAAAGTTGGTTTTGAAAAGAACCGAGTGGTTTTTCGAAAGTGTTCCAACGACTTTTACTTGGTTTATTTTTCTTGCATTAGTTCTTTTAATGCGTGATATTCTTGCATTAGTTCTTTTAATGCGTCCCATCATTTAATCCTACCATTGCAGAAAACAACCAAAATATGACGTACGCTTATGCCATTCGCATTCGCCACAGGGCCCCGTCATTACCCGTTAGGTTACTTAACTAACGACAGAGCGGAGGCTGGGCTAGCGCGGCTGTAAAACATAAGCAACGCCTAAATAATATCATATATAGATATATTGCAATGATAGCCATTTCAGATCACAGACGAACACATTGGATATACTAGGAACCCGCAATTCGTACGAGCCTGTAACGAAAAATAGATTACACGGTCGCGTTGAATAGCCAATACCCCACCCAAGACCCCTACGGGTGCGGCAAACTACCCGCCAAGTACCCGAAGCGAAGCAACCTCCCTCAACTCCGTGAGTAGGCCACTCGGCACTTCGGGATACCCGGTAGTTTGTGCACCCCCTCCATGGGTCTATCCTAGGAGCAAAAATAGTAAAAAGAAATTATACAATGACGGCTACAACCCCGACCCGGTTGTGCGGTCATACAAATAATTATTACATCAATTTACAAATTTACATGAATTGAAAGAAAAGAAAACTCTCGTCTCACAACCCCCGGCTATTCATCCGCGACAATCCAATGAATTCATATACACATTCCAATGACATTACAGATCACAGATTTGTATAACCCCCACTAATCGACATATAGCGATTAGCAGACGTTCAATACAAATATCACATCACAGATAAAAACCCATCAGCTTAAGTCTTTAGAAGTTCGATCAAAAATACAGATTTTTAGGCCCCAAACACAAAAATTTTGTTCTGGAAAATCTGGGCTGAAAAGACATATTTCAAAAATCCCAAAACAGCCTCAGAAATACACTGCACAAAGTTTGGACCTCGGCCGAGTCAACTCGGCCGCGGAACCGCGGCGGGAGCGTGCTCCCGCCGCGTTTCCGCGGCTCTTTGATCGGTTCGTGGGACCAAATTTTTTGGTTATTCAATAAAAAGCCTGAGCCGATTTTTAAGATGAAATTTATCAATTTTTGAACAGAAAAAAATCGGCAGAAACTTGACATATCGGGTTCGTTTCGTGACTTTTTCTTTGATCGATCTTCTAGTTACTTTGCTAACATGTTAGATAGAGTTTAACTAGGCTCTGATACCAATGTAAGTCCATGCTACCTCTCCGGTACTTTCGGGCATGCGGAATTTGATGAAAAACAATTTTCTAGAGGCGGTAACATGGACTCAAAACCGGATCTTTGTTAAACATCTAACTAACAACCTAACTAGGAGTTGTTAACTACTCGGTTAGGGGGTTATACCTTTCTTTCTTGAACTCCTTCGTCTTCAAACCTCGATGGTTGTCCGGATCGGCTTCACCCCGTCGTCTCCTTGCGCCGAAGATCGATCCACCTGAAAGCTTCTACCTTTGGCTTCTTCTTCGAGCTTTGAAGAAACTAGTTCACTCGGTTTGCTAAACCTTGTGAACTAGAGTGAGTAGAGGAGAGTGTATTGGGATTTTTCTCTATGGTTCTTGGTTCTCAACACATGAGACAAGTGAACCATAGACTAAAGAGAGGGAGAGCAAGAGGAAGAAGATGAGAGCTCAAGAACACAAGAGAGAGAATGAAAATGATAGAATGAGAAAGACTTTTCTCACTTGGCTCTCATAATCCAAAACCATCATAACAAAAATAGTAATCAAGTATTGTGTAAATGGTTTAAGTCAAAATGGCTATATCATTTCATGCACTCATATTGCACAAGAGAACAAGCAAGTAAAAAGTCTTTGCCATGAAATGATAGCCATTGTCATCATGATGGTCAACTAGTCCAACATAGTCAACCAGTCAACAAAGTCAACAAGTCAACAAAGTCAACCCCTCAACAACTATGTCACCACAATACTTAATTAATATTATTGTTAATCATATATCATATTCTCATTAGGGTTTAGCAAGAAGTCAACGGTCAACAGTCAACAACCCTAATGAGAATCCTCTGCCTCTGTCTCTCCGTCAACTGTGCATACACACCCGCATCCGCGTTCCGAGGAACACGGATACATACTGGATAAAACCAATCCCAAAACGTACACTAGGATCTGGCTTAAACCAAAGCCCGCTAGTGTTAACTGTCCGGACACTGTACGTGCACAAGTGCACGGATGTGACCGAACCCTGTCGCAAAACCATGCGACCTGTCGCAAAACCATGCGAGCTCTACTCTTTTGCCTAAAGGAGAATAGCTTTCTGTGTGGTACTCTAAAGACTCGACACTACGCTGGCAGTGGGTTTAACCACAGACCGCAAGCGGCACTAGCTGTGCGTAACGGCCCCCAGGTAGATGCCGACAAGAAGACTGACGAGGTGAAACCCATCTGAACTCCTAATGAGCCTGAATGTGACATTCTCCGTACAGTCCGGTCTGTTCATCTGATACATCGCATGGCGGGCCTAGGGTCGGTAAACGTCAGTCCCCTAATAGCGGTACAAGTCGTGTCGGAGTGAAGCCCAGAACACCCTGAGATAACACTGGAAACCTACCAGTATATCTCGCTTGTCCTGGCCAGGGACTACTCGTGTAATGGCTCTCCTAGACACAGCGCGATGTCAACCCCCAATACTGGGAGAGACGAATCCTGTCTAACCGTCACTGCCTCCAAGTGCTTCGGGACTGCACCCAACTACCACCTGTTTGCACGACTCCTTTGAGCCATGGTAGGGTAGTAATCTAAGTACAGTGGGAACATACTCGAGGCGAAGTGACAGTGTCAAGTCAGCGGACTAAGCTGTACTCATGTCACCTGGGAACTGATAACTGACGATAGGTATAGTACCAACCAACAGTTCCCGACGAGTCCTGTCCAGTGTACTCGTAACCCAACGAGCACCCGCATACTATCTCTAGTACGATGTATTGATGGCTGTGGGACAGACCATCTCCCACACTGGGATAAGAAGCGCATACGCTAGTCTACTCCGGAGTATCGATGCCCTGTCTCGATAGTCCTACGACTAGGGACCTGCATAAGGATGTGCTTATAGATTACCCAGCCCCCCACTAGTGTGGCTGCCATCACAACGCTGGTAATCAAGCAAAGATCCTAAGGGCTCCACTAATGTGTATAGGTGATATACTAAAATAAACACATGTACACATTGAAGTAGAAACAAACCAAGTAGCATACTACTATATTGAGCAAGATTGTTTATACAAGGTGAATATCCCAAGCTTCCATTAAGTAATATACAAACTAGTATGATACAGTAATGGCCTCTAGGGCATATACACTAACACCACCGCCCCTCGTCGGGGTCTCGACTGTATACACTAGTCTACTCCGGAGTATCGATGCCCTGTCTCGAAACTCCCACGACTAGGGACCACAATTAAGGATGTGCTTATGGACTACCTAACTCTCACGTATATGATCGCTCTCATACTGTTGGTAGTCAAGCAAGATCCTAAGGGCTCTATCAACGTGTAACATGTAATCAGTCACCTGAACATATACATGACTGATAAAGGCAAACCAGATAGCATACTATCATCTCGAGTAAGACTGTCCTACCGGTATAAAGTCATCCTCAATCATTGCAATCACGTACCTGCGATCCAATAATTGACTTTGAGGGCACTATATCCAACAATGGTGGTGCATACTGTTTATATGGCTTCCGGAAAAGAGGATAGCCGTATCTTTACGGGTCACCGACCACTTACACGGTCTGTGACTAAGCTCAGGATCAACAACAACAAAAGCTCCAAGAAATGCTGACAGCCATGGCTGCACTCACTGACCAAAAGCAGGCCCGGAGACATCTTCGGAGCAGCGTCATGAGCAGGAAACGGATGCCGAATTCCTTCAGAGAATGCTTGAGAAGAATGAAAAAGAGGATACGGAACAAGCAGCCAATATAAAATAGATGGCCCTTTTATTCCAAGATATGGTAGTCCTGATGATCCAACCGGACCCTCCAGCTGAAGATCCTCCAGTAATAATTGAAGATGATAGAAGAGAGACATCAAATCCTCTGCCGGCTCTGTCAGCAGCCAAGGAGGAGACCATCTCCAAAGCCATTCTCGATGATTATATAGCTCAGCAAATACGAGCTCATCAAGCGAATGAAGCAACCGGCCAAGTCGTCAGAACTGGACGACCATATTCAGGATGGTACGATCAGATAAAGTACCCGCCAGGATACACAATCCCTAAATTTCATGTCTACAAGGGGACAGGCAATCCCCATCAACATGTCGCTCAGTTCAGGGCTCTCTGCAGCAATACTGGAGGGGATGATAAGCTACTGCTTCGCCAATTCGTCGGTAGCTTGGCGGAGACGGCGTTCGAATGGTACTCAGAGCTTCCCAATGACTCCGTCAAAACTTTTACGGAGATGGAATTGCTGTTCACCCAACGTTTCGCCAGAGCTAGCGAGCGCACCCTGATCACCATGTTGATTAACGCCAGAGTGAAGCCAGGCGAAACATGGGTGCAGTATGCGATACAGTGGCGGAATCTATGGTCGAAGTGCGAGCAGCGCATCTAAGAAGTGCCTGTGGTAGGCATGTTCGTAGGGACCTTCGACCCTCAGGCGACCATTTCACAATTCATGATGCTCTTCAAGCCAATTACTTTCCAGGCCTTGATTGACAAACTGGTCCAAATGGATCAGATGGGTCATAGACCCTCTTCTTCGAAGTTAGAATCTCGAAACGAGAAAGGGAAAGGGAAAGCAACCTTCGTCGTCAATACTCAGCAGCAGCCCAGTGGTCCAAAGCCAACTGATCGCCAAGATGAAAGACAGAGATTCTTCAATGAGAACTAAAGCGCCCTTATTCGTTTCCCCGGGATAAAACGAGGAGACTGTTCAAGCTGGCGGTGCACAACAAGCTAATCACCTTGCCGGAACCAAAATACCCATTGCAACCCGGTGAGGCCAATAATCCCAATTATTACCCCTATCACCAAGTGGTAGGCCATCCAATCAAAGATTGCTTCGTCTTTAAAGGCTGGATTGAGGACCAATACCAACAGGGTAAATTCGCACTGTCCGAGAATTGGAAAGTAAACCCGCCACAGCCGCACGCTCTTAGAAGGAGGGGCATCATGCTCTTTTATAGAAGAAGCTCCATGGGAGTTCTCTCTTTCAGCCAAGACGAAAAGAATGCTGAAGGATTTCCAAACATGCCCGGCGATCAAGTGGAAAAACTCGCTGGAACCCGAGGTCATTGAGGGAATGATGAAGCCGCGCCTGACACCAAGAATTGGTAGCGATAATCAAAACGCTCAGGCCCAGCCATCAAAGTCTTCGAAGAAGAAGACCAAAAAGCCCGTGAAGCCTGATGACAAGCGCACGGACCTGCAAAAACATATTAACGCGCTGAAAGAATACAACCAAAAGGCGCGAACCCCGGTCATACTCCAAGAGTTTCTCAACCACATCCTTGAAGACGGAGATAGAGACAAAGATAAGGGAGAAGACTCGTCAGACGAACCTGAAGGTTATGTGGCAAGCTGCCACGTGATCTCTCACTCGTCAATAGATGGTGAAGAACCTCCTGATACAGAGAAACTGGGGGCAGATCCCGAACCGGAACTCCTAGGACCATCAGACGAGATGATTGACGCATTCCTGAATGAAGCTCTTCTGAAAAGCAAAGCTAATCAAGAATGCAAAATGGCCATATTTGAAAAAGCCAAACGTCGGCGACTGGACGAAAGGATTAAAACACTCCCACCAGATCAATGCACATCCGCCGCAAATAAAAGCAAGTTCAAGACGAGGAAAAGGTTCGCCAAAGCCATATCGATGGGAATGAAGCTGCCACCTCCGAAGGAAACACTCCTGATAAGATACACCTTAACGAAGAGGATGCACATCAAAATTACTGCTTATACCATCGGAGGACCATACACTTTACTGAAGAATGCAATGCCTTTAAAAATTGGTGGCAAGGATACGTTGCTCACCGGCAGCATTTCAAGCGGATGAAGCGCAAAACTCGTCAGGAAAAAAGAAGCATGATAGATGAGCATAAAAGAACTTCCGGTGAATGTCACATGGTTAATTCTGGAGGATTGCAAGTTTTCACCTTCGGGAGTGATTCTAATCAAGAAATAGCCCTCGGCCTTCTCTTTAAGGAATCCATCTCTGAAACAGAAGAGATGAAGACCCGCGAGGACATCCAGCTGCGCAATCGCACGCTACCTGAAAAGAATCTCAGACCCACAAACAAAGGATCGAACAAAAATGATAAGGGGAAAGAAAAGGTCCCTGAGGATATCACCCTCGATGACCGGGTCGTCAAATAGCTGGCAGCCAAGGACCCACCCAAGAAAAACAAGGTGGATTACCACATTTTGGCGCATCTGAGGAAGATACCCTCGCAGCTAAGCATTCTCGATGCCCTTCTGCTATCCAAAGAGGCGAGAGATTCTCTGATCAAGGCATTACAAGAGCCTGACCAGTTTCAAGCCTTCCTTGCCGAAGAAAAGATGAAGGACGAGCTAGAAGAAGTGAACACGGCTGACATCACTTTCGGCGATAAAGATCTCCTCCTCGGAACATGCGAGCACAACCGTCCCCTATATGTCTCCGGGTATTGCCATGACATTAAGATAGGGAAGATCCTAGTTGATAATGGATCTTATGTCAATCTCCTAAATGTGAGGGTGCTAAAAGAAATCTGCATGAGCATTCAACACCTCGCTCGGGATAAAATCACTATCTCCGGATTCGACTCCCAGTCATCACGGACGCTCGGGGTCTGTGATACTAACGTTACGCTTTGGGCTGCTCGTCACTGATATTAAGTTCCACGTCATTGACACCAAGACTTGCTACAACGCTTTGCTCGGTCGGCCTTGGTTACACGAGTACAACATTATCCCTTCTACACAGCATCAATGTATAAAGTACTTCAAAGATGGACTTGAATACACTGTGACAGGGGAGCTGAACCCATTCTCCGTAAACGAAGTCCGAAAGTACGAAGATCCAAAGTACTTCTTACAAGACTTCGAAGACATGGAAAGGTGCCATAAGCCGGAGAATAAGCAAAAATCTATCACCACCATTCCGGTCTTCGGGAGCGATACCGAGGAGGGGGAAGAGATAGTCTATTTAGGACCGCCCCGATGCAACAAGCCGGGTCCATCCACCCTTATTCTGGTCTTTGGCAGCGACTCTGAGAATGAGGTCAATGCAGTATTTTCTGTTCGGCCATCAATACAAACCTTCATTGGAGATGATCAGAGTTTACAGATCGCTATGGCTCCGCAAGAGCATTACAAAGAGATCGACGCACTTGATACCTACAATGTGCAAGAATTGCAGACGTTCTACGTCCCTCCCAGGCGAAGAGATGAAAAGGCAATCCTCTTTTATCAATCCTTGGAAACCAAGGTGGAGAAGGAAATATAGCGTGGTGCCGATTCTGCACTTGACAGACTCCAGCCCATCCGTTTTCCCAGATACTACACAGAAAGATTAAAAAGGTTGTTGAAGCGCCAAGGAGTACCCTTGAAGCAGACCGAAAGACAAACCCAGTTCTACAACAGGATCTGGAACGTCCCTGGAACTCAGCGAAAATTGCCCAACGGGAGAATAGAAATGACCAGGCTTGGATATGTTCAATCCAAGAAACGGGAACGATTCCATGGCTGCTACGTTATTCATGACTTCGATGAAGAAGGAGATGCTCTGTTAGAAGACACTAACCCTGAACCAAAACGAGGTCCCGCCATGGAAGTGCCAAGTCCGTCGTTCGAAGAACGGATGGATAAGCTAATAAGGGAAGCAGGTCAAAAGGTCCGGGATGACCATAGCCGCGAAATGGTCATCTATGAAAAAGCCAGAACACAGCGCCTCCTTCAGCAGGCTACGCAAAATGACGATGCCCTTCATCGCCAGCCCGTTATACGAATGACTCGGCACAGAGGCAAAAATAAAATGAAGAACGAAAAAAATGTTCGACAGCAGCAAAGTGGATCCAAGAAGCCTCGCGATTGAAAATTGAGCAGCCGGGATCCGTCTCTTATAAAGAAGATAGGTCGAGCATATTCTTTTCCCTAAGACAAGACAAGAAAGCTATTCAGTCTTGTCATTAAATATCAGACGATTACCCTCCCGGAGTCCAAACACCCCGAGCAAGCAAACGAGGTTCATCACCCGGATTATTGCTCCTATCACCGAGCGATAGGACATCCTCTCGAAGACTACTTCACCTTCAAAGACTGGGTTGAAGACCAGTATCAACTCGGCAGGTTCGCTCTATTCGAAAGCTGGAGAGTAACCCCACCACAGAAGCATTTACCAAAAGCAACATATGCTGTGAGAGTAGAGCCGGATCAACATCGGTCTTGGAAGCGATCTTGCACCTGTCATATAATAACACTGACAAAAGAAGGTATGCCCGAGGATATGGATGACCTCTTTCACAAAAAACAAAAGAGATCATAGCATCTCATAAAAAAGAGAAGAACTTAGTTCTTAGATCCATGAGACAAAGTCTCTTATAAACCGAGAAGTTAATTCTCAGAGCACCGAACTGATCAGAGCTACCAAAGAGGAGCCTTAGCGCTCCAATTTTGAAAGAAACGCCTTAGCGCTCCAAGTCCGGCGCTCAGTGCCAAGCGCGCCACGTGCTCCTCACATGGACGCTATTCTAAAAGAAGCACTTTAGCGCTCCAGCGCTCCAAGTCTGGTGCTCAGCGTCCAGCGCTCCAAGCGCTATTTTAAAAGAAGCGCCCTAGCGCTCTAAGTCTGGCACTCAACGCCCAACGCTCCAAGCGCTATTTTAAAAGAAGCGCCTTAGCACTCCAATTTAAAAAGAAGCGCCTTAGCGCTCAAAGTCTGGCGCTCGGCGCCCAGCGCTCCAAGCGCTATTTTAAAAAGAAGCGCCTTAGCACTCCAAGTCTGGCACTCAGCGCCAAGCGCGCCACGTGCTCCTCATGTGGGCGCTATTCTAAAAGAAGCGCTTTAGCACTCCAGCGCTCCAAGTCTGGTGCTCATCACCAAGCGCTCTGTACATAAAGCGCTCTGTACATAAAGGTTCTGTACATAAAGCGCTCTATGCTACAAAGAGTGTTCAGCACTCAATAAAAGACAAAAAGAAAGAGAGGTGTCAGAACCCAAATTAATGCTCAGTGTTATTGAACAAAAAGGGACTGAGCCCAAACAAATGTTCAACACCCAAACAAATGTTCAACATTTTAATCAAAACTGAGTGGGCTGAGCCCATGTTGACCACAAGTCCCTAACTCAGACCAACTGAGCCCATGTGCTCACAATTTCCCTAATTGGTCTTAGTCCCAAACTTGACTACAGATCTCCCAACCAACATTAGTTCAAGGGTACATCTCTTCATTCCTCTGATATGTGTCATTGTAATTCTTCAACGTCTTCAGAAAGGTGGCGGGTCCCGACAACCAGACATTCCATAGACTATGATGTCCTTAAACTTACGGACCGCAACGTCCCTAAACTAAAGCCCATAGACTATGATGTCTTTAAACTCTATGGACTATGATGTCCTTAAACTTATGGACCGCAATATTCCTAAACTAAAACGAAAGAGTGTTTGGACTCTATCGTCGGATGTAAATGATCCCAAAATCCTGTTGAGTAGATCTTAGTCTAAAATTAGACTAACGTATCCTCAACAAACGTTTGAGTTGACCTTAGTCTAAAACAAGACTAACGGTCCTTAAACCAACCCAAACCCAAATCTAAGAAAATACGGATTTGGACTAATCCACGCCCTACGGGCGACAACATAAATTAGTCTCCGTATACAATCTACGGGTAACCAAAAATAAAACAAACACACACGATACGAAGTGACCTTCTGAAGCAGGAGAAAGTGGCTACCGTGATACGGTAACGTAATTAACTGCAGGGGCTTGCGCCTGTAGAGAAGAGCATCCCCACAATCAAAAACCCCACACAATGAGGGGGAATCTGACGAAGTCTGCTACAACGGCCGCATCCGTCTAAACCTCCGATATACGGTGTCATAAATCAACTTGGCATCTTCAGAGAGGTGGACGGATAAAACCAAATAGCATCTACCCCTAAATTCAGGCAAGACGTTTGTCTTCCCGGTTTTCGGCAGTAAACAGATTCTGGCACGCCCGGTGGGACCTTTTCCTCTTTCCACTCCACACTTTGTGTGTCGTGTTCGTGAACGAATCGCGGTTTAATGTGGTAGCCTCTGGATTTCAGGTACTAAGATTTGGTGTCTTGCTCCCGTGCAGAGAAAATGGCTTCCAACTGCACAGCTGCAACCATAACTCCCACTCCGTCCTCATCGGAGGAGTGACCTATGGGCCCCAAGCGGCCTCCATCTTCACCATACCAGTGGAACAGGTGACTCAGGACACCACTGGACTGTTCTTCGGGACCATGCTCCCACCAATAAGCTTCAACTCCCCAATGCCACCACCAGAGGTTCCAAAGAAGTCGGTCTTTGATCGGCTTACAACTACCATGGCCCCTCTCAACAGGTCGTCTAAGTCCAACGCATCGGTCTTTAACAGACTAGGCCAAAGCTCAAGTGGGCCCATGAAGAAGCCTGCAATACCCGAAGGAGTTATCCCGAAGCGGATAGCTATGCCGGCTCTGATAAACGAAGTCATCAAAGGGGCATCTCCTACTAAGGGATCAATTTTCACAAGACTGTCCGTTCCAACTCCCGGCTCAGGCAAAGTCACCAAGGCTGCTTCCCCTGCCCAAAGGTCAGTCTTTGACAGATTAGGCGTTTCTTCTCAGCGGACGTCAGTCTTCAATAGGATAGCACCAACAACAACCCTTCACCAGATCAGGGGACATGATGAGGCCACCCCCATAACTGAGCTAGTGCCGTTTGCAAGATATGCTCGACGTCGCCACTGGCGCCGAGTGAGGAAAGCTGGGGGCAGTTCCCCTTCTGGACTGACTCCGCCAGCTCCAATGGTGGAAGTCGATGTTGTTGTTCCAACTGGGAACAGTATTGAGCCGCTTAGGAGGGTGCGTAAGAACTCTCCAACCGCTATACTGAAGAAGACTCCTCCACCTGTGGAGAACGTTACAAAGCCGAAGTCAGAACAGCCTCCTCAGCGGCTGTCCTCCAAAATCCATAAGGTCTGGCAGAGACTCCAAGACTCAGTAATCGACAAGGACTACTCCCGTCGGTCCAAGAAAATGAAATTTCAACAAGAAGGGGACCATCCCGCCGCCACGCTATGAAACGTATCGTTTGCCCGGGTGCCTATTGTAGCAACCCCCTCAGCTTCAACTGCCCATAAAAAGAGGAGGCCGGAGAAGATCCCTATGCCTGTGACAAACCTTAAAGGTACTGAACCCAGATGCTTCAAGTCTAGGGGCATGATAGTGCACGCCATCTACATGACTTCCGGGAAGGAGGATAGCCGTGCATCTACGGGTCATCAACCGCTCACACGATCTGTAACGAAAACTCAGGAGCAGCAACAAAAGCTCCAGGAGATGCTGACACAGATGGCCGCACTCACTGGGCAAAAAGAAAGCCTGGAGATATCGTCGAAGCAGCACCAGGAGCAGGAAACCGACGCCGAGTTCCACTGAAAAATACTTGAGAAGAAAGACAAAGAGGCCGCGGAACAAGCGGCTAACATAAAGAAAATGGCACTTCTGTTTCAAGATATGGTCGGGATGATGATACAGCCGGATCCTCCAGCTGAAGACCCTCCGATAATCTTTGAAGACGACAGAAGGGAGACATCAAACCCTCTTCCGGCTCTATCAGCGGCCAAGGAAGAAACCATCTCTAAAGCCGCCCTTGACGACTACATAGCTCAACAGATACGAGCTCACCAGGTGAGCGAAGCCGCTGGCCAAATCGTCAAGACTGGACGACCCTATCCGGGTTGGTACGATCAAATAAAGTACCAGCCGGGGTACACGATCCCTAAATTCTACGTGTATAAGGGGACGGGTAATCCATATCAGCACGTCGCTCAGTTCAGGGCTCTGTGCGGCAATACTGGGGGTGAAGACAAATTGCTGCTTTGCCAGTTTGTTGGCAACTTATCGGAGACAGCGTTTAAGTGGTACTCTGAGCTCCCGAATGACTCTGTCAAGACATTTGCAGAAATAGAGCTACTGATTACATAAAGATTCACAAGCGCCAGCGAACGTACCTCGATCACGACGTTGATCAATGCCTGGGTGAAGCCAGGTGAAACATGGGTTCAGTATGCGATACGGTGGCGAAACCTATGGTCGAAGTGCGAACAGCGCATAGAAGAGGCTCCTGCAGTGGGCATGTTTGTGGGAACCCTCGATTGCGACCATATCTCAATTCATGATGTTCTTCAAGCCGACCACCTTCCAGGACTTGATTGACAAGCTGGCCCAAATAGACCAAATGGGCCATAGACCGTCTTCCTCAAAAACGGATCCGCGGAATGAAAAGGGGAAAGGAAAAGCGACCTTCGTCGCCAATGCTCAGCAACAGCCGGTTGGTCCAAAACCAGCTGATCGCCAAGGCAACAAGCGGCGATCCCTCGATGAGAAGTTAAGACGTCCCTACTCGTTTTCCCAGGATAAAACAAGGAAACTGTTCGAACTAGCAATACGCAACGGGCTCATCACTCTACCAGAGCCGAGACACCCACTGCAACCGAACGACGTCAACAATCCCAATTACTACCCCTACCACCGAGTATTAGGCCATCCGATCGAAGACTGCTACGTCTTCAAAAACTGGGTTGAAGACCAGTACCAACAGGGCAAGTTCACGTTGTCTGAAAACTGGAAGGTAAATCCGCCACAACAGCACACTACTAAAAGGGTAGACACGCCGGGAGCATCATGCTCATTCATAGAGGAAGCTCCATAGGAAGTAGTTCTTTCGGCAAAAATGAAAAGAATGCTGAAGGATCTTCAAGCGTGCCTTGCAATCAAGTGGAAAAGCCCGCTAGAGCCCGAGATCATTAAGGGAATGCTGAAACTGCGCCTGACACCTAGAGTTGGTAGCGATAGACAAAATGCCCAAGCCCAGCTGTCAAAGTCTTCGAAGAAAAATAAGAAGACCAAGAAGCCCGCGCAGCCTGATGACAAGTGCACGGAGCTGCAAAAGCATATTGACGCGCTGGAGGAATACAACCAGAAGGCATGGACCCCAGTCACACTCCATGAGTTTCTCAACCATATCCTTGAAAATAGAGGCAATGACAATGACGTGGGAGACGATGCGTCAGAAGAACCCGAGGATTACGTGGCAAGTTGTCACATAATCTCTCATTTGTCACCAAACGATGAAGAAGCTCACTCGGCATTAGAATATAACATAGAGGAGCTGGGGGCAGAATCGGCACCAAAATCCTTGCAATCGTCCGATGAGCCGATTGACGTGCTGTTAAATGAAGCCCATCAGAAGAGAAATGGACCGCAATGTCCTGAAACTAACGACGGACCGAAACGTCTTTAAACCACTACAAACAGCTGCATCCTAGGACTGACGCAAAAAAATATAATAAAAATAAAATAAAATAAAATAATGGTACGTCCATAAGTGAAAGGGGCACGGATGAAAACCCGTAAGGGCTCCGTGAGTAAAAATAGCAGGGCTACCGGTGAGTTTGTGAAAACACGAAAGGGCGCAGACTCATAGAAAAATTCATGCACACTTGCAAGGTCCTCTCGACCTTATAAGGAGAAAACTACCTGCGTGAGATCCTTACGACTCACAAAGGAGCGGCACACTTAGGGATCCCCACGATTCCTAAGAAGAAATTACACTTACGACATCCTCACGACTAGTAAGAAGAACCCTCTTATGAGACCCTCACGGCTCGTAAGATTCAAAAGCCTTAAGCTACTGGGATCTGAACCTGTTCTTAAGCCATCACATCTCCTTGACTGCCCTACAAACGGTTCAGTATGGACCCTTGTATACAATCTACGGGCATAAATAAACGTCGTTCCTCACCTAGTCCTACCAACGACGAGAAATGTCCTCATTTGGTGAACAAACACTTGAAGGTTCTCTCGACTTGCAAGGAGAAAACGCTCTTATGAGATCCTTACGACTTATAAGAGAGAACACCACCTAGAAGTCCTCATGACTTCTAAGGACAAATCACACCTATGAGATCCTCACGACTCATAGGGAGAAACACCTTTGTGAGACCCTTACGGCTCATGAAGTCAAAAGCCTTAGTCGACAGGATCCTAACCCTGTTTGCTAAGCCACCTTTGTTCGAATCGACAGAAGCAAATGATGATTCGCACCTGGCAACGTTCCAGTAGTAGCGATGTTGATGCTTAAATCAGTATTAAATTCCAAGTCCTTTCACGGCAAATGATGAGTCGCTCCTGGCAACATTCCAGTCGCAGTGATGCTGATGCTAAGATTGGCATCAGTCCAAGTTCCATACTCGCGGCGAAAAGTCAGTGAGCTATAAATGCATATGAAATAGCCGAAATGATAGGGCAACTTGCAACAAAATCGACAAGTAAAAGATATGCATACAAAAATAGCCGAAATGATTGGGCAACTCGCAATAAAAAGCAGCACGGAAAGAAAAATAGCCGAAATGATTGGGCACTGCGAAAAATAGCTAAAATGATTGGGCAATTGTGACTTTCACGATATAAAAAGATGAAATGATAAAGCATCACGAAAAGAAATAAAAAAAATGAATGAATGAAATGAAACTTTTTGCCCTGCAGGTAAGTCCATACTGACCCCTATATACAATCCATGGGCATAAACGAAAAGGGCATCACATTTCCCGACAGACTCTGTCAAAGAGAGAGTCAGATCTCAACGGCAACATCTACAACCTGGAGACCGACAACGGCGTTCCTCCTCATTCCAGCAGGATACGGACGCGCCACCACAAATCGGAGCCACGGCAAAGTCCCCAGTTCCAAGACTCTACGGTTCAAAGACAACCTAAAGTCAGCCCCGACACCGCGGAAAGCAGAACAAGTCAGCGAATGACCCCGTCTCGGAAGTACGTCAGCCGACCCTAGGGAAATCAGTGTCCTTAGCAAAACCTCGATTCAGAGAAATCAGTGTCCTTGACGAGAACCTCTCGATTCGTTTCGACCCGTAGGGAAATCTGTGTCTTTGCAGGAATCTCTCGATTCGTCTCAACCCCAGGGAAATCGGTGTCCTCGGCAAAAAACAACGATTCAGGGAAATCAGCGTCCTTGATGAGAACCTCTCGATTCGTTTCAACTCATAAAGAAATCAGTGTCTTTGTAGGAATCTCTCGATTTGTCTCAACCCCAGGGAAATTAGTGTCCTTAGCAAAATCTCGATTCAAGGAAATCAGCGTCCTTGATGAGAACCTCTCGATTCGTTTCGACCCGCAAGGAAATCAGTGTCTTTGCAAGAATACCTCGATTCGTCTCAACCCCCAGGGAAATCAGTGTCCTTGACAAATATCTCGATTCAGGGAAATCATCGTTCTTAACGAGAACCTCTCAATTCGCGTCAACCCGCAAGGAAATCGGTGTCTTTGCAGGAATACCTCGATTCGTCTCAACCGGCAGGGAAATCTGTGTCCTTGACAAATATCTCGATTCAGGGAAATCAGCGTCCTTCCTCGATTCGCTTCGACCCGCAGGGAAATCACTGTCTTTGCAGGAATACATCGATTCGTCTCAACCCCAGGGAAATCAATGTCCTTGACAAATATCTCGATTCAGGAAAATCAGCGTCCTTGACGAGAACCTCTCGATTCGCGTCGACCCGCAAGGAAATCGGTGTCTTTTTAGGAATACCTCGATTCGTCTCAACCGGCAGGGAAATCAGTGTCCTTGAAAAATATCTCGATTCAGGGAAATCAGCGTCCTTACAAAGAACACTTCGATTCACGTCGACCCGCAAGGAAATCAGTATCTTTGCAGGAATATCTCGATTCGTCTCAACCCCAAGGAAATCAGTGTCCTTGACAAATATCTCGATTCAGGGAAATCAGCGTCCTTAACGAGAACTTCTCGATTCGCGTCGACCCGCAAGGAAATCGGTGTCTTTGCAGGAATACCTCGATTCGTCTCAACCGGCAGGGAAATCAGTGTCCTTGGCAAATATCTCGATTCAGGAAAATCAACGTCCTTGACGAGAACATCTCGATTCGCTTCAACCCGCAGGGAAATCGGCGTCTTTGCAGGAATACCTCGATTCGTCTCAACCACAGGGAAATTAGTGTTCTTGAAAAATATCTCGATTCAGGAAAATCAGCGTCCTTAACGAAAACCTCTCGATTCGCGTCGACCTGCAAGGAAATCGGTGTCTTTACAGGAATACTTCGATTCGTCTCAACCCCAAGGAAATCAGCGTCCTTGACAAATATCTCGATTCAGGGAAATCAGCGTCCTTGACGACAACCTCTCGATTCGCGCCGACCTGCAAGGAAATCATTGTCTTTGTCGGAATACATCGATTCATCTCAACCGGCAGGGAAATCAGTGTCCTTGACAAATATCTCAATTCAGGGAAATCAGCGTCCATGACGAGAACACCTCGAATCGCTTCGATCCGCAGGGAAATCTGCGTCTTTGCAGGAATATCTCGATTCGTCTCAACCCCAGGGAAATCAGCGTCCTTGGCAACATATCTCGATTCAGGAAAATCAGCGTCCTTGACGAGAACCTATCGATTCGTTTCAACCCGTAGGGAAATCAGTTTCTTTACAGGAATCTCCCGATTCGTCTCGACCACAGGGAAATTAGTGTCCCCACGCATGAAAAGAAAATTATCTTATGAGATCCTTATGACTCTCAAGAGAAAACACACTTAGAAGTCCCCACGATTCCTCAGGAGAAATTACAACTACGAGACCCTCTCGACTTGTAGAGAGAAAAGTCTTTATGAGACCCTCACGGCTCATAAAATTGAAAAGTCTTAGGTGGTAGATCCTAACCCCGTCTCCTAAGCCATCGTTGCCCTGTAGGGAGGTCAAGATAGACAATCTATGGGCCACACTCTCCCAAGTCGAACATCGACAAGGAGGGAAACAACCACTTACGAGTCCTCTCGACTTGTGAGGGAGAAAATTCTTTTATGAGATCCTTATGACTCTCAAAAGAAAACACACTTAGGAGTCCCCATGATTCCTAAGGAGAAATTACACCTACGAGATCCTCTCGACTCGTAAGGAGAAAAGTCTTTATGAGACCCTCACGGCTCATAAAGTTGAAAAGTCTTAGGCAGCAGACCTGAACCTGCTTCTTAAGCGATCTCTATCTAACAAGGAGGTTATTATGGGCTGCTATCTACTATCTTCAGACCACATTTGCTAAAGTAACATGCCAATAACACAACAAGGCAAAGAAGGCGATAGTACAAGATTTAAAAAGTTGTGATTTTTATTCATGAATTCAATTGAATACAAGATATCATATAAAAAATGAATGGAATAAAAAAATGAAATGAATACATCTTATTCATAAGTTACAAATTTTCAATCGATACAAAGACGACAATTGGGAAGGAGGCGTTTTCAACAAGTCAGCAAGCCTTTCGCGCACTCCTCTCAACTCCTTTTCATGATCAGCCGCTTCGGCCAGCTCCGCTTCGACTCGAGCCCGTTGCTGCAAACAAGATGAAACCTTCTCATTGATTTTCCGCTGGGCAGCTTTGCGACTCTGCGTAACCCGCTCAATGAAGTCGAGCTTCTGCCTCGGTGCCAGCCTGTCCGAAATGCATCACTGCAGATTATCAAAGACGGTTCTCAGTTGCGCAGCATTCGCTTTCACCTCGGCATGCAGACGAACAGATTCTCTTGAAGCCTCCTCGCGTTCCTTCTGCCTCAAGGCCGCCTCTTGTTCAAAATGGCGAAGGAAAGAAACACTCTGCTCAACCCATGTAGCCCGCTGGGAGTTCAAAGCCAGAACTTTGGGAGCAAGGCGCTTGAGCTCAACTTCGTGCAAACAAGCCTGGATCTGTCTGCAATAATTAACCCAAGATTCAATGACGCCCTTGCTATGGAAGTGCACAAGCGTCGCCAGCATCGGATTAACCTCAGCAGCAAAATCTGCAGCGAATGCAGGGGCCTCCGCGTCAAGCTCCTCGATGGAGTCGTTCAACATACGCAGGCTGGTCACAGCGCCCTTGGAAGATGGACGTCTAGAAAAGGGCCCTGACGGCATTAGGATGCGAGACTCGAAGGGAGCTGGAGCCGGTGCAGTTTCTGCAAAATGAATTATGGTTAAAAGCTGACCCGCGAAATAAAGAAATCACACGAGCGATGGAGTCTACTATACCGGCTGCTATAGGTGGCAAAGTTGGGAGCACCAGTGGCGCGACTATTCTCTCGTTCCCTCCATCAATTTGTAATGTTGTAATCAATATAAAGAAGAATTAGCAATGACTTGGCTGCCCGTAGAAGAAAGGAAAAGATATTTGTTAAAAACTATACTCACCGACACCAGCGGGCAGGACGATTTCTGACTGGAAGGAGAAATGTGGGTTCAACACCTGATATGGATGGTCAAAAAGGACTCCTGTAAAGTTGTGCCAATATACTGTTAGTACAAGGAGGATAATACCCACGATGAAACCGATAAGTTGCAAACCCTTACCTTCCAGCATTCTAGAGGATATAGGAGAAGGCGAGGGGACAACCGTCATGGCGGCGACCAGAGGTGTGTCAGTTGTCACAATCTCAGCGTTCGCTACACTTACAAACAAAATACCGTCAGAACGAACTGAAAAGGATTGCGAAATAAAAAGGAAGCAGCGACCCAACACCTACCTGATGGGTCATCAGCCAAAACCGCGACGAGAGCATCGCTAAGCGCAGCGGCTTCTTCGCTCTCCTTCAGTGGAATAGTTTTGGCGCCCGTGGCTTCATCCCCTGATTCGACTAGGGCCTTCATGACACTCATAATGCCAGCCGATAGCAGGGAACCACAAGGGGAAAGAGCAGCGGTTTGGGCTGTTCCGGACTCCCGAAAGAGAGTAGCCGTTTCGGCTCTGTGGTTGCCGTCTTCTCACCTGCCGCTTCATCGCCAATGCTTGTCCCTGCAAGATATAGTATATCAGAATTTGTGGATCGAGTAAAAATGAAAACACCGGGCACTACATTACCTGGCGATGGATTCTCAGTTGCCTCCCGAGCCGCGCGCACGACCTGTCTATGAGCGGTAGACGGCAGCTGGAGCATTCTCTGGAGGAATAGCGACAGATGGGGTGGTGCTTGAACCTGCACCCACAGCCAAGCTGACACCACGTTCCCTCGCCGCACGCTTTCTACGCTTCTTGTCGGCCTTGGCAGTGAGAAGTGATCTCCTCAAGACCTCCGTCAAAGGGACGTCATCATCCAAACCAGGAGCTGCCTCTGGAGCCGTTACGGCATCCGTCATCGGCTGCTTAAGCGAAGCCTCTTGAGGCAATACTGGGCGAGCTGGGGCCTCAGCAGTCGGCTCTAGAAGCGTCTCCACATCACCAGGCAGGATCGGAACAGCACTCGGGATAACCTGAGTTGAGGTAGTCCCTGCAATAAGATGAAAAGGAACGGTTAAACCACGAATAAAGAAAAAAAGGGAATGAAGACACAACAAGCCGAAGTATACCATGGCCCAAGGAAGCGCGAAGCCTCTCTTCCTCTTCGAAAGTCTTGAGGGAAGCCGCGAAACCCTCTACGGCGGAGATACCTATTGAATAAGAAAGCGTCAGTCAAAACATAATAATTAAAATATATATATATATAACCGCGAAAAGATACAACTGAAGTCTACCTGACTGTGCGATGGTGATCAGTGTTGCTTCATCGCGAGCCAGTTGCTCCGAAACCGTGATGGCAGCCTCCAGATTGGTATCATCCGGTGCAATGAATAAACCCTCATTGGTCCCGTACTCACTTAAGCCTTCGCTGTAAGGAGCATGAGGCTCCTGGCCGAATGCAACATCCGCAAAAAATACCGACTTCTTCTTCTTCTATGAGCGGACGCCGGCAATAGGAGCTTGTGCTTGGAGGGCAACTTTGGGCGGTGAGTCCTGATCTCCGTACCCACGCCAGACTCGAGAGATGCTATAGCTATCGCTTCTACAGGCATACGGGGTAGGGGCATCTCAGGCATAATGCGTGGGACCACCATCGCAGTGGCTCCTCTCAAGGAAGGACGAACGATGGTCCGTTGCTTCAAGGGAACGGCTGGATTATCAGCTGGGACAGCACCATTGCGATCAAGCAATAATCACTTTTCTTCCCTGATAACGACACCCATCGTATGCTGGTACTACGCCACGTACATGTTCAGGATCTTCGGGATGCAGCTCGGCCCATTGATAAAGAAGTTAGACCCAATGTTAAGCCGCATGAAATGGTGTAGCGCATCACGGATACCTTCTTCCGTGGCAGCCGGCTCAGCTAGGAAGGCCTCAAGTAGGACACCCTAATTATAGCTTGATTGTTGAGCAAAGCGGTGTGGGTTTTATCTCATGAACAGCGCCACATCGTTCTGCCTAAACACTAAAAAGCCCGGCCTGATTGAATATAAGTGAAGAATCTCCCGAGCTTTCAAGGTAAAAGCCCCTTCTTTGAAGGTGTCCCGCAGCGGCTGCACCGTCTTAGCGGATTCCTTGCCGATGGTTAAAACCTTATCCTTGAAGGTCATGCCATCCCCGACCGTACGCGGGCGAAGAACCAAGCCCCGAGCCTCTCGCTGAGTCGGTTCCAAAGCGGAAGCATCAATTAGACGCATAACCCGTGGAAAGTTATAACTTTCGTAGAAACATGGCCTCTTGTGGATTCCAAAGGCGCCGAGAACATGCAGCTCGAGCCACGAAGTGAAATAATGCATCGGGAAGTTTACGGGCTGCACCCCCGGCTGAATGGTGTCGGCCGCCAAGCTAAGGCCATGATATAGTTGAGCCAACCCAGCGACCCCGACGGCCATTCGCATCCCAATAGACATTCAGTAAGCTGGGTAGAAGACAGACGACGTCATATGGCAAGGGTGCATTGGGAGCATAAACCAGATTAGCCATAGCCCATGGAACCCCAAAAAGAACGCCTCTTTGTCGATGTCAGAAGCTGCGAGCTCTACGAAAGAGACGACCGGGGTGTCAGGGAGAAAGAAATTCCTGTGATCCGCTCCCGCTGTCGGCTAGTTGTCAAAACCAAAGTCAAAAGGATCGTCGAGTTTGGCGAATTTCGCGGCTTCCTTCGACAGGACTTCTGAGCGGAGAAAACGGGCGATGAAATCTGTGAAGTTAACCCCGTGGGTTCCGGATTCGAGAAATAGACTCTCATAACTATTCAACGCCTTAATAAGACTTGGAGATTGATGTTGGATGGCATTCTCCGAGATAAGGCCCATCATCACTGACTTGGCAGCACAGAAATACTCGTCAGGAGGAAGTAGCTCCTCGTAATGTTCTCCCCTGACAGGTAACCCAGAGATCTCCACGAACTCCTCCAAAGAGATGGAAACCTCCCGATCTGATAAAAGGAAGGTATGAGTCGGAACGTTCCATTGTTCTAAGAAGGCTTTGACCCACCATACAGGGGGCGTGGAATACTGGAAGAGAGACGCGTAAACTGCAGGGTACAACCCGAGCTTCAACAACTGCGATTTCTTGGCCGATAAAATGTACCGGGCCCACTGCAAATATCCGGCCGGATGGAGAGGAGTCAAGCCTATCATGTACGGCTGTCCCCAAGGGTATGACTCGCCTTGACATATACGTCGCCCCACAGTATCCAAAACCATCGGTGGCTGTACGGGTATCGCGGCCATAGAGGGCTGAAGGCAACCCTTCGAAGTCCAGTTGACTTCCTCTACGGCATAGTTCACTGGGGTGAGTCAGCGTAATGGATCGCTGAAATGGGCTCCGAACGTGCCGCACAAGAGAATCTACTCCGACCCCTGATGATTTAATTGTACCACGTCCCCCATAAATGAAGAGACTTTTTTTCCGGGTCGTGATCTTTGATTAGCGCAAAGACTTCCCTATCCACGGGCGCGTCAGGGAATGCGTTTTCCGGACGAACGAAGGGGAAAGAGGTGCCAAAAGACATAGTACCTGTGCGAAGAAGAACAAGAATTAACTGTCAAGGCTACAATTCAAATTCTGACACTTGGTACTTAAAATTTGTACCCACTGCAATGCAATGGAAAGGGACCAAAGGGGGACCCACCAAATCAAGGTGACGGCTCATCATTGATGAGACAGACACTCATTAAATAGGAAATCCTAAAAGGATTCTCATTTAATGAGAGGCCCCTCAGGCCGAGGAGTAAAACTCCCTTGAGAGCAGCGCTCTGCAAAAGAGTGACATCTATCAACTCTAATGATGAAGAGAATAAAAATTCCCCAAAAAATATTTTGAAAAGCCATGCTCTGTGAAGATGATGGAGTAACCCATCAAAACCCTAAAAAGCAAAGGTTTACTAAGTTAAAACCTCCAAGATCTTCAAGATCTATGAACAAACTCTAAGAGTTCTTCATGGAAGATGAACAGATCTATTATCTGAGAAGAGCAAGGCTCTGTTAACGGGTAAAACCCTAAAACATTTTTTTAGATCTATGATCTGAGAAGAGCACGGCTCCATTAATGGGTAAAACCCTAAAACATTTTAAGATCTACGATCTGAGAAGAGCAAAACTCTGTTAATAAGTTCAATTCTTACCAAATTTGGGCAAAGTTTTGACTCTAAGAAGTTTTTTGAAGGCAGAGAGCTTAGCTCTGAAGGAGAATTAAATTCTCCAGAACAAGAAAACAAGAAGATGAACAAACAGTCATCTCAAGGGCCAGAGGCCCTATTTATAGGCGCTGGAAGTCGGTTCAACTTCCAAGTTGATCCAATGGTGGAAAACCTGCCACCGCTGCACTCACGTGTGAGCCACGTGAGCGCAACGGTGAGGGGGCATTTGTTTCCCCCAATCAGAGAGCAAAACTCTATTTAAAATTTCAAAATTTGAAATTTGAGGCAGCGCCTCATAAGAGCGCCAGCGTTAGGAGTCAAAGACTTTGGGGCAGCGCTCACGTGCAAAGCACGAGAGCGCTCGCGCTAAGAGCGCCAGCGCTAGGAGTCAAAGACTCGAGGTAGCGCTCATGTGCAAAACACGAGAGCGCTCGCACCAAGGGCGCCAGCGCTAAAGACTCTGAGGCAGTGCCTCACGTGCAAAGCACGAGAGCGTTAGCGCTAAGTGCGCTAGCGCCAAGATTCAAAGACTCTGAGACAGCGCCTCACGTGCAAAGCACGAGAGCGCTAGCGCTAGAACTAAACGTTCTCCACCCTTAGATCAAAGATCCAATGAAGATGATTAAAAATCATCAAATTACCAGAATGAAATTCTGTTGAGAAAATACTCCTCAAATCTTTCCAAACAGGAAAGATTGTGCTCTGTAAATCAGAGCACCGTTGGATCAAAGATCCAATGGTGATTAAAAATCACCAAGATACAGAATAAGTTCTGTATGGGAAAATATTTTCCCAATCTTTTAAAAACAAGAAGATCGTCTTCTGTAAAACAGAAGCCCTAGGATCAAAGATCCAAAGGTGGGGAAACATCTCCAAATCAATCAAAGAAAGATTTCCTTAAACTGATTCAACAAATCAGCCTCTCCTATATAAAGGACTCAAGACTTCAAGTCTTGCACAGAAGAAACCCCTTCCCCTCATAAACTTTAAGTTCTCAGAAAAGAAAAAAAGGAAGAGCAAGCTCTAAGAAGAAATTTTCTTTAAGGTAAATGATAATAGGCGAGATCATAACATCTCCTCAATTTTTAGGAGTTTAACTCTCACATCATGAGAACTCTGTTCCTTTTCTAGATCACAGCTCCATAAGACAAGGTTTTTCACAAAAAAACAAAAGATATCATAGTATCTCATCAAAAAGAGAAGAACTTAGTTCTTAGATCCATGAGACAAAGTCTCTTATAAACCGAGAAGTTTATTCTCAGAGCACAGAACTAATCAGAGCTACCAAAGAGGAGCCTTAGCGCTCCAATTTTGAAAGAAGCGCCTTAGCATTCCAAGTCTGGCGCTCAGCGCTAAGCGCGCCACGTGCTCCTCACATGGGCACTATTCTAAAAGAATCGCTTTAGCGATCCAGCGCTCCAAGTCTGGCGCTCAGCGCCCTGCGCTCCAAGCGCTATTTTAAAAGAAGCGCCCTAGCGCTCCAAGTCAAGCGCTCAACGTCCAACGCTCCAAGCGCTATTTTAAAAGAAGCGTCTTAGCGCTCAAAGTCTGGCGCTCAGCGCTCCAAGCGCTATTTTAAAAAGAAGCGCCTTAGCGCTCCAAGTTTGGCGCTCAGCGCCAAGCATGCCACGTGCTCCTCACGTGGGCACTGTTCTAAAAGAAGCGCTTTAGCGCTCCAGCGCTCCAAGTCTGGCGCTCATCGCCAAGCACTCTGTATATAAAGCGCTCTGTACATAAAGGTTCTGTACATAAAGTGCTCTGCGCTACAAAGAGTGTTCAACACTCAATAAAAGACAAAAAGAAAGAGGGGTGTCAGAACCCAAATTAATGCTCAACGTTATTGAACAAAAAGGGACTGAGCCCAAACAAATCTTCAACATTTTAATCAAAACTGAGTGGGCTGAGCCCAAGTTGACCACAAGTCCCTAACTCAGACTAACTAAGCCCATGTGCTCACAATTTCCCTAATTGGTCTTAGTCCCAAACTTGATTACAGATCTCCCAACCAACATTGGTTCAAGGGTACATCTCTTCATTCCTCTGATATGTGTCGTTGTAATTTTTCAACGTCTTCAGAGAGGTGGCGGGTCCCGACAACCAGATATTCCATAAACTATGATGTCCTTAAACTTACGGACCGCAACGTCCCTAAAATAAAGCCCACAGACTATGATGTCTTTAAACTCTATAGACTATGATGTCCTTAAACTTATGGACCGCAATGTCCCTAAACTAAAACGAAAGAGTGTTTGGACTCTATCGGCGGATCTAAATGATCCCAAAATCCTGTTGAGTAGATCTAAGTCTAAAATTAGACTAACGTATCCTCAACAAACGTTTGAGTTGACCTTAGTCTAAAACAAGACTAACGGTCCTTAAACCAACCCAAACCCAAATCTAAGAAAATACGGATTTGGAATAATCCACGCCCTACGGGCGACAACATAAATTAGTCTCCATATACAATCCACGGGCAACCAAAAATAAAACAAATACACACGATACGAAGTGACCTTCTGGAGCAGGAGAAAGTGGCTACCGCGATATGATAACGTAATTAAATGCAGGGGCTTGCGCCTGCAGGGAAGAGCGTCCTCACAATCAAAAACCCCTCACAATGAGGGGGAATCTGACGAAGTCTGCTACAACGGCCGCATCCGTCTAAACCTCCGATACACGGTTTCATAAATCAACTTGGCATTTTCGGAGAGGTGGACGGATAAAACCAAATAGCATCTGCCCCCAAATTCAGGTAAGACGTTTGTCTTCCCTGTTTTTGGCGGTAAACACCACACAGAAGGTTTCCCTGGTTCGGGCGAAATGTAGTAGATGGCGTATGGTTTTATGGCAGGGTCCGATCATATATGTGCACTTGTGTACAGATCATGATCGGACGGATAATACTAGTGTGCTTTGGTTTAAGCCGAATCCTAGTATAATATTGTTGGATTATTTTCATCTCGTTGTATTCGTATTCAGTCGGAATACGGATGCAGGTATGTATATACGGATGAGGGGTATTCTTGTAATCTGTTACAAGATTGCTTTTGAAGATGCCATTTTTTTTCTAGTATTAAACATTTAGGGTTTTTGTTTAAATGTTTAATATTATTGAGGTGTAAAGTGTAAGGTTAAGTCTTGGCATGGTGCATTTATTGTGGCATGGACAATGCTTGATATTTTATTGGTTTTGTAAGATATTTGTGATGGCTAGAGGTGAGATATTTTGAAGAGATGCTTTTTTCTTTGGTTGCTACACAAATACCTCACAATATCATCACAAGAAAAAGAGAGGGCAGCCACTTCTTTTTCTTGGGTTGCTTTTTCTTGTGCTAAGTCTTGAGCTCACACTTCACACTCCAATGGCTTCTTCTTCACCTCCATTCATACCCTCTCATGTGTTGAGAATCCATGGATGTATTGAGACAAAATGATTACACACTCTCTCTACTTCATCTTGTGCATCTAGGCTAGCAAACTGGATGCCCGAGTTGCTTCGGTTTTGAAGCAGGACCCGTATTAATAATCCTCGACGTGGATCCTCTTCGACGAGGGAGACCGAAGAGCGAACTTGTTCAAGGCAGCCGCGATGAGCTAAGGTCAGAGATTGAAGACCGAAGGACACGGATCGATCGGTACAATCTCTTAAACTCCTTTTACAGTTACTAGCATAGGGTTAATGGTTCGATCCGGGAATCGGGTTCCGTTAGGGTGGTTTTAAAAAGTTTTTGTTCCGCGTTTGGCCACGGATTGATGGTCAGGGCGCTAGCATAACCTTATATGGTATGAGAGCGAACCCATTGACCCTATTAACTAGTTTGCACAAGGTTAAAATCTCAATTGACCAATTTTTCCGAATCACGAATCTATGTTCATGTGCTTGCTGTCGATTTTCAAAGTTATTCTAAATTTTTTTTGGGTATCTTAGAATTATATGCAGGCAAAACTAGAGCTACAGAAAAAATTTGGAGACCTAACTCCAAAATTCCGCCGCGGAACCGGAGTAAAATGTCACATTTTGCGGCGCTTCCGCCGTGCTTTTTGGGCTACAATACCCCAAAAAAATTTTGGGGCTCTAGTTCATGGAAATATGATTTTTGTGATATATAGTTTTGGCCTAAATTTGTTTGAGTGCTGGATTTGCATTTGAGGCCTATTTGGAAAAGTTTAGTCGATCGAAATTTTAAAGGTGTATTTTACAGTACTTGCATTACTATCTGCGACCGTGAATGTCATTAGAGCGGTACAACTTGTCTAATTGCTATAGTTCTTTTAGACGGGTTTGCGAACGTGACATTCACGTTGATGTTCTGTGTTGTGCTGTGTTGTTGCGGATTCGTCATGGTGGATAGCTTGGTTACAATGTTAGTACAGTTTAGTTTTATTTGTACATTTGATATCGCGGGGCCAGCGTCCGACTTGTGGATTGTCGTCACTTCCTGTTTGTATATTGTTTGTTTAGGGCATGACCGGGTTGAGGTCGATGTCACCGTTGTACATATTTTCTTTTCTGTACTAGGATTACCCCGCGGTGGAGTGCACGGATAGCCGGGTTCTGGGGGGCATCGGGTCCGCATCTCATGGCTTTGAGACAGAGCGGGCCTCACTCTAGAATTGACGGGCTATTCGCTGCACTCGTAGGGGGTACAGGTTGACCAAACGAGGGGTGCTCAAGTTACCGGATTCCATGAAGTGTTGGGTGGCCCATTCACTTTGCTGAAGGGGGCTGCCTCGCTTCTGGTTTTGACGGGTAACCTGCCGTGTTCGTAGGGGTCTAGGTTTTCATTATACAGGCTATCCACACGACCACGGGAACGTCGGGTTTCAATTGCGGCTCAAAGGAAACCCGGGGCTCCCAGATTATCTGTATTATTCTGTGATGCTTATTACTTATCTGTGATGTTACATTTATCACACCTAGAGCGATTATTATATATTGTTATATATATACTAGTAGATATTGTTTATGTTTTACACCCACGCTAGTCCAGTACCCGCTCTGTCGTTAGTTAAGTAACCTAACGGGTGATGACGGGACCCAGTGGCGAATGCGGATGACATATACATACATCATATTTTTGTTCTTTTGTGGTGTGATTAATTAATGGGACTGCGTTGATTCAGATCAATGCAAGGAAAACAGACCTATTCGATATTGTTGGAACAATTTTAAAAAGCTGTTATTACAAGGACGTTTTCTTTTTTTTTTTTTGCACAGTGGTATTCGGTTATGAATATCCAGCACCTCATTCGACGAGGCAAGGGCCGAGATCCCTTCATCGGGAGTGACCCCTTGGGCAAAGGTTTGCGTCAGGGTAATAAATTCACTATAGTCGATTACTTTTTGCTTTGCATCAAGGTATTCAGTTGGAATATCCTGCACCTCATTCGATGAGGAAAGAGCCGAGATCCCTTCATCGGGAGTGACCTCTTTAGCAAAGGTTTTCGCTACTATATATTTATAAAAAACTATCCGGTTCCTTCAACGATATCAAGTTCATTATGTTAAAGGTTTTTCGCCAAAAACCATTCATAGCCCTCCGTCATTTCAGATGGGTAGCACTTAGTATTCATGCTATGTATGTTGGCCTTCGTCAAGGCATAGTGTATGGTAGGTATTTGTTACTTTTCTGTTGTATAGAAAGATGCGTTGGTTGGGACAGTCGTACTACTATTTTGACATTCGTCAAGAGTATGTACGGGTGGGTTCAAATTAACCTGGATAATGATGGGTAGAACTTGACATGTGACTTATGATATGTTGGCCTTCGTCAAGGTCATAAGAGCATGGGGTAAAAATCACATCGGGAGTTTCAAACATACAGGAAACTTACCAGGCATGCGCATACCTTCTGAAGTGTAATAACGTGAGTGGATTCCATCAGGTTAGCATGCGATCATAGTTGGATCCCGATTCCCACTGATGAGTTGGTTTACTCCTCGGGTGATTTTAGATGATCCCGACTAATTCTTCTTTCAGGTTTGGACGAGAATTTGAGGATACAGTGGGAGACATCCTGATTAGATAAAGTGATTGACCATTCTGATATAGGTTAGAGTGCACGTTGAGTGTTTCTTTTCTCTCTCTCTTTGGCAGTGACCATGGCTCGACTCTAGACTATAACTCAGTAACCAAGATAACTGGACCTTCTTAAAACATATTGACTTTTGGATTGTCTGAGTTGCATACATCATTGCCACTCCTACTTTTACCCTTTGCTTTTCTCCGGAACATTCCGTATCACTACGAAGATCCATATTTATTGGATATGACCATCGTATAGTTATATACGAACTCGAAGAATTTTTTTCAGATTCGAGGATGGTTTCCGGCTCTGGAGAAATTGAATAAGACTATTCAGTTGTCTTTTCCTTTTACCTTCTCTCAGATTGTGAGGGTTCCTAGGATTAGGATAGGGTACACCTATTGCGCTTATTGGATAATCTTCTTCCAAACCATAGGCAGGTGCCGAAAGGTGGGGAAGGAAGAAAACCAATTAGCCTAAGTGGGGTGTACAAAAGGTAATAAGTAAAGACAAATAAAGGGATCAGAAAGAGGACAAAGTAAACTGCGACTGCTATCATTCACGAACAAACCGTGTATATCATCGCCACTCCTACTTCACCTTTGTATTTCTCCAGAACACCCCGTATCACTACGAAGATCCACATTTATTGGATACTCCATCATATAGTTACATACGAACTCGAAGGAACTTGTTCCAGTTCGAGGATGGATTCTGGTTCAGGAGAAATAGAATAACGTTTATTCAGTTGTCTTTTATCTTTACCTTCTCTCTTGTTGCGAGTACTCCTAGGATTAAGAGAGTACACCTATTATGCTTATTGGATAGTCTTCTTCCAAACCATAGGCTGGTGCCGAATGGTAGGGAAGGAAGAAAACCATTTAGCTTAAGGGTGGTGTACATAAGTTGATGAGTAAAGACAAATAAAAGGATTTGGAGAGATGGTAAAGAAATATACGGTTTGTAAGTCCGCGGGGGCGCCCCGGCCGTCGATCCGACGCCGGAAACGCGGAAACAAAAACTTTGCAAACTAGCAAACCGGCACCGCCGCGCACTTTTAACCCGGATTGGGCCATTAACCTAGCTACTAGCAAAATAGAAAAGAGTAGAGAAGCTATACCAAGCGATCCGTATCCTTCGGTCTTCGTCTCCACTCCGATCTCCCACGGATACTTCGTCCGTCACCTCCTCGTCGAAACGGGCACCACATCGCCAAATTCTTTTACGGGCTCCCACCTCTTGACCGAGGCAACTCGGGCGCGAAGTTGGCTAGCCGACGCATCCAAGATTTCCTGTAGGCTAGTGTAGTGGGTTGTCTCTTTAGGGTTTGTGAGGTTGCCATTGATGGAGGTAATGAGAGAAAGAACTATGGAGGAATATGGTGCTCACAACTTTAGCAAAGAAAAATGAGATGAGAAAAAAATGCCACTCATGAAATGAACCCCCTCTCTTTCCTCTTGTGTGGCCGGCCCCCCATCAAGATGGTGGAGGAAAAAAATCACAATAATAAAAATGTGAAGATAAACAAGGAATCAAGTCACACCCATTTCTTATCTCAAGTCATATACAAATCTCTTCACATTAATGCATAAGAATGATGTAAAGAGAATCTCATGATGATGGTCATATCATAATCCACAAATAAGCAAGAAACACCCTCCACAATAGGTAATTTGCACAATTGCAAATTACCCCCTCCATCGAAAAGTCCGGCCGGGAAAGGAGTAAAAGAAAACCGGCCGGAACGGAATGCAAACTGGCAACTTCAGAAAACTGATCCCGTAATAAATTACAGGAAAACCCCGGTACTGCAAATACATGCCCGCATTTGTATTCCCACTGAACACAAATGCAAAGAGACAAAATCTACACTATCTAATACTAGGATCCGGCTTAAGCCAAAACCGGCTAGTAAAATCCGTCCGATCACGATCCGTGCAATACCGCACGTATCCGATCGAACCCTGGCATATCTCCATACGGCCTCTACAGCGTTTCGCCCGAAACCTGAGTAACAGAATGTGTGGTGAACTCTAAAGACTCGTCAATACTTTGGCTGTGGATTTAACCACTAGCACGTCAGCGGTATAAGCCAATACATGACGGGCTACCAGGTATTGACCAAAAGGGACGTCGATGAGCGAACTCATCCTAACACCCTACTGAGCCTGTCAGTGACAATATCCGTACAGTCCGGTCCGTTCGTCTATGAGCATCGCATGACGGGCCTAGGGGGTTGGTAAAAGTCAGACCCCCAATAGCGGTACAAGTCGTGTCGGAGTGTAGCCCAGAACACCCTGAGATACTACTGGAATACCTACCAGCAAATTTCCTGCCTTGGCCAAGGACTTTTCATGTTCTGGCTCTCCTAGACACAGCACGACCTCACCCCCAATACCGGGAGAGACGAACCCCTGCAGATCCGCTCACTGCCTCCATGTGGCTCGGGACTGTACCCAACTAAAACCTGTTTGCACGACTCCTTTGAGCCGTGGTAGGGTAGTAATCAAAGCACAGTAGGAACTCACACGAGACAAATGACAATCTCAGGTCGATGAACTAACCTGTACACATGTCACCAAGGAACTGCTATCTGACGTCTGGTATAATCCCAACTAGCAGGTTCCCGGCGAGTCTTGTCCGGTGTACTCATAACCCAATGAGCACCTGTATACATCTTAGGTGAACCAACTGACACCAGTGGCTTGTGAGACCGGCCACCGCCCCTCGTCGGGGTCTCGACTGTATACACTAGTCTACTCCGGAGTATCGATGCCCTGTCTCGAAACTCCCACGACTAGGGACCTTTTAAGGATGTGCTTATAGACTCCAGCTCTCACGTATATGATCGCCCTCATACTGCTGGTAGTCAAGCAAGAATCCTAGGGGCTCTATCAACGTATAATAGCGACTCGTAAGGTCACCTAAAGCAGTACACGATGATAAAGATAAACCAGATAGCATACTATCATCTCGAGTAAGACTGTCCTACTGGGACAGGTCCTCCCCTCAATCATTGCAATCACGTTCCTGTGATCCAATAATTGACTCTGAGGGCACTATCTCCAACAATCTCCCACATGCACTCAAGGCTAATTATTGCGATGTCGCATACTCACAGCCCGTGTGATACCGAACACCCAACTCCTCTACTAGTCAGTCTCACAAAGCTCGTTGGCGAAACTATTGCGTTCAAGGAATAGCCTCAGTGAGTGGATCCGCTATGGTGTTTCTTTCTATGTCTCTCTTTATCTCAAGTTCACGGAGAAAGCCATCTCCCGAAAAGAGCAATACCTGTCTTAGAATATGTCTGGATGTCTGATGGGACCTAGCGCATAAATGAACTCCAAATCCAAACTTCTTAGACTGTATTGACAACTGAACTTAATCAGTGTCCTGTGCCATGCCTTCCCTCAGTATCCACTTGGACCATCTGTCCAAAATACTGCCCCTCGTCAGAAGGAAAACTATAACTCTGACAGCCACTCTGCCATCCAGGTCACTTTGGAAGCCTGGAATGATAACCGTCTCCTAAAAGAGGCTGCCGTTATGAAATCCCTGGAACATCCACTTATGTTCTAAAGCTGCTTCCGATTGTTTCTCCAGGATTGGATGAATATCAACTTATTGCACCTATTGCAAGAACAACATCTGGTGTGGTACTTGAGATCTCATGATTGACTCAATTGCCTAAGCAAGTGATCTGTCAATCACGCGTATCCCTCTCCCCTTTAGTCTGTAAGACACCTTTAGAAAGGGTGACTCCATCACCTGCAGGTATACTACCGTGCCAGGAGTCGTCCATTCTAAATACTCATAGAATGCGGTCAAAGTACCCAGATTGGAAAACCACCCAAATCTAGATCTAAAACCATAGATCCAGTAATCAGAATGTCTGATATAATATCCAAATCCTATGTGGAGAAACTACTGTGTGACGACCAAAGTATAACCGATCGTAGTATAGGAATATTACTTCCTACTCTGTGTTTGTCATCAAATACCAGGACATCACACCCTACTACCTTCTTAACAGATCCATCCCCTATTCTGATGAAGTCAAACCTATGACTGTCACATCAGAAATAGATGATCTATCTCCGCTATATCTGCTCTAGTCTATAAATAGACAAAGGCCTGATGTCCACCAATGCTTCCGCTTCTCCCACTGACTATGACAACCCTCTGGCAGAGTCATATAGGCGTACACTTCTAAAGCTAGTTTAGAACGACGCTATACTCATCCTCCTGCCGGGTCTCACAGTCTGGAACAACAGCAATGGCAAGTCTGGGTAAACAAGAACCTCCCTGCCACCGTCCTTGAGCATACCGAAGTACCTCTCGGGTGCCTGAGGTTACCCACCATATCTGCGGAGTGGCCAATGGAATGTCAAACCAGATTGAATCTTTAGGTTCTTTATCAAATCTTCAGTAATCGTTTGCGGTTCTGGAATCACTTCCAGTTCTACCATACTCCCACTACTGTTTTCTGAAAAAGTCCATTTTTATTAAAACTGTGGCGAGTCAAGAACAATATCACTATTGATCTTCCAGATGGTAGAATATCAACCCTCGTCATAGCCCGGGTCAACCCACAAACAGCCATTACAGAAACGTGCCTTGAGTTGTCCAGTGTCTGGTTTTAAGCATAAGCCGGACAACTCCCCGTATCTTAACAATGTCAAGATATGAACTGTTCTATATCCAATATAGAAACAAAGGCACTGATTTAATTGAACCAGATTCAAATCATGCAGCTGTCTCCAGTGCATGTCAACTAAATGGAAGGAGGCCGATCAGCGTTACTCAACTTAGGAATGCTTCCAATTAAGAGTAACCTGAAAGAGAAGCATGTTCTCTTAACCATTACTATCAACTGAATACCACACACAAGTATCTACATCTTCGATCACCTTGAAGAATCCCAATACTTGCAACACCTGGTTCTCTACTTTACTCTTATACCTATAACTTCTCAAAACTCAGACCCTGTGCTTCTACGAAACACCTGTCTAAGAACTAGAGAAGTCATAAGTAAACAGAATATAGTACGAGGACCAACCCCTCTGTCCTGATGGACACTGGAAAATATACAGTACTCTGTATAAGTCCCCTGAGTCTAATAACTCATTCACTGTGTGTCGTAGGTTGAAAACTGTACTTATGGTTAAGAAGAATTACACCGCTGTTTAATGCTGCTTACCTAACCATCCACTGATATAGGTAAATGTCGTAGACATAATTTCAAAAAGGTATATCTCACTCTATCAAAATAGACGTACAGATATATCAATTTGAAATTGGTGCATAACAACGGATATTCAAAACCATATATTTGCCGACTGGCAAACAACCCAGGAAACTTCCTGAAATGTCACCAATTACAACGAATCCCAATATAATGAGGATGATCACCTAATTCCCAATAACTTACTCCCACTCATCATCTGTAAAACCATACAGATATGAGAATCATACCTGGTAAATACATACCCTGGAGCAAGTATCTAATTGGGAAATCAGTTTTCTTTTAACAGTACACAGTGAAACTGAAACATTGAAATGTTTCGATGGGATATTCCGGTATTCCTAGTAATGCCTCTCCCATTATCCAGATTCACGACTGTAACCGTATAATTCTTTGCCACCTCTCCAAATCCCTTTATATGTCTTTAGTCATTAACTTCTGTACACCCCTTTACGCCAAATGGTTTTCTTCCTTCTCTACCGTTCGGCACCAGCCTATGGTTTGGAAGAAGACTATCCAATAAACATAATGGGTGTACTGTCCTAATCCCAGGAGCACTCGCAATGCGAGAGAAGGTGAGGATAAAAGACAACCGAATGAACTTAATTCCTATTTCTCCTGAACCAGGATCCATCCCCGAACTGGAACAAGTTCCTTTCGAGTTCGTATATAACCATATGATGGATTATCTAATAAACTGGGATCTTCGTAGTGATACGGAGTGTCCTGGAGAAATACAAAGGCGATTTAGGATTGGCGAAGAAATATTTGGTTTGGTCGTGAATATCAGTCGCAATTTACTTTGCCTTCTTACTAATCCCTTGCTTTGTCTGAACTTAATACCTTTTGTACACCGTTTAGGCTAATTGGCTTTCTTCATTCCCTACCGGTCGGCACCAGCCTAAGGTTTGGAAGAAGACTATCCAATTTCCGTAATAGGTGTGCTATCTCCTAAACCAAGGAGTACTCGCAATGAGAGAAGGTAAAAAGAAAAGACAACTGAATAGTCCTATTCGTTTTCTCCAGAACCAGAAACCATCCTTGAATTCCTTCGAGTTCGTATATAACCATACGATGGTTTTGTCCAATGGAAGTGGACGTTCGTAGTAATACGGGGTGTCCCGGAGAAAAAGGGTAAAAGTAGGAGTGGCAATGAGGTTTGCAACTCTGACAATCCAAAAGCCAGTGTTAAGAAGGTTCGGTCAACTTGGTCACTGAGTCATAGTCTAGGGTCGGGTCAATGGTCGCTGCCAAAGAGAGAGAGAAAAGAAACACTCAGCGTGCACTCTAACCTAGATCAGAATGGTTATCACTTTATCTAATCTGGAAACATCCCACTGTAACGTCAAATTCTTCCCCAAACCTGAAAGAAGAATTAGCCGGGATCACCCGAGGAGTAAACCAACTCATCAGTGGGAATCGGGATCCAACTATCATCGCATGATAACGTGACGGAATCCGCTCACGCTATCACACTCCAGAAGGTATGCGCATATCTGGCAAGTTTCAGTTCTTTTGAAACTCCCGATGTGGATTTTTGCCCCATGCTCTTATAACCTTGACTAAGGCCAACAAATCATAAGTCACATGTCAAGTTCTACCCGTCATTGTCCAGGTTGATTTAAACCCACCCGTACAAGCCCTTGACTAGGGCCAACAAGGCTATACGACTGTCCCAAACCAACGCATTTATCTATGCAGCATATGAACACCCAATAGCTACCAAACACTGTGCCTTGACTATGGCCAACAAACACAGCTTGAATACTATTGACTATCCATATGAAACGACGGAGGGCTACGAATGGTTTCTGGCGAAAACCTTTAACGTAATGAACTTTATATCGTTGAAGGAACGGATAGCTTTTTATAAATATAGTGACGAAAACCTTTGCTAAAGAGGTCACTCCCGGTGAAGGGATCTCGGCTCTTTCCCCGTAGAATGAGGTGCAGGATATTCCAACTGAATACCACGGTGCAAAGAAAAAGTAAACGGCTATAGTGAAGTTATTGCCCTGACGCAAACTTTTGTCCAAGGGGTCACTCCCGGTGAAGGGATCTCGGCCCTTGCCTCGTCGACTGAGGAGCGGGATATTCCAACTGAATACCACTGTGCAAAACAAAAGTGAACGCCCTTGCAATAACAGCTTTTTGAAAAAGTGTTCCAACAACATCAGAATAGGTTTGTTTATCTTGCATTGATCTGAATCAACGCAGTCCCATCAATTGATCACACCACAAAGAACGAAAATATACTGACGTACGTATATGCCATCCGCATTCGCCACTGGGTCCCGTCATCACCCGTTAGGTTAGCTAACTAACGACAGAGCGGGGACTGGACTAGCGCGGATGCAAAATATATACAACATCTACTAGTATATATATATAATATATAATTTTCGCTCAAGGCGTGATAAAAATGCAGCAGCACAGAAAAGTACAGCATCACAGAACAATACAGATATCTGGGATCCCCGGGTTTCACAGAGCCACTGAAACCCGACGTTCCCCTGGTTGTGTGGATAGCCTGTGCAATGAAAACCTAGACCCCTACGGGCGCGGCAAGTTACCCGCCAAAACCTGAAGCGAGGCAGCCCCCTTCAGCAACGTGAATGGACCACCCAGCACTTCACAGAATCCGGTAACTTGGGCACCCCTCCTGGGTCAATCCTATACCCCCTACGAGTGCGGCGAATAGCCCGCCAATTCTAGAGTAAAGCCCCCTCCGTCTCAATGCCATGAGATGCGGGCTCGTTGCCCTCTAGAACCCGGCTATCCGTGCACCCCTCCGCGGGGTAAACCTAGTACAGAAAGTAAAATATACATACAACGGGTACATCGACCGCAACCTGGTCGTGCCCTAAAAGAATAATACAAACAGGCAGTGACGGCAGTCCACAGGTCGGACGCTCGCCCCGCAATATCAAATGTACATATAAAACAGAATTGTACTAACATTGCATCCAGGCTATCCCCCACGACCGATCCGTAACAACACAGCACAATCACAGAACATCAACGTGAATGTCACGTTCGCAAATCCGTCTAACCGGGCTATAGCAGTTAGACAGGATTTACCGATCAAGTGACATTCACGGTCGCAGATATAATGTAAATACTGTGAACTAGCATGTTTAAAAAGTCCGATCGAACAAATTTATCAAAGTGGGCCCCAAGCAGTACTGTAGCACTTACAGAAAATCTGGGCCCAAAAAGAATGTCCCAAAACCCCTATTTCCAAGTCTAAAGCCTACTGGGAAATTTTGGTGCAGTGAGGACACCTTACCACCGCGGAACCGTGGACAAACCAGGGGTTTGGCCGCGTTTCCGCGGCCGTACTAAGCGATCACTGTATCAAATTTTACCAGAATTCTTAGAATTTCATGCACAGTATTCTGAAACAACCTAAAAAATTTTTGGAGCAAAAAATATTTCGACAGAAACACTATGCATTGAAAATACGGTTTTTGGGGATTTTTGTTCGATCGAGTTCTAAACATACTAGAGCAAGTTAGGCATGGTTAATGGCGTGTCTCTGATACCATTGTAAGTCCGTGGGGGCGCCCCGGCCGTCGATCCGACGCCGGAAACGCGGAAACAAAAACTTTGCAAACTAGCAAACCGGCACCGCCGCGCACTTTTAACCCGGATCGGGCCATTAACCTAGCTACTAGCAAAATAGAAAAGAGTAGAGAAGCTATACCAAGCGATCCGTGTCCTTCGGTCTTCGTCTCCACTCCGATCTCCCGCGGATACTTCGTCCGTCACCTCCTCGTCGAAACGGGCACCACATCGCCAAAGTCTTTTACAGGCTCCCACCTCTTGACCGAGGCAACTCGGGCGTGAAGTTGCTGTAGGCTAATGTAGTGGGTTGTCTCTTGAGGGTTTGTGAGGTTGCCATTGATGGAGGCAATGAGAGAAAGAACTATGGAGGAATATGGTGCTCACAACTTTAGCAAAGAAAAATGAGATGAGAAAAAAATGCCACTCATGAAATGAACCCCCTCTCTTTCCTCTTGTATGGCCGGCCCCCCATCAAGATGGTGGAGGAAAAAAATCACAATAATAAAAATGTGAAGATAAACAAGGAATCAAGTCACACCCATTTCTTATCTCAAGTCATATACAAATCTCTTCACATTAATGCATAAGAATGATGTAAAGAGAATCTCATGATGATGGTCATATCATAATCCACAAATAAGCAAGAAACACCCTCCATAATAGGTAATTTGCACAATTGCAAATTACCCCCTCCATCGAAAAGTCCGGCCGGGAAAGGAATAAAAGAAAACCGGCCGGAACGGAATGCAAACTGGCAACTTCAGAAAACTGATCCCGTAATAAATTACAGGAAAACCCCGCTACTGCAAATACATGCCCGCATTTGTATTCCCACTGAACACAAATGCAAAGAGACAAAATCTACACTATCTAATACTAGGATCCGGCTTAAGCCAAAACCGGCTAGTAAAATCCGTCCGATCACGATCCGTGCAATACCGCACGTATCCGATCGAACCCTGGCATATCTCCATACGGCCTCTACAGTGTTTCTCCCGAAACCTGAGTAACAGAATGTGTGGTGAACTCTAAAGACTCGTCAATACTTTGGCTGTGGATTTAACCACTAGCACGTCAGCGGTATAAGCCAATACATGACGGGCTACCAAGTATTAACCAAAAGGGACGTCGATAAGCGAACTCATCCTAACACCCTACTGAGCCTGTCAGTGACAATATCCGTACAGTCCGGTCCGTTCGTCTATGAGCATCGCATGGCGGGCCTAGGGGGTTGGTAAAAGTCAGACCCCCAATAGCGGTACAAGTCGTGTCGGAGTGTAGCCCAGAACACCCTGAGATACTACTGGAATACCTACCAGCAAATTTCCTGCCTTGGCCAAGGACTTTTCTTGTTCTGGCTCTCCTAGACACAGCACGACCTCACCCCCAATACCGGGAGAGACGAACCCCTGCAGATCCGCTCACTGCCTCCATGTGGCTCGGAACTGTACCCAACTAAAACCTGTTTGCACGACTCCTTTGAGCCATGGTAAGGTAGTAATCAAAGCACAGTGGGAACTCACACGAGACAAATGACGATCTCAGGTCGATGAACTAACCTGTACACATGTCACCAGAGAACTGCTATCTGACGTCTGGTATAATCCCAACTAGCAGGTTCCCGGCGAGTCCTGTCCGGTGTACTCATAACCCAATGAGTACCTGTATACATCTTAGGTGAACCAACTGACACCAGTGGCTTGTGAGACCGGCCACCGCCCCTCGTCGGGGTCTCGACTGTATACACTAGTCTACTCCGGAGTATCGATGCCCTGTCTCGAAACTCCCACGACTAGGGACCTTTTAAGGATGTGCTTATAGACTCCAGCTCTCACATATATGATCGCCCTCATACTGCTGGTAGTCAAGCAAGAATCCTAGGGGCTCTATCAACGTATAATAGCGACTCGTAAGGTCACCTAAAGCAGTACACGATGATAAAGATAAACCAGATAGAATACTATCATCTCGAGTAAGACTGTCCTACTGGGACAGGTCTTCCCCTCAATCATTGCAATCACGTGCCTGTAATCCAATAATTGACTCTGAGGGCACTATCTCTAACACGGTTACAGTCATGAATCTGGATAGTGGAAGAGGCATAACTAGGAATACCCGGATACCCCTTCGAAAAATTTTCATGTTTCAGTTTCACTATGCGTTGTTAATTGAAAACCGATTTCCCAATTAGATCCTTGCTCCAGGGTATGTATTTACCGGGTTTTATTCTCACATCTGTATGGTTTTACAGATGATGAGTGGGAGTAAGTTATTGAGAATTAGGTGATTATATCCTCCTTATATCGGAATTCGTTGTAATTGGTGATATTTGAGGAAGTCGCCTGGGGTTTTGCCAGACGGGAAATATTTGGTTTTGAATATCCATTATTATGCATCAATATCAAACTGATATATCTGTACGTTTATTTTATAAAGTGAGATATAACATTTTGAAATTATGTCCATGATATTTACCTATATCAGTTGATGGTTAGGTAAGGAGCATTAAACAGCAGTGTAATTCTTCTTAACCATAAGTACAGTTTTCAACCTACGACGCACAGGGTTTGAGTTATTAAACTCAGGGGTCCAGTGCCCATTAGGACAGAGGGGTTGGTACTCATACTATATTCTGTTTACTTGTGACTTCTCCAGTTTTAGACAAGTATTTCGTAGAAATGCAAGGTCCAAGTTTTGAGAAGTTATAGGTACACGAATAAAGTAGGGAACCACTTGATGCAAGTATCAAGATTCTTCAAGGTGATCGAAGATGTAGATACTTGTGTTTGGTATTCAGTTGATAGTAGTGGTTTTGAGAACTTGCTTCTCTTTTAGGTTACTCATATTTGGATGCGCTCCTAAGCTGAGTAATGCTGATCGGCTTCTCTCCATTTAGTTGACATGCACTGGCGACAGATGCATGATTTGAATCTGGTTCCAATTAAATCAGTGCCTCTGTTTCTATATTGTATATAGAATGGTTCATAACTTAACGATGTTAAGGTATATGGAGTTGTCCGGCTTATACTTAAAACCAGACTCTGGATAACTCAAGACACGTTTCCATAATGGCAGTTTGTGGGTTATCCCAGGTTATGACGAGGAGTAACTTTCTACCATCTGGAAGATCAATAGTGATATTGTCCTTGGCTCGCCACAATTTTAGTAAAATGGACTTTTTCAGAAAACGGTATTGGGAGTATGGTAGAACTGGAAGTGATTCCAAAACCACAGACGATTACTGAAATTTTAAATAGAACCTAAAGATTCAATCGGGTTTGACATTGCATTAGCCACTCCGCAGATATGGTGGGTAACCTCAGGCACCCGAGAGGTACTTCGGTATCCTCAAAGACGGTGACAGGGAGGTTCTTGTTTACCCAGACTTGCCATTACTGTTGTTCCAGACTATGAGACACGGTAGGAGGATGAGTATAGCGTCGTTCTAAAAGAGCTTTAGAAGTGAACGTGTATATGACTCTGCCAGAGGGTTATTGTAGTCAGTGGGAGCAGCGGAAGCATAGTGGACAAGTAGCTTATATCTATTTATAGACAAAAGCAGATATGGCGGAGACAGATCATCTATTTTTGATGTGACAGTCATAGGCTTTAACTTCATCAGAATAGGAGATGAATCTGTTAAGAGGGTAGTTGGGTGGTATGTCCTGGTATTTGGATGATATACACTTTATAGGAAGTGAAATTCCTATACTACAATCGGTTATACTGTGGTTGTCACACGGTGGTTTCTCCACATACGATTTGGATATTATATCAGGCATTCTGGTTACTAGATCTATAGTTTTAGATCTAGATTTGGGTAGTTTCCCAATCTGGGTATGTAGACAGTATTGTAAAGGTGTTTTAGAATAGACGACTCCTAGCATGGTAGTGTACCTGCAGGTGGTGGAGTCACCCTCTCTAAAAGTGTCTTACAGACTAAAAGGGGGAGCGATGTGCATGATTGGCATATCACTTGCTTAGGCAATTGAGTCAATCATGAGATGTCAAGTACCACACCAGATGTTGTTTTTGCACTAGATGCAATAAGTTGATATATTAATCCAATCCTGGAGAAACGTTCGGAAGCAGTTTATGAACATAAGTTGATGTTTTAGGGATATGATAACGACAGCCTCCTTCGGGAGACAATTATCATTCCAAGCTTCTAAGGAGACCTGGATGATAGAGTGACTGTCAGAGTTATAGTTTTCCCTCTTAAGGAGGGGCAGTAGTTTGGACAGGTAGTCCAAACGGATACTGAGGGATGCATGGTGCGGGATACTGATTAAATTCAGTTGACAATACAGTCTAAGAAGTTTACTGGATTTGGAGTTCATTTGTGAACTGGGTCCCATCAGATATCTAGGCATATTCTAAGATAGGTATTGCTCATTTCGGGAGATGGTTTTCTCCGTGAACTTGAGATAATGAGAGACATAGAAAGAAATATTGGAGCGGATCCACTCACTGAGGCTATTTCTCGAACACAATAGTTTTACAAACGAGCTTTGTGAGATTGATTAGTAGAGAAGTTGGGTGTTCGGTATCATACGGGCTGTGAGTATGTGACGCCGCAATAATTGGCCTTAACTGCAAGTAGGAGATTATTGGCTATAGTGCCTTCAAGTCAATTATTAGATCGTAGGCATGTGATTGCAATGATAAAGGGAGGAGCTATACCAGTAAAACAGTGTTACTCGAGATGATAGTATGCTATCTGGTTTGTCTTTATCATCGTGTACATGCTTCAGGTGACATTACATATCACTATTACATGTTGATAGAGCCCATAGGATTCTTTTTTGACTACCAGCAGTATGATGGCGATCATATACGTGAGAGTTTGGTGGTCTATAAGCACATCCTTAAAGTAACCCTAGTCGTAGGAGTTTCAAGATTGGGCATCGATACTCCAATAGTAGACTAGTGTATACGGATCGAGACCCCGATGAGGGGAGGTGGCCAGTCTCATAAGCCATTGGTGTCAGTTGGTTCACCTAAGATATATACAGGTGCTCATTGGGTTATGAGTACACCGGACGGACTCACCGGGAACATGCTAGTTGGTATTATACCTATTGGCAGATAGCAGTTTCCAGGTGAAATGTGTACAGATTAGTCTATCGACCTGATATCGTCATTTGTCTCATGTGAGTTCCCACTGTGCTTTGATTACTACCCTATCACGGCTCAAAGGAGTCGTGCAAACAGGTTTTAGTTGGGTACAATCCCGAGCCACATGGAGGCAGTGAGCGGGTCGTCAGGGGATTCGTCTCTCCCGGTATATTGGGGGTTGATGTCGCGGAGTGCACGGGTGGCCATCACCAGAAATCCTCGGCCGGGGTATACGAGAATTACTGATTCGGATCAGTAGTTTCTTAGTTGGTGATAGGCTTCATGCCGACACTAAATGCCGCGTTATTAGGGGTCTGACTTTATCCACCCCCCTAGACTCGATATGTGATACTCATAGACGAACGGGCCGGACTGTACGGATATTTTCCCTGTCAGGCTCAGTAGGGTTTTAGGATGAGTTCGCTCGTCGGCCTCCCTTTCGCTCAATACCTGGGCAGCCGTTACGTACAGCTAGTGTCACTGACGTGCTTGTGGTTAAACCCACTGCCAGTGTATTGACGAGTCTTTAGAGTCCCACACAGAGGGTTTCCCTGGTTCAGGCGAAACGTTGTAGAGGCCGTATAGTTTTATGGCAGGGTTCGATCATATACGTACACTTGTGTACGGATCATGATCGGACGGATAATACTAGTGAGCTTTGGTTTAAGCCGGATCCTACTATTATATTGTTGGATTATTTTCATCTCGTTGTATTCGTATTCAGTCGGAATACGGATGCATGTATGTATATACGGATGAGGGGTATTCTTGTAATCCGTTACAAAATTACTTTTGAAGATGCCATTTCTTTTTCTAGTATTAAACATTTAGGGTTTTTGTTTAAATGTTTAATATTATTGAGGTGTAAAGTGTGAGGTTAAGTCTTGGCATGGTGCATTTATTGTGGCATAGACCATGCTTGATATTTTATTGGTTTTGTGAGATATTTATGATGGCTATGTTAGTGTATATGCCCTAGAGGCCATTACTGTATCATACTGGTTTGTATATTACTTAATGGAAGCTTGGGATATTCACCTTGTATATACAATCTTGCTCAAAATAGTAGTATGCTACTGGGTTTGTTTCTACTTCAATGTGTACATGTGTTTATTTTTGTATATCGCCTATACACATTAGTAGAGCCCTTAGGATCTTTGCTTGATTACCAGCGATGTGATGGCCGTCACACTAGTGGGGCTGGGTAATCTATAAGCACATCCTTATGCAGGTCCCTGGTCGCAGGACTATCGAGACAGGGTATCGATACTCCGGAGTAGACCAGCGCATGCGCTTCTCATCCCAGTGTGGGAGACGGTCTGTCCCACAGCCGTCAGTATGTCGTACTTGAGATAGTATGCGGGTGCTCGTTAGGTTACGGGTACACTGAACAGGACTCGTCGGGAACTGACTAGTTGGTATTATGCCTATCGTCAGTTATCAGTTCCCAGGTGACATGAGTACAGCTTAGTCCGCTGACTTGACACTGTCACTTCGCCTCGAGTGTGTTCCCACTGTACTTTGGTCGCTACCCTACCACGGCTCAAAGGAGTCGTGCAAACAGGTAGTGGTTGGGTGCAGTCCCGAAGCACTTGGAGGCAGTGACGGTTAGACAGGATTCGTCTCTCCCGGTATTGGGGGTTGACATCGCGCTGTGTCTAGGAGAGCCATTACACGAGTAGTCCCTGGCCAGGGCAAACGAGATATACTGGTAGGTTTCCAGTGTTATCTCAGGGTGTTTTGGGCTTCGCTCCGGCACGACTTGTACCGCTATTGGGGGACTGACGTTTACCACCCCCTAGGCCCGCCATGCGATGTATCAGACGAACAGACCGGACTGTACGGAGAATGTCACACTCAGGCTCAGTAGGAGTTCAGATGGGTTTCGCCTCGTCGGTCTTCTTGTCGGCATTACCTGGGGACCGTTACGCACAGCTAGTGCCGCTTGCGGTCTGTGGTTAAACCCACTGCCAGCGTAGTGTCGAGTCTTTAGAGTCCCACACAGAAAGCTTTTCACCTTTAGGCAAAAGAGTAGAGGTCGCATGGTATTGCGACAGGTCGCATGGTTTTGCGACAGGGTTCGGTCACATCCGTGCACTTGTGCGCGTACAGTGTCCGGACAGTTTACACTAGCGGGCTTTGGTTTAAGCCAGATCCTAGTGTACCTTATGGGATTGGATTTATCCAGTTTGCATTCGTGTTCCTCGGAACGCGGATGCGGGTGTGTATGCACAGTTGACAGGGAGACAGAGGCAGTGGATTCTCATTAGGGTTGTTGACAGTTGACCGTTGACTATTGACCTTTTGATCAACCCTAATGAGAATATGATATGTGATTAACTATTATATTAATTAAGTATTATGGTGACATGGTTGTTGACTTTTGTTGACTTTGTTGACTTGTTGACTTTTGTTGACTTGTTGACTTTGTTGACCGGTTGACTAGGCTTGACTAGTTGACCATCATGATAACCATAGCCATCATTTCATGGCAAAGACTTTTTCTTGCTTGCTCATTTGTGTAAAATGAGTGCATGAAATGATATGGTTATGGTTGCTTCAAACCATCACATAAGACTTTTTTAGTATGATGAGTTATCATGACTTTGGATTATGAGAGGGTGAAAGACAAAAGAGAGCCTCATTCTTTCTTGCTCATTCTCTCTCTTGTTCTTGAGCTCTCTTGCTCTTGCTTTCACTCTCATCCTCTTGCTCCCTCTCTTGACTCTATGGTTCATATCTCTCATGAGTTGAGAATCAAGAACTATAGATAAAATCCCATTCTAATTCTTCTCTACTCATTCTAGTTCACAAGGTTTAGCAAACCAAGTGAACTAGTTTCTTCAAAGAACGAAGAAGGAGCTAAAGGTTGGAGCTTTCAGGTGGATCTATCTTCGGCGTACGGAGACGACGAGAAGAAGCCAATCGGACCACCATCGGAGTTTGAAGACGAAGGAGTTCAAGACAAGCAAGGTATAACCCCCTAACCGAGTAGCTAGAAACTCATAGTTAGGATGTTAGATAGATGTTTAACCAAGATCCGGGTTTTAGGTCCATGTTACCACCTCCGTAAAAATCGTTTTTTACCATATTCCGCATTCCCGAAAGTACCGGGAGAGGTAGCATGGACTTACAGGCTAGAGGTGAGATATTTTGAAGAGATGATTTTTTGTTTGGTTGCTACACAAATAGCTCGCAATATCATCACAAGAAAAAGAGAGGGCAGCCACTTCTTTTTCTTGGGTTGCTTTTTCTTGTGCTAAGTCTTGAGCTCACACTTCACACTCCAATGGCTTCTTCTTCACCTCCATCCATACCCTCTCATGTGTTCAGAATCCATGGATGTATTGAGACAAAATGATCACACACTCTCTCTACTTCATCTTGTACATCTAGGCTAGCAAACTTGATGCCCGAGTTGCTTCGGTTTTGAAGCGGGAGCCCGTATTAAGAATCCTCGACGTGGATCCTTTTCGACGAGGGAGACCGGAGAGCGAACTTGGTCGAGGCAGCCGCGACGAGTTAAGGTCAGAGATTGAAGACCGAAGGACACGGATCGATCGGTATAATCACTTAAACTCCTTTTACAGTTACTAGCATAGGGTTAATGGTTCGATCCGGAAATCGGGTTCCGTTAGCACCGGGTTTTAAAAAGTTTTTGTTCCGCGTTTGGCTACGGATTGATGGCCAGAGTGCTAGCATAACCTTACAGAGAAGGCATGGCATGAGAGAGAAAGGGGACAAAATTTTGACACTTGAGCATGGGCATGTGAGAGAGAGAGGGGGTGTAAGGGTCCTACAACCCTTGACCATCCTCCTTCATTTTCTTCACTTCATTCTTCAACTCCTTTCTCATCTTCCTCACATCCTTCCTCCACCTTCTCTACCTCCATGGTTTATCCCCAAATAATCACCAAAACCCCACACTCCCTTCACAAAAGTTGATCCCCACCTCATCCTACACCCCATGGCAAGTTCAAGTTTGGATTTTGAAGACTTTGGGAAACCCAAGAAAATTCTTGAGTTGCCAAATGAGATATATCCTACACTTCTAGTTTAGTTTTAGAGTTTCCTAATATCCAATAGTGCATTAGAGTTAAACTTATGTAGATTGGTGATGTTAGAAATTTCCTAGATGAGGGTTAGGGGATTCTATGAATTGTGAAGGTGTATTTGAGGTGTAGTAGGTGTTTTTCATGACTCTAGTGATGTTTACTGGCCAAGACCAGAGTATAGAAACCAATACACGAACTTAGAATTTTCCCGTGTCGGTTTTGTGGAGTTTTGCGGATTTACATAAAATCTGGAGCAACTTGGGATATTAGTAAGAAATAAATAACTAAATTGACCTAGTTAGATCACTAGAAGACCACCACAGGAGAACGAGACCCAAACTCCTATGGAGGACCGGCGACACCGGGTATATGAGCTTCTTCGCCGGCCAATTATGGGGTTCTGGTGTTGGATTTTGGTCGGTAGCTCATACTCTTATGACATAGCCTCTGTATTATTAGTTTTGTCCTTATCTATCTGTGTAAAAATCTGGGAGTATTTTGAGTTGGTTTTGGCAATATTTTCCGATATATGAAACTTGGATTTATGAATTTCTTGATGTGATTTAGTCGCTGGACATTTGTATATCAACGACGAGGGTTATTTGGTTGTTTTTGCATACGTAAGCTATATGTTCTAACCTATAAGCACTTTGTGTGCCGTATCGGTTTTCGGACTGGGTTTTAATAACGTTACGACATGTGTTGATATGTAGGTACCTTTGCGTGGACTTCCAAGACGACGAAGCACATCGACTTCGGCTAACCGAGGAGATTAGCAGGTGAGTAGATGTATATCTATAGGGGAAGTCGGATGGATGGCGTATAGCACCCCCGCAACCGTAGAATAGGATATTTATATATTATATTTGTGGGTGTATATGTATGTGTGTGTGCATGTTTATATATATATATACATACATATACATATACACATGAGATGGGGATATTATACGTTAATGGATATGAGTCGATATGATCGGATATGATGTCGTGAGGTTATGATATGATATGTTAAGGATCGTTGAACGATATACACAGAACATGTAACTTGATAAGATAATAGAATGTATGTGACCTTAGATCCGTACCTTTGGTTATAATGTAGTACGACGGATGATACCGTACGAGATTATATATGTAATGATTGATCTGCACTCTTGACTCGAGGATGCCGTACGATGGGTTATACCGTACGTGATGCTATGAGGTTGGATCGCCGACTGATAGATACATCGACTCGGATATGGTATAGATTTTAATCCCTTTCTACACTATTTAGCTTGTCCCTTAAGTAGATATTAGATTAGAGTTAGAGTCATACCTATTTTCAAAACTAATGAATCGTAGGTATTTTCAAAGAGCGACCCGAAGGGCGCTACGGATTTTCAAAATGATATTTCTTTTCTCAAAAATATCGTAGCCCCTACCCTTCTAAAAATAGCGATTCGTATTAATTTCAATTACGGTAACGGTATGGCTCGGATATAGATACATGTATTTTATAATGTTGCGCTTACGATTTACTATTCTGCTATGTTTATGTTATTCTCATTGCATTGCATATAAATGTGCTTTCATTAGCTATTACGATCTCGTCTGCTAAGACATATACACTATTACCGATGATGCGTATGTTGCACGTACACTTTCTTGCCGGCTCACGCATATCATCATCGGTAATGGCCATACCACGTACACATTTAACAACCGTCATCACACTTGTATAACCTGATAGCTGGTAGTTTAATTACATTGTTGTATTCTTGCTCTCACATGCTAGTTTAGATATTGCATTTCTTACTTAGATACCACATGCATTTGTACACATACACTATTATATATATATATATATATATATATATATATATATGCTCTCATATGACATGTTTGCATGATATACTTGATATGCTTATATTACTGTTCTATGTTTGCATACATCGTACTTTATAGTTATATGCATTGAGATGTTGTTTTCATGAGATTTCTGGATTTGAGAACTGTGGCTATATTTCAAAGGAAATTGTATGTTGTTTTAAAAACCCGGTTTCTCTTGATATGATATTTCATGTACACCATGAGTTTTCTCGGTTCTGAGCTATGAGTATCGCGATTAGAGGAGAGAGGAGGCACCGTCTGCAGGTACATGGTGGACCCGGTATGGTACCTCAGGGCAAGAAGCTCGAGATGTAGACGATGAGCCTAGCAGGAGGGAACACTACCTACCGGTGATAGTTTGGATGTGGCGGTTATCCGGAGGATACCGACCGGAGTCGTGAGATGGATATGAGAGCCAATAAAAGGATGCGGCGCCTGAGGGCCGATCAAAGGATGCGACGCCTGAGATATGAGGATTTACGTGTCGATGCTAGACACGGGTTTTCATGATATTTCGAGTGTCGGTGTTGGACACTCAGGTTCCATGATGTTGACGTGTCGTTGATGAACACATGTTGGTTGATTTCCTCATACATACAGGCACATGATTTCAAATGATTTGATTTTACATGTAGTCATTGGCATTGATTATATTGTTGACATATATGCATACATGGTTACCCTAGAGATCATAGTATTACCTTCATGATACGGTATGACCTAGGAATCATCGTTTTATTCGATTTCTACATGCTGATGTATTCTACTCACGAGTTGGCAACTCACCCTCGTTGTGCCATAGTTTTCTTGCAGGTTAGATCTCTTGGATCAGTAGCGGTATCGCTGGCACAGCTTGCATTCAAGGTGTTTTGCTATGGTAGGTGGGACACATTGGATTATGCCCACCCTTGTACTTATTATTTCTATTGTATCTAGATAAACTCCATCAATCAGAAACTAGAATTTGTATATTGGTAGACCTAGACAGACTTGTGTATTTGTGAGACTTAGAGCGATGGATGTATGTTCGCTTCTTTTGAGGTTTTGATGTCTTGCTTTATTTATCTTTTCTTTCTGGGTTGATCTTCGCCGTTGGGCGTCATATATATATTGCTTGCTTGTGTGGTTGTGATTCCGCCGATTGGCGAAGAGCTAGCTCCTTCTTGGGGATGCCTATATTTATTGCTTGTATATGGTTTTGGATCAAAATTTACAAGGGAGGTGTTGCCCAAATTTTTAAAAAGGACGAAAAATGTTTGCAACTAGCATATAACCCACGTGCATCTTCATAAATTATTATCTATGCATTTTAAAGAAAAACTTGATTTCATTGTACCTTTATTTCAAAACTGCACCTCCACTATTTTCCCTAAAAAGGTTTAGATTTCTGGGTTTTGGCTTACTTGAATTAGGTGGGGTCCTATAGACTTCACATGATTCAAGTGCTAGTCACGAACTAAATTCCGGGTCGTGACAAGTAGTTTCTCGAACCGTTATGAGCCATACATCGGCATGACTTATCAAGTTATTGGGGTCAGACGATTCCACCCGTAGACTTGATATACGACATATCAGACAAAGAGACCGGACTGTACGGTAAGTGTTACTTATAAGCTTCATGAGATTTTAGACAAGCTTGCTTGTTGATCTTCTAATCGCTCAATACCTAGGTAGCCCTTACGTCCAGCTAGTACCGCTAATGGTTTGTGGGTGACTGATGTGATCATCACCTACTGCTGGCATATTGACGAGTCTTTAGAGTCCTACCCAGAGGTTTCATAGTTCAAGCGAAACGAAATAGGGCATATATAGTGATATGTGCGGGGGCCTGATTATCTGGCAGTTATTTGTTATCGGTTAGGTTATATGTGATATAACCGGATTATCGAATCAAGTGTTGATTTGATAATGTGATATACAGATAAATGATATTGGTCGGTTATATGTGATATAACCGGATTATTAAATCAAGTGTTGATTTAATAATTTGATATATATTTATATTTGATATAATTATATGTTAACTAATATTATTAGCTCACTAATTATTTTCTTCATAATATATATATATGATATATATATATATGAAGCATGGTTGATTTTCTATTTTATGAAAATAGATAAGGAGGTGGAAAATAATGAGATATTTTGGGCATGGGCAAAGTATGGATTTTATCATTTTTATATTACTCTTGACTCACTATTGAAGCATGGTTCTATTTTTTATTTGAAAAAAATGGCATGCTTCAATAAGTAAGAAAATATGTGAGCCATACAACACTAGAGCTTTTCTTTAGTTCATGCCTTAGCTCATTTTTGCTCTCTTGACTTTTCCATCTTCATCTTCCTCCTCACCTTCTCCAAGCTCAATCCCATACATGAGTTGTGAAATCTTGAGCTTGTGAGAACCCCAGTGAGCAAACAAAATCACTACTTCACCATCATACACTTGATTAGCAATTAAGTGTAGTGTGTTTCCTTCACTAAAGAGTTTAGTGAAGAGGTAGCTTGGATTAGCGGAGCTTCGGGTGGATCATCTTCGGCACGAAGATTGCAAAGGAAGCTCGATCCAACTTCAAGTGGAGCCTAGTGGAGTCGTGTGGATTACTACACGCTTTTGAAGAGAAGGACACGGTCTACAAAGGTTGTTGCCTCCTTCTCTTAGTGTAAAGTATGTGATATCATGCTTTAAACCTTAATATTCTAGTTTGATCCTTAGTTAGTCTAGCTTAGCACCTAGAAATTTTTAAAATTGTATGCTTGATAACCGTTTAAACCTCATGGTGGTGCTAGGGTAGACTTTCAAGTTTTAGATCTAGATTTGGGAGGTTTCCCAATTCGGGTACTTAAAAACCATTCTAAAAGTGTTTTAGAATGGACAACTTTTGGCATGGTAGTGTACCCTCAGGTGATGGAATCACCCTCTCTGAAGAGATCCATTCTAGACTGATAAGAAGAGAGACTTGTATGAATGACATATCACTTGCTTAGGCAATTAAGTCAATCATGTGATGTCATGTAGCAAACCAGAAGTTGCCTTTACACTTGCTGAGATATTAGGGATTTTGGTTACTAGATCTATATCGATAGATCTAGATTTGGGAAGTGTCCCAATTCGGGTACTTGGACACTATTCTAAAGTAGTTTGGAATGGATGACTCCTGGCATTGTAGTTTACCAGCAGGTAATGGAATCATCTTCTCTAAGGAGATGTCTTTCAGACTAATGAGGAGAGGGACTGACATGGATGATATATCACTTGCTTAGGCAATTGAGTCGATCATGTAATGTCTTGTTCCAAGCAAGATGTTGGTTTTGCACTTGCTGTAGTAAGAAGATATTAATCAAATCCTGAAGAAGCAAAGGGAAGCAGTTAAGAACATAAGAGGATGTTCTTGGTATATGGTAACGGCAGCCTCCTCTAGGAGGCGGTTATCGGTTCAGGCTTCGAAGGTGACCTGGATGATAGAGATGCTGTCAGAGTTTTGAGTTTACCCTCTTTTGAAGAGCAGTATATTGGATAGGGTTCTAATAGGGATACTGAGGTAAGCATGGTGCAAGATACTGGTTATGACTCAACGGATGATACAGCCCAAGAAGTTTGTTGGATAATATTGTTCATTTATGAACCCAGTCCTATCAAGTATCCACATAAATTCTTGAGGCGGGGGATTGCTCAATTTAGAAGATTGTTGATCTCCGCGGAATTGAGACATAGAGAGAGGAAGTTGGAACATTATAGTGGATCCACTCACTGAGGCTGTTTCTCGAACACGGATGTTTCACAAACACAGTTTGCGAAACTGATTAATAGAGAAATTGGGTATTCGGTAGCACACGGGATATGGGTATGCGATACCGCAATAATTGGCATTAAGTGCAAGTGGGAGATTGTTGGATATAGGGCCCTCAAGGCAATTATTGTGATTGTAGGTAGGTGATTATGATAATTGAAGGAGGACCTATACAGGTAGAGCGATCTTACTCGAAATGACAGTATACTATCTGATTTGTCTTTATCATTAATGAGTATACATTTTACTTGTTATTACGTGTGGCTCATATATAATGATAAAGCCCGTAGGATTCTTGCTTGACCGCCTGCATTATGATGGCGATCATATACGTGAGAGCATGGCAGTCCATAAGCATATCCTTAAATTTCCCTAGTCGAGAGAGTATTGAGACCGGGCATCGATATTCTGGAGTAGACTAGTATATACGTTTCTAGACCCTGATGAGGGGCGGTGGGCGATCTCACAAACCATTGGTATTGTGTCACCTAAGATCGTAAACAGGTGCTCGCTGGAAGTGAGTACACTGGATGGACTCGTCGAAAACTTCTAGATCGTATTATACTTATCGTCAGATAGCAGTTCTCTTGTGGCATGAGTACAGGATAGTCCTTTAACTAGAGATCGTCATTTGTCTCGTATGAGTCCTACTGTACTTAGATTACTACCCTACCATGGCTCAAAGGAGTTGTGCAAACATTTTTTAATTGGGTATAGTCCCGAGCCACATGGCGGCAGTGAGTAATTGTCAGGGATTCATCTCTCCTGATATTAGGAGTCGATGTCGCGCTGTGTTCGGTTGGCCATCACCCTAAATCCGTTGCCACGGTGGATGAGATTTACTGATTGGAGTTCAGTAGTTTCTCGGTTGGTAATGAGATTGATTCCGGCATAACTTATTAGGTTACTAGGGTTCTGATGTTATCCACACACTAGACTCGGTATGCGATACTCTTAGACGAAGAGACCGGACTGTACAGAGAGAGATTGTCACATTCAGGCTCAGTAGGGTACGGACGGACATGATTACCGACCTCCTTTTTGGCAGATACCTGGATAGTCATTACGTACAGCTAGTGTCACTGATGTGCTTGTGGGTATGGATTTATCCAGTAACTCACTAACAGCGTATTGTTGAGTCTTTAGAGTCCCACACAGAGGGTTTTCCCGGTTCAGGCGATATGATGTAGATGACGTGTGTTGATACATACAGAGGTTCGATTAAATGCATGTACATGCTATACGGACTTTAATCGGACGATTGATAGTACTAGCCGGCTTAGGATTAAGCCGGATTATTAAATCAAGTTTTGATTTAATAATTTATATATATATATATATATATATATATTCTAGTATTATGTTCACTATTCATTTTTCATTTTCTCTATCTTGGTTATTCGTAATTTTATACGGATACGCATATATATATATATATATATATATATATATATATATATATTTCGATACGTATACCATGTTGTATTCCGTATTTATACAGAATACTTCTAGAAGGAGGACACCTTATTATTTGAAATTCTTTTCAGAAATTCAATTGGAAATGAGGTGGAGGGTGATATAGCTTTGGGTATAGTTGTGGGAATATAGAGAGAGATGTGCTTCATTTGTTTATGTAAGAAAATGGTTGTGATATTTTTTTATGGTTGAAAAAGTTATAAAGCCATGCCATTCTATTCTCTCATTCACAAAACACTTACTCATTTTCTTGGTCATGGCTAACCTCTTCATCCTCTTCCTTCTTGTTCTTGAATGCTCTCTGGAGCTTGAGTTTAAGAGTGAAAATGATAGTGGAAAATTCCTACATCCCCACCCTCCATTTCTAGCAAGTTTGGAGCGTCGGTTGCTTCACGAGGTGAAGTTGGAGTTTTGATCAGTTCTCTCAGGTGGATCATCTTCGGTAAGAGTGGTCGCCTCTCAAGCTTGTTCCTGACGGCCTACGAGTAGCTTAGAGGGGCCTTCCACGATTGGGTGGACACACGAAAAAGGTTGTAATTCCTAAACCTTGCATGCTTGTTTTCTAGTTTAGTATTTGGAATGATCGCTAGGGATTAGTTTCTAGTGCTCCCCATAAAATTTTTGTTTTTCGATTCCACATTGGCCGCGATTGTAGCGGCAAGGGCACTCGGAACTTTCAAATAGATATCCCTCCTGGGTGCAAAACCATTGGATGCAAATGGATATTCAGAAAGAAGTTGAAACCAGATGGAACCATTGACAAGTATAAGGCCAGATTAGTTGCTAAACGGTTTTGAAAAGTCGAAGGTATATATTTCTTTAATACCTACTCACCAGTTTCACGTATGACTACAATCAGAATTCTTATTGCATTGGCTTCCGTATATGATTTCATAATCCATCAGATGGATGTGAAAACTGCTTTTTTTCATGGTTCCTTTGAAGAAGAGATTTATATAGATCAGCCGAAGGGGTTTATAGCTGCTGGTAATGAAAGGAAAATATGTAAGCTAGTGAAATATTTATACGGACTTAAACAAGTCCCTAAACAGTAGCATGAGAAGTTTGATTCTATCATTTCTTCTTTTGGTTTTTGCATGATCGAGTCTGAGAAGTGTATGTATAGTAAGGTTAAAGGAGATGAATGTATTCTTTTATGCATTTATGTGGATGAAATTCTTCTGTTTAGTTCTAACCTTAGGATAATAAATGAGACAAAGTCATTCTTAAGTGGTAAGTTTGAAATGAAGGATATGGGTGTTGCTGATGTGATTCTTGGACTTAAGCTGATGAGATCGGCTGAGGGTATAGCTATTTCTCAATCTCATTATGTTGAAAGGATTATTGAGAAATTCGATTATAAAAAGTGTAGAATCGTCAAAACCCCATACAATCCTTCCATAGCTATCTTCAAGAATGAAAGTGGTAATCATGTATCTTAATTGAGGTATTCATAAATTATTGGGAGCTTAATGTATCTTGCGAATTGCACGAGACCAGATATTTCGTTCTCTGTGTCAAAATTAAGTAGATACACTAGCTGTCTGAATATGACTCATTGGGAGGCCTTGGATAGGATACTTAGATAGCTAAAAGGAACTAGTTCCCTTAGGCTGCATTATGGGAGATTTCCCTGTGTACTCGAAAGGTACAGTGATGCAAGCTGGATAGCCAAGAACTCAAGGAGTAATTGCTGTTCAGGGTATGTCTTTACCCTAGGTGGCGGCGCAATCACCTGGAGGTCTGTAAAACAGACTATTTTATCTCGATCTACCTTTGAGGCCGAGTCGTGTGCGTTGGATACAACTGGATTAGAAGCTGACCGGCTTAACGGATTTATGTCCGAGTTACCCATGATCAGCAAGCATATTCCTGCAATCTCTGTACATTGTGACAATATGACCACGATTGCAAAGATTAAAAGATCTAAGTACAACCAAAAAGACCGAGAACACATCCAAGTCAGGATCAAAACTGTGAGAGGATATGTGTCTGAAGAGGTGATGGTTGTTGATTTTGTTCGATCCAAGAACAATACGGCAGTTCTATTGACTAAAGGACTTAAGTTATCTCTGATCTTAAAATCCAGGTTAGGAATAAGATTGAAACCCATCTCGAATTTATCGACAGTGGCATCCTTACCTATCTGAGTGGAGATCCCACAAAGTAGGTTCAATATGGTAATAACAAACTATTGGGTGGATTGAACACCCATAATAGAGTGATATTTTAATGCATCTGGGTCTATTTCCTGTTAAAACTGGAGGGTGTCATTTACTGCTGGTTAAGTAAGAGTATTTGACTATGAATGGAATCAAGTTTTTAAGGCGAGATGTGAGCAGTGCATCTCTGGAGATATCCAACTATATGAATGTTATTGTGTGGCCGTAATTAGAAGAATAAGGTTATTCTTTGAAAACATTCATGAATCAGGATTATGATACATGATCATAAAAGTGTTAAAAACTTATTGATCATTGCTATACCCCGTATCAAGCTGTTACCGATGAACACCATCACAACAAAGGAACAAGTTCAAGATTTCGTTTCACTTCGTTCCTGTGTTGGTAAAACTCGGATAACTAAACTAATGGTTCAAACCGGAGGTATCTGTACTGATAACTTGGTACACCTGAGATAGTTTTTCATCTATGAAATTGTGAGGGATTGTTGGAATTTAATGGGTTATTTGGGTTGTTTTTCATGAAGGAAAACCTAATTTGGTTGGATTTCATAGATGAAAAAGAGAGGAAAAGAGACTTTGAGAAAGGTTTTTTTGTAATAAAGCTTTTAGTCCCACATCAGTTGTAGAGTAGAAAATAGAGGAGTTTAAATAGCATAAGGTGTTATATATCTTGTAAAAGAACAACTAAGGTGTTATTGGAAAACCACACGCGCGCGCTCGCTCGCCGCCTCGGGCTTGGGCGTTGCGAATTGACTCGGGTGTTCTTTTTGGAACTCCACCTGATTTACTCTGACCTTTCAACTCTCGACTGTTAACTTAAATTGATTTGAATTTGAATGGAGTATTTACCGTGCTAATTAATTGGCCTCTAAATGCAATTTATTTGAATTTAAATGGGTGTGCGGTTAATTGCTGATTTAATTTGCCTATAAATGCAGTAGTTAATGTGTAATTAAATGGCAATTGATTTCGAATTTAAATTGCATCTAAATGCAATTAACTAAAAGGTTTAATGTGCAGTATATGGCAATTGATTTGGAACTTAAATTGCCTCCAAATGCAATTAACTAAACGGTTTAATGTGCCTATAAAATCCATCTGAACCCACAGAACAAAGCATATAGAATATAAAACTTAGAAAAGTTGCTCTGTTTTTTGTTTTTGATCTGAAATAATTTTGTCTGTCTCTCTCAATCTCGTCGGTGAACACTTCTCTGGTCAAAGATGACTGAAACGGTGGTCAGAAAAGCTCTTGAAGGTTTGCGTCCATACAGAGTTTAGATTGTCTTATCCTGTGGAGAAGATCGTAGCACCCATCGCAGCGGTATGTCGGGCAAAAACTTCTTTAAGGCCATTTCTCGTGAGAGGGCAATTCAATCGGTTTCGATAAGTATTCTAATTTTTTTCTCTTGTTTTGTTTATTTCGTTCATGTGCTGTTTGGTTTTGCTGATTTTGGATATGCGTGTAAAATACCTCATGGTTAAAATTATCTTTTTTAACATATTATATGTACTGTTTTTGCTAACATGCAGAACTTTTCAATGTAGCAAACACTGAAATATTATATCTACTATAATCTTTTTATTTACAACAAATGCTATTATAACCAATTGTGCTTATCCCAGTCGGTATCGATTTCCTCTCCAATGTGAGAGGTCGCAAGTTCGAATCGGATGGGTTGATTCCCAAAACAAAAAAACACTCAAATGCAATTATAACCAATTCGATCAGCAATGATCCAAGAGACGGTGACGTGCTTCGGATCACGTCAAGATGTTACCTTCCGTTGATCCCTTCGTGTGCTGATGGATGGATGGGATTTGGTTGGAGGTTGACTCTTGAAGCGTGTGGATCTTAATGGGTTGTGGTTTTGAGGTTGAGCCGAGCTACATGCAACAAAGTCCTGGGGTGGTTGTACCACCGAGAACCCTCTGACGATCAAGTTAGTGGTGCAAGTCGAGCAGAGTAGCGGCTTAGTGAGGAAGGAATTGCTTACTTGAGTCGTCTGAAAGGGGAGTTTATGCAGCGGTGGCAACAGGCAGGCAGGTGCGAGAATCACGCCGGCCGTTACGCCCCCGACGTCACGCCCGCGTGATAGGCAAGATCTCCCATTAATGGCGAGACAGGCTCATTAATGGAGGATCATGATGGCATGGAACGCGGGACATGGCCGGCGGATATCTCGGACATAGCAAGATTCGCGAAGGCGGGACGGAAGTACCTGCGAATGATGTCGTTGGCCGGTCGATGGGACCGAGGAATATAAGCTCGGCAGGAGTCTCGGGACCGAGCGGGAGGTCGAGCTATCCTGGTTCTGTAGTAGCCCGGAGGCGAGCTGAGAGAGGCCAATTGTGTAGGGGGCTCGGAGGTGAGCCAGCAGTTTGTTTGTAGGACGGGCATAGGAGTGGTCCGGTCGGCCACTGCAGGTCCTTTCTTGCAAGCTTCGGGACATGTCATCTGCCACGTTTCATGATCTGGGAGATCACCGATATCGAGCATCGTCATTAGCCCCCGACCTGCTCACGGGTCGGGTCGAGAGTGGTTTGCCGGGTCACCCGAGGTGAGCTCCTTATCGTAGATATCGTGAGCGTGCATTCCCGGGAATTCAACTGTATCTTCTTAACGATGTCAGCGGATCAGGGGCCAGATCTCACATTAAAGAGGATGCGCCAGATCGAGCGTACGTTCACCGAAGTGACAGCCCACGTGTCAGGCGCTGGTTGGCCGACGCGACGGGCCGCAGATTTCTGGCGTCTGATGGGATACGACCAATGCGCGTGCGACAGGTGTAGCAATCGTGGCCGTTGGATGCAATGGGTCGTTTCGGCGGGAGATGGTTGTCGCCGTAAGATGTGTACGCCGGCAGCCATAAATGGAGGTGAGGTCCCTATCATGGTCGGTACCACTTCATATTTTCCTCGCCTTGGGTCTCATTAGCTTGGCGCTCTCTTTTTAGGTCGGATCTCTGCATTTTCGCTTCTGAGGACTCATCCTCTCAATCAGGTTAGATGTCTTCTTCTGAAGAGTTTGTAGAAATAGATCGGGTAGGGTCTAGGGAGCCCCCCGTAGATTCTTCTTCTTCTGCTTCTTCTTCCACTGAGTCGGAGTCTTCCCGGGATGTTAGGGTCAGATCCTCTTCTCGGGGTCGCGAGATGGGGGCGGTCCCCAGATCGGATGTCTCGGATGCCCCTGGTGTGTCATCCACGGTGAGGTACGAGGATGAGCTCGCCACCGCTCGGGCTTGTTTCCACATTCTTCCCGGCTATACGCTTCGTTTGGCCGAGGAAGGGGAGAGGGCAGATTAGATACGGGGTAAGGAGTTTGCCCTGTACCTGGAAGCTTTTTAGGCTAGAATGCGCTTTCCCTTCTCTCCCAAGGTTGTTAGAGCGCTGAATTATTTTGGGTTAGCCCCGGGCCAGTTAGTGCCGAACTCCTGGAGGATTCTCCTTAGGTTCCTGGTCCGTTTGAAGTTGCACGTGATCCCTTTCAGGCTGAGCACCCTCGCCTCTTCTCTCTGTTACAAGAGTCACCCCGGCGCTCGCACAGACGAGCTGAGGTGGGTATATATCTTCTTTTGGAAACAGTGGGGAAGTGCTTCCAGATCGGGGGCCGTCGTCGTGCCTTCTTCCATCCACGATTGGAAGAAGAAGTTTTTCTTTGTTGGGCCGCCCGAGGGTGAGGACTGGCTCATGCCCTCCCAGTGGACTAGGGATAGGTATCGGCGAGAGAGTCAGTTGAGCGATCCCGACAAGCTGAAAGTGGCGGAGTGGGTGCCTATTCCTCGGGCTGACGTGCTGCTTTCCGAGCAGACCCTTAGTTGAGCTAGGCTCAGCCCCGCCCAATTCGCAGGTAAATTAGGAGTTTACAGGCGATCTGTTAGACTTGCGTTCATTTTACTTTTACTTGCGTTGCTGACTCCATTGTACCTTGTCTTGTGCAGAACCCATGGACGTGGGCAAATTCCAAGCAGCCATGCTCGAGCAGAAGAAGGGATCGAGGGCTGGAGGTGCCAGCTCCTCTCATCCGACGTCGGATCCTGTTCCCCCGGCAGCCTCTCCACCCAGGTGTTCGAGTGCGGCCTGTACCTCGGAGTCCAGCTAGGTGGCAAGCCGGAAGCGAGTTTGGGAACAGGAGGCCCGGGCTGCGGAGGTAGAGACTGGCTCCCCGGCGCCGTCTCTCAAGAGGTTTCACCGGACGGTCCCGCGCACCCCGGCCTCCCCGATCCTAGTGGATGAGGAGGATCTCCACTTTGAGGTACCCTCTGGGCTCTCCATTGCTGACAGCCTGCTGGCCGAGATAGAGAGGTCGACCAGGGGAAAAGTCCCTCGGGGTACTCTCAGGGCGCAAATAGCGGCTATTGCCCAAGAGGCCGTGCAGGTTAGTGCTCACCCCTCACTTGGTTTTCCTCTCAGCGTCTCGTTAATTGTGAGATTTGGTGCCCCCCTTTTATTTCCGACCTCTCTCTGATTTCTTCAGGTCCTCCAACACGTCGCCCTTGTCGTCCAAATGGAGGATGAGGAGATCGCCCCGGCGATGCAAGCCGCGGGCGAGTTTTCCTCGCTGAAGGAGAGCTCCAAGTTGGAGCTGGAGGCGGCGATGGCAAGGGTCGCTGTCCTTGAGGACGAGGTGGCGGCCGAGAAGAAGGAGGTGGTGACCGGAAAGCAGGAGGTCGCCAAGCACCGTAAGGATGCCCGGGCCGCCGAGGCTAAGCTTTAGGACTCCAAGGTGCTTGTCGGCACTCTGAAAAAGTCGGCGAGCTCCCTCCGGAAGGAGCTGGAGGCGGCAGTAGAGGGGACAAAGTGGGCCGAGCTCAGAGCGTCGAAGGCGGTGGAGAACTAAAAGAAGTCGGACCACTTCTACACCGACCTAGCCGCAGCCTCTACCCTCATTTGGCACGATGCCCTCGATGCCGTTAAGGCTCGGATACCGGAGTTCCCTGATGAGGAGCTTCGGAACGATTATCCTTGCGGGAACAACGCGCAGGACAATGCCCCTGGAAGCGCCGCCGGGGAGGAGGCCCCCGGCAAGGGCGGCGCCGAGGCTCCTGCGAGGGGCGCCGACCCTCCGGACGCAGCCCCGGTCGTGGTGGATGTAGTGCTCCTTGAGGTTGCCCCCGGCCCCGAGGCTAGAAACCCCTCGTCTTCTTTATTTGTATTTTTGTTGCCTTGGGAATCATGTAAGCCTCCGGGCACTTTTGTTAGGCTGGGGAGCCTATAATACCTTTGTATAGACATTGGGTTTTTGTGAATAAAAATCTTTTTGCAGTTTCTTTGCGTGCATTTTATCTTTTTTTTGTGGAAAACCTTAGTATTTGCATGGTCTCAGCTATCATGTTAGGTCGGTTCTTCTTCTGGCAATCACACGTCGGGTTGAATTCGACCATTGGCTAAGTGTGTAAACACCGGTGAAGGGTCGGTATCTCCATGGCCCCGAAGTCGAGGTGGGATCGTTTATTTGAATAGTTTGGAGGAACCTGTATTGTAAGAAGGTTGGTGCTTTCCGAGGAATTGGCCGGGCGTTTTTGCTGCTCGAGGCCCTTGGTGAGGGCTTTGATCCGTAGCACGGGAGGGGTCGTACAAAGTGTCACACCCCGCTTCCCAGAGTGCGCTAAGATAGGCATGTGACAGAGCCAACCATGCTACCTGTGAATAGGAAAAATCCCTCCACAGTCACATTACGGCTGTAGAGATATCAAGAACAGGAAAGTAAATAAACTATCTAGTACATGTCCATGAGCCAGAATAAACGAGTCAAGAAATAATATGCGGAAGCAATAAATCCAAGTAACAATAACATATGGAAAGTAAGGAAATAACTAACTGGATACTAACAGGATCCTCACTGCTCGGCCTGACGGCGGAAATACTCTTGATCAGCCTGCGACAAAGGTAGAGAATCTAGGCCATGCAAAACCCAGACGTCAGTGCGTCATAATATCAAGCAATAATAAAATTAAGGAGTAGCAAAGCATGCAGGTACGAGTATGAACAGTAAAACAGGTATAACAGTAATATAAATAATGACAGTGAAGGGTAAGGCACAGGTGATGTGCAATGAGTAATCTAAACTGGTCTACTGGGTTAACTACTCTCAAGTCTTTGAAATCAATTTTATGAATCATCGATGTAACTCAATAGTATCCCGTGCATTCCTGGGACCACAGTCAAGATTCTCGGGCTGAATCCGAGACGTGCCGCTAAGCAGTAAAAGGTAGTATGTAACGATGAATGATGTCAGCAGCATCATCCCGGGGCTGGCCTAGCCCGTAAGACTGATCAGTAAAGGTATCGAACTGTCGAGTTACAAGTCAGGTTTCATCATTGATTTCCCCATACCCCCAGGTTATGTGTTCAAGTCGAGTATTGATAAATCTGGAGCTAATTCCAACACAGGATCAAGCAGGTACAGGTTTATCTGAATAGACAACAGGAAATGTCCATAGGGACAACAGGTCAAGATTGTCGACATTAATAACATGATCAGGTAATAAGTCAAGTAGTAATATATCAGGTCATGTCAGCTAGTGTACATGTATCAAGTCATGTCAAGTAGTGGTGTATCAGGTCATGTCAAGTAGTGCACAGGTTTCAACGGGTGCTCATAATCAAACTGTAGCAAGTATTGAATTAAGGTGAAAGTACGGATGTACAATAAAAGTATGGATGCACAAATATCGATCAGGGGTCACATCATGAATAAGTAGGATGCACAATTATCAAGCATGGTGCACTAATACAACAGTAACATGAAATAATATGGTCTCGGCATGCAACTAGATATGTAATAAACCGTACGGATACAGACGGATACTATAAAACTGTAAATCGGTAAAATTTGTTGAATATTAAAACATAAGCACTATTATTTATTAAATAGATATTGACATAATAATATTAATATGGATAATATATTCAAACCAATTAATAACTATAAAAGTGGTATTGATTAACCATGCATAAGAAAGTTCCGTTCAGAAATTCAGCGTCACCTCGATTTGTAAAATAGCTTAAAAATAACAAACGTTCTCCAAAAGGGACATTTCTTATACTAAAACAAAGATAATTCAATAAGGGTTTCATTTTTATAAGTATAAGCATCTCAGGTTGTCCCTAAAAAAAGCTATGAACATTCAAAATTGAAAGTTTGCAGCTGGAATTTCCCTGGACAGCAGTTTAGAGACATTTTCATTTGCATTTTATGTTATTTAAACAATTTATTTTGAAATTAAATATTTCATAGAGTTATAGTATTCTGAGTTATCTTCGTAACGAACTAAAGAACGTATACTAATGATTTTTCTATGATTTATAATGAATTTTATAAGGTAGGGTGTACAGTAAATTTCAGATTTGTCGTATCCGCTTTACAACGATATTGCATGTGTAAATTATAATATTTTTAAATGTATAACATTATAAAATGCAGATTATAAACTAATTAAAGATAATAATAAGAAATATTACGACGATATATATTTTAAATGATATGGATGCAAACGGGTATCACATAATCGTAAAATGATAAACTAACAAGTGCGGAACATATAACTAAGCAATATGAAATGTAACTATTCAATTTGATACAGTATATGATAGTATAGTATGTAATTAGATAAGTTTTCATGAGCTAGATCTGAAATGATATGAATGGATGCAAACGGAACATCGAAAAGTTATAAAACTGAATATGGGGTGCATGATTTTAAATACAGGTATTCCATTGTTAAAATAGATGCGTCTAAACTAATGCAACATGTAATTAAGATTGGTTTGCATGCCCTAGATCTGAAATGTACTATACAAATATAAACGGAACGTCGAAAGGCTGTAATATGAAACATGCGATACTTGATTTAAAATACAGGTGTGATATTTATTTAAATAGGTATATAATGAGTTATATAGCATGTAGCAAGATTAACTTGCCTAGACGGAATAAGAACGGATGTGTACGGAACTTCCTTCGTCGGCGAAATGTCGCGACGCACGCACGGTACACGGAACGGTTCCAAACAACGCACGAGAGTGATCACGCAAGTCAAGTATGTTCACTGGATCACTCGGATCGTCAGCGATGAGCACGGCTCCGTCGGTGATCACCGGAATCAAGAAACAAGATCCAGAAAAAGAAAGAAAAAAGAAGAAGAAGTAAGAAGAAGAGGCTGTGTATTAAATAAGGAAAAATAAATAAATAAAAAATATATATAAATATAAATATGCAGAGGAGAGAGAAAAAGGGGTTGTTAGTTTGTTAGGAAATTAGTTTAGATTTAAATTTAAAAAATCTTTTATTAGTTAACTTAATTTTAATTTGTATCAATTTATAAAATTAATATTATATAAATAAAATTTGATATTCTGGTAAATACAAATATAGTCCAAAACATGCCCGGGTCGGGTCTAAAATTCAGTTTTAAAATACGAAAAAATATACATGTCGACCAAAATAAAAAATGAATGTCCGGATAACGAAAAATGCATATCCCCAAGAACGGATGCACGTACGTGCGCGTAGCCATCCAAACAAGTCCGTTTCACTGAACAGGATGAGAACAAGATGCGCGGATGCTACGACAGGGTCAGGGGTATCATGCAGGCCATGCTAGATATTTTTAAAATATTTTACTTGATTTTAAATGTTATATTAAAAAATGCAGATGCCAGATAAAATGCCAGTATGCACTAAACATGAAAATGCACCAGTCTACGTAACAAGTCAGGATAATTCATAAACATGAATCAAGACAGGTTTCAAGAAAGCGGGTCGGGTAAAATGCAAATACAAATGTCAAAATACTATTCGCACCGAAAACACAGTAAACCAAGAAACTACCATAAATAAGTAAATACTTGAACTGGAATTGGTATAATGAACTAGGGTATTACATTATACCCAACTACAAAAGAATTTCGTCCTCGAAATTCCACGAACAAGAAAGGATAGACAATCAAGAAACTTCAAGAATAAATGTGAAAACTTCTGCCGGATTTCATCTTCGCGTTCCCAAGTTGATTCTCCATGCGAGTGATTTCCCCAAGAAACAAGTACGAGAGGGATAACCTTATTCTTAAGAACCTTTTCCCTTCGATCCACAATCGACATTGCTCGTTCCTCAAAGGTTAAATCTTCTCGTATAGTCAGCTCCGAATGATCCAGCACGTGTGTTTCATCTCGAACATATTTACGGAGTTGAGATACATGAAACACGTCATGAACATTCGCCAAAGATTGTGGTAACGCCAATCGATAAGCCACTTCTCCAACACGCTCCAAAAACTCGAAAGGCCCAACGAATCGAGGACTAAATTTTCCTCGACTCCCAAAACGAATCACTCCTCTAATCGGTGATATCTTCAAGAATACTAGATCACCAACAGCAAACTCTAGAAGTCTTCTCGATATATCAGCCCAACTCTTCTGCCGATCTTGCACTGCCTTCATATGATTCCGGATAGTATTAATTTTCTCTACGGTTTGCACGATCAAATCTAGTCCCAACAATCTTCGTTCTCCAACATTGTCTCAACAAACACGTGAGCGACACTTACAACCATACAATACTTCGAATGGAGCCATCTGAATAGTCGCCTGAAAGCTGTTGTTGTACGAAAACTCCACCAAGTGTAGATGATTGTAACATTTTAAAAATAATTAAATAAATAATTAAATGAATAAAAGTGTTTAAGTGGATTTTAGGATTTTCGGTAAAGTAAAATGTATTTTTCGTAAAACCAAACCGTGATTGTTTTTCACTATAAATTTAAAAATATCTATTTTAATTATGAAATTACTAGTAAATAGTGTTTATTTAGCCACTTATAAATTTTTGGTTTAATAAAATATTTTTCCTAAATTAATTATTTTAAATATTAACATAAGCTTTATTTTTACACTAAATTAGTGTAAATTACAAATTTAAATGGTTTTAATTTGTAAAAATGAACCATGGCATATTAGAATTTAGTGTGTATCATGCAAAATTTATTTGCAAATTTTTCCTTGTTTCTAGATCTTTCTTGAGTTATTTTAGAAAAGAATTAAAAGAAAATGAATAAAGCATGAAAAGACATTAAGATGATGACATTTTGGAGAAGTTTCTACACCATTTCTCATGTGTTTCTCCCTCTTCCCCTTATTGTGGCCGGCCTCCCCATCACCATGGCTGCCCCCCCCCCTATTTTCCACCTCATTTTTATTCAAAAATCGTCAAAAATACTACAAAAATCCAATTTAAATTCCACAAAAACCTAATTATTTCATACCCTTTATTCTCTACTCTTCTCTACATGGATTTTGGAGTGGGAAAGCATGTATTTTTTAGGCTCATTTTTAAGTTTGGACATGAGGTTGTGGAGGTATAAATCCTTCTCTTTTGTTTTATTTCTATTAGATATTTCTTTTAAAGCATAATTAGATTAATTAGATTAATTCTTGTTGCAAATTCTAAAATTCAAGTTAGGGTTTGAAAATTCAAGAGGTGGTTTTTGTTAATTAATTAGGGTTATAATAGCTAGTTTAACATCTTTTAGAGTGGAAAATTATTGCATGGTGGTGGTATAATAAATTGTTGATCGAAATTGTTTAATTTAAACTATTTAGCTAACTAGATTTTTTCTAAAATGTGTTGTGGGTAAAATAAAATTCTTATTAAGGGTGTTATCATTAGATGGTAATTTTAGTGAGAATATTAGCATATTAATTGAATGAAAAACTTAGTTTGATCACTAGATTATTTTGATAATTGGAAAAATAGTAATAAAATGCTATTATTTTGTAAACTAGATTTTAGGAATTTCTAAATAAATGTGATTAAAAATATAATTATAGTTTCATTACATCATTATCATCATAAATTGTGGTTTAAGTGATTAATTTATGCAAAATCATGTTTTGAGGTGGAATTGTGGTATTTTGCTTGGAAAATGTTAAAATTGTTAAAAGTTGCAAACTAGAAATTTCAAATAAATGCAAAATTGTGTAATAAAAATATAGTAATGGTTTGTATAGTCTAGTAATGCTATTTAATGAGTTTTATGACCATTGGTTTCATTTAAATGTCAAGTTTCGATGAAAAACGGTAAATTGGCATTTTCGGGTTTTTCGAAAACGGACGATTTGATCGATTTTAGTGTTTCGATGAATTTGATCATGTTTTACAATATAAGTAATGTGTTTTAAAACTACAAGTTGTTTGATGATGTTATCTCGATCCATCGGAGTTTGTACGCCGATATCGAGCGGTATTTGGTTCTTTTGCGTGGACGGGACATAGGTTTTAACCTGTGCTTGCTCTTCGTATCGTTTGACTTTTGTATGTGATTTGGTTTACGATGCTATTTATATGTTTGCGTCTAGGTACCCTCACGTGGACTGCGGGCGATGAAGAGGAGGATGGCGACACTGTCTTCGGCAGACATGGACCAGGTGAGTAGATGCATATCTACGGGGGGAAGTCGGGTGGATGGCGTTTAGCACCCCCGCAACGTAGAATAGGAATAGTACTTATTGACATTAGGAAACCAGACGTGACCCTAGTAGGACCCTGGTATTGACCCTAGGCTGAACTAGACCGATTTAGGAAAACTATATCAGAGGATGAGTACCTTGGAAGAGGTTCGTAGGTTTCAGATAGAAACACACCCGCGCACACACTGAAAATCGACATGGGGTACGTGTATGTGTATATATATAGAACTAGGTATAGGTATATACATATATATACAACACATATAGGTGATTCAGTGATGTGATATGATATCCGAGGTATGATGAAATAGTATAACTGGGCTTGATGCCGTGATTTTTGACTATACAGTCGTAATAAAGTGTTAGCGGATCATTAGGGAATGAGATAATGAACTTGAATATATAAATTACAAAGAGTGGTGGTGATATTGATGTACATGGGACGCTAGAATAGTACTCGGACTGTAACTTGTGACTGATTACGATATGATATATGTATAACTTGATTTCGACATTATATTGGTGTGACCTGATGCCGATATCATATGAGTATGACTTAATCACAATATGATACATATGACATTATACGAATGAGGAGACACCTAGGAGATACTTGACCGTACCCCGACATTGGGATGCCGTACGATGGATTTTACCGTACGAGGCTTAGATTTGATGATTGATCCGCACTCTTGATTCGAGGAAGCCGTACTACGTATGTGACGCTGTTGAAGCGGGATCGTCGACTATTAGAGATATTGATTCAGACCTTAGGTAGACTCTTATTTCTATTGACTAGTTCTTAGGTTTAGTTTTCCTTAGGAGGTTAGATGGACACTAGGTTAGGTTCGAGTCATATAGTGGTAGTAGTATTAGTATATTAAATGAGTAGGTAATATACATTCGTCTTTACTTTCACACTGTAATCATAATGTTGCATGTTCATACATATGTTGCTATAAATAGTATAAACCTTACCTGTTAGGACACCAGCACCATTACCGATGATGCGCATATTCCACGCACACTTATTTGCCGGCTCACACACATCATCATCGGTAATTGCTATGTCACGTACACTTTAGATCATATTATCTTTTATTGATAGAATCAGTTAACAACTAAACCGATGTAGTATTGTGATCACTCTCTGATGTTAAGTATAAGACATGACATTCATTACTTAGACATTCATGCATTCATATTTTCGTGTTATCATGCAGTATTATGGGCATATGCCGACACTTATCATATAGTACTCATGATTTTGAGATTTGGATTTCTATGAGATTTCTGGATTTTTGGGGAAAACCGCAAAAATATATAAAAACTTCTCTCTCTCTCCTCTTCTCTTTTTTTTTAAAATAAGATGCGGTTTTCTCGTGATGTATGTGTCGTCCACCATGAGTATTTCATGTTTTCTGATGGATTTCGAGACCCGATTCGAGGAGTGGATGAACCGTCTCGGGTACATGGTGGGCCCGGTATGGTACCCCGGGGCAAGAAGATCGAGTTGTAGACGATGAGCCTGGCAGGGGAAGGCTACCTACCGGTGATGTCTGGCGCGGCGGATATCCGGAGGATACCGACCGTTGTCGTGGGATTTGATGATATGGGCCGATCCGGACTGACGGAGCCCGACATATTGATACTTGAGGTTACATGTGTTGTGTCGATGCTTGACACGGATTTCCATGGATTTCATTGTTGAGATTTCAGATTCTTATACACACTTTACTATGATAACGGCTAAAGGTTCTCATACATATATATCTGGATTTCAGGATTTGTGACTTTACATTCATGGTGCATGCATTTCATTTCATATGACTTAGTACTATATGAGGCACTGACACGACACGGAGTATTTGCACTTACACGTAGTATTACCCTGCTATTACTAGATGTTTGGGATATAGTAGTGTATTATTATGACCTAGGATAGCGTCGTGCATTCGATTTCTTTTCGTAGATGTCTTCTACTCACGAGTTGGCAACTCACCCCCGTTGTGCCAAATTCTTTACAGGTTCGATGTACAGGTTTCCCGTGGCAGCTTGTTGGCACATCTTTTCTTCAGGGCGATTGGCACGGTAGGTTGGTTCACTTGTATCCGAACCACCATTGTACTTTTATTCATTCATTTGTATCTAGTAAGCTCCATCAACCATATTTGTATTACTTGATAAGTTATTGGACCAGTCTTTTACTTCGACCTTAGAGTCGCGCCTGTATTATTCTGATCTGGTGGTTTTGCTTTCTTTTGAGTTTTGAGCCTCGCCCTCTGGCGTTGTATATTATTGTGCTTGTTGTGGTTGTTTCCGCCTGTTGGTGTTGATGCTAGCACCCGTTTGGGGATGCTTTTTATTGTTTATTCATATTATACTTGTTGTACCCGTTTGGGGGCCAGTTTTTACAGAGGAGACTCTGCCGAAATTTTTGGTAAAATTTGCTGATGTTTTTTTTTTGTTTTCTTTTCTTTTCTTCTTTTTCTTCTTTTATGGTTTAGATCTCTGGGCTTCGGCTTACTTAGGTCACGTGGCGCCTCTAGACGCTTCGTAATCTAAGTGCCGGTCACGTTCCGTACTTTCGGGTTGTGACAAAGTTGGTATCAGAGCGCTAGGTTTAACCTTGTATAAGTCTAGGTGACCCTTGGTTGATGGAGTAGGCGAGTTAGGTAGAGTAACGTACCGTGGGTATGGTCCGCGGCATACTTACGATACGCTACTCTGCTTAAGGAGCCCTAGGATTTACATTGTTTGCACCGTATTTCATTCGTTCTTTTGATCTATCTTCGTCAATGTCGGATGGTGGTTTCTGTTACCACGGGCAGAGGGAGATGCGGCTCGAATGCAGTAACCTTTAGAGTATTGGTTATTCTTGAGGACTGAAGCATTGCTTAGCGTGCGGACGAAGGGTATTCACATGCCGTCCGGATGAAGTTAAAGGGTTCGAACGATTATCAGAAAACCATTTCCTAAGTTTAAAGTATTCGGAAGAACATGCAGGTATTTCGATGGACCCTCTAGAAGAATGAAACCCTAACTCGACATAATGACCACGAGAACGCCCTTGAACCTTAGGGTTTACGGCAGTTCCGCTGTGCCATTAGTGAGGCTTGGGTTTGCCCTTCTATAGCTGGATCATCGATACTGGGGTATGTACCGGATATTTTTAAACTGTACTTGAGTGTTGAGCTCTCGGGGAATTATGGGATTTTGATGGATCGATCGAGAAGTTTAATGTAGTCCGGATATCAAGTGAAGGGATCGACTATGTGGGAGACTCTAGACATGAGTATTGCCGTTGGTAGCGCAGTCAGCACACCTATGAAAGAACGAGTTCGAAGCGGTCGACATCAGAGGAAAGAGGCGCACATTGACGATAGTATTTACGATTGTGATTTAGTGATTTGAATTTCCTATTTTCGTTGATTGGATTTTTGTATTTTGAGGACTTGTTCTACGATTGGTATTTCCTGTGTGTACCTTCATTCTATCTGTGTTTCTTATATCAGTTGTATTGATGTGGTTTAGTACGCACCCAGTACACTTGATTTGGTTTTATATATTTTTTAGAGATTTTTTTGATTTGATTTCGTGCATAGGGGTTACACGTGATTTTGACATATGTTTCGACCTAATTTTCATGCATTTTTGTGCTGTGATTTCGATTTTGATATTCAATGTATGTTTTCGTGCTCCATGTGCACCTGATTAGGATTCTTGCGCATACTTGGCGCACTTGATGCGATTTTGTGCACACCAGATGCACTAAATCGGGGTTTTGTGCAGATTAGATGCACCTGATAGTGAGTCGTGCACGCCCGTTGCACTTGACAGATGTTTTTGGTGCACACCTGTTGCACTTAGTTTTGTTTTGTGGGTATTCATGGTTTCTGCATTTGGTTTCGATTTCAGTGCGCACCGGACGCACATGACATTTTATTGATGTGATTGGGATTGATTTTAGTTTGAGTAGTATGTTTTCATGATCATTATTATTTGAGTTAGTAACCAGGCGGGACGTGTATGTTAAATAAAAGATATATATGTAGCTATATTTTTAAAAAAATTAAACGTCCGCTACTTAGACCGTGAAACGTGCATTGCACGGCGATTTTCAAGAAGGGTTTTTGTATGCTGCTTTATTATGATGATTCGGCGATTTTACTAGGATGCGAACTATATATAAGTTATAGATTGATGTATATTATGATGGTTTTCACATTGGGTTATGATATTTCATTATCGCCATAACTTCGATGATTGCGTCATGCTTGACGGAGTTGATTTTCGTTATGTATTAATGATTTCGGAGCCCCGACGATTTGAGTATTTTGCTAAATGTTTTAGTATTTGGAATGGGAGTGTTAATTTAAATTCGGGGACCGAATTTCTTAAAGGGGGGAAGATTGTACCATTTTAAAAATAATTAAATAAATAATTAAATGAATAAAAGTGTTTAAGTGAATTTTAGGATTTTCGGTAAAGTAAAATGTATTTTTCGTAAAACCAAACCGTGATTGTTTTTCACTATAAATTTAAAAATATCTATTTTAATTATGAAATTACTAGTAAATAGTGTTTATTTAGCCACTTATAAATTTTTGGTTTAATAAAATATTTTTCCTAAATTAATTATTTTAAATATTAACATAAGCTTTATTTTTACACTAAATTAGTGTAAATTACAAATTTAAATGGTTTTAATTTGTAAAAATGAACCATGGCATATTAGAATTTAGTGTGTATCATGCAAAATTTATTTGCAAATTTTTCCTTGTTTCTAGATCTTTCTTGAGTTATTTTAGAAAAGAATTAAAAGAAAATGAATAAAGCATGAAAAGACATTAAGATGATGACATTTTGGAGAAGTTTCTACACCATTTCTCATGTGTTTCTCCCTCTTCCCCTTATTGTGGCCGGCCTCCCCATCACCATGGCTGCCCCCCCCCCCATTTTCCACCTCATTTTTATTCAAAAATCGTCAAAAATACTACAAAAATCCAATTTAAATTCCACAAAAACCTAATTATTTCATACCCTTTATTCTCTACTCTTCTCTACATGGATTTTGGAGTGGGAAAGCATGTATTTTTTAGGATCATTTTCAAGTTTGGACATGAGGTTGTGGAGGTATAAATCCTTCTCTTTTGTTTTATTTCTATTAGATATTTCTTTTAAAGCATAATTAGATTAATTAGATTAATTCTTGTTGCAAATTCTAAAATTCAAGTTAGGGTTTGAAAATTCAAGAGGTGGTTTTTGTTAATTAATTAGGGTTATAATAGCTAGTTTAACATCTTTTAGAGTGGAAAATTATTGCATGGTGGTGGTATAATAAATTGTTGATCGAAATTGTTTAATTTAAACTATTTAGCTTACTAGATTTTTTCTAAAATGTGTTGTGGGTAAAATAAAATTCTTATTAAGGGTGTTATCATTAGATGGTAATTTTAGTGAGAATATTAGCATATTAATTGAATGAAAAACTTAGTTTGATCACTAGATTATTTTGATAATTGGAAAAATAGTAATAAAATGCTATTATTTTGTAAACTAGATTTTAGGAATTTCTAAATAAATGTGATTAAAAATATAATTATAGTTTCATTACATCATTATCATCATAAATTGTGGTTTAAGTGATTAATTTATGCAAAATCATGTTTTGAGGTGGAATTGTGGTATTTTGCTTGGAAAATGTTAAAATTGTTAAAAGTTGCAAACTAGAAATTTCAAATAAATGCAAAATTGTGTAATAAAAATATAGTAATGGTTTGTATAGTCTAGTAATGCTATTTAATGAGTTTTATGACCATTGGTTTTATTTAAATGTCAAGTTTCGATGAAAAACGGTAAATTGGCATTTTCGGGTTTTTCGAAAACGGACGATTTGATCGATTTTAGTGTTTCGATGAATTTGATCATGTTTTACAATATAAGTAATGTGTTTTAAAACTACAAGTTGTTTGATTATGTTATCTCGATCCATCGGAGTTTGTACGCCGATATCGAGCGGTATTTGGTTCTTTTGCGTGGACGGGACATAGGTTTTAACCTGTGCTTGCTCTTCGTATCGTTTGACTTTTGTATGTGATTTGGTTTACGATACTATTTATATGTTTGCGTCTAGGTACCCTCACGTGGACTGCGGGCGATGAAGAGGAGGATGGCGACACTGTCTTCGGCAGACATGGACCAGATGAGTAGATGCATATCTACGGGGGGAAGTCGGGTGGATGGCGTTTAGCACCCCCGCAACGTAGAATAGGAATAGTACTTATTGACATTAGGAAACCAGACGTGACCCTAGTAGGACCCTAGTATTGACCCTAGGCTGGACTAGACCGATTTAGGAAAACTATATCAGAGGATGAGTACCTTGGAAGAGGTTCGTAGGTTTCAGATAGAAACACACCCGCGCACACACTGAAAATCGACATGGGGTACGTGTATGTGTATATATATAGAACTAGGTATAGGTATATACATATATATACAACACATATAGGTGATTCAGTGATGTGATATGATATCCGAGGTATGATGAAATAGTATAACTGGGCTTGATGCCGTGATTTTTGACTATACAGTCGTAATAAAGTGTTAGCGGATCATTAGGGAATGAGATAATGAACTTGAATATATAAATTACAAAGAGTGGTGGTGATATTGATGTACATGGGACGCTAGAATAGTACTCGGACTGTAACTTGTGACTGATTATGATATGATATATGTATAAATTGATTTCGACATTATATTGGTGTGACCTGATGCCGATATCATATGAGTATGACTTAATCACAATATGATACATATGACATTATACGAATGAGGAGACACCTAGGAGATACTTGACCGTACCCCGACATTGGGATGCCGTACGATGGATTTTACCGTACGAGGCTTAGATTTGATGATTGATCCGCACTCTTGATTCGAGGAAGCCGTACTACGTACGTGACGCTGTTGAGGCGGGATCGCCGACTATTAGAGATATTGATTCAGACCTTAGGTAGACTCTTATTTCTATTGACTAGTTCTTAGGTTTAGTTTTCCTTAGGAGGTTAGATGGACACTAGGTTAAGTTCGAGTCATATAGTGGTAGTCGTATTAGTATATTAAATGAGTAGGTAATATACATTCGTCTTTACTTTCACACTGTAATCATAATGTTGCATGTTCATACATATGTTGCTATAAATAGTATAAACCTTACCTGTTAGGACACCAGCACCATTACCGATGATGCGCATATTCCACGCACACTTATTTGCCGGCTCACACACATCATCATCGGTAATTGCTATGTCACGTACACTTTAGATCATATTATCTTTTATTGATAGAATCAGTTAACAACTAAACCGATGTAGTATTGTGATCACTCTCTGATGTTAAGTATAAGACATGACATTCATTACTTAGACATTCATGCATTCATATTTTCATGTTATCATGCAGTATTATGGGCATATGCCGACACTTATCATATAGTACTCATGATTTTGAGATTTGGATTTCTATGAGATTTCTGGATTTTTGGGGAAAACCGCAAAAATATATAAAAACTTCTCTCTCTCTCCTCTTCTCTTTTTTTTTAAAATAAGATGCGGTTTTCTCGTGATGTATGTGTCGTCCACCATGAGTATTTCATGTTTTCTGATGGATTTCGAGACCCGATTCGAGGAGTGGATAAACCGTCTCGGGTACATGGTGGGCCCGGTATGGTACCCCGGGGCAAGAAGATCGAGTTGTAGACGATGAGCCTGGCAGGGGAAGGCTACCTACCGGTGATGTCTGGCGCGGCGGATATCCGGAGGATACCGACCGTTGTCGTGGGATTTGATGATATGGGCCGATCCGGACTGACGGAGCCCGACATATTGATACTTGAGGTTACATGTGTTGTGTCGATGCTTGACACGGATTTCCATGGATTTCATTGTTGAGATTTCAGATGCTTATACACACTTTACTATGATAACGGCTAAAGGTTCTCATACATATATATCTGGATTTCAGGATTTGTGACTTTACATTCATGGTGCATGCATTTCATTTCATATGACTTAGTACTATATGAGGCACTGACACGACACGGAGTATTTGCACTTACACGTAGTATTACCCTGCTATTACTAGATGTTTGGGATATAGTAGTGTATTATTATGACCTAGGATAGCGTCGTGCATTCGATTTCTTTTCGTAGATGTCTTCTACTCACGAGTTGGCAACTCACCCCCGTTGTGCCAAATTCTTTACAGGTTCGATGTACAGGTTTCCCGTGGCAGCTTGTTGGCACATCTTTTCTTCAGGGCGATTGGCACGGTAGGTTGGTTCACTTGTATCCGAACCACCATTGTACTTTTATTCATTCATTTGTATCTAGTAAGCTCCATCAACCATATTTGTATTACTTGATAAGTTATTGGACCAGTCTTTTACTTCGACCTTAGAGTCGCGCCTGTATTATTCTGATCTGGTGGTTTTGCTTTCTTTTGAGTTTTGAGCCTCGCCCTCTGGCGTTGTATATTATTGTGCTTGTTGTGGTTGTTTCCGCCTGTTGGCGTTGATGCTAGCACCCGTTTGGGGATGCTTTTTATTGTTTATTCATATTATACTTGTTGTACCCGTTTGGGGGCCAGTTTTTACAGAGGAGACTCTGCCGAAATTTTTGGTAAAATTTGCTGATGTTTTTTTTTGTTTTCTTTTCTTTTCTTCTTTTTCTTCTTTTATGGTTTAGATCTCTGGGCTTCGGCTTACTTAGGTCACGTGGCGCCTCTAGGCGCTTCGTAATCTAAGTGCCGGTCACGTTCCGTACTTTCGGGTTGTGACAATGATCCTCCTACGAACCCTTGAAGTCCAACATGCAAGCTCTCAACATGTCTTCAAGAGTTTGGATTGTTTTCTCCGACTGGCCATCTGTCTGAGGATGATAAGCTGTGCTAAACTTCAATCGCGTCCCCAAACTTTCCTGTAAACTCCTCCAGAAGTGCGTTAAGAATCGGGTGTCACGGTCGGACACGATCCTAACAGGTACTCCATGCAATCTCACAATCTCCTGCATAAACCGTTCTGCTAATGCTTCCGTTGACTGACCAACTCAAAACGGTATGAAGTGAGCTGCCTTGGTCAATCGATCAACAATCACCCAAACTGCATTGTTGCCCTTTGGACTCCGCGGTAAAGATGTCACGAAATCCATGGTTATATGTTCCAACTTCCATTGAGGAATCGGAAGTGGTTGCAATAAACCAGCAACCCTTTGATGTTCAGCCTTAACTTGCTGACACACCAAGCACTTTGCTAATAAGCGAGCAATCTCCCTTTTCATGCCTCCCCACCAGAAATGATGTCATAGATCACGGTACATCTTTGTGCCTCCTAGATGTACGGAATACGCGGAACTGTGTGCCTCCTTCATAACTTCTTCGCGAATATCTCCTTTTGGCATACAGAAACGGCTACCATATTGTCACGCCCCGCTTCCCAGAGTACGCAAGATTGGGCACGTAACATAGCCAACCATGCTACCTGTGGGTAGGAAGTATCCATCCACAGTCACATTACGGTTGTCGATATATCAAGAACAAGATAAAAACTAATCTAACACATGTCCAAATCCATAATAACAAGAGTCAATAAACAATAAGTGCGGAAGCAAGTGATCCAATGCAATAAATAAATAGTGCGTCCCGTACTGCGGGATCGCACCGAGAAATAAAATGCAATAAGTAAACTAACCACTACAGAACTCACAAATCAGCCTGCTGGCTGCAGTACTCCTGCTCGGTCGGCGACAGTAGTAAAGAATCTGGGCCATGCAAAACCCAGACGTCAGCGCGTCATGTCAACCAATAATATAATATGAACATGGTAATAAGCAATGCAGGGATGAACATGAATAAAGCAGTACTATGAAATAACAGTGCAGGGTAATGTGCAGTGGTAACTAAACTGTCCTATCAGGTTTCTACTCTAAAGTCTTTGAAATCAATTGGTGAATCGTCGATGTAACTCAATAGTATCCCGTACATACCCGGGACCACGGCCACAATATTCTCGGCTGCAGCCAAGACATGCCGCTAGGCACAAAACAGGAAAGTGTACACTCGGTAGTACCCCGTACATACCCGGGATCACGGCCACAATATTCTCGGCCGAAACCGAGACATGCCGCTAGGCACAAAACAGGAATGTGTACACTCGAACAGGTAGTGAACTGTCGAGTTACAAGTCAGGTTCATCTTTGATTTCCCCATACCCCCAAGTTATGTATGTCAGGTCCGGTATTCAGTAATCAAGGACTAATGCCAACACAGGATCAGGTAACAGGTCAGGTTTGTCTGGATAGACAACAGGAATGGTCCATGAGGACCCCAAGTCAGGTTTGTTGGCATTAGGCATGAGATCAGTAACAAGTCATGTCATGGTACAACAGAATGAGTCGGTATGTATGTATATGTCATGTGTAGCAGGGTCGGGTCAATATGTAATGCAATCGAGTATGTGCTCTCAACAGGTATACAATCAAATAATGAACAGCAGCAAGAATAAAGAAATTAACAATAACGGTTCACTCAAACTCAATGGTACAAGAATATGATGCAGTTGTATTATACTAGCAGGTTCGAGCACCCTTGGGGTGCAACAAACACAGGGTAGCGCAATATTAAACACAGCAGGTAATGAAGATATAAGTGTACGACTATCATCCTATAAATAGCAAAATGATTAACAGGTAGTTGTTATTAAAGTTATGGTGGCAAAATACGATTTAGAAGGCAGTGTGATGATGTATATCATATTTCGTTCAATGAGACAAGTAGCAATACCTAGTTAATATAGCAAGTTTTATGAGTCAAATATTTAATTAGTTTAACGTAGCATGTAGCAAGAAATCTTGCCTCGACGGTTTCGCAAACCGGAAAACACGAACGCAGCGTCGGCGGAAAACACAAGACGGATGCACGGGCCACGGATCGAGTCCAAACAACGTACGATGGAAACATACGGGTCAAGGGTCCCTGCTGGGTCGTCGGAACATCGCCGGCACGGTCGGAATCCGGAGATCAAAAGACTGAACCCTTTTGTAACCTGCAAATCTATTGAAGTTGAAATCTCTGAAAGATCACACTCGGCGACAGCAATACAAGAACCCCACAGTATTGTCAATAGCATGACAGTTGAACCGGCAAGCGAGCCCATTCTAAACAAAACCAGGAAGCGCGCCAAGGATCGGCAAGAACAGTCCCCCAACGATCCCAAACCCCAGGATCTCAAGCAGCAGCTCGCTCCCCGACGACAGGTACGTCGGCGCCTTGAATTATCGAGAACCCAATGGGCCAGCACCAGAACAAGTTTCCCTGCACAGCGTCGTGCACTGCAAGAAGCCGTAGGTCTGCACGCACCCCTCAGCCTCGTCGCCCGGAGGTAGCAGGAGCCACGAGATGAACTCCGACGATGTATCGTCGACGGCGCTGCCGTCGGAGATCAAGCGGCTGTGGGCGAGGTGAGCTGAGACGACAACGAGGAGGGAGAGAGCAAGGAGGGATGGCCACGGTAAGGTGAGGAGGAGGTCAGGGCGCACGAGAAGGTGGTGCCGGCGTGGGGCTGGATGGACGAAGCTCGGGCAGCGACGACGACGAGGCTCGGTGGGTTGCAGGTGCACGGGAAAAATGGCGAGGTCGTGGTCGAGACGAGGAGGCGCGGGCGAGGGTGGCGATGGCGCCGGCGACGAGGCTAGGGTTCGCTGCGGTGGGGTTAGGGTTACGTGAGGGAGTTCTCGCGGTGGGTTCGTCGCGAGACGAGGGCTGCGAGGAAATAACTAAAGGGATAGAGAGAGAGATTTTAGGAGAGAGAGAGAGATTTGAGACAGAGAGAGAAAGAGATGGGGAAAAGATGTATGAGAGATAGAGAGAGAGAAAAGGCGGGCCCACGAGGATTTGAGCCACGCGATTGGCTGGGGATGTGTACGGGAGGTTTTAAAATAAAATTTAAAAGATTTATTAGGGATTTAGACGTTAAAATAAGTAACAGAAAACATATATTATATAGTTTTATATTATTAAATTCAATGGGTATTTCGGCGCTAAATGAAACATTCCCAAATCGCGCCCGAGTTGCGCCCAAATGTTTGAAATTCAAATAATAGGATTTTAAGCTGGTTCCGAATTTTAAAATGAGATGTCATATGATTAAAATGCATGCCCCCAAGTCGGACACTTGCACGCGTGCGTAGTCGTCCAAACTTGCCCGTTTCACCGAACGGGACGAAATCTCGACGCGCGGACGCTACCACGCGACTAGTGGCGACGAGTAGGCCAACATGGATATTTTTAATTTCATTTTAGGTGTTAAAATCTGTTATGTGCCAAAATGACTTAACCGGTTAAAATTTAGCAATAAACACCAAACAATCAGGATAATTGAAATGAGCAATGTATAACACTCAACTAGTAATAGAAATAGTATTATTGGGCTCGGGTGTTACATCATACCCAACTACAAAAAGAATTTCGTCCTCGAAATTCCAAGAATACAAGATAGCTAACTACAGGAAAAGGTGAGGAAATTTCTGCCGAATCTCGTCTTCTCGCTCCCAAGTGGATTCTCCATGCAATCGATTACCCCAAGAAACTAGCACAAGAGGGATAACTTTGTTCTTAAGAACCTTATCTCTTCGATCCTTGATTTCAACTGGTCGCTCCTCAAAAGTCAGGTCCTCCCGTACAGTCAACTCCGAAAGATCCAAGACGTGAGTCTCATCTCGGACATACCTCCGTAATTGAGATACATGAAACACATCGTGCACTCCTGCCAATGACTGTGGTAACGCCAAATGGTACGCTACCTCTCCAATACGCTCCACTATCTCGAAGGGTCCCACGAATCGAGGACTAAGCTTTCCCCGACTCCCGAAGCGAATCACCCCTCTAGTCGGTGATATCTTTAGGAATACCAAATCACCCACGGCGAACTCTAGAGGTCTTCTTGACGTGTCGGCCCAACTTTTCTGTCTGTCTTGAGCTGCCTTCATATGCTTCCTGATTGTATTCACCTTCTCGACTGTCTGTACTACCAAATCTGGTCCCAGTAACCTTCGTTCACCAACATCATCCCAACAAACCGGTGAACGGCACTTACGACCATACAACGCTTCAAACGGAGCCATCTGAATAGTCGCTTGGAAGCTATTGTTGTACGAAAACTCCACCAGGTGTAGATGATCCTCCCAAGAACCTTTGAAGTCCAACATGCAAGCCCTCAACATATCTTCAAGAGTCTGGATCGTTCTCTCTGATTGTCCATCAGTTTGAGGATGATAAGCTGTGCTAAACTTCAATCGAGTCCCCAAACTTTCCTGTAAACTCCTCCAGAAGTGTGATAAGAACCGAGTGTCCTGATCGGACACGATGCTCATCGGTACGCCATGCAATCTTACAATCTCCTGCATGTACCGCTCTGCCAAAGTCTCCGTCGATGGACCAACCCGACGAGGAACAGAGTGAGCTGCCTTGGTCAACCGATCGACAATCACCCATACTGCATTGTCGCCCTTTGGACTCCGCGGTAAAGCTGTCACGAAATCCATGGTTATATGTTCCCACTTCCACTGAGGAATCGGAAGTGGTTGCACAAACCAGCAACCCGTTGGTGTTCGGCCTTGACTTGCTGACACACCAAGCACTTAGCCACGAAGCGAGCAATCTCCCGTTTCATACCTTCCCACCAGAAGTGCTGTCAAACATCTCGGTACATCTTTGTCCCTCCTGGATGTACAGAGTAAGCTGAACTGTGTGCCTCCTTCATAAGCTCTTCACGCACATCCCCTTTTGGCACACACACACGGCTACCATATCTCAACGAACCATCTTCATGGATCAGTAAATCGGTTCGTAGTCCGGCCTCAACCTGCTCTCGAAACTTTTGTAGTCTAGGATCCTGCAATTGTGCCGCTTTAATCCTCTCAACTAAGGACGACTGTACTTGCAACTGCATCAACTGTCCCATAGCATGTGGTAGCACAACCTCCAAGTCAAACCTCCGAAAATCCACAATAATCTCCCTTTGTGCGGTCAATACCTGAATTGCTGGTAACCGACTGAGCGCATCCGGCACGACGTTAACCATTCCCGGATGGTACTTAAGATCAAGGTCGTAGTCGGCCATCAGCTCCAACCATCTGCGTTGCCTCATGTTCAACTCCTTCTGAGTGAACACGTACTTCAAACTCTTGTGATCTGTAAAGACTTCGACTCTCTCGCCCAAAAGGTAGTGTCTCCAAATCTTCAAGGCGAAGATCACGGCTGCAAGCTCTAAGTCATGAGTCGGATAATTCTTCTCATGAGTCTTCAGTTGTCTCGATGCGTAAGCCACGACCTTCCCATTCTGCATCAAAAGACATCCCAACCCTTTTCCAGATGCGTCAATATGAATCGCCAGTCCTCCTGAATTATCTGGTACGGTCAGGATAGGGCAGTTATCAACTTCTGCTTCAACGTCTCGAAGGCCAATGCACATCCATCCGTCCCAACAAACGGTACCTCCTTGCGCGTGAGCTTGGTTAACGGCTCTGCCAAACGAGCGAAGTTCTCCACAAATCTCCTGTAGTATCCGGCGAGTCCAAGAAAACTTCTTATCTCCGCAACATTCTTTGGAATAGGCCAATCTCGAACTGCTGCAATCTTCTCGGGATCAACGGCGATTCCATCGCCCGACACGACATGTCCCAGAAATTTCACTTCTTCAAGCCAGAATTCGCACTTACTCATCTTCGCATACAATTTCTCCTGTCTCGGCGTATGCAGTGCGATCTTTAAATGTTCAGCATGTTCCTCCGGACTCTTCGAGTATACCAGAATATCGTCAATGAATACCACAATAAACTGGTCCAAGAATGGTGAAAAGATCATGTTCATCAAATCCATGAATATTGCCGGCGCATTAGTCACTCCGAAGGGCATCACCAAATACTCAAAATGTCCATATCGAGTTCGAAACGCCGTCTTGCAAATGTCTTCTGCTTTTACTCGGACCTGATGATATCCTGATCGCAAATCCAATTTCGAGAATACCCTCGCGCCACTAAGCTGCTCAAAAAGTTCTCCAATGCGAGGGATCGGGTACTTGTTCTTAATAGTCACCCGGTTCAATTCTCGATAATCAATGCACATCCTTCTCGTGCCATCCTTCTTCTTTACTAAAAGAACTGGAGCTCCCCAAGGTGAGTTGCTACTTCGAATCCATCCCTTCTCAAGTAATTCACCACTTGTTTCTTGACTTCCTCCAATTCCACTGGTGCCATCGGATAATAAGATTTTGATACTGGCGCTGCACCAGGAATAAGGTCAATCGCGAACTCCACATCTCGTTTTGGCGGTAAGCCCGAAATATCTGCAAATACATCCATAAAGTCGCGAACAACTGCCGGCTCTTCATTACTATCAACTTCCATTGCTGCAAGAACACTGCGTGTCGGCCTAGCCCTAAACTCGACTGGCCTGACAGAATTGCCTCCTTATCGCAACTGCTGTCTGCATCGTTGGCTGCGAAAGGTCCAGCGAAACTTCTGAGTCTCGTCCATTCTGCTGCATGCACGTCCACGGTTGCTCCATTCTGCCTTAGTCTGATGAACTTCTCTTCCTTTTCCTCCGCGCAGTCTGCGGGACGAATTTCTCCAGGGACTCTTAGAAAACTCCGCCCAACTGATCGGCTAGGGCAAGCGGGTCTCCTCCACAAGCCATCACTCTCGGGCGTAAACTACTAGCTGAAATGCGCACCACATCAACTCCTTTGTCCTCTGGAATCTGTGTCGAAATCAGCAAATTCTCCGTGTCCACTAGCCACTGCTCGGCTGGCAACGGCTCCTCCAGACCCGTGAAAGTAGACGAACCCAAAAGTCTGAAATCTGCTACGGTCCCTACTCGGTCAACTGGTCTAGTTCCAACATCGTTCACAGACTGCTGAACGATCTGCAAACCTTCCTGAAACAAGTCCGCTTGCTGCTGGATCAGCTCGGTCTGTTTCTTTGATTTCCATCATTCCTTTTATCACTCCAAGCATAGCGGCTTCGCTCACAGGCCTCTGGTACGTCTTCAACTTCTTACCTGTCATAATCCTGAACTCAAAACACCCAACATTAGCATGACGATAGATTCTGAATGTGGATCAAGGCTAGAACTCCAAGATACTTAAATAGAGTACCGCATTGTAACTATGCCGCGGTATCATAGCCACAATTACATAACTCCATCCAAGTCACCTAAGTCCTAGAGATAACAAGGGATTAGGTTTCCGAGTCGACATGCAAAGTAAGTTTGCACGTCGTAAAAGATACAATCCGGAAGAATGTGATTCAAGAATGGTAAGACGGTCAAGGTGGCAGGACATGTTTCCTAAACACGGGTATCCTGATTCGTGTATTGGGTACAATACCCAACTACAAAAGAATCAACCCAATTAACCTGGCTCTGATACCAAAAGAACCATGTCAGGCCCCGCTTCCCAGAGTACGCAAGATTGGGCACGTAACATAGCCAACCATGCTACCTGTGGGTAGGAAGTATCCATCCACAGTCACATTACGGTTGTCGATATATCAAGAACAAGATAAAAACTAATCTAACACATGTCCAAATCCATAATAACAAGAGTCAATAAACAATAAGTGCGGAAGCAAGTGATCCAATGCAATAAATAAATAGTGCGTCCCGTACTGCGGGATCGCACCGAGAAATAAAATGCAATAAGTAAACTAACCACTACAGAACTCACAAATCAGCCTGCTGGCTGCAGTACTCCTGCTCGGTTGGCGACAGTAGTAAAGAATCTGGGCCATGCAAAACCCAGACGTCAGCGCGTCATGTCAACCAATAATATAATATGAACATGGTAATAAGCAATGCAGGGATGAACATGAATAAAGCAGTACTATGAAATAACAGTGCAGGGTAATGTGCAGTGGTAACTAAACTGTCCTATCAGGTTTCTACTCTAAAGTCTTTGAAATCAATTGGTGAATCGTCGATGTAACTCAATAGTATCCCGTACATACCCGGGACCACGGCCACAATATTCTCGGCTGCAGCCAAGACATGCCGCTAGGCACAAAACAGGAAAGTGTACACTCGGTAGTACCCCGTACATACCCGGGATCACGGCCACAATATTCTCGGCCGAAACCGAGACATGCCGCTAGGCACAAAACAGGAATGTGTACACTCGAACAGGTAGTGAACTGTCGAGTTACAAGTCAGGTTCATCTTTGATTTCCCCATACCCCCAAGTTATGTATGTCAGGTCCGGTATTCAGTAATCAAGGACTAATGCCAACACAGGATCAGGTAACAGGTCAGGTTTGTCTGGATAGACAACAGGAATGGTCCATGAGGACCCCAAGTCAGGTTTGTTGGCATTAGGCATGAGATCAGTAACAAGTCATGTCATGGTACAACAGAATGAGTCGGTATGTATGTATATGTCATGTGTAGCAGGGTCGGGTCAATATGTAATGCAATCGAGTATGTGCTCTCAACAGGTATACAATCAAATAATGAACAGCAGCAAGAATAAAGAAATTAACAATAACGGTTCACTCAAACTCAATGGTACAAGAATATGATGCAGTTGTATTATACTAGCAGGTTCGAGCACCCTTGGGGTGCAACAAACACAGGGTAGCGCAATATTAAACACAGCAGGTAATGAAGATATAAGTGTACGACTATCATCCTCTAAATAGCAAAATGATTAACAGGTAGTTGTTATTAAAGTTATGGTGGCAAAATACGATTTAGAAGGCAGTGTGATGATGTATATCATATTTCGTTCAATGAGACAAGTAGCAATACTTAGTTAATATAGCAAGTTTTATGAGTCAAATATTTAATTAGTTTAACGTAGCATGTAGCAAGAAATCTTGCCTCGACGGTTTCGCAAACCGGAAAACACGAACGCAGCGTCGGCGGAAAACACAAGACGGATGCACGGGCCACGGATCGAGTCCAAACAACGCACGATGGAAACATACGGGTCAAGGGTCCCTGCTGGGTCGTCGGAACATCGCCGGCACGGTCGGAATCCGGAGATCAAAAGACTGAACCCTTTTGTAACCTGCAAATCTATTGAAGTTGAAATCTCTGAAAGATCACACTCGGCGACAGCAATACAAGAACCCCACAGTATTGTCAATAGCATGACAGTTGAACCGGCAAGCGAGCCCATTCCAAACAAAACCAGGAAGCGCGCCAAGGATCGGCAAGAACAGTCCCCCAACGATCCCAAACCCCAGGATCTCAAGCAGCAGCTCGCTCCCCGACGACAAGTACGTCGGCGCCTTGAATTATCGAGAACCCAATGGGCCAGCACCAGAACAAGTTTCCCTGCACAGCGTCGTGCACTGCAAGAAGCCGTAGGTCTGCACGCACCCCTCAGCCTCATCGCCCGGAGGTAGCAGGAGCCACGAGATGAACTCCGACGATGTATCGTCGACGGCGCTGCCGTCGGAGATCAAGCGGCTGTGGGCGAGGTGAGCTGAGACGACAATGAGGAGGGAGAGAGCAAGGAGGGATGGCCACGGTAAGGTGAGGAGGAGGTCAGGGCGCACAAGAAGGTGGTGCCGGCGTGGGGCTGGATGGACGAAGCTCGGGCAGCGACGACGACGAGGCTCGGTGGGTTGCAGGTGCACGGGAAAAATGGCGAGGTCGTGGTCGAGACGAGGAGGCGCGGGCGAGGGTGGCGATGGCGCCGGCGACGAGGCTAGGGTTCGCTGCGGTGGGGTTAGGGTTACGTGAGGGAGTTCTCGCGGTGGGTTCGTCGCGAGACGAGGGCTGCGAGGAAATAACTAAAGGGATAGAGAGAGAGAGATTTTAGGAGAGAGAGAGAGATTTGAGACAGAGAGAGAAAGAGATGGGGAAAAGATGTATGAGAGATAGAGAGAGAGAAAAGGCGGGCCCACGAGGATTTGAGCCACGCGATTGGCTGGGGATGTGTACGGGAGGTTTTAAAATAAAATTTAAAAGATTTAATAGGGATTTAGACGTTAAAATAAGTAACAGAAAACATATATTATATAGTTTTATATTATTAAATTCAATGGGTATTTCGGCGCTAAATGAAACATTTCCAAATCGCGCCCGAGTTGCGCCCAAATGTTTGAAATTCAAATAATAGGATTTTAAGCGAGTTCCGAATTTTAAAATGAGATGTCATATGATTAAAATGCATGCCCCCAAGTCGGACACTTGCACGCGCGCGTAGTCGTCCAAACTTGCCCGTTTCACCGAACGGGATGAAATCTCGACGCGCGGACGCTACCACGCGACTAGTGGCGACGAGTAGGCCAACATGGATATTTTTAATTTTATTTTAGGTGTTAAAATCTGTTATGTGCCAAAATGATTTAACCGGTTAAAATTTAGCAATAAACACCAAACAATCAGGATAATTGAAATTAGCAATGTATAACACTCAACTAGTAATAGAAATAGTATTATTGGGCTCGGGTGTTACACATATCGCAACGAACCATCTTCCTGAATTAACAAATCTGTTCGAAGTCCACTTCAACCTGTTCTCGAAACCTTTGCAATCTTGGGTCCTTCGACTGCGCTGCTTTAATACTCTCGATCAATGACGACTGTACTTGCAGCTGCATCAACTGTCCTGAAGAATGCGGTAGCACGATCTCCAACTCGAATCTCCGAAAGTCTTCCATAAGCTCCTTCTGTGCAGTCAACATCTGAATTGCTGGCAACCGACTAAGCGCATTCGGCACAACATTAACTTTCCTCGGATGGTACTTAAGATCAAGATCGTAGTCAGCCATTAGCTCCAACCATCTACGCTGCCTCATATTAAGCTCCTTCTATGTGAACACATACTTTAGGCTTTTGTGATCGGTGAATACTTTGACCCTTTCGCCCAATAAGTAGTGTCTCCAAATCTTTAAAGCGAAAATCATAGCTGCTAGCTCCAAATCATGAGTTGGGTAATTCTTCTCATGGGTCTTCAACTGTCTCGATGCGTAGGCTATAACCTTCCCATGCTACATCAAAACACATCCCAAACCTTTCCCAGATGCGTCGCTGTGAATCACCAATCCTCCGGAACCGTATGGTACGGTCAAAATAGGAGCGGTTATCCATCTTTGCTTCAACGCCTCAAAAGCTGACGCACACCTATCCGTCCATACGAACGGTACTTCCTTACGCGTAAGCTTGGTTAAAGACTCAGCCAAACGAGCAAAATTCTCCACGAACCTTCTGTAATATCCGGCAAGTCCAAGAAAACTTCTGATCTCTGCTACGTTCTTCGGAATCAGCCAATTTTGAACTGCTGCAATCTTCTCAGGATCAATGGCGATTCCATCTCCGGATACGACGTGCCCCAAAAACTTCACTTCTTCAAGCCAAAACTTGCACTTGCTCATTTTTGCATATAATCTTTCTTACCTCAATGTCTGCAGTGCGATCTTCAAGTGTTCTGCATGCTCTTCAATGCTCCTCGAGTAGACTAGAATATCATCGATGAACACCACTATAAACTGGTCCAAGAATGGTGAAAAGATTCGGTTCATCAAGTCCATAAATATCTCCAGTGCATTCATGACTCCGAATGCATCATTAAATACTCGTAATGTCCATACCGAGTTCGGAACGCAGTCTTGCAAATATCTTCTGATTTAACTCGGACCTGATGATATCCGGACCGCAAATCCAGCTTCGAGAATACCCTCGCGCCACTAAGCTGCTTGAACAATTCGCCAATGCGAGGGATCAGATACTTGTTCTTAATAGTCACCCGGTTTAATTCTCGATAATCGATACACATCCTCCTTGTGCCATCTTTCTTCTTTACTAGAAGAACTGGAGCTCCCCAAGGTGAATTGCTGCTGCGAATTCAACCCTTCTCTAGCAATTTGGTAACCTGCTTCTTGACTTCTTCCAATTCCACTGGTGCCATGGGATAGTACGCCTTTGAGACTGGCGCTGCACCAGGAACAAGATCAATCGCGAACTCCACATCTCGTTTTGGCGGTAAACCTGAGATGTCCTCGAACACGTCCATGAAATCTCGAACTATAGCTGGCGCTTCTTCCTTATCAACTTCCATCAACGAAAGAATATTGTTTGTCAGCCTAGCCCTAAACTCGACTGGCCCGACAGAACTGCTCCCTCCAACAAAAACAAACTCCGGATGTCCGGGAATCTGGAAAATCGCTTTCTTTGCCCTACAATCCATGTGAGCGTGGAAAGTGCTGAGAAAATCCATTCCCAAGACAACTTCATAACTGCCAGTATCGATCACCAAGAAATCTGCAAAACATAAACTGGTAAGCAATGAAACGGAGAGAACCAAGGTAATAGAACGACCATGAAACAAGGAAATGAAACAAGACCAGGACTCCAAGTTACTTAAATAGAGTACCGCATTGTAACCATGCTGCAGTTCATAGTTACAATCACATAACTCTATTCAAATCGCCCAAATCCTAGTATCAGAATCAAAGGAATAGGACGGAAAAAACAATAGGGAACCAAAAGAATTTCAACCCGAGATGCAAAGTTGTTTGCATATCGTCAGGACAGGGGTCAAGAGAAAGATATGATTCAAGAAATCCGTGATTAGGAACTTGTTCTGCCATATTGTTATCATGATTCAAGAATCATGATAACAATATGGCAGAACAAGTTCCTAATCACGGATTTTCTGATTCGTGTATTGGGTCCAATACCCAACTACAAAAGAATCAAACCCGATTAACCTAAAACCTGTCTCTGATACCAAACAAACCCTGTCACGCCCAGCTTCCCAAAGTGCGCTAAGATAGGCACGTGACAGAGCCAACCATGCTACCTGTGAATAGGAAAAATCCCTCCACAGTCACATTACGATTGTAGAGATATCAAGAACAGGAAAGTAAATAAACTATCTAGTACATGTCCATAAGCCAGAATAAACGAGTCAAGAAATAATATGCGGAAGCAATAAATCCAAGTAACAATAACATATGGAAAGTAAGGAAATAACTAACTGGATACTAACAGGATCCTCACTGCTCGGCCTGACGGCGGAAATACTCTTGATCAGCCTGTGACAAAGGTAGAGAATCTGGGCCATGCAAAATCCAGACGTCAGTGCGTCATAATATCAAGCAATAATAAAATTAAGGAGTAGCAAGGCATGAAGGTACGAGTATGAACGGTAAAACAGGTATAACAGTAATATAAATAATGACAGTGAAGGGTAAGGCACAGGTGATGTGCAATAAGTAATCTAAACTGGTCTACTGGGTTAACTACTTTCAAGTCTTTGAAATCAATTTGATGAATCATCGATATAACTCAATAGTATCCCGTGCATGCCCGGGACCACGGTCAAGATTCTCGGGCTGAATCCGAGACGTGCCGCTAGGCAGTAAAAGGTAGTATGTAGCGATGAATGATGTCAGCAGCAGCATCCCGGGGCTGGCCTAGCCCGTAAGACTGATCAGTAAAGGCATCGAACTGTCGAGTTACAAGTCAGGTTTCATCATTGATTTCCCCATATCCCCAGGTTATGTGTTCAAGTCGGGTATTGATAAATCTGGAGCTAATGCCAATACAGGATCAAGCAGGTACAGGTTTGTCTGAATAGACAACAGGAAATGTCCATAGGGACAACAGGTCAAGATTGTAAGCATTTGTAACAAGATCAGGTAATAAGTCAAGTAGTAATATATCAGGTAGTGTACATGTATCAAGTCATGTCAAGTAGTGGTGTATCAGGTCATGTCAAGTAGTGTACAGGTGTCAATGGGTGCTCATAATCAAACTGTAGCAAGTATTGAATCAAGGTGAAAGTACGGATGTACAATAAAAGCATGGATGCACAAATATCGATCAGGGGTCACATCATGACTAAGTAGGATGCACAATTATCAAGCATGGTGCACTAATACAACAGTAACATGAAATAATATGGTCTCGACGTGCAACTAGATATGTAATAAACCGTACGGATACAGACGGATACTATAAAACTGTAAATCGGTAAAATTTGTTGAATATTAAAACACAAGCACTATTATTTATTAAATAGATATTGACATAATAATATTAACATGGATAACATATTCAAACCAATTAATAACTATAAAAGCGGTATTGATTAACCATGCACAAGAAAGTTCCGTTCAGAAATTCAGCGTCACCCTGATTTGTAAAATAGCTTAAAAATAACAAACGTTCTCCAAAAGGGACGTGTCTTATACCAAAACAAAGATAATTCAATAAGATTTTCATTTTTATAATTATAAGCATCTCGGGTTGTCCCTACAAAAAGGTATGAACATTCGAAATTGAAAGTTTGCTGCTGGAATTTCTCTGGACAGCAGTTTAGAGAAATTTTCATTTGCGTTTTACGTTATTTAAACAATTTATTTTATTAATAAATATTTCATAAATTTATAGTATTCTGAGTTATCTTCGTAACGAACTAAAGAACGTATACTAATGATTTTTCTATGATTTATAATGAATTTTATAAGGTATAGTGTACAGTAAATTTCAGATTTGTCGTATCCGCTTTACAACGACGTTTCATGTGTAAATTATAATAATTTTAAATGTATAACATTATAAAATGCAGATTATAAACTAATTAAAGATAATAATAAGAAATATTACGACGATATAAATTTTAAATGATATGGATGCAAACGGGTATCACATAATCGTAAAATGATAAACTAACAAGTGCGGAACATATAACTAAGCAATATGAAATGTAACTATTCAATTTGATGTAGTATATGATAGTATAGTATGTAACAAGATAAGTTTTCATGACCTAGATCTGAAATGATATGAATGGATGCAAACGGAATATCGAAAAGTTATAAAACTGAATATGGGGTGCATGATTTTAAATACAGGTATTCCATTGTTACAATAGATGCGTGTAAACTAATGCAGCATGTAATTAAGATTGGTTTGCATGCCCTAAATCTGAAATACACTATACAAATGTAAACGGAACGTCGAAAGGCTGTAATATGAAACATGTGATACTTGATTTAAAATACAGGTGTGATATTTATTTAAATAGGTATATAATGGGTTATATAACATGTAGCAAGATTAACTTGCCTAGACGGAACAAGAACGGATGTGTACGGAACGTCCTTCATCGGCGAAATGTCGCGACGCGCGCACGGTACACGGAACGATTCCAAACAACGCACGAGAGTGATCACGCAAGTCAGGTACGTTCACTGGATCACCCGGATCATCAGCGACGAGCACGGCTCCGACGGTGATCACCGAAATCAAGACACAAGATCAAGAAAAAGAAAGAAGAAAGAAGAAGAAGAAGTAAGAAGAAGAGGTTGTGTAATAAATAAGGAAAATTAAATAAATAAAAAATATATATAAATATAAATATGCAGAGGAGATAGAAAAAGGGGCTGTTAGTTTGATACGAAATTAGTTTAGATTTAAATTTAAAAAATCTTTTATTAGTTAACTTAATTTTAATTTGTATCAATTTATAAAATTAATATTATATAAATAAAATTTAATATTCTGGTAAATACAAACATAGTCCAAAACATGCCCGGATCGGGTCTAAAATTCAGTTTTAAAATACGAAAAAATATACATGTCGACCAAAATAAAAAATGAATGTCCGGATAACGAAAAATGCATATCCCCAAGAACGGATGCACGTACGTGCGCGTAGCCATCCAAATAAGTCCGTTTGACTGAACGGGATGAGAACAAGATGCGTGGATGCTACGACAGGGTCAGGGGTATCTTGCAGACCATGCTAAATATTTTTAAAATATTTTACTTGATTTTAAATGTTATATTAAAAAATACAGATGCCAGATAAATTGCCAGTATGCACTAAACATGAAAATGCACCAGTCTACGTAACAAGTCAGGATAATTCATAAACATGAATTAAGACAGGTTTCAAGAAAGCGAGTCGAGTAAAATGCAAATACAAATGTCAAAATACTATTCGCACCCAAAACACAGTAAACCAAGAAACTACCATAAATAAGTAAATACTTGAGCTGGAATTGGTATAATGAACTAGGGTATTACACAAAGCCTGCTAAATATGGACCAAGCAGTGAAGCTGCTCAGTTGCCTCTTGGGGAGGGCTTAGATCCCTGGCGTCGTGTGGTAGTGAATTACCAGCCGGGGATAGCCGAGTAGGGTAGCCGCTGTGCTACCTCTTAGGGAAGGCTTAGATCCCTAGCATTGTGGGGTAGGGAACTACTGGCCAGGGATAACCGAGCAAGGGCGGGCCCGGTTTCCTCTTGGTGAGGGCTTTGATCCTTAGCGCGGGAGAGGCCGTAAAAGGCCTACTAAGGACGGGCCGAGCAGGGTTGCTGCCCGGTGCCTCTTGGCAAGGGCTTTGATCCTTAAGGACGGGTCGAGCAGGGTTGTTGCCCGGTGCCTCTTGGCGAGTGCTTTGATCCCTGGTGTTGTAGGGTGGGGAACTATCAGCCTGGGATAACCGAGTAAGGCCGGGCCCGGTTGCCTCTTGGTGAGGGCTTTGATCTTTAGCGTAGGAGGGGCCGTAAGAGGCCTACTAAGGACGGGCCGAGCAGGGTTGCTTCCCGGGGCCTCTTGGCAAAGGCTTTGATCCCTGGCATTGTAGGGTAGGGAACTACCAGCGAGGGATAATCGAGCAAGGGTGGGCCCGGTTGCCTCTTGATGAGGGCTTTGTCCTTAGCGCGAGAGGGGCCGTAAGAGGCCTACTAAGGACGGGCCGAGCAGGGTTTCTACCCGGTGCCTCTTAGCGAGGGCTTTGATCCTTAAGGATGGGCCAAGCAGGGATACTGCCCGGTGCCTCTTGGCGATGACTTTGATCCCTGGCGTTGTGGGTAGGGAGCTACCGGTCAGGGATAACCGAACAGGGTTGCTGCCCGATTGCCTCTTGATGAGGGATTTGATCCTTAGTACGGGAGGGGCCATAAGAGGCCTGCTAAGGATGGGCCAAGCAGGGTTACTGCCCGGTGCCTCTTGGCGAGGGATTTGATCCTTAAGGACGAGCCGAGCAGGGTTACTATCCGGTGCCTCTTGGCGAGGGCTTCGATCCCTAGCGTCATGAGGTAGTGAACTACCAGCCGGGGATAGCCAAGTAGGGTAGTCGCTCGGCTGCCTCTTGATGAAGGCTTCGATCCTTAACGTGGGAGGGGCCGTAAGGGGCCTACTAAGGATGGACCGAGCAGTGAAGCTGCTCAGTTGCCTCTTGGCGAGGGCTTCGATCCATGGCGTTGCAGGGTAGGGAACTACCAGCCATGGATAACCGAGCAAGGGCGAGCCCGGTTGCCTCTTTTTGAGGGCTTCGATCCCTGGCGTTGCGGGGTAGGGAGCTACCAGCCGGGGATAACCGAGTAAAGGCAGGCCCGGTTGCCTCTTAGTGAGGGCTTTGATCCTTAGCACGGGAGGGGTCATAAGAGGCCTGCTAAGGACGGGCCGAGCAGGGTTGCTGCCCAGTTGCGCAAGAATTCGTCCGACCCTCCAGACATGTGAACATCGGGAAGGGTAATAGTCACAGACGACACCTGTCAGGGACGCACGGGGGGGGGGAGGCGGAAAGTTTCGGGAAGCCGCGTCAGTTTCGCCACGTGGCGGCGTGGCATTGGAGTAGCTGCCGCAATTCCCAAGATTCGCGCCGGTACGCGCGAGAATCTGGGTCCTTGAAGATTTTTCTTGGGGTTATAAATAAAGAAGGAGATGGCAGCTCCTTCGGTACCGCTTTCTTTTGAGATGACTGGGCATGTGTATTTGATTGAAGAGATCATCTCCCTTGGTGATGTCTCTTTGTACGACCAATCTCTGGCCGAGGATGGGTACCGGGGAGTGGTTCAGTGCCTCGAGGATCACTTTGGCCGGCTTCTCCCTAGGCGGTCGTCCCTGCTTCAGATGTTTATGTACGCGATCTAGAGGAGGTCCCTGGGTCTGGATAACCCCTTCACCGAGGAGCTTCTGGATGAAGCGCTCGATAAGGTGCGTTCGATCTTCCTGCTCGGCCTCATCTCGAAAGCCAGGCACGACCGATCCTTGGCTCTCATTCTGGAGTGTTTCAAGATGAGGTGCAGCATGGGCCAAGGCTCAGCGGACGGAGCGTCGGGTGCCTCTGTGGCATCCCGGGTCCGCGTGCGGCGTCGTCGGGAGTGGGCTTTTGCGGCTAGGGCCCGGCTGACGGAAATCTACTCCGAGTATCACCAGGAATACTTCCTTGATCCCGTTCTACCTTTGTTGCAACTTTATCTTTTTCTGTAAGGCTAAGGAGCCCATAGTACCTTTTGGATGAATAAGACTCTTCCTTTGTAATGTTCTAGCGTTCCCTTCTTATTATTTAAATGGAAAAGACATTTTACATTGTCTTTGTGAAAGAAGAGGTACACACTCGTAGGTATCCATTTCACTGGTACAGCTTGAGCTTCCCGGCGTTGTAAGGCTGTGGAAACTTGCGTCCGTCCGCGTCTTGCAAGCAGTAGGCTCCGCCGGGAAGTACCTCGGAGACGAGGAAAGGACCATCCCATTTCGGGGAAAACTTATGCAGCCTGCCTTGATCGACGAATTCATTTCGCCTCAGGACCAGGTCCCCGGTCTTGAAGAAACGACGCTTGACTCTTGCGTTGTAGTATCGGGTGGTTTGCTGTTGATAAGCAGCAGCTCTGATCTGAGCCCGGTCTCGTTTCTCCAACAAGATGTCTAGGTTAGTCCGTAGTGCCGTGGTGTTTGCTTCGCCGTCGAAGTGTTCGACCCGGTGACTGGGTAGCCCGATCTCCACTAGGACCATTGCCTCGGTCCCGTAGCAGAGGCTAAAAGGGGTTTCCCCGGTGAGGGTCTTCTTTGACGTGCGCAGGGCCCATAAGACCCGGGGCAATTCCTCGACCCAACTGCCTTGGCGTCCTTCTGTGCGGGTCCTAAGACCTCGGAGGACGTCCCGGTTAGCAACTTCGGCCTGCCCGTTGCATTGGGGATGTGCGACCGCGGCAAACTTCATGAGGATATGATATTCATTGCAGAAATCCTTCACTTTCTCGTTTTCGAAGTTTATCCCATGGTCGGTGATGATACACCTTGGGATGCCGAAGCGGAGTATCACGTTGTTCTGCAAGAACTTGATAGTCGTGGCGGCTTCGGGTTTCCTGATGGGGATGGCCTCGATCCACTTCGTGAAGCAATCTACTACGACAAGGACATACTTGTGCCCGCCCGTACCGGTAGGGAACTGGCCTATCATGTCCAATCCCCACTGGGTAAACGGCCATGGGGAGGTTAGGGCGGTCAGCTCGGTAGCCGGGAGGTGAGGTATGCTTCCGTGGAGTTGGCAACTCTTGCATCTCCTGAAGAGCTTCTGGGCGTCTTGGTGAATAGTTGGCCAGTAATACCCTTGGAGCAATGCCTTCTGGATCAAGGTGCGGGCCCCTTGGTGTGTGCCGCCGACCCCTTCGTGGATTTCTCAGAGGGCGTAGTCGGATTCGTGGGGGTCAACGCACCGGAGCAGGGGCTGAGTGAAGGACTTCTTGTAAAGGTTCCCGTTGCTCCAGACGAAGTGACGGGCTTTGGCTCAGAGACGGCGGGCTGCTCCCTGATCTTCTGGGAGCGTACCTTCCCTTAGGAATTCCACGAGGGGCTTCCTCCAGTCTTGACCCTCTTGCTGGGCTGTGTACACATGAAGTATTGTCGCCCCGTTTTCCATACTGGGCCGTGGCAAAGTCTCGAAGAGGATAGATCGCTTGTTGTTGGCTGAGTAGGATGAAGCCAGCTTACTCAGGGTGTCGGCTTGGGCGTTAAGTTGCCTGGGTATTTTCTCTACCTGGACTTCGTCGAAGTTCTTTCGAAGTTTTCTTACCTCGGCCAGGTACTTCACCATTAGATGTTCCCGAGCCTCGAAGTGGCCGGTCACTTGGCCAACGACTAGGGCTGAGTCACTGTGGATCCGAATTGTTTTCAGCCCCAGCTCAGAGGCCATGCACAGTCCAGCCAGCAGGGCCTCGTATTCTGCCGCGTTGTTTGAGGCCTTGAATCCGAGCTTTAGAGAGCACTCCATTTCTGCCTCGTTCGGGCTCCGAATGATGAGGCTGGTACCACAGCCTTCCTCGGTTGAGGACCCGTCGACGTAAATGACCCACTCAGGGACTGAGTCGGGTCTCCCCACGATCGGGTGTTGAGCCGCGAGGGTCGACATGGGCTCCGGTTCCTTACCAAGGATGGTGCACTCGACGATAAAGTCGACCAGCGATTGTGCTTTGATGTCCTGCCTAAGGCGATATTTTATGTCAAACTGGGACAAATCCCACCTCCACTTCTCTAAGCGGCGCGAGGATTCGGGTAAGGCAAGGATATCCCCTAGCGGGCGTTCGGTAAGAACGAGGATGGTGTGCACCTGGAAGTAGTGTCGTAGCTTTCTTGAGGCCACGATGAGTGCCAAAACGATCTTCTCTATGGCTGAGTACCTCGTTTCTGCGTCTTTGAAGACGTGGCTCATGTAGTATACCAGCTTCTGCGCTCCGTCGACTTCTCGAACAAGTACTGAGCTTGCTGCTTGGTCGGATACCGCCAGATATAGTGATAGCTCGTTTCCTTCAATTAGTCGGGTGAGCAGCGGTGGCGTCGCAAGGTGCTTCTTTAATTGGTCAAAGGCGGTCTGGCACTCTTCTGATCACTCAAACCTCGGGATCTTCCTTAGAGCTTTGAAGAATGGGAGGCACTTCTCCCTAGACCTCGACATGAAACGGCTCAGAGCGGCTACCCGCCCTGTTAGTCGCATGATCTCGACGTTGGTCTTGGGCGTGGTCATGTTGAGGATAGCGTCGATTTTTTCTGGGTTAGCTTCGATCCCACGGTGGGTGACCATGAAACCGAGGAACTTTCTCCCGGTGATCCCGAATGCGCACTTGGCGGGGTTCAGTTTCATCTTGAACTTGCGGAGTACCTAAAAGGCCTCGCCCAGGTCCTTGGCGTGGTCGGTCGACGAGACAAATTTGACGAGCATATCGTCGACGTAAACTTCCATGTTCCTGCCGATCTGTGGCTTGAACATGCGGTTGACCAACCGTTGGTACGTAGCTCCGGCGTTCTTGAGGCCGAAAGGCATCACCTTGTAGCAGTATACCCCCCGATCCGTTGTGAATGAGGTAAGATCTTCGTCTGCCGGATTCATACGGATCTGATTGTAGCCGGAGAAGGCATCCATGAAGATCAATAGCTCGTGGCCTGCCGAGATGTCGACGAGCTGATCTATCTGAGGGAAGGGATAGGTGCCTTTGGGGCAGACCTTGTTGAGGTCGGTGAAATCGACGCACATGCGCCACTTCCCGCTTGACTTCTTGACCAGAACTACGTTCACCAGCCACTCCGAATAGGGTACATTCCGAATGAAGTTGGCGGTGAGGAGCCGATCCACTTCGTCTTCGATAGCCTTCTGTTTGACCGGGGCGAAGCTTCGCTTTTTCTGCCTGACGGGTCGGGCCGTAGGATCAACCCCAATCTTATGAGATATGATTTTGGGGTCGATCCCAGGCATGTCAGCAGGCGCCCAGGCGAAAACGTCGGAGTTGTTCCTGAGGAAATGAACCAGGTCATCTCGCTAAGTTCCTGTCAGAAGCGATCCGATCTAGACGATCTTTTTGCTCGTCTCGAGTGTCCAGAGAACCCCTGATATCACCTTCACCCTCGACATCATCGGTTGGCTGCCCAGACGAAAATGTTGCGGTGAAGCATACATTTGCAATCCGCTGGTCTCCATAGACCCGACCTATCCCGCCCTGATTGAGAGGGAATTTCATCGCCAGGTGGTAGGTCGATATCTGGGCCCGGAAGGAGTTCAGCGTTGGGCGGCCGAGGAGGTTGTTGTAGGCCGATGGGATTCTTGCTATGATGAATTCCACAGGCACTGTTCGTGTGCGGCCGGCCTCCCCGACATTAAACTGCAGAGTGACTACCCCTTCCACCGGGATGGAATGGTTGGTGAATCCTGAAAGGACGTGGGAGGTCGGCCTTAGGTCTGCTGGGGTGATCCCCATACACAGAAAGCAGTCGTAGAAGAGAATGTCCGCTGAGCTACCCAAGTCGACCAGTATCCTGTGCACCTCGTATTGGTGGACTCGAGCCGTGATCACCAGAGGGTCGTTGTAGGGCAGGGATATGCCGTGGAAGTCCCCGTCGTCAAAAATGATTGGCTCGGTCTCCCTGGCCTTCTTCCTCGGGCGGCTGTCGGCCTCCACAGCTAGCGCGGGGTGCTGAGTCTCGTAGGAACTCGACGGACCCGCCGCTGACATGACCATGATTTTTGATGAGCCTCGGTTTCTTTCGGTGAGGTTTCTTATGTCTCCTGGCGAGGTCGTTTTTGAGTTTCCGTGGCAAGTCCCGCGTGCGCGACCCCGTCGAGGAAGGGGATGCCGGTCATGCCTGGGAGCAGGCGAGCTGACCTCCACCGTCTCGGGAGGGACAGGGGTGCGACGAGACTCGGGGCGAAGCTCTCTGGCGTAAGACCTCGGAGTTGAATAGCGGGGCGCCCAGCGGGTCCCAGAATATATTGACTAGGGAGATCTGCGACCGTGGGAGTTAGCGAGGCGATGGTCGGCAGTGCCGACAAGAGCAGAGTCTTCTCTCCCTCTGTAGGGGTCCTGGTCCCGAGGTGGGGGAGCGGTGACCTAAGGAGCTTGCCCCGCCGTTTGGACATGGACGAGCGCGTCCACGACGGACGCGAGTCGATCTATCCGGACGGCTAGAGTGTTGATAGCGTTCGGGGGAGGAGATTCGTCCGCGCCTCCGTTGTGGGGGAGGCGGCGGCTAGTGCTTGGATCGTCGTGGTGATCGCCAGCCATTGGGTTGAAATCGGAAGATGAACTTTTGTTTTAGTGGAATCAAGAGATTCCCACAGACAGTGCCAGCTGACGTGCTTCGGATCACGTCAAAATGTTCCTTCCGTTGATCCCTTCGTGTGCTGATGGATGGCTGGGATTTGGTTGGAGGTTGACTCCTGAAGCTTGTGGATCTCAATGGGCTGTGGTTTTGAGGTTGAGCCGAGTTACCTGTAAGGAAGTCCCGAGGTGGTTGTACCACCGAGGACCCTCCGACGATCAAGTTAGTGGTGCAAGTCGAGCAGAATAGCGGCTTAGTGAGGAAAGAATTGCTTACTTGAGTCGTCTGAAAGGAGAGTTTATGTAGCGGTGGCAACAGGCAGGCAGATGTGAGAATCACGCCGGCCGTTACGCCCCTGACGTCACGTCCGCATGATAGACGGGATCTCCCATTAATGGTGAGACAGGCTAGTTAATGGAGGATCATGATGGCGTGGGACGTGGCCGATGGATATCTCACGCATGGCGAGATTCGCCGAGGCGGAGCGGAAGCACCTGTGAATGATGCCGTTGGTCGGTCGATGGGATCAAGGAATATGAGCTCGGCGGGAGGCTCGGGACCGAGCGGGAGGCCGAGCTATCTTGGTTCTGTGGTAGCCCGGAGGCGAGCTGAGAGGACCGAAAAGGCCAATTGTGCAGGGGGCTCGGAGGTGAGCCAACGGTTTGTTTGTAAGACGAGCATAGGAGTGGTCTGGTCGGCCACTGCAGGTCCTTTCTTGCAAGTTTCGGGACACGTCATCTGCCACGTGTCTTGATCTGGGAGATCACCGATATCGAGAATCATCAGATGGTATAGTCATTTAAAACATGAGATTTATGACAAGAAGTTTACAACTTCCAGCCATACAACCAACATAAGATGAGGAAAGACCAACAATATTAATATCTGTTAAATGAAAGAGGAGAGATGCGTGCTATATGAGTCACAAATGACTCCCCAAAAATGTCCCAAGAACAAAAATATGATACCACATAATTTCTTGTAATATGAATCCAACACCATCCGAAATTACCCGTGAATCTCTTCTTCAGAACTAACCACCGAACTGACCTTCTACATTTTTCGCAACCTTTTCAAATTCGACGGAATGGCTGTTTTCATCTCGTTTGAGTATGTGAAAAGTCTCAGGCTTTCATCCGATTTGTTGTGGTTCGGAGGATTGATAAACCAGCCACTAGGGTCCGGCTTTGCCTAGATTGACCAAATAAAAATATTGTGTTTATGCAACAAGTCACATGAGAAAAATTTAAGACATCGGTATATACAAGAACCCAAAGGAAACATCGATCTAATACAAAACAAGGGTTTTGCCGGCCTACACATAGATGTTTTCAAGACAACAAGAATATATTTAAAATTTATGAAATCTCTACATGCCTTGTTCTCCTCATCAAATTCAACCTATAAATACCCCTTCAAACTATACATTTCTAATCATCAAACACAATGTCTAACTCTCTCATTCTCTTCTTTTTCCTTCTCATCTCTACTACTCTCCCTCTCAATGAAGGATTCACTAGTCATCTCATCCATAGAGACTCCCCAAACTCTCCATACCACAACCCTTCTCTCTCTAAATTCGATCGTCTCCGTGCTTCTTCTCAGCGATCAATTTCCCGTGCGGAACGTTTCCGTTCCCTCGCAAGCGGGTCGTTTGACTCCAAACTTGTCCCTAACGACTTTGAATATCTGATGACCATTTACATCGGTACTCCACCATTCATGGTGGTCGCCATCGCCGACACTGGCAGTGATCTGATCTGGGCACAGTGCAAACCCTGCGTCAGCTGCTATAACCAGACTGACCCGATGTTCGATCCGAAGGGCTCGTCGACCTACACTAATATTTCTTGCAAGGCTGATATCTGCTCGGCTTTGCCTGAGTTTACTTGTAGTAACAGCTCTAATTGTGAGTACGGCTATTCCTATGGCGATGGTTCTTATACCGTAGGAATTTTGTCGACGGAGACTTTTACACTCGGGACTCCCGGTAGTAACGGGACGGCTTCCTTACCGAAGATTCTGTTTGGGTGCTCGCATGTGAGCAATGGGACGTTCGAGAATGCTGGTAATTAATAAACCATTTTATTTGAAACACTTAATAAGGAATTCTAATGAAATTGCATATTTAAACCTACGCTTTAATTTTGCACATCAATATATTATTAAAATATAAGAGTTTAGTCTGAATTCATCTTCTACTAGATATGGAATCGGAAGGTTTTGATATGTTTGGCTAGGTACGTATGATGGGAACCTCATGGACTTTCAATCTCATCAAAATCAAAATTTATGTGTTTGTTTTAGCCGGTAATTTTCTTCTTTAATAATGATGAACCATACTTTCAGTGAGAAAACATATATAGAGTTGAAATTTCAGTTAAAAAATTATAATTTTGAACAATGTCATCAAAGCGGATAAAGCACAGAATAATGATATATAAAGCCACAATTACAACCAAGCACATAATTAAGAGCATCTACATGTACGCATAGTCACAAATTCGTCGTTCGGGAATAATTCGGCGAGGTCGAAAATTCGGATTCGGAGAACTATTCGGAAAAAATCGGTAGGTATTCGGGAAAGATTCGGTAAGTGTTCGGGAAATGTTCGGGAAGGATTTCGAGCAATAAATTAATATATGAGACGCTAGGTTTTGATTTTGTGAATTATTTGCTGTTTTTTTGAATTATTCGCTGTTTTTCACATAATTCGGGAATAATTCGCGAATAATTCGGGAATAATTCGCGAATAATTCGGCCAGTTCGGCAATGGCGATTAATTCGGAGATTAATTCGTCTGATCAAAAATTCGCGAATTATTCGCGAACTCGGCGAATAATTCGCGAATTATGTGACTATGCATGTACGTACTTGGGAACTGCACTAATTAACTATATATAGCACGGTTGGACAGCCAACCTAAATTCTTTGCAACCTCCAAAATATCGAGGGTCAAGAAATATAAATATTATTCTAATGATTAAATTAAATTTATAACTGTGCGTCCCTCGTTCGTTCGTGAACATTAAATTTAAGACTAATGATTGTTTTGTACATCGGACAAACAGACGACGGCCTAGTCGGCCTCGGTGGTGGGACCTTATCCCTTGTCTCCCAGTTGGGCCCTACCATCGACCACAAGTTCTCCTACTGTCTACTCCCATACTCCGACAACACCTCAAGCAGTCTCCTAACCTTCGGCAACGACAACTTCGTCAGCGTGGGCCCCAACGCCTTCAGCACCCCGATCATCACCCGCGACGGCCCCGAAAGTACTTTCTACTTCCTCTCTCTTGAAGGCTTCACCGTCGGTAACAACTCCGTTTTGTTCCCTACGTCCAACCAGGGGAACATCATAATAGATTCCGGGACTACGCTCACGATCCTCGATGACAGATTGGCAAAACCTCTTCTTGATATGTTAACTCTAGTTATTAAGTATCCGAAAGTGAAGGTCCCAATGGACATTTTTGATTTCTGTATCGACGTGTCGAATGCGACTGAAAGCGATTTGGATCTGCCCGACGTGACGTTCGAGTTTAAAGACGCACCAATGAAGTTGGCGCCGGTGAATACGTTCGTGGAGGTTACTGACGGCGTGCTTTGTCTTGCCATTGTGTCTAGTGGAGGTGACGACGGTATAAGTATATTTGGGAATTTAGGGCAGCAGAATTTTCATTTAGGGTATGATCTTGGAACTAAGAGGTTGTCATTTGCTCCTGCTGATTGTTCCAAGTTCTAGAGATCATAACAATTGTGTTTCTTTTACTGTAATAATTAGTAAGTGTTTCTCTCATCAGAGGAAAAATATATTAAAAATATATAAAAATAAAATTTTGTATTGAACCATGAAATGGTCTATACGAGCCTTGTGTTGAAAAATGCATGTTTCATTTATTAGATGAATACAATGGAGTTGCATAAAGCAGTTCATGCATGAAGCAAACGATGCGCGCAGAGATGATTTCTATAGCGTAAGTAAACGCATATCAAACTTGTACCTTTGAGTGCGGACCTTGAATCGATTGAAGTAGTCGGTCAAACAATCATATCCAAAAGTAGGCATATTTTCATGGATTTGATGATCCTTTTTGGCCTTCCAAGACTCTTTCACTGCTCTTAAAGTGCTCAAAGGTCCGGAGATTTCGTCACGGCACAAACCGTAGCCATTTTATCATCACAGTCGTAAAAAAATTGGTCACGGTGTGAACCATAACCAATTGCATAATGTGGCGGCCCCACAACTTGGCACGATAAAACCCAACTTCCCACCCAAAATTCCATGGAATCCCTAATTTTCTTCCCTCCCCTGCCCAAAAAATTTCTCCCGCCTCCGCTCCTTCTCGTCGTCGATCGATCAATCGAAACCCTCCGGTGTCGAGGCTCCTCTCCTCCGGAGCACAAAGTTTGCCTCCGGAGCTCACCGTCGTTGCTCGAAAACACCCTGGCCATTGCCTCTGGATCGAGCTCGTCGAAGCTCAACACCGATCAATACTTGCTCGTCGAAGAGATAAGTATAAATTAATCGTTTAAATTTTTTTTGTTTAATTTTAATTGTTTTGTTCGATTGATCCCATAAATTTTGTTGTCGCGTGTTGTTGCTGTTACTGCTGCTTCTGTTGTTATTGGTATTGATGGTCTTTTTGTTTTTGTTGTTGTTGTTGTTGCCGAGCCCCCCTCGAGTTGGCCGGTCGAATATTGGTTAGGGTTTGGATTTCGGTTGGGGGTTAATTAGGGTCGACCGGGTTAGGGTTAGGGTTAGGGTTTTGGGATTAGGGCTGGGTTAGGGGTATGATTAGGGTTAGGGTTAATGGTAGGGTTAATTATGGATAATGGTTGGGGTTTAGGGTTCGGATCCGGGTAATTTGGCAAATTTTTATAGGTAATTTATTGAAAAGCAACAACAGTTTATGGTATTTTAGTGCAAAACAACAATAGTTAATGGTATTTGAGTGAAATTTATAGTAATTTAGTTAATTCAAGTATATGAATAGTTTATTTAAATTTGTTAAGGTGGTTTAGTGAAAAACCAACAATAATTAAGGGTATTTTAGTGTACTTTACTGAAATTGAAAGAATAGGTTGACCTCGTTAAGGTAGTTTAGTGAAAAAACAACAATAGCAAAAGGTAGTTTAGTGAAACATTATAAGGTATTTTATAGTAATTTAATAAATGTGTGTCTGTGTGTATGCTTATATGTGTGTATGTGTGTGCATACACATACACAAACAAAAGCGCGCACGCACGCACACAGAGAGAGACACACACACATACAAATAAGGCCAAAACTTAATTCATAATTATTCTTCTCTACATAGAACTCTTGTCAAACCCTAACCCTAACCCCAGATATACATATTCAGATATACGAAAACCGACACACACGCACAAACACACAGGCACATATGAACAAGGCTAAACCCTAATTCATCATCATTCTCCTCTACATTGAACCCTTATCAAACCCCATCCTAACTTTTTTCCTAAATCCAAAATTTTAAACTCGAATAAGAAAACCCTCATCTTTAAAAAAAAATTACCCTAAACTTAGAACTTCAAAACCTTATATTTGAAACGTAAACGTAAAACCAATCCAAATTAAATCTTAAAATAAGTGCATGACATTCAATGATAATATGAAATTTCTATATTCTCATCGATAATTAATCATATGTGAAAATAAAAACGTGACATAGTTCCCGTCTATCGGTTAACATACGTTTGGTGTTCGTCGTGATATAAAACTACACGAAAGTTGTTAAACACCGGACATTATTGTTCGGCTTCTAACAACCGTTGCATAGTCTATATGACGACAATTAATATTCGATCGTATGATAACGGATAGATTTTTCATGTGTGGACAAATTAGGAATGTATAAAACAGACACATGCATTCACTTGTGTTTTTCATTCGTTTTGGGATATTTCGCCGATACCTTTCTACCGGTTCTCCGTATACAACGATAGATTAGATGTTCATTTCAATGGTTTTTCACAGTATTGAACGATTATTTGTTCTATTACAGTGTATTCGGAGAACAGCGGAGAAGTGCTGCAGAAATTTTCTCGAAACGGATGAAAGCACAAGTGAATAGGTGTATGCTTTATACATTCTTAATGGGATATGTGCCTTACCCCTACAGCCGTTAGTCTTGACATCCAATAAAAAACATTTAATATTATCATCATCTTTTTCGGAAGAAGAATCCAACTCTTGAGTTTTGAGATTAGAAAAAGAAAGTTCTCAATAAGAGTTTGAGGAGAGCTCAATCCAATAACAATTGAAACCAAACTTAACGAAGTCATCAATTAAACCTAACACTAACGCTCTTTATTATCCGTGTATCTTGTATTTGGAACGAAATCTTAATTCCATGACTCTTATCTATAAGAACCTTACTACGTTCTATTTCCTTCCAATATGGCATTCCCGTACCTCCACGACAAGAGTTAGATGTACGTCGATATTTTCTAGAGAGCCACTGATTTTTTCCTTAACGGTGTTTAATTTTTCACCAATTTTACCTATGCACGTCTTGAGATACCGAAAAAGGAAATCTATTGGATGTTAAGTTACACATCATGAAAAAAGGTTTCGTTAGAGATTACACTAAGTGGGATATTCATGGAGAAAAGGATGATGGAAGGCCAGTGCAAAAGACATCTAAGCGGAAACTAAAGAGTGGTAACGGATAGTAGAAGAAGAGGAGGAATGATAGTTTGAACAAGACGAAACCGTCGAAGACGATGATGCTGTGTTCGCGCCGGTTGATATCCTGGATGGGCTTATAAATGCCGCTAGACTTCCTAATGATACGGAAAGCACTGGACCCACATTATTGGAGAAGTACAAGGATTCCTCGAAAATCCCTCTATATCTAAATTGCAAAAGGTTTTTGATACTATCCTTTTTCGTACTTCTCTTCCAGGTCAAGTGCAAGAACAGATGGAGTAACCGGTCTTTCACCGATCTCTTAGTATTACTGAAGGAAGCTTTTCCTGACGGAAATGAAATGCCACCGAGCTGGTACGAGGCACAAAAGATAATCACAAATATCGGCATAAAGTGTGAGAAGATACATGCATGCGAGAATGACTGTGTTTTGTTATATAAAGAACACGCCGCACTCAAAAGCTGCCCAGTGTGCGGGAAAAGTCGATCCAAGCATAAAAAAGACTCCCGTTCGAGTGATATGCCTTTGAAGATTCTTCATTATTTTCCGTTAATACCGAGACTGCAACGGTTATTTATGTGTGATGAGACGGCGTCCGAAATGCAGAGGTATTATAAAGTGTCTTGTGAAGAGGGAAAATGAGTTATCTTAGAGATTCAATATCGTGGAAAGTTTTAGATGAAAAACATCCTTCGTTCGGTGCAAATCTTCATAACGTGAGGCTGGAGTGTAAGTGCACGGCAGCGCCCCGGCCGTCTGTCCGAGGCCAAAATGCGGAAAACAAAAACTTTTCTTTAACTTAGAAACCGGCGCTACCGCGGACTATAAACCCGGATTGGACCATTAACCTACTACTAGCTAACTGGAGAAAGGGTAGAGAGTTATACCGAGCGATCCGTGTCCTTCGGTCTTCGGCCACCATCACAAGCTCCTCGCGGCATCTCCTGTCTTGTTCTCCTCGTCGGAAAGGGCACCACATCACCGAGTCTTTTTACGGGCTCCCATCTCTGAACCGAGCAACTCGGACACGAAGTTGGCAAGCCGACGTGTCCAAGATTGCTGTAGACTGAGTGTATAACGGTTTGTCTCAAGGGGTTATTGAAGTTGCCATTTGTAGTGGAGAAGGAGATATGAACTTTGGAGATGGGCTATGGAATTTTATGTGAGCCAAAATGAGATGAAATTTTCCACACACAAAAATGAATCCTCACTCCCTCAAAAATGTGGCCGGCCCCTATCATAAGAAGAGGAGGGAGTGGATCAATAATGCAAGAAAGAGAATGATGATAATCATGAAGAATGTCACACCCATTTCCTAATCATATCACATCACATAAATCAAGTCATGATGAGAAAAAGAAGTCAAAGGATGCTAGAACCATCATGAACCCTCCACCACAAAAACACCCTCCATTTTGCTAATTTGCACATTTGCAAATAAGCCCTTCCATGGAAAATTCAGCCAAGGAAAGAAAGAAAGGAAAATGGCTGAAACGGAATACAAACTGGCAACTTCAAAAAGCGATCCGGTAACAAATTACTGGAAAACCCCGCGACTGTATATACATACCCGCATTTGTATTCCGACCGAATACAAATGCAATGAGACAAAATCTACACTGTACAATACTAGGATCCGGCTTAAACCAAAACCCGTTAGTATTATCCGTCCGATCATGATCCGTGCAATACCGCACGTACATGATCGAACCCTGCCATATCTCCATACGACCTCTACAGCGTTTCGCCCGAAACTTGAGAAACTGTCTATGGGGGACTCTAAAGACTCGTCAATACTTTGGCTGTGGATTTAACCACTAGCACGTCAGAGGTATTAGCAGTACGTAACGGGCTACCAGGTATTGACCAAAAGGGACGTCGATGAGCGAACTCATCCTGACACCCTACTGAGCCTGTCAGTGATAATATCCGTACAGTCCGGTCCGTTCGTCTATGAGCATCGCATAGAGAGCCTAGGGGGTTGGTAAAAGTCAGACCCCCAAAAGCGGTACAAATCGTGTCGGAGTGCAGCCCAGAACACCCTGAGATACTACTGGAATACCTACCAGTAAATCTCCTGCCTTGGCCAAGGACTTCGTGTAATGGCTCTCCTAGACACAGCGCGATCTCACCCCAATACCGGGAGAGACGAACCCCTGCAGATCCGCTCACTGCCTCCATATGGCTCGGGACTGTACCCAACTAAAACCTGTTTGCACGACTCTTTTGAGCCGTGGTAGGGTAGTAATCAAAGTACAGTGGGAACTCACACGAGACAAATGACGATCTCAGGTCGATGAACTAACCTGTACACATGTCACCAGGGAACTGCTATCTGACGTCAGGTATAAAACCAACTAGCATGTTCCCGGCGGGTCCTGTCCGGTGTACTCATAACCCAATGAGCACCTGTATACATCTTAGGTGAACCAACTGACACCAGTGGCTTGTGAGACCGGCTACCGCCCCTCGTCGGGGACTCGACTGTATACACTAGTCTACTCTGGAGTATCGATGCCCTGTCTCGAAAACTCCCATGACTAGGGACCTTTTAAGGATGTGCTTATAGACCCCAGCTCCCACGTATATGATCGCCATCATACCGTTGGCCGTCAAGCAAGAATCCTAAGGGCTCTATCAACGCGCAATAGTGACCTGTAAGGTCACCTAAAGCAGTACACGATGATAAAGATAAACCAGATATCATACTATCATCTTGAGTAAGACTGTCCTACCGGCATAGGTCCTCCCTCAATCATTGCAATCGCGTGCCTGTGATCTAATAATTGACTCTGAGGGCATTATCTCCAACAATCTCCCACTTGCACTCAAGTCTAATTATTGCGATGTCGTATACTCACAGCCCGTGTGATACCGAACACCCAACTCCTCTACTAATCAGTCTCACAAAACCCGTTTGCGAAACTAATGCGTTCGAGGAATAGCCTTAGTGAGTGGATCCGCTCTGATGTTTCTTTCTATGTCTCTCTTAATCTCAAGTTCGCGGAGAAAGCCATCTCCCGAAATGAGCAATACCTGTCTTAGAATATGTCTGGATATCTGATGGGACCTAGCTCATATATGAACTCCAAATCCAAACTTCTTAGACTGTATCGTCAACTGAACTTAATCAGTATCCTGCGTAATGCCTCCCTCAGTGTCCGCTTGGATCACCTGTCCAAAACACTGCCCCTCGTCAGAGGGAAAACTATAACTCTGACAGTCACTCTGTCATCCAGGTCACCTTGGAAACCTGGAATGATAACTGTCTCCCGAATGAGGCTGTCGTTATCATATCCCCAGAATATTCACTTATGTTCTAAAACTGCTTCCGAATGTTTCTCTAGGATTGGACCAATATCTACTTACCGCATCTCGTGCAAAAACAATATCTGGTGTGGTACTTGACATCTCATGATTGACTCAATTGCCTGAGCAAGCGATCTGCCAATCATGCACATCCCTCTCCCCTTTAGTCTGTAAGACACCTTTAGAGAGGGTGACTCCATCACTTGCAGGTACACTACCGTGCCAGGAGTCGTCCATTCTAAAACACCTTTAGAATGCTGTCTAAGTACCCAGATTGGGAAACTACCCAAATCTAGATCAAAAACCATAGATCTAGTAACCAGAATATATGATACAATATCCAAGTCCCATGTGGAGAAACCACTGTGTGACAACCAAAGTATAACCGATCGTAGTATAGGAACTTTACTTCCTACTTTGTGTATGTCATCCAAATACCAGGACATCACACCCTACTACTATCTTAACAGATCCATCCCCTATTCTGATGAAGTCAAATCTATGACTGTCATATCAGAAATAGATGATTTATCTCCGCTACATCTGCTTTAGTCTATAAATAGACATAAGCTACCTGTCCACCAATGCTTCCGCTGCTCCCACTGACTACGACAACCCTCTGGCAGAATCATATACACGTACACTTCTAAAGCTTTTTTAGAACGACGCTATACTCATCCTTCTGCCGGGTCTCATAGCCTGGAACAACAGTAGTGTCAAGTCTGGGTAAACAAGAACCTCCCTGTCACCGTCTTTGAGCATACCGAGGTACCTCTCGAGTGCCTGAGGTTACCCACCATATCTGCGGAGTGGCCAATGGAATGTCAAACCAGATTGAATCTTTAGGTTCTTGTCAAATTTTCAGTAATCGTTTGCGGTTCTGGAATCACTTCCAGTTCTACCATACTCCCACTTCTGTTTTCTGAAAAAATCCATTTTACTTAAAACTGTGGTGAATCTAGAACAATATCACTATTGATCTTCCAGATGGTAGAAAGTCAACCCTCTTCATAGCCTGGGTCAACCCACAAACAGCCATTACAGAAACGTGCCTTGAGTTATCCAGAGTTTGGTTTTAAGTATAAGCCGGACAACTCCCCGTACCTTAACATCGTCAAGATATGAACTGTTCTATATCTAATATAGAAACAGAGGCACTGATTTAATTGGAACCAGATTCAAATCATGCAGCTGTCTCCAGTGCATGTCAACTAAATGGAAGGAGGCCTATCAGTGTTACTCAACTTAGGAATGCATCCAGATATGAGTAACCTGAAAGAGAAACAAGTTTCTCAAAACCATTACTATCAACTGAATACCATACACAAGTATCTACATCTTCGATCACCTTGAAGAATCCTGATACTTGTAACACCTGGTTCTCTACTTTATTCATATCCTATAACTTCTCAAAACTTAGACCTTGTGTTTCTACGAAACACATGTCTAAGAACTAGAGAAGTCACAAGTGAACAGAATGTAGTACGAGTACCAACCCCTCTGTCCTGATGGACACTGGACAACATACAATACTCTGTATAAGTCCCCTGAGTCTAATAACTCATTCGCTGTGTGTCGTAGGTTGAAAACTGTACTTATGGTTAAGAAGAATTACACCGCTGTTTAATACTCCTTACCTAACCATCAACTGATATAGGTAAATGTCATGGACATAATTTCAAAAATTTATATCTCACTTCATAAAAATGAACGTACAGATATATCAATTTGAAATTGGTGCATAACAACGGATATTCAAAACCAAATATCTGCCGTCCGGCAAACAACCCAGGCGATTTCCTTAAATATCACCAATTACAACGAATTCCGATATAATGAGGATGATCACCTAATTCCCAATAACTTACTCCCACTCATCAACTGTAAAACCATACAGATGTGAGAATCATACCTGGTAAATACATACCCTGGAGCAAGGGCTAATTGGGAAATCAGTTTTCTTTTAACAGTACACAGTGAAACTGAAACATTGAAATGTTTCGTAGGGGTATCCGAGTATTCCTAGTAATGCCTCTACCATTATCCAGATTCACAACTGTAACCGTATATTTCTTTTCCATCTCTCCAAATCCCTTCATATGTCTTTAGTCATTACCTTCTGTACACCCTCTTCGGCTAAATGGTTTTCTTCCTTTCCTTCCGTTCGGCACCAGCCTATGGTTTGGAAGAAAACTATCCAATAAGCATAATTGGTGTACTGTCCTAATCCTAGGAGCACTCGCAACCCGAGAGAAGGTAAAGATAAAAGACACCTGAATAAACCTTATTCCTATTTCTCCTGAACCAGAATCCATCCCCGAACTGGAACAAGTTCCTTCGAGTTCGTATATAACCATACGATGGAGTATCCAATAAACTGTGGATCTTCGTAGTGATACGGAGTGTTCTGGAGAAATACAAAGGTGAAATAGGAGTGGTAATGAAATACTTGGTTTGGTCGTGAATAGCAGTCGCAATTTACTTTGCCCTCTTTCTAATCCCTTTATTTGTCTTAACTTATTACCTTCTGTACACCATCGTTAGGCTAATTGGTTTCCTTTATTCCCTACCGTTTGACACCTGCCTATGGTTTGGAAGAAGACTATCCAATAAGCGTAATAGGTTTACTATCCTAATCCAAGGAGCACTCGCAATCTGAGAGAAGGTAAAAGGAAAAGACAACTGAATAGTCCTATTCGTTTTCTCCAGAATCGGAAACCATCCTCGAATCTGGAACAAGTTCTTTCGAGTTCGTATATAACCATACGATGGTTTTATCCAATGGAAGTGGACGTTCGTAGTAATACGGGGTGTCCTGGAGAAAAGGGTAAAAGTAGGAGTGGCAATGAGGTTTGCAACTCTGACAATCCAAAAGCCAGTGTTTTAAGAAGATTCGGTCAACTTGGTCACTGAGTCATAGTCAAGGGTCGGGCCATGGTCGCTGCCAGAGAGAGAGAGAAAAGAAACACGCAGCGTGCACTCTAACCTAGATCAGAATGGTTACCAATTTATCTAATCAGGAAACCTCCCACTGTATCGTCAAATTCTCCTCCAAACCTGAAAGAAGAATTGGTCGGGATCATCCGAGGAGTAAACCAACTCATCAGTGGGAATCGGGATCCAACTATCATCGCATGATAACGTGATGGAATCCACTCACGTTATCACACTCCAGAAGGTATGCGCATATTTGACAAGTTTCAGTTTCTTTAGAAACTCCCGATGTGATTTTTACCCCAGGCTCTTATGACCTTGACGAAGGCTAACATATCATAAGTCACATGTCAAGTTTTACCCGTCATTATCCAGGTTAATTTGAACTCACCCGTACATACCCTTGACGAAGGCCAAAATAGTAGTACGACTGTCCCAAACCAACGCATCTATCTATGCTGCAGAAAAGTAACAAATAGCTACCATACACTATGCCTTGACGAAGGCCAACATAGATAGCATGAATACTAAGTGTTACCTTTCTGAAATGACGGAGGGCTACGAATGGTTTTTGGTGAAAAACCTTTAACGTAATGAACTTGATATCGTTGAAGGAACCGGATAGCTTTTTATAAAAGTATAGTGACGAAAACCTTTGCTAAAGAGGTCACTCCCGGTGAAGGGATATCGGCTCTTTCCCCGTAGAATGAGGTGCAGGATATTCCAACTGAATACCACGATACAAAGCAAAAGTAATCGGCTATAGTGAAGTTATTACCCTAACGCAAACTTCTGTCCAAGGGGTCACTCCCGGTGAAGGGATCTCGGCCCTTGCCTCGTCGACTGAGGTGCTGGATATTCATAACCGAATACCACTGTGCAAAACAAAAGAGAACGTTCTTGCAATAACAGCTTTTTGAAAAATGTTCCAACAACATTGGAATAGGTTTGTTTAGTTTGCATTGATCCAAATCAATGCAGTCCCATCAATTGATCACACCAATAAAGACCGAAAATACGATGTACGTATATGCCATCCGCATTCGCCACTGGGTCCCATCATTACCCGTTAGGTTACTTAACCAACGACAGAGCGGAGACTGGACTAGCGCGGATGCAAAACATATACAACATCTACTAGTATATATATCAATATATAATAATCGCTCAAGGCGTGATAAAATGCAACATCACAGAAATGTAATAAGTATCACAGAACAATACAGATATCTGGGACCCCGGGTTTCATAGAGCCGCTACTGAAACCCGATGTTCCCCTGGTCGTGTGGATAGCCTGTGCAATGAAATCCTAGTCCCCTATGGACGCGGCAAGTTACCCGCCAAAACCTGAAGCGAGGCAGCCCCCTTCAACAACGTGAATGGACCACCCAGCACTTCACGGAATCCGATAACTTGGGCACCCCTCCTTGGGTCAACCTGTACCCCCTACGAGTGCGGCGAATAGCCCTCCAATTCTAGAGTGAAGCCCCGTCCGTCTCAAAGCCATGAGATGCGGGCCCGTTGCCCTCTAGAACCCGGCTACCCGTGCACCCCTCCGCGGGGTAATCCTAGTACAGAAAGTAAAATATACAACGGGTACATCGACCTCAACCCGGTCGTGCCCCAAAAGAATAATATACAAACAGGCAGTGACGGCAGTCCACATGTCGGACGCTCGCCCCGCAATATCAAATGTACATATACAACCAAACTGTACTACCATTGCATCCAGGCTATCCACCACGACAAATCCGCAACATCACAACACAACACAGAACATCAACGTGAATGTCACGTTCGCAAATCCGTCTAAAAGAACTATAGCAATTAGACAGGATTTACCGATCAAATGGCATTCACGGTCGCAGATATAATATAAATACTGTGAACTAACATGTTTAAAATTTTCGATCGACAAAAATTCCCGAAGTGGGCCCCAAGCACAACTGTAGCACTCAAAATAAATCTGGGCCCAAACAGAATATACCAAAAACCCCAATTCCAACACAGAGACCTACTGAAGAAATTTGGTGGACGGTGGCTACAGTACGGCCGCGGATCCGCGGCCAAAACGTGGTTACGGCCGCGGATCCGCCGCGCTACAGTAAAATCAGCCAACCAAATTTTCTTAGTTCTCTTAAAAAACCCTGCATATATTTCTGTAACACACTAAATATTTTTTTGACAACTAAAAAATTTCGACAGAAACTGATGCATTTGAAATCGCGGTTTTGGAATTTTTGTTCGATCGAAGTTCTAAATGAAAGGTTCCTAGGCACTCTAGAGAGGTCTCACAAGTGTTCGAACATGCCAATTTCAAAAAATATTGGTGCCGAAAACCCTAACACGGATCGTTTACTAGATGTTTAGGCGAAACGAAAATCTAGTTAACTACTTAACTAAAGTTAAGATGCTACAACCTTTGTAGATCCGGATATCCACTTCCTAAGCTCCACATGGGCGTCCTCTCGCTGTCCATCTTGAATCTTGGACTCTCGCGACGGCTTCATCGGAGAAACGAGCGGAATAGGTCGTCGGCTTCGTGTCAAAGACGATCTACGTCGAGGCATCACAAGTTCAAGCTCCGACTTCACAAAGTTGTGAAACTTGTGAAGACAACACCCAAAACAACTTGGCAAGAGGTAGAGGGTGAAGAAATAGGAGGTGGGTTCACTTTAGAATTGGATTTATCTCACTTTAGCTCAAGTTGCCATTGATGGACCTTGAGTTTTTCTTGAAGAAGAAGATGAAGATGATAGAATTGTTATGATAAGTGTTATGGAAAAAGAATAATAAAACAATACTTATCATCTTCTAAACATGGTCAAGTGTAGAGAATAGACCATGTTTAGTGGGATTGGTTAGGGTTTAGTATGATGACAAAATGGTATCATTAGTCAAAGCTTCATGAAGCTTCAACAAGCTTTAAGTTAAAAAATGAAACCATTTTGTTTTTCATTTATTTATTTATCAAGAAAGAATAGATAAATAAATAAGTAATTAAATCAAAACCCTAACTCATCTCATAACCATGGTTTAAGACTTAACACATAACCAATTTACATGCATCATCAAACATGACACATACAAGTGCACACAAAATATATCACATATACAATGTGCTTTCAAATGAGAAAAATCCGTTTAAAGTGAACCAATACTAGTCAATGCAAAGTAATATATCAAATATATAATTATACATTAAATCATTAAATCAACACTTGATTCAATGATCCGGTCATGTCACACACGACCGACTAGTATTCAATGTATCGGCTTATCGAATCGATCTTCGATTCGATAACTAGGTTATATCGCATACAACCATTCGAAACATTAATCGTGAGAATTAAATACGGTATCACATACACGCATTATTCTCGGTCCCGCACATATCTCATATGCGCTCCTATTTCGTTTCGCTTGAACCAGGAAACCTCTGTGTAGGACTCTAAAGACTCGTCAATACGCCGGTAGCAGATGATGATCATATCAAGCACCCACAAGCCGCAAGCGGTCTGCTAAACGTAACGGCCACCCGGGTATTGAGCGATCAGAAGATCGACGAGCTAGCCCGCTCACACTCCTGCGAATCCGACCAGTAACACCTAACGTACAGTCCGGTCTCTTCGTCTGATATGTCGCATATCAAGTCTAGGGGTGGTAAACGTCAGACCCCAATAACCCGATAAGTCGTGTCGATGTGAGGCTCGTAACGGGTCGAGAAACTACTGGTAACACTTACCAGCAAATCTCTGATCAGCCCTGGCCAGGGACTTCCCTGTTACGGCCAATCGAGTACAGCGCAACATCAACCCCCAATACCGGGAGAGACGAAACCCCTCCTATCGCTCATTGCCTCCATGTGACTCGGGACTGTACCCAAAGACCACCGTTTTGCACGCCCTCATGGACGTGGTAAGGTGGAGATCAAAGCACAGTGGGAATCACACAAGACTCCATGACGATCTCGGGTCTACAGACTAACCTGTACAAGTGTCACCTGAGAACTGCCATCTGACGTGAGGTATAATACCATCTGGGAGTTCTCGGCGAGTCCGTCCAGTGTACCCAGTCTCCACTGAGCACCCGTATACCATCTCTGATGTCAAACACCAATGGATATGGGATCATCCATCGCCCATCACATGGGTCGAGAAGCGTATACGCTAGTCTACTCTGGTATATCGATGCCCCGTCTCGATACACCCACGACTAGGGACCTTGAAGGATGTACTTATGGACTACCATGTCCCCACTAGTATGATCTGCATCACAGTCCAGGTAGTCAAGTACATATCCTAAGGGCTTTACCAACATGTAACTCTAAGACGGTATAAAGAGACTAGTGTACATGTTAAGATAAAGAGTAACCAGATAGCATACTATCATATCGAGCAAGAAAGTCATCTCTATATATGTCCAAGCATCCAATATAATATACATCATCTGTACAATACTGGCCTCTAGGTCATACATACAACTAACAATCTCCCACTTGCACTAGGGCCAGCTGCTGTAGTATCGCATACCGAGCATCCCGAAGAGTCTCTCAAACTGTATCTGGGGAATGGCCTTCGTGAGTGGATCCGCCGTGTTGTTCTTCGTGTCAACCCTCCTGACCTCGATCTCCCGGCGATCAACTATCTCCCGGATCAGGTGATACCGCCTCAGAATATGCCTGGATCGCTGATGGGACCTGGGTTCCTTGGCCAAAGCCACCGCTCCATTGTTATCGCAATACAAAGGTATTGGATGCTCAATGGATGGAACCACTCCAAGTTCAGAAATGAACTTCTTGATCCAGACAGCTTCTTTAGCAGCATCGTTGGCAGCGATGTATTCAGCCTCCATCGTCGAGTCTGCCACGGTTTCCTGCTTGGAACTCTTCCAGCTAACCGCCCCTCCGTAAAGGGTAAAGACAAAGCCCGACTGCGACTTAGAGTCGTCCTTATCACTCTGGAAGCTCGAATCGGTAAAGGACTCCACTTGGAGCTCTCCGTTTCCATACACCAAGAACATATCTCTAGTCCTTCGCAAGTACTTGAGAATGCTCTTCACAGCTGTCCAGTGACTCTCTCCAGGATCAGCTTGATACCTGCTCACTATACTTAGTGAGTATGCTACATCGGGTCTGGTACATAGCATCGCATACATGATAGAGCCTACTGCCGAAGCATAGGGTATTCCTTGCATGCGAGCTCTCTCCAAATCAGTCTTGGGAGACATCTCTTTGGAGAGAGTGACTCCAGAGATCGTGGGTAAGTTCCCATGCTTGGACTCTTCCATACTAAACCTCTTTAGTATGGTGTCAATGTACCTGGATTGGGACAATCCCAAAATCCGTTTGGATCTATCTCTATAGATCCTAATCCCCAATATGCAGGAGGCATCACCAAGATCTTTCATTGAGAATCTTTGTGATAAGAAGAGCTTGACCGATTGCAGCATAGGAATATCATTTCCTATCAAGAGTATGTCGTCCACATATAATACGAGGAAGACAACCTTACTCTCTGCAACCTTCTTGTAGATACAAGGTTCATCTGGGTTTTTGACGAAATCAAACTCTTTGATAACGACGTCAAAGCAGATGTTCCAACTCCGCGATGCTTGCTTTAATCCATAAATGGATTTAAGCAGCTTGCACACCTTTCCGCTGCTCCCACTGTCTACGAAGCCCTCTGGCTGAGTCATGTACACGCACTCTTCTAAATCACCGTTTAGAAAGGCGGTCTTAACATCCATTTGCCAGATTTCGTAATCATGATATGCAGCGATGGCAAGCATGATCCGGATGGATTTAAGCATAGCCACTGGAGAAAAGGTCTCGTCATAGTCCACACCTGGTCTTTGACGAAAACCCTTTGCTACAAGTCTAGCTTTGAAAGTCTCCACTTTCCCATCTACACCAAGTTTCTTCTTAAAGATCCACTTGCTCCCAATAGGTTTTACCCCTTCAGGAGCAACTTCCAAAGTCCATACTTTGTTGGTGTACATGGATTCCATCTCGGACCGCATAGCATCCAGCCATTTCACTGAGTCCCCACTCGTGATGGCCTGCTCGAAGCTAGTTGGGTCATCATCCTCCATGATGCAATCCTCGCTCCCACCGTCCATGAGAAAACCGTAGTATCTCTCAGGTTGGCGAGGAACCCTACTAGATCGGCGGAGTGGCTGGGGTTCATCGGGAACTACGGAATCCTCTGGTTCCACCAGATCTTCTGTTGTAGCTTCTGCAGCTGGAACCTCTTCCAGTTCTACCTCATGACCACTAATCTCTTTTTCAAGAAATTCCTTTTCTAAAAAGGTGGCATGCCGAGAAACAAACACTCTTTGTTCCTCAGGGTGGTAGAAGATATACCCTCGCGAATGTTTAGGATATCCAATAAACTTACACAGAATAGACCTTGCCGCGAGTTTGTCCGGATTTTGCGTTTTTACATAGGCCGGACAACCCCATATCTTAACATAATTAAGACATGGTCTCTTTCCTTTCCATATCTCATATGGAGTGGTCGGCACGGTTTTGGTGGGAACCATATTCAATAGGTCTGCAGCTGTTTCCAGTGCATATCCCCAGAAGGAAATAGGTAACTCAGCTGTGCTCATCATAGAGCGCACCATATCTAATAGGGTGCGGTTCCTCCGTTCAGATACACCGTTGTGCTGTGGTGTATATGGAGGAGTCAGCTGAGAGAGAATCCCATTCTCTTTTAGGAAGTCCAGGAATTCATTGCTTAAGTATTCTCCTCGTCGATCAGATCGAAGGATTTTAATACTTTTTCCGGTTTGGTTCTCAACTTCTTGTTTATATTCCCTAAATTTCTCAAAAGCTTCTGATTTGTGTTTCATCAGGAACACATACCCGAACCTAGAGAGATCGTCAGTGAATGTAATGAAGTATGAAGAACCATCCCTGGCATGTGTAGACATAGGACCGCATACATCACTATGTATAAGTCCTAAGAGTTCGGTAACTCTTTCTCCGTGTCCCGTAAACGGAGTTTTGGTCATCTTGCCTTTGAGACATGACTGGCAAGTGTCATAAGATGAAAATTCAAACGGATTTAAATATCCATCTTTATGCAACTTAGCTAGTCGTGTCGCATTGATGTGACCCAGTCTACAATGCCACAAGAAGGATTCGTTCATTTCAGAACTCTTCCTCTTGTGTGTGTTTGTTATACTTAGAACTGTTGATTGATTTAGAACATAAATGCCATTGCACAACGTGCCTGATCCAACCAACCTTTGGTCATGGAAAATGTTCATAACATTATCCTGTAATACAAAATTATATCCCTCTTTACTCAATAAAGAAACCGATATAATGTTGCATATCAGGTTCGGCATGTAATAGCATTCGTTCAGAACCAATGTATTACCGGTTGGTAATGTAAGGTGATATTCCCCGACAGTCTTTGCTGCAACAATTGCACCATTTCCAACTCTAATGTCTTTATCACCTTCTCCAAGTTCTCTACCTTTCCTAAGCCCATGTAACTGATTACATATATGGGATCCTGACCCGGTATCCAATACCCAGGACGTAGAGCAAATGGAGAAACAGTTCTCAGTAACGAACACACCCGAAGAAAATGCATCAACATATACTTTCTTCAATCGGGTGGCATGGGAATCCTGGTATTCCCCTATTTCCTGTTCATTCCTATAACTCTTATAGGAAAGAACGGAACCAACGTTCCCCAGCACAGTATAACATGCGGGTTCGGTCAATACATCCATATTATTATCTTCATTAGGGCATGAAATGGTCGCTACCTGGAGAGAGAGAGAAGAAAACACTTTAGCGTAAGCTCGTGCAAGATCAGATTGGTTATTATCTTATCTAATCAGGATGGCTCCCACTGCTTTTTATCAAATCTTCCTTCAAACCCTAAAAGGAAAGACTAGCCGGGATTAATTACACACTACAGGTTCGCCAATCTTTCAGCCAGGCCAGTGTCGGTACTTTGAGGGAGGTCCCCCGTGCTTTCGCACGAACCTAATTAATGTAAACCTCGTTTTCCCAGAGGCGTAACCCCGTTGACACCTTTCTAGACACCTACTTGATCGGCTAATTGCAATGTGTAAAACTCTCCCAGGAGTAACTCTTACTCGCAGCGGGTATCGGGATCCAACTATCTCATAGAAGGTATGCAATCTCATTGCAAATTTCAACACTTGAAATTCCCGATAATATTTTGCCCCTAGCGTGCTATGACCTTGACGCAGGCCAACAAACCATAGTGCGCTAGTCAAGTTCAACCCGTCATTTCCTGATCGAATTAAACCCACCCGTACGACCCTTGACGCAGGCCAACAAAGTCGCACGACTACCCTAATCCAATCTGCATCATATGCATAAGCAGATAAATACTAGTTAGCTACCGCACACTACGCCTTGACGCAGGCCAACAAACGTAGCACGAATACTAACTACTACTCATCTGAAATGACGGAGGGCTACGCCAGGTTTTTCTGAAAACCATGTGCGTAATGAACTTGATATCGTTGTAGAATCAAATGAAGTTTTAAAATGGAGTGATTTTGAGGCTTTTCTGGTTTTGCTAAAGGAGTCACTCCCGGTGAAGGGATCTCGGTCCTTTCCTCGTCGAATGAGGTGCGGGATATATCATATATATCACTGTGCAAAGCAAAAACCCAAAAGCAGTCAAAAGCAAACCGAGTGTGTAGCATCTGCCAGTTATTGCTAAAGGAGTCACTCCCGGTGAAGGGATCTCGGTCCTTTCCTCATCGAATAAGGTGCAGGGTATATCATATATACCGCTGTGCAAAGCAAGAACTGTAGCTATCTGTTTTATTTTAAAATTCGATTCCACAACATCTTAGGTTTCTTATCTTTCATTAATCACATTAATGAAGTCCCATCATTTAAATACCTAAACATCACAGATAGATATGACGTACACTTATGCCATCCGCATTCGCCTCGATGTCCCCTCGTGCACCGTTAGGTTAGGTAACTAACGACAGAGCAGGGCAGGGCTAGCACGGGTGTAAAACATAAGTAACGTCTATATAATATATCATATATACTATATACTATATCCATCACAGAGTCACAACACAGATATCGCAGCAGAATAAACATATGAAATATTGGATATACTAGGACGTCCGTGTTTTCAATACGAGCCAGTATAAAACACGGATTCCACGGTCGTGATGAATAGCCAATCCCACACCCCTAGACCCCTACGAGAGCGGCAAGCAACCCTGCCAATTCTAGGGTTAGGAGACCCGGACTCGACTCCTCGAGTTGGTCTCCCACTGGACCCCAGAACCCGGTTACTTGTGCTCCCCTCCTTAGGTCTATCCTAATGCGGAAAAGTAAATAATATATAAAGGGTGACAACTTCCGCTACCTGGAAGTGCCCCAAATGAAAGAATATTACATACAAGTTTTTACATGAATGAAAATGAAAAACACTCATCTCACATAAAAACCCCCGGCTATTCAAACACGACGATCCAATATAACATATCCAGCAACACATAACATCACATGTCAACAACGTAAGTAAATATGCGCATCCCAATTGTCGTTGACATATAGCAACGAAACCGGCGATTCACATATTACACTTACGGTCACAGAAAAGAAAGTGTAAAACTACAACAGTTGGAATCCGCAACCTCTTTAGACATCACATGCCTAACAGTTACAAACCCCGCATTTTAGTCTCATTATCGAAAACTCTTTTCAATATCATATGGGACTAAACTGCTAGATTTATAACATTCATCCAGTTATCTCATAACTGTTTGTGAATTCCAATTATTGTATCACATTCCAGATAAACAGAAAATGTTAAACTTTCCGATCGAACAGTCGAATACCCAAGTTTTCCCGATACAGCTCAACACATGAAATAAGTCTAACAACATTCAGTTCGTGCCTCAGTACCGACGGTCCAGCCGTAGAAGGGTCAAGCCAACGCCTCACATGTGGCACGCCGTACTGCCCCAAACCCGAAGGTTCAAAGGGCAGTTCAAGACGGTCACATAATCGAGTTAAGGTTTGTTGTCTTCTAGAGGGTCCATCGCGTTACTTGCACTACTTAGAACGTCGTTAAACTACGGAAAAATCCAACACTTGGAAATTTCCCGACAGGGGAAAAATTGGGTATTTATATCCGGTCGAATTTTTTTTTAACATATTCTTAAAATTATCCGGAAATACACAAAAGACGAAATTTGATAATCCGATCGAAATACCGAATCCCCAAAACAACCCTGGAAAATTCAACTCTTGAATAAATATTAAAAATTCCCAGGAAAACCACCACAGAAAAATGAGAATTACTGTGAAAATTAAAATGCACAAAACGACAAAGCCGCCGCGCATCCGCCGCACGAGCCATGCTCGTGCCGCGGATCCGCGGCTCTTTGATGGAATTAGTCCATCGAAATTCACAGTAACTCTTATATTAGCCTGCTGATTTTTCTGCATATTTTTAATGTGGAAAAATCCCCGATTTTAGAAAAAGGACAGAGAGCATTATAGATTTGGTGTTTCGGGTTCGTTCGGACTTCAAATCGCGTCTAGACTTCGCCTAAGGCTCTAGCTAGGCTCTGATACCACTGAAAGGTTCCTAGGCACTCTAGAGAGGTCTCACAAGTGTTCGAACATGCCAATTTCAAAAAATATTGGTGCCGAGAAACCCTGACACGGATCGTTTACTAGATGTTTAGGCGAAACGAAAATCTAGTTAACTACTTAACTAAAGTTAAGATGCTACAACCTTTGTAGATCCGGATATCCACTTCCTAAGCTCCACATGGGCGTCCTCTCGCTGTCCATCTTGAATCTTGGACTCTCGCGACGGCTTCATCGGAGAAACGAGAGGAATAGGTCGTCGGCTTCGTGTCAAAGACGATCTACGTCGAGGCATCACAAGTTCAAGCTCCGACTTCACAAAGTTGTGAAACTTGTGAAGACAACACCCAAAACAACTTGGCAAGAGGTAGAGGGTGAAGAAATAGGAGGTGGGTTCACTTTAGAATTGGATTTATCTCACTTTAGCTCAAGTTGCCATTGATGGACCTTGAGTTTTTCTTGAAGAAGAAGATGAAGATGATAGAATTGTTATGATAAGTGTTATGGAAAAAGAATAATAAAACAATACTTATCATCTTCTAACCATGGTCAAGTGTAGAGAATAGACCATGGTTAGTGGGATTGGTTAGGGTTTAGTATGATGACAAAATGGTATCATTAGTCAAAGCTTCATGAAGCTTCAACAAGCTTCAAGTTAAAAAATGAAACCATTTTGTTTTTCATTTATTTATTTATCAAGAAAGAATAGATAAATAAATAAGTAATTAAATCAAAACCCTAACTCATCTCATAACCATGGTTTAAGACTTAACACATAACCAATTTACATGCATCATCAAACATGACACATACAAGTGCACACAAAATATATCACATATACAATGTGCTTTCAAATGAGAAAAATCCGTTTAAAGTGAACCAATACTAGTCAATGCAAAGTAATATATCAAATATATAATTATACATTAAATTATTAAATCAACACTTGATTCAATGATCCGGTCATGTCACACACGACCGACTAGTATTCAATGTATCGGCTTATCGAATCGATCTTCGATTCGATAACTAGGTTATATCGCATACAACCATTCGAAACATTAATCGCGAGAATTAAATACGGTATCACATACACGCATTATTCTCGGTCCCGCACATATCTCATATGCGCTCCTATTTCGTTTCGCTTGAACCAGGAAACCTCTGTGTAGGACTCTAAAGACTCGTCAATACGCCGGTAGCAGATGATGATCATATCAAGCACCCACAAGCCGCAAGCGGTCTGCTAAACGTAACGGCCACCCGGGTATTGAGCGATCAGAAGATCGACGAGCTAGCCCGCTCACACTCCTGCGAATCCGACCAGTAACACCTAACGTACAGTCTGGTCTCTTCGTCTGATATGTCGCATATCAAGTCTAGGGGTGGTAAACGTCAGACCCCAATAACCCGATAAGTCATGCCGATGTGAGGCTCGTAACGGGTCAAGAAACTACTGGTAACACTTACCAGCAAATCTCTGATCAGCCCTGGCCAGGGACTTCCCTGTTACGGCCAATCAAGTACAGCGCAACATCAACCCCCAATACCGGGAGAGACGAAACCCCTCCTATCGCTCATTGCCTCCATGTGACTCGGGACTGTACCCAAAGACCACCGTTTTGCACGCCCTCATGGACGTGGTAAGGTGGAGATCAAAGCACAGTGGGAATCACACAAGACTCCATGACGATCTCAAGTCTACAGACTAACCTGTACAAGTGTCACCTGAGAACTGCCATCTGACGTGAGGTATAATACCATCTGGGAGTTCTCGGCGAGTCCGTCCAGTGTACCCAGTCTCCACTGAGCACCCGTATACCATCTCTGATGTCAAACACCAATGGATATGGGATCATCCATCGCCCATCACATGGGTCGAGAAGCGTATACGCTAGTCTACTCTGGTATATCGATGCCCCGTCTCGATACACCCACGACTAGGGACCTTGAAGGATGTACTTATGGACTACCATGTCCCCACTAGTATGATCTGCATCACAGTCCAGGTAGTCAAGTACATATCCTAAGGGCTTTACCAACATGTAACTATAAGACAGTATAAAGAGACTAGTGTACATGTTAAGATAAAGAGTAACCAGATAGCATACTATCATATCGAGCAAGAAAGTCATCTCTATATATGTCCAAGCATCCAATATAATATACATCATCTGTACAATACTGGCCTCTAGGGCATACATACAACTAACAATCTCCCACTTGCACTAGAGCCAGCTGCTGTAGTATCGCATACCGAGCATCCCGAAGAGTCTCTCAAACTGTATCTGGGGAATGGCCTTCGTGAGTGGATCCGCCGTGTTGTTCTTCGTGTCAACCCTCCTGACCTCGATCTCCCGGCGATCAACTATCTCCCGGATCAGGTGATACCGCCTCAGAATATGCCTGGATCGCTGATGGGACCTGGGTTCCTTGGCCAAAACCACCGCTCCATTGTTATCGCAATACAAAGGTATTGGATGCTCAATGGATGGAACCACTCCAAGTTCAGAAATGAACTTCTTGATCCAGACAGCTTCTTTAGCAGCATCGTTGGCAGCGATGTATTCAGCCTCCATCGTCGAGTCTGCCACGGTTTCCTGCTTGGAACTCTTCCAGCTAACCGCCCCTCCGTAAAGGGTAAAGACAAAGCCCGACTGCGACTTAGAGTCGTCCTTATCACTCTGGAAGCTCGAATCGGTAAAGGACTCCACTTGGAGCTCTCCGTTACCATACACCAAGAACATATCTCTAGTCCTTCGCAAGTACTTGAGAATGCTCTTCACAGCTGTCCAGTGACTCTCTCCAGGATCAGCTTGATACCTGCTCACTATACTTAGTGAGTATGCTACATCGGGTCTGGTACATAGCATCGCATACATAATAGAGCCTACTGCCGAAGCATAGGGTATTCCTTGCATGCGAGCTCTCTCCAAATCAGTCTTGGGAGACATCTCTTTGGAGAGAGTGACTCCAGAGATCGTGGGTAAGTTCCCACGCTTGGACTCTTCCATACTAAACCTCTTTAGTATGGTGTCAATGTACCTGGATTGGGACAATCCCAAAATCCGTTTGGATCTATCTCTATAGATCCTAATCCCCAATATGCAGGAGGCATCACCAAGATCTTTCATTGAGAATCTTTGTGATAAGAAGAGCTTGACCGATTGCAGCATAGGAATATCATTTCCTATCAAGAGTATGTCGTCCACATATAATACGAGGAAGACAACCTTACTCTCTGCAACCTTCTTGTAGATACAAGGTTCATCTGGGTTTTTGACGAAATCAAACTCTTTGATAACGACGTCAAAGCAGATGTTCCAACTCCGCGATGCTTGCTTTAATCCATAAATGGATTTAAGCAGCTTGCACACCTTTCCGCTGCTCCCACTGTCTACGAAGCCCTCTGGCTGAGTCATGTACACGCACTCTTCTAAATCACCGTTTAGAAAGGCGGTCTTAACATCCATTTGCCAGATTTCGTAATCATGATATGCAGCGATGGCAAGCATGATCCGGATGGATTTAAGCATAGCCACTGGAGAAAAGGTCTCGTCATAGTCCACACCTGGTCTTTGACGAAAACCCTTTGCTACAAGTCTAGCTTTGAAAGTCTCCACTTTCCCATCTACACCAAGTTTCTTCTTAAAGATCCACTTGCTCCCAATGGGTTTTACCCCTTCAGGAGCAACTTCCAAAGTCCATACTTTGGAGAGACGAACCCCTGCAGATCCGCTCACTGCCACCATGTGGCTCGGGACTGTACCCAACTAAAACCTGTTTGCACGACTCCTTTGAGCCGTGGTAGGGTAGTAATCAAAGTACAATGGGAACTCACACGAGACAAATGACGATCTCAGGTCGATGAACTAACATGTACACATGTCACCAGGGAACTGCTATCTGACGTCAGGTATAAAACCAACTAGCATGTTCCCGGCGAGTCCTGTCCGGTGTACTAATAACCCAATGAGCACATGTATACATCTTAGGTGAACCAACTGACACCAGTGGCTTGTGAGACCGGCCACCGCTCCTCGTCTGGGTCCCGACTGTATACACTAGTCTACTCTGGAGTATCGATGCCCTGTCTCGAAAACTCCCACGACTAGGGACCTTTTAAGGATGTGCTTATAGACCCCATCTCCCACGTATATGATCGCCATCATACTGCTGGCCGTCAAGCAAGAATCATAAGGGCTCTATCAACGCGCAATAGTGACCTGTAAGGTCACCTAAAGCAGTACACGATAATAAAGATAAACCAGATAGCATACTATCATCTTGAGTAAGACTGTCCTACCGGCATAGGTCCTCCCTCAATCATTGCAATCACATGCCTGTGATCCAATAATTGACTCTGAGGGCACTATCTCCAACATGGAGATTGTGAGTGAAGGTTTCAGTCCATTTGGGATGGTTTGCGGCAGGCGTACTCACAGTACTTGGCACGTTGTGGGGACTATATATAACCTGCCGCCATGAAGGGTTGTGACACAGTCTTATTTTACCTTGGCGCTTTTAATCGACGGTCCCTTTTCTCCTTGGAAAAATATCGACGTGTACCTTCAACCCTTGATCGATGAGTTAAAGTTGTTGTGGGAACCTAGTGTGAGAACCTATGACGCAGATGGTAAACAATTTTTTCATATGCGTGCTGTTTTGTTGTGTACGATTAATGATTTTCCTGTCTACGGCATGCTGTCGGGGTGGACAACTCAAGGTAAGCTTACTTGTCCTGGTTGTCATATTCATATGAGTAGCATACGTTTGAAGTTTAATTAGCGGAAAAGAGTCTTTTATGGGTCATCGACGATTCTTGTCTATAACTCACAAATTCAGAAGGAATAAAGAAATGTTCAATGGCAAGATGGAGACCGGTATGCCACCTGAATCATTGTCCGGTAATGACATACTGCAACAATGGAGAGGTTATCAGAATATCACATTCGGAAAGAAACCGAACAAAGATGTAATGCCATGCCCATCTGGTTGGAAGAAACTTAGTGGTTTATTTCAGCTTCCATACTGGTCCGATCTACCACTGCGCCACAATTTAGATGTCATGCATATTGAGAAGGGCGTCTCCAAGTACATCATCAATCTTCTGCTGTGTAAGAATAGAAAAACGAAGGACAATCTCAACGTCCGTTGTGATTTGACGAATTTGGATGGTTTGTCCATTAGAAAAGAATTGCAATCTCAGTCTGTGGCTGGTAAACCGGGTTATTAGGAGATTCCACCGGCAATCTGCAATATAAATAAAGAGGAGAAGCGGAAGTTCTTGCGTGTGTTGAAAGAATTGAAAGTCGCCGACCATTTCTCATCAAACATTTCCAAACAGATGCAGGTAGAAAACGGAAAAATCGTAGGACTCAAGAGCCATGATTAACACATATTAATGCAGCATCTTCTTCCTTTATGCCTCAGAATATCGGTAAAACCAGAAGTTGGTCTCGTGCTTAATAACTTTTGCATGTATTTCCGCCAATCGTGTTCCAAAAACGTGGACATCAATGAGATATCAGAGCTCAAAAAAGGCATTCCTTTGATCCTCTGCAAGCTCGAAACTATCTTTGCACCTTCCTTTTTAACATTATTGTTCATATGTCCGTCCATCTGGTAACCGAGGTCAGGATTGACGGTCTGATCCATTACCGTTGGATGTATCCAATCGAGAGGTATTATTGACGTTTATTATTTATCATTTAAATTGCAAAGAATTATCATGAATTATTAATTCATTTCATTTTCAACAGATATCTGTTAATTTTAAAAAACTATATTTGCAACAAGTATAGTCCTGAAGGTTCGATTGCTCAAGGTTATCTCTTAAAAGAAGTCATGTCTTTCTATGCTCGTTTCTTGAACGACGATGGTAGGACTAAATTGAACAAACCGTAGAGTGTTTCTAACGGTCCAATTGGAGCAGGAAGGTAAAAGAACATGTCTTACGATCTAGCGGCCAGTGTACATGTGTACAACTTGATAAACATCAATTGTTTTGTATGTGAGAATTTAATTATTAAGATATATGCAAATCTTTATATTACTAATTATATATCTTCAAATGATTTAATTTGAAGATATCTCTTAATTAGTTTTCTAATTTGATATGCATATATTTGGTTAACTTATTAAGAGATGTTCTGATTTCACTATGTGCATATTTTAATTTATGATAAGTTTAAATTTATATAAATATGTTTTTTTATTTTATGAGAGGGCGATAGTTGATCCCACAACCATTGGTTTGTGACATCAAAAATTATACACAGATGCTCATTAGAGAATGGGTACACCGAGCAGGACTCACCGAGTACTCTTAATTGATAGTATATCTATCGTCAGATAGCAGTCCTCTGATGACACAGATACAGGTTAGTCTGTAGACCCGAGATCGTCATAGAGTCTTGTGTGGCTCCCACTGTGCTTTGATTTCCTCCCTATCACGCTCAAAGGAGACGTGCAAACAGGTGGATTTTGGGTGCAGTCCCGAGTCACATGGAGGCAATGAGCGATAGGAGGAGTTTCGTCTCTACCGGTTTTGGGGGTTGATATTGCGCTATCCTCGATTGGCTATAACTGTAAGTTCCTGGCCAGGGCTGCTGCTGAGATTTACTGATAAGAGTTATCGGTAGTTTCTCGAACCGTTATAGACCATACATCGGCATGACTTATCACGTTACTGGGGTCTGACGTTTACCACCCCTAGACATGATATGCGACATATCAGACGAAGAGACCGGACTGTACGGTAATGTTACTAACAGGTTTCATGGAGAGTATGGACGAGCTTGCTTATTGATATTCATATCACTCAATACCCGGGTAGCCGTTACGTCCAGCTAGTACCGCTGACAGCTTGTAGGTGACTGATGTGATCATCACCTACTGCAGGCGTATTGACGAGTTTTTAGAGTCACACATAGTAGTTTCCTGGTTTAAGTAAAACGAAGTAGGGCACATATACTGATATGTGCAGGGGCCAGATTAAATACGAGTATGTGATACCGTATTGTAATCTGGCAGTTATCTGTTATCAAGTTAGCTTATATGTGATATAATCAGATTATCGAATCAAGTGTTGATTTGATAATGTGATACACAGATAAATGATATTAGTCGGTCATATGTGATATAACCGGATTATTAAATCAAGTATTTATTTAATAATTTGAAATAAATTATATTTGATATAATAATATATTAACTAATATTATTAGCTCACTAATTGCTTTATATATATATATATATATATATATGAATCATGACATGATTTTCTATTTTATGAAAATAGAAAAATGAGGTGTAAAATGTGGAGATATTTTGGGTATGGTTTAAGGCATGGTCTTTATCATATTTTAATGGTCTTGACTCACTATTCAAGTATGGTTGCAATTTAGAATTGCAATTTATTCCATGCTTAAATAAGTGAGGAGCCATTTATTTTTCATTCTATGCTTGCTTATTCTTGAGTTTATGCCTTAGCCATTTTTTTCTTTTTGAGCTCTTGCTCTCTCTTGATCTCTACACTTTTTTCTTCTAACTTCCAAGCTCAAAACCCTCACATGTGATGTGAATCATTGAGCTTGTGAGAATCCAAGTGAGCTTTCAAAACCCCTACTTCACCATCCCATACTAGACTAGCAATTTGGTGTGGTGTGTTGCCTTCACAGTTTAGTGAAGAGGTAGCTTGAGCCAGAGGGACTTCGGGTGGATCGTCTTCGGTGCAAAGATCTACGAGGAGATTCATTCAACTCAAAGTGGAGCCTAGTAGAGTCGCGTAGACTACAACCCGGAGCTAAAGAAGAGAAGGACTCGATCTACGAGGGTATAACCATCTTCACTTCTTTAGTTTTCATATCATTATAGGTTTTAACCCTAAATATTCTAGTAAAGATCTTGTTTAGTCTAACTTAGCACCTAAAATTTTAAAATTTGGTATGCTTGATGCTACTAAAACCTCATGGTGGTGTAAGGATAGACTTTCAGTATTGAAATGCAGTTTTCGTGATGAACAATGTCATTACCGTAAGGATACAAAGCAAATGGGCCACATTTAGTTTTCAAATTGCACAAGTCTTTATATGGGCTTAAACAAGCCGGCCTTCAGCGGTTCACAAAATTTTCAAGTGACCTTCACGATGCTGGTTTTCAACAATCTAAAACTGATTATTCGTTATTTTTTCAGAGAATTGCTAAAGGCTCAATATTTTTTCTCGTATATGTTGATGATGTTATTGTTACAGGCGATGATATAGCGTGCATTTATAAGTTAAAAACTTTTCTTAATTCCAGATTCCACATCAAGGACTTAGGTGTACTTAAGTACTTTCTTGGCATTGAAATTGCAAAATTCTCTAAAGGTATATTTCTTTGTCAACAGAAATATACTCTTGATATTTTATCTGATATAGGGATGATTGCTCGTTGACCTGCTTCTTTTCCAAGGGAGCAAAATCTCCGTCTAGATAGGCATACTAGAGATTTGTTAAAGGATCCAACCTGATATAGACGACTTGTTGGTCGGTTAATTTATCTTATAATTCCCTGACTCGACATCATGTACTCAGTTCAAATATTGAGTCAATTAATGAGTCCACCATGCCAACCCCATCTTGATGCTGCTTTTCGAGTATGTCGTTATCCTAAGAGTAGTCTAGAAACAAGAATTTTACTTTCCTCGGCTAGCACATTACAACTCCGTGCATATTGTGATTCCGATTGGGCCGCTTGTCCTATATCTCGACGATCGGTTATTGGTTTTTGTACTTTACTTGAAGATAGCCCAATTTCTTAGAAAACAAAGAAACAAAAGATGATTTCTCGATCATCTGCTGAAGCTGAATATAGAGCCATCGCACAAACTAGTTGTGTAATTCAATGGTTACATTATTTACTTAATGACTTGGGCATTTCTCATGAACAACTTGTGATTTTACATTGTGATAATAAAACGGTTTTATATATTGCGGAAAATCCGGTTTTCCATGAACGAACTAAGCATGTGGAGTTAAATTGTCATTTTATCAAGGAAAAACAACTTTCATGGCTCACTATCACGGCATGTATTCCTACAAGTTTACAATTGGCAGATGTGTTCGCCAAAGCTTTAGGAAGACAACAATTCCTAACTTTGGTTACCAAGTTGGGTATTCGTGATCTTCATTGCCCAACTTGAGGAGAGGATATTAAGATGTATTCAAATCATTATATTACTAATTCTGATATATCTTCGAATGATTTAATTTGAAGATCTCTCTAAAATATTTTTCAAATTTGATATGCATATATTTGGTTGACTTATTGAGAGAGATGCACAAATCTTCATTCTGCTTTTACTATATGCATATCTTAATTTATGATAAGTTAAAATTTATTTATAATTTTTTTGTTATTTGTGAGTGAAAAACTTTACGTATATATAGGATATGTATCTCTCAATGAATTAATAAGAAATTCCGAGTATTTTTCTGGAATTCTATCTTTTATTTCAATATTTTATAGAATTTCTATGTTTGAAAAGATTTTGGGAGAGAAAATTGGAACAGGCATTGTTTAGAAAAACTTCTGCAACCTCTTTTATATTTTACAACTTTCAAGTAACAAGTGAAGTAGTTGGGCTATGAAGATCTTCGCGTCAATTTAACTAGTTGGGCTATGAAGATGTTCTTTATAGCCCAACTAGTTGGGCTAGTGATTATTTGTTTAAGATGGAGCATTCAAACTGTATCTAACCAAACAGCCTTTTGTTTTAGAGCAATCATGTACAAATCTCAACATATATGCATTTGGAGTATATTTTCAAAATAAAACTTGGAATTCAGTAGATTAGGTTTTTAGGTAGAATGGTTATACCGGCCTTTTCTAAAGTACGATTGCTCTGATGTGAGCATCCTAAAAGAATCTTTGATTACAAATTTTCATTTCTTATAACTATTCATAACCATATTTGCATCCGTCAATAACCATATACAAAAATAATAGTGAAAATGTTGATTGCAATTTTTCAAAACACATCTGAGCCTCTTATAATTTTCCATGTATGTACTTATCCAAAGCAATTGTGGACGAGCCCATCCGATCGATGAGAACGTATATACAGTAATAATGAAAGTGTTGACGGTAATTTTTGAAAATACATCTGAGCCTAATGTAATTTTCCATGCATGTACATATATAAATTAATAATAGACGGTTGATTGCAATTTTCAAAAGATATCAATGATCTCATCTAATTTTTTATCCACACGTGTTCAGGAAGAAAATACGTTCCATAGATGTTACGGTACAATCTAAATTAAATAATGATAACTTGTATGAACATAAATACAAATAATTCATCAGAAAATATATTGCGTGAATATGAAGATAAGCTTAGAATGGGTAAAATGCAAATTAATTTAAATTATAGGGGTTGGGGGATTAATTTCTTGCAACAAAGGGTTAAAAGCAGACTTTCTTGGACTAAAGGGGTGTAGTCCAATTTTCCATGCACGAAGACAAGAGAAAAGCTTGAGAACAAAATAGCAATTAAATCGAATGCAAGGGGAAAATGGGAAAAAATGAAAGCTTGAATCAAAGCTTAAAATCTTGAAGTATGGGTTTATATTATATATAACAATAAAAACAATGGCCCGGCTGATCCAATCCACCAGTTAAATTGTTACTTGAAAGTTGTAAAATATGACCAGCTAATTAAAATTCATAGCCCAACTTGAGGAGCGGATATTAAGATGTATGCAAATTCGTGATCTACATGATTGCTCTAAAACAAAAGGCTGTTTGGTTAGAAACAGATGAATGCTCCATCTTATACAAATAATCACACAATTCTCTTTCAAACGAGAATAAAGAATTGCTGGGAAATAAATATGAAGTGAGATGGGAAGCATTGGAGATGTTATGGACGAGACAAGGAGAAGAAGTCGGGAATAAACTTGAGGAATTAGAGAGACCATTCTGAAGAGGAGATAAAACGGATGGTATGGATTATGGGAGCGGAAAAATCACCTGGTCCCTATGGATTCTCTATGTTATTTTATCAACAATTCAAGGACCTGGTGTAAGTGGATGTGCTTGCTCTATTTGATGATCTTACTCAAGTTTGATTGAGAATCACAAGTACAAAAATGGCTTGCTCCTATGGATGATATATTCCGTAGGGGCACTTAAAAACTGCCCCTACAGATTAATCCGTAGGAACAACTAATACCCCTACGGATAACACCGTAGGGGCATATATAAATAAAAATTTCTTAAAATTTAACTTATGCAGTTGCTCCTATGGTGCCGCAAAATAACACCCTATGGATATTTTCATAGGGGCAAGTTAAAAGATTAAAAATAAAAAATAAAAACCAAATTGTTATTGTCCCCGTCACCATTATCTAATTCCCAATTCCCCCCAAAATTTGTGGCTGTGACGGCTGTGGTTTGGGGATGTGGTGGTTTGTGGCTGCGGAGGTTGTGATTTGGGGATGTGGGTGGCGGTAGTGGTGGCTATGGGCGACGGCGCTGCGCTGTAATTAGGTCTTGGGTTAGGGTTAAGGTAGTTAGGGTTAATTAGGTCTAGGGTTAGGGTTAAGGTAATTAGGGTAAGGGTTATGATTAGGGTATTTTAGTGTTAGTGTACGTGTGTGTGTGAGAGAGAGAAAGATAATGTTGATGATGATATGTATATGTTTGTATGTGTGTTTGTGATAATGATGATGTTGATCTCTCATATTAAATAAGGCCAAATCCTAATCTTAAACTTAATACCAGAACTAAATCCAAAATCTTAAACTTAACACCAGAACCAAACCCAAAATCTTAAATTTGATTAAGAAAACCCTTAACTTTAAAAAACTTTACCTAAACTAAAAACTTAAAACCCTTGAAATTGAAACGTAAACGTAAAACTAATTCAAGTTAAATCTTATAATAAGTGTATATATGATAATCGATGATAATATGAAATTTTCATATGCTCATTGATCGTCATATGTGAAAATCAAAATGCGACTTAGTCCCCGTCTATCAGTTAACATACGTTCGATGTTCGTCGTGATATAAAACTATACAAAAGTTGTTAAATATCGGACGGTATCGTTCGGTGTTAATAACCGTCGTGTAGTTTATGTGATGAGAAAATTCAATCATATGATAACAGATAGATTTGTCCAGTTTGGACAAGTTAAGAATGTATAAATCAAACACCTGTATTCACTTGTGTTTTCATTCGTTTGAGTGATTTTGTTGGTACTTTTCCGTTGATTCTCCGTATACAAAGATAGATTAGATGTTCATTTCAATATTATTTCATAGCATTGAAATGATTATCTATTCTATTATAGTGTTCTCAGAGAACAGCGGGAAGGTGCTGCAGAAATTTACTTGAAACAGATGAAAGCACAAGTGAATGAGTGTCTGCTTTATACATTCTTAATGGGATAGAAGCCTTACCCCCGAAACACACATATACAACACGAATACACAACAAACGCATACACAATTCACATACACACTAACAACTCTACACCAAAGCGAAATCATAAATTGAAACACACATACACAGAATACAACTCATACTTGGGTATCTTCAAACCTAACTTAGTTAATCGATAATTTATTCTTTTTAACGACAAACTTGCCCCTACGGATTTTCTTCTTTATCAATAACCATCTCATTCTTAGATTTCTTAATATAGTCACCATTATTTACAATTTATATGTTATACAGTCTAACATGGCCCATGAGCACATCAGAGTTAAGGACTGGATGTACGTAGATTGGTAACAACGCATGCAATCTAAGTTTGTCGCAGGAGTTGCTGCTTTCATTGAATTTGCATACGCACATAATAAGATCATATTAGAGAAGATTCTCTGTCCGTACGATAGATGTGGGAACAAGTTCTGGCAAAAGGTAGAAATCATAGAAGTTCACATCGTTAAACATAGTTTTACTAGATTTTATACAACTCGGCTATATCATGGGGAAGGACAAGAAGAACACAGTAATGTGGCGGAAGAAGAAGGAGAAGAAGGTAATGCGGCGGAAGAGGAAGAAGATAACTTCTTTCCAGGAGAAGAAATGGAGGATATGGTAGAGGCTGCCCTCGGTGATAGTAATCCTATTGTAGAAGACATTCCTTCTGGTCAAGGACCGCATGCGGATAAATATGAAAAGTTCATGAATAATGCTAGAAGACCAATTTATAAGAATGCAAAGTATTCCACCATATCCTGGTTCGTCCCATTTTTCCAGATTAAGTGTCTAAATAGATGGAGCAACAAATCATTCACGATGTTTCTGAAGTTCCTGAAAGTTTCTATGCCTCCGGGAAATAACGTGTCCGAGAGCTGGTATGAAACCTAGAAGATGATGTCTGATTTAGGTCTGAACTGTGAGAAAATTCATGCATGTCCTAAAAATTACGCGTTGTACCAAAAAGAGAATTTAGATTTGAAAGAGTGTCCAGCATGCGGAGATGCCAGATATAAGCCGAAAGAATCTGATAAGAAGCTCGATATACCTTTCAAGATAGCATGATACTTTTCCATAACACAGGCTGCAGAAGCTATTCAGGTGCAATAAAATAGCAGAGGCAATGATTTGGCATCACTATGCTGCTCCAAGCAAAGATGGAAAAATGAGTCATCTAAGAGATTCACCGGCATGGAAGGATTTCGATAGGAGGCACCAAGCATTCAATAGTGATCCTCGCAATGTCAGGCTCGGACTGGCTAGTGATGGCTTCTGCCTATTCAACTATATGGCTGAAAGCCATAGTACATGGTCCGTTGTAATGATAGTTTATAATCTGTCGGCTTATTTGGTTATGGATCAATCATACTTTATGATACCTCTTCTTATTGACGGAAAAAACTCACCGAGAAACAATATCGACGTCTATTTTCGACCTCTGATCGATGAGTTAAAATTTTTATTCATTGATGGTCTAGAGACTTACGATACAAACACAGATACTTAGCAAACCTTGATCTATCGCTAGATCAAGCCGAGCGCTATCGTGTGTCTATTATATTAACCTAAACTATGTGTCTATTATATTAATTGTTGGAGTATGTGAGAATATGAACAGTAAAATTTAAAAATTTCTCCAAGGTTACCACAACGATTTATTGCTAGATCAAGCCGAGTGCTACTGTGCATTTGTTAACGCAGAGCTTAAAGCAGATTCAACCTACTACGGTATAAGGATCACAAAGCTGATCTATTCCAGAAACAGCAACTATGAGTTCTAAAGTGCACCAACCAGCAACTCGGTTCTGGCCGCGATGAAGATCTGATGGCGCACAGGTAGAGTTCTCTGGTTTTGGGCTGATTGAATTTAACGAAAGTATTTTGCTATACTTTATGTTTTGAAACAAGAATATTTGGTAATATTCTATGGAATTCTGAATTGAGATCGGCGAGAATATTTCGTAATATTCTCTATTCTCAATTCAATTGAATTCTTCTGATTATGATGGAATTCCTATTCATATTTATGATTAGAATAGAACTACAAGTAGTTTTATGTTTATATTCAATTTTCGAGGAATTATAGAGTTGTTTGGTTTCAGTCCTCTAGAACTATGGAAATAATTCTCTGTCTTCTTTTTCGATGAACTGTGAAAATAGTTGTATGTTACTCTTCTAAGAACTATGAAGATAGTTCTGCCTCATTTATTTTCTGTAACTTTGGCTCTATAGTCTAAGATTTAAATATATAGAGATCTTAGACCCAGCCCAAAGACCTCATCAGTTACAACTATTTGTAATTGATGGCTAGCCCAACAGTCTTCATTCAATCAGTCCAAACTGTCCAGAGTAGCCCAACAACCCCAATATCCCTGCGAAGCAGCTTGCGAAGCGGCCACGCAAGTGCTAACGCAACGTCCAACTAGACAACCTACTAGACGGCTAACTAGACCACGAGCAACCACGATGTGCTAAGTGCAAAATGTTGTGCGTTCAATGTCACGCCCCGCTTCCCAAAATATGGGAATACGAGGAGTAATTAGGCCAGCCATACTCCTACGGTCAAGAAATAGTCCTATCGTAATCACACGGCGGCATCTGAAAGTTCCTAGTGCCTCGCCGCGGCAACCGTGGCCGATGCGGAACCGAAAAACGAAAATTTACAAGAGGGCAATAGAAAACAATCCTTAGCGATCGATCCAAATACTAAAACTAGAAAGCAAACATGCAAGATTTAGGGATTACAATCTTTGATGCGTGTCCACCCAATCGTGGAAGACCCCTCCAAGCTCCTCGTATGCTGTCAGGAAGAAGCTTGAGAGGCAACTACTCTTGCCGAAGATGATCCACTCGAGAGAACTGATCCATGCTCTAACTTCACCTAGTGAAGCAACCGACGCTCCAAACTCGCTAGGAATGGAGAGTGGGGATGTAGGAATTTTTCGATTATCTTTTTCTCTAAAAAAACTAAGCTTAAGAGAGCTATGAGGAAGAAGGAAGAGGAGGTAAAGAGGCTAGCCATAACCAAAAAAATGCTAAGTCTTGGATGAATGAAAAGAGAATGGCTTCATATATTTTACAACAATCAAAAGAAAATATAACACAATTTTCATAATAAACAAATGAAGCCCATTCCTCTCTACATGTCCTTATCCATGTTCAAAGCCATCTTACCTAGCCACCTCATTACCATGAATATTCATAAATGAATATTCACAACTGAGGTATCCTCCTTCTAGAAGCATTCCCGTGTAAATACGGAATACTTCCCGATACATGTATCGAAATATATATACGCATATCTGTATAAAAATACGAATAGCCAAGAGAGAGAAAATGAATAGTGAAAAATAATACTAGAATATATATATATATATATATATATATATATATATTAAAAATACATATAAATTATTAAGTCAAAACTTGATTTAATAATCTGGCTTAATCCTAAGCCGGTTAGTATTATCAACCGTCCGATTAAAGTCCGTGTAGCTTGTACACGTATTTAATCGGATCCCTATATGTACCAACATACATCATCTACATCATATCGCCTGAACCGGGAAAAACCCTCTGTGTGGGACTCTAAAGACTCGACAATACACCGGCAGCGAGTTACCGGATAAATTCATAACCACAAGCACGTCAGCGGCACTAGCTGTACGTAACGACTACCCAGGTATATGCCGAAAGGGAGGTTGACAATCAAGTCTGTTTGTACCCTACTGAGCTAGAATGTTACAATCTTCGTATAGTCCGGTCTCTTCGTATAAGAGTATCGCATACCGGGTCTAGGGGTAGATAACGTCAGATCCCTAATAACCCAATAAGTCGTGATGGAGTCAAGCTCATCACCAACCGAAAAACTACTGAACTTCTATCAGTAAATCTCATCCACCGTGGTCACGGATTTAGGATGATGGCCAACAGAACAAAGCGCGACATCGACTATTTATACCAGGAGAGACGAATCCCTGACAATCGCTCATTGCCTCCATGTGGCTCGGGACTGTACCCAACTAAAACCTGTTTGCATGACTCCTTTGAGCCGTGGTAGGGTAGTAATCTAAGTACAGTGAGAACTCACATGAGACAAATGAAAATCTCAAGTTAAAATACTAACCTATACTCATGCCATTATAGAACTTCTATTTGACGATAGGTATAATACCATCTAGAAGTTTCCAGCAAGTCCGTCTGGTGTACTCACCTTTAGTGAGCACCTGTATATTATCTTAGGTGACACAACTCCAATGGCTTGTGAGACCGTCCATTGCCCCTCGTCGGGGTCTCGAAGCGTATACACTAGTCAACTCCGAAATATCGATGCCCAGTCTTGATACTCCCTCGACTAAGGAAATTTAAGGATGTGCTTATGGTCTCGAAGCGTATACACTAGTCAACCCCGGAATATCGATGCCCAGTCTCGATACTCCCTCGACTAGGGACATTTAAGGATGTACTTATGGACTACCCAGCTCTCACATATATGATCGCCATCATAATTCTGGTAGTCAAGAAGAATCCTACGGGTTTCATCATTATGTATTAGCGACACGTAATAACAAGTAAAACGTGTACAAATCAATGATAAGAAAAACCAGATAGCATTCTATCATTTCGAGTAAAACTGTTCTACCTCTACAGGTCCTCCCTCAATTATCATAATCGTCATCCTGCAATTAAAATAATTACCTTGAGGGCACTATATCCAACAATCTTCCACTTTCACTTAAGGCTAATTATTGCGGTATCGCATACCCATATCCTGCGTGCTACCAAATACCCAATTTCTCTACTAATCATTTTCGCAAACCGTATTTATGAAACATCTGTGTTCGAGAAATAGTCTTAGTGAGTGGATCTACTACAATGTTCCAACTTCCTCTCTCTATGTCTCAAATTCGTGGAGATCAACAATCTCCCGAATTAAGCGATACCCCGCCTCAAGAATTTGTTTGTATACTTGATGGGACCATGTTCATAAATGAACAACTTTATCCAATAAACTTCTTATGCTGTATCCTCTGTTGAGTCATAACCAGCATCCTGCACCATGCCTACTTTAATATCCCTATTGGAACTCTATCCAATATATTGCTTCTCAGAAGAGGGTAAACTCAAAACTCTTACAGCATCTCTATCATCCAGGTCATCTTAGAAGCCTGAACCGATAACCGCCTCTTAGAGGAGGCTGCCGTTATCATATACCAAGAACATCCTCTTATATTCTTTACTGCTTCCCTTTGTTTCTCCAGGATTGGATTGATATCTGCTTACTACAGCAAGCGCAGAAGAAACATCTGGTTTGGTACAAGACATTGCATGATTGACTCAATTGCCTAAGCAAATGATATGTCATTCATGCCAGTCCCTCTCCTCATCAGTGTGAAAGAAATCTCATTAGAGAGGGTGACTCCATTACCTGCGGGTAGACTACCACGCCAGGAGTCATCTATTCTAAACTATTTTAGAATGGTGTCCAAACACCCGAATCGAGAAACTTTCCAAATCTAGATCTAAAGCCATAAATCTAGTTACCAGAATCCTTGATATTTTATCCAGATCCTATGTCGAGAAAACAACTGTGACAACCAAAATTTGACCGATTGTAGTATAGGAATATAACTTCCTATCCAGAGTATGTTTTCTAAATCCCAGAACATAACTCCCTACATCCTTCTTACTAGGTTCATCTGTTGTTTGGATGAAGCCAATCACCTTGACTTTTACATCAGAACAGATGATTCGTCTCCACTTTGCATGCTTTAGTTTACGAATAGACATAAGCAACTTACACACCTTCCGCTGCTCCCACTGCCTATGATAACCCCCTAGTAGAGTCATAAACACATGCAGTTCTAAATTCCCACTTAGAAAGACTTTATAGTCATCTACCTGCCAGATATCCGTATGGACTTTAGCATAGATACTGAAGTAAAAATCTCATCACAATCCACAACGGGTATTTAATGAGAATCTTTACAACAAGTCTAGCCATATTAGATTAATACCTTTCCACCTACACAGATCTCGAAAGATCTACTTGCTCCTAATAGGTTTTACCCCTTCAGGAGCACCCAACAAAGTCCAAAATCCATAATTTACTGGAGTGCGTGGAGCCTATCTTGGATATAAAACATCTGGTCATCTGGAAGTTACTACTTCTTATGACCTGCTGATAACTAGTAGGGCCATCATCACAATAATGCTGACCTCCCTATCACCGTCTATGAGAGTATCTCTTGGGTGGTTGAAGTCACCTACTAAATCTGCGGAGTGGCTAAGGTCTGTCGAGTCCAATTAAATCTCTAGGTTCTACTAAATTTTCAGTAACCATTTGTGGTTCTGGAATCACTTCCAGTTCTACCATACTCCCACTAGTTTCTTTTGCAAAAAGATACCTTTTATAAAAAAGCGGCGACTCAAGAACAATTTAACTATTGATCTTTAAAATGGTAAAATGTAAGTCGATGTCGCACACTCTACAGGCTTGTAGAGAGGCGGAATTAACAAACAATAAATTTTGTTGCAAGCAACATAGACTAATCTACCAAGATCGACCATAAACCCTAGCTAGCAGTACAACTTGGAGATTCTAACTACTATATAGAAAGTTATACCTCCTAGTTTCAAGTCCTTCGGTTCTTGTTCTCCTCCTCTTCTTGAGCTCCTTGAAGAGTGTACGGATCGCGCTTGATAGTCGGCCTCCTCGCATCAAAGATGATCCACCCGAGAGTATGTACTTTGAGCTCCTACCTCTAAACTGAGGTAACTAAGGTACCTAGTATACTAATCTAAGTAGCTTAGAAGATGTAGAGAGTGATTATGTATTGATTATTCTCAAGAACCCTAGGTTTCTCAACTCATGAGACAATTAGGGTTTGAGGAAGAAGAAGAGAGCTTGGAGGAGAAAGAGTGTTGAGGATAGAATGATATGAAGATGGCTAAGTTTGATAATTATGAAGCAAAACTAATTCAACAAAATATCTAAATGCCACCATGCCTCAATAGTCATCCCATGAGTCACTAAGTGAGTCACCAAGTAGCCATGCTTTATTTATTGCAAATCAACACCTCATCCTCCACCTCATTAACCATTTGACAAAAATGGTTATACAACAAATGAGGTGACTTTTTCTAGAAGCACACATGCATAAATTACAAGAATACCCCTCACCATATATACATACCCGGATCCGTATTCCGAAAAATACGAATAAAAAGAGACAAAATAATCCAATAATCTAATACTAGGATCTGGTTTAAACCAAAGCCCACTAGTATTATCCATCCGAATCATGATCCGTGTAGCCAGTACACATATATAATCGAACACTGCCGTAAAACCATACGGCCTCTACATCGTTTCGCCCGAAGAAGGGAAACCCTCTGTGTGGGACTCTAAAGACTTGACAGTACGCTGGCGGTGGGTTTAACCATAAGCACATCAGCGGTACTAGCTGCATGTAACGACTATCCAGGTATCTATCGATAAGAAGGCCGATGAGTAAACTCATCCGAACTCTTACTGAGCCTATCTGTGATAATCTCCATACAGTCCGGTCTGTTTGTCTAAGAGTATCGCATATCGGTCCTAGGGGGCGATAATCGTCAGACCCCTAATAGCGCAATAAGTCATGTCGGAGAAGAGCCTAAAAACACCCCGAGAAACTACAGGAGTACCTTCCAATAAATCTCGCTTGCCCTAGCCAGGGACTTTGTGTAATGGCTTTCCGAACACAGCGTGATATCAACCCCCAATACCGAGAGAGACGAATTCTATGTAACCACTACTGCCTCCCAGTACTTCGGGACTGCACCCAACGACTACCTGTTTGCACGACTCATTAGAGCCGTGGTAGGGTAGTGATCTAAGAACAGTGAGAACACACTTGAGATGAATAGTGATGTCAAGTCAACGGACTAAGCTGTACTCATATCACCTAGGAACTGCTACCTAACGATAGGTATAATACCAACCAGCAGTTCCTAACGAGTCCTGTCCAGTGTAACTCATAACCTAATGAGCACTTGCATACTATCTCCAGTACGACGTACTAATGGCTGTGGGACAGACCTGAAAGTATTCCTTAGCACCACTACTAGGTTTTTAGAAGCATCACGTATACAATTTTTAAAAATCTAGTGTGCTATTGCATGCTATCTTAGAATCTAACTAAAGAATTAGGGTTTATAAGCAAGTAAATAAGCTTTACACTAAGTGAATAAGGAATACAAACTTTTTAGACCGGTCCTTCAGTTCTAAAGCTCCAAGTAGTAGTCCTTAGAACTCTTCGTAGGCTCCACTAAGCGAAAGGAACGAGCTTGCTCGAGGATCTTTGAGGCCGAAGATGATCCACCTTGAGGAATCTCTAACTCAAGTTACCTCTTCACTAATTAAGAAATTAGTGAAGCAAATAATCTACACTAATGGGCTAGATGAGAGTAGGTTGATGATGTAGGAATTTTGCTCACTTTAGAATTTTATTTCTCCTTTTCTTTTTCTCTCAAAGAAAAGGCTAGAGAGGAAGAAGATGATGAATGAATCAACTAGGGTGAAAAAAATATCTCAAGAGATATATCAAGAGAGTTAACCATGGCTAAAGATAATGGTTGGGTTAATAAATATCTAGAGTAAAATAAAATTAGTGGAATTAATCAAGGTTTCTACATGATTCCACAAGCATCCTAAGCCATTCTAATTTCCACCCAATTTTGGTTTTTCCTTTAATAATTAAATCACCCAAATTATCTTTAGTTTGATATGAGTCTCATACACCCATGTCCAATGTATCATCTAGCATGACACAATAGTTTATGTAATATATACACAAATACACACACACACACACACACACATCAAGAGAATAAATTCTTTAGTGAGCTATATTAGTTAATATATATATGTGTATATCAAATAAGTTAATATATATATATATATATATCAAATTATTAAATCAATACTTGATTTAATAATCCGGCTATATCATATACAACCGACTAATATAATTTATATGTATATCAAATATACATATAACAAATCATTGAATCAACACTTGATTCAATAATCCGGTTATATCACATATAACCTATATCGCGAGATTAGAATATGGTATCACATACACGTATTTAATTAAGGTCCCGCACATATCACATATGCATCCCTACTTCGTTTCGCTTGAGCTAGAAAACCTCTATGTGAGACTCTAAAGGCTCATCAATACGTCAGCAGGAAGTAATGATCATATCAGTTACCCACAAGCCGTTAGCGGTACCAGCTGGACGTAGGCTACCCAGGTATTGAGCGAATAGAAGATCAACAAGCAAGCTTGTCCAAACTCTCATGAATCCTGTAATTAACACTACCGTACAGTCCGGTCTTTTCGTCTGATATGCCGCATATCAAGTCTAGGGGTGGAATCGTCAGACCTCAGTAACTTGATAAGTTATTCCGATGTATGGCCTATAACCGTTCGAGAAACTACCGATAACACTTACCAGTAAATCTCATCAGCCCTGGCCAGGGACGTGCTGTTATAGCCAATCGAGCACAGCACAACATCAACTCCCAATACCGGAAGAGACGAAACCGTTCCTATCGCTCATTACCTCCATGTGACTCGGGACTGTACCCAAAATCCACCTGTTTGCACGACTCCTTTGAGCCGTGGTAGGGAGGAAATCAAAGCACAGTGGGAACCACACAAGACTCTATGACGATCTCGGGTCTACAGACTAACCTGTACCAATGTCACCAGAGAATTGCTATCTGACGATAGGTATAGTACCAACTAGGAGTTCTCGGTAAGTCCTGTTCTGTGTACCCATTCTCTAATGAGCACCTGTGTACAATCTTTGATGTAAAAAGCCAATGGATGCAGGATCATCCATCGCCCCATACAGGGTCAAGAAACGTGCACGCTAGTCTACTCTGGAATATCGATGCCCTGTCTCGATACTCTCTCAAATAGGAACGGTTAAAGGATGTGCTTGTGGACACCCAAGCTCCACTAGTATGATCTACATCATAGTCCTGATAGTCAAGCCAACATCCTAAGAGCTTTATCAATATGTATCAGTGAGACAGCATAATAATACTAGTGTACATGTTAAGATAAAGAGCAACCAGATAGCATACTATCATGTCGAGCAAGAAAGTCCTCTATACATATATATGTCCAAGCATCCACTATAATATACAATAATGTACAATAATGGCCTCTAGGGCATACATATGACTAACAATCTCCCACTTGCACTAAGACCAGTTGTTGTAGTATCGCATACCCAACATCCCGAAAAGTCTCTCAAATTGCGTCTGAGAGAGGGTCTTCGTGAGTAGATCCGCCGTGTTAATCTTCGTGTCAACTCTCCTGATCTCGATCTCTCGGCGATCTATTATCTCCCGGATCAGGTGATACCGCCTCAGAATATGTCTGGATCGCTGATAGGACCGGGGTTCCTTGGCCAAAGCCACAGCTCCATTGTTATCACAATACATGGGTATTAGATGCTCAATGGATGGAACCACACCAAGTTCAGCTATGAACTTCTTCATCCAGATAGCCTCTTTGGCGGCATCATTGGCAACGATATATTCAGCCTCCATCGTCGAGTCTGCCACGGTATTTTGCTTGGAACTCTTCCAACATACCGCCCCTCCATTGAGGGTAAAGACAAAACCCGAGACCGACTTACTGTCGTCCTTATCACTCTGGAAGCTCGAATCAGTAATAGACTCCACCTGGAGTTCTCCATTCTGTAGGGTTCCTAGACACCCTAGTGAGGTCTCACAAGGCATCGAACATGCCAATTTCAAAAATTATGGTGCCGAGAAACCCTAGTTCACGGATCGTCGCTAGAATTCTAGGCGAAATATAAATCTAGTTAACAATTTAACTATAGGTTAGATGCTACAACCTTTGTAGATCCGGATTTCCACCTCCTTAGCTCCACATGGTCGTCCCCTCGCTGTCCATCACGAACCTCGGACTCTCGCGACGGCTTCATCGGAGAAGTGAGCGGAATAGTTCGTCGGCTTCGTGTCAAAGACGATCTACGTCGAGGTTGCACTAGTTCAAGCTCCGACTTCACCAAGTAGTGAAACTTGTGAAGAAAACACCCAAAACCACTTGGCAAGAGGTAGAGGATGAAGAAATAGGAGGTGGGTTCACTTTAGATTTGGATTTCTCTCACTAAATCTCAAGTTGCCATTGATGTAGCAAGCTTGAAGAAGAAGAAGAAGATGAAGATGAAGCAAGAATGATAAGTCTTCTATTTTTAAAAATAAAACTAATATGAATACTTATCATATCTTGACCATGGTCAAGTGTAGAGATTAAACCAAGGTTAGTTAGAGTGGTTAGGGTTAAGGATGAGATAAGGATGGTGGACTTTGTCAAAGCTTCAAGAAGCTTCAACATAGCTCCAAAATAAGCCACCATTCTCAACTTAATCCTTTCCAAATAAATAAACAAATAAATAAATGAAAAACCCAAACCCTAATCATCACTTAACCATGGTTTAACCCTTTACACTTAACCACATTATCAAGTATCATCAAACATGATACAAAGTAGTGCACTAAAGCATATCACATACACAATGTGCAATCCAAGTGAGAAAAATCCGTTTAAAGTGAACCAATACTAGTTAATGCAAAGTAATATATCAAATATATAATTATACATTAAATCATTAAATCAACATTTGATTCAATGATCCGGTCATGTCGCACATAACCGACTAGTATTCAATGTATCGATTTATCGAATCAATGATTCGATAACTAGGTCATATCAAATATAACCAATCAAAACATTTATCGCGAGAATGAAATGCGGTATCACATACACACATTATTCTCGGTCCTGCACATATCTCATATGCGCTCCTATTTCGTTTCGCTTGAACCAGGAAACCTTTGTGTAGGACTCTAAAGACTCGTCAATACGCCGGTAGCAGATGATGATCATATCAAACACCCACAAGCCGCAAGCGGTCTGCTAAACGTAACGGCCACCCGGGTATTGAGCGATCAGAAGATCGACGAGCTAGCCCGCTCACACTCCTGCGAATCCGACCAGTAACACTTACCGTACAGTCCTGTCTCTTCGTCTGATACGTCGCATATCAAGTCTAGGGGTGGTAAACGTCAGACCCCAATAACCCGATAAGTCGTGCCGATGTGAGGCTCGTAACGGGTCGAGAAACTACTGGTAACACTTACCAGCAAATCTCTGATCAGCCCTGGCCAGGGACTTCCCTGTTACGGCCAATCGAGCACAGCGCAACATCTACCCCCAATACCGGGAGAGACGAAACCCCTCCTATCGCTCATTGCCTCCATGTGACTCGGGACTGTACCCAAAGACCACCATTTTGCATGCCCTCATGGACGTGGTAAGGTGGAGATCAAAGCACAGTGGGAATCACACAAGACTCTATGACGATCTCGGGTCTACAGACTATCCTGTACAAGTGTCACCTGAGAACTGCCATCTGACGTGAGGTATCATACCATCTGGGAGTTCTCGGCGAGTCCGTCCAGTGTACCCAGTCTCCACTGAGCACCCGTATACCATCTCTGATGTCAAACACCAATGGATATGGGATCATCCATCGCCCATCACATGGGTCGAGAAGCGTATACGCTAGTCTACTCTGGTATATCGATGCCCCGTCTCGATACACCCACGACTAGGGACCTTGAAGGATGTACTTATGGACTACCATGTCCCCACTAGTATGATCTGCATTATAGTCCAGGTAGTCAAGTACACATCCTAAGGGCTTTACCAACATGTAACTATAAGACAGTATAAAGAGACTAGTGTACATGTTAAGATAAATAGCAACCAGATAGCATACTATCATGTCGAGCAAGAAAGTCATATCTATATATGTCCAAGCATCCAATATAATATACATAATCTGTACAATACTGGCCTCTAGGGCATACATACAACTAACAATCTCCCACTTGCACTAGGGCCAGCTGCTGTAGTATCTCATACCGAGCATCCCGAAGAGTCTCTCAAACTGTATCTGGGGAATGGCCTTTGTGAGTGGATCCGCCGTGTTGTTCTTCGTGTCTACCCTCCTGACCTCGATCTCCCGGCGATCAACTATCTCCCGGATCAGGTGATACCGCCTCAGAATATGCCTGGATCGCTGATGGGACCTGGGTTCCTTGGCCAAAGCCACCGCTCCATTGTTATCGCAATACAAAGGTATTGGATGCTCAATGGATGGAACCACTCCAAGTTCAGTAATGAACTTCTTGATCCAGACAGCCTCTTTGGCAGCATCGTTGGCAGCGATGTATTCAGCCTCCATCGTCGAGTCTGCCACGGTTTCCTGCTTGGAACTCTTCCAGCTAACCGCCCCTCCGTAAAGGGTAAAGACAAAGCCCGACTGCGACTTAGAGTCGTCCTTATCACTCTGGAAGCTCGAATCGGTAAAGGACTCCACTTGGAGCTCTCCGTTACCATACACCAAGAACATATCTCTAGTCCTTCGCAAGTACTTGAGAATGCTCTTCACAGCTGTCCAGTGACTCTCTCCAGGATCAGCTTGATACCTGCTCACTACACTTAGTGAGTATGCTACATCGGGTCTGGTACATAGCATCGCATACATGATAGAGCCTACTGCCGAAGCATAGGGTATCCCTTGCATGCGAGCTCTCTCCAAATCAGTCTTAGGAGACATCTCTTTGGAGAGAGTGACCCCAGAGATCGTGGGCAAATTCCCACGCTTGGACTCTTCCATACTAAACCTCTTTAGTATGGTGTCAATGTACCTGGATTGGGACAATCCCAATATCCTTTTGGATCTATCTCTATAGATCCTGATTCCCAATATGCAGGAGGCATCACCAAGATCTTTCATTGAGAATCTTTGTGATAAGAAGAGCTTGACCGATTGCAGCATAGGAATATCATTTCCTATCAAGAGTATGTCGTCCACGTACAATACGAGGAAGACAATCTTACTCTCTGCCACCTTCTTGTAGATACAAGGTTCATCTGGATTTTTGACGAAATCAAACTCTTTGATAACGACGTCAAAGCAGATGTTCCAACTCCGCGATGCTTGCTTTAATCCATAAATGGATTTAAGCAGCTTGCACACCTTCCCGCTGCTCCCACTGTCTACGAAGCCCTCTGGCTGAGTCATGTACACGCACTCTTCTAAATCACCATTTAGAAAGACGGTCTTAACATCCATTTGCCAGATTTCGTAGTCATGAAAGGCAGCAATGGCAAGCATGATTCGGATGGATTTAAGCATAGCCACTGGAGAAAAGGTCTCGTCATAGTCCACACCTGGTCTTTGACGAAAACCCTTTGCTACAAGTCTAGCTTTGAAAGTCTCCACTTTCCCATCTACACCAAGTTTTTTCTTGAAGATCCATTTGCTCCCAATGGGTTTTACCCCTTCAGGAGCAACTTCCAAAGTCCATACTTTGTTGGTGTACATGGATTCCATCTCGGACCGCATAGCATCCAGCCATTTCACTGAGTCCCTACTCGTGATGGCCTGCTCGAAGCTAGTTGGTTCATCATCCTCCATGATGCAATCCTCGCTCCCACCATCCATGAGAAAACCGTAGTATCTCTCAGGCTGGCGAGGAACCCTACTAGATCGGCGGAGAGGCTGAGGTTCATTGGGAGCTACTGAATCTTCTGGTTCCACTAAATCTTCAGTTACTGTTTGTGTATCTGGAACCTCTTCCAGCTCTACCACTTTGCCACTAATTTCTTTTTCAAGAAATTCCTTTTCTAAAAAGGTGGCATACTGAGAAACAAACACTTTTTGTTCTTCAGCATGGTAGAATAAATATCCTTGGGAATTCTTAGGATATCCCACAAACTTGCAAAGAACTGACCGTGCCTCGAGTTTGTCTGGATTTTGTCTTTTGACATAGGCCGGACAACCCCATATTTTAACTCGTTTAAAATACGGTCTCTTCCCACTCCATATCTCATATGGTGTGGTAGGTACAGATTTAGATGGAACTTGATTCAATAGGTATGCTGCTGTCTCCAGCGCATATCCCCAGAAGGAAATAGGTAACTCAGCTGTGCTCATCATAGAGCGCACCATATCTAATAGGGTGCGGTTCCTCCGTTCAGATACACCGTTGTGCTGTGGTGTATATGGAGGAGTCAGCTGAGAGAGAATCCCATTCTCTTTTAGGAAGTCCAGGAATTCATTGCTCAAGTATTCACCTCCTCGATCAGATCGAAGGATTTTAATACTTTTTCCGGTTTGGTTCTCGACTTCTTGTTTATATTCTCTAAATTTCTCAAAAGCTTCTGATTTGTGTTTCATCAGGAACACATATCCGAATCTAGAGAGATCGTCAGTGAATGTAATGAAGTACGAAGAACCATCTCTGGCATGTGTAGACATGGGACCACATACATCACTATGTATCAGTCCCAAGAGTTCGGTAACTCTTTCTCCGTGTCCCGTAAACGGAGTTTTGGTCATCTTGCCTTTGAGATATGACTGGCAAGTGTCATAAGATGAAAATTCGAAAGGTTTCAAATATCCATCTTTATGCAACTTAGCCAGTCGTGTCGCATTGATGTGACCTAGTCTACAATGCCACAAGAAAGAATCGTTCAGTTCTGAACTCTTCCTCTTGTGTGTGTTTGTTATACTCAGAACTGTTGATTGGTTTAGAACATAAATGCCATTGCACAACGTGCCTGATCCAACCAACTTTTGGTTATGGAAAATGTTCATAACATTGTCCTGTAATACAAAATTATATCCTTCTTTACTTAGCAAAGAAACCGATATAATGTTGCATATCAGGTTCAGCATGTAATAGCATTCGTTCAGAACCAATGTATTACCAGTTGGTAATACAAGGTGATATTCCCCGACAGTCTTAGCTGCAACAATTGCACCATTTCCAACTCTAATGTCTTTATCACCTTCTTTAAGTTCTCTACCTTTCCTAAGCCCATGTAACTGATTACATATATGGGATCCTGACCCGGTATCCAATACCCAGGACGTAGGGCAAATGGAGAAACAGTTCTCAGTAACGAACATACCCGAAGAAAATGCATCATCATGTACTTTCTTCATTCGGGTGGCATGGGAATCCTGGCATTCCCCTATTTCCTGTTCATTCCTATAACTTTTATAAGAAAGAACGGAACCAACGTTCCCCAGCACAGTATAACATGCGGGTTCGGTCAATACATCCATATTATTATCTTTATTAAGGCATGAAATGGTCGCTACCTGGAGAGAGAGAGAAGAAAACACTTTAGCGTAAGCTCGTGCAAGATCAGATTGGTTATTATCTTATCTAATCAGGATGGCTCCCACTGCTTTTTATCAAATCTTCCTTCAAACCCTAAAAGGAAAGACTAGCCGGGATTAATTACACACTACAAGTTCGCCAATCTTTCAGCCAGGCCAGTGTCGGTACTTTGAGGGAGGTCCCCCGTGCTTTCGCACGAACCTAATTACTGTAAACCTCGTTTTCCCAGAGGCGTAACCCCGTTGACACCTTTCTAGACACCTACTTGATCGGCTAATTGCAATGTGTAAAACTCTCCCAGGAGTAACTCTTACTCGCAGTGGGTATCGGGATCCAACTATCTCATAGAAGGTATGCAATCTCATTGCAAATTTCAACACTTGAAATTCCCGATAATCTTTTGCCCCTAGCAGCTATATGACCTTAACATAGTCAACAAATCATAAGTGCTAGTCAAGTTCAACCCGTCATTTCCCGATTGAATTAAACCCACCCGCACGACCCTTAACATAGTCAACAAAGTCGCACGACTACCCTAATCCAATCGCATCATATGCTTATACAGATAAGCACTAATTAGCTACCGCACACTACGCCTTAACATAGTCAACAAACGTAGCACGAATACTAACTAGTACTTATCTGAAATGACGGAGGGCTACGTCAGGTTTTTCTGAAAACCTATTGCGTAATGAACTTGATATCGTTGTAGAATCAAATGAAGTTTTAAAATGGAATGATTTTGAGGCTTTTCTAGTTTTGCTAAAGGGGTCACTCCCGGTGAAGGGATCGTCGGCCCTTTCCTCGTCGAATGAGGTGCGGGATATATCATATATATCACTGTGCAAAGCAAAAACTCTTAAAAGCAATCAAAAATCAAACCGAGTGTGTAGCATCTGCCAGTTATTGCTAAAGGAGTCACTCCCGGTGAAGGGATCTCGGTCCTTTCCTCATCGAATAAGGTGCAGGGCATATCATATATACCGCTATGCAAAGCAAGAACTGTAGCTACCTTTTTTATTTTAAAATTCGATTCCACAACATCTTAGGTTTCTTATCTTTCATTAATCACATTAATGAAGTCCCATCATTTAAATGCCTAAACATCACAGATAGATATGACGTACACTTATGCCATCCGCATTCGCCTCGATGTCCCCTCGTGCACCGTTAGGTTAGGTAACTAACCTAACGGAGCAGGACAGGGCTAGCGCGGGTGTAAAACATAAGTAACGTCTATATAATATATCATATATACTATATACTATATCCATCACAGAGTCACAACACAGATATCGCAGCAGAATAAACATATGAAATATTGGATATACTAGGACGTCCGTGTTTTCAATACGAGCCAGTATAAAACACGGATTCCACGGTCGTGATGAATAGCCAATCCCACACCCCTAGACCCCTACGAGAGCGGCAAGCAACCCTGCCAATTCTAGGGTTAGGAGACCCGGACTCGACTCCTCGAGTTGGTCTCCCACTGGACCCCAGAACCCGGTTACTTGTGCTCCCCTCCTTGGGTCTATCCTAATGCGGAAAAGTAAATAATATACAACGGGTGACAACTTCCGCTACCTGGAAGCGCCCCAAATGAAAGAATATTACATACAAGTTTTTACATGAATTAAAATGAAAAAACACTCATCTCACATAAAAACCCTCCGGCTATTCAAACACGACGATCCAATATAACATATCCAGCAACACATAACATCACATGTCATCAACGTAAGTAAATATGCGCATCCCAATTGTCGTTGACATATAGCAACGAAACCGGCGATTCACATATTACACTTACGGTCACAGAAAAGAAAGTGTAAAACTACAACAGTTGGAATCCGCAACTACTTTAGACATCGCATGCCTAACAGATATAAATCCCGCATTTTAGTCTCATTATCGAAAACTCTTTTCAATATCGTATGGGACTAAACTGCTAGATTTATAACATTCATTCAGTTATCTCATAACTACTTGTGAATTCCAATTATTGTATCACATTCCAGATAAACAGAAAATGTTAAACTTTCCGATCGAACAGTCGAATACCCAAGTTTTCCCGATAATACTCAACACATGAAATAAGTCTAACAACATTCAGTTCGTGCCTCAGTACCGACGGTCCAGCCGTAGAAGGGTCAAGCCAACGCCTCACATGTGGCACGCCGTACTGCCCCAAACCCGAAGGTTCAAAGGGCAGTTCAAGACGGTCACATAATCGAGTTAAGGTTTGTTGTCTTCTAGAGGGTCCATCGCGTTACTTGCACTACTTAGAACGTCGTTAAACTACGGAAAAATCCAACACTTGGAAATTTCCCGACAGGGGAAAAATTGGGTATTTATATCCGGTCGAACTTTTTAACATATTCTGAAAATTATCTGGAAAAACACAAAGACGAAATTTGATACCCCGATCGAAACACCGAATCCCCAAAGCAACCCCAGAAAATTCAACTCTTGAATAATTATTAAAAATACCCAGGAAAATCACCACTGGAAATTAAGGATTACTGTGTAAAATCCTTTAAATAATTAGGCCGTACGACCGCGGATCCGCCGCATGAGGCATGCTCATGCCGCGGATCCGCGCTTGCTTGGTAGAATTATGCTCACGAATTTCACAGTAAACCTTATAATTTCCTTCTTGTTTTCCTGCATATTTTTAATATTGAAAAATCTCAGATTTTGGAAAAAGGACAGAGAGCATTATAGATTTGGTGTTTCGGGTTCGTTCGGACTTCAAATCGCATCTAGACTTCGCCTAAGGCTCTAGCTAGGCTCTGATACCACTGTAGGGTTCCTAGGCACCCTAGTGAGGTCTCACAAGGTATCGAACATGCCAATTTCAAAAATTATGGTGCCGAGAAACCCTAGTTAACGGATCGTCGCTAGAATTCTAGGCGAAATATAAATCTAGTTAACAATTTAACTATAGGTTAGATGCTACAACCTTTGTAGATCTGGGTTTCCACCTCCTTAGCTCCACGTGGTCGTCCCCTCGCTGTCCATCACGAACCTCGGACTCTCGCGACGGCTTCATCGGAGAAGTGAGCGGAATAGTTCGTCGGCTTCGTGTCAAAGACGATCTACGTCGAGGTTGCACTAGTTCAAGCTCCGACTTCACCAAGTAGTGAAACTTGTGAAGAAAACACCCAAAACCACTTGGCAAGAGGTAGAGGATGAAGAAATAGGAGGTGGGTTCACTTTAGATTTGGATTTCTCTCACTAAATCTCAAGTTGCCATTGATGTAGCAAGCTTGAAGAAGAAGAAGAAGATGAAGATGAAGCAAGAATGATAAGTCTTCTATTTTTAAAAATAAAACTAATATGAATACTTATCATATCTTGACCATGGTCAAGTGTAGAGATTAAACCAAGGTTAGTTAGAGTGGTTAGGGTTAAGGATGAGATAAGGATGGTGGACTTTGTCAAACCTTCAAGAAGCTTCAACATAGCTCCAAAATAAGCCACCATTCTCAACTTAATCCTTTCCAAATAAATAAACAAATAAATAAATGAAAAACCCAAACCCTAATCATCACTTAACCATGGTTTAACCCTTTACACTTAACCACATTATCAAGTATCATCAAACATGATACAAAGTAGTGCACTAAAGCATATCACATACACAATGTGCAATCCAAGTGAGAAAAATCCGTTTAAAGTGAACCAATACTAGTTAATGCAAAGTAATATATCAAATATATAATTATACATTAAATCATTAAATCAACATTTGATTCAATGATCCGGTCATGTCGCACATAACCGACTAGTATTCAATGTATCGATTTATCGAATCAATGATTCGATAACTAGGTCATATCAAATATAACCAATCGAAACATTTATCGCGAGAATGAAATGCGGTATCACATACACACATTATTCTCGGTCCTGCACATATCTCATATGCGCTCCTATTTCGTTTCGCTTGAACCAGGAAACCTCTGTGTAGGACTCTAAAGACTCGTCAATACGCCGGTAGCAGATGATGATCATATCAAACACCCACAAGCCGCAAGCGGTCTGCTAAACGTAACGGCCACCCGGGTATTGAGCGATCAGAAGATCGACGAGCTAGCCCGCTCACACTCCTGCGAATCCGACCAGTAACACTTACCGTACAGTCCTGTCTCTTCGTCTGATACGTCGCATATCAAGTCTAGGGGTGGTAAACGTCAGACCCCAATAACCCGATAAGTCGTGCCGATGTGAGGCTCGTAACGGGTCGAGAAACTACTGGTAACACTTACCAGCAAATCTCTGATCAGCCCTGGTCAGGGACTTCCCTGTTACGGCCAATCGAGCACAGCGCAACATCTACCCCCAATACCGGGAGAGACGAAACCCCTCCTATCGCTCATTGCCTCCATGTGACTCGGGACTGTACCCAAAGACCACCGTTTTGCACGCCCTCATGGATGTGGTAAGGTGGAGATCAAAGCACAGTGGGAATCACACAAGACTCTATGACGATCTCGGGTCTACAGACTATCCTGTACAAGTGTCACCTGAGAACTGCCATCTGACGTGAGGTATAATACCATCTGGGAGTTCTCGGCGAGTCCGTCCAGTGTACCCAGTCTCCACTGAGCACCCGTATACCATCTCTGATGTCAAACACCAATGGATATGGGATCATCCATCGCCCATCACATGGGTCGAGAAGCGTATACGCTAGTCTACTCTGGTATATCGATGTCCCGTCTCGATACACCCACGACTAGGGACCTTGAAGGATGTACTTATGGACTACCATGTCCCTACTAGTATGATCTGCATCATAGTCCAGGTAGTCAAGTACACATCCTAAGGGCTTTACCAACATGTAACTATAAGACAATATAAGGAGACTAGTGTACATGTTAAGATAAATAGCAACCAGATAGCATACTATCATGTCGAGCAAGAAAGTCATCTCTATATATGTCCAAGCATCCAATATAATATACATAATCTGTACAATACTGGCCTCTAGGGCATACATTCAACTAACACATTACCATACACCAAGAACATTTCTTTAGTCCTTCTCAAGTACTTAAGAATGTTCTTTATAGCTGTCCAGTGATTTTCCCCATGATCTGATTGATACCTGCTTACCATACTAAGTGCGTAAGTTACATCTGGTCTGGTACACAACATCGCAGACATGATAGACCCGACTGCCGAAGCATAGGGTATCCCTTGCATGCGAGTCCTCTCCAAATCAGTCTTGGGAGACATCTCTTTGGAGAGAGTGATTCCTAAGTAAGTGGGTAAATTTCCATGCTTAGAATCTTTCATACTAAATCTCTTTAGTATGGTGTCAATGTACTTGGATTGGGACAATCCCAACATCCTTTTAGATCTATCTCTATAGATCTTAATCCCCAGGATGCAGGATGCATCACCCAGATCTTTCATAGAGAACCTGTGTGATAAGAAGAGCTTGACCGAGTGTAGCATAGGAACATCGTTTCCTATCAAGAGTATGTCATCCACGTACAATATGAGGAAGATAATCTTACTCTCTACAATTTTCTTGTATATACAAGGTTCATCTATGTTTTTGACGAAGTCAAACTCTTTGACCGCTACATCAAAATAGATGTTCCAGCTCCGTGATACCTGCTTTAATCCAAAAATTGATTTAAGCAGCTTGCATACCTTTCCGCTGCTCCCACTGTCTATGAAGCCTTCTGGCTGTATCATGTACATGCTCTCTTCTAAATCACCATTTAGAAAAGCGGTCTTGACGTTCAACTGCCAGATTTCGTAGTCATTGTTTCCCCCCAATAATAAAAGAGCAAGGCTCTGTTCAAAATTTAAAAAGAGGCAGCCCCTCACGTGCCTTGCACGAGGACGCCAGCGCTGAGAGTTAAAAACTCTGAGGCAGCGCCTCACGTGCCTTGCACGAGGGCGCCAGCACCGAGAGTTAAAAACTCTGAGGCAGCGCCTCACGTGCCTTGTACGAGGGTGCCAGCTCCGAAGAGTTAAAAAAAACTCTGAGGCAGCGCCTCACGTGCCTTGCACAAGGGCGCCAGTGCCCAAGAGTTAAAAACTCTGAGGCAGCCCCTCATGTGCCTTGCACGAGAGCGCCATTGCCAGGAGTTAAAAACTCCGAGACAGCGCCTCACGTGCCTTGCACGAGAGCGCCGGCGTCAGAACTAAAAGTTCCCTGCCATTGGATCAAAGAGCAACCGGGGATGACAAATCATTAAAATACAGAATTGAATTCTGTTGAGAAAATATTTCCTCAAAATCTTTCTAAATGAGAAAGATTTCCCTCTGTAAAACAGAGCACCGTTGGATTAAAAATCCGATGGTAGATAATGATCACCAAGATACAGAATGAGCTCTGTATGGGAAAATATTTTCTCAATCTTGTTAAAAACAACAAAAATATCTTCTATAAAACAGAAATTCTTGGATCAAAGATCCAACGGTGGATAAAATCCCCAAATCAACTAAGGATCTCTCAATGAGAGATTTCTTTAACTAAATCAACAAACTTGCCTCCAATATATAAAGGCCCCAAGACTTCAAGTCTTGTAGAGAGGAACCCCCCATAAACTTCAAGTTCAAAAAGAAGAGCAAGCAAAAAAGAAAGTTTTAAGAGAGAAGAAAGAAGAAGAACTTTCTTCAAGGTAAATAAAGATAATAGAGATTATAGTATCTCATTTGCATATCCAAGGGTTTAACCCTGATAAAAAAAACATAGTTCTTTCCCCTGGATCCGAGATCCATGAGACAAGTCTCCCACAAATGAGAATTTAATTCTCGTGGGGACTAATTTGTTCTCGGGGATCAAAGATCCAGGGAGAACAGAGAATTGAACATCTTTAAAGAAAAATGCACAATGAAAGAAACATCGTCAAGCGCCTCACATGCCCCTCACTTGGGCGCTGCTCAAATAAAGAGTGCTTAGCACTCAATAGTTGGCTCTCAGCGCCAAGCGCCTCACATGCCCCTCACGTGGGCGCTGCTCAAATAAAGAGTGCTTAGCATTCCATGGTTGGCGCTTAGCGCCAAGTGCCTCACGTGCCCATCACGTGGGCGTTGCTAAACATAAAGTGCTCTGCACTCATCAAACAACGCCTAGCGCTAAGCGCCTCACGTGTTTCACACGTGGGCGCCATAAAGAGTGTTTAACACTCCATAAAAAAACAAAAAAGGGGGTTAAACTAAAGGGTGAGCGTCAGAACCCATATCAATACCCAGCACCGTTTGCACAGAAAAGGGACTGAGCCCGAATAAGTGTTTAACACTTTATTCAAAGATTAAATGGTCTGAGTCCAAGTTGACCAAATCTCCAACTCAGATCAACCGAGCCCATGTGCTCATCATGTTCAAAAGTGGTCTTAGTCCCAAACACAACTGAAGATCTCTCCACTGACATCTGTTTAAAGGTACATCTCCTCACACCTCTGATACATGTCGTTGTAATTATTCAGCGTCTTCAGAGAGGTGGCGGGTTCCGACAACCAACAACTCCTACGGACCGCAACATACTTAAACTAAACCCTCACCCCAAAAATTGGTGATCTATGGACCGCAACGTCCTTAAACTAAGACAATATAGAGTCCAAATGCTCTTCTGTTGGGTCTGAATGATCCCAAAAATCCTGTTGAGTAGATCTTAGTCTAAAATTAGACCAACGTATCCTCAGCTAACATTTTAGTTGATCTTAATCCTAAACGAGATGAACGATCCTTAAATCAAACCAAACACAAATCTATGAAAATACGGATTTGGACTAATCCACGCCCTACGGACGACAACATAAATTAGTCTCCGTATACAATCCATGGGCAACCAAAAATTAAAAAAACACACACAACATGAAGTGAACTTATAGAGCCGGAGAAAGTGGTTATCGCTACGCTGTAACGTAATTAACTGCAGGGGCTTGCGCCTGCAGGGAAGAGCGTCCCCACAATCAAAACCCCTCGCAAACGAGGGGGAATCTGATGAAGTCTGCTACAACGGCCACATCCGTCCAAACCTCCGATACACGATGCCATAAATTAACTTGGCATCTTTGGAGAGATGGATGGATAAATCCAAATATCATCTACCCCAAATGCAGGCAAGACGTTTGTCTTCCCGGTTTTCGGTGGTAAAAAGATTCCGGCACGCCCGGTGGGACCTTTTCCTCTTTCTACTCCACACTTCGTGTGTCGTGTTCACGAACGAATCGCGGTTTAATATGGTTGCCCCTGGATTCGAGATACTAAGATTTGGTGTCTTGCTTTATGCAGAAGAGAAGATGACATCAATGGCTTCTAACTGCACCAATTGCAACAGCAACTCCCACTCCGTCCCTGCTGGAGAAGTGACTTATGGGCCCTAAGCGGCCTCCATCTTTGCAATGCCGGTTGAACAGGTGACTTAAGCCACCACTGGACTGTTTTTTGGGACCATGCTCCCGCCAATAAGCTTCAATGCCTCAATGCCATCACAAGAGGCTCCAAAGAAGTCGGTCTTCGATCGGCTTGCAACTACCGTGGGCCCTCTCAACGGGTCGTCCAAGTCTGCCCCCTCAGTGTTCGACAGGCTGAGCCTAAGCTCATGTGGGCTCGCAAAGAGGCTCACGATACCTGAAGGGATTATCCCGAAGCGGATAGCCATTCCAGCTCAGGCAGACGAAGTCGTCAAAGGGGCTTCTCCTATTAAAGAATCGGTCTTCACAAGAATAACCGTTCCCTCTCAGCTGATGTCAGTCTTCGACAGGCTGACGTAGACAGCGGCCTCTCATCAAAGTAGGGAGCATGATGAAGTCGCTCCAACGACAAAGGTAGTCCCGTCTGCACGACATGCTCGACGTCGCCACCGGCGCCGAGTGAGGAAAGCCGGGGGCAGTCCCCCTCTGGACTTACCCCACCAGCTCCAATGGTGGAAATTGATGTTGTTGTTCTAATTGGGAACAGTTTCGAGCTGCTAAGGAGGGTGCGCAAGAACTCTCCAACCGACATCTTGAAGAAGTCTCCTCCGCCTGTTGAAAACACAACACAGGTGAAGCCGAAACAGCCTCCTCAGCGGTTATCCTTCAAGATCTATAGAGTCTTGCGGAAAGTCCAAGACTATGTAATTGACAAAGATTATTCTCTTCGGCTGAAGAAGACGATGGCTCGGCAAGATGAGGACCATCCCCCCGTCGTACCACAGAAGGTATCATCTGCGTGGGTGCCTGCTGCAACGGCCCTCTCAACCTCGACCTCCCACAAGAGGAGAAGGCCGGAGAAGATCCTCATGCCGGAAGCAAATATCAAAGGCAGTAGACCCAAACGCCCCAAGTCTGGAGGCATGGCAGTACACACGGTGTACGTGACTTCCGGGAAAGAGGAAAGTCGTACTTCCACGGGCCATCGACTACTTACATGATCTGTGACAAAGGCTCAGGAGCAACAACAAAAGCTCCAAGAGATGTTGACAGGATGACCGCACTCACGGGACAGAAAGAAAGCCCGGAAGAATCGTCTGAGCAACGCAAAGATCAGGAGACCGATACGGAGTTCCTGTGGAGGGTACTAGAAAGAAAAGATAAAGAAGCCACGGAGCGAGCCGCTAACATGAAGCAGATGGCGCTCCTGTTCTAAGATATGGTCGGGATGATGATCCAGCCGGACCCTCCAGCCGAAGACCCTCCAATAATCATTGAAGATGACAGAGGGGAGACATCAAACCCTCCTCCGGCTTTATCAGCAGCCAGGGAGGAGACAATCTCCAAAGCTACCCTTGATGACTACATAGCTCAACAAATACGAGCTCATCAAGCGAACGAAGCGGCAGGCCAAGTCGTCAGAACTGGGTGACCTTATCCATGCTGGTACGACCAAATTAAGTACCCGCCAGGATATACGATCCCCAAATTCCATGTGTATAAGCGGACGGGCAATCCGCACCAACACGTTGCTCAATTCAGAGCTTTGTGCGGTAATACCGGGGGCGATGACAAACTGTTGCTTCACCAGTTTGTTGGCAGCTTGTCGGAGACGGCGTTTGAATGGTACCCCGAGCTCCTAAATGACGTTGTTAAGACATTTACGGAGATGGAACTACTGTTCACACAGCGGTTCACAAGCGCAAGCAAGCACACCCCAATCACGGCATTAATCAACGCTAGAGTGAAGCCGGGAGAGACCTGGGTTCAATATGCAATTCGGCGGCGTAACCTATGGTCAAAATGAGAACAGCGCATAGAAGAAGCTCTTGCTGTGCGCATGTTCGTGGGGACCCTTGATCCTCAGGCAACTATTCCCATTTTATGATGTTCTTCAAGTCGACCACCTTCCAGGCCTTGATTGACAAACTGGTCCAAATGGACCAGATGGGCCATATGCCGTCCTTTTCAAAGACAGATTTTTGGAATGAAAAGGGGAAAGGGAAAATGACCATCGTCGCCAACGCTCAACAACAACCGAGTAACCCAAAACCGGTAGCTTGCCAAAACAACAAACCAAGATCCCTTGAAGAAAAGTTGAGACGTCTTTACTCGTTCCCCCAGGATAAAACGAGGAGACTATTCGAACTGGCGGTGCGCAACAGGCTCATCACTCTGCTAGATCCGAGAGGCTTACTACAACCGGGCGATGTCAACAATCCTAATTACTGCCCTTACCACTGAATAGTGGGCCACCCAATCGAAGATTGCTACGTCTTCAAAAATTGGGTCGAAGACCAGTACCAACAGGGCAAGTTCGCGCTGTCCGAAAACTGGAAGGTAAACCCGCCACAACAGCACGCTCCTAAAAAGGGGATACTCCGGGGGCATCATGCTCATTTATAGAGGAAGCTCCGTAGGAAGTTGTCCTTTCGGGTAAAACTAAAAGAATGCTGAAGGATCTTCAAGCATGTCCGGCGATTAGGTGGAAAAGCCCGCTGGAGCATGAGATTATTGACGGAATGCTGATACCGCGCCCAACGCCGAAAGTTGGTAACGATGGGCAAACAGGCCAAGCCTCCGACGTCTTCAAAGAAAAAGAAAAAGGCCAAGAAGACCGTGCAGCTCGACGGCAATCGTACGGGTCTGCAAAAATACATCGACGCCCTGGAGGAATACAACCAAAAGGCACGGACCCCAGTCATGCTGGAAGAATTCTTCAAGCATGATCTTGAGAACGGAAACAGTGACATTGATGAAGGAGGCGGCTCGTCAGAAGAACCCGAGGATTATGGGGCGAGTTGCCACATGATCTTTCACTCATCAATAAATGGCAAAGAGGCTCCTGACGTAGAGAAACTGGGGGCAGATCTAGAACCAAAATCTATGGAACTGTCAGATGACCTCATCGACAAGCTGCTGAATGAAGCCCACCAAAAGAGCAAATATAACCGAGGACGTGAAGAGGCCCTATACGAAAAGGCCAAGCGTCGGCATCAAGCTGAAAAAGCCCCAGTAATGAGAAGTCATAAAGTACCCCAACCGGATCAAAGCGCACCTGCCACCAGCAAGAGCAGAATCAAGGTAGGAAAGCAGTTCGCCAAAGCTTTGTCAATGGGAATGAAGCTGCCACCTTTCGAAGGAAATACTCCCAGGAGTACGTGCCTTGACGAAGCGGATGTACATTCGAACTACTGCTTGTACCATCGGAAGGCCACGCACCCTATCGAAGAGTGCAATGCCTTCAAGAAGTGGTGGCAGGGATATGTTGCCCATCAACAACACTTCAAGCGAATGAAGTGCAAAGCTCGTCGGGAACAGAGAAGTGTGACAGAAAAGCGTGAAGGAACGGCTGGCAACTGTCATATGGTTGGTACCAGTTTGACAAGAGCAAAGTCTCAAGTTCTTACCTTCGGAAGCGATTCTGACAAAGAAATAGCCCCCGGCCCTCTCTTCAAGGAATCTACCTCTAAAAAAGAAGAAGAGATGAAGAATCGTGAGAATATTCAGTTGCGTAATCGTACGTTGCCTGAAAAGAATCTCGGACCCTCAAACAAAGGCTCGAGAAAAAGAGACAAAGGGAAGGAAAAAGTCCCTTAGGAGATTGCCTTCGATGATAGAGTCGTTGAAGAACTCACAGCCAAGGACCCGCCCAAAAAAAACAAGGTGGATTACAATGTCCTGGCACATCTGAGGAAGATACCCTCACAATTGAGTATTTTGGATGCCCTTCTCCTGTCTAAAGAGGCACGAGATTCCCTGATCAAGGCGTTACAAGAGCCCGACCAGTTTCAAGACTTCCTGGCAGAAGAAAAGATGAAGGACGAGCTGGAAGAAGTTCGCACGACTGATATCACCTTCAGTGATGAAGATCTCCTTCTCGGAACGTGCGAGCACAACCGTCCACTGTATGTAACTGGGTATTGTCACGATATCAAGATAGAGAAGATCCTGGTCGACAACGGGTCCTCCGTCAACCTTCTCAATGTAAGAGTGTTGAAGGAGATTTGCATGAATGTGCAGCACCTAGTTCGGGATAAAATTACCATCTCCGGTTTTGACTTCCAATCATCACAAACGCTCGAGTCTGTAATACTGACATTACGCTTCGGGCTCCTCATCACTGACATCAAGTTCTATGTTATTGATGCCAAGACTTGCTATAACGCTTTGCTCTGCAGGCTTTGGTTATATGAGTACAATATCATCCCTTCTACACAACATCAGTGTATGAAGTATTTCAAGGATGGCCTCAAGTACACAGTTACAGGGGAGCTGAACCCATTCTCCGTAAATGAAGTCCGCAAATATGAAGACGCCAAGTACTTCTTACCAGACTTCGAAGACATGGAAAGATGTCGCAAACTGGAGAATAAACAAAAAGCCATCACCATTATCTCGATATTTAGGAACGATACCGAGGAGGATGAAGATATTTTCTACTCGAGACAACCCTAAGGAAACAGGTCAGGGCCATTTACTCCTATTCTGGTCTTTGGCAGTGACTCTGAGGAAGAGGCCAACACAGTGTTCTCCGTCCGCCCGTCAATACAGACCTTTGCTGGAGCTGACAAAAGTTTACAAATTACCATGGTTCCGCAGCGGCATTACAAAGAACTTGATGCACTTGATACGTACAGCGTGCAAGAGCCGCAGACCTTCTATGTCCCTCCTAAGCAGAGAGGTGAAAAGTCGATCCTTTTCTACCAATCCACGGAGACTAAAGGGGAGAAAGAAGTCTAGCAAGGTGCCAAACCTGTGCTCGACAGGCCTCAACCAATTCGTCTGCCCAAATACTACGCAGAGGGACTAAAAAGGCTATTGAGATGCCAAGGCGTACCCTTCAAACAGACTGCTCGACAAGCCCAGTTCTATAACAAGATTTGGGACTTTCCCGGGACTCAGCGGAAGATGCCCAACGGAAGAATGGAGACGACTAGTCTTGGATACGTTCGGTCCAAGAAACAGGAGTGGTTCCATGTCTGCCATGTCATAAATAACTCTGGTGGAGAAGCGAATGCATTTCCAGATAGCGTTGGTGTGAAACCAAAGCAAGATCCCGCCGTGAGAATACCAAGCCCTTCATTCGAAGAACAGATTGACAAGCTGATAAGAGAAGCGGGTCAAAAGGTTCGGGATGACCATAGCCGCGAAATGGCTATTTACGAGAAATCCAGAACACAGCGTATCATTCAGCAGGCTACGGAAGGAGAAGACGAAGATGCCTTTCACCGTCAGCCCGCTGTGCGCTCTCATGGCAAGAAAAAAGCCTGACATAGAAACAACAGCAAGGTGAAGAATGGGAACGGCGTTCAAAGACAGCGAAACGGATCCAAGAAACCACGTGAGCGAGAAAAAGTCAGCTAGAACCTGTCTCTTATGAAGAAGATGGGTCGGGAGTACTCTTTCCCTCAAGACAAGACAAGGAAAATATTCAGCCTTGTCATGAAGCATCAAATGATGACGCTCTCGGAGTTTCGATATCTCGAACAGATAAATGAGGTCCATCACCCGGATTATTACTCCTACCACCGAGTAGTGGGACATCCTCTTGAAGACTGCTTCATCTTCAAAGACTGGGTTGAAGATCAGTATCAGTAAGGCATGTTTGCTCTATCCGACAGTTGGAGGGTAGCCCCGCCATGAAAGCATGAGCCGAGAGCAACCTACACTGCGTGGGAAAGTATAGATTAGTATCGAGCTTGGAAACAAGCTCGTACCTTCCATATGATAACATTCTCAAAGGAGGGAGAGCAAGAGAATACGGACGACCTCTCCCAGTGCTTCGCAAATGAAGATGAGAATGAGGTGATCTCAGAATTTCCACCGGCGCCAAAAGAGCTGGAAGATAGGATACACACCACAGCAGACAACCTGAGAAAAATCGACTTGTGGACGACAAATGATCTAAGGCCAACGTTCGTCAGTGAACTGTTGTCTGAGAAACAAGTGGCCACATTAAAAGACGTGCTTATGCAGTATAAAGAATGTTTTGCATAGAACTATTCCGAGATGTCGGGATTAGATCCAGAGATACCTGTGCATAAACTGGCAATATCACCGGACGTCAAGCCAGTCAAACAGGCACTAAGAAGAATGCGGCTCGAGCTTGAGATAAGTATCAATGCCGAAGTCAAGAAGCTAATCGACTCCGACTTCATCCAAGAAGTTCAATACCCTGACTGGATCGCCAATATCGTTCCGGTAATGAAGAAAAATGGGACTGTACGCATCTGCGTAGATTTTCGGGATCTCAACAAAGCTTGTCCGAAGGATGACTTCCCAGTGCCTGTTACCGAGTTGATGATCGATAACACATCCATCTATGAAGTCTTCTCCTTCATGGATGGATCCTCAGGGTACAACCAAATCAAGATGAATCCTGAAAACCAAAAGCACGCTGCTTTTCGGACTCCACTGGGCATATTTTGCTACAAAGTGATGCTCTTTGGTCTAAAGAACGCTGGCGCCACCTATCAGAGGGCCATGAAAAAGATCTTTGATCACCTCATACACGCGATTGTCGAATGTTATATTGACGACCTCATGGTGAAAAGCAAATCGTACGAGGAGCACTGGGAGCATCTGAAGATAGTGTTCCAGCGCCTTCGGAAGTATAACCTGAAAATGAACCCTCTGAAATGTGCGTTTGGAGTTTCCTCAGGCAAATTCCTAGGATTCATCGTACGACACCGGGGTATCGAAATAGACCTGTCAAAGATTAAGGCGATTATGGAAATGCCTTCGCCAAGAACTTTCAAGCAACTACGGTCTCTCTAAGGAAAGCTCGCGTATATCTGGTGGTTCATAGCTAACCTCTCCGGCAAATGCCGCCTCTACAGTCTTCTAATGAAGAAGGGGACCTCGTTTGTTTGGGATCGTAAATGCCAAATTCCACTGGACGAAATCAATCAATATCTGCAGAACCCGCCGATACTGACCGCTCCGGTCAAGGGAAAGCCCCTCATCCTATACACAACAACCCTTGAAGGTTTTTTAGGTGCGCTATGGGCACAAGAGAACGACCAGGGGAAGGAGAGAGCTTTCTACTATTTGAGTCGAGTTCTCCTGGGGGCAGAAAACAATTACCCTCCCATCGAAAAGCATTTCCTGGCACTGATCTTCGCGGTAACGAAGCTCCGACATTACGCCTTGGCACATGAGGTTCATCTCATATCAAAGGTGGATCCTCTCAAATATTTTGATGTCAAGAGCCATACTAACGGGAAGGCTTGCCAAATGGGCCCTCCTTTTGATGGAGTTCTCGATAGTATGTCGACCCCTCAAGGCAATAAAAGGTCAGGCCATCGCTGACTTTCTCGCTGAGCATCCGATACCGGCTAATTCTCCCTTAAACTGCGAGTTGCCAGACAAACATGCGTTTGACGCAATCGACGGGGAGAAAGAAAGGAGTGATACCCGATGGGAACTTTACTTAGATGGAGCATCCTCCTTGAAGAAGAGAAAGCAAAACACCCCCATGATTAAAGCTGGGGTGGGCCTTATCTTTGTGACTCCACAAGGAGGGATAATGCGTTTTGCCCTTTCTTTAATGGAGTCAATAACAAACAACGAAGCGGAATATGAAGCTTTGATAGCAGGTCTCGAGATCGCCATTGACATGGGAATCGACAACCTCTTCATATATGGAGACTCCCAGCTGGTCATTAGCCAAGTAAATGGCGACTATCAGACGTATAAGCCAGAGTTGGTAAAATATGGCAAAAGAGTGTAGCAATTACTGACTCAAATCCCCTCCTGCACCGCGGAAAGCATACCGCGTGCGGAAAATAGCAAGGTGGATGCGTTAGTCAAGCTCGTTAAAGAACCGGCCGACGAAAACCTCGATGACGTAAGGATCATTGTGCAAAGCCGCCGGATTCTCGCGCCAGCAGAAATATCTCCGGAGTCGTCTAAAAAAAAGGAAGCGTTCGAACAAGCGGCATTCTAAATAGAGGACGAAGAAAAGGCTAAGGATTGGAGAGAAGTCTTCATAGATTACTTCAAATCCCATCGAACACCCGAAAACACATCATCAAGACATCATCTCATGAAGCGAGCTCTGTCTTTCATCTTCGTCAGTGATACTCTATATAAGAGATTATTCGATTGTTTGTGGATAAGATGTCTGGGACCAGAAGAAGGAAGGAGAGTTGTCCAAGAAACTCATGATGGACTCTGTGGTTCTCATCAAGCCGGGCCAAAGATGAGGCTGAAGATCAAAAGAATGTGTTACAATTAGCCTACGATGATTCAGGACTGCCTCGAATATGCGAAGCAGTGTCACTCATGCCAAATTCACGGGGACTTCATCCACCAACATCCGAATCTGTTACACCCAACATTGGCTAGCTGGCCATTCGAAATGTGGGGAGCCGATATAATCGGGCCTATCGAACCAGCATCATCCAAGGGATATCGGTTCATACTACAAACGACCGATTACTTCTCCCGATTACTTCTCCAAGTGGGTAGAAGTAATACTGCTAAGAGAGGTGATGATGGAGAACATCCTCTATTTCTTCAAAACACATGTCATCTACCGGTTTGGCACCCAACGAAGAATCATCTCGGATAATAGGCCGGCCAACAGAAGCCATAAGATCGGCCGCTTCGCACAGCAGCATAAAATAGATTGGAGATACTCTTCGGTCTATAATCCCTAAGCTAACGGTCTAGCTGAGGCTTTCAACAAGACCTTGACAAAGATCATAAAGAAAACGGTGTCCAGAAATAAAAAGGACTGGCACGAGAGATTGCATGAAACTTTCTGGGCTTAACGGACCACCTCAAGACGGCCACGAATACAACGCCATTCGCGTTGGTATTTGGCACGGAAGCAGTACTTCCCTTGGAGATATTGTTAGTTATATGTATGCCCTAGAGGCCATTACTGTACATTGGATGTATATTGTAGTGGATGCTGGAACATATATAGGTAGGACTTTCTTGCTCGATATGATAGTACGCTATCTGGTTGCTCTTTATCTTAACATGTATACTCTCTGCCTCTCTGATTACATGTTGATAAAGCCCTTAGGATGTGTACTCGACTTCCAGGACTATGATGCAGATCATACTAGTGGGGCCTGGGTAGTCCATGAGTACATCCTTCAATGTTCCTAGTCGTGGGAATATCGAGACGGGGCATCGATATTCCAGAGTAGACTAGCGTATATCTTCTCGACCCATGTGATGGGCGATGGATGATCCCATATCCATTGGTGTTTGACATCAGAGATGGTATGCGGGTGCTCAGTGGAGACTGGGTACACCGAACGGACTCGCCGAGAACTCCCAGATGGTATTATACCTCACGTCAGATGGCAGTTCTCTGGTGACACTGGTGCAGCTTAGTCTGTTGACCCGAGATCGTCATAGAGTCTTGTGTGTCTCCTACTGTGCTTTGATTTCCACCCTACCACGGCTCTACTGAGTTGTGCAAACAGGTGGTTTTTGGGTACAGTCCCGATTCACATGGAAGCAATGAGCGATAGGAGGGGATTCGTCTCTCCCGGTATTGGGGGTTGATGTTGCGCTATGCTCGACTGGCCATAACAGGAAATCCCTGACCAGGGTTGCTGTGATATACTGGTAAGAGTTATCAGTAGTTTCATGATTGTTATGGACCTCACGTTGGCATGACTTATCAAGCTATTGGGGTCTGACGTTTACCACCCCTAGGCGAGATATGCGACATATCAGACGAACAGACCGGACTGTACGGTAAGTGTTACTGGTTGGATTCACAGGAGTGTGAGCGGGCTTGCTCGTCGATCTTCTGATTGATCAATACTTGGGTGGCCGTTACGTTTGGCAGACCGCTTGCGGCTTGTGGGTGCTTGATATGATCATCATCTGCTGCCGGCGTATTGACGAGTCTTTAGAGTCCTACACAGAGGTTTCCTGGCTCAAGCGAAACGAAATAGGAGTGCATATGAGATATGTGCGGGACCGAGAATAATGCATGTATGTGATACTGTATTCCATTCTCGCGATGAATGTATCGATTGGTTATATGCGATATAACCTAGTTATCGAATCGAAGATTGATTCGATAAGTCGATACATTGGATACTAGTCGGTTATATGCGTCATGACCGGATCATTGAATCAAATGTTGATTTAATGATTTAATGTATAATTATATATTTGATATATTACTTTGCATTAACTAGTATTGGTTCACTTTTAAAGGATTTTCTCACTTGATGTGCACATTGTATATGTGATATATTTTTGTGCACTTGATTGTATCATGTTTGATGATACATGAATGTTTGTGTGTATGATTAAACCATGGTTATGTAATGGTTAGGGTTTTCATTTTATTTACTTATTCATTTATTTATTTAATTTTAAGGCAAGAAAGAATGGTGGCTTATTTTGTTGTTTTGTTGAAACTTCTTGAAGTGTTGAAAGCTTGACCATTCTTGTTCTTTTCCTTAACCTAACCATTCAACCTAACCCTAGTTTAGTCTCTACACTTAACCATGGTTGCTATATGATAAGTATTCATTTTATTTTCTATTTTGAATAATACTTATCATATTCCTTCTTCATCTTCTTCATCTTCAACAATGAAGAAACCTTGCAACCATCAATGGCAACTTGAGAAAAAGAGTGAGAAATCCAATTCTAAAGTGAACCCACTTCCTATTTCTTCATCCTCTACCACTTGCCAAGTAGTATAGGGTGTTTTCTTCACAAGTTTCATGACTTGGTGAAGTTGGAGTTTGATCTTGAGTTGCCTCGACGTAGATCATCTTCGGCATCGAAGTCGGCGACCTAGCCCGATCCTTTCTCCGATGAAACCACCGCAAGAGTCTAGGATTCTGATTGCTACAGCGGAGGGACGTCAAAGCGGAGCTATGGAGGTGGAGAACCGGATCTACAAAGGTTGTAGTCACTTTCCTTTAGCAATAAATTCGTTTACTTGCTTGCATCGCCTATAAATCTAGTTAACGATCCGTATTAGGGTTTGTAGGCACATGAAATTTTTGAATTGGGCATGTTTGATCACTTGTGAGACCTCATTAGTGTGCCTAGGTTCCCTACAGTGGTATCAGAGCCTAGCTAGAGCGTTAGGCGATGCGTAGACGGAGTTAGAAGTCCGATCGAACCAAAACCCTAACCCAAAAATGCTCTCTGTACATTTTTTAAAAACTGGGTTTTTTCCAGATTAAAAATTCTTAAAAAATTCAGCAGGAAGATCTAAGAATTATGGTGCAAAACGGAGCTCGTAAATCCATCAAACTGCCGCGGAATAGCGGCAGAAGCATGGCTTCTGCGGCGGTTCCGCGGCCGTATGGTCTCATTGACCAATATTTTTTGCACAGTAATTCCTATATTTTGGTTCTGGATTTTCTGGGATTTTTTAATATTTATTCAAGAGTTGAATATTCTGGGTTGTATTGGGTGTTCGTGAATTCGATCGGATTATCAAACTTTGTCTATGTGTTTTTCCGGGTAATTTTAGAATATGTTAAAAAGTTCGACCGGATATAAATACCCACTTTTTCCCCTGCCGGGAAATTTCCAATTGTTGGATTTTTCCGTAGTTTAATGACGTTCTAAGTAGCGCAAGTAACGCGATGGTCCCTCTAGAAGACAACAAACCTTAACTCGATTATGTGACCGTCTTGAACTGCCCTTTGAACCTTAGTGTTTGGGGCAGTACGGCGTGCCACATGTGAGGCGTTGGCTTGACCCTTCTACGGCTGGACCGTTGGTACTGAGGCACGAAGTGAATGTTTTAAAACTTATTTCATGTGTTGAGCTATTTCGGGAAAACTTGGGTGTTCAATTGTTCGATTGGAAAGTTTAACATTTTCTATTTATCCGGAATGTGATACAACATTTGGAATTCACAAGTAGTTATGAGATAACTGAATGCATGTTATAAACATAGCAGTTTAGTCTCACTTGATCGGTTGCCACGGAATTTTGATGCGATCAAAAGTTCGTCGCAGTCACGTAGTGTACGCGGATACTCGCCAGGTAAACTTAATAGACAGCCTCACTCCATAGCCCCGACCAAGTGACTGTAGGAGAACCCCGTCGCCGAAAGCATCCGTTTGGGTGCTCGCGGCAGCGGTGTTCCGCCTTGGTGCACTTCGTCGACGGCATCGGGGGTGCAGCTGCCTACTAAAGTTTGCGACGAGCATTCGATCAGAATGTCGGGAATCCTGTTGAATTGCCCGACTTGATATTGAAAAGTATTTTCGATAATGAGACTAAAATGCGGGGTTTATAATTGTTAGGCATGTGATGTCTAAGGAATTCATTGGTCTAGGAATGCGATGTCTAAAGAGTTTGCGGATTCCAACTGTTGTAGTTTTACACTTTCTTTTCTGTGACCGTAAGTGTAATATGTGATATCGCCGGTTTCGTTGCTATATGTCAACGACAATTGGGATGTGCATATTTACTTACGTTGATGACATGTGATGTTATGTGTTGCTGGATATGTTATATTGGATCGTCGTGTTCGAATAGCCGGGGGTTTTTATATGAGATGAGTGTTTTTCATTTTCATTCATGTAAAAACTTGTATGTAATATTCTTTTATTGGGGCACTTCCAGGTTGCGGATGATGTCACCATTTGTATATTATTTACTTTTCTGCACTAGGATAGACCCAAGGAGGAGGGCACAAGTAACCGGGTTCTAGGGTCCAGTGGGAGACCAACTCGAGGAGTCGAGTCCGGGTCTGCTAACCCTAGAATTTGTAGGGTTGCTTGCCGCTCTCGTAGGGGTCTAAGGGTATGGGATTGGCTATTCATCACGACCGTGGAATCCGTGTTTTATACTGGCTCGTATTGAAAACACGGACGTCCTAGTATATCCAATATTTCATATGATATTTTCTACTGCGTTATCTGTGATGTGATCATGTGATGTGTTCAGATAGATATTATATATAGTATATATGATATATTATATAGACGTTGCTTATGTTTTACACCCGCACTAGCCCTGCCTCGCTCTGGCGTTAGTTACCTAATCTAACGGTGCAGACGGGACATCGAGGCGAATGCAGATGGCATAAGCGTACGTTATATTTATCTGTGATGTTTAGGTGGACTTAAATGATGGGATATTCATTAATGAGATTAATGAAAGAAAATAAACCTAATTGATATTGTGGAATCGAATTTCAAAAATAAAACAGGTAGCTACAGTTCTTGCTTTGCATCGCGGTGTTCCTTGTAGAACATCCTGCACCTTATTCGATGAGGAAAGGACCGAGATCCCTTCACCGGGAGTGACTCCTTTAGCAGTAACTGGCAGATGTTACACACTCGGTTTGTCTTTTGATTGCTTTTATAGTTTCTGCTTTGCATAGTGATATATATGATATATCCCGCACCTCATTCGACGAGGAAAGGGCCGACGATCCCTTCACCGGGAGTGACCCCTTTAGCAAAACTAGAAAAACCTAAAAAACATTCCATTTAAAAACCATTTGATTCCACAACGAGATCAAGTTCAAAGCGTTAAAGGTTTTCATAAAAACCATTCGCAACCCTCCGTCATTTTAGGAAATAGAGTACTTAGTATTCGTGCTGTGTTTGTTGACCATAGTCAAGGCACAGTGTACGGTAGCTAAGTGATGTCTTCCTACACCGCATATGATGCGATTAGTTAGGACAGTCGCGTGACTTTGTTGACCTTAGTTAAGGGTCATATGGGTGGGTCTAATTAATCACGAAATGATGGGTAGAACTTGACTAGTACTTATGATTTGTTGACCATAGTTAAGGTCATAAGTGCTAGGGGTAAAAATCTTTATCGGGAGTTTCAAGTATTGAAATTTGCAATGAGATTGCATACCTTCTATGTGATAGTTGGATCCCGATACCCACTGCGAGTAATTGTTACTCCTGGGAGAGTTTTGCACTTTACAATTAGCCGATCAAGTAGGTGTCTAGAAAGGTGTCAACGGGGTTACGCCTCTGGGAAAATGAGGTTTACTGTAATTAGGTCCGTGCGAAAGCACGGAGAACCTTCCTCAAAGTATCGACACTGGCCTGGCTGAAAGATTGGCGAACTTGTAGAGTGTAATTAATCCCGGCTAGTCTTTCCTTTTAAGGTTTGAAGGAAGATTTGATAAAAACAGTAGGAGCCATCCTGATTAGATAAAATACATAACCAATCTGATCTTGCAAGAGCGCACGCAGAGTGTTTTCTTCTCTCTCTCTCCAGGTAGCGACCATATCACGCCTTAATCAAGATAATAATATGGATGTATTGACCGAACCCGCTTGTTATACTGAGCTGGGGAACGTTGGTCCCGTCCCAACTTATAATTGTTATAAGACAGAGCAGGAAATAGGGAAATACCAGGATTCCCATGCCGCCCAAACGAAGAAAGTGCATGAGATGCATCTCCTTCGGGTGTGTTCATTACAAATAACTGTTTCTCAGTATCCTCTGCATCCTGGGTATTTGATACTGGATCAGGATCCCAGATATGTAATCTGTTACATAGGGCTACAAAAAGGTAGAAAAACTGAGAACGGGTGATAAGTTTCATGAGACAGAAAACGGGGCAAGTGTTGCAGCCAAGTCTGTTGGTCACTGTCATCCTGTATTACCAATACATTGATTCTGAACAAATGCTATTAGATACCGAACCTGATATACAAAATCATATCTATCTCTTTATTAGTAAAGAAATAATAAAATTTTGTATTGATGGATAATGTTTTGAACATTTCCTATATCAAAAGTTGATCGGTTCAGGCACGTTATCTAAAAGCATTGACGTTCTAAATCAAACTACAGTTCCTAGTATACAGAACACACACAAGAGGAAGAGTTCAGAAATGAACGAATCCTTCTTGAGGCATTGTAGATTAGGTCATATCAATGCGACCCGACTGGCTGAAGTTACATTTTAGATGCATATTTAAACCAGTTTGAATTTACATCTTATGAAACTTGCCAGTCATGTCACAAAGATTAGATGACCATAGCTCTGCTTATTGGAAACAGAGAAAGAGTTAATGAAATCTTGGGACTGATACATGATGATGTATGTGAGGTCTCCTGTCTACAAATGCCAGTACTGGTTCTTTATACTTCATTACGTTCTCTGATAATCTCTCAAGATTCAGACATATGTTCCTGTTGAAACACAAGTCCGAACCTTTTGAGATATTCACAGAATATAAGCTAGAAGTAGGGAACCAATATGGGTATAAGTATTATGTCCTATGATAAGATCAGGGAGGAGAATACTTGTGCATGGAATTCTTGGATATTCTAAAAGAAAATAAGATTCTCTCTCAGTATTACTCCTCTGAATGCACCACAGCACAACGGTGTATCGGGGTGGAGCAATCGCACCATATTGGATATAGTGTGCTCTATGATGAGTACTACTGAGTTACCTATTTCCTTTTGGGGTTGTGCACTTGAGAAGCTGCATACCTATTGAATTAGGTTCGAATCAGATCACTGCTTACCACTCCATATAAGATATGGTATGGGAAGAGCCTATCTCTTAAGTAAGTTAAGATTTAGGATTGTCCGGCCTATGTCTAAAACAAAATCCGGACAAGATTGAGGCAAGATCAGTTCTGTAGAACTGGAAAGGTTCCAGCTATACAAAACTGCAACTGATGATTTGAAAGAACCTAAGGATTCAATAGTCCCCGACGAACCTCAGCCTCTCCGCCGATCTGGTAGGGTTTCTCATCTGCCTGAGAGATACTTCGGTTTCTCGATGACAGTGGGAGCGAGGAATGCATCATGAGATAATGACCCAACTAGTTTCGAGCAGGCCATCGAGAGTAGGGACTCTGTAAGAATGGCTGGATGCTTAGCGATCAGAGATGGAATCCATGTACACCAACAAAGTATGGACTTTGTTTGCAATATCTGAAGGGTTAAATCCCCATCAGGAGCAAGTATATCTTGAGAAGATTACTTGGTATAGATGGAAAAGTTGAGACTTTCAAAGCTAGACTTGTTGAAGTTTTTCGTCATCGACCAGGCATGGATAGTGATGAAACCTTTTCCAAGTGACTATGCTTAAGTCCATCCGGATCCTACTTAACATTGCTACATACCATGACTGCGATATCTGGTGGTTGGGTGCCATGACTGCTTTTCTAAATACTGATTTAGAAGAGAACGTCTATAAGAACACAGCCAGAGGACTTCGTAAACAGTGGGAGCAGCGGAAACGTGTGCAAGTTGCTTTACAGAATAAAGCAGGCATCGCGGAGTTGGAACATCTGTTTTGATGTGGTAGTCAAAGAGTTTGACTTCATCAAAATGGTAGATGAACCTTGTATATACAAAAAGGTAGTAGAGAGTAAGGTGGTCATCCTCGTATTGTACGTGGAAAACATACTCTTGATAAGAAAAGAGTTTCCTATGCTACGCTCGGTCAATCTCCGCTTATCACAAGGATTCTCCAATAGGATCAAAGTGATACCTCCTAAATCCTGAGTTTTCATCTATGAGATAGATGTAATTGGATGCTAGGATTCCCACTAGATGTAGTGAGATGGTATCAATCGATCCTGGGGAGAATCACTGAAAGGGTTCCAGGGTGATAAAGACGACCGAATGTCAGTCACAGGCATTGTCTTTACCCTCAGTAAAGGGACGGTATGTTGGAAGAGTTCCAAGCTAGATACCGTGGCAAACTAGACGATAAAGGCTGGTAACATCGCTATTAAAGATACTACCAAAGAGGTAGTTTGGGTGTATATTGGTTCATAAGATGAACTAGGTTCCTACCATTGTATGACAATGGAAGTGTGGCTTTGGCCAAGGAACCTCAATCCCATCAGTGACCCAGACATATTCTGAGGCAGTATCACCTAATCATGGAGATAGTTGATCTCCAGGGTGATCGAGGTTAGGAGAGTAGACTCAGAGGACAACACGGCGGATCCACTCACGAAGGCCTTTTCCCAAAGAGAGACCTTTAAGGGATGGTTGAGTATTAGATACTACAACTACTGCTACAGATGGCCCTAGTGCAAGTAGGAGATTGTTAGTTATATGTATGCCCTAGAGGCCATTACTGTACATTGGATGTATATTGTAGTGGATGTTGGAACATATATAGGTAGGACTTTCTTGCTCGATATGATAGTACGCTATCTGGTTGCTCTTTATCTTATCATGTATACTCTCTGCCTCTCTAATTACATGTTGATAAAGCCCTTAGGATGTGTACTCGACTTCCAGGACTATGATGCAGATCATACTAGTGGGGCCTGGGTAGTCCATGAGTACATCCTTCAATGTTCCTAGTCGTGGGAATATCGAGACGGGGCATCGATATTCCAGAGTAGACTATCGTATATCTTCTCGACCCATGTGATGTGCGATGGATGATCCCATATCCATTGGTGTTTGACATCAGAGATGGTATGCGGGTGCTCAGTGGAGACTGGGTACACTGAACGGACTCGCCGAGAACTCCCAGATGGTATTATACCTCACGTCAGATGGCAGTTCTCTGGTGACACTGGTGCAGCTTAGTCTGTTGACCCGAGATCGTCATAGAGTCTTGTGAGTCTCCCACTGTGCTTTGATTTCCACCCTACCACGGCTCTACTGAGTCATGCAAACAGGTGGTTTTTGGGTATAGTCCCGATTCACATGGAGGCAATGAGCGATAGGAGGGGATTCGTCTCTCCCGGTATTGGGGGTTGATGTTGCGCTATGCTCGACTGGCCATAACAGGAAATCCCTGGCCAGGGTTGCTGTGATATACTGGTAAGAGTTATCAGTAGTTTCACGATTGTTATAGACCTCACGTCAGCATGACTTATCAAGCTATTGGGGTCTGACGTTTACCATCCCTAGGCGAGATATGCGACATATCAGACGAACAGACCGGACTGTACGGTAAGTGTTACTGGTTGGATTCACAGGAGTGTGAGCGGGCTTGCTCGTCGATCTTTTGATTGCTCAATACCCGGGTGGCCGTTACGTTTGGCAGACCGCTTGCGGCTTGTGGGTGCTTGATATGATCATCATCTGTTGCCGGCGTATTGACGAGTCTTTAGAGTCCTACACAGAGGTTTCCTGGCTCAAGCGAAACGAAATAGGAGCGCATATGAGATATGTGCGGGACCGAGAATAATGCGTGTATGTGATACCGTATTCCATTCTCGCGATGAATGTATCGATTGGTTGTATGCGATATAACCTAGTTATCGAATCGAAGATTGATTCGATAAGTCGATACATTGGATACTAATCGGTTATATGCGACATGACCGGATCATTGAATCAAATGTTGATTTAATGATTTAATGTATAATTATATATTTGATATATTACTTTGCATTAACTAGTATTGGTTCACTTTTAAAGGATTTTCTCACTTGATGTGCACATTGTATATGTGATATATTTTTATGCACTTGATTGTATCATGTTTGATGATACATGAATGTTTGTGTGTATGATTAAACCATGGTTGTGTAATGGTTAGGGTTTTCATTTTATTTACTTATTCATTTATTTATTTAATTTTAAGGCAAGAAAGAATGGTGGCTTATTTTGTTGTTTTGTTGAAACTTCTTGAAGTGTTGAAAGCTTGACCATTCTTGTTCTTTTCCTTAACCTAACCATTCAACCTAACCCTAGTTTAGTCTCTACACTTAACCATGGTTTCTATATGATAAGTATTCATTTTATTTTCTATTTTGAATAATACTTATCATATTCCTTCTTCATCTTCTTCATCTTCAACAATGAAGAAACCTTGCAACCATCAATGGCAACTTGAGAAAAAGAGTGAGAAATCCAATTCTAAAGTGAACCCACTTCCTATTTCTTCATCCTCTACCACTTGCCAAGTAGTATAGGGTGTTTTCTTCACAAGTTTCATGACTTGGTGAAGTTGGAGTTTGATCTTGAGTTGCCTCGACGTAGATCATCTTCGGCATCGAAGTCGGCGACCTAGCCCGATCCTTTCTCCGATGAAACCACCGCAAGAGTCTAGGATTCCGATTGCTACAGTGGAGGGATGTCAAAGCGGAGCTATGAAGGTGGAGAACCGGATCTACAAAGGTTGTAGTCACTTTCCTTTAGCAATAAATTCGTTTACTTGCTTGCATCGCCTATAAATCTAGTTAACGATCCGTATTAGGGTTTGTAGGCACATGAAATTTTTGAATTGGGCATGTTTGATCACTTGTCAGACCTCATTAGTGTGCCTAGGATCCCTACAGATAGAGCTACCCTCTTTACGAGTAGCAGTTCGACACAAGCTGACAGATGAAGGAAATGCCCATCTTTGGCTTGAGGAGCTCAATGCCCTCGATGAAACTCATCTCATGGCTCAGCAAAACCTGGAAGCATACAAAGTAAGGATGACGCGTTCATACGAAAGACTAACTAGGCCAAGAACGTTCCGTCAAGGAGAACTCGTGCTAGTCGTAAAAAGACCTATGATCCCCAATCGTGCTAAACGGGGGAAATTCGAGCTGAACTATGAGGGCCCATATATCATAGACAAAGTCTACCAAGGTGGGGCCTACTTGCTCATGGATATGCATGGCGAAAGACCCTTCCGGCCAATAAATGGCCGGTTCCTTAAGAAATACTATTCTTAACAAGTCACGGCTCAGGTTAATGATGGATGATGATGTTCATGTCCGCTCGCTGTCCTCCCGAGTCCAAACTCTATAAGTAGTATCCAGCAAAACTTCACCTCGAAGCTGCTATAGACCGAGATGTCCTTAAACTAACAATGGATCGAGATGTCCTTAAACTAACAACGGACCGAGTTGTCCCTAAACTACCAATGTCGCCTCAAATACGGCGATAGTGGAATGCAAGTTTACAAGTCCTAACGGTGAGGACTGCAACTCAAATCCCACCGACAAACAGATGGGTCACATGCGGCGAAACTATTCTCGAGAGTTTCATCGTGCAAAAAAAACGGTACGTCTACAAGCAAAATGGGCGCGGATGAAAACCCGAAAGGGCTCCGTGAGTAAAAACAGCAGGACTGCCGGCGAGTTCGTGAAAACCCGAAAGGGCGCAGACTCATAAAAAAATCATGCACACTTACAAGGTCCTCTCGACCTTGTAAGGAGAAAACACCCGTGTGAGATCCTTACGACTCATAAGGGAACAACACACTTAGGGATCCCCACGATTCCTAAAGAGAAATTACACTTACGAGATCCTCATGACTCGTATGGAGAATTCCCCCTATGAGACCCTCATGGCTCGTAATATTCAAAATCCTTAAGCTACAGGGATCTGAATCTGTTCTTAAGCCATCACATTTCCCAAGTTGCCCTACAAGCGGTTCAGTATTGACACTTGTATACAATCCACGGGTACGAATAAACATTTCCCCCACCAACTTCCACCAATGGCGTGAGATATCTTCATGTAGTGAACGATACTTGTAAGCCCTCTCGGCTTGCAAGGAGAAAATACTCTTGTGAGATCCTTACGACTTACGAGAGAAAATATCACTTAGGAATCCTCACGACTCCTAAGGAGAAAATACACCTACGAGATCCTCACGACTCGTAGGGAGAAGCACCTTTATGAGACACTTATGGCTCATGAAGTAAAAAGTCTTAGTCGATAGGATCCTAACCCTATTTGCTAAGCCACCTTTGTTCGAATCGACAAAGGCAAATGATGATTCGCTCCTGGCCATATTCCAGTCGCAGCGATGCTGATGCCAAGATTGGGATCAGATTTCAAGTTCCATACTCGCAGCAAAAATCAGCAAGCCAAAAATGCATATGAAATAGTCGAAATGATAGGGCAACTCGCAACAAAAACCAGCGAGTAAAATATATGCATATAAAAATAGCCAAAATGATTGGGCAACTCGCAATAAAAAGCAGCGAGTAAAAAGAAAAAAACAACCGAAATGATTGGGCACCGCGAAAAAATAGCCAAAATGATTGGGCAATCGCGACTTTCGTGATATAAAAAGATGAAATGATAGAGCATCGCGGAAAAAAAATGAAACGTTTGCCCTACAGGTGAGATCACATTGACCCCTGTATACAATCCATGGGCACAAACGGAAAGGGAACCATATTGCCTCACCAGGCTTCGTCAAAGGGAAGTCAAATCTTGACGGTTCACAGACAGCCTAGAGACTACCTCGGAGCCATGGCAAAGTCCCCTAGTTCCAAATCTCGACGGTTTACAGACAACCTAGAGACTACCTTGGAGCCACGGTAAAGTCCCCTAGTTTCAAATCTCGACGGTTCACAGACAACCTAGAGACTACCTCGGAGCCATGGCAGAGTCTCTAGTTCCAAGTCTCGACGAAAGCATCCACAGCCTAGAGATCAACAACAGCATTCTTCCTCCCTCCAGCAGGATACAGACGCGACATCAACAAATGAAGCCATGGCAAAGTCCCTTAGTTCCAAATCTCGATGGTTCACAGACAACCTAGAGACAACCTTGACATTCATTGCAATATTGCAGACACAATGTCAACAAATGAAGCAAAGGAAGATCCCTAGCTTCAGGGTCTTAATGGCAACTCAAATGAGACCTGAAAGACTATCGGAGATCATCCCACTCCAGCGCGGAGTGGTCATAACTCATCGGGGATCCCAAACTGAGCATAACCTCAAGTAAAAAGCGACATAGAATATCCCTAACGCTTGCTCTTTCGATGGTTATATCACCTGGAAGATTACTTGAAGATGTCTTGTCCAGCCCCCGAAGGGATTAGAGACACGACGGTTGCGGGGCTACTCGAACAACAATATTGCGTATCGAGGAATACACCGGCCAACGCGATGGTACGACGGGTAAAAAAACCTAGTACCACGGACCCTAACGGACTTCTATTAGCAGGACTTAACTGTGACGTTAGGACATTCTTGTGAGAACTTCTTGATTCGTCTCGACTCATGGGGAAAATAATGTTCCCGCGAGAACTTCTCGACTCGTCTCGACTCGTAGGGAAAAGCCTTAGGCAATGGGGATAAGGACCTGTTTTCTAAGCACTGGGGCCTTCCAAGTCGGTCCAAGATGGATTATTGCATACTATTCACGGGTCACACCCTCCAAAGTCGAATATCGACAAGGAGGGAAACAACCACCTACGAGTCCTCTCGACTTGTATGGGGGAAAATTCTCTTGTGAGATCCCTACGACTCTCAAGAGAAAATGCACTTAGAAGTCCTCACGACTCCTAACGAGAAAACACACCTGCGGGATCCTCACAACTCGTAGGGAGAAAAGTCTTTATGAGACCCTCACGGCTCATAAAGTTGAAAAGTCTTAGGCGGCAGATCTGAACCTGTTTCCTAAGCCATCGCTGCCCTGCAATGAGATCAAGATAGACTATCTACGGGTCACATTTGCCAAAGGGACATGCCGGTATGAAATAAAATATGTCTTTTATTCATGAATGCAAGTGAATACAAGATACATTTCACAAAGGAATCAAAATGAATGCATGTTATTCATAAATCGCAAGATTACAGTGAATAAAAAAAGAGGGGTACAAAGACAGTTATTGAGGAGAAGGCGTCTTCAACAAATCAGTAAGCCGCTCACGTGGTCCTCTCAATCTTTTCTCGTGATCAGCCACCGCGGCCAACTCCGCTTCAACTTGAGCCCGTTGCCGTAAACATGACAAAAGCTTCCCATCGGCTTCTAGCATGGTAGCTTCACAGTCTTGCATGACCTGCTCGGCGAAGTCAAGCGTCCGCCTCAGCGTCAACCCATCCGAAATACATCTCTGGAGATTGTCAAAAACAGCTTTTAGCTGTGCAGCATTCGCTTCAATCTGGGCGCACAGTCAGACAGATTCGCTGGAACCTACCTCATGTTCCTTTCGTCTCAGGGTCGTCTCTTGTTCAAAATGGCGAATGAAAGGAACACTATGCTCGATCCAAGCAACCCGCTGAGAGTTCGAAGTTAATACTTCAGGAGCTGGACGCTGGAGCTCAATCTCGTGCAGGCAAGTCTCGATCTTTCTACAGTAATCAACCCAAGAGCCGACGAAAGTTTCATCATGGAAATTCACGAGTGTCGCCAGCATTGGATTGACTTCTATGGAAAAATACGTAGCAGAAGTGAGGGCCTCGGCATTGAGATCCTCAATAAATTCGCTCAACGTTCACCGGCTATGTGCGGCGCCCCTGGAAGACATGCGTTTAGCAAAGGGCCCTGCGGGCATTGGAATGCGAGACTCGAAAGGAGATGGAGCTGGCGCAATTGCAGTAAAATGAATTAGGGTCAAAGGTCAACTCGGGGAATAAAGAAAACACATCAGCAATGAAGTCTATTATACCGGCTGTGAAAGGCGGCAGGATGGGGAGTACCAGAGGCACGACTATTCTCTCGTCTCCTCCCCTGACCCGTAACGCTATGATCAACATGAAGAAAGCTTAGCAACAATATGTATATTTGTAAAAGAAAGGAAGGGTCGTCAGTTGAAGAATATACTAACCAATACCAGAAGGTGCAACGACTTCTGACTGAAAGGAGAAATGCAGGTTCAACATCTGGTATAGATGGTCGAAAAGGACTCCTGCAGAGTTGCGACAGTATACGGTCAATACAAGGAGGATGGTACCCACAGTAAAACAAATAAGTCGCAAACCCATACCTTCAAATATTTGAGAGGGCACAGAAGAAAGCGAGGGGATAGTGACTGTCAGAGCGGCGACCAACGAAACTTCTTCAGATGGCACAGCCTCAGGGTTCACCGCACCTATACTCAAGACAAACAAAATATCAATAGAAGGGCCAAACAGGATTGAAAACTCGAAAATAGCGACCCAGCAACTACCTGATAAATCATAGACCGAAACCATGACGGAGGCGTCACCGGGTGTAACGGCTTCTTCGCTCTCTCTCGGAGGAGTAGATTCCGCGCCCATTGTGTCATCCCCTAACTTGACGAGGACCGTCGTGATGCTTGCGACGCCCGCCGATACCAAGGAGCCACAGGGAGAAAGGGCAGCGGTCTGGATAGTCCCAGATTCCCGAGAAATAGTAGCAACTTCGAGCACTATAACCGCTAGAGTTTCACCTGTCATCCCATCGCCAAGACTTGGCCTTGCAGAAAATGCATATGTCAAAATTCGAAGATCAAGTTCTAGTAAAACACTGGGCGTTACGTTACCTTGGATCAGCTTTTCAGTTTCTACCCGAGCCGCGCGTGCAACCTGTCTACAGGCGGTAGACAAGGCAGAGAGAACATCCGCCGAAGGGGTATCAGCAAGCGGAATGCTGCTTGAGCCTGCATCTACGGCTAAACTGGCATCGCGTTCCCTCGCCGCATGCTTCCTACGCTTCCTTTTGGTCTGAGCAGTGTGAAATGATCTCAAGACCTCTGACAAGGGGACGCCGTCGTCCGAACCGAGCTCTACCTCCGGAGCCGTTATGGCATCCATCATCGGCTGCTTCAGCAAAGCCTCCTTCGGTTACGTTGGGAGAGCTGGGGCCACAGTAGCTGGCTCTGGAAGTTTTGTCGCATCTCTACTCAGGATCGGCACTACACTTGGAATAACCCGAGTCAAGGTAGTCCCTGCAATAAAGTAAAGGAGAGTGTCAGAGCATGAATTAAAAGAATAATGGTGTAATGAAGCGACTCATACCAAGACCCAAAGAAGCGTTGAGCCTCTCTTCCTCCTCGAACGTCCTGAGGGAAGCCGCGAGAGCCTCTTCGGCAGAAATACCTGTTGAAGAAGAAAGCAACAATACAAACATAACAAAGAGAAAAAAGATAGCCGCAGAAGAACTTAACTGAAAGTATACCTAATTTCGCGATAGTAATCAACGCTGCTTCCTCACGAGCCAGTCCCTCGGAAGCCACAAGGGTAGCCTGGAGATCGGTATCATCCGTAGGAGCAATGAATAAACCCTCATTGGTCCTGTACTCACACAAGCCCTCTCTATAGGGAGCATGTAGCTCCTGGCCAAATATGACATAGGTAGAGAATAGCGACTTCTTCTTTTTCTGCGAGCAGACGCCGGCGGCCGATGATAAGAGCTTGCGCTTGACGGGCATTTTCGGGCGATGGGTCCTAATTTCTGCATCAACGCCGGATTCCGAGGATGCTACAGCTACCGTTTCTACAGAAACACGGGGTGGAGGCTTCTCAGAGAAGGTGCACGGGACCACAACCGCAACAACTTCTCTTAAGGAGGGACGAACGATGGTCTGTCGCTTCAAAGGAACTGCCGGATTACCAGTTGGGACAACATCCTTATAATCAAGTAATAGCCGCATTTCTTCTCTGATAACAGCACCCGTCGCATGTTGATACCACGCCACGTAGGCATTCGAAGCTTTCGGCACGTAGCTCGGCTCGCTGATGAGAAAGTTAGACCGCGTATTTAGCCGAATAAAGTTGTGCAGCGCGCTGCGGATACCCTCTTCCGTAGCAACTGGCTCGGCTAAGAAAGTCTCGAGCAGGACTCCCTGATTGTAACCCGACTGTTGAGCGAAACGGTGCGGGTTATACCTCATGAACAATGCCGAGGCGCCTTTCCTGAACACTAGAAAGCCTGGCCTAATCGAATATAAGTGCAGGATCTCCCGAGCCTTCAACGTAGGAGCCCCGTCTTTGAAAGTATCACGTAGCAGTTGCACTACCTTAGTAGATTCCTTTCCGATAGTTAAGACTCTATCGACAAAATTCATACTATCTCCGACCATATGTGGGCGAAGGACCAGATGTCGAGCCTCTCGCTGCGACGGATCTAATGCGGAATCGTCAACTAGAAACATGACCCAGGGAAAGTTATAGCTGTCGTAGAAGCGGGGCCGTTTGTGGACTCCGAAAGCACCAAGCACGTGCATCTCGACCCAGGACGTGAAGTAGTGCAACGGGAGATGTACGGGCTTTATCCCCGGCTGAGCAGTGTCTGCTGCTAAGCTCAGGCCATGGTATAGATGAGCCAGCCCCGCTGTCCTAACGGCCACACGAGTCCCTACAACTATGCGGTGGGCGGGATAAAAGACAGATAGCCTCATGTAGCGAGAGTGCATCGAAAGCACAAACCAGCTCAACCACAGGCCGATAAACCCCAAGAAAAACGTCTCTTCATCGACATCTGAAGTAGCAAGATCTGCGAAAGGAACAACTGGGGTGTCCGGAATGAAGAAGCTTCTTAAATATGCTTCCGCTGTTGGCTGGTTATCCAAACCGAAACCAAACGAGTCGTCAAGCTTGGAGAATTTCACGGTTTGTTTTGACAAGACTTCTGGGCGAAGAAAGTGAGCGATGAAATCTGTGAAGCTGACACCATGCCCCCCAGACTCTATAAATAGACTCTCATAAATGTTCAATACCTTGATTAGGCTCGGGAATCGATGTTGAACGGCATTCTCCGGGGTAAGGCCCATTACCACTGATTTGGTGGCGAAAATGTACTCGTCAGGGGGAAGTATCTCCTCATAATGTTCCCTTCTGACGGGTAAGCCCAAAATTTCCGCGAACTCCTCCAAAGAATCGAAACATCCCGGTCCGATAGAAGAAAGGTGTGGGTCGGGATGTTCCATTGCATTAGGAAAGCCTTTACCCACCATACATGAGGTGCGAGATACTGTAAAATAGACGCATAAATTGCGGGCTACAACCCGAGCTTCAGCAATAGCGACTTCTTGGCCGACGGGATGTATTGATCCCACTGCAGATATCCGGCTGAATGGCGAGAAGTCAAACCAATCATATATACTTGTCCCCAAGGACGCGACTCGCCTTGACATATGTGTCGCCCCAAGATATCCAAAGCCATCGACGGCTGCATAGGTATTGAAGCCATAGAAGGCTGAAGGCGACCTTCTGAGGTCCAGTTGACCTCCTCTACAGCGTAATTCACTTGAGGCGAGTTGACATAGTGAATTGCTGAAATGGGCTCTGAGGGTACTGCACAAGAAAAACTGCGCCGACCCTGGATAATCTGATTGTACCACGACCCCCATAGATGAGATTTCTGCTCCGGGTCATGATCTTTAATGAGCGCGAAGACTTCCCGATCCACGGGTGCGTCAGCAAAGGCGCTCTTAGAACGTACAAAAGGGAAAGAAGAGTCGAGAGCCATAATAACTGCACGAAAAGAGATGGGGGACTAGTTGTCAACATTATATTCCGAATCCTGACACTTGGTACTTAAAAAATTATACCAAACTGCAATGCAGAAGAAAGAAACAAAGGGAGACCCACAAAATAAAGATGACGTCCCATCATTGATGGGGCAGTCACTCATTAAGGATGGAATCCTAAAAGGATTCTCATTTAATGAGAAACTCATTGGGCTAAGGAGTTGAACTCCCTCGAGAGCAGTGCTCTGAAGACTGAAATCATATCTGTCAAATGTAATTAAGAGAGGAATAAAATTCTCCAAAAATTTCTAAAAGAGCCATGCTCTGTAAAAGCAATGGTACAAGGTAAAACCCCAAGATCTTTAAAGATCTGAAGGAAAAATTCTAGAAACTCTAAGAGTTCTTCATTAACGGGTTAAGAAACCCTAACAAATATTTTTAAGATCTGTGATCTAAGAAGAGCAAAGCTCTGTTTTCATTGACGGGTTAAGAAACCCTAAAATATATCTTAAAGATCTGTGATCTAAGAAGAGCAAAACTCTGATTAATGGATTCGATTATGATCCTTACCAAAATTTTGGGCAGAGTTCTAACTCTAGAAGAGATTTCTTTGGGCAGAGATCTAAGCTCTGAAAGGAGAATTAAATTCTCAGAAGAGGGAAGAACAAAAAAAGATGAACAACTGTCATCTCAAGGGCCAAAGGCCCTACTTATAGGCATGGGAAGACTATCCAAATTTCAATAAAATCCAACGGTGGAAAAGCATCCACCGCTGTACTCAGGTGTAAGCCACGTTAGAGCAAGGGCGGGGGCATTTGTTTCCCACCAATAATAAAAGAGCAAGGCTCTGTTCAAAATTTGAAAAGAGGCAGCGCCTTACATGCATTGCACGAGGACGCCAGCGCCGAGAGTTAAAAACTCTAAGGCAGCGCCTCATGTGTCTTGCACGAGGGCACCAGCGCTGAGAGTTAAAAACTCTGAAGCAGCGCCTCACGTGCCTTGCACGAGGGCACCGACGCCTAAGAGTTAAAAAAAACTGAGGCAGCGCCTCACGTGCCTTGCACGAGGGCGCCAGTGCCTAAGAGTTAAAAACTCTGAGGCAGCCCCTCACATGCCTTGCACGAGGGCGCCAGCGCCAGGAGTTAAAAACTATGAGGCAGCGCCTCATGTACCTTACACGAGGGCGCCGATGCCAGAACTAAAAGTTCCTTACCATTGGATCAAAGACCCAACGGGGATGACAAATCATCGAAATACAGAATTGAATTCTGTTGAGGAAATATTTCCTCAAAATCTTTCTAAACGAGAAAGATTACCCTCTGTAAAAACAGAGCACCATTGGATTGAAAATCCGATGGTGGATAAAGATCACCAAGCTACTTAATGAGCTCTGTATGGGAAAATATTTTCCCAATCTTATTAAAAACAAGAAAAATATCTTCTGTAAAACAGAAATTCTTGGATCAAAGATCAAACGGTGGATAAAATCCCTAAATCAACTAAGGATCTCTCAAAGAGAGATTTTAACAAACTTGCCTCCACTATATAAAGGCCCTAAGACTTCAGGTCTTGTAGAGAGGAACCCCCCTATAAACTTCAAGTTCAAAAAGAAGAGCAAGCAAAAAAGAAAGCTTTAAGAGAGAAGAAGGAAGAAGAACTTTCTTCAAGGTAAATAAAGATAATATAGATCCTAGTATATCATCTGCATATTTAAGAGTTTAACCCTCATAAAGAACATAGTTCTTTCTCCTGGATCCGAGATCCATGAGACAAGTCTCCCACAAATGAGAATTTAATTCTCGTGGGGACGAATTTGTTCTCAGGGATCGAAGATCCATGGAAGAACAGAGAATTGAACATCTTCAAAGAAAAATGCACAAAGAAAGAAACGGCGCCAAGCGCCTCACGTGCCTCTCACGTGGGCACTGCTCAAATAAAGAGTGCTTAGCACTCAATAGTTGGCGCTCAGCGCTAAGAGCCTCACCTGCCCCTCATGTGGGTGCTGCGCAAATAAAGAGTGCTTAGCATTCAATGGTTGGCGCTCAGCGCTAAGCGCCTCACATGCCCATCACGTGGGCGATGTTTAACATAAAGTGCTCTGCGCTCATCAAACAACGCCTAGCTCCTAGCGCCAAGCGCCTCACGTGCTCCATACGTGAGCACCCTAAAAAGTGTTTAACACTCCACAAAAAAACAAAAAAGGGGTTAAAGTAAAGGGTGAGCGTCAGAACCCATATCAATGTCCAGCACTGTTTGCACAGAAAAGGGACTAAGCTCGAAAAAGTGTTTAACACTTTATTCAAAGATTAAATGGGCCGAGTCCAAGTTGACCAAATCCCCAACTCAGATCAACCGAGCCTATGTGCTTATCATGTTCTAAAGTGGTCTTAGTCCCAAACACAACTACAGATCTCCTAATAGACATTGGTTTAAAGGTACATCTCCTCACACCTCTGATACATGTCGTTGCAATTCTTCAGCGTTTTCAAAGAGGTGGCGGGTCCCGACAACCAACAACTCCTACGGACTGCAACGTCCTTAAACTAAACCCTCACCCTAAAAAATGGTAATCTATAGACCGCAACGCCCTTAAACTAAGGCAATATAGAGTCCAAATGCACTTCTGTTGGGTCTGAATGATCCCAAAAATCCTGTTGAGTAGATCTTAGTCTAAAATTAGACTAACATATCCTCAACTAACATTTAAGTTGATTTTAATCCCAAACGAGATTAACGATCCTTAAATCAAACCAAACCCAAATCTAAGAAAATACGGATTTGGACTAATCCACGCCCTACGGGCGACAACACAAATTATTCTTCGTATACAATCCACGGGCAACCAAAAATAAAACAAACACACACGACACGAAGTGAACTTCTGGAGCCGGAGAAAGTGGTTATCGTTACGTGGTAACATAATTAACTGTATGGGCTTGCGCCTGCATGGAAGAGCGTCCCCACAATCAAAAACCCTCGCAAATGAGGGGGAATTTGACGAAGTCTGCTACAACGGCCGCATCCGTCCAAACCTCCGATACACGATGCCATAAATCAACTTAGCATATTTGGAGAGATGGACGGATAAATCCAAATAGCATCTGCCCCCCAAATGCAAGCAAGACATTTGTCTTCCCGGTTTTCGGCGGTAAACAGTCATGGTATGCTGCAATGGTAAGTAGGATCCTGATGGACTTAAGTATAGCCACTGGGGAAAATGTTTCATTATAATCGACACCACGTCGTTGATGAAAACCTTTTGCAACAAGCCTTGCTTTGAAAGTCTCAACTTTTCCATCTACACCAAGTTTCTTCTCAAAGATCCACTTGCTTCCAATGGGTTTTACCCCTTCAGGAGCAACATCCAAAGTCCATACTTTGTTGGTGTACATGGATTCCATCTCTGATCGCAGAGCATCCAGCCATTTCACAAAGTCTCCACTTGTGATGGCCTGCTCGAAACTAGTTGGGTCAGCATCTTCCATAATGCAATCCTCGCTCCCACCGTCGATGAGAAAACCGTAGTATCTCTCAGGTGGATAAGGAACTCTACTAAATCTGCGGATTGGCTGAGATTCTTTGGGGACTATCGAATCCTCTGGTTCCACTAAATCATCAGTTATTGTTTGTGTGGCTGGAACTTCTTCCAGTTCTACCTCATGACCACTAATTTCTTTTATAAAAAATTCCTTTTCTAAAACGGTGGCATATTGAGAAACAAACACTTTTTGTTCCTCAGTGTGGTAGAAAAGATATCCATGTGAATTCTTTGGATATCCCACAAACTTGCAAAGAACCGACCTTGCCTCGAGCTTGTCCGGATTTTGCTTTTTGACATAGGCCGGACAACCCCATATCTTAACTCGTTTAAGATATGGTCTCTTTGCACTCCATATCTCATATGGTGTTTTAGGCACAGATTTAGATGGAACTTGATTCAATAGGTATGCGGCTGTTTCAAGCGAATGACCCCCAAAAGAAATAGGTAACTCAGTAGTACTCATCATAGAGCGCACCATATCTAATAGTGTGCGATTCCTCCACTCCGATATACCGTTGTGCTGTACTGTATACGGAGGAGTAAGCTGAGAAAGAATCCTATTCTCTTTTAAATAATCCAGGAACTCCATGCTCACGTGAGGCGTTTGGACGCTAGGTTTTTTTCGTATATTCTGTTCTGAAAAGTTCAGTTTCCTTGTTCTTTTCTGGATCTTTGATCCCCAAGAACAAGTTCATCCCTATGAGAATTAAATTCTCATTTATGGAAGACTTGTCTCATGGATCTCTGATCCAGGGAAAGAACTAAGTTCCTTTATAAGGGTTAAACCCTTTGATATGCAGATGAGATGTTCTGATCTCTACTATTTTTATTTACCTCGAAGAAAGGTGTTCTTCTTTCTTCCCTCTTAAAGCTTTCTTCTTACTTGCTCTTTTTTTTAAGTTTGAAGCTTATGGAGGGTTCCTCTGTGCAAGACTTGAAGTCTTGGGTCATTTATATAGTAGAGAAAAGTTTGTTGATTTAGTTAAAGAAATCTCTCATTGAGAGATCTTTAATTGATTTGGGGATCTTATCCACCGTTGGATCTTTGATCCAAGAACTTTTATTTTACAGAATATATCTTTCTTGTTTTAAACAAGATTAAGGAAATATTTTCCCATATAGAATTTATTCTGCTGATAGATAATTTTTAATCACCATTGGATTTTTAATCCAACGGTGCTCCGTTTTACAGAAAGCAATCTTTCTTGTTTAGAAAGATTTGAGGAATATTTCCTCAGCAGAATTTAATTCTGCACTTTGATGATTTATAATCTCCGTTGGATCTTTGATCCAACGGCTCTGTCTAACAGAGAACTTTTAGTTCTGGCGCTGGCGCTGGCGCCCTCGTGCGAGGCATATGAGGCGCTGCCTCAGAATTTTTTAACTCTCAGCGCCGGCACCCTCGTGCAAGACACGTGAGACGCTGCCTCAGAGTTTTTAACTCTTGGCGCTGGCGCCCTTATGCAAGGCACGTGAGGTGCCACCTCAGAGTTTTTAACTCTTGGCGCTGCCTAAGAGTTTTTATTGGGGAAACATGCTCTAGGTTATAGAAATATGATTTTTGGGATATTTGGTTTTGGCCCATATTTGTTTTGAGTACTGGTTTGTGCTTGGGGCCAACGCGGAAAGTTTTAATCGATCAAAATTTTGAATTCATGGCTTTAAGTGCATTTTTTAGTTTCTGCAATCGTGTAAAATCCGACCGGTTGCTATATGTACAATCAGACGGGTTTACAAACATGATATTGACGTTGATGTTATGTGTTGTATTGATGTTATGGATTGATTGTCGTGATGGATAGCCTTGTGTGCAATGTTAAATGTACAGTTCAGATTCATTTGTATATTTATTATTACGGGGCGAGCGTCCGACATGTGGACTGTCGTTTCTGTCAGTTTGTATATTCTTTTATTGGGGCACGACCGGGTTGAGATCGATGTCACCGTTGTATATATATTTTCTTTTCTGTACAAGGATTACCCTGTGGAGGAGTGCTTGATAGCTGGGTTCTAGAGGGCAACGTGCCCGCATCTCATGGCGTTGAGACCGGCGGGGCCTTACTCTAGAATTGACGGGCTATTCATCGCACTCGTAGGGTGTATAGGTTGATCCACGGAGGGGTGCTCCAGTTACCGGATTCCGTGAAGTGCTGGATGACCCATTCACTATGTTGATTGGGGTTGCCTCATTTCTGGGATTGGCAGGTAACTTGCCACACTCGTAGGGGTCCTAGGTTGTTAATTGCACTGGATATACACACGACCGGGAAACATCGCGTCTCATTTATGGCTCAAATGAAACACGGGGCTCCTAAATTATCCGCTATTCCATATTATTGTTCGCATGCTTGTGATGATTTTTATCTGCCTGTGATGACTATTATCTGCCTGCGATGTTGATATATATATTATATATATTTAGTAGATGATTCTATATGTTTTGCATCCGCGCTAGTCCTGCCCCTGCTCTGCCGTTAGTTAAGTAACCTAACGATTTATGACGGGGCCCCATGGCGAATGCGGATGGCATATAAATAGCATGTTGTTTTGGTTGTTTCTTTGGTGTCTTGGAAACTTAAAATTATGGGAACACATTGTTTGAATAATGCAAGAAAAAATAAACCTAAATAATGTTGTCGGAACCAATTTTAAAACTGCTCGGTTTTCTTCTAAACTCATAGTCATATTCTTTTGCTTCGCACAGAGGTATTCGATTAGGAAATATCCCGCACCTCATTCTATAAGGGAAGAGCCTTGATCCCTTCACTGGGAGTTCGTTCTTAAGCAAAGGTTTATGTCACTAGTTTTAAAAAGCAGAGCTTAAACCACTCCATTTCAAAGCTACTCGAGTTCTTTCAACGATATCAAGTTCATTACGTTAAAGGTTTTTCACCAAAAACCAGCAGTAGCCCTCCGTCATTTAAGATCAGTATTGCTTAATATTCGTGCTACATTTGTCGTTGCTATTCGCCGAGGCGTAATGTGTGGTGGCTCTGTAATACTTTTCTGTCGCAAAGATATGTGGATTGGTTAGGACAGTTGTTCAACCTTGTTGACCTTATCAAGAGTCTGTGCTGGTGGGTATAATGCAATCAGGACAATAACGGGTTGAACTTGAGTAGGACCCTTTGACTTGTTGACCTTGTCAAGGTCACTTGGATCCTAGGGGCAAAACCCATATTGGGAGTTTCAAACATACGGGTAACTTTCCAGGCATGCGCATACCTTCTGGAGTATGGTGACATGAGTGGATTCCGTCAGGTTATCACATGATGATAGTTGGGTCCCGATTCCCACTGATGAGTATGTATTACTCATCGGGAGATTTTTCACTTCTCAATTAGCTAACCTATTTCTATCTACAAATTGTTAGCGAGGTTACGCCTCTACAGAAATGAGGTTATTAATTAGGTATGTGCGAAAGCACGGGGGACCTCTCTCGAAATACCAACACTGGCCTGGCTGAACGGTTAGCGAACTTGTAAAGTGTAAATGATCCCGACTAGTTCTCCTTTTAGGGTTTGAAGGAGAATTCGAGGAAACAGTGGGAGCCATCCTGATTAGATAAAATGATAACCAATCTAATCTTGATAGAGTGCATGCTGAGTGTTTCTTTTCTCTCTCTCTCTGGTACAGCGTCCCATGACTTACCTTAAAGACTCATGAACCAAGTTAACCGATCCTTCTTACACCCTTGGGCTTCGGATTGTCATGATTCACAAAAAAGTCACACATATCTCTGCCACTTCCTTTTTTTACCCTGTTCATTTCTTCAGAACACTTCGTATCACTACGATGATCCATATTGCTTGGAACGGCCATCGTAAAGTTACATACGAACTCGGAGAAGTTACTTCAGTCGAGGATGGCCACAGGTTCTGGAGAAATTGAATAGGATTATTTTGGTTGTCTTTTCCCTTTATCTTCTCTCAAATTGTGAGAGTTCCTTGTATTAGGAGAGTACACCTGTTAAACTTATTGGATAGTCTTCTTCCAAACCTCAAGCTGGTACTGAAAGGTAGGGAAGGAAGAAAATCAATTAGCTTAAGTAAGGTGTGCAGAAGGTAAGATGTAGAGACACATAAAGGGATTGAAGTGAGGGCAAAGAAAATTGCGACTACTGTCTTGAATCTGGATAATGGAAAAGGCATTACTAGGAATACCTGGCCACCCCCTATGAAACATTTTCATGTTTCAGTATTTCTATGTATTTGTAAAAGAGAACTGTTTTCCCAATTAATTCTGACTCCAGGGTATGTATTTACCAGATTTGGATCTCACATCTGTACGGTGTTGCAGATGATGAGTGGAAGTAGAATATTGGGAAATGGGAGATCTGATCTTTAATATCGGAATTCGTTGCAATTGGTGATATTGGATTAAATCGCTTGTTTTTGCTTGACGTAAATTTTTGGTTTCGAATAACCGTTGTTATGCACCAAATTTTAAAATAAAATATATGTACCTTTATTTTATAAAGTGAGATATTCATTTTTGAAAATTGTGTTATAAACATTTACTTTTATCAGTTGAGGATAAGGTAAGGTGCATTGAATAACGGTGTAAGACATTCTTAACCAAGATACAGTTTTAATTTACAAAACACAGAATTTGAGTCCGTATACACTTGGGACTTATACATGAAAATATATGTTGTCCAGTGTCCTTCGGGACAAGGGTTGGTACTCTTACTTCATTCAGGCTTACCCGATAAATTCTCTGGTTTTAGACACCCATTCGTTGTAATGCAAGGTCCAAAGATTTTGAGAAGTTTATATGTATAAGAATAAAGCAGAGAAACATACGTTGTAAGTATCCGGATTCTTCGAGGTGATCGAAGAAGTAGATACTTATACTAGGTGTTCCATTATGGTATTGAGAACTTGATTCTCTCACAGGTTACTCATCCGTGGATATGCTCTTTGATGAGTAATGTGTTGTATATAGTGCCCTCAAAATCAATTATTGGATCGCAGGCACGTGATTGTAATGATTGAGGGAGGACCTATGCCGGTAGGACAGTCTTACTCGTGATGATAGTATGCTATTTGGTTTATCTTTATCATCGTGTACATGCTTTAGGTAATGTTACAGATCACTATAGCGCGTTGATAGAGCCCTTAGGATTCTTGCTTGACTGCCAGCAGTATGATGGCGATCATATACGTGGGAGCTGGGGTCTATAAGCACATCCTTAAAGGGTCCCTAATCGAGGGAGTTTCGAGACAGGGCATCGATACTCCAGAGTAGACTAGTGTATACAGTCGAGACCCCGACGAGGGGCGTGTAAGTCTACGCTAGCGCCCCGGCCGTCTACAGACGCCAAATGCGGAACAAAAACTTTTTAACTGGCGCTATCGTATACTTTAACCCGGATCTGCCATTATTGCTAAACTAACAAACTGTAAAGAGTGTAGAAAGGTTATACCGAACGATCCGAGTCCTTCGTTCTTTAACCATCATCCCACGCTCCGTTGCGACTGCTCCGATCTCGTCGATCTCCGATCTGCTCGTCCAGGTGGCACCACATCACTGATTCTTTAAATGGGCTCCCGCCTCGGACTCGAGGCAACTCGGTCGTCAAGTTTGCTAAAAGAGACGATCAAGAATGATGTAGAGAATGAGTAGATGACTTTGTCTCACTTCGTCCAAGTCCGTGGACGATCGGTAAATGAAGTTGCCGATGGAAATGAAATGGAACAAGAAATGAACTATGAAATTTCCATGCAACCAAAACTTTAGTCTTTTCTTTTTAGCAACCATAATTTCTCAAAATGAGTGAGTAGTGGAGGAGAGAGAGGGCCGGCCACCTTTTAAAGGAGGAGGGAGGTGATGGTAGGAGGAGGGAGGTGACCATTAGAAATAATATCATGAACAAAAGATCTTAACCAAAACAAAAAGCTTTAATGTTAAAGCATGAGTCATAAACCTAGTCATCATGCATTAATGAACCATTAAATGCATCCAATGAAAACACAACACCAATTAATCCTAGTCACCTCATCTAGATGCTTCTAGAACACTGACTCACCTCAACAGAAGAAAAGATAAATCCGTCTTTAACCGAATGTTAAAAAACGGCTGATAGAAAACAGGAAACTGGCAACTTCCAAAAGTGATCCTGAAACGACTTTCAGGATAACCCCGTAACTGTATAAATATACCCGCATTTGTATTACGACCGAATACAAATGCAACTGAGACAAAGATATTATACCTACTCAATATAATACTCGGATCCAGCTTAAACCAAAGCCGACCAGTATCATCTGCCCGAAAAAAATAACACGTGCGTAAACGCACGTGCATTTTCCGAACCCTGCCATAAAACCATACGGCCTCTACAACGTTTCGCCCGAACTTGGGAAACTGTCTGTGGGGGACTCTAATGACTCGTCAGTACCCTGGCAGTGGGTTTAACCACAAACCGTCAGCGGCACTAGCAATGCGTAACGGCTGCCCATGGACTGACCTCAAGGGAGGCCGATGAGCCAACTCAAGGGAGGCCGATGAGCGAACTCATCCAGAAACCCTACTGAGCCTAACAGTGACAATGTATATACAGTCCGGTCCGTTCGTCAATGAGTATCGCATATCCGCCTAGGGGGCTAGTAACGTCAGACCCCCAGAAGCAGTATAAGTCGTGTCGGAGTGTAGCCCAATAACACCCTGAGATACTACTGGAGTACCTACCAGTAAATCTCCTGCCATGGCTATGGACTATGTGTAATGGCTCTCCTAGACACAGCACGACCTTGCCCCCAATACCGGGAGAGACGAATCCCCTGCCGATCCGCTCACGTGCCTCCATATGGCTCGGGACTGTACCCAAAAGCTACCTGTTTGCACGACTCCTTTGAGCCGTGGTAGGGTAGAAATCAAAGCACAGTGGGAACTCACATGAGACAAATGACGACCTCAGGTCGATGAACTAACCTGTACACATGTCACCAGGGAACTGCTATCTAACGATAGGTATAGTACTAACTAGCAGATTCCCGGCGAGTCCTGTCCGGTGTACTCATAACCCAATGAGCACCTGTATACATCTTAGGTGATCCAACTGACACCAGTGGCTTGTGAGACCGGCCACCGCCCCTCGTCGGGGTCTCGACTGTATACACTAGTCTACTCCGGAGTATTGATGCCCTGTCTCGAAACTCCCACGACTAGGGACCACAATTAAGGATATGCATATAAACTAACCAACTCTCACATATACGATCGCCATCATACAGTTGGTAGTAAAGCAAGATCCTAAGGGCTTTATCAAAGTGTAACATGCAATCAGTCACCTGAACATGTACACGATTGATAAAGGCAAACCAGATAGCATACTATCATCTCGAGTAAGACTGTTCTACCGGGATAGGTCCTCCGCAATCATTGCAATCACGTACCTGCGATCCAATAATTGACTATGAGGGCACTATCTCCAACAATCTCCCACTTGCACTCAAGGCTAATATTGCGATGTCGACTGCTCACAGCCCGTGTGAAACCGAACATCCAACTCCTCTACTAATCAGTTCATAAAGCCTATTTGTAAAACTATTATGTTCGAGAAATAGCCTCAGTGAGTGGATCCGCCTAGATGTTTCTTTCTATATCTCTCTAAATCTCAAGTTCGCGGAGAAAGCCATCTCCCGAATCGAGTAATACCTGTCTTAGAATATGTCTGGAAATCTGATGGGACCTAGTTCATAAATGAACTCAAAATCCAAACTTCTTAGACAGTATCGATCACTGAACCTAATCAGTATCGGGCACCAGGCCACCCACAGTATCCTCTTGGACCACCTGTCCATAATACTGTCCCTCTTCGTCAGAGGGAAAAACTATAACTCTGACAATCACTCTGTCATCCATGTCACCTTTGAAGCCTGGAATGATAATCGTCTCCCGAAGGAGGCTGCCGTTATCAAATCCGTAGAACATGTACTTATGTTCTAAAACTGCTTCCTTATGTCTCTCCAGGATTGGATTAATACAAACTTATCGCATCTAGTGCTAAAACAACATCTGGTGTGGTACTTGACATCTCATGATTGACTCAATTGCCTAAGCAAGTGATCTGCCAATCATGCACTCCCTCTCCCCTTTAGTCTATACGACACCTTTAGAGAGGGTGACTCCATCACCTGCAGGTACACTATCATGTTAGGAGTCAACTATTCTAAAAACCATTAGAATATCTGTCAAAGTACTCACATTGGGAAACTACCCAAATCTAGATTTAAAACCATAGATCCAGAAACCAGAATGTCAAATATTATATCCATATCCTGTCTGGAGAAACAACTGTGTGACGACCACAGTACAACCGATCGTAGTATAGGAATTTTACTTCCTACTATGTGTATGTCATCCAGATACCATGACATCACACCCTACTACCTTCTTAACAGATACATCCCCTATTCTGATTGAAGTCAAACCCATAACTGTCACATCAAAATTAGATGATCTATCTCCGCTACAACTGCTCTAGTCTATAAATAGACATAAGCTACCTGACCACTATACTTCCGATGCTCCCACTGACTACGACAACCCTCCTTCCGGGTCTCATATCCTGGAACAACAGTAGTGTCAAGTCTGGGTAGATAAGAACCTCCCTGTCACCGTCCTTGAGGCTACCGAAGTACCTCTCGGGTGTCTGAGGTTACCCACCATATCTGCGGAGTGGCTATTGGAATGTCAAACCTGATTGAATATATAGGTCCTATTAAATTTTCCATAATCGTTCGCGGTTCTCGAATCACTTCCAGTTCTACCATACTCCCACTACTGTTTTCTGAAAAAGATCCATTTTACTAAAACTGTGGCGAGTCAAGAACAATATCACTATTGATCTTCCAAATGGTAGAATATCAACCCTCGTCATAGCCAGGGTCAACCCACAAACAGCCATTACAGAAACGTGCCCTGAGTTATCCAGAGTCTGGTTTTAAGCATAAGCTGGACAACTCCCCGTACCTTAATATCTTTTAAGGTACAAACTATTCTATATATAATATAGAAAATTTTGGCACTTATTTAATTGGAACCAGATTCAAATCATGCAGCTGTCTCCAGTGCATATCAACTTAATGAAAAGATGCTAATTAGTATTACTCAACTTAGGAATCCATCCAATTATGAGTAACCTGAAAGAGAAACACGTTTCTCAAAACCATCACTATCATCTGAATACCAATCACAAGAATCTACATCTTCGATCTCTTTGAAGAATCCCGATACTTGTGATACCTGGTTCTCTACTTTATTCTTATACCCACAACTTCTCAAAACTTAGACCTTGTATTTCTACGAAACACTTGTCTAAAAACTAGAGAAGTTATAAGTAAACAGAACATAGTACGAGGACCTACCCCTTTGTCCTGATGGACACTGGACAACATACAATACTCTGTATAAGTCCGCTGAGTTAAACAACTCAAAATCTGTGCGTCGTAGGTTGAAAACTGTACCCTGGCGATTTCCTCAAATATCACCAATTACAACGAATTCCGATATAATGAGGATAATCACCTAATTCCCAATAACTTACTCCCACTCATCATCTGTAAAACCATACAGATATGAGAATGAAACCTGGTAAATACATGCCCTTGGAGTAAGTGTCTAATCGGGAAAACAGTTTTTCTTTAACAATGCACTGAAACATGAAAATGTTTCGTAGGGGTATCCTGGTATTCATAGCAATGCCTCTTCCATAATCCAATTCATGACTACAACCGTATATTTTATTGCCATCTCTCCAAATCCCTTTATTTGTCTTTAGTCGTTACCTTCTGTACACCATCGTTAGGCTAAATGGTTTTCTTCCTTCCCTACCGTTCGGCACCAGCCTATGGTTTGGAAGAAGACTATCCAGTAAGCATAATAGGTGTACCCTCCTAAACCAAGGAGTACTCGCATCTCGAGAGAAGGTGATGATAAAAGACAACTGAATAATACCTTATTCCTTTAAAGGTGAAATAGGAGTGGCGATGAAGTACGCGGTTTTGGTCGTGAATGATATCAGTCGCAATTTACTTTGCCCTCATTCTAATTCCTTTATTTTGTCTTTAGTTATTTCCTTCTGCACACCCTACTTAGGCTAATTGGTTTTCTTCATTCCCTACCTTTCGGCACCAGCCTATGGTTTGGAATAAGACTGTCCAATAAGCGTAATAGGTGTACTCTCCTAAACCAAGGAGCTCTCGCAACCTGAGAGAAGGTGATAAAAAAGACAACTGAATAAACCAATTCTATTTCTCCTGAACCTGGATCCATCCTCGAAGAAGCCCCTTCGAGTTCGTATATAACCATACGATGGATCTATCCAATGGAAGTGGATGTCCGTAGTAATACGGGTGTTCTGAGAAATTCAAAGGGTAGAAGAAGGAGTGGCAATGACTTATGCAATATAGACAATCCAAAAGCCAGTATTTTAAGAAGGTTCGGTCAACCTGGTCACTGAGTCATAGTCTAGGGTCGGTCAAAGGTCGCTGCCAAAGAGAGAGAGAAAAGAAACACTCTGCGTGCACTCTAACCTAGATCAGAATGGTCATCACTTTATCTAATCCGGAAACCTCCCACTGTCCTGTCAAATTCTCCTCCAAACCTAAAAGAAGAATCAATCGGGATCACCCGAAGAGTAAACCAACTCATCAGTGGGAATCGGGATCCAACTCTCATCGCATGATAACGTGATGGAATGCATCCACGTTACTCATACTCCAGAAGGTATGCGCATACTTGGCAAGTTTCAGTTTCTTTAGAAACTCCCGATCTGATTTATGCCCCATGCTCTTATGACCTTGGCGTATGTCAACAAATCATAAGTCACATGTCAAGTTCTGCCCGTCATTATCTTGTTAATTTGAACCCACCCGTACATACCCTTGACGTATGCCAACAAGGTAATACGACTGTCCCAAACCAACTCATCTATCTATGCAACAAATGAATACCCAGCAGCTACCAAACACTATGCCTTGACGTATGCCAACAAACATAGCTTGAATACTGCTGACCATCCATAAGAAACGACGGAGGGCTACGACTGGTTTTTGGCGAAAAACCTTTAGCGTAATGAACTTGATCTCGTTGAAGGAACCTGATAGCTTTTTAAAATATAGTGGCGAAAACCTTTTGCTAAAGAGGTCACTCCCGGTAAAGGGATCTCGGCTCTTTCCTCGTGGAATGAGGTGCAGGATATTCCACTGAATACCGCTATGCAAAGAAACTTGTAATCGACTATAGTGAAGTTATTACCCTGACGCAAACTTCTGCCCAAGGGGTCAGTCCCGGTGAAGGGATATCGGCCCTTGCCCCGTCGAATGAGGTGCAGGATATTCCACTGAATACCGCTATGCAAAACAAAAAGAAACGTCTTTGCAATAACACTTTTTAAATTTGTTCCAACAACTACAAACAGGTTTGTTTAACTTTTTGCATTGATCAGAATCAACGCAGTCCCATCAATCAATCACACCAGAAAAGAACGAAAATAAAATGTACGTATATGCCATCCGCATTCGTCACTGGGTCCCGTCATCACCCGTTAGGTTACTTAACTAACGACAGAGCGGGGACTGGACTAGCGCGGGTGTAAAACATATACAACATCTAATAGTATATAAACCAATATACAATAATCGCTCCAGGCGTGATAATATGCAACATTACAGAAAAGTAATAAGCATCACAGAACAATACAGATAATCTGGGATCCTCGGGTTTCACAGAGCCGCTGCTGAAACCCGACGTTCCCCTGTCGTGTGGATAGCCTGTGCAATGAAACCTAGACCCCTACGGGTGCGGCAAGTTACCCGCCAAAACTTGAAGCGAGGTAGTCCCCCACAGCATAGTGAATGGTACACCCGGCACTTCACGGAATCCGGTAAATTGAGCACCCCTCCTTGGGTCAACCTGTACCCCCTACGAGTGCGGCGAATAGTCTGCCAATTCTAGAGTTAGGCCCCTCTGCCTCTCAAAGCCATGAGATGCGGACCCGTTGCCCCCCAGAACCCGGCTATCCGTGCACTCCGTCGCGGGGCAAAACCTAGTACAGTAATGAAAAATAGTACAACAGGTACATCGACCGCAACCTGGTCGTGCCCCAAAAGAATATTATACAACAGGCAGTGACGGCAGTCCACAAGTTGGACGCTCGCCCCGCAATATCAAATGTACAAATAAACTCAAACTGCACTATCATTGCACACTGCTATCCACCACAACAAATCCGCAACATCACAGCACAACACAGAACATCAACGCGAATGTCACGTTCGCAAACCCGTCTAAAAGAACTATAGCAATCGGACGCGGTTTACCGATCAAATGACATTCCCGGTCGGAGATATAATGTAAGCACTATAAACTAACATGTTTAAATTTCGATCGAAAAAATATCATAAAGTGGGCCCCACGAACATCTGTAGAACAGTAACAAAAACTGGGCCCAAAATATATATACCAAAAACCCCAATTTCCAGAGAAGAACCCACTGAGCAAATTTGGGGGCATGATGACACAGAATGGCCGCGGATCCGCGGCCAAACCATGGGTTTGGCCGCGTTTCCGCGGCAGTCTTGTCGAATCATGATCCCAAATTTGTACGTCGTTCTTAAAAAACCCTGCACAGTTTTCTGAGATGTGTGAAATATTTTTAGGACACCGTTTAAAATCAACAGAAACTGTCAAGTTGGAAAAATGCGATTTTTGATTTCCGGTTCGATCGATGTTTTAAACGCGTTAGCACAAGTTAGTATAGCAAAATGGTGAGGCTCTGATACCACTGTAAGTCTACGCTAGCGCCCCGGCCGTCTACAGACGCCAAATGCGGAACAAAAACTTTTTAACTGGCGCTATCGTATACTTTAACCCGGATATGCCATTATTGCTAAACTAACAAACTGTAAAGAGTGTAGAAATGTTATACCGAACGATCCGAGTCCTTCGTTCTTTAACCATCATCCCACGCTCCATTGCGACTGCTCCGATCTCGTCGATCTCCGATCTGCTCGTCCAGGTGGCACCACATCACTGATTCTTTAAACGGGCTCCCGCCTCTGACTCGAGGCAACTCGGTCGTCAAGTTTGCTAAAAGAGACGACCAAGAATGATGTAGAGAATGAGTACATGACTTTGTCTCACTTCGTCTAAGTCCGTGGACGATCGGTAAATGAAGTTGCCGATGGAAATGAAATGGAACAAGAAATGAACTATGAAATTTCCATGCAACCAAAACTTTAGTCTTTTCTTTTTAGCAACCATAATTTCTCAAAATGAGTGAGTAGTGGAGGAGAGAGAGGGCCGGCCACCTTTTAAAGGAGGAGGGAGGTGATGGTAGGAGGAGGGAGGTGACCATTAGAAATAATATCATGAACAAAAGATCTTAACCAAAACAAAAAGCTTTAATGTTAAAGCATGAGTCATAAACCTAGTCATCATGCATTAATGAACCATTAAATGCATCCAATGAAAACACAACACCAATTAATCCTAGTCACCTCATCTAGATGCTTCTAGAACACTGACTCACCTCAACAGAAGAAAAGATAAATCCGTCTTTAACCGAATGTTAAAAGACGGCTGATAGAAAACAGGAAACTGGCAACTTCCAAAAGTGATCCTGAAACGACTTTCAGGATAACCCCGTAACTGTATAAATATACCCGCATTTGTATTACGACCGAATACAAATGCAACTGAGACAAAGATATTATACCTACTCAATATAATACTCGGATCCGGCTTAAACCAAAGCCGACCAGTATCATCTGCCCGAAAAAAATAACACGTGCGTAAACGCACGTGCATTTTCTGAACCCTGCCATAAAACCATACGGCCTCTACAACGTTTCGCCCGAACTTGGGAAACTGTCTGTGGGGGACTCTAATGACTCGTCAGTACCCTGACAGTGGGTTTAACCATAAACCGTCAGCGGCACTAGCAATGCGTAACGGCTGCCCATGGACTGACCTCAAGGGAGGCCGATGAGCCAACTCAAGGGAGGCCGATGAGCGAACTCATCCAGAAACCCTACTGAGCCTAACAGTGACAATGTATATACAGTCCGGTCCGTTCGTCAATGAGTATCGCATATCCGCCTAGGGGGCTAGTAACGTCAGACCCCCAGAAGCAGTATAAGTCGTGTCGGAGTGTAGCCCAATAACACCCTGAGATACTACTGGAGTACCTACCAGTAAATCTCCTGCCATGGCCATGGACTATGTGTAATGGCTCTCCTAGACACAGCACGACCTCGCCCCCAATACCGGGAGAGACGAATCCCCTGCCGATCCGCTCACGTGCCTCCATATGGCTCGGGACTGTACCCAAAAGCTACCTGTTTGCACGACTCCTTTGAGCCGTGGTAGGGTAGAAATCAAAGCACAGTGGGAACTCACATGAGACAAATGACGACCTCAGGTCGATGAACTAACCTGTACACATGTCACCAGGGAACTGCTATCTGACGATAGGTATAGTACTAACTAGCAGATTCCCGGCGAGTCCTGTCCGGTGTACTCATAACCCAATGAGCACCTGTATACATCTTAGGTGATCCAACTGACACCAGTGGCTTGTGAGACCGGCCACCGCCCCTCGTCGGGGTCTCGACTGTATACACTAGTCTACTCCGGAGTATTGATGCCCTGTCTCGAAACTCCCACGACTAGGGACCACAATTAAGGATATGCATATAAACTACCCAACTCTCACGTATACGATCGCCATCATACAGTTGGTAGTAAAGCAAGATCCTAAGGGCTTTATCAAAGTGTAACATGCAATCAGTCACCTGAACATGTACACGACTGATAAAGGCAAACCAGATAGCATACTATCATCTCGAGTAAGACTGTTCTACCGGGATAGGTCCTCCGCAATCATTGCAATCATGTACCTGCGATCCAATAATTGACTATGAGGGCACTATCTCTAACAGGGCGGTGGCCGGTCTCACAAGCCATTGGTGTCAGTTGGTTCACCTAAGATGTATACAGGTGCTCATTGGGTTATGAGTACACCGGACAGGACTCGCCGGGAACATGCTAGTTGGTATTATACCTTCGTCAGATAGCAGTTCCCCGGTGACATGTGTATAGGTTAGTTCAACGACCTGAGATCGTCATTTGTCTCGTGTGAATTCCCACTGTGCTTTGATTACTACCCTACCACGGCTCAAAGGAGTCGTGCAAACAGGTTTTAGTTGGGTACAGTCCCGAGCCACATGGAGGCAGTGAGCGGATCGACAGGAGTTTCGTCTCTCTCGGTATTGGGGGTGAGATCGCGCTGTGTCTAGGAGAGCCATTACACGAAGTCCTTGGCCAAGGCAGGAGATTTACTGGTAGGTATTCCAGTAGTATCTCAGGGTGTTCTAGGCTACACTCCGACACGATTTGTACCACTTTTGGGGGTCTGACTTTTACCAACCCCCTAGGCCTGACATGCGATACTCATAGACGAACGGACCGGACTGTACGGATATTGTCACTGACAGGCTCAGTAGGGTGTCAGGATGAGTTCGCTCATCGACCTCCCTTTTGGTCAATACCTGGTAGCCCGTTACGTACAGCTAGTACCACTGACGTGCTAGTGGTTAAATTCACAGCCAAACTATTGACGAGTCTTTAGAGTCCCCTACAGACAGTTTCTTAAGTTTCAGGCGAAACGTTGTAAAGGCCGTATGGATTTATGGCAGGGTTCGAACATACGCGTGCACTTGTGCACGTGTCATGGTTCGGACGGATAATACTAGCGGGCTTTGGTTTAAGCCGTATCCTAGTATTATACTGTGTAGATTTTGTCTCATTGCATTTGTATTCGGTCGAAATACAAATGCAGGTATGTATATACAGTTGCGGGGTTATCCTGTAATTTTGTTACGGGATCGCTTTTTGAAGTTGCCAGTTTGCATTCCATTTCGGCCATTTTTCTTTCATTTCTTCTTGGCTGATTTTTCTTGCTTGTGAGGGGGTTCTTTGCAAATGTGGGATTTTGTAAAGGAGGGGCTTTTCTGTGGCTGCTGGGGCCCCAGCAGCTTCTAAGAGCTTCTAGATGAGCTTGACTCATTTCTTTGCATTAATTGTGAATGGATTGAATGAGATATGGGTGTGACATTTTTTTCTTGTGATCACCACTTTTTTTTCCTTGTGCTCAACCCCTTTTCATTGCCATGGCCGAGCCATTTTGAGGCAGCCCACATCTTGGTGTGAGAATGATTCATTTTTCATTTGCAACAAAATCCTTATCTCATCTCCAAAGCACATTTCTCCTCACACTTCCTAAAGACAACTTCGATTAACCCTTGAGACAAAGTGTTCTACGTATATTCTATTGCAATCTTGGACACGTCGGCTAGAAAACATCGTATCCGAGTTGCTTCGGTTCAGAGGCGGGAGCCCGTAGAAAGACTTCTTGATGTGGTGCCCTTCCGATGAGGAGACCGGAGATCGGAGATGCCGCGAGGAGCTTGGGATGGTGGCCAAAGACCGAAGGACACGGATCGATCGGTATAGCCTTTCTAACCCTTATCTAGTTTGCTAGTTTGTGTTAATGGTGAAAGGTTCCTTGGCACTCTCAAGAGGTCTCACAAGGCATCAACCATGCCAATTTCAAAAATTACGGTGCCGAGAAACCCTAATACGGATCGTTGGCTAGAAGTTTAGGCGAAAAAGAAACTAGTTAACAACTTAAGTAAATGGTAAACGGAAATACAACCTTTGTAGATCCGGTTCTCCACCTCCATGGCTCCGCGATGAAGTCTCCTCGCTGTCCAAATGGAATCCCGGGCTCTAGCGTCGGCTTCATCGGAGAAATGGGCGGGCAAGGTCGTCGGCTTCGTGCCGAAGATGATCTACGTCGAGGCATCACAAGATCAAGCTCCCACTTCACCAAGTCATAAAACTTGTGAAGAAAACACACTCTACTACTTGGCAAGAGGTAGAGGATGAAGAAATAGGAAGTGGGTTCATTTTAGAATTGGATTTCTCACTCTTTTTCATCAATCACCATTGATGAAGTCAAGCTTTCTTCATTGAAGAAGATGAAGAAGAAGAAGAAGATGAATATGATAAGTATTAATATTCTTATTAAAAATAGAAAACCAAAATGATACTTATCATATTATCAACCATAGTTAGGTGTAGAGAATATACCATGGTTAGGTTAATGCTTAGGGTTAAGGAAAGAAACAAAATGGTCAACCATTTCAAAGCTTCATGAAGCTTCAAAGATAATCCAAAATTAGCCACCATTTTATTTCCTTTTAAAATGAATAAATAAGTAAATAAATAGATAAGAAATTTAAACAAAACCCTAACCATTTATTTAACCAAGGTTTAAACTAAACATACACCTAAACAAGCATGTATTATCAAACATGATACAAACAAATGCACAAAAGTATATCACATATACAATGTGCACATCAAGTGAGAAAATCTATTTAAAGTGAACCAATACTAGTTAATGCAAAGTAATATATCAAATATATAATTATACATTAAATCATTAAATGAACACTTGATTTAACGATCCGGTCATATCGCATATCACCGACTAGTATCTAATGTATCGGCTTATCGAATCAATGCTTGAATCGATAACTAGGTTATATCGCATACAACCAATCGATACATTCATCGCGAGAATGGAATACGGTATCACATACACGCATTATTCTCGGTCCCGCACATATCTCATATGCGCTCCTATTTCGTTTCGCTTGAGCCAGGAAACCTCTGTGTAGGACTCTAAAGACTCGTCAATACGCCGGTAGCAGATGATGATCATATCAAACATCCACAAGCCGCAAGCGGTCTGCTAAACGTAACGGCCACCCGGGTATTGAGCGATCAGAAGATCGACGAGCAAGCCCGCTCACACTCCAGTGAATCCAACCAGTAACACTTACCGTACAGTCCGATCTCGTCGTCTGATATGTCGCATATCTCGCCTAGGGATGGTAAACGTCAGACCCCAATAGCTCGATAAGTCGTGTCGATATGAGGTCTATAACAATTCGAGAAACTACTGGTAACACTTACCAGTAAATCTCAGCAACCCTGGCCAGGGATTTCCGGTTATAGCCAATCGAACACAGCGCAACATCAACTCCCTATACCGGGAGAGACGAATCCCCTCCTATCGTTCATTGCCTCCATGTGATTCGGGACTGTACCCAAAAACCACCATTTTGCACGCCCTCTTGGACGTGGTAAGATGGAAATCAAAGCACAGTGGGAACTACACAAGACTCTATGACGATCTCGGGTCAACAGACTACTCTGTACTAGTGTCACCAGAGAACTGCCATCTGACGTAAGGTATAATACCATCTGGGAGTTCTCGGCGAGTCCGTCCAGTGTACCTAGTCTCTACTGAGCACCCGTATATCATCTTTGATGTCAAACACCAATGGATATGGGATCATCCATCGCCCATCTGTATGGGTCGAGAAGGTATACGCTAGTCTACTCTGGTATATCGATGCCCCGTCTCGATACATCCACGACTAGGGACTTTGAAGGATGTACTTATGGACTACCATGTCCCTACTAGTATGATCCGTATCATAGTCTAGGTAGTCAAGTACACATCCTAAGGGCTTTACCAACATGTAACAGAGAGACAATCAGTATACACGTTAAGGTAAAGATCAACCAGATAGCATACTATCATGTCGAGCAAGAAAGTCCTCCCTATATATGTCCCAGCATCCACTACAATATACATCCAATGTACAGTAATGGCCTCTAGGGCATACATATAACTAACAATCTCCCACTTGCACTAGGGCCATCTGATAGCAGTGGTTGTAGTATCTCATACTCAACCATCCCATAAAAGTCTCTCTCTGGGAATAGGCCTTCGTGAGTGGATCCGCCGTGTTATCCTCTGAGTCTACTCTCCTTACCTCGATCTCCTTGGAGATCAACGATCTCCATGATCAGGTGATACTGCCTTAGAATATGTCTGGATCACTGATGGGACGGACGTTCCTTGGCATAAGCCACAACTCCATTGTCACACAATGGGAGGAACATAGTTCATCTCATGAACCAATATACACCCAAACAGCCTCTTTGGTAGCATCTTAAGTAGCGATGTATCCTGCCTTTATCGTCTAGTATGCCACGGTATCTAGCTTGGAACTCTTCCAACATACCGTCCCTTTACTGAGGGTAAAGACAATGCCTGTGACTGACATTCAGTCGTCTTTATCACCCTGGAACACTTCCAGTGATTCTCCCCAGGATCAATTGATACCATCTCACTACAACTAGTGAGTATCCTAACATCCAATTAGATCTATCTCATAGATCCAAAGCTTAGGATTTAGGAGGTATCATTTTGATCCTACACGGAGAATCTTTGTGACGAACGGAGATTGATCGAGCGTATCATAAGGAACTCCTTTCTTATCAAGAGTATGTCATCCACGTACTCTACGAGGATCACCACCATACTCCCTACTACCTTTTTGTTTATACTAGGTTCATCTACCATTTTGATGATGTCAAACTCTTTGACTAATCCATCAAAACAGATGTTCCAACTCCGCGATGCCTGCTTTAATCCTATAAAGTATCTTGCACATGTTTCCGCTGCTCCCACTGTCTACGAGGCCCTTTGGCTGTGTACTTATAGACGCTCTCTTCTAAAACATCATTTAGAAAAGCTGTCATGACACCCAACCACCAGATATCGTAGTCATGGTATGTAGCCGTGGCAAGTAGGATCTGGATGGACTTAAGCATAGGTGCTGGAAAAGGTTTCATCATTATCCACACCTGGTCAATGACGAAAACCTTTAACAAGTCTAGCTTTGAAAGTCTCAACTTTTCCATTTACACCAAGTAATCTTCTCAAGATATACTTGCTCCTGATGGGGATTTAACCCTTCAGATATAGCAACCAAAGTCCATACTTTGTTGGTGTACATGGATTCCATCTCAGATCACTAAGCATCCAGCCATTCTTACAGAGTCTTACTCCTGATGGCCAGCTCGAAGCTAGTTGGGTCATTATCTCATGATGCAATCCTCGCTCCCACTGTTATAGAGCAACTGAAGTATCTCTCAGGTGGGTGAGGAACCCTACTAGATCGGCGGAGAGGCTGAGGTTCGTTGGAATCTACTGAATCCTTTGGTTCTACCAAATTATCTGCTGTATTTTGTATAGCTGGAACCTTTCCAGTTCTACATTACAGACCTTGCCTCGAGCTTGTCCAGATTTTGCTTTTAGACATTAGCCGGACAACCCTAAATCTTAACTAGCTTAAGACATGGGCTCTTCCCTTTTCATATCACATATGAAATGGTAGGCAACTGATTTGATTGGAACCCTATTCAATAGGTATGCAACTTCTCAAGTGCATAACACCCAATAGGAAAAAGGTAACTCAGTAGTACTCATCATAGAGCACACCATATCAAATAGGGTGTATCTGCTCCGCCCCGATATACCATCGTGCTATGGTGTATACGGAGGAGTAATTCTGAGAGAGAATCCCATTCTCCTTTAGAATAGTCCAGGAATTTCCGTGCTCAAGTATTCTCCTCCTTGATCTCATCAAAGGACATAATACTTTTACCCGTATTTTGGTTCTCTACTTCTAACTTATATTCTGTGAATATCTCAAAAGGTTCGGACTTGTGTTTCAACAGGAACATATGTCTGAATCTTGAGAGATTATCAGAGAATGTAATGAAGTACAAAGAACCGGTCTTGGTATGTGTAGACAGGGGACCTTACATACATCAACATGTATCAATCCCAAGAGTTCATTAACTCTTTCTCTGTTTCCTTTAAACAGAGCTGTGGTCATCTTATCTTTGTGACATGACTGGCGAGTTTCACAAGATGTAAATTCAAACTGATTTAAATATGCATCTACATGTAACTTCAGCTAGTCGGGTCGCATTGATATGACCTAGTCAATAATGCCTCAAGAAGGATTCGTTCATTTCTGAACTATTCCTCTTGTGTGTGTTCTGTATACTAAGAACTGTAGTTTGATTTAGAACATCAACGCTTTTAGATAATGTGCCTGAACCGATCAACTTTTGATATAGGAAATGTTCAAAACATTATCCAACAATACAAAATTTTATCATTTCTTTACAAATAAAGAGACTGATATGATTTTGTATATCAGGTTCGGTATCTAATAACATTCGTTCAGAATTAATGTATTGGTAATACAGGGTGACAGTGACCAACAGACTTGGCTGCAACTCTTGCCCCGTTTTCTGTCTCATGAAACTTATCACCCGTTCTCAGTTTTTCTACCCTTTTGTAGCCCTATGTAACAGATTACATATCTGGGATCCTGATCCGGTATCATATACCAAGGATGCGGAGGATACTGAGAAACAGTTCTGTATAATGAACACACCCGAAGATGATGCATCAGCATGCACTCTCTTCGTTTGGGCGGCACGGGAATTCTGGTAATCTCCAATTTCCTGCTCTGCCTTATAACAATTATAAGTTGGAGCGGGACCAACGTTCCCCAGCTCAGTATAACAAGCGGGTTCGGTCAAATATTCCGTATTATTATCTTGATTAAGGCGTGATATGGTCGCTACCTGGAGAGAGAGAAAAGAAAACACTCAGCGTATGCTCTTGCAAGAATAGATTGGTTATTATTTTATCTAATCAGGATGGCTCCCACTGCTTTTTATCAAATCGTCCTTCAAACCCTAAAAGGAAAGATTGGCCGGGATTAATTACACACTACAAGTTCGTCAATCTTTCAGCCAGGCCAGTGTCGGTACTTTGAGGGAGGTCCCCTATGCTTTCGCACGAACCTAATTAATGTAAACCTCGTTTTCCCAGAGGCGTAACCCCGTTGACACCTTTCTAGACACCTACTTGATCGGCTAATTGTAATGTGTAAAACTCTCCCAGGAGTAACAATTACTCGCAGCGGGTATCGGGATCCAACTATCTCATAGAAGGTATGCAATCTCATTGCAAATTTCAACACTTGAAATTCCCGATAATTTTGCCCCTAGCGTCCTATGACCTTGACGCAGGCCAACAAACCATAGTGCGCTAGTCAAGTTCAACCCGTCATTTCCTGATTGAATTAAACCCACCCGCACGACCCTTGACGCAGGCCAACAAAGTCGCATGACTACCCTAATCCAATCTGCATCATATGCATAAGCAGATAAATACTAGCCAGCTACCGCACACTACGCCTTGACGCAGGCCAACAAACGTAGCACGAATACTAACTACTACTTATCTGAAATGACGGAGGGCTACGACAGGTTTTTCTGAAAACCTATTGCGTAATGAACTTGATATCGTTGTAGGATCGAATGAATTTTAAAATGGAGTGTTTTTGAGGCTTTTCTAGTTTTTCTAAAGGAGTCACTCCCGGTGAAGGGATCGTCGGTCCTTTCCTCGTCGAATGAGGTGCGGGATATATCATATATATCACTGTGCAAAGCAAAAACTCTTAAAAGCAATCAAAAGACAAACCGAGTGTGTAGCATCTGCCAGTTATTGCTAAAGGAGTCACTCCTGGTGAAGGGATCTCGGTCCTTTCCCTATCGAATAAGGTGCAGGATATATCATATATACCGCTGTGCAAAGCAAGAACTGTAGCTACCTGTTTTATTTTGAAATTCGATTCTACAACATCTTAGGTTTCTTTTATTTCATTAATCTCATTAATGAAGTCCCATCATTTAAAGTACCTAAACATCACAGATAAATACGACGTACACTTATGCCATCCGCATTCGCCTCGATGTCCCCTCATGCACCGTTAGGTTAGGTAACTAACGGCAGAGCGGGGTAGGGCTAGCGCGGGTGTAAAACATAAGTAACGCCTATATAATATATCATATATACTATATACTGTATCTATCACAGAACATCACATGATCACATCACAGATATCGCAGCAGAAGAATCATATGAAATATTGGATATACTAGGATGTCCGTGTTTTCAATACGAGCCATTATAAAACACGGATTCCACGGTCGCGATGAATAGCTAAACCCACACCCCTAGACCCCAACGAGAGCGGCAAGCAACCCTACCAATTCTGGAGTTAGGAGACCCAGACTCGACTCCTCGAGTTGGTCTCCCTCTGGACTCCAGAACCCGGTTACTTGTGCCCTCCTCCTTGGGTCTATCCTAGTACGGAAAAGTAAATAGTATACAACAACGGTGACAACTTCCGCAACCTGGAAGTGCCCCAATAAAAGAATATTACATATAAGTTTTTACATGAATGAAAATGAAAAAACACTCATCTCACATAAAAAACCCCCGGCTATTCAAACACGACGATCCAATATAACATATCCAGCAACACATAACATTACATGTCATCAACGTAAGCAAATATGCGCATCCCAATTGTCGTTGACATATAGCAACGAAACCGGCGATATCACATATTACACTTACGGTCACAAAAAAGAAAGTGTAAAACTACAACAGTTGGAATCCGCAACCCCTTTAGACATCGCATGCCTAATCAATGAATTACTTAGACATCGCATGCCTAACAATTATAAACCCCGCATTCTAGTCTCAAAATCGAAAACACTTTTCAATATTAAGTCGGGTAATTCAACAAGATTCCCGACATTCTGATCGAATGCTCGTCGCAAACTTTAGTAGGCGGCTGCACCCCCGACGCCGTCGACGAAGTGCACCAAGGCGGAACACCTCTACCGGGAGCACCCGAACGGATGCTTTTGGCGACGGGGTTCTCCTGCAGTCACTTGGTCGGGGCTATGGAGTGAGGCTGTCTATTAAGTTTACCCGGCAAGTATCCGCGTATGCTACGTGATTGCGACGGACTTTTGATCACATCAAAATTCCGTGGCAACCGATCAAGAGAGACTAAACTGCTATGTTTATAACATTCATTCAGTTATCTCATAACTTATTGTGAATTCCAATTATTGTATCACATTCCGGATAAGATAGAAAATGTTAAACTTTCCGATCAAACATTCAAACACCCAAGTTTTCCCGTAACAGATCAACACATGAAATAAGTCTAAAAACATTCTGTTCATGCCTCAGTACCAACGGTCCAGCCGTAGAAGGGTCAAGCCAACGCCTCACATGTGGCACGCCGTACTGCCCCAAACCCGAAGGTTCAAAGGGCAGTTCAAGACGGTCACATAATCGAGTTAAGGTTTGTTGTCTTCTAGAGGGTCCATCGAGTTACTTGCACTACTTAGAACGTCTTTAAACCACGGAAAAATCCAACACTTGGAAATTTCCCGACAGGGGAAAAATTGGATATTTATATCCGGTCGAACTTTTTAACATATTCTAAAAATTATCCGGAAAGACACATAGACAAAATCTGATACTCCGATCGAAACACCGAATCCCCTAAACAACCCCAGAAAATTCAACTCTTGAATAAATATTAAAAATTCCCAGAAAACTCAGCATCTGAAACAATGAATTACTGTGCAAATTTTAATGGCTGACGTCATACTTTAGCCGCGGAACCGCCGCATAATCTAGGCTTATGCCGCGGTTCCGCCGCTCATTAGAGGGTTCAGGAGATAAATTTTGCGTCGTAATTCTTAGAATTCCCTGCTGAATTTTTTAAGCATTTTTAATCTGGAAAAATCCCAGTTTTTAGAAAAAGTCCAGAGAGCATCAAAAAGTTAGGGTTTCGGGTTCGATCGGGTTTCAAATATCGTCTAGACTTCGCCTAAGGCTCTAGCTAGGCTCTGATACCAATGAAAGGTTCCTTGGCACTCTCAAGAGGTCTCACAAGGCATCAACCATGCCAATTTCAAAAATTACGGTGCCGAGAAACCCTAATACGGATTGTTGGCTAGAAGTTTAGGCGAAAAAGAAACTAGTTAACAACTTAACTAAATGGTAAACGGAAATACAACCTTTGTAGATCCGGTTCTCCACCTCCATGGCTCCGCGATGAAGTCTCCTCGCTGTCCAAATGGAATCCCGGGCTCTAGCGTCGGCTTCATCGGAGAAATGGGCGGACAAGGTCGTCGGCTTCGTGCCGAAGATGATCTACGTCGAGGCATCACAAGATCAAGCTCCCACTTCACCAAGTCATAAAACTTGTGAAGAAAACACACTCTACTTCTTGGCAAGAGGTAGAGGATGAAGAAATAGGAAGTGGGTTCATTTTAGAATTGGATTTCTCACTCTTTTTCATCAATCACCATTGATGAAGTCAAGCTTTCTTCATTGAAGAAGATGAAGAAGAAGAAGAAGATGAATATGATAAGTATTAATATTCTTATTAAAAATAGAAAACCAAAATGATACTTATCATATTATCAACCATAGTTCGGTGTAGAGAATATACCATGGTTAGGTTAATGCTTAGGGTTAAGGAAAGAAACAAAATGGTCAACCATTTCAAAGCTTCATGAAGCTTCAAAGATAATCCAAAATTAGCCACCATTTTATTTCCTTTTAAAATGAATAAATAATTAAATAAATAGATAAGAAATTTAAACAAAACCCTAACCATTTATTTAACCAAGGTTTAAACTAAACATACACCTAAACAAGCATGTATCATCAAACATGATACAAACAAATGCACAAAAGTATATCACATATACAATGTGCACATCAAGTGAGAAAATCTATTTAAAGTGAACCAATACTAGTTAATGCAAAGTAATATATCAAATATATAATTATACATTAAATCATTAAATCAACACTTGATTTAACAATCCGGTCATATCGCATATCACCGACTAGTATCTAATGTATCGGCTTATCGAATCAATGCTTGAATCGATAACTAGGTTATATCGCATACAACCAATCGATACATTCATCGCGAGAATGGAATACGGTATCACATACACGCATTATTCTCGGTCCCGCACATATCTCATATGCGCTCCTATTTCGTTTCGCTTGAGCCAGGAAACCTCTGTGTAGGACTCTAAAGACTCGTCAATACGCCGGTAGCAGATGATGATCATATCAAACATCCACAAGCCGCAAGCGGTCTGCTAAACGTAACGGCCACCCGGGTATTGAGCGATCAGAAGATCGACGAGCAAGCCCGCTCACACTCCAGTGAATCCAACCAGTAACACTTACCGTACAGTCCGGTCTCGTCGTCTGATATGTCGCATATCTCGCCTAGGGGTGGTAAACGTCAGACCCCAATAGCTCGATAAGTCGTATCGATATGAGGTCTATAACAATTCGAGAAACTACTGGTAACACTTACCAGTAAATCTCAGCAACCCTGGCCAGGGATTTCCGGTTATAGCCAATCGAACACAGCGCAACATCAACTCCCTATACCGGGAGAGACGAATCCCCTCCTATCGCTCATTGCCTCCATGTGATTCGGGACTGTACCCAAAAACCACCGTTTTGCACGCCCTCTTGGACGTGGTAAGATGGAAATCAAAGCACAGTGGGAACCACACAAGACTCTATGACGATCTCGGGTCAACAGACTACTCTGTACTAGTGTCACCAGAGAACTGCCATCTGACGTAAGGTATAATACCATCTGGGAGTTCTCGGCGAGTCCGTCCAGTGTACCCAGTCTCTACTGAACACCCGTATATCATCTCTAATGTCAAACACCAATGGATATGGGATCATCCATCGCCCATCTGTATGGGTCGAGAAGGTATACGCTAGTCTACTCTGGTATTTCGATGCCCCGTCTCGATACACCCACGACTAGGGACTTTGAAGGATGTACTTATGGACTACCATGTCCCCACTAGTATGATCCGCATCATAGTCCAGGTAGTCAAGTACACATCCTAAGGGCTTTACCAACATGTAACAGAGAGACAATCAGTATACACGTTAAGGTAAAGATCAACCAGATAGCATACTATCATGTCGAGCAAGAAAGTCCTCCCTATATATGTCCCAGCATCCACTACAATATACATCCAATGTACAGTAATGGCCTCTAGGACATACATATAACTAACAAATGGTTCGATCCGGGTGAAAGTATATGATAGCGCCGGTTTCAAGTTTATGAAAAAGTTTTTGTTTCCGCATTTTGGCCTCGGATTGACGGCCGGGGCACTACCGTAGACTTACATGGTATCAGAGCCATGCCATTAACCTTTACTAGCTTGTTCTAACGCATTTAAAATGTCGATCGATCGAAATTTCCGAAACGTATTTTCATTTCAGTATGCTTGCTGTCGATTTTCAAAGTCGGTCAAAAAAATATTTTAGGCATCTTAAAAATACATGCAGGCATAACTACTGCTACAGAAAAAGTTTGGTGACCTAACTCTAAAATTCCACCGCGTAACCGCCGCTAAATGTCGCATTTGGCGGCCCTTCCGCGGCCCTTTTTGGGCTACAGTAACCCAAATTTTTTCTAGGGCTTTAGTTCATGTAAATATGATTTTTGTGATATATAGTTTTGTCCCAGATTCATTTGCGTGCTGGATTTGCACTTGGGGCCCACTTCAGGAAGTTTTGTCGATCGGAATTTTAAATACGTTAGTTTACAGTACTTACATTATATCTGCGACCGTGAATGTCATTCGAGCGGTAAATCTTGTCTATTTGCTATAGCTCTTTTAGACGGATTTGCGAACGTGACATTCACGTTGATGTTTTGTGTTGTGCTGTGATATTGCGGATTTGTCGTGGTGGATAGCTTGGTGCAATGTTAGTATAGTTTGGTATTATTTGTACATTTGATATTGCGGGGTGAGCGTCCGACATGTGGACTGCCGTCACTGCCTGTTTGTATATTATTCTTTTAGGGCACGACCGGGCCGAGGTCGATGTACCCGTTGTATATATTTTATTTTCTGTAGTAGGATTACCCCGCGGTGGGGTGCACGGATAGCCGGGTTCTGGAGGGCAACGAGCCTGCATCTCATGGCTTGGAGATGGAGGGGGCTTCACTCTAGAATTGGCGGGCTATTCTCCGCACTCGTAGGTGGTATTGGTTGACCCAAGGAGGGGTGCTCAAGTTACCGGATTCCATGAAGTGCTGGGTGGTCTATTCACTTTGCTGAAGGGGTCTGCCTCGCTTTAGGTTTTGGCGGGTAACTTGCCACGCCCGTAGGGGTCTAGGATTTCATTGCACAGGCTATCCACACGACCAGGGGAACGTCAGGTTTCACTTGCGGCTCAAAGGAAACCCGGGGATCCCAGATTATCTGTATTGTTCTGTGATGCTTGTTACTTTCTGTGATGTTGCATTTATCACCCCATGAGCGATTATTATATATTGATATATATACTAGTAGATGTTGTATATGTTTTACACCCGCGCTAGTCCAGTCCCCGCTCTGTCGTTAGTTAAGTAACCTAACGGGTGATGACAGGACCCAGTGGCGAATGCGGATAGCATATACGTACATCATATTTTCGTTCTTTTGTGGTGTGATTAATTGATGGGACTGCATTGATTCGGATCAATGCAAGCTAAACAAACCAATTCTGATATTTTTGGAACATTTTTCAAAAAGCTGTTATTGCAAGGAAGTTTTCTTTTGTTTTGCACAGTGGTATTCGGTTATGAATATCCAGCACCTCAGTCGACGAGGCAAGGGCCGAGATCCCTTCATTGGGAGTGACCCCTTGGGCAAAAGTTTGCGTCAGGGTAATAACTTCACTATAGTCGATTACTTTTTTCTTTGCATCACGGTATTCAGTTGGAATATCCCGCACCTCATTCTACGGGGAAAGAGCCGAGATCCCTTTACCGGGAGTGACCTCTTTAGCAAAGGTTTTCGCCACTATATTTTTATAAAAAACTATCCAGTTCCTTCAATGATATCAAGTTCATTACGTTAAAGGTTTTTCGCCAAAAACCATTCGTAGCCCTCCGTCATTTCAGACGGGTAGCACTTAGTATTCATGCTATGTTTGTTGGCCAAAGTCAAGGCATAGTGTATGGTAGCTATTTGTTACCTTTCTGTTGCATAGATAGATGCATTGGTTTAGGACAGTCGTACCACTTTGTTGGCCAAAGTCAAGGGTGTCTGCGGGTGGGTCTGAATCAATCAGGACAATGATGGGTAGAACTTGACTTGCGGGTTATGATTTGTTGGCTAAAGTCAAGGTCATAAACCGCTTAGGGTAAAAATCACATCGGGAGTTTTTAAAGAAACTGAAACTTGCCAGGCATGCGCATACCTTCTGGAGTGTGATAACGTGAGTGGATTCCATCACATTATCATGCGATGATAGTTGGATCCCGATTCCCACTGATGAGTTGGTTTATTTCTCGGGTAATCCCGACTAATTCTTCTTTCAGGTTTGGAGGAGAATTTGAGGTTACAGTGGGCGGTTTCTTGATTAGATAAATTGGTAATCATTCTGATCTAGGTTAGAGTGCACGCAGAGTGTTTATTTTCTCTCTCTCTTGGCAGCGACCATGGCCCGACCCTAGACCATGACTCAGTGACCAAGTTAACCGAACCTTGTTAAAAACACTGGCTTTTGGATTGTCAGAGTTGCATACCTTATTGCCACTCCTACTTTTACCCTTTTTCTCCAGAACATTTCGTGTCACTACGAACATCAACTTCCATTGGATAAAACCATCGTATGGTTATATACGAACTCGAAGGAACTTGTTCCAGATTCGAGGATGGTTTCCGGTTCTGGAGAAAATGAATAGGACTATTCAGTTGTCTTTTCCTTTTACCTTCTCTCAGGTTGCGAGTGTTCCTTAGATTAGGACGGTACACCTATTATGCTTATTAGATAGTTTTCTTCCAAACCATAGGCAGTTGCCAAAAGGTGGGGAAGGAAGAAAACCAATCAGCCTAAGTGAGGTGTACAGAAGGTAATAAGTAAAGACAAAATAAAGGGATTAGAAAGAGGGCAAAGTAAATTGTGACCGGTATTCACGACTAAACCAAGTATTTCATCGCCACTCCTACTTCACCTTTGTATTTCTCCGGAACACCCCGTATCACTACGAAGATCCACAGTTTATTGGATACACCATCGTATGGTTATATACGAACTCGAAGGGACTTGTTCCAGTTCGGGGATGGATTCTGGTTCAGGAGAAATAGGAATGACGTTTATTCAGTTGTCTTTTATCTTTACCTTCTCTCAGGTTGCGAGTGCTCCTAGGATTAGGTCAGTACACCTATTACGCTTATTGGATAGTCTTCTTTCAAACCATAGGCTGGTGCCGAACGGTAGGGAAGGAAGAAAACCATTTAGCCTAAGAGGGTGTACAGAAGGTAATGAGTAAAGACAAATAAAGGGATTTGGAGAGATGGCAAAGAAATATACGGTTACAGTTGTGAATCTGATAATGGAAAAGGCATTACTAGGAATACCCGGATACTCCTTCGAAACATTTTCATGTTTCAGTTTCACTGTGTATTGTTAATGGAAAACTGATTTCCCAATTAGGTACTTACTCCAGGGTATGTATTTACCTGGTTTGATTCTCACATCTGTATGGTTATAAAGATGATGAGTGGGAGTAAGTTATTGGGAATTAGGTGATCATCCCATTATATCGGGATTCGTTGTAATTGGTGATATTTGAGGAAATCGCCTGGGTTTTTGCCGGACGACAAATATTTGGTTTTGAATATCCGTAGTAATGCACTAATTTCAAACTGATATATCTGTACGTTTATTTTTATAAAGTGAGATATAACTTTTTGAAATTATGTCCATGACATTTACCTATATCAGTTGATGGTTAGGTAAGGAGTATTCAACAGCGGTGTAATTCTTCATAACCATAGTACAGTTTTCAACTTACGACGCACAGGGTTTGAGTTATTCAACTCAGCGGACTTATACAAAGTATTGCATGTTGTCCTGTGTCCATTTGGACAAAGGGGTTGGTCCTCGTACTATATTCGATTTACTTATGACTTCTCTAGTTTTTAGACAAGTGTTTCGTAGAAACACAAGGTCCAAGTTTTGAGAAATTATAGGTATAAGAGTAAAGTAGAGAACCCGGTGTTGCAAGTATCGAGATTCTTCAAGGTGATTGAAGATGTAGATACTTGTGTTTGGTATTCAGTTGATAGTAATGGTTTTGAGAAACTTGTTTCTCCTTCAGGTTACTCATAATTGGGTGCACTCCTAAGTTGAGTAATGCTGATCGGCCTCTCTCCATTTAGTTGACATGCACTAGAGACAGCTGCATGATTTGAATCTGGTTCCAATTAAATCAGTGTCTCTATTTCTACATTGTATATAGAATAGTTCATATCTTAACATTGTTAAGGTACGGGGAGTTTTCCGTCTTATGCTTAAAACCAGACTCTGGATAATTCGAGGCACGTTTCTGTAATGGCAGTTTGTGCGTTGACCCGGGCTATGATGAGGGTTGACTTTCTACCATCTGGAAGATCAATAGTGATATTGTTCTTGACTCGCCACAGTTCTAATAAAAATGGATTTTTTCAGAAAACAATAGTGGGAGTATGGTAGAACTGGAAGTGATTCCAGAACCGCAAATGATTACTGAAAATTTGATAAGAACCTACAAATTCAATCTAGTTTGACATTCCATTGGCCACTCCGCAGATAAGGTGGGTAACCTCAGGCACTCGAGAGGTACTTCGGTATGCTCAAAGACGGTGATAGGGAGGTTCTTGTTTACCCAGACTTGACACTACTGTTGTTCCAGGCTATGAGACCCGGCAGGAGGATGAGTATAGCGTCGTTCTGAACTGGCTTTAGAAGTGTACGTGTATATCATTCTGCCAGAGGGTTGTCGTAGTCAGTGGGAGCAGCAGAAGCATAGTGGTCAAGTAGCTTATGTCTATTTATGGACTAAAGAAGATATAGCGGAGATAGATAATCCATTTTTGATGTGACAGTCATGGACTTTGACTTCGTCAGAATAGGAGATGGATCTGTTAAGAAGGTAGTAGGGTGTGATGTCTTGGTATATGGATGACATACACATAGTAGGAAGTGAAATTCTTATACTACGATCGGTTATACTTTGGTTGTCACACAGTGGTTTCTCCATATGGAATATAGATATAATATCACACATTCTGGTTACTAGATCTATGGTTTTAGATCTAGATTTGGGTAGTTTCCCAATCTGGGTACTTAGACAACATTCTACAGGTATTTTAGAATGGACGACTCCTGGAACGGCAGTATACCTGCAGGTGATGGAGTCACCCTCTCTAAAGGCGTCTTACAGAATAAAGGGAAGAGGGATGTGCATGATTGACATATCACTTGTTTAGGCAATTGAGTTAATCACGAGATGTTAAGTACCACACCAGATGTTGTTTTTGCACTAGATGCAATAAGTTGATATTGATCCAATCCTGGAGAAACATTCGGAAGTAGTTTTAGAACATAAGTGGATGTTCTAGGGATATGATAACGACAGCCTCTTTCGGGAGACGGTTATCATTCCAGGCTTCCAAGGTGACCTGGATGACAGAGTGACTGTCAGAGTTATAGTTTTCCCTCTGACGAGGGGCAGTTGTTTAGACAGGAGGTCCAAGCGGATACTGAGGGAGGCATGGCGCAGGACACTGATTAAGTTCTGTTGACGATACTGTCTAAGAAGTTTAGATTTGGAGTTCATTTATGAACTAGGTCCCAGCAGATATCCAGACATATTCTAAGACATGTATTGCTCATTTCGTGAGATGGCTTTCTCCGCGAACTAGAGATTAAGAGAGACATAGAAAGAAACATCGGGGTGGATCCACTCACTGAGGCTATTCCTCGAACGCAATAGTTTCACAAACGGGCTTTGTGAGACTGATCAGTAGAGGAGTTGGGTATTCGGTATCACACGGGCTGTGAGTATTCGACATCGGAATAATTAGCCTTGAGTGCAAGTGGGAGATTGTTGGATACAGTGCCCTCAAAGTTAATTATTGGATCGCGGGCACGTGATTGCAATGATTGAGGGAGGACCTATGCCGGTAGGACAGTCTTACTCGTGATGATAGTATGCTATCTGGTTTATCTTTATCATCGTGTACATGCTTTAGGTGATGTTACAGATTACTATAGCGCGTTGATAGAGCCCTTAGGATTCTTTCTTGACTGCCAGTAGTATGATGGCGATCATATACGTGGGAGCTGGGGTTTATAAGCATATCCTTAAAGGGTCCCTAGTCGAGGGAGTTTCGAGACAGGGCATCGATACTCCAGAGTAGACTAGTGTATACAGTCGAGACCCTAACGAGGGGCGGTGGCTGGTCTCACAAGCCATTGGTGTCAGTTGGTTCACCTAAGATGTATACAGGTGCTCATTGGGTTATGAGTACACCGGACAGGACTCGCCGGGAACATGATAGTTGGTATTATACCTGACGTCAGATAGCAGTTCCCTGGTGACATGTGTACAGGTTAGTTCATCGACCTGAGATCATCATTTGTCTCGTGTGAGTTCCCACTGTGCTTTGATTACTACCCTACCATGGCTCAAAGGGGTCGTTCAAACAGGTTTTAGTTGGGTACAGTCCCGAGCCACATGGAGGCAGTGAGCGGATCGGCAGGGGTTTCGTCTCTCCCGGTATTGGGGGTGAGATCGCACTGTGTATAGGAGAGCCATTACACGAAGTCCTTGGCCAAGGCAGGAGATTTACTGGTAGGTATTCCAGTAGTATCTCAGGGAGTTCTGGGCTACACTCCGATACGACTTGTATCACTTTTGGGGGTCTGACTTTTACCAACCCCCTAGGCCTGACATGCGATACTCATAGACGAACGGACCGGACTGTATGGATATTGTCACTGACAGGCTCAGTAGGGTGTCAGGATGAGTTTGCTCATCGACCTCCCTTTTGGTCAATACATGGTAGCCCGTTACGTACAGCTAGTACCACCGACGTGCTAGTGGTTAAATCCACAGCCAAACTATTGACGAGTCTTTAGAGTCCCCTACAGACAGTTTCTCAAGTTTCAGGCGAAACGTTGTAGAGGCCGTATAGATTTATGGCAGGGTTCAAACATACGCGTGCACTTGTGCACGTGTCATGGTTCGGACGGATAATACTAGCGGGCTTTGGTTTAAGCCGGATCCTAGTATTATACTGTGTAGATTTTGTCTCATTGCATTTGTATTCGGTCGAAATACAAATGCAGGTATGTATATACAGTTGCGGGGTTATCCTGTAATTTTGTTACGGGATCGCTTTTTGAAGTTGCCAGTTTGCATTCCGTTTCGGCCATTTTTCTTTCATTTCTTCTTGGCTGATTTTTCTTGCTTGTGAGGGGGTTCTTTGCAAATGTGGGATTTTGTAAAGGAGGGGCTTTTCTGTGGTTGCTGGGGCCCCAACAGCTTCTAGAAGCTTCTAGATGAGCTTGACTCATTTCTTTGCATTAATTGTGAATGGATTGAATGAGATATGGGTGTGACATTTTTATCTTGTGATCACCACTTTTTTTTTCCTTGTGCTCAACCCCTTTTCATTTCCATGGCTGAGCCATTTTGAGGCAGCCCTCATCTTGGTGTGAGAATGATTCATTTTTCATTTGCAACAAAATCCTTATCTCATCTCCAAAGCTCATTTCTCCTCACACTTCCTAAAGGCAACTTCGATTAACCCTTGAGACAAAGTGTTCTACGTATATTCTACAGCAATCTTGGACACGTCGGCTAGAAAACTTCGTGTCCGAATTGCTTCGGTTCAGAGGCGGGAGCCCGTAAAAAGACTTCTTGATGTGGTGCCCTTCCGACGAGGAGACCGGAGATCGGAGATGCCGCGAGAAGCTTGGGATGGTGGCCAAAGACCGAAGGACACAGATCGATCGGTATAGCCTTTTTAACCCTTATTTAGTTTGCTAGTTTGTGTTAATGGTTCGATCCGGGTGAAAGTATACGATAGCGCCGGTTTCAAGTTTATGAAAAAGTTTTTGTTTTCGCATTTTGGCCTCAGATTGATGGCCGGGGCGCTACCGTAGACTTACATAATGTTGTATTGCCCTTTTTCCATTAGGTGATATACACTGGAAACAGCTCCATGACTTTTGAATCTGGTTCCATCTAAATTAGTGCCTTGATTCTATATGGACATAGCATGGTTACATATTTTGAGCTTGTTAAGATATGGAGTTATCTGGTTTCTGTCTAAAAATAGAATCCGGACAAACTCAAGGTACGCTTCGGTAATGGAGGTTTGTGGATTATCCCAAGCATTCGCTAGGATTTTTATTTCTACCATTTTCAAGATCAATAGTTACATTGTTCTTGATTCGCCACCATTTTATAAAAGGAATCTTTTTGCAAAGAAACTAGTGGGAGTATGGTAGAATTGGAAGTGATTCCAGAACCAAAAACGGTTACTAAAAATTTAGTATAACTTAAGGATTCAATTAGACTTGACAAACCATTAGCCACTCCGCAGATTAAGTAAGTGACCTTAGCCACCCAAGAGATATTTCGGTTTTCTCGTAGACGGTGACAGGAAGGTCAGCATCATGGTGATGATGACTCTACTAGTTATCAGTAGATCATAGGAAGTGGTAACTTCCAGGTGACCAGATATTTTAGATCCAAGATGGACTCAATGCACTTCAGCAAAATTTTGGATTCTGGACTTTGTTGGGTGCTCCTGAAGGGGTAAAACCCATAAAGAGCAAGCAGATCTTTCGAGATCTGTGCTGGTGGAAAGGTACTAACCTAATAAGACTAGACTTATTGTAAAGAGTTTTCATCAAATACCCATTGTGGATTGTGATGAGACTTTTATTTCAGTGTCTATGCCGAATTCCATAAGGATATGACTTGACACTGCTATTCCCCCTACCTGTTATCAGCAGGTCATAGGAAGTGGTAACTTCCAGGTGACTAGGTATTTCATATCAAAGATGGACTCCACGCACTTCAGCAAATCATGGATTTTGGACTTTGCTGGGTGCTCTTGAAGGGGTAAAACCCATTAGGAGCAAGTAGATCTTTTGAGATCTATGAAGATGGAAAGACACTAACCTAATAAGGCTAGACTTGTTGTAAAGAGTTTTCATCAAATACCCATTGTGGATTGCCATGTGACTTTTACTTCAGTGTCTACGCTGAAGTCCATATGGATATGATTTGGCGTTGACGCAGTTCATGGCTATGATATTTGGCAGATGGGTGACTATAACGTCTTTCCAAATAGGATTTTGGAAGTGCATGTGTATAGGAATCTGCCAGAGAGTTATCGTGGTGCTGGGAGCAGCGGAAGGTGTGCAAGTTGCTTATGTCTATTCATAGACTAAAGCAAGGGTATCGGAGATGGATCATCTGTTTTGATATGACAGTCAAGGTGATTGACTTTATCAAAATAATATATGAACCTAGTAAGAAGGATGTAGAGAGTATTGTCCTGAAATTTAGATGACATACTCCGGATAGGAAGTGATGTTCTTATACTACAATCGTTCAGACTTTGGTTGTCACATAGTCTTTTCTCCACATTGGATATAGATAATATATCAGGAATTCTGGTGACTAGATCTAGATTTGGGAAGTTTCCCAAATCGGGCATTTAGACAACATTCTAAAATTATTTTAGAATGGACGACTCCTGGTATGGTAGTGTACCCGCAGGCGATGGAGTCACCCTCTGTAAAGAGATGTCTTCTAGACTGATGAAGAGAGGGACTGGCATGAATGACATATCATTTGTTTAGGCAATTGAGTCAATCATGCAATGTCTCGTACAAAACCAAATGGATACTATATCAGGGATTCTGGTTTTAGATCTAGATTTGGGAAGTTTTCCAATCGGGTAATTGGACAGCATTTTAAAAGTATTTTAGAATGGACGACTCCTGGCATGATGGTATACCCGCAGGTGATGGAGTCACCCTCTCTAAAAAGGATGTCTTCTAGACTGATGAGGAGAGAGATTGGCATGAATGACATATCATTTGCTTAGGCAATTGAGTCAAACATGCAATGTCTTGTACAACACTAGATATTGCTTTTACACTAGCTGTAATAAGAATATATTAATCCAATCCTGGAGAAACAAAGGGAAGCTATTATGAACATAAGAGGATGTTCTTGGTATAAGATAATGGCAGCCTTCTCTGGAAGGCGGTTATCGGTTAAGGCTTCCAAGGTGTCCTGGATGACAGAGATACTGTCAGAGTTTTGAGTTTAGCCTCTTCTGAGGATCAATATATTGGACAATGTTCCAAGAGGGATACCGAGGTAATCATGGTGCAGGATACTGGTTATGACTCAACCGAAGATACAGCCCAAGAAGTTTGTTGGATGGAGTTGTTCATTTATGAACTTAGTCCCATCAAGTATCCAGACAAATTCTTGATGCGGGGTATCACTCAGTTTGGGAGATTGTTGATCTCTGCAAAGTTGAAATATAGAAATTTGAAGTTGGAACATTGCATCGAATCCACTCACTGAGGCTATTTCTCAAACACATTAAGTTTCACAAACATAGTTTGTGAAACTGATTAGTAGAGAAGTTGGGTATTCAGTAGCACACGAGTTGTGGGTACGCGATACCGCAATAATTGGCCTTAAGTGAAAGTGGGAGATTTTTGGACATAGTGTCCTCAATGCAATTATTGTAATTGCAAGTAGGCGATTATGATAATTGAGGAAGACCTATATAGGTATAACAGTCTTACTCGAGATGATAGTAGGCTATCTGGTTTGTCTTCATCATTGATGAAACCCGTAGGATTGTTGCTGACAACCAGCATTATGATAGCGATCATATATGTAGGAGATAGGTTGTCCATAAGCACATCCTTAAATGTCCCTAGTCGTGGGAGTATCAAGACTGAGCATTGATATTCCGGAGTAGACTAGTGTATATGTTTCCAGACCCCTGACGAGGGGCGGTGGCCAGTCTCACAAGCAATTGGTGTTGTGTCACCTATGATAGTATATAGGTGCTCATTAGAGATGAGTACACTGGTCGGACTCGCCGAGAACTTCTAGATGGTATTATATCTATCGTCGGATGGAAGTTCTCAGGTGGCATGAGTATAGGTTAGTCCTTTGACCTGAGATCATCATTTGTCTCGTGTGAGTTCACACTGTACTTTGATTACTACCCTACCATAGTTCAAAGGAGTTGTGCAAACAGGTTTTAGTTGGGTACAGTCCCGAGCTATATTGAGGCAGTGGTCGATTGTCAAGGATTCGTCTCTCCTGGTATTAGGAGTCGATGTCGCGCTGTGTTCAATTGACTATCACCAGAAATCCATGGCCACTATGGATGAGATTTACTGATAGTTGATCAGTAGTATCTCTGTTGGTGATGAGCTTGACTCAGACACGACTTATCGGGTTAGTAGGGGTCTGACGTTATCTACCCCCTAGACCTGATATGCGATACTCTTTGACAAAGAGACCGAACTGTATGAAGATTGTCACATTCAGGCTCAATAGTGTAAAGACGTACTTGATTGCCGACTCTACTTTTGGCAAGTACCTGGATAGCCGTTACGTACAGCTAGTGCCGCTGACGTGCTTGTGGTTAAACCCACTGCCAGCATATTATCGAGTCTTTAGAGTCCCACACAGAGGCTTTTTTAGGTTCAGGCGATAGATGTAGGAGCCGTACATTGGTACGTGTAGAGGTCCGATTAAATATATGTACGTGATACACGGACTTTAATCGGGCGGTTGATAATACTATATGGCTTAGAATTAAGCTGGATTATTAAATAAAGTTTTGATTTAATAATTTATATATGTATTTTGATACATATATTTTAGTATTATTGTTCACTATTCATTTTCTCTCTTTGGTGCAATCCGTATTTGTATACTGATATGCGTATGTGTAGCGATACATATACCAGGTGAAGTATTCCGTATTTATACGGGAATGCTTCTAAAAGGACACCTCATATTTTTTTTCTTTTTAGAAAAATAAATGGGAAATGAGGTGACATGAAGCATGCTTGTGATTGTAGAGAGAAATGGCTTGGATTGTGATGTGCATTTATTGGTGCACTATTGCACCATGGTTGTAAATGAGGTGGCTATTCCCTTTTTCATTTGGACTTGATCATTTTTGTTTCATCTAACATGCTTCATGCCTCATGGTGGAGAAAAATGCTTAGCCATTTTTCTCTTCTCCTTCTCCTTCTCCTTCTTCTTTTTGCTCTCATGAGCATGGATTCTTCAAGAAAAAGTTTAGTGAAATATTCATACATCACCGACCATCTACACCTGCAAGTTTGGATCATCAGTTTGAGCCTCCTTCGATTTCTCTCAGGTGGATCATCTTCGCCGAGGGTAGTCGATTTTCACGCACGGTCCCAGCAGCTACGAGCTTGGAGGGGTCTTCCACAATTGGATGGACACACGTAGAAGGTTGTGGTTTCTGCACCCTTACATTTCTAGTTAGGTAGTTTAGGTTTTTGGATCGTTTTCCTAGGTTACGGGTGTTTGGTGCTCGCGTAAATTATTTTTTTTCGCTTCCTCCTCAGCCGCGGCTTCCGTAGTGTGGGCACCGAAACACAATAAGGGTTAGGATGTGTTCTGATGCAGCATGGGAAGGTTATACCGTATGCGTCAAGGCAATTAAAGACCCATGAGAAGAACTTCCCAACTCATGAATTAGAGCTAGCAGCAGTGATCTTCGCGCTAAAGATTTGGAGACACTACTTATTGGGTGAAAGAGTTGAAGTGTTTACGGATCACAAGAGCCTAGAGTATGTGTTCACATAGAAGGGGCTCAATATGAGACAACGTAGATGGTTAGAGCTGATGACTGACTATGACCTTGACCTAAAGTATCATCCGGGGAAAGTTAATGTAATGCCGGACGCATTAAGTCGGTTGCCAGCAAAACGGATGTTTACTGCATAGAAGGAGATTATAGCTGATTTTCAGAGATTTGAGTTGGAGATTGTACTACCAGATTCTTCGGGGCAGTTGATACAGTTGCAAGTACAGTCATCCTTGATCGATAGCATTAAGGCAGCACAGTCGCATGACCCTAGATTGTAGAAGTTTCGAGGACAAAAGCGGGACTTAGAAGAGATTTGTTGATTTATGAAGATGGCTTGTTAAGATATGGAAGTTGTTTATGTGTGCCTAAAGGAGATGTTCGTGAAGAAGTCATGAAAGAGGCTCATAGTTCCGCATATTCAGTACATTCGGGAGGCACGAAGATGTATAGAGATTTGCGACAACATTTTTTATGGGAAGGCATGAAAAGAGAGATTGCTCGCTATGTATCGAGGTGCTTGGTGTGTCGGCAAGTCAAGGCTGAATATCAAAGGGTAGCTGGTTTGTTGCAACCACTTCTGATACCTCACTAGAAGTGTGAACATATAACAATGGATTTTATGACATCCTTTCCATGGAGTCCAAAGAGCAATAACACAGTTTGGGTGATTGTCAATCGATTGACCAAGGCAGCTCATTTCATACCATTCCGAGTTATCAGTCGACGGAGACGTTGGTAGAGCGGTACATGCAGAAGATTGTGAGACTGCATGGAGTACTAGTTAGTATCATTTCTGATCATGATACTCGATTCCTATCACACTTTTGGAGGAGTTTACAGGAGAGTTTGGGAACTCGTTTGAAATTTAGTACGGCTTATCATCCTCAGACAGATGGACTGAAAGTCTACCCTAGCACCACCATAGGGTCCAAGTGGCATCAAGCATGCAAAATTCAAATTTTTATCGGTGCTAAGCTAGACAAACCAACATATTTGCTAGAATATTAGGGTTTAGATTGGTATCATCACAAAACTAGTAGAAGGAAAGAAGGTTATACCCTTGTAGATTGAGTCCTTCTCTTCTCTAACTCCGGGTTGTGGTCCACACGACTCCACTAGGCTCCTCTTCAAGATGAAAGAATCTCCTTCATGATCTTCGCGCCAAAGACTATCCACCCGAAATCCACAAGCTCAAGCTAATCCTTCACTAATCTCATTAGTGAAGGCAACACTCCACATCAAATTGCTAATCTAATGTGTGATGGTGAAGTGGGGGTTTAATTTGTTCACTAGGGTTCTCACAAGTTCAATGATTCACATCACATGTGAGGGTTTGAACTTGGAGGTGAGGTAAATAAAATTGTAGAGAGCAAGACAAAGCAATAGCTCATGAAAATGGCTTAGGCATGAAGAATGAAAAAAATGATGAGAGTAAACTTAAATGGCTCTCTCTTTCCTCACTTATTCAAGCATGGAATAAAATTGCAATTCTAAATCGCAACCATACTTGAATAGTGAGTCAAGACCAATATAATATGATAAAAACCAATGCCTTACCCATTCCAAAAATATGTCCACAATTTACACCTCATTTCGTATTTTCTAAAAATAGAAAATAGATGCCATGCTTAATATAATATACATATATATATATATATATATATACATATATGCATATATACACACACACACACACATATATATATATATATATACATATATATACATATTAAGAAACATAATTAGTGAGCTAATAAAATTAGTCAAGATATAATTATATCATATATAATATATATCACATTATTAAATCAACACTTGATTTAGTAATCCGGCTATATCATATATAACCGACTAATATCATCTATCCGTTTATCAAATTATCAAATCAACACTTGATTCGATAATCTGGTTATATCACATATAACCTAACCGATAACAGCTAACTGCCAGATTACAATACGGTATCACATACTCGTATTTAATCAGGCCCACACATATATCACATATGTGTCCTATTTCGTTTCGCTTGAATCAGGAAACTTCTGTGTGGGACTCTAAAGACTCGTCAATACGCCAGCAGTAGGTGATGATCACATCAGTCACCTACAAGCCATCAGAAGTACTAACTGGACGTAACGGCTGCCCGGGTATTGAGCGATATGAAGATCAACAAGCAAGCTTGTCCATACTCTCCATGAAACCTATCAGTAACACTACCGTATAGTTCGGTCTCTTCGTCTGATATGTCGCATATCATGTCTAGGCATGGTAAACGTCAGACCCCAGTAACGTGATAAGTTTTGCCGATGTCTGGCCTATAGCCCTGGACAGGGACTTCCGGTTATATCCAATCGAGCATAGCGCAACATCAACCCCAATACCGGGAGAGACGAAACCCCTCCTATCTCTCATTGCCTCCATGTGACTCGGGACTGTACCCAAAATCCACCTGTTTGCACGACTCTTTTGAGCCATGGTAGGGAGGAAATCTAAGCATAGTGGGAGCCACACAAGACTCTATGACGATCTCGGGTCTACAGACTAACCTGTACCAGTGTTACCAGAGGACTGCTATATGAAGATAGGTATATTACCAACTAGGAGTCCTCGGCGAGTCCTATTCGGTGTACCCATTCTCCAATGAGCACCTATGTATAATCTTTGATGTCACACACCAATGGTTGTGGGATCAACCATCACCCTCTAAGGGACAAGAAACGTACACACTAGTCTACAGTGGAATATCGATGCCCTGGTCTCGATATTCCTACGACTAAGAACTGATTAAAAGATGTACTTTTGGACCACCCTAGCCCCACTAGTATGATCTCATCATAATCCTGGCAGTCAAGTACATATCGTAAAGGTTTTATCAACATGTGAGAGCAAGACAGTAAAGCCAGTCAACATGTTAAGATAAAGAGTAACCAGATAGTATACTATCATGTCGAGCAAGAAAGTCCTCTATATATATGTCTAAGCATCCACTATAATATACATCATATGTACAATAATGGCCTCTAGGGCATACATATTACTAACAATCTCCTACTTGTACTAAGGCCATGTGTTGTAGTATCTCATACCCAACATCCCAAAAAGTCTCTCAAACTGAATCTGGAGACGGGCCTTCGTGGATGGATCCGCTACGTTGTCCTTCGTGTCAAATCTCCTGACCTCGATCTCCCGGCGATTTACTATCTCCCTGATCAGGTGATACCGCCTCAGAATATGTCTAGATCTCTGATGGGACCTGGGTTCCTTGGCCAAAGCCACAGCTCCATTGTTATCACAATACACAGGTATTGGATGCTCAATGGATGGAACCACACCAATCTCAGCAATGAACTTCTTCATCCAAACAGCTTCTTTGGCAACATCGTTGGCAGCGATGTATTCAGCATCCATCGTCGAGTCTGCTATGGTGTCTTGCTTGGAACTCTTCCAACTCACCGCCCCTCCGTTGAGGGTAAAGACAAAATCCGAGACCGACTTACTGTCGTCCTTATCACTCTGGAAGCTCGAATCGGTAAAGGACTCCACTTGGAGTTCACCGTTACCATACACTAATAACAATTCTTTAGTCCTTCTCAAGTACTTATGAATGTTCTTCATAGCTGTCCAGTGGTTTTCCCCAGGATCTGATTGATACCTGCTCACTACAGCTAGTGAGTAAGCTACATCCGGTCTGATACATAACATCGCATACATAATAGAGCTTACTACCGAAGCATAGGGTATCCCCTGCATGCGAGCTCTCTCCAAATCAGTCTTGGGAGACATCTCTTTGGAGAGAGTGATTTCTGAACAAGCGGGTAAATTACCTCGCTTGGAATCTTCCATACTAAATCTCTTTAGTATGGTGTCAATGTACCTGAATTGGGACAATCCCAAAATACGTTTAGATCTATCTCTATAGATCTTTATCCCCAGGATGTAGGAGACATCACCAAGATCTTTCATGGAGAACTTGAGTGATAAGAAGAGCTTGACCGAGTGTAGCATAGGAACATCGTTTCCTATCAAGAGTATATTATCCACGTACAATACGAGGAAGACCACCTTACTCTCTACTGCATTCTTATATATACAAGGTTCGTCTACATTTTTGATGAAATCAAACTCTTTGATAGCTTTATCAAAATAGATGTTCCAACTCCGCGACGCCTGCTTTAATCCGTAGATAGATTTAAGCAGCTTGCACACCTTTCCGCTGCTCCCACTGTCTAAGAAGCCCTCTGGCTGTGTCATGTACATGCTCTCTTCTATATCACTATTTAAAAAAGTGGTCTTGACGTCTGTTTCGTAGTCTTGGTATGCAGCAATGGCAAGTAGGATCCTGATGGACTTAAGCATAGTGACAGGAGAAAAGGTTTCATCATAGTCGACGCCTGGTCGTTGACGAAAATCTTTTGCCACATGTCTAGCTTTGAAAGTCTCAATTTTTCCATCTACACCAATTTTCTTTTTGAAGATCCACTTGCTCCCAATGGGTTTTACCCCTTCAGGAGCAACATCTAAAGTCCATACTTTGTTGGTGTACATGGATTCCATCTCGGATCGCATAGCATCTAGCCATTTCATAGAGTCTCAACTTGTGATGGCCTGCTCGAAACTAGTCGGGTTATCATCTTCCATGATGCAATCCTCGCTCCCACCGTCTACGAGAAAACCTTAGTATCTTTCAGGTGGATGAGGAACCCTATTAGATCTGCGGAGTGGCTGGGGTTCGTTGGGTACTATTGGATCCTTCGATTTCACCAAATCGTCAACCGTAGTTTATTCTGCTGGAAGTTCTTCCAGTTCTACCCTATTGCCACTAATTTCTTTTACAAGAAATTCCTTTTCCAAAAAGGTGGCATGTTGAGCAACAAACACCTTTTGTTCCTCACTTTGGTAGAAGATATGCCCTCGTGAATGTTTGGGATATCCTACAAACTTGCACAGAACTGACGTTGCCTTGAGCTTGTCCGGATTTTTCTTTTTGACATAGGCCGGACAACCCCATATCTTAATGAAATTAAGACATGGTCTCTTCCCATTCCATATCTCATATGGAGTGGTAGGCACAGATTTGGTCGGAACTCTATCTAATAGGTATGCAGCTATCTCAAGCGCATACCCTCAAAAGGAAATAGATAACTCAGCAATACTCATCATAGAGTGCACCATATCCAATAGGGTGCGATTCCTCCGTTCCGATACACTGTTGTGTTGTGGTGTATACGGAGGAGTAAGCTGAGAGAGAATCCCATTCTCTTTTAGATAATCACGGAATTCCATGCTCACGTATTCTCCTCCCCCATCAAATCGAAGGACTTTAATACTTTTGTCCATCTGATTTTCAACTTCGCACTTATATTCCTTGAATTTCTCAAAAGCGTCAGACATGTATTTCAACAAGAACACATGTCCGAACTTTGAGAGATCATCAGTGAATGTAATAAAGTACAAAAAATCATTCCTGGCATGTGTAGACATAGGACCGTATACATCACTATGAATCAGTCCCAAGAGTTCAGAAGCTCTTTCTCCGTGTCCAATAAACGGAGTTTTGGTCATCTTGCCTTTGAGACATGACTGGCAAGTTTTATAAGATGAAAATTCGAAAGGATTCAAATATCCATATTTATGTAACTTAACCAGTCTCGTCGCATTGATATGACCTAGTATACAGTAACACAAGAAGGCTTCGTTCATTTCTGAACTTTTCTTCTTGTTTGTGTTCTGTATGTTAAGAACTGTACTTTGATTAAGAACGTATATTTCGTTACATAACGTACCAGATCCAATCAACACTTGATTCTGGAAAATGTTCATAACATTATCCTCTAATGTGAGATTATATCCTTCTTTAGTTAGCAAAGAAACCGATATGATGTTGCACATCATCTTTGATACGTAGTAATAGTCGTTCAGAATCAATGTATTACCAGTTGGTAATACAAGGTGATAATCGCCAACTGCCTTGGCTGCAACAATTGCACCATTCCCTACTGTTAGGGATTTATCACCCTTTTCCAGTTCTCTACCTTTCTTTAGCCCATGTAACAAATTACATACGTGGGATCCTGATCCGGTATCCAATACCCAGGACGCAGAGCAAACTGAGAAACAGTTCTCGGTAATGAACACACCCGAAGAAGATGCATCGACATGTTGTTTCTTCATATGGGTGGCGCGGGAATCCTGAATTCCCCTATCCTTTGCTCAGACTTATGACAGTCATAAGATGGAGCGGGACCAACGTTCTCTAGCCCTGTATAAAAGGAGGGTTCGGTCAATACATCCAAATTATTATCTTGATTAAGGCATGACATTGGTTGCTGCGTGGAGAGAGAGAGAGAGAGAGAGAAGGAAATACGTTAGCGTGCGCTCTTTACAAGATTAGATTGGTTATTAGCTTATCTAATCAGGATGGCTCCCACTGTTTTTATCAAATCTTCCTTCAAACCCCAAAAGGTAAGATTAGCCGAGATTAATTACACCCTACAGGTTCGCCAATCGTTCGGCCAGGAGGGTATCGGTACTCCGAGGGAGGTTCCCCGTGCTTTCGCACAGACCTAATTAAAATAAACTTCGTTTTCCTAGAGGCATAACCCCGTTGACATCTTTCTAGACACCTACTGGATTAGCTAATTGTAAAATGCAAAATTCTCTCAGGAGTAACTCTTACTTGCAGTGGGTATCGGATTCCAACTATCACATAGAAGATATGAAATCTCATTGCAAATTTCAACACTTGAAATACCCAATAATGGTTTTTACCCCTAGCTTCCTATGACCTTGACGGAGGTCAACAAACCATAGGCTTCTAGTCAAGTTCAACCCATTCATTTCTTAATTGAATTAACCCCACCCGTACGACCCTTGACGGAGGTCAACAAGGCTGTACGACTACCCTAATCCAATCGCATCATATGCGGCAGATAAGCACTAATTAGCTACCACACACTACGCTTTCACGGAGATCAACAAATGAAGCACGAATACTAAATAGTACTTATTTGAAATAACGGAAGGCTACGCAGGTTTTTAAGAAAACCATGAGCGTAATGAACTTGATATCGTTGTAGAATCTAGTGATATAGAAAAGGAGTGTCTTTTAGGCTTTTGCTAGCTTCGCTAAAGAGGTCACTCCCGGTGAAGGGATCTTGGCTCTTTCCTTATCGAATGAGGTGATGGATATTCATGAATACCACTATGCAAAGCAAGAACTAGAGAAGCAGTCAAAAACAAAATCGAGTGGGTTGTAGCATTTGCTAGTTTCGCTAAAGAGGCCATTCTCGATGAAGGGATCTCAGCTCTTTCCTCATTGAATGAGGTGCTGGATATTCATCAAGGAATACCACTATGCAAAGCAAAAACTAGAGCTACCTTTTTTGAAAATTTGATTCTATAACATCTTTTGGTTTCTTTCTTTTCATTAATCTCATTAATGAAGTCCTATCAATTAATGTTTCCTAAACATTACAGAAAAACGAAACGAAAATAGAACGTACGCTTATGCCATCCGCATTCGCCATGGGGCCCCATCATGCACCATTAGGTTACTTAATTTTGTAAAGAATAAAGAGAAAATGGTGGCTTTCTTTGTTTGTAGTTGAATCTTCATGAAGGTTTGACTTTCTAACCATTTTGTCTTCATGCTTAACCCTAACCATTTAAACAAACCATGGTCTATTCTCTACACTTAACTAGGGTTAGGATATGATAAGTATTCATATTATTTATCCTTTTTCAATAATACTTATGATATTCTTTCTTCTTCTTCTTCATCTTCAACATTGAAGCAAGCTTGCCTCCATCAATGGCAACTTGTGAAAAAGAGTGAGAAATCCAATTCTAAAGTGAACCTACTTCCTATTTCTTCATCCTCTACCTCTTGCCAAGTAGTAGAGTGTGTTTTCTTCACAAGTTTCATGACTTGGTGAAGTGGGAGCTTGATCTTGTGATGCCTCGACGTAGATCATCTTCGGCACGAAGCCGACGACCTTGCCCGCCCATTTCTCCGATGAAGCTGACACTAGAGCCCGGGATTCCATTTGGACAGCGGAGAGGACTTCATCACGGAGCCGTGGAGGTGGAGGACCGGATCTACAAAGGTTGTATTTCCGTTCTTGTAGTTAACTTGTTAACTAGTTGCTCTACGCATCGCCTAAGGCTCTAGCTAGGCTCTGATACCAATGAAAGGTTCCTAGGCACTCCCAAGAGGTCTCACAAGGCATCAACCATGCCAATTTCAAATTTAAGAATTTTTAATTTGGAAAAAACCGCTTTTTCAGAAAAAGTCCAGAGAGGGTTAAAAGTTAGCGGCTGAGGGACCCATTGGTGCCACGGCGACCCCATTGGATGGGGTGGCTGCCTGACCAACAGTGGTATCAGAGCTACTAGGCATTGGATGTTGACCTATGGGGGGTTCTCACTGTGTGACAGTGTGGCGATGCATAGGCTCTTACCCCCAGGGTGTCCCGAGACCGGAAGGTGTTCCGGCGGGTTGTAGTCCTCGCGAGGGGGCATGCGTAAAAAGTAGCGGCTGAGGGACCCGTTGGTGCCACGGCGACCCCATTGGATGGGGTGGCTTCCTGATTGTAATTGGCATGGTTGATGCCTTGTGAGACCTCTTGGGAGTGCCTAGGACCCGTTTTTTCCAAATTAAAAATTCTTAAATTTGAAATTGGCATGGTTGATGCCTTGTGAGACCTCTTGGGAGTGCCTAGGAACCTTTCATTGGTATCAGAGCCTAGCTAGAGCCTTAGGCGATGTTTAGACGATGTTAGAAACCCGATCGAACCCCGAAACCCTAACTTTTAACCCTCTCTAGACTTTTTCTGAAAAAGCGGTTTTCTCCAAATTAAAAATTCTTAAAAAATTCAGCAGGAAATTCTAAGAATTACGGTGCAAAAATTACCTAATGATCTGTCTAAAGCGCGGCTGAATCGCGGCATTAGCCGCCTATTGCGGCGGTTCCGCGCTCATTTAGTCTCTTCATGCATTGAATTTTACACAGTAATTCCTATTTAACAGTGCTGAGTTCTCTGGGTATTTTTAAATTTTATTCAAGAGTTGAATTTTCTGGGGTTGTTTTGGGGATTCGGTGTTTCGATCGGAGTATCAGATTTTGTCTATGTGGCTTTCCGGATAAATTTTAGAATATCTTAAAAAGTTCGACCGGATATAAATACCCAATTTTTCCCCTGTCGGGAAATTTTCATGTGTTGGATTTTTCCATAGTTTAAAAACGTTCTAAGTAGTGCAAGTAACTCGATGGACCCTCTAGAAGACAACAAACCTTAACTCGATTATGTGACCGTCTTGAACTGCCCTTTGAACCTTCGGGTTTGGGGCAGTACGGCGTGCCACATGTGAGGCGTTGGCTTGACCCTTCTACGGCTGGACCGTTGGTACTGAGGCACGAACTGAATGTTTTTAGACTTGTTTCATGTGTTGATCTATATCGGGAAAACTTCGGTGTTTGAATGTTTGATCGGAAAGTTTAACATTTTCTAATTATCTGGAATGGGATACAATAATTGGAATTCACAATAAGTTATGAGATAACTGAATGAATGTTATAAATCTAGCGGTTTAGTCTCACTTGATCGGTTGCCACGGAATTTTGATGTGATCAAAAGTCCGTCGCAATCACGTATCGTACGCGGATACTCGCCGGATAAACTTAATAGACTGCCTCACCCCATAGCCCCGACCAAGTGAGTGTAGGAGAACCCCGTCGCCGAAAGCATCCGTTCGGGTGCTCGCGGCAGCGGTGTTCCGCCTTGGTGCACTTCGTCGACGGCGTCGGGGGTGCGGCCGCCTACTAAAGTTTGCGACGAGCATTCGATCAGGATGTCTGGAATCTTGTTGAATTACCCGACTTGATATTGAAAAGTGTTTTCGATAATGAGACTAAAATGCGGGGTTTATAATTGTTAGGCATGTGATGTCTATGTATTTCATTTGATTAGGCATGTGATGTCTAAAGGGTTTGCGGATTCCAACTGTTGTAGTTTTACACTTTCTTTTCTGTGACCGTAAGTGTAATATGTGTTGTCGCCGGTTTCGTTGCTATATGTCAACGACAATTGGGATGCGCATATTTACTTACGTTGATGACATGTGATGTTATGTGTTGCTGGATATGTTATATTGGATCGTCGTGTATGAATAGCCGGGGGTTTCTATGTGAGATGAGTGTTTTTCATTTTCATTCATGTAAAAACTTGTATGTAATATTCTTTTATTGGGGCACTTCCAGGTTGCGGAAGTTGTCACCTTTTGTATATTATTTACTTTTCCGCACTAGGATAGACCCAAGGAGGAGGGCACAAGTAACCGGGTTCTGGAGTCCAGTGGGAGACCAACTCGAGGAGTCGAGTCCGGGTCTCCTAACTATAGAATTGGTAGGGTTGCTTGCCGCTCTCGTAGGGGTCTAGGGGTGTGGGTTTGGCTATTCATCACGACCGTGGAATCCATGTTTTATACTGGCTCGTATTGAAAACACGGACGTCCTAGTATATCCAATATTTCATATGTTTCTTCTGCTGCGATATCTGTGATGTGATCATGTGATATTCTGTGATAGATACAGTATATAGTATATATGATATATTATATAGACGTTACTTATGTTTTACACCCGCGCTAGCCCTGCCCCGCTCTGCCGTTAGTTACCTAACCTAACGGTGCATGAGGGGACATCGAGGCGAATGCGGATGGCATAAGCGTACGTCGTATTTATCTGTGATGTTTAGGTACTTAAATGATGGGATTTCATTAATGTGATTAATGAAATAAAAGAAACCTAAGATGTTGTAGAATCGAATTTCAAAAATAAAACAGGTAGCTACAGTTCTTGCTTTGCACAGCGGTATATATGATATATCATGCACCTTATTCGATAAGGAAAGGACCGAGATCCCGTCACCGGGAGTGACTCCTTCAGCAATAACTGGCAGATGCTACACACTCGGTTTGTCTTTTGATTGCTTTTAAGTGTTTTTGCTTTGCACAGTGATATATATGATATATCCCGCACCTCATTTGACGAGGAAAGGACCGACGATCCCTTCACCGGGAGTGACTCCTTTAGCAAAACTAGAAAAGCCTCAAAAACACTCCATTTCAAAATTCATTTGATTCTACAACGATATCAAGTTCATTACGCAATAGGTTTTCAGAAAAACCTGTCGTAGCCCTCCGTCATTTCAGATAAGTACTAGTTAGTATTCGTGCTGCGGTAGTTTGGCATTCGTCAAGGCGTAGTGTACGGTAGCTAACTAGTATTTATCTGCTTATGCATATGATGCAGATTGGATTAGGGTATTCGTACGGCGTTGTTTGGCATTCGTCAAGGGTCATGCGGGTGGGTTTAATTCAATCAAGAAATGTACGGGTTGAACTCGACTAGTGGACTATGGGTTGTTTGGCATTCGTCAAGGTCATAGAACACTAGGGGCAAAATATTATCGGGAATTTCAAGTGTTGAGATTTGCAATGAGATTGCATACCTTCTATGAGATAGTTGGATCCCGATACCCGCTGCGAGTAAGTGTTACTCCTGGGAGAGTTTTATACATTACAATTAGCCGATCAAGTAGGTGTCTAGAAAGGTGTTAACGAGGTTACGCCTCTGCGAAAACGAGGTTTACATTAATTAGGTTCGTGCGAAAGCACGGGGGACCTCCCTCAAAGTACCGACACTGGCCTGGCTGAAAGATTGGCGAACTTGTAGTGTGTAATTAATCCCGGCTAGTCTTTCCTTTTAGGGTTTGAAGGAAGATTTGATAAAAAGCAGTGGGAGCCATCCTGATTAGATAAAATAAGAACCAATCTATTCTTGCAAGAGAGCACGCTGAGTGTTTTCGTCTCTCTCTCTCTTGGTAGCGACCATATCACGCCTTAATTAAGATAATAATACGGATATTTGACCGAACCCGCTTGTTATACTGAGCTGGGGAACGTTGGTCCCGCTCCAACTTATAATTGTTATAAGACAGAGCAGGAAATTGGGGAATACCAGATTTCCCGTGCCGCCCAAACGAAGAGAGTGCATGCTGATGCATCATCTTCGGGTGTGTTCGTTACAAAGAACTGTTTCTCAGTATCCTCTGCATTCTGAGTATATGATACCGGATCAGGATCCCAGATATGTAATCTGTTACATAGGGCTGCAAAAAGGTAGAAAAACTGAGAACGGGTGATAAGTTTCATGAGGCAGAAAACGGGGCAAGTGTTGCAGCCAAGTCTGTTGGTCACTGTCACCCTGTATTACGAATACATTGATTCTGAACGAATGTTATTAGATACCGAACCTGATATACAAAATCATATCTGTCTCTTTACTAGTAAAGAAACGATAAAATTTTGTATTGATGGATAATGTTTTGAACATTTTCTATATCAAAAGTTGATCGGTTCAGGCACGATATCTAAAAGCATTGATGTTCTAAATCAAACTACAGTTCATAGTATACAGAACACACACAAGAGGAAGAGTTCAAAAATGAACGAATCCTTCTTGAGGCATTGTAGACTAGGTCATATCAATGCGACCCGACTAGCTGAAGTTACATGTAGATGCATATTTAAATCAGTTTGAATTTACATCTTATGAAACTTGCCAGTCATGTCACAAAGATAAGATGACCATAGCTCTATTTATTGGAAACAGAGAAAGAGTTAGTGAACTCTTGGGATGATACATGTTTATGTATAAAGGTCCCCTGTCTACACATGCCAGGATTGGTTCTTTGTACTTCATTACATTCTCTGATGATCTTTCGAGATTCAGACCTATGTTCCTGTTGAAACACAAGTCTGAACCTTTTGATATATTCACAGAATATAAGCTAGAAGTAGAGAACCAATACGGGTATAAGTATTATGTCCTTTGATGAGATCAGGGAGGAGAATACTTGAGCACGGAAATCCTGGACTATTCTAAAGAAGAATGAGATTCTCTCTCAGCATTACTCCTCCGTATACGCCATAGCACGATGGTATATCGGGGCGGAGCAATCACACCCTATATGATATGGTGTGCTCTATGATGAGTACTACTGAGATACCTATTTCCTTTTGGGAGTTATGCGCTTGAGAAGCTGCATACCTATTGAAAAGGGTTCAAATCAAATCAGTTGCCTACCACTTCATATGTGATATGGAAAGGGAAGAGCCCATGTCTTAAGCTAGTTAAGATTTGGGGTTGACCGGCCTATGTCTAAAAACAAAATCCGGACAAGCTCGAAGCAAGATCTGTTATGTAGAACTGGAAAGGTTCCAGCTATGCAAATTACAGCAGATGATTTGGTAGAACCAAAGGATTCAGTAGATACCAACGAACCTCAGCCTCTCCGCCGACCTAGTAGGGTTCCTCACCCACCTGAGAGATACTTCGGTTTCTCTATGACAGTGGGAGCGAGGATTGCATCATGAGATGATGACCCAACTAGTTTCGAGCTGGCCATCAGGAGTAAGGCTCTGTAAGAATGGCTGGATGCTTAGTGATCTGAGATGGAATCCTTATACACCAACAAAGTATGGACTTTGGTTGCTATATCTGAAGGGTTAAATCCCCATCAGGAGCAAGTATATCTTGAGAAGATTACTTGGTGTACTTGGAAAAGTTGAGACTTTCAAAGCTAGACTTGTTAAAGGTTTTCGTTATCGACCAGGTGTGGCTAATGATGAAACTTTTTCAAGTAACTATGCTTAAGTCCATCCAGATCCTACGTGTCACGGCTACATACCAAGACTACGATATCTGGTGGTTGGGTGTCATGACTGCTTTTCTAAATGATGTTTTAGAAGAGTGCGTCTATAAGTACACAGACAGAGGGCTTCGTAGACAGTGGGAGCAGCGGAAACGTGTGCAAGATACTTTATAGGATAAAGCAGGCATCGCGGAGTTGGAACGTCTGTTTTGATGTGTTAGTCAAAGAGTTTGACATCATCAAAATGGTAGATGAACCTTGTATAAACAAAAAGGTAGTAGGGAGTATGGTGGCGATCCTCGTAGAGTACGTGGATGACATACTCTTGATAGGGAAGGAGTTTCCTATGCTACGCTCGATCAATCTCCGCTTATCACAATGATTCTCCACATAGGATCAAAGTGATACCTACTAAATCCTGGATTTTGGATCTATGAGATAGATCTAAATGGATGTTAGAATACTCACTAGCTGTAGTGAGATGGTATCAGTTGATCCTGGGGAAAATCACTGGAAATGTTCCAGGGTGATAAAGACGACTGAATGTCAGTCACAGGCATTGTCTTTACCCTCTATCGAGGGACGGTATGTTGGAAAAGTTCCAAGCTAGATACCGTGGCAAACTAGACGATAAAGGCAGGATACATCGCTACTTAAGATGCTACCAAAGAGGCTGTTTGGGTGTATATTGGTTCATGAGATGAACTAGGTTCCTACCATTGTGTGACAATGGAAGTGTGGCTTTGGCCCGGGAACCCCGGTCCCATCAGTGATCCTGACATATTCTAAGGCAGTATCACCTGATCATGGAGATGGTTGATCTCCAAGGAGATCGAGGTTAGGAGAGTAGACTCAGAGGACAACACGGCGGATCCACTCACGAAGGTCTATTCCCAGAGAGAGACTTTTATGAGATGGTTGAGTATGAGATACTACAACCACTGCTGTATAGATGGCCCTAATGCAAGTGGGAGATTGTTAGTTATATGTATGCCCTAGAGGTCATTACTGTACATTGGATGTATATTGTAGTGGATGCTGGGACATGTATAGGGAGGACTTTCTTGCTCGACATGATAGTATGCTATCTGGTTACTCTTTACCTTAACGTGTACATTGATTGTCTCTCTGTTACATGTTGGTAAAGCCCTTAGGATGTGTACTTGACTACCTGGACTATGATGCGAATCATACTAGTGGGGACATGGTAGTCCATAAGTGCATCCTTCAAGGTCCCTAGTCGTGGGTGTATCGAGACGGGGCATCGATATACCAGAGTAGACTAGCGTATACCTTCTCGACCCATACAGATGGGCGATGGATGATCCCATATCCATTGGTGTTTGACATCAGAGATGATATACGGGTGCTCAGTGAAGACTGGGTACACTGGACGGACTTGCCGAGAACTCCCAGATGGTATTATACCTTACGTCAGATGGCAGTTCTCAGGTGATACTGGTACAGAGTAGTCTGTTGACCCGAGATCGTCATAGAGACTTGTGTGGTTCCCACTGTGCTTTGATTTCCACCTTACCATGTCCAAGAGGGCGTGCAAAACGGTGGTTTTTGGGTACAGTCCCGAATCACATGGAGGCAATGAGCGATAGGAGGGGATTCGTCTCTCCCGGTATAGGGGGTTGATGTTGCGCTGTGTTCGATTGGCTGTAACCGGAAATCCCTGGCCAGGGTTGCTGAGATTTACTGGTAAGTGTTACCAGTAGTTTCTCGAACTGTTATAGACCTCATATCGACACGACTTATCGAGCTATTGGGGTCTGACGTTTACCACCCCTAGGCGAGATATGCGACATATCAGAGGACGAGACCGGACTGTACGGTAGTGTTACTGGTTGGATTCACTGGAGTGTGAGCGGGCTTGCTCGTCGATCTTCTGATCGCTCAATACCCGGGTGGCCGTTACATTTAGCAGACCGCTTGCGGCTTGCGGGTGTTTGATATGATCATCACCTGCTGCCGGCGTATTGACGAGTCTTTAGAGTCCTACACAGAGGTTTCCTTGCTCAAGCGAAACGAAATAGGTGCGCATATGAGATATGTGCGGGACTGAGAATGATACAAGTATGTGATACTGTATTCGATTCTCGCGATCTGTGACATTGATCGGTTATATGCGATTATAGCCGGGTTATCGGATCAAGTGTTGATTCGATAAGTTGTTACTGAGGATACTAGTCGGTTATATGCGATGTGACCGGATCGTTAAATCAAGTGTTGATTTAATGATTTAATGTATAATTATATATTTGATATATTACTTTGCATTAACTAGTATTGGTTCATTTTAAATGGATTTTCTCGCTTGCTTTGCACAAGTTGTATATGTGATATACTTTTGTGCACTTGATTGTATCATGTTTGATGATACATGTTAACTTGGTTAAGTGTAAAGATTAAACCATGGTTAAGTTAATGATTAGGGTTTTGCTTTTCTTTCTTATTTATTTATTTATTTATTTTGGAAAGAATAAAGAGAAAATGGTGGCTTTCTTTGTTTGTAGTTGAATCTTCATGAAGGTTTGACTTTCTAACCATTTTGTCTTCATGCTTAACCCTAACCATTTAAACAAACCATGGTCTATTCTCTACACTTAACTAGGGTTAGGATATGATAAGTATTCATATTATTTATCCTTTTTCAATAATACTTATGATATTCTTTCTTCTTCTTCTTCATCTTCAACATTGAAGCAAGCTTGCCTCCATCAATGGCAACTTGTGAAAAAGAGTGAGAAATCCAATTCTAAAGTGAACCCACTTCCTATTTCTTCATCTTCTACCTCTTGCCAAGTAGTAGAGTGTGTTTTCTTCACAAGTTTCATGACTTGGTGAAGTGGGAGCTTGATCTTGTGATGCCTCGACGTAGATCATCTTCGGCACGAAGCCGACGACCTTGCCCGCCCATTTCTCCGATGAACCTGACACTAGAGCCCGGGATTCCATTTGAACAGCGGAGAGGACTTCATCACGGAGCCGTGGAGGTGGAGGACCGGATCTACAAAGGTTGTATTTCCGTTCTTGTAGTTAACTTGTTAACTAGTTGCTCTTGTCGCCTAATCTCTAGTCAACGATCCGCATTAGGGTTTCTCGGCACCCGTTAAATTTGAAATTGGCATGGTTGATGCCTTGTGAGACCTCTTGGGAGTGCCTAGGAACCTTTCACTTAACTACCGGCAGAGCGGGGGCTGGACTAGTACGGGTGCAAAACATAAGCAACGTTTATTATAAATCATATATATAATAGTACATTCGTCTCACGCAGTTATATGATCAACATCACAGAATCAAGCAGCTGAAGCAATATATAAAATAATGGATATACTAGGATATCCGTGTTTTAAATTTAGCCAATAATGTAAAACATGGATTCTACGGTCGTGATGAATAGCCAAACCCACATCCCTAGACCCTTACAAGAGCGGCAAGTAACCCTGCCAATTCTAGAGTTATGAGATCCGGTCTCAACTCCTTGAGATGGTCTCCCACTGGACTCTAGAACCCGGTTACTTGTGCTCCCGCCTTGGGTCTTTTCTAATGCGGAAAAGTAAATAATATACAACAGTGGTGACATTATCCTCAACCTGGAAGTGACCCAATAAAAGAATATTACATACAGATTTTACATGAATGAAAATAAAAACTCTCATCTCACATAGAACCCATCGGCTATTCTTTCACGACGATCAAATAAATTATATCAACAGCAACACATGATATCACATATCATCAATGTAAGAAAATATGCGTATCCATAAAACTTGTTGACATATAGCAACGAGATTGGGATACCCCATATATTACATTTACGATCGCAAAAAAGAAAATAGAAAACTATAATAATTAGAATTTGCAATATCCTTAGACATCATAAACCCGGAATATCTTATATTCTGGATTTCATGCATAGGCATATAAAACCTGCATTTTAGTCTCAAATTGAAAACTCTTTTCAATTGGTTGTTGGATAATTCAACAAGATTCTCGACTTAGTGATCGCGTACAATACGCAATTACGATGGAGCTTTGATCCGAATCAAAACTTCATGGCAATCGATCAATTGAGACTAAACGGCTAGGTTTACAATTTACTAACTGGTTTTCATAAAACTAATTAATACGAATTCTAATAATTGTATCACACATCACAAAGCTTGTAAAGTAACCGCGACATTAGAATTTCGTACGCAATTAGCAAACTAAACTAATTTTTCCAAGACATGAAAAATCCAGTGAGCTAAAGTTCCAAAACCGATCGTTTTAAGCCAATCCGGGAGTCGAAACGAACTCGAAACCCACCCGAAACTTTGCGGAGGCGAAGATCCTAAAATTAACTATCGAATGGGGGTCCTCGGGGTGGGGGGGTACCCACCCCCGGGGGCCACCTCTAAGTGGCCCCCAGGGGAAGGCATACCCGAGAGCACCTAGTTGGCGTGCTCTCGGGTCACCCACTCCTAAGGCCACCTTGTGGTGGTCTTGGGGTGTGGGTCCGGCCTCTGGTCTCCCCTGGGTATCCTTAGGGTGCGAACGCTCAACCACGCGGCTTCTCGGTTCAAACCGTGAGCCCGCGGGGTATGCAAACAACTCAAAATATCATTTTGGAAACTGTTTTTATCGGCAGTTTTTGCGCAACAAAAAAAAGGCGGATTTCTAATGTCGCTACAAGCTATGATACTCCACCCTAATGTTCTAACTTGGCTCTGATACCATGAAAGTCTACCCTAACACCACCATGGGGTCCAAGTGGCATCAAGCATGCCAAATTCAAATTTTTATTGGTGCTAAACTAGACAAGCGAACAACTTTGCTAGAATATTTGGGTTTAGATTGGTATCATAACAAAACTAGTAGAAGGAAAGAAGGTTATACCCTTGTAGATCGAGTCCTTCTCTCCTCTAGCTCTGGGTTGTGGTCCACACGACTCCACTAGGCTCCTCTTCAAGATGAAAGAACCTCCTTCGTGATCTTCACGCCAGAGACGATCCACCCGAAGTCCACAAGCTCAAGCTAACCCTTCACTATTCTCATTAGTGAAGGCAACACTTCACATCAAATTGCTAATCTAATGTGTGATGGTGAAGTAGGGGTTTAATTTTCTCACTAGGGTTCTCACAAGTTCAATGATTCACATCACATGTGAGGGTTTGAACTTGGAGGTGAGGTAAAGAAAATTGTAGAGAGCAAGAGAGAGAGCAAGAGCTCATGAAAATGGCTAAGGCATGAAGAATGAAAAAAATGATGAGAGTAAACTCAAATAGCTCTCTCTTTTCTCACTTTTTCAAGCATGGAATAAAATTGCAATTCTAAATTGCAACCATGCTTGAATAGTGGGTCAAGACCAATATAATATGATAAAAACCCATGCCTTGTCCATTCCACAAATATCTCCACAATTCACACCTCATTTTGTATTTTCTAAAAATAGAAAATAGATGCCAAGCTTCATATAATATATATATATATATATTAATATATATTAAGAAACATAATTAGTGAGCTAATAATATTAGTCAAGATATAATATATATCACATTATTAAATCAACACTTGAATTAATAATCCGGTTATATCACATATAACCGACTAATATCATTTATCCGTTTATCACATTATCAAATCAACACTTGATTCGATAATCTGGTTATATCACATATAACCTAACCGATAACAGATAACTGCCAGATTACAATATGGTATCACATACTCGTATTTAATCAGGCCCACACACATATCACATATGTGTCCTACTTCGTTTTGCTTGAACCAGGAAACTTCTGTGTGGGACTCTAAAGACTCATCAATATGCCAGAAATAGGTGATAATCACATCAGTCACCTACAAGCAGTCAGCGGTACTAGCTGGGCGTAACGGCTACCCGAGTATTGAGCGATATGAAGATCAACAAGCAGGCTCATCCATACTCTCCATGAAGCCTATCAGTAACACTACCGTACAGTCTGATCTTTTCGTCTAATATGTCGCATATCATGTCTAGGGGTGGTAAACGTCAGACCCCAGTAATGTGATAAGTCATTCCGATTTCTGGCCTATAACGGTTTGAGAAACTACTGATAACTCTTATCAGTAAATCTCAGCAGCATCCCTGGTCAAGGGCTTCAAGTTATAGCAAATTGAGCATAGCGCAACATCAACCCCTAATACTGGGGGAGACGAAACCCCTCCTATCGCTCATTGCTTCCATGTGACTCGGGACTGTACCCAAAATCCATCTGTTTGCACGCCTCCTTTGAGCCGTGGTAGGGAGGAAATCAAAACACAGTGGGAGCCATACAAGACTCTATGACGATCTCGGGTCTACAGACTAACATGTACCAGTGTCACCAGAGAACTGCTGTCTGACGATAGGTATACTACCAACTAGGAGTCCTCGGCGAGTCCTGTTCGGTGTACCCATTCTCCAATGAGTACCTGTGTACAATCTTTGATGTCATACACCATTGGTTGTAGAATCAACCATCGCCCTCTAAGGGAAAAAAAACATACACACCAGTCTACAGTGGAATATCGATGCCCTGGTCTCGATATTCCTATGACTAGGAACTGATTAAAGGATGTACTTTTGGACCATCCTGGCCCCACTAGTATGATCTCATCATAATCCTGGCAGTCAAGTACATATCCTAAGGGCTTTATCAACATGTGAGAGTAAGACAGTAAAGAATACCAGTCAACATGTTAAGATAAAGAGTAACCAAATAGCATACTATCATGTCGAGCAAGAAAGTTCTCTATATATATGATCAAGTATCCACTATAATATACATCATATATACAATAATAGCCTCTAGGGCATACATATTATTAACATGGATAGTCCGAGAGGAAGAGTCCAAAGTCTTGTAAATATGTTGAAAGCGTGCATGTTAGAATTCAAAGGTTCGTGGGAGGATCATTTGCATTTAGTAGAGTTTTCTTACAATAACAACTTTCAGGCGACTATACATATGGCTCCATTTGAACCATTGTATGGTCGTAAGTGTCGCTCGTCTGTCTATTGGGACGATGATGGAGAAACAAGATTTTTGGAACCGGATCACATTGTGCAAACTGTAGAGAAAGTTAACTTGATCCGCGATCATATGAAGGTGGCACATGATCGACAGAAAAGTTGGGCTGATACTGGAAGAAGACCTTTGAAGTTTGTTGTTGGTAATCTTGTGTTCTTAAAGATATCACCGACTAGGGGAGTAATCCGATTTGGTAGTCGAGGCAAGATTGGTCCTCGATTCCTTAGGCCTTTTGATATCATTGAGCATGTCGGAGAGGTACCTTATCGATTGGCTCTACCACCATCCTTGGCAGGTGTTCATGACGTGTTTCATGTATCACAACTATGCAAGTATGTTCAAGATGAGAGGCACATCCTTGATCACTTGGAATTGACAGTGAAAGAAGATTTGATTTATAAAGAGCAACCTATGGCAATTATGGATCCATGAGAAATGGTTCTCAAGAATAGGTGATCCCTCTAGTGCTTGTTTCGTGGGAAAATCGTTCACATGGAGAATCTCCTTGGGATGTGAAGACAAGATTCGACAAAAGTTTTCTCATCTCTTTCTTTAAATCTGTATCTTCTTATCTTTTCCTGTTTCATGAATTTCGAGGACGAAATTCTTTTGTAGTTGGGTATAATTTAACACCCTAATACGGTTATACGACATTAATTGGTATTTTAATACTTGCTTTATATTTCTTCTATTTTATTCTTTTGGGTTGCGAGTGATTCGAATAGTAGTAGTAGTTATTTGACCTGACCCGCATGTGTGAAACCCAGTATGGTGCTAAATTATATCTGATATTTATTAGTAAACTGAATCTATGTGAATCTAGTATTATATATATATATATATATATATATATCTTTTAGTAGCCATAAATTAAGAATAAATTATATTTTGTTAAATATCATCACATGGTTGCCATCCCATATTTTATTTTGCTTTTATCTTTTACGTTTAAATCTCAAGATATCTAATATCAAATATTTACTAAATTTAGATATATTTTTTAGAATCCTTTTAAATCATAAATTAGGGGTATGAGTTATTTAATATATATTCTTGCATTATGGTTAAGAAGTTTACGTATGTGAATTATTTTCCAAAATATATTTTTGATGAGATTTTGGTGGAAATTGGTTGTAGTTTGATATTATCTATATACATTAAAACTAATATATATTTATAACCTAATTTAAACTATACTGTATATTTTTATATTAAACACAAAGCCTCTCAATTTATATATTCTCCTTTTTCGTTTTTCAAGCTCACACCCATTCTCGCTGACGCTACTCCGGTCGCATTCTAGAACCTTAACCGAGCCATAAAAACTTGGTATTGATTTGTATAGTATCGTGTTGCTTCCATTCATCGCGTTTGTTTCGAGGCAAGTTTACAACTTGCAACATACTATAATTATATCTATAAATATATATATCGTCATAATATTTCTTATTATTATCATTATACCATTTATATCTATATAATCCATATATCATTAATTAGTTTATAATCTGCATTTTATAACGTTATACAAAATATAGTTTGAAAATATTGTAGTTTACACATGAAACGTCGTCGCCAAGCGGATACGACAAATCTGAAATTTACTGTACACCTTACCTTATAAAATTCATTATAAATCATAGAAATATCATTAGCACATGTTTTTTAGATCGTTACGAATTTGGGGTTTTCGTAAAATGGTATAATTAAATACCAATATTTGGATATTAATATGAATTATTAATGATAAAGGTATTTATTGGATTTGGACATTTTATAAATAATTATATAATTAATTATATGCAAGTTTATATTAAACTTGATTAGTGCACCACTAATCATGACTAAGCCAAATCCACTATTGTATTAACCATGGTTAGTGCACCATGACATATTGTATTTTTTTTGCTTGCATGGTTCCATTTTGTATTTGTTGCATTTGGGTTTTTAAAAAGAAAAAGAAAAGATTTTTGGGTGAGTGGGGGACAAAGGTGGCATGGAGGGGGACAAGAGGGTATGAGCAAGAAAAAGAGTGAGAGTGAGAAAGAGAGAGAGAGAGGGGTAATCCTTAACCATGGCACCATTCCTTCATTCTTCACTTTATTATTTCTTCAACTCCTCCATCATCTTCATCTCCTCCTTCTTCCTTCACCTCACTGCCCATGGGAATCATCTCCAAAACCTCATCAAAATCTATGGCTCTCTTCACAAAAAATGTGCACCACCTCATCCTACACCCCATAGCAAGTTCAAGTTTGGATTTTGAGGACTTTCAACCATCTTGGAATTTTCTTCAGTTTCTCCAAGAGTTATAACATTCACTCTTCATCTTGTTATTTAGTTTCTTCATCTCCTAGTTAAGTTTAGAGTTCGTTTAAGCAAGTTTAGTGACCTTGAAAATTTCTAGGATGCTTTTAGTGGATGGTTTGAGTAGTAGAGATGTAATTGAGGTTTAGTTAGTGACCCCATGCCATTAGTGATGATATTCCGGCTAAACTTGAGACTAGAACCCTAATACACGAACTTAGAATTTTCCCGATGTCGGTTTTTGATAGTTTGTGATGTTTATATGGAATCTGGTATCACTCGAGAGCTCTGAAAAATAAGTTGCCATCAGAGTGAGATGTGCATACCATATAGAATTTTCCCTAGAAACCAGAGCCCCTACCTCCATTTCCAGGCCGCAGATTTAATCATAACGGCCGCAAATTGCGGCCTGACCATTGTGATAAGGTGTGATTTTTGGTGCATGGATTTGTATGTGATATGTATACCTACCATATATGGAAAATCTCCTAATTTGACCTAGGGTAGAATCTGAGAGTGTTTTCCCATGTTGCTGATTTTGAATGCCCGATTTGTGAAAACTTGGTTTTGGTATTTGAGTTTGGACTTGGTCGTTTGACGTTTCGACATCAACGCAGAAGGCTATTTAGTTGTTCTTGCATGCATAAGCTATAAGTTCTAACATATGAGCACTTCGTGTGTCGTATCAGTTTTCGAAATTGGTTTTAATATCGTTACGATGTGTATTGATTGTAAGTACCTTCGCGTGAACTTCCGAGACGACAAAAAAGATCAAGAAGTTCATCGACTTCGACTAAGCAAGGATATTGCAGGTGAGTAGATCTATATCTATGGGAGAAGTCGGGTAGAAGGCGTATAGCACCCCCGCAACCATAATAATGGAGAATCGATATATAGAATATATTTTGGAGAAACCTATGCTATGAACTTACAGATATGATCAAAAGATTTAGTATGAGATGATATGATAAATACAAGATGACTCGGATTGATATATTGATATGATGAAATGAGAATATATATATATATATATATATATATAATTGAACAGAGGACAAGTACGAGATGATATATATTGATATGAGAATATGATGAAATAAGATGACATGAGCGGATATGCTTGATATGAGGAGGTGAGGCGATGCGAATACATAATTTCATATCCCAAGATATGTTATGAGATTGATGAGATATGATATGAGGTTGATATAGATATGACATGATATATATATCTATATATATATATATATATATATATATGAGAATGAAAGATGATATAATGTACGAGACCATAGATCTGTACCCTTGGTTATGTATAGGGTAATAGATCCTTATTCTGATTTGATGACACCGTACGATGGATTATACCGTACGTGATAGGATACCGGAGATTGATCCTCACTCTTGACTCGAGGATGATGTACGAGGATTATATCACATCTGATATATGAGGCTGGATCGCCGACTTATGGATTTGTCTTGATTCGGAGAATCATTGATGGTAAACACCTTAGTGGATAATGGGTTATATCTGATGTATCCAGGGGTAGTTACATATCTTATTATCGTTCATGTTATGCTGTATTATTTCCCATGACATACGTACTATGTTCCCAGCACTTACTAGTACACTTTCCCTATTACCGATGATACGCATGTTACAGTTACACAGATTTCCCGGCTCACACATTCATCATCGGTAATTAACATGCCACTTACACAGTAGAACTGCTATATCACGGTATTATTCTTAACTGTAAAGTACAATCATTGTTCAGTAATTATCACATGATAATACTTGAGATGCTTACAGTACTGTTCTATGTTTGCATATACTGTATTTTATGGTTACATGCATTGCGATGCTGTTTTCATGAGATCTCTTGATTTGAGAACCACGGTTATATTTCAAAGAAAAGTATGAATTGTTTTAAAAACGAGGTTTCTCGTGATGTGATATTTCGTATCCACCGTGAGTTTTCTCTGTTCTGAGCTATGTGATACCTGATTCGAGGAGTGAGGAGGAACCGTCTGCGGGTACATGGTGGACCCGGTAAGATACCCTGGGGCAAGATGATCGTGGAGTAGACAATGAGCCTGGCAGAGGATACACTACCTACCGGTGATAGTTGGGTTCGGCAGTTATCCGGAGGATACCGACCGGAGTCATGAGATCGGATGGATATGAGGGCCGATCCGATGATGCGGCGCCTGAGATATGAGGATTTACATGTCGATGCTGGACACGGGTTTTCATGATATTTTTGAGTGTCGATGTTGGACACTTAGCTTTCATGATGATTGATGTGTCGTTGATGGACACACGTTAGATATTCACATACATACATGCCTATGACTCAGATGACTTGACATATATACTGATACTAGCATGACATCATTATTGTGCACATATTTATACATGATCACCCTAGATACCATAATATTACCTTCATATTACAATAGGACCTAGGGATCGTTGTTCATTCAACTTCTACCTGCTGATATTTTCTACTCACGAGTTAGCAACTCACCTCGTTGTGCCACAGTTTTCTTGCAGGTTCGACCGCTTGGATCAGTAGCGGTATCGCTGGCACACAGCTTTCTTCAGGGTGTTTTGCTTTGATAGGTGGGACACACATTTGGATCGTGACCACTCTTATACCTGTTATTTCTGTTGTATCTAGTTAAAACTCCATCAATCGGAAACCAGATGATTAGTCTGAAATATTGCACATTTGAATGATTATTTTCCCCACTATTATTAAGTTCTAAAAGGTGTTTATTATAATTATAGAACATATGGGGGTTTATGTGTAAAAAAGTTTATTATCATATGTTTTTACATTATAATTAACATAATGAGGGAAAATACATGCATATAATATTTATATGAAATAGTAGTAATTAAAATATGCATACCATATCAAATATTTCTAATCAATATTCTTATAGATTTAAATTATATAAAAAGGTTAGGATAATATCTCAAAATAATACCAAATACTACTAACACTATGACTTAAGATATTGTGCAGATGTTAGATCCGGTCTGGAGATCAAGAGACCCGAGATGTCAGAATCAAATCTGCCGAAATATTGAAGCAAATTATAAGATCTAGCAACGGCAGAGACTCGGAGTTAGATTCTCAAAATCCATATATCTAGAGGATCTCCACATGTCAACACCAAACAGCAGAAAAAATACCAAACCCTAATCCCACTACATTGTCGCGGAAGGGCGACCAAATCCATGTATTTGCGGCGGATCCGCGGCATATCTAGGGTTGTTTGATGAAATATTTTGGTGATTGGATCGTATCAACGTATATTCACAGATGGTATCTAGGGTTTCTAGGTTCTGTGACTATTTAAAGGACCGAGAGCTTCACATGAAAAATCATCAAACCGAAGAGATTAAGAGGTCCAAAGCGATCCACGCATCCAGGTGATCATCAGCTAGTCATCTACCTCCAACAAGATAGAGAGCGAGAGAAAAATTAGGGTTCTTGTAATCTACCTTCAAAGGATTTTTAAATGCAATAGTTGATTAATAAAGGTATATCTTAGTTTACTTCTTTTCGTATTTACTTTCTGCACTTACTTTCTACATCTTAATCATGCTTTCATTCTTCTTCAATCTTTCTAAATCTCAAACCATGAGCGAGTAATTCCTAGCTTGCTAGGGTTCATAGGCTAGGGTAGATCAATGGATGATAAAACCATTTAACTTCTTTTATACATTTTAAATTCTATAAACTTTAGCAAAACAAATGTTAACATCCTTATCGGGCGCGCTACCAATTTATTACTAGTCACGACCATGATTCGAGATCTGTTCAACACTTATTTTGTTAAGGGCTAGACATGAATAGAGATCAATGCAAGGACAAGGGTTAAGAGTGGAGAAACCCTAGTTTCTTCCAAGAAACCCTAATCTACATTCATCACTATTGATCTAGTTTTAAACTATTAAAAGATAAAAGAGTCATTTTTAATTATTCGTCTATTACTACTAAGTCCTATGAACCCTACAAGCCTCTTCTTCATAAATCCCATATCCGTAGTATATCTGTAACAACAATCAATCATCCTTCTTCCATCAACTCGTCTAAAGCAAGAAAAGGGTTCACGTTTCCCTATGGACGACCCGTACTCATCGTGACTAGCTACTAGCGACAACGTCCTGATTGCGGTCATTTTACGAACACAATTTTTTAACACATCAATCAAATGGCGTCGTTGCCAGGGAAACGGCTGTAATTTTTTTTTCTTGTTATTCGGGTTGATTTCTTATAAAATCCAGTGAACATATTATAAACGATAAACAAAACCGCATCTTGTATATTTAACGATTATTGTGTGAGTTTTGCAAGGGAATCTGGAGTAACTGGAGCGAGGAAATAGAGATTTAGAGACTTTCCATATCGACCAGAGGAGCATAGGGGTGCGCTGAAGAAAAATTAGCAGAAGAGCACACCAAAGTGCTACGGAACCGCGGCAGAAGCGTGCATTTTGCGGCGGAAGCGCAGTGGCTTGTTGGAGTTGCGTCGCCAAATTTCTCTGGTATCTTTCTAAGATCTTTCTCTCTCCTCTAAGCTCCAATAATCTGATCTTTTCTGCAGGATTCTTTGCAAATATTGCTGCTCAAAAATCTTTTTGCATGTTTTGATATTGGTTTGTTTGTGCATATCTAGAATGGACATTAAGGGGCAATAACCCAAATCCAGATTAGGTGGGGATTTCATCACCCTTCCTAGGCCCCACAAATCACAAAACGAGCATACGCATAACCCTATATTAATTAAAAAATATCTAGACCAAGTCTCTAAAGACGGTCGCGCTTAATTAGGACAGAGGAGGGTCGTAGGTAATCTATCGGTTATCCGCATTTCTCTTATGGTGTCTAGGCAAGTGTGACTAAGGACAGTGGTTACTTAATTAGGCCCGCTAATTCGGTGATTCGTATAGAGGATATCTCCCACTTACCTGGCCACAAGAGTGATAAAGAGGCGGTAGAGAATTGATCCTGCGACTTGTCCTTTGGAAGTCTAGGAGCGATCTAGTGATTTGGCCTAGATGACCTAAGTTCTAGGAGTTGATTGTGCATTTCGTGATTTATTGAGTTAAGCCTCATGTCCGACACTTTTTCAAAACAAATCTTCTTAAAATCGCTCGCACACGCTGCCACTTGCGTTAAACCCGCTTAGTGCATGATTGTCTAGATACGCGATTCTAGTGCCCGTCTTGTCTGCGTTTTTTCTATCGACTCCGAAGTCGGTATTTCTTCATCTTCTATTTCTTCTCTACCCCCACATCGACCGAGATTGACGATTCTCCATCATATTTTCATGATACCACCCTGCCACCCCCCGTAGGTGCGTAGAATCCTCCGTGCATCTTTCTTCAAGAAAGATGCGACCCGATACGCGGTCCCCTTCCTACTTGTCTGTCTATTCCACCAGCCAATGGGGGTAATTTCGAAATTAAAGCCCACTTCATCAACCTATTGCTCAAATTTCACGGGCTTGAATCTGAAGACGCATACGTTTTCATAACCAAATTTGAAAACGTATGTGCAATGATGAGCACAACGCAACTTTCTGAGTATGCTATGAGCTTACGTCTTCTCCCTTTTACTTTGTACGATCTAGCAGAAAAATGATTTTATAGCACTGCCGCACATTCTATCTCTAAATGGGATGAGTTCGTTATAGCATTCCTTAAGAAATTTTATCCTAATCATAAAACCGCCCGTGTTCGAAGTGAGATTAACTAGTTTACCCAACTTCTTAACAAACCATTTGGAAATGCTTTGAACAGTTTAAAGATCTGCTTGTCCAATGTCCTCATCACGAAATTGATAGATAGCAATTTTGCCGCATTATATATGAGGGTGTTAATTCTGCCACAAAACAGATACTTGAAACCATTTGTCAATGCCATTTCATGTTAAAAGACGATGGCGAAGCTTGGAAATTTCTGAAAGATCTCGCCGAACAAACCTCACAATGGGAGACCGTTAAACTAACTTCATCTTCATCTAGGGCATGTATCCATCAGCTCAATGTTTCCATCGCTGTGAAAGCCGAAATGGTTGCGATGCAAAAGAAACTCGAAGCTATCGAAAACAAAGTCTTGCTAACCTCCCTAAACCAATTTACGCTCCCCAAAACCGTGTGTAGTTGCTGTTCTGACCCATCATATTTAACGGAAGAATGTCCTTTGAATTCTCCGTTTAAAGGTCAAGAACTAACTAATCCTTCCTTTCAGCAACGACCTAGAAACGATCCTTATTCTTCTACATACAATGAGGGATGGAGGAATCACCCTAATTTTACTAGGAACCTAAACCAAACTCAAACTCAAAATCCGTTCCTAAGTTAAAATAACTATCAAAGGTCTCCTCCACAGCAACAGCAGCCACCACAACAGAGTCAGCACCCCTTTCAACCGCAATCTTTTCAAAATCCGGCCAACAATTTTTCACCTTATAATAATTCTTTCCCAATGGCCGGTACCGATAAAACCTCTGCACTCGAACGTAACTTAGAAACGTTCATTAAATAATCTACACAAATGACGGCTAATTAACGTCTTCTATCCAAACGTTAGTGCAACACACCTCTTTCCACGGTGAAAGCATAAAATTGATAGAAGTACAAATTGTACAGTTAAATGCCGCAATGAGTGAGAGAGAAAGGGAAACTTCCATCTTAACCTCTACCAAATCCTGGCCACTCACAAAGTCATAATGTGAGTGTTGTAACCGTGTTGAGATCGGGAAGAGTACTGAATAACCAACTTGTGGAACAAGTTGATGACGTTGAATCTGATGAAACCCCGGCTACTTCTTCTAGCCCTAATTCGTCTAGTCCACCCTATTCTTCCGAGCCTATTCTCCGTTCTTCCCTAGGCTCAAACCCTCAGCCCACATTCTTGAGTCAACCTCAAATGATCTCAACTCCAATTCTGGGATCCATTCCATTTCCACAAACTTCTCATCAAAAGTTGGACCCAACATTTATTGATAAAACTCCTTTTCCACACAGGTTAAGGGCCAACAAACCAATTCCCCAAATGGAGAAAATTGTGGACATTTTTAAACAAGTTAACATAAATATTTCTCTTCTAGATGCTATCAAACAAGTTCCGTCCTATGCGAAAATTTTAAAGGACTTGTGCATTAGGAAAAGGAAAACTCAAGTATCTAAAAAGGTTTTCTTAGTGAGTAATATGAGCAATTCTCTTACCCAATTAGTGCCCATGAAACGTAAGGACCCCGGTTGTCCTACAATATCTATCACAATTGAGGGTAAAAATATCAATCGTGCTCTACACGATTTAAGTGCTAGTGTTAACTTGCTTCCGTATTCCGTTTATGAGCAATTAGGGATAAGAGAGTTGAAACCTATGCATTGCACTCTTCAGATTGCCGCTCGATCTATCACCCAAACTCGGGGTCAGCTAAAGGACGTGTTAATCAAAGTTGGTGAATTTATATTCCCTGTGGACTTTATAGTCAGATACACAGCATGTAGCAAACCCATGGAACCAAATTCGGTGATTCTAGGTCGACCTTTCCTAGCAACTTCAAATGCGATAATCAATTGTCGTAACAGTTCTATGAACCTGTCCTTTGGGAAGATGACAATTGTGCTTAACATCTACAAGCTAGGAAGTCAACCCTCCAAACCCTATGCTCATGTATGTTTTGTCGAAAAGATAGCTTCCGACGGTTGCGAATTTGAGGAGCTTCACGATACTGATCTCGACGCCACTAGTGCATTATTGTTTGATCCTACTATCTATTATACAAGTGAAGACCCTTCATTCGACAAGTCCACACCTAAGTCTGAACCCTTTGACTTGTCGAATGATTTAGTCGAGCTATCCGAGTTTCATAACTTCCTTTCCGATAAGATTATCATTCAGAATCTTAATGAAAGTTTTGAGGATATTTTTGCTGAAGAACTCGCATTCCTAGAAGACATGGGAGTTGTGATGAATCAATCCCACCCAAAGAAGTTGAACCACCACCACTTCTTCTAATCAAGAATGAGAATGCGAGTATTACACCACCACTGTTTCGTCTCTACCAACCAAGACGTAAAACTGAGCGATTGCGCTTCTTATCTCCCCACTTCTTCAAATTCATGATCTTCCACCAACCATATTGTTACATCGATAAAATCTTCGAATGGTTGGTGTTGACTTTTATTCTTTATAAAGCTTTGCATAGATCAATAACTTTACCCCCCTCTTATAATTTTAAATACTTAATACTGTTTCACTCAAGTTTGGGGGGGGGAGAAAATATTTTGGCTCTTGAAAGAAAAATAATTTTTTTTATAAAATTATGAGCCAAAAATAAGTTTGGGGGAGGATTTCACTGTCATTAATTCTTGTCCCCTTTACTAACTTTTCCTCCCAAGTCTACAGGTTTTTAAGCTTAACATTTGATATCAGTGAGGGCATTGCTGCAAATAGGTTTAGAGGAGATTTGTGCTTATTCACGCATCATTTTTTTGCATTATACTAAATAAAAGCACAAAAAATTTTTGATAATGAAAGTTAGAAAATGAAAAATACATATGATAGGAAGGAAACGTTTAAGAAAAGCAAGAAAATTAGATATTTTATAACGAAGCTAGTAATAGGTAGTCATGAGCTGTTGTCCCAAGGGTTAGTAAGATGACGGGAATCACTAATCTGAGGATAGAAATAAGTCTGAAAAATAGTCTCTATTCTTAAGTCCAAACATCTGAACGTTGATACCCTACTATACACACTTGCATACATCTTGAAACTTGGGATAGGAGAGGATACCTTGAAATGCTCTTACCTAAAAGCCTTAGTATGAAGGAATATATATATATATATATATATATAAACAAAAATATAAATGAAAAAATGGTGAAGAAAAATGAACACTGGTTTTTTAATTACTTAAGGCAGCATAAAAAAATATAGCGAGAGCGCTTTATCACCTAGTACCTTAGACCAACTGGTTTGGAAGCCACTGCTAAGCCTTAGGTGTTGCAAGACTAGGATATTGCTATTTACGCCTAAAAGAGTGAGCACGTTTAGTAATCGGTCGGTTAGTACCATAAGAAGTATTAACGGTCGCATGAAGAATGTGTGAGAAATTCCATCTATAAAATATTCACCGACTAAAAAGTACTAAGGAAGATGGACAAGAGTATGATACCTTAAATTGAATTCTCTAAATGTAGGGATGGTTTTTACATACACATAGAGGTATATGATCGATGTTTGGAAGAAAAGTAGGGAGGAAGACTAAAGGCGATGTTTTATTGAGGGATGCCGTGATTTCTGACATATTTTCATGACCATTAAGATAGGGCTCATGGCTACTAAAAAGCCGGTGTGGTTTGAAACTCTTAATTTCAAGTTCTTTCTTTTATATGTTCTTTATCTTTGTATGTAACTTTCATCATCTTCCTTTTATTATAGGATTTTGTGGGTGTAATCCACTGAAAACTCTCAGGAGACAACACTCCTCCTACTAGGGACACCTAGAGATTTAACGGCTTGTTGCACGTGCTCAGTGCAATCGTGTTGCCTATAAAAGTGTGCTAGGTTTTTCTTTTTTCTCTTTCTTCTTCTTCTCTTTAATAACTAGTTTGCTTGGGACGATCAAATTTAAGTTTGGGGGTATTTGATTAGTCTGAAATATTGCACATTTGAATGATTATTTTCCCCACTATTGTTAAGTTCTAAAAAATGTTTATTGTAATTATAGAAGATATGAGGGTTTATGTGTAAATAAGGTTATTATCATATATTTTTACATTATAATTAACATAACGAGAGAAAATACATGCATATAATATTTATATGAAATAGTAGTAATTAAAATATGCATATCATATCAAATATTTCTAATCAATATTCTTAAAGATTTAAATCATATAAAAAGGTTATGATAATATCTCAAAATAATACCAAATACTACTAACACTATGACTTAAGATATAGTGAAGATTTTAGTTCAGGTCTGGAGATCAAGAGACCCGAGATGTCGAAATCAAATCTGCCGAAATATTGAAGCAAATTATAAGATCTAGCAACGGCAGAGACTCAGAGTTAGATTCTCAAAATCCATATATCTAGAGTATCTCCACATGTCAACACCAAACATCAGAAAAAATACCAAACCCTAATCCCACTACATTGCCGCGGAAGGGCGGCCAAATACATGTATTTGCAGCGGATCTGCGGCATATCTAGGGTTATTTGATGAAATATTTTGGTGATTAGATCGTATCAATGTATATTCACATATGGTATCTAGGGTTTCAAGTTTCTGTGACTATTTAAATGACCGAGAGCTTCACATGAAAAATCATCAAATCGAAAAGATCAAGAGGTCCAAAGCGATTCACGCATCTAGCTGATCATCAACTAATCATCTACCTCCAACATGATAAAGAGTGAGATCAAAAACTAGGGTTCTTATGATCTACCTTCAAAGGATTTGTAAATTCAATAGTTGATTAATAAAGGTAGATCTTAGTTTATTTCTTTTCGCATTTACTTTCTGCATCTTAATCATACTTTCATTCTTCTTCATCCTTTCTAAATCTCATACCATGAGCGAGTAATTCCTAGCTTGCTAGGGTTCGTAGGCTAGAGTAGATTAATGGATGATAAAATCATTTAATTTCTTTGATACATTTTAAAGTCTATAAACTTTAGCAAAACAAATGTTAACATTCTTATCGGGCACACTACCAATTTATTGCTAGTCACAACCACGATTCGAGATCTGTTCAACACTTGTTTTGTTAAGGGCTGGACATGAATAGAGATCAATGCAAGGACAAGAGTTAAGAGTGGGGAAACCCTAGTTTCTTCCAAGAAACCCTAATCTACATTCATCAATATCGATCTAGTTTTAAACTATTAAAAGATAAAATGAGTCATTTTTAATTATTCGTCCATTACAACTAAGTCCTATGAACCCAATGTTGGGTTACGGCAGCGCCCCCGTCATCATTCCGTGACCAAATGCGAATTTTTTTTTATAAAACATGGCGCTACCACCACCAATTACCCGGATCTACCCATAATCCCTAGATTTCAAAACATGCAAAGGAGTTAGAATGGTTATACCGAATAGATCCGTGTCCTTCGGTCTTCAACCATCATCCCAAGCTCCCAGGGGCTTCCTTGATTAAGCATGATCTCCGGTCTCCCTCCATCGAAGATGATCCACCTGAGAGTCTATGCAACGAGCTCCAACCTCATACCCGAAGCAACTAGGGCACCTAGATCGCTACTCTAGATACCGTAGATAAAGTAGAGAGTGATGAAGGATTAATTTGTCTCAAGTGTAGGATTGCTTAGCATAACAGCAAGGTTTCGGGAGGCATCGTCCATGCCATTTTCAAAAATTTGTCATGCTAAACAATCCTAATCTTAGAATCTTAACTAAAGATTTAGACAATACAAATGTGTAAACAACTTTATAACTATGTGAACTTGGAACCTTTGTAGACCGGTCATTCACTTCAATAGCTCCTTGTAGTAGTCCCTTCGCTCCAAGTAGCGATCTTGCGGACTCTAGAATGGCTCCATAAGGTGAAAGGAACGAGCTTGTACGAAGGAGGGGATTCGTCTCTCCCGGTATTGGGGGTTGATGTTGCGCTATGCTCGACTGGCCATAACTGGAAATCCCTGGCCAGGGTTGCACTGATTTACTGGTAAGTGTTATCAGTAGTTTCATGCTTGTTATGGATCTTACATCGGCATGACTTATCAAGCTTCTGGGGTCTGACGTTTACCACCCCTAGGTGAGATATGCGACATATCAGACGAACAGATCGGACTGTGCGGTAAGTGTTACTGATTGGATTCGCAGGAGTATGAGCAGCCTTGCTTGTTGATCTTCTGATCGCTCAATACCCGGGTGGCCGTTACTTTTAGCAGACCGCTTGCGGCTTGTAGGTGTTTGATATGATCATCACCTACCGTCGGCGTATTGACGAGTCTTTAGAGTCCTACACAGGGGTTTCCTGGCTCAAGCGAAACGGAGTAGGAGCGCATATGTGATATGTGCGGGACCGAGATTGATACGATATGAGATACCGTATTCTATTCTCGCGATTTGTGACATTGATCGGTTGTATGCGATATAGCCGGGTTATCGGATCAAGTGTTGATTCGATAAGTTGTTACTTTTGATATTAGTCGGTTATAGCTGGATTATTAAATCAAGAGTTGATTTAATAATTTAATGTATAATTATATATTTGATATATTACATTACATTAACTAGTATTAGCTCACTTAAGATTTATTTTCTCACTAGTTTGTGCATAAGTGTATATGTGATATTTATTTGTGTACATATGTTTGTGTCATACTTGATGATACACACAAGATGGGTGTATGAGACTTGTACCAAGATTAGGTTTAAGATTAGGGTTATTGTTTTATCATAAGATTTAACAAAAGAGTTGAACTTGGTCAAAGTTATCAAGCTTGAAGAAGCTTGGAGAAACTTTGACAAAGTCCACTCTTTTGTCATTTCTGTTGATATTCTTTAACCTAACCCTTAACCTAATACCTTGGTCAATTCTCTACATGAGTTAAGCATGATAGCTTAACTCACCCATGGTTACATTATTGAGGGAAATAATTCATATGATGATATTATTCTTTCTTCTTCATCTTCATCAAGCTCCTTGAAAAAGCTTTCAAGCTCTAATGGTGCTATGAGGAAAAATGTGAGAAAATCAATTCTAAAGTGAGCCCACCTCTTACTTCTTCATCCTCTACCACTTGCCATGTAGTAGAGTGTGTTCTCTTCATAAAGTTCATGACCTAGTGAAGGAATAGCTTGAGTTAGTGTCTCCCCGACGTAGATCATCTTCGGCCTCGAAGTCAATGACCTAGCCCGCTCATTTCTCCGAAGAAACCATCGCTAGAGTCCGGGATCCCGATGATCGCAGTGAAGGGACGTCAACACGGAGCTTTAGAAGTGAATGACCGGATCTACAAAGGTTGTAATCCCTTTTCACTTAGTGTTAAAATGTTTAACTTGCTAGTTTTCGCATAATCTCTAGTATACGATCTTGGTTAGGGTTGTTCGGCACGGCTATTTTTTTTGAATCGGGCATGGTTGATGTCTTGTAGAACCCTGTTAGAGTGCCTAAGAACCCTACAGTGGTATCAGAGCCAAGCTAGAGTTTTACGCGAAGTCTAGACGAAGTTTGAAGTCCGATCGAACCCGTAAACCCCGACGAATACCCTTCTCTGTACTTTTTTTGAAATCGTGATTTTTTATGAATTAAAAATGCTCAGAAAATTAAGCAGGAAAAACTAAGAATTACTGTGAAGTACGGCCCACTGATTTATCTATATGACTGAGGAACCGCGGCCAAACCAAGGGTTTGGCGGCGATTCCACGGCCCGAATTATGACTTAGTCCCTCATATTTCATATATTTATTCTTTGGTCCTTTCTTGTCAATTTTTTCTGGGAATTTTTTAATTCTACTCAAGTGTTGAGTTTTCTTAGGGTTGTATTGGGGACTCGTTGATTCGATCGGATAATTTAACTTTGTTTAGTTTGTCTGGGTAATTTTTAGATCGTGTTAAAAAGTTCGACCGGATATCAATAACTCACTTTTTCCCCTGCCGGAAAATTTCCAAATGTTGGATTTTTCCGTAGTTTAAGAATGTTCTAAATCGTGCAAGTTACTTGATGGACCCTCTAGAAGACAACAAACCTTAACTCGATTATGTGACCGTCTTGAACTGCCTTTTGAACCTTAGGGTTTGGGGCGGTACGGCGTGCCACATGTGAGGCGTTGGCTTGACCCTTCTACGGATGGACCGTTAGTACTGTGGCATGAAATGGATGTCTTTAAACTTATTTCAAGTGTTGAGCTATTTGGCAAAACTTGGGTGTTTGATTATTCGATCGGAAAGTTTAACATTGTCTATTTATCTGGAATGTGATACAATATTTGGAATCCACAAATTGTTATGAGATAACTGATTTGAATGTTATAAATCTAGCACTTCAGTCTCAAATGATTGGTTGCCACGGGATTTTCATGCGATCAAAAGTCCGTCGCAATCACGTAGCGTACGCGGATACTCGCCGGTAAACTTAATAGACAGCCACGCCCCATAGCCCCGACCAAGTGACTGTAGGAGAACCCCGTCGCCAGAAGCATCCGTTCTGGTGCTCGCGGCAGCGGTGTTCTGCCTTAGTGCACTTTGTCGACGGCATCCGGGGGTGCGGCCGTCTACTAAAGTTTGCGACGAGCATTCGATCAGGATGTCGGGAATCTTGTTAAATTGCCGGACTTGATATTGAAAAGAGTTTTCGATGATGAGACTAAAATGCGGGGTTTATAATTGTTAGGCATGCGATGTCTAAGGAATTCATTTGGTTAGGGATGCGATGTCTAAGGAGGTTGCGGATTCCAACTGTTGTAGTTTTACACTTTCTTTTCTACGACCGTAAGTGTAATATGTGATATCGCCGGTTTCATTGCTATATGTTAACGGCAATTGGGATGGGCATATTTACTTACGTTGATGACATGTGATGTTATGTGTTGCTGGATATGTTATATTGGATCGTCGTGTTTGAATAGCCGGGTTTTTTTTATGTGAGATGGGAGTTTTTTCTTTTTCATTCATGTAAAATTCATTGTATGTAGTATTCTTTTATTGGGGCACTTCCGGGCTGAGAATGATGCCACCATTGTATATTATTTACTTTTCCGTATTAGGATAGACCCAAGGAGGGGAGCACAAGTAATCGGGTTCTAGGGTCCAGTGGGAGACCATCCCGAGGAGTCGAGTCCGGGTCTCCTAATTCTAGAATTGGTAGGGTTGCTTGCCGCTCTCGTAGGGGTATAGGGGTATGGGATTGGCTATTCATCACGACCGTGGAATCCGTATTTTATACAGGCTCAAAATATAACACGGACGTCCTAGTATATCCAATATTTCATATGTTGTTTTCTGCTGCGTTGTCTGTGATGTGATCATATGATATGTTCAGATTGATACTGTGTATAGTATATATGATATATTATATAGACGTTGCTTATGTTTTACACCCACGCTAGCCCTGCTCCGCTCTGCCGTTAGTTACCTAACCTAACGGTGCAGACGGGACATCGAGGCGAATGCGGATGGCATAAGTGTACGTTGTATTTATCTGTGATATTTAGGTGGACTTAAATGATTGGACATTCATTAATGAGATTAATGAAAGAAAATAAACCTAAATGATGTTGTGGAATCGAGTTTCAAAAATTAGGTAGCTCTAGTTGTTGCTTTGCATAGCGGTGTTCCTTGTAAAACATCCAGCACCTTATTTAATAAGGAAAGAGCCGAGATCCCTTCACCGGGAGTGACCTCTTTAGCAATAACTAGCAGATACTACAACCTTCGGTTTGTCTTTTGATTACTTTTATAGTTCTTGCTTTGCATAGTGGTATTGTGAATATCCTGCACCTCATTCGACGAGGAAAGAGCCGAGATCCCTTCACCGGGAGTGACCTCTTTAGCGAAACTAGTAAAAGCCTCAAAAACACTCCATTTAAAACCATTTGATTCTGCAGCAAAATCAAGTTCAAAGAGTTAAAGGTTTTCTTAAAAACCATCCGCATCCCTCCGTCATTTTAGGAAGTAGAGTACTTAGTATTCGTGCTGTGTTTGTTGACCATAGTCAAGGCACAGTGTACGGTAGCTAAGTGATGTCTTCCCACACCGCATATGATGCGATTAGTTAGGACAGTCGCATGACTTTGTTGACCTTAGTTAAGGGTCATGTGGGTGGGTCTAATTAATCACAAAATGACGGGTAGAACTTGACTAGTGCTTATGATTTGTTGACCATAGTTAAGGTCATAAGTGCTAGGGGTAAAAACCTTTATCGGGAGTTTCAAGTGTTGAAATTTGCAATGAGATTGCATACCTTCTATAAAATAGTTGGATCCCGATACCCACTGCGAGTAATTGTTACTCCTGGGAGAGTTTTGCACTTTACAATTAGCCGATCAAGTAGGTGTCTAGAAAGGTGTCAACGGGGTTACGCCCCTGGGAAAACGAGGTTTATTTTAATTAGGTCCGTGCAAAAGCACGGGAAACCTCCCTCAAAGTACCGGCACTGGCCTAGCTAAAAGATTGGCGAACTTGTAGAGTGTAATTAATCCCGGCTAGTCTTTCCTTTTAGGGTTTGAAGGAGGATTTGAGAAAAACAGTGGGAGCCATCCTGATTAGATAAAATATATAACTAATCTAATCTTGCAAGAGCGCACGCAGAGTGTTTTCTTCTCTCTCTCTCTCTCTCTCAAGGTAGCGACCATGTCACGCCTTAATCAAGATAATAAAATGGATGTATTGACCGAACCCGCTTATTATACTGAGCTGGGGAACGTTGGCCCCGCTCCAACTTATAATTGTTATAAGACCGAGCAGGAAATAGGAGAATACCAGGATTCGCATGCCGCCCAAACGAAGAAAGTGCATGATGATGCATCTTCTTCGAGTGTGTTCATTACAAAGAACCGTTTCTCTGTATCCTCTACGTCCTGGGTATTAGATACCGGATCAGGATCCCGCAAATATAATCTATTACATGGGCTACATATAGGTAGAGAACTGAGAACGGGTGATAAATTTCATGAGATAGAAACGGTGCAAGTGTTGCAGCCAAGTCTGTTGATAGTTATCATCCTGTATTACTAGAATACATTGATTCTGAACGAATGTTATTAGATACCGAACCTGATATACAACATCATATCAGTCTCTTTTTATTAAAGAAGGATATCATTTTGTATTGTTGGATAATGTTTTGAACATTTCCTATATCAAAAGTTGATCGGTTTAGGCACGCTATCTAAAAGCATATACATTCTAAATCAAACCACAGTTCCTAGTATACAGAACACACACGAGAGGAAGAGTTCAGAAATGAACGAATCCTTCTTGAGGTATTGTAGACTATGTCATATCAATGCGACCCGACTAGCTAAGTTACATTTAGATGCATATTTAAATCTGTTTGAATTTACATCTTATGAAACTTGCCGGTCATGTCACAAAGACAAGATGACCATAGCTCTATTTACTGGAAACAGAGAAAGAGTTAGTGAACTCTTGGGACTGATACATAGTGATGTATGAAGGTCCCCAGTCTACATATGCCAGGACTGGTTCTTTGTACTTCCTTACATTCACTGATGATCTCTCAAGATTCGGACACATGTTCCTGTTGAAACACATGTCTGAAGCTTTTGAGAAATTCAAAGATTATAAGTCAGAAGTAGAGAACCAAAACGGGTATAAGTATTATGTCCTATGATGAGATCAGGGAGGAGAATACTTGTGCATGGAATTCTTGAACTATTCTAAAGGAGAATGAGATTCTCTCTCAGCATTACTCCTTCGTATACACCACAGCACAACGGTGTATCGGGATGGAGCAATTGCACCCTATGTGATATGGTGCGCTCTATGATGAGTACTACTGATTTACCTGTTTCCTTTTAGGGGTTATCCACTTGAGAAGCTGCATACCTATTGAATTGGATTCGAATCAAATCAGTGCCTACCACTCTATATGAGATATGGTATGGGAAGAGCCCATCTCTTAAGCAAGTTAAGATTTGGGGTTGTCCGGCCTATGTCAAAAGCAAAATCCGGACAAGATCGAGGCAAGGTCAGTTCTGTAGAACTGGAAGGATTTCCAGCTATACAAACTACAGCTGATGATTTGACAGAACTAAAGCATTCAATAGTCCCCGACGAACCTCAGCCTCTCCGCCGATCTAGCAGGGTTCCTCATCCGCCTTAGAGATACTTCGGTTTCTCGATGACAGTGGGAGCGAGGATTGCATCATGAGATGATGACCCAACTAGTTTCGAGCAGGCCATCGAGAGTAAGGACTCTGTAAGAATGGCTGGATGCTTAGCGATCTGAGATGGAATCCATGTACACCAACAAAGTATGGACTTTGGTTGCTATATCTGAAGGGTTAAATCCCCATCAGGAGCAAGTTTATCTTGAGAAGATTACTTGGTGTAGATGGAAAAGTTGAGACTTTCAAAGCTAGACTTGTTAAAGGTTTTCGTCATCGACCAGGCGTGGATAATGATGAAACCTTTTTCAGTGGCTATGCTTAAGTCCATCCGGATCCTACTTGCCATTGCTACATACCATGACTACGATATCTGGTGGTTGGGTGTCATGACTATTTTTCTAAATACTGATTTAGAAGAGAACATCTATAAGTACACAGCCAGAGGGCTTCGTAAACAGTGGGAGCAGTGGAAACGTGTGCAAGATGTTTTATATAATAAAGCAGGCATCGCGGAGTTGGAACATCTGTTTTGATGTAGTAGTCAAAGAGTTTGACTTCATCAAAATAGTAGATGAACCTTGTACATACAAAAAGGTAGTAGAGAGTAAGGTGGTCATCCTCGTATTGTACGTGGATAACATGCTCTCGATAGGAAAAGAGTTTCCTATGCTACGCACGGTCAATCTCCGCTTATCACAAGGATTCTCCGTATATGATAAAGGCGATACCTCTTAAATCCTGGGTTTTGGATCTATGAGATAGATCTAAATGGATATTAGGATTCTCACTAGATGTAGTGAGATGGTATCAATAGATCCTGGGGAGAATCACTGGAATAGTTCCAGGGTGATAAGGACGACTGAATGTCAGTCGCAGGCATTGTCTTTACCCTCAGTGGAGGGACAGTATGTTGGAAGAGTTCCAAGCTAGATACCGTAGCAAACTAGACAATAAAGGCTGGTGACATCGCTATCAAAGATACTACCAAAGAGGAAGTTTGGGTGTATATTAGTTCATGAGATGAACTGGGTTCCTACCATTGTATGACAATGGAGGTGAGGCTTTGGCCCAGGAACTCTGGTCCCATCAGTGACCCAGACATATTCCAAGGCAGTATCACCTGATCATGGAGATAGTTGATCTCCAGGAAGATCAAGGTTAAGAGAGTAGACTCAGAGGAAAACACGGCGGATCCACTCACAAAGGCTTTTTCCCAGAGAGAGACTTTTATGGGATGGTTGAGTATGAGATACTGCAACCACTGCTACAGATGGCCCTAGTGCAAGTGGGAGATTGTTAGTTATATGTATGCCCTAGAGGCTATTACTGTGCATGAGATGTGTATTGTAGTGGATGCTGGGACATATATAGGTAGGACTTTCTTGCTCGACATGATAGTACGCTATCTGGTTGCTCTTTATCTTAACATGTATACTTACTGTCTCTCTATTACATGTTGATAAAGCCCTTAGGATGTATACTCGACTTGCAGGACTATGATGCAGATTATACTAGTGGGGCCTGGGTAGTCCATGAGTACATCCTTCAATGTTCCTAGTCATGGGAATATCGAGACGGGGAATCGATATTCCAGAGTAGACTAGCGTATATCTTCTCGACCCATGTGATGGGCGATGGATGATCCCATATCCATTGGTGTTTGACATCAGAGATGGTATGCGGGTGCTCAGTGGAGACTGGGTACACTGAACGGACTCGCCGAGAACTCCCAGATGGTATTATATCTCACGTCAGATGGCAGTTCTCTGGTGACACCGGTACAGCTTAGTCTGTTGACCCGAGATCGTCATAGAGTCTTGTGTGTCTCCCACTGTGCTTTGATTTCCACCCTACCACGGCTCTACTGAGTCATGCAAACAGGTGGTTTTTGGGTACAGTCCCGATTCACATAGAGGCAATGAGCGATAGGAGGGGATTCCTCTCTCCCGGTATTGGGGGTTGATGTTGCGCTATGCTCGACTGGCCATAACTGGAAATCCCTGGCCAGGGTTGCACTGATTTACTGGTAAGTGTTATCAGTAGTTTCATGTTTGTTATGGACCTTTCATCGGCATGACTTATCAAGCTTCTGGGGTCTGATGTTTACCACCCCTAGGCGAGATATGCGACATATCGGACGAACAGACCGGACTGTGCGGTAAGTGTTACTGATTGGATTCGCAGGAGTGTGAGCAGGCTTTCTTGTTGATCTTCTGATCGCTCAATACCCGGGTGGCCGTTACGTTTAGCAGACCGCTTGCGGCTTGTGGGTGTTTGATATGATCATCACCTACTGCCGGCGTATTGACGAGTCTTTAGAGTCCTACACAGGGGTTTCCTGGCTCAAGCGAAATGGAGTAGGAGCGCATATGTGATATGTGCGGGACCGAGATTGATACGATATGAGATACCGTATTCTATTCTCGCGATTTGTGACATTGATCGGTTGTATGCGATATAGCCGGGTTATCGGATCAAGTGTTGATTCGATAAGTTGTTACTTTTGATATTAGTCGGTTATAGCCGGATTATTAAATCAAGAGTTGATTTAATAATTTAATGTATAATTATATATTTGATATATTACATTACATTAACTAGTATTAGCTCACTTAAGATTTATTTTCTCACTAGTTTGTGCATAAGTGTATATGTGATATATATTTGTGTACATATGTTTGTGTCATACTTGATGATACACACAAGATGGGTGTATGAGACTTGTACCAAGATTAGGTTTAAGATTAGGGTTATTGTTTTATCATAAGATTTAACAAAAGAGTTGAACTTAGTCAAAGTTATCAAGCTTGAAGAAGCTTGGAGAAACTTTGACAAAGTCCACTCTTTTGTCATTTCTCTTGATATTCTTTAACCTAACCCTTAACCTAATACCTTGGTCAATTCTTTACATGAGTTAAGCATGATAGCTTAACTCACGCATGGTTACATTATTGAGGGAAATAATTCATATGATGATATTATTCTTTCTTCTTCATCTTCATCAAGCTCCTTGAAAAAGCTTTCAAGCTCTAATGGTGCTATGAGGAAAAATGTGAGAAAATCAATTCTAAAGTGAGCCCACCTCTTACTTCTTCATTCTCTACCACTTGCAATGTAGTAGAGTGTGTTCTCTTCACAAAGTTCATGACCTAGTGAAGGAATAGCTTGAGTTAGTGTCTCCCCGACGTAGATCATCTTCGGCCTCGAAGTCAACGACCTAGCCCGCTCATTTCTCCAAAGAAACCATCGCTAGAGTCTAAGATCCCGATGATCGCAGCGAAGGGACGTCAACACTGAGCTTTAGAAGTGAAGGACCGGATCTACAAAGGTTGTAATCCCTTTTCACTTAGTGTTAAAATGTTTAACTTGCTAGTTTTCGCATAATCTCTAGTATACGATCTTGGTTAGGGTTGTTCGGCACGGCTATTTTTTTGAATCGGGCATGGTTGATGCCTTGTAGAACCTTGTTAGAGTGCCTAGGAACCCTACAACACTAACCCAAGCAACTACTTCATTAATGAGAGATTAGTGAAGCTAACACCCTAAACTAAATGGCTAATCTAGTGGAGGATGATGAAGTAGGATTTTTGCTCACTTTAGAATTGATTTTTTCACTAATTTTCCTCACCTCTCATAAATCTAAGGAGCTCTCTCTTGTGAAGAGGAAGATGAAGCAAATAATAGATGAGAGATATAATGGCAACCATGGATGAGAAATATCTCATATATCTCATGTAGAGACTTAACCATGAGTTTAGATAATGGTTGGGTTAACAAATATCTAAGGTAGGACAAAACTAGTGGACTAAGTCAATGGGTCTACAAGCTTCACCCATGTGACTAATTTCCAACTAATTTAGATTTACCTTAAATATATAAACCTTGGATTATCTTAAGCATGTTGTGAGTCTCATACACCCATGTTGCATGTGGCATCAAGCATGACACAAAAGAAAACACAATTAATATATATCACATATATATTAAGTGTGCACATATGAGAAAAAGAAATGCTTAAGTGAGCTAATGTTAGTTAATGTAAATTAATATATCAAATATATAATTATATATTAAATCATTAAATCAATACTTGATTTAATAATCCGGCTATATCTCATATGACCGACTAATATTATTCATATCAACTTATCGAATCAACACTTGATTTGATAACCCGGCTATATCTTATATAACCGACCGATACAGTATCGACTTATCGAATCAACATTTGATTCGATAACCGGGCTATATCTCATATAACCGAACGATAACATAAATAGCGAGAATAGAATACGGTATCACATACTCGTATTAATCTCGGTCCGCACATATCACATATGTGCTCCTATTTCGTTTTGCCTGAGCCAGTAAATCTCTATGTAGGACTCTAAAGACCCGTCAATATGCCGGCAATAGGTGATGATCACATCAAGCACCTACAAGCCGTCAGCGGTACTAGCTGGACGTAACGGCTACCCGGGTATTGAGCGTTCAGAAGATCAACAAGCAAGCCCGCTCTAACTCTTGTAAAGCCTGTCAGTAACACTACCGTACAGTCCGGTCTTTTCGTCTGATATATCGCATATCTAGTCTACGGGTGGTAAACGTCAGACCCTAGTAACCGATAAGTCGTGCCGATGTGAGGCTCATAACGGGTCGAGAAACTGATGATAACAATTATTAGTAAATCTCCATATCATCCTTGGCCGGGGACTTCCTGTTATGGCCAATCGAGCACAGCGCAACATCAACCCTTAATACCGGGAGAGAAGGATCCTCTCCTATCACTCATTGCCTCTATGTGATTCAGGACTGTACCCAAAAGCCACCGTTTTGCACGTTCTCTTGAATGTGGTAAGGTGGAAATCGAAGCACAGTAGGAATCACACAAGACTCTATGACGATCTCGGGTCTACAGACTAACCTGTACCAGTGTCACCAGAGAACTGCTATCTGACGATAGGTATAATACCAACTAGGAGTTCTCGGTGAGTCCGTTCAGTGTATCTAGTCTCCACTGAGCACCTGTATACCATCTTTGATGTCAAACACCAATGAATATGGGATCATTCATCGCCCATCATATGGGTCAAGATGCGTATACGCTAGTCTACTTTGAAATATCGATGGCCTGTCTCGATACACCTTCGACTAGGAACAATTATAGGATGTACTTGTGGACTACCCTTGGCTCCACTAGTAGATCTCCATCATAGTCCTAGCAGTCAAGTACACATCCTAAGGGCTTTATCAACATGTGAGAGCAAGACAGTATCACAATACTAATCTACATGTTCAGACAAAGAGCAACCAGATAGCATACTATCATGTCGAGCAAAAAAGTCCTCTCTATATATATCCAAGTATCCACCATAATATACATCACATGTACAATAATAGCCTCTAGGGCATACATATAACTAACAATCTCCCACTTGCAGTAAGGCCACTTGTTGTAGTATCACATACCTAACATCCCAAAGAGTCTCTTAACTTGTATCTGGGGTATGGCCTTTATGAGTGGATCCGCTGTATTGTTCTTCGTGTCAACTCTCCTGACCTCGATCTCCCGGCGATCAACTATCTCCCGGATCAGGTGATACCGCCTCAGAATATGCCTGGATCGCTGATGGGACCTGGGTTCCTAGGCCAAGGCCACTGCTCCATTGTTATTGCAATACAAAGGTATTATACGCTCAATGGATGGAACGACACCAAGTTCAGTTATGAACTTCTTCATCTAGACAGTCTTTTTGGCAGTATCATTGGCAGCGATGTATTCAGTCTCCATCGTCGAGTCTGCCACGGTTTCCTGCTTGGAACTCTTCCAACAAACCTCCCAAGGATTCTCAACTCATGAGAGGGTTTGGTTGGAGCTAGAGGAAGAAGAAGATGCCATGGGAATGAGGTGCTGAGAGCAACTCAAAAGAGAGAGAGAAAAATGAATAATGGCTTGTATTTTTTTTTGTTGTGTGAGTGTGATAAGAAATAATGGAGCCTTCACATAAATGTCCATGTCTCCAAAATATTTTAGTTAACAAAAAATATATCAAGTCAACATAATCTCACAACAAACAAAAACCCTAAGCATGCTAGAATAGTAACCATGAGTCACTAATTAGCCATGCCACAAAAATGCAATAAACACCTCATCCAACACCTCAATAACTTTTTAATCCAGAAAGGTCTAAACCATGATAAGGTGTAATCTTCTAAAAGTAGTTTTTTAATAAATTACAAGAATACCCCTCAACCGTATATACATACCCGCACCTGTATTCCAAAGAATACGAATACAAAGAGACGAAAAAAATCCAACAAATATAATAATAGGATCCGGCTTAAACCAAAGCCCACTAGTATTATCCGTCCGAACATCATCCGTGCATAAGTATACGTATGTGATCGAACCCTGCCGTAAAACCATACGGCCACTACATCATTTCGCCCGAAGCAGGAAAACCCTCTGTGTGGGACTCTAAAGACTCGTCAATATGCTGGCTGTGGGTTTAACCATAAGCACGTCAGCGGCACTAGCTGTACATAATGGCTGCCCATGTATTAAGCGAAAGGGAGGCTGACGAGCAACTTATCCTGAAACCCCTACTGAGCCTGACAGTGACAATATCCGTACAGTCCGATCCGTTCGTCTATAAGTATCGCATATCGAGTCTAGGGGGTGGATAAAGTCAGACCCCTAATAATACGACATTTAGTGTCGGTATGAAGCCCATCACCGCCTGAGAAACTACCGATCCTAGATCAGTAATTCTCGAATATCTTGGCCAATGATTTCTAGTGATGGCCATCTGTGCACAACCGTGACATCAACCCCTAATACCGGGAGAGACGAATCCCCCGATGATCCGCTCACTGCCTCCATGTGGCTCGGGACTGTACCCAACTAAAACCTGTTTGCACGACTCCTTTGAGCCATGGTAGGATAGTAATCAAAGCACAGTAGGAACTCACATGAGACAAACGACGATCTCAGGTCGATAGACTAACCAGTACACATGTCACCAGGGAACTGCTACCTGACAATAGGTATAATACCAATTAGCATGTTCCTGGCGAGTCCGTCCGGTGTACTCATAACCCAATGAGCACCTATATACATCTTAGGTGAACAAACTGACACCAATGTCTTGTGAGACCGACCACCGCCCCTCGTCCGTGTCTCGATCAGTATACACTAGTCTACACTGGAGTATCGATGCCCAGTCTCGAAACTCCCATGACTAGGAACATTTAAGGATGTGCCTATAGACCACCCAGATCCCACTTATATGATCGCCATCATAATGCTGGTAGTCAAGAAAGAATCCCATGGGCTATATCATCATGTAATAGTGATCTGTAATACCACCTAATGCTGTATATGATGATAAAGACAAACCAGATAACATACTATCATCTCGAGTAAGACCGTTCTACTGGTATAGGTACTCCCTCAATCATCATAATCACCTACTTGCGACTATGATAATTGCCTTGAGGGCACTATAGCCAACAATCTCCCACTTGCACTTAAGGCTAATTATTGTGATGTTGTATACTCACTGCCCGTGTAATACTGAACACCTAACTCCTCTACTAATCAGTCTCACAAAGCTCATTTGTAAAACTATTGCGTTCAAGAAATAGCCTCAGTGAGTGGATCCGCTCCAATGTTTCTTTTTGTATCTCTTTATATCTCAACTTCGCAAAGAAAGCTATCTCCCGAAATGAGCAAAACCTTTCTTAGAATATGTCTGGATATCTGATGGGACCCAGTTCACAAATGAAATCCAAATCCAGCAAACTTCTTAGACTGTATTGTCAACTGAATTTAATCAGTATCTTGCACCATGCCTTACTCAGTATCTGCTTGGACTAGCTGTCCAAACTGCTGCTCCTCAAAAGAGGAAAAACTAAAACTCTGACAGTCGCTCTGTCATCCAGGTCACTTTGGAAGCCTGGAATGATAACCGTCTCCCGAAGGAGGCTGCTGTTACCATATCCCATGAACATCCACTTATGTTCATAAACTGCTTCCCAACGTTTCTCCAGGATTGGACTAATATATGAACTTACTGCAGCCAGTGCAAAAACATCATCTGGTGTTGTACTTGACATCATATGATTGACTCAATTGCCTAAGCAAGTGATATACCAATCATGCAAATCCCTCTCCCCTTTAGTCTGTAAGACACCTTTAGAGAGGGTGACTCCATCACCTGCAGTTACACCACCATGCCAGGAGTCATCCATTGTATAAAACCTTTAGAATAGTGTCAAAGTACTCAGATTGGGAAACTACCCAAATATAGATCTAAAACCATAGATCTAGTTATCAGAATACCTGATATATTATCTGTAGGGTTCCTAGGCACTCTTGTGAAGGTTCATAAGGCATCAAACATGCCCGGATAAAAATTTAGACGTGCCGAACAACCCAAAGCCGGGATCTTTGCTAGATTATTAGGGTTTAACATGCAAGATGATAACTTTTATCTAAGTGTGAGGGATTACAACCTTTGTAATCCGCTCCTTCGGTTCACAAGCTCCGAGTAGAAGTCCCTTTGCCGCGATCCACGATCTCCCGGACTCATGAGAGGCTCCACAACTCGAACGATCCATGCTAGCTTGAAGTGTTCCAAATCTCCGATAATCTACGTCGAAGTTGCAAAGACTCAAGCTTTCTCACTCTAAAGAGATGAACACACTAATCTCATGGGCTAGATGAGATGAGGATGAGAGAGTAGTATTTTTGCTTTCTTTTTAAATTATTTTCTCATATTTATTCATCACATAAAGGATTTCTAGTGAGCTTTTTCAAGAGAGAAGAAGATGATAATGGAAAAGATAAAAACCTTTTGTGATGAATAGAAATAAAACTATATGATTGATATATCAACCATGGTCAAGGATGAGTGGCTAATAATGTGTAGAGAATAAACTAGAGTTAGGGTTTGGTTAGGTTTAGAAATGAGTCATCAAGAAATATCTTAACCATGACAAAAGAAATTGCTTCTAGAAGGTGCATGAAGCAACTAACCCTAATCAAACCCTAACCTCATTTAATCATCCTTAAACATGTTTAATAATAAATCATATCATGTCACAATAATATATATCACATATATATTATATATTTGCAGCAAAAGAAAATAATATAATTAACATATATCGCATATATATCAATGTATCATCCAGTGAGAAAATGAAATAATAAAGCGAGCCAATATTAGATAATGTAATACAATATATCATATATATTATTATACATTAAATCATCGAATCAACACTTGATCCGACGATCCGGCTATATCGAATATTACCGACTAATATATCATGTACCGATTCATCGAATCAACACTTGATCCGATGACCCGGTTCATATCTAAATATCGCGAGAATATAATACGGTATCTCATATCGCATTATTCTCGGTCCTGCACATATCACATATGTGCCTCTACTCCGTTTCGCCTGAGCCAAGAAACCTCTGTGTAGGACTCTAAAGAATCGTCAATACGCCGGTAGCAGGTGATGATCATATCAAACACCCACAAGCTGCAAGCGGTCAGCTAAACGTAACAGCCACCCAGGTATTGAGCGATCAGAAGATCAACAAGCTAGCCTGTGCGTTCTCCTGTGAATCCAATCAGTAACACTCCCGTACATTCCGGTCTGTTCGTCTGATATGTCGCATATCAAGTCTAGGGGTGGTATACGTCAGACCCCAGTAACCGATAAGTCGTGTCGATGTGTGGCTCATAACGGGTCGAGAAACTACTAGTAACACTTACCAGTAAATCTCTATATCAGCCCTGGCCAGGGACTTCCGGTTATAGCCAATTGAACACAGCACAACATCAACTCCCTATACCGGGAGAGACGAATCCCCTCCTATCGCTCATTGCCTCCATGTGATTCGAGACTGTACCCAAAAGCCACCATTTTGCACGCCCTCTTGGACGTGGTAAGGTGGAAATCAAAGCACAGTGGGAATCACACAAGAATCCATGACGATCTCGGGTCTACAGACTACCCTGTACCAGTGTCACCGGAGAACTGCCATCTGACCTGTGGTATATCACCATCTGGGAGTTCTCGGCGAGTCCGTCTAGTGTACCCAGTCTCCACTGAGCACCCGTACACCATCTCTGATGTCAAACACCGATGGATGTGGGATCATCCATCGCCCATCATATGGGTCAAGATGTGTATACGCTAGTCTACTCTGGTGTATCGATGCCCTGTCTCGATATACCCTCGACTAGGAACAGTTATAGGATGTACTCATCGACTACCAAGGCCCCACTAGTATGATCTCATCATAGTCCCAGTAGTCGAGTACAGATCCTAAGGGCTTTATCAACATGTGAGAGAAAAACAGTAAACCAATACAAGTCAACATGTTAAGATAAAGTGAAACCAAATAGCATACTATCATGACGAGCAAGAAAGTCATCTCTATATATATCCAAGCATCCATTATAATATACATCATATGTACAACAATGGCCTCTAGGGCATATACATAACTAACAATCTCCCACTTGCACTAAGGCCAGCTGCTGTAGTATCTCATACCTAGCATTCCGAATAATCTCTCAAACTGTATCTGGGGAATAGCCTTCATGAATGGATCCGCAGTGTTGTCCTTCGTATCTACTCTCCTGACCTCGATCTCCCGGCGATCAACTATCTCCCTAATCAGGTGATACTGCCTCAGAATATGTCTGGACTTCTGATGGGATCTGGGTTCCTTGGCCAAAGCCACAGCTCCATTGTTATCACAATACAGAGGTATTGGATGCTCAATGGATGGAACCACACCAAGTTCACTGATGAACTTCTTTATCCAGACAGCCTCCTTGGCAGCATCGTTGGCAGCGATGTATTCAGCCTCCATCGTTGAGTGTGCAACGGTATCCTGTTTGGAACTCTTCCAATATACCGCCCCTCCATTGAGGGTAAAGACAAAACCCGAATGCGACTTAGAGTCGTCCTTATCACTTTGGAAGCTGGAATCGGTAAAGGACTCCACCTGGAGTTCTCTGTTACCATACACCAAGAACATTTCCTTAGTCCTTCGTAAGTACTTGAGAATGTTCTTCACAGCTGTCCAATGACTCTCTCCAGGATCTGCTTGATACCGACTCACTACACTTAGTGAGTATGCTACATCGGGTCTGGTACATAGCATCGCATACATGATAGAGCCTACTGCCGAAGCATAGGGTATCCCTTGCATGCGAGCTCTCTCCAAATCAGTCTTGGGAGACATCTCTTTGGAGAGAGTGAGTCCAGAGATTATGGGTTGGTTCCCACGCTTGGATTCTTCCATACTAAACCTCTTTAGTATGGTGTCAATGTACCTGGATTGGGACAATCCCAGTATCCATTTAGATCTATCTCTATAGATCATGATTCCCAATACGCAGGAGGCATCACCTAGATCTTTCATTGAGAATCTCTGTGATAAGAAGAGCTTGACTGATTGCAGCATAGGAATATCATTTCCTATCAAGAGTATGTCATCCACGTATAATACGAGGAAGACAACCTTACCCTCTGCTACCTTCTTATAGATACAAGGTTCATCTATATTTTTGATGAAGTCAAACTCTTTGACTACAACATCAAAACAGATGTTCCAACTCCGCGATGCTTGCTTTAACCCATAAATGGATTTAAGCAACTTGCACACCTTTCCGCTGCTCCCACTATCTATGAAGCCCTCTGGCTGAGTCATGTACACGCTCTCTTCTAAATCACCGTTTAGAAAGGCGGTCTTAACATCCATTTGCCAGATTTCGTAGTCATGGTATGCAGCAATGGCAAGTAAGATCCGTATGGACTTAAGCATAGCCACTGGAGAAAAGGTTTCGTCATAATCCACACCTGGTCGTTGACGAAAACCCTTTGCTACAAGTCTAGCTTTGAAAGTCTCAACTTTTCCATCTACACCAAATTTCCTTTTAAAAATCCACTTGCTCCCAATGGGTTTTACCCCTTCAGGAGCATTTTCCAAAATCCATACTTTATTGGTGTACATGGATTCCATCTCAGATCACATTGCATCCAGCCATTTCACAGAGTCACCACTCATGATGGACTGCTCGAAACTAGTTGGGTCATCATCTTCCATGATGCAATCTTCGCTTCCACCATCAATGAGAAAACCGTAGTATCTCTCAGGTGGACGAGAAACCCTACTAGATCGGCGGAGAGGCTGGGGTTCGTCGTGTACTACTGAATCCTCTGGTTCCACTAAATCATCTGTTGTAGTTTGTTCTGCTGGAACTTCTTCCAGTTCTACCTCAGAGCCACTAATTTCTTTTTCAAGAAATTCCTTTTCTAAAAAGGTGGCGTGCCGAGAAACAAACACCTTTTGTTCTTCGGTGTGGTAGAAGATATACCCGCGCGAATGTTTGGGATATCCAATAAACTTGCACAGAATAGACCTTGCGCCGAGTTTGTCCGGATTTTGTGTTTTCACATATGCCGGACAACCCCATATCCTAACATAATTAAGATATGGTCTCTTTCCTTTCCATATCTCATATGGAGTGGTTGGCACAGATTTGGTAGGAACCATATTCAATAGGTCTGCAGCTGTCTCCAGTGCATACCCCCAGAAGGAAATAGGTAACTCAGCTGTACTCATCATCGAGCGCACCATATCTAATAGGGTGCGATTTCTACGTTCCGATACACCGTTGTGCTGTGGTGTATAAGGAGGAGTAAGCTGAGAGAGAATCCCATTCTCTTTTAGATAATCTAGGAACTCACTGCTTAAGTATTCACCTCCTCGATCAGATCGAAGAATTTTAATACTTTTGCTCGTTTGATTCTCTACTTCGTGCTTATATTCTCTGAATTTCTCAAAAGCTTCAGACTTGTGTTTCATCAGGAACACATATCCGAATCTTGAGAGATCGTCAGTGAATGTAATGAAGTAGGAAGAACCGTTCCTGGCATGCGTAGACATGGGACCGCATACATCACTATGTACCAGTCCTAAGAGTTCGGTAACTCTTTCTCCGTGTCCACTAAACGGAGCTTTGGTCATTTTTCCTTTGAGACATGAATGGCAAGTATCATAAGATGATAATTCGAACGGATTCAAATAACCATCCTTATGTAACTTAGCCAGTCGTGTCGCATTGATATGACCAAGTCTACAATGCCACAAGTAGGATTCGTTCATATCTGAACTTTTCCTCTTGTGTGTGTTTTGTATATTCAGGACTGTATTCTGATTTAGAATGAATATGCCATTATGTAACGAGCCTGATGCAATCAACTTTTGATCTAGGAATATGTTCATAACATTATCCTTTACTACAAAATTATATCCTTCTTTACTTAATAAAGAAACTGATATAATGTTGCACATCATGTTCGATATATAATAGCACTCATTTAGAATCAGTGTATCACCACTTGGTAATACTAGATGATATTCGCCAACTGCTTTGGCTGCAACATTTGCACCGTTTCCTACTTGAACGGAATGATCACCTTTTCCCAGTTCTCTACCTTTACGTAGCCCATGTAACTGTTTACATATGTGGGATCCTGATCCGGTATCTAATACCCAGGACGTAGGGTGAACTGAGAAACAGTTCTCAATAACTAACACACCCGAAGAAGATGCATCAACATGCATGTTCTTTTGGGCGGCGTGAGAATCCAGATATTCTCCTGTTTCCTGTTCAGTCTTATAACTCTTATAAGAAAGAATGGGTCCAACGTTCCCCTGCACTGTACAATAATCGGTTTCGGTCAATACATCCATATTATTATCTTGATTATGGCCTGACATGGTCGCTACCTGGAAAGAGAGAAGAAAACACTTTAGCGTACGCTCTTGCAAGATTAGATTGGTTATTATCTTATCTAATCAGGATGTCTCCCACTGTTTTTATCAAATCTACCTTAAAACCCTAAAAGGTAAGATTAGCCGGGATTAATTACACCCTACAATTTCGTCAATCTTTCAGCCAGATCAGTGTCGGTACTTTGAGGGAGGTTCCCCGTGCTTTCGCACGGACCTAATTAAAGTAAATCTCGTTTTCCCAGAGGCGTAACCACGTTAACACTTTTCTAGACACCTACTTGAATGACTAATTGTCCTGTGTAAAACTCTCCCAGGAGTAACTCTTACTCGCAGTGGGTATCGGGATCCAACTATCTCATAGATGGTATGCAATCTCATTGCAAATTTCAACACTTGAAATTCCCGATAATATTTTGCCCTTAGCGTTCTATGACCTTGACGCAGGCCAACAAACCATAGCGCGCTAGTCAAGTTCAACCCGTCATTTCTTGATTGAATTAAACCCACCCGCACGACCCTTGACACAGGCCAACAAAGTCGCACGACTACCCTAATCCAATCTGCATCATACGCATAAACAGATAAATACTAGTTAGCTGCCGCACACCGCGTCTTGACGCAGGCCAACAAACGTAGCACGAATACTAAATAATATCTATCTGAAATGACGGAGGGCTACGCAGGTTTTTCAGAAAACCCCGAGCGTAATGAACTTGATATCGTTGTAGAATCATGTGTTTTTGAAAAGGAGTGTTTTTGAGGCTTTTTCTTAGTTTCGCTAAAGGGGCCACTCCCGGTGAAGGGATCGTCGGCCCTTTCCTCATCGAATAAGATGCAGAATATATCATATATACCGCTGTGCAAAGCAAAACACTAAAAGCATTCAAAAGACAAACCGCGTTTTGTAGCATCTGCCGGTTTCGCTAAAGAGGTCACTCCCGGTGAAGGGATCGTCGGCTCTTTCCCCATCGAATAAGGTGCAGGATATATCATATATATCACTGTGCAAAGCAAAACTGTAGCTACCCCTTTTTATAAAGTTTTGATTCTACAACATCTTTAGGTTTCTTTTCTTTTTATTAATCTTATTAATAAAATCCCATCAGCTTATACTTCCTAAGCATCACAGAAGAAACGAAAGCAGTAATATTTATATATCAGCATATATATAGTATAAGCATTCGTCTCAGGCAGTAATATGATCTCATCACAGAACATTGCAGCAGAAGAACATATATGAAATATTGGATATACTAGAATGTCCGTGTTTTCAATACGAGCCTGTATAAAACACGGATTCCACGGTCGCGACGAATAGCCAAACCCACATCCCAAGACCCCTACGAGAGCGGTAAGTAACACTGCCAATTCTAGGGTTAGGAGACCCAGTCTCGACTCCTCGAGATGGCCTCCCACTGGACCCTAGAACCCGGTTACTTGTGCTCCCCACCTTGGGTCTACCTAATGCGGAAAAGTAAATAATATACAAGGGTGACATCAACCTCAACCTGGAAGTGCCCCAAATAAAAGAATATTACATTACAAATGAATTTTACATGAATGAAAATAAAAACCCTCATCTCACATAAAACCCCCGGCTATTCAGAACGCGACGATCCAATATAACATATCACAGCAACACATAATATTACATATCATCAACGTAAGTAAATATGCGCATCCCAATTGTCGTTGACATATAGCAACGAAACCGGCGATATCACATATTACACTTACGGTCACAGAAAAGAAAGTGTAAAACTACAACATTTGGAATCCACAATCACTTTAGACATCGTAAATCCGAAATATCACATACTTCGCATTTCATGCCTAACTGTATGAATTCCACATATTGTATCACATTCCAGATAAATAGACAGTATTAAACTTTCCGAACAGATAATCAAACACCCAAGATTTCCCAAAGTGCTCAACTCTTGAGCGGAGTTCAAATAATCCCAGAATATGTCAAAGTACCAGTGATCCAGCCGTAGAAGGGTCAAGCCAACGCCTCACATGTGGCACGCCGTACTGCCCCAAACCCGAAGGTTCAAAAGGCAGTTCAAGACGGTCACATAATCGAGTTAAGGTTTGTTGTCTTCTAGAGGGCCCACTGCTTAACTTGTACAATTTTTCCGAAAGATTTAAACCCAATAAAAATTCAACGCTTGAAAGTTTTACGTGCCGGGATAAAGTGGGTTAATGATATCCGTTCAACTAGTTTAACAGTTTCTAAATATCCGGAAAGAAATACGAATTTAAAATTTCCGATCGAGTCCACGATTACAAAAGAAAGCCCAGAATACTCAACACTTGAGTCAGAATAAAAATACCCATAAAATATATCTCACAGAACAATTAATTACTGTGCAAAAATGATCCCTTGATCTGTTCATACTGCCGCGGTTCCGCGGCCCAAGCAAGGTACGGCCGCGGTTCCACGGCGCTTTGTACGGATCAGGGGATAATTTTTCCACCGTAATTCTTATATTTTCCTATAGTATTTTTCAGGTATTTTTAATTCAGAAAAATCCCAGTTTTTGAAAAATTTCCAGAGAGGGGGTTAAATTCGTCGGTTCGGGTTCGATCGGAGTTTTAACTTCGTAAACACGTCGTCTAATGCTCTAGCTAGGCTCTGATACCACTGTAGGATTCCTAGGCACTCTTGTGAAGGTTCATAAGGCATCAAAAATGCCCGGATAAAAATTTAGACGTGCCGAACAACCCAAAGCCGGGATCTTTGCTAGATTATTAGGGTTTAACATGCAAGATGATAACTTTTATCTAAGTGTGAGGGATTACAACCTTTGTAGTTCGCTCCTTCGCTTCACAAGCTCCGAGTAGAAGTCCCTTTGCCGCGATCCACGATCTCCCGGACTCATGAGAGGCTCCACAACTCGAACGATCCATGCTAGCTTGAAGTGTTCCAAATCTCCGATAATCTACGTCGAAGTTGCAAAGACTCAAGCTTTCTCACTCTAAAGAGATGAACACACTAATCTCATGGGCTAGATGAGATGAGGATGAGAGATTAGTATTTTTGCTTTCTTTTTAAATCATTTTCTCATATTTATTCATCACATAAAGAATTTCTAGTGAGCTTTTACAAGAGAGAAGAAGATGATAATGGAAAAGATAAAAACCTTTTGTGATGAATAGAAATAAAACTATATGATTGATATATCAACCATGGTCAAGGATGAGTGGCTAAAAATGTGTAGAGAATAAACTAGAGTTAGGGTTTGGTTAGGTTTAGAAATGAGTCATCAAGAAATATCTTAACCATGACAAAAGAAATTGCTTCTAGAAGGTGCATGAAGCAACTAACCCTAATCAAACCCTAACCTCATTTAATCATCCTTAAACATGTTTAATAATAAATCATATCATGTCACAATAATATATATCACATATATATTATATATTTGCAACAAAAGAAAATAATACAATTAACATATATCGCATATATATCAATGTATCATCCAGCGAGAAAATGAAATAATAAAGCGAGCCAATATTAGATAATGTAATACAATATATCATATATATTATTATACATTAAATCATCGAATCAACACTTGATCCGACGATCCGGCTATATCGAATATTACCGACTAATATATCATGTACCGATTCATCGAATCAACACTTGATCCGATGACCCGGTTCATATCTAAATATCGCGAGAATATAATACGGTATCTCATATCGCATTATTCTCGGTCCTGCACATATCACATATGTGCCTCTACTCCGTTTCGCCTGAGCCAAGAAACCTCTGTGTAGGACTCTAAAGAATCGTCAATATGCCGGTAGCAGGTGATGATCATATCAAACACCCACAAGCTGCAAGCGGTCAGCTAAATGTAACAGCCACCCAGGTATTGAGCGATCAGAAGATCAACAAGCTAGCCTATGCGTTCTCCTGTGAATCCAATCAGTAACACTCCCGTACAGTCCGGTCTGTTCGTCTGATATGTCGCATATCAAGTCTAGGGGTGGTATACGTCAGACCCCAGTAACCGATAAGTCGTGTCGATGTGTGGCTCATAACGGGTCGAGAAACTACTAGTAACACTTACCAGTAAATCTCTATATCAGCCCTGGCCAGGGACTTCCAGTTATAGCCAATCGAACACAGCACAACATCAACTCCCTATACCGGGAGAGACGAATCCCCTCCTATCGCTCATTGCCTCCATGTGATTCGAGACTGTACCCAAAAGCCACCGTTTTGCACGCCCTCTTGGACGTGGTAAGGTGGAAATCAAAGCACAGTGGGAATCACACAAGACTCCATGACGATCTCGGGTCTACAGACTACCCTGTACCAGTGTCACCGGAGAACTGCCATCTGATGTGTGGTATATCACCATCTGGGAGTTCTCGGCGAGTCCGTCCAGTGTACCCAGTCTCCACTGAGCACCCGTACACCATCTCTGATGTCAAACACCGATGGATGTGGGATCATCCATCGCCCTGTTAGTTATATGTATGCCCTAGAGGCCATTACTGTACATTGGATGTATATTGTAGTGGATGCTGGGACATATATAGGTAGGACTTTTTTGCTCGACATGATAGTACGCTATCTGGTTGCTGTTTATCTTAACGTGTATACTTTCTGTCTCTCTGTTACATGTTGATAAAGCCCATAGGATGTGTACTCGACTTCCAGGACTGTGATGCAGATCATACTAGTGGGGCCTGGATAGTCCATGAGTACATCCTTGAAATGTTCCTAGTCGAGGGAATATCGAGACGGGGCATCGATATTCCAGAGTAGACTAGCGTATATCTTCTCGACCCATGCGATGGGCGATGGATGATCCCATATCCATTGGTGTTTGACATCGAAGATGGTATGCGGGTGCTCAGTGGAGACTGGGTACACTGAACGGACTCGCCGAGAACTCCCAGATGGTATTATACCTCACGTCAGATGGCAGTTCTCTGGTGACACTGGTACAGCTTAGTCTGTTGACCCGAGATCGTCATAGAGTCTTGTGTGTCTCCCACTGTGCTTTGATTTCCACCCTACCACGGCTCTACTGAGTTGTGCAAACAGGTGGTTTTTGGGTACAGTCCCGATTCACATGGAAGCAATGAGCGATAGGAGGGGATTCGTCTCTCCCGGTATTGGGGGTTGATGTTGCGCTATGCTCGACTGGCCATAACAGGAAATCCCTGGCCAGGGTTGCAGTGATATACTGGTAAGAGTTATCAGTAGTTTCACAAATGTTATGGACCTCACGTCGGCATAACTTATCAAGCTACTGGGGTCTGACGTTTACCACCCCTAGGCGAGATATGCGACATATCAGACGAACAGACCGGACTATACGGTAAGTGTTACTGGTTGGATTCACAGGAGTGTGAGCGGGCTTGCTCGTCGATCTTCTAATCGCTCAATACCCGGGTGGCCGTTACGTTTAGCAGACCGCTTGCGGCTTGTGGGTGTTTGATATGATCATCACCTGCTGCCGGCGTATTGACGAGTCTTTAGAGTCCTACACAGAGGTTTCCTGGCTCAATTAAAACGAAATAGGAGCGCATATGAGATATGTGCAGGACCGAGAATAATGCGTGTATGTGATACCGTATTTCATTCTCGCGATGAATGTGTCGAATGGTTGTATGCGATATAACCTAGTTATCGAATCAAGGATTGACTCGATAAGCCGATACATTGGATACTAGCCGGTTATATGCGACATGACCGGATCATTGAATCAAGTGTTGATTTAATGATTTAATTTATAATTATATATTTGATATATTAATTTGCATTAACTAGTATTGGTTCACTTTAAATGGATTTTCTCACTTGAAATGCACAAGTTGTATATGTGATATACTTTTGTGTACAAGATTGTATCATGTTTGATGATACATGCAAGCTAGGGTTAGTGTAAAGAATTAAACCATGGTTAAGTTTATGATTAGGGTTTTCTTTTTTCTTACTTACTTATTTATTTATTTATTTTTGGAAAAGATGAGAAAATAATGGTTGCTATTTTTGGTTTTAGTTGAACATTCTTGAAACTTTGACTAAGTCACCATTCTTGTCTCATGCTTAACCCTAACCATATGAACTAACCATAGTATATTCTCTACACTTAACCAAGGGTTAGTAAATGATAAGTATTGATTTATTTATCTAATTTACATAACTTATCATATCATCTTCTTCTTCTTTATCTTCTTCTTCCATGAAGAAAACTTGCTACATCAATGGTGATTGATGAAAAAGTATGAGAAATCCAAATCTAAAGTCTACCCACTTTCTATTTCTTCATCCTCTACCTTTTGCCAAGTAGTATAGGGTGTTTCCTTCACAAGTTTTCTTGACTTGGTGAAGTTGGAGCTTGATCTAGCGATGTCTCGACGTAGATCATTTTCGGCATCGTCGTCGATGACCTAGCCCGCTTTTTCTCCGATGAAGCCGACGCTAGAGCCTAAGATACGATTTGGACAGCGAGGGCACTTCATCACGGAGCCTAGGAGGTGGTGGACCGGATCTACAAAGGTTGTAGCCCCTTCCCTTTAGCTATATTTCCGTTTACTTGCTTGCTTCGCCTATACTTCTAGCCAACGATCCGTTCTAGGGTTTCTCGGCACCGTAATTTTTAGAAATTAGCATGGATGATGCCTTGTGAGACCTCACTAGGGTGCCTAGGAACCCTACAGTGGTATCAGAGCCTAGCTAGAGCCTTAGGCGAAGTCTAGACGGAGTTAGAAGTCCGATCGACCCGAAACCCCGATTTTAACATGCTCTCTGGACATTTCTGTAAAATGTGGATTTTTGAGAATTAAAAATATGCAGAAAACCCAGCAGGGAATTCTAAGAATTACGATGCAAAATTTTTTCCATGATACCTCTAATGCGCGGTGGAACCGCGGCAGAATCCTGGCTTCTGCGGCGGTTCCGCGGTCACGTGACGTGATTGGCCTTCATACTTTGCACAGTAATTCATGCTTTCTGGTGCTGGTTTTCCTGGGAATATTTTAATATTTATTCCAGAGTTTTATTTTCTGGGTTGTATTGGGAACTCAGTGTATCGATCGGATTGTCTAATTTTGTCAGTGTGTTTTTCCGGGTATTTTAGAATATGTTAAAAAGTTCGACCGGATATAAATACCCACTTTTTCCCCTGCCGGGAAATTTCCAATTGTTGGATTTTCCGTAGTTTAATAACGTTCTAAGTAGTGCAAGTAACGCAATGGACCCTCTAGAAGACAACAAACCTTAACTCGATTATGTGACCGTCTTGAACTGCCCTTTGAACCTTCGGGTTTGGGGCAGTACGGCGTGCCACATGTGAGGCGTTGGCTTGACCTTTCTACGGCTGGACCGTTGGTACTGAGGCACGAACTGAATGCTGTTAGACTTATTTCATGTGTTGAGCTGTATCGGGAAAACTTGGGTGTTCGATTGTTTGATCGAAAAGTTTAGCATTTTCTATTTATACGGAATGTGATACAATAATTGGAATTCACAAGTAGTTATGTGATAACTGAATGAATGTTATAAACATAGCACTTTAGTCTCACTTGATCGGTTGCCACGGAATTTTGATGTGTTCAAAAGTCCGTCGCAATCACGTAGCGTACGTGGATACTCGCCGGGTAAACTTAATAGACAGCCTCACTCCATAGCCCCGACCAAGTGACTGTAGGAGAACCCCGTCGCCGAAAGCATCCGTTCGGGTGCTCGTGGCAGCGGTGTTCCGCCTTGGTGCACTTTGTCGACGGCATCGGGGGTGCGGCCGCCTACTAAAGTTTGCGACGAGCATTCGATCAGAATGTCGGGAATCCTGTTGAATTGCTCGACTTGATATTGGAAAGAGTTTTCGATAATGAGACTAAAATGCGGGGTTTATAATTGTTAGGCATGCGATGTCTAAGTAATTCATTTGGTCAGGCATGCGATGTCTGAGGTGGTTGCGGATTCCAACTGTTGTAGTTTTACACTTTCTTTTCTGTGACCGTAAGTGTAATAAGTGATATCGCCGGTTTCGTTGCTATATGTCAACGACAATTGGGATGCGCATATTTACTTACGTTGATGACATGTGATGTTATGTGTTGCTGGATATGTTATATTGGATTGTCGTGTTTGAATAGCCGGGGTTTTTTTTTTATGTGAGATGAGTGTTTTTTTTATTTTCATTCATGTAAAAACTTGTATGTAATATTCTTTTATTGGGGCACTTCCAGGTTGCGGAAGTTGTCACCGTTGATGTATATTATTTTTTTTCGCATTAGTATAGACCCAAGGAGGGGAGCACAAGTAACCGGGTTCTGGGGTCCAGTGGGAGACCAACTCGAGGAGTCGAGTCCGGGTCTCCTAACCCTAGAATTGGTAGGGTTGCTTGTCGCTCTCGTAGGGATCTGGGGGTGTGGGATTGGATATTCATCACGACCGTGGAATCCGTGTTTTATACTGGCTCGTATTGAAAACACGGACGTCCTAGTATATCCAATATTTCATATGATTCTTTCTGCTGCGTTATCTGTGATGTGATCATGCGATGTTCAGTGCTCTGTTCATATAGATGTAGTATATAGTATATATGATATATTATATAGACTTTGCTTATGTTTTACACCCGCGCTAGCCCTGCCTCGCTCTTCCGTTAGTTACCTAACCTAACGGTGCAGACGGGACATCGAGGCGAATGCGGATGGCATAAGCGTACGTTATATTTATCTGTGATGATTAGGTGGACTTAAATGATGGGATATTCATTAATGAGATTAATGAAAGAAAATAAACTTAATTGATGTTGTGGAATCGAATTTCAAAATAAAAACAGGTAGCTACAGTTCTTGCTTTGCATCGCGGTGTTCAACATCCTGCACCTTATTCGATGAGGAAAGGACCGAGATCCCTTCACCGGGAGTGACTCCTTTAGCAATAACTGGCAGATGCTACATCACTCGGTTTGTCTTTTGATAGCTTCTATAGTTTCCACTTTGCACAGTGATATATATGATATATCCCGCACCTCATTCGACGAGGAAAGGGCCGACGATCCCTTCACCGGGAGTGACCCCTTTAGCAAAACTAGAAAAGCCTCAAAAACATTCTATTTAAAAACCATTTGATTCCGCAACGAGATCAAGTTCAAAGCGTTAAAGGTTTTCATAAAAACCATTCGCAACCCTCCGTCATTTTAGGAAGTAGAGTACTTAGTATTCGTGCTGTGTTTGTTGACCATAGTCAAGGCACAGTGTACGGTAGCTAAGTGATGTCTTCCTACACCGCATATGATGCGATTAGTTAGGACAGTCGCGTGACTTTGTTGACCTTAGTTAAGGGTCATGTGGGTGGGTCTAATTAATCACGAAATGACGGGTAGAACTTGACTAGTACTTATGATTTGTTGACCATAGTTAAGGTCATAGGTGCTAGGGGTAAAAACCTTTATCGGGAGTTTCAAGTGTTGAAATTTGCGATGAGATTGCATACCTTCTATGTGATAGTTGGATCCCGATACCCACTGCGAGTAATTGTTACTCCTGGGAGAGTCTTGCACTTTGCAATTAGCCGATCAAGTAGGTGTCTAGAATGGTGTCAACGGGGTTACGCCTCTGGGAAAATGAGGTTTACTGTAATTAGGTCCGTGCGAAAGCACGGGGAACCTCCCTCAAAGTACCGACACTGGCCTGGCTGAAAGATTGGCGAACTTGTAGAGTGTAATTAATCCCGGCTAGTCTTTCCTTTTAGGGTTTGAAGGAAGATTTGATAAAAATAGTGGGAGCCATCCTGATTAGATAAAATAAATAACCAATCTATTCTTGCAAGAGCGCACGCTGAGTGTTTTCTTCTCTCTCTCTCCAGGTAGCGACCATTTCATGCCTTAATCAAGATAATAATATGGATGAATTGACCGAACCCGCTTGTTATACTGTGCTGGGGAACGTTGGTCCCGCTCCAACTTATAATTGTTATAAGACCGAGCAGGAAATAGGGGAATGCCAGGATTCCCATGCCATCCAAACGAAGAAAGTGCATGAGATGCATCTCCTTCGGGTGTGTTCATTACAAAGAACTGTTTCTCAGTATCCTCTGCATCCTGGGTGTATGATACCGGATCATGATCCCAGATATGTAATGTGTTACATAGGGCTACAAAAAGGTAGAAAAACTGAGAACGGGTGATAAGTTTCATGAGGCAGAAAACGGGGCAAGTGTTGCATCCAAGTCTGTTGGTCACTGTCATCCTGTACTACCAATACATTGATTCTGAACAAATGCTATTAGATACCGAACCTGATATACAAAATCATATCAGTCTCTTTATTAGTAAAGAAATGATATAATTTCGTATTGTTGGATAATGTTTTGAACATTTCCTGTATCAAAAGTTGATCGGTTCAGGCACGTTATCTAAAAGCATTGACGTTCTAAATCAAACTACAGTTCCTTGTATACTGAAAACACACAAGAGAAAGAGTTCAGAAATGAACAAATTCTTCTTGAGGTATTGTAGACTAGGTCATATCAATGCGACCCGACTAGCTGAAGTTACATTTAGATGCTTATTTAAAACAGTTTGAATTTACATCTTGTGAAACTTGCCAGTCATGTCAGAAAGATATAATGACACCAGCTCTGTTTACTGGAAGCAGAGAAAGAGTTAATGAACTCTTGGGACTGATACATGATGATGTATGTAAAGTCTCCTGTCTACACATGCCAGGACTGGTTCTTTATACTTCATTGTATTCTCTGATAATCTCTCAAGATTCAGTCATATATTCCTGTTGAAACATAAGTCTGAAGCTTTTGAGGTATTCACAGAATATAAGTTAGAAGTAGAGAACCAAAATACGGGTATTAGTATTATGTCCTATGATAAGATCAGGGAGGAGAATACTTGTGCATGGCATTCCTGGACTATTCTAAAAGAAAATGAGATTCTCTCTCAGCATTACTCCTCCGTATAAACCACAGCACGATGGTATATCGGGGCGTAGCAATCACACCCTATATGATAAGGTGTGCTCTATGATGAGTACTACTGCGTTGCCTATTTCCTTTTGGGGTTATGCGCTTGAGAAGCTGCGTATCTATTGAATTAGGTTCGAATCAAATCAGTTGCCTACCGCTTCATATGTGATATGGAAAGGGAAGAGCCCATGTCTTAAGCTAGTTAAGATTTGGGATTGTCCGGCCTATGTCAAATGCAAAATCCGGACAAGCTCGAGGCAAGGTCAGTTATGTAGAACTGGAAATGTTCCAGCTATACAAACTGCAGCTGATGATTTGACAGAACCAAAGGATTCAATAGTTCCCGACGAACCTCAGCCTCTCCGCCGATCTAGCAGGGTTCCTCACCTACTTGAGAGATACTTTGGTTTCTCGATGACAGTGGGAGCAAGGAATGCATCATGAGATGATGACCCAACTAGATTCGAGCAGGCCATCAAGAGTAGGGACTCTGTAAGAATGGCTGGATGCTTAGCGATCTGAGATGGAATCCTTATACACCAACAAAGTATAGACTTTGGTTGCTATATCTGAAGGGTTAAATCCCCATCAGGAGCAAGTATATCTTGAGAAGATTACTTGGTGTAGATGGAAAAGTTGAGACTTTCAAAGCTAGACTTGTTAAAGGTTTTCGTCATCGACCAGGCATGGATAATGATGAAACCTTTTTCCAGTAGCTATGCTTAAGTCTATCCAGATCCTACTTACCACGGCTACATACCATGACTACGATATCTGGTGGTTGGGTGCCATGACTGCTTTTCTAAATACTAATTTAGAATAGAACGTCTATAAGTACACAGCCAGAGGGCCTCGTAGACAGTGGGAGCAGCGGAAACGTGTGCAAGTTGCTTTATAGAATAAAGCAGGCATCGCGGAGTTGGAACATCTGTTTTGATGTGGTAGTCAAAGAGTTTGACTTCATCAAAATGGTAGATGAACCTTGTATGTACAAAAGGGTAGTATGGAGTATGGTAATGATCCTCGTAGAGTACGTGGATGACATACTCTTGATAGGAAAGGGGTTTCCTATGCTACGATCGGTCGATCTCCTCTTATCACATAGATTCTCCATATAGGATCAAAGCGATACTTCCTAAATCCTGAGATTTGGGTCTATATGATAGATCTAAATGGATGTTAGGATTCTCACTAATTGTAGTGAGATGGTATCAGTTGATCCTGGGGAGAATCACTGGAAAGGTTCCAGGGTGATAAGGACGACTGAATGTCAGTCACAGGCATTGTCTTTACCCTCAGTAAAGGGACGGTATGTTGGAAGAGTTCCAAGCTAGATACCGTGGCAAACTAGACGATAAAGGCTGGTAACATCGCTATTAAAGATACTACCAAAGAGGCAGTTTGGGTGTATATTGGTTCATAAGATGAACTTGGTTCCTGCCATTGTATGACAATGGAAGTGTGGCTTCGGCCCTGGAACCCTGGTCCCATCAGTGACCCAGACATATTCTGAGGAAACATCATCTGATCATGGAGATAGTTGATCTCCAGGGTGATCGAGGTTAGGAGAGTAGACTCAGAGGAGAACACGACGGATCCACTCACGAAGGCCTTTTCCCAGAGAGAGACTCATAGGGGATGGTTGAGTATCAGATACTACAACTACTGCTACAGATGGCCCTAGTGCAAGTGGGAGATTGTTAGTTATATGTATGCCCTAGAGGCCATTACTGTACATTGGATGTATATTGTAGTGGATGCTGGGACATATATAGGTAGGACTTTCTTGCTCGACATGATAGTACGCTATCTGGTTGCTGTTTATCTTAACGTGTATACTTTCTGTCTCTCTGTTACATGTTGATAAAGCCCATAGGATATGTACTCGACTTCCAGGACTGTGATGCAGATCATACTAGTGGGGCCTGGATAGTCCATGAGTACATCCTTGAAATGTTCCTAGTTGAGGGAATATCGAGACGGGGCATCGATATTCCAGAGTAGACTAGCGTATATCTTCTCGACCCATGCGATGGGCGATGGATGATCCCATATCCATTGGTGTTTGACATCGAAGATGGTATGCGGGTGCTCAGTGGAGACTGGGTACACTGAACGGACTCGCCGAGAACTCCCAGATGGTATTATACCTCACGTCAGATGGCAGTTTTCTGGTGACACTGGTACAGCTTAGTCTGTTGACCTGAGATCGTCATAGAGTCTTGTGTGTCTCCCACTGTGCTTTGATTTCCACCCTACCACGGCTCTACTGAGTTGTGCAAACAGGTGGTTTTTGGGTACAGTCCCGATTCACATGGAAGCAATGAGCGATAGGAGGGGATTCGTCTCTCCCGGTATTGGGGGTTGATGTTGCGCTATGCTCGACTGGCCATAACAGGAAATCCCTGGCCAGGGTTGCAGTGATATACTGGTAAGAGTTATCAGTAGTTTCACGAATGTTATGGACCTCATGTCGGCATGACTTATCAAGCTACTGGGGTCTGACGTTTACCACCCCTAGGCGAGATATGCGACATATCAGACGAACAGACTAGACTATACGGTAAGTGTTACTGGATGGATTCACAGGAGTGTGAGCGGGCTTGCTCGTCGATCTTCTGATCGCTCAATACCCGGGTGGCCGTTACGTTTAGCAGACCGCTTGCGGCTTGTGGGTGTTTGATATGATCATCACCTGCTGCCGGCGTATTGACGAATCTTTAGAGTCCTACACAGAGGTTTCCTGGCTCAAGCAAAACGAAATAGGAGCGCATATGAGATATGTGCGGGACCGAGAATAATGCGTGTATGTGATACCGTATTTCATTCTCGCGATGAATGTGTCGAATGGTTGTATGCGATATAACCTAGTTATCGAATCAAGGATTGACTCGATAAGCCGATACATTGGATACTAGCCGGTTATATGCGACATGACCGGATCATTGAATCAAGTGTTGATTTAATGATTTAATGTATAATTATATATTTGATATATTACTTTGCATTAACTAGTATTGGTTCACTTTAAATGGATTTTCTCACTTGAAATGCACAAGTTGTATATGTGATATACTTTTGTGCACAAGATTGTATCATGTTTGATGATACATGCAAACTAGGGTTAGTGTAAAGAATTAAACCATGGTTAAGTTTATGATTAGGGTTTTCTTTTTTCTTACTTATTTATTTATTTATTTTTGGAAAATATGAGAAAAGAATGGTTGCTATTTTTGTTTTTAGTTGAACATTCTTGAAACTTTGACTAAGTCACCATTCTTGTCTCATGCTTAACCCTAACCATATGAACTAACCATAGTACATTCTCTACACTTAACCAAGGGTTAGTAAATGATAAGTATTGATTTATTTATCTAATTTACATAACTTATCATATCATCTTCTTCTTCTTTATCTTCTTCTTCCATGAAGAAAGCTTGCTACATCAATGGTGATTGATGAAAAAGTGTGAGAAATCCAAATCTAAAGTCTACCCACTTCCTATTTCTTCATCCTCTACCTCTTGCCAAGTAGTATAGGGTGTTTCCTTTACAAGTTTTCTTGACTTGGTGAAGTTGGAGCTTGATCTAGCGATGCCTCGACGTAGATCATCTTCGGCATTGTCGTCGATGACCTAGCCCGCTTTTTCTCCGATGAAGCCGACGCTAGAGCCCAAGATACGATTTGGACAGCGAGGGGACTTCATCATAGAGCCTAGGAGGTGGTGGACCAGATCTACAAAGGTTGTAGCCCCTTCCCTTTAGCTATATTTCCGTTTACTTGCTTGCTTCGCCTATACTTCTAGCCAACGATCCGTTCTAGGGTTTCTCGGCACCGTAATTTTTAGAAATTGGCATGGATGATGCCTTGTGAGACCTCACTAGGGTGCCTAGGAACCCTACACGCCCATCATATGGGTCAAGATGCGTATACGCTAGTCTACTCTGGTGTATCGATGCCTTGTCTCGATATACCCTCGACTAGGAACAGTTATAGGATGTACTCATCGACTACCAAGGCCCCACTAGTATGATCTCATCATAGTCCCAGTAGTCGAGTACAGAACCTAAGGGCTTTATCAACATGTGAGAGAAAAACAGTAAACCAATACAGGTCAACATGTTAAGATAAAGTGAAACCAAATAGCATACTATCATGACGAGCAAGAAAGTCATCTCTATATATATCCAAGCATCCATTATAATATACATCATATGTACAACAATGGCCTCTAGGGCATATACATAACTAACATTATCCATATCCAATATGGAGAAACTACTGTGTGACAACCACAGTATAACCGATCGTAGTATATCAATTTCACTTCCTGTAAAGTGCATGTCATCCAAATACCAGGACATCACACCCTACTACCTTCTTAACAGATCCATCTCCTATTCTGATGAACTCAAAGCCTATGACTGTCACATCAAAATAGATGATTTATCTCCGCTATACTTTCTTTAGTCTATAAATAGACACAAGCAACTTGTCCACTATGCTTCCTCTGCTCCCACTGACTACAACAACCCTCTGGCAAAGTCATATATACGTGCACTTCTAAAGCTAGTTTAAAACGATACTATATTCATCCTCCTGCCGGGTCTCATAGTCTAGAACAACAGTAATGGCAAGTTTGGGTAAACCAGAACCTCCCTATCACCGTTTCTGAGAAGACCGAAGTACTTCTTGGGTGCCTGAGGTTACCCACCATATCTGCGAAGTGGCTAATGGAATGTCAAACCCGATTGAATATTTAGGTTCTATTAAATTTTCAGTAATCGTTTGTAGTTCTGGAATTACTTCTAGTTCTACCATACTCCTACTACTATTTTCTGAAAAAGTCCATTTTGCTAAAACTGTGGCGAATCAAGAACAATATCACTATTAATCTTCCAGATAGTAGAAAGTTACCCCTCGTCATAGCCCAGGATAACCCACGAACTGCTATTACTGAAATGTGCTTTGAGTATGTCCAGAGTCTGGTTTTAAGAATAAGCCGGACAACTCCATATACCTTAACATCGTTAAGATATGAACCATTCTATATACAATATAGAAACAGAAGCACTAATTTAATTGGAACCAGATTCAAATCATGCAGCTATCTCCAATGCATGTCAACTAAATAGAGAGAGGCCGATCTGTAAGTCAACGTTACACACCCCACAAGATGCGGGGAGGCGGAATAGGTAAAACAATCATTTTGTTTAAGGCAACATCGACTAACTTTACGGATCTTTGCTAAATCCTAACTAACAAACTATCTAGAAGTGCTAAACTATTATGATAGATGATTATACCTCAAGATACTAGTCCTTCTTGTTCTTTTTGTTCACCTCCTCGTCAGCCTCCTCGATGTAATAGAAGATCCACCCGAGAGTTCCTCCTCCAAGCTTTAACCTCGAACTTGAGGTAACTAAGTGGCTAGGATTGCTAATCCAAGTGACCTAGAAGATATAGAAGTGGATTAAGAATCTATTAGTCTTTCTAACCCTTAGGATCTCAACACATGAGAGGATTAGGGTTATGTTGGAGAAGAGAAGAGCTTGAGGAGAAAGAGTGTGTATGTTAATTATGAATTGAAAATATAACTCATTTGTGTATATCATAAAGCAAAAAAATATCTTGCACAAATATCTTTCATGCTTCATTTAATACAAATGGATGAATCATCTCATGAGTCATGGTTTCAATTAATGCAAATAACACATAAGCTCTCCACCTCATTAAGTTTAATTCACAAATGAATTAAAAATAAATGAGTCACCTTTCTTCTAGAAGCTTCTCGAGTAATTATGAGACTGTCCCTCCCATCCGTATTTACGAAAAACACAGATATACTGAGACTGTATAAATCCTATAATCGAATACTAGAATATGGCTTAAACTAAAGCCCGCTAGTATAATCTGTCCGAACATCTTACATGCACAAGTACACGTATATGTCCGAACCCTGTCGTAAAACCATACGACCTCTATATCATTTCTCCTGAAGCAGGGAAACTCTCTGTGTGGGACTTTAAAGACTCGACACTACGCTGGCAGTGGGTTTAACCACATGCAGCAAGCGGTACTAGCTGTACGTAACGGTCCCCAGGTAGATGTCGATAAGAAGGCCAATGAGGAAACCCATCCGAACTCCTACTGAGCCCGACGTGACAATCTTCGTACAGTCCGGTCTGTTCGTCTAAGACTATCGCATATCGGGCCTAGGGGGCGGCAAACGTCAGTCCCTTAAAAGTGGTATAAGTCATGTCGGAGTGAAGCCCATTACACCTTGAGAAACTACTGGAACACCTACCAGTAAATCTCGCTTGCCCTGGACAGGGACCTTGCGTAATGGCTCTCCAAACACAGCGCGATATCAACTCCCAATACCGGGAGAAACGAATCCTATCTAACCGCCACTGCCTCCAAGTGCTTCGGGACTGCACCCAACTGCTACCTGTTTGCATGACTCCTTTGAGCCGTGGTAGGGTAGCAATCTAAGAACAGTGGGAACACACTCGAGACGAAGCAGCAGTGTTAAGTCAACGGACTAAGCTGTACTCATATCACCTGGGAACTGTTAACTGACGACGGGTATAATACCAACCAATAGTTCCCTGCGAATCCTGTCTGGTATACCCGTAACCCAACGAGCACCTGCATACTATCTCCAGTAAAACGTACTAATGGCTGTGGGACAGACCATTTCCCCTGCTGGGATGAGAAGCGTATACACTAGTCTACTCTGGAGTATCGATGCCCTGTCTCGATAATCCTATGACTAGAGACCTGAAAAAGGATGTGTTTGTAGACTATCCAGCCCCCACTAGTGTGACTGCCATCACAACGCTGGTAATCAAGCAAAGATCCAAAGGGCTCTACTAATATGTATAAGCGATATGTTAAAAGAAACACATGCATATATTAAATTAGAAATAGACCAAGTAGCATACTACCATTTTTAGTAAGACTGTCAATACAATTGTGAATATCCCAAACTTCCATTAAGTAATATACAAACTAGTATGATACAGTAATGGCCTCTAGGGCATAAACACTAATAATCTCCTACTTGCACCAGGGCCATGTACTGGCATATCGCAGACCTATCATCTCGAATAGCCTCTCGAACTGTGTCTGAGGAATGGCCTTAGTGAATGGATCAACAGTGTTATTCTCCGTATCTACTCTCTTCACCTCGATCTTCTGGCAATCTACGATCTCCCTGATCAGGTGATACCGCTTTAAGATGTGTCTGGACTTTTGATGGGACCTGGGTTCCTTCGCTAAAGCTATAGCGCCATTGTTTTCACAATACAGAGGTATTGGATTAACAATGGTAGGAACCACCTGAAGTTCTGTGAGGAACTTCTTCATCCAGATAGCTTCTTTTGCGGCATCGCAAGCAGCTATATACTCCGCTTCCATCGTCAAGTCAGCAACGGTGTCCTGCTTGGAACTTTTCCAACAGACCACCCCTCCATTAAGGGTAAAGACATAACCCGACATGGACTTAGAGTCATCCTTGTCACTTTGGAAGCTGGAGTCAGCAAAGGCCTCGATCTGGAGGACCTTTCCGCTATACACCAAGAACATCTCCTTAGTCCTTCTCAGGTACTTGAGAATGTTCTTTACTGCTATCCAGTGCCTCTCCCCTGGGTTTGCCTGATACCGGCTTACAACGCTCAATGCGTATGCTACATCTGGTCTGGTACATAACATCGCATACATTATATAGCCTACCGCAGAAGCGTAGGGTATAATCGACATGCGAGCCCTTTCCAAATCAGTCTTGGGAGACATCTCTTTGGAGAGGGTGATTCCGTGACAAGCCGGTAGGTTACCGCGCTTAGAATCTTCCATACTGAATTTTTTCAATATGGTGTCTATGTACCTGGATTGCGAAAGTCCCAACATCCTTTTTGATCTATCACGATAGATCTGGATCCCCAGAATGTAGGTGGTATCACTCAGGTCCTTCATAGAGAACTTCTGTGATAAGAATCCTTTGACTGACTGTAGTATAAGAATATCATTTCCTATTAGGAGAATGTCATCCACGTACAAGACGAGGAATACTACAGATCTCCCTACAATCTTACTGTATATGCATGGTTCATTTGGGTTCTTGATAAAGTCGAATTCTTTAACAGTATCATCAAAACAGATGTTCCAACTCCGCGATGCCTGCTTTAGTCTATAAATGGACTTAAGCAACTTGCACACTTTACCGCTGCTCCCACTCTGAATGAATCCCTCTGGCTGATCCATATAGATGCACTCTTCCAAATTTCCATTTAGAAAAGCCGTTTTTACGTCCATCTGCCAGATCTCATAATCGTGGAAGGCAGCAATGGCAAGAAGGACTCGAATGAATTTGAGCATAGCCACTGGAGAAAAGGTTTCGTCATAGTCCAAACCAAGTTTTTGACGAAAACCCTTTGCAACAAGTCTAGCTTTATAGGTTTCAACCTGTCCATCTACACCAATCTTCTTTCTGAAGATCCATTTGCATCCTACGGGTTTTACCCCATCTGGAGCAATGTCCAAAGTCCATACTTTGTTAGTGTACATGGACTCCCTTTCGGTCCGCATTGCATCCAGCCATCTTACCGAGTCGCCGCTCTGAATGGCTTGTTGGAAGCTAGTAGGGCCAGCATTGTTAATGATGTAATCCTCTCGATCCCCGTCTATGAGAAAACCTTAGTATCTCTCAGGCGGATAAGACTGCCTACTACTTCTGCGGATAGGCGCTGGGATGTCCCTTTCTTCTGAAACTTCTGGTTCTACCATACTTTCAGTAACAGCTTATGGTTCTGGAATTTCTTCCAGTTCTATTGCGCTCCCACTCTTCTGATTTTCTAAAAATTCAACTTCCAAGAAGTGGGCATGACGAGAAACAAAAACCTTTTGTTCTTCTGCGTAATAGAAATAATACCCTTTGGAGTTCTTTGGATATCCCACAAACTTACACTGTACTGAGCGTGCCTCGAGCTTGTCCGCATGCTGCTTTTTAACAAAAGCTGGACATCCCCATGTCCTAAAGTATTTAAGACAGGGTTTCTTCCCACTCTACATCCGATATGGTGTGGTAGGCATAGTCTTGGTTGGAACCTGGTTCAAAAGATATGCAGCTGATTCTAGTGCATAACCCCAGAAAAATCGCGGTAACTCAGCCTTACTCATCATGGAATGAACCATATCCAATAGGATTCGATTCCGCCTTTCCGATACACCATTGTGTTGTGGTTTGTATGGAGGAGTAAGCTGAGAGAGAATTCCATTCTCTTTTAAGTATCCCAGGAACTCGGCACTTAAGTATTCACCACCTCGATCAGATCTCAGTGTCTTGATACTTTTGCCTGTCTGTTTTTCCACTTCATTCTTGTATTCTCGGAATTTCTTAAAGGCCTCGGATTTATGCTTCATCAAGAAGATATGTCCATACCTAGAGAAATCATCCGTAAAAGTAATGAAGTAGGAATAACCACCTCTTGCATGTGTAGACATTGGACTGCACATGTCACTGTGTACGAGTCCATAGAGCTCGCTCGCTCTTACTCCGTGTCCAGTAAACGGAGTCTTTGTCATCTTTCCCATGAGACAAGATTCATAAGTAGCATAAGATTGATATTCGAACGGGTTCAAATAACCTTCTCTATGTAACTTAGTCAACCGTGTTTCATTGATGTGACCTAGTCTACAATGCCATAAGAAAGCCTGATTTATTTCCGGAGACTTTCTTTTAAGTGTGTTCTGGACATTGAAAACCTGGACTTGATTTAATACGTATATACCGTCATCTAATGTACCGGACCCAATCAGAACTTGATTTAGGTGGATGTTTACTACATCGCTTACGAATGTAAAATCATATCCCTCTCTCGAAAGTGAGGACACCGATATGATATTACAAGTCAAACTAGGTACATACAAACAGTTACGTAGAATCAATATCTACCCACTTGTCAAACCTAGATGATATTCTCCCACGGATTCAGCGTCTACGCTCATTCCGTTCGCAACTCTGAGAGACAAATCACCTACCCTAATAACTCTACGGTTTCTCAAAGCATGTAATGAATTACAGATATGAGATCCTGCTCTGGTATCTAGTACCCAAGAAGTAGAGTTAATTGACAAACAGTTCTCAATTACAAACACACCCGAGGCCGAAGCCACAACATGCTTCGAATCCTGGCTACTGGCTTCCAAAGCCCTGCAATCTTTCTGCCAATGCCCCTTCCCATAACAATAGGAACATCCCTCCTTCCCTACACCAAGTCCCGAAACTTTTGCTCTTCCCTTTCCTTTTACTTCACTGACACCGTATATCGGCTTTGTGGAGGTCTTCTTCTTTTCACCCTTTGCTTTCGCCCTGGATGTAGAAGAAGAAGGTCCCCCATTAAGCAGAGCGGGTGTCTCCCTGGTTTCTTTCAGGGTGTAAGTAGAGGGTAGGGACTGTGGAAATAAGTCAGCATATGACCCGTTTCCCAACGTGGTCTCCAGGTCCATGAGCTCATCAATATAGCTAGTCATCGTAAGGATGTCGTCCCCTACAGATGACCTGACAGCCAACCTCGCTTGAAGAAATTCGTTCGAGGTCTCATATCTTGCGATACAAGATTGCTCTCCATATAAATCTTTGTAATGGAGGAAGATGGAAACTAAGTCCATCTTCTTGTGCTGCTTCTGGTATACACCATCAACTGAAACCAACACGAGGCACTTGGCATTCGCACTGTCCTTTTCCCTTGTCTGACGGATATTCATATCCGCGACGGTGGGAACTGGACCTGGGACGGCGGAGGCTTGAGTAGTAATAGGGTGGTCCAGCTTGTCACAGGCAATGGATATCTGGACAGACCTTTGCCAGTCATAAAAGTCAGATTCAGTCGACTTGTTATCTAGATGTAACCTAGTCATGGTCACAAGGTCGCTGCAGTTAAGAGAGAGAGAAGAAAACACTTTAGCATGATGCTCTTGCAAGTTTAGTTTGGTTTTTAGTTTATCTAAACTGGATGGCTCCCACTGTTTCTCGAATCCTTCCTCAAACCATAAAAGAAGAATTAGTCAGGACTGATCTCACCATACAATACTTGCTTAACCGTTCAGCCAGGCTAGTATCGGTACTTTGAGGGAGGTTTTACGACGCTTTCGTGAAGTTCCTTAATTAAATAACCAATTTTCTCTAGAGGCATAGCCCCGCTAACACCGTTCTAGACACCTACCTGGTTTATAGCATTGATCGTTAAGTGACGAATCACCCGATAAGTAGCATATACTCACAGTAGGATCTGTTGGAGATAGTGCCCTCAGAGTCAATTATTGGGTCACAGGCACGTGATTGCAATGATTGATGGAGGACCTATCCCGGTAGGACAATCTTACTCGAGATGATAGTATGCTATCTGGTTTACCTTTATCATCGTGTACTGCTTTAGGTGACCTTACAGGTCGCTATTACACGTTGGTAGAGCCCCTAGGATTCTTGCTTGACCACCAGCAGTATGAGGGCGATCATATACGTGGGAGCTGGCAGTCTATAAGCATATCCTTAATTGGTCCCTAGTCGTGAGAGTTTCGAGACAGGGCATCGATTCTCCAGAGTAGACTAGTGTATACAGTCGAGACCCCGACGAGGGGCGGTGGCCGGTCTCACAAGCCACTGGTGTCAGTTGGATCACCTAAGATGTATACAGGTGCTCATTGGGTTAAGAGTACACCGGACAGGACTCACCGGGAACATGCTAGTTGGTCATATACCAGACGTCAGATGGCAGTTCCCTGGTGACATGTGTACAGGTTAGTTCATCGACCTGGGGATCGTCATTTGTCTTGTGTGAGTTCCCACTGTACTTTGATTACTACCCTACCACGGCTCAAAAGAGTCGTGCAAACAGGTTTTAGTTGGGTACAGTCCCGAGCCACATGGAGGCAGTGAGCGCATCTTCAGGAGTTCGTCTCTCCCGGTATTGGGGGTGAGGTCGCGCTGTGTGTAGGAGAGCCATTACACGAAGCCCTCGGTCGAGGCAAGGAGATTTACTGGTAGGTATTCCAGTAGTATCTCAGGGTGTTCTGGGCTACACTCCGACACGACTTGTACCGCTTTTGGGGGTCTGACTTTTACCAACCCCCTAGGTCCGCCATGCGATGCTCATAGACGAACGGACCGGACTGTACGGATATTGTCACTAACAGGCTCAGTAGGGTTGTCAGGCTGGGTTCGCTCACAGACGTCCCTTTTAGTCAATACCTGGTAGCCCGTTACGTATTGGCTTATACCTCTGACGTGCTAGTGGTTAAATCCACAACCAAGGTGTTGACGAGTCTTTAGAGTCCCCCACATTCAGTTACTCAGCTTTCGGGCGAAAAGCTGTAGAGGCCGTATGGAGATATGGCAGGGTCCGATCAGATACGTGCGGTATTGCACGGATCAAGATAGGACAGTTTGTACTACAGGCCGTATGGATATATGGCAGCGTTCGATCAGATACGTGCGGTATTGCACGGATCAGGATCGAACGGATATTACTAGCCGGCTTTGGTTTAAGCCGGATCCTAGTATAGTACAGTGTAGATTTTGTCTCATTGCATTTGTATTTCGGTCGGAATACAAATGCTGGTGTGTATGCACAGTATCGGGATTTTCCTGTAATTTATTACGGGACCAGTTTTCTGGAGTTGCCAGTTTGCTTTCCGTTTCGGCCGATTTCCTTTGTATCGTTCATTGGCCGAAGATTGGTGGAGGAGGGCTTATTTGCATTTGTGCAAATAAGCAATTGTGGAGGGGGTCTTTGCATTTTTGTTGTATCATGATGGTGCACCATCCTTTGACCTTGCTTGACTTTTTGCTTCATGATAGTGTCATGATGGCTTGACCTTTGTTGTGATGATGAGGTTGGTGGAGTATGGCTTTGTTGATAATCATTTCCTTTCATGATATCATTTGACCTCTCTCACTTGTATTATTGTGTGAGAACCTCCCTCATTTTTTGACACTACACACTCTCTCTCCCTCTTCATGTCATGGCCGGCCTTGGCTCTTGGGGGGGCTGTCCAACATTTTGTGTGTGGGATTTTGGTTCATTTCATGTTGCAAAAATCCTACAAGATCAATCTCTAAAGCTCCAAGTATCATTCCTCCACCAAATGGCAATTCCATAACCCCAAAGTGAGACTTGAGTACTACAAATTCTACAGCAAATCTTGGGCACGTCGACTAGCCAGCTTCGTGCCCGAGTTGCCCCGGCATTGAGGTGGGAGCCCGTAAAAGACGTAGGCGATGTGGTGCACTTCCGGCAACAAGGTGGAGACAGGACATTCCGCGGGAGATCGGGACGACGACGAGAAGACCGGAGGACACGGATCAGTCGGTATATCTCTCTTCCCCATCTTGTAGTTAGCTTAGACTAGTTAATGGTTTGATCCGGGTATTAGTGCGCGGTGGTGCCAGTTTATGAAAAATTTAAGTATATCACCGCTTCCGCAATTTGGCCTCGGGATGGAGGCCGGGGCGCCGCCGTGCACTTATAGGATCAAGGTCCAAATATCATCGTATGATAATGCTGAAGGAATCCTATCAACATTATCAAACTCCAAATGGTATGCAACACTAGCAAGTTTCAGTTTCTTTAGAAACTCCCGATGTGGATTTTTGCTCCATGCTCTTATGACCTTGACTAAGGGCCAACAAATCATAAGTCACATGTCAAGTTCTACCCGTCATTATCCAGGTTGATTAGAACCCACCCGTATATACTCTTGACTAAGGGCCAACAAAGTAATACGACTGTCCCAAACCAACGCATCTATCTATGCTACATGTGAACACCCCAGCAGCTACCAATCACTATGTCTTGACTAAGGGCCAAACAAACATAGCTTGAATACTACTGATCATTCATATGAAATGACGGAGGGCTACGAATGGTTTTGGCAAAACCGTGAACGTAGTGAACTTGATATAACCGAAGGAACCTGATAGCTTTTTAAAAGGAGTGGTTAAAACTCCGCAATTAAAAAATTCTACTCTTTTAAAATAACCGAGTGGCTTCTTTTAAAATGTTCCAATGATTCAACTTTGGTTTATTTTCTTTGCATTAATATAATGTGTCCCTTCAATTAACCTATCATTGCAGAAAACAACGAAAATACAACGTCCGCTTATGCCATCCGTATTCACCACTGGGCCCCGTCATTCACCCGTTAGGTTACTTAACTAACGACAGAGCGGGGGCTGGGCTAGCGCGGATGCAAAACATAAGCAACGCCTACTAGATATTATATATAGATATTGTACATTCGTTAGACGCAATAATAGGCATTCATGATCACAGATGAACATATTGGATATACAAGCAATCCACATTTCTTTTGAGTCTGCAGTGAAAGACGGATTACACAATCGTGATGAATAGCCAAACCCCACCCTAGACCCCTACGGGTATGGCAAACTACCCACCAAGTACCCGAAGTGAAGCGGTCTCCCTCAACGACGTGAGTAGGCCACTAAGCACTTCAAAGTATCCGGTAGTTTGTGCACCCCACATTGTGTCTATCCTACGAGCAGAAAACAGTAAATGAAATAATACAACGGTGGCTACAACTTAAACCCGGATGTGTAGGGTTGCTAGGCACGCGCACAAGGGTCTACGAGGCATCAACCATGCCCGATTAAAAAATTAGCCGTGCCGAACAACTCGAATACGGATCTTTAAACTAGAGATTAGGCGAAAACTAACATGCTAAACACTTTAACACTAAGTGAGAGGGATTACAACCTTTGTAGATCCGGTCCTTCACTTCATATGCTCCGTGTTGAGGTCCTTTCGCTGCGATCATCGTGCTCTGGACTCTCGATAGGCTTCACGAAGAGAAAGGTGCAGTCTTGCTTCCGATCTTCGATACAAAGATGATATACCTTGAAGTTTTGTTAACACAAGCTATCACTCATGAAATGATGTGAACACTCTCATCTAAAGGGCAAGGGAAGATGAGAATGATGAAGTAGGATTTTTTGCTCTCTTTATTTATCTTTTTCTCACATATTTTCATCACAAAAATCAAAGCAAGAAAGCTTTGCATGAAGAACTCAAGGAAGAAGAAGAATAGTGATCCATTTCATTTATGATGAATAATGAAAGGATTAATATGATAAATAATGCAACCATGGTTGACTTAACCATTGTAGAGAATTAACCAAGGGTTAGGGTTTGGGTTGAGTTAAGAGTGAGTCACACAAAAATATCTTTATCATGACAAAAAGAAACCTTCTAGAATCTACTAGAAGTGTTAACCCTAATCCAAACCCTAATCATGTTTAAACTCCACTAAACATGTTGCATTAGTTATCATATCATGTTACTACATTATATATCACATATATAATATTTATCGTAACAAAATAAAATAATACAAATAACATATATCGCATATATATCAATGTATTACCCGAGTGAGAAAAAGAATCTTTTAGTGAGATAATATTAGTTAATGTAATTTAATATATCATATATATTATTATACATTAAATTATCGAATCAACACTTGATCCGACAATCCGGATATATCGCATATAACCGACTAATATTTATCCGTACCGATTCATCGAATCAACACTTGATCCGATGACCCGGTTGATATCAAATATCGCGAGAATAGAATACGGTATCTCATATCGTATTATCCTCGGTCCCGCACATATCACATATGTGCTCCTACTCCGTTTTTCCTGAGTCAAGAAACCTCTGTGTAGGACTCTAAAGAATCGTCAATACGCCGGCAGTAGGTGATGATCATATCAAACACCCACAAGCTGCAAGCGGTCAGCTAAACGTAACAGCTACCCAGGTATTGAGCGCTCAGAAGATCAACAAGCAAGCCTGTACATTCTCCTGTGAATCCAAACAGTAACACTCCCATACAGTCCGGTCTCGTCGTCTGATATGTCGCATATCTCGCCTAGGGGTGGTGAACGTCAGACCCCAGTAGCTCGATAAGTCGTGTCGATATGAGGTCTATAACGGTTCGAGAAACTACTGATAACACTTACCGGTAAATCTCAGCAACCCTGGCCAGGGATTTCCGGTTATAGCCAATCGAACACAGCACAACATCAACTCCTTATACCGGGAGAGACGAATCCCCTCCTATCGCTCATTGCCTCCATGTGATTCGGGACTGTACCCAAAAGCCACCTTTTTGCACGCCCTCTTAGACGTGGTATGATGGAAATCAAACCACAGTGGGAATCATACAAGACTCTATGACGATCTCGGGTCAACAGACTACTCTGTACCAGTGTCACCGGAGAACTGCCATCTGACGTGAGGTATAATACCATCTGGGAGTTCTCGGCGAGTCCGTACAGTGTACCCAGTCTCTACTGAGCACCCGTACACCATCCTTGATGTCAAACACCGATGGATATGGGATCATCCATCGCCCATCATATGGGTCAAGATGTGTATACGCTAGTCTACTCTGGTGCATCGATGCCCTGTCTCGATACACCCTCGACTAGGAACAGTTATAGGATATACTCATCGACTACCGTGGCCCCACTAGTATGATCTCATCATAGTCCCAGTAGTCGAGTACATATCCTAAGGGCTTTATCAATATGTAACATAGAGACAATCTGAGTACATGTTAAGATAAAGTACAACCAGATAGCATACTATCATGTTGAGCAAGAAAGTCCTCCCTATATATGTCCTAGCATCCACTACAATATACATCGAATGTACAGTAATGGCCTCTAGGGCATACATATAACTAACAATCTCCCACTTGCACTAGGGCCATCTGTTGTGGTATCACATACCCAACAATTAGCTGTGGTTGAAGTATCTCATACTCAACCGTCCCGTAAAAGTCTCTACTGGGAAAAATGCCTTTGTGAGTGGATCCGCGCTGTCGTCCTCTGTGTCTACTCTCCTAACCTCGATCTCCCTGGAGATCAACCATCTCCATGATCAGGTGATACTGCCTAAGAATTATATCTGGATTTCTGATGGGACTGTAGTTCCTTGGCAATAGCCACAACTCCATTGTCACACAATGGTAGGAACGAAGTTCATCTCATGAACTTATAAATATCCAGACTGCCTCTTTGGTAGTATCCTTGGTAACGATGTATCTTGTCTTTATTGGTCTAGTATGTCACAGTATCTAGCTTGGAACTCTTCCAACATACCGTCCCTCCACTGAGGGTAAAGACAATGCCTGCGACTGACATTCAGTCGTCCTTATCAGCCTGGAACCTTTCCAGTGATTCTCTTCAGGATCGATTGATACCATCTCACTACAACTAGTGAGTGTCCTAACATCCAATTAGATCTATCTCATAGATCCAAAACCCAGGATTTAGGAGGTATCACTTTGATCCTATATGGAGAATCCTTGTGATAAGCGGAGATTGACCGAGCGTAGCATAGGAAACTCCTTCCCTATCAAGAGTATGTCATCCACGTACTCTACGAGGATCACCACCATACTCTCTACTACCTTTTCGTATATACAAGGTTCATCTACCATTTTGATGAAGTTAAACTCTTTGACTACCACATCAAAACAGATGTTCCAACTCCGCGATGCCTGTTTTATCATATAAAACATCTTGCAAACGTTTCCGCTGCTCCCACTGTCTACGAAGCCCTCTGGCTGTGTACTTATAGACGCTCTCTTCTAAAACATCACTTAGAACAGCAGTCATGACACCCAACCACCAGATATCGTAGTCATGGTATGTAGCCGTGGCAAGTAGGATCTGGATGGACTTAAGCATAGATCCTTAGAAAAGGTTTCAACATAATCCATACCTGGTCTATGATGCAAACCTTTAACAAGTCTAGCTTTGAAAGTCTCAACTTTTCCATGTACACCAAGTAATCTTCTCAAGATATACTTGCTCCTGATGGGGATTTAACCCTTCAGATAAAGCAACCAAAGTCCATACTTTGTTGGTGTATAAGGATTCCATCTCAGATCGATAAGCACCCAGCCATTCTTACAGAGTCCCACTCCTGATGGCCAGCTCGAAACTAGTTGGGTCATCATCTCATGATGCAATCCTCGCTCCCACTGTCATAGAGAAACCGAAGTATCTCTCAGGTGGGTGAGGAACCCTACTAGATCGGCGGAGAGGCTGAGGTTCGTTGGAAACTATTGAATCCTTTGGTTCTACCAAATCATCAGCGGCATTTTGTATAGCTGGAACCTTTCCAGTTGTACATAACAGACCTTGCCTCAAGCTTGTCCGGATTTTGCTTTTTAGACATAGGCCGGACAACCCCAAATCTTAACAAACTTAAGATATTGGCTCTTCCCTTTCCATATCACATATGAAGTGGTAGGCAACTGATTTGATTTGAACCCTATTCAATAGGTATGCAGCTTCTCAAGCGCATAACACCCAAAAGGAAATAGGAAACTCAGTAGTACTCATCATAGAGCACACCATATCAAATAGGGTGCTATTGCTCCGCCCCGATACACCGACATGCTGTGGTGTATTCGAAGGAGTAATGCTGAGAGAGAATCTCATTCTCCTTTAGAATAGTCCAGGAATTCCGTGCTCAAGTATTCTCCTCCTTGATCTCATCAAAGGACATAATACTTATACCCGTATTTTGGTTCTCTACTTCTAACTTATATTCTGTGAATATATCAAAAGGTTTGGACTTGTGTTTCAGCAGGAACATATGTCTGAATCTTGAGAGATCATCAGAGAATGTAATGAAGTACGAAGAACCGGTCTTGGCATGTGTAGACAGGGGACCTTTCATACATCAACATGTATCAATCCCAAGAGTTCACTAACTCTTTCTCTGTTTCCAATAAACAGAGCTGTGATCATCTTATCTTTATGACATGACCGGCAAGTTTCACAAGATGTAAATTCAAACTAATTTAAATATGCATCTAAATGTAACTTCAGCCAGTCGGGTCGCATTGATATGACCTAGTCTACAATGCCTCAAGAAGGATTCATTCATTTCTGAACTTTTCCTCTTGTGTATGTTCCTTATACTAAGAACTGTAGTTTGATTTAGAACGTCAATGCTTTTAGATAACGTGCCTGAACCGATCAACTCTTGATATAGGAAATGTTCAAAACATTATCCAACAATACAAAATTTTATCATTTCTTTACTAATAAAGAGACTGATATGATTTTTTATATCAGGTTCGGTATCTAATAGCATTTGTTCAGAATCAATGTATTCAGGTAATACAGGGTGATAGTGACCAACAGACTTGGCTGCAACACTTGCACCGTTTTCTGTCTCATGAAACTTATCACCCGTTCTCAGTTCTCTACCTATCTGTAGCCCATGTAACATATTACATATGCGGGATCCTGATCTGGTATCACATACCCAGGACGTAAAGGATACTGAGAAACAGTTCTGTATAATGAACACACCCGAAGAAGATGCATCAACATGCACTTTCCTCGTTTGGGCGGCACGGGAAATCTGGTATTCCCCAATTTTCTGCTCTGTCTTATAACAATTATAAGTTGGAGCGGGACCAACGTTCCCCAGCTCAGTATAACAAGCGGGTTCGGTCAATATATCCGTTTTATTATCTTTATTAAGGCGTGATATGGTCGCTACCTGGAGAGAGAGAGAAGAAAACACTCAGCGTATGCTCTTGCAAGATTAGATTGGTTATCTAATATATCTAATCAGGATGTCTCCCACTGTTTTAATCAAATCTTCCTTCAAACCCTAAAAGGAAAGACTAGCCGGGATTAATTACACGCTACAAGTTTGCCAATCTTTCAGCCAGGCCAGTGTCGGTACTTTGAGAGAGGTCCCCCGTGCTTTCGCACGAACCTAATTAATGTAAACCTCGTTTTCCCAGAGGCGTAACCCCGTTAACACCTTTCTAGACACCAACTTGATCGACTAATTGTAATGTGTAAAACTCTCCCAGGAGTAACTCTTACTCGCAGCGGGTATCGGGATCCAACTATCTCATAGAAGGTATGCAATCTCATTGCAAATTTCAACACTTGAAATTCCCAATAATATTTTACCCCTAGCGTCCTATGACCTTGACGAAGGCCAAACTACCCATAGTCCGCTAGTCAAGTTCAACCCGTTCATTTCTTGATTGAATTAAACCCACCCGCACGACCCTTGACGAAGGCCAAACTACGCCGTACGAATACCCTAATCCAATCGCATCATATGCTAGCAGATAAGCACTAGTCAGCTACCGTACACTACGCTTTGACGGAGGCCAAACTACCGCAGCACGAATACTAACTAGTACTTATCTGAAATGATGGAGGGCTACGACAGGTTTTAAGAAAACCCTTTGCGCAATGAACTTGATATCGTTGTAGAATCGAGTGATTTTAAATGGAGTGTTTTTGAGGATTTTCTAGTTTTGCTAAAAGGGTCACTCCCGGTGAAGGGATCGTCGGCCCTTTCCTCATCGAATAAGGTGCAGGATATATCATATATACCGCTGTGCAAAGCAAGAACTATAGAAGCAATCAAAAGACAAACCGAGTTTGTAGCATCTGCCAGTTATTGCTAAAGGAGTCACTCCCGGTGAAAGGATCTCGGTCCTTTCCTTATCGAATAAGGTGCAGGATGTTCTACAAGGAACACCGTGATGCAAAGCAAGAACTAGAGCTACCGGTTTTTATTAAACAAGTTTCTACAACATCTTAGGTTTCTTTTATTTCATTAATCTCATTAATGAAGTCCCATTTTATTTTGCTTCACAAGCATCTCTTTTGAAACGAAATCTGCAATATAACATATATCTCATATATATAATATAAACATTCGTCTCAGGCAGTAATATGATCTCATCACAGAACATTGCAGCAGAAGAACATATATGAAATATTGGATATAGTAGGACGTCCGTGTTTTCAATACGAGCCTGTATAAAACACGGATTCCACGGTCGCGACGAATAGCCAAACCCACATCCCTAGACCCCTACGAGAGCGGCAAGCAACACTGCCAATTCTAGGGTTAGGAGACCCGGTCTCGACTCCTCGAGATGGTCTCCCACTGTACCCTAAAACCCGGTTACTTGTGCTCCCCGCCTTAGGTCTACCTAATGCGGAAAAGTAAATAATATACAACGGTGACATCTTCCGCTACCTGGAAGTGCCCCAATAAAAGAATATTACATACAAATGAATTTTACATGAATGAAAAAGAAAAACTCTCATCTCACATAAAACCCCCGGCTATTCAAAACGCGACGATCCAATATAACATATCACAGCAACACATAATATCTCATATCATCAACGTAAGCAAGTATGCGTATCCCGATTGTCGTTGATGTATAGCAACGAAGCCGGTGATACACCACATACTACGCTTACGGTCACAGAAAAGAAAGTGTAAAACTACAACAGTTGGAATCCGCAACTTCCTTAGACATCGCATGCCTAACCAAATGAATTCATTTAGACATCGCATGCCTAACAATTATAAACCCCGCATTTTAGTCTCATTTATCGAAAACTCTTTTCAATATCAAGTCGGGAAATTCAACAAGATTCCCGATGTCCTGATCGAATGCTCGTCGTAAACTTTAGTAGACGGCCGCATCCCCGGATGCCGTCGACAAAGTGCACTAAGGCGGAACACCGCTGACGCGAGCACCCGAACGGATGCTTTCGGCGACGGGGTTCTCCTACAGTCACTTGGTCGGGGCTATGGGGCGTAGTGTAAGTGCACGGCGGCACCCCGTCCGTCAATCCGACGGCCAAATGCGGAAGCGGTGATAAACTTTAATTTTTCTTGAACTGGCAAACCGCCGCGCACTAATACCCGGATCGAACCATTAATTAGTCCTAGCTAACTACAAGAAAGGGAAGAGAGATATACCGACTGATCGAAGTCCTCCGGTCTTCTCGTCGTCGTCCCGATCTCCCGCGGAATGTCCTATCTCCACCTCGTCGCCGGAAGTGCACCACATCGCCTACTTCTTTTACGGGCTCCCACCTCAATGCCGAGGCAACTCGGGCACGAAGCTGGCTAGTCGACGTGCCCAAGATTTGCTGTAGAATATCTAGTGAGCAAGTCTCAATTTGGGATAGTGGAGGTTGCCATTGGTGGAGGGATTGAACTTGGAGCTTTTGAGATTGATCTTGTGGGAATTTTGCAACATGAAATGAGCCAAAAAACCCACACTCAAAATTTGGACAGCCTCCATGCATAGTGGCCGGCCATCTTGGTGAGGGGGAGAGTGAGAATGAGGGAGTAGTGTGATAGAATGAGAGAGCCATCCAATAATACAATGGAGAGAGAGAGAAGGCTATCATGCAAAAAGAATCATCACAAAATCAAAACCCACACTCAACCACAAACATCATCAATCATCATGTCCTACAAAAGTCAAGGCATGATGAAGCTAGAAGTCAAGGTCAAGGAAAAGCTATCATGATACAAATATATGCAAAGACCCCCTCCACAAATGCTTATTTGCAACAATGCAAATAAGCCCTCCTCCACCAATCTTCGGCCAATGAATGATACAAAGGAAATTGGCCGAAACGGAAAGCAAACTGGCAACTCCAGAAAACTGGTCCCGTAATAAATTACAGGAAAACCCCGATATTCTGCATACACACCCGCATTTGTATTCCGACCGAAATACAAATGCAATGAGACAAAATCTACACTGTACTATACTAGGATCCGGCTTAAACCAAAGCCGGCCAGTAAAATCCGTTCGATCCTGATCCGTGCAATACCGCACGTATCTGATCGTACCCTGCCATATATCCATACGGCCTATAGTACAAACTGTCCGATCCTGATCCGTGCAATACCGCACGTATCTGATCGGACCTTGCCATATCTCCATACGGCTTCTACAGCTTTTCGTCCGAAAGCTTGAGTAACTGAATGTGGGGGACTCTAAAGACTCATCAACACCTTGGTTATGGATTTAACCACTAGCACGTTAGAGGTATAAGCCAATACATAACGGGCTACCAGGTATTGACCAAAAGGGACGTCTGTGAGCGAACTCAGCCTGACACCCTACTGAGCCTGTCAGTGACAATATCCGTACAGTCCGGTCCGTTCGTCTATGAGCATCGCATAGCGGGCCTAGGGGGTTGGTAAAAGTCAGACCCCCAAAAGCGGTACAAGTCGTGTCGGAGTGTAGCCCAGAACACCTTGAGATACTACTGGAATACCTACCAGTAAATCTCCTTGCCTCGGCCGAGGGCTTCATGTAATGGCTCTCCTAGACACAGCGCGACCTCACCCCCAATACCGGGAGAGACGAACCCCTGAAGATGCGCTCACTGTCTCCATGTGGCTCGGGACTGCACCCAACTAAAACCTGTTTGCACTACTCCTTTGAGCCGTAGTAGGGTAGTAATCAAAGTACAGTGGGAACTCACACGAGACAAATGACGATCCCCAGGTCGATGAACTAACCTGTACACATGTCACCAGGGAACTGCCATCTGACGTCTTGTATATAACCAACTAGCATGTTCCCGGTGAGTCCTGTCCGGTGTACTCATAACCCAATGAGCACCTGTATACATCTTAGGTGATCCAACTGACACCAGTGGCTTGTGAGACCGGCCACCGCCCTTCGTCGGGGTCTCGACTGTATACACTAGTCTACTCTGGAGTATCGATGCCCTGTCTCGAAACTCTCACGACTAGGGACCATTTAAGGATGCACTTATAGACCCCAGCTCCCACTTATATGATCGCCCTCATACTGCTGGTGGTCAAGCAAGAATCCTAGGGGCTCTATCAACGTGTAATAGCGACTTGTCAGGTCACCTAAAGCAGTACACGATGATAAAGGTAAACCAGATAGCATACTATCATCTCGAGTAAGACTGTCCTACCGGGATAAGTCCTCCATCAATCATTGCAATCACGTACCTGTGACCTAATAATTGACTCTGAGGGCACTATCTCCAACAATCTCCCACTTGCACTCAAGGCTAATTATTGCGATGTCGCATACTCACAGCCTGTGTGATACCGAACACCCAACTCCTCTATTAGTCAGTCTCACAAAGCTCGTTTGCGAAACTACTGCGTTCGAGGAATAGGCTTAGTGAGTGGATCGGCCTAGATGTTTCTTTCTATGTCTCTCTATATCTCAAGTTCGCGGAGAAACCCATCTCCCGAAATGAGCAATACCTGTCTTAGAATGTGTCTGGATGTCTGATGGGACATAGCTCATAAATGAACTCCAAATCCAAACTTCTTAGACTGTATTGTCTACTGAACTCAATCAGTATCCTGCGCCATGTCACCCTCAGCATTGCCTTGGACCACCTGTCCAAGGTACTGCCCCTCATCAGAAGGAAAACTATAACTCTGACAACCTCCTTGTCTTCCAGGTCACCTTGGAAGCCTGGAATGATAACTGTCTCCTGCATGAGGCTGTCGTTATCATATCCCTAGAACATCCACTTATGTTCTATAACTGCTTCCGATTGTTTCTCCAGGATTGGATCAATGCCAACTTATTGCATCTAGTGCAAGAACAACATCTGGTGTGGTACTTGACATCTCATGATTGACTCAATTGCCTGAGCAAGTGATCTGCCAATCATGCACATCCCTCTCCCCTTTAGTCTGTAAGACACCTTTAGAGAGGGTGACCCCTTTACCTGCAGGCACACTACCGTGCTAGGAGTCGTCCATTCTAAATACTCTTAGAATGCTGTCTTAGTACCCTTAATTGGGAAACCACCCAAATCTAGATCTAAAACCATAGATCTAGTAACCAGAATGTCTGATGTAAAATCCATTTCCTTTGTGGAGAAACCACTGTGTGACGACCAAAGTGTAACCAATCGTAGTTTAGGAATATCACTTCCTACTCTGTGTATGTTATCCAAATACCAGGACATCACACCCTACTACCTTCTCAACAGATCCATCCCCTATTCTGATGAAGTCAAACCCATGACTGTCATGTCAGAAACAGATGATCTATCTCCGCTATATCTGCTTTAGTCTATAAATAGACATAAGCCACATGTCCACCAATGCTTCCGCTGCTCCCACTGATTACGACAACCCTCTGGCAGAGTCATATAGACGTACACTTCTAAAACTAGTTTAGAACGACGCTATACTCATCCTCCCGCCGGGTCTCGCAGCCTGGAACAACAGCAATGGTAATTGTGGGTAAACAAGAACTTCCCTGTCACCGTCCTTGAGGCTACCGTAGTACCTCTCGGGTGCCTGAGGTTACCCACCGTATCTGCGGAGTGGCCAATGGAATGTCAAACCAGATTGAATTTTTAGGTTCCTATCAAATCTTCAGTAATCGTTTGTGGTTCTGGAATCACTTCCAGTTCTACCATACTCCCACTACTGTTTTTCTGAAAAAATCCATTTTTTAATAAAACTGTGGCGAGTCTAGAACAATATCGCTATTGTTCATCCAGATGGTAGAAAGTCAACCCTCGTCATAGCCTGGGTCAACCCACAAACAGCCATTACAGAAACGTGCCTTGAGTTGTCCAGTGTCTGGTTTTAATCATAAACCGGACAACTCCCCGTACCTTAACATCGTTAAGATATGAACTGTTCTATATCCAATATAGAAACAGAGGCACTGATTTAATTGAACCAGATCCAAATCATGCAGCTGTCTCCAGTGCATGTCAACTAAATGGAAAGAGGCCGATCAGCGTTACTCAACTTAGGAACGCTTCCAATTATGAATAACCTGAAAGAGAAGCAAAATCTCTTATTATTACTATCAACTGAATACCATGCACAAGTGTCTACATCTTCGATTGCTTTGAAGAATCCCGATACTTGCTACACCTGGTTCTCTACTCTATTCAAATACCTATAACTTCTCAAAATTCAGACCCTGTGTTTCCGCGAAACACCTGTCTAAAAACTAGAGAAGTCATAAGTAAACCGAATATAGTACGAGGACCAACCCCTCTGTCCTGATGGACCCTGGACAACATACAATACTCTGTATAAGTCCCTTGAGTCTGATAACTCATTCACTGTGTGTCGTAGGTTGAAAACTGTACTTATGGTTAAGAAGAATTACACTGCTGTTTAATGCTCCTAACCTAACCATCCACTGATATAGGTAAATATCACAGACATAATTTCAAAAAGGTATATCTTACTCTATGAAAATAGACGTACAGATATATCAATTTGAAATTGGTGCATGACAGCGGATATTCAAAACCAAATATTTGCCGTCTGGCAAACAACCTAGGTGACTTCCTCAAATATCACCGATTACAACGAATCCCGATATAATGAGGATGATCACCCAATTCCCAATAACTTACTCCCACTCATCATCTGTAAAACCATACTGATGTGAGAATCAAACCTGGTAAATACATACCCTGGAGTAAGTATCTAATCGGGAAATCAGTTTTCTTTTAACAGTACACAGTGAAACTGAAACATTGAAATGTCTCGATGGGGTATCCTGGTATTCCTAGTAATGCCTCTTCCATTATCCAGATTCACAACTGTAACCATGTAATTCTTTGCCACCTCTCCAAATCCCTTCATATGTCTTTAGTCTTTACCTTCTGCACACCCCTTAGGCCAAATGGTTTTCTTCCTTCCCTACCGTTCGGTACCAGCCTATAGTTTGGAAGAAGACTATCCAATAAGCATAATGGGTGTACTGTCCTAATCCTAGGAGCACTCGCAATGCGAGAGAAGGTGAAGACAAAAGACAACCTGAATAAATCTTATTCCTATTTCTCCTGAACCAGAATCCATCCCCGAACTGGAACAAGTTCCTTTCGAGTTCGTATATAACCATACGATGGAATATCCAATAAACTGTGGATCTTCGTAGTGATACGGAGTGTCCTGGAGAAATACAAAGGTGAAGTGGGAGTGGTAATGAAATACTTGGTTTGGTCGTGAATATCAGTCGCAATTTACTTTGCCCTCCTTCTAATCCCTTTCTTTGTCTTAACTTAATACCTTCTGTACACCATCGTTATGCTAATTGGTTTTCTTCATTCCCCACCGGTCGGCACCAGCCTAAGGTTTGGAAGAAGACTATCCAATTTGCATAATAGGCGTACTACCCCTAAATCAAGGAGTACTCATAACCTGAGAGAAGGTAAAGAGAAAAGACAACTGAATAATCCTATCCGTTTTCTTCAGAACCGGAAATCATCCTCGAATAAATCTCTTCGAGTTCGTATATAACCATACGATGGTTTTGTCCAATGGAAGTGGACGTTCGTAGTAATACGGGGTGTCCTGGAGAAAAAGGGTAAAAGTAGGAGTGGCAATGAGGTTTGCAACTCTGACAATCCAAAAGCCAATGTTTAAGAAGGTTCGGTCAACTTGGTTACTGAGTCATAGTCTTAGGGTCGGGTCAATGGTCGCTGCCAAAGAGAGAGAGAAAAGAAACACTCAGCGTGCACTCTAACCTAGATCAGAATGGTTAGCAATTTATCTAATCTGGAAACCTCCCACTGTACCTCAAATTCTCCTCCAAACCTGAAAGAAGAATTAGTCGGGGTCACCCGAGGAGTAAACTAACTCATCAGTGGGAATCGGGACCCAACTATCATCGCATGATAACGTGACGGAATCCGCTCACGTCATCACACTCCAGAAGGTATGCGCATATCTGGCAAGTTTCAGTTCTTTTGAAACTCCCGATGTGATTTCTACCCCATGCTCTTATGACCTTGACTTTGGCCAACAAATCATAAGTCACATGTCAAGTTCTACCCGTCATTCTCCAGGTTGATTCGAATCCACCCGCACAAGCCCTTGACTTTGGCCAACAAGGCTATACGACTGTTCCAAACCAACGCATCTATCTATGCTGCATATGAATAACCAACAGCTACCAAACACTGTGCCTTGACTTTGGCCAACAAACACAGCTTGAATACTGTTGACTATCCATATAAAACGACGGAGGGCTACGAATGGTTTCTGGCGAAAACCTTTAACGTAAAGAACTTGATATCGTTGGAGGAACTGATAGCTTTTAAAAATATAGTGATGAAAACCTTTGCTAAAGAGGTCACTCCCGGTGAAGGGATCTCGGCTCTTTCCCCGTAGAATGAGGTGCAGGATATTCCAACTGAATACCACGGTGCAAAGCAAAAGTAAACGGCTATAGTGAAGTCATTGCCCTGACGCAAACTTTTGTCCAAGGGGTCACTCCCGGTGAAGGGATCTCGGCCCTTGCCTCGTCGACTGAGGAGCAGGATATTCCAACTGAATATCACGATGCAAAACAAAAGTGAACGTCCTTGCAATAACAGCTTTTTGAAAAGTGTTCCAACAACATCATATTAGGTTTGTTTTTAACTTGCATTGATCCGAATCAACGCAGTCCCATCAATTAATCACACCACAAAGAACGAAAATAATATGACGTATGTATATGCCATCCGCATTCGCCACTGGGTCCCGTCATTACCCGTTAGGTTAGCTAACTAACGACAGAGCGGGGACTGGACTAGCGCGGATGCAAAACATATACAATATCTACTAATATATATACCAATATATTATATTCGCTCAAGGCATGATAAAAAATGCAACACCACAGAAATGTACAACATCACAGAAACAATACAGATATCTGGGATCCCCGGGTTTCACAGAGCCACTACTGAAACCCGACGTTCCCCTGGTCGTGTGGATAGCCTGTGCAATGAAATCCTAGACCCCTACGGGCGCGGCAAGTCACCCGCCAAAACCTGAAGCGAGGCAGCCCCCTTCAGCAACGTGAATGGACCACCCAGCACTTCACGGAATCCGGTAACTTGGGCACCCCTCCTGGGTCAACCTGTACCCCCTACGAGTGCGGCGAATAGCCCGCCAATCCTAGAGTGAAGCCCCCTCCGTCTCAATGCCATGAGATGCGGGCTTGTTGCCCTCTAGAACCCGGCTATTCGTGCACCCCACCGCGGGGTAATCCTAGTACAGAAAGTAAAATATACATACAACGGGTACATCGACCACAACCTGGTCGTGCCCCAAAAGAATAATACAAACAGGCAGTGACGGCAGTCCACACGTCGGACGCTCGCCCCGCAATATCAAATGTACATAATACAACAAAACTGTACTAGCATTGCATCCAGGCTATCCCCCACGACCGATCCGCAACATCACAGCAAAAACAGAACATCAACGTGAAAGTCACGTTCGCAAATCCGTCTAACCGGGCTATAGCAGTTAGACCGGATTTACCGATCAAGTGACATTCACGGTCGCAGATATAATGTAAATACTGTGAAATAATGTGTTTAAAATATCCGATCAATCAAATTTTAACAAGTGGGCCCCAAAGCATTACTGTAGCAGATCAAGAAATTCTGGGCCCAATGTTATTATTCCAAAACCCCTAAAATCACCCCAGAAAGCTACTGTAGAAATTTGGTGCAGGGAACCCAAAATAGTGCGGCGGAACCGCGGCCCAAAGGGGTGTTTGGCCGCGGTTCCGCGCTCCTACAGTGGAGTTATTGCATCGAATTTTCACAGAACTCTTATTTTTTCTAGTAGATCACTTTTCTGTAACCTGAAAAAAATTTCGACACCAAAAATTTTCAACAGAAAACTGATGTGAACTAAAATGCAGATTTTGGAATTTTGGTCGATCGGAAATGTAAACACATTACACAAAGCTAGACTAGGTTAATGGCGAGGCTCTGATACCACTGTAAGTGCACGGCGGCGCCCCGGCCGTCAATCCGACGGCCAAATGCGGAAGCGGTGATAAACTTTAATTTTTCTTGAACTGGCAAACCGCCGCGCACTAATACCCGGATCGAACCATTAATTAGTCCTAGCTAACTACAAGAAAGGGAAGAGAGATATACCGACTGATCGAAGTCCTCCGGTCTTCTCGTCGTCGTCCCGATCTCCCGCGGAATGTCCTATCTCCACCTCGTCGCCGGAAGTGCACCACATCGCCTACTTCTTTTACGGGCTCCCACCTCAATGCCGAGGCAACTCGGGCACGAAGCTGGCTTGTCGACGTGCCCAAGATTTGCTGTAGAATATCTAGTGAGCAAGTCTCAATTTGGGGTAGTGGAGGTTGCCATTGGTGGAGGGATTGAACTTGGAGCTTTTGAGATTGATCTTGTGGGAATTTTGCAACATGAAATGAGCCAAAAAACCCACACTCAAAATTTGGACAGCCTCCATGCATAGTGGCCGGCCATCTTGGTGAGGGGGAGAGTGAGAATGAGGGAGTAGTGTGATAGAATGAGAGAGCCATCCAATAATACAATGGAGAGAGAGAGAAGGCTATCATGCAAAAAGAATCATCACAAAATCAAAACCCACACTCAACCACAAACATCATCAACCATCATGTCCTACAAAAGTCAAGGCATGATGAAGCTAGAAGTCAAGGTCAAGGAAAAACTATCATGATACAAATATATGCAAAGACCCCCTCCACAAATGCTTATTTGCAACAATGCAAATAAGCCCTCCTCCACCAATCTTCGGCCAATGAATGGTACAAAGGAAATTGGCCGAAACGGAAAGCAAACTGGCAACTCCAGAAAACTGGTCCCGTAATAAATTACAGGAAAACCTCGATACTGTGCATACACACCCGCATTTGTATTCCGACCGAAATACAAATGCAATGAGACAAAATCTACACTGTACTATACTAGGATCCGGCTTAAACCAAAGCCGGCCAGTAAAATCCGTTTGATCCTGATCCGTGCAATACCGCACGTATCTGATCGAACCCTGCCATATATCCATACGGCCTATAGTACAAACTGTCCGATCCTGATCCGTGCAATACCGCACGTATCTGAGCGGACCTTGCCATATCTCCATACGGCTTCTACAGCTTTTCGCCCGAAAGCTTGAGTAACTGAATGTGGGGGACTCTAAAGACTCATCAACACCTTGGTTGTGGATTTAACCACTAGCACGTTAGAGGTATAAGCCAATACATAACGGGCTACCAGGTATTGACCAAAAGGGACGTCTGTGAGCGAACTCAGCCTGACACCCTACTGAGCCTGTCAGTGACAATATCCGTACAGTCCGGTCCGTTCGTCTATGAGCATCGCATGGCGGGCCTAGGAGGTTGGTAAAAGTCAGACCCCCAAAAGCGGTACAAGTCGTGTCGGAGTGTAGCCCAGAACACCCTGAGATACTACTGGAATACCTACCAGTAAATCTCCTTGCCTCGGCCGAGGGCTTCGTGTAATGGCTCTCCTAGACACAGCGCGACCTCACCCCCAATACCGGAAGAGATGAACCCCTGAAGATGCGCTCACTGCCTCCATGTGGCTCGGGACTGCACCCAACGAAAACCTGTTTGCACGACTCCTTTGAGCCGTGGTAGGGTAGTAATCAAAGTACAGTGGGAACTCACACGAGACAAATGACGATCCCCAGGTCGATGAACTAACCTGTACACATGTCACCAGGGAACTGCCATCTGACGTATGGTATATGACCAACTAGCATGTTCCCGGTGAGTCCTGTCCGGTGTACTCATAACCCAATGAGCATCTGTATACATCTTAGGTGATCCAACTGACACCAGTGGCTTGTGAGATTGGCCACCGCCCCTCGTCGGGGTCTCGACTGTATACACTAGTCTACTCTGGAGTATCGATGCCCTGTCTCGAAACTCTCACGACTAGGGACCATTTAAGGATGCACTTATAGACCCCAGCTCCCACTTATATGATCGCCCTCATACTACTGGTGGTCAAGCAAGAATCCTAGGGGCTCTATCAACGTGTAATAGCGACTTGACAGGTTACCTAAAGCAGTACACGATGATAAAGGTAAACCAGATAGCATACTATCATCTCGAGTAAGACTGTCCTACCGGGATAAGTCCTCCATCAATCATTGCAATCACGTACCTGTGACCTAATAATTGACTCTGAGGGCACTATCTCCAACACGTAGCTGTCTATTAAGTTTATCCGGCGAGTATCCGCGTACACTACGTGATTGCGACGGACTTTTGATCACATCAAAATTCCGTAGCAACCGATCAACTGAGACTGAACTGCTAGATTTATAACATTCAAATTAGTTATCTCATAACTACATGTGGATTCTAAATATTGTATCACATTCCAGATAAATAGACAAAGTTAAACTTTCCGATCGAATAATCAAACACCCAAGATTTCCCCAATTTATCTCAACACTTGAAATCAGTTTAAAAAACATCCATCTCATGCTACAGTACCAATGGTCCAGCCGTAGAAGGGTCAAGCCAACGCCTCACATGTGGCACGCCGTACTGCCCCAAACCCTAAGGTTCAAAAGACAGTTCAAGACGGTCACATAATCGAGTTAAGGTTTGTTGTCTTCTAGAGGGTCCAGCGCGTTACTTGCATGACTTAGAACGTTCTTAAACACGAGGAAAAATCCAACTTTTGAAAAAATTTCCGACAGGGGAAAAAGTGAGTTATTGATATCCGTTCGAACTTTTTAACAGTTTCTAAAAGTTATCCGGACAAACCATAGACAAAATTAGACAATCCGATCGAAAAATCGAATCCCCAAAACAACCCCAGAAAAACTCAACTGTTGAGTAAAATATAAAAATTTCCAGAAGACTCAGCACTTCAAGACAAGAATTACTGTGCAAGCCACGTGGTGTAGCTCACCAAAACGGCCGCGGAACCACCGCGAAACCCAGGGTGGGGCCGCGGTTCCGCGGCTGTTTTGTCGAGTTAGCATCACGTGCTTCACAGTAACTCATAGAATTCCCTGCTGAATTTTTTGGCAATTTTTAATTCACAAAAATCCAAATTTTCAGAAAATTTCCAGAGAAGGGTTATATCGGGTTTTCCGGGTTCGATCGGACTTTAAACATCGTCTAGACTTCGCCTAAAGCTCTAGCTTGGCTCTGATACCACTGTAGGGTTGCTAGGCACGCGCACAAAGGTCTACGAGGCATCAACCATGCCCGATTAAAAAATTAGCCGTGCCGAACAACTCGAATACGGATCTTTAAACTAGAGATTAGGCGAAAACTAACATGCTAAACACTTTAATACTAAGTGAGAGAGATTACAACCTTTGTAGATCCGGTCCTTCACTTCATATGCTCCGTGTTGAGGTCCTTTCGCTGCGATCATCGTGCTCTGGACTCTCGAGAGGCTTCACGAAGAGAAAGGTGCAGTCTTGCTTCCGATCTTTGATACAAAGATGATCTACCTTGAAGTTTCGTTAACACAAGCTATAACTCATGAAATGATGTGAACACTCTCATCTAAAAGGCAAGGGAAGATGAGGATGATGAAGTAGGATTTTTTGCTCTCTTTATTTATCTTTTTCTCACATATTTTCATCACAAAAATCAAAGCAAGAAAGCTTTGCATGAAGAACTCAAGGAAGAAGAAGAATAGTGATCCATTTCATTTGTGATGAATAATGAAAGGATTAATATGATAAATAATGCAACCATGGTTGACTTAACCATTGTAGAGAATTAACCAAGGGTTAGGGTTTGGGTTGAGTTAAGAGTGAGTCACACAAAAATATCTTTATCATGACAAAAAGAAACCTTCTAGAATCTACTAGAAGTGTTAACCCTAATCCAAACCCTAATCATGTTTAAACTCCACTAAACATGTTGCATTAGTTATCATATCATGTTACTACATTATATATAACATATATAATATTTATCGTAACAAAATAAAATAATACAAATAACATATATCGCATATATATCAATGTATTACCCGAGTGAGAAAAAGAATCTTTTAGTGGGATAATATTAGTTAATGTAATTTAATATATCATATATATTATTATACATTAAATTATCGAATCAACACTTGATCCGACAATCCGGCTATATCGCATATAACCGACTAATATTTATCCGTACCGATTCATCGAATCAACACTTGATCCGATGACCCAGTTGATATCAAATATCGCGAGAATAGAATACGGTATCTCATATCGTATTATCCTCGGTCCCGCACATATCACATATGTGCTCCTACTCCGTTTTGCCTGAGTCAAGAAACCTCTGTGTAGGACTCTAAAGAATCGTCAATACGCCGGCAGTAGGTGATGATCATATCAAACACCCACAAGCTGCAAGCGGTCAGCTAAACGTAACAGCTACCCAGGTATTGAGCGCTCAGAAGATCAACAAGCAAGCCTGTATATTCTCCTGTGAATCCAAACAGTAACACTCCCGTACAGTCCGGTCTCGTCGTCTGATATGTCGCATATCTCGCCTAGGGATGGTGAACGTCAGACCCCAGTAGCTCGATAAGTCGTATCGATATGAGGTCTATAACAGTTCGAGAAACTACTGATAACACTTACCGGTAAATCTCAGCAACCCTGGCCAGGGATTTCCGGTTATAGCCAATCGAACACAGCACAACATCAACTCCCTATACCGGGAGAGACGAATCCCCTCCTATCGCTCATTGCCTCCATGTGATTCGGGACTGTACCTAAAAGCCACCTTTTTGCACGCCCTCTTGGACGTGGTATGATGGAAATCAAAGCACAATGGGAATCACACAAGACTCTATGACGATCTCGGGTCAACAGACTACTCTGTACCAGTGTCACCGGAGAACTGCCATCTGACGTGAGGTATAATAACATCTGGGAGTTCTCGGCGAGTCCGTCCAGTGTACCCAGTCTCTACTGAGCACCCGTACACCATCCTTGATGTCAAACACCGATGGATATGGGATCATCCATCGCCCATCATATGGGTCAAGATGCGTATACGCTAGTCTACTCTGGTGCATCGATGACCTGTCTCGATACACCCTCGACTAGGAACAGTTATAGGATGTACTCATCGACTACCGTGGCCCCACTAGTATGATCTTATCATAGTCCCAGTAGTCGAGTACATATCCTAAGGGCTTTATCAATATGTAACATAGAGACAATCTGAGTACATGTTAAGATAAAGTACAACCAGATAGCATACTATCATGTTGAGCAAGAAAGTCCTCCCTATATATGTCCTAGCATCCACTCCAATATACATCGTATGTACAGTAATGGCCTCTAGGGCATACATATAACTAACAGGATGTGCCCCGCAAAAGAATATTACAACAAATTACAATTTACATTTGAATGAAAGAAACACTCATTTCACATCCCCGGCTATCCATTCACGACAATCCAACAAGTTCATATTCACAAACCAGTAAAAACCATTTTAGAAATGTGCAACCCCCTGCTAACCGACATACTAGCAGTTAGGGGAGGTTTACGAACACATTAAACACAATACAGATATAATCCAGTTAGCCAAAATTCTTAGAATTTCAATCAAGCAACACACACATATGAATCTACTCCAAACAATTCTCTGTGCACATAAAACCTAAGCAGAAACAAAACATCCAAGATAACACAACATCAACACAGAAGAATAATTGAGCAAATTTGGGTTGACTCGGTGTCAACTCGGCTGTGGATCCGCGGCGGATAGCTTGGATCGGCCGCGGTTCCGCGGTGGTTTGGACGAGTCACGATCCCAAATTTCTTCACAATTCTTAAAAAACCCTGCTTTTATTTCTAAGGGTCCCTGAAAAATTTTTAGACCCCAATTTAAAATCGGCAGAAACTAGGTGAAAACGTTGTTTTTTCAGGATTAAATTGCGAGCGAATTTCTAAAGACTTTGCTAACATGTTAGTTATGGTTTAGCTAGGCTTTGATACCACTGTAAGTCAACGTTACACACCCCACAAGATGCGGGGAGACGGAATAGGTAAAACAATCATTTTGTTTAAGGAAACATCGACTAACTTTACGGATCTTTTCTAAACCCTAACTAACAAACTATCTAGAAGTGCTAAACTACTATGATAGATGATTATACCTTAAGATATTAGTCCTTCTTGTTCTTGTTGTTCACCTCCTCGTCGGCCTCCTCGATGTAATAGAAGATCCACCCGAGAGTTCTTTCTCCAAGCTTTAACCTCTAACTTGAGGTAACTAAGTGGCTAGGATTGCTAATCCAAGTGACCTAGAAGATATAGAAGTGGATTAAGGATCTATTAGTCTTTCTAACTCTTGGGATCTCAACATATGACTGGATTAGGGTTAGGTTGAAGAAGAAGAGAGCTTGAGGAGAGAGAGTGTGTTTGTTAATTATGAATTGAAAATATAACTCATTTGTGTATATCATGAAGCATAAAAATATCTTGCACAAATATCTTTCATGCTTCATTTAATACAAATGGATGAATCATCTCATGAGTCATGGTTTCAATTAATGCAAATAACACATAAGCTCTCCACCTCATTAAGTTTAATTCATAAATGAATTAAAACTAAATGAGTCATCTTTCTTCTAGAAACTTCTCGAGTAATTACGAGACTGCCCCTCCCATCCGTATTTACGAAAAACACGGATATACCGAGACTGTATAAATCCTATAATCGAATACTAGAATCTGGCTTAAACTAAAGCCCGCTAGTATAATCTGTCCGAACATCTTACGTGCACAAGTACATGTATATGTCCGAACCTTGTCATAAAACCATACGACCTCTATATCGTTTCGCCTGAAGCAGGGAAACTCTCTGTGTGGGACTCTAAAGACTCGACACTACACTGGCAGTGGGTTAAACCACAGGCCGCAAGCGGTACTAGCTGTACATAACGGTCCCCAGGTAGACATCGATAAGAAGGCCGATGAGGAAACCCATCCGAACTCCTACTGATCCTGATGTGACATGATCAGTCGAAAATACTGCATCTTTTAACTAGCAATTTCCCTATCATTTGCACTCATTTAGAAGTGTGCGGTATTCATATTTCACATATTAGCAAATCAGTCATTAAATATCAGATTGCATGTGTTAGACTCTAAAACCGGCACTATAAAGGAAATTGACCGTATTTCATGGCATCGCATCATCCCTATATTGCGCAACACTTGTCTTGAGAAATTGTGCAGGAAAATCCGGAAGAAAAGCCAAAATTGTCATTTTGCTGATCAAACATTACACCAACTCCAAGTTTTGAGATCTGGTAGCAATGTAGAGGGCAAAACACAATTCAACATATCACAAAAGGGCCCATATGTCAGTACCAGAGAATCCCAAACGTTTCAAGCCACAAAGCCTCCAAAGTGCCGCGGTTCCGCGGCGGGAGCCAGCTTGCGCCGCGGAACCGCGGCGCTTATGCCACGTCATCAGCCAATTTTCATTGCACAATTCCTCTCTCAGGGCCCACATTCTTTTCATATACTTCAAACTCCAGAATTCTCTCGAAGCTTCTTCCAGATCAGCAAAGATGATTAATTAAGCTAATCCTAATTAAGCTCCTAACTAACCTCTTCTAGAAGCCTCTCTAGCTAACTAACTTTTGGAGGAAAATTCAAATCTCATCAACAAACTTTTGGAGGGAAACTTAAAATTCAAATCCTAGATCTAGGGTTTTGATGGTCTATAAATAGGAGCCTAGATCTAAGGGTTGGGGTTGTTCAATAATCTTTAGTTCTTCCATATTCCTAAATCTCTACTCTCTCATCTTCTTCCACAAGTCTAGTGACAAGACTTGTGCGAAACCCTAACCCTAATTCCAATCCAAATTCAAGATCCCGAGTACCAATCAAGCGAGAAGCCCTTCAACCTTTTAGGAGCGGAGCTGATCTCCAATCGAGCAAGTGATCCAAGCCGATCCGCAACTCACGGAGCCGAGCGAAGCCAAATCGACAATCGAGTTCTTCCTCTTGTAGTTCTTGAGCGATTGTAATGAAATTGTTGATATAAATAAAAGGTGAAATTCTTTAATCTCGTTTTCTTTAAATTCTTGCATCATGATTCGATCTCAATTTATGATTGTAGTTCTTGTGATGATGTTTGAGTAAAACTACGCTCGTCAAGGAGTCGAGACGATCAATAGAATGATGATGTAACAAATCTTAAAACGATTCTTGAGTCCTACGAGTTTTGTAAACCCAAGCAAGTTCAAGAATCGATGACCTAGTTTCTTTGCGATGCTTTCTTGATTGTTATCGCTCGAAATTAGGGTTCTACGATCGTTTCTTGAATTTACTAGAGGCTAGAATGTGAATGATATCGACGAAGCAACAAGGGATAAATGATGAAACCCTAGTTTCACTATAAATCCCTAATTCTCATCGACCATCATCGATCTAGTATCAATTCATCGAAGGATAAGAATACGTCATCGTGAGATTGCATCACATCTATAGATCCAATCGATTCCTACGAGCCTTATTTCGATTCTTGATATTTGGTTGGAAAAATCATCAAACTCTCAATTCTTGATTCTATCTTTTTCTTGTTATTAGATCTATATTTTTTTAATTCTTGAACTTCAACTATAAATCATGAATTGTTTGTTTTCTTTTCTTTAAAGTTTCGACTCATCTAATTCAAAAGACGAACGATTACACTTTCCCTGTGGACGATCCACACTTACTAACGTGCTACAGTCGACACCGTTATTGATTGCGGTCAAAATATTTTTGGTTGTGATTTCTCTATATAAATTTCTCAAACATACACAACAAGAATATCATTCAATCAAATGGCGCCATTGCCGGGGATCATTTGATTTGATACACAACACAAGAATTTCATCAATCAAATGGCGCCGTTGCCGGGGATCATTTGATTTGATAAACACAACAAGAAATCATTACAATCAAATGGCGCCGTTGCCGGGGATAGTGCGCTAATTTTTCGTATTTTGAAATTTGAGTTGAAAAGTTTATTCCGTTACAATTTTTTAGATCAAAATTCGCGCAAACACTAATACGTGTTGTTGTGATTTGATTGCGAGAAAATCTGGAATTATTGGAGCTAGAGAAATTTTTTTCAGAGAAGTCCAGAGAGCTCTTGAGCTGAACAGGAGCTTGTGCACAAATTTTTGTGCAGTGATCCCGTGAAGGAACCGCGATTCCGCGGCATAAGAGGCAATCTACGGCGAATCCGCCGCAGTTTAACTTCATCACTGCTCCAAAATTTCAGGTATACTTCCAGACTTTCTTATCTCTTCCCTCTCTGCTCCAAATAACAGTTTTGTGCAGGTTTCTTTGCAAATAATCGCAGCGCCGCAAAAGCAAAATTTAAATTGTGCTTGTTTTGATTCTTGTGGTTGTTGCATAAATAATACGGACATTAAGGGGCAAAGACCAAATCCAGATTAGGTGGGGAGTTCATTACCCTTCCTAAGCCCCGAAAATCGCAAAATTTGCATCCGCATTTACCCTCATTAATTAAAAAATATCTAGAGATGACTCTAAGGACCGTCGCGCTCACTTAGGACAAGAGAAGGCCGTGGGTAATTCATTGCTTATCCGCGTTTCTTTTGTGGTGTCTAAGGCAAGTGTGTCGAAAGCTAGTGGTTACTTAATTAGGCCCACTACTTACGTAGTGGAGAACCTCCCACTTACCTAGCACTTACCTGGCCACAGGGGGACAAAGAGGCAGTGAAGGATTCTATCCTGCGACTTGTCTTTTGGCAGTTAGGAGCGGTCTAGAGCCGGACCTAGGTGACCGCTAGAATTAGGGTTTTGTGTGTTGCATTTGTTGTGTTGCATCATTATTTTCAAAAATCCGTCCAATTTTCAAAACAGACACCGCATTCTTATCATTTCCCCTAATTATAAATTCACGCTGCCACTTGTACTAACCTTTTTTAGTGCAAGATAGGCTGGACACGGGTTTCTAGTGCCCGTTAAGTCCGCGTTCCCTTGATCGACCCAAAAGTCGGTATTTCTACACTTTCCTTCTCTTTACCCACTACCACACCCACATCGATGGATCCACCTCCATCGAACTTCTTTAACCCTAATCTGCCGCCGTCCGTTGGTGCGCAGAATCCACCTCGCATCTCTCTCCAACAGAGGTGCTATCCTACACGAGATCCACTTTCCACCTGCCTTTCCATTCCACCAGCCAACGGGGAAAATTTTCAAATAGAACCCCAATACATCAACCTTCTACCAAAATTTCACGGTCTCGAGTCTGAAGACGCATTTTCATTTATTACTAAATTTGAAAATGTATGCGCAATGATGGTTACCTTACAGCTTTCTATGGATGTTATGCGTCTTCGTCTTCTCCCATTTACCTTGTGCGATTTAGCCGAGAAGTGGCTATATAACACTACCGCACAATCCATTTCAAATTGGGAAGACTTTGTCAAAGTATTCCTTAAGAAATTCTACCCACATCAAAAGACAGCACGAGTCCGTAGCGAAATATATCAATTCACCCAGCTTCCAAATGAAACATTTTCACAATGTCTTGAACGCTTTAAGAATTTGTTAGTCCAATGTCCACATCACGGCATCCCGAGATGGGAACTGTGCAGAATCATTTATGAGGGCATTACTTCTAACACGAGACAGACCCTTGAATCCATGTGTCAAGGCAACTTCATGACCAAAGATGATGGGGAAGCCTGGAAATTCCTAGAAGATTTCGCTGATAAATCTTTACAGTGGGAGGGTGTGAGTCAATCGACTAGGGATGGCAATGATGTTTCCATAGGAATTAGAGCTGAAATTTCAGCTTTACACAAGAAATTTGATTCTATGGAAAATAAATTTTTAGCTGCCGCCCTAAGTCAAATGTCACTCTCCAAAACTGTATGTGGATGCTGTTCTGATCCTTCTCATTTGACGGAATAATGTCCACGAAATTCTCTGTTTCAAGGTCACGAGCATACCAATGTTGCATTTCAAAGACCTAGATTCGATCCATCTTCTTCCACATATAATCAGGGTTGGAGGAATCACCCAAATTTTGCTTGGAACCAATCACAATCTCAAAACACGGTTCCAACCCAAAATAATTTCCAAAGGGTCCCTCCACCACAAAAGCAACCACAACTTCAATTGAGTCAGCACCCCTTTCAAGCACATAACTTCCAATATCCGGTCAACACACCTGCACTGTCTAGTCCTTTACAATTGACCGGGACTGATGAAGCCTCTTCATTTGCACAATACATGAATTTGGTCTTAACAAATATCATGCAAGTTTTGGCTGAAATGAAGTCTTCTGTCGATAAAATTGAGAAAAACTCTACGTCCCAAAGCGAGAGTATTAAATCGATGGAAGAAGAAATTGCATGATTAAAAGCCGAAATGAGTGCAAGAGAGAAAGGGAAACTTCCAGCTCAACCTTTACCCAATCCTGGCTATTCACATCATGTGGATGCAATCACGTTGAGATCTCGAAGAGTGCTTGACAATCACGTTGGGGAAGAGTTGGATGACACAGAAAAATCTATCAATAACACCCCGGCTGAGACCTTTCCTCACACACATACTTCTAATTCTGACCCCAGTTCTTCTACCCCACCACCTTCTTCCGAGCCTATTCTTCGTTTCCTAAAAGGCTCGCCACTTCAGCCCACCTCTTTTACTCCTCCACGGACGATCCCCACTTCTATTTTGGGATCAGGTCTACATACACTTCCTTCTCCTATGATGGACCCAGCGCTTATTGCTAAAGCACCTTATCCTAATCGGTTAAGGGCTAACACACCAAGTCCACATATGGAGAAGATTATGAATATTTTTAAGCAAGTTAACATCAACATCCCTCTCCTAGATGCTATCCAACAAGTTCCGTCCTATGCGAAAATTCTTAAGAACTTGTGCACTAGGAAGAGGAAGACTCAAGTGCCCAAGAAGATATTCATGGCAAAGACAGTAGACACGGCTTTCCCCCAGCAATTACCGAGGAAACGTAAGGATCCTGTATATCCTACCATTTCCATTTCTATCGGGGAAAAACACATTAACCGTGTTCTACTAGACCTTGGCGCTAGTGTTAACTTGCTTCCTTACTCAGTCTATGAGCAACTAGGGATCGGAGAGTTGAAGCCGTCGAGCATAACTCTCCAGATGGCTGACCGATCAATCACCAAACCTAGGGGTGAACTGGAGGATGTGTTAATAAAAATCGGGGAATTTATATTCCCTGTGGACTTTATTGTAATTTATACACAGCTATAGCGAACCCACGGAATCAAATTCCGGTGATTTTAGGTCGCCCCTTTTTGGCCACTTCTAATGCTATTATCAACTTTCGTAACGGTTCTATGACCCTATCTTTCGGGGAATAGGTCAATTGAACTGAACATTTATAAGTTGGGAAGTGTACCCTCCGAACCTACTGCTCAGGTCTGTTCTGTCGACTTAATGAATGTCGACAGCAGCGAATTTGATGATCCTCCTGATACTGATCTTGACTCTTTTCATATGTTGTTGTTTGACCCAACTATGTATCACACACATACAGACTCTTCCACCGAGATGTCCGGGTCAACAACTAAAACTAATTATGAACTGCTCTTAGAGTCTAAAGATCACCCCGCACTTTGTGATGACATTATTCTTCGGGGTATGGATGGAACTTTTGAGGAAATCTTCGCTGATGAACTCGCATTTTTAAATGACACGGGTGTTGAGATGAATCATCTCCCAATTAATAAAATTGAACCTCCACCCTTTCTTCTGAATTGTAAAAAGAATGCAAGCAATCCATCACATACACTGCATCGTCTCTCCAAAATGAGACGCACACACATTCTATTCCACCACTTAACCTTTCCCTACTTCTTCTTCCACCAACCAGAGCACTGCATTGATAAAAATTTTGAATGGTTGGTGTTGACATTCGGTCTTTGCAAAGCTTGGCATCGACCAATGATTTTTGACCCCCTCATGTGATTTTCAAAGATTAACATTGCATAACTCAAGTTTGGGGGGGGTACATTTTTTCTGGCTCTTGAAAAGAAATCTTTACAAAATTTTGAGCCAAAAATAAGTTTGGGGGAGGTTCTTCACTTAAATATTTTGCCCCCACTAATAAATTCCTCCCAAGCTTACAGGCTTTTCGAGATTTAGTAGATGGCAACAGTGAGGACCCTGTTGAAAACAAGTTTGGGGGAGGTTTGTGCTTATTTTCGCATCATTTGCATATCACTTTGCATAAGCACAAAACATTTTCGAAAACCTATAAAAATTTAAAATTTTTCAAAATATAAAAATATTTTTGTACATAAATAAGATAATAAAAGAATAGATAGTGAAAAATTACATCCATGAGAATAGAAAAATTTAAGAAAACTAAGAAAATTAGAAGTTTCCTTATACGAACTAGTAATAAGTAGTTATGAGCCGTTGTCCCAAGGGTTAGTAAGATGAAGGAAGTCACTAATCTGAAGATAAAAATAAGTTTGAAAAATAGTTTCTATTCTGGAAGCTAAACATTTTGAACGTTGATACCCTGCTATTCGCACTTACACACGTCTTGAAACTCGGGATAGTAGAGGATACCTTGAAATGCTCTTGTCTTAAAGCCGATGTATGAAGGAAATAAAAAAAAAAGTGAATAAAAAAAATATATAAAGTGGTGAGAAAAATGGACACTGGTTTTGTTATCACCGAGGGCAATAAAAAATATATAGCGAGGGTGCCTTTTCACCTAGTACCCTAAGGCCAACTGGTCTGGAAGTCACTGCTATGCCTGAGGTGGTGCAAGACGAGGAAAATACACCAAATAAGCAAGCACATGAGTAATCGATCGGTTAGTACCTCAAGAAGTATTAACGGTCGCATGAAAGTGTGTGAGCAATCTCATCTAAATATTCATTAATTAAAAAGTACTGAGGCTGATGGGCAAGAGTATGATAGCTTGAATTGAATTCTCCGGGTGTAGGGATGTCCTTTACACACACGCAAGGTTATATGATCGATGTTTTCGAAGAAAGATAGGAATGAAGAATAAGACGATGTTTTATTGAGGGAGGACGTGATTTCTGACATTTTTTTATGACCATTAAGATAGGGCTCATGACAATCGAAAAGCTAGCTTAGTTGGAAACCCTAATTTTCAAGGCTTTTCTTTTACAATTCTTTTCTTTAAATGTAATATTCACGGTCTTCCTTTTATTATTGGATTTTGTGGATGCAATCCGCTGAAAACCCTCAGGAGACAACACTCCTCCTACTAGGGACACCTAGAGGTTAAAGGCATGTTGCACATGCTCAGTGCAATCGTGCTGCCTACGAAAGTGTGCTAGTTAGTTTTTCTCCTTCTTTATTTTCTCCTTCTCTTTTTAATAAAACAGTTCGCTCGAGACGATCGAAAATAAGTTTGGGGGAATTTGATCAGTCGAAAATACTGCATCTTTTAACCGGCAATTTCCCTATCATTTTCACTCATTTAGAAGTGTGCGGTATTCATATTTCACATATTACCAAATTAGTCGTTAAATATCAGATTGCATGTGTTAGACTCTAAAATCGGCACTATAAAGGAAATTGACCGCATTTCATGGTATCACATCATCACTATATTGCGCAACACTTGTATTGAGAAATTGCGCAGGAAAATCCTGAAGAAAAGCCAAAATTGTCATTTTGCTGATCAAACATTACACCAACTCCAAGTTTTGAGATCTGGTAGCAATCTAGAGGGCAAAACACAATTCAACATATCACAAAAGGGCCCATATGTCAGTACTAGAGAAGCCCAAAAGTTTCAAGCCACAAAGCCTCCAAAGCGCCGCGGTTCCGCGGCGGTAGCCATCTTGCGCCGCGGAACCGTGGCGATTATGCCACGTCATCAGCCAATTTTCATTGCACAATTCTTCTCTCAGGGCCCACATTCCTTTCATATACTTCAAACTCCAGAATTCTCTCGAAGCTTCTTCCAGATCAGCAAAGATGATTAATTAAGCTAATCCTAATTAAGCTCCTAACTAACCTCTTCTAGAAGCCTCTTTAGCTAACTAACTTTTGGAGGGAAATTCAAATCTCATCAACAAACTTTTGGAGGGAAACTTAAAATTCAAATCCTAGATCTAGGGTTTTGATGGTCTATAAATAGGAGCCTAGATCTAAGGGTTGGGGTTGTTCAATAATCTTTAGTTCTTCCATATTCCTAAATCTCTACTCTCTCATCTTCTTCCACAAGTCTAGTGACAAGACTTGTGCGAAACCCTAACCCTAATTCCAATCCAAATTCAAGACCCCGAGTACCAATCAAGCGAGAAGCCCTTCAACCTTTTAGGAGCGGAGCCGATCTCCAATCGAGCAAGTGATCCAAGCCGATCCGCAACTCACGGAGCCGAGCGAAGCCAAATCGACAATCGAGTTCTTCCTCTTGTAGTTCTTAAGCGATTGTAATGAAATTGTTGATATAAATAAAAGGTGAAATTCTTTAATCTCGTTTTCTTTAAATTCTTGCATCATGATTCGATCTCAATTTATGATTGTAGTTCTTGTGATGATGTTTGAGTAAAACTTCGCTCGTCAAGGAGTCGAGACGATCAATAGAATGATGATGTAACAAATCTTAAAACGATTCTTGAGTCCTACGAGTTTTGTAAACCCAAGCAAGTTCAAGAATCGATGACCTAGTTTCGTTGCGATGCTTTCTTGATTGTTATCGCTCGAAATTAGGGTTCTACGATCGTTTCTTGAATTTACTAGAGGCTAGAATGTGAATGATATCGACGAAGCAACAAGGGATAAATGATGAAACCCTAGTTTCACTAGAAATCCCTAATTCTCATCGACCATCATCGATCTAGTATCAATTCATCGAAGGATAAGAATACGTCATCGTGAGATTGCATCACATCTATAGATCCAATCGATTCCTACGAGCCTTATTTCGATTCTTGATATTTGGTTGGAAAAATCATCAAACTCTCAATTCTTGATTCTATCTTTTTCTTGTTATTAGATCTATATTTTTTTAATTCTTGAACTTCAACTATAAATCATGAATTGTTTGTTTTCTTTTCTTTAAAGTTTCGACTCATCTAATTCAAAAGACGAACGATTACACTTTCCCTGTGGACGATCCGCACTCACTTACAATCTACATCCGACACCGTAGTTGATTGCGGTCAAATAATTTTTGGTTGTGATTTCTTTACATTTTCTTAAACACACAACAAGAATTCATTCAATCATGACAATCTCCGTACAGTCCGGTTTGTTCGTCTAAGATTATCGCATATCGGGCCCAGGGGCGGCAAGCGTCAGTCTCCTAAAAGCGGTATAAGTCATGTCGGAGTGAAGCCCATTACACCTTGAGAAACTACTGGAACACCTACCAGTAAATCTCGCTTGCCCTGGACAGGGACCTTGCGTAATGGCTCTCCAAACACAGCGCGATATCAACTCCCAATACCGGGAGAGATGAATCCTATCTAACCGCCACTACCTCCAAGTGCTTCGGGACTGCACCCAACTGCTACCTATTTGCACGTTTCCTTTGAGCCATAGTAGGGTAGCAATCTAAGAACAGTGGGAACACACTCGAGACGAAGCAGCTGTGTCAAGTCAATGGACTAAGCTGTACTCTTGTCACCTGGGAACTGTTAACTGACGATGGGTATAATACCAACCAACAGTTCCCTGCGAGTCCTGTCTGGTGTACCCGTAACCCAACGAGCACCTGCATACTATCTCCAGTACAACGTACTAATGGCTGTGGGACAGACCATTTCCCCTGTTGGGATGAGAGTCGTATACACTAGTCTACTCTGGAGTATCGATGCCCTGTCTCGATAATCCTACTACTAGGGACCTAAAAAAGGATGTGCTTGTAGATTACCCAGCCCCCACTAGTGTGACTGCCATCACAACGCTGGTAATCAAGCAAAAATCCTAAGGGCTCTACTAATATGTATAAGCGATATGTTAAAAGAAACACATGCACATATTAAAGTAGAAACCAACCAAGTAGCATACTACCATTTTTAGCAAGACCGTCAATACAACTGTGAATATCCCAAGCTTCCATTAAGTAATATACAAACTAGTATGATACAGTAATGGCCTCTAGGGCATAAACACTAACACGATCAGCATTACTCAACTAGGAGTGCATCCAGATATGAGTAACCTGAAAGAGAAGAAAGTTCTCAAAACCATTACTATCAACTGAATACCAAACACAGGTATCTACATCTTCGATTACCTTGAAGAATCCCGATACTTGCAACACATGGTTCTCTACTTTATTCTTGTACCTATAACTTCTCAAAACTTGGACCTTGTATTTCTACGAAATACTTGTCTAAAACTGAAGAAGTCACAAGTAAACAGAATATAGTATGAGTACCAACAACTTTGTCCTAATGGACACTAGACAACATACAATACTTTATATAAGCCTCTGAGTTGAATAACTCAAACCCTATGCGGCGTAGGTTGAAAACTGTACTATGGTTAAGAAGAATTACACCGCTATTGAATGCTCCTTACATAACCATCAACTGATATAAGTAAATATCATGGACATAATTTCAAAAAGTTATATCTCACTTTATAAAATAAACGTACAGATATATCAGTTTGAAATTAGTGCATAACAATAGATATTCAAAACCAAATATTTGTCGTCAGGCAAAACCTCAGGCGATTTCCTCAAATATCACCAATTGCAACGAATTCCGATATAATGAGGATATAATCATCTAATTCCCAATATCTTACTCCCACTCATCATATGTAATACCATATAGATGTGAGAATCAGATCTGGTAAATACATACCATGGAGTAAGAATCTAATTGGGAAATCAGTTTTCAATTAACAACTAACAGTGAAACTGAAACAAGAAAATGTTTCGAAGGGGTATCTGGGTATTCCTAGTAATGCCTCTTCTGCTATCCAGATTCATGACTGTAACCGTATATTTCTTTGCCATCTCTCCAATCTCTTTATTTGTCTTTACTTATTACCTTATGTACACCGTATTTAGGCTAAATGGTTTTCTTCCTTCCCTATATTTTGGCACCAGCTTAAGGTTTGGAAGAAGACTATCCAATAAGCGTAATAGGTGTGCCCTCCTAATCCTAGGAGCCCTCGCAACCTGAGAGAAGGTAAAGGGAAAAGACAACTGAATAATTCTTATTCTATTTCTCCTGAACCAGAATCCATTCTCGAACTGTAACAAATTTCTTTGAGTTCATATGTAACTATACGATGGATTATCCAATAAATATGGATCTTCGTAGTGATACGGGATGTTCTGGAGAAATGCAAAGGTGAAGTAGGAGTGGCGGTGATATACGCGGTTTGATCGTGAATGATAACAGTCGCAATTTTACTTTGCCATCTTTCTAATCTCTTTATTTGTCTTTACTTATTACCTTCTGTACACCACACTTAGGCTAATTGGTTTTCTTCCTTCCCCACCTTTCGCCACCTGCCTATGGTTTGGAAGAAGACTATTCAATAAGTGCAATAGGTATACCCTCTCATAATCCTAGGAGCCCTCACAACCTAAGAGAAGGTAAAAAGAAAAGACAACTGAATAGCCCTATTCAATTTCTCAAGAACCGGAAACCATTCTTGAATCTGAAACAAGCTTCTTCGAGTTCGTATGTAACTATACGATGGTCATATCCAATAAATGTGGATCTTCATAGTGATATGGAATGTTCTGGAGAAAAGCAAATGGTAAAAGTAGGAGTGGCAACGAAGTATGCAACTCTGACAATCCAAAAGCAAGTGTGTTTTAAGAAGGTTCGATTAACTTGGTTTATGAGTTCTAGTCTAGGGTCGAGCCATGGTCGCTGCCAAAGAGAGAGAGAAAAGAAACACTCAGCGTGCACTCTAACCTAGATCAGAATGGTTAATCACTTTATCTAATCAGGATGGCTCCCACTGTTTTCTCGAATTCTCCTCCAAACTCAAAAGAAGAATTAGTCGGGATCATCAAAAATCACCCGAGGAGTAAACCAACTCATCAGTGGGAATCGGGATCCAACTATCATCGTATGATAACTTGATGGAAGCCACTCAAGTTATCACCCTCCAGAAGATATGCACATGCCTGACAAGTTTCCTGTATGTTTGAAACTCCCGATATGATTTCTGCCATATGCTCTTATAACCTTGACGAAGGCCAACATATCATAAGTCACATGTCAAGTTCTACCCGTCATTGTACAAGTTAATTTGAACCCACCCGTACATACCCTTGACGAAGGCCAACATAGTAGTTCAATTGTACCAAACCAACGAATCTATCTATGCAATAGAAAAGTAACAAATAACTACCATACACTATGCCTTGACGAAGGCCAACATACATAGCATGAATACTAAGTGCTACTCGTCTGAAATGACGGAGAGCTATGAATGGTTTTTGGCGAAAAACCTTTAACGTAATGAACTTGATATCGTTTAAGGAACCGGATAGCTTTACAAATATATAGTGGCGAAAACCTTTGATAAAGGGGTCACTCCCCGTGAAGGGATCTTGGCTCATTCCTCGTCGAATGAGATGCAGGATATTCCAAACAGAATATCACGATGCAAAGCAAAAAGTAATCGACAATAGTAAAGTTATTACCCTGACACAAACTTCTGCACAAGAGGTCACTCCTGGTGAAGAGATCTCGGATCTTGCCTCATCGAATGAGGTGCTGTATATTCATAACCGAATATCGCTGTGCAAAACAAAAGAAGACGTCCTTGTAATAACAACTTTTGAAAAAAAATTCCAACAACATCAAATAGGTTTTTTTTCCTTGCATTGATCAAAATCAACGCAGTCCCATCAATTAATCATAGCAGAAAAGAACGAAAATAAAATATACGTATATGCCATCCACATTCGCCATTGGGCCCCGTCATCACCCGTTAGGTTACCTAACTAACGACAGAGCGGGGGATGGACTAGCGCGGGTGCAAAACATATACAGTATCTACTAGTATATATATAAATATATATAACAATCATCTCAGGCATAATATATGCAACATCACAGAATAGCGATAAGCATCACAGAACAATACTGATGATCTGGGAGCCCCGGGTTTCCTTTGAGCCGCAAGTGAAACCCGGCGTTTCCCTGGTCATGTGGATAGCCTGTGCAATGAAAACCTAGACCGCTACGAGCGTGGCAAGTTACCCGCCAAAACCAGAAGTGAGGCAACCCCCTTCATCAAAGTGAATGGGCCACCCGGCACTTCACGGAATCTGGTAACTTGAGCACCCCTCCTCGGGTCAACCTATACCCCCTACGAGTGCGGCGAATAGCCCGCTAATTCTAGAGTGAGGCCCCCTCCATCTCAAAACCATGAGATGCGGGCCCGTTGCCCTGTAGAACCCGGCTATTCATGCACTCCACCACGGGGCAATCCTAGTAAAGAAAAGAAAATAAGTACAACGGTGACATCGACCTCAACCCGGTCGTGCCCCAAACAAATAATATACAAACTGGCAGTGACGGCAATCCATATGTCGGACGCTCACCCCGCAATATCAAATGTACAAAAAAATCCAAATTTTACTACCATTGCACCTAAGCTATCCACCATGACGATCCCGCCACAACCACAGCACAACACAGAACATCAACGTGAATGTCACGTTCGCAAACTCGTCTAAAAGAACATAGAGCAATTAGACAAGTTGTACCGCTCTAATGACATTTACGGTCACAGATAGTAATGTATGTACTGAAAACTATGACATTAGAATTCCGTACGCAATTAGCAAACTAAACCAATATCCAAAACCATGAAAAAACAGTGAGCTAAAGTCCCAAAAACCGACCGTTTAAAGCAAATTCGGAAGTCCGAATCAAAATGAAACACGCCCGAACCTTCATGGGGAGTTAGAACATGGAATTAACTTTGAGTTAGGGTCTTAGAGGTGGTACCCCACCCCTGAGGCCACCACGAGGTGGCCAGGGGATGAGGCAGACCCGAAACTGTCCAAGGTGGGGCAGTTTCGAGTCCCCACAGCCAAGACCACCCTTTGGTGGTCTTGGGGAGTGGTCCCAGCCATTCGGTCCCCTCCGGGGGTTCCCCGGGGTGCCTATGCACCACCCCGCGGATTCTTGGTTCAAACCGTGAGCCCGCGAGGTGTGAAAACATCTCAAACTTTCAGTTTTTGGAACTGTTTTTGTCGGCAGTTTTTGCACGACAAAAACGGCGGATTTCTAATATCGCAATGAGTTAACTAAGGCTTATGGAGTGGCTATGATACTATGTTGGGTTACGGCAGCGCCCCGGCCATCAATCCGTGACCAAATGCAGAACAAAAATTTATAAAATATGGCGCTACCATAACCAATTACCCGGATCTACCCATAAGCCCTAGATAACAAAACATTCAAAGGAGTTAGAACGGTTATACCAAATAGATCCGTGTCCTTCAGTCTTCAACCATCATCCCAAGCTCTTAGGGGCTTCCTTGATCAAGCTTGATCTTCGGTCTCCCTCCATTGAAGATGATCCACCAGAAAGTCTATGCAACGAGCTCCAACCTCATATCCGAGGCAACTAGGACACCAAGATCGCTACTTTAGATACCGTAGATGAAGTAGAGAGTGATGAAGGATTAATTTGTCTCAAGACACCCAAGAATTCTCAACTCATGAGAGGGTTTGGATGGAGCTAGAGGAAGAAGTAGATGCCATGAGAATGAGGTGTTGACAGCAACTCAAAAGAAAGAAAAAGAAATGAATAATGGTTTGTATTTTTGTTTGTTGTGTGAGTGTGATAAGAAATAATGGAGCCATAGCATAAATTTCCCTGTCTCCAAAATATTTTAGTCAACAAAAAATATCTCAAGTTAACATAATATCACAACAAACAAAAACCCTAAGCATGCTAGAATAGTCACCATGGGTCACTAATTAGCCAAGCCATAAAAATGCAATAAACACCTCATCCTACACCTCAATAACCTTTTAATCTAAAAATGTCTAAACCATGATGAGGTATAATCTTCTAAAAATAATCTTGTAATAAATTACAAGAATACCCTTCAACCATATATACATACCCACATCCGTATTCCGAAGAATAAGAATACAAAGAGACGAAAATAATCCAACAAATATAATAATAGGATCCGGCTTAAACCAAAGCCCACTAGTATTATCCGTCCGAACATCATCCGTGCACAAGTACACGTATGTGATCGAACCCTGCCGTAAAACTATACGGCCTCTACATCCTTTCGCCCAAAGAAGGGAAACCCTCTGTGTGGGACTCTAAAGACTCGTCAATACCCTAGCAGTGTGTTTAACCATAAGCACGTCAGCAGCACTAGCTGTACGTAACGGCTGCTCAGGTATTAAGCGAAAGGGAGGCCGACGAGCAAACTCATCCCGAAACCCCTACTGAGCCTGACAGTGACAATATATGTACAGTCCGGTCCGTTCATCTATGAGTATCGCATATCGAGTCTAGGGGTGGATAAAGTCAGACCCCTAATAATACAACATTTAGTGTCGGTATGAAGCCCATCACCGCCTGAGAAACTACCGATCCTAGATCAGTAATTCTCAACTACCTTGGCCAAGGATTTCTGGTGATGGCCATCCATGCACAATCACGACATCAACCCCCAATACCGGGAGAGACGAATCCCCCGACGATCTGCTCACTGCCTCCATGTGGCTCGGGACTGTGCCCAACTAAAACCTGATTGCACGACTTCTTTGAGCCATGGTAGGGTAGTAATCAAACCACAGTGGAAACTCACATGAGACAAATGACGATCTCAGGTCGATAGACTAACCTGTACACATGTCACCAGGGAACTGCTATCTAACAATATGTATAATACCAACTAGTATGTTTCCGGCGAGTCCGTCTGGTGTACTCATAACCCAATGAGCACCTGTATACATCTTAGGTGAAAAACTGACATCAATGGCTTGTGATACGGGCCACCACCACTCGTGGGGTCTCGATCAGTATACACTGGTCTACTCTGGAGTATTGATACCCAGTCTCGAAACTCCCACGACTAGTGACATTTAAGGATGTGCCTATAGACCACCCAGCTCCCACGTATATGATCGCCATCATAATGTCGGTAGTCAAGCAAGAATCCTATGGGCTCTATCAACATGTAATAATGATCTGTAATGCCACCTAATACTGTACATGATGATAAAGACAAACCGGATAGCATACCATCATCTCGTGTAAGACTGTTCTACTGGTATAGGTCCTCCCTCAATCATCATAATCATCTGCCTGCGACTATGATAATTGCCTTGAGGGCACTATAGCCAACACCCTACTAGCCTCTTCTTCATAAATCCTATATCCGTAGTATATCCATAACGACAATCAATCATTCTTCTTCCATCAACTCGTCTAAAGCAAGAAAAAGGTCCACGTTTCCCTGCGGATGACCCGTACTCATCGCGGCTAGCTATTAGCGACACCGTCCTGATTGTGGTTATTTTACGAACATACTTTTTTAACACATCAATCACCAGACTATGTATTATTGGTAGACCTGGAAAAACTTGTATATTTTTGAGACTTAGAGCGAGATGGGTGTATGTTCTCTAATTGAGCTAGATGATGTTTTGGTTTTACTATTTCTCTTTCTGTGTTTGATCTTCACCGTAAGGCATCGTATATTTATGCTTATTGCATGGTTGTGATTCTGCCAATTGGCGAAGAGCTAGCTCCTGCTTGGGGATTCCTTTGTATATTGTTATGTATGTGGTTTTGAATCAAAATATACAAGAAAGGTGCTGCCCAGATTTTCAAGGACAAAAATGTTTTCAAAGAAAATAAACTGTTGCATTTTCATATGATATGACTTATATTTTAAAAGGATGCCTTGAATTTCATTATGCCGATGTTTCAAAACTGCACCCCACAATTTTCCGCAAAAAGGTTTATATTTTTGGGCTTCGGCTTACTTGAATTACGGCGGGGTCCTGTAGACTTCACGTAATTGTCGTGCCGGTCACGTGCCGTTTCCGGGTCGTGACAAAGTTGGTATCAGAGCGTTAGGTTTATCCTTGGTTCAAGTTTATGCTTGACCTTACGGAACTTAGACTTGACTAAGGGGGGTTTTGGGACACGAGATTTCATCTCATAGGTTGAATTGGTTGATGGAGCAGGTAGTTTGCGTAGAGTGACGTATGGTGTGTATGTTCCGTGGCATACCTACGACACGCTGCGTCGCTTAAGTTACCTTAGAATGTACATTTCCTGAGATCCGTGCTTCTATTCATTCCTATGATCATACTCCCATCGATTCCATTCTTTCCTATGATCATATTTCCATTTCAGACCTATTGATTCCATTCGTTCCTTCGATCTATCTTCATCGATACTTGCATGAGGTTCTTGTCACCATGGCCACAAGCGCAGAGAGAGCTGCTGCTAGAGATGCGGTCAAAGAGACCTCGTCACGGACGAGGACTGACCATGATACTATTCTGGTAACATAGGAACCTATCGGTGTTTTGTTTGTGTTGAGATCTCTCGTTAGAGGCGAGTGTTCAGATCTGTACTGGATGATCGAGCCATCGATGGAGGCCGTCAGATTGAGAGGACCATTGATGTACAGCCTACCCAAGAGATCGCAATGTTGTCTACCGTACAGACAGATAATCCAGCTGTTGCTGAGATTGACGGGATGTCGCCTCCAGAGTTTATAAGCTGAAACCACAGGAGGTTACAGGAAGAGATGTGACAGAAGATTGCTAGTCCATCTTGAATAGAGTGACTAAGATGATTTTTCTAATTGGATGCGCCGACGCAAGTTCAGTTAAGTTGAAGAATTTCTAGTTTGGAGGATCTTACTCAGATCTAGAGTAATTGGTCAAGAGAGGGCATTGTTCGTTGGATGCTCCGATGCAAGATCAGTAAGTTGACCAGTTTCAGATAGAAGGACCTCACCTAGACGTGTTGTAAGTTGATCGAGAAAGGAAGAATGAAGCGTATTCCTCCGACAACTTGGACAAGTTCCCGAAGATGTAATCGGCTAGATATCTTCCACAGAATGGTGAAGTTACCTGAGTTCGCAATTTTGAGTCCTTATGAGAGACTCCAGATTAACTATGGCTGAGGATGAACTGTAGTACACAGACAGCAAGACGTTGCATCGAAGTGTACGATAATGAAGACAGATGGAGCAAAAGGTTCGTGCGAGATATTAACGAGTTGTTGTTACTCCCCGTTGATACCTAAGGACTGATATGTATGCTGAGGCATTGGATATGGCTAAATTCCAGAAGAAAGCTGTGCTGAGAATGCAACTGTCCGAAAATGAGAAAAATATTAAGTAAGAGTACCAACCTCTGTATAGTTCGGCATAGGTGAGATCGGAAGAGAACTTAAGAAGGTTCTTCCATGATACTATAGCTATAAGGATTTGCACCAAGGATCAGTTGTATCGCCAGTATTCAGAAGGCCAGATGCCGTCATCAGTAACGTGCTACCTTACGAGTGGTCATGTTAATTGGCCAAGAGAGGATCAGAGGAGTGCCAGAGTGGAACTGTTTCCATTATTACATCTGACCAGGCCAACGAGCAGAAAGATTGTGGGATTGGTGATCCACAGAGAAAACAAGGACCTAGATACAGAGGACACCAGACCGTGAACAGGAGTGTCACAACCCGAAATATTAACTCATGACCGGCACTCAAATCACACAACGTCTAAAGGCGTAACGTAATTCAAGTAAGCCGAAACCCAGAAATCTAAACCTTTTTAAAGAAATGAAGAGGTGAAGTTTTGAAATAATGGTATAATGAAATCAAGTTTTCTTACATGCATGGAAAAGGAACATGAGTAATGCAAGTGAAATTTACCAGTTTTGAAAACATGTTTCGTCTTTTAAAAATTTGGGCAGCACCTCCTTTGCATATTTTGATCCAAAGCCACAATACATGATAATATAAAAGCCATCCCTAAGCGGGAGCTAGCTCTTCGCTAAACGACGGATCCACAACCACGCAAAGCATAAATATAAGTAAACGATGCCCAACGACGAAGTTCACCACAAAGATAAAGAAATAAGCAAGGCATCCAAACCACAAGTTGCGGGAAACCCCCCGCTCTAAGTCTCGCAACCATAAGTCTCACTAAGTCTCATTACTTATACAAATACCAGTTTTATTGATGGAGTTGACTAGATACAGTATGAAAATAAATACAAGAGTGTGCAAGATACAAATGTCCCACCTACCAAAGAAAAACACCCGAAAGCAACTGTGTGCCAGCGAAGCCGCTACTGATCTATGCGGTCAACCTGCAAGAACTGTGGCACAATGGAGGTGAGTTGCCAACTCGTCAATAAAAACACGTCTATAGATAGAAATCGAATAAACAACGACTCCTAGGTCAACTATATCATAAAGGTAATACTATGATATCTAGGGTGACCGGGTTTGTTTATGTGCCAACACTATAAGTAAATGCTTATCAGCATGTGGATATCATCCAACAATATAAGCAATGTATGTATGCAAGTGGATCCCGTCCACGTGTCAACCAATGAAACAACAACATCATGCATATAAATATCATAAAAGCATATGCATGAAAATATGAGGATATAAATCAATGTGTGTCCCTCGCGAGACATCAAAATCATGGAACCTGAGTATCCAACATCGACACTCGAAACATCATGAAACCCGTGCCCAGCATCGGCACGTAAATCCTCATATCTATCGGGATCCGTATTTCCGGATCGGCCCATATCATCTCTCGACTCCGGTCGGTATCCTCCGGATAGCCGCCAGGTCCAACCAATCACCGGTAGGTACTAGCCACCCTGCCAGGCTCATCATCTACTCTACGAAAAAAATTTCTCGCCCCGGGGAACCATACCGGGTCCACCATGAACCCGCAAACGGATCATCCGCCTCCTCGAATCGGGTTTCACATATCACACGTCTCAGAACCGAGAAAACGCATGGTGGACGCACTGAAATATCATATCAAGAGAAACCGGGTTTTTAAAATAATACATACTTTCTTTTGAAATAATTACGGTTCTCAAATCCAGAAATCTCATGAAAACAACATATCTCAATGCGTATAATCGTAAAGCATGATGTATGCGTCATATAACAGAAATGTAAGCATATCCGTATATCATGCAATATGGAATCAGTAATATGCACATTTCGAGGGAAAGCCGCCTTTTAAAATGAATCCTGTTTTAAAATATATCTTGCGGAATCCAGTTTTAAAATATATCTTGCGGTTCCCAGTTTCTCCCAAGTCAAATGCAACATCGTATAAGGTGCATATGTAACTATAGCAAGTAAACTATGCATGGGGGTCATATCTTGATGCAGCAGTCCTACTGTGTAGTGATATAGAAATTATCAATGATGTAGTGTGTGAGCCGACAAATCTATGTAAGTGTAACATACGCATCGTTGATAATGGTGTAAGTGTACTAGCACAGGTATAAGCAATGCCATGAGAATAACATGAATGCAGGAAAATGTTAATCATCAGCTAAAAGCTATAAAGTATACGTATCTACATGATCGAGTCGGTGAATCAATCAATCGGCACCCAGCCACAATACCACGTACGGTATAATCCATCGTACGGCAACCTCTAGTCAAGGGTAAGGATCAATCGTCATAAAACTCATCACGTACGGAAAATCATCGTACGACGTCACTAAACCATCGGGGATCCTATCATCCTATTTGACAATGAGGGGTACGGACCTAACGTCTCGTACGGGATATCACTCATGATTCATGACATTCTATATATATCTATATACCTTTGTCCCAGGTCACATCGTATATTCCTTTCATCGCATTTATATCTCACATCAAGTCAATATATATATATATATATATATATATACGTTCTACCCTATACATCAAATGTCAGGTTACTCTAAAATTCATACTTATTCTAGTGTAACTATATATCTACAAGTCGTGATTCACATTCACTTTTCATATCCTTATAGCTTTCATCTCATATCTTCATATGTATATATATTCAATCATCCATCTTTAACTATCTTTTCAACCATATTCCTAGTTTTCAAATCTAGGTTTCTACATCTGTACCATATAGATCGGTTTCTATCAAAAACTTATGGGGGTGCTATACGCCATCCACCCGACTTCCCCCGTAGATATAAATCTACTCACCTTGATCCTTACTCGCCGAAGTCGATGATGCCACGCTCGTCCTTGTCGTTCATGTCCACTCGAGAGTACCTACATATACACACACAGTATCGTGAACTAAAATCGCGAACGAAAACCAAAGCGGAAAGAGTATAACACATATGTTAAAACCTATAGTTTCGCATGCAAGAATAATCAACAACTCCCGATATCGACATACAAACGTCAAATGATCGGGATAAAACACAAATACCAAAACTTTAATTCATGAATACCAAGAAATGCAAGGCAGCAACTCAATAAAATTGCCCAGATTTTAGTTCTGGTGAAAACAAGGTGCACAAACAGTACTGGAGTGATGTATAGGGGGCATATGATCTACAGAACCAACCTGGGCACCAAAATCCACAAAGTGGCCGGCCACTCTACCCAAAATTCAGAGCTCACCGGCCTGGGGGTCTCTAAATAGGTTCGCAGTGTCAGGGTGGCTTCCTAGTGGTCCATCTAGGTTAGTGGTGTTATTTGCTTTTCTCAGAATCTTCCCGGATTGCTCTAGATTCCCTGTAGGCATCTAAAAGTCACAAAACCGACACTGAATTATCAAAACACAAGTTTTGGGTTTCCCATGCTAGGTGTTGATCCAGAATGACACTAACAAGCTTAAGGTCACTAATTACTCTCAATTTCACATCACAACTCAAGGAAAACCTTAACCTTCTTCTATGAATCCTCAAACACCACTAAACCACAATATCTAAACTCAAAACCATACTAGAATTTAATACACGTTAATAACTTGACTAAAAGTGTAGATATATACCTCATTTGCAAATCATGAATCCCCTAGAGCTCAAAATCCTCACTTTTTTGGTCCATCATGCTTGTAGTGAGCTTGTGCACATTTTTTGTAAGTCAACGTTACTCATCCCCGGTTCTTTGGGGTTGCGGAAATGGTGAAAAACGATTTTTCTTTGGGGTAACATGGACTCTAGAAACGGATCTTTGTTAAACAAACTATCTAACAACCTAACTAAGAGTTTAGCTACTAGGTTAAGGGTTATACCTAAACTTGAACTCCTTCTATTCAACTCCTTGTGTTGGTCGGATCGGCCTCACCTCGTCGTCTCCTTGTGCCGAAGATGGATCCACCCGAAAGCTTCTACCTTTGACTCCAACCTCAATCTAGAGGAAACTAGAACACTTGGCTTGCTAGACCTTGTATACTAGGATGAGTAGAGAAGTGTTTTGGGTTTTATCTCTATGGTTCTTGTTTCTCAACACATGAGACAATAGAACCATGAACTAGAGAAAGAGCAAGAGGAAGAGGGAGAGCTTGAGGATGAGAGAGAATACAAATGATAGAATGAGCAAGACTTTTACAACCATCCTCTTCATGATCCAAAATAATCATAACAAATAATAATAATTGAGTATTATGTGATGGTTGTTATCATATCAAATGGTAATATCATTTCATGCATTAAATGCAATGTGTGAACAAACAAGCAAGCAAAAGTCTTTGCCATGAAATGATAGCCATTGTAATGATGATGGTCAACAAGTCCAACCTAGTCAACCGGTCAACCAAGTCAACAAGTCAACAAAGTCAACCTTTCAACCCAACCATGGCACAATAATACTTAATTAATATTATCATTAATCATATTTCTTATTCTCATTAGGGTTTAGCAAAAGTCAACCGTCAACAACCCTAATGAGAATCCTATGCCCCTGTCTCGGTAAACCGTGCATACAAACCCGCATTCGCGTTCCAGGGAACACGAATAAAAATGAGATAAAACCAATCCCAAAACGTATACTGGGATCTGGCTTAACCCAAAGCCCGCTAGTAATAACTTCCTGGACACTAAACGTGCACAAGTGCACGGATGTGACCGAACCCCGTCGCAAAACCATGCGACCTCTACTCTTTTGCCTAAAGGCGAATAGCTCTCTGTGTGGGACTCTAAAGACTCGACACTATGCTGGCAGTGGGTTTAACCACAAGCCGCAAGCGGCACTAGCTATGCGTAACGGCCCCCAGATAGATGCCGATAAGAAGACTGACGAGGTGAACTCATACGAACTCCTACTGAGCCTGAATGTGACAGTCTCCGTACTGTCCGGTCTGTTCGTCTGAGAATATCGCATGGTGGGCCTAGGGGGCGGTAAACGTCAGTCCTCTAATAGCGGTACAAGTCGTGTCGGAGTGTAGCCCAGAACACCCTGAGATAACACTGGAAACCCACCAGTATATCTCGCTTGCCCTGGCCAGGGACTTTGTGTAATGGCTCTCCTAGACACAGCGCGATATCAACCCCCAATACCGGAAGAGACGAACCCTATCTAACCGTCACTGCCTCCAAGTGCTTCGGGACTGCACCCAACTACTACCTGTTTGCACGACTCCTTTGAGCCGTGGTAGGGTAGTAATCAAAGTACAGTCGGAACACACTCGAGGCGAAGTGACAGTGTCAAGTCAGCGGACTAAGCTGTACTCATGTCACCTGGGAACTGATAACTGACGATAGGTATAGTACCAACCAACAGTTCCCGACGAGTCCTGTCCAGTGTACTCGTAACCTAACGAGCACCCGCATACTATCTCAAGTATGACGTACTGACGGCTGTGGGACAGACCGTCTCCCATGCTAGGATGAGAAGCGCATACGCTAGTCTACTCTGGAGTATCGATGCCCTGTCTCGATAGTCCTACGACTAGAGACCTGTATAAGGATGTGCTTGTGGATTACCCATCCCCCACGAGTGTGACTGCCATCACAACGCTGGTAATCAAGCAAAGATCCTAAGGGATCCACTAATGTGTATAGGTGATATACTAAAAGAAACACATGTACACATTAAAGCAGAAACAAACCAAGTAGCATACTACTATTTTGAAAAAGATTGTCAATACAACGGTGAATATCTAAAGCTTCCATTAAGTAATATACAAACTAGTATGATACAGTAATGGCCTCTAGGGCATATACACTAATAATCTCCCACTTGCACTAAGGCCATGTACTGGCGTATCGAAGACCTATCATCTCGATTAGCCGCTCGAACTGAGTCTAGGGTAAGGCTTTCGTGAGTGGATCAGCAGTGTTATCTTCCGTAGCAACTCCCCGAACCTCGATCTCCTAGCGACCCACGATCTCCCTGATCAGGTGATACCGCCTCAAGATGTGTCTGGACTTCTGATGGGACCTGGGTTCCTTCGCTAACGCTATAGCCCCGTTGTTGTCGCAATACAATGGTATTGGATCAACAATGAACGGAACCACCTGAAGTTCCGTTAAGAACTTCCTCATCCAGACGACTTCTTTTGCGGTATCAGCAGCAGCGATATATTCCGCTTCCATCGTTGAGTCAGCAACGGTTTTCTGTTTTGAACTCATCCAACACACCACCCCTCCATTGAGGGTAAAGAAATAACCCGACATGGACTTGGAATCATCCTTGTCACTTTGGAAGATGGAGTCAGCAAAGGCCTCGATCTGGAGGTCTTTTCCGCCATACACCAAGAACATCTCCTTAGTCCTTCTCAGGTACTTGAGAATGTTCTTTACCTCTATCCAGTGCTTCTCCCCAGGGTTTGACTGATACCAGCTTACCACACTCAGTGCATAAGCTACATCTGGTCTGGTACACAACATCACATACATTATAGAGCCTACCGCAGAAGCATATGGTATAATAGACATGCGATCCCTTTCCAAATCAGTCTTGGGAGACATCTCTTTGGAGAGGGTGATCCCGTGACAAGCCGGTAGATTACCGCGCTTGGAATCTTCCATACTGAATCTTTTCAGTATGGTGTCGATGTACCTAGACTGTGAAAGTCCTAATATTCTCTTGGATCTATCACGATGGATCCGGATCCCCAGAATGTAAGAGGCATCACCCAGGTCTTTCATGGAGAACCTGTGTGACAAGAACCCTTTGACAGATTGTAGCATAGGAATGTCATTTCCTATTAAGAGAATGTCATCCACGTATAAAACGTGGAATACGACAGTTCTTTCTACAAATCTACTATAGATGCATGGTTCATCTGGATTTTTGAAAAAGCCAAATTCTTTGACCGTCTCATCAAAATAGATGTTCCAACTCCACGATGCCTGTTTTAGTCCATAGATGGACTTAAGCAACTTGCACACCTTTCCGCTGCTCCCACTCTGAATGAAACCCTCTGGCTGGTCCATATAGACACACTCCTTTAAATTTTCATTTAGAAAAGCGGTCTTTACGTCCATCTGCCAAATCTCATAATCGTGGAAGACAGCAATGGCAAGTAGGATCCGAATGGATTTCAGCATAGCCACTAGAGAAAGGGTTTCGTCATAGTCCAAACCAGGTCTTTGACGAAAACCCTTTGCAACAAGTCTAGCCCTATAGGTCTCAACATGTTCATCTATACCAATCTTCTTTTTGAAGATCCACTTGCATCCTACGGGTTTTACCCCATCTGGAGTAACATCCAACGTCCATACTTTGTTGGTGTATATGGACTCCATTTTGGTCCGCATTGCATCCAGCCATTTTACCGATTCCACGCTCTGAATGGCATGCTGGAAGCTAGTCGGCTCATCACTATCAATGATGCAATCCTCTCTATCCCCGTCTATGAGAAAACCGTAGTATCTCTCGGGCGGATGAGACTGCCTACTACTCCTGCGGAACGGCGTAGGAATGTCCTGATCTTTCGAACCCTCTGGTTCTACTAAGCTTTCAGTAATAGCTCGTGGTTCTGGAATTTCTTCCAGTTCTATTGCGCTCCCTCTTATCTAATTTTCCAAAAACTCAGTTTCCAAGAAGTGGGCATGATGAGAAACAAAAACCTTTTGTTCCTCTTCGCAATAGAAGAAATATCCCTTGGAGTTCTTTGGATATCCCACAAGCTTGCACTAAACTGAGCGTGTCTCTATATTACATGTTGATAAAGCCCTTAGGATATGTACTCGACTACTGGGACTATGATGAGATCATACTAGTGGGGCCACGGTAGTCGACGAGTACATCCTATAATTGTTCCTAGTCGAGGGTGTATCGAGATAGGGCATCGATTCACCAGAGTAGACTAGCGTATACGCATCTTGACCCATATGATGGGCGATGGATGATCCCATATCCATCGGTGTTTGACATCAAGGATGGTGTACGGGTGCTCAGTGGAGACTGGGTATACTGGACGGACTCGCCGAGAAATCCCAGATGGTATTATACCTCACGTCAGATGGCAGTTCTCCGGTGATACTGGTACCGGTGATACTGGTACAGAGTAGTCTGTTGACCCGAGATCGTCATAGAGTCTTGTATGATTCCCACTGTGCTTTGATTTCCATCATACCACGTCCAAGAGGGCATGCAAAAAGGTGGCTTTTAGGTACAGTCCCGAATTACATGGAGGCAATGAGCGATAGGAGGGGATTCGTTTCTCCCGGTATAGGGAGTTGATGTTGCGTTGTGTTCGATTGGCTATAACCGGAAATCCCTGGCCAGGGCTGCTGAGATTTACTGGTAAGTGTTATCAATAGTTTCTCGAACTGTTATAGACCTCATATCGACACGACTTATCGAGCTACTGGGGTCTGACGTTTACCACCCCTAGGCGAGATATGCAATATATCAGACGATGAGATCGGACTGTACGGGAGTGTTATTGATTGGATTCACAGGAGAATGTACATGCTTCCTTGTTGATCTTCTGAGCGCTCAATACCTTGGTGGCTGTTACGTTTAGCGGACCGCTTGCAGCTTGTGGTTGTTTGATATAATCATCACCTACTGCCGGCGTATTGACGATTCTTTAGAGTCCTACACAGAGGTTTCTTGACTCAGGCAAAACGGAGTAGGAGCAGATATGTGATATGTGCAGGACCGAGGATAATACGATATGAGATACCGTATTATATTCACGCGATATTTGATATCAGCCGGGTCATCGGATCAAGTGTTGATTCGATGAATCGGTACGGATAAATATTAGTCGGTTATATGCGACATAGTTGGATTGTCGGATCAAGTGTTGATTCGATAATTTAATGTATAATAATATATATGATATATTAAATTACATTAACTAATATTATCTCACTAAAAGATTCTTTTTCTCACTCGGGTAATACATTAATATATATGTGATATATGTTATTTGTATTATTTTATTTGGTTACAATAAATATTATATATGTGATATATAATATTGTAACATGATATGATAACTAATTCAACATATTTAGTAGAGATTAAACAAGATTAGGGTTTGATTTGGGTTAATGCTTTCTAGATGATTCTAGAAGGTTTAGTTTTGTTTTGTGAAAGATATTTTGTTATGACTCATTCCTTAACCTAACCCAAACCCTAACCCTAGTTAATTCTTCACATGGGTTTAGTTGACCATGGTTGCATTATTCATCATATTATCTTTTCATTGTTCATCACAAAAGGATTCCATTATCTTCTTCTTTGAGTTCCTTCTTGGAAAAAGCTTTCTAGCTTTTTGCTAAGTGATGAAAATATGTGAGAAAAAGATTATAAATGAGAGCAAAAATCCTACTTCATCATCCTCATCTATCCTTTCCATTTAGATGAGGGTGTTCACTTCATTTAGTGAGTGTTAGCTTGTGTTAATGAAACTTCAAGGTAGATCATCTTTGTTATCGAAGATCGGAAGCAAGCTTGCACCTTTCTCTTCGCGGAGCCTCTCGAGAGTCCGGAACACGATGATCGCAGCGAAGGGACTTCAACACGGAGCTTAAGAAGTGAAGGACCGGATCTACAAAGGTTGTAATCCCTCTCACTTAGTGTTAAAGTGTTTAACATGTTAGTTTTCGCATAAACTCTAGTTTAAAGATCCGGCTTTGGGTTGTTCGGCACGGCTAAATTTTTAATCGGGCATGGTTGATGCCTCGTAGACCCTTGTGCGTGTGTCTAGTAACCCTACAGTGGTATCAGAGCTAAGCTAGAGTTTTAGACGAAGTCTAGACGAAGTTTAAACTCCGATCGAACCCCGAAACCCTAATTTGAACCCTTCTCTGGACATTTTCTGAAAATATGATTTTTTATAAATTAAAATTGCTCAGAAAATAGAGCAGGAAAAACTGAGAATTACTGTGAAGTATGGACCACTAATGCTCTTATATGACCGCGGAACCGCGGCCAAACCAAGGGTTTGGCGGCGGTTCCGCGGCCAAAATTATGACTTAGTCCCTGGAACTTCATATATTTATTCATAGGTCCTTGTCATTTTTTTCTGGGAATCTTTTAATTCCACTCAAGTGTTGAGTTTTCTAGGGTTGTATTGGGGACTCGTTGATTCGATCGGATAATTTAACTTCGTTTAAGTTTTTCCGGATAATTTTTAGAAACTGTTAAAAATTCGAACGGATATCAATAACTCACTTTTTCCCCAGTCGGAAATTTTTTCAAAAGTTGGAATTTTTCTCGAGTTTGAAACTTTTTAAGTCATGCAAGTAACGCGGTGGACCCTCTAGAAGACAACAAATCTTAACTTGATTATGTGACCGTCATGAACTGTCTTTGAACCTTAGGGTTTGGGGCAGTACGGCGTGCCACATGTGAGGCGTTGGCTTGACCCTTCTACGGCTGGACCATTGGTACTGTGGCATGTGATGGATGTTTTTAAACTGATTTCAAGTGTTGAAATATATTGGGGAAATCTTGGGTGTTTGATTATTCGATCGGAAAGTTTAACATTGTCTATTTATCTGGATTGTGATACAATATTTGGAATCCACAAGTAGTTATGAGATAACTAATTTGAATATTATAAACATAGTAGTTTTGTTTCAGATGATCGGTTGCCACGGAATTTTGATGCGATCAAAAGTCCGTCGCAATCACATAGCGTACGCGGATACTCGCCGGGTAAACTTAACAGATAGCCATGCCCCATAGCCCCAACCAAGTGACTGTAGGAGAACCCCGTCGCCAAAAGCATCCGTTCGGGTGCTCGCGGCAGCGGTGTTCTGCCTTAGTGCACTTCGTCGACGGCATCGGGGTTGCGGCTGTCTACTAAAGTTTGCGACGAGCATTCTATCTGGATGTCGGGAATCTTGTTGAATTTCCCGACTTGATATTGAAAAGAGTTTTCGATAATGAGACTAAAATGCGGGGTTTATAATTGTTAGGCATGCGATGTCTAAGGAATTCATTGGGTTAGACATGCGATGTCTAAGAAGGTTGCGGATTCCATCTGTTGTAGTTTTACACTTTCTTTTCTCTGACCGTAAGCGTAGTATGTGGTGTATTGCCGGTTTCGTTGCTATACATCAACGACAATCGGGATACGCATACTTCTTTACGTTGATGATATGAGTTATTATGTGTTGTTGTGATATGTTATATTGGATCGTCGCGTTCTGAATAGCCGGGGGTTTTATGTGAGATGAGAGTTTTTCTTTTTTCATTCATGAAAAATTCATTTGTATGTAATATTCTTTTATTGGGGCACTTCCGGGCTGAGGATGATGTCACCATTGTATATTATTTACTTTTCCGAATTAGGTAGACCCAAGGCGGGGAGCACAAGTAACCGGGTTCTAGGGTCCAGTAGGAGACCATCTCGAGGAGTCGAGACCGGGTCTCCTAACCTTAGAATTAGCAGTGTTGCTTGCCGCTCTCGTAGGGGTCTAGGGATGTGGGTTTGGCTATTCATCGCGACCGTGGAATCCGTGTTTTATACAGGCTCGTATTAAAACACGGACGTCCTAGTATATCCAATATTTCATATATGTTCTTCTGCTGCAATGTTCTATGATGAGATCATATTACTGCCTGAGACGGATGTTTATATTATATATATGAGATATATGTTATATTGCAGATTTCGTTTCAAATGTGATGCTTATGAAGCATAATAAAATGGGACTTCATTAATGAGATTAATGAAATAAAAGAAACCTAAAGATATGGTAGAAACTTGTTTAAAAACTGGTAGCTCTAGTTCTTGCTTTGCATAGTCGTGTTCCTTGTAGAACATCCAGCACCTTATTCGATAAGGAAAGAGCCGAGATCCCTTCACCGGGAGTGACCTCTTTAGTGAAACTAGCAGATGCTACAAACTCGGTTTGTCTTTTGATTGCTTCTATAGTTCTTGCTTTGCATAGCGGTATTTGTGAAATATCCTGCACCTTATTCGATGAGGAAAGGGCCGACGATCCCTTCACCGGGAGTGACCCCTTTAGCAAAACTAGAAAAGCCTCAGAAACATTCCATTTAAAAATCACTCGATTCTACAACGATATCAAGTTCATTACACAAAGGGTTTTCTTAAAAATCTGTCGTAGCCCTCCGTCATTTCAGATAAGTACTAGTTAGTATTCGTGCTACGTTTGTTGACTATGTTAAGGCGTAGTGTGCGGTAGCTGATTAGTGCTTTTCTGTATAAGCATATGATGCGATTGGATTAGGGTGGTCGTGCGACTTTGTTGACTATGTTAAGGTACGTGCGGGTGGGTTTAAATCAATCGGGAAATGACGGGTTGAACTTGACTAGCACTTATGATTTGTTGACTATGTTAAGGTCATATAGCTGCTAGGGGTAAAATATTATTGGGAATTTCAAGTGTTGAAATTTGCAATGAGATTGCATACCTTCTATGAGATAGTTGGATCCCGATACCCGCTGCGAGTAAGAGTTACTCCTGGGAGAGTTTTACACATTACAATTAGCCGATCAAGTAGGTGTCTATAAAGGTGTCAATGGGGTAATGCCCCTGGGAAAACGAGGTTTACTATAATTAGGTTCGTGCGAAAGCACGGGGGACCTCCCTCAAAGTACCGGCACTGGCCTGGCTGAAAGATTGGCGAACTTGTAGGGTGTAATTAATCCCGGCTGGTCTTTTCTTTTAGGGTTTGAAGGAAGATTTGACTAAAACAGTGGGAGACATCCTGATTACATATATTAGATAACCAATCTAATCTTGCAAGAGCATACGCTGAATGTTTTCTTCTCTCTCTCTCCAGATAGCGACCATATCACGCCTTAATCAAGATAATAATACGGATGTATTGACCGAACCCGCTTGTTATACTGAGCCGGGGAACGTTGGTCCCTCTCCAACTTATAATTGTTATAAGACAGAGAAGGAAATAGGGGATTACCAGAATTCCCGTGCCGCCCAAACGAGGAAAGTGCATGTTGATACATCATCTTCGGGTGTGTTCATTACATAGAATTGTTTCTCAGTATCCTTTACGTCCTGGGTATGAGATACCAGATCAGGATCCCGCATATGTAATCTGTTACATGGGCTACAGATAGGTAGAGAACTGAGAACGGGTGATAAGTTTTATGAGACAGAAAACGGTGCAAGTGTTGCAGCCAAGTCTGTTGGTCACTATCATCCTGTATTACCAGAATACATTGATTTTGAACGAATGTTATTAGATACCGAACCTGATATACAACATCATATCAGTCTCTTTATTAGTAAAGAAAGGATATAATTTTGTATAGTTGGATAATGTTTTGAACATTTCCTATATCAAGAGTTGATCGGTTCAGGCACGTTATCTAAAAGCATAGATGTTCTAAATCAAACCACAGTTCTTAACGTACAGAACACACACAAGAGGAAGAGTTCAGAAATGAATGAATCCTTCTTGAGGCATTGTAGACTAGGTCATATCAATGCGACCTGACTGGCTGAAGTTACATATTGATGCATATTTAAATTAGTTTGAATTTACATCTTGTGAAACTTGCCGATCATGTCACAAAGATACGATGACCATAGCTCTGTTTATTGGAAACAGAGAAAGAGTTAGTGAACTCTTGGGATTGATACATGCTGATGTATGAAGGTCCCCTATCTACACATGCCAAGACCGGTTCTTTGTACTTCATTACATTCTCTGATTATCTCTCAAGATTCAGACATATGTTCCTGTTGAAACAAAAGTCCAAACCTTTTGAGATATTCACAGAATATAAGTTAGAAGTAGAGAACCAAAAACGGGTATAAGTATTATGTCCTTTGATGAAATCAGGGAGGAGAATACTTGAGCACGGAATTCCTGGACTACTCTAAAGGAGAATGAGATTCTCTTTCAGCATTACTCCTCCGTATACACCATAGCACGATGGTATATCGGGGCGGAGCAATAACACCCTATGAGATATGGTGTGCTCTATGATGAGTACTACTGAGTTTCCTATTTCCTTTTGGGAGTTATGCACTTGAGAAGCTGCATACCTATTGAATAGGGTTCCAATCAAATCAGTTGCCTACCACTTCATATGTGATATGGAAAGGGAAGAGCCCATATCTTAAGTTTGTTAAGATTTGGGGTTGTCCGGCCTATGTCTAAAAAGCAAAATCCGGACAAGCTCGAGGCAAAGTCAGATCTATGGAAGTTTGTTGGATATCCTAAGCATACGCAAGGAAATATCTTCTACCTAATCGAGGAACAAAAATGTTTTGTTTCTCAACATGCCACCTTTGTGAAAGCGAATTTCTTGTGAAGAAATTAGTGGTCATGCGGTAGAACTGGAAGGAGTTCTAGCTATACAAACTACAACAGATGATTTGGTAGAACCAAAGGATTCAATAGTTTCCAACGAACCTCAGCCTCCCCGCCGATCTAGTAGGGTTCCTCACCCACCAGAGAGATACTTCAGTTTCTCTATGACAGTGGAAGTGAGGATTGCATCATGAGATGATGACCCAACTAGTTTCGAGCAGGCCATTAGGAGTGGGACTCTATAAGAATGGCTGGATGCTTATCAATCTGAGATGGAATCCTTATACACCAACAAAGTATGGACTTTGGTTGCTTTATCTGAAGGGTTAAATCCCCATCAGGAGCAAGTATATCTTGAGAAGATTACTTGGTGTACATGGAAAAGTTGAGACTTTCAAAGCTATGGTTAAGTCCATCCAGATCCTACTTGCCACGGCTACATACCATGACTACGATATCTGGCGGTTGGGTGTCATGACTGCTTTTCTAAATGGTGATTTGGAAAAGAGCGTCTATAAGTACACAGCCAGAGGGCTTCGTAGACAGTGGGAGCAGCAGAAACGTGTGCAAGATGCTTTATAGGATAAAGCAGGCATCGCGGAGTTGGAACATCTATTTTGATGTGGTAGTCAAAGAGTTTGACTTCATCAAAATGGTAGATGAACCTTGTATATAGAAAAAGGTAGTAGAGAGTATGGTGGTGATCCTCGTAGAGTACGTGGATGACATACTCTTGATAAGGAAGGAGTTTCCTATGCTACGCTCAGTCAATCTCCGCTTATCACAAAGATTCTCCATATAGGATCAAAATGATACTTCCTAAATCCTGGGGTTTGGATCTATGAGATAGATCTAATTGGATGTTAGGATACTCACTAGTTGTAGTGAGATGGTATCAAGCGATCCTGGGGAGAATCACTGGAAAGGTTCCAGGGTGATAAGGACGACTGAATGTCAGTCGCAGGCATTGTCTTTACCCTCAGTGGAGGGACGGTATGTTGGAAGAGTTCCAAGCTAGATACCATGACTTACTAGACAATTAAAGGCAAGATACATCGTTACCAAGGATGCTACCAAAGAGGCAGTCTGGATATATAAGTTCATGAGATGAACTTCGTTCCTACCATTGTGTGACAATAGAGTTATGGCTTATGCCAAGGAACCCCCGTCCCATCAGAAATCCAGATATAATTCTTAGGCAGTATCACCTGATCATAGAGATGGTTGATCTCCAGAGAGATCGAGGTTAGGAGAGCAGACACAGAGGACGACAGCGTGGATCCACTCACAAATGCCTTTTTTCCCAGTAGAGACTTTTATGGGATGGTTGAGTATGAGATTCTTCAACCACAGCTAATTGTTGGGTATGCGATACCACAACAGATGGCCCTAGTGCAAGTGGGAGATTGTTAGTTATATGTATGCCCTAGAAGCCATTACTGTACATACGATGTATATTGTAATGGATACTTGGACATATATAGGAAGGACTTTCTTGCTCAACATGATAGTACGCTATCTGGTTGTTCTTTATCTTAACATGTACTCTGATTGTCTCTATGTTACATGTTGATAAAGCCCTTAGGATATGTACTCGACTACTGGGACTATGATGAGATCATACTAGTGTGGCCACGGTAGTCGACGAGTACATCCTATAACTGTTCCTAGTCGAGGGTTTATCGAGACAGGGCATCGATGCACCAGAGTAGACTAGCGTATACGCATCTTGACCCATATGATGGGTGATGGATGATCCCATATCCATCGGTGTTTGACATCAAGGATGGTGTACGGGTGCTTAGTGGAGACTGGGTACACTGGACAGACTCGCCGAGAACTCCCAGATGGTATTATACCTCACGTCAGATGGCAGTTCTCCGGTGACACTGGTACAGAGTAGTCTGTTGACCCGAGATTGTCATAGAGTCTTGTGTGATTCCCACTGTGCTTTGATTTCCATCATACCACGTCTAAGAGGGCATGCAAAAAGGTGGCTTTTAGGTACAGTCTCGAATCACATGGAGGCAATAAGCGATAGGAAGGGATTCGTCTCTCCCGGTATAGGGAGTTGATGTTGCGCTGTGTTCGATTGGCTATAACCGGAAATCCCTGGCCAGGGTTGCTGAGATTTACTGGTAAGTGTTATTAGTAGTTTCTCGAACTGTTATAGACCTCATATCGTCACGACTTATCGAGCTACTGTGGTATGACGTTTACCACCCCTAGGCGAGATATGCAACATATCAGACGACGAGACCGGACTGTACGGGAGTGTTACTGATTGGATTCACAGGAGAATGTACATGATTGCTTGTTTATCTTCTGAGCGCTCAATACCTGGGTGGCTGTTACGTTTAGCTGACCGCTTGCAGCTTGTGGGTGTTTGATAGGATCATCACCTACTGCCGGCGTATTGACGATTCTTTAGAGTCCTACACAGAGGTTTCTTGACTCAGGAAAAACGGAGTACGAGCACATATGTGATATGTGCGGGACCGAGGATAATACGATATGAGATACCGTATTATATTCTCGCGATATTTGATATCAGCCGGGTCATCGGATCAAGTGTTGATTCGATGAATCGGTACGGATAAACATTAGTCGGTTATATGCGATATAGCTGGATTGTCGGATCAAGTGTTGATTCGATAATTTAATGTATAATAATATATATGATATATTAAATTACATTAACTAATATTAGCTCACTAAAAGATTCTTTTTCTCACTCGGGTAATACATTGATATATATGCGATATATGTTATTTGTATTATTTTATTTGGTTACAATAAATATTATATATGTGATATATAATATTGTAACATGATATGATAACTAATTCAACATATTTAGTAGAGATTAAACAAGATTAGGGTTTGATTTGGGTTAATGCTTTCTAGATGATTCTAGAAGGTTTAGTTTTGTTTTGTGAAAGATATTTTGTTATGACTCATTCCTTGACCTAACCCAAACCCTAACCCTAGTTAATTCTCTACATGGGTTTAGTTGACCATGGTTGCATTATTCATCATATTTATCTTTTCATTGTTCATCACAAAAGGATTCCATTATCTTCTTCCTTGAGTTCCTTCTTGGAAAAAGCTTTCTAGCTTTTTGCTAAGTGATGAAAATATGTGAGAAAAAGATTATAAATGAGAGCAAAAATCCTACTTCATCATCCTCATCTATCCTTGCCATTTAGATGAGGGTGTTCACTTCATTTAGTGAGTGTTAGCTTGTGTTAATGAAACTTTAAGGTAGATCATCTTTGTTATCGAAGATCGGAAGCAAGCTTGCACCTTTCTCTTCGCGGAGCCTCTCGAGAGTCCGGAACACGATGATCGCAGCGAAGGGACTTCAACACGGAGCTTAAGAAGTGAAGGACCGGATCTACAAAGGTGGTAATCCCTCTCACTTAGTGTTAAAGTGTTTACCATGTTAGTTTTCGCATAAACTCTAGTTTAAAGATCCTGTTTTGGGTTTTTCGGCACGGCTAAATTTTTAATCGGGCATGGTTGATGCCTCGTAGACCCTTGTGCGTGTGCCTAGCAACCCTACAGAGCGTGCCTCGAGTTTGTCCGTATGCTGCTTTTTGACAAAACCTGGACATCCCCATGTCTTAATGTGCTTAAGATAGGGTTTCTTCCCACACCACATCTGATATGGTGTGGTAGGCACAGTCTTAGTTGGAACTCGGTTCAAAAGGTATGCAGCTGATTCTAGTGCATATCCCCAGAATGATCGCGGCAACTCAGCATTACTCATCATGGAACGTACCACATCCAATAGGGTTCGGTTCCGTCTCTCCGATACACCGTTATGTTGCGGAGTGTATGGAGGAGTAAGCTGAGAGAGAATTCCATTCTCTTTTAGGTAATCCAGGAACTCGGCACTCAAGTATTCACCACCTCGTTCAGATCTCAGTGTCTTGATACTTTTGCCGGTTTGTTTTTCTACTTCATTCTTATATTCCTGGAATTTTCTAAAAGTTTCGGATTTATGTTTCATTAAGAAGACATATCTGTGCCTTGAAAAGTCATCCATAAAAGTAATGAAGTAGGAAAAACCGCTTCGCGCATGTGTAGACATTGGATCGCACACATCGCTGTGCACGAGTCCCAAAAGCTCGCTCGCTCTTACTCCATGTCCAGTGAACGGAGTCTTTGTCATCTTTTCTTTGAGACAGGATTGACAAGTTGCGTACGATTGATATTCGAACGGATCCAAATATCATTCTGTATGTAACTTCGTCAACCATCTCTCATTGATGTGACCCAGTCTACAATGCCATAAGAAAGCCTGATTTGTTTCCGGAGACTTTCTTTTGTGTGTATTCTGGACATTGAAAATCTGTGGTTGGTTTAATACGTATATACCATTGCTTAATGTACCTGACCCAATCAGAACTTGATTAAGGTGAATGTTTACAACATTTCTTACAAATGCAAATTCATAACCTTCTTTAGATAATAAAGATACAGAAATGATATTACAAATTGCATTGGGTACAAAATAACAATTATGCAAAACCAAAATGTGTCCATCTGACAATCCCAGGTGATAGTCCCCCACGGACTCAGCATCCATGCCAGCTCTGTTTGCAACTCTGAGAGTCATATCACCTTCCTTCAAAACCCTACGCTCTCTCAGTGCCTGTATGGAATTACAGATATGAGATCCTGATCCGGTATCCAATACCCAGGAAGTAGAGTTTATTGATAGACAATTTTCAATAACATACACACCTGAAGCCGAAGCCGCAACTTGCTTCGGGTCCTGGTTTCTGGCCTTCCAAGCCCTGCAATCCTTTTTCCAGTGTCCACTCTTATGACAGTAAAAGCACTCTTCCTTCCCCACAAGCTTTCCCACTACCTTTGTTGCCTTTGCTTTTCCCTTCGTATCCACTTTACTAACACCGCCCCTTGGTTTGGTGGGGGTTTTCTTCTTCTTTCCCTTGGCTTTCGCCTTAGACCTAGAAGAGGCAGATCCTCCTACAAACAAAGTGGATGTTTTCCTACCTTTCTGTAGGGTGCCCTCTGCACTCCTCAGCATGTTGAGGAGTTCTGAAAGTTCAACTTCTTTTTCTTGCAAGTTGAAGTTCAGGATAAACTGGGCGTAAGTGGAAGGAAGAGACTGGAGAATCAAGTTCGTGTAGAGCTCGTTCTCTAACGTGGTCCCAAGGTCCGCGAGCTCCTCAATGAAGCCAATCATCTTAAGCACGTGTTCCGCTACCGATGATCCGACGGCCAATCTTGCCGAAAACAGCTTTTTCGAGACTTCGTATCTGGCGATACGGGATTGCTCTTCATACAGTTCTTTTGTATAGAGAAATATGGATTCAAGGTCCATATTCTCGTGCCTCCTCTGATGTTCATTGTCCATAGAGGCAAGCACGAGGCACTTGGCCTTCGCACAGTCGATTTCCCAGGTCTTACGGATTTCCTTATCTGTGACGTTGGTTTTGGGACCTAGGACAGGGGAAGCTTTGGTAGTAAGGAGATACCCCAACTTGTCATAAGTGATTGCCATTTTGACATTCCTGAGCCAATCTTTGTAGTTTGCCCTGTCAGTATGTTTTTATCTAGTAGTAACTTAAGTCCGGTCATGATGTTTGGTCGCTGCAATTAGGAGAGAGAGAAGAAACACTTTAGCATGATGCTCTTGCAAGTTTAGAGTGGTTTTTAGTTTGTCTAAACAGGATGGCTCCTACTGTCTCTCGAATCACTCCTCAAACCAAAAAGGAAGAATTAGTCGGGATCAATCTCACCGTACAATACTTGCTTAACCGTTCAGCCAGGCCAGTGTTGGTACTTTTAGAGAGGTTTTCCAACGCTTTCGCGAAGTTCCTTAATTAAATAACCTCTTTTCCCTGTGAGCGTAGCCCCGCTAACACCTTTCTAGACACCTACTTGGTTTATAGCATTGATCGTTAAGTAAGAAAGTTCCGGAGGAGTAGCATATACTCACAGTAGGATCGGGATCCAAATATCATCGTATGACAAAATTGAAGGAATCCTACCAGTATCATCATACTCCAAATGGTATGCAGCGCTGGTAAGTTTCAGTTTCTTTAGAAACTCCCGATGTAGATTTTTCCCCATGCTCTTATGACCTTAATTTTGGCCAACAAATTATAAGTCACATGTCAAGTTCTACCCGTTATTCTCCAGGTTAATTTGAACCCACCCGTACCTATCCTTGACTTTGGCCAACAAGGCAGTACGACTGTCTCAAACCAACGCATCAATCTATGCTGCACATGAATACCCAATAGCTACCAATCACTATGTCTTGACTTTGGCCAACAAACATAGCTTGAATACTATTGACTATCCATGTGAAACGACGGAGGGATACGAATGGTTTTAGTGAAACCGTGAACGTAGTGAACTTGATATAATCGATGGAACGAGATAGCTTTTAAAAGGAGTGGCTTAAGCTCCGCGTTTAAAAGTTGTTTTTGAAAAGAAACCGAGTGGTTTTGAAAGTGTTCCAACGACTTTACTTTGGTTTATTTTCTTGCATTAATTTTAATACGTCTGATCGCATGCCAAAAGCGTGTCGGATATTTAAAGTTCTAAAGTTTAACCGCGATCAGGACGGTGTCGCTTTGCAGCTAGCCGCGATGAGCATGGGTCGATCCACAGGGAGATGGTAAGTTTTACGTTCTTGTTCTAACGAGTTAACAACATGGCGGATTTGTTCGTTATCTAACCTATGTGTATATTCAAGTATAAGGCTTGTTAGGAAACGATAGGATAGTGTAAGTTAATGGATTCCGTATTCAAGTACTTTGAGCCGAACTCAACCAATGAAGTTAGAACAATCGGCAACAACGTGGATTAGGGGACTTAAGCACGGTATTCATAGAATCCGGCTTATTGACCCTTGTCCTTCCGTTCTTGTCTCTTGCTTTCGCCTCCGGCCAAACCGAATGCAACCGGTCACGGTTAGGAATCACCTTTACCTTGGTAGGGTAGGGTGCCTAACGGAGCGTTTGCATAAGATTTGGGCGGAGTTTCAAGTGGGAAAAGACGGGAAAAGGAAATGAGGAGCGAAATGTTAACTTACAAAATCTTTCTCTTTTCCTAACAACAATATTCATACCAACATTCACAAAACAACAAAGAGGAAAAAAGAAAAGCTACAAAGAAAAGAAAAGACTACAAACAAGTAATTAAATGACATGGTAATAAATTGCAAGTAATAAAAGACAAGAATGAAAATGCATGTAAGTAAAAGAGCGAGTAAGAAAGACTAAGAACCATAGAACCCAAAACAAGACATGGGTTCAATAACCAAATCTTAAACTTGCAAGCTCAATGAAGAGGTTGCAAGATCAAGAAGAGGCAAAGAACTCATGGTGAATGAAGGCACAAAAAAGACCTTTATTAATCATCAAGAATGATACAACCCCTTGAGATCAATAACCAACCCTTAAACCTTCAAGCTCAATGAAGAGGTTGAAGGATCAAGAGAAGGTTAAGACTTCAAGGGGACTAAGCTATTTACAAGAAAGGAGAATAGAAAACTTGGACAAAGAATGACAATCCAAGACTAAAGAATGACCTTTGAATCTTTGCCCCATGGCCTTTATTTATAGGCTCCAAAGAATGTAGGGAAATTCGAATTTTTAACACAAAATCTTTACCATTGAATGCTCATTACTTCATGTCTATTTGTGCCTTGATTCTTGTCTTCCCCATCATGGTTCATGCTGATTTGTCTATTTGAATTTGATTTGCACTCAGTTTTGGAAGGAAATTTGAATCTTTAAATCACACACATAATCTTCACCATTAAATGCTTATTACTCCATTCCCACATGTGGCTTGATTCATGGCTGCCCCATTATGGCTCATGCTGATTTGTTTGATTGACTTTGATTTGATTTCAGTTTTGGAAGGAAAAAATCAACACATGATGTTTAGCCTTGAATGCATATAATAATTTGCCTTGAATGCATATCTACATGTGCCTAAAAGTATTGTGTACACATTTGTTGTGTTGGACCATTTAGATAGAAAAATGTATAAACAAACTTGTTGGAAAAAGGGACTCCTGATGTTGGAGATAGTGCCCTCAGAGTCAATTATTAGGTCACAGGTACGTGATTGTAATGATTGATGGAGGACCTATCCCGGTAGGACAGTCTTACTCGAGATGATAGTATGCTATCTGGTTTACCTTTATCATCGTGTACTGCTTTAGGTGACCTGACACGTCGCTATTACACGTTGATAGAGCCCCTAGGATTCTTGCTTGACCACCAGCAGTATGAGGGCGATCGTATAAGTGGGAGCTGGGGTCTATAAGCTTATCCTTAAAAGGTCCCTAGTCGTGGGAGTTTCGAGACTGGGCATCGATACTCCATTAGTAGACTAGTGTATACAGTCGAGACCCCGACGAGGGGCGGTGGCCGGTCTCACAAGCCACTGGTGTCAGTTGGATCACCTAAGATGTATACAGGTGCTCATTGGGTTATGAGTACACCGGACAGGACTCGCCGGGAACATGCTAGTTGGTCATATACCAGACGTCAGATGGCAGTTCCCTGGTGACATGTGTGCAGGTTAGTTCATCGACCTGGGGATCGTCATTTGTCTCGTGTGAGTTCCCACTGTACTTTGATTACTACCCTACCACGGCTCAAAGGAGTCGTGCAAACAGGTTTTAGTTGGGTACAGTCCCGAGCCACATGGAGGCAGTGAGCGTATCTTCAGGGGTTCGTCTCTCCCGGTATTGGGGGTGAGGTCGTGCTGTGTCTAGGAGAGCCATTACACAAAGTCCTTGGCCAAGGCAAGGAGATTTACTGGTAGGTATTCCAGTAGTATCTCAGGGTGTTCTGGGCTACACTCCGACACGACTTGTACCGCTTTTGGGGGTCTGACTTTTACCAACCCCCTAGGCCCGCCATGCGATACTCATAGACGAACGGACCGGACTGTACGGATATTGTCACTGACAGGCTCAGTAGGGTTGTCAGGCTGAGTTCGCTCACAGACATCCCTTTTAGTCAGTACCTGGTAGCCCGTTACGTATTGGCTTATACCTCTGACGTGCTAGTGGTTAAATCCACAACCAAGGTGTTGATGAGTCTTTAGAGTCCCCCACATTCAGTTACTCAGCTTTCGGGCGAAAGGTTGTAGAGGCCGTATGTAGATATGGCAAGGTCCGATCAGATACGTGCGGTATTGCACGGATCAGGATCGGACAGTTTGTACTATAGGCCGTATGGTTATATGGCAGGGTTCGATCAGATACGTGCGGTATTGCACGGATCAGGATCGAACAGATATTACTAGCCGGTTTTGGTATAAGCCGGATCCTAGTATAGTACAGTGTAGATTTTGTCTCATTGCATTTGTATTTCGGTCGGAATACAAATGCGGGTGTGTATGCACAGTATCGGGGTTTTCCTGTAATTTATTACGGGACCAGTTTTCTGGAGTTGCCAGTTTGCTTTCCGTTTCGGCCGATTTCCTTTGTTCCGTTCATTGGCCGAAGTTTGGTGGAGGTGGGCTTATTTGCATTGTTGCAAATAGGCATTTGTGGAGGGGGTATTTGCTTATTGTTGTGTCATGACATCTTTTCATTGACCTTGACTTCTTCTACTTCATGATGGCTTGACTTTGTTAGCATCATGGTTGTTGATGATGGTTGTGTGGAGTGTTGGCATTGCTTTGTGATCATGGTTGATTATCATAACCATTCCTTTCTCTCTCTCTTTTGATTATGGTTGTGGTTTGATCTTTTGTTTTTTCATATCACTCCTTCACTCTCATTCACTCCCTCAATCATCTCTTGTGGCCGGCCAAATCCTAGTGGGGCTGTCCAAATATTTTGAGGTGGGATTTTGCTTCATTTCATGTTGCAAAAATCCCACAAGTTCCATCTAAAAAGCTTCAAGTTCAATCCCTCCTCCAATGGCAATTCCACAACCCCAAGTGAGACATGGTTCTTCACACATTCTACAGCATATCTTGGGCACGTCGAGTAGCCGGCTTCGTGCCCGAGTTGCCTCGGCATTGAGGTGGGAGCCCGTAAAAGAAGAAGGCGATGTGGTGCACTTCCGGCGACGAGGAGGAGACGGGACTTTTCCGCAGGAGATCGGGACCATGACGAGAAGACCGGAGGACTTGGATCGTCGGTATATCTCTATTCCCTTTCTTGTTGGTAGCTAGGAATAATTAATGGTTCGATCCGGGTAGTAGTGCGCGGCGGTTTGCCAGTTTAAGAAAATTTAAAGTTTATCACCGCTTCCGCTTTTGGCCGTCGGATTGACGGCCGGGGCGCCGCCGTGCACTTACAGTGGTATCAGAGCCTCGCCATTAACTTAGTCTAGCTTGGTGTAGTGTGTTTTTCTGTTTCGATCGATCGAATGTTCCAAAACTACATTTTTGTTAGCATCAGTTTTCTGTTGGAATTTTTTGGTGTCGAAAAATTTTTCAGGTTGTAAAATATTGATGTACTGGAAAATCTAAGAACTCTGTAAAATTTCGATGAAGTGAATCCACAGTGGGAGCGCGGAACCGCCGCATATACCCCCATTCCGCCGCTCTTCCGCCGCACACTGTGGAGATCACTTCACCAATTTTTTTCAGAGGCTTTCTGGGCTTAAAATATGGGTTTTGGAATATTAAAATTGGGCCTAGGTTTTCTGTGAGTGCTACAGTTTTGATTGGGGGCCCACTTGTTAATTTTTGATCGATCGGATATTTTAAACACATTTTTCACAGTATTTACATTATATCTGCGACCGTGAATGTCACTTGATCGGTAAATCCGGTCTAACTGCTATAGCCCGGTTAGACGGATTTGCGAACGTGACTTTCACGTTGATGTTTTGTTTTTGCTGTGATGTTGCGGATCGGTCGTGGGGGATAGCCTGGATGCAATGCTAGTACAGTTTTGTTGTATTATGTACATTTGATATTGCGGGGCGAGCGTCCGACATGTGGACTGCCGTCACTGCCTGTTTGTATTATTATTTTGGGGCACGACCTGGTTGCGGTCGATGTACCCGTTGTATGTATATTTTACTTTCTGTACTAGGATTGCCCCGCGGAGGGGTGCACGGATAGCCGGGTTCTGGAGGGCAACAAGCCCGCATCTCATGGCATTGAGACGGAGGGGGCTTCACTCTAGGATTGGCGGGCTATTCGCCGCACTCGTAGGGGGTACAGGTTGACCCAGGAGGGGTGCCCAAGTTACCGGATTCCATGAAGTGCTGGGTGGTCCATTCACGTTGCTGAAGGGGGCTGCCTCGCTTCAGGTTTTGGCGGGTAACTTGCCGCGCCCGTAGGGGTCTAGGTTTTCATTGCACAGGCTATCCACACGACCAGGGGAACGTCGGGTTTCAACGGCTCTGTGAAATCCGGGGATCCCAGATATCTGTATTGTTTCTGTGATGCTGTACATTTCTGTGATGTTGCATTTTATTCACGCCTTGAGCGAATATAATATATTGGTATATATATTAGTAGATGTTGTATATGTTTTACATCCGCGCTAGTCCAGTCCCCGCTCTGTCGTTAGTTAGCTAACCTAACGGGTAATGACGGGACCCAGTGGCGAATGCGGATGGCATATACGTACATCAGTATATTTTCGTTCTTTTTGGTGTGATCAATTGATGGGACTGCGTTGATTCGGATCAATGCAAGTTAAAAACAAACCTAATCTGATGTTGTTGGAACACTTTTCAAAAAGCTGTTATTGCAAGGACGTTCACTTTTGTTTTGCATCGCGGTATTCATTTGGAATATCCTGCTCCTCAGTCGACGAGGCAAGGGCCGAGATCCCTTCACCGGGAGTGACCCCTTGGACAAAAAGTTTGCGTCAGGGCATTAACTTCACTATAGCCGATTACTTTTGCTTTGCATCGTGGTATTCAGTTGGAATATCCTGCACCCCATTCTACGGGGAAAGAGCCGAGATCCCTTCACCGGGAGTGACCTCTTTAGCGAAGGTTTTCGTCACTATATTTTTAAAAGCTATCCGTTCCTTCAACGATATCAAGTTCATTACGTTAAAGGTTTTCGCCAGAAACCATTCGTAGCCCTCCGTCGTTTCATATGGGTAGTCAATAGTATTCAAGCTGTGTTTGTTGGCCATAGTCAAGGCACAGTGTTTGGTAGCTGTTGGGTGTTCATATGCTGCATAGATAGATGCGTTGGTTTGGGACAGTCGTATAGCCTTGTTGGCCCTAGTCAAGGGCTTGTACGGGTGGGTTCAAATCAACCTGGATAATGACGGGTAGAACTTGACATGTGACTTATGATTTGTTGGCCTTAGTCAAGGTCATAAGAGCATGGGGCAGAAATCACATCGGGAGTTTCAAAAGAACTGAGACTTGCCAGATATGCGCATACCTTCTGGAGTGTGATACCGTGAGCGGATTCCGTCACGTTGTCATGCGATGAGAGTTGGATCCCGATTCCCACTGATGAGCTAGTTTACTCCTCGGGTAACCCCGACTAATTCTTCTTTCAGGTTTGGAGGAGAATTTGAGGTACAGTGGGAGGATTCCAGATTAGATAAATTGGTAACCATTCTGATCTAGGTTAGAGTGCATGCTGAGTGTTTCTTTTCTCTCTCTCTTTGGCAGCGACCATTGACCCGACCCTAGACTATGACTCAGTGACCAAGTTGACCGAACCTTCTTAAACACTGGCTTTTGGATTGTCAGAGTTGCAAACCTCATTGCCACTCCTACTTTTACCCTTTTCTCCAGGACACCCCGTTTTACTACGAACGTCCACTTCCATTGGACAAGACCATCGTATGGTTAGATACGAACTCGAAAGAATTTATTCGAGGATGGTTTCCGGTTCTGGAGAAAACGGATAGGATTATTCAGTTGTCTTTTCCTTTTACCTTCTCTCAAGTTGTGAGTACTCCTTGGTTTAGGAGATAGTACACCTATTACGCAAATTGGATAGTCTTCTTCCAAACCATAGGCAGGTGCCGACCGGTAGGGAATGAAGGAAACCAATTAGCATAACGGTGGTGTGCAGAAGGTATTAAGTTAAGACAAAGCAAGGGATTAGTAAGAGGGCAAAGTAAATTGCAACAGATATTCACGACCAAACCAGGTATTTCATTACCACTCCCAAATCACCTTTGTATTTCTCCAGAACACTCCGTATCACTACGAAGATCCACAGTTTATTGGATACTCCATCGTATGGTTATATACGAACTCGAAAGGAATTTATTCCAGTTCGGGGATGGATTCTGGTTCAGGAGAAATAGGAATAAGGTTTATTCGGTTGTCTTTTATCTTCACCCTCTCTCATTGCGAGTGTTCCTAGGATTGGGACAGTACACCCATTATGCTTATTGGATAGTCTTCTTCCAAACCATAGGCTGGTGCCGAACGGTAGGGAAGGAAGAAAACCATTTGGCCTAAAAGGGTGTGCAGAAGGTAAAGACTAAAGACATATGAAGGGATTTGGAGAGGTGGCAAAGAACTATACGGTTACAGTCGTGAATCTGGAAGAGGCATTACTAGGAATACCGGGATACCCCATCGGAACATTTCAATGTTTCAGTTTCACTGTGTAATGTTAAAGGAAAACTGATTTCCCGATTAGATACTTACTCCAGGGTATGTATTTACCAGGTACGATTCTCACATCTGTATGGTTTTACAGATGATGAGTGGGAGTAAGTTATTGGGAATTGGGTGATTATCCTCATTATATCAGGATTCGTTGTAATCGGTGATATTTGAGGAAATCACCTGGGCTGTTTGCCGGTCGGCAAATATTTGGTTTTGAATATCCGCTGTTATGCACCAATTTCAAATTGATATATCTGTACGTCTATTTTCATAGAGTGAGATATACCTTTCTGAAATTATGTCTACGACATTTACCTATATCAGTGGATGGTTAGGTAAGGAGCATTAAACAGCGGTGTAATTCTTCTTAACCATAAGTACAGTTTTCAACCTACGACACACAGTGAATGAGTTATCAGACTCAAGGGACTTATACAGAGTATTGTGTGTTGTCCAGTGTCCATTAGGACAGAGGGGTTGGTCCTCATACTATATTCTGTTTACTTATGACTTCTCTAGTTTTTAGACAGGTGTTTCGCGGAAACACAGGGTCCAAATTTTGAGAAGTTATAGGTATTTGAATAGAGTAGAGAACCAGGTATAGCAAGTATCGGGATTCTTCAAAGAGATCGAAGATGTAGATACTTGTGTATGGTATTCAGTTGATAGTAATGATAAAGAGATCTTGCTTCTCTTTCAGGTTACTCATAATTGGAAGTATTCCTAAGTTGAGTAACGCTGATCGGCCTCCTTCCATTTAGTTGACATGCGCTGGGAACAGCTGCATGATTTGAATCTGGTTCAATTAAATCAGTGCCTCTGATTCTATATTGGATATAGAACAGTTCATATCTTAACGATGTTAAGGTACGGGGAGTTGTCCGGATTATGCTTAAAACCAGACTCTGGATAACTCAAGGCACGTTTCTGTAATGGCTGTTTGTGGGTTGACCCAGGCTATGACGCGGGTTGACTTTCTACCATCTGGATGAACAATAGCAATATTGTTCTAGACTCGCCACAGTTTTATTAAAAATGGATTTTTTCAGAAAACAGTAGTGGGAGTATGGTAGAACTGGAAGTAATTCCAGAACCACAAACGATTACTGAAGATTTGATAAGGAACCTAAAGATTCAATCTGAATTGACATTCCATTGGCCACTCCGCAGATAAGGTGGGTAACTTCAGGCACCCGAGAGGTACTCCGGTAGCCTCAAGGACGGTGACAGGGAAGTTCTTGTTTACCCACAATTACCATTGCTGTTGTTCCAGGCTGCGAGACCCGGCGAGAGGATGAGTATAGCATCGTTCTAAACTAGTTTTAGAAGTGCACGTCTATATGACTCTGCCAGAGGGTTGTCGTAGTCAGTGGGAGCAGCGGAAGCATTGGTGGACAGGTAGCTTATGTCTATTTATAGACTAAAGCAGATATAGCGGAGATAGATCATCTGTTTCTGACGTGACAGTCATGGGTTTGACTTCATCAGAATAGGGGATGGATCTGTTGAGAAGATAGTAGGGTGTGATGTCCTGGTATTTGGATGACGTGCACAGAGTAGGAAAAGAAACTCCTACACTACGATCGGTTATACTTTGGTCGTCACACAGTTGTTTCTCCACAAAGGAAATGGATTTTATATCAGACATACTGGTTACTAGATCTATGGTCTTAGATCTAGATTTGGGTGGTTTCCCAATCTGGGTACTTAGACAGCATTCTAAGAGTATTTAGAATGGACGACTCCTGGCACGGTAGTGTACCTGCAGGTAATGGAGCCACCCTCTCTAAAGGTGTCTTACAGACTAAAGGGGAGAGGGATGTGCATGATTGGCAGATCACTTGCTCAGGTAATTGAGTCAATCATGAGATGTCAAGTACCACACCAGATATTGTTCTTGCACTAGATGCAATAGGTTGATATTGATCCGATCATGGAGAAACAGTCGGAAGCAGTTTTAGAACATAAGTGGATGTTCTAGGGATATGATATCGACAGCCTCATTCGGGAAACAGTTATCATTCCAGGCTTCCAAGGTGACATGGACGACAAGGAGGTTGTCAGAGCTATAGTTTTCCTTCTGATGAGGGGCAGTATTTTGGACAGGTGGTCCAAGGCAATACTGAGGGTGGCATGGCGCAGGATACTGATTAAGTTCAGTTGACGATACAGTCTAAGAAGTTTGGATTTGGAGTTCATTTATGAGCTAAGTCCCATCAGACATCCAAACATATTCTAAGACAGGTATTGCTCATTTCGGGAGATGGGTTTCTCCGCGAACTTGAGATATAGAGAGACATAGAAAGAAACAACAAAGCGGATCCACTCACTGAGGCTATTCCTCGAACGCAATAGTTTCGCAAACGAGCTTTGTGAGACTGACTAGTAGAGGAGTTGGGTGTTCGGTATCACACGGGCTGTGAGTATGCGACATCGCAATAATTAGCCTTGAGTGCAAGTGGGAGATTGTTGGAGATAGTGCCCTCAGAGTCAATTATTAGGTCACAGGTACGTGATTGTAATGATTGATGGAGGACCTATCCCGGTAGGACAGTCTTACTCGAGATGATAGTATGCTATCTGGTTTACCTTTATCATCGTGTACTGCTTTAGGTGACCTGACACGTCGCTATTACACGTTGATAGAGCCCCTAGGATTCTTGCTTGACCACCAGCAGTATGAGGGCGATCGTATAAGTGGGAGCTGGGGTCTATAAGCTTATCCTTAAAAGGTCCCTAGTCGTGGGAGTTTCGAGACTGGGCATCGATACTCCATTAGTAGACTAGTGTATACAGTCGAGACCCCGACGAGGGGCGGTGGCCGGTCTCACAAGCCACTGGTGTCAGTTGGATCACCTAAGATGTATACAGGTGCTCATTGGGTTATGAGTACACCGGACAGGACTCGCCGGGAACATGCTAGTTGGTCATATACCAGACGTCAGATGGCAGTTCCCTGGTGACATGTGTGCAGGTTAGTTCATCGACCTGGGGATCGTCATTTGTCTCGTGTGAGTTCCCACTGTACTTTGATTACTACCCTACCACGGCTCAAAGGAGTCGTGCAAACAGGTTTTAGTTGGGTACAGTCCCGAGCCACATGGAGGCAGTGAGCGTATCTTCAGGGGTTCGTCTCTCCCGGTATTGGGGGTGAGGTCGTGCTGTGTCTAGGAGAGCCATTACACAAAGTCCTTGGCCAAGGCAAGGAGATTTACTGGTAGGTATTCCAGTAGTATCTCAGGGTGTTCTGGGCTACACTCCGACACGACTTGTACCGCTTTTGGGGGTCTGACTTTTACCAACCCCCTAGGCCCGCCATGCGATACTCATAGACGAACGGACCGGACTGTACGGATATTGTCACTGACAGGCTCAGTAGGGTTGTCAGGCTGAGTTCGCTCACAGACATCCCTTTTAGTCAGTACCTGGTAGCCCGTTACGTATTGGCTTATACCTCTGACGTGCTAGTGGTTAAATCCACAACCAAGGTGTTGATGAGTCTTTAGAGTCCCCCACATTCAGTTACTCAGCTTTCGGGCGAAAGGTTGTAGAGGCCGTATGTAGATATGGCAAGGTCCGATCAGATACGTGCGGTATTGCACGGATCAGGATCGGACAGTTTGTACTATAGGCCGTATGGTTATATGGCAGGGTTCGATCAGATACGTGCGGTATTGCACGGATCAGGATCGAACAGATATTACTAGCCGGTTTTGGTATAAGCCGGATCCTAGTATAGTACAGTGTAGATTTTGTCTCATTGCATTTGTATTTCGGTCGGAATACAAATGCGGGTGTGTATGCACAGTATCGGGGTTTTCCTGTAATTTATTACGGGACCAGTTTTCTGGAGTTGCCAGTTTGCTTTCCGTTTCGGCCGATTTCCTTTGTTCCGTTCATTGGCCGAAGTTTGGTGGAGGAGGGCTTATTTGCATTGTTGCAAATAGGCATTTGTGGAGGGGGTATTTGCTTATTGTTGTGTCATGACATCTTTTCATTGACCTTGACTTCTTCTACTTCATGATGGCTTGACTTTGTTAGCATCATGGTTGTTGATGATGGTTGTGTGGAGTGTTGGCATTGCTTTGTGATCATGGTTGATTATCATAACCATTCCTTTCTCTCTCTCTTTTGATTATGGTTGTGGTTTGATCTTTTGTTTTTTCATATCACTCCTTCACTCTCATTCACTCCCTCAATCATCTCTTGTGGCCGGCCAAATCCTAGTGGGGCTGTCCAAATATTTTGAGGTGGGATTTTGCTTCATTTCATGTTGCAAAAATCCCACAAGTTCCATCTAAAAAGCTCCAAGTTCAATCCCTCCTCCAATGGCAATTCCACAACCCCAAGTGAGACATGGTTCTTCACACATTCTACAGCATATCTTGGGCACGTCGAGTAGCCGGCTTCGTGCCCGAGTTGCCTCGGCATTGAGGTGGGAGCCCGTAAAAGAAGAAGGCCATGTGGTGCACTTCCGGCGACGAGGAGGAGACGGGACTTTTCCGCAGGAGATCGGGACCATGACGAGAAGACCGGAGGACTTGGATCGTCGGTATATCTCTATTCCCTTTCTTGTTGGTAGCTAGGACTAATTAATGGTTCGATCCGGGTAGTAGTGCGCGGCGGTTTGCCAGTTTAAGAAAATTTAAAGTTTATCACCGCTTCCGCTTTTGGCCGTCGGATTGACGGCCGGGGCGCCGCCGTGCACTTACACTTGAAGTATCGGTCGGATTGCGGTTCTGGTTTCAGTGTCGGCTCTCAATTGATATATCCATGCTTTTAAATGTATTTCCAGTATTTTATCACGGATACCTGTAATCTGTATTACTGAGCAGACATTGGTTAATAGTACCGATAAATACAACAAATAGATAATGAATGGGCGGTATTAGAATGCAGTTTTCTGATATGAACAACGTCCCATCATTTAATCCTACCATTGCAGAAAACAACGAAAATATGACGTACGCTTATGCCATCCGCATTCGCCACGGGGCCCCGTCATTACCCGTTAGGTTACTTAACTAACGACAGAGCGAGGGCTGGACTAGCGCGGATGCAAAACATAAGCAACGCCTAAATATATATATATATATATATATATATATATATATATATACATTCGACACATGCAATGATAGCCATTCCAGATCACAGATGAATACTTTGGATATACTAGGAATCCGCGATTCGTTCGAGCCTGTAACAAAAAGTGGATTACACGGTCGCGATAAATAGCCAATACCCCACCCTAGACCCCTACGGGTGCGGCAAACTACCCGCCAAATACCCGAAGTGAAGCAACCTCCCTCAACAACGTGAGTAGGCCACTCGGCACTTCGAGGTACCCGGTAGTTTGTGCACCCCACCTTGGGTCTATCCTAGAGCAAAAACAGTAAAAGAAATTATACAATGGCGGCTAAAACCTCATCCCGGATGTGCGGCCATAAAAATAATATTAGATCAATTACAAATTACATGAATTGAAAGATAAAGAAAAAACTTTCATCTCACAACCCCCCGGCTATTCATCCACGACAATCCAACGAATTCATATACACATACCATCAACATTACAGATCACAGATATGTATAACCCCCACTAATCGACGTATAGCGATTAGCAGACGTTCAATACATATATCACATCACAAATATAACCCGTTAGCTAAAATCTTTAGAAGTTCGATCAAAATACGGATTCTTAAACCCAAAAATAAATTTTTCTTTCTGGAAAATCTGGGCAGAAAAATCATATTCCAAAAATCCCAAAACACCCCAAGAAACACACTGTAGAAAAACAGATCCACGGCCGAGTCAACTCGGCCGCGGATCCGCTGCAAGAAGCTCTTCTTGCCGCGTTTCCACGGTGAGTTGTCGGCTCTGTGGATCGTTTTTCTGCAGTGTACACTAAAAAGCCTGAGTTGATTTTTCAGATGTGTTAAATCATTTTTAGAGCAGTAAAAAAATCGACAGAAAGTTTGTGTCTTGGACATGTTTTGTGACTTTTTCTCCGATCGAACTTCTAGTTACTTTGCTAACATGTTAGATAGTGTTTAACCTGGCTCTGATACCACTGTAAATCCACGTTACCGGTCCCCGGTTCTTTGGGGTTGCGGAAATGGTGAAAAACGATTTTTCTTTGGGGTAACATGGACTCTAGAAATGGATCTTTGTTAAACAAACTATCTAACAACCTAACTAAGAGTTTAGCTACTAGGTTAAGGGTTATACCTAAACTTGAACTCTTTCTCTTCAACTCCTTGTGGTGGTCGGATCAGCCTCACCTCATCGTCTCCTTGTGCCGAAGATGGATCCACCCGAAAGCTTCTACCTTTGGCTCCAACCTCAATCTAGAGGAAACTAGAACACTTGGCTTTCTAGACCTTGTATACTAGGATGAGTAGAGAAGTGTTTTGCGTTTTATCTCTATGGTTCTTGTTTCTCAACACATGAGACAATAGAACCATGAACTAGAGAGAGAGCAAGAGGAAGAGGGAGAGCTTGAGGATGAGAGAGAATACAAATGATAGAATGAGCAAGACTTTTACAACCATCCTCTTCATAATCCAAAATAATCATAACAAATAATAATAATTGAGTATTATGTGATGGTTGTTATCATATCAAATGGCAATATCATTTCATGCATTAAATGAAATGTGTAAACAAGCAAGCAAGCAAAAGACTTTGCCATGAAATGATAGCCATTGTAATGATGATGGTCAACAAGTCCAACCTAGTCAACCAAGTCAACAAGTCAACAAAGTCAACCTTTCAACCCAACCATGGCACAATAATACTTATTTAATATTATCATTAATCATATTTCTTATTCTCATTAGGGTTTAGCAAAAGTCAACAGTCAACAACCCTGATGAGAACCCTCTGCCCCTGTCTCGGTCAACCGTGCATACACACCCGCATCCGCGTTCCGGGGAACACGAATATAAACGAGATAAAACCAATCCCAAAACGTATACTAGGATCAGGCTTAACCCAAAGCCCGCTAGTAATAACTACCCGGACACTAAACGTGCACAAGTGCACGGATGTGACCGAACCTCATCGCAAAACCATGCGACCTCTACTCTTTTGCCTAAAGGCGAATAGCTCTCTGTGTGGGACTCTAAAGACTCGACACTACGCTGGCAGTGAGTTTAACCACAGACCGCAAGCGGCACTAGCTGTTCGTAACGGCCCCCAGGTAGATGCCGATAAGAAGACTGACGAGATGAACTCATACGAACTCCTACTGAGCCTGAATGTGACAGTCTCCGTACAGACCGGTCCGTTCGTATGAGAATATCGCATGGCGGGCCTAGGGGGGCAGTAAACGTCAGTCCCCTAATAGCGGTACAAGTCGTGTCGGAGTGTAGCCCAGAACACCCTGAGATAACACTGGATACCTACCAGTATATCTCTCTTGCCTTAGCTAGGGACTACTTGTGTAATGGCTCTCCTAGACACAGCGCGATATCAACCCCTGATACCGGGAGAGATGAATCCTGTCTAACCGTCACTGCCTCTAAGTGCTTCGGGACTGCACCAAACTACCACCTGTTTGCACGACTCCTTTAAGCCGTGGTAGGGTAGTAATCAAAGTACAGTAGGAACACGCTCGAGGCGAAGTGACAGTGTCAAGTCAGCGGACTAAGCTGTACTCATGTCACCTAGGAACTGATAACTGACGATAGGTATAGTATCAACCAACAATTCCCGACGAGTCCTGTCCAGTGTACTTGTAACCTAACGAGCACCCGCATACTATCTCAAGTACGACGTACTGACCGCTGTGGGACAGACCGTCTCCTATGCTGGGATGAGAAGCGCATACGCTAGTCTACTCCGGAGTATCGATGCCCTGTCTCGATAGTCCTGTGACTAGGGACCTGTATAAGGATGTGCTTGTGGATTACCCAGCCCCCACGAGTGTGACTGCCATCACAATGCAGGTAATCAAGCAAAGATCCTAAGGGCTTCACTAATGTGTATAGGTGATATACTAAAAGAAACACATGTACACATTAAAGTAGAAACAAACCAAGTAGCATACTACTATTTTGAGCAAGATTGTCTATACAACTGTGAATATCCCAAGCTTCCATTAAGTAATATACAAACTAGTATGATACAGTAATGGCCTCTATGGCATATACACTAACATTTTTTGTGAAGTGAGTGCATGGTTTTGATGTAGAAAAGGGGGTGAAGTGAAAGGTGTAAGTGTTGGAGAGAGGAAGGGCAGCCATGGGTGATGAGAAGAAGAATGATGAAGATGAATGAAGTGAAGAGAATGGGACAAGTCAAAGGAAACCCCTCTCCTTCTCTCTCTTGCCCATACCTTTCACCATACCACATTTTAAATTCTAAAACCTTTCTTTTCTTTATCTTTTCTTATTCTTTTCTTTTCTTACCAAATACAAAACCAAATGAAAAAAGAAAGCAAGCATGGTTTCCAAAACAAGGGAAATGTAACAAGTGTGTAATATGACATTGTGCATGTCATGTGCACTGTTTCCCCAATCAGAGCGAAGCTCTGTTCAAATTCCAAGATTTGAAATGAAGCGACGCTTCTGCTTTCCCCAATCAGAGCAAAGCTATGTTCAAATTCCAAGATTTTAAAAAATTCAAAAAATTGAAGCAACGTTTCAGATTCTACGCGCTGCGCGCCACGTGTAAAAAGCAGATACGCCAGCGCCAGGAGCGCTGCGCCCCAGGCAGCGCACCCCAATCAGAGCAAAGCTCTGTTTCAAAATTCAAATATTTAAAAGTTTAAAAGTTGAAGCAACGCTTCAGATCCAGCGCTCTGCGCTGCGCGCCACGTGTCAAACACAGGTGCGCTAGCGCAGTTGCGCTGCGCGCCACGTGTCAAACACAGGTGCGCTAGCGCAGTTGCGCTGGGCGCCACGTGTCGAACGTAAGTGCAAGGTGCGCCAGCGCTGGAATTAAAAATTCCCCCACCGTCAGATCAAAAGATCTACTAATAATAAATTATTAATTAATTAGAACTAAAGTTTTGTTATGGAAAGATTTTTCAATCTTATTAAAACAAGAAGATTATCTTCTGTAAAACAGAAGCCTTAGGATCAAAAATCCAACGGTAGGAAATATTCCCAAATCAATCAGAGAAAGATCTCTTAAAACTGATTTAACAAATCATTTGGTCCTATATAAAGGACCCTAGACTTCAAGTCTAAAATACACAGAAGAGAGTGAAGACAAAAAAAGAGAGAGAAAAACCCTCTGCAAAAAGAGCAAGCTCTAAGGAAAACAAGAAGATTTTTCTTCATCTTCAAGATAAAAAGAACTATGTTCTTGAATAATAGAGATGAAACCATCTTGTAAAAAGAAGAACTATCTTCTAAAAAGATCAGAGATCTAAAAAAGACCAAGGTCTTTAATAAAAAAGAAAAGATCAAAGATCTAATCATAAAATAATAAAAAGAAGTATTTTACTTCATTCACAGATCTTTTGATCTATAAAGGCAGAGTCTTTTATAAAAACAAGAACTTTTTATTCTTGGATCTTGAGGCAAAACCTCTTTTGAAGAACATAAATTTGTTCTCTGATCTTAAAATTGATCAGATGCGCTTTGCAATATTGAAAAGTGCCTTGCACTCATGAACTGCGCTTATGCGCTCCTTGGATCGGCGCTCAGCGCCAAAACATGCCACGTGTCAACCGTAGACACTACTTGTGCTTTTCGCTTTAAAACAGAGCACTGCGCTCATGGACTGGTGCTCAGCGCCAAGCGCGCCACGTGTCACTCACTGGCGCGCCCCTAAATCAGCACAAAACGCTCAGAAATTAAAAGCGCAGTGCGCTAATAACTAGCGCTTAGCGCTAAGCGCGACACGTGTCCTCTTCATGTGCGCTACCAGACAGAAGCGCAATGCGCTCTTTGACTGGCGCAACGCGCTTGGTGCGCCACGTGGCGCACTCTCAGAACAAACATTGTTTCTGATAAAGACAAAAATGTCAGAGCCCAATGCTTAGCATTATTAAAAGGGTTGGGCCCAAATAAAGGCTTAATAGCCAGATCAAAAATAAAATGTTAAAACATTTTAATTGGACTTAGCCCAATTCTGGCCATAAGTCCTCAACTTATGTTGAACTGAGCACATCTGCTCTTTCAACCAACTCACATTGGTTCAAGGGTATATCTCTTCACTCCTTTGATATTTGTCGTTGTAATCCTTCAACGTCGTCAGAGAGGTGACGGGTCCCGACAACCACACATTGTTACGGACTGTGGGGTCGTTAAACTCATGGACTATGATGTCCTTAATCTTGACCGTGATGTCTTTAAACTAACATCGGACTGTGAGGTCCTTAAACTCACGGACTGTGATGTCCTTAACCTCGACCGCGATGTCTTAAAACTAACATTGGATTGTGGGGTCCTTCAACCCATGGACTATCATGTCCTTAACCTCGACCGTGATGTCTTAAAACTAACATTGGACCGTGGGGTCCTTAAACCCATGGACTATGATATCCTTAACCTCGACCGCGATGTCTTTGAACTAACAGTGGACCGAGATTTCCTTAAACTAACAATGGACCGTAATGTCCTTAAACTTCTTATCGACCGCAATGCCACTAAACTAAACAATAGAGCCCAATTTCTCTCTTGTCGGATCCAAACGATCCCGTTAAGTTGATTTTAGTCTAAAATTAGATTAACGTATCTTTAAAAAACGTTTAAGTTGATCTTAGTCTCAAATGAGGCTAACGTATCCTTAAACCAAAACCCTAAACCCAAATCTAAGAAAGATACGGATTTGGACTAGTTCACGCCCTACGGGCGACAACATAACTTAGTCTCTGTATACAATCCACGGGCAACCAAACACAAAAAAAACACCCACGACACTAATTGACCATATGGAGAAGGAGAAAGTTGTTACCGCGATGCGGTAGCGTAATTAACTGCAGGGGGTTGCGCCTGCAGGGAAAAGCGTCCCCACAATCAAAAACCCCTCAAATGAGGGGGAATCTAACGAAGTCTGCTACATCGGCCGCATCCGTTTAAACCTTCGATACATGGTGCCATAAATCAACTTGGCATCTTCGGAGAGGTGGACGGATAGCACCAATTAGCATCTGCCCCGAATTTCAGGCGAGACGTCCGCCGCGCCTCCGCCACGTCTTTCGGAGGGGAACAGATTATGGCACGCTCGGTGGGAACTTTTCCTCTTTCCACTCCACACTTCGTGTATCGTGTTCGCGAACCAATCGCGGTTTGCCAATGGTTGCCCTTGGGTTTCGAGGTACTAAGATTTGGCATTTTGCTTGGTGCAGAAAGCAAATGATCAATGGCGTTCACCTACTCGAAGTGTTCCACATGCAACTGCAACCTATGCTCCGCCTCACCTGGAGGTGTAGCTTATGGACCGTAAGCGACTTCCTTATTCACGATGCCGGTGGAACAGGTCACCCAAGCCACCACAGGATTGTTTTTCGGGACCATGCTCCTGCCAGCAAGCTCCACCATTCTTATGCCCGCACCGAAAGCTCCCAAGAAGTCGGTCTTCGATCGGCTTGCTACTACCACGGCCCCTCTTAACGGGTCGTCCAACTCCAATTCCTCGGTCTTCACCAGGCTGAGCTTGATCCCCGATGGGCCTGCCAAGAAACCCATGATACCCGAAGTGGCCATCCCAAAGAAGATAGCCATCCGTACTCCTGAAGTTGTCAAGGCGGCTTCTCCTGCCAAAGGGTCGGTCTTTACAAGACTGACTTCTCCCACTCCCGCGCCCGCTTAGAAGTCTATTTTTGACCGGTTAGATACGGCTTCTCAGCGAACATCAGTCTTTAAGAGGCTGACGCCGGCAACAGCCCCTCATCTGGATAGGGGGCAGGACAAAACCATCGCTGAACCAACACTATCCGCTCGACACGCTCGACGTCGTCACTGGCACCGAGTAAGGAAGGCCGGGGGTAACTCCCCCTTTGGGCTAACTCCACCGGCTATGGAAATTAATGCTGTTGTTCCAACCGGGAACCGCTTTGAGCTGCTGAACAAAGTGCGCAGGAATTCGCCTACCGCCGTACTAAAAAGATCTCCGCCGCCGGTGGAGACCGTCATAGAAATGAAGACGGAACAGTCCCCTCAACGACTGTCTTCTAAAGTTTACAAAATCTGGCGACAAGTCCGAGAGTCGGTGGTTGATCAAGACTATCCCCGCCGGCAGAAGAAGCTGAAGGTCTGACAGGAAGAAAACCGTCCTGTTAAGCCACAAAAGTCGACGACTTCTTGGGTGCCCACTGCAGCGGCCCTCTCAACTTCGACCGCTCATAAGAGGAGAAGGCCGGAGAAAATCCCCATGCCTTCGACAAATGTCAAAGGCACTGAGCCTAAACGCCCTAAGTCTGGGGGTATGGTGGTGCATACCGTCTATATGGCATCCGGAAAAGAGGATAGCCGTATCTCCACAGGTCATCGACCGCTTACGCGATCCGTGAAAAAAGCTCAAGAGCAACAGCAGAAGCTTCAGGAGATGATGACTGCGATGGCCGCACCCACCGGGCCAAAAGAAAGCCCATAGGCATTCTCGGAGCAATGCCATGAGCAAGAAACTGATGCCGAATTCCTTTGGAGAATACTCGAGAAGAAGGATAAAGAGGCTGCGGAACAAGCAGCCAATATAAAACGAATGGCCCTTCTATTCCAAGATATGGTGGGCATGATGATCCAACCGGATCCCCCAGCCGAAGATCCTCCCGTAATAATTGAAGATGACAGAGAAGAAACATCAAACCCTCTGCCGGCCCTGTCGACAGCCAAAGAAGAGACAATCTCCAACGCTGCACTGGATGACTATATTGCTCAGCAAATAAGAGTTCACCAGGAAAATGAAGCGGCCGGCCAAGTTGTTAGAATTGGGCGACCGTATCCAGGCTGGTATGATCAGATAAAGTACCCGCCGGGCTACACGATCCTGAAATTCCATGTGTACAAGGGGACATGCAATCCACATCAACATGTTGCTCAGTTCAGGGCCCTCTGTGGTAATACTGGTGGCAATGATAAACTTTTGCTCCGCCAATTTGTCGGCAGCTTATCGGAGACAGCCTTCGAATGGTACTCCGAACTCCTGAATGACTTCGTCAAGACTTTTGCGGAAATGGAGTTGTTGTTTACCCAGCGATTCGCAAGCGCTAGTGAACGCACCCCAATAACGGCATTAATCAATGCCAGGGTGATGCCGGGTGAGACGTGGGTTTAGTACGCAATCCGATGGCGGAATCTGTGGTCGAAGTGCGAATAGCGCATCGAAGAAGCACCAGCGGTGGGCATGTTCGTGGGCACTCTAGACCCTCATGCAACTATTTCACAGTTCATGATGTTCTTCAAACCGACCACATTCCAGGCTTTAATCGACAAGCTAGCCCAGAGGGATCAAATGGGTCACAGACCGTCTCCCCCAAAGCCAGAACCGCGAAATGAAAAGGGTAAAGGTAAGACGATCTTCGTTGCGAACACCCAACAGCAGCCCAGTGCCCCAAAGCTAGCGGATCAACTAGAAGAGAGACGACTCTATTATAATGAGAAGATGAAGCGTCCTTACTCGTTCCTACGGGACAAAACGAAGAGACTATTCGAGCTGGCGATGCACAACAGGCTTATCAATTTGCTGAATCCAAGACGACCATCACAACCCGGCGAAGTGAATAATCCCAATCATTGCCCTTACCACCAAACGGTAAGCCATCCAATCGAAGATTGCTTCGTCTTTAAGGGATGGATCGAGGATCAGTACCTACAAGGTGTAGGGTTACTAGGCACACTAACAAGGCTCTACAAGGCATCGACGATGCCAAAATTAAATTTTTATGTGCCGAACAACCCTAAGCAAAATCGTATACTAGAGTTTAGGCGAAACTTATAGTAAGTAAACAACTTTACTTCTAAGGGAACACGAAATACAACCTTTGTAGATCGGTCCTCCACTTCATTTGCTCCTTGTTGAAGTCCCTTCGCTGCGATCAAGGTTCTCCCGGGCTCTTGCATGGCTTCACGAGGCGAAAGATGCGACCTTGCACGAGGGAATTCCAAATCAAGCTACTACTTCACTAATTTGAGAATTAGTGAAGCAAACACCCTATACTAAAGTGCTAGTCTAGTAGAGGATGGAGAAATAGGAAGTGGGTTCTCTTTAGATTTTTATTTCTCACTTTAGTTCTCACTTTGGATCAAACCCTAGCAAGCTTTTCTTTTGAACAATGAAGAAGATGAACAAAAGAAAAGAGAAGAGGATAATGATCAAGTGTGTGATCTAACCATGGTGAGTGAGTATTATATACTAACTCTTGTAGAGACTTAACCCTAGGCTAATTGTTATGGTTGGGTTAATAAATATCCATAGTAAAATACAAACTCAAGTTGAATTAGTCAATGCATCTACAAGCTTCCACAAGCTTCATGCATTTTCTAATCCTCCACTTGATTTTGTATTTACTTTAAATATTAAAAACCCAAACTAAAAATTAGTATAGTGTAAGTCTCATACACCCATGGATGATGAATCATCAACCATGATACAATAAGATAACACGTGTTAATATATATCATATATATAGTAAAGATGTGTACATGTGAGGAAAAAAAACCTTAAGTGAACATGTGTTAGTTAATGTAAATTAGTATATCAAATATACAATTATACACTAAATTATTAAATCAACACTTGACTTAATAATCCGGTCATATCTCATATAACCGACTAACATCCAATGTATCGACTTATCGAATCAACCCTTGATTCGATAACCCGGCTATATCGCATATAACCGACCGATACAGAAAGTCGCGAGAATAGAATACGGTATCACATACACGTATTATTCTCGGTCGTGCACATATCACATATGCGCTCCTATTTCGTTTTGCCTGAGCCAGTAAAACCTCTATGTAGGACTCTAAAGACTCGTCAATACGCCGGCAGTAGGTGATGATCACATCAAGCACCCATAAGCCGTCAGCGGTACTAGCTGGACGTAACGGCTACCCGGGTATTGAGCGATCAGAAGATCAGCAAGCAAGCCCGCTCCAACTCCTGTAAAAGCCTGCCGGTAACACTTCCCGTACAGTCCGGTCTCCTCGTCTGATATGTCGCATATCAAGTCTAGGGGTGGTAAACGTCAGACCCCAATAACTGATAAGTCGTGCTGATGTGAGGCTCATAACGGGTCGAGAAACTACTGGTAACACTTACCAGTAAATCTCTAAAACAGCCCTGGCCAGGGACTTCCCTGTTACGGCCAATCGAGCACAGCGCAACATCAACCCCCAATACCGGGAGAGACAAAACCCCTCCTATCGCTCATTGCCTCCATGTGACTCGGGACTGTACCCAAAAATCACCGTTTTGCATGCCCTCATAGAAGTGGTAAGGTGGAAATCAAAGCACAGTGGGAATCACATAAGAGTCTATGACGATCTCGGGTCTACAGACTAACCTGCACAAGTGTCACCAGAGAACCGCCATCTGACGTGAGGTATAATACCATCTGGCAGTTCTCGGTGAGTCCGTCCAGTGTACCCAGTCTCCACTGAGCACCCGTATACCATCTCTGATGTCAAACATCAATGGATATGGGATCATCCATCGCCCATCTCATGGGTCGAGAAGCGTATATGCTAGTCTACTCTGGTATATCGATGCCCTGTCTCGATACACTCATGACTAGGAACATTAAAGGATGTACTTATGGACTACACTGTCCCCACTAGTATGATCTGCATCATAGTACAGGTAGTCAAGTACACATACTAAGGGCTTTACCAACATGTAACTATAAGACAGTATCAAGAGACAAGTATACATATTAAGATAAAGAGCAACTAGATAGCATACTATCATATCGAGCAAGAAAGTCCTCTCTATATATGTCCAAGCATCCAATATAATATACATCATCTGCACAATACTGGCCTTTAGGGCATACATACAACTAACACAAGGAAAGTTTGCGCTGTCTGAAAAGTGGAAAGTAAACCCACCACAACCGCACACTCCTAAGAAAACGGATACACTGGGGGCAACGTGCTCTTTTGTTGAAGAAGCCCCATGGGAGGTGGCTCTTTCGGCCAAAACCAAAAGGATGCTGAATGATCTCCAGACATGCCCGGTGATTAGGTGGAAGAATCCGCTGGAACCCCAGATCATCGAAGGGATGCTGAAGCCGCGCCCAATTCCAAAGATTGGTGGTGATAGCCAAAGCTCGCACACCCAGCCGTCAAAATCTTTGAAGAAGAAAATGAAATCCAAGAAGCCCGTGAAGCCTGATGACAAGAGCACGGACCTGCAGAGATAGATCGATGCGCTGGAAGAGTACAACCAGAAGGCGTGGACTCCAATCATGCTCCAAGAGTTCCTCGGCCACGTCCTTGAAGACGGAGATGATGAAGAAGACTCGTCGGATGAGTCTGAGGATTACGTAGCAAGTTTCCATATGATCTCTCATTCGTCTACAGACGATGAAGAAGCTCCTTACACAGAGAAACCGGAAGCAAATCCCGAACAGGAGCTTCCGGGGCCATCAGATGAAATGATCGACGCCTTCCTGAGTGAAATTCATCTGAAAAGTAAAGCCGATCGGGAGCGTGAGATAGACATATTTGAAAAGGCCAAGCGTCGGCGACTGGACGGAAGAGTCGATACACTCCTGCCGAATCAAGGGACATCTGTCATGAATAAAAACATGTCCAAGACGAGGAAAAGGTTTGCTAAAGCCATATCGATGGGAATGAAGCTACCACCTTCCGAAGGAAACACTGTCGGTGAAGCAGAGATGCATCCTAGCTACTGCTCATATCATCGAAAGATTTCGCACCCCACCGAAGAATGTGATGCTTTTAAAAGATGGTGGCAGGGATATGTTGTTCACCGGCAGCATTTTAAGCGGATGAAACGCAAAACTCGTTGGGAGCAAAGAAATACGACCGAGGAGCGTAAAAGAACTACTGGCAACTGTCGCAAGGTTAACGCCGGGGGATCGTAGGTTCTCACCTTCGGAAGTGACTCTGACGAAGAAATGACTCTTGGCCCTCTCTTTAAAGAATCCGCCTTGGGAAAAATGGAGGAACCAAAGACCTGTGAAAACATTCAGCTACGCATTCGTACGCTGCCCGAAAAGAATCTTGGGCCCTCGAATAGTGGGTCGAATAGAAAAGATAAGGGAAAAGAAAAGGTCTATGAGGATATCGCCCTAGATGACCAAGTCATAAAAGAGCTGACCGCCAAGGACCCTCCAAAGAAAAGTAAGGTGGACTATAACGTTCTGGCGCACTTGAGGAAGCTACCCTCACAACTCAGCATTCTCGATGCCCTTTTACTATCAAAAGAATCAAGATATTGATTGAGCAAGGCGTTCCAAGAGCCAGAGCAATTCTAAGCTTTCTTCGCCGAAGAGAAGATGAAAGACGAGCTGGAAGAAGTACACACGGCCGATGTTACCTTCGGCGATGAAGATCTCCTCCTTGGGATGTGCGAGCACAACCGTCCCCTATATGTCTCTGGATATTGTCACGATATCAAGATAGGCAAAATCCTGGTCGACAATGGGTCTTCCGTTAATCTCCTCAACGTGCGAGTGTTGAAGAAAATTTGCATGAGCGTTCAGCACCTCGCTCGTGATAAAATCACCATCTCCGGTTTTGACTCCCAGTCATCGCGGACGCTTGGGTCTGTGATACTGACACTGTGCTTCGGGCTACTTGTCACGGACATTAAATTTCCCGTCATTGACGCCAAGACCTGCTATAACGCTTTGCTCGGCCGGCCCTGGTTACACGAGTACAACATCATCCCTTCGACACAACATCAGTGTATGAAATATTTCAAGGATGGTCTTGAGTACACTGTGACGGGAGAGCTAAACCCATTCTCCGTGAACGAAGTCCGCAAGTATGAAGATGCAAAATACTTCTTGCCAGACTTTGAAGACACAGAGAGTTGTCATAAACCGGAGAACAAAGCTATCCCCATTATTCCAGTCTTCGGGAGTGACACCGAGGAGGAGGAAGAGATAGTTTACTCGGGTCCGCCCCAGTACAACAAACCAGGACCATCTACTCCTATGTTGATCTTTGGCAGCGAGTCGGAAGATGAGGTCCATGCTATATTCTCTGCTCGTCCTTCAATACAAACCATCGCTAGTGAAGATAAAAGTTTGCAAGTTTCCATGGTTCCACCCAAACATCATAAAGAACTAGATGCGCTTGATACCTACAGTGTTGAAGAGATGCAGACATTCTATGTCCCTCCCAGGCGAGAAGGTGAAAAGGCGATCCTATTCTACCGATCCAGAGAAACCAAAGTGGAGAAAGAAATCTGGCACGGCACAGATTCTATACTTGACAGGCTCCAGCCCATCCGTTTGCCCAGATATTACACGAACGGACTAAAAAGGCTGCTAAGGCGCCAAGGCGTACATCTTAAGCAAACTGCGCGACAAGCACGATTCTATAACAGGGTCTGGAACGTTCCCGGAACTCAGCGCAAGTTACCCAATGGAAGGATGGAAATGATTGAGCTTGGATATGTTCGGACCAAGATACGGGAGCTACTCCGTGACTGCCGCGTCATATATGACTTTGATGAAGAAGGGGATGCTCAGTGGGAAGATACTAACCCTGAACAAGAAAGAGCTCCCGACGTGAAAATGCCCAGTCTGTCGTTCGAAGAACAAATGGACAAGCTTATAAGGGAAGCGGGTCAAAAGGTTCGAGATGACCATAATCACGAAATGGCTATCTACGAGAAAGCCAGGACACAACGCCTTCTTCAACAGGCTGCGAAAGATGAAAATGCTCCTTCCTGTCAACCCGTTGTACAAAAGACACGATGCAGAGGCAGAAACAAACCAAAGAACGGGAAAGGCGTTCGACAGCGACAAAGCAGGTCCAAGAAATCATGCAATCAGGAGCCAGGCAATCCGGATTCATCTCTTATAAAGAAGATGGGCCGAGCATACTCTTTTGCCTAAGACAAGACGAAGAAAATACTTGCTCTTGCCATAAAACATCAACTGATCATACTCCCGGAGTACAAGCACCCCGAGCAAGCAGGCGAAGTCTCTCATCCGGACTATTGCTCCTATCATAGGGCAATAGGACATCCTATCGAAGACTACTTCACCTTCAAGAACTGGGTCGAAGATCAATATCAGCAAGGCAAGTTCGCTTTATCCAGCAGATGGAAGGTAACCCCGCCACAGAAGCATGAACCCAAATCCATGAGGGTAGAACCAGATCAACACCAGTCTTGGAAGCGAGCTCGTGCCTGACATATGATAGTGCTATCAGAAGAAGAGCCCGAGAATATGGATGACCTCCCTTGGTGCTTTGAAAACAATGATGACGAAGAGATCTCAGAGTTTCCACCGGCGTCGAAAGAGCTGGAAGATGGAATACATACTACTGCAAATGATCTCAAGAAAATTGATTTGGGGACGACAAGTGACCCACGGCCGACATTCGTCAGTAAGCTGTTGTCCGAAGAAAAGATGGCTACACTAAAAGACGTGCTTATGCAGCATAAGTATTGCTTCGCATGGAATTATTCTGAGATGCCAGGACTAGACCTAGAGATTGCGGTTCACAAACTGACCATATCCCCAGACGTCAAGCCAATTAAACAAGAACCACGAAGAATGCGGCTCGAGCTTGAGATGAGCATCAACGCCGAGGTCAAGAAACTAATCGACTTCGGTTTTATCCAAGAGGTTCAATATCCTGATTGGATCGCCAACATTGTCCCGGTGATGAAGAAAAATGGGACAGTGCGCATATGTATGGACTTTCGGGATCTCAATAAAGCCTGCCCGAAAGAAGACTTCCCAGTACCGGTCACCGAGTTAATGATGGACAGTACGTCCATCCACGAGGTTTTCTCTTTCATGGATGGCTCGTCAGGATACAATCAGATAAAGATGCATCCCGAGGACCAGAAACACACCGCTTTCCGGACCCCTTTGGGTATATTCTGCTACAAGGTGATGCCCTTCGGTCAAAAGAACGCCGGTGCCACCTATCAGAGGGCCATGACGAAGATCTTCGATGACCTCATACATGAAATCATCGAATGCTATATCGACGACCTTGTGGCGAAAAGGAAATCATACGAGGAGCATTTAGAGCATCTGAAGATTGTGTTTCAACGCTTCCGGCAATACAACTTGAAGATGAACCCTCTCAAATGCACGTTCGGTGTTTCCTCGGGAAAATTCCTAGGATTCATCGTCCGACACCGAGGCATCGAGATAGATCCATCGAAGATCAAGGCAATTATGGAGATGCCCCCGCCGAGGACTCTCAAGAAGTTGCGGTCCCTCCAAGGGAAGCTTGCGTATATCCGGCGATGTATAGCCAATCTCTCCGGCAAGTGCCGCCCCTACAGCCACCTAATGAATAAGGGAACCCCGTTCGTCTGGGATCACAAATGCCAAAGCGCGCTGGATGAAATCAAGCAATACCTGCAGAATTTGCCGGTGCTAGCCGCTCCGGTCAAGGGAAAGCCTCTCATTCTTTATACAACAGCCCTTGAAGGTTCCTTAGGCGCATTATGGGCATAAGAGAACGACCAAGGGAAGGAAAGAGCCCTCTACTATTTGAGTCGGGTTCTACTATGGGCAGAAAGCAATTATTCTCCTATCGAAAAACACTGCCTGGCATTGATCTTCGTGATAACGAAACTCAGGCACTATGCGTTGGCGCATGAAGTTCGTCTCATATCAATGGTGGATCCTCTCAAATATTTCATGTCAAAGGACAAATTGATAGGGCGGCTCGCTAAATAGTCCTTGCTCTTGATGGAGTTCTCAATAACTTATCAGCCTCTTAAGGCAGTGAAGGGCCAGGCCATCGCCGACTTCCTCGCTGAGCATCTGATACCTGCCGATTCTCCCTTGAACTGCGAATTGCTAGACGAACATGCGTTTGACACGATCGACAGAAGTGATACCCGATGGGAACTTTACTTTGATGGAGCGTCTTCCATGAAGAAACGCAAGCAAAGCACCCCCATAATCAAATCAGGGGTAGGCCTCATCTTCGTAACTCCACAAGGAGGGATAATGCGCTTCGCCTTCTCCTTAACAGAGCCGAGGAAAAACAATGAAGCCGAATACGAAGCTTTGATGGCAAATCTCGAGATCGCCATTAACATGGGGATTGAAAACCTCTTCATATACGGAGATTCCCAACTGGTCGTTAGTCAAGTAAACGGCGACTATCAAACGTGCAAACCAGAACTGGTGAAGTACGGCGAGAGGGTACAGCAACTGCTGACCCAAATACCTTCCTGCACCTTGGAAAGCATACCACGTGCGGAAAATAGCAAGGCGGATGCATTAGCCAAGCTCGCTAAAGAACCGGACGATGAGAACCTCGATGACGTGAGGATCGTTGTGTAAAGTCGTCGGGTTCTTGCACCGGCAGAAATATTTCCAAAGACGTCTGAGGAAAAGGGAACGACCGAGCAAACGGCTTTATAAGTAAAAGACCAGGAAAAGGTTGAAGATTGGAGAGAAGTCTTTATAGATTACTTCAAATCCCGTCGAACACTTGAAGATGCGTCTTTAAGACATCAGCTTATGAAACGAGCTCTGTCTTTCACTTTCGTCAATGATACTCTATACAAGAGGTCATTTGATTCTTTATGGCTGAGATGCCTGGGACCTGAAGAAGAAAGAAGAGACTTCCAAGAAACTCATGACGGACTCTGCGGTTCTTACCAAGCAGGGCCGAAGATCAAGTTGAAGATCAAACGGATGGGTTATTATTGGCCCACGATGATCCAGGACTGCCTCGAATATGCGAAGCAATGCCACTCGTGCCAGATTCACGGGGATTTTATCCATCAGCATCTGAATCCACTACATTCGACGGTGGCTAGCTGGCCGTTTGAAATGTGGGGGACCGACATAATCAGCCCCATCGAACCAGCATCGTCCAGAGGACATCGGTTCATTTTGGCGACAACTGATTACTTCTCCAAATGGGCAGAAGCAGTACGCTGAGGGAAGTGAAGACGGAGAACATCCTCCACTTCTTCAAGACACACGTCATTTATCGGTTTGGAACTCCGAGACGGATTATCTCCGATAACGGACCAGCCTACAGAAGCCATAAGATCAGCCGCTTCGCACAACAGCATAACATAGACTGGAGATACTCCTCAGTCTATAATCCTCGAGCTAACGGTCTGGCTAAGTCTTTTAACAAGACATTGACGAAGATTATAAAGAAGACGGTGTCTCGAAACAAAAAGGACTGGCACGAGAGACTGCCCGAAGCTCTTTGGACGTACCGAACGACGTTCAAAACAACCACGAACACACCGTACGCATTGGTATTCGGTACAGAAGCGGTACTCCCTCTCGAGATAGAGCTACCCTCCCTACAAGTGGCAGTTCACTACGAGCTAACAGACGAAGAGAATGCTCACCTTCGCCTTGAGGAGCTCGATGCCCTTGATGAAACCCGGCTCATAGCGCAACAAAATCTGGAGGCTTATAAAGCAAAGATGACGCGCTCATACGAAAGGTTGACTAGGCCGAGAACATTCCGCCAAGGCGAACTTGTGCTAGTGGTCAAAAGGCCTATGATCCCCAATCGTGCTAAACGGGGGAAATTCGAGCCAAACTATGAAGGCCCGTACATCATAGACAAAGTTTACCAGGGTGGAGCCTATCTACTCATGGACATACATGGCGAAAGGCCCTTCAGGCCAATAAATGGTCGCTTCTTGAAGAAATACTACGCCTAACGAGTCACGGCCTAGGTCAATGATAGATGACGATGACTATGTCCGCTCGCTTTCTTCCTAAGCCCAAACTCTATAAGTAGTAACCGACAACGGACCGAAACTTCCTTAAACTAACGACGGACCGAAAAGTACTTAAACTAACAATCGACTGAAACGTCCCTAAACTAACAACGGACCGAAACGTCCCTAAACTAACAACGGACCACTACGTCCTAAAACTAGCCGTTGACTGAGATGTCGATAAACTACGGTGGATTGCAGCATCCCAAAGCTGATACAAAAAAAAGAATAAAAAAAAAGAAAGAAGAAAATGGTATGTCCATAAGCAAAATGGGCACGGATGAAAACCCAAAAGGGCTCCGTGAGTAAAAACAGTAGAGCTACCGGCGAGTTTTGTGAAAACCCGAAAGGGCGCAACTTCGTTAAAATAAAAAAAAAAGAAAAAGAGAGAAAAGAAAAAGAAAACGGTATGTCCATAAGCAAAATAGGCACGGATGAAAACCCGAAAGGGCTCCGTGAGTAAAAACAGCAGGGCTACCAGCGAGTTTTGTGAAAACCCGAAAGGGCGCAATCTCGTTAAAAGACACTTGCAAGGTCCTCTCGACTTTGTAAGGAGAAACCACCTGCGTGAGATCCTTACGACTCACAAGGGAGGGACACACTTAGGGATCCCCACGATTCCTAAGGAGAAATTACACTTGCGAGATCCTCACGACTCGTAAGGAGAACCCTCTTATGAGACCCTCACGGCTCATAAGATTCAAAAGTCTTAAGCTACAGGAATCTAAACCTGTTCTTAAGCAGCCCCCACAACCTCCAATACTTCCCTACAAGCGGCTCAGTGCTGACCCTTGTATACAATCCACGGGCGCGAATAAACATTTTCCTAACGAAGTCTCATCCGTGACTAGGGATATGTCTATACGGTTAAATGCCCTTGTAAGTCCTCTTGACTTATAAGAAGAAAACACTCTTGTAAGATCCTTACGACTTATAAGAGATCATACACTTAGGAATCCTCACGAGTCCTAAGAAGAAAACGCACCTACGAGATCCTCACGACTTGTAGGGAGAAATACCTTCATGAGACCCTTACGGCTCATGAAGTCAAAATCCTTAGCCGACAGGATCTTAACCCTGTTTACTAAGCCACCTTTGTCCGACATCGACTGGGGAAAATGAGGATTCGCTCCTGGAAATATCCAGTAGTAGCGGTGCTGATGCCGAAATTGGTGTCTAATTCCGAGCTTGCAGCAAAAGCTGGTAAGCCACACATGCATACGAAATAGCCGAAATGATGGGGCAATTTGCAACAAAATCAGCAAGTAAAAATGTATGCACGCAAAATAGCCGAAATGATTGGGCAACTCGCAATAAAATGCAGCGAGTAAAAATAAAAAAAATATAGCCGAAATGATTGGGCACCGCGAAAAATAGCCGAAATGATTGGGCAATCGCGACCTTCGCGATATAAAAGCTGAAACGATAGAGCATCGCGGAAAGAAATAAAAAAAAATTGAAATGAAGTTTATGCCCTACAGGTGATATCATGTCAATCCCTGCATACAATCCATGGGCGCAAACAAAGAACGAATCACACCCTTCCTCCCCAAGCTTCATCAGAAGGAGAGGCCAAATCTCAATGGTTCATAGACAGCCTAAAGATCATCTCAACATTCGTCTTATTACAACGAACACAACAAGACAAGCGGAACAGCGGAAACCCTCAGTTCCATGACTCGGCGGTACACAGATGACCGAGAGTCAAACCCCGACTCCGTGAAATGCGGATAAAGTCAACCCTTCCTGGTCACGTGGAACGCGGATAATGTCAATCCTGACCCCGTGAGAAATTTGCCATTCATACTTCAAAAAAAGGGGGGGCTCTTACAATTATGAAAGCAACAAACGAAGACATCATCAAGATGATTACAATGGCAAAACCTCGGATCCAGGGCATGGATTGAGGAATTCGAAAGTAAGGCCGTCTAGAGTCTTTCTGACCTTTCTGACTCTTCTCGTGCGCATCCTCTCACGCTCACGCGTGTCAAGATCTTCGACAATGCCCCCCACCCTTTGATAAGAAGCGATTATCGTCGTCTGTTGAAAAATTTGATGCAGAATATCGATGAGGCTATCTCGCCGTTTCTTCGAGATCATCCCCGACAGGTACTTTGAATGCACCTTGTCTTCGGCATCATCCAGTGCATTAAGCGGCATGGCCTCGTGAAACCCCAGAAGCGCTCTCCAAATTGCTCCCAATACGACTTTCAAGAGAGCAGAACGGCGAGGAAGCAACCAACTAACGCGTGCATACAGACGACCCATAATCTCTGCACACTGAGCATCTGTAAACTCTTGGTTTTGGTGACGGCCCTATACGCGTATATCCTCATAAGTAACGAACTCGTTCAGGCTGTATAAATGAACAGCCATAGTTCCTGAAAGAAACATCATTAGGAGATTAGCAATGAGGAGAAACAGACACGGGGAGTTAAACTCCTCGAGGGCAATGCTCTGAAGACAGGAGTGACACCTGCCAAAATAAATTATTAGGGGAATTTAAAAGAAATTCCCCGAGAACGCTCAGAGCCTTGCTCTGAGGAGATGATATAATCCATCAAAAATAAAATTCCATGAAAAACTCTTAAGAGTTCTTCTATATGATTTGAAGGGAGCAAAGCTCTATTAATGAATTAAGAAATCACAAGTAAAATCCTTTTAGAGAGCAGAGCTCTATTAATGGAACCCTAATAGGGTTCTCTTTAGACCTATGGAGTAAAGCTCTGCTAGTGAAGCCCTAAATGGGTTTTCTGAAGATCAAAGATCTATGAAGAGCAAAGCTCTGTTAATGGGTAAAACCCTAATCTAACAAAAGTTTTAGAATTGACCTAAATTTTAACAGAGTTCTGACTCTTAAATGTTTTCTTTAACAGGAGAGCAATGCTCTGACGAAGAGATAATTCTCAAGGAGGAGATGATAATCATCTGAGGACCAAAGGTCCTATTTATAGGTATTGAGAGCCGTTTCAATTTCTGAGTTGATCCAAGGGCTCAGATGATGCCACCGCTGCTCTCACGTGTGGGCCGCGCAAGCACAACGGTGGGGGGCATTTGTTTCCCCAATTAGAGCGAAGCTCTGTTCAAATTCCAAGATTTGAAATGAAGCGACGCTTCTGCTCCAATCAGAGCAAAGCTCTGTTCAAATTCCAAGATTTTAAAAAATTCAAAAATTGAAGCAACGTTTCAGATACTGCGCGCTGCGCGCCACGTGTCAAAAGCAGATACGCCAGCGCCAGGAGCGCTGCGCCCCAGGCAGCGCACCCCAATCAGAGCAAAGCTCTATTTCAAAATTCAAAATTTTAAAAGTTTAAAAGTTGAAGCAACGCTTCAGATCCAGCGCTCTACGCTGCGCGCCACGTGTCAAACACAGGTGCGCTAGCGCAGTTGCGCCGCGTCCCACGTGTCAAACACAGGTGCGCTAGCGCAGTTGCGCTGCGCGCCACGTGTCGAACGTAGGTGCAAGGTGCGCCAGCGCTGGAATTAAAAATTCCCCCACCGTCAGATCAAAAGATCTACTAATAATAAATTATTAATTAATTAGAACTAAAGTTCTGTTATGGAAAGATTTTCAATCTTATTAAAACAAGAAGATTATCTTCTGTAAAACAGAAGCCTTAGGATCAAAGATCCAACGGTGGGAAATATTCCCAAATCAATCAAAGAAAGATCTCTTAAAACTGATTTAACAAATCATTTGGCCCTATATAAAGGACCCTAGACTTCAAGTCTAAAATACACAGAAGAGAGAGAAGACAAATAAAAGAGAGAGAGAAACCCTCTGCAAAAAGAGAAAGCTCTTAGGAAAAAAGAAGAAGATTTTTCTTCATCTTCAAGGTAAAAAGAACTATGTTCTTGAATAATAGAGATGAAACCATCTTGTAAAAAGAAGAACTATCTTCTAAAAAGATCAGAGATCTAAAAAAGACCAAGATCTTTAATAAAAAAGAAAAGATCAAAGATCTAATCATAAAATAATAAAAAGAAGTATTTTACTTCATTCACAAATCTTTTGATCTATAAAGGCAGAGCCTTTTATAAAAACAAGAACTTTTTGTTCTTGGATCTTGAGGCAAATCCTCCTTTCAAGAACATAAATTTGTTCTTTGATCTTAAAATTGATCAGATGCGCTTTGCGCTATTGAAAAGTGCCTTGCATTCATGAATTACGATTTTGTGCTCCTTGGATCGGCCCTCAGCGCCAAAACATGCCACGTGTCAACCGTAGACACTACTTGCGCTTTGCGCTTTAAAACAGAGCACTGCGCTCATGGATCGGCGCTCAGCGCCAAGCGCGCCACGTGTCACTCACTGGCGCGCCCCTAAATCAGCACAAAGCGCTCATAAATTAAAAGCGCAGTGTGCTAATAAAATAGCGCTTAGCGCTAAGCGCGACACGTGTCCTCTTCATGTACGCTACCCGACAGAAGCGCAATGCACTCTTTGACTGGCGCAACGTGCTTGGTGCGCCACGTGGCGCACTGTCAGAACAAACTTTGTTTCTGATAAAGAAAAAAATTTCAGAGCCCAATACTTAGCATTATTAAAAGGGTCGGGCCAAAATAAAGGCTTAATAGCCAGAACAAAAATAAAATATTAAAACATTTTAATTGGACTTAGCCCAATTCTGGCCATAAGTCCTCAACTTATGTTGAACTGAGCACATCTGCTCTTTCAACAAACTCACCTTGGTTCAAGGGTACATCTCTTCACTCCTTTGATATTTGTCGTTGTAATCCTTCAACGTCGTCAGAGAGGTGACGGGTCCCGACAACCACACATTGTTACGGACTGTGGGGTCCTTAAACTCATGGACTATGATGTCCTTAACCTTGACCGTGATGTCTTTAAACTAACATCGAATTGTGAGGTCCTTAAAATCACGGACTATGTTGTCCTTAACCTCAACCGCGATGTCTTAAAACTTACATTGGACTGTGGGGTCCTTAAGCCCATGGACTATGATGTCCTTAACCTCGACCGTAATGTCTTAAAACTAACATTGGACTGTGGGGTCCTTAAACCCACGGACTATGATGTCCTTAACCTCGACCGCGATCTCTTTAAACTAACAGTGGACCGAGATGTCCTTAAACTAACAATGGACCGTAATGTCCTTAAACTACTTATCGATCGCAATGTCACTAAACTAAACAATAGAGCCCAATTGCTCTCTTGTCGGATCCAAACGATCCCGTTAAGTTGATCTTAGTCTAAAATTAGACTAACGCATCTTTAACAAACGTTTAAGTTGATCTTAGTCTCAAATGAGGTTAACGTATTCTTAAACCAAAACCCCCAAACCCAAATCTAAGAAGGATACGGATTTGGACTAGTCTATGCCCTACGGGCGACAACATAACTTAGTCTCCGTATACAATCCACGGGCAACCAAACACAAAACAAACACCCACGACACGAAGTGACCATATGGAGAAGGAGAAAGTTGTTACCGCGATGCGGTAGCGTAATTAATTGCACGGGGTTGCGCCTGCAGGGAAAAGCGTCTCCACAATCAAAAACCCCACAAATGAGGGGGAATCTGACGAAGTCTGCTACATCGGCCGCATCCGTTTAAACCTTCGATACATGGTACCATAAATCAACTTGGTATCTTCGGAGAGGTGGACGGATAATACCAATTAGCATCTGCCCCGAATTTCAGACGAGACGTCCGCCGCGTCTTTCGGAGGGGAACATGCACAAACTGAGCTTAATGCGCGATTAGCAATATTTAATCGCGATTAGCGATATTTAATCGCGATTAGCATAAAAATAGAATATAATTAATCATACTTAATTTAAATTTTGCTTAAATCATATAAAACAACCAATTTTCAGTAATTCCACTAATTTTCCAAAATTTTCCCAATTTATCGGTATTTAATTATACCGCCTCATTAAAACATTCATAATATTTATTATTTAATTATTAAAATTCCCAAAAATAATATTTTATTTTTCTGAAATGTTACAATCTTCCCCCCTTAAAGAAATTCGTTCCCTGAATTTAAATTTAAACCCCCAAACACTGAAATATTTCAACAATCAGCTCAAATCAACGGGGCTCCTGTTAGTGTATATGTCCTAGAGGCCATTACTGTATCATACTAGTTTGTATATTACATAATAGAAGCTTGGGATATTCACAGTTGTATAGACAATCTTGCTCAAAATGGTAGTATGCTACTTGGTTTGTTTCTTCTTAAATATGTGCATGTGTTTCTTTTAGCATATCGCTTATACATATTAGTGGACCCCTTAGGATCTTTGCTTGATTACGAGTATTGTGATGGCAGTCACACTAGTGGGGGCTGGGTAATCTACAAGCACATCCTTATACAGGTCCCTAGTCGTAGGATTATCGAGATGGGGCATCGATACTCCAGAGTACACAAGCGTAGATGCTTCTCATCCCAGCAGGGGAGATAGTCTATCCCATAGCCATTAGTACGTCGTACTGGAGATAGTATGCGGGTGCTCGTTAGGTTACGAGTACACTGGACAGGACTCGTCGGGAACTGTTGGTTGGTACTATACCTATCGTCAGATAACAGTTCCCAGGTGACAGGAGTACAGCTCAGTCCGTCGACTTGACACTGCTACTTCGCCTCGAGTGTGTTCCCACTGTACTTTGATTACTACCCTACCACGGCTCAAAGGAGTCGTGCAAACAGGTAGTAGTTGGGTGCAGTCCCGAAGCACTTGGAGGCAGTAGCGGTTAGATAGGATTCGTCTCTCCCGGTATTGGAGGTTGATATCGCGCTGTGTCTAGGAGAGCCATAGCATAAAGTCCCTGGCCAGGGCAAGCGAGAATTACTAGTAGCGTTTCCAGTAGTTTCTCAGGGTGTTCTGGGTTACACTCCGGCATGACTTGTACCGCTATTAGGGGTCTGACGTTTACCTCCCCTAGGCCCGACATGCGATACTCATAGACGAACATACCGGACTGTACGGAGATTGTCACATTCAGGCTCAGTAGGAGTTCATAAGGGTTCACCTCATCGGTATTATTATCGGCATCTACCTGGGGACCGTTACGTAAAGCTAGTACCGCTTGTGGCCTGTGGTTAAACCCACTGCCAGCGTAGTGTCGAGTCTTTAGAGTCCCACACAAAGGGTTGTTCGCCTTTGGGAAAAACAGAGTAGAGGTAGCATGGTTTTGCGACGGGGTTCGTTCACATCCGCGCACTTGTGCACGTTTGGTGTCCGGGCAGTTATTACTAGCGGGCTTTGGTTTAAGCCAGATCCCAGTATTTGTTTTGGGATTGGTTTTGTCTCATTGTATTCGTGTTCCTCGGAACACGGATGTGGGTGTGTATGCACAGTTGACAGAGGAAGAAGAATCTCATTAGGGTTTTTGACAGTTGACTTTTTCTAAACCCTAATGAAAATGAGAAATATGATTAATAATATTAATTAAGGATAATTGTGCCATGGTTAGGTTGACCATTTGACTTTGGTTGACCCTTTCACCATGATCATTTCTTTTGCAAGATGCTTCTTGATTCTTGCAAATTGCATTAAATGTGAAATGATAATGGTCATTTCAAATAACCATCATAATTTTCTTTAGTCATTATTATTATTATTCTCATATGAGAGCATGGTTGTTATTCTTGCTCTTTCACTCTTGCTCTTTCTCTCTCATGCAAAGCTCTCCCTCTTCCTCTCTCAAAGCTCTCTTCTTTCATGTGTTGAAAAATATGAGCTTTGTGAGATAAAACCATCAAGACAACACTCTACTCATTATAGGGTTCTTAGTCTAGCAAGCCAAGCACTCTAGTTGCCTCTTGGTTGAGGTAGGAGCTCAAGGTAGAGGTCTTCAGGTGGATCTTTTTTCGGCAAAGAGAAGATGAAGAGGAGGAGCCGTCTACACCACTCCAAGGAGCAAGCAAGAAGGAGGACCACAACAAGAAGAGAAGGAGTTCAAGATCTAGGTATAACCATCTAACCCAGTAGCTAGAACTTGTAGTTAGTTTGTTAGTTTTTGTTTAGCAAAGATCCTCTAATTTTAGTCCATGTTGCTTTGTGTTAAAAATCCGTTTTTTACCTATTCCGTCTCCCCGTAAGCATCGGGGTGGGTCACGTGGACTTACAGTGGTATCAGAGCCTGGCTAAACAACAACTAACATGTTAGCAAAGTGTTTAGAACTTCGATCCGGAAAAAAATCGCAAAATACATCAAAATCTTATACTTTCTGCCGATTTTAAAAACAGGCCTAAAAATATTTCCACACACCTGAAAAATACGTGCAGGGTTTTTTTAGGAACAACCAAGAAAAACGAGCCCATGACTCGATCAGACCGCCGCGGAAGCACGGCGAAACCAAGCGTTTTTCCGCAGAAGCGCGGCGAAACCAAGCGTTTCGCCGTGGATCCGCGGCCGAGTCGACTCGGTCGCGACTCGTTTTTCCTGCAGTGTGTTCAGCTTGATATTTTGTGATTTTTAAGATACTTTATTTCTGCCCAGATTCTTCAGAGAACAGTGTTGTGTTTTGGGTAGTTACAAATTGGTATATTGATCGAAATTCTATAAACTTTAGCTAAATTGTTATATCTGTAATGTGATATATGTTCTAAACGTCGACTAATCGCTATACATCGATTAGTGGGAGTTGTGCATATCTATGATCTGTGATGTTGGTTTGTGTATATGAACTTGTTGGATTGTCGTGATGAATAGCCGGGGATGTGAGATGAGAGTTTTCATTTTTCATTCAATATAAAATTTGTAAATTGATGTAATATTATTTTTATAGCCGCACATCCGGGTTGAGCTTGTAGTCGCCATTGTATATTATTTCTTTTACTGTTTCTGCTCCTAGGATAGACCCAAGGTGGGGTGCACAAACTACCGGGTACTTTGAAGTGCCGAGTGGCCTACTCATGTTGTTGAGGGAGGTTGCTTCACTTCAGGTACATGGCGGGTAGTTTGCCGCACCCGTAGGGGTCTAGGGTGGGGTTTGGCTATTCATCGCGACCGTGTAATCCATCTTTCGTTGCAGACTCGAACGAAACGCGGATTCCAAGCATATCCAATGTATTCATCTGTGATCTGGAATGGCTATCATTGCATCTGACGAATGTATATATATATATATATATATATATATATGATAACTAGTAGGCGTTGCTTATGTTTTGCATCCGCGCTAGTCCAGCCCCCGCTCTGTCGTTAGTTAAGTAACCTAACGGGTGATGACGGGGCCCCGTGGCGAATGCGGATGGCATAAGCGTACGTCATATTTTCGTTGTTTTCTGTAATGGTAGGATTAATTGATGGGACGTATTAAATTAATGCAAAGAAAACAAACCAAACCTAAATCATTGGAACAATTTCAAAACCACTCGGTTTTTGCAAAACAGAAAAACTTTTAAAAATGCGGAGTTTAAACCACTCCTTTTAAAAGCTATCAGGTTCCTTTGATTATATCAAGTTCACTACGTTCATGGTTTCGCCAAAACCATTCGTAGCCCTCCGTCATTTCAGTTAAATGTTCAGTAGTATTCAAGCTATGTATTTTGACCTTCGCCAAGGCATAGTGATTGGTAGCTACTGAATATTTATCTGTAGCATAGATAGATGCGTTGGTTTGGGACAGTCGTACTACTATTTTGGCCTTCGTTAAGGGTATGTACGGGTAGGTTCAAATTAACCTGGATAATGACGGCTAGAACTTGACATGTGACTTATGATATATTGGCCTTCGTCAAGGTCATAAGAGCATGGGGCAAAAATCCACATCGGGAGTTTCTAAGGAAATTGAAACTTGCTAGTGCTGCATACCATTTGGAGTTTGATAATATTGGTGGGATTCCTTCAGCATTATCACACAATGATATTTGGATCCCGATCCTACTGTGAGTATCCGCTACTCCTCGGGAAACTTTTCACTTAACGATCAATGCTATAAACCAAGTAGGTGTCTAGAAAGGTGTTAGCGAGGCTACGCCCACAGGGAAAAGAGGTTATTTAATTAAGGAACTTCGCGAAAGCGTCGTAAAACCTCCCTCGAAGTACCGGCACCAGCCTGGCTGAACGGTTAAGCAAGGATTGTACGGTGAGATCAATCCTGACTAATTCTTCTTTTATGGTTTGAAGAAGGATTCGAGAAACAGTGGGAGCCATCCTGTTTAGATAAACTAAAAACCAATCTAAACTTGTAAGAGCATCATGCTAAGTGTTTTCTTCTCTCTCTCTTAATTGCAGCGACCCAGTGACCAGACATAGGTTACATCTAGAGAATAAAATGACCGAATCTGACTGTTATGACTGGCAAAGGTCTATCCAGATGCCCATTACCCATGACAAGATGGGACACCTCTTAACTAATCAAACCCCTGCCGTCTCAGGACCAGTTTCCCCTGTCACGGATATTGATATTTGTAAGACATCGGAAAAAGACTGTGCGAATGCCAAGTGCCTCGTGTTGGCTTCAGTTGATGGTGCATACCAGAGGCAGCACGGGAAGATGGACTTAGTTTCTATCTTCCTCTATAACAAAGATTTATATGGAGAGCGATCTCGTATCGCAAGATATGAGACCTCGAACGAATTGCTTCAAGCGAGGTTGGCTGTCGGGTCATCTGTAGGGGACAACGTCCTTACAGAGACTAGCTATTTTGATGAGCTCACGGACCTGAAGACCACGTTGAAGAACGGGTCAAATACTGACTTGATTCTACAGTCTCTACCCTCTACTTATACCCTGAAGGAAACCAGGGAAGAAGGAAGGAAGGGAAGGGCAAAAGTTTCGGGACTAGATGTAGTGAAGGAGGGACGTTCCTATCGTTACGGGAAAGGACATTGGCAGAAGAATTGCAGGGCTTTGAAAGCCAGTAGCCAGGATTCGAAGCATGTTGTGGCTTCAGCTTCGGGTGTGTTTGTAATAGAAAACTGTATGTCAATTAACCCTACTTCCTAGGTATTGGATACCGGATCAGGATCTCACATCTGTAATTCATTACAGGCTCTGAGAAACCGTAGAGTTATCAGGATAGGTGATATGACTCTCAGGGTTGCCAACGGAATGAGCGTAGACGCTGAATCCGTAGGGGAATATCACCTTGGATTGACAAGTGGGCAGATATTGATTCTACGTAACTGTTTGTATGTACCTAGTATGGCTTGTAATATCATATCTGTATCCATACTTTCCAAGGAAGGATATGATTTTACTTTTGTAAGCGATGTGGTCCACATCCACCTAAATCAAGTTCTGATTTGGTCAGGTACATTAGAAAACGGAATATACGTACTGAATCAAGCTCAGGTTTTCAGTGTCCAGAACACACTTAAAAGAAAGTCTCCGGACATAAATCAGGCTTTCTTATGGCATTGTAGACTGGGTCACATCAATGAGACACGGTTAATAAAGTTACATAAAGAGGGATACTTGAATCCGTTTGAGTATCAGTCTTATGATACTTGTGAATCTTGTCTGATAGGAAAGATGATAAATACTCCGGTCACTGGACACGGAGTAAGAGCGAGCGAGCTCTTGGGACTCATACACAGTGACGTGTGTGGTCCAATGTCTACACATGCGTGAAGTGGTTATCATACTTCATTACTTTTACGGATGATTTCTCTAGGTATGGACATGTCTTCCCGATGAAGCATAAATCCGAGGCCTTTGAGAAATTTCGGGAATACAAGAATGAAGTTGAAAAACAAACAGGCAAGAGTATCAAGACACTGAGATCTGATTGAGGTGGTGAATACTTGAGTGCCGAGTTTCTGGCCTACTTAAAAGAGAATGGAATTCTCTCTCAGCTTACTCCTCCATACACACCACAACACAACGGTGTATCTGAAAGGCGGAATCGAACCCTATTGGATATGGTTTGTTCCATGATGAGTAAGGATGAGTTACCGCGATCCTTCTGGGGTTATGCACTAGAATCAGCTGCATATCTTTTAAACAAGGTTCCCTCCAAGACTGTGCCTACCACACCATATCAGATGTGGTGTGGGAAGAAACCCCATCTTCAATATCTGAAGATATGGGGATGTCCAGCTTTTTAAAAAAAGCAGCATGCGGACAAACTCGAGGCACGCTCAGTACTGTGTAAGTTTGTGGGATACCCAAAGAACTCCAGGGGGTATCTTTTCTATTACGCAGAGGAACAAAAGGTTTTTGTTTCTCGTCATGCCCACTTTCTGGAATATCAGTTTTTAGAAAAAGAAACAAATGGGAGCACAGTAGAACTAGAAGAAATTATAGAACCACAAGCTATTACTGAATGCTTGGTAGAACCAGAAGTTTCAGGGGAACCGGACATCCCAGCGCCACTCCGCAGGAGTAGTAGGCAGTCTCATCCGCCCGAGAGATACTATGGTTTTCTCATAGACGGGGATCGAGAGGATTGCGTCATTGAAAATGATGAGACTACTAGCTTCCAGCAAGCCATTCAGAGCGGTGACTCAGTAAAATGGTTTGATGCAATGCGGACCGAGATGGAGTCCATGTACACCAACAAAGTTTGGACTTTGGACATTGCTCCAGAAGGGGTAAAACCCGTAGGCTGCAAATGGATCTTCAAAAAGAAGATTGGTGTAGATGGGCAGGTTGAAACCTATAAAGCTAGACTTGTTGCTAAGGGTTTTCGTCAAAGACCTGGTTTGGACTATAACAAAACCTTTTCTCCAGTGGCTATGCTCAAATCCATTCGGATCCTTCTTGCTATTGCTGCCTTCTACGATTATGAGATCTGGCAGATGGATGTGAAGACGGCTTTTCTAAATAGAAATTTGGCAGAGCGCGTCTATATGGATTAGCTGGAGGGTTTCATTCAGAGTGGGAGCAGCGGTAAAGTGTGCAAGTTGCTTAAGTCCATTTATGGACTGAAGCAGGCATCGTAGAGCTGGAACATCTGCTTTGATGATACTGTCAAAGAATTCGACTTTATCAAAAATCCATATGAACCATGCATTTACAGTAAGATTGTAGGGAGAACTGTGGTATTCCTCGTCTTGTACGTGTATGGCATTCTCCTAATAGGAAATGACATTCCTATGCTACAGTCAGTCAAAGGATTCTTGTCACAGAGGTTCTCCATGAAGGACCTGGGCGATGCCAACTACATTCTGGGGATCCAGATCTATCGTGATAGATCTAAGAGGATGTTGGGACTTTCGCAGTCCAGGTACATCGACACTATACTGAAACGATTCAGTATGGAAGATTCAAAGCGTGGTAATCTGCCGGCTTGTCACGGAATCACCCTCTCCAAAGATATATCTCCCAAGACTGATTTGGAAAGGGCTCGTATGTCATCTATACCCTACGCATCTGCGGTAAGCTCTATAATGTATGCGATGTTGTGTACCAGACCAGATGTAGCATACGCATTAAGCGTTGTAAGCCAGTATCAGTCGGACCCAGGGGAGAAACACTAGATAGCAGTAAAGAACATTCTCAAGTACCTGAGAAGGACTAAAGAGATGTTCTTGGTGTATGGCAGAAAAGACCTCCAGATCGAGACCATTGCTGACTCCAGCTTCCAGAGTGACAAGGATGACTCCAAGTCCATGTCGGGTTATGTCTTTACCCTCAATGGAGGGGCGGTTTGCTGGAAGAGCTCCAAGCAGGAAACCGTTGCTGACTCAACTATGGAAGCGGAGTACATAGCTGCTTGCGATGCCGCAAAGGAAGTTGTTTGGATGAAGAAATTTCTCATGGAGCTTCAGGTGGTTCCTACCATTGTTGATCCAATACCGCTGTATTGTGACAACAACGGCGCTATAGCTTTAGCGAATGAACCCAGGTCCCATCAGAAGTCCAGACACATTTTGAGGCGGTACCACCAGATCAGGAAGATCATGGATCGCCGGGAGATCGAGGTGAAGAGAGTAGATTCGGAGAATAACACTGCATATCCATTCATGAAGGCCATACCCCAGACTCAGTTCGAGCGGCTGATCAAGATGATAGGTCTTCGATACGCCAGTACATGGCCCTAGTGCAAGTGGGAGATTGTTAGTGTATATGCCCTAGAGGCCATTACTGTATCATACTAGTTTGTATATTACTTAATGGAAGGTTGGGATATTCACAGTTGTATAGACAATCTTGCTCAAAATGGTAGTATGCTACTTGGTTTGTTTCTGCTTAAATATGTGCATGTGTTTCTTTTAGCATATCGCTTATACATATTAGTAGAGCCCTTAGGATCTTTGCTTGATTACCAGCATTGTGATGGTAGTCACACTAATGGGGGTCGGGCAATCTATAAGCACATCCTTATACAGGTCCCAAGTCGTAGGATTATCGAGACGGGCCATCGATACTCCGGAGTAAACTAGCGTAGACGCTTCTTATCCCAGCAGGGGAGATGGTCTGTCCCACAGCCATTAGTATGTTGTACTGGAGATAGTTTGCGGGTGCTCGTTAGGTTACGAGTACACTAGACAGGACTCGTCGGGAACTGTTGGTTGGCACTATACCTATCGTCAGATAACAGTTCCCAGGTGACAGGAGTACAACTTAGTCCGTCAACTTGACACTGCTACTTCGCCTCGAGTGTGTTCCCACTGTATTTTGATTACTACCCTACCACGGCTCAAAGGAGTCGTGCAAAAAGGTAGTAGTTGGGTGCAGTCCCGAAGCACATGGAGGCAGTAGCGGTTAGATAGGATTCGTCTCTCCCGGTATTGGTGGTTGATATCGCGCTGTGTCTAGGAGAGCCATTACACAAAGTCCCTGGCCAGGGCAAGCGAGAATTACTAGTAGTGTTTCTAGTAGTTTCTCAAGGTGTTCTGGGCTACACTCCGGCACGACTTGTATCGCTATTAGGGGTCTGACGTTTACCGCCCCCTAGGCCCGATATGCGATACTCATAGACGATCAGACCGGACTGTACGGAGTTTGTCACATTCAGGCTCAGTAGGAGTTCGGATAGGTTCACCTCATCGGTCTTCTTATCGGCATCTACCTGGGGACCGTTACGTACAGCTAGTACCGCTTGTGGCCTGTGGTTAAACCCACTGCCAGCGTAGTGTCGAGTCTTTAGAGTCCTACACAGAGGGTTGTTCTCCTTTGGGCAAAACAAAGTAGAGGTCGCATGGTTTTGTGACGGGGTTCGTTCACATCAGCGCACTTGTGCACGTTTGGTGTCCGGGCAGTTATTACTAGCGGGCTTTGGTTTAAGCCAGATCCTAGTTTTTGTTTTGGGATTGGTTTTGTCTCATTATATTCGTGTTCCTCGGAACACGGATGCGGGTGTGTATGCACAGTTGACAGAGGCAGAGGAATCTCATTAGGGTTTTTCACAGTTGACTTTTTCTAAACCCTAATGAGAATGAGAAATATGACTAATAATATTAATTAAGAATAATTGTGCCATAGTTAGGTTGACCATTTGACTTTGGTTGACCATTTGACTTTGGTTGACAATTTGACTTTTGTTGACCATTTGACCATGATCATTTCTTTTGCAAGATGCTTCTTGATTCTTGCAAATTGCATTAAATGTGAAATGATAAAGGTCATTTCAACTAACCATCATAATTTTGTTTAGTTATTATTATTATTATTATTATTATTATTATTATTCTCATATGAGAGCATGATTGTTATTCTTGCTCATTCTCTCTTGCTCTTTCTCTCTCATGCAAAGCTCTCCCTCTTCCTCTCTCAAAGCTCTCTTCTTTCATGTGTTGAAAAACATGAGCTTTGTGAGATAAAACCATCAAGACAACACTCTACTCATTTTAGGGTTCTTAGTCTAGCAAGCCAAGCACTCTAGTTACCTTTTGGTTGAGATAGGCGCTCAAGGTAGAGGCCTTCGGGTGGATCTTTCTTCGGCAAAGAGAAGACGAAGAGGAGGAGCCGTCTACACCACTCCAAGGAGTAAGCAAGAAGGAAGACCACAACAAGAAGAGAAGGAGTTCAAGATCTAGGTATAACCATTTAACCCAGTAGCTAGAACTTGTAGTTAGTTTGTTAGTTTTTGTTTAGCAAAGATCCTCTAATTTTAGTCCATGTTGCCTTGTGTTAAAAATCCGTTTTTTACCTATTCCGCCTCCCCGTAAGCACCAGGGTGGGTAACGTGGACTTACAGCTCTGAAATCACAGAAGATACCGAATAACACAGCGCGTCAAGTGCGCATGAAAACGAGTAAAAAACTCAAAAACCGAACTCCGTCAAGCGTCATGCAAATCATCGGATTTGCCCGCATATCCTTGGAGTTACAATGGAGATACAGATCTCGAAATCCAATGCTGAAATCTAATATACCCTAGTCATATACTATAGTTTGTATATAGTACGCATCCTTGAAAAATCTCCAAAAACTGAATAAAATACATGCAAAATATTTTCTGAACATCCGTGTGATGCGTAACTTACGGCACAAGTGACAGACGCTCATTTGTAAAGAAATAAATATATGCTCATATTGGTTTTGCTAAACATACGTTCCATCTTTTTGAAATATCCCAAAAGGTTTGCCTTGTAAACATTCGTGTCGCTCACGGACACGTAGCAAATAGAGAGACTATAGCACCTTTTTGAAAACCTCTTGTTAACATTTAATCCATGAAAAATACTCAGGTACTGTCCTCAGATCAGTCCTGTTCGGCTACTACATAATATAGTGCCCATCATGAAAACAAAGTGTCTCAAAACAAAATCAGCCTCAAAAGGTGTATCCAATAATCACATGCGTCTGGTGCGCACGGGAATCAAATCCAAATACAAGTGCTACGAACGTGCACAAAAGCAAAACTAAATGCAACGGGTGTGCACGAAAGCATCTGTCCAGTGCAAGGGGTGTGCACGACAACAACATCTAGTGCATCTATAGTGCACGAAAATCTCAATCTGGTGCAAATAACATGCACGAATGAAAATCCCAATCGAGTGCATCCGGTGTGCACAAAATCACACCTCATATCATGCGCCCAATATGCGCGAAAATCCAAATCAAGTGCATCCATCATGCACGAAAAAAATTCTAAATCAAGTGCATCCATCATGCACGAGTAAAATATCACTCAAGTGCATCCAATGCGTAGAAAAATCCAAAATCAAGCGTCTAATATGCGCAAAATCCAATCCAAGCGCGTCGGGTTCGTAAAAAGCATCTAGTGCAGTAGCATGTACGAAAACGCATAGCAAGTGCCAACACGCACGAAAAACGCAATCTGATAACGCAAATGCTTAAAGACATAAACCAGGTGCAACCAAGGCACAGAGTATAAAGCCAGTGCAACCAATGCACAAAATACGAATCTGGTGCAACAAATGCACAAAACAAAAATCGGGTGCATCCGGTGCACGAAATACAAATCCAGTGCATGCAAATGCACAAAGTACAAATCTGGTGCAATAAATGCACGGAAACTCATCAATAACTCAAATGCGTATAAAAGCAACATCGAGTGTGCCAAGGTGTATGAAATCATAAACATGTGCAACCGCGTGCACAAAACATGAATTAATGCACTGCAAGCATATATGAGCTATACCGAGTGCAAAATCAAATCGAGTGCATACCACATACACAAAACCAAATCAACTGTATGAAATCCATGAAATCATAAACATGTGCAGCCAAGGCACAAAATCAATATCAAGTGCAATAGATATGCACAATCATAAACCAACACAACGATGTATAAAATCATATCAAGTGCAATAACTATGCACAAAAATGTAAATACCCAGTAGGTGCAGCCACGGTGCACGAAAACCAATATCATGAAACTCAATCATCAAAACTTAAATCCAAGTGATATAAGCGTGATACTCAGATCACAAACGCAGATCGCACAAATGACATTGAGGTACACCTCCTACAATGTCGAAAAATATCAGTGTGCCCCAAAACTGGCAGAGCAAGAACATCCGCTTGCCTCCTGCTCACGGTCTGGCGTCATCTGTCTCTGGGTCCTCATTTCTCTATGGATTACCAATCTAGAAATCCAATGGCTCATCGATCCGGTCAGGTGTGCTAACGGGAACGATTCCGCTATGGCACTTCTCTGGTCACCTCTCGGCCAATTATCACGACCACTCGTAAAGCAGCACGTCACCGGCGTCGGCCTCTGGCCCTCTGAATACATAACACAACTGATCTTTGGTGAAATCTTATCACAGCAGTGTTCTGGAAGGAACTTCTCAAGGTCTCTTCCGATCTCGCCTATGCCGAACTGTACGGAGGCTGGTACTCTTGCATAATCTTTTCTCGCTCTCTGAACATCTGCATTTTCCATACAACACTTCCTCAGGAACTGGCCATATCCTAACGCCTCTGTATACATATCAGCTCTCTAATCTTGACGGGGAGCAACCAAAACTCATTAACATCTCTCCCGAACCTCTTGTTCCACACGTCTTCATTATCGTCCACTTCGATGTCACGTCATGCTATCAGCGTACTGCAAGGGTCCTCGGCTACAGTCAATCCGGAGTCTCTCGCACAGACTTGAAATCACGAACTCGGTATCTTCATCGCTCTGTAGAAGATCTCTAGCCGAACACGTCATCGGGAACTCGTCCCAACCATTGGAGGAATACTCAACACTCGTCCGCTCTCGATCAACTCACAACACATCTGGGTGAGGTCCTCTATCCGAAGCTGGTTAGCTTGCTGATCTCTTATCACATGATATTGTTAGTTATATGTATTCCCTAGAGGCCATTACTGTACATAGGATGTATATTGTAGTGGATGCTGGGACATATATAGGGAGGACTTTCTTGCTTGACATGATAGTATGCTATCTGGTTACTCTTTACCTTAACGTGTATACTGATTGTCTCTCTTTTACATGTTGGTAAAGCCCTTAGGATGTGTACTTGACTACCTGGACTATGATGCGGATCATACTAGTAGGGACATGGTAGTCTATAAGTACATCCTTCAAGGTCCTTAGTCATGGGTGTATCGAGACGGGGCATCGATATACTAGAGTAGACTAGCGTATACCTTCTTGACTCATACAGATGGGCGATGGACGATCCCATATCCATTGGAGTTTGACATCAGAGATGATATACGGGTGCTCAGTGGAGACTGGGTACACTGGACGGACTCGCCGAGAACTCCCAGATGGTATTATACCTTACGTCAGATGGCAGTTCTCTGGTGACACTGGTACAGGTTAGTCTGTAGACCCGAGATCATCATAGAGTCTTGTGTGATTCCCATTGTGCTTTGATTTCCACCTTACCATGTCCAAGAGGGCGTGCAAAACGGTGGTTTTTGGGTACAGTCCCGAATCACATGGAGGCAATGAGCGATAGGAGGGGATTCATCTCTCCCGGTATAGGGAGTTGATGTTGCGCTGTGTTCGATTGGCTATAACCGGAAATCCCTGGCCAGGGTTGCTGAGATTTACTGGTAAGTGTTACCAGTAGTTTCTCGAACTGTTATAGACCTCATATCGACACGACTTATCGAGCTACTGGGATCTGACGTTTACCACCCCTAGGCAAGATATGCGACATATCAGACGAACAGACCGGACTGTACGGTAAGTGTTACTGGTTGGATTCACAGGAGTGTGAGCGGGCTTGCTCGTCGATCTTCTGATCGCTCAATACCCGGGTGGCCGTTACGTTTAGCAGACCGCTTGCGGCTTGTGGGTGTTTGATATGATCATCACCTGCTGCCGGCGTATTGACGAGTCTTTAGAGTCCTACACAGAGGTTTTTTGGCTCAAGCGAAATGAAATAGGAGCGCATATGAGATATGTGCGGGACCGAGAATAATACCAGTATGTGATACTGTATTCGATTCTCGCGATTTGTGACATTGATCGGTTATATGCGATATAGACGGGTTATCGGATCAAGTGTTGATTCGATAAGTTGTTACTATTGATATTAGTCGGTTATATGCGATATGACCGGATCGTTAAATCAAGTATTGATTTAATGATTTAATGTATAATTATATATTTGATATATTACTTTACATTAACTAATATTGGTTCAGTTAAGATGTTTTTCTCACTTGTTTGTGCACATTGTATATGTGATATATTTTTGTGCACAAGTTTGTATCATGTTTGATGATACATGCAAACTTGGGTGTATGTTTGGTTTAAACCATGGTTAGTCAATGGTTAGGGTTTCATTTGCTTCATTTACTTATTCATTTATTTTTTATTTTATTTATTTATTCATTTGAGAAAGAAATAAAATGGTGGCAAACTTTGGATTTTCTTTGAAGCTTCATGAAGCTTTGAAAAGGTTGACCATTTTGTTTCTTTCCTTAATCCTAACCATTCACTTAAACCTTGGTTTATTCTCTACACTTAACCATGGTTGATAAAATGATAAGAATAACTTTATTTCCATTTTATTCAATATTCTTATCATATTATCTTCTTCTTCTTCTTCTTCAAGAAGAAAGAAGCTTGCTAGCTTCAATGGTGACTTGAGAAAAAGAGTGAGAAATCCAATTCTAAAGTGAACCCACTTCCTATTTCTTCATCCTCTACCACTTGCCATGTAGTATACGGTGTTTTCTTCACAAGTTTCATGACTTGGTGAAGTTGGAGCTTGATCTTGAGTTGCCTCGACGTAGATCATCTTCGGCATCGAAGCCGACGACCTAGCCCGCCCATTTCTCCGATGAAGCCGACGCTAGAGTCCGAGATCCGATGATCGCAGCGAGGGGACATCTTCTCGGAGCTAAGGAAGTGGAGGACCGGATTTACAAAGGTTGTATTTCCTTTCACTTAGTACTAAAGCAGTTTAGTAGCTTGTAGTTTCGCCTAAAACTCTAGTCAACGATCGCATTAGGGTTTCTCGGCACCGGAAATTTTTGAATTTAGCATGGTTGATGCCTTGTGAGACCTTCTTAAAGTGCCTAGGAACCCTAGAGTGGTATCAGAGCCTAGCTAGAGATTTAGGCGATGTGTAGACGAAGCTAGAAACCCGATCGAACCCGAAACCCTAACCCGAGACCACTCTCTGTACATTTTCTGAAAATGTGGTTTTTTCCATATTAAAAATAGCCAAAAAATTCAGCAGGGTTTTCTAGAAATTACTGTGAAATTCGTGGACCCAATTCGACTAAACCGCCGCGGAACTGCGGCCGTACCCTAGGTTGGGCAGCGGTTCCGCAGCAATACAGTGAGCTTGTTCACATTTGTTTGCACAATAATCTCTACCTTCAGTTGCTGTATTTTATGGGAATTTTTAATTGATACTCAACAGTTGGGTTTTCTGGGGTGTATTGGGGACTCGGTGTTTCGATCGGAAAGTTTAACTCCGTCTATGTGTTTTCCGGATAATTTTTGAATATGTTAAAAAGTTCGACCGGATATGAATACCCACTTTTTCCCCTGCCGGGAAATTTCCAAGTGTTGGATCTTTCCGTAGTTTAATGACGTTCTAAGTAGTGCAAGTAACGCGATGGTCCCTCTAGAAGACAACAAACCTTAACTCGATTATGTGACCGTCTTGAACTGCCCTTTGAACCTTAGGGTTTGGGGCAGTACGGCGTGCCACATGCGAGGCGTTGGCTTGACCCTTCTACGGCTGGACCGTTGATACTGAGGCATGAAGTGAATGTTTTTAAACTTGTTTCATGTGTTGAGCTGTTTCGGGAAAACTTGGGTGTTTGATTGTTCGATCGAAAAATTTAATATTTTCTGTTTATCTGGAATGTGATACAATACTTGGAATCCACAAGTAGTTATGAGATAACTGATATGAATGTTATAAACATAGCACTTTAGTCTCACTTGATCGGTTGCCACGGAATTTTGATGTGATCAAAAGTCCGTCGCAATCACGTAGCGTACGCGGATACTCGACGGATAAACTCAATAGTCTGCTACACCCCATAGCCCCGACTAAGTGACTGTAGGAGAACCCCGTCACCGAAAGTATCCGTTCGGGTTCTCATGGCAGCGGTGTTCCGCCTTGGTGCACTTCGTCGACGGCATCGGGGGTGCGGCCGTCTACTGAAGTTTGCGACGAGCATTCGATCAGGATGTCGGGAATCTTGTTGAATTGCCCGACTTGATATTGAAAAGTTTTTTCGATAATGAGACTAAAATGCGGGGTTTATAATTGTTAGGCATGCGATGTCTATCTAGGTTGCGGATTCTAACTGTTGTAGTTTTACACTTTCTTTTCTGTGACCGTAAGTGTAATATGTGATATCGCCGGTTTCGTTGCTATATGTCAACGACAATTAGGACACGCATGTTTACTTACGTTGATGACATGTGATGTTATGTGTTGCTGGATATGTTATATTGGATCGTCGTGTTTGAATAGCCGGGGGGGTTTTATGTGAGATGAGTGTTTTTCATTTTCATTCATGTAAAAACTTGTATGTAATATTCTTTTATTGGGGCACATCCAGGTTGCGGAAGATGTCACCGTTTGTATATTATTTACTTTTCCGCACTAGGATAGACCCAAGGAGGAGAGCACAAGTAACCGGGTTCTAGAGTCCAGTAGGAGACCAACTCGAGGAGTCGAGTTCGGGTCTCCTAACTCTAGAATTGGTAGGGTTGCTTGCCGCTATCGTAGGGGTCTAGGGGTGTGGGTTTGGCTATTCATCGCGACCGTGGAATCCGTGTTTTATACTGGCTCGTATTGAAAACACGGACGTCCTAGTATATCCAATATTTCATATGATTCTTCTGCTGCGATATCTGTGATGTGATCATTTGATGTTCTGTGATAAATGCTGTATATAGTATATATGATATATTATATAGGCGTTACTTATGTTTTACACCCACGCTAGCCCTGCCCCGCTCTGCCGTTAGTTACCTAACCTAACGGTGCACGAGGGGACATCGAGGCGAATGCGGATGGCATAAGTGTACGTCGTATTTATCTGTGATGTTTAGGTAACTTAAATGATGGGACTTAATTAATATGATTAATGAAAGAAAAGAAACCTAAGATGTTGTGGAATCGAATTTTCAAAAACAGGTAGCTACAGTTCTTGCTTTGCATCGCGGTGTTCCTTGTACAACATCCTGCACCTTATTCGATAAGGAAAGGACCGAGATCCCTTCACCGGGAGTGACTCCTTTAGCAATAACTGGAAGATGCTACACACTCGGTTTGTCTTTTGATTGCTTCTATAGTTTCTGCTTTGCACAGTGATATATATGATATATCCCGCACCTCATTCGACGAGGAAAGGGACGACGATCCCTTCACCGGGAGTGACCCCTTTAGCAAAACTAGAAAAGCCTCAAAAACACTCTATTTTAAAATCATTTGATTCTACAACGATATCAAGTTCATTACGCAATAGGTTTTCAGAAAAACCTGCCGTAGCCCTCCGTCATTTCAGATAAGTAGTAGTTAGTATTCGTGTTGCGTTTGTTGGCCTTTGTCAAGACGTAGTGTGCGGTAGCTGACTGGTGCTTATCTGCTTATGCATATGATGCAGATTGGGTTAGGGTAGTCGTGCGACCTTGTTGGCCTTTGTCAAGGGTCGTGCGGGTGGGTTTAATTCAATCAGGAAATGACGGGTTGAACTTGACTAGCATCCTATGGTTTGTTGGCCTTTGTCAAGGTCATAGGAGGTTAGGGGCAAAATTATCGGGAATTTCAAGTGTTGAAATTTGCAATGAGATTGCATATCTTCTATGAGATAGTTGGATCCCGATACCCACTGCGAGTAAGAGTTACTCCTGGGAGAGTTTTACACATTACAATTAGCCAATCAAGTAGGTGTCTAGAAAGGTGTTAATGAGGTTACGCCTCTGGGAAAACGAGGTTTACATTAATTAGGTTCGTGCGAAAGCACGGGGGACCTCCCTCAAAGTACCGACACTGGCCTGGCTGAAAGATTGGCGAACTTGTAGTGTGTAATTAATCTCGGCTAGTCTTTCCTTTTAGGGTTTGAAGGAAGATTTGATAAAAACAGTGGGAGCCATCCTGATTAGATAAAATAATAACCAATCTGATCTTGCAAGAGCATACGCTGAGTGTTTTCTTCTCTCTCTCTCTAGGTAGCGACCATGTCACGCCTTAATCAAGATAATAATACGGATATATTGACCGAACCCGCTTGTTATACTGAGCTGGGGAACGTTGGTCCTGCTCCAACTTATAATTGTTATAAGACAGAGCAGGAAATAGAGGAATACCAGAATTCCCGTGCCGCCCAAACGAAGAGAGTGCATGCTGATGCATCATCTTCGGGTGTGTTCATTATACAGAACTGTTTCTCAGTATTCTTTACGTCCTGGGTATGTGATACCGGATCAGGACCCTGCATATGTAATTTGTTATATGGGCTACAGATAGGTAAAGAACTGAGAACGGGTGATAAGTTTCATGAGACAGAAAACGGGGCAAGTGTTGCAGCCAAGTCTGTTGGTCACTGTCACCCTGTATTACAAATACATTGATTCTGAATGAATGTTGTTAGATACCGAACCTGATATACAACATCATATCATTCTCTTTATTAGTAAAGAAATGATAAAATTTTGTATTGTTGGATAATGTTTTGAACATTTCCTATATCAAAAGTTGATCGGTTCAGGCACGTTATCTAAAAGCATTGATGTTCTAAATCAAACTACAGTTCTTAGTATATAGAACACACACAAGAGAAAGAGTTCAGAAATGAACGAATCCTTCTTGAGGCATTGTAGACTAGGTCATATCAATGCGACCCGACTGGTTGAAGTTACATTTAGATGCATATTTAATTAGTTTGAATTTACATCTTGTGAAACTTGCCAGTCATGTCACAAAGATAAAATGACCACAGCTCTGTTTACTGGAAGCAGAGAAAGAGTTAGTGAACTCTTGGGATGATACATGTTGATGTATGTAGGTCCCCTGTCTACACATGCCAAGACCGGTTCTTTGTACTTCATTACATTCTCTGATAATCTCTTAAGATTCAGCCATATGTTCCTGTTGAAACAGAAGTCCGAAGCTTTTGACTTATTCACAGAATATAAGTTAGAAGTAGAGAACCAAAAATCGGGTATAAGTATTATGTTCCATGATAAGATCAAGGAGGAGAATACTTGTGCATGGAATTCTTGGACTATTCTAAAGGAAAATGAGATTCTCTCTCAGTATTACTCCTCTGAATACACCACAGCACAACGGTGTATCAGGGCGGAGCAATCGCACCCTATATGATAAGGTGTGCTCTATGATGAGTACTACTGAGTTACCTATTTCCTTTTGGGGGTTATGCACTTATGAAGTTGCATACCTATTGAATAGGGTTCAAATCAAATCAGTTGCCTACCGCTTCATATATGATATGAAAAGGGAAGAGCCCATATCTTAAGTTTGTTAAGATTTGGGGTTGTCCGGCCTGTCTAAAAAGCAAAATCCGGACAAGCTCGAGGCAAGATCTGTTATGTAGAACTGGAAATGTTCCATCTATACAAACTGCAGCTGATGATTTGGTAGAACCAAAGGATTCAATAGTTTCCAACGAACCTCAGCCTCTCCGCCGACCTAGTAGGGTTCTTCACCCACCTGAGAGATACTTCTGTTTCTCTATGACAGTGGGAGCGAGGAATGCATCATGAGATGATGACCCAACTAGTTTTGAGCTGGCCATCAAGAGTGGGACTCTGTAAGAATGGCTGGATGCTTAGCAATCTGAGATGGAATTCTTATACACCAACAAAGTATGGACTTTAGTTGCTTTATCTGAAGGGTTAAATCCCCATCAGGAGCAAGTATATCTTGAGAAGATTACTTGGTGTACATGGAAAAGTTGAGACTTTCAAAGCTAGACTTGTTAAAAGTTTGCATTATTGACCAAGTATGGATTATGATGAAACCTTTTCTAAGTAGCTATGCTTAAGTCCGTCCAGATCCTACTTGCCACGGCTACATACCATGACTACGATATTTGGTGGTTGGGTGCCATGACTACTTTTCTAAATAATGATTTAGAAGAGAACGTCTATAAGAACACAGCCAGAGGGCTTCGTAAACAGTAGGAGCAGTGGAAACGTGTGCAAGTTGCTTTACAGAATAAAGCAGGTATCGCGGAGTTGGAACGTCTGTTTTGATGTCTTAGTCAAAGAGTTTGACATCATCAAAATGGTAGATGAACCTTGTATAAACAAAAGGGTAGTAGGGAGTATGGTGGTGATCCTCGTAGAGTACGTGGATGACATACTCTTGATAAGAAAGGAGTTTCCTATGCTACGCTCGGTCAATCTCCGCTTATCACAATGATTCTCCATTCAGGATCAAAGTAATACCTACTAAATCCTGGGTTTTGGATCTATGAGATAGATCTAATTGGATATTAGGACACTCACTAGTTGTAGTGAGATGGTATCAATTGATCCTGGGGAGAATCACTGGAAATGTTCCAGGGTGACAAGGACGACTGAATGTCAGTCACAGGCATTGTCTTTACCCTCAGTAAAGGGCGGTATGTTGGAAGAGTTCCAAGCTAGATACCGTGGCATACTAGACGATAAAGGCTGGATACATCGCTACTTAAGATGCTACCAAAGAGGCTGTTTGGGTGTATATTGGTTCATGAGATGAACTATGTTCCTCCCATTGTGTGACAATGGAGTTATGGCTTTTGCCAAGGAACGCCGGTCCCATCAGTGATCCAGACATATTCTAAGGCAGTATCACTTAATCATGGAGATGGTTGATCTCCAGGGAGATCGAGGTTAGGAGAGTAGACTCAGAGGACAACACGGCGGATCCACTCACAAAGGCTTTTTCCCAGAGAGAGACTTATATGGGATGGTTGAGTATGAGATACTACAACAACTGCTACAGATGGCCCTAGTGCAAGTGGGAGATTGTTAGTTATATGTATGCCCTAGAGGCCATTACTATACATAGGATGTATATTGTAGTGGATGCTGGGACATATATAGGGAGGACTTTCTTGCTCGACATGATAGTATGCTATCTGGTTACTCTTTACCTTAACGTGTATATTGATTGTCTCTCTTTTACATATTGGTAAAGCCCTTAGGATGTGTACTTGACTACCTGGACTATGATGCAGATCATACTAGTGGGGACATGGTAGTCTATAAGTACATCCTTCAAGGTCCCTAGTCGTGGGTGTATCGAGACGGGGCATCGATATACCAGAGTAGACTAGCGTATACCTTCTCGACCCACACAGATGGGCGATGGATGATCCCATATCCATTGATGTTTGACATCAGAGATGATATACGGGTGCTCAGTAGAGACTGGGTACACTGGACGGACTCGCCGAGAACTCCCAGATGGTATTATACCTTACGTCAGATGGCAGTTCTCTGGTGACACTGGTACAGGTTAGTCTGTAGACCCGAGATCATCATAGAGTCTTGTGTGATTCCCACTGTGCTTTGATTTCCACCTTACCACGTCCAAGAGGGTGTGCAAAACGGTGGTTTTTGGGTACAGTCCCGAATCACATGGAGGCAATGAGCGATAGGAGGGGATTCATCTCTCCCGGTATAGGGAGTTGATGTTGCGCTGTGTTCGATTGGCTATAACCGGAAATCCCTGGCCAGGGTTGCTGAGATTTACTGGTAAGTGTTACCAGTAGTTTCTCGAACTGTTATAGACCTCATATCGACACGACTTATCGAGCTACTGGGGTCTGATGTTTACCACCCCTAGGCAAGATATGCGACATATCAGACGAACAGACCGGACTGTACGGTAAGTGTTACTGGTTGGATTCACAGGAGTGTGAGCGGGCTTGCTCGTCGATCTTCTGATCGCTCAATACCCGGGTGGCCGTTATGTTTAGCAGACCGCTTGAGGCTTGTGGGTGTTTGATATGATCATCACCTGCTGCCGGCGTATTGACGAGTCTTTAGAGTCCTACACAAAGGTTTCCTGGCTCAAGCGAAATGAAATAGGAGCGCATATGAGATATGTGCGGGACCGAGAATAATACCAGTATGTGATACTGTATTCGATTCTCGCGATTTGTGACATTGATCGGTTATATGCGATATAGCCGGGTTATCGGATCAAGTGTTGATTCGATAAGTTGTTACTATTGATATTAGTTGGTTATATTCGATATGACCGGATCGTTAAATCAAGTATTGATTTAATGATTTAATGTATAATTATATATTTGATATATTACTTTACATTAACTAATATTGGTTCACTTAAGATGTTTTTCTCACTTGTTTGTGCACATTATATAAGTGATATATTTTTGTGCACAAGTGTGTATCATGTTTGATGATACATGCAAACTTGGGTGTATGTTTGGTTTAAAACATGGTTAGTCAATGGTTAGGGTTTCATTTGCTTCATTTACTTATTTATTTATTTATTTATTCATTTGAGAAAGAAATAAAATGGTGGCAAACTTTGGATTTTCTTTGAAGCTTCATGAAGCTTTGAAAATGTTGACCATTTTGTTTCTTTCCTTAATCCTAACCATTCACTTAAACCTTGGTTTATTCTCTACACTTAACCATGGTTGATAAAATGATAAGAATGACTTTATTTCCATTTTATTCAATATTCTTATCATATTATCTTCTTCTTCTTCTTCTTCAAGAAGAAAGAAGCTTGCTAGCTTCAATGGTGACTTGAGAAAAAGAGTGAGAAATCCAATTCTAAAGTGAACCCACTTTCTATTTCTTCATCCTCTACTACTTGCCATGTAGTATAGCGTGTTTTCTTCACAAGTTTCATGACTTGGTGAAGTTGGAGCTTGATCTTGAGTTGCCTCGACGTATATCATCTTCGGCATCGAAGCCGACGACCTAGCCCGCCCATTTTTCCGATGAAGCCGACGCTAGAGTCCGAGATCCGATGATCGCAGCGAGGGGACATCTTCTTGGAGCTAAGGAAGTGGAGGACCGGATCAACAAAGGTTGTATTTCCGTTCACTTGGTACTAAAACAGTTTAGTAGCTTGTAGTTTCGCCTAAAACTCTAGTCAACGATCACATTAGGGTTTCTCGGCACCGGAAATTTTTGAATTTGGCATGGTTGATGCCTTGTGAGACCTCCTTAGAGTGCCTAGGAACCCTAGAGTGTATTGCCGCGGAACCGCTTTCTTTCCTTAACCCTAACCATTCACTTAAACCTTGGTGTATTCTCTACACTTAACCATGGTTGATAAAATGATAAGAATGACTTTATTTCCATTTTATTCAATATTCTTATCATATTATCTTCTTCTTCTTCTTTTTCAAGAAGAAAGAAGCTTGCTAGCTTCAATGGTGACTTGAGAAAAAGAGTGAGAAATCCAATTCTAAAGTGAACCCACTTTCTATTTCTTCATCCTCTACCACTTGCCATGTAGTATAGCGTGTTTTCTTCACAAGTTTCATGACTTGGTGAAGTTGGAGCTTGATCTTGAGTTATCTCGACGTAGATCATCTTCGGCATCGAAGCCGACGACCTAGCCCGCCCTTTTCTCCGATGAAGCCGACGCTAGAGTCCGAGATACGATGATCGCAGCGAGGGGACATCTTCTCGGAGCTAAGGAAGTGGAGGACCGGATCTACAAAGGTTGTATTTCCGTTCACTTAGTACTAAAGCAGTTTAGTAGCCTGTAGTTTCGCCTAAAACTCTAGTCAATGATCGCGTTAGGGTTTCTCGGCACCCGGAAATTTTTGAATTTGGCATGGTTGATGCCTTGTGAGACCTCCTTAGAGTGCCTAGGAACGCTAGAGATATCCGGACGACGTCAAACTATTCGATCGATTTATAAAAGTCCCATAATTCACCGAAAGCTCAACACCTGAGCACCGTCTAATAATATCTGGTACATGCCACAGTACCCATGGACCAACCATAGAAGGGCAAATCCAAGCCTCTCTGATGGCACCGCTAAACTGCCGCAAACCCTAAGGTTCAAAAGCGGTTCCATAGTCATCATGTCGAGTTAGGGTTTCATTCTTCTAGAGGGTCCACCGAATTACTTGCGTGTTCCTTCGAATACTTTAAACTTGGAAAAAATGGGTTTCTGACATTCGTTTGACTTTTTAACATCGCCTAGACGGCAATGCGAATCCCTTTTATCCGCACGCTAAACAATGCCTCAATCCTCCAGGAAAGGCGATACATCAACGGACATCTCGGGATCGGTCAATTCTAGATCTGAGTAAGACTCTCCACACTGGAAATCTTCAACTCAACTGGGCCTGTGTCGGCGCATCATCCTGACGAATCATCCTCGTCTCTCAACTCAGGATAGACTAGTTATCATCTGTCGCATCTTTGCTTGGAAGCTCCAGCGATCTCAGCTCGTAAAGTCTGGAGGCGGCATCCTGTCAATCTCAGCAACAGCTGGGTCATCTGTCCACACGGTAGACGACCATCATAATCTTTGAGGTAGGCTGTATATCAACAGTTCTCTCACAACTGGCAGCTCTAACAATGGCCCGATCATCCGGTGTAAAACCAAACACTCGCCTCAACAAGAGGCCACAACACCAACACTATATCGAGACGTTCCTATGTCACCAGAAAACACAAAGGTCAGTCCTCATCCATGACGAGCTCTCCCTGACCGCATCACTAGTAGCAGCTCAATGTGCGCTCAAACCATGGTGACAGGAACCTTAATCGTGTGTCAACGAAAACTGATCAAGGGCATGGAATGAAACGATAGATCCAGAATAGATACATGATTATAAGAAGAAACAACATCATTGAATGTATGATCATGGAAATGAACAGAATCAAGGATCTCAAATAGATGTATAATCATGGGTACGAAGAGAATCACAGATCGCAAAATATGTACGTCCTAAGGTTCCTTAAGTAGAGTATCGTATCATAAATATGTCGCGGAACTTACGTACGGTACGTCACTCTGCTCAAGGCTACCTACTCCATCAATCAGGGTCAGCCTATGAATCGAAAGTTCGGGTCTAATACCCCCCCGGTTCAAGTTTAAGTTCCATAAGGTCAAGCCTAGGTTCCGAAATACATACCCGCCCTAGAACCCCATATAGTCAAACATAGACTCGAAACAAGGTTAAACCTAGCGCTCCTGATACCAACTTTGTCATGACCCGAAATATTAGCTCGTGACCGGGCACTCAAATCACGCAACGTCTAAAGGCGTAACGTAATTCAAGTAAGCCAAAACCCAGAAATCTAAACCTTTTTAAAGAAATGAAGAGGTGAAGTTTTGAAATAACGGTATAATGAAATCAAGTTTTCATACATGCATGGAAAAGGAACATGAGTAATGCAAGTGAAATTTACCAGTTTTGAAAACATGTTTCGTCTTTTAAAAATTTGGGTAGCACCTCCTTTGCATATTTTGATCCAAAACCACAATAAATGATAATATAAAAGTCATCCCCAAGCGGAAGTTAGCTCTTCGCCAAACGGCGGAAGCACAACCACGCAAAGCATAAATATAAGTATACGACGCCCAACGGCGAAGTTCACCACAAAGATAAAGAAATAAGCAAGACATCCAAACCAGAAGTAGCGGAAAACACCTCGCTCTACATCTCGCAACCACAAGTCTCACTAGAGTCTCATTACTTATACAAATACTAGTTTGATTGATGGAGTTGACTAGATACAGTATGAAAATAAATACAAGAGTAGGCACGATACAAATGTCCCACCTACCAAAGCAAAATACCCGAAAGCAACTGTGTGCCAGCGAACCTGCTACTGATCCATGTGGTCAACCTGCAAGAACTGTGGCACAACGGGCGTGAGTTGCCAACTCGTGAATAGAAAAACGTCTATAAATAGAAATCGAATAAACTCAATGACTCCTATGTCAACTATATCATAAAGGTAATACTATGATATCTAGGGCGGCCGAGTTTGTATATGTTCCAACACTATAAGTAAATGCCTATCAGCATGTGGATATCATCCAATAATATAATCAATGTATGTATGCAAGTGAATCTCGTCACACGTGTCAACCAATGAAATAACAACATCATGCATATAAATATCATAAAAGCATATGCATGAAAATATGAGAATATAAATCAATGTGTGTCCCTCGCGAGACATCAAAATCATAGAACCTGAGTGTCCAACATAGACACTCAAAACATCATGAAACCCGTGCCCAGCATCGGCACGTAAATCCTCATATCTATCGGGATCCGTAACTCCAGATCGGCCCATATCATCTCTCGACTCCGGTCGGTATCCTCCGGATAGCCGCCAGGGTCCAACTAATCACCGGTAGGTACTAGCCACCCTGTCAGGCTCATCGTCTACTCTACGAAAAACATTTCTCTCCCCGGGGAACCATACCGAGTCCACCATGAACCCGCAAACGGATCATTCGCCTCCTCGAATCGGGTTACACATATCAACGTCTCAGAACCGAGAAAACGCATGGTGGACGCACTGAAATATCATATCAAGAGAAACCGGGTTTTTAAAACAATACATACATTCTTTTGAAATAATCACGGTTCTCAAATCCAGAAATCTCATGAAAACAGCATATCTCAATGCGTATAATCGTAAAGCATGATGTATGCAACATTATAACAGAAATGTTAGCATATCCGTATATCATGCAACATGGAATCAGTAATATTCACATGTCGAGGGAAAGCCGCCTTTTTAAATGAATCCAGTTTTAAAATATATCTTGTGGTTCCTAATTTCTCCCAAGTCAAATGCAACATCGTATAAGGTGCATATATAACTATAGCAAGTAAACTATGCAAAGGGGTCATATCATGATGCAGCAATCCTACTGTGTAGTGACATGGCAATTATCGATGATGAAGTGTGTGAGCCGGCAAATCTGTGTAAGTGTAACATACGCATCATCGATAATGGTGTAAGTGTATTAGCACAGGTATAAGCAATGCCATGAGAATAACATGAATGCGGCATAATGTAAATCATCAGCTAAAAGCTATAAGGTATACATATCTATATGATCGAGTCGGTGAATCAATCAATCGACACTCAGCCACAACACCATGTACGGTATAATCCATCATACGGCAACCTCTAGTCAAGGGTAAGGATCAATCGTCATAAAACTCATCACGTATGGAAAATCATCATACGACGTCACTAAACCAACGGGGATCCTATCAACTTAAATGACAATGAGGGGTACGGACCTAACGTCTCGTATGGCATATCACTCATGATTCACGACATTCTATATATATCTATATACCTATGTCCCAGGTCACATCGTATATTCCTTTCGTCGCATGTATATCTCACATCAAGTCAATATATATATATATACGTTCTACCCTATACATCAAATGTTAGGTTACTCTAAAATTCATACTTATTCTAGTGTAACTATATATCTACAAGTCGTGATTCACATTCATTTTTCATATCCTTATAGCTTCCATCTCATATCTTCATATGTATATATATTCAATCATTCATATTTAACTATCTATTCAACCATATTCCTAGTTTTCAAATCTAGGTTTCTACATTTGTACCCTATAGATCGGTTTCCATCAAAAACTTGCGGGGGTGCGATACGCCATCCACCCGACTTCCCCCGTAGATATAGATCTACTCACCTTGATCCTTACTCGCCGAAGTCGATGACGCCACGCTCGTCTTTGTCGTTCATGTCCACTCGAGGGTACCTACATATACACACACAGTATCGTGAACCTGAAATCGTGAAAGAAAACCAAAGCGGAACGAGTATAACACATAGGTTAAAACCTATAGTTTTTGTTAGTGATATGTATGCCCTAGAGGCCATTACTGTACATACGATATATATTGTAGTGGATGCTTGGACATATATAGGGAGGACTTTCTTGCTCGACATGATAGTATGCTATCTGGTTGCACTTTATCTTAACATGTACTCTGATTGTCTCTATGTTACATGTTGATAAAGCCCTTAGGATGAGTACTTGACTACCAGGACTATGATGCAGATCATACTAGTGGGGACAGTGTAGTCGCTAAGTACATCCTTCAAATGTTCCCAGTCGAGGGTGTATCGAGATAGGCATCGATATACCAAAGTAGACTAGCGTATAGCTTCTCGACCTATATAGATGGGCGATGGATGATCCCATATCCATTGATGTTTTACATTAGAGACAGTATACGGGTGCTCAGTGGAGGCTGGGTATACTGGACGGACTCGCCGAGAACTCCCAGATGGTATTATACCTCACGTCAGATGGCAGTTCTCTGGTGACACTGGTACAGGTTAGTCTGTAGACCCGAGATTGTCATAGAGTCTTATGTGATTCCCACTGTGGTTTGATTTCCATCATACCACGTCCAAGAGGACGTGCAAAATGGTAGCTTTTGGGTACAGTCCCGAGTTATATGGAGGCAATGAGCGATAGGAAGGGTTTCGTCTCTCCCGGTATAGGAGTTGATATTGCGCTGTGCTCGATTGACTATAACAGGAACTCCTTGACAAGGCAGTTTTAGAGATATACTGTAAGTGTTATCAGTAGTTTCTCGACCAGTTATGAGCCTCATATCGACACGACTTATCGAGTTACTGGGGTCTGACGTTTACCACCCCTATACGAGATATGCGACATATCAGACGAAGAGACCGGACTGTACGGTAGTGTTACTGATTGGATTCGCAGGAGTGTGAGCAGGCTTGCTTGTTGATCTTCTGATCGCTCAATACCCAGGTGGCCGTTACGTTTAGCAGACCGCTTGCGGCTTGTGTGTGTTTGATATGATCATCACCTATTGCCGGCGTATTGACGAGTCTTTAGAGTCCTACACAGGGGTTTCCTGGCTCAAGCAAAATGGAGTAGGAGCACATATATGATATGTGCGGGACCGAGATTAATACGATATGAGATACCGTATTCTATTCTCGCAATTTGTGTCATTGGTTGGTTATATGCGATATAGCCGGGTTATCGGATCAAGTGTTGATTCGATAAGTTGTTACACATGATATTAGTCGGTTATAACCGGATTATACTAGTTAATGTAATGTAATATATCAAATATATAATTATACATTAAATTATTAAATCAAGAGTTGATTTAATAATTTAATGTATAATTATATATTTGATATATTACATTACATTAACTAGTATTTGCTCACTTAAGATTTATTTTCTCACTTTGTGTGCACATTGTACATATGTGATATGTATGTTTGTGTAAATGCATTGTGTCATGGTTGATGAAACATGTTAGATGGGTGTATGAGACTTATACCATGATTAGGGTTAAGATTAGGGTTTTTATTTTATCTTAAGATTTAACAAATGAGCAAGACTTAGTCAAAGTTCTTAAGCTTGGAAGAAGCTTTAAGAAACATTGACAAAGTCCACTCTTTTGTCATTTCCTTAGATATTGCTTAACCCAACCCTTAACCTTAGACCTTGGTTAATTCTCTACATGAGTTAAGCATGAGGGCTTAACTCAACCATGGGTGAATGATTCATATGGATAAGTTTTCATTTGGATGCATTATTCACAAGAGTTCTAGCTTCTTCTTCTTCTTCCTCCTAAAAAGCTTGCTAGCTTCAATGGTGGTTTGAGAAAAAGTGTGAGAAAATCAATTCTAGAGTGAGCCCACTTCCTACTTCATCATCCTCTACTACTTGCCATGTAGTATAAGGTGTTTTCTTCACAAAGTTCATGACCTAGTGAAGGAATAGCTTGAGTTAGTGTCTCTCCGACGTAGATCATCTTCGGCCTCGAAGTCATCGAAGCAAGAACGTTCGTTCTTCTTGTGTAGCTTATCTAGAGTCCAAAGTTCACGATCGCAGCGGAGGGGACATCTACACGGAGCTATTGAAGTGAAGGACCGGTCTACAAAGGTTGTATTCCTCGCTCTCTTTACTTATTGCAAAGTGTTTGCATATATCTTTCCGTATATTTCTAATTAACGATCTAATTTAGGGTTATCTAAATCGGAAAAATTTTAATTTGGCATGGACGATGCCTCCCGAAACCTTGCCGTCGTCGTAGGTAACCCTTCAGTGGTATCAGAGCCATGATAGAAATAAATACGGATTTTGTTAAGATCACGAAACTGAAACAACTCCGAAATCTGCGTCGTCAAAACCTGCTTGCTGTCGATTTCAAAAAGTTGTCAAAATTTTTTTTAAACATGTACAGAGTGATGTATATGATATATCATGAACACAGACAAAATTTAAGGGCATTTTGGTAGAATTGGGCCGGCCACACCCCCCCATACCGGCCCAAAACCGGCCAACCCCCCTGAATTTTTGCACATGTTCCAGTGGCATGGTTTTGATGTTTCAGGTGTTGTTTATTTTTGCTAATTTTGCATGTGATCTAATTTTACACTATAAGAAATTCGGAGTGTTTCGTATTCGTTGTTTTAACATTGTTTCGGGTGTTTCACATATTGTCTAGACAATATTAAAAAGTTCGATCGAATGTCAAAAACTCATTTTTCCAAGTTTAACGTATTCGGAAAAATATGCAAGTGATTCTTTGGACCCTCTAGAAGAACGAAACATTAACTCGATTATGTGGCCGTAAAAACTACCACTTGAAACTTAGGGTTTGTGGTAGTTTGGCGTTTCACATGTGAGGCGTTGGTTTGACCCTTCTACGGCTGGTTCATAGGTACTATGGCATCTTCTAGGTATTACTAAAACTGTGCTCAAGTGTTGAGCTGTCGGAAAATTGTGGGATTTTAATGAATCGATCGAAGAGTTTAACGTCGTTCAGATATTATGCGATGGGATACAATATTTGGAATCCACAGGTAGTTATGAGATAACTAGTTTGAATGTTATAAATCTAGCAGTTTTGTCTCAGATGATCGGTTGCCACGGGATTTTGATGTGATCAAAAGTCCGTCGCAATCACGTAGCGTACGTGGATACTCGCCTGGTAAACTTAATAGATATCCATGCCCCATAGCCCCGACCAAGTGACTGTAGGAGAACCCCGTCGCCAAAAGTATCCGTTCGGGTGCTCGCGGCAGCGGTGTTCCGCCTTAGTGCACTTAGTCGACGGCATCGGGGGTGCGGCCGTCTACTAAAATTTCCTATGAGCATTCGATCAGGATGTCGGGAATCTTATTGAATTGCCCGACTTGATATTGAAATGTGTTTTCGAGATCGAGACTAAAATGTGGGGTTTATAATTGTTAGGCATGCGATGTCTAAGGAATTCATTTGGTTAGGCATGAAATCCAAAGTATGTGATACGTTGGGTTCATGATGTCTAAGGTGGTTGCGGCTTCCAACTGTTGTAGTTTTTCACTTTCTTTTCTGCAACCGTAAGTGTAATATGTGGTGTATCGCCGGTTTCAGTGCTATATGTCAACGACAATTGGGATACGCATATTTTCTTACGTTGATGACATGTGATGTTATGTGTTGCTGTGATATGTTATATTGGATCGTCGTGATTGAATAGCCGGGGGTTTTATGTGAGATAAGGGTTTTTATTTTCATTCATGTAAAAATCATTGTATGTAATAATCTTTTATTGGGGCACTTCCAGGATGAGGATGATGTCACCATTGTATATTATTTACTTTTCCGCGTTAGGATAGACCCAAGGCGGGGAGCACAAGTAACTGGCTTCTAGGGTCCAGCGGGAGACCTTCTCGAGGAGTCGAGACCGGGTCTCCTAACTCTAGAATTGGCAGGGTTGCTTGCCGCTCTCATAGGGGTCTAGGGATGTGGGTTTGGCTATTCATTAAGACCGTGGAATCCATGTTTTATACTGGGAAATTCTAGTATATCCAATATTTCATATGTTGTTCTTCTGCTGCTATATCTGTGATGTGATCATTTAATATATTGAGATAGATACTGAATATAGTATATGAGATATATTATATAGACGTTGCTTATGTTTTACACCCGTTCTAGCACTGCCCCGCTCTGCCGTTAGTTACCTAACCTAACGGTGCACGAGGGGACATCGAGGCGAATGCGGATGGCATAAGCGTACGTTGTATTTATCTGTGATGTTTAGGAAACTTAATATGATGGGACTTCATTAATGAGATGAATGAAATAAAAGAAACCGAAAGATGTTGTGGAATCGAATTTTCAAAAATAGGTAGCTCTAGTTGTTGTTTTGCATAGCGGTGTTCCTTGTAGAACATCCAGCACCTTATTCGATAAGGAAAGAGCCGAGATCCCTTCACCGGGAGTGACCTCTTTAGTAATAACTGGCAGATGCTACAACCCTCGGTTTTGTCTTTTGATGCTTTTCTAGTTTTTTCTTTGCATAGTGGTATTTGTGAAATATCCTGCACCTTATTCGATAAGGAAAGAGCCGACGATCCCTTCACCGGGAGTGACCTCTTTAGCGAAACTAGCAAAGGTCTAAAAAACACTCCATTTAAAATCATTTGATTCTACAACGATATCAAGTTCATTACGCAAAAAGTTTTCATAAAAACCTGTCGTTGCCCTCCGTCATTTCAGATAAGTAATTCTTAGTATTCGTGCTGCGTTTGTTAACCTTAGCCAAGGCGTAGTGTGCGGTAGCTAATTAGTACTTATCTGCAAAGCATATGATGCGATTGAGTTAGGGTAGTCGTGCGACTTTGTTGACCTTAGCCAAGGGTCGTACGGGTGGGTTTAATTCAATCGAGAAATGATGGGTTGAACTTGGCTAGCACTTATGATTTGTTGACCTTAGCCAAGGTCATAAGCTGCTAGGGGTAAAATATTATCGGGAATTTCAAGTGTTGAAATTTGCAATGAGATTGCATACCTTCTATGAGATAGTTGGATCCCGATACCCACTGCGAGTAAGAGTTACTCCTGGGAGAGTTTTACACATTACAATTAGCCGATCAAATAGGTGTCTAGAAAGGTGTCAACGGGGTTACGCCCCTGGGAAAATGAGGTTTATTTTAATTAGGTCCGTACGAAAGCACGGGAAACCTCCCTTAAAGTACCGACACTGGCCTGGCTAAAAGATTGGTGAACTTGTAGAGTGTAATTAATCCCGGCCAGTCTTTCCTTTTAGGGTTTGAAGTAAGATTTGACTAAAACAGTGGGAGCCGTCCTGATTAGATATATTGATAACCAATCTAATCTTGCAAGAGCATACGCTGAGTGTTTTCTTCTCTCTCCAGGTAGCGACCTTGTCACGCCTTAATCAAGAAAATAATACGAATGTATTGACCGAACCCGCTTGTTATACTGCGCCAAGGAACGTTGGTCCCGCTCCAACTTATAATTGTTATAAGGCAGAGCAGGAAATTGGGGATTACCAGGATTCCCGTGCCACTCAAACGATGAAAGTGTATGTTGATACATCTTCATCGGGTGTGTTCATTACCGAGAACTGTTTTCAGTATCCTTTACGTCCTGGGTATGTGATACCGGATCAGGATCCCACACATGTAATCTGTTACATGGGCTACAAATAGGTAAAGAACTAAGAATGGGTGATAAGTTTCAAGAGTTGGAAACGGTGCAATTGTTGCAAGCCAAGTCTGTTGGCAGTTATCACCCTGTATTACCAAATACATTGATTCTGAACAAATGTTATTAGATTCCGAACCTAATATACAACATCATATCAGTCTCTTTATTAGTAAAGAAGGATATAATTTTGTATTGTTGGATAATGTTTTGAACATTTCCTATATCAAGAGTTGATCAGTTTAGGCACGTTATCTAAAAGCATATACGTTCTAAATCAAACTACAGTTCTTAAAGTACTAAACACACACAAAAGGAAGAGTTCAGAGATGAACGCATCCTTCTTGAGGCATTGTAGACTAGGTCATATCAATGCGACCCGACTTGCTGAAATTACATATAGATGCATTTTTAAATCTGTTTGAATTTACATCTTGTGAAACATGCTTGTCATGTCACAAAGATAAGATGACCATAGCTCCGTTTATTGGAAACAGAGAAAGAGTTAGTGAACTCTTGGGATTGATACATGCTGATGTATGAAAGTCCCCTGTCTACACTTGCCAGGACTGGTTCTTTGTACTTCATTACATTCACTGATGATCTCTCAAGATTCACACATGTGTTCCTATTGAAACACAAGTCTGAAACTTTTGAGATATTCAAAGAATATAAGTTAGAAGTATAGAACCAAAATGGGTATAAGTATTATGTCCTTTGATGTGACCAGGGAGGAGAATACTTGAGCATGGAATTTCTGGATTATTCTAAAGGAGAATGAGATTCTCTCTCAGCATTACTCCTCCGTATACACCACAACACGTCGGTGTATCGGGGCGGAGCAATCACACCCTATGTAATATGGTGTGCTCTATGATGAGTACTACTGAGTTACCTATTTCCTTTTGGGGGTTATGCACTTGAGAAGCTGCATACCTATTGAATAGGATTCCAATCAAATCAGGTGCCTACCACTCCATATGTGATATGGTATGGGAAGAGTCTATCTCTTAAGGATATTAAGATTTGGGGTTGTCCGGCCTATGTCTAAAAGCAAAATCTGGACAAGCTCGAAGCAAGGTCAGTTATGTGGATGTTTGTTGGATATCCCAAGCATTCATAAGGGAATATCTTCTACCACACTGAGGAGCAAAAGGTGTTTTGTTTCTCAGCATGCCACCTTCGAGAAAGGGAATTTCTTGTAATGAAATTATTGGTCATGAGGTAGAACTGGAAGGAGTTCCAGCTATACAAACTGTAGCTGGTGATTTGGTAGAACCGAAGGATTCAATAGCTTTCCAACGAACCTCAACCTCTCCGCCGATCTAGTAGGGTTCCTCACCCGCCTGAGAGATACTTCGGTTTTCTCTATGACAGTGGGAGCGAGGATTGTTTCATGAGATGATGACCCAACTAGTTTCGAGCTGGCCATCAGGAGTGGGGACTCTGTGAGAATTGCTGGATGCTATGCGATCTGAGATGGAATCCATTTACACCAACAAAGTATGGACTTTGGTTGCTTTATCTGAAGGGTTAAATCCCCATCAGGAGCAAGTATATGTTGAGAAAATTACTTGGTGTACATGGAAAAGTTGAGACTTTCAAAGCTAAGACTAGTTGTAAAAGGTTTTCGTCATCGACCAGGTATGGATAATGATGAAACCTTTTTTAGTGCCTATGCTTAAGTCCATCCGGATCCTACTTGCCATTGCTACATACCATGACTACGATATCTGGCGGTTGGGTGTCATGACTGCTTTTCTAAATGATGATTTAGAAGAGAGCGTCTATAAGTACACAGCCAGAGGCCTTCGTAGACAGTAGGAGCAGCGGAAACGTGTGCAAGTTGCTTTATGGGTTAAAGCAGTCATCGCGGAGTTGGAACATCTGTTTTGATGTGGTAGTCAAAGAGTTTGACTTCATCAAAATGGTAGATGAACCTTGTATATAAAAAAGGTAGTAGGGAGTATGGTGGTGATCTTCGTATAGTACGTGGATGACATACTCTTGATAGGAAAGGAGTTTCCTATGCTACGCTCGGTCAATCTCCTCTTATCACATGGATTCTCCATATAGGATCAAGGTGATACCTCCTAAATTCTGGGTTTTGGATCTATAAGATAGATCTAATTGGATGTTAGGATTCTCACTAGGTGTAGTGAGATGGTATCAATCGATCCTGAGGAGAATCACTGGATAGCTTCCACGGTGGTAAGGACGAATGAATGTCAGTCACAAGCATTGTCTTTACCCTCAGTGGAGGGACGGTATGTTGGAAGAGTTCTAAGCTAGATACCGTGATAAATCTAGACAATTAAAGGCTAATACATTGCTACCAAGGATCCACCAAAGAGGCAGTCTGGATATATATATAAGTTTATGAGATGAACTTCGTTCCTACCATTGTGTGACAATGGAGTTGTGGCTTTTGCCTAGGAACCCCCGTCCCATCAGAGATCTAGACATATTCTTAGGCAGTATCACCTGATCATGGAGATGGTTGATCTCCAAGGAGATCGAGATTAGGAGAGTAGACACAGAGGACAACAGCGCGGATCCACTCATAAAGGCCTATTCTCGGTAGAGACGTTTATGGGATGGTTGAGTATGAGATACGTCAACCACTGCTGATTGTTGGGTATGAGATACTACAACGGATGGCCCTAGTGCAAGTGGGAGATTGTTAGTGATATGTATGCCCTAGAGGCCATTACTGTACATACGATGTATATTGTAGTGGATGCTTAGACATATATAGGGAGGACTTTCTTGCTCAACATGATAGTATGCTATCTGGTTGCACTTTATCTTAACATGTACTCTGATTGTCTCTATATTACATGTTGATAAAGCCCTTAGGATGAGTACTTGACTACCAGGACTATAATGCAGATCATACTAGTGAGGACAGTGTAGTTGCTAAGTACATCCTTCAAATGTTCCCAGTCGAGGGTGTATCGAGACAGGGCATCGATATACCAGAGTGGACTAGCGTATAGCTTCTCGACCCATATAGATGGGCGATGGATGATCCCATATCCATTAGTGTTTGACATCAGAGACAGTATACGGGTTATCAGTGGAGACTGGGTACACTGGACGGACTCGCCGAGAACTCCCAGTTGGTATTATACCTCACGTCAGATGGCAGTTCTCTGGTGACACTGGTACAGGTTAGTCTATAGACCCGAGATCGTCATAGAGTCTTGTGCGATTCCCACTGTGCTTTGATTTCCATCATACCACGTTCAAGAGGACGTGCAAAACGGTGGCTTATAGGTACAGTCCCGAGTCATATGGAGGCAATGAGCGATAAGAGGGGTTTCATCTCTCCCGGTATAGGGAGTTGATGTTGCGCTGTGCTCGGTTGACTATAACAGGAAGTCCTTGGCCAAGGCAGTTTCAGAGATATACTGGTAAGTGTTATCAGTAGTTTCTCGACCAGTTATGAGCCTCATATCGACACGACTTATCGAGTTACTGAGGTCTGACGTTTACCATCCCTAGACGAGATATGCGACATATCAGATGAAGAGACCGGACTGTACGGTAGTGTTACTGATTGGATTCGCAGGAGTGTGAGCAGGCTTGCTTGTTGATCTTCTGATTGCTCAATACCCGGGTGGCCGTTACGTTTAGCAGACCGCTTGCGGCTTGTGGGTGTTTGATATGATCATCACCTACTGCCGGCGTATTGACGAGTCTTTAGAGTCCTGCACAGGGGTTTCCTGGTTCAAGAAAAACGGAGTTGGAGCACATATATGATATGTGCGGGACCGAGATTAATACGATATGAGATACCGTATTCTATTCTCGCGATTTGTGTCATTGGTTGGTTATATGCGATATAGCCGGGTTATCAGATCAAGTGTTGATTCGATAAGTTGTTACACATGATATTAGTCGGTTATAGCCGGATTATTAAATCAAGAGTTGATTTAATAATTTAATGTATAATTATATATTTGATATATTACATTACATTAACTAGTATTTTCTCACTTAAGATTTATTTTCTCACTTTGTGTGCACATTGTACATATGTGATATGTATGTTTGTATACATGCACTGTGTCATGGTTGATGATACATGTTAGATGGGTGTATGAGACTTATACCATGATTAGGATTAAGATTAGGGTTTTTATTTTATCTTAAGATTTAACAAAAGAGCTAGACTTAGTCAAAGTTCTCAAGGTTAGAAGAAGCTTTGAGAAACATTGACAAAATCCACTCTTTTGTCATTTCCTTAGATATTGCTTAACCCAACCCTTAAGCTTAGACCTTGGTTAATTCTCTACATGAGTTAAGCATGAGGGCTTAACTCAACCATGGGTGAATGATTCATATGGATAAGTTTTCATTTGGATGCATTATTCACAAGAGTTCTAGCTTCTTCTTCTTCTTCCTCCTAAAAAGCTTGCTAGCTTCAATGGTGGTTTGAGAAAAAGTGTGAGAAAATCAATTCTAGAGTGAGCCCACTTCCTACTTCATTATCCTCTATTACTTGCCATGTAGTATAGGGTGTTCTCTTCACAAAGTTCATGACCTAGTGAAGGAATAGCTTGAGTTAGTGTCTCTCCGACGTAGATCATCTTCGGCCTCGAAGTCATCGAAGCAAGCACGTTCGTTCTTCTTGTGGAGCTTCTTTAGAGTCCGAAGTTCAAGATCGCAGCGGAGGGGAAATCTACACGGAGCTATTGAAGTGAAGGGCCGGTCTACAAAGGTTGTATTCCTCGCTCTCTTTACTTATTGCAAAGTGTTTGCATATATCTTTCCGTATATTTCTAGTTAACGATCTAGTTTAGGGTTATCTAAATTGGCAAAATTTTAATTTAGCATGGACGATGCCTCCCGAAACCTTGCCTCCGTCGTAGGTAACCCTTCAGTTTTCGCATGCAAGAATAATCAACAACTCCCGATATCGACGTACAAACGTCAAATGATCGGGATAAAACAAAAATACCAAAACTTTAAGTCATGAATACCAAGAAATGCAAGGCAGCAACTCAATAAAATTGTCCCAGATTTTAGTTCTGGTGAAAACAAGGTATACAAACAGTACTGAAGTGATGTATAGGGGGCATATGATCTACAGAAGAAACCTGGGCACCAAAATCCATAAAGTGGCCGGCCACTCTACCCAAAATTCTGGGCTCACCGGCCTAGGGGTCTCTGAATAGGTTCGTAGTGTCAGGGTGGCTTCCTAGTGGTCTATCTGGGTTAGTGGTGTTGTTTGCTTTTCTCAGAATGTCACCGGATTGCTCCAGATTCCCTGTAGGCACCTAAAAGTCACAAAACCGACATTGAATTATCAAAACAAAAGTTTTGGGTTTCCCATGGTAGGTGTTGATCCAGAATGACACTAACAAGCTTAAGGTCATTAATTACTCTCAATTTCACATCACAACTCAAGGAAAACACTAACCTTCTTCTATGAATCCTCAAACACCACTAAACCACAATATCTTAACTCAAAACCATACTAGAATTTAATACACGCTAATAACATGACTAAAAGTGTAGGTATATACCTCATTTGCAACTCATGAATCCCCTAGAGCTCAAAATCCTCACTTTTTTGGTCCATCATGCTTGTAGTGAGCTTGTGCACATTTTTTGTGAAGTGAGTTCATGGTTTTGATGTAGAAAAGGGGGTGAAGTGAAAGGTGCAAGTGTTGGAGAGAGGAAGGGCAGCCATGGGTGATGAGGAGAAGAATGGTGAAGATGAATGAAGTGAAGAGAATGGGACAAGTCAAAGGAAACCCCTCTCCTTCTCTCTCTTGCCCATACCTCTCACCATGCCACATTTTAAATTCTAAAACCTTTTCTTTTCTTTATCTTTTCTAATTCTTTTCTTTTCTTACCAAATACAAAACCAAATGAAAAAAGAAAGCAAGCATGGTTTCCAAAACAAGGGAAATGTAACAAGTGTGTAATATGACATTGTGCATGTCATATGCACAAATTGAGCTTAATGCGCGATTAGCGATATTTAATCGCGATTAGCATAAAAATAGAATATAATTAATCATACTTAATTTAAATTTTGCTTAAATCATATAAAACACCATCTTTTCAGTAATTCCACTAATTTTCTAAATTTTCCCCAATTTATCGGTATTTAATTATACCGCCTCATTAAAACATTCATAATATTTACTATTTAATTATTAAAATTCTCAAAAATAATATTTTATTTTTCTGAAATGTTACAAGGAGGCAAATGGATGTTCTTGCTCTACCAGCTTTGGGCGCACCGGCATTTTTCGACATTGAAGGAGGTGTACCTCATTGTCAGTTATTGTGATTTGCGTTTTAGTGATCCGAGTATCACGCTTTTTTCGCTTGGACATGAGTTTTGATGATTCAGATTCATGATATTTGTTTTTGTTCACGGTTATTGCAGTTGGTTTATGTTTTATACATCCGTTATGTTGGTTGAAGATTTGTGCATATCTATTGCACTTAATATCGATTTTGTACATTTGTTGCACGTATTTATGACTCTATGTATTTCGATATAGTCGATTTGATTTCATGCATGCTGTATGCACTCGACTTGACTTCTTGGCTTGACTTATGCACTCGGTATAGCTCACATGTGCTTGCCGTGCATTGATACGGATTTTGTGCATGCAGTTGCACACATTTATGATTTTATACACCTTGGTACGCTCGGTGTTGTTTTTATGCGCTTTTGGTACGTTGATGAGTTTTCAAACACCTAGTGCACCTGATATTTGTTTTCGTGCATTTGTTGTACTAGATTTATGTTTTCGTGCACCGTGTGCACTCGACGTTCGTTATCATGCACTCTACTGCACTAGATGTTTTTGTGCGGACCTGACTCACTTGATTTAGATTTTCGCGCATACTGGACACATGGGATGTGATTTTGTGCACACTGGATGCACTTGATCGAGATTTTTATTCGTGCATGTTAGTTGCACTTGGTTGAGATTTTCGTGCACTCTAGATGCACTTGATATTGTTGTCGTGCACACCCGTTGCACTTAGTTTTTGCTTCTATGCACATTCGTGGCACTTGTATTTGACTTGGATTTCCGTGCGCACCAGACGCACATGATATTGGATACACCTTTTGAGGATGATTTTACTCATGAGCATTATATTTTCATGATAGGTACTATATTATATAGTAGCCGAGCAGGACTGCTTTGAGAACAGTACCTGAGTACTTTTGCATGCATAAAAGTTTACCAAGAGGTTTTCAAAAGGGATCTATAATCTCGCTATTTCCTACGTCCCCATAGTGACATGAACTTTTACGAAGGAAACCTTTTAGTATATTTCAAAAAGGCGAGACCTATATTTTGAGCAAAACATATATGTACATATATTTATTTCTTTAACAAATGAGCGTTCGCCACTTGTACCGTGATTTACGTATCGCACGACAATTCGGAAAGGATTTTGCATGCGTTTTATTCAGCTTTTAAAATGGTTTTACAAGGATACGTACTATATACGTATTATGACCTTGACTATAGTGTATTTGGATTTTAGCAGTGGATTTCGAGATTTGCATCTCCATTATAACTCCCGTGATTGCATGATGCTTGACGGAATTCGATTTTGAGTTTCGCACTCGTTTTCATGCGCACTCGATGCGCTGTATTATATTTGAATATTCCATGATTTCGGAGCCCCGTTGATTTGACTGATTATTGAAATGTTTTACCATTTGGGGGTTTAAATTTAAATTCGGGGACCGAATTTATTTAAGCGGGGAAGATTGTAATATTTCAGAAATATAAAATAATATTTTTGGAATTTAAATAATAAAATAATAAATTTCACGAAAACTATTCGAGTACGAATTTGGGGTTTTCGTAAAATGGTATAATTAAATACTAATATTTAGAAAATATTTGGATATTAATATGAATTATTAATTATAACAGTATTTATTGGATTTGGACATTTTATAAATAATTATGCAATTAATTATATGCAAATTTATATTAAACTTGATTAGTGCACTACTAATCATGATTAAGCCAAATCCACTTTTGTATTTGTAAGCCAATGTTGCGCACCCCGCGGTTCGCGGGGAGGCGGAAATTTCAAAAACAGTAATCTTTTGACTACGCAACACCGGCTATTACACCATGATCTTACTAAAACCTTAACTAGCTAGATTAACTTGAGGATTTATCTACTATGGTAGATTCTTATACCTAGTAGATCAAGTCCTTCGGGTCTTCTGGTGGTCCTCTCCAAGGCTCCTCGGTGATCGGATCGAGCTTGCATAGTCGGTCTTCTCTTGTCAAAGATGATCCACCGCGAAGGTTTGTGCTCCAAGGTTCAACCTCCAAGTGAGGTAACTAGGGTAGAAGGTTTGCTAAGCCAACTAACCTAGGAGATGTAGAATGTGTTAATGGATTGTTTGTCTCACTAAACCCTTGGCTCACAACACATGTGAATGTTAGGGTTTAGTATTGAAGAAGAAGATGATGGAGGAGACCTAGAGAGCTCAAGAGAGGAGAGCAACTCAAGAAATATCAATTGGAGAAAATGAAGCATCAAGAAGCAAGTATAGAGAATGGCTCACATAAATAATCCCCCATCTCACTTATTGAGCCATGGCTAGAAAAACTATAAAATATATGTGCCATGCCTCAATAGCGAATCCAAACACATATTTTAATCCATGAGCCATTCCCTCACCATGCCAAGCATGTCTCCTCCATTTCCACAGCATTAATCCATTTAACAAAATGGATAAATCCAATAATGATGTGGCACCTTCTAGAAGAATACCATGAAAAATTATAAGAATGCCCCCCATACCGTATATACATACCTGTATCCGCATTCCGAAAAACACGGATACCCTGAGACGATAACAATCCAATAATACAATACTATGATCCGGCTTAAATCAAAGCCCACTAATACTGTCTGCCTAATCATCATCAGTGTACAAGTACACGTACGTGATCGAAACCCAGGTCGTAAAACCATACGACATCTACATCAATTACCTGAAGTAGGGAAACCCTCTGTGTGGGACTCTAAAGACTCGACACTACGCTGGCAGTATGTTTAACCACAGGCCGCAAGCGGTACTAGCTGTACGTAATGGTACCCAGGTAGATGTCGATAAGAAGGCCGATGAGGAAAACCCATCCGAACTCATAGTGAGCCTGAATGTGACAATCTCCGTACAGTCCGGTCTGTTCGTCTAAGAGTATCGCATATCGGGCCGAGGGGGAAGTAATCGTCAGACCCCTAATAGCGCAATAAGTCGTGCTGGAGTGTAGCCCAAAACACCCTGAGAAACTACTGGAATACCTACCATTAAATCTCGCTTGCCCTTGTCAGGGACTTTGTGTAATGGCTCTCCGAACACTGCACGATATCTGTTAGTTATATGTATGCCCTAGAGGCCATTACTGTACATTGGATGTATATTGTAGTGGATGCTGGGACATATATAGGGAGGACTTTCTTGCTCGACATGATAGTATGCTATCTGGTTGCTCTTTACCTTAACGTGTATGATGGGTGTCTCTCTGTTACATGTTGGTAAAGCCCTTAGGATCTGTACTTGACTACCTGGACTGTGATGCGGATCATACTAGTGGGGACATGGTAGTCCATAAGTACATCCTTCAAAGTCCCTAGTCGTGGGTGTATCGAGACGGGGCATCGATATACCAGAGTAGACTAGCGTGTACCTTCTCGACCCATACAGATGGGCGATGGATGATCCCATATCCATTGGTGTTTGACATCGGAGATGATATACGGGTGCTCAGTAGAGACTGGGTACACTGGACGGACTCGCCGAGAACTCCCAGATGGTATTATACCTCACGTCAGATGGCAGTTCTCTGGTGACACTGGTACAGAGTAGTCTGTTGACCCGAGATCGTCATAGAGTCTTGTGTGGTTCCCACTGTGCTTTGATTTCCATCTTACCACGTCCAAGAGGGCGTGCAAAACGGTGGTTTTTGGGTACAGTCCCGAATCACATGGAGGCAATGAGCGATAGGAGGGGATTCGTCTCTCCCGGTATAGGGGGTTGATGTTGCGCTGTGTTCGATTGGCTATAACAGGAAATCCCTGGCCAGGGTTGCTGAGATTTACTGGTAAGTGTTACCAGTAGTTTCTCGAATAGTTATAGACCTCATATCGACATGACTTATCGAGCTATTGGGGTCTGACGTTTACCACCCCTAGGCGAGATATGCGACATATCAGACGATCAGACCGGACTGCACGGTAGTGTTACTGGTTGGATTCACTGGAGTGTGAGCGGTCTTGCTCGTCGATCTTCAGATCGCTCAATACCCGGGTGGCCGTTACGTTTAGCAGACCGCTTGCGGCTTGTGGATGCTTGATATGATCATCATCTGCTGCCGGCGTATTGACAAGTCTTTAGAGTCCTACACAGAGGTTTCCTGGCTCAAGCGAAACGAAATAGGAGCGCATATGAGATATGTGCGGGACCGAGAATAATGCATGTATGTGATACCGTATTTCATTCTCGCGATGAATGTATCGATTAGGTTATATGCGATATACCCTAATTATCGAATCAAGGGTTGATTCGATAAACCGATGCATTGCATACTAGTCGGTTATATACGATATGACCGGATCGTTAAATCAAGTGTTGATTTAATGATTTGATGCATAATTATATATTTGATATATTACTTTGCATTAATTAGTATCGGTTCACTTTAAATGGATTTTCTCACTCGGATTGTAGACATTGTATATGTGATATACTTTTGTGCACTTGATTGTATCATGTTTGATGATACATGTTATGCTAGGGTTTTTGTGTAAAGATCAAACCATGGTTACATGATTATGGTTAGGGTTTTGTTTTATTCACTTATTTATTTATCCATTTCATTTTAGAAAATAAATGAGAAGAGAAAAGAATGGTGGCTTTATTTGTTGTTTAGTTGAAGCTTCATGAAGCTTTGACTTTGTCCACCATTCTTATCTCATCCTTAACCCTAACCATTCCTTTAACCCTTGGTTAATTCTCTACACATAACCATAGTTAGAATTATGATAAGGATTGTTTTTCTATTCTTTTTTATTAACTTATCATATCATTTTTCTTCTTCTTCTTCCTTGAACTCAAGAAGAAAACCATTCTTCATCAATGGTGATTGATGAAAACAAGTGAGAAATCCAATTCTAAAGTCTACCCACTTCCTATTTCTTCATCCTCTACCTCTTGCCAAGTAGTAGAGTGTGTTTTCTTCACAAGTTTCATGACTTGGTGAAGTGAGAGCTTGATTTAGCGATGCCTCGACGTAGATCATCTTCGGCATGGACATCGACGACCTAGCTCACTTATTCTCCGATGAAGTCGACGCTAGAGCCCGGATTTGATTTGGACAGCGGAGAGGACCTCATCTCGGAGCCGTGGAGGTGGAGGACCGGATCTACAAAGGTTGTATTTCCGTTTCTCATTAGTTAAGTGTTAACTAGTTAGCTTTTTCGCCTAAACATCTAGCAAACGATCCGTAGTCGGGTTTCTCGGCACCGTTAAAATTTTAATTTGGCATGTTCGATGCCTTGTGTGACCTCATTAGGATGCCTAGGAACCCTACAGTGGTATCAGAGCCTAGCTAGAGCCTTAGGCGAAGTCCAGACGGAATTTGAAACCCGAACGAACCCGAAACCCACACCCGAGAATGCTCTCTGGACATTTTTGAAATATCTGGATTTTTCTGAATTAAAAATTGCTAAAAAATTCAGCATAGAAAAATATGAATTACGATGCAAAAATTGAGAGGTGAACAGTAAAACTTGCGGCGGAACCGCGGCATAATCCCTGATTATGCGGCGGTTCAGCGGTCACATGATGACGTCTGCTCCTCATTTCTGCACAGTAATTCCTGATAAATTCTTCTGAGTTTTCTGGGAATTTTTAAAATTTATTCCAGAGTTGAATTTTCTAGAGTTGTTTTGGGGATTCGGTGTTTCGATCGGGGTATCAAATTTTGTCTGTGTGGCTTTCCGGATAATTTTTAGAATATGTTAAAAAGTTCGACCGGATATAAATACCCAATTTTTCCCCTGTCGGGAAACTTCCAAGTGTTGGATTTTTCCGTAGTTTAACGACGTTCTAAGTAGTGCAAGTAACGCGATGGACCCTCTAGAAGACAACAAACCTTAACTCGATTATGTGACCGTCTTGAACTGCCCTTTGAACCTTCGGGTTTGGGGCAGTACGGCGTGCCACATGTGAGGCGTTGGCTTGACCCTTCTACGGCTGGACCGTCGGTACTGAGGCACGAACTGAATGTTGTTAGACTTATTTCATGTGTTGAACTGTATCGGGAAATGTTGGGTGTTCGACTGTTCGATCGAAAAGTTTAACATTTTCTGTTTATCTGGAATGGGATACAATAATTGGAATTCACAAGTTGTTATGAGATAACGGAATGAATATTATAAACATAGCACTTTAGTCTCACATGATCGGTTGGCACGGAATTTTGATGTTATCAAAAGTCCGTCGCAATCACGTAGCATACGCGGATACTCGCCGGGTAAACTTAATAGACAGCCTCACCCCATAGCCCCGACCAAGTGACTGTAGGAGAACCCCGTCGCCAAAAGCATCCGTTCGGGTGCTCCCGGCAGCGGTGTTCCGCCTTGGTGCACTTCGTCGACGGTATCGGGGGTGCGGCCGTCTACTGAAGTTTGCGACGAGCATTCGATCAGGATGTCGGGAATCTTGTTGAATTACCCGACTTAATATTGAAAAGAGTTTTCGATTTTGAGACTAAAATGCGGGGTTTATAATTGTTAGGCATGCGATGTCTAAAGAATTCATTTGGTCAGGCATGCGATGTCTGAGGTGGTTGCGGATTCCAACTGTTGTAGTTTTACACTTTTTTTCTGTGACCGTAAGTGTAATATGTGATATCGCCGGTTTCGTTGCTATATGTCAACGACAATTGGGATACGCATATTTACTTACGTTGATGACATGTGATGTTATGTGTTGCTGGATATGTTATATTGGATCGTCGTGTTTGAATAGCCGGGGGTTTTTATGTGAGATGAGTGTTTTTCATTTTCATTCATGTAAAAACTTGTATGTAATATTCTTTTATTGGGGCGCTTCCAGGTTGCGGAAGTTGTCACCTTTTGTATATTATTTACTTTTCCGCACTAGGATAGACCCAAGGAGGGGAGCACAAGTAACCGGGTTCTGGAGTCCAGTGGGAGACCAACTCGAGGAGTCGAGTCCGGGTCTCCTAACTCCGGAATTGGTAGGGTTGCTTGCCGCTCTCATAGGGGTCTAGGGGTGTGGGTTTGGCTATTCATCACGACCGTGGAATTCGTGTTTTATACTGGCTCGTATTGAAAACACGGACGTCCTAGTATATCCAATATTTCATATGTTTCTTCTGCTGCCTTATCTGTGATGTGATCATGTGATGTTCTGTGATAGATACAGTATATAGTATATATGATATATTATATAGACGTTACTTATGTTTTACACCCGCGCTAGCCCTGCCCTGCTCTGCCGTTAGTTACCTAACCTAACGGTGCACGAGGGGACATCGAGGCGAATGCGGATGGCATAAGTGTACGTCGTATTTATCTGTGATGTTTAGGTACTTAAATGATGGGACTTCATTAATGTGATTAATGAAATAAAAGAAACCTAAGATGTTGTAGAATCGAATTTCAAAATAAAACAGGTAGCTACAGTTCTTGCTTTGCACAGCGGTATATATGATATATCCTGCACCTTATTCGATGAGGAAAGGACCGAGATCCCTTCACCGGGAGTGACTCCTTTAGCAATAACTGGCAGATGCTACACACTCGGTTTGTCTTTTGATTGCTTTTAAGTGTTTTTGCTTTGCACAGTGATATATATGATATATCCCGCATCTCATTCGACGAGGAAAGGACCGACGATCCCTTCACCGGGAGTGACTCCTTTAGCAAAACTAGAAAAGCCTCAAAAACACTCCATTTCAAAATTCATTTGATTCTACAACGATATCAAGTTCATTACGCAATAGGTTTTCAGAAAAACCTGTCGTAGCCCTCCGTCATTTCAGATAAGTAGTAGTTAGTATTCGTGCTACGTTTGTTGGCCTGCGTCAAGGCGTAGTGTGCGGTAGCTAACTGGTGCTTATCTGCATAAGCATATGATGTGATTGGATTAGGGTAGTCGTGCGACTTTGTTGGCCTGCGTCAAGGGTCGTGCGGGTGGGTTTAATTCAATCAGGAAATGACGGGTTGAACTTGACTAGCGGACTATGGTTTGTTGGCCTGCGTCAAGGTCATAGGACGCTAGGGGCAAAATATTATCGGGAATTTCAAGTGTTGAAATTTGCAATGAGATTGCATACCTTCTATGAGATAGTTGGATCCCGATACCCGCTGCGAGTAAGAGTTACTCCTGGGAGAGTTTTATGCATTACAATTAGCCGATCAAGTAGGTGTCTAGAAAGGTGTCAACGGGGTTACGCCTCTAGGAAAATGAGGTTTACATTAATTAGGTTCGTGCGAAAGCACGGGGGACCTCCCTCAAAGTACCGACACTGGCCTGGCTGAAAGATTGGCGAACTTGTAGTGTGTAATTAATCCCGGCTAGTCTTTCCTTTTAGGGTTTGAAGGAAGATTTGATAAAAAGCAGTGGGAGCCATCCTGATTAGATAAAATAATAACCAATCTATTCTTGACAGAGCGCACGTTGAGTGTTTTCTTCTCTCTCTCTCCTGGTAGCGACTATATCACGCCTTAATCAAGATAATAATACGGATTATTGACCGAACCCGCTTGTTATACTGAGCTGGGGAACGTTGGTCCTGCTTAAACTTATAATTGTTATAAGACAGAGCAGGAAATTGGGGAATACCAGAATTCCCGTGCCGCCCAAACGAAGAGAGTGCATGCTGATGCATCATATTCGGGTGTGTTCATTACAGAGAACTGTTTCTCAGTGTCCTTTACGTCCTGGGTATGTGATACCAGATCAGGATCCCAGATATGTAATCTGTTACATAGGGCTACAGATAGGTAGAGAACTGAGAACGGGTGATAAGTTTCATGAGGCAGAAAACGGGGCAAGTGTTGCAGCCAAGTCTGTTGGTCACTGTCACCCTGTATTCCAAAATACATTGATTCTGAACGAATATTATTAGATACCGAACCTGATATACAAAATCATATCTATCTCTTTATCAGTAAAGAAATGATAAAATTTTGTATTGTTGGATAATGTTTTGAACATTTCCTATATCAAAGGTTGATCGGTTCAGGCACGTTATCTAAAAGCATTGATGTTCTAAATCAAACTACAGTTCTTAGTATACGGAACACACACAAGAGGAAGAGTTCAGAAATGAACGAATCCTACTTGAGGTATTGTAGACTAGGTCAGATCAATGTGACCTGACTAGCTGAAGTTACATTTAGATGTATATTTAAATGAGTTTGAATTTACATCTTGTTAAACTTGCCAGTCATGTCACAGAGATAAGATGACCACAGCTCTGTTTATTGGAAACAGAGAAAGAGTTAGTAAACTCTTGGGATGATACATGTTGATGTATAAAGGTCCCCCGTCTACACATGCCAAGACCGGTTCTTTGTACTTCATTACATTCTCTGATAATCTCTCAAGATTCAGACATATGTTCCTGTTGAAACACAAGTCCGAACCTTTTGAGATATTCACAGAATATAAGCGAAAAGTAGAGAACCAGAATACGGGTAAAAGTATTATGTCCTTTGATGCGATCAAGGAGGAGAATACTTGTGCACGGAATTCCTGGACTGTTCTAAAGGAGAATGGGATTCTCTCTCGGCATTACTCCTCCGAATACACCATAGCACGATGGTATATCGGGGCGGAGCAATGACACCCTATATGATATGGTGTGCTCTATGATGAGTATTACTGAGTTACCTTTTTCCTTTTTGGGGTTATGCACTTGAGAAGCAGCATACCTATTGAATAGGGTTCAAATCAAATCAGTTGCCTACCGCTTCATATGTGATATGGAAAGGGAAGAGCCCATATCTTAAGTTGGTTAAGATTTGGGGTTGTCCGGGCTATGTCTAAAAGCAAAATCCGGACAAGCTCGAGGCAAGGTCTGTTATGTAGAACTGGAATAGTTCCAGCTATACAAGCGACAGCAGGTGATTTGGTACAACCAAAGGATTCAGTAGATTCCAACGAACCTCGGCCTCTCCGCCGATCTAGTAGGGTTCCTCACCCACCTGAGAGATACTTCGGTTTCTCTATGACAGTGGGAGCGAAGATTGCATCATGAGATGATGACCCAACTAGTTTCGAGCTGGCCATTAGGAGTGAGACTCTGTGAGAATGGCTGGATGTTTATCGATCTGAGATGGAATCCTAATACACCAACAAAGTATGGACTTTGGTTGCTATATCTGAAGGGTTAAATCCCTATCAGGAGCAAGTATATCTTGAGAAGATTACTTGGTGTACATGGAAGAGTTGAGACTTTCAAAGCTAGACTTGTTAAAGGTCTACATCATTGACCAGGTATGGATGATGATGAAACCTTTTCTAAGTAGCTATGCTTAAGTCCATCCAGATCCTACTTGCCACGGCTACATACCATGACTACAATATCTGGTGGTTGGGTGTCATGACAGCTTTTCTAAATGATGTTTAGAAGAGAGCGTCTATAAGTACACAGCCAGAGGGCTTCGTAGACAGTGGGAGCAGCGGAAACGTGTGCAAGATGTTTTATATGATAAAGCAGGCATCGCGGAGTTGGAACATCTGTTTTGATATAGTAGTCAAAGAGTTTGATATCATCAAAATGGTAGATGAACCTTGTATAAACAAAAAGGTAGTAGGGAGTATGGTGATGATCCTCGTAGAGTACGTGGATGACATACTCTTGATAGGGAAGGAGTTTCCTATGCTACGCTCGGTCAATCTCCGCTTATCACAATGATTCTCCACATAGGATCAAAGTGATACCTCCTAAATCCTGGGTTTTTGGATCTATGAGATAGATCTAATTGGATGTTAGGACTCTTACTAGATGTAGTGAGACGGTATCAACCGATCCTGGGAAGAATCACTGGAAGTGTTCCAGGGTGATAAAGACGACTGAATGTCAGTCGCAGGCATTGTCTTTACCCTCAGTATAGGGACGGTATGTTGGAAGAATTCCAAGCTAGATACCGTGACATACTAGACGATAAAGGCTGGATACATCGCTACTTAAGATGCTACCAAAGAGGCTGTTTGGGTGTATATTGGTTCATGAGATGAACTATGTTCCTCCCATTGTGTGACAATGGAGTTATGGCTTTTGCCAAGGAACGCCGGTCCCATCAGTGATCCAGACATATTCTAAGGCAGTATCACTTGATCATGGAGATGGTTGATCTCCAGGGAGATCGAGGTTAGGAGAGTAGACTCAGAGGACAACACAGCGGATCCACTCACAAAGGCCTGTTCCCAGAGAGAGACTTTTATGGGATGGTTGAGTATGAGATACTACAACCACTGCTACAGATGGCCCTAGTGCAAGTGGGAGATTGTTAGTTATATGTATGCCCTAGAGGCCATTACTGTACATTGGATGTATATTGTAGTGGATGCTGGGACATATATAGGGAGGACTTTCTTGCTCGACATGATAGTATGCTATCTGGTTGCTCTTTACCTTAACGTGTATGATGGGTGTCTCTCTGTTACATGTTGGTAAAGCCCTTAGGATCTGTACTTGACTACCTGGACTGTGATGCGGATCATACTAGTGGGGACATGGTAGTCCATAAGTACATCCTTCAAAGTCCCTAGTCGTGAGTGTATCGAGACGGGGTATCGATATACCAGAGTAGACTAGCGTGTACCTTCTCGACCCATACAGATGGGCGATGGATGATCCCATATCCATTGGTGTTTGACATCGGAGATGATATACGAGTGCTCAGTAGAGACTGGGTACACTGGACGGACTCGCCGAGAACTCCCAGATGGTATTATACCTCACGTCAGATGGCAGTTCTCTGGTGACACTGGTACAGAGTAGTCTGTTGACCCGAGATCGTCATAGAGTCTTGTGTGGTTCCCACTGTGCTTTGATTTCCATCTTACCACGTCCAAGAGGGCGTGCAAAATGGTGGTTTTTGGGTACAGTCCCGAATCACATGGAGGCAATGAGCGATAGGAGGGGATTCGTCTCTCCCGGTATAGGGGGTTGATGTTGCGCTGTGTTCGATTGGCTATAACAGGAAATCCCTGGCCAGGGTTGCTGAGATTTACTGGTAAGTGTTACCAGTAGTTTCTCGAATAGTTATAGACCTCATATCGACACGACTTATCGAGCTATTGGGGTCTGACGTTTACCACCCCTAGGCGAGATATGCGACATATCAGACGATCAGACCGGACTGCACGGTAGTGTTACTGGTTGGATTCACTGGAGTGTGAGCGGGCTTGCTCGTCGATCTTCAGATCGCTCAATACCCGAGTGGCCGTTACGTTTAGCAGACCGCTTGCGGCTTGTGGATGCTTGATATGATCATCATCTGCTGCCGGCGTATTGACGAGTCTTTAGAGTCCTACACAGAGGTTTCCTGGCTCAAGCGAAACGAAATAGGAGCGCATATGAGATATGTGCGGGACCGAGAATAATGCGTGTATGTGATACCGTATTTCATTCTCGCGATGAATGTATCGATTAGGTTATATGCGATATACCCTAATTATCGAATCAAAGGTTGATTCGATAAACCGATGCATTGCATACTAGTCGGTTATATACGATATGACCGGATCGTTAAATCAAGTGTTGATTTAATGATTTGATGCATAATTATATATTTGATATATTACTTTGCATTAACTAGTATCGGTTCACTTTAAATGGATTTTCTCACTCGGATTGTACACATTGTATATGTGATATACTTTTGTGCACTTGATTGTATCATGTTTGATGATACATGTTATGCTAGGGTTTTTGTGTAAAGATCAAACCATGGTTACATGATTATGGTTAGGGTTTTGTTTTATTTACTTATTTATTTATCCATTTCATTTTGGAAAATAAATGAGAAGAGAAAAGAATGGTGGCTTTATTTGTTGTTTAGTTGAAGCTTCATGAAGCTTTGACTTTGTCCACCATTCTTATCTCATCCTTAACCCTAACCATTCCTTTAACCCTTGGTTAATTCTCTACACATAACCATAGTTAGAATTATGATAAGGATTGTTTTTCTATTCTTTTTTATTAACTTATCATATCATTTTTCTTCTTCTTCTTCCTTGAACTCAAGAAGAAAACCATTCTTCATCAATGGTGATTGATGAAAACAAGTGAGAAATCCAATTCTAAAGTCTACCTACTTCCTATTTCTTCATCCTCTACCTCTTGCCAAGTAGTAGAGTGTGTTTTCTTCACAAGTTTCATGACTTGGTGAAGTGAGAGCTTGATTTAGCGATGCCTCGACGTAGATCATCTTCGGCATGGACATCGACGACCTAGCTCACTTATTCTCCGATGAAGTCGACGCTAGAGCCCGGATTTGATTTGGACAGCGGAGAGGACCTCATCTCGGAGCCGTGGAGGTGGAGGACCGGATCTACAAAGGTTGTATTTCCGTTTCTCATTAGTTAAGTGTTAACTAGTTAGCTTTTTCGCCTAAACATCTAGCAAACGATCCGTAGTCGGGTTTCTCGGCACCGTTAAAATTTTAATTTGGCATGTTCGATGCCTTGTGTGACCTCATTAGGATGCCTAGGAACCCTACAATATCAACCCCCAATACCGGGAGAGACGAATCCTGTCTAACTGCCACTTCCTCCAAGTGCTTCGGGACTGCACCCAACTACTACCTATTTGCATGACTCCTTTGAGCTGTGGTAGGGTAGTAATCAAAATACAGTGGGAACACACTCGAGGCGAAGTAGCAGTGTCAAGTCGACGGACTAAGCTGTACTCATGTCACCTAGGAACTGCTACCCGACGATAGGTATAATACCAACCAATAGTTCTCCAGTACGACGTACTAATAGCAGTGGGACAGACCATCTCCCCTGCTGGGATGAGAAGCATATACACTAGTCTACTCCGGAGTATCGATGCCCCGCATCGATAATCCTACGACTAGGGACCTGTATAAGGATGTTCAAGTAGATTACCCAGCCCCCACTAGTGTGACTGCCATCACAACGCTGGTAATTAAGCAAAGATCCTAAGGGCTCTACTAATATGTATAAGTGATATGTTAAAAGAAACACATGCACATATTGAAGTAGAAACAAACCAAGTAGCATACTACCATTTTGAGCAAGACTGTCAATACAACTGTGAATATCCCAAGCTTCCATTAATTAATATAAAAACCAGCATGATACAATAATTGCCTCTAGGGAATATACACTAACAATCTCCCACTTGCACTAGGGCCATGTACTGGCGTATCGTAGACCTATCATCTCGCTCAGTCGCTCGAACTATGTCTGAGGGATGGCCTTCGTGAGTGATCTGCAGTGTTATTCTCTATATCTACTCTCCTCACCTCGATCTATCGGTGATCTACGATCTCCCTGATCAGGTGGTACCGCCTCAAAATGTGTCTAGACTTCTGATGGGACCTGGGTTCCTTTGCTAAAGCTATAGCGCCGTTGTGGTCACAATACATAGGTATTGGATCAACAATGGTCGGAACCACCTGAAGTTCTTTGAGGAACTTATTCATCCAGACAGCTTCTTTTGCGGTACTTCGCTTCCATCGTCGAGTAAGCAACGGTGTCCTGCTTGGAGCTCTTCAAACAAACCGCCCCTCCATTGAGGGTAAAGACATAACCCAACATGGACTTGGAGTGTCACGACCCGAAATTTGGCATGTGACGGCCCTTAAACCACGTAACGTCTACAGGCGTAACGCAATTTAAGTGAGCCAAAACCCAGCAATCTAAACCATCTAAAGTAGTAAGTGATAATAATATTTTTAAAACTTTTGGAATCTCAATCAAAATTCTTTAAAGTCCAAATTTACTTTTTTTAAAATTTGGCAGCACCTCCTTTGTAAAAACTGACCCCAAAAAGGGTACAACCAAAGATGTAAGTAAGCATCCCCAAACGGGAGCAAATCCACGCCCAAAGGCGGAAAACAACCACCACAACAGATATACGACGCCGTAGAGAAGAAAAAGACGATATAAATAAAAACAGCATAAATGACATCCAGAGTCAAAAAATAATATACAATATCGTCCTCATAACTCGTCTCTAAGTCAATACATGAAAGTACTATATGGAGAGTACATGATACAACGAATATACAATGAGCAACATCGGATAACCGCAAAACCCACCTATAGCAAAACTACACACAGTCAGCCGTAGCGGTATCCGCTGCAAAAGATGATACGATGTAATGAAGAAGCCCTGCCGCGACTGCTCTGAGAGACACCTGCAAACACTGTAGCACAACGGGGGTGAGTTGCCAACTCGTGAATAGTAAATAACATATGCAGTTAATCGCAGATATGCACGTACTGCGATAATCTATCATATGCACGCTGATAGCAATAAATGGCAATATGTATATGCAATAGTCATGAAAGGTACTCTATCAGGAATTACTAATACATGAAGCAATGCATATCAAATAAATGCTGAGTATGGAATAAACATATCCTGTTAGTCTCATGGAACCTGAGTGTCCAACATCGACACCCGAAAACATCATGAAAACTATACCTGTGTATATGTGTGTGTGTGTCCCTCAACGACATATCAAAATCATGGAGCCTGAGTGTCCAACATCGACACTGGAAAACATCATGAAATACTCATGTCCAACATCGACACGTAAATCCTCATATATAGGGCTCCGTTAGTTCGGATCGGCCCTTGGGCTCCGTCAGTCCGGATCGGCCCCTGATCAATATCTATATAGGGCTCCGTCAGTCCGGATCGGCCCTTGGGCTCCGTCAGTCCGGATCGGCCCCTGATCAATATCTATATAGGGCTCTGTCGGTCCGGATCGGCCCTTGGGCTCCGTCGGTCCGGATCGACCCATAATTAAATGTGTTCCTCGAATCCTAAGTGTCCAACACCGACACTTGTGATCCACGTATCGGTTTATACATTTCTCGAATCCTAAGTGTCCAACACCAACACTTGTGATCCACGTATCAGTTTATACGTTCCTCGAATCCTAAGTGTCCAACACCGACACTTGTGATCCACGTATCGGTTTAAAACAAATCTCAGAGTGGATGCATCCAAATATCAAGAAAGGAATAAGAATACTTGCATAGATCATTAAGATGATATATATAATATATATACATATATATCAGTGTCCCATACCACTGGTATATATATACATATATATATCAGCGTCCCATACCACTGATATATATCACCAGGAGTAAAACATCCAGAAAACATCATATGAAATCCATATCTAAATGCGTAAATCCATGAAATATAATATATGCAACATGAAACAGTAATTTAAGCATATAAAGTGAAAATCGCTATTTAATTGCAACAAGTTACTAAATATATCATGTGGTTCCTAATTTCTCCAAAGTCCATACAATATCATATAAAGGTGAACATGTAGCTATAGCAAGGTATGCGTAACCATGTCGGTATAGTAAGATATGTGTATCTACCTATCAATAATGATGTAATACCCTCCAGGTATATGTGTAGCTATATCAAGGTTTATGGGTGTACATGTAAGTATGTAGGTATGATGTACGTGTAGCTATATCTCATATGTGTATATACCTCTCAATAATGATGTAATACCCTCTAGGTATAGGTGTAGCTATGTCCAGGTATGTGTATATACATGTCAATAATAATGCAATGCCCTCTAGGTATATTTGTATATACATGTCAATAATGATGCAATACCCTCTAGGTATAGGTGTAATCATATAGGCATAGCAAAGCATATGTGTAAGCATGTAGGTATACAGGTATGCTATATCTCATATGCACAATGGAAATAAGGATCATGTCTCAATGTCACTAACCATACAATATCACGTATGTATAGGTGTTGTGCGTGTCATGGCAATTATCGACGGTGTGGGTGTAGCATACAATTTGTGCTCGTGCAACATGAACCGTCAATAATAGTGCAGTGTCCAATGGGTACAAGTCCAAGCACAACAAGTAATAATATGCAATGAAGTTTTATGCACAATCTTTATATGTCCAATATACTTAATATCAAGAATCATATCATTTAATCTAGCCCAGACGCATAACGTCATGCGGGCGATTCCCCTGTAGATGTTAAATCTACTCACAGATGATCTTGGGCTAAGTAAAGCCAACCACTCGCTTTCCCTTCTTCGCAGTGTCCGAAGTCCCCGCCCGCGTCCCTAAAATCATACAATAATATAACAAGATTTTATTAGCAATTGACCAACGCATCAACTCCAAACATACTCTCAAGTGTTCGTCTAGTGGCTAACATGCGTAGCGGCATTACGAAACCAACCCAAGAGCAACAGCAACACAAGAACAAGTGTCACGCCCCGTTTCCCGGTGTACGGTGAAGGGGACGCGACGAGGCCGCTACGTATTTACTCTGCAGTAAATACGCTAAGCGTATCTAAGCAATATAAAAGTAAATGCATAAGAGAAAAGATATAATAAAACAGCAACTTTATTTATTCACATTCTTTCTGTACAATGCATGGAAAAGTAAATACAACTAAATGAAAGCAATGCCTAAACAATAGCATAACAGAAAAGGAAAAGTACTGAAATAAAAGTGTACAATGAACTTAAGCTCTGGGTCTTCAATGAAGTGGTTCAAGTCTTCTCTAGTGGGCTCGATCTCCAGAGTATCCAGATCACCTGACGACATTCAAAGAAGAAAGAAAGATAATGTCATCAGCGAACAAATCGCTCGGTAAGTCCCAAAGATAAGGGAGAAGTAGAATAGACAGAGAGTAAGAGAGGGGGGGTGTAGCTTTGAATGTTGTATTATATTGTTATAATGTTGTATTTAATGTTAACGCTGTTGTTTGTAGTTTGGTACTGAAGGATGCCAGTGTATACGAGAGGAGTCTCTATATGCTAGAGACTATGGCAAATGGAAGTATAAGACTCCATCGATAATACCACGGAACAACGGCATGGATGTAATTACGTCTTAATCTTGCAGTCTCGTGCCACTTTTAACACCTTCCGTACCAATCTACCCCTTAAACTCCGTGATTTCTTGATTGTATTGTTATATTGTATTGTAACTTGTAATGTCTTGTTTGTATAGATTGTATAATTGGATGACTTACTGAAACTATGATATCAGTAAAATGGATGTACTGGAGAATCATGGATGTAACTGGAGAATCATGTAAATGAAAGTATATACATGGTTCGGTTCAGTCAATACAGATTGAATATATGTATTCATGTTGAATTGTAGTTTTGTAATTTCATATTTGAATCATATTCAAGTCAGATTATTTATAAGACTCGGTCTGAGTCAGACAATTGAAGTCCTGATGGTTTTGATATTATCGGTAACCGCTGCATATGGACGGCAGGATTTGTGTCTTTTTCAAAGACGATTACCGTATTGATAACACCGTTGTTAAGTTATCTACCTTAGATAGGCAAGAACCCACTTCTCCGGTTCCCTGAGACTCAAGAGATTGGTCCAGCTTAAACCTATGTTTACTAGGGTCCTTAGGGTAATTTATAGAACTTGAGGGGGTTTTATATAAAAATACTTTTGTATAATTGTCAAAATACACCCCAAGTATTTAATTATTATCTTTAGAGTTGTCATAGATGTAGATTTTATATTTATGATATTCCTAGTGAAAATAACCTAATTTCATAATATAGAGTATTTAATTGTAATATTGAACTTGTATGGAATTCATAATATTTTAATGTAAAGTGATTCTTGGAATATTAAAAAATTGAAATATTTATATTATCGCAAAATAGATATTTTAATGATACATACATATATATATATAATTTTAATATATATTATATTTCTAGAAATCTCATTTTCTTAAGATATTCGTATTTTAAATCTCTCGAGACCGAATGCTCCTTGCGGAGGTCTGCATCTCACCCTACTAAGCCCAAGGATATGTGATAATCCGCACCATCCCAGTCGGGTTCCCCAAAATGGGTTGTAGCGGCGCTTTGCAAAGATTTGTGTAAGATACTAATATTTTAGAAAACGGTTTTAATAGTAATGGTATTTAATTGAAATGTTTCGTTTTCCTATATTCTATATTCCTGAAAGGTATTGTGCTATATTGCATATGAGTGTGTGAGGAGGTAGGTCATTACCTCGTGATCTAATTAAAAGTATAGCAAGTTTGTGATGTTTAAATGTCGAAAATGAAACTATATGGTATTTTAATGAAAAAGTACAGTAAAATGGAAATAGAAATTTCTTTTGATATGGAACTTGTTCAATATAATTAGTTAGTGTTTAATAGTCAACATGTAATGGTTTAACAAGATTGGATTAAAGGAAAAGTGAGATTTTTGGAAGAACCGAACAGGAAATCGAATTTGCTCCGATTCCGTCAGATTTTGGAATTTCGTATTTTCAGAAAGAGTAGAGAAAAGGGAAGGTGGGACTTACGGGTTTAGCTTAAAGAGGAGAGGGAGAGGGAGTGGACGTAGTTTCCGGTGTGCTGTTTCGTCGCCGGGAACTCCTAGGGTTGTCGCCGGAAAATTCGCCGGAGCTTCACCTCTTTGCTTACTTCAAATCCACACTGGGATTCTAGGAAGTTTCTTGAGAGTTTGCTCAGAATTTTGGGGTGAGGGAGTAGTGTTTAGGGGTTGTATTTATAGGGTTAGGCTAGGGTTAGGGTAGATGAAAGGTTTAATTGAAAAAATGTAATAAAATATATTAAAAGTGGAGTAATTAGGGTTTTATGAATGCTCTGTTACTGGTCTAAGTAATTAGAGTGTGCAGGTGTACAGGGGATCCCAAAAGGCACACTTCACCTATTGGTGACTCGCCGGAATCGGCAACTCCGGCCGGCGGCGGCGGCCCGAGTCGGCCTGTCCGCCAGCCGAATTGGCCGATTCCGGCCGAGTCAGGCGGCCGGAATCGCCCTCGATGCTTGGTGATCCCTCTGGTATGGTTACTTTTTCTAGTGTAGTGGGGTTTTTTGTGAGATATGCACGTGTAAACTGTTGGTATTCTAAAAATCCAAAATAACAATATTAAAAATAATGTGGGGTATGGAATTTGAACTCTTGTGCTTTGTAACAGCAGTGCAAGGTCTTACCAATGAGCTACAAGCTCCTTCTTGCTATTAAAAAGTAAAACAAACTTATATCTTGTACTCAGGCAAAAATACCCCTTTCTGTTTTTTTTGAAAAATTTGTACAGAAAGTTGTATAGGAAATTTAGGGTTGTTACATTCTACCCATCTTATAAAAATTTCGTCCTAGAAATTTGTAAAAGGAAAGTGTAACAGATTCAAAGAAAGTTTGGTGACTGAAGTACTTGATAGTGTATGAAAAATCTGTGAAGGAATCAAAGAATGCGAAGGTTTTGATAAGATTGTAAAAGAGGTGAGGGAATTTTGGATTAGGACAGATTCAAAGTATATGGAATGATAAGATTCAAGAAACATGAATTGTAAAGAATGTTTTAGTTGCTGGTTCTTGTGTTATATTGCTTAGTTTGTTCACGCAGAACAGAACTGTATGATAGAGTTTCATACAGCTCTGACCTGCATGAGCAGCCAACAAAACCTGTCACGCCCCGCTTCCCGGTATACGGCGAAGGGGACGCGACGAGGCCGCTACGTATTTACTCTGCAGTAAATACGCTAAGCATATCTAAGCAATATAAAAGTAAATGCACAAGAGATAAGATATAATAAAACAGCAAATTTATTTACTCACATTCTTTCTGTACAATGCATGGAAAAGTAAATACAACTGAATGAAAGCAATACCTAAACAATGGCAGAACAGAAAAGGAAAAGTACTGAAATAAAAGTATACAATGAACTAAAGCTCTGAGTCTTCAATGAAGTGGTCCAAGTCTTCTCTAGTGGGCTTGATCTCCGGAGTGTCCAGATCACCTGACGACATTCAAAGAAGAAAGAAAGAGAATGTCGTCAGCGAACAAATCGCGTCCCAAAGATAAGGGAGAAGTAGAATAGACAGAGAGTAAGAGAGAGGGAGAGTAGGTTTGAATGTTGTATTATATTGTTATAATGTTGTATTTAGTGTTAACGTTGTTGTTTGTAGCTTGGTACAGAAGGATGCCAGTGTATACGAGAGGAATCTTTATATGCTAGAGATTAGGGCAAATGGAGTACAAGGCTCCGTCGATAATACCACGGAACAACGGCATGGATGTAATTACGTCTTAATCTTGCAGTCCCGTGCCACTTTTAACACCTTCCGTACCAATCTACCCCTTAAACCCCCTGATGTCTTGATTGTATTGTTATATTGTATTGTAACTTGTAATGTCTTGTTTTTATAGATTGTATAATTGGATGACTTGCCGAAACCATGATATTAGTAAAATGGATGTACTGGAGAATCATGGATGTAACTGGAGAATCATGTAAATGGAAGTATATCCATGGTTCGGTTTAGTCAATACAAATTGAATTATTTGACCAGATTGAATATATGTATTCATGTTAAATTGTAGTTTTGTAATTACATACTTGAATCACATTCAAGTCGGATTATTTATAAGACTCAGTCTAAGTCAGACAATTGAAGTCCTGATGGTTTTGATGTTATCGGTAATTGCTGCACATGGACGGCAGGATTTGTGTCTTTTTCAAATACGACTACCGTATTGATAACACCGTTGTTAAGTTGTCTACCTTAGATAGGAAAGCACCTGTAGGGTTCCTAGGCACTCTAACAAGGTTCTATAAGGAATCAACCATACCCGATTATAATTTTAGCCGTGCCGAACAACCCTAAACAAGATCTTTGCTAGATTATTAGGGTTTCACATGCAAGTAAATACCATTTACGACTAAGTGAATACGAAATACAACCTTTGTAGATCGGTCCTTCACTTCAAAAGCTCCTTGTTGTAGTCCCTTCGCTGCGATCATGGTCCTCCCGGGCTCTTGCATGGCTTCACGAGGCAGAAGGAGCGTCCTTGCTTGAAGTCTTCGAGGCCGAAGATGATCTACGTCGAGGAAATACGAACTCATGCTTCTTCTTCACTAAGTAGAGAATTAGTGAAGCAAACACCCTAAACTAAAGTGCTAGTCTAGTAGAGGATGAGGAAATAGGAAGTGGGTACACCTTAGAATTATTTATCTCACATTTATTTCTCACTTAATCAAAACCTAGAAAGCTATTTAGCTCAAGGAAGAAGATGAACAAATAATGAGATGAGGATAATGATCAAGTAAGTGAGCTAACCATGAGTGAGTGAGTATCATATGCTAACTCATGTAGAGACATAACCATGGCTAATTCTAATGGTTAGGTTAACTAAATATCTCAAGTAAAACAAATTGGGTTGAATTTGTCAAAGCACTAAAAAGCTTCTACAAGCTTCATGCACTTAACAAAAATCAACCAATTTAGATTTACTTTAAATATAAAAACCCCTCCACTAAAATTAGAATGGTGTATGTCTTATACACCCATGGTATATGTATCCACAACCATGATACAAAAAGAAAACACATTTTAATATATATCACATATATATTAAAGTTGTGCACATGTGAGAAAAATCATTAAGTGAACAAATGTTAGTTAATGTAAATTAGTATATCAAATATACAATTATACACTAAATTATTAAATCAACACTTGACTTAATAATCCGGTTATATCTCATATAACCGACTAACATCCAATGTATCGACTTATCGAATCAACCCTTGATTCGATAACCCGGCTATATCGCATATAACCGACCGATACAGAAAGTCGCGAGAATAGAATACGGTATCACATACACGTATTATTCTCGGTCGTGCACATATCACATATGCGCTCCTATTTCGTTTTTCCTGAGCCAGTAAAACCTCTATGTAGGACTCTAAAGACTCGTCAATACGCCGGCAGTAGATGATGATCACATCAAGCACCCACAAGCCGTCAGCGGTACTAGCTGAACGTAATGGCTACCCGGGTATTGAGCGATCATAAGATCAGCAAGCAAGCCCGCTCTAACTCCTGTAAAAGTCTGACGGTAACACTTCCCGTACAGTCCGGTCTCCTCGTCTGATATGTCGCACATCAAGTCTAAGGGTGGTAAACGTCAGACCCTAATAACCGATAAGTCGTGCCGATGTGAGGCTCATAACGGGTCGAGAAACTACTGGTAACACTTACCAGTAAACCTCTAAATCAGCCCTGGTCAGGGACTTCCCTGTTATGGCCAATCGAGCACAGCGCAACATCAACCCCCAATACCGGGAGAGACGAAACCCCTCCTATCGCTCATTACCTCCATGTTACTCGGGACTGTACCTAAAAACCACCGTTTTGCATGCCCTCTTGGACGTGGTAAGGTGGAAATCAAAGCACAGTGGGAATCACACAAGACTCTATGACGATCTCGGGTCTACAGACTAACCTGCACAAGTGTCACCAGAGAACTGCCATCTGACGTGAGGTATAATACCATCTGAGAGTTCTCAGCGAGTCCGTCCAGTGTACCCAGTCTCCACTGAGCACATGTATACCATCTATGATGTCAAACACCAATGGATATGGGATCATCCATGACCTATCTCATGGGTCGAGAAGCGTATACGCTAGTCTACTCTGGTATATCGATGCCCTGTCTCGATACACCTACGACTAGTAACATTAAAGGATGTACTTATGGACTACCATGGCCCTACTAGTATGATCTGCATCATAGTCCTGGTAGTCAAGTACACATCCTAAGGGCTTTTCCAACATGTAACTATAAGACAGTATCAAGAGACAAGTATACATGTTAAGACAAAGAGCAACCAGATAGCATACTATCATATCGAGCAAGAAAGTCCTCTCTATATATGTCCAAGCATCCAATATAATATACATCATCTGTACAATACTGGCCTCAGGGCATACATACAACTAACAATCTCCCATTTGCACTATGGCCAGCTACTGTAGTATCGCATACCAAGCATCCCGAAGAGTCTCTCAAACTGTATCTGGGGAATGGCCTTCATGAGTGGATCCGCAGTGTTGTTCTTCGTGTCAACCCACCTGACCTCGATCTCCCGGCGATCTACTATCTCCCAGATCAGGTGATACCGCCTCAGAATATGCCTGGATCACTGATGGGACCTGGGTTCCTTGGCCAAAGAAACCGCTCCATTGTTATCACAATACAAAGGTATTGGATGCTCAATGGATGGAACCATCCAAGTTCACTAATGAACTTCTTGACCAGACAGCCTCTTTGGCAGCATCGTTGGCAGCGATGTATTCGGCCTCCATCGTCGAGTCTGCCACGGTTTCCTTCTTGGAACTATTCCAGCTAACCGTCCCTCCGTAAAGGGTAAAGACAAATCCCGAGTGCGACTTAGAGTCGTCTTTATCACTCTGGAAGCTCGAATCAGTAAAGGACTCTACTTGGAGTTCTCCGTTACCATACACCAAGAGCATCTCTTTAGTCCTTCGTAAGTACTTGAGAATGCTTTTCACAGCTGTCCAGTGACTCTCCAGGATCAGCTTGATACATACTCACTATACTTAGTGAGTGTGCTACATCGGGTCTGGTACATAGCATCGCGTACATGATAGAGCCTACTGCCGAAGCATAGGGTATCCCTTGCATGCGAGCTCTTTCTAAATCTGTCTTGGGAGACATCTCTTTGGAGAGAGTGAGCCCTGAGATCGTAGGTAAAAACCCACGTTTGGACTCTTCCATACTAAACCGCTTTATTATGGTGTCAATGTACCGGGATTGGGACAATCCCAGTATCCGTTTGGATCTATCTCTATAGATCTTAATCCCCAAGATGTAGGAGGCATCCCCTAGATCTTTCAGTGAGAATCTTTATGATAAGAAGAGCTTGACCGATTGCAGCATAGGAATATCATTTCCTATCAACAGTATGTCGTCCACTTACAATACGAGGAAGACAACCTTACTCTCTGCCACCTTCTTGTAGATACAAGGTTCATCTACATTTTTGACGAAATCAAACTCTTTGATAACGACGTCAAAACAGATGTTCCAACTCCGCGATGCTTGCTTTAATCCATAAATGGATTTAAGTAGCTTGCACACCTTCCCGCTGCACCCATTAGTTACGAAGCCCTCTGGCTGAGTCATGTACACGCTCTCTTCTAAATCACCGTTTAGAAAGGCGGTCTTAACATCCATTTGCCAGATTTCGTAGTCATGATATGCAGCGATGGCAAGCATGATTTGGATGGATTTAAGCATAGCCACTGGAGAAAAGGTTTCTGTAAGTCCACATTGCTCACCCCGGTTCTTACGGGGAGGCGGAAACGGCGAAAAACAATTTTTGGCGCAAAGGCAACATAGACTAAAAGATGGATCATTGCTAAACTACAAACTAGCAAACTACAAGAGGTGCTATCTACAATGTTATAGAGATTATACCTCACGATACCGGTCCTTCGGGTCTTCATTCCGCTGTCCTGCTCGTCCATCCACGCTCCGAGGATCGATCCGGATCTTGGTCACCTCCACGGCCTTCTTGAGTCGAAGACGATCCACCCGAGAGTTGTGCTCCAAGCTCCACCTCGAGCCGAGGCAACTAGGGCAACAAGATCGCTAGTCTTGATGTCCTAGATTGTGTAGAAGAGGTAGATGGAAGTGTTTGTCTATTTGGATCTTTTTTCTCTCAACACATGAGATCAAAGGATTTTTCAAGAGGAGGAAGATGAAGGAGAACCATGGAGCTTTCTCATTTCATTTTCTAAGAGAGAGAATGAGAAATCAAGAATGAATTAAGAAAATGAACCATGCTTCAATAATACACCACTATCATCATTACTAATCTTTTCAAGGTAAAGTTGATGGCAACTAATGACTTGACCATTTTCATAACCCAAAAAATAAAAAGAAAACCAAAGAAAACTCTAGACCTCTCATGAAGGTCCAAGTCAACTTTGGTCAAACGGTCAACAAAGTCAAGTGTGGTCAAATGGTCAAAGCAATTAGCCATCACATAATTATCACTAAAAAGATTAGTAAATAATGTCCCCGGCTCATAATGGTTTTGACCGAACGAACTGCCAAAACCCTAATGAGTCCGCCTCAAAATGGTTTTGACCGAATCAACTGGCAAAACCCTAATGAGCCTGCCATATAACGGTTTTGGCCAATTCAACTGCCAAAACCCTAATGAGGCACCTCCTCCTTCTTCGCTCCTAAAAACTGTGCATACACACCCGCATCCGCATTCCGTAGAATGCGAATGCACAGAAGACAAAACAAATCCATCCGTACAATACTAGGATCTGACTTAAACCAAAGCCCACTAGTATTGCCTACCCGAACAGCATACGCACACAAGTGCACGTAAGTGATCGCAGCCCTGTCGTAAAACCATATGGCCTCTACACGTTTCGCTCAGTGTAGGGAAACTCTCTGTATGGGACTCTAAAGACTCAACACTACGCTGGCAGTGGGTTTAATCACAGACCGCAAGCGGCACTAGCTGTACGTAACGGTCCCCAGGTAGATGTTGATAAGAAGGCCGATGAGGTAAACTCATCCGAACTCCTACTGAGCATGTATGTGACAATCTCGTTACAGTCCGGTCCGTTCGTCTGAAAATATCGCATGGCGGGCCTAGGGGGTGGTAAACGACAGTCCCCTAATAGCGGTACAAGTCGTGTCGGAGTGTAGCCCAGAATACCCTGAGATAACACTGGAAACCTACCAGTATATCTCGCTTGCCCTGGCTAGGGACTACTTGTGTAATGGCTCTCCTAGACACAGCGCGATATCAACCCCCGATACCGGGAGAGACGAATCCTGTCTAACCGTCACTGCCTCCAAGTGCTTCGGGACTGCACCAAAATAATACCTGTTTGCATGACTCCTTTGAGCCATGGTAGGGTAGTAATCTAAGTACAGTGGGAACACACTTGAGGCGAAGTGACAGTGTTAAGTCAGCGGACTAATCTGTACTCATGTCACCTGGGAACTGATAACTGACGATAGGTATAATACCAACCAACAGTTCCCGACGAGTCATGTCCAGTGTACTTGTAATCTAACGAGCACCCGCATACTATCTCCAGTACGACGTACTGATGGCTGTGGGACAGACCATCTCCCCTGCTGGGATGAGAAGCGCATACGCTAGTCTACTCCGGAGTATCGATGCCCTGTCTCGATAGTCCTATGACTAGGGACCTGTATAAGGATGTGCTTATAGATTACCCAGCCCCCACAAGTGTGACTGCCATCACAACACTGGTAATCAAGCAAAGATCCTAAGGGCTCTACTAATATGTATAAGCGATATGCTAAAAGAAACACATGCACATATTGAAGTAGAGACAAACCAAATAGCATACTACCATTTTGAGCAAGATTGTCTATACAAATGTGAATATCCCAAGCTTCCATCAAGTAATATACAAACTAGTATGATACAGTAATGGCCTCTAGGGCATATACACTAACAATCTCCCACTTGCACTAAGTCCATGTACTGGCGTATCGAAGACCTATCATCTCGATCAGCCGCTCGAACTGAGTCTGGGGTAGGGCCTTCATGAGTGGATCTGCAGTGTTATTCTCTGAATCTACTCTCTTCACCTCGATCTCCCGGCGTTCTACGATCTGCCTGATCAGGTGGTACCGCCTCAAAATGTGCCTGGACTTCTGATGGGACCTGGGTTTCTTCGCTAAAGCTATAGCGCCGCTGTTGTCGCAATACAGCGGTATTGGATCAACAATGGTAGGAACCACCTGAAGCTCCGTGAGGAACTTCTTCATCCAGACAGCTTCCTTTGCAGCATCGCAAGTAGCTATGTATTCCGCTTCCATAGTTGAGTCAGCAACGGTTTCCTATTTGGAACTCTTCCAGCAAACCGCCCCTCCATTGAGGGTAAAGACATAACCCGACATAGACTTGGAGTCATCCTTATCACTCTGGAAGCTGGAGTCAGCAAAGGGCTCGATCTGGAGGTCTTTTCCGCCATACACCAAGAACATCTCCTTAGTCCTTCTCAGGTACTTGAGAATGTTCTTTACTGCTATCCAGTGTTTCTTCCCTGGGTCCTACTGATACCGGCTTACAACGCTCAATGAGTATGCTACATCTGGTCTGGTACATAACATCGCATACATTATAGAGCCTACCGCAGAAGCGTAGGGTATATTAGACATGCGATCCCTTTCCAAATCAGTCTTGGGAGACATCTCTTTGGAGAGGGTGATCCCATGACAAGCCGGTAAATTACCCTGCTTGGAATCTTCCATACTGAATCTTTTCAGTATGGTGTCGATGTACCTGGACTGTGAAAGTCCCAACATCCTCTTAGATCTATCACGATAGATCTGGATCCCCAGAATATAGTTGGCATCGCCCAGGTCCTTCATGGAGAACCTCTGTGACAAGAATCTTTTGACTAACTGTAACATAGGAATATCATTTCCTATTAGGAGAATGTCATCCATGTACAAGATGAGGAATACCACAGTTCTCCCTACAATCTTACTGTAAATGCATGGTTCATCTGGGTTTTTGATAAAGTCGAATTCCTTGACAGTATCATCAAAGCAGATGTTCTAACTCCGCGATGCCTGCTTCAGTCCATAGATGGACTTGAGCAACTTGCACACTTTACCGCTGCTCCCACTCTGAATGAATCCCTCCGGCTGATCCATATAGACGCACTCTTCTAAATTTCCATTTAGGAAAGTCATCTTTACGTCCATCTTCCAGATTTCATAATCGTGGAAAGCAGCAATGGCAAGAAGGATCCGAATGGATTTGAGCATAGCCACTGGAGAAAATGTCTCGTCATAGTCCAAACCAGGTCTTCGACGAAAACCCTTTGCAACAAGTCTAGCTTTATAGGTTTCAACCTGCCCATCTACACAAATCTTCTTTCTGAAGATCCATTTGCAGCCTACGGGTTCTACCCCTTCTGGAGCAAAGTCCAAAGTCCAAACTTTGTTGGTGTACATGGACTCCATCTCGGTCCGCATTGCATCCAGCCATTTTACCGAGTCACCGCTCTGAATGGCTTGCTGGAAGCCAGTAGGCTCACCATAATCAATAGTGCAATCCTCTCTATCCCCGTCTATGAGAAAACCGTAGTATCTCTCGGGCGGATGAGACTGCCTACTACTCCTATGGAGCGGCGTAGGAATGTCCTGTTCTTTCGAACCCTTTTGTTCTACTAAGCTTTCAGTAATAGCTCGTGGTTCTGGAATTTCTTCCAGTTCTATTGCGCTCCCATTTATCTGGTTTTCCAAAAACTCAGTTTTCAAGAAGCGGGCATGACGAGAAACAAAAACCTTTTGTTCTTCTGCGTAATAGAAAAGATACCCCTTGGAGTTCTTTGGGTATCCCACAAACTTACACCGTACTGAACGTGCCTCGAGCTTGTCCGCATGCTTCTTTTTAACAAAAGCTGGATACTCCCATGTCTTAAAGTGTTTAAGACAGGGTTTCTTCCCACTCCACATCTGATATGGTGTGGTAGGCACTGACTTAGTAGGAACTTGGTTCAAAAGATATGCGGCTGTTTCTAGTGCATAACTCCAGAAAGATCGCGGCAACTCAGCCTTACTCATCATGGAACGAACCATATCCAATAGGGTTCGATTCCGCCTTTCTGATACACCGTTGTGTTGTGGTGTGTATGGAGGAGTAAGCTGAGAGAGAATTCCATTCTCTTTTAAGTAGTCCAGAAACTCGGCACTCAAGTATTCACCACCTCGATCAGATCTCAGTGTCTTGATACTTTTGCCTGTTTGTTTTTCAACTTCATTCTTGTATTCCCGAAATTTCTCAAAGGCCTCGGATTTATCCTTCATCAAGAAGACATGTCCATACCTAGAGAAATCATCTGTGAAAGTAATGAAGTATGAATAACCACTTCGCGCATGTGTAGACATTGGACCACACACGTCACTGTGTATTAGTCCCAAGAGCTCGCTTGCTCTTTCTCCGTGTCCAGTGAACGGAGTCTTTGTTATCTTTCCCATGAGACAAGATTCACAAGTGGCATAAGACTGGTACTCGAACGGATCCAAGTATCCTTCTTTATGTAACTTTGTCAACCGTGTATCATTAATGTGACCCAGTCTACAATGCCATAAGAAAGCCTGATTTAATTCCGGAGACTTTCTTTTAATTGTGTTCTGGACACTGAAAACCTGAGCTTGATTCATTGCGTATATCCTATTTTTCAATGTACTTGACCCAATCAGAACTTGATTTAGGTAGATGTTGACTACATCGCTTACAAAAGTAAAATCATATCCTTCCTTAGAAAGTAAGGATACAGATATGATATTACAAGTCGCACCTGGTACATAAAAACAGTCACGCAGAATCAATATCTGCCCAGTTGTCAGTCCAAGATGATATTCCCCTATGGATTCAGCGTACACGCTCATTCCGTTAGCAACCCTGAGAGTCATATCACCTATCTTGATAACCCTACGGTTTCTCAGAGCCTGTAACGAATTACAGATGTGAGATCCTGATCCGGTATCCAATACCCAGGAAGTAGGGTTAACTGACATACAGTTCTCTATTACAAACACACCCGAAGCCGAAGCCACAACATGCTTCGAATCCTGGCTACTGGCTTTGCTAGCCCTGCAATCATTCTGCCAATGTTCATTCCCGTAACAATAGGAACGTCCCTCTTTTACTATATCCAGTCCCGAAACTTTTGCCCTTCCCTTTTCTTCTATATCCCTGGTTTCTTTCTGGGTAGAAGGTAGAGACTGTAGAATCAAGTCAGCATCTGACCCGTTCTTCAACGTGGTCTTTAGGTCCGTGAGCTCAAAATAGCTGGTCTTTGTAAGGACGTTGCCCCCTACAGATGACCCGATAGCCAACCTCGCTTGAAGCAATTCGTTCGAGATCTCATATCTTGCGATACGAGATTGCTCTCCATATAAATCTTTGCTATGGAGGAAGATAGAAACTAAGTCCATCTTCTCGTGCTGCCTTTGGTATCCACCATCAACTGAGACTGACACGAGGCACTTGGCTTTCGCACAATATTTTTCTGATATCTTACGGATATCAATATCCGTGACAGGGGAAACTGGTCCTGAGACGGCAGGGGTTGGATTAGTTAAGAGGTGTCCCAGTTTGTCGTGGGCAATGGACATCTGGACAGACCTTTGCCAGTCATAACAGTCAGATTCAGTCATTTTATTATCTAGATGTAACCTAGGTGTGGTCACAGGGTCGCTGCAATTAAGAGAGAGAGAAAAAAACACTCAGCATGATGCTCTTGCAAGTTTAGATTGGTTTTTAATTTATCTAAACAGGATGGCTCCCACTGTCTCTCGAATCCCTCCTCAAACCATAAAGGAGGAATTAGTCGGGATCATTCTCACCGTACAATACTTGCTTAACCGTTCATCCAGGCCAGTGTCGGTACTTCGAGGGAGGTTTTCCAACGCTTTCACGAAGTTCCTTAATTTAAGAACCTCTTTTCCCTGGGGGCGTAGCCCCGCTAACACCTTTCTAGACACCTACTTGGTTTATTGCATTGATCGTTAAGTGAGAATGTTCCCGAGGAGTAGCATATACTCACAGTAGGATCGGGATCCAAATATCATCGCGTAACAAAACTGAAGAAATCCTACCAGAATCATCACACTCTAAATGGTATGCAGCGCTAGCAAGTTTCAGTTTCTTTAGAAACTCCCGATGTGGATTTTTGCCCCATGCTCTTATGACCTTGACTAAGGCCAAGAAATCATAAGTCACATGTCAAGTTATACCCGTCGTTGTCCAGGTTGATTTGAACCCACCCGTATATACCCTTGACTATGGCGAACAAAGTAATACGACTGTCCCAAACCAACGCATCTATCTATGCAACATATGAATACCCACCAGCTACCAAACACTATGCCTTGACTAGGGCCAACGAACACAGCTTGAATACTGTTGGATATTCATATGAAACGGCGGGGGGCTATGAATGGTTTTGGCGAAACCGTGAACGTAGTGAACTTGATATAATCGATGGAACGAGATAGCTTTTAAAAAGAGTGGTTCAAGCTCTGCATTGAAAAGTTGGTTTTTGAAAAGAACCGAGTGGTTTTGAAAGTGCTCCAACGACTTTATTTGGTTTATTTTCTTGCATTAATTTTAATGCGTCCCATCATTTAATCCTACCATTGCAGAAAACAACGAAAATATGACGTACGCTTATGCCATCCGCATTCGCCATGGGGCCCCGTCATCACCCTTAGGTTACTTAACTAACGACAGAGCGGGGGCTGGACTAACGCGGATGCAAAACATAAGCAACGCCTAAATAGATATCATATATAAATATATACATTCGTCAGATGCAATGATAGCCATTCCAGATCACAGATGAACACTTTGGATATACTAGAAATCCGCGATTCGTTCGAGCCTGCAACGAAAAGCGGATTACATGGTCGCGATGAATAGCCAATACCCCACCCAAGACCCCTACAGGTGCGGCAAACTACCCGCCAAGCATCCGAAGCGAAGCAACCTGCCTCAACAACGTGAGTAGGCCACTCGGCACTTCGAGATACCCGGTAGTTTGTGCACCCCACCTTGGGTCTATCCTAGGAGCAAAAACAGTAAAAGAAATTATACAATGGCGGCTACAACCTCATCCCGGATGTGCGGCCATAAAATAATATTATATCAATTACAAATTTTACATGAATTGAAAGATAAAGAAAACTCTCATCTCACAACCCCCCGGCTATTCATCCGCGACAATCCAACGAGTTCATATCTACAAACCATCAATATCACAGATCACAGATATGTATAACCCCCACTAATTGACGTATAGCGATTAGCAGACGTTCAATACATATATCACATCACAGATAATATCCATTAGCCAAAGTCTATGGAATTTCGATCAAAATACGGATTTGTAACCACCCCAAACACAAATTTATTTTCTGGAAATTCTGGGTAGAAACAAAGTATACTAAAAATCCCAAAACATCCAAATAAGAACACTGCACAAAACCCAGTCCACGGCCGAGTCAACTCGGCCGCGGATCCGCGGCAGGAAGCATGTTTTTGCCGCGGATCCGCGGCGCTTTGACCAAGTCACTGAATCGTTTTTGTTCTGTGTTTTTACAAAACCCTGAGCCGATTTTTCATGTATGTTAAATCATTTTTAGAGCAATATAAAAAATCGGCAGAAACATGGATTTTACGGACGTGTTTCGCGATTTTTTTCCGATCGAAATTCTAAACACTTTGCTAACTAGCTAGTTTATGTTTAGCTAGGCTCTGATACCACTGTAAGTCCACGTTGCTCACCTCGGTTCTTACGGGGAGGCGGAAACGGCGAAAAACAATTTTTGGCGCAAAGGCAACATGGACTAAAAGATGGATCTTTGCTAAACTACAAACTAGCAAACTACAAGAGGTGCTATCTACTATGTCTTAGAGATTATACCTCATGATACCGGTCCTTCGGGTCTTCATTCCGCTGTCCTGCTCGTCCATCCACGCTCCGAGGATCGATCCGGATCTTGGTCACCTCCGCGGCCTTCTTGAGTCGAAGACGATCCACTCGAGAGTTGTGCTCCGAGCTCCACCTCGAGCTGAGGCAACTAGGGCAACAAGATCGCTAGTCTTGATGTCCTAGGTTGTGTAGAAGAGGTAGATGGAAGTGTTTGTCTATTTGGATCCTTTTTCTCTCAACACATGAGATCAAAGGATTTTTCAAGAGAAGGAAGATGAAGGAGAACCATGGAGCTTTCTCATTTCATTTTCTAAAAGAGAGAATGAGAAATCAAGAATGAATTAAGAAAATGAACCATGGTTCAATAATACACCACTATCATCATTACTAATCTTTTCAAGATAAAGTTGATGGCAACTAATGACTTGACCATTTTCATAACCCAAAAAATAAAAAGAAAACCAAAGAAAACTCTAGACCTCTCATGAAGTTCCAAGTCAACTTTGGTCAAACGGTCAACAAAGTCAAGTGTGGTCAAATGGTCAAAGCAATTAGCCATCACATAATTATCATTAAAAGGATTAGTAAATAATGTCCCCGGCTCATAATGGTTTTGACCGAACGAACCGCCAAAACCCTAATGAGTCCGCCTCAAAATGGTTTTGACCGAATTAACTGTCAAAACCCTAATGAGCCTGCCACATAACGGTTTTGGCCGAATCAACTGCCAAAACCTTAATGAGGCAACTCCTCCTTCTTCGCTCCTCAAAACTGTGCATACACACCCGCATCCGCATTCCGTAGAATGCGAATGCACAGAAGACAAAAAAAATCCATCCGTGCAATACTAGGATCCGGCTTAAACCAAAGCCCACTAGTATGGCCTGTCCGAAAAGCATACGCACACAAGTGCACGTAAGTGATCGCAGCCCTGCCGTAAAACCATACGGCCTCTACACGTTTCGTTCAGTGCAGGGAAACTCTCTGTGTGGGACTCTAAAGACTCGACACTACGCTGGCAGTGGGTTTAACCACAGACCGCAAGTGGCACTAGCTGTACGTAACGGTCCCCAGGTAGATGTCGATAAGAAGGCCGATGGGGTAAACCCATCCGAACTCCTACTGAGCCTGTATGTGACAATCTCCGTACAGTCCGGTCCGTTCATCTGAAAATATGGCATGGCGGGCCTAGGGGGTAGTAAACGTCAGTCCCCTAATAGTGGTACAAGTTGTGTCGGAGTGTAGCCCAGAACACCTTGAGATAACACTGGAAACCTACCAGTATATCTCGCTAGCCCTGGCCAGGGACTACTTGTGTAATGGCTCTCCTAGACACAGCGCGATTTCAACCCCCGATACCGGGTGAGACGAATCCTGTCTAACCGTCACTGCTTCCAAGTGCTTCGGGACTACACCCAACTACTACCTGTTTGCACGACTCCTTTGAGCCTTGGTAGGGTAGTAATCTAAGTACAGTGGGAACACACTCGAGGCGAAGTGACAGTGTCAAGTCAGCGGACTAAGCTGTACTCATGTCACCTGGGAACTGATAACTGACGATAGGTATAATACCAACCAACAGTTCCCGACGAGTCCTGTCCAGTGTACTCGTAATCTAACGAGCACCCGCATACTATCTCCAGTACGACGTACTGATGGCTGTGGGACAGACCATCTCCCCTGCTGGGATGAGAAGCGCATACGCTAGTCTATTCCGGAGTATCGATGCCCTGTCTCGATAGTCCTACGACTAGGGACCTGTATAAGGATGTGCTTATAGATTACCCAGCCCCCACAAGTGTGACTGCCATCACAACGCTGGTAATCAAGCAAAGATCCTAAGGGCTCTACTAATATGTATAAGCGATATGCTAAAAGAAACACATGCACATATTGAAGTAGAGACAAACCAAGTAGCATACTACCATTTTGAGCAAGATTTTCTATACAAATGTGAATATCCCAATCTTCCATCAAGTAATATACAAACTAGTATGATACAGTAATGGCCTCTAGGGCATATACACTAACAGTTTCGTCATAGTCCACACCTGGTCTTTGACGAAAACCCTTTGCAACATATCTAGCTTTGAAAGTCTCCACTTTCCCATCTACACCAAGTTTTTTCTTGAAGATCCACTTGCTCCCAATGGGTTTTACCCCTTCAGGAGCATCTTCCAAAGTCCATACTTTGTTGGTGTACATGGATTCCATCTCGGACCGCATTGCATCCAGCCATTTCACTGAGTCACCACTCATGATGGCCTGCTCGAAGCTAGTTGGGTCATCATCTTCCATGATGCAATCCTCGCTCCCACCATCCATGAGAAAACCGTAGTATTTCTCAGGTGGGTGAGGAACCCTACTAGATCGGCGGAGTGGCTGGGGTTCATTGGGAACTACCGAATCCTCTGGTTCCACTAAATCTTCAGTTACAGTTTGTGTATCTGGAACCTCTTCCAGCTCTACCACTTTACCACTAATTTCTTTCACAAGAAATTTCTTTTCTAAAAAGGTGGCATGTTGAGCAACAAATACCTTTTGTTCCTCACTGTGGTAGAAAAAATACCCATATGAGTTCTTTGGATATCCCACAAACTTGCAAAGAACTGACCGTGTCTCGAGATTGTCCGGATTTTGTCTTTTGACATAGGCGGGACAACCCCATATTTTAACTCGTTTAAGATATGGTCTCTTCCCACTCCATATCTCATATGGCGTGGTAGGTACAGATTTAGTTGGAACTTGATTCAATAGGTATGCTGCTGTCTCCAGTGCATACCCCCAGAAGGAAATAGGTAACTTAGCTGTGCTCATCATAGAGCACACCATATCTAATAGGGTGCGGTTCCTCCGTTCCGATACACCGTTGTGCTGTGGTGTATATGGAGGAGTTAGCTGAGAGAGAATCGCATTCTCTTTTAGGAAGTCCAGGAATTCATTGCTCAACTATTCACCTCCTCGATCAGATCGAAGGATTTTAATACTTTTCCCGGTTTGGTTCTCGACTTCTTGTTTATATTCTTTAAATTTCTCAAAAGCTTCTGATTTGTGTTTCATCAGGAACACATATCCGAATCTAGAGAGATCGTCAGTGAATGTAATGAAGTACGCAGAACCATTTCTGGCATGTGTAGACATGGGGCCGCATACATCACTATGTACCAATCCCAAGAGTTCCGTAACTCTTTCTCCGTGTCCCGTAAACGGAGTTTTGGTCATCTTGCCTTTGAGACATGACTGGCAAGTGTCATAAGATGAAAATTCGAACGGTTTCAAATATCTATCCTTATGCAACTTAGTTAGCCGTGTCGCATTTATATGACCAAGTCTACAATGCCACAAGAAGGATTCGTTCATTTCTGAACTCTTCCTCTTTTGTGTGTTTGTTATGTTCAGAACTGTTGATTGATTTAGAACATAAATGCCATTGCACAGCATGCCTAATCCAACCAACTTTTGGTTCAGGAAAATGTTCATAACATTATCCTGTAATACAAAATTATATCCCTCTTTACTCAATAAAGAAACCGATATAATGTTGCATATCAGGTTCGGCATGTAATAGATTTCATTCAGAACCAATATATTACCAGTTGGTAATACAAGGTGATATTCCCCGACGGTTTTAGCTGCAACAATTGCACCATTTCCAACCCTTATGTCTTTATCACCTTCTCCAAGTTCTCTACCTTTCCTGAGCCCATGTAACTGATTACATATATGGGATCCTGACCCGGTATCTAATACCCAGGACGTAGAGCAAATGGAGAAACGGTTCTCTGTAACAAACACACCCGAAGAAAATGCATCAACATGTACTTTCTTCATTCGGGTGGCATGGGAATCCTGGTATTCCCCTATATCATGTTCAGTCTTATACCTTTTATAAGAAAGAACGGAACCAACGTTCCCTAGCACAGTATAACATGCAGGTTCAGTCAATACATCCATATTATTATCTTTATTAAGGCATGATATGGTCTCTACCTGGAGAGAGAGAGAGAAGAAAACACTTTAGCGTATGCTCTTACAAGATCAGATCGGTTATTATTTTATCTAATCCGGATGGCTCCCACTGTTCTGTAAGTCCATGCTACCTCTCCCGGTACTTTCTGGAAAGCGGAATTTGGTAAAAAACAATTTTTACGGAGGTGGTAACATGGACCTATAACCCGGATCTTGGTTAAACATCTATCTAACACCTAACTATGAGTTTCTAGCTACTCGGTTAGGGGGTTATACCTTGCTTGTCTTGAACTCCTTCGTCTTCAAAGCTCCGATGGTGGTCCGATGGCTTCTTCTCGTCGTCTCCGTACGCCGAAGATAGATCCACCTGAAAGCTCCAACCTTTAGCTCTTTCTTCGTTCTTTGAAGAAACTAGTTCACTTGGTTTGCTAAACCTAGTGAACTAGAATGAGTAGAGAAGAAATAGAATGGGATTTTATCTATGGTTCTTGATTCTCAACTCATGAGACAATAGAACCATAGGATCAAGAGAGGGAGCAAGAGGTTGAGGGTGAGAGCAAGAGGAGAGCTCAAGAACAAGAGAGAGAATGAGCAAGAAAGAATGAGGCTCTCTTTTGTCTTTCACCCTCTCATAATCCAAAGTGATCATAACTCATCATATCAAAAAAAGTCTTATGTGATGGTTGAAGCAACCATAACCATATCATTTCATGCACTCATTTTGCACAAATGAGCAAGCAAACAAAAGTCTTTGCCATGAAATGATGGCTATGGTTATCATGATGGTCAACTAGTCAAGCCTAGTCAACCGGTCAACAAGTCAACAAAAGTCAACAAGTCAACAAAGTCAACAAGTCAACAAAAGTCAACAAGTCAACAAAGTCAACAACCATATCACCATAATACTTAATTAATATAATAGTTAATCACATATCATATTCTCATTAGGGTTGAGCAAAAAGTCAAATAGTCAACGGTCAACTGTCAACAACCCTAATGAGAATCCACTGCCTCTGTCTCCCTGTCAACTGTGCATACACACCCGCATCCGCGTTCCGAGGAACACGAATGCAAACTGGATAAATCCAATCCCATAAGGTACACTAGGATCTGGCTTAAACCAAAGCCCGCTAGTGTAAACTGTCCGGACACTGTACGCGCACAAGTGCACGGATGTGACCGAACCCTGTCGCAAAACCATGCGACCTGTCGCAATACCATGCGACCTCTACTCTTTTGCCTAAAGGAGAAAAGCTTTCTGTGTGGGACTCTAAAGACTCGACACTACGCTGGCAGTGGGTTTAACCACAGACCGCAAGCGGCACTAGCTGTGCGTAACGGTCCCCAGGTAATGCCGACAAGAAGACCGACGAGGCGAAACCCATCTGAACTCCTACTGAGCCTGAATGTGACATTCTCCGTACAGTCCGGTCTGTTCGTCTGATACATCGCATGGCGGGCCTAGGGGGCGGTAAACGTCAGTCCCCCAATAGAGGTACAAGTCGTGCCGGAGCGAAGCCCAAAACACCCTGAGATAACACTGGAAACCTACCAGTATATCTCGTTTGCCCTGGCCAGGGACTACTCGTGTAATGGCTCTCCTAGACACAGCGCGATGTCAACCCCCAATACCGGGAGAGACGAATCCTGTCTAACCGTCACTGCCTCCAAGTGCTTCGGGACTGCACCCAACCACTACCTGTTTGGACGACTCCTTTGAGCCGTGGTAGGGTAGTGATCAAAGTACAGTGGGAACACACTCGAGGCGGAATGACAGTGTCAAGTCAGCGGACTAAGCTGTACTCATGTCACCTGGGAACTGATAACTGACGATAGGTATAATACCAACTAGTCAGTTCCCGACGAGTCATGTCCAGTGTACCCGTAACCTAACGAGCACCCGCATACTATCTCAAGTACGACGTACTGACGGCTGTGGGACAGACCGTCTCCCTTACTGGGATGAGAAGCGCATGCGCTGGTCTACTCCGGAGTATCGATGCCCTGTCTCGATAGTCCTGCGACCAGGGACCTGCATAAGGATGTGCTTATAGATTACCCAGCCCCACTAGTGTGACGGCCATCACATCGCTGGTAATCAAGCAAAGATCCTAAGGGCTCCACTAATGTGTATAGGCGATATACAAAAATAAACACATGTACACATTGAAGTAGAAACAAACCAGGTAGCATACTACTATTTTGAGCAAGATTGTATATACAAGGTGAATATCCTAAGCATCCATTAAGTAATATACAAACCAGTATGATACAGTAATGGCCTCTAGGGCATATACACTAACAATCTTCCACTTGCACTAAGGCCATGTACTGGCGTATCGAAGACCTATCATCTCGATCAGCCGCTCGAACTGAGTCTGGGGCAGGGCCTTGGTGAATGGATCTGCAGTGTTATCTTCTGAAGCGACTCTCCGGACCTCGATCTCCTGGCGATCCACGATCTCCCTGATCAGGTGATACCGCCTCAAGATGTGCCTGGATCTCTGATGGGACCTGGGTTCCTTCGCTAAAGCTATAGCCCCATTGTTGTCGCAATACAGAGGTATTGGATCAACAACGGACGGAACCACCTGAAGTTCTTTCAAGAACTTCCTCATCCAGACAGCTTCTTTTGCGGCATCAGATGCAGCGATGTATTCCGCTTCCATCGTCGAGTCTGCAACGGTTTCCTGTTTGGAACTCTTCCAACACACCGCCCCTCCATTGAGGGTAAAGACAAAGCCCGACATGGACTTGGAATCATCCTTGTCACTCTGGAAGCTGGAGTCAGCAAAGGCCTCGATCTGGAGGTCTTTTCCGCCATACACCAAGAACATCTCCTTAGTCCTTCTCATGTACTTGAGAATGTTCTTTACCGCTATCCAGTGTTTCTCCCCAGGGTTTGACTGATACCGGCTTACCACACTCAGTGCATAAGCTACATCCGGTCTGGTACACAACATCGCATACATTATAGAGCCTACCGCAGAAGCGTAGGGTATAATAGACATGCGATCCCTCTCCAAATCAGTCTTGGGAGACATCTCTTTAGAGAGGGTGATCCCGTGACAAGCCGGTAGGTTACCGCGCTTGGAATCTTCCATACTGAATCTCTTCAGTATGGTGTCGATGTACCTGGACTGAGAAAGTCCTAATATCCTCTTGGATCTGTCACGGTAGATCCGGATACCCAGAATGTACGAGGCATCACCCAGGTCTTTCATGGAGAACTTGTGTGACAAGAACCCCTTGACAGATTGTAGCATAGGAATGTCATTTCCTATTAAGAGAATGTCATCCACGTATAAAACGAGGAATACTACAGTTCTCGCTACAAATCTACTATAGATGCATGGTTCATCTGGATTTTTGATAAAGCCAAATTCTTTGACCGTCTCATCAAAGCAGATGTTCCAACTCCGCGATGCCTGCTTTAGTCCATAGATGGACTTAAGCAACTTGCACACCTTTCCGCTGCTCCCACTCTGAATGAAACCCTCTGGCTAGTCCATATAGACACACTCCTCTAAATTTCCATTTAGAAAAGCTGTCTTTACGTCCATTTGCCAGATCTCATAATCGTGGAAGGCAGCAATGGCAAGAAGGATCCGAATGGATTTCAGCATGGCTACTGGAGAAAAGGTTTCGTCGTAGTCCAAGCCAGGTCTTTGACGGAAACCTTTTGCTACCAGCCTAGCTTTATAGGTCTCAACCTGTCCATCTACACCAATCTTCCTTTTGAAGATCCACTTGCATCCTACGGGTTTTACCCCGTCTGGAGCAATGTCCAACGTCCATACCTTGTTAGTGTACATGGACTCCATTTCGGTCCGCATTGCATCCAGCCATTTCACTGAGTCAACGCTCTGAACGGCCTGCTGGAAGCTAGTAGGCTCATCATAATCTATGATGCAATCCTCTTTATCCCCGTCTATGAGAAAACCGTAGTATCTCTCGGGCGGATGAGTCTGCCTACTACTCCTACGGAGCGGCGTAGGAATGTCCTGTTCTTCCAAACCCTCTGGTTCCACTAAACTTTCAGTAATAGTCCGTGGTTCTGGAATTTCTTCCAGTTCTACTGTGCTCCCACTTATCTGGGTTTCCAAAAACTCAGTTTCCAAGAAGTAGGCATGACGAGAAACAAGAACTTTTTGTTCCTCTTCACAGTAGAAGAAATATCCTTTGGAGTTCTTCGGATACCCCACAAACTTGCACTGTACCGAGCGTGCCTCGAGCTTGTCCGCATGCTGCTTTTTGACAAAAGCTGGACATCCCCATGTCTTAATGTGCTTAAGATAGGGTCTCTTCCCACACCACATCTCATATGGTGTAGTAGGCACGGTCTTAGTAGGAACTCGGTTCAGAAGGTATGCTGCTGATTCTAGCGCATATCCTCAGAATGATCACGGTAACTCAGCGTTACTCATCATGGACCGCACCATATCCAATAGGGTGCGGTTCCGTCTCTCCGATACACCGTTATGTTGCGGGGTGTATGGAGGAGTAAGTTGAGAGAGAATTCCGTTCTCTTTTAAATAGTCCAGGAACTCGGCACTTAAGTATTCTCCACCTCGATCCGATCTTAGAATCTTAATACTTTTGCCGGTCTGTTTCTCTACTTCATTCTTATACTCCTGGAATTTTTCAAAGGCCTCGGACTTATGTTTCATCAAGAAGACATAACCGTACCTTGAGAAGTCATCCGTAAAAGTAATGAAGTAAGAATGTTCGCTTCGGGCATGTGTAGACATTGGACCGCACACGTCACTGTGTACGAGTCCCAAGAGCTCGCTCGCTCTTACTCCATGTCCAGTAAACGGAGTCTTTGTCATCTTTTCTTTGAGACGGGATTGACAAGTGGCATACGACTGATATTCGAACGCATTCAAATACCCTTCTGTATGTAACTTCGTCAACCTTCTCTCATTGATGTGACCCAATCTACAATGCCATAAGAAAGTCTGATTTATTTCTGGAGACTTTCTCTTGTGTGTATTCTGGACATTAAAAATCTGTGGTTGGTTTAACACGTATATACCATCACTCAATGTACCTGACCCAATCAAAACTTGATTAAGGTGAATGTTTACAACATTACTTACAAACGCAAATTCATAACCTTCTTTAGAAACTAAAGATACAGAAATGATATTACAAGTTGCGTTGGGTACAAAAAAGCAATTACGCAAAACCAAAACATGTCCATCTGAAATTCCCAGGTGATAGTCCCCCACGGCTTTAGCATCCATGCTAGCTCCGTTCGCAACTCTGAGGGTCATGTCGCCTGCCTTCAAAACCCTACGGTTTCTCAATGCCTGCAAAGAATTACAGATATGAGATCCTGATCCGGTATCCAATACCCAGGAAGTAGAGTTTATTGAAAGACCGTTTTCAATAACATACACACCTGAAGCTGAAGCTGCAACCTGCTTCAATTCCTGTGTTCTGGCCTTCCAGGCCCTGCAATCATTCTTCCAGTGTCCTTTCTTATGACAATAGAAGCATTCTTCCTTATCCACAAGCTTCCCCGCTATCTTTGTTGCTTTACCTTTTCCCTTCGTATCCACTTTACTAACACCGCCCCTTGGTTTGGCGGGGGCCTTCTTCTTCTTTCCCTTGGCTTTCGCCTTGGACCTAGAAGAAGATGATCCTCCTACAAACAAAGTGGATGTATCCCTACCTTTCTGTAGGGTGCCCTCTGCGCTCCTCAGCATGTTGAGGAGCTCTGAAAGTTCAACCTCTTTTTCTTGTAAGTTGAAGTTCAGTATAAACTGGGCGTAAGTGGAAGGAAGGGACTGGAGAACTATATCCGTATATAGCTCACTCTCCAATGTGATCCCTAGGTCAGCGAGCTCCTCAATGAAGCCGATCATCTTTAGCACGTGCTCGGCTACTGATGATCCGACGGCCATTCTTGTCGAAAATAACTTTTTCGACGCTTCGTATCTTGCGATACGAGATTGCTCTCCATACAGTTCTTTTGTATGAAGCAATATGGATTCCATGTCCATATTCTCGTGCCTCCTCTGATGTTCGTTGTCCATCGAGGCAAGCAGGAGGCATTTGGCCTTCGCGCTATCAATCTCCCAAGTCTTGCGGATTTCCTTATCCGCGACGCTGGAAGTTGGACCAGGGACAGGGGGAGCTTTGGTGGTAAGAAGATACCCCAGCTTGTCGTAAGTGATTGCTATCTTGACATTCCTGAGCCAATCTTTGTAGTTTGGCCCTGTCAGTTTGTTTTTATCTAGGAGTAACTTAAGTCCAGTCATGTTGATTGGTCGCTGCAATTAGGAGAGAGAAGAAGAAACACTCAGCATGATGCTCTTGCAAGTTTAGAGTGGTTTTTAGTTTGTCTAAACAGGATGGCTCCCACTGTTTCTCGAATCCCTCCTCAAACCATAAAGGAAGAATTAGTCAGTATCAATCCCACCGTACAATACTTGCTTAACCGTTCAGCCAGGCCGGTGTCGGTACTTCGAGGGAGGTTTTCCAACGCTTTCGCGAAGTTCCTTAATTAAAGAACCTCTTTTCCCTGGGGGTGTAGCCCCGCTAACACCTTTCTAGGCACCTACTAGGTTTATAGCATTGATCGTTAAGTGAGAAATTTCCCGAGGAGTAGCATATACTCACAGTAGGATCGGGATCCAAATATCATCGCGTGACGAAACTGAAGGAATCCTACCAGCATCATCACACTCCAAATGGTATGCAAATCTAGCAAGTTTCAGCACTTATGAAACTCCCGATGTGGATTTTTGCCCCATGCTCTTATGACCTTGACTTTGGCCAACAAATCATAAGTCACATGTCAAGTTCTGCCCGTCGTTCTCCAGGTTAATTTGAATCCACCCGCACCTACCCTTGACTTTGGCCAACAAGGCAGTACGACTGTTCCAAACCAACGCATCTATCTATGCTGCACATGAATACCCAATAGCTACCAATCACTGTGCCTTGACTTTGGCCAACAAACACAGCTTGAATACTATTGACTATTCATGTGAAACGACGGAGGGCTACGGATGGTTTTGGCAAAACCGTGAACGTAGTGAACTTGATTTGGTCGATGGAACGAGATAGCTTTTAAAAGGAGTGGCTCAAGCTCCGCATTTAAATGTTGTTTTGAAAAGAACCGAGTGGTTTTTCGAAAGTGTTCCAACGACTTTAACTTGGTTTATTATCTTGCATTAGTTCTTTTAATGCGTGATATTCTTGCATTAGTTCTTTTAATGCGTCCCATCATTTAATCCTACCATTGCAGAAAACAACCAAAATATGACGTATGCTTATGCCATTCGCATTCGCCACGGGGCCCCGTCATTACCCGTTAGGTTACTTAACTAACGACAGAGCGGGGGCTGGGCTAGCGCGTCTGTAAAACATAAGCAACGCCTAAATAATATCATATATAGATATACTGCAATGATAAACATTTCAGATCACAGATGAATACATTGGATATACTAGGAATCTGTAATTTGTACGAGCCTGTAACAAAAGACAGATTACACGGTCGCGGTGAATAGCCAAATACCCCACCCAAGACCCCTACGGGTGCGGCAAACTACCCGCCAAGTACCCGAAGCGTAGTAACCTCCCTCATCTCCATGAGTAGGCCACTCGACACTTCGGCATACCCGGTAGTTTATGCACCCCCTCCATGGGTCTATCCTAGGAGCAAAAACAGTAAAAAGAAATTATACAATGACGGCTACAACCCCGACCCGGTTGTGCGGCCATACAAATAATTATTACATCAATTTACAAATTTACATGAATTGAAAGAAAAGAAAACTCTCGTCTCACAACCCCCGGCTATTCACCCGCGACAATCCAACATATTCATATACACATTCCATCAACATTACAGATCACAGATTTGTATAACCCCCACTAATCGACATATAGCGATTAGTAGACGTTCAATACAAATATCACATTACAGAAAAACCCGTTAGCTCAAGTCTTTTAGAAGTTCGATCAAAAATACGGATTTTCGGGACCCCAAAATAAAATTTTCGTTCTGGAAAATCTGGGTTGAAAATATATATGCTAAAAATCCCAAAATACCCCCATAAAAACACTGCACCAAAAATTTACCTCGGCCGAGTCGACTCGGCCGCGGATCCGCGGCGGGAGCGTGCTCCCGCCGCGTTTCCGCGGCCCTTTAACTCGAACGTTGGACAATTTTTGGTGGGTGCTCACAGAAAAGCCTGAGCCGATTTTAGGTGTTAAAATAATCAACTTTTGAACAGTGGAAAAATCGACAGAAACTGCAAATTTTTGGGGTTTGTTTCGGGACTTTTTCGTTGATCGATCTTCTAGTTACTTGCTAACATGTTAGATAGAGTTTAACTAGGCTCTGATACCACTGTAAGTCCATGCTACCTCTCCCGGTACTTTCGGGAAAGCGGAATTTGGTAAAAAACAATTTTTACGGAGGTGGTAACATGGACCTATAACCCGGATCTTGGTTAAACATCTATCGAACACCTAACTATGAGTTTCTAGCTACTCGGTTAGGGGATTATACCTTGCTTGTCTTGAACTCCTTCGTCTTCAAAGCTCCGATGGTGGTCCGATGGCTTCTTCTCGTCGTCTCCGTACGCCGAAGATAGATCCACCTGAAAGCTCCAACCTTTAGCTCCTTCTTCGTTCTTTGAAGAAACTAGTTCACTTGGTTTGCTAAACCTAGTGAACTAGAATGAGTAGAGAAGAAATAGAATGGTATTTTATCTATGGTTCTTGATTCTCAACTCATGAGACAATAGAACCATAGGATCAAGAGAGGGAGCAAGAGGTTGAGGGTGAGAGCAAGAGGAGAGCTCAAGAACAAGAGAGAGAATGAGCAAGAAAGAATGAGGCTCTCTTTTGTCTTTCACCCTCTCATAATCCAAAGTGATCATAACTCATCATATCAAAAAAAGTCTTATGTGATGGTTGAAGCAACCATAACCATATCATTTCATGCACTCATTTTGCACAAATGAGCAAGCAAACAAAAGTCTTTGCCATGAAATGATGGCTATGGTTATCATGATGGTCAACTAGTCAAGCCTAGTCAACCGGTCAACAAGTCAACAAAAGTCAACAAGTCAACAAAGTCAACAAGTCAACAAAAGTCAACAAGTCAACAAAGTCAACAACCATATCACCATAATACTTAATTAATATAATAGTTAATCACAAATCATATTCTCATTAGGGTTGAGCAAAAAGTCAAATAGTCAACGGTCAACTGTCAACAACCCTAATGAGAATCCACTGCCTCTGTCTCCCTGTCAACTGTGCATACACACCCGCATCCGCGTTCCGAGGAACACGAATGCAAACTGGATAAATCCAATCCCATAAGGTACACTAGGATCTAGCTTAAACCAAAGCCCGCTAGTGTAAACTGTCCGGACACTGTACGCGCACAAGTGCACGGATGTGACCGAACCCTGTCGCAAAACCATGCGACCTGTCGCAATACCATGCGACCTCTACTCTTTTGCCTAAAGGCGAAAAGCTTTCTGTGTAGGACTCTAAAGACTCGACACTACGCTGGCAGTGGGTTTAACCACAGACCGCAAGCGGCACTAGCTGTGCGTAACGGTCCCCAGGTAATGCCGACAAGAAGACCGACGAGGCGAAACCCATCTGAACTCCTACTGAGCTTGAATGTGACATTCTCCGTACAGTCCGGTCTGTTCGTCTGATACATCGCATGGCGGGCCTAGGGGGCGGTAAACGTCAGTCCCCCAATAGCGGTACAAGTCGTGCCGGAGCGAAGCCCAAAACACCCTGAGATAACACTGGAAACCTACCAGTATATCTCGTTTGCCCTGGCCAGGGACTACTCGTGTAATGGCTCTCCTAGACACAGCGCGATGTCAACCCCCAATACCGGGAGAGATGAATCCTGTCTAACCGTCACTGCCTCCAAGTGCTTCGGGACTGCACCCAACCACTACCTGTTTGCACGACTCCTTTGAGCCGTGGTAGGGTAGTGATCAAAGTACAGTGGGAACACACTCGAGGCGGAATGACAGTGTCAAGTCAGCGGACTAAGCTGTACTCATGTCACCTGGGAACTGATAACTGACGATAGGTATAATACCAACTAGTCAGTTCCCGACGAGTCCTGTCCAGTGTACCCGTAACCTAACGAGCACCCGCATACTATCTCAAGTACGACGTACTGACGGCTGTGGGACAGACCGTCTCCCACACTGGGATGAGAAGCGCATGCGCTGGTCTACTCCGGAGTATCGATGCCCTGTCTCGATAGTCCTGCGACCAGGGACCTGCATAAGGATGTGCTTATAGATTACCCAGCCCCACTAGTGTGACGGCCATCACATCGCTGGTAATCAAGCAAAGATCCTAAGGGCTCCACTAATGTGTATAGGCGATATACAAAAATAAACACATGTACACATTGAAGTAGAAACAAACCAAGTAGCATACTACTATTTTGAGCAAGATTGTATATACAAGGTGAATATCCCAAGCATCCATTAAGTAATATACAAACCAGTATGATACAGTAATGGCCTCTAGGGCATATACACTAACATGTTTTTATCAAATCTTCCTTCAAACCCTAAAAGGAAAGACTATCCAGGATTAATTACACCCTACAATTTCACCAATTTTTCAGCCAGGCCAGTGTCGGTACTTTGAGGGAGGTTCCCCGCGCTTTCGCATGGACCTAATTAAAGTAAACCTCATTTTCCCATAGGCGTGACCCCGTTGACACCTTTCAAGACACCTACTTGATCGGCTAATTGTCCTATGTAAAACTCTCCCAGGAGTAACAATTACTCACAGTGGGTATCGGGATCCAACTATCTCATAGAAAGTATGCAATCTCATTGCAAATTTCAACACTTGAAATTCCCGATAATGTTCTGCCCCAAACAATTTATGACCTTGACAAGGTCAACAAACCATAGACCGTAAGTCAAGTTCAACCCGTCATTTCTTGATTGAATTAAACCCACACGTACGACCTTTGACAAGGTCAACAAGGCCGTACAACTACCTTAATCCAATCTGCATCATATGCATAAGCAGATAAATACTAGTCAGCTACCGCACACTATGCCTTGACAAGGTCAACAAACGCAGCACGAATACTAAGCAGGACTTATCTGAAATAACGGAGAGCTACGACAGGTTTTTCTGAAAACCTATTGCGTAATGAACTTGATATCGTTGTAGAATCGAGTGAATTTTGGAATGGAGTGATTTTGAGGCTTTCATTAGTTTTGCTAAAGAGGTCACTCCCGGTGAAGGGATCTCGGCTCTTTCCTTATGGAATAAGGTGCAGGATATATCATACATATCGCTATGCAAAGCAAAACTCTAAAAGCAATCAAAAGACAAACCGAGTGTTCTAGCATCTGCCAGTTTTGCTAAAGAGGTCACTCCCGGTGAAGGGATCTCGGCTCTTTCCTCATCGAATAAGGTGCAGGATATATCATATATATCGCTATGCAAAGTAAAAACTGTAGCTACCCATTTTGAAAGTTTGATTCTACAACATCTTTTAGGTTTCTTTTCTTTCATTAATCACATAAATGAAGTCCCATCATTTAAGTCACCTAAACATCACAGATAAATACGACGTACACTTATGCCATCCGCATTCGCCTCGATTTCCCCTCGTGCACCGTTAGGTTAGGTAACTAACGGCAGAGCGGGGCAGGGCTAGCGCGGGTGTAAAACATAAGTAACATCTATATAATATATCATATATACTATATACAGTATCTATCTCAACATATCAAATGATCACATCACAGATATCGCAGCAGAAGAATCAAATGAAATAATGGATATACTAGGAGGTCCGTGTTTTATTTTGAGCCTCTATAAAACACGGATTCCACGGTCGTGATGAATAGCCAAACCCATATCCCTAGACCCCTACTAGAGGGGCATGAAACCCTACCAATTCTAGAGTTAGGAGACCCGGACTCGACTCCTCGAGTTGGTCTCCCACTGTACCCTAGAACCCTGTTACTTGTGCTCCCCTCCTTGGGTCTACCTAATACGGAAAAGTAAATAATATATAATGGTGACATCATCCTCATCCCGGAAGTGCCTTAATAAAAGAATATTACATGCAAATGAATTTTACATGAATGAAAATAAAAACTCTCATCTCACATAAAAACCCCGGCTATTCAAAAACGCGACGATCCAATATAACATATCCAGCAACACATAACATCACATGTCATCAACGTAAGTAAATATGCGCATCCCAGTTGTCGTTGACATATAGCAACGAAACCGGCGATATCACATATTACACTTGCGGTCGCAGAAAAGAAAGTGTAAAACTACAATATTTGGAATCCACGATCTCTTTAGACATCGTAAATCCGAAATATCACATACTTCACATTTCATGCCTAACTATATGAATTCCACATATTATATCACATTCCAGAAAAATAGACAGTATTAAAATTTCCGATCGAATAATCAAATACCCAAGATTTCCTTAATAGCTCAACACTTGAGCGGAGTTTAAAAATTCCAGAATACATCACAGTACCAATGGTCCAGCCGTAGAAGGGTCAAGCCAACGCCTCACACGTGGCAACGCCGTACTGCCCCAAACCCTAAGGTTTAGAGGCGGTTCAGACGGTCACATAATCGAGTTAAGGTTTGTGTTCTTCTAGAGGGTCCATCGCGTTACTTGCACGTTTTTCCGAAAGATTTAAACTCAAGAAAAATTCAACACTTGAATGTTTTTCGTGCCGAGGAAAAAAAGGGTTAATGATATCCGTTCGAACATTTTAATACTTTCTAAATTATCTGGAAAACAGAACGAAATTAAATTTTCCGATCGAATCAACGAATTCAAAATAATCCCCAGAACACTCAACACTTGAATCAGATTAAAAATACCCAGAATCATGTACTATCACCTACGGATGTACCCTGAAGACACGTGTCCACACAACCAAAGTTCGACCGCGGAACCGCCGCGGCAAGCAGGTTCCTGCCACGGTTCCGCGGCGACTTCATGGTAATTTGGGCTCGTATTTCATGGCAATCCTTAGAATTCCCTGCTGATTTTTTTGAGTATTTTTAATGCAGAAAAAATCACATTTTAAAAAAAATTTCCAGAGAGGGGGTCTAGTTCGATATATCGGGGTTCGATCGGAGTTTTAACTTCGTAAACACGTCGCCTAATGCTCTAGCTAGGCTCTGATACCACTGTAGGGTTCCTAGGCATTCTAACAAGGTTCTACAAGGCATCAACCATGCCCGATTATAATTTTAGCCGTGCCGAACAACCCTAAACAAGATCTTTGCTAGATTATTAGGGTTTCACATGCAAGTAAATACCATTTACAACTAAGTGAATACGAAATACAACCTTTGTAGATCGGTCCTTCACTTCAAAAGCTCCTTGTTGAGTCCCTTCGCTACGATCATGGTCATCCCGGGCTCTTGCATGGCTTCACAAGGAAGAATGGCGTCCTTGCTTGAAGTCTTCGAGGCCGAAGATGATCTACGTCGAGAGAATACGAACTCAAGCTTCTTCTTCACTAAGTAGAGAATTAGTGAAGCAAACACCCTAAACTAAAGTGCTAGTCTAGTAGAGGATGAGGAAATAGGAAGTAGGTACACCTTAGAATTATTTATCTCACATTTATTTCTCACTTAATCAAAACCTAGAAAGCTATTTAGCTCAAGGAAGAAGATGAACAAATAATGAGATGAGAATAATGATCAAGTAAGTGAGCTAAACATGGGTGAGTAAGTATCATATACTAACTCATGTAGAGACATAACCATGGCTAATTCTAATGGTTGGGTTAACTAAATATCTCAAGCAAAACAAATTGAGTTGAATTTGTCAAAGCACTAAAAAGCTTCTGCAAGCTTCATGCACTTAACAAAAATCAACCAATTTAGATTTACTTTAAATATAAAAAACCCTCCACTAAAATTAGAATGGTGTATGTCTTATACACCCATGTTATATGTATCAACAACCATACAAAAAGAAAACACATTTTAATATATATCACATATATATTAAAGTTGTGCACATGTGAGAAAAATGCTTAAGTGAACAAATGTTAGTTAATGTAAATTAGTATATCAAATATACAATTATACATTAAATTATTAAATCAACACTTGACTTACTTTAAATATAAAAACCCCTCCACTAAAATTAGAATGGTGTATGTCTTATACACCCATGTTATATGTATCAACAACCATGATACAAAAAGAAAACACATTTTAATATATATCACATATATATATTAAAGTTGTGCACATGTGAGAAAAATCCTTAAGTGAGCAAATGTTAGTTAATGTAAATTAGTATATCAAATATACAATTATACACTAAATTATTAAATCAATACTTGACTTAATAATCCGGTTATATCTCATATAACCGAGTAATATCCAATGTATCGACTTATCAAATCAACCCTTGATTCGATAACCCGGCTATATCACATATAACCGACCGATACAGTAAGTCGCGAGAATAGAATACGGTATCACATACATATATTATTCTCGGTCGTGCACATATCACATATGCGCTCCTATTTCGTTTTGCCTGAACCAGTAAAACCTCTATGTAGGACTCTAAAGACTCGTCAATACGCCGGCAGTAGGTGATGATCACATTAAGCACCCACAAGCCGTCAGCGGTACTAGCTGGACGTAACGGCTACCCGGGTATTGAGAGATCAGAAGATCAACAAGCAAGCCCGCTCCAACTCCTGTAAAAGCCTGACGGTAACACTTCCCGTACAGTCCGGTCTCCTCGTCTGATATGTCGCACATCATGTCTAGGGGTGGTAAACGTCAGACCCCAATAACCGATAAGTCGTGCCGATGTGAGGCTCATAACGGGTCGAGAAACTACTGGTAACACTTACCAGTAAATCTCTAAATCAGCCCTGGCCAGGAACTTCCCTGTTATGGCCAATCGAGCGCAGCGCAACATCAACCCCCAATACCGGGAGAGACAAAACCCCTCCTATCGCTCATTGCCTCCATGTAACTCGGGACTGTACCCAAAAACCACCGTTTTGCACGCCTTCTTGGACGTGGTAAGGTGGAAATCAAAGCACAGTAGAAATCACATAAGACTCTATGACGATCTCGGGTCTACAGACTAACCTGCACAAGTGTCACCAGAGAACTGCCATCTGACGTGAGGTATAATACCATCTGGGAGTTCTCGGCGAGTCCGTCCAGTGTACCCAGTCTCCACTGAGCACCCGTATACCATCTCTGATGTCAAACACCAATGGATATGGGATCATTCATCGCCCATCTCATGCGTCGAGAAGCGTATACGCTAGTCTACTCTGGTATATCGATGCCCTGTCTCGATACACCTACGACTAGGAACATTAAAGGATGTAGTTATAGACTACCATGGCCCTACTAGTATGATCTGCATCATTGTCCTGGTAGTCAAGTACACATCCTAAGGGCTTTACCAACACCTAACTATAAGACAGTATCAAGAGACAAGTATACATGTTAAGACAAAGAGCAACCAGATAGCATACTATCATATCGAGCAAGAAAGTCCTCTCTATATATGTACAAGCATCCAATATAATATACATCATCTGTACAATACTGGCCTCTAGGGCATATATACAACTAACAGCACCCACTTCTTCGGCTCCCTGAAACTCAAGAGATTGGTCCCGCTTAAACCTATGTTTACTAGGGTCCTTAGAGTATTTATAGAACTTGAGGGGGGTTTATGTAAAAATACTTTTGTATAATTTTCAAAATACACCCCAAGTATTTAATTATCGTCTTTAGAATTGTCATAAATGTAGATTTTATATTTGTGATATTCCTAGTGAAAATAACCTAATTTCATAATATAGGGTTTTTTAATTGTAATATTGAACTTGTATGGAATTCATGGTATTTTAATATAAAGTGATTCTTGGAATATTAAAAAATTGAAATATTTATATTATCACAAAATAGATATTTTAATGATACATATATATATATATATATAAATAATTTTAATATATATTATATTTCTAGAAATCTCATTTTCTTAAGATATTAGTATTTTAAATCTCTCGAGACCGAATGCTCCTTGCGGAGGTATGCATCTCGCACTACTAAACCCAGGGATGTGCGATAATCCGCACCATCCCAGTCGGGTTCCCCAAAATGGGTTGTAGCGGCGCTTTGCAAAGATTTGAGTAAAATACTAATCTTTTAGAAAACCGTTTTAATAGTAATGGTATTTATTTGAAATGTTTCGTTTTTCCGTATTCTATATTCCCGAAAGGTATTGTGCTATGTTGCATATGAGTGTGTGAGGAGATAGGTCATTACCTCGTGATCTAATTAAAGGTATAGTAAGTTTGTGATGTTTAAATGTCGAAAATGAAATTATATTGTATTTTAATGAAAAGGTACGGTAAAATGGAAATAGCAATTTCTTTTGATATGGAACTTGTTCAATATGATTAGTTAGTGTTTAATAGTCAACATGTAATAGTTTAACAAGATTGGATTAAAGGAAAAGTGAGATTTTTGGAAGAACCGAATCGGAAATCGGATTTGCTTCGATTCCGTCGGGTTTTAGAATTTTGTATTTTCAGAAAGAGTAGAGAAGGGGGGAGGTGGGACTTACGGGTTTATCTTAAAGAGGAGAAGGAGAAGGTGTGGACGTTGTTTCCGGTGCGCCGTTTCGTCGCCGGAAAATTCGCTGGAGCTTCGCCTCTTTGCTCACTTCAAATGCACGCTAGGGTTCTAGGAAGTTTCTTACGAGTTTGATCAAGATTTAAGGGTGAGGGGGTAGTGTTTAGGTGTTGTATTTATAGGGTTAGGCTAGGGTTAGGGTTGACAAAAGGTTTAATTGAAAAAATGTAATAAAATATATTAAAATGTATTAAAAGTGGAGTAATTGGGGTTTTATGAATGCTCTGTTACTGGTCTAAGTAATTAGAGTGTGCAGGTGTACAGGGGATCCCAAAAGGCACACTTCACTTGTTGGTGACTCGCCGGAATTGGCAACTCCGACCGGCGGCGGCGGCCCGAGTCGGCCGGTCCGCCGACCGAATTGGCCGATTCCGGCCGAGTCAGGCAGCCGGAATCGCCCTCGACGCATGGTGATCCCTCTGGTATTGTTACTTTTTCTAGTGTAGTGGGGTTTTTTTTGTGAGATATGCACGTGTAAACTGTTGGTATTCTAAAAATCCAAAATAAAACAATATTAAAAATAATGTGGGGTATGGGATTTGAACTCTGGTGCTTTGTAACAGCAGTACAAGGTCTTACCAATGAGCTACAAGCTCCTTCTTTCTATTAAAAAGCAAAACAAACTTATATCTTGTGCTCAGGCAAAAATACCCCTTTCTGTATTTTTTGAAAATTTTGTACAGAAAGTTGTATAAGAAATTTAGGGTTGTTACAACAAGAACCGTGTCGGATAACGTAACGCGCGTAGTCGAAACACTAGAGAACAAGCAAAGTGATCCCAGATTTTACTACATAAACAATTCATAAAAGTTGCAAGTTCCACAAGACCACACACAACCCTAGAGATCCCTACCCCAAAACACAACTCCAAACACCCCACTCTAGCTGCAAATTGCGGCCAGAACCAATTAATTTGCGGCCCGTAAGAAATGGAATGGGCTCAGGTTTTTATGGTGGGTTCTAGGTCACTACACAAGGTTACTGTGATGGGAACTTTTCCAACAAACATCTGGTTTGATAGCAGATCATCCGAGACCCAAAACTACACTAAAAATATGATATTTGCATGAAAACGATAACTTTAGTGTTCCAAACTGAAACTTATAAGCTACAAACATTAAAAAGACCTACTTAACAGATAGAAATCATTACCTAACCACACAAGCTCAAAGATCCTAACTTTCCAAGCTCCAAGGGATCCTAGAAGCAAAACAACACTTGAAAAGTGATTTGGGTGAGATTTGATGAAGTTTAGTGAGGGATTAGTGAAGGAAATGATAAGGTTTCATTTTGAGGGTTGAGGAATGAAGAAAATGATTGAGAAAGAGATAGAGTGAGAGAGAATGAGAGGGTGAGATGATAAAGATGAGAGGGGGTGAGTGTAGGGTGAGTGCACCCTTACACTTACTCTCTCCCTCTCCTCAATTAATGCAACATTAAAGCCTTCATTAATGCAAGCATGACTCTCCTCATGAGCCACCTTACCACTTCCCTCCATTCCAAAACCCAAGGAAAATATCTCCCACAAATATCAAGAGTTTAGGTTAAAGCAAAGCAATGATGGATTAACTTAAGGTTGTCATGGTCACTAACGAGATTAACACAAACAAACCCTCACATTAACGTGCACACATGTGTGCAAGCCAAAACAAATAATAATAAAATTATTAATTAATTGTTATAAAATGTGAGGAACACAAATTAGTAAACTTTTTACCAAAAACCTGTATTATCGCTTAATTAACACTAATCACATTCTAAGGTGTTACATGGACTCATCCTTGTCACTCTGGAAGCTGGAGTCAGCAAAGGCCTCGATTTGGAGGTCCTTTCCGCCATACACCAAGAATATCTCTTTAGTCCTTCTCAGGTACTTGAGAATGTTCTTTACTGCTATCCAGTGTTTCTCCTCTAGGTTTGACTGATACCGGCTTACAACAATCAATGCGTATGCTACATCTGGTCCGGTACACAACATCGAATACATTATAGAGCCTACTGCAGAAGCGTAGGGTATAGATAGCATGCGAGCCCTTTCCAAATCAGTCTTTGGAGACATCTCTTTGGAAAGGGTGATTCCGTGAAAAGCCGGTAGATTACCGCGCTTTGAATCTTCCATACTGAATCTTTTCAGTATGGTGTCGATGTACCTTGACTGTGAAAGTCCTACTATCCGTTTAGATCTATCACGATAGATCTGGATCCGCAGAATGTAGGAGGCATCACCCAGGTCCTTCATGGAGAACCTCTGTGACAAGAATTCTTTGACTGATTGTAGTATAGGAATGTCATTTCCTATCAAGATAATGTCATCCACGTACAAGACGAGGAATGCCACATTTCTCCCTACAATCTTACTATATATGCATGGTTCATCTGGATTTTTGATAAAGTCAAATTCTTTAACAGTATCATCAAAACAGATGTTCCAACTCCGCGATGCCTTCTTTAGTCTATAAATGGACTTAACCAACTTGCACACTTTACTGCTGCTCTCACTCTGAATGAAACCCTCTGGCTGATCTATATAAATGCACTCTTCCAAATTTCCATTTAGAAAAGCTTTCTTTACGTCCATCTGCCGATCTCATAATCGTGGAAGGCAGCAATGGTAAGAAGGATCCGAATGGATTTGAGTATAGCCACTGAAGAAAAGGTTTCATCATAGTCTAAACCAGGTCTTTGATGAAAATCTTTTGCAACAAGTCTAGCCTTATAGGTTTCAACCTGTCCATCTACACCAATCTTCTTTCTGAAGATCCATTTGCAGCCTATGGGTTTTGCCCCTTCTGGAGAAACGTCCAAAGTCCATACTTTGTTGGTGTACATGAACTCCATCCCGGTCCGCATTGCATCCAGTCATTTTACCGAGTCGCTGCTCTGAATGGCTTGCTGGAAGCTAGTAGGCTCATCATTGTCAATGATGCAATCCTCTCGATCTCCATATATAAGAAAACCGTAGTATCTCTCGGGAGGATGAGACTGCCTACTACTTCTGTGGAGTGGTGCTGGAATGTCCGGTTCTCCTGAAACCTCTAGTTCTACCAAGCTTTCAGTAATAGCTTGTGGTTCTGGAATTTCTTCCAGTTCTATTATGCTCTCACTTTTCTGATTTTCTAAAAATTCAGATTCCAAGAAGTGGGCATGACGAGAAACAAGGACCTTTTGTTCCTCTGCACAATAGAAATAATACCCTCTAGAGTTCTTTGGGTATCCCATAAACTTACACAGTACTGAGCGTGCCTCGAGTTTGTCCGCATGCTGCTTTTTAACAAAAGCCGGACATCCCCATGTCTTAAGGTACTTAAGATAGGGTTTCTTCCCACTCCACATCTGATATGGTGTGGTAGGTACAGTCTTAGTAGGAACCTTATTTAGAAGATATACAGCTGATTCTAGTACATAACCCCAGAAGGATCACGGCAACTCAGCGTTACTCATCATAGAACGAACCAAATCCAATAGGGTTCGATTTTTCCTTTCCGATACACCATTGTGTTATGGCGTGTATGGAGGAGTAAGCTGAGAGAGAATTCCATTCTCTTTTAAGTAATCCAGAAACTCGGCACTCAAGTATTCACCACCTCGATCAGATCTCAATGTCTTGATAATTTTGCCTGTTTGTTTTTCCACTTCATTCATGTATTCCCGGAATTTCTCAAAGGCCTCGGATTTATACTTCATCAAGAAGACATGTCCATACCTAGAGAAATCATTCGTAAAAGTAATGAAATAGGAATAACCACTTCGTGCATGTGTAGACATTGGACTACACACATCGCTGTGTATGAGTCCCAAGAGCTCGCTCGCTCTTACTCCGTGTCCAGTGAATGGAATCTTTGTCATCTTTTCCATGAGACAAGATTGACAAGTTGCATAAGACTGATATTCGAAAGGACCCAAATATCCCTCTCTATGTAGCTTCGTCAACCGTGTTTCATTGATGTGACCCAGTCTATAATGTCATAAAAAAGCCTGATTTAGTTCCAGAGACTTTCTTTTAAGTGTGTTCTGGACACTGAAAACCTGAGCTTGATTTAATACGTATATACTGTTATATAATGTACCTGACCCAATCAAAGTTTGATTTAGGTGGATATGGACCACATCACTTACAAATGTAAAATCATATCCTTCCTTAGAAAGTAAGAATACAGATATGATGTTACAAGCTAGACTAGGTATATACAAACAGTTACGTAGAATCAATATCTGCCTACTTGTCAATCTAAGGTGATATTCCCCTATAAATTCAGCGTCCACGCTCATTCCGTTAGTAACTCTGAGAGTCATATCAGCTAACCTGATAACTTAAGGTTTCTCAAAGCCTGTAATGAATTACAGATATGAGATCCTGATCCGGTATCTAGTACCCAGAAAGTAGAGTTAATTGACATACAGTTTTCTATTACAAACACACCTGAAGTCGAAGACACAACATGCTTCGGATCCTGAATTCTGGCTTTCAAAGCCCTGTAATCCCTCTGCCAATGCTCTTTCCCTTAACAATAGGAATATCCCTCCTTCCCTACTGTTAGCCCAGAAACTTTTGCCATTTCCTGTCCTTCTACCTTACTGACAACACATATCGGCTTTGTGGAGGTCTTCTTCTTTTCACCTTTTGCTTTCGCCTTGGATGCAGAAGAGGAAGATTCCCCAATAAGCTGAGTGGGTGTCATCCTGGTTTCCTTCAGGGTGCCCTCAACTGGAAGTATAACTTTCTTCCCCTGGGCAAAAGTAGATGTTAGGGACTATTGAAACAAGTCAGCATATGACCTGTTTCCCCAACGTGGTCTCCAGGTCCGTGAGCTCATCAATGTAGCCAGTCATCGTAAGGACGTTGTCCCCTACAAATGACCCGATAGCCAACCTCGCTTGAAGCAATTCTTTCGAGGTCTCATATCTTGCGATACGAGATTGCTCTCCATATAAATCTTTGTTATGGAGAAAGATGGAAGCTAAGTCCATCTTCTCATGCTGCCTTTGGTTTACACCATCCACTGAGGCCAACATGAGGCACTTGGCATTCGCACTGTCTTTTTCTGATGTCTTATGGATATCAATATCCATGACAGTGGAAACTGAACCTGAGACGGTGGGGTTTTGAGTAGTAAAGAGGTGTCCCATCTTGTCATAGGCAATGGACATCTGGACAGACCTTTGCCAGTTATTATACTCAGATTCAGTCATTTTATTATCTAGATGTAACCTATGTCTGGTCACGGGGTCGCTGCAGGAGAGAGAGAAGAAAACACTTAGCATGATGCTCTTACAAGTTTAGATTGGTTTTTAATTTATCTAAACAGGATGGCTCCCACTGTTTCTCGAATCCTTCCTCAAACCATAAAAAAAGAATTAATCAGGATTAATCTCACCGTATAATACTTACTTAACCGTTTAGCTAGGCTAGTGTCGGTACTTCGAGGGAGGTTTTAAGACGCTTTCGCGAAGTTCCTTAATTAAATAACCTCTTTTCCCTGGAGGCGTAGCCCCGCTAACACTGTTCTAGACACCTACTTGGTTTATAGCACTGATCGTTAAGTGAAGAATGTCCCGAGGAGTAGCGGATACTCACAGTAAAATCAAGATCCGAATATCATTGTGTGATAACCCTGAAGGAATCCTACCAACATTATCACACTCCAAATGGTATGCAGCACTAGCAAGTTTCAGTTTCTTTAGAAACCCCCGATGTGGATTTTTGCCCCATGCTCTTATGACCTTGACGAAGGCCAACAAATCATAAGTCATATGTCAAGTTCTACCCATCATTGTCCAGGTTAATTTGAACCCACCCGTATATGCCCTTGATGAAGGCCAACAAAGTATTACGACTGTCCCAAACCAACGCATCTATCTATGCTACATATGAACACCCGGTAGCTACCAATCACTATACCTTAACAAAGGCCAACAAACATAGCTTGAATACTACTAACTATTCATATGAAATGATGGAGGGCTACGAATGGTTTTGGCGAAACCGTGAACGTAATGAACTTGATATAATCGAAGGAAGCTGATAGCTTTTAAAAGGAGTGGTTAAAGCTCCGCATTTAAAAGTCTATTGTTTTAAAATAACCGAGTGGTTTTAAAATTTGTTCTAACGATTCAGCTTTGGTTTATTTACTTTGCATTAATACAATGCACTCCCATCAATTAACCTACCATTGCAGAAAACAACTAAAATACAACGTACGCTTATGCCATCCGCATTCGTCACGGGTCCCATCATCACCCGTTAGGTTACTTAACTAACGACAGAGCGGGGGCTGGACTAGTGCGGATGCAAAACATAAGCAACGCCTATTATATAATACATATATAATAATATCCATTCGTCAGACGCAATGATAGGCATTCCAGATCACAGATGATCACATTGGATAAACTAGGAATTTCCCATTTTGTTTGAGCCTGTAAGGAAAGACGGATTCCATGGTCGTGATAAATAGCCAAATCCCACCCTAGACCCCTATGGGTGCGGCAAACTACCCGCCAAATACCCGAAGTGAAGCAACCTCCCTCAACAAAGTGAGTAGTCCACTCGGCACTTCAAAGTATCCGATAGTTTGTGCACCCCACCTTGGGTCTATCCTAGGAGCAAAAACAGTAAAAGAAATAATACAGCGGTGGCTACAACCTCAACCCGGACGTGCCCCGTAAAAATAATATTACATCACATTACAAATTTACATCGAATGAAAGAATGAAAACCCTCATCTCACATCCCCGACTATTCATCCACGACGATCCAACAAGTTCATATACACAAACCATCACAACAGGATCATAGATATGTGCAACCCCGACTAATCGACGTATAATAATTAGTCGACGTTTCCAAACACATATATCAAACACAGAAGATCCGATTAGCTAAAGTACTTAGAATTTCGATCGATTACCACATTTGAATCTACCCCAAGTACAACATAGTATTTAAAAGATTCTGGGTAGAAACGAAGTATCAGAAAAATCACAAAACACCAAGATAGACAATCTGCAGGAAAAACGAGTCGACTCAAAGTTGACTCGGCAGCGGATCCATGGCGAAACGCATGGTTTCGCCGCGCTTCCACGGTAGTCTAACCGAGTTACGATTTCGTTTTTCTTGGGTGTCCTTCAAAAAGCCTGCACGTATTTTTAAGGTCCCTGAAAACATTTTTGGACTAGTTTTGAAAAACGACAGAAACTGTGCAGTTTTGACGCATTTTTGCGATTTTTCCAGCGATTGAATTTCTAACACTTTGCTAACTAGCTAGTTAATGTTTTATAGGCTCTGATACCACTGTAAGCCAATTTCGCACACCCCGAGATTCGTGGGGAGGTGGAAATTTCAAATAATGGTAATGCAACACCGGCTATTACACCATGATCTTACTAAAGCCTTAAGTAGCTAGACTAACTTGAGGATTTATCTACTATGGTAGATTCTTATACCTAGTAGATCAAGTCCTTCGGGTCTTCTAGCGGTCCTCTTCAAGGCTCCTCGGTGATCGAATCGAGCTTGCACCGTCGGTCTTCTCTTGTCAAAGATGATCTACCATGAAGGTTTATGCTCCAAGCTTCAACCTCCAAGTGAGGTAACTAGGGTAGAAGGTTTGCTAAGTCAACTAGCCTAGGAGATATAGAATGTGTTAATAGATTGTTTGTCTCACTAAACTCTTGGCTCACAACACATGTGAATGTTAGAGTTTAGTATTGAGGAAGAAGATGATGGAGGAGACCTAGAGAGCTCAAGAGAGGGGAGCAACTCAAGAAATATCAAGTGGAGAAAATGAAGCATCAAGAAGCAAGTGTAGAGAATGGCTCACATAAATAATCCCCCATCTCACTTATTGAGCCATGGCTAGAAAAACTATAAAATATATGTGCCATACCTCAATAGTGAATCAAAACACATATTTTAATCCATGAGCCACTCCCTCACCATGCCAAGCCTATCTCCTCCATTTCCACATCATTAATCCATTTAACAAAATGGATAAATCCAATAATGATGTGTGACCATCTAGAAGCATACCTTGACAAATTACAAGAATGCCCCTTATACCGTATATACATAGATGTATCCGCATTCTGAAAAACACGGATACCCTGAGACGATAATAATCCAATAATACAATACTAGGATCCGGCTTAAACTAAAGCCCACTGGTACTGTCTGCCTGATCATCATCAATGTACAAGTACACATACGTGATCGAAGCCCAGGTCGTAAAACCATACGACGTCTACATCAATTGCCTAAAATAGGGAAACCCTCTGTGTGGGAATCTAAAGACTCAACACTACGCTGGCAGTGGGTTTAACCACAAGCTGCAAGCGGTACTAGCTGTACGTAACGGTCCCCAGGTAGATATCGATAAGAAGGCCGATGAGGAAAATCCATTCGAACTCCTTCTGACCCTGAATGTGACAATCTCCGTATAGTCTAGTCTGTTCGTCTAAGAGTATCGCATATCGGGCCTAGAGGGGCGGTAATCGCCAGACCCCTAATAGCACAATAAGTCGTGCCGGAGTGTAGCCTAAAACACCCTAAGAAACTACTGGAATACCTACCAGTAAATCTTGCTTGCCCTGGCCAGGGACTTTGTGTAATGGTTCTCCGAACACTGCACGATATCAACCCCTAATACCGAGAGAGACGAATCCTGTCTAACCGCCACTGCCTCCAAGTGCTTTGGGACTGCACCCAACTACTAGCTGTTTGCACGACTCCTTTGATCCATTGTAGGGTATTAATAAAAGTACAGTGGGAACACTCTCGAAGCGAAGTAGCAGTGTCAAGTCGACGGACTAAGCTGTACTCATGTCACCTGAGAACCGCTACCCGACGATAGGTATAATACCAACCAACAGTTCCCAACGAGTCATGTCCAGTATACTCGTAACCTAATGAGCACCTGCATACTGTCTCTAGAACGATGTACTAATGGCTGTGTGACAGACCATCTCCCCTGCTGGGATGAGAAGCGTATACACTAGTATATTCCGGAGTATCGATGTCCCATCTCGATAATCCTACGACTAGGGATCTGTATAAGGATGTGGTTGTAGATTAGCCAGCCCCCACTAGTGTGACAGCCGTCACAATGCTGGTAATCAAGCAAAGATCCTAAAGGCTCTACTAATATGTATAAGCGATATGTTAAAAGAAACACATGCACATATTGAAGTAGAAACAAACCAAGTAGCATACTACCATTTTGAGCAAGACTGTCAATACAAATGTGAATATCCCAAGCTTCCATTAAATAATATACAAACCAGTATGGTACAATAATGGCCTCTAGGGCATATACACTAACAGTATTAACCATGGTTAGTGCATCATGACATATTGTAATTTTGTTGCATGCATGGTTCCATTTTTTATTTGTTGCACTTAGGTTTTTAAAAAGAAAAAGAAAAGATTTTTGGGTAAGTAGGGGACAAAGGTGACATGGAGGGGAACAAGAGGGCATGGGCATGAAAGAGAGTGAGAGTGAGAAAGAGAGAGGGGGGTAATTCTTGACCATGGCACCATTCCTTCATTCTTCACTTCATTATTTCTTCAACTCCTCCAACATTTTCATCCCCTCCTTCTTCCTCCACCTCACTACCCATAGGAATTATCTCCAAAACCCCATCAAAACCCCATCAAAACCCATATCTTCCTTCACAAAAAATGTGCACCACCACATCCTACATCCCATAGCAAGTTCAAGTTTATATTTTGAGGAACTTCAACCATCTTAGAATTTTTTTCAGTTGCTCCAAGAGATATAACTTTCACTTTTCATCATTTAGTTTCTTCATCTCCTAGTTAAGTTTAGAGTTCTTTTAAGCAAGTTTAGCGACCTTGGAAATTTCTACGATGCTTTTAGTAGATGGTTTGAGTAGTAGAGATGTAATTGAGGTTTAGTTAGTGACCCCCATGCCATTAGTGATGATATTCTGGCTAAACTTGAGATTAGAACCCCAATACACGAACTTAGAATTTTCCAAATGTCGGTTTTTGACAGTTTGTGATGTTTATATGGAATCTGGTATCTCTCAAGAGCTCTGAAAAATAAGTTGCCATCGTAGTGAGATGTGCAGGCCACATAGAATTTTCCTTAGAAACCGGAGCCCCTACCTCCATTTCCAGGCCGCAGATTTAATCATAACGGCCGCAAATTGCGGCCTGACCTGTGTGATAGGGTGTGATTTTGGGTGCATCGCTTTGTTATGTGATATGTAGACCTAAACTATATGCAAAATCTCCTAATTTGACCTAAGGTAGAATCTGGGAGTGTTTTCCCATGTTGCTGATTTTGAATGCCCGATTCGTGAAAACTTGGTTTTGGTATTTAAGTTTGGACTTGGTCGTTGGACGTTTGGACGTCAACGCAGAGGGCTATTTGGTTGTTCTTGCATGCGTGGGCTATAGGTTCTAACCTATGAGCACTTCGTGTGCCGTATCGGTTTTCGGACTTGATTTTAATATCGTTACGATGTGTATTGATTGTAGGTACCTTCGCGTGTACTTCCGAGACGACAAAGGAGATCAAGAAGTTCATCGACTTCGACTAAGCAAGAATATTGCAGGTGAGTATATCTATATTTATGGGGGAAGTCGGGTGGATGGCATATAACACCCCCGTAACCATAATAAAGGAGAATCGATATATAGAATATATTTTGGAGAAACCTATGATATGAACTTACAGATATGATCAAAAGATTTAGTATGAGATGATATTATAAATAAAAGATGACTCGGATTGATATATTGATATGATGAAATGAGGATGTGAAGCGATATGTATGTATATATATATATATATATATATATAATTGAACAGAGGACAAGTACAAGATGATATATATTGATATGAGGATATGATGAAACAAGATAACATGAGCAGATATGCTTGATATGAAGATGTGAGGCGATGTGAATACATAATTACATATGCCAAGATATGTTATGAGATCGATGACATATGATATGAGGTTGATATAGATACGAGACCATAGATTCGTACCCATGGTTATGTATAAGGCAATAGATCCTTATTCTGATTTGATGACACCGTACGATGGATTATACCGTACGCGATAGGATACCGAATGATTGATCCGCACTCTCGACTTGAGGATGATGTATGAGGATTATATCACATCTGATACTATGAGGCTGGATCGCCGACTTATGGATTTATCTTGATTCGGAAAATCATTGCTGCTAAACACCTTAGTGGATAATGGGTTATATTTGATGTATCCAGGGGTAGTTACATATCTTATTACCGTTCATGTTATGCTGTATTATTTCCCGTGACATACGTACTATGTTCCCAGCACTTACCTGTATATGGCTTTGTCTACTAGTACACTTGCACTATTACCGATGGTGCACATGATACAGTTACATAGATTTTCCGGCTCACACATTCATCATCGGTAATAACCATGCTACTTACACAGTAGAACTGCTATATCATGGTATTATTCTTAACTGTAAAGTAAAATCATTGTTTAGTAATTATCACATGACATGCTTACATGATAATACTTGAGATGCTAACAGTATTGTTCTATGTTTGCATATACTGTACTTTATGGTTACATGCATTGCGATGCTGTTTTCATGAGATCTCTTGATTTGAGAACAGAGGTTATATTTCAAAGAAAAGTATGAATTATTTTAAAAACGCGGTTTCTCGTGATGTGATATTTCGTGTCCACCATGACTTTTCTCGGTTCTGAGCTATGTGATACCCGATTCGAGGAGTGAGGAGGAACCGTCTGCGGGTACATGGTGGACCCGGTAAGGTACCCTGTGGCAAGAATATCATGGAGTAGATGATGAGCCAGGCAGGGGATGCACTACCTACCGATGATAGTTAGGCTCAGCGGTTATCCGGAGGATACCGACCTGAGTCGTGAGATCAGATGGATATGATGGTCGATCCGATGATGCGGCGCCTGAGATATGAGGATTTACGTATCGATGCTGGACAACAGTTTTCATGATATTTTCGAGTGTCGATGCTGGACACTTAGGTTTCATGATGATTGATGTGTCGTTGATGGACACAGGTTGGATATTCACATACATATATGCCTATGACTCAGATGACTTGACACATCTACTGATACTAGCATGACATCATTATTATGCACATATCTATACATGATCACCCTAGATACCATAGTATTACCTTCATGTTACAGTAGTACTTAAGGATCGTTGTTCATTCGATTTCTACCTGCTGATATTTTCTACTCACGAGTTGGCAACTCATCCCCGTTGTGCCATAGTTTTCTTACAGGTTCGACCGCTTGGATCAGTAGTGGTATCGCTGGTACACAGCTTTCTTCAGGGTGTTTTGCTTTGGTAGGTGGGACACACATTTGGATCGTGACCACTCTTGTACCTATTATTTCTGTTGTATCTAGTTAAAGCTCCATCAATCAGAAACCAGACTATATATTAATAGTAGACCTAGACAGACTTGTATATTTGTGAGACTTAGAACGAGATGGGTGTATGTTCGCTAATTGAGCTGGATGATGTTTTGGTTTTACTATTTCTCTTTCTGTGTTTGATCTTCACCGTAAGGCGTCATATATTTATGCTTATTGCCTGGTTGTGATTCCGCCAATTGGCAAAGAGCTAGCTCCCGCTTGGGGATGCCTATGTATATTATTATGTACGTGGTTTTGGATCAAAATATACACGGGAGGTTCTGCCCAAATTTTCAAGGACGAAAATGTTTTCAAAGATAGTAAACTGTTGCATTTTCATATGATATGACTTATATTTTAAAAGGATGGCTTGAATTTCATTATGCTGCACCTCCACTATTTTCCGCAAAAAGTTTTAGATTTCTGAGCTTCGGCTTACTTGAATTACGGTGGGGTCCTATGGACTTCACATAATTCTCGTGCCGGTCACGTGTCATTTTCGGGTCATGATAAGTATACACCTTACAAAATGTATAGACACAAATGTTGAAATAGTAGAGGATACCTTGAAATATCATTGCCTAAAATGCCCAAGTATATAAAAAAAATTAAGAATGAAATATATATATATATATGGAAAGAAAAAGATAGAAAATGGGCTTAAATATAATAATTCTAGTCTTATGGTTATTAAGGGCATGAGCATCACTTCGGCTTAGGGGTGCTTTATCATCTAGTGTCTTAGACCAACTGGTTTGGGAATCACTGCTGAAGGTCCAAGGTAGTTGTAAGGCCAGGCATCACTTAAACATTACTTTTAATTTAAACCCACAAGTGCGTCAGGATGCAATAGCGGTCGCGTAAAAAGGTGTGTGGGTACATTCACTTACATTAACATAAAACAAAGGTACAATGGCATTGGTACGATAGCTTGAATTGAATTCTCGAGTGTAAGGATCTTTTAAATACACGTAGGAGTATAAGATCAACGTTTGAAGGAGAGATAGGGAAGGAAGAATAAGATGACGTTCTATTGTTGGGGGAGGTAATTTTTGTAGTTGAGCGAGGCTATTAGGATGAAAATTCATGAAAACTAAAAAGCTAGTGAAAGTTCAAAATTCAATCTTTTCTTGATTTCCTTAGTTTTTTGTTATAAAAAAAAAAGGTTCACTTTCTTATTTTCATATTCTTTATTTTTCGTTTCTTATTTTTCTTTTCTTTTGTTTTTCTTTTTGGGATTTTGTGGGTAGTATCCGCTGAAAACCCTTAGGAGACAACACTCCTCCTACTAGAAACACCTAGAGATTTAAAAGCTTGTTGCACGAGTTAAGTACAATCACACGCCCGCTAAAGGAGCATAGGAGTAGGAGTAGGAGCAGGTTTTAGTTAGATAGTAGTTAGTTTTAGTTTAGAGTTTGAAAGTCTAGATTTTGCTCGAGAACTAGCAAAAAATAAGTGTGGGGGTATTTGACTAGTGCATTTTAATGCATATTTATATAGCCTTACTAGTCTTTATTTTGCCTACTTTATTCTATTCCGGATAAGTTTTGTGAATTATCACAAATTATAGGGCTTAAAGGAAAAAGTGCACAAAAGACGGACCACGTGCGTTGGATGTGAACTTGATTAAAACTAAACTGAAACAAACGAACAAGATATCAAAAAACAAAACGAAGACTAAGATTCGTGAGATGGAGATACAAAATATGGATGAAAAAAACCGGGATATCTAATTCTCTAAAATTTCGGCCAAAACCGAAGATATGGCAATTTCAGCCGAAATTCTAATGATCCAGAATCTTAGATTTTAAGCAAAATTGTATTTCCCCATATCTTCTGTAATGTTCCTTTTGATTTTCCAAAAGCCCTATAAATTCTTCCGTAAATATCATTAGGGTTTCATCTCTCCCCAGATTTTAAAATTAGGTTTTTTATTTTGGAAAGATCAAGTTTTGTAGTTATTTTTTATATGAAGTAATTTAATTTTATGCTTTCTTCTATCATGAGTATCTAATCTATTTTCTAGGGTTTTTGAGTTATTCTTTCCATGATTGGTGTTTGTTCGCATTGATTTATTTATTTTCTATGTGCTTCCTGATGAATCTCAAAGATAAAAACCGTAACATTTCAGAAAAATAAAATATTGTTTTTGGAATTTAAATAAATAAAATAATAAATTTCATGAATATTATAAAGATATAGAAATTAGTTTTAATGAAGTAGTATGGTTATATGCTTATAGTTTGGAAAATAATTGAAAAATTAATAAGAATTATTGTTTTGAAAGAATTTAAGTGATTTGGAAATTTTATAAATTATTATATAATTATTTGTATACAAGTTTAAATACTAAACTTGATTAATATTGTATTAATTATGCATTAATCTTGTTCATGGCATGCAACAAAACATGTTGCAAACCTTGCCACATTTATTTGAACCATGATTTCTTTTGCAATTATATGATTTTGGTTTTATTTGAAATGAAAAAAAACAAAGAAGATATTTAGATGAGAGAGAGGGTGAGATGACTTATGTCATGGTTGAGAGGAGAGAAAGAAAGAGGGAGAAGGTTCTAGCATGTGAGTCATCACCTTATTTTTCCTCACCTCCTTATTTATCTTCTTCATTCTTCTCCTCCTCCTTCTTCCTCATCCTCCACCTCATCCACCACCCACAAACACCCCCAATCTCCACCAAAACACCATGCCACCTTCACAAAAATTGATCATCACCTCTATACAAACCCCATAGTGGAATAAATATTGGACTTTGAGCACTTTGGATCATCTTGGGTTTTTCTTTAATTGCTCCATGAGGTAAACCCTACACCCCTAACTAAGTTATGAGTTTTCCTTATATCTTATAGTGAGTTAGACTTAAACTAATGAAGTTTACTGATGTTTAAAAATTCCAAGATGAGGTTTAGGGGACATTATGAGTTGTGATAGTGTAGTTGAGGTGTATTAGTGACCATAACCCCTGTAATGTTAGTATTATGGACCAAACCAGAGACTAAACCCCAAGACTTGAATTTTAGATTCACCGATATCGGATTTTGTAGGAATTATGGTGATATATTAGGATCTGCTACAACATGTGAGCTTTGAAAAATATTTAGCGATCATAGTGAGACAAGCAGGCAACCTAGAAGCTACCCCTGAGACCCGAGACCCCAATTCAAGATTTTGGCTGCAAATAAATGGGTTCTGGCCGCAAATTGCGGCCTGGGATAGGAAGGTGGGCCCCAGATTTGGTCCATGGCTCCTTTGTCTGTTATTTAGACCTATCATATATGCAAGATGTCCCAATTTCACCTGAGGCAAATCTGGAGATGTTTTTCAAAGTTTCAGTTTTCGTTTTACGACTTTTAATGACTTAAGTTTTGGTATTTGGGTTTTGACTCGGTCGTTTGACGTTTGTACATCAACGTCGAGAGTCGTTTGGCTATTCTTGCATGCATAGACCATAGGTTCTAACCTATTTATGTCTTGTTTGCCGTATCGGTTTTCGGACTCGATTTTGATGTCAATATGACATATTTTAACTGTAGGTACCTTCGCATGGACTTCAGGATGACAAGGAGAGAAAGGCATCATCGACATCAGCAAGCGAGGATCAAATGTGAGTAGATGTATATCTACGGGGGAAGTCGGGTGAATGGCGTATAGCACCCCCGCAACCGTAGAATAAGTTATCTATTATATATTTATATATATATTTCTGTGTGGCGTATGGATAGCTATCTAATAGTGTCCTAGAAGATTATAGGATAAAATATGCATACTCATAGGAAGGTTTACCCCTAGTTTGGTTTCCTCTTAGGCGTGAGTCTTTGGATTTTATATTGTTGCGCACGCGCGCGCGCACGTGGTATGATATGTGTGTATATGTATATGTGTGTGTGTGTATGGATATGTTGATATATATATATATATATATATATATATAATACATATACGTGTAAGATGAGGATAAGATATATTATATGGATATGAGTCGATATGATCGTACATGATGTCATGAGATTATGATATATGATCGAGTTGAGACCTTGTATATGATATATTAAAGAATCGTTGGGCGATATACACATAACATGCGATAATATGTGACTTGATAAGATAATAGAATATACATGGCCTTAGATCCATACCCTTGATTATGATATAGTACGATGAATGATACCGTACGAAATATGAGATATAAGATATTGGCCCATACCCTCGATTTTTAAGATGTCGTACGACGGACTATACCGTACGAGATATATATATATATATATATATATATATATGATGATTGGTTCACACTCTTGACTTAAGGATGCCGTACGTGATGCTATGAAGCTGGATCGCCGACTACTAGATATATCGACTTGGATTTGTATAGATTTCTATTCACTTTCAGCAATGTTTTAGTTTAGTCCCTTAGTTACTTAAGTAGGTGTTAAAATAGAGTTCGAGTCATACCTATTTTCAAACTAACGAATCATAGGTATTTTTCAAAGGAAAAACCGAGGGACGCTATGGATTTTCAAAAGGTATTTCTTTTCTCAAAAACACCGTAGTCCTTACTTTTTCCAAAAACAACGATTCATTCTATTTTAAATATACATGTGCTTTCATTATCTGTTATGATCTCGTTTGTTAGGACATATGTGTTAGTTATATGTATGCCCTAGAGGCCATTATTATACATGACTGTATATTATAGTGGATGCTTGGATATATATAGAGAGGACTTTATTGCTCGACATGATAGCATACTATCTGGTTACTCTTTATCTTAACATGTAGACTGGTATTATTATATTGTCTATCTCTTACATATTGATAAAGCCCTTTGGATGTGTACTTGACTACCAGGACTATGATGCAGATTATACTAGTGGGACCAGGGTGGTCTGCAAGTACATCCCTTAATTGCTCCTAGTCGAGAGAGTATCGAGACAGGGCATCGATATTCCAGAGTAGACTAGTGTGTACGTTTCTTGGCCCTGTATGGAGCGATGGTTAATCCTACAGCCATTGGTGTTTGACATCAGAGATTGTACACAGGTGTTCATTGGAGAATGGGTACACCGAATAGGACTTGCCGAGAACTTCTAGATGATTATACCTGTTCAGTTCATAAAACCGCACTTTTCATATGACATTTTTCCTACTATTTCTATATAAAAAAGGTGCTTATTATAATATATGACACATATGAGGGTTTATCTATAAAAATACTATTTTCTTGTGTTTATATATTATAATTAACATTATGAAGGAAAAAGTAAGCATATAATATCCATGTAACATTTGGCCCATTTAATATGCTTACCTTATTAAATACCTTTGACCAATTCTCTTAAAACTAAAATATCATGACAAATGGTTAAAGATAATATCTCAATAAAAATAAATTTTACTAACATCATTTATTAAGATAAGTGTGCAAGAATTATATCATGACTAAAATCAAGGAAATCCGAGTTGGCAAGATCAAATCTGCCGAAGATATTCAAGTAAATTGAAGAAACTAATTCTAGCAGAAATGTGGAGAAGATTTTCAAAGTCTAGATACTCAAAAGATCACCAAGTGTTACAGATATGAAGCTACAAAAATTAGAGGCCATGATCTCACCAAAAGGCGGCGGATCCGCAACCAAACCTATCCAATGGCCGCCGTTCCGCTGCACTTCTAAGGATTTAGGGCTCGGGATTTTGGTGGTTGGGATCCTAACAACTAGTTTCCATATTAGGAAACTAGGGTTCTGGTTTTGTGACTATAAATAAGGACCGAGAGCCTCTTGGTAAAATCATCAAGCCGACGAGATCACGAAGTCTATGATGGCTCACGCATCCTGGCTGATCATCAACTGTTCATCTACCTCCTTCAGAAGAGATCGAGAAGCAAACTAGGTTTTTGTAATCATTTTCTAAAGCAACAAAAGTATATTTGATCAAGTTGATTAATAAAGGTAGTTGTCTTTATTCTTATTGCATTTTATTTTCTTTATTTACATCATGATCTCCATCCGTTCTTTTATCTCCATCATGCGCGAGTAATTCTCCGCTTATTAGGGTTCGTAGGATTAGGGTAGATTAATGGATGATGAAGATCCTTAAAATCTTTTTACGTCCTATAAAGTTTATAAAATTTACCAAAAGAATCATTAAAATCCTAATCGGGCGCTACCAATTTATTTCTAGTCTCGACCACAATTAGAGATTAGATTAACGATTGTTTTGGTAAAGGCTAAACATGAATGGAGATCCATGTCAAGATAGGGGTTAAGAGTGGGAACCCTATTCCCTCCAGAAACCCTAATCTACATGCATCACTGTCGATCTAGTTTTAAATCTATTAAAGGATAAAATGAGTAATCTTTAATTAATCATCCATGACTACTAAATCTTAACGAACCCTACAAGCCTTTTTCTTATATAACCTACATCCATAGTTAATCCAAATCTATATTCTGCATCCGTGTTTGATGTAGATCTAGAACCTACAACCATTCTTCACCATTCTTTATTCTTCTTCCCTTCCTAATCAACACGCCTAAACTAAGACTAAAAGATTCCACGTTTCCGAGGACGACCCATACTCATCTCGGTCTAGCTACACGCGACATCGTTATTGATTGCGGTTATCTACTACACATAAATCAGATCAATCAAATGGCGCCGTTGCTGGGGATACGTGCGTAATTTATTTTTCTTACTATTCATGTTGAATTCTTTTTCGATCTATATCATAAACATAAAACAAAACTGCATCTTGCATATTTAACGATTAGTGAGTGATTCTTGCGAGGAATTCTGGAGTCACTTTAGCGAGGGGATAAAGATTCAGAGACATTCATCAAGACCCAGAGGATAAGAGGAGGCTACCGTACAAAAATTGTCAAAAGATCCCTTCATCTCGCGGCGGAACAGCGGCCAAATCACCAGTATTGCGGCGAAACCGCGACCTAATTGGTGGATCTTGGCTTCAAAATTCTCCGGTATCTTCTACAACTCTTTATCTCTCCTCTGAAAAATCCAATAATATATTTTCTGCGGGATTCTTTGCAAAATATCGCCGCTCAAAAATCTATTTGCGTGCTTTGTTTTGTAGGTTGTTTTTGCATACTTTAATACGGACTTTAAGTGGCAAGACCACAATTCAGATTAGACGGGGATTTCATCACCCTTCCTAGGCCCCACAAATCACAAAACGAGCATTCGCATAACCCTATATTAATTAAAAAATATCTAGATCAAGACCCTAAGGACCGTCGCGCTCAAGTAGGACAAAGGAAGGTCGTGAGTAATCTATCGCTTATCTGCATTTCTTTTGTGGTGTCTAGGCAAGTGGTTACTTAATTAGGCACGCTATTTTCGGTGATTCTTATAGAGGATACCTCCCACTTACCTGGCACTTACCTGGCCACAGGAGAGATAATGAGGCAGTAGAGGATTTATCCTGCGATTTGTCCTTTGGAAGTCTAGGAGCGGTCTATTACTTGACCTAGGTGACCTTAGTTCTAGGGTTTGCTTGTGCATTTTGTGATTTTTGTGAGTAAACCCCCAAGTTCACTTTCAAAGCAAAACAATCCAAATAAAGCTTAAATCTTTTCACTATCTTTGCTTTTCACCTTCTTATAATGGATAACCCAAACAGACGAACTCTTGCCGAGCTTTGCTATCCATAACCAGATATTTCTTGTCTTCGTAATCGCTTCGGTATACCATCCGACTCTCTCATTTCTTTAAAAGATCGGATAGAATAAGCGAATAGAAACAGTTGGCCACCTCAGTCCAGGTCTTATCAACCGTATCCTAATTCTACATCTGTTTCAGTTGATACTCCGACTGAGGAATCCCCTAGACGCATGTCCATTGCTGAGCATATAGCAAGGGCTAACGGCCAAAGTTTCAATCCGGACCAATATCAACAATCACCACCACTTTCTAAAGAAGAATTTCATAATCGGTTTGTGGCATATATGATGTCTATTGAAAATAGCCAACCAAACAATATCAATATTCTTCTTATCATAATGTTGATCCTACTCCTGCCCAATTTTCGCAACCATTCTATTCCTATCAATTCTATCCGACTTTTACACATTCTTTAGACAGTCCTTCTAATTAGTCATTTGAGAGTTTTAATTATCCACAAGAATTTCAATCTTATACTGAAACCCCTTATCAACCCAAGTCTAGTCTTGAGCGGACGTTAGAAAAATATGTCGAAATGTTGCACCAAATTAGAAAGGAAACAACAGAATGGATGCAAGCAAATAATTTCAAACCAGCCCAAAATTTTTCATTATATAATACGACCATAGGATAAATTGAGAATTTGGGTAGTGAGAGAGCGCGGTACACCCTTCCAAATCAAAGCTCTCCATCCCAAATTGAAATCCACAACTCCAGTTTCACAGATCTATCGAGTACACCAAATGATTCACCAATTGAAGATAGAATGTCTGATGAGTTGTGTGACTTTGTAGTGTTTGATTTACCCGATTGTGAAGGGTCCATTTCAAGTGAAGCCACACCCAATCCTTGTGATCTCTACACCTCCATTCTAGAACCTCAATTGATTGAAATCCATAATTTTAATGAGGTATTTGAGAATTCTAACCTTCACTTGAATGAGGAGATTGACGTTGGGGATATATTGAATAATGAACCCGAAATTTTGGATTGGTTTGTCCCACCAATTCATCAGGTCCTTTCACTTCCTTGTGGTCATCATCTCGAGCCTTTAATTATTCTTCCCGAATCCCATATGCGTCTTGAAGTTGATGATAATTGTATAATCGAACAGCTGACAGAAATTCAGCCTTCATCTCCCATATCTGGTTCAGCGATACTCGACACACCGATTTGTTTACCCATTTCACCTTCTACTTTTTCAGGTTCTTCTTCTATTCTTCCTATAATTTCAGTGAGTGTTGATGATCACAATTCGATAATTCAAGTTTGATAATTCCAGAAAGCCAATTTGATTTAGATACTTTTGAAAATGAAGTAGATGGGTTTTTCGAGTCTCCTACCTCCATAGTTTTTGACAAATCAAGTATGATAAATTCTGGCACAAGACTTACTAACAGCAAAATGTTCAATTACACCATTGATGAGAGTTTTGAATAACTTTTTGCTGACGAACTTGCATTTCGAAACAACACGGCTTTTGTGATTAATCAACCTCTACCTGAAGAAGTTGAACCACCATCATTTCTTCTTCTCCTATACGAGAATGTGACCATTCTTTCCATTCCTGATCATCCACATTCTCTTTTCCGTTCACCGTTATTATTTCGTCTCTATTAACCGAGACGTAAACCATACTGCCTCCTATCTCCCCACTTCTTTAAATCTCTGATTTTCCACCAACCAGTGTGTTACATCGATAAAATTTTTGAATGGTTGGTGTGGACTTTTGGTCTTTGTAAGGCTTTACTTTGACCAATAATTTTAACCCCCTCCCCAATGATTTTAATTGCTTAATACTATTTTACTTAAGTTTGGGAGGGGGGGAATATTTTGGCTCTTAAAAGAAAATTATTTTTACAAAATTGTGAGCCAAAAATAAGTTTGGGGGAGAATTTCACTTTCATTATTTCTTGTCCCCTTTGATAACTTTTCCTCCGAAATCTACAAATTTTGAGATTTAAAAGATGACAACAGTGAGGACACTGCTGCAAACAGGTTTGGGGAAGGTTTGTGCTTATTCACGCGTTACTTTGCATTATTCTATATATAAAGCACAAAAAAAATTGATAATAAAAGTTTGAAAGTGAAAATTTACATATGAAAGATAGGAATAGTTTGAGAAATGCATGAAAATTAGATGTTTTCTTAAACAAACCTAGTAATAAGTAGTTATGAGCTATTGTCCCAAGGGTTAGTAAGATGAAGGAAATTGCTAATCTGAGAATGAAAATAAGTCTAAAAAATAGTCCATATTCTTGAGGCCAAACATCTGAATGTTGATACCTTACTATACGCACATACACACATCTTGAAACTTGGGATAGTAGAGGATACCTTGAAATGCTCTTATCTAAAAACCTTAGTATGAAGGAAAATAAAATAAAATAAACGTGGTGAAGAAAAAAAATGAACACTGGTTTTGTAATTACCAAGGCAGTATAAAAAAATATAGCGAGGGTGCTTTATCACCTAGTGCCTTAGACCAACTGGTTTGGGAGCCACTGCTAAGCCTTAGGTGTTGCGAAACGAGGAATTATGCATAAATGCGCGAGCACATTTTGTAATCGGTCGGTTAGTATCTCAAGAAATATTAACGATCGTATGAAAGATGTGTAAGCAATTTCATCTAAAATATTCACCGACTAAAATGTACTAAGGCAGATGGACAAGAGTATGATAGCTTGAATTGAATTCTTCGAGTGTAGAAATGTCTTTTACACACACGTAGAGGTATATGATCAGTGTTTGGAAGAAAGATAGGGAGGAAGAATAAAGGCGATGTTTTATTGAGGGATGATATGATTTCTAACATCTTTTCACGACCATTAAGATAGGGCTCATGGCAACCGAAAAGCTAGTGTAGTTGGAAACTCTTATTTTCAAGTTCTTTCTTTTATAGTTCCTATCTTTGTATGTAACTTTCACTCTTTCTTTTATTATAGGATTTTGTGGGTGTAATCCACTGAAAACCCTCAGGAGACAACACTCCTCCTACTAGGGATACCTAGAGTTTTAACGGCTTGTTGCACGTGCTCAGTGCAATTGTGTTGCCTACGGAAGTGTGCTACTTAGTTCTTCTTCTTTTTCTCCTTCTCTTGAATAACTAGTTTGCTCGGGACGATCAAAGTTAAGTTTGGGGGTATTTGTTCATTTGATAAAACTACACTTTTCATATGACATTTTTCCTACCATTTCTCTATAAAAAAGGTGTTTATTATAATATATGATACATATGAGGGTTTATCTGTAAAAATACTATTTTTATGTGTTTATATATTATAATTAACATTATGAAGGAAAAAATAAGCATACAGTATCCATGTAACATTTGGCCCATTTAATATGCTTACCTTATTAAATACATTTGACCAATTCTCTTAGAACTAAAATATCATAACAAATGATTAAAGATAATATCTTAATAAAAACAAATTTTACTAACATCATTTATTGAGATAATTGTGCAGGAATTATATCATGACTGAAATCAAGGAAATCCGAGTTGGCAAGATCAAATCTGCCGAAGATATTCAAGTAAATTGAAGAAACTAATTCTGGCAGAAACGTAGAGAAGATTTTCAAAGTCTAGATACTCAAAAGATTACCAAGTGTTACAGATATGAAGCTACAAAAATTAGAGGCCATGATCTTACCAGAAGGCGACGGATTCGCGGCCAAACCTATCCAATGGCCGCGGTTCCGCCGCACTTCTAAGGATTTAGGGCTCGGGATTTTGGTGGTTGGGATTCTAACAACTAGTTTCCATATTAGGAAACTAGGGTTCTGGTTTTGTGACTATAAATGAGGACCGAGAGCCTCTTGGAAAAATCATCAAGCCGACGAGATCACGAAGTCCAAGACGGCTCATGCATCCAAGCTGATCATCAACTATTCATCTACCTCCTTCAGAAGAGATCGAGAAGCAAACTAGGTTTTTGTAATCATTTTCTAAAGGAACAAAAGTGTATTTGATCAAGTTGATTAATAAAGGTAGTTGTCTTTATTCTTATTGCATTTTATTTTCTTTATTTACATCATGATCTCTATCCGTTCTTTTATCTCCATCATGCGCGAGTAATTCTCCGCTTGTCAGGGTTCGTAGGATTAGGGTAGATTAATGGATGATGAAGATCCTTAAACTCTTTTTACGTCCTATAAAGTTTATAAACTTTGCCAAAAGAATCATTAACATCCTAATCGGGCGCGCTACCAATTTATTGCTAGTCTCGACCGCGATTAGAGATTAGATTAACGATTGTTTTGGTAAAGGCTTGACATGAACGAAGATCTATGTCAAGATAGGGGTTAAGAGTGGGAACCCTATTCCCTCCAGAAACCCTAATCTACATGCATCATTGTCAATTTAGTTTTAAATCTATTAAAGGATAAAAGGAGTAGTCTTTAATTAATCATCCATGACTACTAAATCTTAACGAACCCTACAAGCATTTTTCTTATATAACCTACATCCATAATTAATCTAGATCTATATTCTGCATCTGTGTTTGATGTAGATCTAGAACCTACAACCATTCTTCACCATTCTTTATTCTTCCTCCCTTCCTAATCAACACGCCTAAAGTAAGACTAAAAGATTCTACGTTTCCCTGAAGACGACCCGTACTCATCTCGGTCTAGCAACACGCGACACAGTTATTGATTGCGGTTATCTACTACACATAAATCAGATCAATCAACACCTATCGTCAGATAGCAGTTCTCTGGTGACACTGGTACAGGTTAGTCTGTAGACCTGAGATCGTCATAGTGTTTTTTGTGGTTCCTACTGTGATTTGATTTCCCCCCTACCATGGCTTAAAGGAGTCATGCAAACAGGTGGATTTTGGGTACAGTCCCGAGTCACATGGAGGCAATGAGCGATAGGAGGGGTTTCATCTCTCCCGGTATTGGGAGTGGATGTTGCGCTATGCTCGATTGGCTATAACAGGAAACCCTTGCCATGGTTGTTGATGAGATTTACTGGTAAGTGTTATCAGTAGTTTCTCGACCCGTTATGAGCCTTACATCGGCATGACTTATCAAGTTATTGGAGTCTGACGATTCCAACCCCAGACTCGATATGCGACATATCAGACGAAGAAACCGGACTGTACAATAGTGTTACTTATAGGCTTTACGGGAGTTTGGACAAGCATGCTTGCTGATCTTCTGATCGCTCAATACCTGGGTAGCCGTTACGTCCAGCTAGTACCGCTGACGGCTTGTGGGTGACTGATATGATCATTACCTACTACTGGCATATTGACGAGTCTTTTGATTCCTATAAAGAGGTTTCCTAGCTCAAGCGAAATGAAGTAGGGTACATATGTGATACGTGAGGGACTGAGATTAAATACGTGTATGTGATACCGTATTCTATCTCGCGATATAGGTTATATGTGATATAACCGGATTATTGAATCTAGTGTTGATGCAATGATATGTTATATGTATATTTGGTATACATATAAATGATATTAGTCGGTTATATATGATATAGCCAGATTATTAAATCAAGTGTTGATTTAATAATTTAATAAATAATTATATATTTGATGTATTAATATATATTAACTAATATTAGCTCACTCAAGAATTTCTTTTCTATAAATACATTTGAATATATATATTAGATATATATTAATGTATTTATTATTGTGTCATGCTAGATGATACATTGGACATGGGTGTATGAGACTCACACCAAACTAAAGATAATTTGGATGATTTAATTATTAAGAGAATAACCAAAATTAGGTGGAAAATATCATGGCTTAAGATGCTTGTGGAAGCATGTAGAAGCCTTGACTTAGTCCACTAATTTTATTTTACTCTAGATATTTATTAACCCAACCATTATCTTTAGCCATGGTTAACTCTCTACAAATATCTATGAGATATTTTCTTCACTAACACTATTAGATCATCTTCTTCATCTCATTTTTCTTCTCTAACTTTTCATGAGGTGAAGAAAGAAAAAGAGAAAAATAATTCTAAACTGAGCAAAATTCGTACTTAATCAATCTATACCAAACTATCCCTTTAGTATAGGTTGTTTACTTCACTAATTCCTCAATTAGTGAAGAGATAGCTTGAGTTAGAGATTTCTCAAGGTAGATCATCTTCGACCACGAAAATCCTTAAACAAGCTCGTTCCTTTCGCCTAGTAGAGCCTTAGAAGAGTTCGGGGGACCACTACTTGGAGCTATGGGACTACTTGGAGCTTTAGAAGTGAAGGACTGGTCTACAAAGGTTGTATTCCTAGTTCACTTAGTGTAAAGTTTATTTACATGCATAGAAACCCTAATTCTCTAGTTCGATTCTAGGATGGCATGCATTAGCACACTAGATTTTTTAAAAATTGTATACTTGATGCTTTTAAAAACCTAGTAGTGGTGCTAAGGCATACTTTCATGGTATCAGAGCTAAGTTAGAGCATTGGGAGTGGTTTAGACGAAGTTAAAGTGTTCGATCGACTTTTCGAAACCCGTAAATCCAAGTTTCTGCAAAAAAATTCAAAAGTTGGATTTTTCCAGATTAAAAATATTCAGAAAATCATGAAGGGTTTTTAATAGATCCCCAAGAAAAATGAAGCCTCGACTCCACAGAACCGCCGCGGAACTGCGGCCCAAACCCCTGTTTGGCCGCGGTTCCGCCGCACTTTCATGGAGTTGCTAGTTCTAATTTCTTGTGCTGCACCATTTTTTTATTTTGCATCTTCTGGGTATTTTTAGTGAGTCCCAAGTGTTGAGGTCTCTGTGATTTGTGGGTGTTTGAGATATCTATCGAAATATTTAATATCGTCTAGATATATTTGATATATGATACAATATTTGGAATCCACAATAATTAGTTTTGTGAAAACTAATTAGTGTTTTGTAAAACTAGCAATTTAGTCTCTTTTGATAGATTGCATTGGAGTTTCGATTAGGATCAAAACTCCATCTCTATCTCATATAGTATGCGAACACTCGCCGGGTAATACTACTAGATAGCCACGCCCTATCGCCCCGACCAAGTGACTGTAGTAGAACCTCGTTGCCAAAAGCATCCGCTCGGGTGCTCGCGGCCGCGGTGTTCCGCCTAAGTGCACTTCATCGATGGCATCGGGGGTGCAGCCATCCACTAGAGTTTCCGACGAGCATTCGATCATTTGTCAGGAATCTTGTTGAATTGCCCGACTGGTTATTGAAAATTGTTTTCAATTCGAGGCTAAAATGCAAGGTTTATAGTGTTAGGTATGAAATCCGAAGTATGAGATATTCCGGGTTTATGATGTCTTAGGATGTTGTGGATTCTAATTATTGTAGTTATCATTTTATTTTCTGCTACCGTAAGTGTAATATGTAGTGTATCGCCGATTTCGTTACTATACGTCAACGAAAATTAGGATACATATATTTACTTACGTTGATGACATGTGATGTTATGTATTGCTATGATATATTATATTGGATTATCGTGTTTGAATAGCCGGGGTTTTGTATGAGATGAGAGTTTTTCTATTTTCATTCATGTAAAAATTGTATGTAATATTATTTTATTAGGACACTTTCAGGTTGAGGATGATGTCACCATAGATGTATATTATTTACTTTTCCTCATTAGGATAGACCCAAGGCGGGGAGCATAGTAACCGGTTTCTAGAGTCCAATAGGAGACCGTCTCAAGGAGTCAAGACCGGGTCTCCTAACTCTAGAATTGGTAGGATTGCTTGCAGCTCTCGTAGGGGCCTAGGGATATGGGTTTGGCTATTCATCACGACCGTGGAATCCGTGTTTTTTTTACTGGATTAATTTAAAACACGGACCTCCTAATATATCAAATATTTCATATGTTGACTTCTGCTGCAATGTTCTGTGATGTGATCATATAGCTGCGTGAGACGAATTCTTTATGTCGGCCCCGCTTCCCGGTGTACGGCGAAGGGGACGCGACTGGCCGCTATGTATTTACTCAGAAGTAAATACGCTAAGCGTAACTAAGTAATATAAAAGAAATATACACAGGAGACAAATGTAATGAACTACAACTTTATTTATTAACATTCTTTTTACAATACATCGAAAAAGTAAATACATGGAATGAAAGCAATGCCTAAACAGTGGCATAACAGAAATGAAAATACAGAAATGAAAAGTACAGGTAACTAGAGCTCCGGGTCGAAAGCTAGCTGGTCCAAATCCTTGCTGGTGGGCTCGATCTCCTGAAGGTCCGATCCACCTGACAACATTCCAAAGAAGAAAGAGAGGGAATGGCATCAACGAACAATCGCTCGGTAAGTCTCGTAAATAGACAAGAATGGGATAGACAGAATAGAGAGTATATTATTATAGTGTTATATTTAGTGTTAACGCTGTTGTTTGTAGCTTGGTACAGAAGAGGCCAGTGTATACGAGAGGAGTCTTGTTAGACCAGAGACTGTGATGGACGGAATACCAGGAACCGTTCAGCCACAGTACAACGGCAATTGAATTCAGGTTAGGTGTCTTAATGGTTGCAGTCTCGTGCCACTTCTAACACCTTCCGTACCAATCGACCCCTTAAACCCCGCGATGTCTTGATCGTATTGTTTGTATTGTATTGTCTTGTAATTTGAATTGTATACATGGATGACTTGCCGAAACCATGATATCAGTAAATAGATGTAACTAGAGAATTATGTAGATGGATGTATATCCATGTTCGGTTTAGTCGATACAAATTGAATATATTGAACAGATTGATTATATGGATCCATGTTCGGTTTGTTTTGAAAACTACTTGATTTTAAATGCGGAGCTTAAACCACTCCTTTTCAAATCATTCGGTTCTACAATATTATCAAGTTCATTACGCAAAAGGTTTTCTTAAAAACCTGTCGTAGCCCTCCGTCATTTCAGATAAGTGCTACTTAGTATTCGTACTGCGTCTGTTGGCCTGCATCAAGGCACAGTGTACGGTACCTGATTAGCGCTTATCTGCTGCATACGATGTGATTGGATTAGGGTAATCGTACGACCTTGTTGACCTGCATCAAGGGTTATGCGGGTGAGTTTAATTCAATCACGAAATGAATGGGTTGAACTTGACTAGCGCCCTATGGTTTGTTGACCTGTGTCAAGGTCATAGGACGCTAGGGGTAAAAATTTTATTTGGAATTTCAAGTATTGAAATTTATAATGAGATTGCATACCTTCTATATAATAGTTGGATCCCGATACTCATTGTAAGTAAGTGTTACTCCTGAGATAGTTTTGCACTTTACAATTAGCTGATCCAGTAGGTGTCTAAGAAAAATGTTAACGGGGTTATGCCCCTGCGAAAATAAGTTTATTTAATTAATTCCATGCGAAAGTATAGGGAGACTTTCTCGGAGTACCAATACCTGCTTAACTGAACGATTGGTGAACTTGTAGGGTGTAATTAATCCCGACTAGTCTTACCTTTTAGGGTTTGAAGAAAGATTTGATAAAAACAGTGGGGGCCATCCTGATTAAATAAGATAATAACCAATCTAATCTTGCAAGAGCATACGCAAAAGTGTTTTCTTCTTTCTCTCTCCAGGTAGCGATCATAACATGCCTTAATCAAGATAATAATATGGATGTATTGACCGAACCCGCTTATTATACTGAGCTGGAGAACGTTGGTTCCGCTCTACCTTATAATTGTTTTAAGCCTGAGCAGAAAATAGGGGAATACCCGGATTCCCACGTGACGCGAATGAGAAATGAGCATGTTGATGCATCATCTTCGGGTGTGTTCATTATCAAGAATTTTTTCTTAGTTTGCTCTACGTCCTGGATATTAGATACCGGATCAGGATCCTATATTTGTAATATTTTACATAGGCTAAAGAGAGGTAGAGAACTAGGAATAGGTGATCATTCTCTCAGAGTAGGGAATGGTGCAATAGTTGCAGCCAAAGCAGTTGGCATATATCACCTAGTATTACCTGAAGGTAATACATTAATTCTGAACGACTGTTATTACATACCAAAAATGTTGTGAAATATTATATCAATCGCTTTATTACATAAAGATGGATATAATTTTGTATTACAGGATAATGTTATGAACATTTTTCTTAATCAAGTGTTGATTTGTTTTGGTACGTTATGTAACAGTATATACGTTCTGAATCAAAATGAAGTTCTTAACACACAGAACACACACAAGAGGAAAAGTTCAGAAATGATCAAAGCCTTCTTGTAGAATTGTAGACTAGGTCATATCAGTACGACACGACTAGCTAAGTTACATAAGGATGGATGTTTGAATCCGTTCGAATTTACATCTTATGAAACTTACCAGTCATGTCTCAAAGGTAAAATGACCAAAACTCTGTTTACTGGACACGAAGAAAGAGCTACTGAACTCTTAGGACTGATACATAGTGATGTATGCGGTCCTATGTCTACACATGCCAGGAATGGTTCCGCGTACTTTATTACATTCACCGTAGATCTCTCAAGATTCGGACGTGTGTTCTTGTTGAAACACAAGTCTGAAGCTTTTGAGAAATTCAAGGAATATAAGTGCGATGTTGAGAACCAAATGGGTATAAGTATTAAAATCCTTCGATATGATCGGGGAGGGGAATACTTAAGCACGGAATTCCGTGACTATTTAAAAGAGAATGGGATTCTCACTCAGCTTACTCCTCCGTATACACCACAGCACAATAGTGTATCGGAGCAGAGGAATCGCACCCTATTAGATATGGTGCGCTCTATAATGAGTACTGCTAAGTTACCTATTTCCTTTTGGGGTTATGCGCTCGAGACAGCCGCATACCTATTGAATAGAGTTTCAACCAAATCAGTGCCTACCACTCCATATGAGATATGGAATGGGAAGAGACCATCTCTTAAACGAGTTAAGATATGGGGTTGTCCGGCCTATTTTAAAAAGCAAAATCCGGACAAGTTCGAGGCAAGGTCTGTTCTGTACAAGTTTGTGGGGTATCCAAAAGATTCACATGGATATCTTTTCTACCACAGTGAGGAACAAAAAGTGTTTGTTTTTCAATATGCCACCTTTTTAGAAAAGGAATTTCTTGGAAAAGAAATTAGTGGTAATGAGGTAGAGCTGGAAGAAGTTCCAGCAACACAAACTACAACTGATGATTTAGTGGAACCGGAGGATTCGATAATCCCCGAAGAATCTCAGCTACTCCTCAGATCTAGTAGGATTCCTCATCCACCTGAGAGATACTATGATTTTCTCATAAATGGTGGGAGCGAGGATTGCATCATGGAAGATGATGACCCAACTAGCTTCGAGCAGGCCATCACAAGTGGGGACTCTGTGAAATGGCTGGATGCTATGCGATCTGAGATGGAATCCATGTATACCAACAAAGTATGGACTTTGGAAGTTGCAACTGAAAGGGTAAAACCCATCGGGAGCAAATGGATCTTTAAGAAGAAACTTGGTGTAGATGGAAAAGTTGAGACTTTCAAATCTAGACTTATAGCAAAAGGTTTTCATCAACGACCAGGTGTGGATTATGATAAAACCTTTTCTCCAGTGGTTATGCTTAAGTCCATCCGGATCCTACTTGCCATCACTGCATACCATGACTGCGAAATCTGATAGATGGACGTCAAAACCGCTTTTCTAAATGGTGATTTAGAAGAGAACGTGTACATGATACAACTAGAGGGCTTCAGAGATAGTGGGAGCAGCGGAAAGATGTGCAAGCTGCTTAAATCAATCTACGGATTAAAGCAAGCATCGTGGATTTGGAGCATCTGTTTTGATATAGTGGTCAAAAATTTTGACTTCATCAAAAACGTAGATGAACCTTATATAAACAAGAAGGTTGTAGAGAGTAAGATTGTCTTTCTCATATTGTACGTGGATGACATACTCTTGATAGGAAATGATGTTTCTATACTACACTCGGTCAAGCTCTTCTTATCACATAGGTTCTCTATGACAGATCTGGATGATGCCTCCTACATCCTAGGGATTAAGATCTATAAAGATAAATCTTAACAGATGTTGGGATTGTCCTAATCCAGATACATTGACACCATACTTAAGAGCTTTAGTATGGAAGATTCTAAGCGTAGTAATTTACCTACTAGCTCAAGAATCACTCTCTCCAAAGAGATGTTGTAACGTTTTAAAAATAATTAAATAAATAAAATCGTTTAAGTGAATTTTATGATTTTCGGTAAAGTAAAACGTATTTTTCGTAAAACAAAACCGTAATTATTTTTCACTATAAATTAAAAAATACCTATTTTAATTATGTTATCACTAGTAAATGGTGTTTATTTAGTCACTTATAAATTTTTAGTTTAATTAAATATTTTTCCTAAATTAATTATTTTAAATATTAACATAAGCTTTATTTATGCACCAAATTAGTGTAAATTTCAAATTTGAAGGGGTTTAATTTGTAAAAATGAACCATTGCATATTAGAATTTAGTGTTTATCATGCAAAATTTAGTTGCAAATTTTAATCATGTTTCTAGGGTTTTCTTGAGTTGTTATAGAAAAGAAATAAAAGAAAATTAAATAAAAGGTTGAAAAGACATAAAGGAAAGATATTATGAAAGAGCTTTCTACACAATTCTTTCTTCATTCTTCTTCTCTTTTCCAAACCTAAAGTGGCCGGCCTCACCCCCCATGGCAGCCCCCCCCCCAATTTTTCCAAATTCAATTTACCTCCAAAATCATCAAAAATCAATCAAAATTCAATAAAAAAATCCACAAAATCCTAATAAATTCATACCCTCTATTCTTTGCTCTTCTTTACATGGATTTTGGAGATGGAAAGCACTCATTTTGGAGGCTCATTTTCATGTTTGGATTTTATGTTGTGGAGGTATAAATCTTTTTCTTTTGATTTATTTTTATTAGATGTTTCTTTTAAGCATAATTAGATTTGTTAAATTAATTCTATTTGCAAGTTTTAAAATTCAAGTTAGGGTTTGTAAATTCAAGTTGTGGTTTTATTAATTCATTAGGGTTAAAATAACTAGTTTAACACTTTTGGAAAATGGAAAATCATGCATGGTTGTTATATTGTAAATTGTTATCCAAAATTGTTTAAATTAAACCATTTTTTTGCAAACTAGATTTCTATATATTATATATATTGGTGAGATAAATTCCAATTAATGTTTGTAACATTAGATTGTTGTTTAAATGAGGATATTGACATGTTTAAGGAATGAAAAACTTAGTTTGGTCACTAGTTTCTTTTGATAAATGAAAAATACTAATAAAAATGCTATTTTTAGCTAACTAGTTTTTGGAAATTGTTAAATAAATGAGATTTAAAATATAAATTATGGTTTCATTATATAATTATCATTATAAATTGTTGTTTAATACATTAATTCATGCAAAAATCAAGTTTGTTGTGGAATTGTGGAATTTTGCTTGTAAGATGTTGAAAATTTATAAAAGTTGCAAACTAGGAAATTTGTATTAATACAAATTTGTGTAAACAAAATATAGTAATGGGTTGTATAGTCTAGTTATGCTATTTAATGAGTTTTATGACCATTGGTTTCATTTAAATGTCAAGTTTTGAAGAAAAACGGTAAATTGGCATTTTCGGGTTTTACGAAATCGGGCGATTTGATGGATTTTAGGGTTTCGATGAATTAAATATTGTTTTATATTATAAGTAATGAGTTTTAAAACTATGAGTTGTTTGTTGATGTTTATCTCGATTAATCGGAGTTTGTACGCCTATATCGAGCGATATTTGGTTCTTTTGCGTGAACGGGACATAGGTTTTAACCTATGCGCGTTCCGTGCGTCGTTTTGACTTTTGTCCATGATTTAGTTTACGATACTATATATGTTTGCGTATAGGTACCCCTCACGTGGACTGCAGGCGATGAAGAAGAGGATGGCGACACCGTCTTCTGCAGACATGGACCAGGTGAGTAGATGTATATCTACGGGGGGAAGTTGGGTGGATGGCGTTTAGCACCCCCGCAACGTAGAGTAGGAATAGTACCTATTGACATTAGGAAGCCAGATGTGACCCTAGAATCTTAATGAGTAGGACCCTAGTAATGACCCTAGGCTGGACTAGACTGATTTAGGAAGACCATACCAGAGGATGAATACCTAGGATGAGATTCGTAGGTTTCAGGTAGATACACACACACACACACTGAAACTCGACGTGGTGTATACATGTATGTGTATATATATATATATATAGGACTAGGTATAGGTATATATATATACAACACGTATATGGGATACATTGATGTGATATGATACACGGGAATGAAATAGTATAACTGGGCTTGATGCCGTGATTCTTGGCTATACAGTCGTATTAAAGTGTTAGCGGATCATTAGAGAATGAGATAATGAACATGTATACATAAATTATAATGGGTGGTGATGATATTGAGGTACATGGGACTCTAAAATAGCACCCGGACTGTAACTTGTGACTGATCACGATATGATATATGTATGACTCGATTACAACATCATATAGGTGTGACTTGATGATGATATGATATAAGTGTGACTTAATCACAATATGATACATATGATATGATATTTCTTAGGATAAATTAATGATCTATATTTATGATGGCAATGATATATGATTGATGTATGTGATTACAGTATAGCATTTTGATCATGACATGCGTTGATGATGATATTATACGAATGATGAGACACCTAGGAGATACTTGACCCGTACCCCGATATTGGGATGCAGTACGATGGATTTTACCGTACGAGGCATAGATATGATGATTGATCTGTACACTTGATTCGAGGAAGCCGTATACGTACGTGACGCTATTGAGGCTGGATCGCCGGCTTTTAGAGATATGGATTCAGACCTTAGGTGGACTCTTGTTTCTTATTGACTAGTTTCTTTGGTTTAGTTCCTTAGGAGGTTAGATGGACACTAGTTTAGATTCGATTCATATAATGGTAGTTGTATTTGTATATCGCAGATGAGTGGTTATTCACATCCGTCTTTACATTCATACTGTAATCATAATGTTGCATGTTCATACATATGTTTCTATATCAGTATAAAACTCTGCCTGTTAGGACACCAGCACTATTACCGATGATGCGCATATTGCACGCACACTTATTTGCCGGCTCACACACATCATTATCGGTAATTGCTATGTCACGTACACTTTAGAACATATTATCTTTTATCGATAGAATCAACTAGCAACTAGATCGATATAATATTGAGATTACTCTCTGGTGTTAGTATAGACATGGTATTTATTACTTAGACATTTCATGCATTCGCATTTTCATGTTATCATGCAGGATTATGGGGGCATATGCCGACATTTATCATATACTTACTCATGATTTTGGGATTTTTGAATTCTATGAGATTTCTGGATTTTGGGGAAAACCGTAAAAATATATAAAACAAACTTCTCTCTCTCTCCTCCTCTCTTTTTAAAATATAAGATGCGGTTTTCTCGTGTTGTATGTGTCGTCCACCATGAGATTTCATGTTTTCTGTTGGATTTCGAGACCCGATTCGAGGAGTGGATGAACCGTCTCGGGTACATGGTGGGCCCGGTATGGTACCCGGGGCAAGAATATCGACTTGTAGACGATGAGCCTGGCAGGGGAAGGCTACCTACCGGTGATGTCTGGCGCGGCGGATATCCGGAGGATACCGACCGTTGTCGTGAGATTTGATGATATGGGCCGATCCGGACTGACGGAGCCCGAGATATTGAGACTATGAGACATTGAGATTATGAGGTATTGAGACTTGAGATTTACAGGCTTTGTGTCGATACTTGACATGGATTTCCATGGATTTCATTGTTGATATTTCAGATTTCTTATACAGATATACCTAGATTTCAGGATTGGTTATTTTACATTCATGGTGCATGCATACTCATTCATATGACATAGTACTATATGAGGCACTGACACGAGTACGGAGTATTTGCATTTACTCGTAGTATTACCCTACCATTACTAGATGATTAGGATATAGTAGTGTATTATTATGATCTACGATAGCGTCGTGCATTCGATTTCTTTTCATAGATATCTTCTACTCACGAGTTGGCAACTCACCCCCGTTGTGCCAAATTTTATTACAGGTTCGATATACAGGGTTCCTTGGCTGTTTGCTGGCACATCAAGTTATTCCGGGTGATTTGCACGGTAGGTTGGTTCACTTGTATCTGGACTGCCATTGTACTTTTATTATTTCCTTTGTATCTAGGAAGCTCCATCAACCAAACATGTATTACTTGATAGTTACTGGACCAGTTATTTATTTCGACCTTAGAGTCGCGCTTGTATTATTATGATATTTGGTGGATTTGTTTTCTTTTGAGTTTTGAGCCTCGCCCTTTGGCGTTGTATATTACTGTGCTTGTTGTGGTTGTTTCCGCCTGTTGGCGTTGAGCTAGCTCCCGTTTGGGGATGCTTTTTATTGTTTATGTATATTATACTTGTTGTACCCGTTTGGGGCCAGTTTTTACAGAGGAGACTCTGCCGAAATTTTTGGGAAAATTTGCTGATACTTTTAAACTTGTTTTCTTCATGTTTTCTTTTACTTCTTCTTCTTTTATATGGTTTAGATTTCTGGGCTTCGGCTTACTTAGGTTACATTGCGCCTCTAGATGTTTCATAATCTAAGTGCCGGTCACGTTCCATACTTTCGGGTCGTGACAAAGTCGGTATCAGAGCGCTAGGTTTAACCTTGTATAAGTCTAGGTGACCCTTGGTTGATGGAGTAGGCGACTTAGGTAGAGTAACGTACCGTGGGTATGGTCCGCGGCATACTTACGATACGCTACTCTGCTTAAGGAGCCTTAGGATGTACATTTCTTTGCACCGTATTTCATTCGTTCATTTGATCTATATTCGTCGATATCGGATGGTAGTTTTTGTTACCATGGGCGCACTAGCAGAGGGAACAACGGCTTGGATGCGATAACCATTAGGGTATTGGTTATTCTTGAGGATTGAAGCATTGCTTAGCATGCAGACGAAGGGTATTCACATGCCGTCCAGACGAAGTTAAAAGGTTCGAACGATTATCAGAAAACCATTTTCCCAAGTTTATGGTATTCGGAAGAACATGCAGGTATTTCGATGGACCCTCTAGAAGAATGAAACCCTAACTCGACATAATGACCACGAAAACGCCCTTGAACCTTAGGGTTTACGGCAGTTCCGCGGTGCCATTAGTGAGGCTTGGGTTTACCCTTCTGCGGCTGGACCATCGATGCTGGGGTTTGTACCGGATATTTTAAAACTGTACTTGAGTGTTGAGCTCTCGGGGAATTATGGGATTTTGATGGATCGATCGAAAAGTTTAATGTAGTCCGGATATCAGGTGAAGGGATCGACTACGTGGGAGACTTTAGATATGAGTATTGCCGTTGATAGCGCAGTCAGCACACCTATGAAGAGACGAGTTCGAAGCAGACGACACCAGAGGAAAGGGGAGAAAGAGGCACACATTGATGATAGTGTTTATGATTGTGATTTGGTGATTTGAATTTCATATTTTCGTTGATTGGATTTTGGTATTTTGAGGACTTTATTCTACGATTGGTATTTCTTATGTGTACCTCCATTACGTTCTATTTGTGTTTCATATATCAGTTGTATTGATGTTGTTTAGTACATACCCAGTGCACTTGAATTAGTTTTAATACATTTTGAGATTTTGATTTGATTTCGTGCATATGGGTTATACATGATTTTGACATATGCTTCGACCTAGTTTTCATGCATTTTCGTACTGTGATTTCGATTTTGATATTCGGTGTATGTTTTCGTGCACCATGTGCACCTGATTGAGATTCTTGCGCACATTCGGTGCACCTGATACGATTTGTGCACACCAGATGCACTAAATCGTGGTTTTGTGCAGATTAGATGCACCTGATATTAGAATCGTGCACGCTCGTTGCACTTGACAGATGTTTTTGGTGCACACCTGTTGCACTTAGTTTTGTTTTTGTGTGTATTCGTGGTATCTGTATTTGGTTTCGATTTCAGTGTGCACCGGACGCACATGATATTTTTATGATGTGATTGGGATTGATTTCAGTTTGAGCAGTATGTTTTCATAATCATTATTATTTGATTTAGTAACCAGGCGGGACGTGTATGTTAAATAAAAGATATACATATATATATAGCTATTTTTTTTAATAAACATCCGCTACTTATGCCGTGACACGTGCATCACACGGTGATTTTCAAAAGGGGTTTTTGCATATTTCTTTATCCAGATATTTGGACGGTTTTACTATGATGCGCACTATATATAAGTTATAGATTGATGTATATTATGATGGTTTTCATATTGGGTTTTGATACTTTATTTTCACCATAACTCCGATGATTGTGTTATGTTTGACAGAGTTTTGATTTTGAGTTACGTACTTGTATTTTTTCATGCGCTTGTATCATGCTAAAAACGTGCTTTATGTATTGATGATTTCGGAGCCCCGACGATTTGAGTGTTTTGGCTAAATGTTTTAGTATTTGGAGGGAGAGTTGTAATTTAAATTTGGGGACCGAATTTCTTAAAGGGGGGAAGATTGTAACGTTTTAAAAATAATTAAATAAATAATTAAATAAATAAAATCGTTTAAGTGAATTTTATGATTTTCGGTAAAGTAAAACGTATTTTTCGTAAAACAAAACCGTAATTATTTTTCACTATAAATTAAAAAATACCTATTTTAATTATGTTATCACTAGTAAATGGTGTTTATTTAGTCACTTATAAATTTTTAGTTTAATTAAATATTTTTCCTAAATTAATTATTTTAAATATTAACATAAACTTTATTTATGCACTAAATTAGTGTAAATTTCAAATTTGAAGGGGTTTAATTTGTAAAAATGAACCATTGCATATTAGAATTTAGTGTTTATCATGCAAAATTTAGTTGCAAATTTTAATCATGTTTCTAGAGTTTTCTTGAGTTGTTATAGAAAAGAAATAAAATTAAATTAAATAAAAGGTTGAAAAGACATAAAGGAGAGATATTATGAGAGAGCTTTCTACACAATTCTTTCTTCATTCTTCTTCTCTTTTCCAACCCTAAAGTGGCAGGCCTCACCCCCCATGGCAGCCTCCCCCCCCCCCCATTTTTCCAAATTCAATTTACCTTCAAAATCATCAAAAATCAATCAAAATTCAATAAAAAATCCACAAAATCCTAATAAATTCATACCCTCTATTCTTTGCTCTTCTTTACATGGATTTTGGAGATGGAAAGGACTCATTTTGGAGGCTCATTTTCATGTTTGGATTTTATGTTGTGGAGGTATAAATCTTTTTCTTTTGATTTATTTTTATTAGATGTTTCTTTTAAGCATAATTAGATTTGTTAAATTAATTCTATTTGCAAGTTTTAAAATTCAAGTTAGGGTTTGTAAATTCAAGTTGTGGTTTTATTAATTCATTAGGGTTATAATAACTAGTTTAACACTTTTGGAAAATGGAAAATCATGCATGGTTGTTATATTGTAAATTGTTATCCAAAATTGTTTAAATTAAACCATTTTTTTGCAAACTAGATTTCTATATATTATATATATTGGTGAGATAAATTCCAATTAATGTTTGTAACATTAGATTGTTGTTTAAATGAGGATATTGACATGTTTAAGGAATGAAAAACTTAGTTTGGTCACTAGTTTCTTTTGATAATTGAAAAATACTAATAAAAATGCTATTTTTAGCTAACTAGGTTTTGGAAATTATTAAATAAATGAGATTTAAAATATAAATTATGGTTTCATTATATCATTATCATTATAAATTGTAGTTTAATACATTAATTCATGCAAAAATCAAGTTTGTTGTGGAATTGTGGAATTTTGCTTGTAAGATGTTGAAAATTTATAAAAGTTGCAAACTAGGAATTTTGTATTAATACAAATTTGTGTAATAAAAATATAGTAATGGGTTGTATAGTCTAGTTATGCTATTTAATGAGTTTTATGACCATTGGTTTCATTTAATTGTCAAGTTTTGAAGAAAAACGGTAAATTGGCATTTTCGGGTTTTACGAAATCGGGCGATTTGATGGATTTTAGGGTTTCGATGAATTAAATATTGTTTTATATTATAAGTAATGAGTTTTAAAGCTATGAGTTGTTTGTTGATGTTTATCTCGATTAATCGGAGTTTGTACGCCGATATCGAGCGATATTTGGTTCTTTTGCGTGAACGGGACATAGGTTTTAACCTATGCGCGTTCCGTGCATCGTTTTGACTTTTGTCCGTGATTTAGTTTACGATACTATATATGTTTGCGTATAGGTACCCCTCACGTGGACTACGGGCGATGAAGAAGAGGATGGCGACACTATCTTCGGTAGACATGGACCAGGTGAGTAGATGTATATCTACGGGGGGAAGTCGGGTGGATGGCGTTTAGCACCCCCGCAACGTAGAGTAGGAATAGTACCTATTGACATTAGGAAGCCAGATGTGACCCTAGATTCTTAATGAGTAGGACCCTAGTAATGACCCTAGGCTGGACTAGACTGATTTAGGAAGTCCATACCAAAGGATGAATACCTTGGAAGTGATTCGTAGGTTTGAGGTAGATACGCACACACGCACACACTGAAACTCGACGTGGTGTATACATGTATGTGTATATATATATATAGGACTAGGTATAGGTATATATATATACAACACGTATATGGGATACATTGATGTGATATGATACACGGGAATGAAACAGTATAACTGGGCTTGATGCCGTGATTTTTGGCTATACAGTCGTATTAAAGTGTTAGCGGATCATTAGAGAATGAGATAATGAACATGTATACATAAATTATAATGGGTGGTGATGATATTGAGGTACATGGGACTCTAAAATAGCACCTGGACTATAATTTTTGACTGATCACGATATGATATATGTATGACTCGATTACAACATCATATAGGTGTGACTTGATGATGATATGATATAAGTGTGACTTAATCACAATATGATACATATGATATGATATTTCTTAGGATAAATTAATGATGTATATTTATGATGGCAATGATAAATGATTGATGTATTCGATTACAGTATAGCACCTTGATCATGACATGTGTTGATGATGATATTATACGAATGATGAGACACCTAGGAGATACTTGAACCGTACCCCGATATTGGGATGCAGTACGATGGATTTTACCGTACGAGGCATAGATATGATGATTAATCCGCACTCTTGATTCGAGGAAGCCGTACTACGTACGTGACGCTATTGAGGCTGGATCGCCGACTTTTAGAGATATGGATTCAGACCTTAGGTGGACTCTTTTTTCTTATTGACTAGTTTCTCAGGTTTAGTTCCTTAGGAGGTTAGATGGACACTAGTTTAGGTTCGATTCATATAGTGGTAGTTGTACTTGTATATCGCAGATGAGTGGTTATTAACATCCGTCTTTACATTCATACTGTAATCATAATGTTGCATGTTCGTATATATGTTTCTATATCAGTATAAAACTCTTCCTGTTAGGACACCAGCACTATTACCGATGATGCGCATATTCCACGCACACTTATTTGCCGGCTCACACACATCATTATCGGTAATTGCTATGTCACGTACACTTTAGAACATATTATCTTTTATCGATAGAATCAACTAGCAACTAGATCGATATAATATTGAGATTACTCTCTGGTGTTAGTATAGACATGGTATTTATTACTTAGACATTTCATGCATTCGCATTTTCATGTTATCATGCAGGATTATGGGGGCATATGCCGACACTTATCATATACTTACTCATGATTTTGGGATTTTTGAATTCTATGAGATTTCTGGATTTTGGGGAAAACCGCAAAAATATATAAAACAAACTTCTCACTCTTTCCTCCTCTCTTTTTAAAATATAAGATGCTGTTTTCTCTTGATGTATGTGTCGTCCACCATGTGATTTCATGTTTTCTGTTGGATTTCGAGCCCAATTCGAATAGTGGATGAACCGTCTCGGGTACATGGTGGGCCCGGTATGGTACCCCGGGACAAGAAGATCGAGTTGTAGACGATGAGCCTGGCAAGGGAAGGCTACCTACCGGTGATGTCTGGCGCGGCGGATATCCGGAGGATACCGACCGTTGTCGTGAGATTTGATGATATGGGCCGATCCGGACTGACGGAGCCCGACATATTGAGACTATGAGACATTGAGATTATGAGGTATTGAGACTTGAGATTTACAGGCTTTGTGTCGATGCTTGACACAGATTTCCATGGATTTCATTGTTGATATTTCAGATTTCTTATACAGATATACCTAGATTTCAGGATTGGTTATTTTACATTCATGGTGCATGCATACTCATTCATATGACATAGTACTATATGAGGCACTGACACGAGTACGGAGTATTTGCATTTACTCGTAGTATTACCCTACCATTATTAGATGATTAGGATATAGTAGTGTATTATTATGATCTAGGATAACGTCGTGCATTCGATTTCTTTTCGTAGATATCTTCTATTCACGAATTAGCAACTCACCCCCGTTGTGCCAAATTTTATTACAGGTTCGATGTACAGGGTTCCTTGGCTATTTGCTGGCACATCATGTCATTCCGGGTGATTTGCACGGTAGGTTGGTTCACTTGTATCTGGACCGCCATTGTACTTTTATTATTTCCTTTGTATCTAGGAAGCTCCATCAACCAAACATGTATTACTTGATAGTTACTGGACCAGTTATTTATTTCGATCTTAGAGTCGCGCTTGTATTATTATGATATTTGGTGGATTTGTTTTCCTTTGAGTTTTGAGCCTCGCCCTTTGGCGTTGTATATTACTGTGCTTGTTGTGGTTGTTTCCGCCTGTTGGCGTTGAGCTAGCTCCCGTTTGGGGATACTTTTTATTGTTTATGTATATTATACTTGTTGTACCCGTTTGGGGCCAGTTTTTTACAGAGGAGACTCTGCCGAAATTTTTGGGAAAATTTGCTGATGCTTTTAAACTTGTTTTCTTCATGTTTTCTTTTACTTCTTCTTCTTTTATATGGTTTAGATTTCTGGGCTTCGCCTTACTTAGGTTACGTTGCGCCTCTAGACGTTTAATAATCTAAGTGCCAGTCACGTTTCGTACTTTCGGGTCGTGACAGATGTCTCCCAAGACTGATTTGTAGAGGGCTCACATGCAAGGGATATCCTATGCTTTGGCAGTCGGTTCCATCATGTATGCGATGTTGTGCACCAGACCGGATGTAGCGTACTCACTAGGTGTAGTGAGTAGGTATCAATCATATCCTGGGAGAATCAATGGACAGCTGTGAAGAACATTCTTAAGCACATGAGAAGGACTAAAGAAATGTTCTTGGTGTATAGTAATGGTGAACTCCATGTCGAGTCCTTTACCGATTCGAGATTCCAGAGTGATAAGGATGACTGTAAGTCAGTCTCGGGTTTTGTCTTTACCCTCAGTAGAGGGACGGTATGTTGGAAGAGTTCCAAGTTAAATACCATAGCAGACTCGACGATGAAGGCTGAATACATCGCCACCAATGATGCTGCCAAAAAAGTTGTCTGGATGAACATGTTCATAAGATGAACTTGATGTGGTTCCTACCATTGAGCATCCAATACCTATGTATTGTGATAAAAATGGAGCTGTGGCTTTGGCCCAGGAACCCAGGTCCCATGAGCGATCCAGACATATTCTTAGGCGGTATCACCTGATCAGGGAGATAGTTGATCTCCGGGTGATCGAGGTCAGGAGAGTTGACTCAGAGGATAACACAGCAGATCCACTCACCAAGGCCCTTCCCCAAATGATGATCGAGATTTTTTTTGGGATGTTGGGTATGAGATACTACAACAACTGGACTTAGTGCAAGTGGGAGATTGTTAGTTATATGTATGCCCTAGAGGTCATTATTGTACATGATTGTATATTATAGTGGATGCTTAGACATATATAGAGAGGACTTTCTTGCTCGACATGATAGTATGCTATCTGGTTACTATTTATCTTAACATGTAGACCGATATTATTATACTGTCTATCTCTTACATGTTGATAAAGCCCTTAGGATGTGTACTTGACTACCAGGACTATGATGCAGATCATACTAGTAGGGCCAGGGTGGTCCGCAAGTACATCCTTTAATTGTTCCTAGTCGAGGGAGTATCGAGACAGGGCATCGATATTCCAGAGTGGACTAGTGTGTCAAGCAATTTCAAAACAAATAAAAGCTGTAACCAGAGCAATTAATGCAAAGAAAACAAACCAAAGCTGAATCGTTGGAACAATTTCAAAACCACTCGGTTTTTTCAAAACAGAAAACTTTTAAAAACACGGAGCTTAAACCACTCCTTTTAAAAGCTATCAGGTTCCTTCGATTATATCAATTTCACTACATTCACAGTTTTTCTAAAACCATTCGTAGCCCTTCATCATTTCAGTTAAATGTTCAGTAGTATTCAAGCTATATATTTTGACCTTCGCCAAGGCATAGTGATTAGTAGCTGCTGAATATTTATCTGTAGCATAGATAGATGTGTTGGTTTGGGACAGTCGTACTACTATTTTGGCCTTCATCAAAGGTATGTACGGGTGGCTTCAAATTAACTTGGAAATGACGGGTAGAACTTGACATGTGACTTATGATATATTGGCCTTCGTCAAGGTCATAAGAGCATAGGGCAAAAATCCACATCGGGAGTTTCTAAGGAAATTGAAATTTTCTAGTGCTACATACCATTTGGAGTTTGATAATGTTGGTAGGATTCCTTCAGCATTATCACACAATGATATTTGGATCCCGATCCAACTGTAAGTATCCGCTACTCCTCGGGAGATTTTTTTCATTTAACGATTAATGCTATAAACCAAGTAGGTGTCTAGAACAGTGTTAGCGGGGCTACGCCTCCAAGGAAAAGAGGTTATTTAATTAAGGAACTTCGCGAAAGCGTCGTAAAACCTCCCTCGAAGTACCGACACTAGCATGGCTGAACGGTTAAGCAAATATTGTACGATGAGATTAATCCTGACTAATTCTTCTTTTATGGTTTGAGGAAGAATTCGAGAAACAGTGGGAGTCATCCTGTTTAGATAAATTAAAAACCAATCTAAACTTGCAAGAGCGTCATGCTAAGTGTTTTCTTCTCTCTCTCTTAATTACAGCGACCCAGTGACCAGACATAGGTTATATCTAGATAATAAAATGACTGAATCTGACTGTAATGACTGGCAAAGGTCTGTCCAGATGTCCCTTACCCATGACAAACTAGGACACCTCTTCACTAATCAAACCCCTTCCGTCTCAGGACCAGTTTCCATCGTCACAGATACTAATATCCGTAAGACATCGGAAAAAGACTGTGTGAATGGTAAGTGCCTCGCATTGGCCTCAGTTGATGGTGCAAACCAGAGGCAGCATGAGAAGATGGACTTAGTTTATGTTTTCCTCCATAACAAAGATTTATATGGAGAGCAATCTTGTATCGCAAGATATGAGACCTCGAATGAATTGCTTCAAGTGAGGTTGGCTGTCAGGTCATCTGTAAGGGACAACGTCCTTACAGAGACTAGCTATATTGATGAGCTCACGGACCTGAGGACCACGTTGAAGAACGAGTCACATACTGACTTGATTCTACAGTCTCTACCCTCTACTTACACCCTGAAGGAAACCAGGGAGACACCCACTCTGCTTAATGGGGGATCTTCCTCTTCTTCATCCAAGGTGAAAGCAAAGGGTGAGAAGGAGAAGACCTCCACAAATCCGATATGCGGTATCAGAGAAATAGAAGGAAAGAGAAGGGCAAAAGTTTCGGGACTAGATATAGGGAAGGAGGGACGTCCTTATTGTTACGGGAAAGGACATTGGCAGAAGGATTGCAGGGCTAGCAAAACCAGTAGCCAGAATTCGAAGCATGTTGTGGCTTCGGCTTCGGGTGTGTTTGTAATAGAAAATTGTAAGTCAATTAACTCTACTTCCTAGGTACTAGATACCGGATCAGGATCTCATATCTGTAATTCATTACAGGCTTTGAGAAACCGTAGAGTTATCAGGGTAGGTGATATGACTCTCAGGGTTGCTAACGGAATGAGCGTGAACGTTGAATCCGTAGGGGAATATCACCTTGGATTGACAAGTGGGCAGATATTGATTCTACGTAACTGTTTATATGTACCTAGTTTATATTGTAATATCATATCTGTATCCTTACTTTCTAAGGAAGGATATAATTTTACATTTATAAGCGATGTGGTCCACATCCACCTAAATCAAGTTCCGATTGGGTCAGGTACATTAAATAACGGTATATACGTACTGAATTAAGCTCAGGTTTTCAATGTCCAGAACACACTTAAAAGAAAGCCTCCAGAATTAAATCAGGCTTTCTTATGGCATTGTAGACTGGGTCACATCAATAAGACACGGTTAACAAAGTAACATAAAGAGGGATATTTGGATCCGTTCGAATATCAGTCTTATGCCACTTGTGAATCTTGTCTCATTGGAAAGATGACAAACACTCCGTTCACTGGACACGGAGTAAGGGCGAGCGAGCTCTTGGGACTTATACACAGCGATGTATGCGGTCCAATGTCGACACATGCATGAAGTGGTTTTTCCTATTTCATTACTTTTACGGATGATTTCTCTACGTATAGACATGTCTTCTTGATGAAGCATAAATCCGAGGCCTTTGAAAAATTCTAGGAATACAAGAATGAAGTAGAAAAACAAACAGCCAAAAGTATCAAGACACTGAGATCTGATCGAGGTGGTGAATACTTAAGTACCGAGTTTCTGGACTACTTAAAAGAGAATGGAATTCTCTCTCAGCTTACTCCTCCATACACACCACAACACAACGGTGTATCTAAAAGACAGAATCAAACCCTATTGGATATGGTTCGTTCCATGATGAGTAAGGCTGAGTTACCGCGATCTTTCTGGGGTTATGCACTAGAATCAACTGCATATCTTTTGAACAAGGTTCCTTCCATTGGCCACTCCGCAGATAAGGTGGGTAACTTCAGGCACCCGAGAGGTACTACGGTAGCCTCAAGGACGGTGACAGGGAAGTTCTTGTTTACCCACACTTGCCATTGCTGTTGTTCCAGACTGTGAGACCCGGCAAGAGGATGAGTATAGCGTCGTTCTAAACTTGCTTTAGAAGTGTACATCTATATGACTCTGCCAGAGGGTTGTCGTAGTCAGTGGGAGCAGCGGAAGCATTGGTGGACAGGTAGCTTATGTCTATTTATAGACTAAAGCAGATGTAGTGGAGATAGATCATCTATTTCTGACGTGACAGTCATGGGTTTGACTTCATCAGAATAGGGGATGGATTTGTTGAGAAGGTAGTAGGGTGTGATATCCTGGTATTTGGATGACATACACAGAGTAGGAAAGGAAACTCCTATACTACAATCGGTTATACTTTGGTCGTCACACAGTGGTTTCTCCACAAAGGAAATGGATTTTATATCAGACATACTGGTTACTAGATCTATGGTTTTAGATCTAGATTTGGGTGGTTTCCCAATCTGGGTACTTGGACAGCATTCTGAGAGTATTTAGAATGGACGACTCCTGGCACGGTAGTATACCTGCAGGTGATGGAGTCACCCTCTCTAAAGGTGTCTTATAGACTAAAGTAGAGAGGGATGTGCATGGTTGGCAGATCACTTGCTCAGGAAATTGAGTCAATCATGAGATGTCAAGTACCACACCAGATGTTGTTCTTGCACTAGATGCAATAAGTTGACATTGATCCAATCCTGGAGAAACAGTCGGAAGCAGTTTTAGAACATAAGTAGATGTTCTAAGGGATATGATAACGACAGCCTCATTCGGGAGACAGTTATCATTCCAGGCTTCCAAGGTGACCTGGACGACAAGGAGGTTGTCAGAGTTATAGTTTTTCCTTCTGACGAGGGGCAGTATGTTGGACAGGTGGTCCAAAGAAATACTGAGGGTGGCATGGCGCAGGATACTGATTAAGTTCAGTTGACGATACAGTCTGAGAAGTTTGGATTTGGAGTTCATTTATGAGCTAGGTCCCATCAGACATCCAGACACATTCTAAGACAGGTATTGCTCATTTCGGGAGATGGCTTTCTCCGTGAACTTGAGATATAGAGAGACATAGAAAAAAAACAACTAAGCGGATCCACTCACTGAGGCTATTCCCCGAACGCAATAGTTTCTCAAACAGGCTTTGTGAGACTGACTAGTAGAGGAGTTGGGTGTTCGGTATCACACGGGCTGTGAGTATGCGACATCGCAATAATTAGCCTTGAGTGCAAATGGGAGATTGTTGGATATAGTGCCCTCAGAGTCAATTATTAGGTCACAGGTACATGATTGCAATGATTGATGGAGGACCTATCCCGGTAGGACAGTCTTACTCGAGATGATAGTATGCTATCTGGTTTACCGTTATCATCGTGTACTGCTTTAGGTGACCTGACAAGTTGCTATTACACGTTGATAGAGCCCCTAGGATTCTTGCTTGACCACCAGCAGTATGAGGGCGATCATATAAGTGGGAGCTGGGGTCTATAAGCATATCCTTAAATGGTCCCTAGTCGTGTGAGTTTCGAGACAGGGCATCGATACTCCAGAGTAGACTAGTGTATACAGTCGAGACCCCGATGAGGGGCGGTGGCCGGTCTCACAAGCCACTGGTGTCAGTTGGATCACCTAAGATGTATACAGGTGCTCATTGGGTTATGAGTACACCGGACAGGACTCGCCGGGAACATGCTAGTTGGTCATATACCAGACGTCAGATGGCAGTTCCCTGGTGACATGTGTACAGGTTAGTTCATCGACCTGGGGATCGTCATTTGTCTTGTGTGAGTTCCCACTGTACTTTGATTACTACCCTAACACGGCTCAAAGGAGTCGTGGAAACAGGTTTTAGTTGGGTTCAGTCCCGAGCCACATGGAGGCAGTGAGCGTATCTTCAGGGGTTCGTCTCTCCCGGTATTGGGGGTGAGGTCGCGCTGTGTCTAGGAGAGCCATTACACGAAGCCCTCGGCCGAGGCAAGGAGATTTACTGGTAGGTATTCCAGTAGTATCTCAGGGTGTTCTTGGCTACACTCCGACACGACTTGTACCGCTTTTGGGGGTCTGACTTTTACCAACCCCCTAGGCCCGCCATGCGATGCTCATAGACGAACGGACCGGACTGTACGGATATTGTCACTGACAGGCTCAGTAGGGTTGCCAGGCTGAGTTCGCTCACAGACGTCCCTTTTAGTCAATACCTGGTAGCCCGTTACGTATTGGCTTATACCTCTGACGTGCTAGTGGTTAAATCCACAACCAAGATGTTGACGAGTCTTTAGAGTCCCCCACATTCAGTTACTCAGCTTTCGGGCGAAAAGCTGTAGAGGCCGTATGGAGATATGGTAAGGTCCGATCAGATACGTGCGGTATTGCACGGATCAGGATCGGGCAGTTTGTACTATAGGCCGTATGGATATATGGCAGGGTTCGATCAGATACGTGCGGTATTGCACGGATCAGGATCGAACGGATATTACTAGCCGGCTTTGGTTTAAGCCGGATCCTAGTATAGTACAGTGTAGGTTTTGTCTCATTGCATTTGTATTTCGATCGGAATACAAATGCGGGTGTGTATGCACAGTATCGGGGTTTTCCTGTAATTTATTACGGGACCAGTTTTCTGGAGTTGCCAGTTTGTTTTCCGTTTCGGCCGATTTCCTTTGTATCGTTCATTGGCCGATCATTGGTGGAGGAGGGCTTATTTGCATTGTTGCAAATAGGCATTTGTGGAGGGTGTTCTTTGCATATATTTGTATCATGATAGCTTTTCCTTGACCTTGACTTCTAGCTTCATCATGCCTTGACTTTTGTAGGACATGATGGTTGATGATGTTTGTGGTTGAGTGTGGGTTTGGGTTTGTGATGATTTCTTTTCATGATATCCTTTGATTCTCATCTTGCATGATTGAGATATACACTCTCTCATTCATGTTTCCCTCTCTCAATTATTCATTCCCTCCTCACCATTTTTGTAGTGGCCGGCCATTCATTTGAGAGGGGGCTGTCCCAAATTTTTGGTGTGGGTTTTTGGCTCATTTCATGTTGCAAAAATCCCATAAGATCAATCTCCAAAACTCCAAGTATCATTCCTCCACCAAAGGCAACTCCATAACCCCAAAATGAGACACAAGTTCTACACAACCTTCTACAGCAAATCTTGGGCACGTCGACTAGCCAGCTTCGTGCCCGAGTTGCCTCGGCATTGAGGTGGGAGCCCGTAAAAGATGTAGGCGATGTGGTGCACTTCCGGCGACGAGGTGGAGACAGGACATTCCGCAGGAGATCGGGACGACGACGAGAAGACCGGAGGACTCGGATCAGTCGGTATATCTTTCTTCCCTTTCTTGTATTTAGCTAGGACTAGTTAATGGTTCGATCCGGGTATTAGTGCGCGGCGGTTTGCCAGTTCAAGAAAATTAAAGTTTATCACCGCTTCCGCATTTGGTCGTCGGATTGACGGCCGTGGCGCCGCCGTGCACTTACAGTGGTATCAGAGCCTCGCCATTAACTTAGTCTAGCTTTGTCTAATGTGTTTTACATTTCCGATCGACCAAAATTCCAAAATCTGCATTTTTGTTCACATCAGTTTTCTGTTGAAAATTTTTGGTGTCGAAATTTTTTTCAGGTTACAGAAAATTGATCTACTAGAAAAAACAAGAGTTCTGTGAAAATTCGATGCACTAACTCCACTGTAGGAGCGCGGAACCGCGGCCAAACACCCCTTTGGGCCGCGGTTCCGCCGCACTATTTTGGGTTCCCTGCACCAAATTTCTACAGTATCTTTCTGGGGTGAAAATTGGGTTTTTGGAATAATAATATTGGGCCCAGAATTTCTTGATGTGCTACAGTAGTACTTGGGGGCCCACTTGTTAAAATTTGATCGATCGGATATTTTAAACACATTATTTCACAGTATTTACATTATATCTGCGACCGTGAATGTCACTTGATCGGTAAATCCAGTCTAACTGCTATAGCCCGGTTAGACGGATTTGCGAACGTGACTTTCATGTTGATGTTCTGTTTTTGCTGTGTTGTTGCGGATCGGTCGTCGGGGATAGCCTGGATGCAATGCTAGTACAGTTTTGTTGTATTATGTACATTTGATATTGCGGGGCGAGCGTCCGACATGTGGACTGCCGTCACTGCCTGTTTGTATTATTATTTTGGGGCACGACCTGGTTGCGGTCGATGTACCCGTTGTATATATATTTTACTTTCTGTACTAGGATTACCCCGCGGTGGGGTGCACGGATAGCCGGGTTCTAGAGGGCAACAAGCCCGCATCTCATGGCATTGAGACGGAGGGGGCTTCACTCTAGAATTGGCGGGCTATTCGCCGCACTCGTAGGGGGTACAGGTTGACCCAGGAGGGGTGCCCAAGTTACCGGATTCCGTAAAGTGCTGGGTGGTCCATTCACGTTGCTGAAGGGGGCTGCCTCGCTTCAGGTTTTGGCGGGTAAATTACCGCGCCTGTAGGGGTCTAGGATCTCATTGCACAGGCTATCCACACGACCAGGGGAACGTCGGGTTTCAGTAGTGGCTCTGTGAAACCCGGGGATCCCAGATATCTGTATTGTTTCTGTGATGCTGTACATTTTCTGTGATGTTGCATTTTATCACGCCTTGAGCGAATATAATATATTGGTATATATATTAGTAGATGTTGTATATGTTTTGCATCCGCGCTAGTCCAGTCCCCGCTCTGTCGTTAGTTAGCTAACCTAACGGGTAATGACGGGACCCAGTGGCGAATGCGGATGGCATATACGTACATCAGTATATTTTCGTTCTTTGTGGTGTGATCAATTGATGGGACTGCGTTGATTCGGATCAATGCAAGTTAAAAACAAACCTAATCTGATGTTGTTGGAACACTTTTTCAAAAAGCTGTTATTGCAAGGACGTTCACTTTTGTTTTGCATCGTGGTATTCAGTTGGAATATCCTGCTCCTCAGTCGACGAGGCAAGGGCCGAGATCCCTTCACCGGGAGTGACCCCTTGGACAGAAGTTTGCGTCAGGGCATTAACTTCACTATAGCCGATTACTTTTGCTTTGCACCGTGGTATTCAGTTGGAATATCCTGCACCTCATTCTACGTGGAAAGAGCCGAGATCCCTTCACCGGGAGTGACCTCTTTAGCAACGGTTTTCGTCACTATATTTTTAAAAGCTATCCGTTCCTTCAACGATATCAAGTTCATTACGTTAAAGGTTTTCGCCAGAAACCATTCGTAGCCCTCCGTCGTTTCATATGGGTAGTCAATAGTATTCAAGCTGTGTTTGTTGGCCAAAGTCAAAGCACAGTGTTTGGTAGCTGTTGGTTATTCATATGCAGCATAGATAGATGCGTTGGTTTGGAACAGTCGTATAGCCTTGTTGGCCAAAGTCAAGGGCTTGTGCGGGTGGATTCGAATCAACCTGGAGAATGACGGGTAGAACTTGACATGTGACTTATGATTTGTTGGCCAAAGTCAAGGTCATAAAAGCATGGGGCAGAAATCACATCGGGAGTTTCAAAAGAACTGAAACTTGCCAGATATGCGCATACCTTCTGGAGTGTGATGACGTGAGCGGATTCCATCACGTTATCATGCGATGATAGTTGGATCTCGATTCCCACTGATGAGTTAGTTTACTCCTCGGGTAACCTCGACTAATTCTTCTTTCAGGTTTGGAGGAGAATTTGAGGTACAGTGGGAGGTTTCCAGATTAGATAAATTGGTAACCATTCTGATCTAGGTTAGAGTGCACGCTGAGTGTTTCTTTTCTCTCTCTCTTCGGCAGCGACCATTGACCCGACCCTAAGACTATGACTCAGTGACCAAATTGGCCGAACCTTCTTAACACTGGCTTTTGGATTGTCAGAGTTGCAAACCTCATTGCCACTCCTACTTTTACCCTTTTCTCCAGGACACCCCGTATTACTACGAACGTCCACTTCCATTGGACAAAACCATCGTATGGTTAGATACGAACTCGAAGGAATTTATTCGAGGATGGTTTCAGGTTCTGGAGGAAACGGATAGGACTATTCAGTTGTCTTTTCCTTTTACTTTCTCTCAGGTTGCGAGTACTCCTTGGTTTAGGAGATAGTACACCTATTACGCAAATTGGATAGTCTTATTCCAAACCATAGGCAGGTGCCGACCGGTAGGGAATGAAGAAAACCAATTAGCATAACGATGGTGTGCAGAAGGTATTAGGTTAAGACAAAGCAAGGGATTAGTAAGAGGGCAAAGTAAATTGCAACAGGTATTCACGACCAAACCAAGTATTTCTTCGCCAATCCTAAATCACCTTTGTATTTCTCCAGGACACTCCGTATCACTACGAAGATCCACGGTTTATTTGGATACTCCATCGTATGGTTATATACGAACTCGAAAGGAACTTCCAGTTCGGGGATGGATTCTGGTTAAGGAGAAATAGGAATAAGGTCTATTCGGTTGTCTTTTATCCTCACCTTCTCTCGCATTGCGAGTGTTCCTAGGATTAGGACAGTACACCCATTATGCTTATTGGATAGTCTTCTTCCAAACCATAGGCTGGTGCCGAACGGTAGGGAAGGAAGAAAACCATTTGGCCTAAAGGGGTGTGCAGAAGGTAATGACTAAAGACATATGAAGGGATTTGGAGATGTGGCAAAGAATTATACGGTTACAGTCGTGAATCTGGAAGAGGCATTACTAGGAATACCAGGATACCCCATCGAAACATTTCAATGTTTCAGTTTCACTGTGTAATGTTAAAAGAAAACTGATTTCCCGATTAGATACTTACTCCAGGGTATGTATTTACCAGGTATGATTCTCACATCTGTATGGTTTTACAGATGATGAGTGGGAGTAAGTTATTGGGAATTGGGTGATCATCCTCATTATATCGGGATTCGTTGTAATCGGTGATATTTGAGGAAGTCACCTGGGTTGTTTGCCGGTCGGCAAATATTTGGTTTTGAATATCCGCTGTTGTGCACCAATTTCAAATTGATATATCTGTACGTCTATTTTCATAGAGTGAGATATACCTTTTTGAAATTATGTCTATGACATTTACCTATATCAGTGGATGGTTAGGTAAGGAGTATTAAACAGCGGTGTAATTCTTCTGAACCATAAGTACAGTTTTCAACCTACGACACACAGTGAATGAGTTATCAGACTCAAGGGACTTATACAGAGTATTGTATGTTGTCCAGGGTCCATCAGGACAGAGGGGTTGGTCCTCGTACTATATTCGGTTTACTTATGACTTCTCTAGTTTTTAGACAGGTGTTTCGTGGAAACACAGGGTCCGAATTTTGAGAAGTTATAGGTATTTGAATAGAGTAGAGAACCAGGTATAGCAAGTATCGGGATTCTTCAAAGTGATCGAAGATGTAGATACTTGTGTATGGTATTCAGTTGATAGTAATGATTAAGAGAACTTACTTCTCTTTCAGGTTATTCATAATTGGAAGCATTCCTAAGTTGAGTAACGCTGATCGGCCTCCTTCCTTTTAGTTGACATGCACTGGAGACAGCTGCATGATTTGAATCTGGTTCAATTAAATCAGTGCCTATGTTTCTATATTGGATATAGAACAGTTCATATCTTAACGATGTTAAGGTACGGGGAGTTGTCCGGTTTATGCTTAAAACCAGACACTGGACAACTCAAGGCATGTTTCTGTAATGGCTGTTTGTGGGTTGACCCAGGCTATGACGAGGGTTGACTTTCTACCATTTGGCAGATCAATAGAAATATTGTTCTAGACTCGCCATAGTTTTATTAAAAATGGATTTTTTCAGAAAACAGTAGTGTGAGTATGGTAGAACTGGAAGTGATTCCAGAACCACAAACGATTACTGAAGATTTGATAAGGAACCTAAAGATTCAATCTGGATTGACATTCCATTGGCCACTCCGCAGATAAGGTGGGTAACTTCAGGCACCCGAGAGGTACTACGGTAGCCTCAAGGACGGTGACAGGGAAGTTCTTGTTTACCCACACTTGCCATTGCTGTTGTTCCAGACTGTGAGACCCGGCAAGAGGATGAGTATAGCGTCGTTCTAAACTTGCTTTAGAAGTGTACGTCTATATGACTCTGCCAGAGGGTTGTCGTAGTCAGTGGGAGCAGCGGAAGCATTGGTGGACAGGTAGCTTATGTCTATTTATAGACTAAAGCAGATGTAGCGGAGATAGATCATCTATTTCTGACGTGACAGTCATGGGTTTGACTTCATCAGAATAGGGGATGGATTTGTTGAGAAGGTGTAAGTGCACGGCGGCGCCCCGGCCGTCAATCCGACGGCCAAATGCGGAAGCGGTGATAAACTTTAATTTTTCTTGAACTGGCAAACCGCCGCGCACTAATAACCGGATCGAACCACTAACTAGTCCTAGCTAACTACAAGATGGGAAAGAGATATACCGACGATCCAAGTCCTCCGGTCTTCTCGTCATCGTCCCGATCTCCTGCGGAATGTCCCGTCTCCTCCTCGTCGCCGGAAGTGCACCACATCGCCTACTTCTTTTACGGGCTCCCACCTCAATGCCGAGGCAACTCGGGCACGAAGCCGGCTACTCGACGTGCCCAAGGTTCGCTGTAGAATATGTAGTCCTCAAGTCTCACTTTGGGGTTGTAGGAATTGCCATTGGTGGAGGGATTGAACTTGGAGCTTTTGAGATTGATCTTGTGGGGATTTTGCAATATGAAATGAACCAAAATCCCACACACAAAAATTTGGACAGCCCACTAGGAGATTGGCCGGCCAATACATGGTGGTGGAGAGAATGAGAGAGTGGAAGAAGAAAATCAAATGGGAGCCATTCTCATCTAATACCCAAGAGAGAGAGAGGAAAGCTATCATGCAAAAGAAATGATAGTAAGGAAAACTCAACACTCAACACTCAACACCACCATCACCTTACAAAGTCCAACTATCATGAACCATGATGACTCAAAAAGTCATGCCATCATGAAGAAATCAAGTCAAAGGATGGTGCACATCATGAAAGCCATCATGATGCAACAAGATGCAAAGAACCCCCTCCACTAATGCCTATTTGCAACAATGCAAATAAACCCTCCTCCACCAATCTTCGGCCAATGAACGGAACAATGGAAATTGGCCGGAACGGAACAATGGAAATTGGCCGAAACGGAAAGCAAACTGGCAACTCCAGAAAACTGGTCCCGTAATAAATTACAGGAAAACCCCGATACTGTGCATACACACCCGCATTTGTATTCCGACCGAAATACAAATGCAATGAGACAAAATCTACACTGTACTATACTAGGATCCGGCTTATACCAAAGCCGGCTAGTAATATCCGTTCGATCCTGATCCGTGCAATACCGCACGTATCTGATCGAACCCTGCCATATAACCATACGGCCTGTAGTACAAACTGTCCGATCCTGATCCGTGCAATACCGCACGTATCTGATCGGACCCTGCCATATCTCCATACGGCCTCTACAACCTTTTGCCCGAAAGCTTGAGTAACTGAATGTGGGGGACTCTAAAGACTCGTCAACACCTTGGTTGTGGATTTAACCACTAGCACGTTAGAGGTATAAGCCAATACATAACGGGTTACCAGGTATTGACCAAAAGGGACGTCTGTGAGCGAACTCAGCCTGACTCCCTACTGAGCCTGTCAGTGACAATATCCGTACAGTCCGGTCCGTTCGTCTATGAGCATCGCATGGCGGGCCTAGGGGGTTGGTAAAAGTCAGACCCCCAAAAGCGGTACAAGTCGTGTCAGAGTGTAGCCCAGAACACCCTGAGATACTACTGGAATACCTACCAGTAAATCTCCTTGCCTCGGCCGAGGGCTTCGTGTAATGGCTCTCCTAAACACAGCACGACCTCACCCCCAATACCGGGAGAGACGAACCCCTGAAGATACGCTCACTGCCTCCATGTGGCTCGGGACTGTACCCAACTAAAACCTGTTTGCACGACTCCTTTGAGCCGTGGTAGGATAGTAATCAAAGTACAGTGGGAACTCACACGAGACAAATGACGATCCCCAGGTCGATGAACTAACCTGTACACATGTCACCAGGGAACTGCCATCTGACGTCTGGTATATGACCAACTAGCATGTTCCCGGCGAGTCCTGTCCGGTGTACTCATAACCCAATGAGCACCTGTATACATCTTAGGTGATCCAACTGACACCAGTGGCTTGTGAGACCGGCCACCGCCCCTCGTCGGGGTCTCGACTGTATACACTAGTCTACTATGGAGAATCGATGCCCTGTCTCGAAACTCTCATGACTAGGGACCTTTTAAGGATATGCTTATAGACCCCCAGCTCCCACTTATATGATCGCCCTCATACTGCTGGTGGTCAAGCAAGAATCCTAGGGGCTCTATCAACGTGTAATAGCGACGTGTCAGGTCACCTAAAACAGTACACGATGATAAAGGTAAACCAGATAGCATACTATCATCTCGAGTAAGACCGTCCTACCGGGATAGGTCCTCCATCAATCATTGCAATCACGTACCTGTGACCTAATAATTGACTCTGAGGGCACTATCTCCAACAATCTCCCACTTGCACTCAAGGCTAATTATTGCGATGTCGCATACTCACAGCCCGTGTGATACCGAACACCCAACTCCTCTACTAGTCAGTCTCACAAAGCTTGTTTGCGAAACTATTGCGTTCGAGGAACAGCCTCAGTGAGTGGATCCGCTTTGTTGTTTCTTTCTATGTCTCTCTATATCTCAAGTTCGCGGAGAAAGCCATCTCCCGAAAAGAGCAATACCTGTCTTAGAATGTGTCTGGATGTCTGATTTGACATAGCTCATAAATGAACTCCAAATCCAAACTTCTTAGACAGTATCGTCAACTGAACTTAATCAGTATCCTGCGCCATGCCACCCTCAGTATTGCCTTGGACCACCTGTCCAAAATACTGCCCCTCATCAGAAGGAAAACCATAACTCTGACAACCTCCTTGTCGTCCAGGTCACCTTGGAAGCCTGGAATGATAACTGTCTCCCCAACGAGGCTGTCGTTATCATATCCCTAGAACATCCACTTATGTTCTAAAACTGCTTCCGACCGTTTCTCCAGGATTGGATTAATGTCAACTTATTGCTTCTAGTGCAAGAACAACATCTGGTGTGGTACTTGACATATCACGATTGACTCAATTGCCTGAGCAAGTGATCTGCCAATCATGCACATCCCTCTCCCCTTTAGTCTGAAAGACACCTTTAGAGAGGGTGACTCCATCTTCTGCAGGTACACTACCGTGCATGGAGTCGTCCATTCTAAATACTCTTAGAATGCTGTCTAAGTACCCTGATTGGGAAACCACCCAAATCTAGATCTAAAACCATAGATCTAGTAACCAGTATGTCTGACATAATGTCTAAATCCCATATGGAGAAAACACTGTGTGACGACCAAAGTATAACCGATCGTAGTATAGGAGTTTCCTTTCCTACTTTGTGTATGTCATCCAAATACCAGGATATCCCACCCTACTACCTTCTCAACAGATCCATCCCCTATTCTGATGAAGTCAAACCTATGACTGTCACGTCAGAAATAGATGATCTATCTCCGCTACATCTGCTTTAGTCTATAAATAGACATAAGCTACCTGTCCACCAATGCTTCCGCTGCTCCCACTGACTACGACAACCCTCTGGCAGAGTCATATAGACGTACACTTCTAAAACTAGTTTAGAACGACGCTATACTCATCCTCCCGCCGGGTCTCGCAGCCTGGAACAACAGCAATGGTAATTGTGGGTAAACAAGAACTTCCCTGTCACCGTCCTTGAGGCTACCGTAGTACCTCTCGGGTGCCTGAAGTTACCCACCTTATCTGCGGAGTGGCCAATGGAATGTCAATCCAGATTGAATCTTTAGGTTCCTTATCAAATCTTCAGTAATCGTTTGTGGTTCTGGAATCACTTCCAGTTCTACCATACTCCCACTACTGTTTTCTGAAAAAAATCCATTTTTATTAATACTGTGGCGAGTCTAGAACAATATTGCTATTGTTCATCCAGATGGTAGAAAGTCAACCCGCGTCATAGCCTGGGTCAACCCACAAACAGCCATTACAGAAACGTGCCTTGAGTTGTCCAGTGTCTGGTTTTAAGCATAAGCCGGACAACTCTCCGTACCTTAACATCGTTAAGATATGAACTGTTCTATATCCCATATAGGACCAGAGGCACTGATTTAATTGAACCAGATTCAAATCATGCAACTGTCTCCAGTGCATGTCAACTAAATGGAAGGAGGCCGATCAGCGTTACTCAACTTAGGAATGCTTCCAATTATGAGTAACCTGAAAAAGAAGCAAGTTCTCTTAATCACTACTATCAACTGAATACCATACACAAGTATCTACATCTTCGATCTCTTTGAAGAATCCCGATACTTGCTACACCTGGTTCTCTACTCTATTCAAATACCAATAACTTCTCAAAATTCGGACCCTGTGTTTCCACGAAACACCTGTCTAAAAACTAGAGAAGTCATAAGTAAACCGAATATAGTACGGGGACCAACCCCTCTGTCCTGATGGACCCTGGACAACATACAATACTCTGTATAAGTCCCTTGAGTCTGATAACTCATTCACTGTGTGTCGTAGGCTGAAAACTGTACTTATGGTTAAGAAGAATTACACCGCTGTTTAATGCTCCTTACCTAACCATCCACTGATATAGGTAAATGTCGTAGACATAATTTCAGAAAGGTATATCTCACTCTATGAAAATAGACGTACAGATATATCAATTTGAAATTGGTGCATAACTGCGGATATTCAAAACCAAATATTTGCCAACCGGCAAACAGCCCAGGTGATTTCCTCAAATATCACCGATTACAACGAATCCCGATATAATGAGGATAATCACCCAATTCCCAATAACTTACTCCCACTCATCATCTGTAAAACCATACAGATGTGAGAATCGTACCTGGTAAATACATACCCTGGAGTAAGTATCTAATTGGGAAATCAGTTTTCCTTTAACAGTGCACAGTGAGACTGAAACATTGAAATGTTTCGATGGGGTATCCCGGTATTCCTAGTAATGCCTCTTCCAGATTCACGACTGTAACCGTATAATCATTTGCCACCTCTCCAAATCCCTTCATATGTCTTTAGTCTTTACCTTCTGCACACCCCTTTAGGCCAAATGGTTTTCTTCCTTCCCTACCGTTCGGCACCAGCCTATGGTTTGGAAGAAGACTATCCAATAAGCATAATGGGTGTACTGTCCCAATCCTAGGAACACTCGCAATGAGAGAGGGTGAAGATAAAAGACAACCGAATAAACCTTATTCCTATTTCTCCTGGACCAGAATCCATCCCCGAACTGGAACAAGTTCCTTTCGAGTTCGTATATAACCATACGATGGAGTATCCAATAAACTGTGGATCTTCGTAGTGATACGGAGTGTCCTGGAGAAATACAAAGGTGATTTTAGGATTGGCGAAGGAATACTTGGTTTGGTCGTGAATAGCTGTTGCAATTTACTTTGCCCTCTTACTAATCCCTTGCTTTGTCTTAACCTAATACCTTCTGCACACCATCGTTATGCTAATTGGTTTTCTTCATTTCCTACCGGTCGGCACCAGCCTAAGGTTTGGAAGAAGACTATCCAATTTGCGTAATAGGTGTATTATCTCCTAAACCAAGGAGTACTCACAACCTGAGAGAAGGTAAAAGGAAAAGACAACTGAATAATCCTATCCGTTTTCTCCAGAACCGGAAACCATCCTCGAATAAATTCCTTCGAGTTCGTATATAACCATACGATGGTTTTGTCCAATGGAAGTGGACGTTCGTAGTAACACGGGGTGTCCTGGAGAAAAGGGTAAAAGTAGGTGTGGCAATGAGGTTTGCAACTCTGACAATCCAAAAGCCAGTGTTTAAGAAGGTTCGGTCAACTTGGTCACTGAGTCATAGTCTTAGGGTCGGGTCAATGGTCGCTACCAAAGAGAGAGAGAAAAGAAACACTCAGCGTGCACTCTAACCTAGATCAGAATGGTTACCAATTTATCTAATCTGGAAACCTCCCACTGTACCTCAAATTCTCCTCCAAACCTGAAAGAAGAATTAGTCGGGATCACCCGAGGAGTAAACTAACTCATCAGTGGGAATCGGGATCCAACTCTCATCGCATGATAACGTGACGGAATCCGCTCACATCATCACACTCCAGAAGGTATGCGCATATCTGACATGTTTCAGTTCTTTTGAAACTCCCGATGTGATTTCTGCCCCATGCTCTTATGACCTTGGCGTGAGGTCAAAATATCATAAGTCACATGTCAAGTTCTACCCGTCATTATCCAGGTTAATTTGAACCCACCCTTACATACCCTTGACGTAGGCCAAAATAGTAGTACGACTGTCCCAAACCAACGCATCTATCTATGCAACAGATAAATACCCGGCAGCTACCAATCACTATGCCTTGGCGTGAGGTCAAAATACATAGCTTGAATACTACCGAATATTTAACTGAAATGACGGAGGGCTACGAATGGTTTCTGGCGAAAACCTTTAACGTAATGAACTTGATATCGTCGAAGGAACAGATAGCTTTTTAGAAATATAGTGACGACAACTTCCGCTAAAGAGGTCACTCCCGGTGAAGGGATCTCGGCTCTTTCCCCGTAGAATGGGGTGCAGGATATTCCAACTGAATACCACGGTGCAAAGCAAAAGTAATCGGCTATAGTGAAGTTAATGCCCTGACGCAAACTTTTGTCCAAGGGGTCATTCCCGGTGAAGGGATCTCGGCCCTTGCCTCGTAGACTGAGGAGCAGGATATTCCAAATGAATACCGCGATGCAAAACAAAAGTGAACGTCCTTGCAATAACAGCTTTTTGAAAAGTGTTCCAACAACATCAGATTAGGTTTGTTTTTAACTTGCATTTATCCGAATCAACGCAGTCCCATCAATTGATCACACCAAAAAGAACGAAAATATACTGATGTACGTATATGCCATCCGCATTCGCCACTGGGTCCCGTCATTACCCGTTAGGTTAGCTAACTAACGACAGAGCGGGGACTGGACTAGCGCGGATGCAAAACATATACAACATCTACTAATATATATACCAATATATTATATTCGCTCAAGGCGTGAATAAAATGCAACATCACAGAGAATGAACGGCATCACAGAAACAATACAGATATCTGGGATCCCCGGGTTTCACAGAGCCGCTGAAACCCGACGTTCCCCTGGTCGTGTGGATAGCCTGTGCAATGAGAACCTAGACCCCTACGGGCACGGCAAGTCACCCGCCAAAACCTGAAGCGAGGCAGCCCCCTTCAGCGCCATGAATGGACCACCCAGCACTTCACGGAATCCGGCAACTTGGGCACCCCTCCTGGGTCAACCTGTACCCCCTACGAGTGCGGCGAACAGCCCGCCAAGCCTAGAGTGAAGCCCCCTCCGTCCCAATGCCATGAGATGCGGGCTTGTTGCCCTCTAGAACCCGGCTATCCGTGCATCCCTCCGCGTGGCAATCCTAGTACAGAAAGTAAAATATACATACAACGGGTACATCGACCGCAACCTGGCCGTGCCCCAAAATAATAATACAAACAGGCAGTGACGGCAGTCCACATGTCGGACGCTCGCCCCGCAATATCAAATGTACATAATACAACCACAACTGTACTAGCATTGCATCCAGGCTATCCCCACGACCGATCCGCAACATCACAGCAAAAATAAAACATCAACGTGAAAGTCACGTTCGCAAATCCGTCTAACCGGGCTATAGCAGTTAGACCGGATTTACCGATCAAGTGACATTCACGGTCGCAGATATAATGTAAAAACTGTGAAAAATGTGTTTAAAATTTTCCGATTGACCAAAAAATTAACAAGTGGGCCCCAAAGCAATACTGTAGCAGATCAAGAAATTCTGGGCCCAATATTAATGTTCCAAAATACCTATTTTCTCCCCTGAAGCCCACTGGAAAAAGTTAACCCATTGACCTCTCCAGACTGCGGCGGAACCGCGGCCCAAAGAGGGTTTTGGCCGCGGTTCCGCGCTCTGGCTGAGAGATCATTGTGTCGAATTTTTCCATAACTCTTAGAACTTCCTGTACATGTGTTTTCTGCAACCTGAAAAATTTTTGGACACCAAAAAATCTTAACAGAAAACTGATGTGAGCTAAAATTGGAATTTTGGAATTTTGGTCGATCGGAACTCAAAAACACATTAAACCAAGCTAGACTAAGTTAATGGCGAGGCTCTGATACCACTGTAAGTGCACGGCGGCGCCCCGGCCGTCAATCCGACGGCCAAATGCGGAAGCGGTGATAAACTTTAATTTTTCTTGAACTGGCAAACCGCCGCGCACTAATAACCGGATCGAACCACTAACTAGTCCTAGCTAACTACAAGATGGGAAAGAGATATACCGACGATCCAAGTCCTCCGGTCTTCTCGTCATCGTCCCGATCTCCTGCGGAATGTCCCGTCTCCTCCTCGTCGCCGGAAGTGCACCACATCGCCTACTTCTTTTACAGGCTCCCACCTCAATGCCGAGGCAACTCGGGCACGAAGCCGGCTACTCGACGTGCCCAAGGTTCGCTGTAGAATATGTAGTCCTCAAGTCTCACTTTGGGGTTGTAGGAATTGCCATTGGTGGAGGGATTGAACTTGGAGCTTTTGAGATTGATCTTGTGGGGATTTTGCAATATGAAATGAACCAAAATCCCACACACAAAAATTTGGACAGCCCACTAGGAGCTTGGCCGGCCAATACATGGTGGTGGAGAGAATGAGAGAGTGGAAGAAGAAAATCAAATGGGAGCCATTCTCATCTAATACCCAAGAGAGAGAGAGGAAAGCTATCATGCAAAAGAAATGATAGTAAGGAAAACTCAACACTCAACACCACCATCATCACCTTACAAAGTCCAACCATCATGAACAATGATGACTCAAAAAGTCATGCCATCATGAAGAAATCAAGTCAAAGGATGGTGCACATCATGAAAGCCATCATGATGCAACAAGATGCAAAGAACCCCCTCCACTAATGCCTATTTGCAACAATGCAAATAAACCCTCCTCCACCAATCTTCGGCCAATGAACGGAACAATGGAAATTGGCCGAAACGGAAAGCAAACTGGCAACTCCAGAAAACTGGTCCCGTAATAAATTACAGGAAAACCCCGATACTGTGCATACACACCCGCATTTGTATTCCGACCGAAATACAAATGCAATGAGACAAAATCTACACTGTACTATACTAGGATCCGGCTTATACCAAAGCCGGCTAGTAATATCCGTTCGATCCTGATCCGTGCAATACCGCACGTATCTGATCGAACCCTGCCATATAACCATACGGCCTGTAGTACAAACTGTCCGATCCTGATCTGTGCAATACCGCACGTATCTGATCGGACCCTGCCATATCTCCATACGGCCTCTACAACCTTTCGCCCGAAAGCTTGAGTAACTGAATGTGGGGGACTCTAAAGACTCGTCAACACCTTGGTTGTGGATTTAACCACTAGCACGTTAGAGGTATAAGCCAATACATAACGGGTTACCAGGTATTGACCAAAAGGGACGTCTGTGAGCGAACTCAGCCTGACTCCCTACTGAGCCTATCAGTGACAATATCCGTACAGTCCCGTCCGTTCGTCTATGAGCATCGCATGGCGGGCCTAGGGGGTTGGTAAAAGTCAGACCCCCAAAAGCGGTACAAGTCGTGTCGGAGTGTAGCCCAGAACACCCTGAGATACTACTGGAATACCTACCAGTAAATCTCCTTGCCTCGGCCGAGGGCTTCGTGTAATGGCTCTCCTAGACACAGCACGACCTCACCCCCAATACCGGGAGAGACGAACCCCTGAAGATACGCTCACTGCCTCCATGTGGCTCGGGACTGTACCCAACTAAAACCTGTTTGCACGACTCCTTTGAGCCGTGGTAGGGTAGTAATCAAAGTACAGTGGGAACTCACACGAGACAAATGACGATCCCCAGGTCGATGAACTAACCTGTACACATGTCACCAGGGAACTGCCATCTGACGTCTGGTATATGACCAACTAGCATGTTCCCGGCGAGTCCTGTCCGGTGTACTCATAACCCAATGAGCACCTGTATACATCTTAGGTGATCCAACTGACACCAGTGGCTTGTGAGACCGGCCACCGCCCCTCGTCGGGGTCTCGACTGTATACACTAGTCTACTATGGAGAATCGATGCCCTGTCTCGAAACTCTCACGACTAGGGACCTTTTAAGGATATGCTTATAGACCCCCAGCTCCCACTTATATGATCGCCCTCATACTGCTGGTGGTCAAGCAAGAATCCTAGGGGCTCTATCAACGTGTAATAGCGACGTGTCAGGTCACCTAAAACAGTACACGATGATAAAGGTAAACCAGATAGCATACTATCATCTCGAGTAAGACTGTCCTACCGGGATAGGTCCTCCATCAATCATTGCAATCACGTACCTGTGACCTAATAATTGACTCTGAGGGCACTATCTCCAACAGAAGGTAGTAGGGTGTGATATCCTGGTATTTGGATGACATACACAGAGTAGGAAAGGAAACTCCTATACTACAAACGGTTATACTTTGGTCGTCACACAGTGGTTTCTCCACAAAGGAAATGGATTTTATATCAGACATACTGGTTACTAGATCTATGGTTTTAGATCTAGGTTTGGGTGGTTTCCCAATCTGGGTACTTGGACAGCATTCTGAGAGTATTTAGAATGGACGACTCCTGGCACGGTAGTATACCTGCAGGTGATGGAGTCACCCTCTCTAAAGGTGTCTTATAGACTAAAGTAGAGAGGGATGTGCATGGTTGGCAGATCACTTGCTCAGGCAATTGAGTCAATCATGAGATGTCAAGTACCACACCAGATGTTGTTCTTGCACTAGATGCAATAAGTTGACATTGATCCAATCCTGGAGAAACAGTCGGAAGCAGTTTTAGAACATAAGTAGATGTTCTAAGGGATATGATAACGACAGCCTCATTCGGGAGACAGTTATCATTCCAGGCTTCCAAGGTGACCTGGACGACAAGGAGGTTGTCAGAGTTATAGTTTTTCCTTCTGACGAGGGGCAGTATTTTGGACAGGTTGTCAGAGTTATAGTTTTTCCTTCTGACGAGGGAGCCATTACATGAAGCCCTCGGCCGAGGCAAGGAGATTTACTGGTAGGTATTCCAGTAGTATCTCAGGGTGTTCTGGGCTACACTCCGACACGACTTGTACCGCTTTTGGGGGTCTGACTTTTACCAACCCCCTAGGCCCGCCATGCGATGCTCATAGACGAACGGACCGGACTGTACGGATATTGTCACTGACAGGCTCAGTAGGGAGTCAGGCTGAGTTCGCTCACAGACGTCCCTTTTAGTCAATACCTGGTAGCCCGTTACGTATTGGCTTATACCTCTGATGTGCTAGTGGTTAAATCCACAACCAAGGTGTTGACGAGTCTTTAGAGTCCCCCACATTCAGTTACTCAGCTTTCGGGCGAAAAGCTGTAGAGGCCGTATGGAGATATGGCAAGGTCCGATCAGATACGTGCGGTATTGCACGGATCAGGATCGGGCAGTTTGTACTATAGGCCGTATGGATATATGGCAGGGTTCGATCAGATACGTGCGGTATTGCACGGATCAGGATCGAACGGATATTACTAGCCGGCTTTGGTTTAAGCCGGATCCTAGTTTAGTACAGTGTAGGTTTTGTCTCATTGCATTTGTATTTCGGTCGGAATACAAATGCGGGTGTGTATGCACAGTATCGGGGTTTTCCTGTAATTTATTACGGTACCAGTTTTCTGGAGTTGCCAGTTTGTTTTCCGTTTCGGCCGATTTCCTTTTAATCGTTCATTGGCCGATCATTGGTGGAGGAAGGCTTATTTGCATTGTTGCAAATAGGCATTTGTGGAGGGTGTTCTTTGCATATATTTGTATCATGATAGCTTTTCCTTGACCTTGACTTCTAGCTTCATCATGCCTTGACTTTTGTAGGACATGATGGTTGATGATGTTTGTGGTTGAGTGTGGGTTTGGGTTTGTGATGATTTCTTTTCATGATATCCTTTGATTCTCATCTTCCATGATTGAGATATACACTCTCTCATTCATGTTTCCCTCTCTCAATTATTCATTCCCTCCTCACCATTTTTGTAGTGGCCGGCCATTCATTTGAGAGGGGGCTGTCCCAAATTTTTGGTGTGGGTTTTTTGCTCATTTCATGTTGCAAAAATCCCATAAGATCAATCTCCAAAACTCCAAGTATCATTCCTCCACCAAAGGCAACTCCATAACCCCAAAATGAGACACAAGTTCTACACAACCTTCTACAGCAAATTTTGGGCACGTCGACTAGCCAGCTTCGTGCCCGAGTTGTCTCGGCATTGAGGTGGGAGCCCGTAAAAGATGTAGGCGATGTGGTGCACTTCCGGCGACGAGGTGGAGACAGGACATTCCGCAGGAGATCGGGACGACGACGAGAAGACCGGAGGACTCGGATCAGTCGGTATATCTCTCTTCCCTTTCTTGTAGTTAGCTAGGACTAGTTAATGGTTCGATCCGGGTATTAGTGCGCGGCGGTTTGCCAGTTCAAGAAAATTAAAGTTTATCACCGCTTCTGCATTTGGCCGTCGGATTGACGGCCGGGGCGCCGCCGTGCACTTACAAAATGAAGATTAGTTATCATTGTGTTTATCATTCAGTTCCCGCACGTTATTGCTGTTCGCTCCGCATCACATACTTATATTGTGATTTCATATACCATTATTAAACTCATGCCGTTAGGACACCAGCACCATTATCGATGATGCATATGTTCCACGTACACCTGCTTGCCGGCTCACACACTTCATCATCGATAATTGCCATGTCACTACACTGTAGTACTGTTGCATTCAGGATATGATCTCTTGCACGGCATACTTGTGTACATATCCATTGTACACCCATATTTATATACATAAGTATTTGCATATACATAGATGATTCTGGCTTGATTAGAGATTTGGGAACCGCAAGATACTCCTTAAAACTGATTCATTTTAAAAGAGCAGTTTTCCCTCAATATGCGCATATTACTATTCCATATTGCATGATATACTGATATGCTTACATTTCTTTTACATGTCGCATATATCATGCTTTTGATTATACGCATTGAGATATGTTGTTTCTATGATATTTCTGGATTTGGGAACCGTGGATATTTCAAAAGAGATTATATAATTGTTTTAAAAACCCGGTTACCCTTCATATGATATTTCAGTGCGTCCACTATGTGTTTTCTCGGTTCTGAGACGTGTGCTTGAAACCCGATTCGAGGAGTTGGATGATCCGTTTGCGGGTTCATGGTGGACCCGGTATGGTTCCCCGGGGAGAAAAATGTTTTTCGTGGAGCAGACGATGAGCCTGGCAGGGCGGGGAGTACCTACCGGTGATTGTATTTGAGCTCGGCGGATATCCGGAGGATACCGACCGGAGTTGAGAAATGATATAGGCCAATCCAGACTGACGGAGCCCCATATATATAAGGATTTACGTGTCGATGCTAGGCACAGTTTTCATGATGTTTTCGAGTGTCGATGCTAGACACTCAGGTTCCATGATTTGATATGTCGCGAGCGACACATGTCGATGTACATTCTCATACTTCCATGCATATGTTTATGATGTTTACATGCATGATGCTTATTGTCATTGGGTGACACGTAGACGAGATCCACATACATACAGACATTGATCACATAGTTGGATGATATCTACATACTCGTAGACTTCCTGATATAGTTGACATTGATTACATTGATCATACCTCATATTTATGATATATTGCTACCTGAGGCACTGACACGAGCTTTTAGTACTACACTTATGTATAGATGTTTACCCTAACCACCTTATCATGCCTCCGACTTATTCATATTGAGGATATATTATTATTGATCGTATTGACCTAGGATTGTGTCATGCATACGATTTCTACTCTGCGATGTTTTCTATTCACGAGTTGGCAACTCACCCCCGTTGTGCCACAGTTTCTTGTAAGTTTTGCCGTACAGGTTTCATTGCGGCTTTTCTGGCACACTGCTTCCTTTATAGGTGATTGCATTGGTGGATGGGTTCACTCGCATCGTGATCACCCTTGTATTTATTTTATTCAGTTGTATCTAGAAATTCCATCAACCAAACTTGTATATTGTTTCAGACATAGAAAACCAGTTATGTATTATTTCGACCTTAGAGTCGCGCGTTGTAATATTATGGTTTTCGTGTTGATTTTGAGTTTCTTTTTGAGTTTTGATCCTCGCCCTTTGGCGTTGTATATTATATTGCTTGCGTGGTTGTGACCGTCGATTGACGAAGAGCTAGCTTCCACTTGGGGATGACTTTTATCATTGTGCCTATATTATTCTTGTTGTACCCCGTTCGGGGCCTGTTTTTACAAAGGAAACTCTGCCGAAATTTTCAGAAAAGACTAGAGATTCTTTAAATGCATATTCGGCTTACTTATTTAAAAACCTCACTTTTAAACATGTTTTCTTACTTCCTAAAAACTAGTTTCTTTATTTACTCCTTAAAATGGTTTTAGATTTCTGGGTTTTTGGCTTACTTGGATTAGATGAGGTCCTATAGACTTCATATGATTCAAGGGCCAGTCACGTGCTCTTTCGGGTCGTGACACATGAGTGCCTCGGTTATTTGCCCTGCTCATCGCATTGCTGAGGGAACACGGCTAGCTGTGGGCATTCCAGCGCTAGCGCATCTATATCATGGGTTAGGCGCCGCGGCTAATACCTCAACTCCGGGTGTAGATGTGGTAAATTTCTCTCTCCATTACTTCACATCTTGGATTGAGATTCACGTGTTGGGGGCCTTTGCTGCGCACCAAAGACCCAAATTTTATGACGCCTACACTTTCCGAGACTCATGCGGCTGGTGGACGCTTTTGCTCCTGACCCGACTCAGTCTGGGGCTATTCGTGTGTTGATCGCTTCTTATGCTAATACGAGCAGAATGGTATTCATCGATCGAGCCCTATCTGCTCCCTCAGGACCGGTTCAACAGCTTCACGACTTGTCGAAAGAGGGGGTGCCTTCTGTGAAGCCCAGGGAAGCCATGCACCTGTACGCGATTTGACCAGGTTATCTGGTATTTCGTCAGAATAGTGCGGTCCTCTTTATGCGGTACAACCCACACCGCTTTACCCGACAGCTTGGATATGATCAGGGCGTCCCCTTCGAGGCATTTACAGTGGCGCCTAGCCCATCGCCTGAAGTTGTTCGTGACGCCGCTTATCACTTTATGCGGCTGAACACTGGTTCTTGCTTCATGATCCCTGAAGAAGATCATATTCCTCGATGTGTGGGGTCTTTCACGGGCTGGTACCTCCACCGGGTCAGTCCAATTATTGCTGAGGAGAAGAGGGTGCTTCTTGGATACAGCGCTCCCATTCCGATTCGAGCCACGGGAGTTCCGCTGCAAACGCGTGCAACAGTTCGTCCTCCCTTGAGGGATACCAGTGTCGTAATTATTCCGGGGGCGGCGGAAGTGGACTTAACTCCCACAGCTGGTATGTCACTGCGTACTCGGGCTCAATCAAGGGCTAATAGGGCGCCGGTAGCAGTATCATCGTCCGCGGCGTCGACAATGGCCGTGTCATCCTCGGTAGCACCGCCAAGCGAGGACATTGAAGGTGAAGTGGGTCAGCGTCGTACCCGAGCTCCACGGGGGAGGAAACAATCGTCTCTGGCGGTTGGTTCTGGGTCCAAGAGGCGGAGGAAGATGGCTACCAATCCTTACACTCTGGACGTTTCCCACGGGGTCAGGATTGACATAAGCCGCATTCCACGTAACCAGGAATTTGCTCTGGATGCTTCCCACGGGGTCATTGCCGTGTTCTGCGAGGACCAGGCTCCGCACTGGATGCTTCACACGGGGTCACTGCCCTGCTCTACGAGGACCAGGATCCACTCTGGACGTTTCCCATGGGGTCAGGATTGACATAAGCCGCGTTCCACGTGACCAGGAATTTGCTCTGGATGCTTCCCATGGGGTCATTGCCGTATTCTGCGAGGACCAGGCTCTGCTCTGGATGCTTCACATGGGGTCATTGTCGTGCTCTGCGAGGACCAGGATCCGCTCTGGACGTTTCCCACGTGGTCGGGATTGACATAAGCCGCGTTCCACGTGACCAGGAATTTGCTCTGGATGCTTCACACGGGTCGTTGCCTTGTTCTGCAAGGACCAGGCTCTGCTCTGGATGCTTCATACAGGGTCATTGCCGTGCTCTGCGAAGACCAGGATCCGCTCTGGACGTTTCCCACGGGGTCAGGATTGACATAAGCCGCGTTCCACGTAACCAGGAATTTGCTCTGGATGCTTCCCAAGGGGTCGTTGCCGTATTTTGCGAGGACCAGGCTCCGCTCTGGATGCTTCACACGGGGTTATTGCCGTGCTCTGCGAGGACCAGGATCCGCTCTGGACGTTTCCCACGGGGTCAGGATTGACATAAGCCGCGTTCCACGTAACCAGGAATTTGCTCTGGATGCTTCCCACGGGGTCGTTGCCGTGTTCTGCGAGGACCAGGCTCTGCTCTGGATGTTTCACATAGGGTCAGGATTGACATAAGCCGCGTTCCACGTAACCAGGAAGGGTTGACTTTATCCGCATTTCACGGAGTCGGGGTTTGACTCTCGGTCATCTGTGCACCGCCGAGTCACAGAACTGGGAGTTGCCACTGTTCCGCTTTGCTTGATGTTGTGTCTGTTGTAATGAGATGAATGTTGAGATGATCTCCAAGCTATCTGTGAACCGTTGAGATTTGGCTTCTTCTTCTGATGAGCCTGGGGAGGAAAGGTGTGATTCCCTCTTTGTTTTCGCCCCTGGATTGTATACAGGGATTGATATGATATCACTTGTAGGGCATAAATTTCATTTTTCTTTATTTCTTTCCACGATGCTCTATCATTTCAGCTTTTATATCGCGAAGGTTGCGATTGCCCAATCCTTTCGGCTATTTTTCGCGATGCCCAATCATTTCGGCTATTTAGTTTATTTTTTTCTACTCGCTGCTTTTTATTGCGAGTTGCCCAATCATTTCGGCTATTTTGCATGCATACATTTTTTACCTGCTGATTTTGTTGCAAGTTACCCCATCATTTCGGCTATTTCGTATACATGTGTGGCTCGCTAGCTTCTTTGTTGCAACCTTGGAATTAGACACCGATTTCGGTATCAGCACAGCTACAACTGGGATATTGCCAAGAGCGAATCGTCATTTTCCTTCGTCGATGTCGAACAAAGGTGGCTTAGTAGACAGGGTTAGGATCCTGTCGACTAAGGCTTTTGACTTCATGAGCCGTAAGGGTCTCATAAAGGTATTTCTCCCTACGAGTCGTGAGGATCTCGTAGGTGCGTTTTCTCCTTAGGAATCGTGAGGACTCCTAAGTGTATGGCTTCTCGTAAGTCGTAAGGATCTTACAAGAGTATTTTCTCCTTCTAAGTCGAGAAGACTTACAAGGGCTGTTCACCGTGTAGACATATCCATAGTCACGGATGGGACTTTGTCAGGGAAGTGTTTATTCGCGCCCGTGTATTGTATACAAGGGTCAATATTGAACCACTTGTAGGGCAGTATTGGAGGTTGTGGTGTCCGCTTAAGAACAGGTTCAGATCCCTGTAGCTTAAGACTTTTGAATCTTATGAGCCTTGAGGGTCTCATAAGAGAGTTCTCCTTACGAGTCGTGAGGATCTCGCAAGTGTAATTTCTTCTTAGGAATCGTGGGGATCCCTAAGTGTGTTGCTCCCTTGTGAGTCGTAAGGATCTCACGCAGGTGGTTTCTCCTCACAAGGTCGAGAGGACCTTGCAAGTGTCTTTTAACGAGGTTGCGCCCTTTCAGGTTTTCACAAAACTCGCCGGTAGCCCTGCTGTTTTTACTCACGGAGCCCTTTCGGGTTTTCATCCGTGCCCATTTTGCTTACGGACATACCGTTTTCTTTTTCTTCTTTTTTTTTATTCTTTTATACTTCTTTTCTTTTTTTTTTGTAACAGCGTTGGGATGCTGCAATCCACAGTCGTTTATCGACGTCTCGGTCAACAGCTAGTTTTAGGACATAGTGGTCCATTGTTAGTTTAAGGACGTTTCGGTCCGTTGTTAGTTTAAGGACGTTTCGGTCCATTGTTAGTTTGAGGATGTTTCGGTCCACAAACCGGCTACTACTTATAGAGTTTGGGCTTAGGAAGATAGCGAGCAGACATACTCGTCATCATTTATCGTTGACCTAGGCCGCGACTCGTCGGGCGTAGTATTTCTTTAGGAATCGACCGTTTATTGGACGGAAAGGTCTTTCGCCATGCATGTCCATGAGTAGATAGGCTCCACCCTGGTAGACTTTGTCTATGATATACGGGCCTTCATAATTTGGCTCGAATTTTCCTTGCTTGGCACGGTTGGGGATCATAGGTCTTTTGACCACTAGCACGAGTTCGCCTTGGCGGAATGTCCTCGGCCTAGTCAATCTTTCATATGAGCGCGTCATCTTTGCTTTATAAGCCTCCAGATTTTGTTGCGCTATGAGCCGGGTTTCATCAAGAGCATCGAGCACCTCAAGCCGAAGGTGAGCATTCTCTTCATCCGTTAGCTTGTAATGAACTGCCACTCGTAGAGAGGGTAGCTCTATCTCGAGGGGGAGTACCGCCTCTGTACCGAATACCAATGCGTATGGCATTGTGTTCGTAGCCGTTTTGAACGTAGTTCGATACGCCCAGAGAGCTTCATGCAGTCTCTCGTGCCAGACTTTCTTATTTCGAGACACCGTCTTTTTCACGATCTTCGTCAAGGTCTTGTTAAAAACCTCGGCTAGACCGTTAGCTCGGGGGTTATAAACTGAGGAGTATCTCTAGTCTATGTTATGCTGTTGTGCGAAGCGGCTGATTTGGTGGCTTCTGTAGGCCGGCCCATTATCAGAAATGATTCGTCTCGGAGTGCCAAACCGATAAATGACGTGTGTCTTGAAGAAATGGAGGATATTCTCCATCTTCACTGTAGGGTTGCTAGGCACGCGCACAAGGGTCTACGAGGCATCAACCATGCCCGATTAAAATTTTAGTCGAGCCGAACAACTCTAATACGGATCTTTAAACTAGGGTTTAGGCGAAAACTAGCAAGTTAACAACTTTAACTACAAGTGAAAGGGATTACAACCTTTGTAGATCCGGTCCTTCACTTCATTAGCTCCGTGTAGACGTCCCCATCGCTGCGATCGTGAACTCTAGAATCTAGAGAAGCTCCACGAGAAGAACGAACGTGCTTGCTACGTTGACTTCGAGGCCGAAGATGATCTACGTCGGGAAGACACTAACTCAAGCTATTCCTTCACTAGGTCATAAACTTTATGAAGAGAACACACTCTACTACATGGCAAGTGGTAGAGGATAAAGAAGTGGGAAGTGGGCTCACTTTAGAATTGATTTTCTCACTCTTTTTCTCATAACACCATTGGAGCTAGTAAGCTTTTGGATGGAGCTTGATGATGAAGAAGAAGAAAAAAAAATTATCCATCCAAATGAAAACTTATCCAAATGAATTATTGCCCCATGGTTGAGTTAAGCCCTCATGCTTAACTCATGTAGAGAATTAACCAAGGCATTAGGTTAAGGGTTGGGTTAACTAATATCCTAAGGAATGACAAAAGAGTTGACTTTGTCAATGTTTATCAAGCTTCATGAAGCTTGATAACTTTGACCAAAGTCTCATCTCTTTTGTTATTTGTTAGGAAATTAGTAACCCTAATTTAACCTTGACTTGGTTCAAGTCTCATACATCCAACTTGTTTGTATCATCAAGCATGATACATACTTGTACACTTGCATATATCATATATAAACAATGTGCACAATCTAGTGAGAAAATAAATCATAAGTGAGCTAATACTAGTTAATGCAATGTAATATATCAAATATATAATTATGCATTATATTATTAAATCAACTCTTGATTTAATAATCCGGCTATAACCGACTAATATCAAAAGTAACAACTTATCGAATCAACACTTGATCCGATAACCTGGCTATATCGCATACAACCGATCAATGTCATGAATCGCGAGAATAGAATACGGTATCTCATATCGTATTAATCTCGGTCCCGCACATATCACATATGTGCTCCTACTCCGTTTCGCTTGAGCCAGGAAACCCCTGTGTAGGACTCTAAAGACTCGTCAATACGCCGGCAGTAGGTGATAATCATATCAAACACCCACAAGACACAAGCGGTGTGCTAAACGTAACGGCCACCCGGGTATTGAGCGATCAGAAGATCAACAAGCAAGCCCGCTAGTACTCCTGTGAATCCAATCAGTAACACTCCCGTACTGTCCGGTCTCATCGTCTGATATGTCGCATATCTCGCCTAGGGGTGGTAAACGTCAGACCCCAGTAGCTCGATAAGTCATGTCGATATGAGGTCTATAATAGTTCGAGAAACTACAGGTAACACTTACCAGTAAATCTTAGCAACCCTGGCCAGGGATTTCTGGTTATAGCCAATCGAACACAGCACAACATCAACTCCTTATACCGGGAGAGACGAATCCCCTCCTATCGCTCATTGCCTCCATGTGATTCGGGAATGTACCCAAAAACCACCATTTTGCACGCCCTCTTGGACGTGGTAAGGTGGAAATCAAAGCACAATGGGAATCACACAAGACTCTATGACGATCTCGGGTCAACAGACGACTCTGTACCTGTGTCACCGGAGAACTGCCATCTGACATGAGGTATAATACCATCTGGGAGTTCTTGGTGAGTCCGTCCAGTGTACCCAGTCTCCGCTGAGCACCCGTACACCATCCTTGATGTCAAACACCGATGGATATGGGATCATCCATCGCCCATCTAATGGGTCAAGATGCGTATACGCTAGTCTACTCTGGTGTATCGATGCTCTGTCTCGATACACCCTCGACTAGGAACAGTTATAGGATGTACTCGTCGACCACCGTGGCCCCACTAGTATGATCTCATCATAGTCCCAGTAGTCGAGTACATATCCTAAGGGCTTTATCAATATGTAACATAGAGATAATCAGAGTACATGTTAAGATAAAGTACAACCAGATAGCATACTATCATGTCGAGCAAGAAAGTCCTCCCTATATATGTCCTAGCATCCACTACAATATACATCGTATGTACAGTAATGGCCTCTAGGGAATACATATAACTAACAATCTCCCACTTGCACTAGGGCCATCTGTTGTGGTATCGCATACCCAACAATTAGCTGCGGTTGAAGTATCTCATACTTAACCATCCAATAAAAGTCTCTATTGGGAAAAAGGCCTTTGTGAGTGGATCCGCGCTGTTGTCCTCTGTGTCTACTCTCCTAACCTCGATCTCCCTAGAGATCAACCATCTCCATGATCAGGTGATACTGCCTAAGAATTATATCTGGATTTCTGATGGGACGGTAGTTCCTTGGCTAAAGCCACAACTCCATTGTCACACAATGGTAGGAACGAAGTTCATCTTATGAACTTATATATATCCAGACTTCCTCTTTGGTAGCATTCTTGGTATATGTATCTTGCCTTTAATCGTCTAGTATGTCACGGTATCTAGCTTAGAACTCTTCCAACATACCGTCCCTCCACTGAGGGTAAAGACAATGCCTGTAACTGACATTCAGTCGTCCTTATCACCCTGGAACCTTTCCAGTGATTCTCCCCAAGATCGATTGATACCATCTCACTACATCTAGTGAGAATCCTAACATCCAATTAGATCTATCTCATATATCCAAAATCTAGGATTCAGGAGGTATCATTATGATCCTATATGAAGAATCCTTATGATAAGCGGAGATTGACCGAGCGTAGCATAGGAAACACCTTCCCTATCAAGAGTATGTCATCAACGTACTCCTTACTACTTTTTTGTATATACAAGGTTCATCTACCATTTTGATGAAGTCAAACTCTTTGACTACCACAAAATAGATGTTCCAACTCCGCGATGCCTGCTTTATCCTATAAAGCAACTTGTACACGTTTCCGCTGCTCCCACTGTCTACGAAGCCCTCTGGCTGTGTACTTATAGATGCTCTCTTCTAAAACATCATCTTAGAAAAGCAGTCATGACACCCAACCACCAGATATCGCAGTCATGGTATGTAGCCGTGGCAAGTAGGATCTGGATGGACTTAAGCATAGGTCCCAGAAAAAAGGTTTCATCATTAGCCACAATCGGTCTATGATGCAAACCTTTAACAAGTCTAGCTTTGAAAGTCTTAACCTTTCCATATACACCAAGTAATCTTCTCAAGATATACTTACTCCTGATGGGGATATAACCCTTCAGATAAAGCTACCAAAGTCCATACTTTGTTGGTGTATAAGGATTCCATCTTAGATCGCTAAGCATCCAGCCATTCTTACAGAGTCCCACTCCTGATGGCCAGCTCGAAACTAGTTGGGTCATCATCTCATGATGCAATCCTCGCTCCCACTGTCATAGAGAAACCGAAGTTCGTTGGAATCTACTGAATCTTTTGGTTCTACCAAATCATCAGCTACAGTTTGTATAGCTGGAACATTTCCAGTTCTACATAACAGACCTTGTCTCGAGCTTGTCCGGATTTTGCTTTTTAGATATAGGCCGGACAACCCCAAATCTTAACAAATTTAAGATATGGGCTCTTTGCTTTCCATATCACATATGAAGTGGAAGGCAACTGATTTGATTTGAACCCTATTCAATAGGTATGCAGCTTCTCAAGCGCATAACTCCCAAAAGGAAATAGGAAACTCAGTAGTACTCATCATAGAGCACACCATATCACATAGGGTGCTATTGCTCCGCCCCGATATACCATCGTGCTATGGTGTATACGGAGGAGTAATGCTGAGAGAGAATCTCATTCACCTTTAGAATAATCCAGGAATTTCGTGCTCAAGTATTTTCCTCCTTGATCACATCAAAAGACATAATACTTATACCCGTTTTGGTTCTCTACTTCTAACTTATATTCTGTGAATATCTCAAAAAGTTCGGACTTGTATTTCAACAGGAATATATGTCTGAATCTTGAGAGATCATCAGAGAATGTAATGAAGTACAAAGAACCGGTCTTGGTATGTGTAGACAGGGGACCTTCATACATCAGCATGTATCAATCCCAAGAGTTCACTAACTCTTTCTCTGTTTCCAATAAACGGAGCTGTGGTCATCTTATCTCTGTGACATGACCGGCAAGTTTCACAAGATGTAAATTCAAACTAATTTAAATATGCATCTATATGTAACTTCAGCTAGTCGGGTCGCATTGATATGACCTAGTCTACAATGCCTCAAGAAGGATTCGTTCATTTCTGAACTCTTCCTCTTGTGTGTGTTCTGTATGCTAAGAACTGTAGTTTGATTTAGAACGTCTATGCTTTTAGATAATGTGCCTGAACCGATCAACTCTTGATATAGGAAATGTTCAAAACATTATCCAACAATACAAAATTATATCCTTTCTTTACTAATAAAGAGACTGATATGATTTTGTATATCAGGTTCGGTATCTAATAACATTCGTTCAGAATCAATGTATTCAGGTAATACAGGGTGATAGTAACTAACAGACTTGGCTGCAACATTTGAACCGTTTTCTATCTCATGAAACTTATCACCCGTTCTCAGTTCTCTACCTATTTATAGCCCATGTAACAAATTACATATGTGGGATTCTGATTCGGTATCTCATACCCAGGACGTAAAGGATGCTGAGAAACAGTCCTCTGTAATGAACACACCCGAAGAAAATGCATCAGCATGCACTTTCTTCATTTGGGTGGCACGGGAAATCTGGTATTCCCCAATTTCCTGCTCTGTCTTATAACAATTATAAGTTGGAGCATGACCAACGTTCCCCAGCTCAGTATAACAAGCGGGTTCGGTCAATATATCTGTATTATAATCTTGATTAAGGCGTGATATGGTCGCTACCTGGAGAGAGAGAGAGAGAGAAGAAAACACTCAGCGTATGCTCTTGCAAGATCAGATTGGTTATTATTTTATCTAATCAGGATGGCTCCCACTGTTTTTTATCAAATCTTCCTTCAAACCCTAAAGGAAAGACTGGCCGAGATTAATTACACGCTACAAGTTCGCCAATCTTTCAGCCAGGCTAGTGTCGGTACTTTGAGGGGGGTTCCCCGTGCTTTCGCACGGACCTAATTAAAGTAAACCTCGTTTTCCCAGAGGCGTAACCCCGTTGACACCTTTCTAGACACCTACTTGATCGGCTAATTGTAATATGTAAAACTCTCTCAGGAGTAACTCTTACTCACAGCGGGTATCGGGATCCAACTATCTCATAGAAGGTATGCAATCTCATTGCAAATTTCAACACTTGAAATTCCCGATAATACTTTGCCCCTAGCGTCCTATGACCTTGACAAAGGCTAACAAACCATAGGCTGCTAGTCAAGTTCAACCCGTCATTTCTTGATTGAATTAAACCCACCCGCACGGCCCTTGACAAAGGCCAACAAGGTTCCATGACTACCCTAATCCAATCTGCATCATATGCATAAGCAGATGAGTACTATTCAGCTACCGCACACTACGCCTTGACAAAGGCCAACAAACGCAGCACGAATACTAAACAGTCCTTATCTGAAATGACGGAGGGCTACGACAGTTTTTTCTGAAAACCTATTGCGTAATGAACTTAATATCGTTGTAGAATCAAATAATTTTAAAATGGAGTTTTTTTGAGGCTTTTCTAGTTTTGCTAAAGGGGTCACTCCCGGTGAAGGGATCGTCGGCCCTTTCCTCATCGAATAAGGTGCATGATATATCATATATATCATTATGCAAAGCAAAAACTCCAAAAACAATTAAAAGACAAACCGAGGGGTATAGCATCTGCCAGTCATTGCTAAAGGGGTCACTCCCGGTGAAGGGATCTCGGCCCTTTCCTTATCGAATAAGGTGCAGGATATTTTACAAGGAACACCGCGATGCAAAGCAAGAACCGTAGCGACCTGTTTTTGAAAATTCGATTCCACAACATCTTTTAGGTTTCTTTTCTTTCATTAATCATATTAATGAAGTCCCATCATTTAAGTCACCTAAACATCACAGATAAATACGACGTACACTTATGCCATCCACATTCGCCTCGATGTTCCCTCGTGCACCGTTAGGTTAGGTAACTAACGGCAGAGCGAGGCAGGGCTAGCGCGGGTGTAAAACATAAGTAACGTCTATATAATATATCATATTTACTATATACAGTATCTATCACAACATATCAAATGATCACATCACAGATATCGCAGCAGAAGAAACATATGAAACATTGGATATACTGGGACGTCCGTGTTTTTAATACGAGCCAGTATAAAACACGGATTCCACGGTCGCGATGAATAGCCAAACCCACATCCTTAGACCCCTACGAAAGCGGCAAGCAACACTACCAATTCTAGGGTTAGGAGACCCGGTCTCGACTCCTCGAGATGGTCTCCCACTGGACCCTAGAACCCGGTTACTTGTGCTCCCCGTCTTGGGTCTACCTAATGCGGAAAAGTAAATAATATACAAGTGGTGACATCAACCTCATCCCGGAAGTGCCCCAATAAAAGAATATTACATACATATAATTTTACATGAATGAAAATGAAAAACTCTCATTTCACATAAAACCCCCGGCTATTCAAACGCGACGATCCAATATAACATATCCAGCAACACATAACATCATATGTCAACAACGTAAGTAAATATGCGCATCCCAATTGTCGTTGACATATAGCAACGAAACCGGCGATATCACATATTACACTTACGGTCACAGAAAAGAAAGTGTAAAACTACAACAGTTGGAATCTGCAACCTCCTCAGACATCGCATGCCTAATAATTACAAACTCCGCATTTTAGTCTCACTATCGAAAACACTTTTCAATATCAAGTCGGGCAATTCAACAAGATTCCCGACATTTTGATCGAATGCTCGTCGCAAACTTTAGTAGACGGCCGCGCCCCCGATGCTGTCGACGAAGTGCACCAAGGCGGAACACCGCTGCCGCGAGCACCCGAAAGGATGCTTTCGGTGACGGGGTTCTCCTACAGTCACTTGGTCGGGGCTATGGGGTGTGGCTGTCTATTAAGTTTACCCGGCGAGTATCCGCGTACGCAACGTGATTGCGACGGACTTTTGATCACATCAAAATCCCGTGGCAACCGATCAATTGAGACTAAACTGCTATGTTTATAACATCCAACTCAGTTATCTCATAACTACTTGTGGATTCCAAATATTGTATCACATTCCAGATAAATAGAAAATGTTAAACTTTCCGATCGAACAATCAAACACCCAGGTTTTCCCAAAACAGCTCAACACATGAAATAAGTTTAAAAACATTCACTTCATGCCACAATACCAACGGTCTAGCCGTAGAAGGGTCAAGCCAACGCCTCACATGTGGCACGCCGTACTGCCCCAAACCCTAAGGTTCAAAGGGCAGTTCAAGACGGTCATATAATCGAGTTAAGGTTTGTTGTCTTCTAGAGGGTCCATCACGTTACTTGCACTACTTAGACGTTCTTAAACTACGGGAAAAATCCAACACTTGAAAATTTTCCGGCAGGGGAAAAATTGGGTATTTATATCCGGTCGAACTTTTTAACATGTTCTAAAATACCCGAAAATACAAAAACAAAGTTAAATAATCCAATCGAAACATCGAGTCCCCAAAACAACCCAGAAAACTCAACTGTTGAGTATAGATTAAAAATTCCTATAACAACAGGCATTACAGAAGGGGATTACTGTGCAAAGAACGTGCCCTAATTTAACACAATGAGCCGCGGAACCGCCGCATACAACCGATCAATGTCACGAATCGCGAGAATAGAATACGGTATCTCATATCGTATTAATCTCGGTCCCGCACATATCACATATGTGCTCCTACTCCGTTTCGCTTGAGCCAGGAAACCCCTGTGTAGGACTCTAAAGACTCGTCAATACGCCGGCAATAGGTGACGATCATATCAAACACCCACAAGCCGCAAGCGGTGTGCTAAACGTAACGGCCATCCGGGTATTGAGCGATCAGAAGATCAACAATTAAGCCTACTCACACTCTCGTGAATCCAATCAGTAACATTACCGTACAGTCCGGTCTCTTCGTCTGATATGTCGCATATCTCGTCTAGGGGTGGTAAACGTCAGACCCCAGTAGCTCGATAAGTCGTGTCGATATGAGGTCTATAACAGTTCGAGAAACTACTGGTAACACTTACCAGTAAATCTCAGCAACCCTGGCCAGGGATTCCCGGTTATAGCCAATCGAACACAGCACAACATCAACTCCCTATACCGGGAGATACGAATCCCCTCGTATCGCTCATTGCCTCCATGTGATTCGGGACTGTACCCAAAAACCTCCGTTTTGCATGCCATCTTGGACGTGGTAAGGTGGGTATCAGAGCACAGTGGGAATCACATAAGACTCTATGACGATCTCGGGTCAACAGACTACTCTGTACCAGTGTCACCGGAGAACTGCCATCTGACGTGAGGTATAATATCATCTGGGAGTTCTCGGCGAGTCCGTCCAGTGTACCCAGTCTCCACTGAGCACCCGTACACCATCCTTGATGTCAAACACCGATGGAGATGGGATCATCCATCGCCCATCATATGGGTCAAGATGCGTATACGCTAGTCTACTCTGGTATATCGATGCCCTGTCTCGATACACCCTCGACTAGGAACAGTTATAGGATGTACTCGTCGACTACCGTGGCCCCATTAGTATGATCTCATCATAGTCCCAGTAGTCGAGTACATATCCTAAGGGCTTTATCAACATGTAACATAGAGACAACCAGAGTACATGTTAAGATAAAGTACAACCAGATAGCATACTATCATGTCGAGCAAGAAAGTCCTCCCTATATATGTCCTAGCATCCACTACAATATACATCGTATGTACAGTAATGGCCTCTAGGGCATACATATAACTAATATTCACTTCCCTCAACGGTACTGCTTCTGCCCATTTGGAGAAGCAATCAGTTGTCGCCAAAAAGAATCGATGTCCTCTGGACGATGCTGGTTCGATGGGGCCGATTATGTCAGTTCCCCACATTTCAAACGGCCAGCTAGCCACCGTCGGATATAGTGGATTTGGATGCTGGTGGATGAAGTCCCCATGGATCTGGCACGAGTGGCATTGCTTCGCATACTCGAGGCAGTCTTGGATCATCGTGGGCCAATAGTAGCCCATCCTTTTGATCTTCAGCTTCATCTTCGGGCCAGCTTGGTGAGAACCGCAGAGTCCATCGTGAACTTCTTGGACGACTCTTTTTGCTTCTTCAGGTCCCAGGCATCTTAACCATAGAGAATCAAATGACCCCTTGTACAAAGTATCATTGACGAAGGCAAAAGACAGGGCTCGCTTCATGAGCTGATGTTTTGAGGATGCATCTTCAGGTGTTCGACGGGATTTGAAGTAGTCTATAAAGACATTTCTCCAATCGGTAACCTTTTCCTGGTCTTTTATTTGTAGGGCCGCTTGCTCGGTCGCTCCCATTTCTTCGGACGACTCCGGGGATACTTCTGCCGGAGCAAGAACCCGACGGTTTTGCACAACAATCCTCAAGTCATCGAGGTTTTCGTCAGCCAGTTCTTTTGCGAGCTTGGCTAATGCATCCACTTTGCTATTTTCCGCATGTGGTACGCTTTCCAAGGTGTAGGAAGGTATTTGGGTCAGCAGTTACTGCACCCTCTCGCCGTACTTCACCAGTTCTGGTTTGCACGTTTGATAGTCGCCGTTTACTTGACTAACGACTAGTTGGAGTCCCCGTATATGAGAAGGTTTTCAATTCCCATGTCGATGGCGATCTCGAGACCTTCTATCAAAGTTTCATACTCGGCTTCATTGTTTGTCCTCGGCTCTGTTAAGGAGAAGGCAAAGCGCATTATCCCTCGTTGTGGAGTTACGAAGATGAGGCCTACCCCCGATTTGATTATGGGGGTGCTTTGATTGCGCTTCTTCATGGAGGATGCTCCATCGAAGTAAAGTTCCCACCGGGTATCACCCCCGTCGATCGTGTCAAACGCATGTTCTTCTGGCAGTTCGCAATTCAAAGGAGAATCGTCAGGTATCGGATGCTCAGCGAGGAAGTCGGCGATGGCCTGGCCTTTCACTGCCTTAAGGGGACGATAAGTTATCGAGAATTCCATCAATAGCAGGGCCCATTTAGCGAGACGTCCTGTTAACATGGCTTTCGACATCAAATACTTGAGAGGATCCACTTTTGATATGAGATGGACCTCATGCGCCAATGCGTAGTGTCTGAGCTTCGTTACCGCGAAGATCAATGCTAGGCAGTGTTTTTTGATGGGGGAGTAGTTGCTTTCTGCCCCCAGGAGAACTCGACTCAGATAGTAGAGAGCTCTTTCTTTCCCTTGATCGTTCTCTTATGCCCACAGTGCGCCTAAAGAACCTTCGAGGGCTGTTGTATATAGGACGAGAGGTTTTCCTTTAACGGGAGCGGCCAGCACTGGCGGGTTTTGCAGGTATTGCTTGATTTCGTCCAGTGCGCCTTGGCATTTGTGATCCCAAACGAAAGGGGTCCTTTTATTCATTCGGTGACTATAAGGATGGCACTTGCAGGAGAGATTGGCTATGAATCGCCGGATATATGCGAGCTTTCCTTGGAGAGATCGCAGCTGCTTGAGAGTCTTTGGCGGGGAATTTCCATGATCGCCTTGATCTTCGACGGATCTATCTCTATGCCTCGATGTCGAACAATGAATCCAAGGAATTTGCCCAAGGAAACTCCGAACGCGCATTTGAGAGGGTTCATCTTCAAGTTGTATTGCCGGAGGCATTGAAATACAATTCTCAGATGCTCTAAATGTTCCTCGTATGATTTGCTTTTCACCACGAGATCGTCGATATAGCATTCGACGATCTCATGTATGTGGTCATCGAAGATCTTCGTCATGGCCCTCTGATAGGTGGCACCGGCGTTCTTTAGACCGAAAGGCATCACCTTGTAGCAGAATATGCCCAAAGGGGTCCGGAAAGCGGTGTGCTTCTGGTCCTCGGGATGCATCTTTATCTGATTGTATCCTGAAGAGCCGATGAAGAAGAAGACTTCGTGAGTGGACGTGTTATCTATCATTACCTCAGTGACTGGTACTGGAAAGACGTCCTTTGGACAGGCTTTATTGAGATCCTGAAAGTCCATACATATGCACACTGTCCCTTTTTTCTTCATCACCGGGACGATGTTGGCGATCCAGTCAGGGTACTGAACCTCTTGGATAAAGTCAGAGTCGATTAGCTTCTTGATCTCGGCGTTGACGCTCATCTCAAGATTGAGCCGCATTCTTCTCGGTGCTTGTTTTATTGGCTTGGCGTCCGGGGATATTGCCAATTTGTGGACAGCAATCTCTGGATCTAGTCCTGGCATCTCGGAATAGTTCCATGCGAAGCAATCTTTATGCTGCACGAGCACATCTTTTAGCATAGCCACCTTTTCTTCAGACAACAGCTCACTGACGAATGTCGGTCACGGGTCACTTTCCGCCCCCCAAATCAATTTTCTTGAGATTATCTGCAGTAGTATGTAATCCATCTTCCAGCTCTTTCGGCGCCGGTAGAAACTCTGAGATCACCTCGTCATCATTGTTTTCGAAGCACCAGGGAAGGTCATCCATATCCTCAGGGTCTTCTTCTGACAGCGTTATCGCGTGACAGGTACGAGATCGCTTCCAAGACCGATGTTAATCTGGTTCTACTCTTGCTATACGTGTTGCTTTCGGTTCATGCTTCTGTGGCGGGCTTACCCTCCAACCGCTGGATAGCGCGAACCTTCCCTGTTGATATTGGTCTTCGACCCAATTCTTGAAGGTGAAGCAGTGTCACGACCCGAAATTGGCACGTGACGGCCCTAATACTACGCAACGTCTACAGGAGTAACGCAGTAAAAGAAAGACAAAACCCAGAAATCTAAACCATCAAAAGTAATAAGAAATAATAGCATTTTCAAACCCTTTGAAATCTCAACCCAAATTCTTTAAAAGTCCAACTTATTTCCTTTAAAATTTTGACAACACCTCCTTTGTCAACCAAGCCCCCAAAATGGGTACAACATAAATATAAAGTAAAGCATCCCCAACGGGAGCAAATCCACGCCAAAAGGCGGAAAAAAACCACCACAATAGATAAACGACGCCGTAGCGAAGAAAGAGACGATATAAATAAAACTGCATAAAAGCCTCCTAGTCACAAAATAATATACAATATCGTCCTCACATCAAGTCTCTAAGTCATACAAGATATGGTAGATGGAGAGTACAATTTACAACGAATACACAACAAGCAACATTGGATAACCGCAAAACCTACCTAAGCAAAACTGCACACTGTCAGGCGAAGCGGTATCCGCAGCAAAGGTGATACGATGGATGAAAATAGCCCTGCCTCTGACTATCCTGAGGAACACCTGCAAAACACTGTGGCACAACGGGGGTGAGTTGCCAACTCGTGAATAGTAAAATAACATATGCAAGTAATCGCAAGTATGCACGTACAGCGCGAATCTAACACATGCAGGTTAAAAGTAGTAACATGTCATATGAATGCAATAGTCATGAAAGGTACGCTAACAGGTACAACTAATACATGAAGCAATAATAGTATGACAATCTGTATGCAGCATCATGTAAGGTACTATATCGGTACTACTAATACATGAAGAAATGATATGAATAAAGGTATGTAAATGCAACAGTCATGGAAGGTACTCTAATAGGTACACTAATGCATGAAGCAGTGCATAAACAGTAAATGTAGACTATGGAATGAAACATGTCATTTTCACGGAATCCTGACATCGTGGTAGGATCAAAATCCATCAAGACAATCCAAATCCCAATTTCCTCAAATCAGCCCCCAAATTGGCTATCATATCAAGTGAGTCCCACATATCCTTAATGTACAATATCAAGTAAATCTCATATATCCCGAATGTACAATATCAAGTATATCTCGTATATCTTGTGTGTTTTGATGAATAAATATGATGATATATATAAATTGATATCAATACACGTATATTAGTGTCACATTCCACTAATATATGTGTAAAGGCATATATAACTGCGTCCTATTCCACTGTTATATATACTTAGAAGTAAAATATCATGAAAACGATGTGTAAAGCATCGACACAGAAAGGATGATCTATCAGGTGTTGTCTCCATGACTAGCCCCCTGATAGGTACGTATCATACGCTATCCCGAAAGCTCAAGTGCCTAGCTCTGACCCTCGTCTCTCGACGTATCCATACGCACATGACTCCCGTTGGTATCCCCATGATAACCGCCGAGTCATTGGTAATGTCACCGGAAAGTATGATTTCCCCCACTAACTCATCTCCTCACTGAGATTCTTGCCCCGGGGTACCTCCGGGCCCCACCATGTACCCGCACACGGCTCCCTCCATTCCTCGCGTGGGGTATATATATATATCCGAACCGATAAATCTCATGCTGGCTGCTGAAATATCATATCAAGGGAAACCGGGTTTTTCAAATAATACATAATTTCATGAAACTACCACGGTTCCCAAATCCAGAAAACATCATGAAAAATCCATTCTCAATGCGAAAATCCATGAATATAATATACGCATCATAAATCTGAATTTCGAGCATATAAAGGAAAAGCCGCTATTTAACTGCAACAAGTTAACATATAAATCATGCGGTTCCTAATTTCTCCAAGTCTATATAACATCAAGTACAGGTAAACATGTAGCTATAAACGGGTATATGTGTAAACATAAGATATAGCAAGGTATATGTATCTACCTATGAGTAATGATGTAATATACCCCCTGGGTATAAGTGAAGTATGTGTGCAAGGTATACCTGTAGTTATGTCATGAAGTGTGTATGTACCTATCGCTAATGGTACAATACTCTATAGGTATACAGGTAACTAGCACGTAAGTATGTCAAGGTATATGTGTAAGCATGTAGGTATACAGGTATGCTATATATATCATATGCGATAAGAAATATGAATCAAGGTCACAATGTCCCTAACCAAATATTATCATATCTTTAAGTGGGTTGTGCGTGACATGGCAGTTATTGACGGTGTGTGTGGCATACAATCAGTGCTCGTGCAACATGAGCCATCAATAATAGTGCAGTGTCCTAAGGATACTAGTCCAAGCACAACAATTTACTGAGCAGTAGGGTAAATGCGCAAATTCTAATTATGACATAGAATATACGACAAGTTAAGTCATTTCTAGCCCAGACGCATAACGCCATGCGGGCGATTCCCCTATAGATGTTAAATCTACTCACCAACGCTCCTGGCTAAGTGAAGCCAATCACTCGTTTTCCCCTTGTAGCAGTGTCCGAAGTCCCCGCCTGCGAACCTACAACATTCAAACAATAAAGCAAGTATATATTAATAATAGACCCAACACACGCACAAACTACATTTAACCGACGCAACAACACAAGACATACTCTCAAGGGTTTGTATTGTGGCTAACCTGCATAGCGACACGATGAAAACAACCTAAGAGCAAAATCAAACAAAGTGCACAATCCGTGTCGTATAACATATCGCGCGGACACAAAACACTAGATTATAGGAAAACGATCCCAGATTTTGCATACTGTAAATACTAAAAAAGTAAATAGTACCAAACACCCATAAACCACAGCAGACCACTACCCACAAGAAACCAACACCCCAACTCCTCTATAAAACCGGTGTCGCCGGAATTCCTACTTGGGTCGCCGGCCAAAGCCGGTGGGGTGGGTCTCATATCTCAGGTGGGGTCTTAGGTTCACTAGTACGTCACTAAAAACTTGTTTGGTCACTCAGTAAAATTTTCAGATCGCAGCAGATCACAGAGACTCAAAAAGGACACTAAAAACACGATATTTTACAAATCCATACTTTAAGAGTTCTACACTACAACCAACGAGCTACTCAATACAAAAACTCCTAATTATCAGATTAGGGATTATACCTATCAAAGCTAGCTCCCAAGATCCAAGCTTTCCTAGCTCCAAGATGCTAATTCAAGACTTGGGGTATTTTGTGATATTAAAATGGAATTTTGGAGATTTAGTTTGCTAGGATTATGCAAAAATGGAAGGGAAATGATCAAGAGCAGAAGGGGGAAGAGGGATCTCGGCCAAGTGAGAAGGATGGAGAGTTGTGTGGAGTTTCCAAGCTATTTCCCATGATAAATGCACATAAATGCATTCACACACACATGCATGCACCTCTTCCAATTTCTTTTCTTTAAACTTAATTCTAATTTTCAAACAAATATCTAGATATTAAGGAAAGGTTTAATTAACTCAAACTTAATTATTGAAAAGATCACTTAAGAGAAACTTCCCAAAATGTGAATACCGCATTAAAATAATATTAAAATTGGGAAAAATTCTAATTGAACCAAAACGTCCCATATACCCCCAAGGCTTGCGCACTAGCTTTATTTTAGCTAAACTAGGTGCTGGCAAGTCTATATGGTCGTTTGATCCCAGTCGGGTTAAAACAGAAAATACCGACAATTTTACCCTAAAACGGAAAAATTCGCATAACGATTTTCTAAAACATTACAATCTCCCCCTTATAAAAATTCATCCTCGAATTTAAAATTCTCACTAAGCATACCTTCAAAGAGAAGATTACAAAGTCTCATATCTCGATTGCAGCCTCCCTAGTGATCACCTCACTATATGGCTACGTCCAAGAAAACTCTCCACAGATGGCAAGACCCTTGACCGAAGTTTCTCCACCTGTCAAGCCACAGACACAAATGGCTGCCGGTGAACGAAAAGATCGCGTCAAATCTAAATGGTGTAATGCTGAATCATATGAGAAAGGTCATGAAGGTATTTGCAAAGTATCGACACAAGTAATAAGGGGTGAATACTCAAAAATCTGGGCGGAAGTGCCAAGTTATAGGCAATGGGACTAACTCGCTTTAAGGATATCGAAAGGACCTACAATCCTGGGGTAAGCTTCCCAAAACTCAACACGTCATTGATCGGAAAAATACGTACGAATACATGATCTCGTAATGCGAACTCAAGCCTGCGACCACCATGGTCGGCATAAGACCTCTGTCCGCACAGGACTGTCATCATCCTGACCTGAACCAACTGGATCATCTCCGAAGTCTCTAGACTAGATGGAGTCCAAAAATCCTATTTACGCAGCGCCGGAAAAACAGACTGGAGATCGACACCACCTAACAAACAACCTAAAGGTTGCCAATTGGAGTGCCTCCTGATAACTGCTATCGAAGGGGAACCCTAACAATGGCAAGTGACGATCCCAACTGTCGACAACAATTAGTACGTACGCACAAGCATATCCTCCAGAGTCGGTATAGCCCGCTCTCACAAAACCATCATCCTGCGGATGGCAAGACGGAGCTAAAGATCAACCAGTACCCAAGGCTTCCTGAAACTCCTGCCCAAGACGGCAAGCGAACAGGGTGCCTCTATTGGATCAACACATGAAGGAACTCCGAATCATTACCCAGCCGAGTACACTCAAGTATCTCTAACGAACGAGCATCGGCGGGCTGTGCCTCGCGAAAGCGATTAAGGAAAGTGATCGGGCGCGGACATGAGTAAGCTGTCCCCTCAGTAGAGGCAAACTTAAGCTGTACTCAACGATCACACAAGAACTATAAATCTGCAGAAGACTATCTCAACAATCAAAACCCGCTGCAGGAAGATGTACATTAAGCTCTGGTGGTCCGTGAAAATCTGACACGACTCTCGAACAAGCAGTGTCTCTAATCTCCAACACACGACCACCGCGGCCATCTCCAGATCATGAGTGGGATATCATGCTCGTACTTCCTTCAACTGTCGGGAAGCAAAAAGCGATTACTCTATAGTGTCACCTCAGTACACAATCGAGCCCCACTCGCAAAACATCACAATTAAACAACAAAGTCGCCCGAACCAGAAAGCAAAGAAAGAACTGATGCAGTTGTTAACCGAGTCTTCAACTGCTGAAAATCTCCGTACGCATGCATCAGTCCAAAGAAAAGAACCTCCTTTCTGGTCAGTCCAGTCAACGGTGCAGCACTACACTAGTAATCCTGCACGAAACGGCGGTAAAAACCTGCTAAGCCCAAAAGTCTGCGGACCTCCGTCCTGCACACAAGTCTGGGCCTAAGCTGTACGGCCTCGATCTTCCTCGGAACCATACGAAAACCGTCTCCCGTAACTAAAAGACCTAGGAGTCGACACAAACAATCCTAAAGGAACACTCCGAGAATCTAGCAAACTGCTGGCACTCTCCCAATGTCTGCAAAACAAATCCTCAAGTGCTCCTCCTGTCCCTCACGACACATTGAATAGACCAGAATGTCGTCAATAACACAACAATAACTGATCGAGGAACGGCCTGAAGAAATCCGGTTCATCATATCTACGAATGCTGCTAGGGCATTAGTGAGTCCAATGACACCACCAAAACATACAAAGCCCGTAGCACGCACAAGGTAGTCTTCGGAATGTCATCACTCCGAACCCGCAACAATGATGACCTGATCCTAAACAAACTTAGAAAATGTCTCGCACTCTGGAGCTGATCGAAGAAATCGTCAATGCGAGGTAAAGGATACCTATCCGCACCGTAAGCCGGTTCAATTGACGATCAATCAATACACATCCTCAACTACCGTCCTTCTCCTTGACGAACAGAAATAGGAGCTCTTCAAAGGGAAAAACTCAAACGCACAAGCCCCCCAACAAACAACTCTGCAGCTGATCCTTAAGCTCCCTAAGCTTCGCCGGCTCATCTGGAACAACGTCGGAAAACTCTCGCACGAAGGGACCCGGTCCAACAAACCCACTGTGGCATCCGGTATCCTGAATGAAAGCCAAGAATCCATGACATCCCCTCCTCAAAATCCGACTAGCAAAAAGGCTAAGTTCAAGCTGTGGTAGGCGGCACCACTGTCCTCCCGCACAACAAGAACTGACTTACCGGGAAAACATACCTTACTGTTTTCTCGCGGTAGTCCACAGACGGCTAGCACGTAACTAACCAGTCCGTGCCCATGAGAACGTCAAATCCAACATCTCTAGAAGGATCACAAGGACGGACGAATCTCTATATCCTATCCGATTAGCACATGACCGAAAAACGTGTCGCGCAACAAAAGAATCGCTGACAGAAGTTAACACAACAAACGGCTGATCTAGCTAACACGACTCTCGGCCCAACCACGGCACAAAGTGTGTAAAACAAACAAGTACATCTAAGAACATATGAATTTAGAATACCTGAAAACTCTGCATTGGATGCCCTCGCGTCCCGATGAGTAGAAGTAAACTCTCATGTCTGCCCTCTACCCGCAACTGACTGATATCCTCCCCTTATAACCTGTCCCCTCTGAGCGAACCCTTCGCGACTACGACCTCTCCGAGTACGAATCTGACGCGGTGCTAAGGAACAATTCCTGATGAGGTGATGAAGGCTCCCGCACCAGAAACATCCATGCGGTGACTGCTGACCTTTCTGGGGATGAGAGCTGAACGATCGTCCTCGTCCAAAGCCTCTGCTACTCCCGCGACGGTCACGAAATCTGTCTCGGCGACTAGGCCTCTGTCTCTGAGCCGGTACCTTTGTACGAGTCCTCCACTGTTCCAGAACTCCCAGAGTCTCAGGAAGAAGTGTCTCGTCAACTGGGGCTGCATCCATAGGTGCTATGTAGGTGACGGAATGCTGTGTACTGACCGCAAGGAACAACTGGGTAACAGGGGTGACAACCTCCTATCTCTGTGCTCGAATGGCCTCAACCAATGAACTCATCGTCTGGCAATGAGTCTGGCGCATGTCCTGCATCTCTGCCACAAGCCTAGCGATATTATCTGTCAAAGACGGATCCGTCTGCTCCTGTGCAACGAGCGTGCCATCCTAGTCAGTCCTTGACCCACCCGAGTCAACTCTGACCTCGGCCCTCACTGCATCACTCTGAGTCCCCATAGTCGTCAGCGGCAAAGGCTATAAATGGAAATAAGATTCGATAAGAACACGGAAATCGAATCACAAGAATATGAATCATCAAAGGAGGAATTTCAAGCAATTAGTACTTAGGTCACTTTAAGGGGAGTACCGTATCGTGAGTATGCTGCAGACATACACACACTACGTTACTCTGCTTAAGCTACCTACTCCATCATACCAAGGTTATCCTACACTCCGAAAGGTAAAACCTAGCGCTCTGATACCAACTTTGTCATGACCCGAAATTGGCATGTAACGGCCCTAATACTACGCAATGTCTACAGGCGTAACGCGGTAAAAGAAATCCAAAACCCAGAAATCTAAACCATCAAAAGTAATAAGAAATAATAGCATTTTCAAACCCTTTGAAATCTCAACCCAAATTCTTTAAAAGTCCAACTTATTTCCTTTAAAATTTTGACAGCACCTCCTTTGTAAAACAAGCCCCCAAAATGGGTACAACATAAATATAAAGTAAAGAATCCCCAACGGGAGCAAATCCACGCCAAAAGGCGGAAAACAACCACCACAACAGATAAATGACGCCGCAGCGAAGAAAGAGACGATATAAATAAAACTGCATAAAAGCCTCCAAGTCACAAAATAATATACAATATCGTCTTCACATCAAATCTCTATGTCATACAAGATAATGGTAGATGGAGAGTACAAGTTACAACGAATACACAACAAGCAACATTGGATTACCGCAAAACCTACCTAAGCAAAACTGCACACTGTCAGGCGAAGCGGTATCTGCAGCAAAAGTGATACGATGGATGAAAATAGCCCTGCCTCTGACTATCCTGAGGAACACCTGCAAAACACTATGGCACAACGGGGGTGAGTTTCCAACTCGTGAATAGTAAAATAACATATGCAGGTAATCGCAAGTATGCACGTACAGCGCGAATCTAACACATGCAGGTTAAAAGCAGTAACATGTCATATGAATGCAATAGTCATGAAAGGTACGCTAACAGGTACAACTAATACATGAAGCAATAATAGTATGACAATCTGTATGCAGTATCATGTAAGGTACTATATCGGTACTACTAATACATGAAGAAATGATATGAATAAAGGTATGTAAATGCAACAGTCATGAAAGGTACTCTAACAGGTACACTAATGCATGAAGCAGTGCATAAACAGTAAATGTAGAGTATGGAATGAAACATGTCATTTCCACGGAATCCTGACATCGTGGTGGGATCAAAATCCATCAAGACAATCCAAATCCCAATTTTCTCAAATCAACCCCCAAATTGGCTATCATATCAAGTAAGTCTCACATATCCTTAATGTACAACATCAAGTAAATCTCATATATCCCGAATGTACAATATCAAGTTTATCTCGTATGTCCTGTGTGTTTTCATGAATAAATATGATGATGTATATAAATTGATATCAATACATGTATATTAGCATCCCATTCCACTAATATATGTGTAAAGGTATATATAACAGCGTCCCATTCCACTGTTATACTTAGAAGTAAAATATCATGAAAACAATATGTCAAGCATCGACACGGAAAGGCTGATCTATCAGGTGCTGTCTCTATGACTGGCCCCCTGATAGGTACGTATCATACGCTATCCCGAAAGCTCGAGTGCTTAGCTCTGACCCTCGCGTCTCGACGTATCCATACGCACATGACTCCCGTCGGTATCCCCATGATAACCGCCAAGTCATTGGTAATATCACTGGAAAGTATGATTTCCCCCACTAACTCATCTCCTCACTGAGATTCTTGCCCCGGGGTACCTCCGGGCCCCACCATGTACCCGCACACGGCTCCCTCCGTTCCTCGCGTGGGGTATATATATATCCGAACCAATAAATCTCATGGTGGCTGCTGAAATATCATATCAAGGGAAACCGGGTTTTTCAAATAATGCATAATTTCATGAAACTACCACAGTTCCTAAATCCAGAAAATATCATGAAAAATCCATATCTCAATACGAAAATCCATGAATATAATAGACGCATCATAAATCTGAATGGCGTGGCTCTGATACCAGTGTAAGTGCACGGCAGCGCCCTGGCCGTCTGAACGAGGCCAAAATGCGGAAACGATACTTTTCTTTAACTTTTGAAACCGGCGCTACCGCGTACTAAAAACCCGGATCGGGCCATTAACCTACTCCTAGCTAACTAGAGAAGAGGTAGAGAGATATACCGAGCGATCTGTGTCCTTCGGTCTTTTCGTCGTCGTCCCGATCTCCCCGCGGAATCTTCGGTCTTCATCTCCACGTCGAAAGGGTACCACATCGCCGGGTTCTTTTACAGGCTCCCACCTCTGGACCGAGGCAACTCGAGCACGAAGTTGGTGAGTCAACGTATCCAAGGATGCTGTAGGCTAAGTGTAGAACACTTGGTCTCATGGGGTTACTAGAAGTTGCCATTTTTGGTGGAGGAATGAAATGTGAAATTTTGTGATGAACTAGAGAACTTTTTCAAGCCAAATGAGAGCCAAAACTCATCTTCAAAATTTGGACAGCCTTCCCACAATTGTGGCCGGCCTTGATGAAAGAAGAGGCGGGAGTGTGAGTGTCATGCAAGAAAAATGATGAGTGATGATGATGAGAAAAGTCATGATCACAAAAAGGTCAAAAAGCCCATCACTCATCATATCTCAAAAGTCAAGCCATGATAAACTAAGAATCAAATGATAGTTGAACCATCATGAAGCTATCACAAAAAGTCTTCTCCATAATAAAATGCACAATTGCAAACAACCCCCTCCACCAAAATTCAGCCAAAGAAAGAAACAAGGGAAAATGGACGAAACCGGAAAGCAAACTGGCAACTTCAGAAAAACGGTCCCATAATAAATTACAGGAAAACCCCGCGACTGTATATGCATACCCGCATTTGTATTCCGAACGAATACAAATGCAATGAGACAAAATCGACACTGTACTATACTAGGATCCGGCTTACACCAAAGCCCGCTAGTATTATCCGTGCAATACCGCACGTATATGATCGAACCCTGCCATATCTCCATACGGCCTCTACAGCGTTTCGCCCGAAACTTGAGAAACGGTCTGTGGGGGACTCTAAAGACTCGTCAATCCCTTGGCTGTGGATTTAACCACTAGCACGTCAGAGGTATTAGCCATACGTAACGGGATACCAGGTATTAACCAAAAGGGACGTCCATGAGCGAACTCATCCTGACACCCTACTGAGCCGGTCAGTGACAATATCCGTACAGTCCGGTCCGTTCGTCTATGAGCATCGCATGGCGGGCCTAGGGGGTTGGTAAAAGTCAGACCCCCAAAAGCGGTAGAAGTCGTGTCAGAGTGTAGCCCAGAACACCCTGAAATACTACTGGAATACCTACCAGTAAATCTCCTGCCTTGGCCAAGGACTTCGTGTAATGGCTCTCCTACACACAGCGCGACCTCATGTCACAACCCGAAAGAGCACGTGACTGGCCCTTGAACCATATGAAGTCTATAGGACCCCATCTGATCCAAGTAAGCCAAAAGCCCAGAAATCTAAAACCATTTTAAAGAGTAAATAAGGAAAACTGGTTTGAAGAAGTAAAGAAATCATGTTTTGAAAATCAGGTTTTTAAATAACTAAGCCGAATATGCATTTTTAAAATGTGTAATCTTTCCTGAAAATTTCGGCAGAGTTTCCTTTGTAAAAAACTGGCCCCGAACGGGGTACAACAAGAGTAATATATATGAAATGATAAAAGGCATCCCCAAGCGGGAGCTAGCCCTTCGTCAATCGACAGTCACAACCACGCAAGCAATAATAATATACAACGCCAAAGGGCGAGGATCAAAACCCAAAAAGAAACTCAAAACAGCCAGAAAACCATAATACTACAAGCGCGACTCTAAGGTCGAAATAATACATCACTGTGTCTAAGTCTGAAACAATATACAAGTTTTGGTTGATGGAATGACTAGATACAATGAATAATACAAGATCAATGGCGGTTCTGATACAAAAGAACCCACCTACCAAAGCAAGTCATCCGTATGGAAGCAGTGTGCCAGAAAAGCCGCTATGGAATCTGTACGGCAAAAACCTGCAAGAACTGTGGCATAACGGGGGTGAGTTGCCAACTCGTGAATAGAAAATATCTACAAGCAGAGATCAAATGTATGACCCATCCTAGGTCAATACAATCAGATATATATAAACCTCAATATGAATAAGTCTGAAGCATGCTAAAACTGGAAATGTAATCTCAATACATGAGTGTAGTGCCAAGTGCTCATACCAGTATTTCAGGTAATAGCATATCATAAATGTGAGGTATGATCAATGTAATCAAATCTGCATGTACGTGGATCCCGTCCACTCGTCACTCAATGACAATAACCATCATGCATGTAAATATCATTAGCATATGCATGGAAATATGAGGATATAAACCACCTGTGTCCCTCGCGACACGTCAAATCATGGAACCGGAGTGTCCAGCATCGACACTCGAAAACATCATAAAAGCTGTGCCCAGCATCGGCACATAAATCCTCATATATCGGGCTTCGTCAGTCCGGATCAGCCCACGGGTTCCGTCTGCGGAATCGGCCCTCGGCCCCAGTAGTACGCCCATATCCATCTATCGACTCTGGTCGGTATCCTGCGGATAACCGCCAGGTCCAACTAATCACCGGTAGGTAATAGTCCCTCTTCCAGGCTCACCGTCTACTACACAGCGAAACCGTTCTCGTCCTGGGGTACCATACCGGGTCCACCATGTACCTGCAATCGGCTTCATCCGCCTCCTTGAATCGGGTTTCACATGTCGCTCTTACCACCGAGAAAACATATGGTGGACGCACTGAAATATGATATCAAGGGTAACCGGGTTTTTAAACAATTACATATTCTCTTTTTGAAATACCCACGATTTCCAAATCCAGAAATATCATGGAAACAACATATCTCAATGCGTATAATCAAACATGATGTGTGCGACATGTAAAGGAAGGTAAGCATATCAGTAAGTCATGCAACATGGAATAGTAATGTGCATATGTCGAGGGAAACCGCTCTTTTTAAAATGAATCAGCTTTAAAGAATATCTCGCGGTCCTCAAATCTCTAATCAAGTCAGAATCATCTATGTATGTGTACAGGTATAAGCGTACAATATACCATGCAAGGATCATATCAGGAATGCAACAGTACTACAGTGTAGTGGCATGGCAATTATCGATGATGATGTGTGTGGGCCGGCAAATAGTGTACGTGGAACATACGCATCATCGATAATGGTGCTGGTGTCCTAACAGCATGATAGTAATATAGCAATAAGCATAAGTAATGTGATGCAAATAATATGAATATGCGCAATCGAATAATCAACGCAACAGTAAAGAATCTACCTCAATAACTATATCATGCAGCATTGCCTTTTGAAATAAGACGAATCAGGGTTTTGGGTAAAATAAGGGCTACGGTGTTAAGAACAGATGCTACATTTGAAAATATCCATAGAACCCCTTTTGCCAATCTTTAAAATATCCCCGATTCGTTAGTTTTGAAATAGGTATGGCTCGGGTCTAATCTGCGCCTACTATGCGAACTACGGACCCAACTATCAAGTCAATCGGGAGGGATATGAAAACCACCTAAATCAGAGTCGATATACACATATATATACAATAGTCGGTGATCCCGCCTCAATAGTATCACATACGATACAGTATATCATATAACATCCTCGAGTCATGAGTGCGGATCTAACATCAATATAAAGCTTGTACGGTAAATCGTTGTATAGCATCCCAATTAGCTGGGTACGGGTCAATATCACATTCATCTCATCACATATCAGGTATCACTACCATCATATCACATAGTCTAGGGTACAAGTCTAAGTCTAGTACCATCGATACCATCTATATAAATATGAATGCGGGGTAAAATACATGCCCAAAGGCCCGCTAAAACAATCATGTCGCATCTCAAATACGAACTCTGTCATATCACCGAATCTCACGGCCTCAATCAAACCTCATCGACTCATCTCAATCCCACGTATCATACTCAAATCTCGTATATGAACACATAGTCCCATACCCATGTGTAGATATACACACCTCCAAATGCGCACAGATAAAAGAAAGAATGTATGCAAGTATATGTGTACGTGTATGTGTAGGTGCAACCACTACTCTGGGGTTCCGCACTATACTAAACCAATACATCCTTATCATCAATAATTCCATTATTACCATCAATAATCTTAAACAACACATAATAAATATACGTGTGTATACGTATTCGTATACATCACCACGGACTGCGGGGGTGCTATACGCCATCCACCCGACTTCTCCCCGTAGATATAAATCTACTCACCTTGCGTCTTTATCTGTCGACGTCGTCACGCGTTTGCTTGTCGTCCCGAAGTCTTCATGGGGTACCTACACATTAACGTATCGCAAATGCGTATCAAAACCAAATCCAAACTAAAACGGCATACGAAAACCAAAACGATATGCTATGGGGCCTATAGGTTAGAACCTATGGATACGCCTCCCAAAACCATCAACAACCCTCGATATCGTCGTATAAACGCCAAGTAGTCGAGTACGCAACCTCAGAATTCACAATACGGAAATACGAAAACACGAATCCAAAACAGCAACTAAGGAATTAGGCTCCAGATTTCACCCTAGGTCAAATTAGACAAATCTATACATGCCAGGGGTCTAGTCTACACATGTAGGAGCTACAGAACCAAAACGACCCAAAATGGGGTAGATCTGGCCGCAAATTGCGGCCAAACAGAATAAATCTGCGGTCGGGTCATGGAGTTAGGGGCTGAGGTCTTGTGTGGTGGTTCTAGGGTGCCTGCACATCTCACTGTCCAATCAATTTTATTTTCAGGTGTCTCGGGTGAAGGCATATTCAATATAACCTTCACAGATTTCACAAATTCTCCGATATCGGTTTCTAAATCCATATTCTGGGTTTCAAGTCTCAGGTTTTGGTCTCAATTCATGCACTAGGGTGTTGGTGTAGCCTCTACTGAGCTCAATTTCACATTACAACACAAAATTCCCTCAAACCCTAACTAGGTTTTTCTTTAAGTCCACAAAATCAAACAATATCGGTTCTATCACAACATGGGGGTATAAGGAATGCTAAAATTAAGCTAATGGTCCATAAAATACCTCATTTGGCAACTCAAGAATTTTCTTGAGTTGCCCCTAGTGGCCAAAATCCTTACTTCCTTGGTCCAATGTGTAGATCTCGAGCTCGTGCACCTTTTTTGTGAAAGGAAATTGGTGTTTTGAGTTTGTTTTGGAGATGAAGTAGGGTGTTTTGTGGAGGGGAGGAAAGAGGGAAGCAAGTAGCAGCTGAGCAAGAGGGAGAAGAGGAGAGAAATGAAGAAGAGGATGAAGTGAGACTAAGTCAAGAGAACCCCTTACCTTTCTCTCTCTCACCCACCTACTACACCATTATTCTAATCAAATTCTTTTCTTTTCTTTTTCTAAAACCTTCTGACTCAAATAGTAGACACAAGTAAAAGCCATGGTAAGAATAATGTAACACAAGTCCAAAATGATATGTGTATGTTTTGCACAAAAATACCAAAAATCCGATTAGTGATTTTTAATCGCGATTAGCACTAAATTAGTGTCAAACAAATCATAAAAACTTTAAAATGGCATAATTCCATAAAATACCCTATTTTAGAATTTTCCATAATTTTTCCCCATTTGTTTGTATTTAATTATACCGGAATATTAAAATATTCATTAAAATAATATTAAGTTATAAAAATTCCCAAAAATAATATTTGATTATTTGGAAATGTTACACCTCACCTCCAATACCGGGAGAGACGAACCCCTGCAGATCCGCTCACTGCCTCCATGTGGCTCGGGACTGTACTCAACTAAAACCTGTTTGCACGTCTCCTTTGAGCGTGGTAGGGTAGTAATCAAAGTACAGTGGGAACTCATACGAGACAAATGACGATCTCAGGTCGATGAACTAACCTGTACACATATCACCAGGGAACTGCTATCTGATGTCTGGTATAAGACCAACTAGCATGTTCCCGGCGAGTCCTGTCCGGTGTACTCATAACCCAATGAGCACCTGTATACATCTTAGGTGAACCAACTGACACCAGTGGCTTGTGAGACCGGCCACCGCCCTCGTCGGGGCCTCGACTGTATACACTAGTCTACTCTGGAGTATCGATGCCCTGTCTCGAAACTCCCACGACTAGGGACCTTTTAAGGATGTGCTTATTGACTACCAGCTCCCACGTATATGATCGCCATCATACTGCTGGCTGTCAAGCAAGAATCCTAAGGGCTCTATCAATGCGAAATAGTGAACTGTAAGGTCATCTAAAGCAGTACACGATGATAAAGATAAACCAGATAGCATACCATCATCTTTAGTAAGACTGTCCTACCGGCATAGGTCCTCCCTCAATCATTGCAATCACGTGCCTATGATCCAATAATTGACTCTGAGAGCACTATCACTAACAATCTCCCAGTTGCACTCAAGGCTAATTATTGCGATGTCGCATACTCACAGCCCGTGTGATACCGAACACTCAACTCCTCTACTAATCAGTCTCACAAAGCCCGTTTGCAAAACTATTGCGTTCGAGGAATAGCCTCAGTGAGTGGATCTGCCCTGATGTTTCTTTCTATGTCTCTCTTAATCTCAAGTTCGCGGAGAAACCCATCTCCCGAAATGAGCAATACCTGTCTTAGAATATGTCTCGATATTTGATGGGACCTAGCTCATAAATGAACTCCAAATCCAAACTTCTTAGACTGTATCGTCAACTGAACTTAATCAGTATCCTGCGCCATGCCTCCTTCAGTATCCGCTTGGACCTCCTGTCCAAACTACTGCCCCTCGTCAGAGGGAAAACTATAACTCTGACAGTCACTCTGTCATCCAGGTCACCTTGGAAGCCTGGAATGATAATTGTCTCCCGAAGGAGGATGCCGTCATCATATCCCTAGAACATCAACTTATGTTCTAAAACTGCTTCCGAACGTTTCTCCAGGATAAGATTAATATCTTATTGCATCTACTACAAAAACAATATCTGGTGTGGTACTTGACATCTCATGATTGACTCAATTGCCTAAGCAAGTGATCTGCCAATCATGCGCATCCCTCTCCCCTTTAGTCTGTAAGACACCTTTAGAGAGAGTGACTCCATCACCTGCAGGTACACTACCGTGCCAGGAGTCGTCCATTCTAAAACGCCTTTAGAATGCTGTCTAAGTACCCAGATTGGGACACTTCCCAAATCTAGATCTAAAACCATAGATCAAGTAACCAGAATTTCTGATATTATATCTATATCCTATGTGGAGAAACCACTGTGTGACAACCAAAGTATAACCGACCGTAGAATACGAATTTCACTTCCTACTCTGTGTATGTCATCCAAATACCAGAACATCACACCTTACTACCTTCTTAACAGATCCATCCCCTATTCTGATGAAGTCAAACCTATGACTGTCACATCAGAAATAGATGATCTATCTCCGCTATATCTGCTTTAGTCTATAGACATAAGCCGCCTTTCCACTATGCTTCCGCTACTCCCACTGACCATGACAACCCTCTGGCAGAGTCATATAAATGTACACTTCTAAAGCTAGTTTAGAACGACGCTATACTCATCCTCCTGCCGGGTCTCACAGTCTGGAATAACAGCAATGAAAAGTCTGGGTAAACAAGAACCTCCCTGCCACCATCCTTGAGGCTACCGGAGTACCTCTCGGGTGCCTGAGGTTACCCACTAAATCTGCGGAGTGGCCAATGGAATGTCAATCAGATCGAATGTTTAGGTTCTTATCAAATTTTCAGTAATCGTCTGCGGTTCTGGAATCAGTTCCAGTTCTACCATACTCCCACTTCTGTTTTTCTGAAAAAAAATCCATTTTACTTAAAACTGTGGCGAGTCAAGAACAATATCACTATTGATCTTCCAGATGGTAGAAAGTCAACCCTCGTCATAGCCTGGGTCAACCCACAAATAGCCATTACAGAAAAGTGCCTTGAGTTATCCAGAGTCTGGTTTTAATCATAAGCCGGACAACTCCCCGTACCTTAACAATGTTAAGATATGAACTGTTCTATATCCAATACAGAAACAGAGGCACTGATTTAATTGAACCAGATTCAAATCACGCAACTGTCTCCAGTGAATGTCAACTAAATGGAAAGAGGCCGACCAGCGTTACTCAACTTAGGAATGCTTCCAATTATGAGTAACTTGAAAGAGAAGCAAGTTCCCTTAATCATTACTATCAACTGAATACCATACATAAGTATCTACATCTTCGATCACCTTGAAGAATCCCGATACTTGCAATACGTGGTTCTCTACTTTATTCATATACCTATAACTTCTCAAAATTCGGACCTTGCGTTTCTACGAAACACTTGTCTAAAAACTAGAGAAGTCATAAGTAAATCGAATATAGTACGAGGACCAACCCCTCTGTCCTAATGGACACTGGATAACATACAATACTCTGTATAAGTCCCTTGAGTTTAATAACTCATTCCCTGTGTGTCGTAGATTGAAAACTGTACATATGGTTAAGCAGAATTACACCGCTGTTTAATGCTCCTTACCTAACCATCCACTGATATAGGTAAATGTCATAGACATAATTTCAAAAAGGTATATCTCACTCTAAAAAAATAGACGTACAGATATATCAATTTGAAATTGGTGCATAACAGCGGATATTCAAAACCAAATATTTGCCGTCTGGAAAACAACCCGGGTGATTTCCTCAAATATCACCAATTACAACGAATTCCGATATAATGAGGACAATCACCTAATTCCCAATAACTTACTCCCACTCATCATCTGTAAGACCATACAGATGTGAGAATCATACCTGGTAAATATATACCCTGGAGTAAGGACTAATTGGGAAATCAGTTTTCTTTTAACAATACACAGTGAAACTGAAACATTGAAATGTTTCAATAGGGTATCCTGGTATTCCTAGTAATGCCTCTTCCATTATCAGATTCACAACTGTAACCGTATATTTCTATGCCATCTCTCCATATCCCTTCATATGTCTTTAGTCATTACCTTCTGTACAACCTCTTAGGCTAAATGGTTTTCTTCCTTCCCTACCGTTCGGCACCAGCCTATGGTTTGGAAGAAGACTATCCAATAAGCGTAATGGGTGTACTATCCTAATCCAAGGAGCACTCGCAACGTGAGAGAAGGTGAAGATAAAAGACACCTGAATAAACCTTATTCCTATTTCTCCTGAACCAGAATCCATCCCCGAACTGGAACAAGTTCCTTCGAGTTCGTATATAACCATACGATGGAGTATCCAATAAACTGTGGATCTTCGTAGTGATACGGAGTGTTCTGGAGAAATACAAAGGTGATATGGGAAGTGGCGATGAAATACTTGGTTTGGTCGTGAATATCAGTCGCAATTTACTTTTCCCTCCTTCTAATCCCTTTATTTGTCTTTACATAATACCATCTGTACACCATCGTTAGGCTAATTGGTTTTCTTCATTCCCTACCGGTCGGCACCTGCCTATGGTTTGGAAGAAGACTATCCAATTTGCGTAATAGGCGTACTATCCCCTAATCTAAGGGGCACTCGCAACCTGAGAGAAGGTAAAAGGAAAAGACAGCTGAATAGTCCTATTCGTTTTCTCCAGAACCGGAAACCATCCTCGAATAAATTCCTTCAAGTTCGTATATAACCATATGATGGTTTTATCCAATGGAAGTGGACGTTCGTAGTAATACGGGGTTGTTTACCCCAATCAGAGCAAAGCTCTATTCAAATTCCAAGGCGGGAGATGAAGCAACGCTTCTGATTCCCCCCAATCAGAGCAAAGCTCTACTTTGAAAATTTAAACTTTAATAAATGAAGCAACGCTTCAGATCCTCTGCGCTGCGCGCAGGACACCACGTGTCAAAATCAGGCACACCAGCGCAGAGAGCGCAGCGCCCGAAGCAGCGCGCCCAATCAGAGCAAGGCTCTATTTAAAAACAAAATTAAAGGAAGCAACGCTTCAGTTGCGCAAGCACTGCGCTGCGCGACATGTGTCAGCGCAGTTGCGCAAACGCAGTTGCGCTGCGCTGTGCACTGCGCGACACATGGCAGCGCAGTTGCGCTTGCGCAGTTGCGCTGTACTCTGTGCTGCGTGACACGTGTCTAGCGCTGGGGCGTTTGCGCCAAACAGAATTAAAATTCTAGTAAGATCCTTCTGTTCTTGCTAAAACAAGAAGATTGTCTTCTGTAAAACAGAAGCCCTTGGATCAAAGATCTAACGGTGGGGAAAATTCCCCAAATCACTCAGAAAATGATCTCTTTAACAAACTTAACAAATTTATGGGCACTATATAAAGACCCCTAGACCCCAATTCAAAAAGGAGGAACATTGAGAACATCAAGAACTTCACAGAGAGAACTTTGAAGGATTGTGAGAAGAATTCAAGAACAAAAAAAAGGTAAAAACCTTTATTCAAGAAGAACTTCTGAATAGATCATTGATCTAAGAACAAGATCAACGATCTTCAATAAAAACTAAATAATAACAGTGCCTTGCACTTTTTTATGAACCATTGGTTCTAGAATCTTAAAGATTCTTTTCTTGAATCCAAAATTGGATCAAGATAATTAAAACAGTGTCTTGCACTTGAAAATCTGCATTGTTGCGCTCCTGGGTTGGCGCAAGCCACCAGAGAGCGCCACGTGTCAGCGCCAGAACCACTTGCGCTATGCGCTTTTAATATAGAGTATTGCTTTCTGGAATTGGTGCAACTCACCAGAGCGTGCCACGTGTCAGCAGCGCAGCGCACTGCGCTAACTGCGCTTGCGCTCACCAGAGCGTGACACGTGTCACCTCCACATGCGCTTGCGCTCATTAATTAGCGCAAAGCGCCTGATAGGCCACATGACCACTGTCAGATAATTAATGCACTGTATTATTGAAAAGAAGGGCCGAACCCAATTAAAAAGGCCTAACAGGCCAAATAAAATGCAATGCATTATTTTAAAAATAAAGGGCAGAGCCCAAACAGATGTTGTGCATCATTTAAAAAGGACAGAGCCCAAATCAAAAAGGCTTAGCAAGCCAACAGAAAATGCAGTGCATTATCAAACAGGGGCAAAGCCCTAGCACAGGCCTAATAGGCCAAAGATAAATAAAAAGGTTGAACATTTCTCAACTGGACTTAGCTCAATCATGGTCGTAAGTCCTCAAATTAGATTAACTGAGCAAGACTGCTCTCCTAAATCAATTTACATCCAGTTCAAGAGTATATCACTGAACTCCTTTGACTCCTATCGTTGTAATCTTTCAACGACGTCAGAGAGGTGACGGGTCCCAACAACCACAACATTTCTCAACTGGACTTAGCCCAATCATGGCCGTAAGTCCTCAAATTAAATTGACTGAGCAAGACTGCTCTCCTAAATTAATTTACATCCGGTTTAAGGGTACATCTTCGAACTCCTCTGACACCTATCGTTGTAATCCTTCAACGACGTCAGAGAAGTGAAGGGTCCCGACAACCACACATCGATACGGACTACGAGGTCCTTAAACTCGTGGATCGAAACGACCTTCAACTAATATTCGTCCCAAAATGGGAATGTTGGACCGAAATGTCCTTAAACTAATGCTCGTCCCTAAATAGGAATGTTGGACCACCATGTCCCTAAACTGGAAATGGACCACCATGTCCCTAAACTGGAACGGATCTAAACGATCCCGTTAAGTTGATCTTAGTCTCAAATAGGACTAACGTATCCTTAACAAACGTTTAAGTTGATTTTAGCCTCAATATGGCTAACGTATCCTTAAACTAAAACACCAAACCCAAATCTAAGTAAATACGGATTTGGACTAATCCACGTCCTTCGGGCGACGGCATCACATAGTCTACGTATACGATCCACGGGCAACCACAAACAAAACAAACACCCACGACACGAAGTGAAATTCTGGAGAAGGAGAAAGTGGTTATCACGATGCGGTAGCATAATTAACTGCAGGGGCTTGCGCCTGCAGGGAAGAGCGTCCCCACAATCAAAAACCCCTCAAGCGAGGGGGAATCTGACGAATTCTACTACATCGGCCGCATCCGTTTAAACCTTCGATGCACAGTGCCATAAATCAACTTGGCATCTTCGGAGAGATGGACGGATAGCACCAATTAGCATCTGCCCCGAATTTCAGGCTAGACGTTCAGTCTTGGCCGTCTTTCGGAGGGGAACAGATTCTGGCACGTCCGGTGGGACCTTTTCCTCTTTCCACTCCACAATTCGTGTGTCGTCTTCGCGAAAGAATCGTGTTTTGTTAATGGTTGCCTTTGGATTTCAAATTACTAAGATTTGGTCTTTTTCCTGGCGTAGAAATCAAGCATCAATGGCCTCCAACTGCTCGAGCTGCTCAAAGTGCCAGTGCAACCAACGCTCCGCCTCACCTGGAGGTGTAGCCTACGGGCCTCAAGCGGCCTCCATCATTACCATGCCGGTGGGCCAAGTGACCCAGGCCACCACCGGTCTTTTTTTCGGGACCATGCTCCCGCCTGCAAGCTTCACCATACCAGTGCCCGCACCAGAAGCGAACAATAAGTCGGTTTTCGATTGGCTTACTGCTACAACGGCCCCTTTCAACGGGTCGTCCAATATCAAGTCGGCAGCCTCTGTCTTCGCCAGGCTGAGCCAAAACCCTGATGGGCCTGCCAAGAAGCCCATGAACCCTGAAATGGCCGTCCCAAGGAAGAGATCCACCCCTACTCCTGAAGTCGTCAAGGCGACTTCTCCTATTAAAGAGTCAGTCTTTTCAAGGCTGACTATTCCGGCTCCTGCCCCTGCTCGAGGATCTGTCTTTGACAGATTGAATATCGCTACTTAAAGGACAACATCAGTCTTTAAGAGGCTGACACTAGCAGCACCTCATTCAGACAGGGGGCAAGAAGAAGCTGTCTCTGTCGCCGAGCCAGCTCCGACGGCTCGTCATGCTCGACATCGCCACTGGCGCCGAGTAAGGAAGGCCGGGGGCAACTCCCCATCAGGGTTAACTCCACCTGCTCCAATGGTGGAAGTTAATGCTGCCGTTCCAACTGGGAACAGCTTTGAACCACTTAAGAGGGTACGTAAGAACTCTCCAACTGCTATGCTAAAAAGATCTCCTCCACCTGCGGAGAGGGTCCCAAAACGAAGCTGGAGCAGCCCACTCAGCGGCTATCCTCCAAAATTTATAAAGTCTGGCGGAGGGTTCAAGACTCCGTAATTGACCAAGGTCACTCTCGTCAGTAGAAAAGGGCGAAAGTGCAAGAAGGAAAGAACCATCCCGTCAAACAGCAGAGGACGACAACCGCCAGGGTGCCCACTGCAACGGCCCCTTCAAATTCAACGGCCCACAAGAGAAGGAGGCCGGAGAAAATTCCCACGCCCGCGGCAAATGCCAGAGGCGGTGAGCCTAAACGCCCTAAGTCCGGGGGCATCGTGGTCCATACTGTATACATGGCGTCGGGGAAGGAGGACAGCCGTGCATCTACAGGTCATAGACCGCTTACACGGTCAGTGACCAAAGCTCAGGAGCAACAGCAAAAGCTCCAGGAAATGATGAACGCGATGGCTGCACTCGCTGGGCCAAAAGAAAGCCCTGAACCGTCCACGGATGAACGCCAGGAGCAAGAAACTGACGCTGAATTCCTTCGTCGAATATTGGAGAAAAAGGATAAAGAGGCTGCTGAACAAGCAGCCAACATAAAGCGAATGGCCCTCCTGTTCCAGGACATGGTGGGAATGATGATCCAACAAGATCCTCCAGCTGAAGATCCCCCGATCATCCTTGAGGACAATAGGGGAGAAACGTCAAATCCTCCAACGGCTCTGTCAACAGCCAAGGAGGAGACAATCTCCAAAGCTAACTTGGACGAATATATAGCCCAACAGATACGGGTTCATCATGCGACTGAGGCAGCCGGTCAGGTCATAAAAACAGGACGACCATATCCGAGCTGGTACGATCAGATAAAGTATCCGCTGGGCTATACAATACCCAAATTCCATGTCTATAAGGGGATGGGCAATTCCAACCAGCATGTTGCCCAGTTTAGGGCGCTTTGCGGCAACACCGACGGTGATGATAAATTGTTGCTTCGCCAGTTCGTCGGCAGCTTGTCAGATACAGCGTTCGAGTGGTACTCTGAGCTTCCAAACGACTCTATCAAGACATTTGCGGAGATGGAACTGCTGTTTACCCAGCGTTTCACAAGCGCCAGCGAACGCACCCTGATGATGGCATTGATTAATGCCAGGGTGAAGCCGGGCGAGACATGGGTCCAATATGCTATACGGTGGCAGAACTTATGGTCAAAATGCGAGCAACGCATTGAAGAAGCGCCAGCAGTGGGTATGTTTGTGGGAACCCTCGATCCTGTTGGGTTAGCCTAGCACCTCATGAAGGGTTTGGAAGCATCACATGTACCAAATATGGAAACTTTAGGGTGCTAAGTTAACAAACATCGGATCGTTCCTAGAAAAATTAGGGTTTCAAATTTTTCACACATCATCTCATGAAAGAAAAGCTAGGGTTTTGAGAGTACAACCTTTGTAGCTCCCTACGCTAGACTCCTAGGCTACTTGGGGTTTGTAAAAGGTCCGCTTGAACTCCTCTAGGTCACCGATGATCCACCCGGAGTCCATTTTGTCCAAGCTAGCGACTTCGCAAGATCAAGAATGAAAATCGAAGCTAACACTCTAAACAAGTGGGCAAGACTTGTGTAGAATGATGTTGTGGTGGCTTTTCTCACTTCAAAATCCTAACTTGATGAGTATTTTGCTCACTTGAGATTTTTAGAGAGCAATGGAAGAAGGAGGAAGAAGATGATGGCTTTTTGAGAAGAAGATAAGTTCAACTCATGAAAGAAAAATAGAAAATATATCAATATATATTTTCCACTTCTCATATCAAACCATGGTTAAGATATTATTGAATTTGAGTTAAAACACAAAAGGAAAAGTAATCCATGATCAAATGGTGGATGAGAATGGTTAGGTCAAGAAGAGTGTAGAAAGCATCCATGAATTATCCTTTTCTTTTCTTTTGTTTTAAATCAAATGCAATAATAAATCATATATAAATCCAACCATGGTGTGAGTCTTATATTGCCACCATTTTCAAGTATGTACAACCATGCAGGATGTATGTATGTATGTGTGTGTATATGTACATCCATATATGCATGAATCTATAAAGAAAGCATACATGCATGCATACATCCATCAAACTCAAGAAAGGATTTCAAGTGAGAAGCTAATGGTTAAATGATAAATCAACACTTGATTTATCAATTCGGTCATATCACATACGACCCTACCAATAACAAGCCGCCCGATCAATATACGGTATCCTATACACGCATTTTAACCAGGTCCATGCGCATATCGCATACGCGCACCACAACGTTTCGCCTGGACTAGGAAACTCCATTGTGGGACTCTAAGACTCATCAATACGCCGGCAGTGGGTGATGATCATATCAAGCACCCACAAGCCGCAAGCGGTCAGCTAAACGTAACGGCCATCCGGGTATTGAGCGATCAGAAGAAAACAAGCGAACCTGCTACAACTCCCGTTGAGCCAATCGGCAACACTTCCCGTACAGTCCGTTCTCCTCGTCTGATATGTCGCATATCAAGTCTAGGGGTGGTAAACGTCAGACCCCAATAACTGATAAGTCGTGTCGATGTGAGGCTCATAACGGGTCGAGAAACTACTGGTAACACTTACCAGTAAATCTCCAATCAGCCCTGGCCAGGGACTTCCCTGTTACGGCCAATCGAGCACAGTGCAACATCAACCCCCAATACCGGGAGAGACGAAACCCCTCCTATCGCTCATTGCCTCCATGTGACTCGGGACTGTACCCAAAAACCACCGTTTTGCACGCCCTCATGGACATGGTAAGGTGGAAATCAAAGCACAGTGGGAATCACACAAGACTCTATGACGATCTCGGGTCTACAGACTAACCTGCATAAGTGTCACCTGAGAACTGCCATCTGACGTGAGGTATAATACCATCTGGGAGTTCTCGGCGAGTCCATCCAGTTTACCCAGTCTCCACTGAGCACCCGTATACCATCTCTGATGTCAAACACCAATGGATATGGGATCATCCATCGCCCATCTCATGGATCGAGAAGCGTATACGCTATTCTACACTGGTATATCGATGCCCCGTCTCGATACACCCATGACTAGGGACCTTGAAGGATGTACTTATGGACTACCATATCCTTACTAGTATGATCCGCATCATAGTCCAGGTAGTCAAGTACACATCCTAAGGGCTTTACCAACATGTAACTATAAGACAGTATAAAGAGACTAGTATACATGTTAAGATAAAGAGCAACCAGATAGCATACTATCATATCGAGCAAGAAAGTCATCTCTATATATGTCCAAGCATCCAATATAATATACATCATCTGTACAATACTGGCCTCTAGGGCATACATACAACTAACAGATCCGCAGGCGACCATTTCCCAATTTATGACGTTCTTCAAGCCGACTACCTTCCAGGCCCTGATCGACAAGCTAACACAAATGGATCAGATGGGCCATAGACCTCCCACTCTAAAACCGGACTCTCGAAATGAAAAGGGGAAGGGAAAAGCGATCGTTGTCGCTAATGCTCAACAACAGTCGGGCAACTTGAAACCGGCTGTCCATCAAAATAATATGCGTCTGCACGTACCCCTGGAGGAGAGTCTAGGACGTCCTTACTCGTTTCCCCAAGATAAAACAAAAAGGTTATTCGAACTGGCGTTGCGCAACCGACTCATAAACCTACCGGATCCAAGACGTCCGTCGCAGCCAAACGACGTCCATGATCCCAATTACTGTCCCTATCACCGAGTACTGGGTCATCCGATCGAAGATTGCTACGTCTTCAAAAATTGGATTGAAGACCAGTACCAACAGGGCAAGTTCGCGTTGTCCGACAGATGGAAGATGAATCCGCCGCAACCTCACACCTCTAAAAGGATGAATACGCCGAGAGCAACGTGCTCTCTCGTTGAAGAAGCCCCATAGGAGGTTGTGCTATCAGCCAAGACAAAGTGAATGCTAAACGATCTTCAAACATGCCCAGCAATCAGGTGGAAGAACCCGTTGGAACCTCAGATCATTGAAGGGATGTTGAAGCCGCGTCCAACTCCAAAGACCGATGGTGGTGGCCTAAGCACTCACAACCAGCCGTCAAAATCTTCAAAGAAGAAGAAAAAGAAATCCAAGAAGCCCGTGAAGCCTAGCGACAAGCGCACAGACTTACAAGAGCAGATTGACGCACTGGAGGAGTATAACCAGAAAGCACGAACTCCCATCACACTCCAAAAGTTCCTCAACCACGTCTTTCAAGAAGAAGATGAGGGGGAGAGCTCGTCGAATGAATCCGATGAATACGTGGCGAGCTGCCATATGATCTCCCATTCGTTTACAGACGATGAGGAAACTCCTTGCATTGAAAAGCTGGGGGCAGATCCTAAACCAGAAATTCTGGGGCCATCGGATGAAACCATTGATGTATTCCTTAATGAAGCTCTGTTGAAAAGTAAGGCTGATCGGGAACGCGAGACGCTCCTATTTGAAAAGGCCAAGCGCTAGCGACTTGATGAAAGAGTTGAGACACTCCCGCTGGAGCAAAATACATCCACTGCGGATAAAAGCAAATTCAAGACGAGGAAAAGGTTTTCTAAGGCCATATCAATGGGTATCAAGTTACCATCCTCTGAAGGAAGCATTATTGGTGAAGTGGAAATGCACCCCTCCTACTTCTTGTATCATCGGAAGATTTCGCACCCCACTGAAGAGTGCAAAGCTTTCAATAGATGGTGGCAGGGATATGTTGCTCGCCGACAACATTTTAAGCGAGAAAAGCGCAAAACTCATCGGGAGCAGAACGGTACGACCGAGAGGCTTAACATAACTACCGACGATTGTCGCATGGTTAACGCCAGGGGATCTCAAGCGCTCACATTCGGGAGCGATTCTGACGAGGAGCTGGCTCTTAGCCCCCTCTTTAAAGAGTCCATGTTGGGAAAAGGAGAAGAGCAAAAGGTCTGTGAAAATTTCCGGCTGCATAATCGGACGCTGCCCGAAAAGAATCTCGGACCCTCAAACAAAAAAGATAAAGGGAAAGAAAAGGTCTCTGAGGATATCGCCCTGGATGACCAAGTTGTGGAAGAGCTAATTGCCAAGGACCCGCCAAAGAGAAATAAGGTGGACTACAACGTTCTGGCACACTTGAGGAAGCTACCCTCGCAGCTCAGCATTCTTGACGCTCTTTTACTATCAAAAGAGGCGAGAGATTCGTTAATCAAGGCACTACAGGAGCCAGAACAATTCCAAGCTTTCCTGGCCGAAGAAAAGATGAAGGATGAATTGGAGGAAGTGCATACGGCCGATGTCACTTTTGGCGATGAAGACCTTCTCCTTGGGACATGCGAACACAATCGCCCCTCTATGTCTCAGGATACTGCCACGATATAAAGATAGGCAAAATCCCGGTCGACAATGGATCCTCCGTTAATCTCCTCAATGTGCGGGTGTTAAAGGAAATCTGCATGAGCGTCCAGCACCTTGCTCGGGACAAGATCACCATCTCCGGGTTCGACTCCCAATCATCAAGAACTCTTGGGTCTGTGATACTGACGCTACGCTTTGGGCTACTCGTCACAGACATTAAGTTCCACGTCATAGACGCCAAGACATGCTACAATTCTCTGCTCGGCCGCCCATGGTTACACGAGTATAATATCATCCCTTCTACATAGCATCAGTGTATGAAATATTTTAAGGATGGTCTCGAGTATACCGTAACGGGAGAACTGAACCCGTTCTCCGTGAACGAGGTCCGCAAATATGAAGATGCCAAATACTTCTTACCGGATTTCGAAGACACGGAGAGGTGTCACAAGCCGGAGAACAAGGCTAACGCCACCATTCCTGTCTTCGGGAGTGATACCGAAGAGGAAGAGGAGATAGTTTATTCGGGTCCACCCCAATACAACAAGACGGGACCATCTGCTCCTACGTTGATCTTTGGTAGCGACTCGAAAGATGAGGTCCATGCTGTATTCTCTGCTCGACCTTCAATACAGACATCCGTTGACGAAGAGCAAAGTCTACAAGTCGCCATGGTTCCACTTGAACATCATAAAGAACTGGATGCGCTCAATATCTGCAGCGTAGAGGAGCTACGGACGTTCTATGTCCCTCCCAGGTGAGGAGGTGAAAAAGCAATTCTATTCTACCGCTCTGAAGAAACCAAAGTGGAGAAAGAAATCTGGCATGGCGCGGATCCTACGCTTGAAAGGCTTCAGCCCATCCGTCTCCCCAGATATTATACAGAAGGCTTGAAGAGGCTGCTAAAGCGCCAAGGGATATCCTTTAAACAGACCGCTCGAAAAGCCAAATTCTATGACAGGGTCTGGAACGTCCCCGGGATGCAGCACAAGTTGCCTAATAGGAGAATGGAAACAATCAGGCTTGGATACATTCGGTCCAAGAAACGAGAGCTACTCCGTGACTGCTACGTCGTGCATGACTTCGATGAAGAAGCGGATGCTCAATGGGAGAACGCTAATCCTGAACCAGTAAAAGTTCCTGATGCAAAAGTGCCCAGTCCGTCGTTCGAAGAACAAATGGACAAGCTAATAAGGGAAGCTGGTCAAAAGGTCCGAGACGACCACAACCGCGAAATGGCCATCTATGAGAAAGCCAAAACGCAACTCCTCCTCCAACAGGCCGTGAAAGATGAAAATACCGCTCCCTGTCAACCTGTTATAAAAAAAACGCAGAGGCAGAAATAAGTCGAGAGGTGAAAAAGGCGCTCAACAGCAACAAAGAGGGACTAAGAAGCCACGCAAGCGGGAATCGAGTGGTCCAGATCTATCCCTCATGAAGAAAATGGGTCGAGCATACTCTTTCCCTCAAGATAAGACGAAGAGAATACTTTACTCGCTCTAAAACATCAGATGCTTATACTGCCAGAGTCCAAGCACCCCGAACAAGCAGACGAAGTTTCTCACCCAAATTATTGCTCTTATCACCGAGTAATAGGGCATCCTCTTGAAGACTGCTTCACCTTCAAGAATTGGGTCGAAGATCAGTATCAGCTTGGCAAGTTCGCTTTGTCTGACAACTGGAGGGTAACGCCGCCACAGAAGCACGAACTCAAAGCCACGAGAGCAGAACCAGCTCCACATTGGTCTTGTGTATCTATTTTATATTGCTTATTATATTGTTATATTATTGTAGTATGGTCCGCTACGTATATACTCAGAAGTACATACGCTAAGCGTATCTAAGCAATATAAAATAGATACACAAGAGACAAGAAATAAAAAGAACAGCAACTTTTATTTATTAACATTCTTTGTACAATACATGAAAGGAAATACAACTGAAATAAAAAGATGCATAAACAGTGGCATAACAGGAAATGAAAAGTACAGAAAGGAAAAGTGTACAATGAAACTAAAGTGCTGGATTTTCGGCAAACTGCTCCAAGTCTTCTACAGATGGCTCGATCTCTGCCGGGTCCGAATCACCTGACGACATTCAAAGAAGAAAGAAATAGAATGTCGTCAGCGAACAGGTCGCTCGGTAAGTCCCAAAGGTAAGAGGAGAAATAGAATAGACAGAGAGTAAGAGAGAGAGGGAGAGGGTGGCGTTTACAGTTGTATTATATTGTTATATTATTGCAGTACGGTGTTAACGCTGTTGTTGTAGCTTGGTAAAGAAGGATGCCAGCGTATACGAGAGGGGTCTCAGTATGCTAGAGACCAGGGCAAATGGAAGTACAAGGCTCCGTTATACAACCCGGAACAACGGCAATTGGATTCATGTTAGGTGTCTTAATCTTACCGTCTCGTGCCATCTTTAACACCTTCTGTACCAATCTACCCCTTAAACCCCGCGATGTCTTGTTTGTATTGTTATCTTGTAAATTGTGTTGGTTTTATGATTGATTGACTGACTGACCGAAACCATGATATCAGAAAATGGTTATAACCGTAGAGTCATGTAAATGGAATACTGTGAATCATGTAAAAGGAATATATATCCATGGTTCGGTTCAGTCAAGTTGTGTAAATTGATGGTTGTATTCATGGATTCATGTGTTCATATTGAATTGGAATCTTGTAGTTTATAGATTGACTTGAATCATATTCAAGTCAGATTAATCAGACTCAAACCCGAGTCAGACAATCAGAAATGTGAATCGAGGTCTTACAATTGCTAGGGTCCTTAGGGTAACTTATAAACTTGAGGGGTTTTATGTAAAATTACTTTTATATACTTTTCAAAATACGCCTCAAGTATTTATTATTCGTCTTTAGGGTTGTAATGAGGATGGATTTTATTTTGTGACATTTCTAGTGAAAATATCCTAGTTTTATAAATAAGGGTATTTATCTGTAATATTGATTTATTTGAAGTTCATGGTATTTTAGTGTAAAATTTATTATTGTGGTTTTTAGAAAAAGGTGGAATATTTATATTATAATAAAATAGATATTTAAATGATAAATATACATATATTTATACAAAAATAGTTTTAATAAATATTTTATATTCCAAAAATCTCATTTTCTTAAAATGTTGTATTTTAAACCTTTCGAGACCGAATGCTCTTTGCGGAGGACTGAATCTCGCACTACTAGCCCGAGGATGCGCGATAAACCGCACGATCCCGAACGGGTTTCCTAAAGATGGGTTGTAGTGGCGCTTTGCAAAGATTGTAAAATACTAATCCTTTAGAAAACGGTTTTATAAAGTAAAAGGTATTTATTTGCAAAATATAACTTTTCCGTATTTTAGATTCTAGGTTTTTCTAAGCCAACTAGCCTATTCTAAAAGGTCTAAACGACAAGTCGTTAGAATCCTCAAATCGCCTCTTCACCGCCAATTGCGGCCAGGTAAGTGCCAGGTAAGTGGGAGGCTCTCCACTACAAGTAGTGGCCCTAATTAAGTAACCACTTGCCTTAGACACACTTGTCTAGACACCACAAAGTCAGGTTTAGATAAACGATCGATGTCCACAACTTATCGTATTTTTCCTATTGAAGATATTGTTTAAACAAATGTATCAAACCTAAACTTTTATAAAAGGTTTTATTAAGGAAATGGTATTTTAATGTAAAATCTTCTTTTATCGTATTAGTAGTTTTCAAGATAGCGTATTATGGTTTCATATGTATGTGTGAGGAGATAGATCATTACCTCGTGATCTATTTTAAGGTATAGCAATGTTAAAGGGTTAAATGTGAAATTAAAACATAAGGGTATTAAGGTGAAAAAATACGGTAAGTTGAAAAGGTTATCATTTCATGTGTGAAATCTTATTCAAATTAATTTTTAAGTGATTAGTAGTCAACATGAATATGTTTAAGCATTATGGAATTAGTGATAAGTGAGATTTGATAGAAAACCGAATCGGAAATCGGTTTGTTCCGATTTCCGTCGGGTTCGTAATTTCGTATTTTTGAGAAGTAGAAAGAAGGAAAGAATGGGAATTACGGGTTTCGATCTATACTAAGGAGTGAGGGGGACTAAAGGGGTTGCCGATGCATTGCTTTGTCGCTGATTGTTTCTAAAAACGTCGCCGGAATTCCCGCCGGAATTTCGTCGGAGCTTCGCCGTGCACTCGTTTTCAAATCTCACACTCTTGGAAAATTTTGAGAGAGTAATCTTAGGAATTTTGGGATGAGAGGGTAGAGGGGAAGGGGTGTATTTATAGGGTAGGATAGGGGTAGGGTAGGTGAAGGGTTTTTAAACAAATAATGTAAAAATATATAAAATCATTAAAAGTTGGAGTAAATAGGGTATATGAAAGGTTTTAATGAAAAAATGTATAAAATCATTAAAAATTGGAGTAAATAGGGTATATGAAAGGTTTTAATGTAAAAAAATGTATTAAAAATCTTTAAAATGGAGTAAATGGGGATTTCAAAGGTCTCTGAAACCGATCTAGGAATTTGAAGTATATATGGGGGTTTAGAAGATGAAGAGACACAATATTGAAGAAAAATTTAAAACAAAATAAATATTAAAAATAATGTGGGGCATGCGATTTGAACTTTGGTGGCTTGGTTCAGCAATGCAAGGTATTACCAATGAGCTACAAGCTCTTTCTTGTAATTAAATTGCTAATCAATTACTTAAGTCTTGTGCTCAGGCAATAAATACCCCTTTATGAATTTTTGAAAAAATTAATTTAAAAATTTGTATAGGAAAAAGTGTATAAGAAAATTAGGGTTGTTACATAATTACACCCTACAATTTCGTCAATCTTTCAACCAGATCAGTGTTGGTACTTGAGGGAGGTTCCCCGTGCTTTCGCACGGATCTAATTAAAATAAACCTCGTCTTCCCAGAGGCATAACCCCGTTAACACCTTTCTAGACACCTACTTGATCGGCTAATTGTCCTGTGTAATATTCTCCCAGGAGTAACTCTTACTCGTAGTAGGTATCAGGATCCAACTATCTCATAGGAGGTATGCAATCTCATTGCAAATTTCAACACTTGAAATTCCCGATAATGCTTTTGCCCCTAATGTGATATGACCTTGATAGAGGTCAACAAACCATAGTACACTAGTTAAGTTCAACCCGTCATTTCTTGATTGAATCAAACCTACTCGCACGACCCTTGACAGAGGTCAACAAGGTCGTACGACCACCCTAATCCAATCACATCGCATGCTTTACAGATAATTACTAATCAGCTACTGCAAACTACGCCTTGACAGAGGTCAACAAACGCAGCACGAATACTAAATAGTCTTTATCTGAAATGACGGAGGGCTACGCAGGTTTTTATGAAAACCATGAGCGTAATGAACTTGATATCGTTGTAAAAACAAGTGATTTTGAAAAGGAGTGTTTTTGAGGCTTTTGCAGTTTCGCTAAAGAGGTCACTCCCGGTGAAGGGATCTCGGCTCTTTCCCCATCGAATAAGGTGCAGGATATATCATATATACCGCTGTGTAAAGCAAAAAACTATATAAGCTGTCGAAAACTAAACCGCGAGTTTGTAGCATCTGCTAGTTTAGCTAAAGAGGTCACTCCCGGTGAAGTGATCTCGGCTCTTTCCTCATCGAATAAGGTGCAGGGTATATCATATATACCGCTATGAAAAGCAAAACTGTAGCTACCCTTTTTATAAAGTTTTGATTCTACATCTTTTATCTTTCATTTCTTTTTATTAATCTCATTAATATATCCCATCAGCTTATGCTTCCTAAGCATCACAGTAGAAACGAAAGCAGTAATATTTATATAGCAGCATATATATATAGTATAAGCATTCATCTTAGGCAGTAATATGATCTCATCACAGAACATTGCAGCAGAAGAACATATATGAAATATTAGATATACTAGGATGTCCGTGTTTTAATACGAGCCTGTATAAAACACGGATTCCACGGTCGCGATGAATAGCCAAACCTACATCCCTAGACCCCTACGAGAGCGGCAAGCAACACTGCCAATTCTAGTGTTAGGAGACCCGGTCTCGACTCCTCGAGACGGCCTCCCACTGGACCCTAGAACCCGGTTACTTGTGCTCCCCTCCTTGGGTCTACCTAATGCGGAAAAGTAAATAATATACACTGGTGACATCAACCTCATCCCGGAAGTGCCCCAATAAAAGAATATTACATACAAATGAATTTTACATGAATGAAAATAAAAACCCTCATCTCACATAAAAACCCCGGCTATTCAGAACACGACGATCCAATATAACATATCACAGCAACACATAATATCTTATATCATCAACGTAAGTAAGTATGCATACACCGATCGTCGTTGATGTATAACAACGAAAAACGGCCATACAACTACATACTGCACTTACGGTCACAGAAAAGAAAGTGTAAAACTACAACATTTGGAATCCACAATCTCTTTAGACATCGTAAATCAGAAATATCACATACTTCGCATTTCATGCCTAACTGTATGAATTCCACATATTGTATCACATTCCAGATAAATAGACAGTATTAAACTTTCCGATCGAATAATCAAATACCCAAGATTTCCTAAATAGCTCAACACTTGAGCGGAATTCAAAAAGTCCCAGAATATGTCACAGTACCAATGGTCCAGCCGTAGAAGGGTCAAGCAAACGCCTCACATGTGGCAACGCCATACTGCCCCAAACCCTAAGGTTTAGAGGCGGTTCAGACGGTCACATAATCGAGTTAAGGTTTGTGTTCTTTTAGAGGGTCCACCGCGTTACTTGCACGTTTTTCCGAAAGATTTAAACCCAAGAAAAATTCAACACTTGAAAGTTTTTCGTGCCGGGAAAAAATGAGTTAATGATATCCGTTCGAACATTTTAACAGTTTTTAAATTATCCGAAAAACAGAACGAAATTAAACTTTTCGATCGAATCAACGAATTCAAAATAATCCCTAGAACACTCAACACTTGAGTCAGATTAAAAATACCCAGAAATATGCAGGAACAGCTACGGATATTACTGTACAAACAAGTGTCCCCAATTCACTCTTTTGGCCGCGGAACCGCCGCGGCAAGCATGTTCTTATCGCGGTTCCGCGGCTCTTTGAGAGCCTTGGGGGCTCGTGTTTTAAGGTTATCCTTAGAATTCCATGCTGATTTTTTAAAGTATTTTTAATGCAGAAAAAATCACATTTTTACAAAATTTCCAGAGAGGGGGTCAATTTCGACGTATCGGGGTTCGATCGGACTTTTAAATTCGTACACACGTCGCCTAATGCTCTAACTATGCTCTGATACCACTGTAGGGTTCCTAGGCAGTCATACAAGGGTCTATAAGGCATCAACCATGCCCGCTTTAAAATTTAGACGTGCCGAAACAACCCAAAGCCGGGATCTTTGCTAGATTATCAGGGTTTAACTGTAGGGTTCCTAGGCACACTCATGAGGTTCTACAACTGATCAACCATGCCAAAATCAAATTTTTCATGTGCCAAAGAACTCTAATGCTAGATCGTTAACTAGAGGTAAGGCGAAACTAAGCAAGTTAACAACTTAACTACAAGTGAAAAGGATTACAACCTTTGTAGATCCGGTCCTCCACTTCTTTAGCTCCATGATGGCGTCCCTCCGCTGGGATCATCGAGATCCTGGACTCTAGCGTTGGTTTCATCGGAGAAATGATCGGGCTAGGTCATTGACTTCGATGCCAAAGATGATCTACGTTGAGACGACTCAAACTCAAGCTCCATCTTCACTAGGTCATGAAACTTGTGAAGATAACACACTCTACTACATGGCAAGTGGTAGAGGATGAAGAAATAGGAAGTGGGTTCACTTTAGATTTGGATTTCTCACTCTAAATCTCATGGCACCATTAGAGGTAAGAAAGAATAATGATGAGAATAACTGAATAAAGAATGAAACTTATCCTTTTAATTATGGTGCCATGGTTAAGTTAAGCCCTCATGCTTAACGTGTGTAGAGAATTAACCAAATACTTGGGTTAAGGGTTGGGTTAACTAGCATCCTAAGGAAATGACAAAAGAAATTGACTTTCTCAAAGTTTCTTCAAGCTTCATGAAGGTTGATAACTTTGACCAAAGTCTTATTTCTTTTGTTATTTATTAGGAAATTAGTAAACCCTAATTTAACCTCAATTTGGTTTAAGTCTCATACACACAACTTGTATGTATCATCAAGCATGATACAAACATGTACACTTGCATATATCACATATAAACAATGTGCACATTCAAGTGAGAAAATCAATCTTAAATGAACCAATATTAGTTAATGTAAAGTAATATATCAAATATATAATTATATATTAAATCATTAAATCAACACTTGATTTAATGATCCGGTCATACAGCATATAACCGACTAATATCAAGTGTATCAATATATCGAATCAACATTTGATTCGGTAACCCGGCAATATCTTATATAACCGTTCGATGATACAAATCGCGAGAATAGAATTCAGTGTCACATACTAGTATTATTCTCGGTCCCGCACATATCTCATATGCGCTCCTATTTCGTTTCGCTTGAGCCAGGAAACCTCTGTGTAGGACTCTAAAGACTTGTCAATACGCCGGCAGTAAGTGATGATCATATCAAACACCCACAAGCCGCAAGCGGTCTGCTAAACGTAACGGCCACCCGGGTATTGAGCGATCAGAAGATCAACGAGCAAGCCCGCTCACACTCCTGTGAATCCAACCAGTAACACTTACCGCACAGTCCGGTCTGTTCGTCTGATATGTCGCATATCTCGCCTAGGGGTGGTAAACGTCAGACCCCAATAGCTTGATAAGTCATGCCGATGTAAGGTTCACAACAAGCGTGAAACTACTGATAACTCTTACCAGTAAATCACAGTAACCCTGGCCAGGGATTTCCAGTTATGGCCAGTCGAGCATAGCGCAACATCAACCCCCAATACCGGGAGAGACAAATCCTCTCCTATCGCTCATTGCCTCCATGTGAATCGGGACCGTACCCAAAAACCACCTGTTTGAACGACTCAGTAGAGCCGTGGTAGGGTGGAAATCAAAGCACAGTGGGAGACACACAAGACTCTATGACGATCTGGGGTCAACAGACTAAGCTGTACCAGTGTCACCAGAGAACTGCCATCTAACGTGAGGTATAATACCATCTGGGAGTTCTCGGCGAGTCCGTTCAGTGTACCCAGTCTCCACTGAGCACCCGCATACCATCTCCGATGTCAAACACCAATGGATATGGAATCATCCATCGCCCATCACATGGGTCGAGAAGATATACGCTAGTCTACTCAGGAATATCGATGCCCCGTCTCGATATTCCCACGACTAGGAACATTGAAGGATGTACTCATGGACTACCCAGGCCCCACTAGTATGATCTACATCACAGTCCTGGAAGTCGAGCACATATCCTAAGGGCTTTATCAACATGTAATAGAGAGACAGCAACTATACATGTTAAGATAAAGAGCAACCAGATAGCGTACTATCATGTCAAGTAAGAAAGTCCTACCTATATATGTCCCAGCATCCACTACAATATACATCCTATGTACAGTAATGGCCTCTAGGGCATACATATAACTAACATTAACATGCAAGTAAACATCTTTACAACTAAGAGTGAGGGATTACAACCTTTGTAGTCTGCTCCTTCGCTTCATAAGCTCCGAGCAGATGTCCTTTCGCCGCGATCCATGATCTCCTGGACTCAAGAGAGGCTCCACAACCCGAATAATCCATGCTAGCTTGTAGTCTTCCTTTTCTCCGACGATCTACCTCGAAGTTCCTTTAACTCAAGCTCTTTCTCACTAATGAGGTGAACACTCTAATCTAATTGGCTAGATTAGATGAGGATGATTAAATAGGATTTATGCCCTCTTTTATTATCAAATTCTCACACTAAATCATCACATAAAGAAACCCTAGAAAGCTTTCTCAAATCTCAAAGGAAGAAGAAGAAGAATATAAAATGAATAATCCTTTTGTGATGAATAATGAAATGTTAATATGATTGCAAATGTAACTATAGTCAAGGATGATAAGGCTAACCCATGTAGATATTTAACCTAGGGTGAAGGGTTTGGGTTGGGTTATAAATATCTAGCAAAATATCAAGCATAATATCTTTTGCTAGAAACAAAATAAAACCTTCTGGAAGCATCAAGAAAGAACTAACTCAAATCAAACCCTAACCTTGTTTAATCTCCACTAAACTTGTTGCATTAGTAATCATATCATGTTACAATATTATATATCACATATATAATATATTTGTAACAAAAGAAAATAATACAATTAACATATATCGCATATATATCAATGTATTACCCGGTGAGAAAATGAAATAATAAAGCCAGCCAATATTAGATAATGTAATGCAATATTGTTGGAGATAGTGCCCTCAGAGTCAATTATTGGATCACAGGCACGTGATTGCAATGATTGATGGAGGACCTATCCCAGTAGGACAGTCTTACTCGAGAAGATAGTATGCTATCTGGTTTACCTTTATCATCTGTACTGCTTTAGGTGACCTTACAGGTCGCTATTACACGCTGATAGAGCCCCTAGGATTCTTGCTTGACTGCCAGCAGTATGAGGGCGATCATATACGTGAGAGCTGGTGGTCTATAAGCACATCCTTAAAAGGTCCCTAGTCGTGGGAGTTTCGAGACAGGGCATCGATTCTCCAGAGTAGACTAGTGTATACAGTCGAGACCCCGACGAGGGGCGGTGGCCGGTCTCACAAGCCACTGGTGTCAGTTGGTTCACCTAAGATGTATATAGATGCTCATTGGGTTATGAGTACACCGGACAGGACTCGCCGGGAACATGCTAGCTGGTCATATACCTGACGTCAGATAGCAGTTCCCTGGTGACATGTGTACAGGTTAGTTCATCGACCTGGGGATCGTCATTTGTCTCGTGTGAGTTCCCACTGTACTTTGATTACTACCCTACCACGGCTCAAAGGAGTCGTGCAAACAGGTTTTAGTTGGGTACAGTCCCGAGCCACATGGAGGCAGTGAGCGGATCTTCAGGGGTTCGTCACTCCCGGTATTGGGGGTGAGGTCGCGCTGTGTCTAGGAGAGCCATTACACAAAGCCCTCGGCCGAGGCAGGAGATTTACTGGTAGGTATTCTAGTAGTGTCTCAGGGTGTTCTGGGCTACACTCCGACACGACTTGTACCGCTTTTGGGGGTCTGACTTTTACCAACCCCCTAGGCCCGCTATGCGATACTCATAGACGAACGGACCGGACTGTACGGATATTGTCACTGACAGGCTCAGTAGGGTGTCAGGATGAGTTCGCTCATCGACGTCCCTTTTGGTCAATAGCTGGTGGCCCGTCACGTATTGGCTTATACCTCTGACCTGCTAGTGGTTAAATCCACAGCCATAGTATTGATGAGTCTTTAGAGTCCACCACACTTTCAGTTACTCAAGCTTTCGGGCGAAACGCTGTAGAGGCCGTATGGAGATATGGCAGGGTCCGATCAGATACGTGCGGTATTGCACGGATCAGGATCGGACGGTTTGTACTAGTGGTCGTATGGAAATATGGCAGGGTTCGATCTGATACGTGTGGTATTGCACGGATCAGGATCGGACGGATATTACTAGCCAGCTTTGGTTTAAGCCGGATCCTAGTTTAGTACAGTGTAGATTTTGTCTCATTGCATTTGTATCCGGACGGAATACAGATGCGGGTGTGTATGCACAGTATCGGGGTTTTTCCTATAATTTATTACGGGACCAGTTTTCTGAGGTTGCCAGTTTGCATTCCGTTCCGGCCTGTTTTCCTTTGTTCTTTTCCGGCCGGACTTTTCCGATGGAGGGGGTAATTTGCAGTTTTGCAAATTACATTTGGGGAGGGGGTTTCTTGCATATGTAGGACTATGATATGACCATCATCATTTTATTCTCTTTACATCACTTGCATTGTTTATGATGGTTAATGTGAAGAGATTGATTTGGTTAATGATGTGAGGTTTGCTTTGGATGTGGTCACCCTCCACCTTTTCATACACTCACCTTCCTTCTTGTTTTTGAGTTTTTCTCCACCATTTGTTAAAGGGGGGGCCGGCCACTTCATGTAGTGAGAGAGGTTCATTTCATTTTTGGTGTGGGAAATTTATCATCCATCTCATTTTAGCTTGCCACCAAAAATTCCCTAGTTCATATCTTGTTGATTCCTCCATCAAGGCAACTTCACAAACCCCATGAGGCAAAGTGATTCTACACTACAACCTACAGCAAATCTTGGGCACGTCGACTTGCCAGCTTCGTGCCCGAGTTGCCTCGGTATTGAGGCGGGAGCCCGTAAAAGACGCAGGCGATGTGGTGCCCTTCCGGCGAGGAGGCGACGATATGGAGACAGGACTTTCCGCGGGAGATTGGGACGATGACGAGAAGACCGAAGGACTCGGATCACTCGGTATATCTCTCACCCCCTCTCTTGTTTGCTAGTATCGGCTAATGGTTACGATCAGGGTATATTGTCCGCGGTAGCGCCAGTTTAAAGTTAAGAAAAATTTTGATTCCGCATTTTGGCCTCGGATAGACGGCCGGGGCGCTGCCGTGGCGCAACATGGTATCAGAGCCACGCCATTAACCTACTCTAGCTTGTTCTAGTGTGTTTTACTTTTCCGATCGAACAAAAATTCCAAAACCGCGTTTTCTTCACATCAGTTTTCTGTCGATTTTTTCCGGGCTCTAAAAATTTTCAGGTTGTAGAAAAGTGATGTACTGATAGTCGTAAGAACACTGGAAAAATATGGTGCCATGATCCTTCCGTACGACCGCGGAACCGCGGCCTTAACCCCCCTTTGGTCGTGGTTCCGCCGCAGGAATGTGGGTTCATGTCATCATTTCTTTGCAGTGGGCTTGTGGGCTGAAAATAGGGGTTTTGGTATACTTTGTTTGGGCCCAGATTTTCTGCAAGTGCTACAGTAATGCTTTGGGGCCCACCTGGTATATTTTGATCGATCGGATATTTTAAACACATTGGTTCACAGTATTTACATTATATCTGCGACCGTGAATGTCACTTGATCGGTAAATCCTGTCGAACTGCTATAGCGCGGTTAGACGGATTTGCGAACGTGACATTTACGTTGATGTTCTATGTATTGCTGTGATATTGCGGATCGGTCGTGGGGGATAGCCTGGATGCAATGTTAGTACAGTTTTGTTTTATATATACATTTGATATTGCGGGGCGAGCGTCCGACCTGTGGACTGCCGTCACTGCCTGTTTGTATTATTCTTTTGGGGCACGACCTGATTGCGGTCGATGTACCCGTTGTATGTATATTTTACTTTCTGTACTAGGATTACCCCGCGGAGGGGTGCACGGATAACCGGGTTCTAGAGGGCAACGGGCCCGCATCTCATGGCATTGAGACGGAGGGGGCTTCACTCTAGGATTGGCGGGCTAGTCGCCGCACTCGTAGGGGGTACAGGTTGACCCAGGAGGGGTGCCCAAGTTACCGGATTCCATGAAGTGCTGGATGGTCCATTCACGGTGCTGAAGGGGGCTGCCTCGCTTCAGGTTTTGGCGGGTGACTTGCCGCGCCCGTAGGGGTCTAGGATTTCATTGTACAGGCTATCCACACGACCAGGGGAACGTCGGGTTTCAGCAGCGGCTCTGTGAAACCCGGGGCTTCCAGATATCTGTATTGTTCTGTGATGCTGTACATTTCTATGATGTTGCATTTTATCACGCCTTGAGTGAAAATTATATATTGGTATATATATTAGTAGATGTTGTATATGTTTTGCATCCGCGCTAGTCTAGTCCCCGCTCTGTCGTTAGTTAGCTAACCTAACGGGTAATGACGGGACCCAGTGGCGAATGCGGATGGCATATACGTACATCTGTATATTTTCGTTCTTTGTGGTGTGATCAATTGATGGGACTGCGTTGATTCGGATCAATGCAAGCTAAACAAACCTATTCTGATGTTGTTGGAACACTTTTCAAAAAGCTGTTATTGCAAGGACGTTCACTTTTGTTTTGCATCGTGGTATTCATTTGGAATATCCTGCTCCTCAGTCGATGAGGCAAGGGCCGAGATCCATTCACCGGGAGTGACCCCTTGGACAGAAGTTTGCGTCAAGGCATTAACTTCACTATAGCCGATTACTTTTACTTTGTATCGTGGTATTCAGTTAGAATATCCTGCACCTCATTCTACGGGGAAAGAGCCGAGATCCCTTCACCGGGAGTGACCTCTTTAGCAAAGGTTTTGGTCACTATATTTTTATAAAAAGTTATGCAGTTCCTTCAACGATATCAAGTTCATTACGTTAAAGGTTTTTCGCCAAAAACCAGCCGTAGCCCTCCGTCATTTCCTACAGGTATTATTTAGTATTCGTGCTGCGTTTGTTGACCTAGTCAAGACGTAGTGTTCGGTAGCTAAGTGGTACTTGTTTGTTGCATAAGTGGGATTGGTTAAGACAGTCGTGCGGCCTTGTTGACCTAGTCAAGGGCACGTACGGGTGGGTTTAATGCAATCCAGAATAATGACGGGTTGAACTTGACTGGCGGTTTATGGTTTGTTGACCTAGTCAAGGTCATAAACCGCTTGGGGTAAAAATCACATCGGGAGTTTCAAAAGAACTGAAACTTGCCAGACATGCGCATACCTTCTGGAGTGTGGTGACGTGAGTGGATTCCGTCACGTTATCATGCGATGATAGTTGGATCCCGATTCCCACTGATGAGTTGGTTTACTCCTCGGGTGACCCCGACTAATTCTTCTTTCAGGTTTGGGGAAGAATTTTAGGTTACAGTGGGAGGTCTCCTGATTAGATAAAGTGATAACCATTATGATCTAGGTTAGAGTGCACGCTGAGTGTTTCTTTTCTTTCTCTCTTTGGCAGCGACCATTGACCCGACCCTGGACTATGACTCAGTGACCAAGTTGACCGAACCTTCTTAACACTGGCTTTTAGATTGTCAGAGTTGCAAACCTCATTACCACTCCTACTTTTACCCTTTTCTCCAGGACACCCCGTATTACTACGAACGTCCACTTCCATTGGACAAAACCATCGTATGGTTATATACGAACTTGAAGGAATTCGAGGATGGTTTCCGGTTCTGGAGAAAACGAGTAGGACTATTCAGTTGTCTTTTCCTTTTACCTTCTCTCAGGTTGCGAGTACTCCTTGGTTTAGGAGATAGTACACCTATTACGCAAATTGGATAGTCTTCTTCCAAACCTTAGGCTAGTGCCGAACGGTGGGGAATGAAGAAAACCAATTAGCATAACGATGGTGTACAGAAGGTATTAAGTTAAGACAAAGCAAGGGATTAGTAAGAGGGCAAAGTAAATTGCGACTACTATTCACGACCAAACCAAGTATTTCGTCGCCAATCCTAAATCACCTTTGTATTTCTCCAGGACACTCCGTATCACTACGAAGATCCACAGTTTATTTGGATAATCCATCGTATGGTTATGTACGAACTCGAAAGGAACTTGTTCCAGTTCGGGGATGGATCCTGGTTCAGGAGAAATAGGAATAAGGTTCATTCGGTTGTCTTTTATCTTCACCTTCTCTCGCATTGCGAGTGCTCCTAGGATTAGGACAGTACACCCATTATGCTTATTGGATAGTCTTCTTCCAAACCAGAGGCTGGTGCCGAACGGTAGGGAAGAAAGAAAACCATTTGGCATAAAGGGGTGTACAGAAGGTAATGATTAAAGACATATAAAGGGATTTGGAGAGATGGCAAAGAATTATACGGTTACAGTTGTGAATCTGGATAATGGAAGAGGCATTACTAGGAATACCAGGATACCCCATCGAAACATTTCAATGTTTCAGTTCAACTGTGTACTGTTAAAAGAAAACTGATTTCCCGATTAGACACTTGCTCCAGGGTATGTATTTACCAGGTTGGATTATCACATCTGTATGGTTTTACAGATGATGAGTGGGAGTAAGTTATTGGGAATTAGGTGACCATCCTCATTATATCGGGATTCGTTGTAATTGGTGATATTTGAGGAAGCCACCTGGGTTGTTTGCCAGTCGGCAAATATTTGGTTTTGAATATCCGTTGTTATGCACCAATTTCAAATTGATATATCTGTACGTCTATTTTTATAGAGTGAGATGTACCTTTTTGAAATTATGTCTATGACATTTACCTATATCAGTGGATGGTTAGGTAAGGAGCATTGAACAGCAGGTGTAATTCTTCTTAACCATAAGTACAGTTTTCAAACTACGACGCACAGTGAATGAGTTATTAGACTCAGGGGACTTATACAGAGTATTGTGTATTGTCCAGTGTCCATTAGGACAGAGGGGTTGGTCCTCGTACTATATTCTGCTTACTTATAACTTCTCTAGTACTTAGACAAGTGTTTCGTAGAAACACAGGGTCCATGTTTTGAGAAGTTATGGGTATATGAATAAAGTAGAGAACCAGGTATTGCAAGTATCGGGATTCTTCAAGGTGATCGAAGATATAGATACTTGTGCATGGTGTTCAGTTGATAGTAATGATTGAGAGAACTTTCTTCTCTTTCAGGTTACTCATAATTGGAAGCATTCCTAAGTTGAATAACGCTGATCGGCCTCCTTCCATTCAGTTGACATGCACTGGTGACAGTTGCATGATTTGAATCTGGTTCAATTAAATCAGTGCCTCTGTTTCTATATTGTATATAGAACAGTTCATATCTTGACATTGTTAAGGTACGGGGAGTTGTCCGGCTTATGCTTAAAACCAGACTCCGGATAACTCAAGGCACGTTTCTGTAATGGCTGTTTGCGGGTTGACCCAGGCAATGACGAGGGTTGATTTTCTACCATCTGGAAGATCAATAGTGATATTGTTCTTCACTCGCCACAATTTTAAAAGAAATGGATTTTTCAGAAAACAGCAGTGGGAGTATGGTAGAACTGGAAGTGATTCCAGAACCGCAAACGATTACTGAAAATTTGATAGGAACCTGAAGATTCAATCTGGCTTGACATTCCATTAGCCACTCCGCAGATATGGTGGGTAACCTCAGGCACTCGAGAGGTACTTCGGTATGCTCAAGGACGGTGGCAGGGAGGTTCTTGTTTACCCAGACTTGCCATTGCTGTTGTTCCAGACTGTGAAACCCGGCATGAGGATGAGTATAGCGTCATTCTAAACTGGCTTTAGAAGTGTACGTCTATATGACTCTGCCAGAGGGTTTTCGTAGTCAGTGGGAGCAGCGGAAGCATTGGTGGACAGTTGGCTTATGTCTATTTATAGAATGAAGCAGATATAGCGGAGATAGATCATCTATTTCTGATGTGAAGTCATAGGTTTGACTTCATCAGAATAGGGGATGGATCTGTTAAGAAGGTAGTAGGGTGTGATGTCCTGGTATTTGATGACATACACAGAGTAGGAAGTGATATTCCTATACTACGATCGGTTATACTTTGGTTGTCACACAGTGGTTTCTCCACACAGGACTTGGATATTATATCAGACATTCTGGTTACTAGATTTATAGTTTTAGATCTAGATTTGGGTGGTTTCCTAATCTGGGTACCTTGACAGCATTCTATGAGTATTTAGAATGGACGACTCCTGGCACGGTAGTACACCTGCAGGTAATGGAGTCACCCTCTTTAAAGGTGTCTTACAGACTAAAGGGGGGAGGGATACGCATGATTGACAGATCACTTGCTTAGGCAATTGAGTCAATCATGAGATGTCAAGTACCACACCAGATGTTGTTCTTGCAGTAGGTGCAATAAGTTGATATTGATCCAATCCAGGAGAAACAGTCGGAAGCAGTTTTAGAACATAAGTTGATATTCTAGGGATATGATAACAGCATTCTCTTTCGGGGGACAGTTATCATTCCAGGCTTCCAAGGTGACCTGGATGGCAGAGTGGCTGTCAGAGTTATAGTTTTCCCTCTGACGAGGGGCAGTATTTTGGACATGTGGTCCAGGTGGATACTGAGGGAAAGGCATGGCGCAGGATACTGATTAAGTTCAGTTGACGATACAGTCTAAGAAGTTTGGATTTGGAGTTCATTTATGAGCTAGGTCCCATCAGATATCCAGGCATACTCTAAGACAGGTATTGCTCATTTCGGGAGATGGTTTTCTCTGCGAACTTGAGATATAGAGAGATATAGAAAGAAACATCACAGCGGATCCACTCACTGAGGCTATTCCTCGAACGCAATAGTTTCGCAAACGAGCTTTGTGAGACTGACCAGTAGAGGAGTTGGGTGTTCGGTATCACACGGGCTGTGAGTATGCGACATCGCAATAATTAGCCTTGAGTGCAAGTGGGAGATTGTTGGAGATAGTGCCCTCAGAGTCAATTATTGGATCACAGGCACGTGATTGCAATGATTGAGGGAGGACCTATCCCGGTAGGACAGTCTTACTCGAGATGATAGTATGCTATATGGTTTACCTTACAGGTCGCTATTACACGCTGATAGAGCCCCTAGGATTCTTGCTTGACTGACAGCAGTATGAGGGCGATCATATACGTGAGAGCTGGTGGTCTATAAGCACATCCTTAAAAGGTCCCTAGTCGTGGGAGTTTCGAGACAGGGCATCGATTCTCCAGAGTAGACTAGTGTATACAGTCGAGACCCCGACGAGGGGCGGTGGCCGGTCTCACAAGCCACTGGTGTCAGTTGGTTCACCTAAGATGTATACAGGTTCTCATTGGGTTATGAGTACACCGGACAGGACTCGCCGGGAACATGCTAGTTGGTCATATACCTGACGTCAGATAGCAATTCTCTGGTGACATGTGTACAGGTTAGTTCATCGACCTGGGGATCGTCATTTGTCTCGTGTAAGTTCCCACTGTACTTTGATTACTACCCTACCACGGCTCAAAGGAGTCGTGCAAACAGGTTTTAGTTGGGTACAGTCCCGAGCCACATGGAGGCAGTGAGCGGATCTTCAGGGGTTCGTCTCTCCCGGTATTGGGGGTGAGGTCGCGCTGTGTCTAGGAGAGCCATTACACAAAGCCCTCGGCCGAGGCAGGAGATTTACTGGTAGGCATTCTAGTAGTATCTCACGGTGTTCTGGGCTACACTCCGACATGACTTGTACTGCTTTTGGGGGTCTGACTTTTACCAACCCCCTAGGCCCGCCATGCGATACTCATAGACAAACGGACCGGACTGTACGGATATTGTCACTGACAGGCTCAGTAGGGTGTCAAGATGAGTTCGCTCATCGACGTCCCTTTTGGTCAATAGCTGGTGGCCCGTCACGTATTGGCTTATACCTCTGACGTGCTAGTGGTTAAATCCACAGCCATAGTATTGACGAGTCTTTAGAGTCCACCACACTTTCAGTTACTCAAGCTTTCGGGCGAAACGCTGTGGAGGCCGTATGGAGATATGGCAGGGTCCGATCAGATACGTGCGGTATTGCACGGATCAGGATAGGACGGTTTGTACTAGTGGCCGTATGGATATATGGCAGGGTTCGATCTGATACGTGCGGTATTGCACGGATCAGGATCGGACGGATATTACTAGCCGGCTTTGGTTTAAGCCGGATCCTAGTTTAGTACAGTGTAGATTTTGTCTCATTGCATTTATATCCAAACGGAATACAGATGCGGGTGTGTATGCACAGTATCGGGGTTTTTCCTGTAATTTATTACGGGACCAGTTTTCTGAGGTTGCCAGTTTGCATTCCCTTCCGGCCGATTTTCCTTTGTTCTTTCCCGGCCGGACTTTTCCGATGGAGGGGGTAATTTGCAGTTTTTGCAAATTACATTTGGGGAGGGGGTTTCTTGCATATGTGGGATTATGATATGACCATCATCATTTTATTCTCTTTACATCACTTGCATTGTTTATGATGGTTAATGTGAAGAGATTGATTTGGTTAATGATGTGAGGTTTGCTTTGAATGTGGTCACCCTCCACCTTTTCCTACACTCACCTTCCTTCTTGTTTTTGAGTTTTTCTCCACCATTTGTTAAAGGGGGGCCGGCCACTTCATGTAGTGAGAGAGGTTCATTTCATTTTTGGTTTGGGAAATTTATCATCCATCTCATTTTAGCTTGCCACCAAAAATTCCCAAGTTCATATCTTGTTGATTCCTCCATCAAGGCAATTTCACAAACCCCATAAGGCAAAGTGATTCTACACTACAACCTACAGCAAATCTTGGGCACGTCGACTTGCCAGCTTCGTGCCCGAGTTGCCTCGGTATTGAGGCGGGAGCCCGTAAAAGACGCAGGCGATATGGTGCCCTTCCGGCGAGGAGGCGACGATATGGAGACAGGACTTTCCGCGGGAGATTGGGACGATGACGAGAAGACCGGAGGACTCGGATCACTCGGTATATCTCTGACCCCCTCTCTTGTTTGCTAGTATCGGTTAATGGTTACGATCCGGGTATATTGTCCGCGGTAGCGCCAGTTTAAAGTTAAGAAAAATTTTGATTCCGCATTTTGGCCTCGGATAGACGGCCGGGGCGCTGCCGTGGCGCAACATAAAGCCAGCCAATATTAGATAATGTAATGTAATATATCATATATATTATTATACATTAAATTATCGAATCAACACTTGATCCGACAATCCGTCTATATCGAATATAACCGACTAATATATCATGTACCGATACATCGAATCAACACTTGATCCGATGACCCGGCTGATATCAATATCGTGAGAATATAATACGGTATCTCATATCGTATTATCCTCGTCCTGCACATATCACATATGTGCTCCTACTCCATTTTTCCTGAGTCAAGAAACCTCTGTGTAGGACTCTAAAGAATCGTCAATACGCCGGTAGCAGGTGATGATCATATCAAACACCCACAAGCTGCAAGCGGTCAGCTAAACGTAACACCACCCAGGTATTGAGCGATCAGAAGATCAACAAGCAAGCCTGTACATTCTCCTGTGAATCCAATCAGTAACACTCCCGTACAGTCCGGTCTCTTCGTCTGATATGTTGCATATCTAGTCTAGGGGTGGTATACGTCAGACCCCAGTAACCAATAAGTCGTGTCGATGTGAGGCTCATAACAGGTCAAGAAACTACTGGTAACACTTACGAGTAAATCTCTATATCAGCCCTGGCCAGATACTTCCAGTTATAGCCAATCGAACACAGCACAACATCAACTCCCTATACCGGGAGAGACGAATCCCCTTCTATCGCTCATTGCCTCCATGTGATTCGGGACTGTACCCATAAGCCACCGTTTTGCATGCCCTCTTGGACGTGGTAAGGTGGAAATCAAAGCACTGTAGGAATCACACAAGACTCTATGACGATCTCGGGTCTACAGACTGCCCTGTACCTGTGTCACCGGAGAACTGCCATCTGACGTGAGGTATAATACCATCTGGGAGTTCTCGGCGAGTCTGTCCAGTGTACCCAGTCTCCACTGAGCACCCGTATACCATCCTTGATGTCAAACACCGATAGATATGGGATCATCCATCGCCCATCATATGGGTCAATATGCGTATACGTTAGTCTATTCTGGTGTATCGATGCCTTGTCTCGACACATCCTCGACTAGGGACAGTTATAGGATGTACTCATCGACTACCGTGGCCCCACTAGTATAATCTCATCATAGTCCCAGCAGTCGAGTACATATCCTAAGGGCTTTGTCAATATGTGAGAGTAAGACAGTAAACTAATATAAGTCAACATGTTAAGATAAAGTGAAACCAAATAGCATACTATCATGACGAGCAAGAAAGTCTTCTCTATATATATCCAAGCATCCATTATAATATACATCATATGTACAACAATAGCCTTTAGGGCATATACATAACTAAAAACGTGTCAGCACGTGACCCTTGGTCACGTGTGAACACGTGATACCTCATTGAGGTGTTTTCCTGATTTTTATCAGGGAACACCTAGTCGTAGGATTATCGAGACGGGACATCGATACTCCAGGGTAGACTAGCGTATACGCTTCTCATCCCAGTAGAGGAGATGGTCTGTCCCACAACCATTAGTATGTCGTACTGGAGATAGTATGTGGGTGCTCGTTAGGTTACGAGTACACTGGACAGGACTCGTAGGGAACTGTTGGTTGGTACTATACCTATCATCAGATAACAGTTCCCAGGTGACAGGAGTACAGCTTAGTCCGTCGACTTGACACTGCTACTTTTCCTCGAGTGTGTTCCCACTGTACTTTGATTACTACCCTACCATGGCTCAAAGAAGTCGTGCAAACAGATAGTAGTTGGGTGCAGTCCTGAAGTACTTGGAGGCAGTAGTGGTTAGACAGGATTCGTCTCTCCCGGTTTTGGGGATTCATATCGCGCTGTGTCTAGGAGAGCCATTACACAAAGTCCCTGTCCAGGGCAAGCGAGAATTACTGGTAGTGTTTCCAGTAGTTTCTCAGGGTGTTCTGGGCTACACTCCGGCACGACTTGTACCGCTATTAGGGGTCTGACGTTTACCGCCCGCTAGGCCCGACATGCGATACTCTTAGACAAACAGACCGGACTGTATGGAGATTATCACATTCAGGCTCAGTAGGAGATCGGATGGGTTTACCTCATCGGCCTTCTTATTGACATCTACCTGGGGACCGTTACGTACAGCTAGTGCCGCTTGCGGTCTGTGGTTAAACCCACTGCCAGCGTAGTGTCGAGTCTTTAGAGTCCCATACAGAGAGTTTCCCTACACTGGGCAAAAGGTGTAGAGGCCGTATGGTTTTACGGCATGGCTACGATCACTTACGTGCACTTGTGCGCGTATGATGTTCGGGCATACAATACTAGTGGGCTTTGGTTTGAGACGGGTCCTAGTATTGTACGGATGGATTAGTTTTTTCTTATAGTATTCGTGTTCTACGGAATGCGGATGCGGGTGTGTATGCACAGTTGTGAGGAGCGAAGAGGGAGATGCCTCATTATGGTTTTGACCATTGACTTGGTCAAAACCATTTTGAGGTGAAGGAAGATATTTACTAATCCTTTTTAATGATAATTGTGTTATGGCTAATTGGTTTGACCATTTAACCTAGTTGACTATTGTTGACTTAGATATTCTTGTGAGCACTAGATTCTTCTTTTGTTTTGGATTTATCTTGAGTGATAATGGTCAAATCAAGTGTAGCCATCATATATTATCATGATAAAATATTAGTAATTATATTTTTCTTATTGATCATTAACTCTTGCTCATTCTCTCTCATCAAAAGAGAACTCACATGGTCAAATCAAGTGTAGCCATCATATAGCTCTCATGTGTTGAGAAAAATAGAATCTAAATAGACAAACAAATCCATCTTCTTCCTCTACATCACCTAGGACATCAAGCATAGCAAACTTGTTGCCCTAGTTACCTCGGCTTGAGATGGAGCTCGGACTATAGACACTCGGGTGGATCGTCTTCGACTCTAGGAGGCCGCAGAGGTGACTAAGATCCGGATCGATCCTCGGAGCTCACATCGACAAGGAGGAAAGCGGAGAAAAGAACCGAAGGACTAGTTTCGTGAGGTATAATCGTCTATCACAGTAGATTAAACCTCCCGTAGTTTCGTTAGATATAGTTTGGCAAAGATCCTTGGCTTAGTCTATGTTGCTTTTTGTAAGAAAGTTTTGATTTTTACTTGTTCCGCCTCCTCGCTAGTTTGTGGGGTGAGCGACATAGACTTACAGCATGGTATATTATTTTACTAGGATTTTTCCTTTGACACGAGCATTCGGGATCTACACTAGGTGATCGGGCCATGGCTAAAGGCCAGCCAGATTGCGACGACTATTAAGATACCGTCTACACCAGATAACCAGGCCACTGCTAGAGGCCAGCCAGCATGTGAAGAATATTGATGTATCGACTACTCCAGATGATTGAGACATTGTCTACCGTACGGACAGATGAGCCAGTATTGCTAAGTTTGATAAGATATCGCCCCCAGACAATTGAAGCTAATACAGCATGAGATTATACACGGAGATATGATAGAAGATCGCTAGTCACCCTTGGATAAGTGACTAGAACATTTTGTTCATTTGAATGCTCCGATACGAGATCATTAGATTGACTAGTTTCAGCTAGAAGAGGACCTCACACAGGTGTGTTGTGAGTCGATTGAGACAGGACGAGCAAAAGCGTATTGCTCCGGTGACTTGGACGAGTTTCCGAGGACAAAATTGGCCAGACACCTTCCATTGGGTGTTGGAAATGCCGAGTTCGCCGCTTCGAAAGAGACTCTAGATAATAGTACAGCCAATTGGAGCACAGTCCACACAGCTACGAAGAGATGATTCCGAATTGGTCCATATTGAAGGGAAGTAGAGTAAGAGGTTCGTGTGAGATCTTTACGAATTGACGTTCCACTTCATTGATGTCAAAGATTTACTACGCACGCAGGGGCGTTGGATACGGCCATAATTTCTTGAGGAAAGTCGTGATGAGAATGCAACTGTCTCGGAACAAAAAATGGATTGAGTAAAGAGTGCCAACATTTGGGCAGTTCTGCAGAGATGAGATTGGGAAGAGACCCAGACGGGATCTTTCAGGAATACTTAACGATAAGGACTTGAACCAGGATCGAATGTATCGCGCACACTTAATGGGCCAGAGACAGCCATCATTGACGTGATATATTACTAGTGACCATGATAATTGGTCAGGAGAACTTCAGAGAAGCGCCAAAATGGGACTGTTTCCGTCATTACTCCGAATCGGGCTGTCAAGCCGCGTTGTAACATTTCAGAAAATATAAAATATTATTTTTGGAATATAATATTAAAATAATATATTTCGCGAAAACTACTCGATTTGCGAATTTGGGGTTTTCGTAAAATGGTATAAATATATTCCAATATTTGTGAAATAATTGAAGATTAAAATGATTTATTCATTTAAAAATATATTTATTGGATTTGGCATTTTTATAATTAATTATATGCAAGTTTAAAATTAAACTTGATTAGTGCACTACTAAAGGCGATTAGGCCAAATCCGCCTTTTTAATTAATCATGGTTAGTACACCATGACATGTTGCATTTTTATTACATGTTGTTTCATTTGTGGTTGTTTTATTGGTATTAAGTGAGAAAAGAAAATGAGACACTTATTACAGAGAGAGGGGGCGACACACTCTTGTGAGGGGGTGAGATTAAGAGAGAGGGTGAGCAGAAGAGAGAGAGAGAGAGAGTGGGCTGCCCTCATTTTCCTCCACCATTGATTTTCTTCAACTCATTCATCCTCATACTCCCTCCACCTCCACTTACATGTATCATCTCAATTTCTTCACCAAAATCCTATACTCCCTTCACAAAAGTTGATCCCCACCTCATCCTACACCCATTGGACCAACCAAAGTTGGATTTTGAAGACTTTGAGCAACTCAAGAAAATTCTTGAGTTGCCAAATGAGCTAATCCCTTCACTTTTAGATTAGTATGTGTGTTTATATATCCTAGCTTAGTTTAGAATTTGATTTGGTTAGGTTATGTGATGTTTGGAAATTCCAAGAGGGGGTTTAGGTGATTGTGTGGACTTATGATCTGTAGTGGGTGTTTACTTAACCCTTAGTGGTGCTTTACTAGCCAAGACCCGAGATTAGCACCAAAATACGAACTTAGAAGTGGTCCCGTGTCGGTTTTGTGATGTTTTGTAGCCTACAGGGTATCTGGAGCTATCTGGGGTAGTTTCAGGAAAATCAAACAAGTCTAGTGACCTAGATAAATGACCAGAAGACCACCACCACAGTTCGAGACAATTCCACACTACCTAGTCCGGCGAGATCGGACATTCTGGCAATGTCGCCGGATTTCTGTTGGGTTCTGGGTTTGGGTTTTTGGCTGTAGCTACTAATTCCCATAAACTATTCCCTGTATTTGCTTGGTTAGTCCCAATTAACCTAAGATGAAATCTAAGAGTGATTTCCTATGTTGCTGAATTTGATATTTGTGATTTATGAACTTGAGTTTTGGTATTTGATATTGTATTGGGTCGTTGGATATTTGTACGTCAACGACGAGGGTTGTTTGGTTGTTTTTGCATGCGTAGGCTATAGGTTCTAACATACGAGCGCACCGTTTGCCGTATCGGTTTTCCGGACTTGATTTTAATAGCATTACGACTGTGTATTTATTGTAGGTACCTTCGCGGGGATTCCGAGACGACGAAGCACATCGACTACGGCTGAACAAGGAGTTCCGTAGGTGAGTAGATTTATATCTACTGGGAAAGTCGGGTGGATGGCGTATAGCACCCCCGCAACCATTAATATGTGATTTGTAATTTGGAGATAAGATATGCCACGACTTAAGTTATAGTTAATGGTTTTAGTGTGAAAGGATATGATAGAAAGGATATGAAACGTAAATGTAAATCACGATATATAAACATATGTAGTTGCAAGAGAATCAGTATGAGATTATAGTGACATGTTATAAGATCGATAAATACGACATGAGATTAATAAGATGACTTGATGTGAGATATTGATGTGATGAAAAGAGTATCCGATGAGATATGATGACTGGTTTGATACGCCGTTATACGGATGCGAGGCGATATGAGATAATTGATGTCGTTGTCGATCCCATGATATGAGATTGATACGGATGTGACCTAAGATATAGGTGTATATATATATATAATTATGTGAATAATGAGTGATATGTCGTACGAGACGTTAGATCCATACCCTCATTGTTGTATAGGTCGATAGAATCTCTATTCTGTTTGTTGTCGCTGCACGATGGTTTACCGCACGCGATGTTTTACCGAATGATTGATCCATACCCTTGACTAGAGGATGCCGTATGATGGATTATACCGTACATGATGTTGTGAAGCTGGATGCCGACTGATAGATTCACTGACTCGGATATGTTAAATACGATACGTATACCTCATAGTATTGCCCTCACGATTTACTTTCTGCTATGTTCATAATATTCTCATTGCATTACATATATCTGTGCTAGTACACCTACACAATTATCGATGATGCGTATGTTACACTCACACAGATTTGCCAGCTCACACACTTTCATCATCGATAATTGCTATATCACTTACACAGTAGAATTGCCATATCTTTATACTATGTTGCATGATATACTGATATGCTCACATCACTATTCTATGTTGCATGATATACTGATATGCTCATATTTCTGTTCTATATTTGCATACATCATGCTTTATGATTTTACGCATTGAGATGATGTTTTCATGAGATTCTGGATTTGAGAACCGTGATTATATTTCAAAGGAAATTATGTATTGTTTTAAAAACCCGGTTTCTCTGGATATAATATTTAGAGGCGTCCACCATGAGTTTTCTCGGTTCTGAGCTATGGTATACCCGATTAGAGGAGCGGTAGGCACCGTCTGCGGGAGGTACCCCAGGGCAAGAAATGATTTTTGTGGTGTAGACGATGAGCCTGGCAGAGGGAACACTACCTACCGGTGATAGTATTTGGGCTCGGCAATTATCCGGAGGATACCGACATGAGTCGTGAGATGATATAGGCCGATCGGACTGACGGAGCCCGAGATATAAGGATTTACATGTCGATGTTGGACACGGGTTTTATGATATTTCGAGTGTCGATGTTGGACACTCAGGTTACATGATTTTGATGTGTCGTTGATAGACACACATTGGTTGATATCGTCATATTGCATGCATTTGTTTTCATGTTGTTGTGTCATTGATGGACACATGGACGATATACACATGCATACAGGCATTGATTATTGTTGGCATATATGCAGACACGGTCACCCTAGATATCATAGTATTACCTTCATGATATAGTTGACCTAGGAAATCATTGTTTTATTCGATTTCTACCTGCTGATGTTTTCTACTCACGAGTTGGCAACTCACCCCCCTTGTGCCAAAGTTCTTACAGGTTGACCGCATGGATCAGTAGCGGTATCGCCGGCACACAGCTTGCATTCGGGTGATTTGCTTTGGTAGGTGGGACATATTGGATCGTGCCCACTCTTGTATTTATTATTCCTGTTGTATTTAATCAACTCCATCAATCAGAAACTACTATTTGTATAAGTAGTAAGATTTAGAAAGACTTGTGTTTGTGAGACTTAGAGCGACGGATTATATGTTCGCTATTGGGGGGATTTGTTGTCGTGCTTTATTTACATTATTCTTTTGTGTCGATCTTCGCCGTTGGGCGTCGTATACATATATTTATGACTTGCGTGGTTGTGATTCCACCGATTGGCAAAGTGCTAGCTCCCGTTTAGGGATGCCTTTATTGTTGTTATGTAAAGGTGGTTTTGGATCAAAATATACAAGGGAGGTGCTACCCAAATTTTTAAAAGACTAAACATGTTTTTTAACTAGTATAATCCACTTGCATTTTCATGTTCCATTATCTATGCATTGAAGAAAACGTTTGATTTCATCATACCTTTATTTCAACACTTCACCTCTTTTATTTTATTTTAAAAGGTTTAGATTTCTGGGCTTCGGCTTACTTAAGTTACGTTACGCCTTTAGACGTTGCGTGATTTAAGTGCCGGTCACGAACTAAATTTCGGGTCGTGACAAAGTTGGTATCAGAGCGTTAGGTTTTAACCTTGGTTCGAGTCTAGGTTTGACTATATGGAGTCTGGGGCGTAATCTATTTCGGAACCTAGGCTTGACCTTACGGAACTTGTTAGTTATATGTATGCCCTAGAGGCCATTACTGTACATGAGATGTATATTGTAGTGGATGCTGGGACATATATAGGTAGGACTTTCTTGGTCGACATGATAGTACGCTATCTGGTTGCTCTTTATCTTAACATGTATACTTACTGTCTCTCTATTACATGTTGATAAAGCCCTTGGGATGTGTGCTCGACTTCCATGACTATGATGCAGATCATACAAGTGGGGCCTGGGTAGTCAATGAGTACATCCTTCAATGTTCCTAGTCGTGGGAATATCGAGACGGGGCATCGATATTCCAGAGTAGACTAGCGTATATCTTCTCGATCCATGTGATGGGCGATGGATGATCCCATATCCATTGGTGTTTGACATCAGAGACGGTATGCGGGTGCTCAGTGGAGACTGGGTACACTGAATGGACTCGCCGAGAACTCCCAGATGGTATTATACCTCACGTCAGATGGCAGTTCTCTGGTGACACTGGTACAGCTTAGTCTGTTGACCCAAGATCGTCATAGAGTCTTGTGTGTCTCCCACTGTGCTTTGATTTCCACCCTACCACAGCTCTACTGAGTCGTGCAAACAGGTGGTTTTTGGGTACGGTCCCGATTCACATGGAGGCAATGAGCGATAGGAGGGGATTCGTCTCTCCCGGTATTGGGGGTTGATGTTGCGCTATGCTCAACTGGCCATAACTAGAAATCCCTGGCCAGGGTTGCAGTGATTTACTGGTAAGTGTTATCAGTAGTTTCAAGCTTGTTGTGGACCTTACATCGGCATGACTTATCAAGCTACTGGGGTCTGACGTTTACCACCCCTAGGCGAGATATGCGACATATCAGACGAACAGACCGGACTGTGCGGTAAGTGTTACTGGTTGGATTCACAGGAGTGTGAGCGGGCTTGCTCGTTGATCTTCTGATCGCTCAATACCCGGGTGGCCGTTACGTTTAGCAGACCGCTTGCGGCTTGTGGGTGTTTGATATGATCATCACTTACTGCCGGCGTATTGACGAGTCTTTAGAGTCCTACACAGAGGTTTCCTGGCTCAAGAGAAACAAAATAGGAGCGCATATGAGATATGTGCGGGACCGAGAATAATACCAGTATGTGATACTGTGTTCTATTCTTGCGATTTGTATCATCGGACGATTATATGAGATATAGCCGGGTTACCGAATCAAGTGTTGATTCGATATATTGATACACTTGATATTAGTCGGTTATATGCGATATAACCGGATCATTAAATCAAGTATTGATTTAATGATTTAATGTATAAATATATATTTGATATATTTACATTAACTAGTATTTGTTCACTTAAGATTGATTTTCTCACTTGATGTGCACAAGTTGTATATGTGATATATTTTTGTGCACTAGTTTGTATCATGATTGATGATACATGCAAACTTGGGTGTGTGTTTGGATAACACCATGTTTAGGTTAATGGTTAGGGTTTCATTCTTTTTTATTTATTTTGGTAAAAATAAAATGGTCTTTTTTCTTTGTCTTTGCTAGAAGTTTCATGATACTTCAAGCATCTTTTGACAAAGTCAAAACCATTTTGTTTTTATTCTTTAACCTAACCATTAACTAAACTCTAGTTTATTCTCTACAAAAGTAAACCTCACCCATGGTTGCTAGATGATAGACTTCACTTGAATTTTCTTTTTAAAATAATTCATTTTCTTTTCTTCTTCTTCATCTTCTTCATGAAGTGAAGAAAGCTTGCTAGAAAATTCCAAGTGAAGCAATCAAGTGAGAAATCCAATTCTAAAGTGAACCCACTTCCTATTTCTTCATCTTCTACAACTTGCCATGTAGTAGAGTGTGTTATCTTCACAAGTTTCTTGACCTAGTGAAGATGGAGCTTGAGTTTGAGTCGCCTCGACGTAGATCATCTTCGGCACCGAAGTCAACGACCTAGCCCGCTCTTTTTTCCGACGAAACCATCGCTAGAGTCCGGGATCCCGATGATCGCAGTGGAGGGACGTCAACACGGAGCTAAAGAAGTGGAGGACCGGATCTACAAAGGTTGTAATCCCTTTCACTTATTAGTAAAGTTGTTTGCAAGCTTTTAGTTTCGCCCATCCTCTAGTTAACGATCTTCATTAGGGTTTCTCGGCACATAAAAATTTGATTTTGGCATGGTTGATGCCTTGTGTAACCTCATGAGTGTGCCTAGGAACCCTACAGTGGTATCAGAGCCTAGCTAGAGCTTTAGGCGAAGTGTAGACGATGTTAGAAATCCGATCGAACCCCGAAACCCTAAACTTGACCCCACTCCATACATTTTCTAAAACAGTGGATTTTTCCAAATTAAAAATATCCAAAAAATATAGCAGGGTTTTATTGGTATTACTGTGCAGCACGTGACCGTAAATCCATCAATGCGCCGCGGAACCGCGGTGCCACCCTGGCTTGTGCGGCGGTTCCGCGGTCATACTGTAGCCTTATTTGTTACGGTTTGCACAGTAATGTTAATCTGAATTTCCTGTGTTTTCTGGGAATTTTTAAATTATACTCAACAGTTGAGTTTTCTGGGTTGTTTTGGGGACTCGATATTTCGATCGGATTGTTTAACTTTGTTTATGTATTTCCGGGTATTTTAGAACATGTTAAAAAGTTCGACCGGATATAAATAACCCAATTTTTCCCCTGCCGGGAAATTTCCAAGTGTTGGATTTTTCCCGTAGTTTAAGAACGTCTAAGTAGTGCAAGTAACGCGATGGACTCTCTAGAAGACAGCAAAGCTTAACTCGATTATGTGACCGTCTTGAACTGCCCTTTGAACCTTAGGGTTTGGGGCAGTACGGCATGCCACAAGTGAGGCGTTGGCTTGACCCTTCTACTACGGCTGGACCGTTGGTACTGAGGCACGAAGTGAATATTTTAAAACTTATTTCATGTGTTGAGCTGTTTCGGGAAAACTTGGGTGTTCGATTGTTCGATCGGAAAGTTTAACATTTTCTATTTATCCGGAATGTGATACAATATTTGGAATCCACAAGTAGTTATTAGATAACTAATTTGAATATTATAAATCTAGCGGTTTAGTCTCACTTGATCGGTTGCCACGGGATTTTGATGCAATCAAAACTCCGTCGCAATCACGTTGCGTACACAGATACTCGCCGGTAGACTTAATAGATAGCCATGCCCCATAGCCCCGACCAAGTGACTGCAGGAGAACCCCGTCGCCAGAAGCATCCGTTCGGGTGCTCGCGGCAGCGGTGTTCCGCCTTAGTGCACTTCGTCGACGGTATCGGGGGTGCGGCCGTCTACTAAACTTTGCGACGAGCATTCGTTCAGGATGTCGGGAATCTTGTTGAATTACCCGACTTGATATTGAAAAGAGTTTCCGAAAATGAGACTAAAATGCGGGGTTTATAATTGTTAAGCATGCGATGTCTAAGGAATTCATTTGATTAGGCATGCGATGTCTAAGAAGGTTGCGGATTCCAACTGTTGTAGTTTTACACTTTCTTTTCTGCGACCGTAAGTGTAATATTTGATATTGCCGGTTTCGTTTCTATATGTCAACGACAATTGGGATGGGCATATTTACTTACGTTGATGACATGTGATGTTATGTGTTGCTGGATATGTTATATTGGATCGTCGTGTTTGAATAGCTGGGGGTTTTTTATGTGAGATGAGTATTTTTCATTTTCATTCATGTAAAAACTTGTATGTAATATTCTTTTATTTGGGGCACTTCCGGGTTGAGGATGATGCCACCATTGTATATTATTTATTTTTCCGCATTAGGATAGACCCAAGGAGGGGAGCACAGGTAACCGGGTTCTAGGGTCCAGTGGGAGACCATCTCGAGGAGTCGAGTCCGGGTCTCCTAAATCTAGAATTGGTAGGGTTGCTTGCCGCTCTCGTAGGGGTCTAGGGGTGTGGGATTAGCTATTCATCACGACCGTGGAATCCGTGTTTTATACAGGCTCAAAATAAAACACGGACGCCCTGGTATATCCAATATTTCATATGATATTTTCTGCTACGTTATCTGTGATGTGATCATGTGATTTGTTCAGATTGATACTGTATATACTATATATGATATATTATATAAACGTTGCTTATGTTTTACACCCGCGCTATCCCTGCCCCGCTCTACCGTTAGTTACCTAACCTAACGGTGCAGACGGGATATCGAGGAGAATGCAGATGGCATAAGCGTACGTTGTATTTATCTGTGATGTTTAGGTGGACTTAAATGATGGGACATTCATTAATGAGATTAATGAAAGAAAATAAACCTAAAAGATGTTGTGGAATCGAATTTTCAAAAACAGGTAGCTACAGTTCTTGCTTTGCATCGCGGTGCTCCTTGTAGAACATCCTGCACCTTATTCGATAAGGAAAGGGCCGAGATCCCTTCACCGGGAGTGACCCCTTTAGCAATAACTGGCAGATGCTGCAACCTTCGGTTTGTATTTTGATTGCTTCCATAGTTTTTGCTTTGCACAGTGGTATATGTGATATATCCTGCACCTTATTCGATGAGGAAAGGGCCGACGATCCCTTCACCGAGAGTGACCCCTTTAGCAAAACTAGAAAAGCCTCAAAAACACTCCATTTAAAAACCATTTGATTCCGCAACGAGATCAAGTTCAAACCGTTAAAGGTTTTTCTTAAAAACCATCCACAACCCTCCGTCATTTTAGGAAGTAGAGTACTTAGTATTCGTGCTGTGTTGGTTGACCATAGTCAAGGCACAGTGTACGGTAGCTAAGTGATGTCTTCCTACACCGCATATGATGCGATTAGTTAGGACAGTCGCGTGACTTTGTTGACCTTAGTTAAGGGTCATGTGGGTGGGTCTAATTAATAACGAAATGACGGGTAGAACTTGACTAGTGCTTATGATTTGTTGACCATAGTTAAGGTCATAAGTGCTAGGGGTAAAAACCTTTATCGGGAGTTTCAAGTGTTGAAATTTGCAATGAGATTGCATACCTTCTATATGATAGTTGGATCCCGATACCCACTGCGAGTAATTGTTACTCCTGAGAAAGTTTTGCACTTTACAATTAGCCGATCAAGTAGGTGTATAGAAAAGTGTCAACGGGGTTACGCCCCTGGGAAAACGAGGTTTACTTTAATTAGGTCCGTGCGAAAGCACGGGGAACCTCCCTCAAAGTACCGGCACTGGCTTGGCTGAAAGATTGGCGAACTTGTAGAGTGTAATTAATCCCGGCCAGTCTTTCCTTTTGGGGTTTGAAGGAAGATTTGATAAAAACAGTGGGAGCCATCCTGATTAGATAAAATAAATAACCAATCTAATCTTGCAAGAGCGCACGCAGAGTGTTTTCTTCTCTCTCTCTCCAGGTAGCGACCATATCACGCCTTAATCAAGATAATAATATGGATGTATTGACCGAACCCGCTTGTTATACTGAGCTCGGGAACGTTGGTCCCGCTCAAACTTATAATTGTTATAAGACCGAGCAAGAAATAGGGGAATACCAGGATTCCCATGCCGCCCAAACGAAGAAAGTGCATTATGATGCATCTTCTTCGGGTGCGTTCATTACAAAGAACTGTTTCTCAGTATCCTCTACGTCCTGGGTATTTGATACCGGATCAGAATCCCAGATATGTAATTTGTTACATAGGGCTACAGAAAGGTAGAGAACTGAGAACGGGTGATAAGTTTCATGAGACAGAAAACGGTGCAAGTGTTGCAACCAAGTCTGTTGGTCACTATCACCATGTGTTTCCAAAATACACTGTGTAACACCTTAGAATGTGTTTTGTAGCTAATTATATTTTAATGTATGGTTTTTAATAAAAAGTTTACCAAATTGGGTTTTAATTATTTTATCCTATTTTATGTGTATTTTAGTAGATTTTTCCAAACCTTGCACACACTTGTGCATGATAACTTGGGTGTTAAGTATGGTTTAACCATTGCTTAATCTAGTTTTATGTTTGGGTTTAAGTGTTTTGGGTTAATAGTGTATGTTGTTCTTTTAAAAAGAAAATGAAAAATGAATTTAAAAGGAGTTTTATTTTGGTTGAATGTTGACTTTGAGAGAGAGAGAAAGCATGGTGCTACATGGCCAAGCCATGCTTCCTTAAATGAAGAAAGAGAAAGAGAATGGGAGGGGTTATTGAGTGTTCCCTCATTTCTCACTCATTCTCTCATACTCTCTCAAACACACACACACACACACAAGCTCCAGCAACAGCAGAAGGCTTCAGCAGCAGCAGCAAGAGCAGCACCAACAGCAACACTATCAGCAGCAAGCAGCAACAGCATGGGGCAGCAGCAGCAACAGAGGCAGAAGCAGCTCCAGCAACATTAGCAGCAGCCCCAGCATCAGCAGCAGCCCCAGCATCAACAGCAGCTCTTTTCTTCTTCTCCTTGTGCCTAGGGTCATGGGTGAGGTATAATTTCTGAACACCAATTCCTAGTTTGCTTAGTTGTGTGATAGTTGGTGTCGGTTTGTGTTAATTATGAGTTTAGTGCTAGATTATGGTGATTTGTGTGGAATATTGATTAAGTGATGATTGTGTTGGTTAACCCTACCTATTTAAGTGTTATTAGGGCCACTTCAACTGAGAATTAACCCAGATTTCACTAAAATACCATAGGGTTGTATTTTGTGCAAAATTGATGATTTTAAAGCGATATATTAGCTTTCTGTGATCTGCTTTTGACCCGGGACCTTCAGGTTAAAATTGAGAAAACTGGGGCATGTACACTAGGTCTAGATACCACCACCTGAACACGAGCCCCTAATTCCCTACCCAGGCCGCAGTTTTATTAGGTTTGGCCGCAATTTGCGGCCAAGTAGGGGGTAAGGGTGTTGGGGTTTTGGGTAGGGTACTCTGCTGTGTTGTCTATTGTTTTGGCATGTCTAGTTTTGTAAAATTTGACCTGTAAGAAAATCTGGGATCAAATATCGTATTTGGTGTTCCTTGTGTTTGCGCGATACGCGCGATACGTGAGTGGGTTCTGCGATCCAGCGTATCGCGGCGTGTCGCGATGGTTTTAGATGCGTACACACACGTTTTAGCGTATCGTGCACACGCGCGTTTTGTTCGCGACGCGAGTTTCTCGTTTGGGTTCGATATCACGTTTTGCGGAATATTTGGCTTATATATGATTTCCATGTCTAAATTGCAGGTTTGCAGGTGGGAACTACGGACACTGCTACAGGGGGGAGCAGATGGTAGGATTCGCCTAGCGTGGAGCGTAGGTGAGTAGATTTAACATCTACAGGGGAATCGTCCGCATAGCGTCATGCGTCTGGGCTAAGATTCAAATACCTGTCGCATATTCTACGTCATTGTTAGAATTGCGCCTTTACCTTATTTCCTTAGATATAGTTGTACTGTGACTAGTAGCCGTAGGGCACTGCACACATTATTGACGGTTAATGTTGCACGAGCACGGATTGTATGCTACACACACACCGTCAATAATTGCCATGTCACACACTAACCATTATAGATACTATTGCTTATCACACATGACATCTAGCTTATCGATATACCTATAGTGTATCATACATGTTAGTTATATGTATGCCCTAGAGGACATTACTGTACATTGGATGTATATTGTAGTGGATACTGGGACATATATAGGGAGGACTTTCTTGCTCGACATGATAGTATGCTATCTGGTTGATCTTTACCTTAACGTGTACACTGATTGTCTCTCTGTTACATGTTGGTAAAGCCCTTAGGATGTGTACTTGACTACCTGGACTATGATGCGGATCATACTAGTGGGGACAGGATAGTCCATAAGTACATCCTTCAAGGTCTCTAGTCGTGGGTGTATCGAGACGGGGCATCGATATACCAGTGTAGACTAGCGTATACCTTCTCAACCCATACAGATGGGCGATGGATGATCCCATATCCATTGGTGTTTGACATCAGAGATGATGTATGGGTGCTCAGTAGAGATTGGGTACACTGGACGGACTCGCCGAGAACTCCCAGATGGTATTATACCTTACGTCAGATGGCAGTTCTCAGGTGACACTGGTACAGAGTAGTCTGTTGACCCGAGATCGTCATAGAGTCTTGTGTGGTTCCCAATGTGCTTTGATTTCCACCTTACCACGTCCAAGAGGGCGTGCAAAACGGTGGCTTTTGGGTACAGTCCCGAATCACATGGAGGCAATGAGCGATAGGAGGGGATTCGTCTCTCCCGGTATAGGGAGTTGATGTTGCGCTGTGTTCGATTGGCTATAACCAGAAATCCCTGGCCAGGGTTGCTGAGATTTACTGGTAAGTATTACCAGTAGTTTCTCGAATTGTTATAGACCTCATATCGACACGACTTATCGAGCTATTGGGGGTCTGACGTTTACCACCCCTAGGCGAGATATGCGACATATCAGATGACGAGACCGGACTGTACGGTAAGTGTTACTGGTTGGATTCACAGGAGTATGACCGGGCTTGCTCTTCGATCTTCTGATCGCTCAATACCCGAGTGGCCGTTACGTTTAGAAGACCGCTTACGGCTTGTGGGTGTTTGATATGATCATCATCTGCTGCCGGCGTATTGACGAGTCTTTAGAGTCCTACACAGAGGTTTCCTGGCTCAAGCGAAACGAAATAGGAGCGCATATGAGATATGTGTGGGACCGAGAATAATGCGTGTATGTGATACCGTATTCTATTCTCTTGATGAATGTATCGATTGGTTGTATGCGATATAACCTAGTTATCGAATCAAGGGTTGATTCGATAAGCCGATACATTGGATATTAGTCGGTTGTATGCGATATGACCGGATCGTTAAATCAAGTGTTGATTTAATGATTTAATGCATAATTATATATTTGATATATTACTTTGCATTAACTAGTATTGGTTCACTTTAAATGGTTTTTCTCACTTGTTTGTGCACATTGTATATGTGATATATTTTTGTGCACAAGTTTGTATCATGTTTGATGATGCATGCTAACTTGGGTTTGTGTAAAGATTAAACCATGGTTATATGAATGGTTAGGGCTTTGTTTTCTTATTCATTTATTTATCTATTTATTCTTTTTGGAAAATAATAAGCATAAAGAAAAATGGTGGCTTTCTTTGGATGCATGTTGAAGCTTCATGAAGCTTTGACTAAGTCACCATTTTGTCTCATGCTTAACCCTAACCATTCCACTTAACCCTAGTCTATTCTCTACACTTGACCATGGTTGGATTATGATAAATTTTCATTTTATTTTCTTTTTGAAAAATACTTATCATAACATACTTCATCATCTTCTTCTTCTTCTTCAAGAAGAAGCTTGCCTCCATCAATGGCAACTTGAGAAAATGAGTGAGAAATCCAATTCTAAAGTGAACCCACTTCCTATTTCTTCATCCTCTACCTCTTGCCAAGTAGTATAGGGTGTTTTCTTCACAAGTTTCATGACTTGGTGAAGTGGGAGCTTGATCTTGTGATGCCTCGACGTAGATCATCTTCGGCATCGTTGTCGATGACCTAGCCCGCCCATTTCTCCGATGAAGCCGACGCTAGAGCCCGGGATTGGATTTGGACAGCGAGGAGACTTCATTGCGGAGCTATGGAGGTGGAGGACCGTATCTACAAAGGTTGTATTTCCGTTCTTTTAGTTAAGTTGTTAACTAGTTTCTTTTGTCGCCTAAATTTCTAGTTAACGATCCGTATTAGGGTTTCTCGGCACTTGTAATTTTTGAAATTGGCATGGTTGATGCCTTGTGAGACCTCATTAGCGTGCCTAGGAACCCTACAGTGGTATCAGAGCCTAGCTAGAGCCTTAGGCGATGCGTAGACGGAGTTAGAAGTCCGATCGAACCGAAACCCTAATTCAAACTTGCTCTCTGTACATTTTCTGAAATCGTAGATTTTTGAGAATTAAAAATATGCAGAAAAATCAGCAGGTATTTCTAAGAATTACTGTGAAGTTTGAGCACCTAAGTCCACCAAAGCGCGGCGGAACCGCGGCATTAGCATGCTAATGCGGCGGTTCCGCGGCCCTTTAGTCTCTTCATGCATTGAATTTTGCACAGTAACTCCTACTTTGCAGTGCTGGTTTTCCTAGGAATTTTTAATATTTACTCAAGAATTGATTTTTCTGGGGTTGTTTTGGGAATCAAAGATTCGATCGGATTATCAAATTTTGTCTGTGTGGTTTTCCGGATAATTTTCGAATATGTTAAAAAGTTCGACCGGATATAAATACCCAATCTTTCCCCTGCCGAAAAAATTTCCAAGTGTTGGATTTTTCTGTGATTTAAGGACGTTCTGAGTAGTGCAAGTAACGCGATGGTCCCTCTAGAAGACAACAAACCTTAACTCGATTATGTGACCGTCTTGAACTGCCCTTTGAACCTTCGGGTTTGGGGTAGTACGGCGTGCCACATGTGAGGCGTTGGCTTGACCCTTCTACGGCTGGACCGTTGGTACTGAGGCATGAAGTGAATGTCTTTGAACCTATTTCATCTGTTGGACGGTTTCGGGAAAACTTGGGTGTTCCAATGTTCGATCGGAAAGTTTAATATTTTCTATTTATCCGGAATGGGATACAATAATTGGAATTCACAAACAGTTATGAGATAACTGAATGAATGTTATAAACATAGCACTTTAGTCTCACTTGATCGGTTGCCATGGAATTTTGATGCGATCAAAAGTCCGTCACAATCACGTAGCGTACGCGGATACTCGCCGGGTAAACTTAATAGACAGCCTCACTCCATAGCCCCGACCAAGTGACTGTAGGAGAACCCCGTCGCCGAAAGCATCCGTTCGGGTGCTCGCGGCAGCGGTGTTCCGCCTTGGTGCACTTTGTCGACGGCGTCGGGGGTGCGGCCGCCTACTGAAGTTTGCGACGAGCATTCGATCAGGATGTCGGGAATCTTGTTGAATTGCCCGACTTGATATTGAAAAGCGTTTTCGATAATGAGACTAAAATGCGGGGTTTATAATTGTTAAGCATGTGATGTCTAAGTATTTCATTTGATTAGGCATGCGATGTCTAAAGAGATTGCGGATTCCAACAGTTGTAATTTTACACTTTCTTTTCTGTGACCGTAAGTGTAATATGTGATATCGCCGGTTTCGTTGCTATATGTCAACGACAATTGGGATGCGCATATTTACTTACGTTAATGACATGTGATGTTATGTGTTGCTGGATATGTTATATTGGATCGTCGTGTTTGAATAGCCGGGGGTTTTTATGTGAGATGAGTGTTTTTCATTTTCATTCATGTAAAAACTTGTATGTAATATTCTTTTATTGGGGCACTTCCAGGTTGCGGAAGATGTCACCCTTTGTATATTATTTACTTTTCCGCACTAGGATAGACCCAAGGAGGAGGGCACAAGTAACCGGGTTCTGGAGTCCAGTGGGAGACCAACTCGAGGAGTCGAGTCCGGGTCTCTTAACTCTAGAATTGGTAGGGTTGCTTGCCGCTCTCGTAGGGGTCTAGGGGTGTGGGTTTAGCTATTCATCGCGACCGTGGAATCTGTGTTTTATACTGGCTCGTATTGAAAACACGGACGTCCTAGTATATCCAATATTTCATATGATTCTTCTGCTGCGATATCTGTGATGTGATCATGTGATGTTCTTTGATAGATACTGTATATAGTATATATGATATATTATATAGACGTTACTTATGTTTTACACCCGCGCTAGCCCTGCCCCGCTCTGCCGTTAGTTACCTAACCTAACGGTGCACGAGGGGACATCGAGGCGAATGCGGATGGCATAAGTGTACGTCGTATTTATCTGTGATGCTTAGGTAATTTAAATGATGGGACTTCATTAATGAGATTAATGAAATAAAAGAAACCTAATGATGTTGTAGAATCGAATTTCAAAATAAAACAGGTAGCTACAGTTCTTGCTTTGCACAGCGGTGTATATGATATATCCTGCACCTTATTCGAGAAGGAAAGGACCGAGATCCCTTCACCGGGAGTGACTCCTTTAGCAATAACTGGCGGATGCTACAAACTCGGTTTGTCTTTTGATTGCTTTTAAGAGTTTCTGCTTTGCACAGTGATATATATGATATATCCCGCACCTCATTCGACGAGGAAAGGACCGACGATCCCATCACCGGGAGTGACTCCTTTAGCAAAACTAGAAAAGCCTCAAAAGCACTCCATTTTAAAATCTTTTGATTCTACAACGATATCAAGTTCATTACGCAATAGGCTTTCTTGAAAGCCTGTCGTAGCCCTATGTCATTTCAGATAAGTACTGTTTAGTATTCGTGCTGCGTTTGTTGACCTTGTCAAGGCGCAGTGTGCGGTAGCTAACCAGTATTTATCTGCTTATGCATATGATGCAGATTGGGTTAGGGTAGTCGTGCGGCCTTGTTGACCTTGTCAAGGGTCGTGCGGGTGGGTTTGATTCAATCAAGAAATGACGGGTTGAACTTGACTTGCGGTCTATGGTTTGTTGACCTTGTCAAGGTCATAGATCGTTCGGGGCAAAATATTATTGGGAATTTCAAGTGTTGAAATTTGCAATGAGATTGCATACCTTCTATGAGATAGTTGGATCCCGATACCCGCTGCGAGTAAGTGTTACTCCTGGGAGAGTTTTATACATTACAATTAGCCGATCAAGTAGGTGTCTAGAAAGGTGTTAACGAGGTTACGCCTCTGGGAAAACGAGGTTTACATTAATTAGGTTCGTGCGAAAGCACGGGGGACCTCCCTCAAAGTACCGACACTGGCCTGGCTGAAAGATTGGCGAACTTGAAGTGTGTAATTAATCCCGGCTAGTCTTTCCTTTTAGGGTTTGAAGGAAGATTTGATAAAAAGCAGTGGGAGCCATCCTGATTAGAAAAAATAATAACCAATCTGATCTTGCAAGAGCATACGCTGAGTGTTTTCTTCTCTCTCTCTCCAGGTAGCGACCATATCATGCCTTAATCAAGATAATAATACGGATTATTGACCGAACCCGCTTGTTATACTGAGCTAGGGAACGTTGGTCCCGCTCCAACTTATAATTGTTATAAGACAGAGCAGGAAATTGGGGAATACCAGATTTCCCGTGCCGCCCAAACGAGGAAAGTGCATATGATGCATCATCTTCGGGTGTGTTCATTACAAAGAACTGTTTCTCAGTATCCTCCGCATCCTGGGTATATGATACCGGATCAGGATCCCAGATATGTAATCTGTTACATAGGGCTATAAAAGAGTAGAAAAACTGAGAACGGGTGATAAGTTTCATGAGGCAGAAAACGGGGCAAGAGTTGCAGCCAAGTCTGTCGGTCACTGTCACCCTGTATTACCAATACATTGATTCTGAACAAATGCTATTAGATACCGAACCTGATATACAAAATCATATCAGTCTCTTTATTAGTAAAGATATGATAAAATTTTGTATTGTTGGATAATGTTTTGAACATTTCCTATATCAAAAGTTGATCGGTTCAGGCACGTTATCTAAAAGCGTTGATGTTCTAAATCAAACTACAGTTCTTAGTATACGGAACACACACAAGAGGAAGAGTTCAGAAATGAACGGATCCTTCTTGAGGTATTGTAGACTAGGTCATATCAATGCGACCCGACAAGCTGAAGTTACATTTAGATGCATATTTAAATCAGTTTGAATTTACATCTTGTGAAACTAGCCAGTCATGTCACAAAGATATAATGACAACAGCTCTGTTTATTGGAAACAGAGAAAGAGTTAATGAACTCTTGGGACTGATACATGATGATGTATGTAAGGTCCCCTATCTACACATGCCAGGACTGGTTCTTTATACTTCATTACATTCTCTGATGATCTTTCGAGTTTCAGACCTATGTTCCTGTTGAAACACAAGTCCGAACCTTTTGAGATATTCACAGAATATAAGTTAGAAGTAGAGAACCAATACGGGTAAAAGTGTTATGTCCTTTGATGAGATCAAGGAGGAGAATACTTGAGCACGGAATTCCTGGACTATTCTAAAGGAGAATGAGATTCTCTCTCAGCATTACTCCTCCGTATACACCATAGCACGATGGTATATCGGGGCGGAGCAATCACACCCTATATGATAAGGTGTGCTCTATGATGAGTACTACTGAGTTACCTGTTTCCTTTTGGGGGTTATGCACTTATGAAGTTGCATACCTATTGAATAGGGTTCCAATCAAATCAGTTGCCTACCACTCCATATGAGATATGGTATGGGAAAAGCCCATGTCTTAAGCTAGTTAAGATTTGGGGTTGTCCGGCCTATGTCTAAAAACAAAATCCGGACAAGCTCGAGGCAAGGTCTGTAATGTAGAACTGGAAAGGTTCCAGCTATACAAACTACAGCAGATGATTTGGTAGAACCAAAGGATTCAGTAGATGCCAACGAACCTCAGCCTCTCCGCCGATCTAGTAGGGTTCCTCACCCACCTGAGAGATACTTCGGTTTCTCTATGACAGTGGGAGCGAGGATTGCATCATGAGATGATGACCCAACTAGCTTCGAGCTGGCCATCGGAGTAAGACTCTGTAAGAATGGCTGGATGCTTAGTGATCTGAGATGGAATCCATGTACACCAACAAAGTATGGACTTTGGTTGCTATATCTGAAGGGTTAAATCCCCATCAGGAGCAAGTATATCTTGAGAAGATTACTTGGTGTAGATGGAAAGGTTGAGACTTTCAAAGCTAGACTAGTTAAAGGTTTTCATCATCGACCAGGCGTGGATAATGATGAAACCTTTTTCCAGTAGCTATGCTTAAGTCCATCCAGATCCTACTTGCCACGGCTACATACCATGACTACGATATCTGGCGGTTGGGTGCCATGACTGCTTTTCTAAATATTGGTTTGGAAGAGAGCGTCTATAAGTACACAGCCAGAGGGCCTCGTAAACAGTGGGAGTAGCAGAAACGTGTGCAAGATGTTTTATAGGATGAAGCAGGCATCGCGGAGTTGGAACGTCTATTTTGATGGATTAGTCAAAGAAGTTGACATCATCAAAATGGTAGATGAACCTTGTATAAACAAAAAGGTAGTAGGGAGTATGGTGACAATCCTCGTAGAGTACATGGATGACATACTCTTGATAGGGAAAGAGTTTCCTATGCTACGCTCGATCAATCTCCGCTTATCACTATAATTCTCCATATAGGATCAAACTGATACCTACTAAATCCTGGGTTTTGGATCTATGAGATAGATCTAAATGGATGTTAGGATTCTCACTAGTTGGAATGAGATGGTATCAGTTGATCCTGGGGAGAATCACTGGAAGGGTTCCAGGGTGATAAGGACGACTGAATGTCAGTCACGGGCATTGTCTTTATCCTCAGTAAAGGGACGGTATATTGGAAGAGTTCCAAGCTAGATACCATGACATACTAGACGATAAAGGCAGGATACATCGCTACTTAAGATGCTACCAAAGAGGCTGTTTGGGTGTATATTGGTTCATGAGATGAACTACGTTCCTACCATTGTGAGACAATGGAGTTGTGGCTTAAGCCAAGGAACGTCGGTCCCATCAGTGATCCAGACATATTCTAAGGCAGTATCACCTGATCATGGAGATGGTTGATCTCTAAGAGATCGAGGTTAGGAGAGTAGACTCAGAGGACGACACGGCGGATCCACTCACGAAGGCCTATTCCCAGAGAGAGACTTTTATGGGATGGTTGAGTATGAGATACTTCAACCACTGCTATCAGATGGCCCTAGTGTAAGTGGGAGATTGTTAGTTATATGTATGCCCTTGAGGCCATTACTGTACATTGGATGTATATTGTAGTGGATACTGGGACATATATAGGGAGGACTTTCTTGCTCGACATGATAGTATGCTATCTGGTTGATCTTTACCTTAACGTGTACACTGATTGTCTCTCTGTTACATGTTGGTAAAGCCCTTAGGATGTGTACTTGACTACCTGGACTATGATGCGGATCATACTAGTGGGGACAGGATAGTCCATAAGTACATCCTTCAAGGTCCCTAGTCGTGGGTGTATCGAGACGGGGCATCGATATACCAGTGTAGACTAGCGTATACCTTCTCAACCCATACAGATGGGCGATGGATGATCCCATATCCATTGGTGTTTGACATCAGAGATGATGTACGGGTGCTCAGTAGAGACTGGGTACACTGGACGGACTCGCCGAGAACTCCCAGATGGTATTATACCTTACGTCAGATGGCAGTTCTCAGGTGACACTGGTACAGAGTAGTCTGTTGACCCGAGATCGTCATAGAGTCTTGTGTGTTTCCGACTGTGCTTTGATTTCCACCTTACCACGTCCAAGAGGGCATGCAAAACGGTGGCTTTTGGGTACAGTCCCGAATCACATGGAGGCAATGAGCGATAGGAGGGGATTCGTCTCTCCCGGTATAGGGAGTTGATGTTGCGCTGTGTTCGATTGGCTATAACCGGAAATCCCTGGCCAGGGTTGCTGAGATTTACTGGTAAGTGTTACCAGTAGTTTCTCGAATTGTTATAGACCTCATATCGACACGACTTATCGAGCTATTGGGGGTCTGACGTTTACCACCCCTAGGCGAGATATGCGACATATCAGACGACGAGACCGGACTGTACGGTAAGTGTTACTGGTTGGATTCACAGGAGTATGAGCGGGCTTGCTCGTCGATCTTCTGATCGCTCAATACCCGGGTGGCCGTTACGTTTAGCAGACCGCTTGCGGCTTGTGGGTGTTTGATATGATCATCATCTGCTGCCGGCGTATTGACGAGTCTTTAGAGTCCTACACAGAGGTTTCCTGGCTCAAGCGAAACGAAATAGGAGCGCATATGAGATATGTGCGGGACCGAGAATAATGCGTGTATGTGATACCGTATTCTATTCTCGCGATGAATGTATCGATTGGTTGTATGCGATATAACCTAGTTATCGAATCAAGAGTTGATTCGATAAGCCGATACATTGGATATTAGTCGGTTGTATGCGATATGACCGGATCGTTAAATCAAGTGTTGATTTAATGATTTAATGCATAATTATATATTTAATATATTACTTTGCATTAACTAGTATTGGTTCACTTTAAATGGTTTTTCTCACTTGTTTGTGCACATTGTATATGTGATATATTTTTGTGCACAAGTTTGTATCATGTTTGATGATGCATGCTAACTTGGGTTTGTGTAAAGATTAAACCATGGTTATATGAATGGTTAGGGTTTTGTTTTCTTATTCATTTATTTATCTATTTATTCTTTTTGGAAAATAATAAGTATAAAGAAAAATGGTGGCTTTCTTTGGATGCATGTTGAAGCTTCATGAAGTTTTGACTAAGTCACCATTTTGTCTCATGCTTAACCCTAACCATTCCACTTAACCCTAGTCTATTCTCTACACTTGACCATGGTTGGATTATGATAAATTTTCATTTTATTTTCTTTTTGAAAAATACTTATCATAACATACTTCATCTTCTTCTTCTTCTTCTTCAAGAAGAAGCTTGCCTCCATCAATGGCAACTTGAGAAAATGAGTGAGAAATCCAATTCTAAAGTGAACCCACTTCCTATTTCTTCATCCTCTACCTCTTGCCAAGTAGTATAGGGTGTTTTCTTCACAAGTTTCATGACTTGGTGAAGTGGGAGCTTGATCTTGTGATGCCTCGACGTAGATCATCTTCGGCATCGTTGTCGATGACCTAGCCCGCCCATTTCTCCAATGAAGCCGACGCTAGAGTCCGGGATTGGATTTGGACAGCGAGGAGACTTCATTGCGGAGCTATGGAGGTGGAGGACCGGATCTACAAAGGTTGTATTTCCATTCTTTTAGTTAAGTCGTTAACTAGTTTCTTTTGTCGCCTAAATTTCTAGTTAACGATCCGTATTAGGGTTTCTCGGCACTTGTAATTTTTGAAATTGGCATGGTTGATGCCTTGTGAGACCTCATTAGCGTGCCTAGGAGCCCTACAATACCTTTAGTGATAGGTACATATACACCTTGCGATACAGCTACAGGTATACCTTGCATATGTTTTACTTATACCCAGGGGGGTATACGACATCAGTTCTTATAGGTAGATACTTATACATTGCTATGCCTGTATGTTACACACATATTCAGTTGCAGTTATGTATTTACCTTTACTGATGTTACTTAGCTGTACCTTTTTGGTTTCGCATACATCTGGTTTCAGCTACATATTCTCATTTATATGCTCGCATTTCAGATATATCGCATATATTTATTCCTGGATTTACGCATTGTTATTTAGATTTCACATGATGATTTCTGGATTTGGGAACCGCGGGAGTTCATGAAATTATGCATACATTGAAAAACCCTGTTTTCTTGATATGATATTTGCGCAGCCACCATGAGATTTATCGGTTCTGATTATATACTCCATACGAGGTGTGGTTGCCGTATGTGTAAGTCCATGCTGTTAGTGTATATGCCCTAGAGGCCATTACTGTATCATACTAGCTTGTATATTACTTAATGGAAGCTTGGGATATTCACAGTTGTATATACAATCTTGCTCGAAATGGTAGTATGCTACTTGGTTTGTCTCTGCTTTAATATGTGCATGTGTTTCTTTTAGCATATTGCTGGTATACATATTAGTAGAGCCCTTAGGATCTTTGCTTGATTACCAGCGTTGTGATGGCGCTCGCACTCGTGGGAGCTGGGTAATCTATAAGCACATCCTTATACAGGTCCCTGGTCGTTGGACTATCGAGACAGGGCATCGATACTCCGGAGTAGACTAGCGTATGCGCTTCTCATCCCAGTGTGGGAGACGGTCTGTCCCACAGCCGTTAGTACGTCGTACTTGGGATAGTATGCGGGTGCTCGTTAGGTTACGAGTACACTGGACAGGACTCGTTGGGAACTGTTGGTTGGTAATATACCTATCGTCAGTTATCAGTTCCCAGGTGACATGAGTACAGCTTAGTCCGCTGACTTGACACTGTCACTTCGCCTCGAGTGTGTTCCCACTGCACTTTGATTACTACCCTACCACGGCTCAAAGGAGCTGTGCAAACAGGTAGTTTTTGGGTGCAGTCCCGAAGCACTTGGAGGCAGTGACGGTTAGACAGGATTCGTCTCTCCCGGTATTGGGGGTTGACATCGCGCTGTGTCCAGGAGAGCCATTACACGAGTAGTCCCTGGCCAGGGCAAGCGAGATATACTGGTAGGTTTCCAGTGTTATCTCAGGGTGTTCTGGGCTACACTCCGACACGACTTGTACCGCTATTAGGGGACTGACATTCACCGCCCCCCTAGGCCCGCCATGCGATGTATCAGACGAACAGACCGGACTGTACGGAGACTGTCACATACAGGCTCAGTAGGAGTGCAGATGGGGTTCACCTCGTCGGTCTTCTTATCGACATCTACCTGGGGACCGTTACATACAGCTAGTGCCGCTTGCGGTCTGTGGTTAAACCCACTGCCAGCGTAGTGTCGAGTCTTTAGAGTCCCACACAGAGAGCTATTCGCCTTTAGGCAAAACGAGTAGAGGTCGCATGGTTTTGCGACAGGGTTCGTTCGCATCCGCGCACTTGTGCACGTTTGCTGTCCGGACAGTCTATACTAGCGGGCTTTGGTTTAAGCCGGATCCTAGTATATGATTTGAGATTGGTTTTTCTCATTGTGTTCGTGTTCCTCGGATCACGAATGCGGGTGCGTATGCACAATTGCTTGAGATTGGGGGAGAGGACCTTGTTTAGGGTTAATGGCTTTTGTCTTTTTATTAACCCTAATATTTATGTGTGTGTTATTGTTAATTAGTAATTAGTTTAATAATTATCCATGGTTGTGGTTGTTGACCTTTTGACTTCTTTGACTTGTTGACCAAGGTTGACACTTTGACCATCATAATTTCTTTTGGAAGATGCTTTTTGATCTTTGCAATTTGAAATGATAATGGTCATGTCATGATTTACCATGATAATTATCTAGCTAATTATTCAATTAAAAATTATACACACATATTAGTGAGAAAGGCTCACAAATAATTCATTCTCTCATTCTATTTCTCTCTCTTGCTCATCCTCTCCCTCAAGCTCTCTCCCTCTCATGTGTTGAGAAACAAAAAGCTTGAGAAAAACCCTCTCTTGATCTTTTCTACTCACTTCTAGGGTTCAAGTCTTAGCATTTCTTGCACTCTAGTTACTCCTAGCTTGGAGTTGAAGCTAAAGGTGGTGGCTTTCGGGTGGATCCTTCTTTGACGGGAGAAGACAAACAAGGTGACCCTTTTCTACCATACCTAGGAGCAAGGAGAGAAGGACTAAAGACCAAAGGTATAACCTTTCTTCACTTAGCTACTTTGTAGTTAGGGTTAGCTAGTTTATGTTTAGCAAAGATCCTCACAAGCATAGTCCATGTTGCCTAAGTCATTAAAAATCCGATTTTTATTATGTTTTCCGCCTCCCCGTAAGCACCGGGGTGGGCAACACGGACTTACAGTGGTATCAGAGCCTAACTAAACTCAAACTAGCTAAGTAGTTAAGTGTAACGAAGTTTCGAAACCGAAAAACCCTAAAACCAAACTTTTTCAAAATCCAACTTTCTGTTGAAATTTTTTCTGCTCAAAATAGAAAACTGTATACTTGTAAAATTGTCTCAGGGTTTTGTGTGAAACACCACCAAATACGAACCAGAGAGGAGCTAAGAGGACCGCGCTTCCGCGGCATAAGGAAGCTATTGCCGCGGAAGCGCGGCCGTCTTGTCAACTCTCTGTATCGTTTTTGCTGCAGTTTGTTTCTGAGTTGGTTTTAGGATTTTTAGGATATGTTATATGTGCCCAGATTTTCCAGAACTAAAATTTACCTTTGGGGGCCTATAAATCCGTATTTTTCGGAACTTCACTACACTTTACCTATATCGGTTATATCTGTGATGCTTGTATGTATTGAACGTCGGCTAATCGCTATAAGTCGATTAGTCGGGGTTATACATCTCTGTGATCTGTGATTGTTGGTTTGTGGATATGAATGGATTGGATTGTCGCGGGTGAATAGCCGGGTTGGATGTGAGATGAGTGTTATTTTCTTTCATTCATTTGTAACATGTAAATTGATGTAATAATATTCTTTGTATGACCGCACAACCGGGTCGGGGTTGTAGCCGTCATTGTATAATTCTTTTTACTGTTTTTGCTCCTAGGATAGACCCATGGAGGGGGTGCACAAACTACCGGGTATCTCGAAGTGCTGAGTGGCCTACTCACGGTGGTGAGGGAGGTTGCTTCGCTTCGGGTGCTTGGCGGGTAGTTTGCCGCACCCGTAGGGGTCTTGGGTGGGGTATTGGCTATTCACCGCGACCGTGTAATCCGCTTTGCGTTGCAGGCTCGAACGCATTGTGGATTCCTAGTATATCCAATGTATTCATCTGTGATCTGTAATGTCTATCATTGCTATATATTTATATATAATAACTATTTAGGCGTTGCTTATGTTTTACAGCCGCGCTAGCCCAGCCCCCGCTCTGTCGTTAGTTAAGTAACCTAACGGGTGATGACGGGGCCCCGTGGCGAATGCGAATGGCATAAGCGTACGTCATATTTTGGTTGTTTTCTGCAATGGTAGGATTAAATGATGGGACGCATTAAAAGAACTAATGCAAGAAATAAACCAAGTAAAAGTCGATTGGAACACTTTGAAAACCACTCGGTTCTTTTTCAAAAACTAAACTTTTAAACGCGGAGCTTGAACCACTCCTTTTAAAAGCTATCTCGTTCCATCGATTATATCAAGTTCACTACGTTCACGGTTTCGCCAAAACCATCCGTAGCCCTCCATCATTTCGGTTAAATATTCGGTAGTATTCAAGCTATGTATTTTGACCTCACGCCAAGGCATAGTGATTGGTAGCTGCCGGATATTTATCCGTTGCATAGATAGAATGCGTTGATTTGAGACAGTCGTACTGCCGTTTTGGCCTACGTCAAGGGTAGGTACGGGTGGGTTCAAATTAACCAGGATAATGATGGGAAGAACTTGACATGTGACTTATGACATTTTGACCTCACGCCAAGGTCATAAGAGCATGGGGCAAAAATCCACATCGGGAGTTTCATAAGTACTGAAACTTGCTAGTGCTGCATACCATTTGGAGTGTGATGATTCTGGTAGGATTCCTTCGGTTTTATCACGCGATGATATTTGGATCCCGATCCTACTGTGAGTATATGCTACTCCTCGGGAAAACTCTCACTTAACGATCAATGCTATAAACCTAGTAGGTGCCTAGAAAGGTGTTAGCGGGGCTACGCCCACAGGGAAAAGAGGTTACTTAATTAAGGAACTTCGCGAAAGCGTTGGAAAACCTCCCTCGAAGTACCGACACTGGCCTGGCTGAACGGTTAAGCAAGTATTGTACGGTGAGAATGATCCCGGCTAATCCTTTTCTTTACGGTTTGAGAAGGGATTCGAGAGACAGTGGGAGCCATCCAGTTTAGACAAACTAAAAACCACTCTAAACTTGCAAGAGCATCATGCTAAAGTGTTTCTTTTCTCTCTCCTAATTGCAGCGACCATTCAAGATGACCGGACTTAAGTTACTATTAGATAAAAACATATTGACAGGGCCAAACTACAAAGATTGGCTCAGGAATGTCAAGATGGCTATCACTTATGACAAGCTGGGGTATATACTTACCACCAAAGCTCCCCCCGTCCCAGGTCCCACCTCCAGCGTCGCGGATGTAGAAATCCGTAAGACATGGGAGATAGATTGCGCGAGGGCCAAATGCCTCGTACTAGCCTCGATGGACAATGACCATCAGAGGAGGCACGAGAATATGGACCTAGAGTCCATATTTCTCCATACAAAAGAACTGTATGGAGAGCAGTCTCGTATCGCAAGATACGAAGTGTCGAAGAAGCTCTTTTCGGCAAGGTTGGCCGTCGGATCATCGGTAGCGGACCACGTGCTTAAGATGATCGGCTACATAGAGGAGCTCGCGGACCTTGGGACCACGTTGGAGAATGAACTCTATACTGATCTGATTCTCCAGTCCCTTCCTTCCACTTACGCCCAGTTCATTCTTAACTTCAACATGCAAGGAAAGGAGGTAGAACTTGCCGAGCTTCTGAACATGTTGAGGACTGCTGAGGGCACCCTACAGAAGGGTAGGGAGACATCCACTTTGTTTGTAGGAGGATCTTCCTCTTCTAGGTCCAGGGCGAAAGCCAAGGGCAAGAAGAAGAAAGCCCCCGCCAAACCAAGAGGCGGTGTCGGTAAAGTGGATACGAAGGGAAAAGGTAAAGCAACAAAGGTAGCGGGGAAGCTGGTGGGGAAGGAAGAATGCTTCTATTGTCACAAAAGTGGCCACTGGAAACAAGATTGCAAGGCTTGGAAAGCCAGAACACAGGATTTGAAGCGAGTTGCAGCTTCAGCTTCAGGTGTGTATGTTATTGAAAATTGTCTATCAATAAACTCTACTTCCTGGGTATTGGATACCGGATCAGGATCTCATATCTGTAATTCTTTGCAGGCGTTGAGAAAGCGTAGAGTTTTGAAGGCAGGTGACATGACCCTCAGAGTTGCGAACGGTGCTAGCATGGATGCAGAGGCCGTGGGGGACTATCACCTGGGATTATCAGATGGACACTTTTTGGTTTTGCGTAGTTGTTATTATGTACCAAATGCAACCTGTAATATCATTTCTGTATCTTTATTATCTAAAGAAGGTTATGAATTTGCATTTGTAAGTAATGTAGTGAACATTCACCTTAATCAAGTTTTGATTGGGTCAGGTACATTAAACAACGGTATTTACGTTTTAAACCAACCACAGGTTTTCAATATCCAGAATACACACAAAAGAAAGTCTCCAGAAATTAATAAAACTTTCTTATGGCATTGTAGACTGGGTCACATCAATGAGAGAAGATTGACTAAGTTACATACTGAAGGATATTTGGATCCGTTCGAATATCAATCGTATGCAACTTGTCAATCCTGTCTCAAAGGAAAGATGACAAAGGCTCCGTTTTCTGGACACGGAGAAAGAGCGAGCGAGCTCTTGGGACTAGTACACAGTGACGTGTGCGGTCCAATGTCTACACATGCGCGAAGCGGTTTTTCTTACTTCATAACTTTTACGGATGATTTCTCAAGATTCGGACATGTCTTCTTAATGAAGCATAAATCCGAAGCTTTTGAAAAGTTCCAGGAATATAAGAGTGAAGTAGAGAAACAAACCGGCAAAAGTATCAAGATCCTAAGATCGGATCGAGGAGGAGAATACTTAAGTGCCGAATTCCTGAATTACTTAAAAGAGAATGGAATTCTCTCTCAGCTTACTCCTCCATACACCCCGCAACATAACGGTGTATCGGAGAGACGGAACCGGACCCTATTGGATATGGTACGGTCCATGATGAGTAATGCTGAGTTACCGCGATCTTTCTGGGGATATGCGCTAGAAACAGCTGCATACCTTTTGAACCGTGTTCCCACTAAGACTGTGCCTACCACACCATATGAGTTATGGAGTGGGAAGAAACCCTATCTTCAATACTTGAAGATTTGGGGATGTCCAGCTTATGTCAAAAAGCAGCATGTGGACAAACTCGAGGCACGCTCAGTACTGTGCAAGTTTGTGGGATACCCAAAGAACTCCAGGGGGTATCTTTTCTATTACGCAGAGGAACAAAAAGTCCTTGTTTCTCGCAATGCCCACTTTCTGGAACATCAGTTCATAGAAAAAGAAATAAGTGGGAGCGCAATAGAACTGGAAGAAATTCCAGAACCACAAACTATTACTGAAAGTTTAGTGGAACCAGAAGGTTCAAAAGAACAGGACATTCCTACGCCGCTCCGCAGGAGTAGTAGGCAGTCTCATCCGCCCGAGAGATACTACGGTTTTCTCATTGACGGGGATAGAGAGGACTGCATCCTAGATTGTGATGAGCCTACTAGCTTCCAGCAAGCCATTCAGAGCGTCGACTCGGTAAAATGGCTGGATGCAATGCGGACCGAGATGGAGTCCATGTACACCAACAAAGTATGGACGTTGGACATTGCTCCAGACGGGGTAAAACCCGTAGGATGCAAGTGGATCTTCAAAAGGAAGATTGGTGTAGATGGACAGGTTGAGACCTATAAAGCTAGACTGGTAGCAAAGGGTTTTCGTCAGCGACCTGGTTTGGACTATGACGAAACCTTTTCTCCAGTAGCTATGCTGAAATCCATTCGGATCCTTCTTGCCATCGCTGCTTTCCACGATTATGAGATTTGGCAGATGGACGTAAAGACAGCTTTTCTAAATGGTCATTTAGAGGAGTGTGTCTATATGGACCAGCCAGAGGGTTTCATTCAGGGTGGGAGCAGCGGAAAGGTGTGCAAGTTGCTCAAGTCCATTTATGGACTCAAGCAGGCATCGCGGAGTTGGAACATCTGTTTTGATGAGACGGTCAAAGAATTTGGCTTTATCAAAAATCCAGATGAACCATGCATCTATTGTAGATTTGTAGCGAGAACTGTAGTATTCCTCGTTTTATACGTGGATGACATTCTCTTAATAGGAAATGACATTCCTATGCTACAATCTGTCAAGGGGTTCTTGTCACACAGGTTCTCCATGAAAGACCTGGGTGATGCCTCCTACATTCTGGGTATCCGGATCTACCGTGACAGATCCAAGAGGATATTAGGACTCTCGCAGTCCAGGTACATCGACACCATACTGAAGAGATTCAGTATGGAAGATTCCAAGCGCGGTAATCTACCGGCTTGTCACGGGATCACCCTCTCCAAAGAGATGTCTCCCAAGACTGATTTGGAGAGGGATCGCATGTCTATTATACCCTACGCTTCTGCGGTAGGCTCTATAATGTATGCGATGTTGTGTACCAGACCGGATGTGGCTTATGCACTGAGTGTGGTAAGCAGGTATCAGTCAAACCCAGGGGAGAAACATTGGATAGCAGTAAAGAACATTCTCAAGTACCTGAGAAGGACTAAGGAGATGTTCTTGGTGTATGGCGGAAAAGACCTGCAGGTTGAGGCCTTTGCTGACTCCAGCTTCCAGAGTGACAAGGATGATTCCAAGTCCATGTCGGGTTTTGTCTTTACCCTCAATGGAGGGGCGGTGTGTTGGAAGAGCTCCAAACAGGAAACCGTTGCTGACTCGACTATGGAAGCGGAATACATCGCTGCATCTGATGCCGCAAAAGAAGCTGTCTGGATGAGGAAGTTCTTGAAAGAACTTCAGGTGGTTCCGTCCATTGTTGACCCAATACCTCTGTATTGCGACAACAACGGGGCTATAGCTTTAGCGAAGGAACCCAGGTCCCATCAGAAATCCAGACACATCTTAAGGCGGTATCACCTGATCAGGGAGATCGTGGATCGCCAGGAGATCGAGGTCCGGAGAGTTGCATCAGAGGATAACACAGCAGATCCATTCACCAAGGCCTTGCCCCAGACTCAGTTCGAGCGGCTGATCGAGATGATAGGTCTTCGATACGCCAGTACATGGCCTTAGTGCAAGTGGGAGATTGTTAGTGTATATGCCCTAGAGGCCATTACTGTATCATACTAGCTTGTATATTACTTAATGGAAGCTTGGGATATTCACAGTTGTATATACAATCTTGCTCGAAATGGTAGTATGCTACTTGGTTTGTCTCTGCTTTAATATGTGCATGTGTTTCTTTTAGCATATTGCTGGTATACATATTAGTAGAGCCCTTAGGATCTTTGCTTGATTACCAGCGTTGTGATGGCGCTCGCACTCGTGGGAGCTGGGTAATCTATAAGCACATCCTTATACAGGTCCCTGGTCGTTGGACTATCGAGACAGGGCATCGATACTCCGGAGTAGACTAGCGTATGCGCTTCTCATCCCAGTGTGGGAGACGGTCTGTCCCACAGCCGTTAGTACGTCGTACTTGGGATAGTATGCGGGTGCTCGTTAGGTTACGAGTACACTGGACAGGACTCGTTGGGAACTGTTGGTTGGTAATATACCTATCGTCAGTTATCAGTTCCCAGGTGACATGAGTACAGCTTAGTCCGCTGACTTGACACTGTCACTTCGCCTCGAGTGTGTTCCCACTGCACTTTGATTACTACCCTACCACGGCTCAAAGGAGCTGTGCAAACAGGTAGTTTTTGGGTGCAGTCCCGAAGCACTTGGAGGCAGTGACGGTTAGACAGGATTCGTCTCTCCCGGTATTGGGGGTTGACATCGCGCTGTGTCCAGGAGAGCCATTACACGAGTAGTCCCTGGCCAGGGCAAGCGAGATATACTGGTAGGTTTCCAGTGTTATCTCAGGGTGTTCTGGGCTACACTCCGACACGACTTGTACCGCTATTAGGGGACTGACATTCACCGCCCCCCTAAGCCCGCCATGCGATGTATCAGACGAACAGACCGGACTGTACGGAGACTGTCACATACAGGCTCAGTAGGAGTGCAGATGGGGTTCACCTCGTCGGTCTTCTTATCGACATCTACCTGGGGACCGTTACATACAGCTAGTGCCGCTTGCGGTCTGTGGTTAAACCCACTGCCAGCGTAGTGTCGAGTCTTTAGAGTCCCACACAGAGAGCTATTCGCCTTTAGGCAAAACGAGTAGAGGTCGCATGGTTTTGCGACAGGGTTCGTTCGCATCCGCGCACTTGTGCACGTTTGCTGTCCGGACAGTCTATACTAGCATGCTTTGGTTTAAGCCGGATCCTAGTATATGATTTGAGATTGGTTTTTCTCATTGTGTTCGTGTTCCTCGGATCACGAATGCGGGTGCGTATGCACAATTGCTTGAGATTGGGGGAGAGGACCTTGTTTAGGGTTAATGGCTTTTGTCTTTTTATTAACCCTAATATTTATGTGTGTGTTATTGTTAATTAGTAATTAGTTTAATAATTATCCATGGTTGTGGTTGTTGACCTTTTGACTTCTTTGACTTGTTGACCAAGGTTGACACTTTGACCATCATAATTTCTTTTGGAAGATGCTTTTTGATCTTTGCAATTTGAAATGATAATGGTCATGTCATGATTTACCATGATAATTATCTAGCTAATTATTCAATTAAAAATTATACACACATATTAGTGAGAAAGGCTCACAAATAATTCATTCTCTCATTCTATTTCTCTCTCTTGCTCATCCTCTCCCTCAAGCTCTCTCCCTCTCATGTGTTGAGAAACAAAAAGCTTGAGAAAAACCCTCTCTTGATCTTTTCTACTCACTTCTAGGGTTCAAGTCTTAGCATTTCTTGCACTCTAGTTACTCCTAGCTTGGAGTTGAAGCTAAAGGTGGTGGCTTTCGGGTGGATCCTTCTTTGACGGGAGAAGACAAACAAGGTGACCCTTTTCTACCATACCTAGGAGCAAGGAGAGAAGGACTAAAGACCAAAGGTATAACCTTTCTTCACTTAGCTACTTTGTAGTTAGGGTTAGCTAGTTTATGTTTAGCAAAGATCCTCACAAGCATAGTCCATGTTGCCTAAGTCATTAAAAATCCGATTTTTATTATGTTTTCCGCCTCCCCGTAAGCACCGGGGTGGGCAACACGGACTTACACATGCTACCTCTCCCGGTACTTTCGGGCATGCGGAATTTGGTGAAAAACAATTTTCTAGAGGTGGTAACATGGACTCAAAACCGGATCTTTGTTAAACATCTAACTAACAACCTAACTAGGAGTTGTTAACTACTCGGTTAGGGGGTTATACCTTACTTTCTTGAACTCCTTCGTCTTCAAGTCTCGATGGTTGTCCGGATCGGCTTCACCTCGTCGTCTCCTTGCGCCGAAGATGGATCCACCTCGAAAGCTTCTACCTTTGGCTTCTTCTTCGGTCTTTGAAGAAACTAGTTCACTTGATTTGCTAAACCTTGTGAACTAGAGTGAGTAGAGAAGAGTGTGTTTGGGATTTTACTCTATGGTTCTTGTTTCTCAACACATGAGACAAGTGAACCATAGACTAAGTGAGGGAGAGCAAGAGGAAGGAGATGAGAGCTCAAGAACAAGAGAGAGAATGAAAAATGATAGAATGAGAGAAGACTTTCTCACTTTGCTCTCATAATCCATAACCATCATAACACATCATAGCAATCAAGTATTATGTGATGGTTTAAGCAACAATAGCCATATCATTTCATGCACTCATTTTGCACAAGAGAACAAGCAAGCAAAAGTCTTTGCCATGAAATGATAGCTATTATTATCATGATGGTCAACTAGTCAAACCTAGTCAACCGGTCAACAAAGTCAACAAGTCAACAAAGTCAACCCCTCAACAACCATGTCACCATAATACTTAATTAATATAATTGTTAATCATATCATATTCTCATTAGGGTTGAGCAAAAAGTCAATAGTCAACGGTCAACGGTCAACAACCCTAATGAGAATCCTCTGCCTCTGTCTCTCCGTCAACTGTACATACACACCCGCATCCGCGTTCCGAGGAACACGAATACACACTGGATAAAACCAATCCCAAAACGTATACTAGGATCTGGCTTAAACCAAAGCCCGCTAGTGTTAACTGTCCGGACACTGTACGTGCATAAGTGCACGGATGTGACCGAACCCTGTCGCAAAACCATGCGACCTCTACTCTTTTGCCTAAAGGCGAATAGCTTTCTGTGTGGGGCTCTAAAGACTCGACACTACGCTGGCAGTGGGTTTAACCACAGACCGCAAGCGGCACTAGCTGTGCGTAACGGTCCCCAGGTAGATGTGTCACGACCCGCAGGGTACGGAACGTGACTGGCACTTAAGTTTACGAAACGTCTCAAGACGTCCGTAAAATAAGTAAGCCAAAGCCCAGAAAACCAAAACCACAAAGCAGAAGAGTGAAGAAAACCCAATCAATTGAAAGCGAGTTTATCAAATAAGTCATATAAAACCCTTTTTAAAAACAATATCAATTTTTCCGAAAATTTCGGCAGAGTCTCCTTTGTAAATACTGGCCCCCAAAATGGGTACAACAAGAATATAAATGAATCCAACAAATATGGCATCCCCAAGCGGGAGCTAGCTCTTCGCCACAGGGCGGTCACAAATCCCACGCAATGTAAAGCAACAACATGCGAAATAATCATAATGAAGCATAAGAAAAACAGTATGTCGACTCAAGTGAGCTCGACCCCAAAATACAGTATAAATGTCCACAAACCTCACAGTCTCATCTCTAGGTCAATATACAACAATACTGGTAGATACAGTAGATGGAGTACTCTAGATACAAAGAATATACAAGGTGGTGCAAAAATAATAATATAACCCACCTAAGAGCAAAACCTCGAGTCCAGGCAAAAGAAGCAAGTGCGCCCGCCGCTACTGTACTGACGGAGCGGACCTGAAAAAGGCTATGGCACAACGAGGGTGAGTTGCCAACTCGTGAGTAATAAATAACATCTACACAGGCTATCGTATGCATGCACACAAGCATCCTAGCATCTAAATACTGGTAAGGCAGGACATAATGGCAAGTATGTATGCAATATGAATATACTAGCAGGTATGAATGCAATGCGAGTCAACTCGTGATCTGAATGGGTAAGTATAAGAAATCATGTTTTTCCCTTTAAGAATCTCTTTTGAAATACCAGCACAATACCAATAGAATCAACAAGAACCTGTGTCCAGCAACGACACCTCAAAACTATCACAAATCTCATATATCCATGTCATAGTATCTCTGGCCTCAGCCATCCAGCTGACCCAGCTCAATATCAAACTCTCATCATCTCGTGGCCACGGTCAGTATCCTCTGGATATCCGCCGTGCCAAACAGTCACCGGTAGGTAATCCGTCCCCTGCCAGGCTCAACGTCAACACCACATTCATCTTGCCCCGGGGTACCATACCGGGCCCACCATGTACCCGTGACGGTTCCTCCACTCCTCGACACGGATCTCGAAAACCACAGCAAACTCATGGTGGACGACACTTTACATCACTAGAAAACCGCAATTACATATTTTAAAAACATAATAAGTTTAGAAATTTTGCGGCTTTCCCCCGAAATCCAGAAATATCATAAAATCTCAAGAAATCCTCATAAGTGCATATATCAATGGTGATGAATGGATATGATATCAATAATTAAGCTACGATGTATGATTAATAGACTAGGCATGAACAAATAATATGATGAGGTACATGCATATGAATGGCAATCCTACGATTTCATTTTAAGGAATTAAAGGCAATAGCACAGGTTTAAGCATCAATTAGTAAAAGGTTTCAAATTATAGGTTATCTAGTGTGGTGGCATGGCAATTACCAGGGCGTGTGTGTAAGCATGAATAGTGCTCGTGCTGCATATAAAAACCCTGGCAATGGTGCAGGTATCCTATAAAATGGGTTCGCATATGTATGTCAATATAAGGCATGGATGCAGCAAATAATCATATAAGTATTACACCCCTAATTACTAACATCACTAAGAATCTTTTAAGTTACTAAAACTATCGGGCGGCTTGCGCCATCCAATGATAGTCCCCCGTAGATGTTACATCTACTCACCGGAATCCCTAGCTAGCTGTGTCCAATCACCGCTTTCCCCTTTCGTGCTGCGTCTGACGTCTCCGCGACCGAACCTGGAATTTACGTCAATACAAACATAAGGTTACAAATCAAGAACGATGCAATTCCCTAACGAAAATACCAACGTTCACTAGCTAGGTACAACGTGCACGAGGTGCGCGGAACACACGTGAAAATCGCAAAAACTGCAAAAATCGCCGATTTGGTCGCCCGGCAAAACTAAAACCCGACTACTCAAAAATCCGCACTCACGCATCCTAAATGTCATAGGATAAGCCAATACAATCATCAAGATATCAAAACTAATTTATCACATACTTTTATCACAAAACTAGTAAGCACAAACATTCTAAAAAAACGACGCAACATCGCCGTTATGCGATAAAGTGCTCACAATCCAACACAACATCCAACTAACCCACTAGATAGCCATTACATTAGTTTTAAACCATTAGCAATGCTTAAAAACCTAATTTCCATAAACAAAACCTTTCTTAATTTTCATCATTAGCAATTTCAATCCAAAACTAAACATGACAATACCAAATTAGCACTAATTTGAATCCCACACAAATAAAGTAACCTCATTAACTTAGATTAGCAAACAACTAGATAGCAAAATAGATTTAATTAACTAAATAATGGTTTCTAAAAACCCTAGTTTAATTTCAACCATGAACTTTTTAAAAAAAATCTAGAATGAAACTAACACTAAATTTAACACTAAACAAATTCCAAGGTTCTAGTTTAGCACACTTAAGCTATAATTTAACCATTTGATTAGAAATTATACCTCAAAATATCAATCCTAAGATTGCCCAAGCCTCCCAAGACACCTCCTTTCACCTCGATTTGAACCAAATTAGGTTGGAGAAGAGATGGAATATGGTTTTACTTTGAAATTGTGAAGAAATTTGTTGATTTTGTTGATTTTTGAGATGAATTTGAGAACAAAAGAGAGAGGAAAAATGAAGGGGGGAGCTGCTGGTTTCTGGCCAGAAATGAGGGAGAGGGGAGTGGTGTGGGGTGTGGGAAAAGTCTAGGTCAACTCCTACCAACCCACAAAAGACCATACCCAATTAACAATTCAAAAACCTTTAAAAAAAAACCTCATTTCCACACAATATACAAAGTCAAAGGAGCATGGAATTTTTTTCCCCATAAGCTGCTGGAAATGGCCGGCCTAGAGGTGAGGAATGAGTGAGAGAGAGTGCACAAAAAAAATTTATGCAAAAAGACCCCCTACAAGTCCAAAATTGCAAGTTTAAGCTTAAATTCTATAAATTTCGTTTTCTATAATAAAAATTAGTTAAAAATCAAAAAAAAATACTAAAAATTTATGTTACAACTAGATTTTAATTAACATAATTTTAAAGATTAAAATTAGCCCAAAAAATTTGTATTTATCGCTAATTTAATGTATTTTCTTACCGGCTTAAAATAATATAAAAAAATTGAAAAATTAGGGAAAATTTTTAAACGACCAGAATTTCATAAGTAACTCATTAGCTACTAAAAACAAGAAATTACCTATCCATTTTAGGTATAATTAGTCCTAAACTGCAAAATAACAAAAAAGACGGTTTTCGGAAAAATACCGAATTTTCACCGATTTTCAGGAAAACACCAAAACGACTTTTCAAGGCGTTACAATCTTCGCCACTTAAAGAAATTCGGTCCCCGAATTTAAAAATAACTACGCGTACCTTCAAAGAGATGGGGATATTTCTTCCTCATCTCGCCCTCGGTCTCCCAGGTGACCTCCTCGCTGCTCGGGCTACGCCAAAGGACCTTGACGGTTGGTATAATCTTCGATCTCAACTTCTTCACCTGCCGATCCAGGATGGCCACCGGCTGCTCTGCAAACGAAAGGTCGCGCTCTAGCTGGACTGTCGGGTGCTGAATTGCATGCGAAGGGTCGTGAAGGTACTTGCGGAGCATCGAAACATGGAAGACGGGGTGAACATCGGGAAAGCTGGGTGGAAGGGCCAAACGATATGCAACTGCGCCGACACGCTCGAGGATCTCGAAGGGACCTACGAATCTAGGGCTAAGCTTCCCCTTTTGCCCAAAACGCATCACGCCCTTCATCGGAGAGACTTTCAGAAAAACATGGTCGCCAACTGCGAACTCTAATCTGCAACGGCGCCTGTCTGCATAGGATTTCTGCCTGCTCTGAGCCGCTCTCATCCGATCTCGGATCAACTGTATCTTCGCTGTCGTCTGCTCAACAAGCTGCGGCCCCAAAATGCTGCTCTCGCTGAGCTCTGTCCAACAGATGGGCGATCTGCATCTCCTCCCATACAATGCCTCGAAAGGTGCCATCTGAATAGTATCCTGGAAGCTGTTGTTGTAGGAGAACTCCACTAGAGGTAAATGACGATCCCAGCTACCACCAAAGTCTAAAATGCATGCTCGGAGCATGTCCTCAAGAGTCTGAATGGTCCGCTCTGACTGTCCGTCGGTCTGCGGATGAAATGCTGTGCTGAAGCTCAAACGAGTGCCCAAAGCCTCCTGAAGTCTCTGCCAAAGTCGGCTGGTGAACTGGGTTCCTCGATCTGACACGATACAAGTCGGTACGCCATGTAGTCGCACGATCTCGTCAATGTAGAGCTGAGCATACTGAGCGAAGCTGAAAGTGGTCTTCACTGGTAGGAAGTGAGCCGCTTTCGTCAATCTATCCACGATCACCCAGATGGAGTCGTACCCTCGACTGGTCCTGGGTAGATCCACAATGAAGTCCATCGAAATCTGCTCCCATTTCCACTCCGGAATGGGTAACGGCTGTAGTTCTCCTGCGGGCCTCTGGTGCTCGGCCTTGACTTGCTGACAAGTCAGGCATCTCGATACAAACTCCGCAATGTCCCTCTTCATCCCGTCCCACCAGTAGGTCTCTCTCATATCATGGTACAGCTTAGTGGAACCGGGGTGGACACTATACACTGATCGGTGTGCCTCCTCAAGAATGTCGCGACGCAATCCATCAGCATCTGGTACGCACAGTCTAGATCCATATCGTAAAATCCCCTGATCGTCAATCACGAACTCGGAAAATCTGCCCTGACCCATCTGTGCCATGATCTCCGAGCAACGGTCGTCACTGCGCTGTGCCTCATATATACGGTCAAGCAACTGTGGGCGTGCACGAACATGCGCGAGCTGTCCCCCTGTCTGAGTGAACTCGAACTCAACTCGGCTGTCGCATAGCATCTGCCAATCTGCTGACGACTGGCTCTGCACTGCGCGCAAAAGGGATAGACTACCCCCGGGCCTCCTACTCAACGCATCTGCCACTACATTCGCCTTGCCTGGGTGATATAAGATCTCGCAGTCGTAGTCTTTCACTAACTCCGTCCAACGACGCTATCTGAGGTTCAGGTCTCGCTGCTGAAATATGTACTTTAAGCTCTTGTGATCGGTGAATATCTGACACGACTCGCCGTATAGGTAATGTCGCCAAATCTTCAGTGCAAAGACCACTGCAGCCATCTCCAAATCGTGAGTGGGGTAGTTCTGTTCATGCTTCTTCAGCTGCCGAGAAGCATATGCGATCACCCGGCCATGCTGCATCAACACGCATCCTAATCCCACTCGCGAAGCATCACAGTAGACCACAAATCCGCCTGATCCCGAAGGCAAAGATAATACCGGCGCCGTAGTCAAACGAGTCCGTAGCTGCTGAAAACTGCGCTCGCACTCCTCCGTCCAGACGAAAGGAACTCCCTTCCGGGTCAAACTGGTCAACGGTGCAGCTATACGGGAGAAGTCCTGAACAAAACGCCTGTAGTAGCCCGCCAGGCCTAGAAAACTACGGATCTCAGTAACCGATGTAGGTCGGGGCCACTGCTGAACAGCCTCAATCTTCTTCGGGTCCACACAAATGCCGTCTCTCGTAACCACGTGACCCAAGAATCCGACGCTGTCCAGCCAGAATGCACACTTGGAGAACTTTGCGAACAGCTGGTGCTCCCTCAGAGTCTGTAACGTAATCTGCAAGTGCTGCTCGTGCTCCTCTCTGCTCCGGGAGTACACCTAGATATCGTCGATAAACACGATGATGAACAAGTCAAGATACGGCCTGAATGTACGGTTCATCAAATCCATGAATGCTGCTGGGGCGTTGGTGAGTCTGAACGACATCACCAAAAACTCATAGTGGCCATAGCGCGTGCGGAAAGCTGTCCTCGGTATATCCTCCTGTCGAACTCGCAGCTGATGGTATCCTGATCGCAAGTCGATCCTCGAAAAATATCCCGCACCCTGAAGCTGGTCGAACAAATCATCAATGCGTAGCAACGGATATCTGTTCCGAACGGTAACTTTGTTCAGTTGGCGGTAGTCGGTACATAAGCGCAAACTTCCATCCTTCTTCTTGACAAACAGGACCGGAGCACCCCACGGAGAAACACTAGGTCGAATAAGCCCCTTATCTAACAATTCCTGCAACTGATCCTTCAGCTCTCGAAGCTCTGCCGGGGCCATCCGATAAGGCGATATAGAAATAGGCTCCGAGCCGGGAATCAAATCGATGCAGAACTCAACATCGCGCTCAGGCGGTAGCCCAGGTAGCTCATCAGGGAAAACATCAGGGAACTCACAAACAACCGGGACCCGGTCCAACGGAACCTCTGCAGCTCGAGTATCACAAATAAACGCTAAGAATCCCTGACATCCCTTCCGCAAGAGCTGACCAGCGCGAAGATACGAAATCAAGCTGGGAAGGGTGACGCTGCGGTCTCCCTGAACAACAAGGACTGGCTCTCCCGGAAAGCTAAATCTAACTGCCTTCTCACGGCAGTCCACCGAAGCATAACAAGTGGCTAGCCAATCCATGCCCAGAAGCACATCAAAGTCCAACATATCGAGGAGAATCAAATCAACTGATGAATCCCTCTCCCCGATACGAACGGAACACATACGAAAAACAAAACGAGCGACAAACGACTCGCCTACCGGAGTACTAACAACAAGCGGATGATCTAACGACGACGACTCACGGCCCAACATCGGTGCAAAGTGTGTAGAGACGTACGAATGTGTGGAACCTGGGTCAAATAATACCCGTGCGTCGAAAGAGCAAACTGGTAAGGTACCTGTCACAACGGCATTGGATGCCTGCGCATCTTGCGGTGTCAAAGCAAATACTCGGGCCTGTCCTCCACCGATAGCGGGCTGACCTCGACCTCGGCCTCTGTCTCCTCGTCCTCTCTGAACAGGACCGCCGCGTCCACGGCCTCTGGGTGCACCTAACTGGCGTGGAGCATCGCCTGTGGTAGGAAGTAGGGCTCTCTGAGGAGGGGGTGGTGATGGTGGTAGGGTCACATGCGGAACTGTCACTGCTCCCTGTCGTCTCGCCGGACAGTCTCTGACAAGATGGTGCAGACTCCCGCACCCAAAACACCCTGGCGACAGCTGCTGTCCCTGGGGATAAGAACCATATAACTGTCCCCGTCCAAATCCTCTGCCAGGCCTATCTCTCGGAAGGAATCTGGCGCGCTGCCTCTGAGACGGTACATCGGTGCGAATCCTCTTCGGCCCAGAAATGGCCGAAGTCTGTGATATGTGTGCCTCCATCCGTAATGTCGTATCCATAGCAGCTGAATAAGTGTCGTAGTGCTGGGCGCCAATGGCAAGATATAGCTGGGCATCGAGTCCCTGTACGAACCTCTTCACCATCTTCTCTTCGGTATCCACCAAATAAGGAGCATATCGGGATAACTGTGTAAACTGGATGTCATACTCAGACACCGTCATCCCAGGTGTCTTGACTAAGGCCTCGAAACTGCGAGCTCTGGCGTCACGAACGCTCTCTGGAAGGAAACGAGCTAGAAAGACCGCTGTAAACTCGGCCCACGTCATAGGCGGTAGAACCTCGGTGCCGGTGAATACTGGAGGTCTCAGCCTCATGAAATCCTGTAGCGAAACCGGGATGGCCACGGTGGTAGTAGTAGGAGCAGGTATCATGGTCGTCTGTGATGTAGTAGGTGCGTCATCCGGCCTCGGTGTACGAAGGGCTGCAACTGGGGATCCTACCATCTGATGTAGCTCCTGCATGCCCCCCATCATCTGTCGCAACTCCTCCATACCAGTCTCGAGCCTATCCATACGGCCTGGGGAAGGTGGATCGGTCTGTCCCTGCGGCATAGGCATACCACCCTGCTCAGTCCTAATCTCGGACGAGCCAGCTCGAATCTCGTCTCGGGCGGCAGCCCTCTGTGCCCTCGTAGCCTTCGGCGGCATAGTGGCTGTTACAGGAAAACGGATACTAAGAACAGTGCAATAGGATCATAGGATACACGGAATTGAAGAAGGAATTTCAAGCAAGTATCCTAAAGTCACTTAGGCGGAGTACCGTATCGCAAGTATGCCGCGGATATACACACGCTACGTTACCCTACTTAAGTCACTTACTCCATCTACCAAGGGTCATCCTACACTCAAAAAGGTAAAACCTAACGCTCTGATACCAACTTTGTCACGACCCGCAGGGTACGGAACGTGACTGGCACTTAAGTTTACGAAACGTCTCAAGACGTCCGTAAAATAAGTAAGCCAAAGCCCAGAAAACCAAAACCACAAAGCAGAAGAGTGAAGAAAACCCAATCAATTGAAAGCGAGTTTATCAAATAAGTCATATAAAACCCTTTTTAAAAACAATATCAATTTTTCCGAAAATTTCGGCAGAGTCTCCTTTGTAAATACTGGCCCCCAAAATGGGTACAACAAGAATATAAATGAATCCAACAAATATGGCATCCACAAGTGGAAGCTAGCACTTCGCCACAGGGCGGTCACAAATCCCACGCAATGTAAAGCAACAACATGCGAAATAATCATAATGAAGCATAAGAAAAACAGCATGTCGACTCAAGTGAGCTCGACCCTAAAATACAGTATAAAAGTCCACAAACCTCACAGTCTCATCTCTAGGTCAATATACAACAATACTGGTAGATACAGTAGATGGAGTAGTCTAGATACAAAGAATATACAAGGTGGTGCAAAAATAATAATATAACCCACCTAAGAGCAAAACCTCGAGTCCAGGCAAAAGAAGCAAGTGCGCCCGCCGCTACTGTACTGACGGAGCGGACCTGAAAAAGGCTATGGCACAACGGGGGTGAGTTGCCAACTCGTGAGTAATAAATAACATCTACACAGGCTATCGTATGCATACACACAAGCATCCTAGCATCTAAATACTGGTAAGGCAGGACATAATGGCAAGTATGTATGCAATATGAATATACTAGCAGGTATGAATGCAATACGAGTCAACTCGTGATCTGAATGGGTAAGTATAAGAAATCATGTTTTTCCCTTTAAGAATCTCTTTTGAAATACCAGCACAATACCAATAGAATCAACAAGAACCTGTGTCCAGCAACGACACCTCAAAACTATCACAAATCTCATATATCCATGTCATAGTATCTCTGGCCTCAGCCATCCGGCTGACCCAGCTCAATATCAAACTCTCATCATCTCGTGGCCACGGTCGGTATCCTCTGGATATCCGCCGTGCCAAACAGTCACCGGTAGGTAATCCGTCCCCTGCCAGGCTCAACGTCAACACCACATTCATCTTGCCCCGGGGTACCATACCGGGCCCACCATGTACCCGTGACGGTTCCTCCACTCCTCGACACGGATCTCGAAAACCACAGCAAACTCATGGTGGACGACACTTTACATCACTAGAAAACCGCAATTACATATTTTAAAAACATAATAAGTTTAGAAATTTTGCGGCTTTCCCCCGAAATCCAGAAATATCATAAAATATCAAGAAATCCTCATAAGTGCATATATCAATGGTGATGAATGGATATGATATCAATAATTAAGCTACGATGTATGATTAATAGACTAGGCATGAACAAATAATATGATGAGGTACATGCACATGAATGGCAATCCTACGATTTCATTTTAAGGAATTAAAGGCAATAGCACAGGTTTAAGCATCAATTAGTAAAAGGTTTCAAATTATAGGTTATCTAGTGTGGTGGCATGGCAATTACCAGGGCGTGTGTGTAAGCATGAATAGTGCTCATGCTGCATATAAAAACCCTGGCAATGGTGCAGGTGTCCTATAAAATGGGTTCGCATATGTATGTCAATATAAGGCATGGATGCAGCAAATAATCATATAAGTATTACACCCCTAATTACTAACATCACTAAGAATCTTTTAAGTAACTAAAACTATCGGGCGGCTTGCGCCATTCAACGATAGTCCCCCGTAGATGTTACATCTACTCACCGGAATCCCTAGCTAGCTGTGTCCAATCACCGCTTTCCCCTTTCGTGCCGCGTCTGACGTCTCCGCGACCGAACCTGGAATTTACATCAATACAAACATAAGGTTACAAATCAAGAAAGACGCAATTCCCTAACGAAAATACCAACGTTCACTAGCTAGGTACAACGTGCACGAGGTGCGCGGAACACACGTGAAAATCGCAAAAACTGCAAAAATCGCCGATTTGGTCGCCCGGCAAAACTAAAACCCGACTACTCAAAAATCCGCACTCACGCATCCTAAATGTCATAGGATAAGCCAATACAATCATCAAGATATCAAAACTAATTTATCACATACTTTTATCACAAAACTAGTAAGCACAAACATTCTAAAAAAAACGACGCAACATCGCCGTTATGCGATAAAGTGCTCACAATCCAACACAACATCCAACTAACCCACTAGATATCCATTACATTAGTTTTAGACCATTAGCAATGCTTAAAAACCTAATTTCCATAAACAAAACCTTTCTTGATTTTCATCATTAGCAATTTCAATCCAAAACTAAACATGACAATACCAAATTAGCACTAATTTGAATCCCACACAAATAAAGTAACCTCATTAACTTAGATTAGCAAACAACTAGATAGCAAAATAGATTTAATTAACTAAATAATGGTTTCTAAAAACCCTAGTTTAATTTCAACCATGAACTTTTTTAAAAAAATCTAGAATGAAACTAACACTAAATTTAACACTAAACAAATTCCAAGGTTCTAGTTTAGCACACTTAAGCTATAATTTAACCATTTGATTAGAAATTATACCTCAAAATATCAATCCTAAGATTGCCCAAGCCTCCCAAGACACCTCCTTTCACCTCGATTTGAACCAAATTAGGTTGGAGAAGAGATGGAATATGGTTTTGCTTTGAAATTGTGAAGAAATTTGTTGATTTTGTTGATTTTTGAGATGAATTTGAGAACAAAAGAGAGAGGAAAAATGAAGGGGGGAGCTGCTGGTTTCTGGCCAGAAATGAGGGAGAGGGGAGTGGTGTGGGGTGTGGGAAAATTCTAGGTCAACTCCTACCAACCCACAAAAGACCATACCCAATTAACAATTCAAAAACCTTAAAAAAAAACCTCATTTCCACACAATATACAAAGTCAAAGGAGCATGGAATTTTTTTCCCCATGAGCTGCTGGAAATGGCCGGCCTAGAGGTGAGGAATGAGTGAGAGAGAGTGCACAAAAAAAAATTTATGCAAAAAGACCCCCTACAAGTCCAAAATTGCAAGTTTAAGCTTAAATTCAATAAATTTCGTTTTCTATAATAAAAATTAGTTAAAAATCAAAATAAAATACTAAAAATTTATGTTACAACTAGATTTTAATTAACATAATTTTAAAGATTAAAATTAGCCTAAAAAATTTGTATTTATCGCTAATTTAATGTATTTTCTTACCGGCTTAAAATAATATAAAAAAATTGAAAAATTACGGAAAATTTTTAAACGACCAGAATTTCATAAGTAACTCATTAGCTACTAAAAACAAGCAATTACCTATCCATTTTAGGTATAATTAGTCCTAAACTGCAAAATAACAAAAAAGACGGTTTTCGGAAAAATACCGAATTTTCACCGATTTTCAGGAAAACACCAAAACGACTTTTCAAGGCGTTACAAGATGCCGAAAAGAAGACTGACGAGGTGAAACCCATCTGAACTCCTACTGAGCCTGAATGTGACAGTCTCCGTACAGTCCGGTCTGTTCGTCAGATACATCGCATGGCGGGCCTAGGGGGGCGGTAAACGTCAGTCCCCTAATAACGGTACAAGTCGTGTCGGAGTGAAGCCCAAAACACCCTGAGATAACACTGGAAGCCTACCAGTATATCTCGATTGCCCTGGCCAGGGACTACTCGTGTAATGGCTCTCCGAGACACAGCGCGATGTCAACCCCCAATACCGGGAGAGACGAATCCTGTCTAACCGTCACTGCCTCCAAGTGCTTCGGGATTGCACCCAACTACCACCTGTTTGCATGACTCCTTTGAGCCGTGGTAGGGTAGTAATCAAAGTACAGTGGGAACACACTCGAGGCGAAGTGACAGTGTCAAGTCAGCGGACTAAGCTGTACTCATGTCACCTGGGAACTGACAACTGACGATAGGTATAATACCAACCGGTCAGTTCCCGACGAGTCCTGTCCAGTGTACTCGTAACCCAACGAGCACCCGCATACTATCTCCAGTACGACGTACTGATGGCTGTGGGACAGACCATCTCCCACTCTGGGATGAGAAGCGCATGCGCTAGTCTACTCTGGAGTATCGATACCTTATCTCGATAGTCCTGCGACTAGGGACCTGCATAAGGATGTGCTTATAGATTACCCAGCCCCCACTAGTGTGACTGCCATCACAACGCTGGTAATCAAGCAAAGATCCTAAGGGCTCTACTAATGTGTATAGGTGATATACTAAAATAAACACAAGTACACATTGAAGTAGAAACAAACCAAGTAGCATACTACTATTTTGAGCAAGATTGTATATACAAGGTGAATATCCCAAGCTTCCATTAAGTAATATACAAACTAGTATGATACAGTAATGGCCTCTAGGGCATATACACTAACAGTATGAGGGTACATGGTGGGGCCCGGTATGGTTCCCCTCGGCAAGAAGATCAATGTATGTTGCCGATTGAGCCTGGAGGCGGGCAAGTACCTACCGGTGACAGTACTGATGACTCGGCGGGGATCATGGAGATACCATTGGGAGTCATGCACGTATGCATACGTCGAAAGGCGAGGGTCAGAGCTAGGCACTCGTGCTTTCGGGACAACGTATGATACGTACCTATCAGGATTTCTGTGTCGATGCTTGGCACATTGTTTTCATGATATTTCTTTTAATACCTTTGTATATATAACAGGGGATTTAGCCGTTGTTATATATACCCTTACACCAATATTAGTGGAATGGGACGCTAATATATGTGTATTGACCCCATCATATTTATTTCTGTATATATATTTATTTAGGATGTTAGAAATTTACTTGAGATTCGACTTGGGATATAGGTGATTCATTGAGATTGGATATTGGATATGAAAGAGATTGTTGATTTGTACATTCGAGATATAGGAGAGCTATTCGATTTTGTACATTGAGGTGATGTGAGACTTATATGATGTGAGAGCCCAGTTTGGGGGCTAATTTGAGGAATTGTGGATTTGAGTGTCTTGATGGATTGTGATCCTGCCACGATGTCAGGTTTCCGTGGAAATGACATATTCCACCCTATACCTCACACTTATCTATTTTATGCACAGTTTCATATATTGGTAGTACCTGTTAGTATACCCTTATGATAGTTGTCTATCTACATTCTCATATCCCTATTGCATGGTTATTGCATACTATTGTCATGTTACTATTGCTTCACATATTGATTGTACCTGCTAGTGTACTTTCCATTATTTTGCATCCACATGACATGTTATTACTGTAATCGCATACCTTAGATTCATGTTGTACATACATTCCTGCGATTACCTGCATATGTTATCTACTATTCACGAGTTGGCAACTCACCCCCGTTGTGCCGCAGGTGTTTCAGGTTGTTTCCCAGAGTAGTCGAGGCAGGCTATTCAGCTATTCAGTTATCATCTTTTGCTACAGATACCGCATCAGCTCACAGTGCTATTTTGCTTAGGTGGGTTTTGGTGGTTATCTGTATTTTGTATTGTACATTCGTTGTATCTTGTACTCTCCATCTACTATTATGTTGTTGACTTAGAGACTTGGTGAGGACGATATTGTATATTATTGTGGATTTGTTGTCTTTTATATACAGCTTTCTCTCTATTGTCTTATTTCTTCGCTACGGCGTCGTATATTTGTGTTGTATTCATCTTGGTTAGTTTTTACAAAAAGGGGGTGTTGCCAAAATTTTAAAGAAAGAAAGTAGAACTTTTAAAGAATTTGGGTTGCGATTTCAAATGTTTCAAAAACTTATATTATCTTTTCCGTATTTTCTTGGTTTAGATTTCTGGGTTTTGGCTTTCTTTTACTGCGTTACGTCTTTAGGCGTTGCGTAGTATTAGGGCCGTCACGGGCCAATTTTGGGTCGTGACACACTGATTCTGAACGAATGTTATTAGATACCGAACCTGATATACAACATCATATCAATCTCCTTATTTACTAAAGAAGGATATAATTTTGTATTGTTGGATAATGTTTTGAACATTTCCTATATCAACAGTTGATCGGTTCAGGCACGTTATCTAAAAGCATATACATTCTAAATCAAACTACAGTTCCTTACATACAGAACACACACGAGAGGAAGAGTTCAGAAATGAACGAATTCTTCTTGAGGCATTGTAGACTAGGTCATATCAATGCGACCCGACTAGCTAAGTTACATTTAGATGCATATTTAAATCAGTTTAAATTTACATCTTATGAAACTTTCCAGTCATGTCACAAAGATAAGATGACCATAGCTCCGTTTACTTGAAACAGAGAAAGAGTTAGTGAACTCTTGGGACTGATACATAGTGATGTATAAAGGTCCTCAGTCTACATATGCCAAGACTGGTTTTTTGTACTTCCTTACATTCACTGATGATCTCTCAAGATTCGGATACATGTTCCTGTTGAAACACATGTCTGAAGCTTTTGAGAAGTTCAAAGAATATAAGTCAGGAGTAGAGAACCAATACAGGTATAAGTATTATGTCCTATGATAAGATCAGGGAGGAGAATACTTGTGCATGGAATTCTTGGACTATTCTAAAGGAGAATGAGATTCTCTCTCAGCATTACTCCTCCGTATACACCACAGCACAACGGTGTATCGGGGTAGAGTAATCACACCCTATATGATATGATGCGCTCTATGATGAGTACTACTAAGTTACCTATTTCCTTTTGGGGGTTGCGCACTTGAGAAGCTGCATACCTATTGAATTAAGTTCGAATCAGATCACTGCCTACCACTCCATATGAGATATGGTATAGGAAGAGCCCATCTCTTAAGTAAGTTAAGATTTGGGGTTGTCCGGCCTATGTCAAAAGCAAAATCCGGACAAGATCGAGGCAAGGTCAGTCCTGTAGAACTGGAAGAAGTTCCAGCTATACAAACTACAGCTGATGATTTGATAGAACCAAAGGATTCGATAGTCCCCAACGAACCTCAGCCTCTCCGCCGATCTGGTAGGGTTCCTCACCTGCCTGAGAGATACTTCGGTTTCTCGATGACAGTGGGAGTGGGGATTGCATCATGAGATGATGACCCAACTAGTTTCGAGCAGGCCATCAAGAGTAGGGACTCTGTAAGAATGGCTGGATGCTTAGCGATCTAAGATGGAATCCATATACACCAACAAAGTATGGACTTTGGATGCTATATCTAAAGGGTTAAATTCCCATCAGGAGAAAGTATATCTTGAGAAGATTACTTGGTGTAGATGGAAAAGTTGAGACTTTCAAAGCTAGACTTGTTAAAGGTTTTCGTCATCGACCAGGCGTGGAAAATGATGAAACCTTTTCCAGTGGCTATGCTTAAGTTCATCCGGATCCTACTTGCCACGGCTACATACTATGACTACGATATCTGGTGGTTGGGTGTCATAATTGCTTTTCTAAATAATGATTTAGAAGAGAACGTCTATAAGAACACAGCCAGAGGGCTTCGTAAACAGTGGGAGCAGCGGAAACATGTGCAAGATATTTTATGTAATAAAGCATGCATCGCGGAGTTGGAACATCTGTTTTGATGTGGTAGTCAAAGAGTTTGACTTCATCAAAATGGTAGATGAACCTTGTATGTACAAAAAGGTAGTAGAGAGTAAGGTGGTCATCCTCGTATTGTACGTGGACAACATACTCTTGATAGGAAAAGAGTTTCCTATGCTACGCTCGGTCAATCTCCTATTATCACATGGATTCTCCATATAGGATCAAAGTGATACCTCCTAAATCCTGGATTTTGGATCTATGAGATAGATCTAAATGGATGTTAGGATTCTCACTAGTTGTAGTAAGATGGTATCAGTTGATCCTGGGGAGAATCACTAGAAAGGTTCCAGGGTGATAAAGACGACTGAATGTCAGTCGCAGGCATTGTCTTTACCCTCAGTGGAGGGACGGTATGTTGGAAGAGTTCCAAGCTAGATACCGTGGCAGACTAGACGATAAAGGATGGTGACATCGCTATCAAAGATACTACCAAAGAGGCAGTTTGGGTGTATATTGGTTCATAAGATGAGCTAGGTTCCTACTACTGTGTGACAATGGAAGTGTGGCTTTGGCCCAGGAACCCTGGTCCCATCAGTGACCCAGACACATTCTGAGGCAGCATCACCTGATCATGGAGATAGTTGATCTCCAGGGTGATCTAGGTTAGGAGAGTAGACTCAGAGGACAACACGGCGGATCCACTCACAAAGGCCTTTTCCCAGAGAGAGACTTTTATGGGATGGTTGAGTATGTAATACTGCAACCACTGCTACAGATGGCCCTAGTGCAAGTGGGAGATTGTTAGTTATATGTATGCCCTAAAGGCCATTACTGTACATGAGATGTATATTGTAGTGGATGCTGGGACATATATAGGTAGGACTTTCTTGCTCGACATGATAGTACGCTATCTGGTTGCTCTTTATCTTAACATGTATACTTACTGTCTCTCTATTACATGTTGATAAAGCCCTTGGGATGTGTGCTCGACTTCCAGGACTATGATGTAGATCATACTAGTGGGGCCTAGGTAGTCAATGAGTACATCCTTCAATGTTCCTAGTCGTGGGAATATCAAGACGGGGCATCGATATTCCAGAGTAGACTAGCGTATATCTTCTCGATCCATGTGATGGGCGATGGATAATCCCATATCCATTGGTGTTTGACATCAGAGACGGTATGCGGGTGCTCAGTGGAGACTGGGTATACTAAACGGACTTGCCGAGAACTCCCAGATGGTATTATACCTCACGTCAGATGGCAGTTCTCTGGTGACACTGGTACAGCTTAGTCTGTTGACCCGAGATCGTCATAGAGTCTTGTGTGTCTCCCACTGTGCTTTGATTTCCACCCTACCACGGCTCTACTGAGTCGTGCAAACAGGTGGTTTTTGGGTACAGTCCCGATTTATATGGAGGCAATGAGCGATAGGAGGGGATTCGTCTCTCCCAGTATTGGGGGTTGATGTTGCGCTATGCTCGACTGGCCATAACTGGAAATCTCTGGCCAGGGTTGCAGTGATTTACTGGTAAGTGTTATCAGTAGTTTCACGCTTGTTGTGGACCTTACATCGGCATGACTTATCAAGCTACTGGGGTCTGACGTTTACCACCCCTAGGCGAGATATGCGACGTATCAGACGAACAGACCGGACTGTGCGGTAAGTGTTACTGGTTGGATTCACAGGAGTGTGAGCGGGCTTGTTCGTTGATCTTCTGATCGCTCAATACCCGGGTGGCCGTTATGTTTAGCAGACCGCTTGCGGCTTGTGGGTGTTTGATATGATCATCACCTACTGCCGGCGTATTGACGAGTCTTTAGAGTCCTAAACAGAGGTTTCCTGGCTCAAGCGAAATGAAATAGGAGCGCATATGAGATATATGCGGGACCGAGAATATGTTGGAGATAGTTCCCTCAGAGTCAATTATTGGATCACAGGCACGTGATTGCAATGATTGAGGGAGGACCTATCCCGGTACGACAGTCTTACTCGAGATGATAGTATGCTATCTGGTTTCCCTTTATCATCGTGTACTGCTTTAGGTGACCTGACAGGTCACTATTGCACGTTGATAGAGCCCCTAGGATTCTTGCTTGACTGCCAGCAGTATGAGGGCGATCATATAAGTGAGAGCTGGAGTCTATAAGCACATCCTTAAAAGGTCCCTAGTCGTGGGAGTTTCGAGACAGGGCATCGATTCTCCAGAGTAGACTAGTGTATACAGTCGAGACCCCGACGAGGGGCGGTGGCCGGTCTCACAAGCCACTGGTGTCTGTTGGTTCACCTAAGATGTATACAGGTGCTCATTGGGTTATGAGTACACCGGACAGGACTCACCGGGAACATGCTAGTTGGTCTTATACCTGACGTCAGATGGCAGTTCCCAGGTGACATGTGTACAGGTTAGTTCATCGACCTGGGGATCGTCATTTGTCTCGTGTGAGTTCCCACTGTGCTTTGATTACTACCCTACCACGGCTCAAAGGAGTCGTGCAAACAGGTTTTAGTTGGGTACAGTCCCGAGCCACATGGAGGCAGTGAGCGGATCTTCGGGGGTTCGTCTCTCCCGGTATTGGGGGTGAGGTCGCGCTGTGTCTAGGAGAGCCATTACACGAAGTCCTTGGCCAAGGCAGGAGATTTACTGGTAGGTATTCCAGTAGTATCTCAGGGTGTTCTGGGCTACACTCCGACACGACTTGTACCGCTTTTGGGGGTCTGACTTTTACCAACCCCCTAGGCCCGACATGCGATGCTCATAGACGAACGGACCGGACTGTACGGATATTGTCACTGTCAGGCTCAGTAGGGTGTCAGGATGAGCTCGCTCATCGACGTCCCTTTTGGTCAATAGCTGGTGGCCCGTTACGTATTGGCTTATACCTCTGACGTGCTAGTGGTTAAATCCACAGCCATAGTATTGACGAGTCTTTAGAGTCCACCACACTTTCAGTTACTCAGCTTTCGGGCGAAACGCTGTAGAGGCCGTATGGAGATATGGCAGGGTCCGATCAGATACGTGCGGTATTGCACGGATCAGGATCGGACGGTTTGTACTAGAGGCCGTATAGTTATACGGCAGGGTTCGAGCAGATTCGTGCGGTATTGCACGGATCAGGATCGGACGAACATTACTAGCCGGCTTTGGTTTAAGCCGGATCCTAGTATAGTACAGTGTAGATTTTGTCTCATTGCATTTGTATCCGGTCGGAATACAGATGCGGGTGTGTATGCACAGTATCGGGGTTTTCCTGTAATTTATTACGGGACCAGTTTTCTGGAGTTGCCAGTTTGCATTCCGTTCCGGCCGGTTTTTCATTGTTCCTTCACGGCCGGACTTTTCGTTGGAGGGGGTTATTTGCAAGTTTGCAAATAACACATTGTGGAGGGGTTTATTGCAAAAGGATTCATTATGATAAGCATCTTTTGTTTTTCATCCATAATGGTGCTTTTATTGTGATATGAAAGGTTATGGGTTTGATGTAAAAATAAGCATGGTGTATGTTTGGATGTGGTCACCTTTTCTTTTCTCCTACACTTATCTCCCTCTTGTATTTGTTTAGCCCTCCACCTTTTCACACAAGAGATCATGGCCGGCCACATTGGGTTCATGATGAGAAAAATTTCCATTTTAGTATGACACAAATTTCTTCACCTCATTCTTCTAGTTTTGGAAAAATGAAAGCACCATTTTTCCATAACCTTATTCCTCCATCATGGCAACCAACCCCAAAGAGACGTATTCTACATTTGTCTACAGCAAATCTTGGGCGCGTCGGCTAGCCAACTTCGTGCCCGAGTTGCCTCGGTATAGAGGCGGGAGCCCGTAAAAGATACAGGCGATGTGGTGCCCTTCCGGCGAGGAGGCGACGATCGGAGTTTCCGCGGGAGATCGGGACGACGACGAGAAGACCGGAGGACTCGGATCACTCGGTATATCTCTACCCCGTCTTGTTAGTTAGCTAGGACAAGTTTAATGGCCCGATCCGGGGTTTAGTGCGCGGTGGTGCCGGTTTGCAAAGTTCGCAAAATTAAAGCTTATCACCGTTTCCGCATTTGGCCGTCGGATTGACGACCGGGGCGCCGCCGTGCACTTACAGAATAATACCAGTATGTGATACTGTGTTCTATTCTCGCGATTTGTATCATCGGACGGTTATATGAGATATAGTCGGGTTACCGAATCAAGTGTTGATTCGATATATTGATACACTTGATATTAGTCGGTTATATGCAATATAACCGGATCATTAAATCAAGTATTGATTTAATGATTTAATGTATAAATATATATTTGATATATTACTTTACATTAACTAGTATTTGTTCACTTAAGATTGATTTTCTCATTTGATGTGCACAAGTTGTATATGTGATATATTTTTGTGCCCTAGTTTGTATCATGATTGATGATACATGCAACTTGGGTGTGTGTTTGGATAACACCATGTCTAGGTTAATGGTTAGGGTTTCATTCTTTTTTATTTATTTTGGTAAAAATAAAATGGTCTTTTTCTTTTGTCTTTGCTAGAAGTTTCATGATACGTCAAGCATCTTTTGACAAAGTCAAAACCATTTTGTTTTTATTCTTTAACCTAACCATTAACTAAACTCTAGTTTATTCTCTACAAAAGTAAATCTCACCCATGGTTGCTAGATGATAGACTTCACTTGAATTTTCTTTTTGAAATAATTCATTTTCTTTTCTTCTTCTTCATCTTCTTCATGAAGTGAAGAAAGCTTGCAAAAAAATTCCAAGTGAAGAAATCAAGTGAGAAATCCAATTTTAAAGTGAACACACTTCCTATTTCTTCATCCTCTACAACTTGCCATGTAGTAGAGTGTGTTATCTTCACAAGTTTCATAACCTAGTGAAGATGGAGCTTGAGTTTGAGTCGCCTCGACGTAGATCATCTTCGGCACCGAAGTCAATAACCTAGCCCGCTCGTTTCTCCGACGAAACCATCGCTAGAGTCCGGGATCCCGATGATCGCAGTGGAGGGATGTCAACACGGAGCTAAAGAAGTGGAGGACCGGATCTACAAAGGTTGTAATCCCTTTCACTTATTAGTAAAGTTGTTTGCTAGCTTTTAGCTTCGCCCATCCTCTAGTTAACGATCTTCATTAGGGTTTCTCGGCACATAAAAATTTGATTTTGGCATGGTTGATGCCTTGTGTAACCTCATGAGTGTGCCTAGGAACCCTACAGAACTTAGACTTTAACAGGGGGTATTAGACCCGAACTTTCGTTACATAGGTTGACCTTGATTGATGGAGTAGGTAACTCAAGTAGAGTGACGTACCGTGCGTATGTTCCGCGGCATACTTACGATACAATACTCCGCTTAAGTAACCTTAGGATGTACATATCTTGAGATCTGTGATTCTCTTCGTTCCCATGATTATACATCCATTTGAGATCCTTGATTCTATTCATTCCTATGATCATACTCTCATTGATTCCGTTCCTTCTTATGATCATGTATCCATTCTGGATCTGTTGATTTCTTTCGTTCCTTTGATCTATCTTCATAGATACACGCTTGAGGTTCCTATCACCATGGTTTAAGCGTAGATTGAGCTGCTGCTAGTGATGCGGTCAGGGCGAGCTCGTCATGGACGAGAACTGGCCATCGTGTTTTCTGGTGACATGGGAACGTGTCGATTTAGTGTTTATGTTGTGACCTCTCGTTTGAGGTGAGTGTTCGGTTTTGCAATGGATGATCGGGCCACTGATAGAGGCTACCTGTTGTGAGAGAACTGTTGATGTACAACCTATCTCAGAGATCATGATGTTGTCTAACGTGGAGACAGATGACCCAGCTATTGCTGAGATTGATGGGATGTCGCTTCCAGAGCTTATGAGCTGAAATCGCTGGAGCTTCCAGGCAGAGATGTGGCAGAAGATAGCTAGTCTATCTTGAGTTGAGTCAAACGACTGAGATGATTCGTCTGATTTTATGCGCCGACGCAGGCTCAGTTGAGTTGAAAATTTCCAGTGTGGAGAATCTTGTTCAGGTCTAGAGTAAATCGATCCAGAGATGACATTGTTCGTTGGATGATCCGATAGGAGATCAGTAGGTTGACCAGCTTCGGATAGAGGACCTCATCCAGATGCGTTGTGAGTTGATCGAGAACGAACGAATATAGAATATTCCTCCGATGATTGGGACGAGTTCCCGAGGACGCGTTCGGCTAGATATCTTCTATAGGGTGATGAAGATACCGAGTTCGTAATTTCAAGTCCGTGTGGGAAACTCCAGATTGACTATAGCCGAGAACAATCGCAGTACGCAGATAGCATGACGTGACGTCGGAGTGGATGATAATAAAGACGAGTGGAATAAGAGGTTCATGCGAGATGTTAACGAGCTGTTGTTACTCCCGTTGAGATTAGAGATCTGATATGTATACAGAGGCATTAGGATACGGCCAGTTCCCGAGGAAATGCTGTGCTGAGAATGCAGATGTCCAGAAAATGAGAAAAGATTATGCAAGAGTACCAGCCTCCGTATAGTTCGGCATAGGCAAGATCGGAAGAGACCTTGAGTAGGTTCCTTCCAGGGCACTGCTTGCAATAAGATTTGCACCGAGGATCAGTTGTGTCACGTGTATTCAAAGGGCCAGAAGCCGACACCAGTGACGTGCTGCTTTACAAGTTGTCATACTAATTAGCCAAGGAATGACCAGAGGAGTGCCAGAGCGGAATCGTTTCTGTTAGTACACCTGACCGGGCCGATGAGCCGATAGATTGCGAAATTGGTAATCCACAGAGAAAACAAGAACCTAGAGACCGAAAACGCCAGACCGTGAGCAGGAGGAAGGAGGATATTCTTGCTCTGCCAGTTTTGGGCGCACCGGCATTTTTTGACATTATAGGAGGGGTACCTCAATGTCATTTGTTGCGATTTGCGTTTGTGATCCGAGTGTCACGCTTATATCGCTTGGATTTGAGTTTTGATGATTGAGTTTCATGATATTGTTTTCATGCACCATGGCTGCACCTACTGGGTATTTATATTTTATGCATAGTTATTGCACTTGATATATGCTTTATACACCGTTGTGTCGGTTTGCGATTTGTGCATATCTATTGCGCTTGATATCGGTTTTGTGCCTTGGCTGCACTTGTTTATGATTTTGTGGATTTCATATGGTTGATTTGATTTTGTGCATGTGGTACGCACTCGATTTGGTTTTTGCACTCGGTATAGCTCGCATGTGCTTGCAGTGCATTGATACGTGTTTTGTGCACGCAGTGCACACGCTTATGATTTTTATACACCTTGGCATGCTCGGTATTGTTTTTGTGAACATTTGAGATACGGATCTGTATTTTGTGCATTTGCTGCACTAGATTTATATTTTATGCATTGGTTGCACCAGATCAGTATTTCGTGCATTGGTTGCAATAGATCTATACTTCGTACATTGGTTTCACCATATTCATCTTTTTGTGCGCGTTTGCACTTGACGTTCGTTTTCGTGCATGCTACTGCACTAGATGATTTATACGGACCTGACACGCTTGGGTTGGATTTTGCGCATATTAGGCGCATGGTGCAGGATTTTGTGCGCACCGGATGCACTTAATTTAGATTTCATTTGTGTATGTTGGATGCACTTGATTTAGATTTCATTCGTGCATGTTGGATGCACTTGATTTAGATTTCATTCGTGCATGAAGGATGCACTTGATTTGGATTTTCGCGCATGTTGGGCGCATTATATGAGATGTGATTTTGTGCACACCGGATGCACTCGATTGGGATTTTCATTCGTGTATGTTAGTTGCACTGGGTTGAGATTTCCGTGCACTATAGATGCACTTGATATTATGTCGTGCACATCCGCTGCACTGGACAGATGCTTTCGTGCGCACCCGTTGCACTTAGTTTTGCTTTTGTGCATATCATAGCACTTTTATTAGATTTGATTTCCGTGCACACCAGACGTACATGATTGTTGGATACGCCTTTCGAGGCTGATTTGCTCTTGAGTACTTTGTTCTCATGATGGGCACTATATTATGTAGTAGCCAAACAGGACTGATCTGAGGACAGTACCTGAGTACTTTGCATGCATTAAAAGTTTAACAAGGGGTTTTCCAAAGGAGCTATAGTCTCGCTATTTCCTACGTGTCCGCGAGCGACACGAACGTTTACAAAGGAAAACCTTTTGGGATATTTTCAAAAGGGCGGAACGTGTATTTGAGCAAAACATATATGAACGTATATTTATTACTTTACAAATGAACGCCCGTCACTTGTGCCATAAGTTACGCATCACACGGTGATTCAGAAAAGATTTTTCATGTGTTTTATTCAGTTTTAGAAGATTTTTCCAAGGATGCGTACTATATGCGTATTATAGTATTCGACTAGTGTATATTGGATTTCAGTAGTGGATTTCGAGATCTGTGTCTCCATTGTAACTCCGATGATTGCGTGACGCTTGACGGAGTTCGATTTTGAGTTTTATACTCATTTCCAGGCGGACACGATGCGCTGTGGTATTTCTGTATCTTCCGTGATTTCGGAGCCCCGTTGATTTGAGCTGATTATTAACATGTTTTAGCATTTTGGGGTTTAATTTAAATTCGGGGACCGAATTTATTTAAGAGGGGAAGATTGTAACATTTCAGAAAATATAAAATATTATTTTTGGAATATAATATTAAAATAATATATTTCGCGAAAACTACTCGATTTGCGAATTTGGGGTTTTCGTAAAATGGTATAAATATATACCAATATTTGTGAAATAATTGGAGATTAAAATGATTTATTCATTTAAAAATATATTTATTAAATTTGGCATTTTTATAATTAATTATATGCAGCTTTAAAATTAAACTTGATTAGTGTACTACTAATCACGATTAGGCCAAATCCGCCTTTTTAATTAATCATGGTTAGTACACCATGACATGTTGCATTTTTATTATATGTTGTTTCATTTATGGTTGTTTTATTGGTATTATGTGAGAAAAGAAAATGAGACACTTATTGGAGAGAAAGAGGGAACACACTCTTGTGAGAGGGTGAGATTAAGAGAAAGGGTGAGCATAAGAGAGAGGATAAGAGAGAGAGAGAGAGAGAGAGTGGGCGGCCCTCATTTTCCTCCACCATTGATTTTCTTCAACTCCTTCATCCTCATACTCCCTCCACCTCCACCTCCATGTATCTGTTAGTGTATATGTCCTAGGGGCCATTATTGTATCATACTAGCTTGTATATTACTTAATGGAAGCTTGGGATATTCACAGTTATATTAACAGTCTTGCTAAACATGGTAGTATGCTACTTGGTTTATATCTATCTTAATATGTGTATATGTTAGCATATCGCGAATACATATTGATAGAGCCCTTAGGATCTTGCTTGACTACCAGCGTTATGATGGCAGTCACACTAGCGGGGGCTGGGTAGTCTACAAACACATCCTTTTTTCAGGTCCCCAGTCGTAGGATTATCGAGACAGGGCATCGATACTCCGGAGTAGACTAGTGTGTACGCTTCTCATCCCAGCAGGGAAAATGGTCTGTCCCACAACCATTAGTACGGTGTACTGGAGATAGTATACAGGTGCTCATTGGGTTACGGGTACACCGGACAGGACTCGCAGGGAACTGTTGGTTGGTTTTATACCCATCGTCAGTTAACAGTTCCCAGGTGACATGAGTACAGCATAGTCCGCAGACTTGACACTGCTGCTTCGTCTCGAGTGTGTTCCCACTATTCTTAGATTGCTACCCTACCACGGCTCAAAGGATTCATGCAAACAGGTAGCAGTTGGGCGCAGTCCCGAAGCACTTGGAGGCAGTGGCAGTTAGAAAGGATTCGTCTCTCCCGATATTGGGAGTTGATATCGTGCTGTGTTTGGAGAGCCATTACGCAAAGTGCCTGGCCAGAGCAAACGAGATTTACTGGTAGGATTTCCAGTAGCTTCTCAAGGTGTAATGGGCTTCACTACGACACGACTTATACCTCTTTTAGGGGACTGACGCTTGCCGTCCCCCTAGGCCTGATATGCGATAGTCTTAGACGAACAGACCGGACTGTACGAAGATTGTCACATCAGGCTCAGTAGGAGTTCGGATGGGTTTCCTCATCGGCCTTCTTATCGACATCTACCTGGGGACCGTTACGTACAGCTAATGCCGCTTGCGGTCTGTGGTTAAACCCACTGCCAGCGTAGTATCGAGTCTTTAGAGTCCCACACAGAGAGTTTCCCTGCTTCAGGCGAAACGATATAGAGGTCGTATGGTTTTACGACAGGGTTCGGACACATACGTGTTTTTATGCACGTACGATGTTCGGACAGTTTTTACTAGCAGGCTTTAGTTTAAGCCAGATTCTAGTATTGGATTATTGGATTTATAAAGTCTCAGTATTTCCATGTTTTCACAGATAGGAGGGGCATTCTCGTAATTTATCGAGAAGTTTCTAGAAGAAAGATGAGGTGGAGAGCTTAGGTGGAATTTGAATTAAATGGATTAGTGACTCATGGTGTGATTCATCCAAATGAGTTAATGAAGCATTTATTGCTTAATGACTCATGAGATGATTCACACATAGTGAGTTAATAAAGCATGGTTGATATTATCATATGTTATTCATTTAATAATTATCATTCTTCATATATTCACAAATGAGATATTATTCATATCATTCTCACCCACACCTTCCTCTCCTCAAGCTCTCTCTCTTCAAAGAACTAACCCTAACATCTCATGTATTGAGATCCAAGGGTTAGCAAGACTAATAGATCCCTAATCCTCTTCTATATCCTCTAGGTTACTTTGATTAGCACTCATAGCCACCTAGTTACCTCAAGTGAGAGGTTAAAGCTTGGAGAAGTAGCTCTCGGGTGGATCTTCTATCACAACGAGGAGGCCGACGAGAAGGTGAACAACAAGGACAAGAAGGACTTGAATCTCTAGGTATAATCATCTATCATAATAGCTAATCACTTCTAGATAGTTGTTAGTTAGGGTTTAGCAAAGATTCGTAAAGTTAGTCGATGTTAGTTTAAACAAAACAGATTGTTTTACCTATTCCGCTTCCCCGCATCGTGTGGGGTGTCTAACGTTGACTTACAGTGGTATCAAAGCCTCGCTAAACCATAACTAACTTGTTAGCAAAGTCATTAGAAATTCGATCGCAAAACGAACCCGAAAAAATATCATTTTCACCAAGTTTCTGCCGATTTTTAAATGGGGTCTAAAAATCTTTCAAGGACCCTTAAAAATATAAGCAGGGAATTTTAAGAATTGTAAAGAAATTTGGGACTGTGACACGACCATAGCACCGCCGATCCAAGCGATCCGCCGCGGATCCGCGGCCGAGTTGACTCCGAGTCAACCCAAATTTGCTCAGTTATTCTTCTGTGTTGATGTTGTGTTTTCTGGGATGATTTGTTTCTGCTCAGGTTTTATGTGCACAGGGAATTATTTGGATTAGATTCATTTGTGTTTGCTTGATCGAAATTCTAAGATGTTTGGCTAACTTGATTATATCTGTGATGTGTTTAATGTGTTCGTAAACCTCCTCTAACTGCTAGTATGTCGGTTAGCAGGGGGTTGCACAATTCTGTAATGGTTTTTACTGGTTTGTGAATGTGGACTTGTTGGATTGTCGTGAATGAATAGCCGGGGATGTGAGACGAGTGTTTCTTTCATTCAAATGTAAATTGTAATTTGTTGTAATATTCTTTTGCGGGGCACATCCGGGTTGAGGTTGTAGCCACCGTTGTATTATTTCATTTACGGTTTTCTGCTCCTAGGATAGACCCAAGATGGGGAGCAGAAACTACCGGGTACTTTGAAGTGTTTAGTGGCCTACTCACGTTGTTGAGAGAGACTGCTTCACTTCGGGTACTTAGCGGGTAGTTTGCCGTACCCGTAGGGGTCTAGGGTGGGGTTTTGGCTATTCATCGCGACTGTGTAATCCGTCTTTCTATGCAGGCTCAAAAGGAATGCGGATTCGTAGAAAATCCAATATGTTCATCTGTGATCTGGAATGCCTATTATTGCGTCTGACGAATGTACAATATCTATATTGCAAGTGCACGGCGGCACCCCGGCCGTCTGAAAGAGGCCAAAATGCGGAAACGATACTTTTCTTTAACTTTTAAAACCGGCACCACCGCGCACTATAAACCCGGATTGGGCCATTAACCTATTCCTAGCTAACTAGAGAAGGGGTAGAGAGATATACCGAGCGATCCGTGTCCTTCGGTCTTCTCGTCGTCGTCCCGATCTTCCCGCGGAATCTCCGGTCTTCATCTCCTCGTCGGAAGGGCACCACATCGCCGGGTTCTTTTACGGGATCCCACCTCTGGACCGAGGCAACTCGGGCACGAAGTTGGCGAGTCGACATGTCCAAGAATGCTGTAGACGGAGTGCAGAATGGTTTGTCTCAAGGGATTTGTGAAGTTGCCATTTTAAATGTGGAGGAGAAGTAGTATACTTTTGGGGATGAACAAAAGGATTTTGCAAGTCAAAAAGAGAACAATTTCCCTCACACCAAATTTTGGACAGCCCTCTTCCCTCTAATGGCCGGCCCCTACCAAGAATGATGGGACAGAGTGAGCAAAAAATAATGCAAGAGAGAGAAAAGAGTGATGATGAGAAGAAATGATCACCGACAAATTCCAACACTCCATCAACCATCATAACTCCAAAAGTCAAGCAATCATGAAGTAAAGAAGTCAAAGGAAGCAAGAACCATCATGAAGCAACTACTTGCAAATAACACCCTCCACAATGCTAATTTGCACATTTGCAAATAAGCCCTCCTCCACCAATTTTCAGCCAAGGAAAGAAACAAACGAAAATGGCCGAAACGGAAAGCAAACTGGCAACTTCAGAAAACTGATCCCGTAATAAATTACAGGAAAACCCCGCGACTATATATACATACCCGCATTTGTATTCCGCCTGAATACAAATGCAATGAGACAAAATCTATACTGTATAATACTAGGATCCGGCTTAAACCAAAACCCGCTAGTATTATCCGTCCGATCATGATCCGTGCAATACCGCACGTATATGATCGAACCCTGCCATATCTCCATACGGCCTCTACAGCGTTTCGCCTGAAACTTGAGAAACGATCTTGTCGGGGACTCTAAAGACTCGTCAATCCCTTGGCTGTGGATTTAACCACTAGCACGTCAGAGGTATTAGCCATACGTAACGGGCTACCAGGTATTGACCAAAAGGGACGTCGATGAGCGAACTCATCCTGACACCCTACTGAGCCTGTCAGTGACAATATCCGTACAGTCCGGTCCGTTCGTTTATGAGCATCGCATAGTGGGCCTAGGGGGTTGGTAAAAGTCAGACCCCCAAAAGCGGTACAAGTCGTGTCGGAGTGTAGCCCAGAACACCCTGAGATACTACTGGAATACATACCAGTAAATCTCCTGCCTTGGCCAAGGACTTTGTGTAATGGCTCTCCTAGACACAGCGCGACCTCACCCGCAATACCGGGAGAGACGAACCCCTGCAGATCCGCTCACTGCCTCCATGTGGCTCGGGACTGTACCCAACTAAAACCTGTTTGCACGTCTCCTTTGAGCATGGTGGGGTAGTAATCAAAGTACAGTGGGAACTCACATGAGACAAATGACGATCTCAGGTCGATGAACTAACCCGTACACATGTCACCAGGAAACTGCTATCTGACGTCTGGTATAAGACCAACTAGCATGTTCCCGGCGAGTCCTGTCCGGTGTACTCATAACCCAATGAGCACATGTATACATCTTAGGTGAACCAACTGACACCAGTGGCTTGTGAGACCGGCCATCGCCCCTCGTCGGGTCTCGACTGTATACACCAGTCTACTCTGGAGTATCAATGCCCCGTCTCGAAAACTCCCACGACTAGGGACCTTTTAAGGATGTGCTTATAAACCCCAGCTCCCACGTATATGATCGCCATCATACTGCTGGCCGTCAAGCAAGAATCCTAAGGGCTCTATCAACACGCAATAGTGACCCGTAAGGTCACATAAAGCAGTACACGATGATAAAGATACACCAGATAGCATACTATCATCTTGAGCAAGACTATTCTAACGGTATGGGTCCTCTCTCAATCATTGCAATCACATGCATGTGATCCAATAATTGACTCTGAGAGCACTATCTCCAACAATCTCCCACTTGCACTCAAGGTTAATTATTGCGATGTCGCATACTCACAGCCCGTGTGATACCGAACACCCAACTCCTCTACTAATCAGTCTCACAAAACCCGTTTGTGAAACTAATGCGTTCAAGGAATAGCCTCAGTGAGTGGATCCGCCCTAATATTTCTTTCTATGTCTCTCTTTATCTCAAGTTCGCGGTGAAAGCCATCTCCCGAAATGAGCAATACCTGTCTTAGAGTATATCTGGATATCTGATGGGACCTAGTTCATAAATGAACTCCAAATCCAAACTTCTCAGACTGTATCGTCAACTGAACTTAATCAGTATCCTGTGCCATGCCTCCCTCAATATCTACTTGGACCACCTGTCCAAAATACTGCCCCTCGTCAGATGGAAAACTATAACTCTGACAGTCACTCTGTCATCCATGTCACCTTGGAAGCCTAGAATGATAATTGTCTCCTAAAAGAGGCTGTTGTTATCATATCCCTAGAACATCCACTTATGTTCTAAAACTGCTTCCAATCGTTTCTCCAGGATTGGATCAATATCAACTTATTGCAACTGCTGCAAAAACATCTGGTGTGGTACTTGACATCTCATGATTGACTCAATCACTTAAGCAAGTGATCTGCCAATCATGCACATCCCTCTCCCCTTTAGTCAGTGAGACACCTTTAGAGAGGGTGACTCCATTACCTGTAGGTACACTACCATGCCAGGAGTCGTCCATTCTAAAGCACCTTTAGAATGATGTCTAAATACCCAGATTGGGATACTACCCAAATCTAGATCTAAAACCATAGATCCAGAAACCAGGATGTTTGATATAAAATCCAATTCCCATGTGGAGAAACCACTGTGTGACAACCAAAGTATAACCGACCGTAGTATAGGAACATCACTTCCTACTCCGTGTATGTCATCCAAATACCAGGACATCACACCCTACTACCTTCTTAACAGATCCATCCCCTATTCTGATGAAGTCAAACCTATGACTGTCACATCAGAAATAGATGATCTATCTCCGCTATATCTGCTTTAGTCTATAAATAGACATAAGCCACCTGTCCACTATGCTTCCTTTGCTCCCACTGACCATGACAACCCTCTGGCAGAGTCATATAGACATACACTTCTAAAGCTAGTTTAGAACGACGCTATACTCATCCTCCTACCGGGTCTCACAGTCTGGAACAACAGCAATGGAAAGTCTGGGTAAACAAGAACCTCCCTGCCACCGTCCTTGAGGCTACCGGAGTACCTCTCGGGTGCCTGAGGTTACCCACCATATCTGCGGAGTGGCCAATGGAATGTCAAACCAGATTGAATCTTTAGGTTCTTATTAAATTTTCAGTAATCGTTTGCGGTTCTGGAATCACTTCCAGTTCTACCATACTCCCACTACTGTTTTCTGAAAAAATCCATTTTTATTAAAATTGTGGCGAGTCAAGAATAATATCACTATTGATCTTCCAGATGGTAGAAAGTCAACCCTCGTCATAGCCCGAGCCGACCCACAAACAGCCATTACAGAAACGTGCCTTGAGCAGTCCGGAGTCTGGTTTTAAGCATAAGCCGGATGACTCCTCGTACCTTAACATTGTTAAGATATGAACTGTTCTATATCCAATATAGAAACAGAGGCACTAATTTAATTGAACCAGATTCAAATCATGCAGCTGTCTCTAGTTCATGTCAACAAAATGGAGAGAGGCCGATCAGCATTACTCAACTTAGAAGTACTTTCAATTACGAGTAACCTGAAAGAGAAGCAAGTTCTCTTAATCATTACTATTAACTGAATACCATACACAAGTATCTACATCTTCGATCACCTTGAAGAATCCCGATACTTGAAACACCTAGTTCTCTACTTTATTCATATACCTATAACTTCTCAAAACTTAGACCTTGCATTTCTACGAAACACTTGTCTAAAGACTAGAGAAGTCATAAGTAAACCGAATATAGTACGAGGACCAACCCCTCTGTCATAATGGACACTGGACAACATACAATACTCTGTATAAGTCCCTTGAGTCTAATAACTCATTCCTTGTATGTCGTAGGTTGAAAACTGTACTATGGTTATGAAGAATTACACCACTGTTTAATGCTCCTTACCTAACCATCCACTGATATAGGTAAATGTCATAGACATAATTTCAAAAAGGTATATCTCACTCTATAAAAATAGACGTACAGATATATCAATTTGAAATTGGTGCATAACAGCGGATATTCAAAACCAAATATTTGTCGTCCGGCAAACAACCCAGGTGACTTCCTCAAATATCACCGATTACAATGAATCCCGATATAATGAGGATGATCACCCAATTCCCAATAACTTACTCCCACTCATCATCTGTAAAACCATACAGATGTGAGAATCAAACCTGGCAAATACATACCCTGAAGCAAGTGTCTAATTAGGAAATCAGTTTTCTTTTAACAGTACACAGCGAAACTGAAACATGTAAACGTTTCGAAGGGGTATCCGGGTATTCCTAGTAATGCCTCTTCCATTATCCAGATTCACAACTGTAACCGTATATTTCTATGCCATCTCCCCAAATCTCTTTATATGTCTTTAGTCATTACCTTCTGCACACCCCTTTAGGCCAAATGGTTTTCTTCCTTCCCTACCGTTTGGCACCAGCCTATGATTTGGAAGAAGACTATCCAATAAGCATAATGGGTGTACTGTCCTAATCCTAGGAGCACTCGCAATGCGAGAGAAGGTGAAGATAAAAGACAACCGAATAAACCTTATTCCTATTTCTCCTGAACCAGAATCCATCCCCGAATTGGAACAAGTTCCTTTCGAGTTCGTATATAACCATACGATGGAGTATCCAAATAACTGTGGATCTTTGTAGTGATACGGAGTGTTCTGGAGAAATACAAAGGTGAAGTGGGAGTGGTAATGAAATACTTGGTTTGGTCGTGAATAGCAGTCGCAATTTACTTTGCCCTCCTTCTAATCCCTTTATTTGTCTTAACTTAATACCTTCTGTACACCATCATTAGGCTAATTGGTTTTCTTCATTCCCTACCGTTCGGCACCAGCCTAAGATTTGGAAGAAGACTATTTAATAGGCGTAACGGGTGTACTGTCTCCTAAACCAAGAAGTACTCGCAACCTGAGAGAAGGTAAAATTAAAAGACAACTGAATAGTCCTATTCATTTTCTCCAGAACCAGAAACCATCCTCGAATAAATTCCTTCGAATTCGTATATAACCATACGATGGTTTTATCCAATGGAAGTGGACGTTCGTAGTAATACGGGGTGTCCTGGAGAAAAGGGTAAAAGTAGGAGTGGCAATGAGGTTTGCAACTCTGACAATCCAAAAACCAGTGTTTAAGAAGGTTCGGTCAACTTGGTCACTGAGTCATAGTCTATGGTCGGGTCATGGTCGCTGCCAAAGAGAGAGAGAAAAGAAACACTCAGTGTGCACTCTAACCTAGACCAGAATGGTCGTCAATTTATCTAATCAGGAAACCTCCCACTGTAACGTCAAATTCTCCTCCAAACCTGAAAGAAGAATTAGTTGGGATCACCCGAGGAGTAAACTAACTCATCAGTGGGAATCGGGATCCAACTATTATCGCATGATAATGTGATGGACTCCACTCACGTTATCACACTCCAGAAGGTATGTGCATATCTGGCAAGTTTCAGTTTCTTTAGAAACTCCCGATGTGATTTTTGCCCCATGCTCTTATGACCTTGACGTAGGCCAACATATCATAAGTCACATGTCAAGTTCTACCCGTCATTGTCCAGGTTAATTTGAACCCACCCGCACATACCCTTGACGTAGGCCAAAATTGAAAGGCTAGCCTAGCACCCTATAAGGGGTTTGGAAGCATCACATGTACCAAATATTGAATTTTCAGGGTGCTAAGTTAACATACAAAGGATCGATCCTAGAAAAATTAGGGTTTCATAAACTATACTTCATCACATGAAAGAAATGCTAGGGTTTTGAGAGTACAACCTTTGTAGCTCCCTACGCTAGACTCCTTGGCTACTTGGAGTTTGGAAAAGCTCCGCTTGAACTCCTCTAGGTCACCGATGATCCACCCGGAGTCCGCTTTGTCCAAGCTAGCAACTTCGCAAGATCAAGAATGAAAAACGAAGCTAACACTCTAAACAAGTGGGCAAGACTTGTGTAGAATGATGTTGTGGTGGCTTTTCTCACTTCAAAATCCTATCTTGATGAATGATTTGCTCTCTAGAAAATTCAAGAGAGCATGAGCTCAAGGTTGAAGAAGATGATGGATATTTTAGAAGAAGATAAGAATAACCCTTAAGAGAAAAAGAAAAACATAAGAATATATATCTTTCTTTCTTCATCTCAAACCATGGTTATCACTTTATGAATATTTAATTTTTCTTTAGTTAAACACAAGAGAAAGATTAAACCATGGTCAAAAGTTAAGTGCAAATGGTTAGGTCACAAGAAGAGTGTAGAAACTTTGACCATGATTTAATCTTATCTCAATTCTTTTGTTTTAGCAAAAATAAAAATAAATATCCATAAAATAAACCATGGTGTGAGTCTTATATATCCACCATTTTCTATGTATAAACAACCATGATACATGATGTATGTATGTGTGCATGCACATCCATTTGTGCATGAATCAACAAGGTATGCATCCATACATCCAAAGATACAAGAAAAGATTTCTAGTGAGAATCTAATGGTTAAATGATAAATCAACACTTGATTTATCAATCTGGCCATATCACATACGACCCTAACCAAAAGCAAGCCTCCCGATCAATATACGGTATCCCATACACGCATTTTAATCGGGTCCATGCGCATATCGCATACGCGCACCACAACGTTTTGCCAGGACTAGGTAACTCTATTGTGGGACTCTAAGACTCGTCAATACGCCGGCAGTGGGTGATGATCATATCAAGTACCCCCAAGCCGCAAGCGGTCAGCTAAACGTAACGGCCACCCGGGTATTGAACGATCAGAAGAGAACAAGCGAACCTGCTACAACTCCCGTCGAGCCAACCGGCAACACTTCCGGTACAGTCCAGTCTCCTCGTCTGATATGTCGCATATCAAGTCTAGGGGTGGTAAACGTCAGACCCCAATAACCGATAAGTCGTGCCGATGTGAGACTCATAACGGGTCGAGAAACTACTGGTAACACTTACCAGCAAATCTCTGAATCAGCCCTGGCCAGGGACTTCCCTGTTACGGCCAATCGAGCACAGCGCAACATCAACCCCCAATACTGGGAGAGACGAAACCCCTCCTATCGCTCATTGCCTCCATGTGACTCGGGACTGTACCCAAAAACCACCATTTTGCACGCCCTCATGGACGTGGTAAGGTGGAAATCAAAGCACAGTGGGAATCACACAAGACTCTATGACGATCTCGGGTCTACAGACTAACATGCACAAGTGTCACCTGAGAACTGCCATCTGACGTGAGGTATAATACCATCTGGGAGTTCTCGGCGAGTCCGTCCAGTGTACCCAGTCTCCACTAAGCACCCGTATACCATCTCTGATGTCAAACACCAATGGATATGGGATCATCCATCGCCCATCTCATGGGTCGAGAAGCGTATACGCTAGTCTACACTGGTATATCGATGCCCCGTCTCGATACACCTACGACTAGGGACCTTGAAGGATGTACTTATGGACTACCATGTCCCCAGTAGTATGATCTGCATCATAGTCCAGGTAGTCAAGTACACATCCTAAGGGCTTTACCAACATGTAACTATAAGACAGTTTAAAGAGACTAGTATACATGTTAAGATAAAGAGCAACTAGATAGCATACTATCATATCGAGCAAGAAAGTCATCTCTATATATGTCCAAGCATCCAATATAATATACATCATCTGTACAATACTGGCCTCTAGGGCATACATACAACTAACAATCTCCCACTTGCACTAGGGCCGGCTACTGTGGTATCGCATACCGAGCATCCCGAAGAGTCTCTCAAACTGTATCTGGGGAATGGCCTTCGTGAGTGGATCCGCCGTGTTGTTCTTCGTGTCAACCCTCCTGACCTCGATCTCCCGGCGATCAACTATCTCCCGGATCAGGTGATACCGCCTCAGAATATGCCTGGATCGCTGATGGGACCTGGGTTCCTTGGCCAAAGCCACCGCTCCATTGTTATCGCAATACAAAGGTATTGGATACTCAATGGTTGGAACCACTCCAAGTTCAGTAATGAACTTCTTGATCCAGACAGCCTCTTTAGCTTGCATCGTTGGCAGCGATGTATTCAGCCTCCATCGTTGAGTCTGCTACGGTTTCCTGCTTGGAACTCTTCCAGCTAACCGCCCCTCCGTAAAGGGTAAAGACAAATCTCGACTGCGACTTAGAGTCGTCCTTATCACTCTGGAAGCTCGAATCGGTAAAGGACTCCACTTGGAGTTCTCCGTTACCATACACCAAGAGCATCTCTTTAGTCCTTCGTAAGCACTTGAGAATGCTCTTCACAGCTGTCCAGTGACTCTCTCCAGGATCAGCTTGATACCTACTCACTACACTTAGTGAGTATGCTACATCGGGTCTGGTACATAGCATCGCGTACATGATAGAGCCTACAGCCGAAGCATAGGGTATCCCTTGCATGCGAGCTCTCTCCAAATCAGTCTTGGAAGACATCTCTTTGGAGAGAGTGACTCCAGAGATCGTGGGCAAGTTCCCACGCTTGGATTCTTCCATACTAAACCTCTTTAGTATGGTGTCAATGTACCTGGATTGGGACAATCCCAATATCCATTTGGATCTATCTCTATAGATCCTAATTCCCAATATGCATGAGGCATCACCAAGATCTTTCATCGAGAATCTTTGTGATAAGAAGAGCTTGACCGATTGCAGCATAGGAATATCATTTCCTATCAAGAGTATGTCGTCCACGTACAATACGAGGAAGACAACCTTACTCTCTGCCACCTTCTTGTAGATACAAGGTTCATCTGGGTTTTTGACGAAATCAAACTCTTTGATAACGACGTCAAAGCAGATGTTCCAACTCCGCGATGCTTGTTTTAATCCATAAATGGATTTAAGCAGCTTGCACACCTTCTCGCTGCTCCCACTGTCTACGAAGCCCTCTGGCCGAGTCATGTACACGCACTCTTCTAAATCACCGTTTAGAAAGGCGGTCTTAACATCCATTTGCCAGATTTCGTAATCATGATATGCAGCTATGGCAAGCATGATCCAGATGGATTTAAGCATAGCCACTGGAGAAAAGGTTTCGTCATAGTCCACACCTGGTCTTTGACGAAAACCCTTTGCAACAAGTCTAGCTTTAAAAGTCTCCACTTTCCCATCTACACCAAGTTTTTTCTTGAAGATCCACTTTCTCCCAATGGGTTTTACCTCTTCAGGAGCAACTTCCAAAGTCCACACTTTGTTGGTGTACATGGATTCCATCTCGAACCGCATTGCATCCAGCCATTTCACTGAGTCCCTACTCGTGATGGCCTGCTCGAAGCTAGTTGGGTCATCATCCTCCATGATGCAATCCTCACTTCCACCGTTAATGAGAAAACCATAGTATCTCTCAGGTGGACGAGAAACCCTGCTAGATCGGTGGAGCGGCTGGGGTTCGTCAGGTACTACTGAATCCTCTGGTTCTACCATGTCTTCTGTTATAGTTTGTGTCGCTGGAACCTCTTCCAGTTCTACCTCAATGCCACTTGTCTGTTTCATAAGAAAACCTTTTTCTGAGAAAGTGGCATGTCGAGAAACAAACACCTTTTGTTCCTCGGGATGGTAGAAGATATACCCTTGTGAATTTTTGGGATATCCTATAAACTTACATAAGATTGATCTTGCCTCGAGTTTGTCCGGATTTTGGCTTTTGACATAGGCTGGACAACCCCATATCTTAATGTAATTAAGATGTGGTCTCTTCCCTTTCCATATCTCATATGGAGTGGTAGGCACTGATTTGGTAGGAAATCTATTCAATAGGTCCATGGCTGTCTCAAGCGCATATCCCCAGAAGGAAATAGGTAACTCAGCTGTACTCATCATTGAACGCACCATATCTAATAAGGTGTGGTTTCTCCGTTCCGATACACCGTTGTGCTGTGGTGTATAAGGAGGAGTGAGCTGAGAGAGAATCCCATTCTCTTTTAGATAATCCAGAAAATCATTGCTCAAGTATTCTCCTCCTCGTTCAGATCGAAGGATCTTAATACTTTTTCCCGTTTGGTTCTCTACTTCGTGCTTATATTCTCTGAATTTCTCAAAAGTTTCAGACTTGTATTTTATCAGGAACACATGTCCGTATCTAGAGAGATCATCAGTGAATGTAATGAAGTAGGAAGAACCGTCCCTGGCATGTGTAGACATGGGACCGCATACATCACTATGTATCAGCCCTAAGAGTTCCGTAACTCTTTCTCCGTGTCCCGTAAACGGAGTTTTGGTCATCTTGCCTTCGAGACATGACTGGCAAGTGTCATAAGATGAAAATTCAAACGGATTTAAATATCCATCCTTATGCAACTTAGCTAGTCGTGTCGCATTGATGTGGCCAAGTCTACAATGCCACAAGAAGGATTCGTTCATTTCTGAACTTTTTCTCTTGTGTGTGTTTTGTATATTGAGGACTGTATTTTGATTTAGAATGAATATGCCATTATGTAGCGAGCCTGATGCAATCAACTTTTGATCTAGGAATATGTTCATAACATTATCCTTTACTACAAAATTATATCCTTCTTTACTTAATAAAGAAACTGATATAATGTTGCACATCATGTTTGGTATATAATAGCATTCATTTAAAATCAGTGTATTACCACTTGGTAATACTAGGTGATACACGCCAACTGCTTTGGCTACAACAATTGCCCCATTCCCTACTTGAACGGAATGATCACCTTTTTCCCAGTTCTCTACCTTTCGGTAGCCCATGTAACATTTTACATATGTGGGATCCTAATCCGGTATCTAATACCGAGGACGTAGGGTGAACTGAGAAACAGTTCTCAATAACTAACACACCTGTAGAAGATGCATCAACATGCATGTTCTTTTGGGCGGCTTGAGAATCTAGATATTCTCCTATTCCCTGTTCAGTCTTATAACTCTTATAAGAAAGAACGGGTCCAACGTTCCCCTGCACAGTACAACATGCGGGTTCGGTTAATACATCCATTTTATTATCTTGATTAGGGTATGACATGGTCGCTACCTGAAGAGAGAGAGAAGAAAACACTTTAGCGTATGCTCTTGCAAGATCAGATTGGTTATTATCTTATCTAATTAGGATGGCTCCCACTGGTTTTTATCAAATCTTCCTTCAAACCCTAAAAGGAAAGATTAGCCGGGATTAATTACACCCTACAACTTCGTCAATCTTTCAGCCAGGCCAGTGTCAGTACTTTGAGGGAGGTTCCCTGTGCTTTCGCACAGACCTAATTAAAGTAAACCTCGTTTTCCCAGAGGCGTAACCCCGTTGACACCTTTCTAGACACCTACTTGATCGGCTAATTGTAATGTGTAAAACTCTCCCAGGAGTAACTCTTACTCGCAGTGGGTATCGGGATACAACTATCTCATAGAAGGTATGCAATCTCGTTGCAAATTTCAACACTTAAAATTCCCGATAGTATTTTTCCCCTAGCGTGCTATGACCTTGACGCGTGCCAAACAACCCATAGTCCGCTAGTCAAGTTCAACCCGTACAATTCGTGATTGAATTAAACCCACCCGTACGACCCTTGACGCATGCCAAACAACGCCGTACGAATACCTTAATCCAATCGCATCTCATGCTACAGATAAGTAATAATCAGCTACCGTACACTACGCCTTGACGCATGCCAAACAACCGTAGCACGAATACTAAATATTATAGATCTGAATTGACGGAAGGCTACGCAGGTTTTTCTGAAGACCATGAGCGTAATGAACTTGGTATCGTTGTAGAATCAAGTGAAGTTTTAAAATGGAGTGATTTTGAAGCTTTTATTAGTTTTGCTAAAGAGGTCACTCCCGGTGAAGGGATCTCGGCTCTTTCCTCATCGAATAAGGTGCGGGATATATCATATATATCACTGTGCAAAGCAAAACTCCAAAAGCAATCAAAAGCAAACCGAGTGTTGTAGCATCTGCCAGTTTCGCTAAAGAGGTCACTCCAGGTGAAGGGATCTCGGCTCTTTCCTCATCGAATAAGGTGCAGGGTATATCATATATACCACTATGCAAAGCAAAACTGTAGCTACCCTTTTTATTTAAGATTTGATTCTACAACATCTTTTAGGTTTCTTTTCTTTCATTAATCATATTAATGAAGTCCCATCATTTAAGTCACCTAAACATCACAGATAAATACGACGTACACTTATGCCATCCGCATTCGCCTCGATGTCCCCTCGTGCACCGTTAGGTTAGGTAACTAACGACAGAGCAGGGCAGGGCTAGTGCGGGTGTAAAACATAAGTAACGCCTATATAATATATCATATATACTGTATACTGTATCCATCAGAACATATCAAATGATCACATCACAGATATCGCAGCAGAAACATAGATATAATGTGGGATATACTAGGACGTCCGTATTTAGTATTTAGCCAAAATAGAAAATACGGATTCCACAGTCGCGATGAATAGCCAAGCCCACACCCTGGACCCCTACGAGAGCGGCAAGCGACCCAACCAATTCTGGAGTTTAGGAAACCCGGTCTCGACTCCTCGAGATGGCCTCCCACTGAACCCCAGAACCCGGTCACCTGTGCTCCCCTCCTTGGGTCCATCCTAATGCGGAAAAGTAAATAATATACAACACAGGTGGCATCGACCTCAACCCGGAAGTGCCCCAAATAAAAGAATATTACATTACATTTAAATTTACATGAATGAAAATATAAAACTCTCATCTCACATAAAACCCCCGGCTATTCAATTGCGACAATCCTGCACATCATATCTCAGCAACACATAATATCATATATCATCAACGTAAGTAAGTATGCATACCCCAATTGTCATTGATGTATAGCAACGAAACCGGCGATATCAACATACTACACTTACGGTCACAGAAAAGAAAGTGTAAAACTGCAATATTTGGAATCCACATTCTCTTTAGACATCGTAAATGCGAAATATCACATACTTCGTATTTCATGTCCAACTATATGAATTCCACATATTGCATCACATTTCAGATAAATAGACGGTATTAAAGTTTTCGAACGATCGATCAAATACCCAAGATTCGATAAAGCTCAACACTTGAGCGGAGTTCAAAATCCCGGAGTGTGACACAGTGGTATCGGTCCAGCCGTAGAAGGGTCAAGCCAACGACTCACATGTGGCACGCCGTACTGCCCCAAACCCTAAGGTTCAAAAGGCAGCTCAAGACGGTCACATAATCGAGTTAAGGTTTGTTGTCTTCTAGAGGGACCACCACAAACAAACTTGCACGTATTTCCGAAAGATTTTAAACCCCGTGAAAAGTGAGCAAATGATAGTCGTTCGAACACTTCAATACTTTCTAGATTTACCCAGAAAAGCCACGAAATCAAAATTCCGATCGAACTGTTGAGTCCAAAACCATCTCCAGAATTTTCAGCACTAAATTCAGATTAAAAATACCCTAAAAAATATACAAGCAGATTCCAGAATTACTGTATAAAAATTATTCATTGATTGATGTGTACGGCCGCGGAACCGCGGCCTAAGCAAGCTTAGGCCGCGTTTCCGCGGCGGAAATTACTGTTCATGAAAAAAGTTTTATACCGTAATTCTTAGTTTTACCTGCTGAACTTTTTACATATTTTTAATTCTGAAAATAACCAGATTTTGAAAAAAGTCCAGAGAGCGCCCAAAAAATCGTATTTTCCGGTTCGATCGGAGTTTTAACTTCGTAAAAATGTCGCCTAAAGTTCTAGGTCGGCTCTGATACCAATGAAAGGTTAGCCTAGCACCCTATGAGGGGTTTGGAAGCATCACATGTACCAAAGATTGAATTTTTAGGGTGCTAAGTTAACATACAAAGGATCGATCCTAGAAAAATTAGGGTTTCATAAACTATACTTCATCACATGAAAGAAATGCTAGGGTTTTAAGAGTACAACCTTTGTAGCTCCCTACGCTAGACTCCTTGGCTACTTGGGGTTTGGAAAAGCTCCGCTTGAACTCCTCTAGGTCACCGATGATCCACCCGGAGTCCGCTTTGTCCAAGCTAGCAACTTCGCAAGATCAAGAATGAAAAACGAAGCTAACACTCTAAACAAGTGGGCAAGACTTGTGTAGAATGATGTTGTGGTGGCTTTTCTCACTTCAAAATCCTATCTTGATGAATGATTTTCTCTCTAGAAAATTCAAGAGAGCATGAGCTCAAGGTTGAAGAAGATGATGGATATTTTAGAAGAAGATAAGAATAACCCTTAAGAGAAAAAGAAAAACATAAGAATATATATCTTTCTTTCTTCATCTCAAACCATGGTTATCTCTTTATGAATATTTAATTTTTCTTTAGTTAAACACAAGAGAAAGATTAAACCATGGTCAAAAGTTAGGTGCAAATGGTTAGGTCACAAGACGAGTGTAGAACTTTGACCATGATTCAATCTTATCTTAATTCTTTTGTTTTAGAAAAAATAAAAATAAATATCCATAAAATAAACCATGGTGTGAGTCTTATATATCCACCACTTTCTATGTATAAACAACCATGATACATGATGTATGTATGTATGTGTGCATGCACATCCATATGTGCATGAATCAACAAGGTATGCATACATGCATCCATACATCCAAAGATACAAGAAAAGATTTCTAGTGAGAATCTAATGGTTAAATGATAAATCAACACTTGATTTATCAATCCGTCCATATCACATAAGACCCTAACCAAAAAAAAGCCTCCCGATCAATATACGGTATCCCATACACGCATTTTAATCGGGTCCATGCGCATATCGCATACGCGCACCACAACGTTTGGCCAGGACTAGGTAACTCCATTGTGGGACTCTAAGACTCCTCAATACGCCGGCAGTGGGTGATGATCATATCAAGTACCCCCAAGCCGCAAGCGGTCAGCTAAACGTAACGGCCACCCGGGTATTGAACGATCATAAGTGAACAAGCGAACATGCTACAACTCCCGTCGAGCCAACCGGCAACACTTCCCGTACAGTCCGGTCTCCTCGTCTGATATGTCGCATATCAAGTCTAGGGGTGGTAAACGTCAGACCCCAATAACCGATAAGTCGTGCCGATGTGAGACTCATAACGGGTCGAGAAACTACTGGTAACACTTACCAACAAATCTCTGAATCAGCCCTAGCCAGGGTCTTCCCTGTTACGGCCAATCGAGCACAGCACAACATCAACCCCCAATACCGGGAGAGAAGAAACCCCTCCTATCGCTCATTGCCTCCATGTGACTCGGGACTGTACCCAAAAACCACCGTTTTGCACGCCCTCATGGACATGGTAAGGTGGAAATCAAAGCACAGTGGGAATCACACAAGACTCTATGACGATCTCGGGTCTACAGACTAACCTGCACAAGTGTCACCTGAGAACTGCCATCTGACGTGATGTATAATACCATCTAGGGGTTCTCGGCGAGTCCGTCCAGTGTACCCAGTCTCCACTGAGCACCCGTATACCATCTCTGATGTCAAACACCAATGGATATGGGATCATCCATCGCCCATCTCATGGGTCGAGAAGCGTATACGCTAGTCTACACTGGTATATCGATGCCCCCTCTCGATACACCTACGACTAGGGACCTTGAAGGATGTACTTATGGACTACCATGTCCCCAGTAGTATAATCTGCATCATAGTCCAGGTAGTCAAGTACACATCCTAAGGGCTTTACCAACATGTAACTATAAGACAGTTTAAAGAGACTAGTATACATGTTAAGATAAAGAGCAACCAGATAGCATACTATCATATCGAGCAAGAAAGTCATCTCTATATATGTCCAAGCATCCAATATAATATACATCATCTGTACAATACTGGCCTCTAGGGCATACATACAACTAACAAAAATAGTAGTACGATTGTCCCAAACTAACGCATCTATCTATCCAACAGATAAATATCCGGTAGCTACCAATCACTATGCCTTGGCGTAGGTCAAAATACATAGCTTGAATACTACCAAACATTTAACTGAAATGACGGAGGGCTACGAATGGTTTTTGGCGAAAAACCTTTAACGTAATGAACTCGATATCGTTGAAGGAATTGGATAGCTTTTATAAAAATATAGTGGCGAAAACCTTTGCTAAAGAGGTCACTCCCGGTGAAGGGATCTCGGCTCTTTCCCCATAGAATGAGGTGCAGGATATTCCAATTGAATACCACGATGCAAAGCAAAAGTAAACGACTATAGTGAAGTTATTGCCCTGACACAAAATTCTGTCCAAGGGGTCACTCCCGGTGAAGGGATCTCGGCCCTTGCCTCGTCGACTGAGGTGCTGGATATTCATAATCGAATACCACTGTGCAAAACAAAAGAGAACGTTCTTGCAATAACAGCTTTTTGAAAATTATTCCAACAACATCAGAATAGGTTTGTTTAGCTTGCATTGATCCGAATCAATGCAGTCCTATCAATTGATCACACCAATAAAGAACGAAAATAATGATGTACGTATATGCCATCCGCATTCGCCACTGGGTCCCATCATCACCCGTTAGGTTATTTAACTAACGACAGAGCGGGGACTGGACTAGCGCGGATGCAAAACATATACAACATCTACTAGTATATATATCAATATATAATATTCGCTCAAGGCGTGATAAAAAAGCAACATCACAGAAATGTAATAAGCATCACAGAACAATACAGATATCTGGGATCCCCGGGTTTCATTGAGCCGCTACTGAAACCCGACGTTTCCCTAGTCGTGTGGATAGCCTGTGCAATGAAATCCTAGACCCCTACGGGCACGGCAAGTTACCCACCAAAACCTGAAGCGAGGCAGCCCCTTTCAGCAACGTGAATGGACCACCCAGCACTTCACGGAATCCGGTAACTTGAGCACCCCTCCTTGGGTCAACCTGTACCCCCTACGAGAGCGGCGAATAGCCCGCCAATTCTAGAGTAAAGCCCCCTCTGTCTCAATGCCATGAGATGCGGGCCCGTTTCCCTCTAGAACCCGTCTATCCGTGCACACCTCATTGGGGTAATCCTAGTACAGAAAGTAAAATTTACATACAACGGGTACATCGACCTCGGCTCGGTCATGCCCCAAAAGAATAATATACAAACAGGAAGTAACGGCAGTCCACATGTCGGACGCTGGCCCCGCAATATCAAATGTATATAATAAACCAAACTGTACTACCATTGCATCCAGGCTATACCCCATGACCAATCCGCAACATCACAGCACAACACAGAACATCAACGTGAATATCACGTTCGCAAATTCGTCTAAAAGGGCTATAGCAGTTAGACTGGATTTACCGATCAAGTGACATTCACGATCGCAGATATAATGTAAATACTGTAAACTAACATGTTTAAAATTTTCGATCGACTGAATTTTCCGAAGTGGGCCCCAAGCACAACTGTAGCACTCAAAAACATCTGGGCCCAAAAAGAATATACCATAAACCCTATTTCCATGTCAAAAGCTCACTGTAAAAAATTTGGTGCAGTTTGGACACAAAAGGGTGGCGGATCCACGACCCAAACATGGTTTTGGCCGCTGATCCGCCGCGCTATAGTAATATCAGCCGACCAAATTTTCACAGAATTCTCAAAAAACCCTGCACGTAATTTTCCAATGTACCAAATAATTTTTTGACGACTGGAAAAATTCGACAGAAACTGATGCACAGAAAATGTGGTTTTTGGAAATTCGTTTGATCGAACTTGTAAACACGTTAGAGCAAGCTAGACTAGGTTAATGGCGTGGCTCTGTTACCAGTGTAAGTGCACGGCGGCGCCCCGGCCGTCTGAAAGAGGCCAAAATGCGGAAACGATACTTTTCTTTAACTTTTAAAACCGGCACCACCGCTCACTATAAACCCGGATCGGGCCATTAACCTATTCCTAGCTAACTAGAGAAGGGGTAAAGAGATATACCGAGCGATCCGTGTCCTTCGGTCTTCTCGTCGTCGTCCCGATCTCCACGCGGAATCTCCGGTCTTCATCTCCTCGTCGGAAGGGCACCACATCGCCGGGTTCTTTTACGGGCTCCCACCTCTGGACCGAGGCAACTCGGGCATGAAGTTGGCGAGTCGACGTGTCCAAGAATGCTGTAGATGGAGTGCAGAATGGTTTGTCTCAAGGGGTTTATGAAGTTACCATTTTAAATGTGGAGGAGAAGTAGTATACCTTTGGGGAAGAACAAAAGGATTTTGCAAGTCAAAAAGAGAACAATTTCCCTTACACCAAATTTTGGACAGCCCTCTTCCCTCTAATGGCCGGCCCCTACCAAGAATGATAGGACAGAGTGAGCAAAAAATAATGCAAGAGAGAGAAAAGAGTGATGATGAGAAGAAATGATCACCAACAAAGTCCAACACTCCATCAACCATCATAACTCCAAAAGTCAAGCAATCATGAAGTAAAGAAGTCATAGGAAGCAAGAACCATCATGAAGCAACTACTTGCAAATAACACCCTCCACAATGCTAATTTGTACATTTGCAAATAAGCCCTCCTCCACCAATTTTCAGCCAAGGAAAGAAACAAAGGAAAATGGCCGAAACGGAAAGCAAACTGGCAACTTCAGAAAACTGGTCCCGTAATAAATTACAGGAAAACCCCGCGACTGTATATACATACCCGCATTTGTATTCCGCCCGAATTCAAATGCAATGAGACAAAATCTACACTGTATAATACTAGGATCCGGCTTAAACCAAAACCCGCTAGTATTATCCGTCCGATCATGATCCGTGCAATACCGCACGTATATGATCGAACCCTGCCATATCTCGATACGGCCTCTACAGCGTTTCCCCCGAAACTTGAGAAACGGTCTTGTGGGGGACTCTAAAGACTCGTCAATCCCTTGGCTGTGGATTTAACCACTAGCACGTCAGAGGTATTAACCATACGTAACGGGCTACCAGGTATTGACCAAAAGGGACGTCGATGAGCGAACTCATCCTGACACCCTACTGAGCCTGTCAGTGACAATATCCGTACAGTCCGGTCCGTTCGGCTATGAGCATCGCATGGCGGGCCTAGGGGGCTGGTAAAAGTCAGACCCCCAAAAGCGGTACAAGTCGTGTCGGAGTGTAGCCCAGAACACCCTGAGATACTATTGGAATACATACCAGTAAATCTCCTGCCTTGGCCAAAGACTTCGTGTAATGGCTCTCCTTGACACAGCACGACGTCACCCCCAATACCGGGAGAGACGAACCCCTGCAGATCCGCTTACTGCCTCCATGTGGCTCGGGACTGTACCCAACTAAAACTTGTTTGCACGTCTCCTTTGAGCGTGGTGGGGTAGTAATCAAAGTACAGTGGGAACTCACACGAGACAAATGACGTTCTCAGGTCGATGAACTAACCCGTACACATGTTACCAGGGAACTGCTATCTGACGTCTGGTATAAGACCAACTAGCATGTTCCCGGTGAGTCCTGTCCAGTGTACTTATAACCCAATGAGCACCTGTATATATCTTAGGTGAACCAACTGACACCAGTGGCTTGTGAGACCGGCCACCGCCCCTCGTCGGGGTCTCGACTGTATACACTAGTCTACTCTGGAGTATCGATGCCCCGTCTCGAAAACTCCCACGACTAGGGACCTTTTAAAGATGTGCTTATAGACCCCAGCTCCCACGTATATGATCGCCATCATACTGTTGGCCGTCAATCAAGAATCCTAAGGGCTCTATCAACGCGCAATAGTGACCTGTAAGGTCACATAAAGCAGTACATGATGATAAAGATAAACCAGATAGTATACTATCATCTTGAGCAAGACTGTTCTAACGGTATAGGTCCTCTCTCAATCATTGCAATCACGTGCCTGTGATCTAATAATTGACTCTGAGGGCACTATCTCCAACATATATATGATATCTATTAGGCGTCACTTATGTTTTACACCCGCGCTAGCCCAGCCCCCGCTCTGTCGTTAGTTAAGTAACCTAACGGGTGAATGACGGAGCCCAGTGGCGAATGCGGATGGCATAAGAAGACGTATTTTCGTTGTTTTCTGCAATGATAGGTTAATTGATGGGACGCATTATATTAATGCAAAGAAAATAAACCAAAGTTGAATCGCTGGAACAGTTTAAAAGAAACCACTCGGTTATTTTAAAATAGAAGATATTTTTTTTAAATTGCGGAGCTTAAGCCACTCCTTTTAAAAGCTATCAGGTTCCTTCGATCATATCAAGTTCACTACATTCACGGTTTCGCCAAAACCATTCGTAGGCTTCCGTCATTTCATTTGGGTATTCAGTAGTATTCAAGCTATGTATTTTGACCAACGCCAAGGCATGGTGTTTGGTAGCTGCTGGGTATTCATTTGTTGCATAGATAAATGAGTTAGTTTGAGACAGTCGTATTATTATTTGGCCAACGTCAGGGGTATGAACGGATGGGTTCAAATTAATAAGATAATGATGGGTAGAACTTGACATGTGACTTATGATATTTTGACCAACGCCAAGGTCATAAGAGCACGGGGCAGAAATTTATATCGGGAATTTCTAAAGAAACTGAAATTTGCTAAGAGTTGCATACCATTTGGAGTGTGATAATTTTGGTAGGATTCCTTCAGCTTTATCACACGATGATATTTGGATCCCGATCCTACTGTGAGTATCCGCTACTCATCAGGAGATTCGTCACTTAACGATCAATGCTATAAACCAAGTAGGTGTCGAGAAAGGTGTCGGTGGGGCTACGCCCCCAGAGAAAAGAGCTTATTTAATTAAGGAACTTCGCGAAAGCGTCGTAAAACCTCCCTCGAAATACCGACACCGGCCTGGCTGAACGGTTAAGCAAGTATTGTACGGTGAGAATAGTCCTGACTAGTTCTTCCTTTTTGGTTTGAGGAGGGATTCGAGAAACAGTGGGAGCCATCCAGTTTAGATAAACTAAAAACCACTCTAAACTTGCAAGAGCATCATGCTAAAGTGTGAACATGACAGGCCTTAAGTTACTATTAGATAAAAATATTTTGACAGGGCCAAACTATAAAGATTGGTTCCGGAATGTTAAGATGGCTATTACTTATGACAAATTGGAGTATGTCCTTACTACTAAGGCACCTGCTGTCCCTGGTCCATGTTAGTTATATGTATGCCCTAGAGGCCATTACTATACATACGATGTATATTGTAGTGGATACTTGGACATATATAGGGAGGACTTTCTTGTTCGACATGATAGTACGCTATCTGGTTGCTCTTTATCTTAACATGTACTCTAATTATCTCTATGTTACATGTTGATAAAGCCCTTAGGATATGTACTCGACTACTGGAACTATGATGAGATCATACTAGTGGAGCCACGGTAGTCGACGAGTACATCCTATAACTATTCCTAGTCGAGGGTGTATCGAGACAGGGCATCGATACACCAGAGTAGACTAGCGTATACACATCTTAACCCATATGACGGGCGATGAATGATCCCATATCCATCGGTGTTTGATATCAAGGATGGTGTACGGGTGCTCAGTAGAGACTGGGTACACTGGACGGACTCGCCGAGAACTCTCAGATGGTATTATACCTCACGTCAGATGGCAGTTCTCCGGTGACACTAGTACAGAGTAGTCTGTTGACCCGTGATCGTCATAGAGTCTTGTGTGATTCCTACTGTGCTTTGATTTCCATCATACCACGTCCAAGAGGGCGTGCAAAAAGGTGGCTTTTGGGTACAGTCCCGAATCACATGGAGGCAATGAGCGATAGGAGGGGATTCGTCTCTCTCGGTATAGGGAGTTGATGTTGCGCTGTGTTCGATTGGCTATAACCGGAAATCTCTGGCCAGGGTTGCTGAGATTTACTAGTAAGTGTTATCAGTAGTTTCTCGAACTGTTATGGACCTCATATCGACACGACTTATCGAGCTACTGGGGTCTGACGTTTACCACCCCTAAGCGAGATATGTGACATATCAGACGAAGAGACCGGACTGTACGGGAGTGTTACTGATTGGATTCACGGGAGAATGTACAGGCTTGCTTGTTGATCTTCTGATCGCTCAATACCTGGGTGGCCGTTACGTTTAGCAGACCGCTTGCGGCTTGTAGGTGTTTGATATGATCATCAACTACTGCCGGCATATTGACGAGTCTTTAGAGTCCTACACAGGGGTTTCCTGGCTCAAGCGAAACAGAGTAGGAGTACATATGTGATATGTGCGGGACCGAAATTGATACGATATAAGATACCGTATTCTATTCTCACGATTTGTAACATTGATCGGTTGTATGCGATATAACCGGGTTATCGGATCAAGTGTTGATTCGATAAGTTGTTACACATGATATTAGTCGGTTATAGCCGGGTTATTAAATCAAGAGTTGATTTAATAATTTAATGTATAATTATATATTTGATATATTACATTACATTAACTAGTATTAGCTCACTTAAGATTTATTTTCTCACTTGATTGTGCATAAGTGTATATGTGATATATATTTGTGTACATATGATTGTGTCATACTTGATGATACATCAAAGATGGGTGTATGAGACTTATATCAAGTTTAGGTTAAATTAGGGTTTGCTTATTTCCTTAAGAATAACAAAAGAGAGGAGACTTTAGTCAATGTTATCAAGCTTGTAGAAGCTTGTATGCAACATTGACAAAGTCAACTCTTTTGTCATTCCTTAGGATATTAGTTAACCCAACCCTTAGCCTCATACTTTGGTTAATTCTCTACATGAGTTAAGCATGAGGGCTTAACTCAACCATGGTGCAATAATTCAAAGGATAAGTTTTCATTTGGATGAATTATTCATTTCTTCTTCTTCCTTCAACAAAGCTTTCTAGCTTCAATGGAGCTTGAGAAAAAGTGTGAGAAAATCAATTCTAAAGTGAGCAACCTTCCTACTTCATCATCCTCTACTACTTTCCATTTAGTAGAGGGTGTTCTCTTCATAAAGTTTTTGACCTAGTGAAGGAATAGCTTGAGTTAGTGTCTCCCCGGCGTAGATCATCTTCGGCCTCGAAGTCATCGAAGCGAGCACGTTCGTTCTTCTTGTGGAGCTTCTCTAGAGTCCGGAGTTCACGATCGCAGCGAAGGGGACATCTACACAGAGCTATTGAAGTGAAGGACCGGATCTACAAAGGTTGTAATCCCTCTCACTTAGTGTTAAACTGTTTAACATGTTAGTTTTCGCCTAAACTCTAGTATAAAGATCCGGCTTTGGGTTGTTCGGCACGGCTAAAATTTTAATCGGGCATGGTTGATACCTCGTAGACCCTTGTGCATGTGCCTAGCAACCCTACAGTCCAGAATCCAGTGTCGCGGATAAGGAAATCCGCAAGACCTGAGAGATTGACTGTGTGAAGGCCAAATGCATCGTGCTTGCCTCTATGAATAATGAACATCAGAGGAGGCACGAGAATATGGATCTTGAATCCATATTTCTCCACACCAAGGATTTGTATGGAGAGCAATCTCGTATAGCAAGATACGAGACCTCGAAGAATTTATTTCAGTTGAGGCTGGCCGTCGGATCATCTATAGGAGAACATGTCTTTAAGATGATTGGCTATATTGAAGAGCTCGCGGACCTTGGGACGACTTTAGAGAACGAGCTATATACAGACTTGGTTCTTCAGTCCCTTCCTTCCACCGACATCCAGTTTATTCTGAACTTCAACATTCAAGGAAAAGAAGTTGAACTTTCAGAACTCCTTAACATGTTGAAGAGTGCAGAAGGCACCTTGCAGAAGGCAAGGAAAACACCCACTATGTTTGTTCGCGGTGCTTCCTCTTCCGGGTCCAAGGCAAAGGCCAAAGGAAGGAAGAAGAAGGCCGCTACCAAACAAAGAGGTGGTGTTGGTAAGGTAGGAGTTAAGGGAAAGGCAAAGGTTGCGGTGCCAGTAGTAGCAAAGGACGAGTGCTTCCACTGTCATAGGAAAGACCATTGGAAGAAAGATTGCAAAGCTTGGATTGCCAAGAACCAGGACCCGAAGCAAACTGTGGTTTCGACTTCAGGTGTGTTTGTAATTGAAAATTGTCTGTCCATCAACTCTACTTCCTGGATATTGGATACCGGATCAGGATCTCATATATGCAATTCATTGCAGGCACTGAGAAACCGTAGAATGCTGAAGGTTGGTGATATGACCCTCCAGGTTGCTAACGGAGCTAGAGTAAGTGCTGTGTCCGTAGGGGATTATCACCTTGGATTGACGAGTGGACATATTTTGATTTTGCGCAACTGTTTTTTTGTACCTAGTTTAACGTGTAATATCATATCAGTATCATTGTTATTAAAAGAAGATTATGATTTCACGTTTATAAGCAATATTGTTAACATCTACCTTACTCATGGTTTGATTGAGTCTGATACACTAGATAACGGTATATACGTGTTAAACCAATTACAAATTTTCAATGTCCAGAACACACTAAAAAGAAAGTCTCCAGATATAAATCAGGCTTTCTTATGGTATTGTAGACTAGGTCACATCAATGAGACAAGATTAACTAAGTTACATAGAGAAGGATATTTGGATCCGTTCGAATATCAATCTTATGCCACTTATTGTCACGACCCGAAAGAGCACGTGGCTGGCCCTTGAATCCTATGAAGTCTATAGGACCTCATCTGATCCAAGTAAGCCAAAAGCCCAGAAATCTAAAACCATTTTAAGGAGTAAATAAAGAAACTGGTTTTTAATAAGTAAAGAAAGCATGTTTGAAATCAAAGTTTTTAAATAACTAAGCCGAAATGCATTTTAAATAAATGTGTAGTCTTTTCTGAAAATTTCGGCAGAGTTTCCTTTGTAAACACTGGCCCCAAACGGGGTACAACAAGAATAATATATATGAAGTGATAAAAGGCATCCCCAAGCGGGAGCTAGCTCTTCGTCAATCGACGATCATAACCACACAAGCAATAATAATATACAACGCTAAGGGCGAGGATCAAAACCCAAAAAGAAACTCAAAACAGCCAGAAAACCATAATACTACAAGCGCGACTCTAAGGTCGAAATAATACACATCGTCTCTAAGTCTGAAACAATATACAAGTTTTGGTTGATGGAATTTCTAGATACAATGAATAATACAGGAACAATGACGGTTCTGATACAAAAGAACCCACCTACCCAAGCAAGTCACCCATACGGAAGCAGTGTGCCAGAAATGCCGCTATGGAATCTGTACGGCAAAAACCTGCAAGAACTGTGGCACAACGGGGGTGAGTTGCCAACTCGTGAATAGAAAATATCTACAAGCAGAGATCGAATGTATGACCCATCCTAGGTCAATACGATCAGAAATAAATAAACCTCATGATGAATAAGTCTGCAGCATGCTAAATTGGCAATGTAATCTCGATACATGAGTGTAGTGTCAAGTGCTCGTGCCAGTGCCTCAGGTAATAGCATATCATAAATGTGAGGTATGATCAATGTAAACAAATCTGCATGTACGTGGATCCCGTCCACTCTTCACCTAATGACAATAACCATCATCCATGTAAATATCATAAAACCTATGCATGGAAAAAAAATATGAGGATATAAACCATCTGTGTCCCTCGCGACACGTCAAAATCATGGAACCGAAGTGCCCAGCATCGACACTCGAAAACATCATGAAAGTTGTGCCCAGCATCGGCATGTAAATCCTCATATATCGGGCTCCGTCAGTCCGGATCAGCCCACGGGCTCCGTCTGCGGAATCGGCCCTCGGCCCCGGCAGTACGCCCATATCCATCTATCGACTCCGGTCAGTATCCTCCGGATAACCGCCAGGTCCAACCAATCACCGGTAGGTACTCGCTACCCTGCTAGGCTTATCGTCTACTCTATGAAAAACATTTCTTGCCCTGGGGAACCATACCGGGTCCACCATGTACCCGCAATTGGCCTCATCCGCCTCCTCGAGTCGGGTTTCACATGTCACTCTCAGCACCGAGAAAACACATGGTGGACGCACTGAAATATCATATCAAGGGTAACCGGGTTTTTAAAGCAATTACATATTCTCTTTTGAAATACCCACGGTTCCCAAATCCAGAAATATCATGGAAACAGCAACTCTCAATGCGTATAATCAGAAAGCATGATGTTTGTGACATGTAAAAGAAATGTAAGCATATCAGGATGTCATGCAAGGGTCATATCCAGAATGCAATAGTACTACAGTGTAGTGACATGGCAATTATCAATGATGAAGTATGTGAGCCGGCAAATAGTGTACGTGGAACATACGCATCATCAATAATGGTGCTGGTGTCCTAGCAGCATGACTGTAATATATCAATGAACACAAGCAATGCAATGCAAATAGCATGAATATGCGGAATCGAATAATCAGCGCAACAGTAAAGAACCTGCCTCAATAAATATATCATGCAGCCTTGCCTTTTGAAAAAGGAAGAATCAGGGTTTTTGGTAAAATAAGGGCTACGGTGTTTTAAGAAAATATGTGTCGTTTGAAAATATCCGTAGAGTCCTTTTTTCCTATCTTTAAAATATCCCCGATTCGTTAGTTTTTGAAATAGGTATGACTCGGGTCTAGTCTAACGCCTACTATGCGAACTACGGACCCAACAATCAAGTCAATCGGGAGGGGTATGAAAATCATCTAAATCTGAGTCAATATCCCATTATCTCATCACATAACAGGTATCACTACCATCATATCACAATCTCAAATACGAACTCTGTCATATCGCCGAATCTCACGGCCTCAATCAAACCTCATCGACTCATCTCAATCCCACGTATCATCCTCAATCCCGTATATGAACACATAGTCTCATACCCATATGTAGATATACACACCTCCATATGCGCACAGGTAAATGAAAGAATGTATGCAAGTATATGTGTACGTGTATGTGTGAGTGCAACCACTACTCTAGGGTTCGCACTACACTAAACCAATACATCCTTCTCATCAATAATTCCATTATCACCATCAATAATCCTAACAACACATAATAAATATATGTGTATATACGTATTCGTATACATCACCACGGACTGCGGGGGTGCTATACGCCATCCACCCGACTTCTCCCTGTAGATATAAATCTACTCACCTTGCTTTTCGTGTGCCGATGCCGATGTCGCCATCTTCATCTTCTTCGCCTCAACATCACATAGGATACCTACAAGTATATCACAACGCTAAAGCACATGAAAATCACATCGGAAACCAAAATAGCACACGCTACTCGCATAGGTAAAAACCTATCGTCTCGCATGTAGACACGATCAGTATCCACTTTTCGTTGACGTCCAAACGCCACCCGACAGAAACGAATCACCAAATACCAAAATCCATGCTAAAACAAGTCGTAAATCATGCGCCAACATAGGAAAATCAACCCAGATTTTACCCTAGATGGAACCAGACAAAATTGCACATACCCAGGGTCAAGACTACTGGAAATAGAGCCATGCACCAAAGACGAGGCAATTCCCTCCTGTTCTGGCCGCAATTTGCGGCTAGAAGGAATAAATTGGCGGCCTGGAATTGCAGTTGGGGGCTAGGGTTTGGTTTGGTGGTTCCATGGTGCCTGCACATCTCACTGTCAACTCAGTTTTATTTTTGGGGTCTCGGGGTGATAGCAGATTCCTAAATACGATCACAGATTCACAGTTTTCCCCGATATCGATTCCGTAAATCTGTATTCTGTGTTCTAGCTTCAGGTTAGGTCCAATTTAACATCATACAAGGGGTTCTAAGGTCACAACAAGCCTCAATTTCACTTTGATTTCAGGTCTAACCCTAAACCCTAACTTGAAGTTTCACAAGTACATCAAACGACACCATATCGACATGAAACTAGAATGAATGCAATAAGAATTGAAATACTAAACTAGGGGTGCAGAAATTACCTTCTTTGGCAACTCAAGAAAATTCTTGAGTTGCTCAAAGTCCTCAAGATCAGCTCTTGCTTAGTCCATTGTGTAACTATTGATCTTGGGAGCAACTTTTGTGAAATAGGGATAGGGTTTTGGTTAGGTTTTAATGGTGGATCTAAGTTGAAGAGGAAGGAGGAAGAAGAGGGAGAGGGCAGGAGAAGCAGCAGCTCTATGAAGGGGGAGAGAAAATGAGGTGGGAAATGATGGAGGAAAGGGTCAAAAGTCAAAAGCAACTTACTCTCTCTCTCTCTCTCTCTCATCATCACTTACTTTTTCTTTCTTTTTCTTTTCCTTTTTCTTCACTCCATTGCAAATCCTAAGCAACCATACCCCAAAACATGTAACAAGTGTAACAAGTGTGGAAAATGATATGTGCATATTTTTGCACAAAAATGCTAAAAATCCGATTAGCGATTTTTAATCGCGATTAGCACTAAATTAGCATATAATTAATCATAAAAACTTTAAAATGGCATAATTCCATAAAATACCCTATTTTAGAATTTTCCATTATTTTCCCCATTTATTTGTATTTAATTATACCGGAATATTAAAATATTCATTAAAATAATATTAAATTATAAAAATTGCCAAAAATAATATTTTATTATTTTGAAACGTTACACTTGTCAATCATGTCTCAAAGAAAAGATGACAAAGACTCCATTCACTGGCCATGGAGTAAGAGCGAGCGAGCTCTCAGGACTGATACACAGCGATGTATATGGTCCAATGTCTACACATGCAAGAGGCGATTTTTCATATTTCATTACTTTTACGGATGATTACTCTAGGTACGGATTCATTTTCTTAATGAAACATAAATCCGAGGCCTTTGAGAAATTCCAAGAATATAAGAATGAAGTAGAAAACCAAACCAGCAAAAGTATCAAGACACTAAGATCTGATCGAGGTGGTGAATACTTAAGTGCCGAGTTCCTGGATTACCTAAAAGAGAAAGGAATTCTCTCAGCTTACTCCTCCATACACTCCACAGCATAACGGTGTATCGGAAAGACGGAACCGAACCCTATTGGATATGGTACGTTTCATGATGAGTAAAGCTGAGTTACCGCGATCTTTCTGGGGTTATGCACTAGAATCAGCTGCATATCTTTTGAACAGGGCTCCTACCAAGATTTTGCCTACCACACCATATCAGATGTGGCGTGGGAAGAAACCTTATCTTCAGTATCTGAAGATATGGGGATGTCCAGCTTTTGTTAAAAAGCAGCATGCGGACAAACTCGAGGCATGCTCAGTACAGTGTAAGTTTGTGGGATATCCAAAGAACTCCAAGGGGTATTTTTTCTATTACGCAGAAGAACAAAAGGTTTTTGTTTCTCGTAATGCCCATTTTCTAGAACAGCAGTTTTTATAAAAGGAAACAAATGGAAGCGAAATAGAACTGGAAGAAATTCCAGAACCACAAACTACTACTGAAACTTTGGTAGAATCAGAAGTTCAAGAAGAATAGGACATTCCCGCACCCCTCTGCAGGAGTAGTAGGCCGTCTTATCCTCCTGAGAGATACTACGGTTTTCTCATAGACGGGGATAGAGAGGATTGCGTCATTGATAATGATGAACCTACTAGCTTCCAGCAGGCCATCCAGAGCGGCGACTCGGTACGATGGCTGGATGCAATGCGGACCGAGATGGAGTCCATGTACACCAACAAAGTATGGACTTTTGACTTTGCTCCAGATGGGGTAAAACCCTTAGGATGCAAATGGATCTTCAAGAAAAATATTGGTGTAGATGGACAGGTGGAAACCTATAAGGCTAGACTTGTTGCAAAGGGTTTTCGTCAAAGACCTGGTTTGGACTATGACGAAACTTTTTTTCCAGTGGCTATGCTCAAATCCATTCGGATCCTTCTTGCCATTGCTGCCTTCCATGATTATGAGATCCGGCAGATGGACGTAAAGACGGCTTTTCTAAATGGTAATTTAGAAGAGTGCGTATATATGGATCAGCCAGAAGGTTTCAATCAGAGTGGGAGCAGCGAGAAAGTGTGCAAGTTGCTTAAGTCCATTTATAGACTAAAGCAGGCATCGCGGAGTTGGAACATCTGTTTTGATGAAATGGTCAAAGAATATGACTTTATCAAAAATCCAGATGAACCATAAATATATAGTAAAATTATAGCACGAACTGTCGTATTCCTCGTCTTGTACGTGGATGATATTCTCTTAATAGTAAATGACATTCCTATGCTACAATCTGTCAAAGGATTCTTGTCACACAGGTTCTCCATGAAAGACTTGGGTGATTCCTCTTAGATTCTGGGGATCCAGATCTATCGTGATAGATCTAAGAGAATGTTGGGACTTTCGCAGTCCAGGTATATCAACACCATACTGAAAAGATTCAGTATGGATAATTCTAAGCACGGTAATTTACCGGCTTGTCACGGAATCACCCTATCCAAAGAGATGTCTCCCAATACTGATTTGGAAAAGGATCCCATGTCAGTTATACCCTACGCTTCTGCGGTAGGCTCTATAATGTATGCGATGTTGTGCACCAGACCAGATGTAGCTTACACACTAAGTGTGGTAAGTCGGTATCAGTCAGACCCAGGGGAAAAGCACTGGATAGCAGTAAAGAACATTCTCAAGTACCTGAGAAGGACTAAGGATATGTTCTTGGTTTACGGCGGAAAAGACCTCCAGATAGAGGCTTTTGCCGACTCCAGCTTCCAGAGTGACAAGGATGACTCCAAGTCCATGTCAGGTTATGTCTTTACCCTCAATGGAGGGGCGGTGTGCTGGAAGAGTTCCAAGCAGGACACCGTTGCTGACTCGATGATGGAAGAGGAGAATATCGCTGCTTGCGATGCCGCAAAAGAAGCAGTCTGGATGAAGAAGTTCCTAACAGAACTTCAGGTGGTTCCTACCATTGCTGATCCAATACCGCTGTATTGTGACAACAACGGCGCTATAGCTTTAGCGAAGGAACCCAGGTCCCATCAGAAGTCCAGACACATCTTAAGGCGGTATCACCTGATCAGGGAGATCATAAATCGCCGGGAGATCGAGGACCGGAGAGTTGCTACAGAGGAGAACACTGCAGATCCATTCACAAAGGCCTTACCCCAGACTCGGTTTGAGAGGCTATTCGAGATGATAAGTCTTCGATACGCCAGTACAAGGCCCTAGTGCAAGTGGGAGATTGTTAGTGTATATGCTCTAGAGGCCATTATTGTATCATACTAGCTTGTATATTACTTAATGGAAGCTTGGGATATTCACGGTTATATTAACAGTCTTGCTAAATATGGTAGTATGCTACTTGGTTTATATCTATCTTAATATATGTATATGTTAGCATATCGCGAATACATATTGATAGAGCCCTCAGGATCTTGCTTGACTACCAGCGTTGTGATGGCAGTCACACTAGTGAGGGCTGGGTAGTCTATAAGCACATCCTTTTTCAGGTCCCTAGTCGTAGGATTATCGAGACAGGGCATCGATACTCCGGAGTAGAATAGTGTGTACGCTTCTTATCCCAGCAGGGGAAATGGTCTGTTCCATAGCCATTAGTACGTTGTACTAGAGATAGTATACAAGTGCTCGTTGGGTTATGGGTACACCGGACAGGACTCACAGGGAACTGTTGGTTGGTATTATACCCATCGTCAGTTAACAGTTCCCAGGTGACATGAGTACAGCATAGTCCGCAGACTTGACACTGCTGCTTCGTCTCGAGTGTGTTCCTACTGTTCTTAGATTGCTGCCCTACCACGGCTCAAAGGAGTCGTGCAAACAGGTAGCAGTTGGGTACAGTCCCGAAGCACTTAGAGGCAGTGGCAGTTAGAAAGGATTCGTCTCTCCTGGTATTGAGAGTTGATATCGCGCTGTGTTTGGAGAGCCATTACGCAAAGTCCCTGGCCAGGGCAAACGAGATTTACTGATAGGATTTCCAGTAGCTTCTCAAGGTGTAATGGGCTTCACTCCGACACGACTTATACCGCTTTTAGGGGACTGACGCTTGCCGCCCTCTAGGCTAGATATGCGATAGTCTTAGACGAACAGACCGGACTGTACGGAGATTGTCACATCAGGCTCAGTAGGAGTTCGGATGGGTTTCCTCATCGGCCTTCTTATCAACATCTACCTGGGGACCGTTACGTACAGCTAGTGCCGCTTGCGGTCTGTGGTTAAACCCACTGCCAGCGTAGCGTCGAGTCTTTAGAGCCTCACACAGAGAGTTTCCCTGCTTCAGGCGAAACGATATAGAGGTCGTATGGTTTTACGACAGGGTTCGGATACATACGTGTTTTTATGCACGTACGATATTCGAATAGTTTTTACTAGCAGGCTTTAGTTTAAGCCAGAATCTAGTATTGGATTATTGGATTTATACAGTCTCGGTATTTCCGTGTTTTCACGGATAGGAGGGGCATTCTCGTAATTTGTCGAGAAGCTTCTAGAAGAAAGATGAGGTGGAGAGCTTAGGTGGAATTTGCATTAAATGGATTAGTGACTCATGGTGTGATTCATCCAAATGAGTTAATGAAGCATTTATTGCTTAATGACTCATGAGATGATTCACACATAGTGAGTTAATGAAGCATGGTTGATATTATCATATGTTATTCATTTAATAATTATCATGCTTCATATATTCACAAATGAGATATTATTCATATCATTCTCACTCACACCTTCTCTCTCCTCAAGCTCTCTCTCTTCAAAGAACTAACCCTAACCTCTCATGTGTTGAGATCCAAGGGTTAGCAAGACTAATAGATCCATAATCCTCTTCTATATCCTCTAAGTTACTTTGATTAGCACGCATAGCCACCTAGTTACCTCAAGTGAGAGCTTAAAGCTTGGAGAAGTAGCTCTCAGGTGGATCTTCTATCGCAACGAGGAGGCCGACGAGGAGGTGAACTACAAGGACAAGAAGGACTTGAATCTTTATGTATAATCATCTATCATAGTAGCTAATCACTTCTAGATAGTTGTTAGTTAGGGTTTAGCAAAGACCTGTATAGTTAGTCGATGTTAGATTAAACAAAACAGATTGTTTTACCTATTCCGCCTCCCCGCATCGTGTGGGGTGTCTAATGTCGACTTACAGTATCATCTCAATTTCTTCACCAAAACCCTATACTCTCTTCACAAAAGTTGATCCCTACCTCATCCTACACCCATTAGACCAGTCAAAGTTGGATTTTGAAGACTTTGAGCAACTCAAGAAAATTCTTGAGTTGCTAAATGAGCTACTCCCTTCACTTTTAGATTAGTGTGTGTGTTTATATATCCTAGCTTAGTTTAGAATCTGATTTGGTTAGGTTATGTGATGTTTGGAAATTCTAAGATGGCGTTTGGGTGATTGTGTGGACTTGTGATCTGTAGTTGGTGTTTACTTAACCTTTAGTGGTGCTTTACTGGCCAAGACCCGAGATTAGCACCAAAATACGAACTTAGAAATGGTCCCGTGTCGGTTTTGTGATGTTTTGTAGCCTACAGTGTATCTGGAGCTTTCTGGGGTAGTTTAAGGAAAATCAAACAACTCCAGTGACCTAGATAAATGACCAGAAGACCACCACCAAAGTTCGAGACAATTCCACACTGTTAGTTATATGTATGCCCTAGAGGCCATTATTGTACATATGATGTATATTATAGTGGATGCTTGGACATACATAGGAAGGACTTTCTTACTCGACATGATAGTGTGCTATCTGATTACTCTTTATCTTAACATGTACACAGATTGTCTCTCTGTTACAGGTTGATAAATCCCTTAGGATGTTTACTTAACTACCTGGATTATGATGCGGATCATACTAGTGGGACAAAGGTAGTCCGTGAGTACATCCTTTAATGTCCCTAGTCGTGGGTGTATCGAGACGGAGCATCGATATACCGGAGTAGACTAGCATATAGCTTCTCGACCCATATAGATGGGCGATGGATGATCCCATATCCATTGGTGTTTGACATTAGAGATGATATACGGGTGCTCAGTGGAGACTGGGTACACTGGACGGAGTCGCCGAGAACTCCTAGATGGTATTATACCTCATGTCACATGGCAGTTCTCTGGTGACACTGGTACAGGTTGGTCTGTCGACCCGAGATCGTCATAGAGTCTTGTGTGATTCCCACTGTGCTTTGATTTCCACATTACCACGTTCAAAAGAACGTGAAAAACGGTGGTTTTGGGGTACAATCCCGAGTCACATGGAGGTAATGAGCGATAGGAGGGGATTTCGTCTCTCCCGGTATTGGGGTTGATGTTGAGCTGTGCTCGATTGGTTATAACAGGAAAGTCCCTGGCCAGGGCTGTTTATGATATTTACTGGTAAGTGTTATCAGTAGTTTCTCGACCCGTTATGAGCCTCATATCGGCACGACTTATCGAGTTATTGGGGTCTGACGTTTACCACCTCCAGACAAGATATGCTACATATCTGACGAAGAGACCGGACTGTACGGAAGTGTTACTGATTGGATTCGCAGGAGTATGAGCAAGCTTACTTGTTGATCTTCTGATCACTCAATACCCGGGTGGCCGTTACGTTTAGATAACCGCTTGCGGCTTGTGGGTGTTTGATATGATCATCACCTACTGCCGGCGTATTGACGAGTCTTTAAAGTTCTACATATAGGTTTCCTGGTTCATGCGAAACGAAGTAGGAGCACATATGTGATATGTGCGGGACCGAGATTAATGTTTGTATATGATACCGCATTCTATTCTCGCGATATGTTATATCGGTCAGTTATATGTGATATAACCGGGTTATCAGATCAAGTGTTGATTCGATAGATTGTTATATTTGATATTAGTCGGTTGTATGTGATATAGCCGGATTATTAAATCAAGTGTTGATTTAATAATTTAATGTATAATTATATATTTGATATATTAACATACATTAACTAATATTAGCTCACTTAAGATTTCTTTTCTCACTTGTGTGCCTATAGTATATATGTGATATATATTAATGTATATTATTTTGTGTCATGTTTGATGCCACATGTGACATGGGTGTATGAAACTCACACCAAACTTATGATAATGTATGGTTTTATTTATTTAAAGTTAATCAAAATTAGTAGGAAATTAGTCACATGCTTGGAAGCTTGGAGAAGCTTGTAGCATCTTTGACTTAGTCCACTAGTTTTGTTTTACTTATAGATATTTATTAACCTAACCATTATTGTAACCCATGGTTTATTCTCTACATGAGTTAGTGTATGACACTAACTCACCCATGATTTATATTCTCACCTTATGAGTTCATTCTCTCATCTTCACTTGTTCTTCTTCTTCCTCATGAGGTGAGAAAATATTGTGAGAAAAATAAAACTAAAGTGAGCCCATTTCCTACTTCATCATTCTCTACTATTTGCCATTTAGTATAAGGTGTTGGTAGTTATATGTATGCCCTAGAGGTCATTACTATACATAGGATGTATATTGTAGTGGATGCTGGGACATATATAGGGAGGACTTTCTTGCTCGACATGATAGTATGTTATCTAGTTGCTCTTTATCTTAACGTGTACACTGATTGTCTCTCTGTTACATGTTGGTAAAGCCCTTAGGATGTGTACTTGACTACCTGGACTAGGATGCGGATCATACTAGTAGGGACATGGTAGTCCATAAGTACATCCTTCAAGGTCCCTAGTCGTGGGTATATCGAAACGGGGCATCGATATACCAGAGTAGACTAGCGTATACCTTCTCGACCCATACAGATGGGCGATACCACTGTAAGTGCACGGCGGCGCCCCGGCCGTCAATCCGACGGCCAAATGCGGAAACGGTGATAAACTTTAATTTTGCGAACTTAGCAAACCGGCACCACCGCGCACTAAACCCCGGATCGGGCCATTAAACTAGATCTAGCAAAGTAACAAGATAGGGAAGAGATATACCGAGTGATCCGAGTCCTCCGGTCTTCATCTCGTCATCGTCCCGATCTCTCGCGGAAACTCCGGTCGTCGTCTCCTTGCCGGAAGGGCACCACATCGCCTATTTCTTTTACGGGCTCCCGCCTCTATACCGAGGCAACTCGGGCATGAAGCTGGCAAGTCGACATGCCCAAGACTTGCTGTAGAATGTGTATTGTAGAGGCTATGTCTCATTTGGGGTTTTGTTGCCATTTGAAAGATGATGGAGGAATCAAGAAGAAAAATGGTGCTTGCATTTTTCTAGCATGAAATGAGATGAACAAATTTTCCCTCTTGAAAATGATCCTCTCTCCTTCTTCTCTCAAGTATGAAAAAACTTATCATCTTAGAAAATGGTGGAGGAAAGAATATGAAGCATGAAGGGAGGTGATGGTAGGAGCACAAGTGGTGACCACATCAAAAGACAAAGAAACATCAACCATGCTTCACACTTTTAAACCCATACCCTCTCATTAATCACAATTAATGCAAGAGAATCAAAATGATGGTGGAAAAGATATGATGCTATCATAATCAAAACAATTGCAAGAAACCCCCTCCACAAATGTTATTTGCACAATTGCAAATAACCCCCTCCATCGGAAAAGTCCGGCCGGGAAAGAACAAAGGAAAACCGGCCGGAACGGAATGCAAACTGGCAACTCCAGAAAACTGGTCCCGTAATAAATTACAGGAAAACCCCGATACTGTGCATACACACCCGCATCTGTATTCCGTCCGGATACAAATGCAAAGAGACAAAATCTACACTGTACTAAACTAGGATCCGGCTTAAACCAAAGCCGGCTAGTAATGTTCGTCCGATCCTGATCCGTGCAATACCGCACGTATCTGATCGAATCCTGCCATATAACTATATGGCCACTAGTACAAAACTGTCTGATCCTGATCCGTGCAATACCGCACGTATCTGATCGGACCCTGCCATATCTCCATACGGCCTCTACAGCGTTTCGCCCGAAAGCTGAGTAACTGAATGTGTGGTGGACTCTAAAGACTCGTCAATACAATGGCTGTGGATTTAACCACTAGCACGTTAGAGGTATAAGCCAATACGTGACGGGCCACCAGCTATTGACTAAAAGGGACGTCGATGAGCGAACTCATCCTGACACCCTACTGAGCCTGTCAGTGACAATATCCGTACAGTCCGGTCCGTTCGTCTATGAGCATCGCATGTCGGGCCTAGGGGGTGGGTAAAAGTCAGACCCCCAAAAGCGGTACAAGTCGTGTCGGAGTGTAGCCCAGAACACCTTGAGATACTACTGGAATACCTACCAGTAAATCTCCTGCCTTGGCCAAGGACTTCGTGTAATGGCTCTCCTAGACACAGCGCGACCTCACCCCCAATACCGGGAGAGACGAACCCCCGAAGATCCGCTCACTACCTCCATGTGGCTCGGGACTGTACCCAACTAAAACCTGTTTGCACGACTCCTTTGAGCCGTGGTAGGGTAGTAATCAAAGTACAGTGGGAACTCACACGAGACAAATGACGATCCCCAGGTCGATGAACTAACCTGTACACATGTCACATGGGAACTGCTATCTGAAATGAGGTATAAGACCAACTAGCATGTTCCCGGCGAGTCCTGTCCGGTGTACTCATAACCCAATGAGCACCTGTATACATCTTAGGTGAACCAACTGACACCAGTGGCTTGTGAGACCGGCCACCGCCCTTCGTCGGGGTCTCGACTGTATACACTAGTCTACTCTGGAGAATCGATGCCCTGTCTCGAAACTCCCACGACTAGGGACCTTTTAAGGATGTGCCTATAGACTCCAGCTCTCACTTATATGATCGCCCTCATACTGCCGGCAGTCAAGCAAGAATCCAAGGGGCTCTATCAACGTGCAATAGTGACATGTCAGGTCACCTAAAGCAGTACACGATGATAAAGGTAAACCAGATAGCATACTATCATCTCGAGTAAGACTGTCGTCCCGGGATAGGTCCTCCCTCAATCATTGCAATCACGTGCCTGTGATCCAATAATTGACTCTGAGGGCACTATCTCCAACAATCTCCCACTTGCACTCAAGGCTAATTATTGCGATGTCGCATACTCACAGCCCGTGTGATACCGAACACCCAACTCCTCTACAGGTCAGTCTCACAAAGCTCGTTTGCGAGACTATTGCGTTCGAGGAATAGCCTCAGCGAGTGGATCCGCTCTGAAGTTTCTTTCTATGTCTCTCTCTATATCTCAAGTTCGCGGAGAAAGCCATCTCCCGAAATGAGCAATACCTGTCTTAGAATGTCTGGATGTCTGATGGGACCGAGCTCATAAATGAACGCCAAATCCAAACTTCTTAGACTGTATCGTCAACTGAACTTAATCAGTATCCTGCGCCATGCCACCCTCAGTATTTCCTTGGACCACCTGTCCAAAATACTGCCCCTCGTCAGAAGGAAAACGATAACTCTGACAACCTCCTTGTCGTCCATGTCACCTTGGAAGCCTGGAATGATAACTGTTTCCTTAATGAGGCTGTCGTTATCATATCCCTTAGAACATTTACTTATGTTCTAAAACTGCTTTCGATTGTTTCTCCAGGATTGGATCAATGTCAACTTATTGCATCTAGTGCAAGAACAACATCTGGTGTGGTACTTGATATCTCATGATTGACTCAATTGCCTCCGCAAGTGATCTGCCAATCATGCACATCCCTCTCTACTTTAGTCTATAAGACACCTTTAGAGAGGGTGACTCCATTACCTGCAGGTACACTACCGTACCAGGAGTCGTCCATTCTAAATACTCTTAGAATGCTGTCAAAGTACCCTGATTGGGAAACCACCCAAATATAGATCTAAAAACCATAGATCTAGTAACCAGTATGTCTGATATAATGTCCAAGTCCTTTGTGGAGAAACCACTGTGTGACGACCAAATTATAACCGATCGTAGTATAGGAATATCACTTCCTATTACCTTCCCAACAGATCCATCCCCTATTCTGATGACGTCAAACCTATGACTGTCACATCAGAAACAGATGATCTAACTCCGCTATATCTGCTTTAGTCTATAAATAGACATAAGCCTGACGTCCACCAATGCTTCCGCTGCTCCCACTGACTACGAAAACCCTCTGGCAGAGTCATATAGATGTGCACTTCTAAAGCTAGTTTAGAACGACGCTATACTCATCCTCCTGCCGGGTCTCGCAGTCTGGAACAACAACAATGGCAAGTGTGGGTAAACAAGAACTTCCCTGTCACCGTCCTTGAGGCTACCGGAGTACCTCTCGGGTGCCTGAAGTTACCCACCTTATCTGCGGAGTGGCCAACGGAATGTCAAATCAGATTGAATCTTTAGGTTCCTTATCAAATCTTCAGTAATCGTTTGCGGTTCTGGAATCACTTCCAGTTCTACCATACTCCCACTACTGTTTTTGAAAAAATCCATTTTTATTAAAACTGTGGCGAGTCAAGAACAATATCACTATTGATCTTTCTTATGGTAGAAAATCAACTCTCGTCATAGCCTGGGTCAACCCACAAACAGCCATTACAGAAACGTGCCTTGAGTTATCCAGAGTCTGGTTTTAATCATAAGCCGGACAACTCCCCTTACCTTAACAATGTTAAGATATGAACTGTACTATATCCAATATAGAACCAGAGGCACTGATTTAATTGAACCAGATTCAAATCATGCAGCTGTCTCCAGTGCATGTCAACTAAATGGAGAGAGGCCGATCAGCGTTACTCAACTTAGGAATGCTTCCAATTATGAGTAACCTGAAAGAGAAGCAATTTCTCTTTATCATTACTATCAACTGAATACCATACACAAGTAGCTACATCTTCGATCACCTTGAAGAATCCCGATACTTGCTACACCTGGTTCTCTACTCTATTCAAATACCTATAACTCCTCAAAATTTAGACCCTGTGTTTTTACGAAACACACGTCTAAGAACTAGAGAAGTTAAAAGTAAACAGAATATAGTATGAGGACCAACCCCTCTGTCCTAATGGACACTGGTCAACATACAATACTCTGTATAAGTCCGCTGAGTCTGACAACTCTTTCACTGTGTGTCGTAGGTTGAAAACTGTACTTATGGTTAAGAAGAATTACACCGCTGTTTAATGCTCCTTACCCAACCATCCACTGATATAGGTAAATGTCATCGACATAATATCAAAAGGTATATCTCACTCTATGAAAATAGACGTATAGATATATCAATTTGAAATTGGTGCACAACAGCGGATATTCAAAACCAAATATTTGCCGACCGGCAAACAGCCCAGGTGATCTCCTCAAATATCACCGATTACAACGAATCCCGATATAATGAGGATGATCACCCAATTCCCAATAACTTACTCCCACTCATCATCTGTAAAACCATACAGATGTGAGAATCATACCTGGTAAATACATACCCTGGAGTAAGTATCTAATCGGGAAATCAGTTTTCTTTTAACAGTACACAGTTGAACTGAAACATTGAAATGTTTCGATGGGGTATCCTGGTATTCCTAGTAATGCCTCTACCATTATCCAGATTCACAACTATAACCGTATAATTCTTTGCCACCTCTCCAAATCCCTTTATATGTCTTTAGTCATTACCTTCTGCACACCCCTTAGGCCAAATGGTTTTCTTCCTTCCCTACCGTTCGGCACCAGCCTATGGTTTGGAAGAAGACTATCCAATAAGCATAATGGGTGTACTGTCCTAACCCTAGGAGCACTCACAATGCGAGAGAAGGTGAAGATAAAAGACAACCGAATAAACCTTATTCCTATTTCTCCTGGACCAGAATCCATCCCCGAACTGGAACAAGTTCCTTTCGAGTTCGTATATAACCATACAATGGAGTATCCAATAAACTATGGATCTTCGTAGTGATACGGAGTGTCCTGGAGAAATACAAAGGTGATTTAGGATTGGCGAAGATATACTTGGTTTGGTCGTGAATATCAGTCGCAATTTACTTTGCCCTCTTACTAATCCCTTGCTTTGTCTTAATCTTAATACCTTCTGTACACCGTTTAGGCTAATTGGTTTTCTTCATTCCCTACCGGTCGGCACCAGCCTAAGGTTTGGAAGAAGACTATCCAATTTGCATAATAGGTGTACTATCTCCTAATCTAAGGAGTACTCACAACTTGAGAGAAGGTAAAAGGGAAAAGACAACTGAATAATCCTATCCGTTTTCTCCAGAACCGGAAACCATCCTCGAATTCCTTCGAGTTCGTATCTAACCATACGATGGTTTTGTCCAATGGAAGTAGACGTTCGCAGTAATACGCGGTGTCCTGAAGAAAAGGGTAAAAGTAGGAGTGGCAATGAGGTCTGCAACTCTGACAATCCAAAAGCCAGTGTTAAGAAGGTTCGGTTAACTTGGTCTCTGAGTCATAGTCATAGGGTCGGGTCAATGGTCGCTGCCAAAGAGAGAGAGAAAAGAAACACTCAGCGTGCACTCTAACCTAGATCAGAATGGTTACCAATTTATCTAATCTGGATACCTCCCACTGTACCTCAAATTCTCCTCCAAACCTGAAAGAAGAATTAGTCGGGGTCACCCGAGGAGTAAACCAACTCATCAGTGGGAATCGGGATCCAACTCTCATCGCATGATAACGTGACGGAATCCGCTCACGGTATCACACTCCAGAAGGTATGCGCATATCTGGCAAGTTTCAGTTCTTTTGAAACTCCCGATGTGATTTCTACCCCATGCTCTTATGACCTTGACTAAGGCCAACAAATCATAAGTCACATGTCAAGTTCTACCCGTCATTGTCCAGGTTGATTTGAACCCACCCGTACAAGCCCTTGACTAAGGCCAACAAGGCTATACGACTGTCCCAAACCAACGCATCTATCTATGCAGCATATGAATACCCAATAGCTACCAAACACTGTGCCTTGACTATGGCCAACAAACACAGCTTGAATACTATTGACTACCCATATGAAACGACGGAGGGCTACGAATGGTTTCTGGCGAAAACCTTTAACGTAATGAACTTGATATCGTTGAAAGAACGGATAGCTTTTTATAAAATATAGTGACGAAAACCTTTACTAAAGAGGTCACTCCCGGTGAAGGGATCTCGGCTCTTTCCCCGTAGAATGGGGTGCTGGATATTCATAACCGAATATCTCTGTGCAAAGCAAAAGTAATCGGCTATAGTGAAGTTAATGCCCTGACGCAAACTTCTGTCCAAGGGGTCACTCCCGGTGAAGGGATCTCGGCCCTTGCCTCGTCGACTGAGGAGCAGGATATTCCAAATGAATACCACGATGCAAAACAAAAGTGAACGTCCTTGCAATAACAGCTTTTTGAAAAGTGTTCCAACAACATCAGATTAGGTTTGTTTTAACTTGCATTGATCCGAATCAATGCAGTCCCATCAATTGATCACACCACAAAGAACGAAAATATACTGACGTACGTATATGCCATCCGCATTCGCCACTGGGTCCCGTCATCACCCGTTAGGTTAGCTAACTAACGGCAGAGCGGGGACTGGACTAGCGCGGATGAAAAACATATACAACATCTACTAATATATATATACCAATATATAGTATTTCGCTCAAGGCGTGAAAAAAATGCAACATCACAGAAATGTACAGCATCACAGAACAATACAGATATCTGGGATCCCCGGGTTTCACAGAGCCACTACTGAAACCCGACGTTCCCCTGGTCGTGTGGATAGCCTGTGCAATGAAATCCTAGACCCCTACGGGAGCGGCAAGTGACCCGCCAAAACCTGAAGCGAGGCAGCCCCCTTCAGCACCGTGAATGGACCACCCAGCGCTTCACGGAATCCGGTAACTTGGGCACCCCACCTGGGTCAACCTGTACCCCCTACGAGTGTGGCGAATAGCCCGCCAATTCCAGACTGAAGCCCCTTCCGTCTCAATGCCCTGAGATGCGGGCTTGTTGCCTTCTAGAACCCGGCTATCCGTGCACCCCTCCGCGGGGTAACCCTAGTACAGAAAGTAAAATATACATACAACGGGTACATCGACCGCAACCTGGTCGTGCCCCAAAAGAATAATACAAACAGGCAGTGACGGCAGTCCACATGTCGGACGCTCGCCCCGCAATATCAAATGTACATAATACAACAACACCGTACTAGCATTGCATCCAGGCTATCCCCACGACCGATCCGCAACATCACAGCAAAACACAGAACATCAACGTGAAAGTCACGTTCGCAAATCCGTCTAACCGGGCTATAGCAGTTAGACCGGATTTACCGATCGAGTGACATTCACGGTCGCAAATATAATGTAAATACTGTGAAAAATGTGTTTAAAAAATCCGATCAATCAAAAATTAACAAGTGGGCCCCCAAGCGATACTGTAGCACTCACAGAAATTCTGGGCCCAATTTTAATATTCCAAAACCCCTATTTTTAGCCCACAAGCCCACTGCAAAAAAACGATCACATGATCCAACATTACTGCGGCGGATCCGCGGCCCAATAAAGGTCAATGGCCGCGGATCCGCGCTCTAACTTAGGGATCGTGTTGTCGAATTTTTGCACTGTTCTTAGAATTTCCAGTACATTAGTTTTTTACAACCTGAAAAATTTTTGGACACCAAAAAATTCTAACAGAAAACTGATGTGAACTAAAATTGGATTTTTGGAATTTTGGTCGATCGGAACTGCAAAACACATCAAACGAAACTAGACGAAGTTAATGGCGAGGCTCTGATACCACTGTAAGTGCACGGCGGTGCCCCGGCCGTCAATCCGACGGCCAAATGCGGAAACGGTGATAAACTTTAATTTTGCGAACTTAGCAAACCGGCACCACCGCGCACTAAACCCCGGATCGGGCCATTAAACTAGATCTAGCAAAGTAACAAGATAGGGAAGAGATATACCGAGTGATCCGAGTCCTCCGGTCTTCATCTCGTCATCGTCCCGATCTCTCGCGGAAACTCCGGTCGTCGTCTCCTTGCCGGAAGGGCACCACATCGCCTATTTCTTTTACGGGCTCCCGCCTCTATACCGAGGCAACTCGGGCATGAAGCTGGCAAGTCGACATGCCCAAGACTTGCTGTAGAATGTGTATTGTAGAGGCTATGTCTCATTTGGGGTTTTGTTGCCATTTGAAAGATGATGGAGGAATCAAGAAGAAAAATGGTGCTTGCATTTTTCTAGCATGAAATGAGATGAACAAATTTTCCCTCTTGAAAATGATCCTCTCTCCTTCTTCTCTCAAGTATGAAAAAACTTATCATCTTAGAAAATGGTGGAGGAAAGAATATGAAGCATGAAGGGAGGTGATGGTAGGAGCACAAGTGGTGACCACATCAAAAGATAAAGAAACATCAACCATGCTTCACACTTTTAAACCCATACCCTCTCATTAATCACAATTAATGCAAGAGAATCAAAATGATGGTGGAAAAGATATGATGCTATCATAATCAAAACAATTGCAAGAAACCCCCTCCACAAATGTTATTTGCACAATTGCAAATAACCCCCTCCATCGGAAAAGTCCGGCCGGGAAAAAACAAAGGAAAACCGGCCGGAACGGAATGCAAACTGGCAACTCCAGAAAACTGGTCCCGTAATAAATTACAGGAAAACCCCGATACTGTGCATACACACCCGCATCTGTATTCCGTCCGGATACAAATGCAAAGAAACAAAATCTACACTGTACTAAACTAGGATCCGGCTTAAACCAAAGCCGGCTAGTAATGTTCGTCCGATCCTGATCCGTGCAATACCGCACGTATCTGATCGAACCCTGCCATATAACTATATGGCCACTAGTACAAAACTGTCCGATCCTGATCCGTGCAATACCGCACGTATCTGATCGGACCCTGCCATATCTCCATACGGCCTCTACAGCGTTTCGCCCGAAAGCTGAGTAACTGAATGTGTGGTGGACTCTAAAGACTCGTCAATACAATGGCTGTGGATTTAACCACTAGCACGTCAGAGGTATAAGCCAATACGTGACGGGCCACCAGCTATTGACTAAAAGGGACGTCGATGAGCGAACTCATCCTGACACCTTACTGAGCCTGTCAGTGACAATATCCGTACAGTCCGGTCCGTTCGTCTATGAGCATCGCATGTCGGGCCTAGGGGGTGGGTAAAAGTCAGACCCCCAAAAGCGGTACAAGTCGTGTCGGAGTGTAGCCCCGAACACCCTGAGATACTACTGGAATACCTACCAGTAAATCTCCTGCCTTGGCCAAGGACTTCGTGTAATGGCTCTCCTAGACACAGCGCGACCTCACCCCCAATACCGGGAGAGACGAACCCCCGAAGATCCGCTCACTGCCTCCATGTGGCTCGGGACTGTACCCAACTAAAACCTGTTTGCACGACTCCTTTGAGCCGTGGTAGGGTAGTAATCAAAGTACAGTGGGAACTCACACGAGACAAATGACGATCCCCAGGTCGATGAACTAACCTGTACACATGTCACCTGGGAACTGCTATCTGACATGAGGTATAAGACCAACTAGCATGTTCCCGGCGAGTCCTGTCCGGTGTACTCATAACCCAATGAGCACCTGTATACATCTTAGGTGAACCAACTGACACCAGTGGCTTGTGAGACCGGCCACCGCCCTTCGTCGGGGTCTCGACTGTATACACTAGTCTACTCTGGAGAATCGATGCCCTGTCTCGAAACTCCCACGACTAGGGACCTTTTAATGATGTGCCTATAGACTCCAGCTCTCACTTATATGATCGCCCTCATACTGCCGGCAGTCAAGCAAGAATCCAAGGTGCTCTATCAACGTGCAATAGTGGCATGTCAGGTCACCTAAAGCAGTACACGATGATAAAGGTAAACCAGATAGCATACTATCATCTCGAGTAAGACTGTCGTCCCGGGATAGGTCCTCCCTCAATCATTGCAATCACGTGCCTGTGATCCAATAATTGACTCTGAGGGCACTATCTCCAACAGGATGATCCCATATACATTGGTGTTTGACATCAGAGATGATATACAGGTGCTCAGTGGAGACTGGGTACACTGGACGGACTCGCCGAGAACTCCCAGATGGTATTATACCTTATGTCAGATGGCAGTTCTCTGGTGACACTGGTACAGGTTAGTCTGTAGACCCGAGATCGTCATAGAGTCTTGTGTGATTCCTACTGTGCTTTGATTTCCACCTTACCACGTCCAAGAGGGCGTGCAAAACGGTGGTTTTTAGGTACAGTCCCGAATCACATGGAGGTAATGAGCGATAGGAGGGGATTCGTCTCTCCCGGTATAGGGAGTTGATGTTGCGCTGTGTTCGATTGGCTATAACCGGAAATCCCTGGCCAGGGTTGCTGAGATTTACTGGTAAGTGTTACCAGTAGTTTCTCGAACTGTTATAGACCTCATATCGACACGACTTATCGAGCTACTGGGGTCTGACGTTTACCACCCCTAGGCGAGATATGCGACATATCAGACAAACAGACCGAACTGTACGGTAAGTGTTACTGGTTGGATTCACAGGAGTGTGAGCGGGCTTGCTCGTTGATCTTCTGATCGCTCAATACCCGAATGGCCGTTACGTTTAGCAGACCGCTTGCGGCTTGTGGGTGTTTGATATGATCATCACCTGCTGCCGGCGTATTGACGAGTCTTTAGAGTCCTACACAGAGGTTTCCTGGCTCAAGCGAAACGAAATAGGAGCGCATATGAGATATGTGCGGGACCGAGAATAATACCAGTATGTGATACTGTATTCTATTCTCGCGATATGTATCATTGGACGGTCATATGAGATATAGCCGGGTTACCGAATCAAGTGTTGATTCGATACATTGATACACTTGATATTAGTCGGTTATATGCAGTATGACCGGATCATTAAATCAAGTGTTGATTTAATGATTTAATGCATAATTATATATTTGATATATTACTTTGCATTAAGTAGTATTGGTTCACTTAAGATGGATTTTCTCACTTGATGTGCACATTGTATATATGATATAGTTTTGTGCACTAGTTTGTATCATGTTTGATGATACATGCAAACTTGGGTGTGTGTATGCTTTAAACTATGATTAGGTTAATGGTTAGGGTTTCATTTACTCATTTATTTACTTTATTCTTTTTGGCAAAAGAAAATAAAATGGTGGCTTTTTGTTTTATACTTGAAGCTTCATGAAGCTTTGAAAAAGCTTTGACCATTTTGTTTCTTTCCTTAACCCTAACCATTTACTTAAACCCTAATTTATTCTCTACACTTGTTAACTCACCCATGGTTGCAATATGATAAGGGTCACTTGATTTTCTATTTTAATTAATTGATTATTCATTTTTCTTCTTCTTTATCTTCTTCTTCAAGTGAAGAGAAGAAAAGCTTTCTACAAAAATGTCAAGTGATGAAATCAAGTGAGAAACCCAAATCCAAAGTGAACCCGCTTCCTATTTCTTCATCCTCTACCACTTGCCATGTAGTATAGGGTGTTTTCTTCACAAGTTTCATGACTTGGTGAAGATGGAGCTCGAGTTAGAGTCGCCTCGACGTAGATCATCTTCGGCATCGAAGTCAACGACCTAGCCCGATCATTTCTTCAACGAAACCATCGCTAGAGTCCGGGATCCGATGATCGCAGTGGAGGGACGTCATCACGGAGCTAAGGAAGTGGAGGACCGGATCTACAAAGGTTGTAGTCTCTTTCACTTAGCAATAAAGTTGTTTATTTGCATGTTTCGCCTTTGCCTCTAGTTAACGATCTAGCATTAGGGTTTCTCGGCACTCGGAAAATTTGATTTTGCCATAGTTGATCAGTTGTGGGACCTCTTGAGTATGCCTAGGAACCCTACAGTGGTATCAGAGCCTAGCTAGAGCCTTAGGCGATGTGTAGACGATGTTAGAAGTCCGATCGAAACACGAAACCTTAATTCATACCCCTCTCTATCCAATTTTTGAAAATGTGGATTTTTCCTAATTAAAAATACCTAAAAAATTCAGCAGGGAAATATAAGAATTGGGGTGAAAAACGACAGCCTAATCCGTATATTCCACCGCGAAACCGCGGCAATACCCTGCTTGGGCCGTGGTTCCGCGGCCGTACAGAAGAGATAGGCTATCATTTTTCCACCATAATTCCTATTTCTGTGATTTATATTTTATGGGTATTTTTATTATGACTCAAGAGTTGAGTGTTCTGGGGTTGTATTGGGACTCGATGATTCGATCGGATTATTTAACTTTGTTTACTTTGTCTTCCGGGTATTTTTAGAGCATGTTAAAAAGTTCGACCGGATATAAATACCCAATTTTTCCCCCGCCGGGAAATTTCCAAGTGTTGGATTTTTCCGTGGTTTAAAAACGTTCTAAGTAGTGCAAGTAACGCGATGGTCCCTCTAGAAAACAACAAACCTTAACTCGATTATGTGACCGTCTTGAACTGCCCTTTGAACCTTAGGGTTTGGGGTAGTACGGCGTGCCACATGTGAGGCGTTGTCTTGACCCTTCTACGGCTGGACCGTTGGTACTGAGGCATGAGGTGAATGTTTTTAAACTTATTTCATTTGTTGAGCTGTTTCGGGAAAACTTGGGTGTTCGATTGTTCGATCGGAAAGTTTAACATTTTCTATTTATCCGGAATGTGATACAATATTTGGAATCCACAAGTAGTTATGAGATAACTAACATGAATGTTATAAACATAGCACTTTAGTCTCAATTGATCGGTTGCCACAGAATTTTGATGCGATCAAAAGTCCGTCGCAATCACGTAGCGTACGCGGATATTCGCCGATAAACTTAATAGACAGCTACACCCCTTAGCCTCGACCGAGTGACTGTAGGAGAACCCCGTCACCGAAAGCATCCGTTCAGGTGCTCGCGGTAGCGGTGTTCCGCCTTGGTGCACTTCGTCGACGGTATCGGGGGTGCGGCCGCCTACTAAAGTTTGCGACGAGCATTCGATCAGTTTTTCGGGAATCTTGTTGAATTGCCTGACTAGATATTGAAAAGTGTTTTCGATATAGAAACTAAAATGCGGGGTTTATAATTGTCAGGCATGTGATGTCTAAGGAATTCATTTGGTCAGGCATGCGATGTCTGAGGAGGTTGCGGATTCCAACTGTTGTAGTTTTACACTTTCTTTTCTGCGACCGTAAGTGTAGTATGTATTGGTATTGCCGATTGTTGTTGCTATACGTCGACGACAATCGGTGTATGCATACTTACTTACATTGATGACATGTGATGTTATGTGTTGCTGGATATGTTATATTGGATCGTCGTGTTTGAATAGCCGGGGGATTTTATGTGAGATGAGTGTTTTTCATTTTCATTCATGTAAAAACTTGTATGTAATATTCTTTTATTGGGGCACTTCCAGGTTGCGGAAGTTGTCACCATTTGTATATTATTTACTTTTCCGCACTAGGATAGACCCAAGGAGGAGAGCACAAGTAACCGGGTTCTAGAGTCCAGTAGGAGACCAACTCGAGGAGTCGAGTTCGGGTCTCCTAACTCTAGAATTGGTAGGGTTGCTTGCCGCTCTCGTAGGGGTCTAGGGGTGTGGGTTTGGCTATTCATCGCGACCATGGAATCCGTGTTTTATACAGGCTCGTATTAAAAACGCGGACGTCCTAGTGTATCCAATGTTTCATATGTTTCTTCTGCTGCGATATCTGTGATGTGATCATTTGATGTTCTGTGATAAATACTGTATATAGTATATATGATATATTATATAGACGTTACTTATGTTTTACACCCGTGCTAGCCCTGCCCCGCTCTGCCGTTAGTTACCTAACCTAACGGTGCACGAGGGGACATCGAGGCAAATGCGGATGGCATAAGTGTACGTCGTATTTATCTGTGATGTTTAGGTAACTTAAATGATGGGACTTCATTAATATGATTAATGAAAGAAAAGAAACCTAAGATGTTGTGGAATCGAATTTTCAAAAACAGGTAGCTACAGTTCTTGCTTTGCATCGCGGTGTTCCTTGTAGAACATCATGCACCTTATTCGATAAGGAAAGGGCCGAGATCCCTTCACCGGGAGTGACCCCTTTAGCAATAACTGGCAGATGCTACACCCCTCGGTTTGTCTTTTGATTGCTTCTATAGTTTTTGCTTTGCACAGCGGTATATATGATATATCCTGCACCTTATTCGATGAGGAAAGGGCCGACGATCCCTTCACCAGGAGTGACCCCTTTAGCAAAATTAGAAAAGCCTCAAAAACACTCCATTTTAAAATCATTTGATTCTACAACGATATCAAGTTCATTACGCAATAGGTTTTCAGAAAAACCTATCGTAGCCCTCCGTCATTTCAGATAAGTAGTAGTTAGTATTCGTGCTGCGTTTGTTAGCCTTTGTCAAGGCGTAGTGTGCGGTAGCTGACTAGTGCTTATCTGCTTATGCATATGATGCAGATTGAGTTAGGGTAGTCGTGCGACCTTGTTGGCCTTTGTCAAGGACCGTGCGGGTGGGTTTAATTCAATCAGGAAATGAAAGGTTAAACTTGACCAGCAGCCTATGGTTTGTTGGCCTTTGTCAAGGTCATAGGACGCTAGGGGCAAAATTATCGGGAATTTCAAGTGTTGAAATTTGCAATGAGATTGCATACCTTCTATGAGATAGTTGGATCCCGATACCCGCTGTGAGTAAGAGTTACTCCTGGAAGAATTTTACACATTACAATTAGCCGATCTAGTAGGTGTCTAGAAAGGTGTCAATAGGGTTACGCCTCTGGGAAAACGAGATTTACTTTAATTAGGTCCGTGCGAAGGCACGGGGAACCTCCCTCAAAGTACCGACACTGGCCTGGCTGAAAGATTGGCGAACTTGTAGCGTGTAATTAATCCCGGCTAGTCTTTCCTTTTAGGGTTTGAAGGAAGATTTGATAAAAACAGTAGGAGCCATCCTGATTAGATAAAATAATAACCATTCTGATCTTGCAAGAGTATACGCTGAGTGTTTTCTTATCTCTCTCTCTCCAGGTAGCGACCATATGACGCCTTAATCAAGATAATAATACGGATATTGACCGAACCCGCTTGTTATACTGAGCTGTGGAACGTTGGTCCCGCTCCAACTTATAATTGTTATAAGACAGAGCAGGAAATTGAGGAATACCAGGATTCCCATGCTGCCCAAACGAAGAAAGTGCATGATGATGCATCTTCTTCGGGTATGTTCATTACAAAGTGTAGGGTTGCTATGCACGCGCACAAGGGTCAACGAGGCATCAACCATGCCCGATTTAAAATTTAGCCGTGCCGAACAACCCGAATACGGATCTTTAAACTAGAGATTAGGCGAAAACTAACATGTTAACAACTTTAACACTAAGTGAGAGGGATTACAACCTTTGTAGATCCGGTCCTTCACTTCATATGCTCCGTATTATGGTCCCTTCGCTGCGATCATCGGGTTCCGGACTCTCGAGAGGTTACGAAGAGAAAGATGCAACATTTTCTTCCGATCTTCGATACTAAGATGATCTATCTTGAAGTTTCGTTAACACAAGCTATCACTCATGAAATGATGTGAACACCCTCATCTAAATGGTAAGGGAAGATGAGGATGATGAAGTAGGATTTTTGCTCTCTTTATTTATCTTTTTCTCATATTTATTCATCACAAAAATCAAAACAAGAAAGCTTTGCATGAAGAACTCAAGGAAGAAGAAGAATAGTGATCCATTCTTGTTTTGTGATGAATAATGAAAGGATTAATATGAAGAATAATGCAACCATGGTTGACTTAACCATTGTAGAGAATTAACCAAGGGTTAGGGTTAGGGTTGAGTTAAGAATGAGTCACTCACAAATATCTTTATCATGACAAAATGAAAAGCTTCTAGAATCAACTAGAAGACTTAACCCTAATCCAAACCCTAATCATGTTTAAACTCCATAAAACATGTTGCATTATTTATCATATCATGTTACAATATTATATATCATATATATAATATTTATCGTAACAAAATAAAATAATACAATTAACATATATCGCATATATATCAATGTATTACCCGAGTGAGAAAAAGAATCTTTTAGTGAGCTAATATTAGTTAATGTAATTTAATATATCATATATATTATTATATATTAAATTATCGAATCAACACTTGATCCGAAAATCCGGCTATATCGCATATAACCGACTAATATTTATCCGTACCGATTCATCGAATCAACACTTGATCCGATGACCCGGCTGATATCAAATATCGCGAGAATATAATACGGTATCACATATCGCATTATCCTCGGTCCCGCACATATCACATATGTGCTCCTACTCCGTTTTGCCTGAGCCAAGAAACCTCTGTGTAGGACTCTAAAGAATCGTCAATACGCCGGCAGTAGGTGATGATCATATCAAACACCCACAAGCTGCAAGCGGTCAGCTAAACGTAATAGCTACCCAGGTATTGAGCGCTCAGAAGATCAACAAGCAGGCATGTACATTCTTCTGTGAATCCAAACAGTAACACTCCCGTACAGTCCGGTCTCGTCGTCTGATATGTTGCATATCTCGCCTAGGGGTGGTAAACGTCAGACCCCAGTAGCTCGATAAGTCGTGTCGATATGAGGTCTATAACTGTTCGAGAAACTACTGATAACACTTACCAGTAAATCTCAGCAACCCTGGCCAGGGATTTCCGGTTATAGCCAATCGAGCACAGCACAACATCAACTCCCTATACCGGGAGAGACGAATCCCCTCCTATCGCTCATTGCCTCCATGTGATTCGGGACTGTACCCAAAAGCAACCTTTTTGCACGCCCTCTTGGACGTGGTATGATGGAAATCAAAGCACAGTGGGAATCACACAAGACTCTATGACGATCTCGGGTCAACAGACTACTCTGTACCAGTGTCACCGGAGAACTGCCATCTGACGTGAGGTATAATACCATCTGGGAGTTCTCGGCGAGTCCGTCCAGTGTACCCAGTCTCTACTGAGCACCCGTACACCATCCTTGATGTCAAACATCGATGGATATGGGATCATCCATCGCCCATCATATGGGACAAGATGCGTATACGCTAGTCTACTCTGGTGTATCGATGCCCTGTCTCGATATACCCTCGACTAGGAACAGTTATAGGATGTACTCGTCGACTACCGTGGCCCCACTAGTATGATCACATCATAGTCCCAGTAGTCGAGTACATATCCTAAGGGCTTTATCAACATGTAATATAGAGACAATCAGAGTACATGTTAAGATAAAGTACAACCAGATAGCATACTATCATGTCGAGCAAGAATGTCCTCCCTATATATGTCCAAGCATCCATTACAATATACATCGTATGTACAGTAATGGCCTCTAGGGCATACATATAACTAACAATCTCCCACTTGCACTAGGGCCATCTGTTGTGGTATCACATACCCAACAATTAGCTGTGGTTGAAGTATCTCATACTCAACCATCCCATAAAAGTCTCTACTGGGAAAAAGGCCTCTGTGAATGGATCCGCGCTGTCGTCCTCTGTGTCTGCTCTCCTAACCTCGATCTCCCAGGAGATCAACCATCTCCATGATCAGGTGATACTGCCTAAGAATTATATCTGGATTTCTGATGGGACAGTAGTTCCTTGGCATAAGCCATAACTCCATTGTCACACAATGGTAGGAACGAAGTTCATCTCATGAACTTATATATATCCAGACTGCCTCTATGGTAGTATCCTTGGTAACGATGTATCTTGCCTTTAATCGTCTAGTATGTCACGGTATCTAGCTTGGAACTCTTCCAACATACCGTCCCTCCACTGAGGGTAAAGACAATGCCTGCGACTGACATTCAGTCGTCCTTATCACCCTGGAACCTTTCCAGTGATTCTCCCCAGGATCGATTGATACTATCTCACTACAACTAGTAAGAATCCTAACATCCAATTAGATCTATCTCATAGATCCAAAACCCAGGATTTAGGAGGTATCACTTTGATCCTATATGGAGAATCCTTGTGATGAGCGGAGATTGACCGAGCGTAGCATAGGAAACTCCTTCCCTATCAAGAGTATGTCATCCACGTACTCTACGAGGATCACCACCATACTCTCTACTACCTTTTCGTATATACAAGGTTCATCTACCATTTTGATGAAGTCAAACTCTTTGACTACCACATCAAAACAGATGTTCCAACTCCGCGATGCCTGTTTTATCATATAAAACATCTTGCACACGTTTCCGCTGCTCCCACTGTCTACGAAGCCCTCTGGCTGTGTACTTATAGACGTTCTCTTCTAAAACATCACTTAGAAAAGCAGTCATGACACCCAACCACCAGATATCGTAGTTATGGTATGTAGCCGTGGCAAGTAGGATCTGGATGGACTTAAGCATAGATCCTTAGAAAAGGTTTCAACATAATCCATACCTGGTCTATGATGCAAACCTTTAACAAGTCTAGCTTTGAAAGTCTCAACTTTTCCATGTACACCAAGTAATCTTCTCAAGATTTACTTGCTCCTGATGGGGATTTAACCCTTCAGATAAAGCAACCAAAGTCCATACTTTGTTGGTGTATAAGGATTCCATCTCAGATCGATAAGCACCCAGCCATTCTTACAGAGTCCCACTCCTGATGGCCAGCTCGAAACTAGTTGGGTCATCATCTCATGATGCAATCCTCGCTCCCACTGTCATAGAGAAACCGAAGTACCTCTCAGGTGGGTGAGGAACCCTACTAGATCGGCGGAGAGGCTGAGGTTCGTTGGAAACTATTGAATCCTTTGGTTCTACCAAATCATCAGCTGCAGTTTGTATAACTGGAACCTTTCCAGTTCTACATAACAGACCTTGCCTCAAGCTTGTCCGGATTTTGCTTTTAGACATGGGCCGGACAACCCCAAATCTTAACAAGCTTAAGATATGGGCTCTTCCCTTTCCATATCACATATGAAGTGGTAGACAACTGATTTGATTCGAACCCTATTCAATAGGTATGCAGCTTCTCAAGTGCACAACTCCCTAAAGGAAATAAGAAACTCAGTAGTACTCATCATAGAGCACACCATATCACATAGGGTGCTACTGCTCTGCCCCGATATACCGACGTGCTGTGGTGTATACGGAGGAGTAATGCTGAGAGAGAATCTCATTCTCCTTTAGAATAGTCCAGGAATTCCGTGCTCAAGTATTCTCCTCCTTGATCTCATCAAAGGACATAATACTTATACCCGTATTTTGGTTCTCTACTTCTAACTTATATTCTGTGAATATCTCAAAAGTTTTGGACTTATGTTTCAACAGGAACACATGTCTGAAACTTGAGAGATTATCAGAGAACGTAATGAAGTAAAAAGAACCGGTCTTGGCATGTGTAGACAGGGGACCTTCATACATCAGCATGTATCAATCCCAAGTGTTCACTAACTCTTTCTATGTTTCCAATAAACAGAGCTATGGTCATCTTATCTTTGTGACATGACCGGCAAGTTTCACAAGATGTAAATTCAAACTAATTTAAATATGCATCTAAATGTAACTTTAGCCAGTCGGGTCGCATTGATATGACCTGGTCTACAATGCCTCAAGAAGGATTCATTCATTTCTGAACTCTTCCTCTTGTGTGTGTTCTATATACTAAGAACTGTGGTTTGATTTAGAATGTCAATGCTTTCAGATAACGTGCCTGAACCGATCAACTATTGATATAGGAAATGTTCAAAACATTATCCAACAATACAAAATTATATCATTTCTTTACTAATAAAGAGACTGATATGATTTTGTATATCAGGGTCGGTATCTAATAGCATTTGTTCAGAATCAATGTATTCAGGTAATACAGGGTGATAGTGACCAACAGACTTGGCTGCAACACTTGCACCGTTTTCTGTATCATGAAACTTATCACCCGTTCTCAGTTCTCTACCTATCTGTAGCCCATGTAACAGATTACATATGCGGGATCCTGATCCGGTATCACATACCCAGGACGTAAAGGATACTGAGAAACAGTTCTGTGTAATGAACACACCCGAAGATGATGCATCAACATGCACTTTCTTCGTTTGGGCGGCACGGCAATTCTGGTAATCCCCAATTTCCTGCTCTGTCCTATAACAATTATAAGTTAGAGCGGGACCAACGTTCCCCAGCTCAGTATAACAAGCGGGTTCGGTCAATATATCCGTTTTATTATCTTGATTAAGACGTGATATGGTCGCTACCTGAAGAGAGAGAGAAGAAAACACTCAGCGTATGCTCTTGCAAGATTAGATTGGTTATCTAATATATCTAATCAGGATGTCTCCCACTGTTTTAATCAAATCTTCCTTCAAACCCTAAAAGGAAAGACTAGCCGGGATTAATTACACGCTACAAGTTCGCCAATCTTTCAGCCAGGCCAGTGTCGGTACTTTGAGGGAGGTCCCCCGTGCTTTCGCACGAACCTAATTAAAGCAAACCCCGTTTTCCCAGGGGCGTAACCCCGTTAACACCTTTCTAGACACCTACTTGATCGGCTAATTGTAATGTGTAAAACTCTCCCAGGAGTAACTCTTACTCGCAGCGAGTATCGGGATCCAACTATCTCATAGAAGGTATGCAATCTCATTGCAAATTTCAACACTTGAAATTCCCAATAATATTTTACCCCTAGCGTCCCATGACCTTGACGCAGGCCAACAAACCACAGTGCGCTAGTCAAGTTCAACCCGTCATTTCTTGATTGAATTAAACCCACCCGCACGACCCTTGACGCAGGCCAACAAAGTCGCACGACTACCCTAATCCAATCTGCATCATATGCATAAACAGATAAATACTAGTTAGCTACCGCACACTACGCCTTGACGCAGGCCAACAAACGTGGCACGAATACTAAGTAGGACTTATCTGAAATGACGGAGGGCTACGACAGGTTTTTATGAAAACCCTTTGCGTAATGAACTTGATATCGTTGTAGAATCGAGTGATTTTAAAATGGAGTGTTTTTTAGGCTTTTCTAGTTTTGCTAAAGGAGTCACTCCCGGTGAAGGGATCGTCGGTCCTTTCCTCGTCGAATGAGGTGCAGGATATATCATATATATCACTGTGCAAAGCAAAAACACTTAAAAGCAATCAAAAGACAAACCGAGTGTGTAGCATCTGCCAGTTATTGCTAAAGGAGTCACTCCCGGTGAAGGGATCTCGGTCCTTTCCTTATCGAATAAGGTGCTGGATGTTCTACAAGGAACACCGCTATGCAAAGCAAGAACTAGAGCTACCAGTTTTTATTAAACAAGTTTCTACAACATCTTAGGTTTCTTTTATTTCATTAATCTCATTAATGAAGTCCCATTTTATTATGCTTCACAAGCATCTCTTTCGAAAACGAAATCTGCAATATAACATATATCTCATATATATAATATAAACATTCGTCGCAGGCAGTAATATGATCTCATCACAGAACATTGCAGCAGAAGAACATATATGAAATATTGGATATACTAGGACGTCCGTGTTTTTAATACGAGCCTGTATAAAACACGGATTCCACGGTCGCGATGAATAGCCAAACCCACATCCCTATACCCCTACGAGAGCGGCAAGCAACACTGCCAATTCTAGGGTTAGGAGACCCGGTCTCGACTCCTCGAGATGGTCTCCCACTGGACCCTAGAACCCGGTTACTTGTGCTCCCCGCCTTGGGTCTACCTAATGCGGAAAAGTAAATAATATACAACGGTGACATCTTCCGCAACCTGGAAGTGCCCCAATAAAAGAATATTACATACAAATGAATTTTACATGAATGAAAAAGAAAAACTATCATCTCACATAAAACCCCCGGCTATTCAAACGTGACGATCCAATAGAACATATCACAGCAACACATAATATCTCATATCATCAACGTAAGCAAGTATGCGTATCCCGATTGTCGTTGATGTATAGCAACGAAGCCGGCGATACACCACATACTACGCTTACGGTCACAGAAAAGAAAGTGTAAAACTACAACAGTTGGAATCCGCAATCTCCTTAGACATCGCATGCCTAACCAAATGAATTCCTTTAGACATCGCATGCCTAACAATTATAAACCCCGCATTTTAGTCTCATTTATCGAAAACTCTTTTCAATATCAAGTCGGGCAATTCAACAAGATTCCCGACGTCCTGATCGAATGCTCGTCGCAAACTTTAGTAGACGGCCGCACCCCCAGATGCCGTCGACGAAGTGCACCAAGGCGGAACACCGCTACCGCGAGCACCCGAACGGATGCTTTCGGTGACGGGGTTCTCCTACAGTCACTTGGTCTGGGCTATGGGGCGTGGCTGTCTATTAAGTTTACCCGGCGAGTATCCGCGTACACTACGTGATTGCGACGGACTTTTGATCACATCAAAATTCCGTGGCAACCGATCATTTGAGACTAAACTGCTATTTTTATAATATTCGAATTAGGTATCTCATAACTACCTGTGGATTCCAAATATTGTATCACATTCCAGATAAATAGACAAAGTTAAACTTTCCGATCGAATAATCAAACACCCAAGATTTCCCCAATATATCTCAACACTTGAAATCAGTTTAAAAACATCCATCACATGCCACAGTACCAATGGTCCAGCCGTAGAAGGGTCAAGCCAACGCCTCACATGTGGCACGCCGTACTGCCCCAAAGCCTAAGGTTCAAAAGGCAGTTCAAGACGGTCACATAATCGAGTTAAGGTTTGTTGTCTTCTAGAGGGTCCACCGCGTTACTTGCACGACTTAGAACATTCTTAAACACGAGAAAAAATCCAACTTTTGAAAAAATTTCCGACAGGGGAAGAAGTGAGTTATTGATATCCGTTCGAACTTTTTAACAGTTTCTAAAAGTTATCCGGACAAAACACAAAGACGTAGTTAAAGTTCCCGATCGAATCATCGAATCCCCAATACAACCCAGAAAATTCAACAGTTGAATAAATATTAAAAATTCCCAGAAAATACAGCACTAAAAGACAAGAATTACAGTGCAAATTTCAAACAGTGAAGTGACTAAAGTGCCGCGGAACCGCCGCACATGCCATGCATGTGCCGCGGTTCCGCCGGGCTTTGGTGGAATCAGGCGCACGTGCTTCACAGTAACTCTTGTATTTCCCTGCTGATTTTTTTGAGCATTTTTAATTTGGAAAAAATCACAGTTTTAAAAAATTTCCAGAAACTAGGGTATATCTGGTTTTCCGGGTTCAATCGGACTTTAAACTTCGTCTAGACTTCGCCTAAAGCTCTAGCTTGGCTCTGATACCACGGTAGGTCAGGCAGCCACCCCATCCAATGGGGTCACCGTGGCACCCACGGGTCCCTCAGCAGCTACTTTTTACGCATGCCCCCTCGCGAGCACTACAACCCGCCGGAACACCTTCCGGTCTCGGGACACCCTGAGGGTAAGAGCCTATGCTTCGCCACACTGTCACACAGTGAGAACCCCCCATAGGTCGACATCCAATGCCTAGTAGCTCTGATACCACTATTGGGTTGCTATGCACGCGCACAAGGGTCTACGAGGCATCAACCATGCCCGATTTAAAATTTAGCCGTGCCGAACAACCCGAATACGGATCTTTAAACTAGAGATTAGGAGAAAACTAACATGTTAACAACTTTAACACTAAGTGGGAGGGATTACAACCTTTGTAGATCCGGTCCCTCACTTCATATGCTCCGTGTTGTGGTCCCTTCGCTGCGATCAACGGGTTCCGGACTCTCGAGAGGTTCCACGAAGAGAAAGATGCAACCTTTGCTTCCGATCTTCGATACTAAGATAATCTACCTTGAAGTTTCGTTAACACAAGCTATCACTCATGAAATGATGTGAACACCCTTATCTAAATGGCAAGGGAAAATGAGGATGATGAAGTAGGATTTTTGCTCTCTTTATTTATCTTTTTCTCATATTTATTCATCACAAAAATCAAAACAAGAAAGCTTTGCATGAAGAACTCAAGGAAGAAGAAGAATAGTGATCCATTCTTGTTTTGTGATGAATAATGAAAGGATTAATATGAAGAATAATGCAACCATGGTTGACTTAACCATTGTAGAGAATTAACCAAGGGTTAGGGTTTGGGTTGAGTTAAGAATGAGTCACTCACAAATATCTTTATCATGACAAAATGAAAAGCTTTTAGAATCAACTAGAAGACTTAACCCTAATCCAAACCCTAATCATGTTTAAACTCCACAAAACATGTTGCATTATTTATCATATCATGTTACAATATTATATATCATATATATAATATTTATCGTAACAAAATAAAATAATACAATTAAAATATATCGCATATATATCAATGTATTACCCGAGTGAGAAAAAGAATCTTTTAGTGGGCTAATATTAGTTAATGTAATTTAATATATCATATATATTATTATACATTAAATTATCGAATCAACACTTGATCCGAAAATCCGGCTATATCGCATATAACCGACTAATATTTATCCGTACCGATTCATCGAATCAACACTTGATCCGATGACCCGGCTGATATCAAATATCGCGAGAATATAATACGGTATCACATATCGCATTATCCTCGGTCCCGCACATATCACATATGTGCTCCTACTCCGTTTTGCCTGAGCCAAGAAACCTCTGTGTAGGACTCTAAAGAATCGTCAATACGCCGGCAGTAGGTGATGATCATATCAAACACCCACAAGCTGCAAGCGGTCAGCTAAACGTAACAGCTATCCAGGTATTGAGCGCTCAGAAGATCAACAAGCAGGCCTGTACATTCTCCTGTCAATCCAAACAGTAACACTCCCGTACAGTCCGGTCTCGTCGTCTGATATGTTGCATATCTCGCCTAGGGGTGGTAAACGTCAGACCCCAGTAGCTCGATAAGTCGTGTCGATATGAGGTCTATAACTGTTCGAGAAACTACTGATAACACTTACCAGTAAATCTCAGCAACCCTGGCCAGGGATTTCCGGTTATAGCCAATCGAACACAGCACAACATCAACTCCCTATACCGGGAGAGACGAATCCCCTCCTATCGCTCATTGCCTCCATATGATTCAGGACTGTACCCAAAAGCCACCTTTTTGCACGCCCCCTTGGACGTGTTATGATGGAAATCAAAGCACAGTGGGAATCACACAAGACTCTATGACGATCTCGGGTCAACAGACTACTCTGTACCAGTGTCACCGGAGAACTGCCATCTGACGTGAGGTATAATACCATCTGGGAGTTCTCGACGAGTCCGTCCAGTGTACCCAGTCTCTACTGAGCACCCGTACACCATCCTTGATGTCAAACATCGATGGATATGGGATCATCCATCGCCCATCATATGGGACAAGATGCGTATACGCTAGTCTACTCTGGTGTATCGATGCCCTGTCTCGATATACCCTCGACTAGGAACAGTTATAGGATGTACTCGTCGACTACCGTGGCCCCACAAATATGATCTCATCATAGTCCCAGTAGTCGAGTACATATCCTAAGGGCTTTATCAACATGTAATATAGAGACAATCAGAGTACATGTTAAGATAAAGTACAACCAGATAGCATACTATCATGTCGAGCAAGAATGTCCTCCCTATATATGTCCAAGCATCCATTACAATATACATCGTATGTACAGTAATGGCCACTAGAGCATACATATAACTAACAATCTCCCACTTGCACTAGGGCCATCTGTTGTGGTATCACATACCCAACAATTAGCTGTGGTTGAAGTATCTCATACTCAACCATCCCATAAAAGTCTCTACTGGGAAAAAGGCCTCTGTGAATAGATCCGCGCTGTCGTCCTCTGTGTCTGCTCTCCTAACCTCGATCTCCCAGGAGATCAACCATCTCCATGATCAGGTGATACTACCTAAGAATTATATCTGGATTTCTGATGGGACAGTAGTTCCTTGGCATAAGCCATAACTCCATTGTCACACAATGGTTGGAACGAAGTTCATCTCATGAACTTATATATATCCAGACTGCCTCTTTGGTAGTATCCTTGGTAACGATGTATCTTGCCTTTAATTGTCTAGTATGTCACGGTATCTAGCTTGGAACTCTTCCAACATACCGTCCCTCTACTGAGGGTAAAGACAATGCCTGCGACTGACATTCAGTCGTCCTTATCACCCTGGAACCTTTCCAGTGATTCTCCCCAGGATCGATTGATACCATCTCACTACAACTAGTAAGAATCCTAACATCCAATTAGATCTATCTCATAGATCCAAAACCCAGGATTTAGGAGGTATCACTTTGATCCTATATGGAGAATCCTTGTGATGAGCGGAGATTGACCGAGCGCAGCATAGGAAACTCCTTCCCTATCAAGAGTATGTCATCCACGTACTCTACGAGGATTACCACCATACTCTCTACTACCTTTTCGTATATACAAGGTTCATCTACCATTTTGATGAAGTCAAACTCTTTGACTACCACATCAAAACAGATGTTCCAACTCCGCGATGCCTGTTTTATCATATAAAACATCTTGCACACGTTTCCGCTGCTCCCACTGTCTACGAAGCCCTCTGGCTGTGTACTTATAGACGTTCTCTTCTAAAACATCACTTAGAAAAGCAGTCATGACACCCAACCACCAGATATCGTAGTTATGGTATGTAGCCGTGGCAAGTAGGATCTGGATGGACTTAAGCATAGATCCTTAGAAAAGGTTTCAACATAATCCATACCTGGTCTATGATGCAAATCTTTAACAAGTCTAGCTTTGAAAGTCTCAACTTTTCCATGTACACCAAGTAATCTTCTCAAGATTTACTTGCTCCTGATGGGGATTTAACCCTTCAGATAAAGCAACCAAAGTCCATACTTTGTTGGTGTATAAGGATTCCATCTCAGATCGATAAGCACCCAGCCATTCTTACAGAGTCCCACTCCTGATGGCCAGCTCGAAACTAGTTGGGTCATCATCTCATGATGCAATCCTCGCTCCTACTGTCATAGAGAAACCGAAGTACCTCTCAGGTGGGTGAGGAACCCTACTAGATCGGCGGAGAGGCTGAGGTTCGTTGGAAACTATTGAATCCTTTGGTTCTACCAAATCATCCGCTGCAGTTTGTATAGCTGGAACCTTTCCAGTTCTACATAACAGACCTTGCCTCAAGCTTGTCCGGATTTTGCTTTTAGACATGGGCCGGACAACCCCAAATCTTAACAAGCTTAAGATATGGGCTCTCCCCTTTCCATATCACATATGAAGTGGTAGGCAACTGATTTGATTCGAACACTATTCAATAGGTATGCAGCTTCTCAAGTGCACAACTCCCTAAAGGAATTAGGAAACTCAGTAGTACTCATCATAGAGCACACCATATCACATAGGGTGCTACTGCTTTGCCCCGATATACCGACGTGCTGTGGTGTATACGAAGGAGTAATGCTGAGAGAGAATCTCATTCTCCTTTAGAATAGTCCAGGAATTCCGTGCTCAAGTATTCTCCTCCTTGATCTCATCAAAGGACATAATACTTATACCTGTATTTTGGTTCTCTACTTCTAACTTATATTCTGTGAATATCTCAAAAGCTTCGGACTTATGTTTCAACAGGAACACGTGTCTGAAACTTGAGAGATTATCAGAGAACGTAATGAAGTAAAAAGAACCGGTCTTGGCATGTGTAGACAGGGGACCTTCATACATCAGCATGTATCAATCCCAAGTGTTCACTAACTCTTTCTCTGTTTCCAATAAACAGAGCTATGGTCATCTTATCTTTGTGACATGACCGGCAAGTTTCACAAGATGTAAATTCAAACTAATTTAAATATACATCTAAATGTAACTTCAGCCAGTCGGGTCGCATTGATATGACCTGGTCTACAATGCCTCAAGAAAGATTCGTTCATTTCTGAACTCTTCCTCTTGTGTGTGTTCTATATACTAAGAACTGTGGTTTGATTTAGAACGTCAATGCTTTCAGATAACGTGCCTGAACCGATCAACTATTGATATAGGAAATGTTCAAAACATTATGCAACAATACCAAATTATATCCTTTCTTTACTAATAAAGAGACTGATATGATTTTGTATATCAGGGTCGGTATCTAATAGCATTTATTCAGAATCAATGTATTCAGGTAATACAGGGTGATAGTGACCAACAGACTTGGCTGCAACACTTGCACCGTTTTCTGTATCATGAAACTTATCACCCGTTCTCAGTTCTCTACCTATCTGTAGCCCATGTAACAGATTACATATGCAGGATCCTGATCCGGTATCACATACCCAGGACGTAAAGGATACTGAGAAACAGTTCTGTGTAATGAACACACCCGAAGATGATGCATCAACATGCACTTTCTTCGTTTGGGCGGCACGGGAATTCTGGTAATCCCCTTCCTGCTCTGTCCTATAACAATTATAAGTTAGAGCGGGACCAACGTTCCCCAGCTCAGTATAACAAGCGGGTTCGGTCAATATATCCGTTTTATTATCTTGATTAAGGCGTGATATGGTCGCTACCTGGAGAGAGAGAGAAGAAAACACTCAACGTATGCTCTTGCAAGATTAGATTGGTTATCTAATATATCTAATCAGGATGTCTCCCACTGTTTTAATCAAATCTTCCTTCAAACCCTAAAAGGAAAGACTAGCCGGGATTAATTACACGCTACAAGTTCGCCAATCTTTCAGCCAGGCCAGTGTCGGTACTTTGAGGGAGGTCACCCGTGCTTTCGCACGAACCTAATTAAAGTAAACCTCGTTTTCCCAGGGGCGTAACCCCGTTAACACTTTTCTAGACACCTACTTGATTGGCTAATTGTAATGTGTAAAACTCTCCCAGGAGTAACTCTTACTCGCAGCGAGTATCGGGATCCAACTATCTCATAGAAGGTATGCAATCTCATTGCAAATTTCAACACTTGAAATTCCCAATAATATTTTACCCCTAGCGTCCCATGACCTTGACGCAGGCCAACAAACCACAGTGCGTTAGTCAAGTTCAACCCGTCATTTCTTGATTGAATTAAACCCACCCGCACGACCCTTGACGCAGGCCAACAAAGTCGTACGACTACCCTAATCCAATCTGCATCATATGCATAAACAGATAAATACTAGTTAGCTACCGCACACTACGCCTTGACGCAGGCCAACAAACGTAGCATGAATACTAAGTAGGACTTATCTGAAATGACGGAGGGCTACGACAGGTTTTTATGAAAACCCTTTACGTAATGAACTTGATATCGTTGTAGAATCGAGTGATTTTAAAATGGAGTGTTTTTGAGGCTTTTCTAGTTTTGCTAAAGGAGTCACTCCCGGTGAAGGGATCGCCGGTCCTTTCCTCGTCGAATGAGGTGCAGGATATATCATATATATCACTGTGCAAAGCAAAAACACTTAAAAGCAATCAAAATACAAACCGAGTGTGTAGCATCTGCCAGTTATTGCTAAAGGAGTCACTCCCGGTGAAGGGATCTCGGTCCTTTCCTTATCGAATAAGGTGCTGGATGTTCTACAAGGAACACCGCTATGCAAAGCAAGAACTAGAGCTACCAGTTTTTATTAAACAAGTTTCTACAACATCTTAGGTTTCTTTTATTTCATTAATCTCATTAATGAAGTCCCATTTTATTATGCTTCACAAGCATCTCTTTCGAAAACGAAATCTGCAATATAACATATATCTCATATATATAATATAAACATTCGTCGCAGGCAGTAATATGATCTCATCACAGAAAATTGCAGCAGAAGAACATATATGAAATATTGGATATACTAGGACGTCCGTGTTTTTAATACGAGCCTGTATAAAACACGGATTCCACGGTCGCGATGAATAGCCAAACCCACATCCCTAGACCCCTACGAGAGCGGCAAGCAACACTGCCAATTCTAGGGTTAGGAGACCCGGTCTCGACTCCTCGAGATGGTCTCCCACTGGACCCTAGAACCCGGTTACTTGTGCTCCCCGCCTTGGGTCTACCTAATGCGGAAAAGTAAATAATATACAACGGTGACATCTTCCGCAACCTGGAAGTGCCCCAATAAAAGAATATTACATACAAATGAATTTTACATGAATGAAAAAGAAAAACTCTCATCTCACATAAAACCCCCGGCTATTCAAACGTGACGATCCAATAGAACATATCACAGCAACACATAATATCTCATATCATCAGCGTAAGCAAGTATGCGTATCCCGATTGTCGTTGATGTATAGCAACGAAGCCGGCGATACACCACATACTACGCTTACGGTCACAGAAAAGAAAGTGTAAAACTACAACAGTTGGAATCCGCAATCTCCTTAGACATCGCATGCCTAACCAAATGAATTCCTTTAGACATCGCATGCCTAACAATTATAAACCCCGCATTTTAGTCTCATTTATCGAAAACTCTTTTCAATATCAAGTCGGGCAATTCAACAAGATTCCCGACGTCCTGATCGAATGCTCGTCGCAAACTTTAGTAGACGGCCGCACCCCCAGATGCCGTCGACGAAGTGCACCAAGGCGGAACACCGCTACCGCGAGCACCCGAACGGATGCTTTCGGTGACGGGGTTCTCCTACAGTCACTTGGTCGGGGCTATGGGGCGTGGCTGTCTATTAAGTTTACCCGGCGAGTATCCGCGTACACTACGTGATTGCGACGGATTTTTGATCACATCAAAATTCCGTGGCAACCGATCATTTAAGACTAAACTGCTATTTTTATAATATTCAAATTAGTTATCTCATAACTACCTGTGGATTCCAAATATTGTATCACATTCCAGATAAATAGACAAAATTAAACTTTCCGATCGAATAATCAAACACCCAAGATTTCCCCAATATATCTCAACACTTGAAATCGGTTTTAAAACATCCATCACATGCCACAGTACCAATGGTCCAGCCGTAGAAGGGTCAAAGCCAACGCCTCACATGTGGCACGCCGTACTGCCCCAAAGCCTAAGGTTCAAAAGGCAGTTCAAGACGGTCACATAATCGAGTTAAGGTTTGTTGTCTTCTAGAGGGTCCACCGCGTTACTTGCACGACTTAGAACATTCTTAAACACGAGAAAAAATCCAACTTTTGAAAAAATTTCCGACTGGGGAAAAAGTGAGTTATTGATATCCGTTCGAACTTTTTAACAGTTTCTAAAAGTTATCCGGACAAAACACAAAGGCGTAGTTAAAGTTCCCGATCGAATCATCGAATTCCCAATACAACCCAGAAAATTCAACAGTTGAATAAATATTAAAAATTCCCAGAAAATACAGCACTAAAAGACAAGAATTACTGTGCAAATTTCAAACAGTGAAGTGACTAAAGTGCCGCGGAACCGCCGCACATGCCATGCATGTGCCGCGGTTCCGCCGCGATTTGGTGGAATCAGGCGCACGTGCTTCACAGTAACTCTTGTATTTCCCTGCTGATTTTTTTGAGCATTTTTAATTTGGAAAAAATCACAGTTTTAAAAAATTTCCAGAAACTAGGGTATATCGGGTTTTCTGGGTTCGATCGGACTTTAAACTTCGTCTAGACTTCGCCTAAAGCTCTAGCTTTGCTCTGATACCACTGTAGGTCAGGCAGCCACCCCATCCAATGGGGTCACCGTGGCACCCACGGGTCCCTCAGCAGCTACTTTTTACGCATGCCCTCTCGCGAGGACTACAACCCGCCGGAACACCTTCCGGTCTCGGGACACCCTGGGGGTAAGAGCCTATACTTCGCCACACTGTCACACAGTGAGAACCCCCCATAGGTCGACATCCAATGCCTAGTAGCTCTGATACCACTGTAGGGTTACTATGCACGCGCACAAGGGTCTACGAGGCATCAACTATGCCCGATTTAAAATTTATCCGTGTCGAACAACCCTTATACGGATCTTTAAACTAGAGATTAGGCGAAAACTAACATGTTAACAACTTTAACACTAAGTGAGAGGGATTACAACCTTTGTAGATCCGGTCCTTCACTTCATATGCTCCGTGTTGTGGTCCCTTCGCTGCGATCATCGGGTTCCGGACTCTCGAGAGGTTCCACGAAGAGAAAGATGCAACCTTTGCTTCCGATCTTCGATACTAAGATGATCTACCTTGAAGTTTCGTTAACACAAGCTATCACTCATGAAATGATGTGAACACCCTCATCTAAATGGCAAGGGAAGATGAGGATGATGAAGTAGGATTTTTGCTCTCTTTATTTATCTTTTTCTCATATTTATTCATCACAAAAATCAAAACAAGAAAGCTTTGCATGAAGAACTCAAGGAAGAAGAAGAATAGTGATCCATTCTTGTTTTGTGATGAATAATGAAAGGATTAATATGAAGAATAATGCAACCATGGTTGACTTAACCATTGTAGAGAATTAACCAAGGGTTAGGGTTTGGGTTGAGTTAAGAATGAGTCACTCACAAATATCTTTATCATGACAAAATGAAAAGCTTCTAGAATCAACTAGAAGACTTAACCCTAATCCAAACCCTAATCATGTTTAAACTCCACAAAACATGTTGCATTATTTATCATATCATGTTACAATATTATATATCATATATATAACATTTATCGTAACAAAATAAAATAATACAATTAACATATATCGCATATATATCAATGTATTACCCGAGTGAGAAAAAGAATCTTTTAGTGAGCTAATATTAGTTAATGTAATTTAATATATCATATATATTATTATACATTAAATTATCGAATCAACACTTGATCCGACAATCCGGCTATATCGCATATAACCGACTAATATTTATCCGTACCGATTCATCGAATCAACACTTGATCCGATGACCCGGCTGATATCAAATATCGCAAGAATATAATACGGTATCACATATCGCATTATCCTCGGTCCCGCACATATCGCATATGTGCTCTTACTCCGTTTTGCCTGAGCCAAGAAACCTCTGTGTAGGACTCTAAAGAATCGTCAATACGCCGGCAGTAGGTGATGATCATATCAAACACCCACAAGCTGCAAGCAGTCAGCTAAACGTAACAGCTACCCAGGTATTGAGCGCTCAGAAGATCAACAAGCAGGCATGTACATTCTCCTGTGAATCCAAATAGTAACACTCCCGTACAGTCCGGTCTCGTCGTCTGGTATGTTGCATATCTCGCCTAGGGATGGTAAACGTCAGACCCCAGTAGCTCGATATATCATGTCGATATGAGATCTATAACTGTTCGAGAAACTACTGATAACACTTACCAGTAAATCTCAGCAACCCTGGCCAGGGATTTCCGGTTATAGCCAATCGAACACGGCACAACATCAACTCCCTATACCGGGAGAGACGAATCCCCTCCTATCGCTCATTGCCTCCATGTGATTCGGGACTGTACCCAAAAGCCACCTTTTTGCACGCCCTCTTGGACATGGTATGATGGAAATCAAAGCACCGTAGGAATCACACAAGACTCTATGAAGATCTCGGGTCAACAGACTACTCTGTACCAGTGTCACCGGAGAACTGCCATCTGACGTGAGGTATAATACCATCTGGGAGTTCTCGGCGAGTCCGTCCAGTGTACCCAGTCTCTACTGAGCACCCGTACACCATCCTTGATGTCAAACATCAATGGATATGGGATCATCCATCGCCCATCATATGGGACAAGATGCCTATACGCTAGTCTACTCTGATGTATCGATGCCCTGTCTCGATATACCCTCGACTAGGAACAGTTATAGGATGTACTCGTCGACTACCGTGGCCCCACTAGTATGATCTCATCATAGTCCCAGTAGTCGAGTACATATCCTAAGGGCTTTATCAACATGTAATATAGAGACAATCAGAGTACATGTTAAGATAAAGTACAACCAGATAGTATACTATCATGTCGAGCAAGAATGTCCTCCCTATATATGTCCAAGCATCCATTACAATATACATCGTATGTACAGTAATGGCCTCTAGGGCATACATATAACTAACACAAAGAACTGTTTCTCAGTATCCTTTACGTCCTGGGTATGTGATACCGGATCAGGATCCCGCATATGTAATCTGTTACATAGGGCTACAGAAAGGTAAAGAACTGAGAACGGGTGATTAGTTTCATGAGACAGAAAACGGTGCAAGTGTTGCAGCCATGTCTGTTGGTCGCTGTCACCCTGTATTACCAATACATTGATTCTGAACAAATGCTATTAGATACCGAACCTGATATACAAAATCATATCAATCTCTTTATTTATTAAAGAAGGATATAATTTCGTATTGTTGGATAATGTTTTGAACATTTCCTATATCAAAAGTTGATCGGTTCAGGCACGTTATCTAAAAGTATTGACGTTCTAAATCAAACTACAGTTCTTAGTATACGGAACACACACAAGAGGAAGAGTTCAGAAATGAACGGATCCTTCTTGAGGTATTGTAGACTAGGTCAGATCAATGTGACCCGACTAGCTAAAGTTACATTTAGATGCATATTTAAATCAGTTTGAATTTACATCTTATGAAACTTTCCAGTCATGTCACAAAGATAAGAGGACCATAGCTCTGTTTAATGGAAACAGAGAAAGAGTTAGTGAACTCTTGGGATTGATACATGTTGATGTATGTAAGGTCCCCTGTCTACACATGCCAAGACTGGTTCTTTGTACTTCATTACATTCTCTGATGATCTCTCAAGATTCAGTCATATGTTCCTGTTGAAACATGAGTCCGAACCTTTTGAGATATTCACAGAATATAAGTTAGAAGTAGAGAACCAAAAATAAGGGTATAAGTATTATGTCCTTTGATGTGATCGAGGAGGAGAATACTTGAGCACAGAAATCCTGGACTATTCAAAAGGAGAATGAGATTCTCTCTTAGCATTACTCCTCCGTATACACCATAGCACAACGGTATATCGGGGCAGAGCAATAGCACTCTATGAGATATGGTGTGCTCTATGATGAGTATTACTGAGTTACCTATTTCCTTTTGGGGTTATACACTTATGAAGTTTCATACCTATTGAATAGGGTTCCGATCAAATCAGTTGCCTACCAATTCATATGAGATATGGAAAGGGAAGAGCCTATCTCTTAAGACAGTTAAGATTTAGGGTTGTCCGGCCTATGTCTAAAAGAAAAATCCGGACAAGCTCGAGGCAAGGTCAGTTATGTAGAACTGGAAAGGTTCCGGCTATACAAACCGCATCTGATGATTTGACAGAACCAAAGGATTCAATGGTCCCCGACGAACCCCAGCCTCTCCGCCGATCTGGTAGGGTTCCTCATCCGCTTGAGAGATACTTCGGTTTCTCGATGACAGTGGGAGCGAGGATTGCATCATGAGATGATGACCTAACTAGTTTTGAGCAGGCCATCGAGAGTAGGGACTCTGTAAGAATGGCTGGATGCTCAGTGATCTGAGATGGAATCTACGTACACCAGCAAAGTATGGACTTTGGCTGCTATATCTGAAGGGTTTCATCCCCATCAGGAGCAAGTATATCTTGAGAAGATTACTTGGTGTACATGGAAAAGTTGAGACTTTCAAAGCTAGACTTGTTAAAGGTTTGCATCATTGACCAGGTATGGATTATGATGAAACCTTTTCTAAGGAGCTATGCTTAAGTCCATCCAGATCCTACTTGCCACGGCTACATACCATGACTACAATATCTGGCGGTTGGGTGTCATGACTGCTTTTCTAAATAATGTTTTAGAAGAGAAAGTCTATAAGTACACAGCCACAGGGCTTCGTAAACAGTGGGAGCAGCGGAAACGTGTGCAAGATACTTTATGTGATAAAGCAGGCATCGCGGAGTTGGAACGTCTGTTTTGATGAGTTAGTCAAAGAGTTTGACTTTATCAAAATGATAGATGAACCATGTATATACAAAAAGGTAGTAGAAAGTATGGTAGTGATCCTCGTTGAGTACGTGGATGACATACTCTTGATAGGGAAGCAGTTTCCTATGCTACGCTCGATCAATCTCCGCTTATCACAATGATTCTCCATAAAGGATCAAAATGATACCTACTAAATCCTGGGTTTTGGATCTATGAGATAGATCTAATTGGATATTAGGATAGTCACTAGTTGTAGTGAGATGGTATCAATTGATCCTGGGGAGAATCACTAGAAAGGTTCCAGGGTGATAAGGACGACTGAATGTCAGTCACAGGCATTGTCTTTACCCTCAGTAAAGGGATGGTACGTTGGAAGAGATCCAAGCTAGATATCGTGGCAAACTAGATGATAAAGGTTGGATACATCGCTACTTAAGATGCTACCAAAGAGGCAGTCTGGATGTATATTTGTTCATGAGATGAACTTAGTTCCTCCCATTGTGTGACAATGGAGTTGTGGCTTATGCCAAGGAACGTCCGTCCCATCAGGGATCCAGACATATTCTAAGGCAGTATCACCTGATCATGGAGATGGTTGATCTCCAGGGGATCGAGGTTAGGAGAGTAGACTCAGAGGACAACACGGCGGATCCACTCACAAAGGCCTTTTCCCAGAGAGAGACTTTTATGGGATGGTTGAGTATGAGATACTACAACCACTGCTATCAGATGGCCCTAGTGCAAGTGGGAGATTGTTAGTTATATGTATGCCCTAGAGGCCATTACTATACATAGGATGTATATTGTAGTGGATGCTGGGACATATATAGGGAGGACTTTCTTGCTCGACATGATAGTATGCTATCTAGTTGCTCTTTATCTTAACGTGTACACTGATTGTCTTTCTGTTACATGTTGGTAAAGCCCATAGGATGTGTACTTGACTACCTGGACTATGATGCGGATCATACTAGTGGGGACATGGTAGTCTATAAGTACATTCTTCAAGGTCCCTAGTCGTGGGTGTATCGAGACGGGGCATCGATATACCAGAGTAGACTAGCGTATACCTTCTCGACCCATACAAATGGGCGATGGATGATCCCATATCCATTGGTGTTTGACATCAGAGATGATATATGGGTGCTCAGTGGAGACTGGGTACACTGGACGGACTCGCCGAGAACTCCCAGATGGTATTATACCTTACGTCAGATGGCAGTTCTCTGGTGACACTGGTACAGGTTAGTCTGTAGACCCGAGATCGTCATAGAGTCTTGTGTGATTCCCACTGTGCTTTGATTTCCACCTTACCACGTCCAAGAGGGCGTGCAAAACGGTGGTTTTTAGGTACAGTCCCGAATCACATGGAGGTAATGAGCGATAGGAGGGGATTCGTCTCTCCCGGTATAGGAAGTTGATGTTGCGCTGTGTTCGATTGGCTATAACCGGAAATCTCTGGCCAGGGTTGCTGAGATTTACTGGTAAGTGTTACCAGTAGTTTCTCGAACTGTTATAGACCTCATATCGACACGACTTATCGAGCTACTGGGGTCTGACGTTTACCACCCCTAGGCGAGATATGCGACATATCAGACGAACAGACCGAACTGTACGGTAAGTGTTACTGTAAGTGCACGGCGGCGCCCCGGCCGTCAATCCGACGGCCAAATGCGGAAGCGGTGATAAACTTTAATTTTGCGAACTTAGCAAACCGGCACCACCGCGCACTAAACATCCGGATCGGACCATTAAACTAGTTCTAGCTAACTACAAGATGGGGAAGAGATATACCGAGTGATCCGAGTCCTCCGGTCTTCTCGTCGTCATCCCGATCTCCTGCGGAAACTCCGGTCGTCGCCTCCTCGCCGGAAGGGCACCACATCGCCTGCATCTTTTACGGGCTCCCACCTCAATACCGAGGCAACTCGGGCACGAAGCTTGCAAGTCGACGTGCCCAAGATTTGCTGTAGAATGTGTAGTGTAGAGTCTATGTCTCATTTGGGGTTTATGTAGCCTTTGAGGATGATGGAGAAATCAAGATGAGAAAAATGGTGCTTGCATTTTTCTTAACATGAAATGAGATCAAAATGCCACACTCTCTAAAATGAAAAACCTTCATCCTCCTCACTCAAGTGGCCGGCCTCATATTAGAATGGTGGAGGGAATCAAAATTGCAAAACCAAGAAGGGAGGTAATGGTAGTAAAAGTGAAAGGGTGACCATAACCTAAACATCATCATAACAAATTCACATCAAACACTAATCACCTCAAATCACCAAAAAGCAAGTGATGATGATAGAAAAGAATGGTATCAAAAGATGCTTTCATAATTAATACATTTGCAAGAAAACCCTCCACAATGTGTTATTTGCAAACTTGCAAATAACACCCTCCATCGGAAAAGTCCGGCCGGGAAAGAACAAAGGAAAACCGGCCGGAACGGAATGCAAACTGGCAACTCCAGAAAACTGGTCCCGTAATAAATTACAGGAAAACCCCGATACTGTGCATACACACCCGCATCTGTATTCCGACCGGATACAAATGCAATGAGACAAAATCTATACTGTACTATACTAGGATCCGGCTTAAACCAAAGCCGGCTAGTAATATCCGTTCGATCCTGATCCGTGCAATACCGCACGTATCCGATCGAACCTTGCCATATATCTATACGGCCACTAGTACTAACCGTCCGATCCTGATCCGTGCAATACCGCACGTATCTGATCGGACCCTGCCATATCTCCATACGGCCTCTACAGCGTTTCGCCCGAAAGCTTGAGTGACTGTAAGTGTGGTGGACTCTAAAGACTCGTCAATACTATGGTTGTGGATTTAACCACTAGCACGTCAGAGGTATAAGCCAATACGTGACGGGCCACCAGCTATTGACCAAAAGGGACATCGATGAGCGAACTCATCCTGACACCCTACTGAGCCTGTCAGTGACAATATCCGTACAGTCCTGTCCGTTCGTCTATGAGCATCGCATGTCGGGCCTAGGGGGTTGGTAAAAGTCAGACCCCCAAAAGCGGTACAAGTCGTGTCGGAGTGTAGCCCAGAACACCCTGAGATACTACTGGAATACCTACCAGTAAATCTCCTGCCTTGGCCAAGGACTTCGTGTAATGGCTCTCCTAGACACAGCGCGACCTCACCCCCAATACCGGGAGAGACGAACCCCTGAAGATCCGCTCACTGCCTCCATGTGGCTCGGGACTGTACCCAACTAAAACCTGTTTGCACGACTCCTTTGAGCCGTGGTAGGGTCGTAATCAAAGCACAGTGGGAACTCACACGAGACAAATGACGATCCCCAGGTCGATGAACTAACCTGTACACATGTCACCTGGGAACTGCTATCTGACGTCAGGTATAAGACCAACTAGCAAGTTCCCGGCGAGTCCTGTCCGGTGTACTCATAACCCAATGAGCACCTGTATACATCTTAGGTGAACCAACTGACACCAGTGGCTTGTGAGACCGGCCACCGCCCCTCGTCGGGGTCTCGACTGTATACACTAGTCTACTCTGGAGAATCGATGCCCTGTCTCGAAACTCCCACGACTAGGGACCTTTTAAGGATGCGCTTATAAACTCCAGCTCTCACTTATATGATCGCCCTCATACTGCTGGCAGTCAAGAAAGAATCCTAGGGGCTCTATCAACGTGCAATAGCGACCTGTCAGGTCACCTAAAGCAGTACACGATGATAAAGGTAAACCAGATAGCATACTATCATCTTGAGTAAGACTGTCCTACCGGGATAGGTACTCCATCAATCATTGCAATCACGTGCCTGTGATCCAATAATTGACTCTGAGGGCACTATCTCCAACAATCTCCCACTTGCACTCAAGGCTAATTATTGCGATGTCGCATACTCACAGCCCGTGTGATACCGAACACCCAACTCCTCTACTAGTCAGTCTCACAAATCCCGTTTGTGAAACTATTGCGGTCGAGGAATAGCCTCAGTGAGTGGATCCGCCTTGATGTTTCTTTCTATGTCTCTCTATATCTCAAGTTCGCGGAGAAAGCCATCTCCCGAAATGAGCAATACCTGTCTTAGAATGTCTGGATGTCTGATGGGACCGAGCTCATAAATGAACTCCAAATCCAAAACTTCTTAGACTGTATCGTCAACTGAACTTAATCAGTATCCTGCGCCATGCCACCCTCAGTATTGCCTTGGACCACCTGTCCAAAATACTGCCCCTCGTCAGAAGGAAAAATATAACTCTGACAACCTCCTTGTCGTCCATGTCACCTTGGAAGCCTGGAATGATAATTGTCTCCCAAATGAGGCTGTCGTTATCATATCCCTAGAACATTCACTTATGTTCTATAACTGCTTCCTACTGTTCCTCCAGGATTGGATCAATATCAACTTATTGCATCTAGTGCAAGAACAACATCTGGTGTGGTACTTGACATCTCATGATTGACTCAATTGCCTAAGCAAGTGATCTACCAATCGTGCACATCCCTCTCTACTTTAGTCTATAAGACACCTTTAGAGAGGGTGACTCCATCACCTGTAGGTACACTACCGTGCCAGGAGTCGTCCATTCTAAATACTCTTAGAATGCTGTCAAAGTACCCTGATTGGGAAACCACCCAAATCTAGATCTAAAACCATAGATCTAGTAACCAGTATGTCTGATATAATGACCAAGTCCTTTGTGGAGAAACCACTGTGTGACGACCAAAGTATAACCGATCGTAGTATAGGAATGTCACTTCCTACTTTGTGTATGTCATCCAAAACCCGGATATCACACCCTACTACCTTCTCAACAGATCCATCCCCTATTCTGATGACGTCAAACCCATGACTGTCACATCAGAAATAGATGATCTATCTCCGCTATATCTGCTTTAGTCTATAAATAGACATAAGCCTGATGTCCACCAATGCTTCCACTGCTCCCACTGACTACGACAACCCTCTGGCAGAGTCATATAGACGTGCACTTCTAAAGCTAGTTTAGAACGACGCTATACTCATCCTCCTGCCGGGTCTCGCAGCCTGGAACAACAACAATGGCAAGTGTGGGTAAACAAGAACTTCCCTGTCACCATCCTTGAGGCTACGGGAGTACCTCTCGGGTGCCTGAAGTTACCCACCTTATCTGCGGAGTGGCCAATGGAATGTCAAATCAGATTGAATCTTTAGGTTCCTTATCAAATCTTCAGTAATCGTTTGCGGTTCTGGAATTACTTCCAGTTCTACCATACTCCCACTACTGTTTTTGAAAAAATCAATTTTTAATAAAACTGTGGCGAGTCTAGAACAATATTTCTATTGATCTGCCAGATGGTAGAAAGTCAACCCTCGTCATAGCCTGGGTCAACCCACAAACAGCCATTACAGAAACGTGCCTTGAGCTGTCCAGTGTCTGGTTTTAATCATAAGCCGGACAACTCCCCGTACCTTAACAACGTTAAGATATGAACTGTTCTATATCCAATGTAGAACCAGAGGCACTGAATTAATTGAACCAGATTCAAATCATGCAGCTATCTCCAGTGCATGTCAACTAAATGGAAGGAGGCCGATCAGCGTTACTCAACTTAGGAATGTTTCCAATTATGAGTAACCTGAAAGAGAAGCAATTTCTCTTTATCATTACTATCAACTGAATACCATACACAAGTATCTACATCTTCGATCACTTTGAAGAATCCCGATACTTGCTACACCTGGTTCTCTACTGTATTCAAATACCTATAACTCCTCAAAACTTAGACCCTGTGTTTCTACAAAACACATGTCTAAGAACTAGAGAAGTTAAAAGTAAACAGAATATAGTATGAGGACCAACCCCTCTGTCCTAATGGACACTGGACAACATACAATACTCTGTATAAGTCCGCTGAGTCTAATAACTCTTTCACTGTGTGTCGTAGGTTAAAAACTGTACTTATGGTTAAGAAGAATTACACCGCTGTTCAATGCTCCTTACCTAACCATCCACTGATAAAGGTAAATGTCATCGACATAATATCAAAAGGTATATCTCACTCTATGAAAATAGACGTACAGATATATCAATTTGAAATTGGTGCACAACAGCGGATATTCAAAACCAAATATTTGCCGACCGGCAAACATCCCAGATGATCTCCTCAAATAATACCGATTACAACGAATCCCGATATAATAAGGATGATCACCCTATTCCCAATAACTTACTCCCACTCATCATCTGTAAAACCATACAGATGTGAGAATCAAACCTGGTAAATACATACCCTGGAGCAAGTGTCTAATCCGGAAATCAGTTTTCTTTTAACAGTACACAGTTGAACTGAAACATTGAAATGTTTCGATGGGGTATCCTGGCATTCCTAGTAATGCCTCTACCATTATCCAGATTCACAACTATAACCGTATAATTCTTTGCCACCTCTCCAAATCCCTTTATATGTCTTTAGTCATTACCTTCTGCACACCCCTTAGGCCAAATGGTTTTCTTCCTTCCCTATCATTCGGCACCAGCCTATGGTTTGGAAGAAGACTATCCAATAAGCATAATGGGTGTACTGTCCTAATCCTAGGAGCACTCGCAATGCGAGAGAAGGTGAAGATAAAAGACAACCGAATAAACCTTATTCCTATTTCTCCTGAACCAGAATCCATCCCCGAACTGGAACAAGTTCCTTTCGAGTTCGTATATAACCATACGATGGAGTATCCAATAAACTGGGATCTTCGAAGTGATACGGAGTGTCCTGGAGAAATACAAAGGTGATTTAGGATTGGCGAAGAAATACTTGGTTTGGTCGTGAATATCAGTCGCAATTTACTTTGCCCTCTTACTAATCCCTTGCTTTGTCTTAACTTAATACCTTCTGCACACCATCGTTATGCTAATTGGTTTTCTTCATTCCCCACTGTTCGGCACCAGCCTAAGGTTTGGAAGAAGACTATCCAATTTGCGTAATAGGTGTACTATCTCCTAAACCAAGGAGTACTCACAACCTGAGAGAAGGTAAAAGGAAAAGACAACTGAATAATCCTATCCGTTTTCTCCAGAACCGGAAACCATCCTCGAATTCCTTCGAGTTCGTATCTAACCATACGATGGTTTTGTCCAATGGAAGTGGATGTTCGCAGTAATACGGGGTGTCCTGGAGAAAAGGGTAAAAGTAGGAATGGCAATGAGGTCTGCAACTCTGACAATCCAAAAGCCAGTGTTAAGAAGGTTCGGTCAACTTGGTCACTGAGTCATAGTCTTAGGGTCGGGTCAATGGTCGCTGCCAGAGAGAGAGAAAAGAAACACTCAGCGTGCACTCTAACCTAGATCAGAATGGTTATTACTTTATCTAATCTGGAAACCTCCCACTGTACCTCAAATTCTCCTCCAAACCTGAAAGAAGAATTAGTCGGGGTCACCCGAGGAGTAAACCAACTCATCAGTGGGAATCGGGATCCAACTATCATCGCATGATAACGTGACGGAATCCGCTCACGCTATCACACTCCAGAAGGTATGCGCATATCTGGCAAGTTTCAGTTCTTTTGAAACTCCCGATGTGATTTTTGCCCCATGCTCTTATGACCTTGACGAAGGCCAACAAATCATAAGTCACATGTCAAGTTCTACCCGTCATTCTCCAGGTTGATTTGAACCCACCCGCACAAGCCCTTGACGAAGGCCAACAAGGCTATACGACTGTCCCAAACCAAGGCATCTATCTATGCTGCAGAAAGGCAACAAGCAGCTACCATACACTATGCCTTGACGAAGGCCAACAAACATAGCATGAATACTACGTGCTACCCGTCTAAAACGTCGGAGGGCTACGAATGGTTTCTGGCGAAAACCTTTAACGTAATGAACTTGATATCGTTGAAGGAACGGATAGCTTTTTAGAAAATATAGTGACGAAAACCTTTACTAAAGAGGTCACTCCCGGTGAAGGGATCTCGGCTCTTTCCCCGTAGAATGGGGTGCAGGATATTACAAATGAATACCACGATGCAAAGCAAAAGTAATCGGCTATAGTGAAGTTAATGCGCTGACGCAAACTTCTGTCCAAGGGGTCACTCCCGGTGAAGGGATCTCGGCCCTTGCCTCGTCGACTGAAGAGCAGGATATTCCAAATGAATACCACGATGCAAAACAAAAGTGAACGTCCTTGCAATAACAGCTTTTTGAAAAGTGTTCCAACAACATCAGAATAGGTTTGTTTTAACTTGCATTGATCCGAATCAACGCAGTCCCATCAATTGATCACACCACAAAGAACGAAAATATACTGATGTACGTATATGCCATCCGCATTCGCCACTGGGTCCCGTCATTACCCGTTAGGTTAGCTAACTAACGACAGAGCGGGGACTGGACTAGCACGGATGTAAAACATATACAACATCTACTAATATATATACCAATATATTATATTCGCTCAAGGCATGAAAAAAAATGCAACATCACAGAAATGTACAGCATCACAGAACAATACAGATATCTGGGATCCCCGGGTTTCACAGAGCCACTACTGAAACCCGACGTTCCCCTGGTCGTGTGGATAACCTGTGCAATGAAATCCTAGACCCCTACGAGCGCGGCAAGTTACCCGCCAAAACCTGAAGCGAGGCAGCCCCCTTCAGCACCGTGAATGGACCACCCAGCACTTCACGGAATCCGGCAACTTGGGCACCCCTCCTGGGTCAACCTGTACCCCCTACGAGTGCGGCGAATAGCCCGCCAATTCTAGAGTGAAGCCCCCTCCGTCTCAATGCCATGAGATGCGGGCTTGTTGCCCTCTAGAACCCGGCTATCCGTGCACCCCTCCGCGGGGTAATCCTAGTACAGAAAGTAAAATACATACAACGGGTACATCGACCGCAACCAGGTCGTGCCCCAAAAGAATAATACAAACAGGCAGTGACGGCAGTCCACATGTCGGACGCTCGCCCCGCAATATCAAATGTACATAATACAACAAAACTATACTAGCATTGCATCCAGGCTATCCCCCACGACCGATCCGCAACATCACAGCAAAATCACAGAACATCAACGTGAAAGTCACGTTCGCAAATCCGTCTAACCGGGCTATAGCAGTTAAACTGGATTTACCGATCAAGTGACATTCACAGTCGCAGATATAATGTAAATACTGTGAAAAATGTGTTTAAAATATCCGATCGATCAAATTTTAACAAGTGGGCCCCCAAGCAATACTGTAGCACTCACAGAAATTCTGGGCCCAATGTTATTATTCCAAAACCCCTAAAATCAGCCCACAAGCCCACTGCAAAAAATTGGTGAGGTGAAGCCAACTTCCTGCGGCGGAACCGCGGCCAAAGAGGGGCTAAGGCCGCGGTTCCGCGGTCGTACGGAAGGATCACGTTACCAAATTTTTGCAGTGTTCTTATAGTTCTCTACACATCATTCTGGGACATCCTGAAAAAATTTTGGACTTCAAAAAATTTCAACAGAAACTGATGTGAAGGAAAATACGGTTTTTGGAAAATTGTTCGATCGGAAATGTAAAACACATTAGACAAAGCTAGACTATGTTAATGGCGAGGCTTTGATACCACTGTAAGTGCACGGCGGCGCCCCGGCCGTCAATCCGACGGCCAAATACGGAAGCAGTGATAAACTTTAATTTTGCGAACTTAGCAAACCGGCACCACCGCGCACTAAACATCCGGATCGGACCATTAAACTAGTTCTAGCTAACTACAAGATGGGGAAGAGATATACCGAGTGATCCGAGTCCTCCGGTCTCCTCGTCGTCATCCCGATCTTCTGCGGAAACTCCGGTCGTCGCCTCCTCGCCGGAAGGGCACCACATCGCCTGCATCTTTTACGGGCTCCCACCTCAATACCGAGGCAACTCGGGCACGAAGCTGGCAAGTCGACGTGCCCAAGATTTGCTGTAGAATGTGTAGTGTAGAGTCTATGTCTCATTTGGGGTTTATGTAGCCTTTGAGAATGATGGAGAAATCAAGATGAGAAAAATGGTGCTTGCATTTTTCTTAACATGAAATGAGATCAAAATGCCACACTCTCTAAAATGAAAAACCTTCATCCTCCTCACTCAAGTGGCCGGCCTCATATTAGAATGGTGGAGGGAATCAAAATTGCAAAACCAAGAAGGGAGGTAATGGTAGTAAAAGTGAAAGGGTGACCATAACCTAAACATCATCATAACAAATTCACATCAAACTCTAATCATCTCAAATCACCAAAAAGCAAGTGATGATGATAGAAAAGAATGGTATCAAAAGATGCTTTCATAATTAATACATTTGCAAGAAAACCCTCCACAATGTGTTATTTGCAAACTTGCAAATAACACCCTCCATCGGAAAAGTCCGGCCGGGAAAGAACAAAGGAAAACCGGCCGGAACGGAATGCAAACTGGCAACTCCAGAAAACTGGTCCCATAATAAATTACAGGAAAACCCCGATACTGTGCATACACACCCGCATCTGTATTCCGACCGGATACAAATGCAATGAGACAAAATCTACACTGTACTATACTAGGATCCGGCTTAAACCAAAGCCGGCTAGTAATATCCGTTCGATCCTGATCCGTGCAATACCGCACGTATCCGATCGAACCTTGCCATATATCTATACGGCCACTAGTACTAACCGTCCGATCCTGATCCGTGCAATACCGCACGTATCTGATCGGACCCTGCCATATCTCCATACGGCCTCTACAGCGTTTCGCCCGAAAGCTTGAGTGACTGTAAGTGTGGTGGACTCTAAAGACTCGTCAATACTATGGTTGTGGATTTAACCACTAGCACGTCAGAGGTATAAGCCAATACGTGACGGGCCACCAGCTATTGACCAAAAGGGACGTCGATGAGCGAACTCATCCTGACACCCTACTGAGCCTGTCAGTGACAATATCCGTACAGTCCGGTCCGTTCATCTATGAGCATCGCATGTCGGGCTAGGGGGTTGGTAAAAGTCAGATCCCCAAAAGCGGTACAAGTCGTGTCGGAGTGTAGCCCAGAACACCCTGAGATACTACTGGAATACCTACCAGTAAATCTCCTGCCTTAGCCAAGGACTTCGTGTAATGGCTCTCCTAGACACAGCGCGACCTCACCCCCAATACCGGGAGAGACGAACCCCTGAAGATCCGCTCACTGCCTCCATGTGGCTCGGGACTGTACCCAACTAAAACCTGTTTGCACGACTCCTTTGAGCCGTGGTAGGGTGGTAATCAAAGCACAGTGGGAAATCACACGAGACAAATGACGATCCCCAGGTCGATGAACTAACCTGTACACATGTCACCTGGGAACTGCTATCTGACGTCAGGTATAAGACCAACTAGCATGTTCCCGGCGAGTCCTGTCCGGTGTACTCATAACCCAATGAGCACCTGTATACATCTTAGGTGAACCAACTGACACCAGTGGCTTGTGAGACCGGCCACCGCCCCTCGTCGGGGTCTCGACTGTATACACTAGTCTACTCTGGAGAATCGATGCCCTGTCTCGAAACTCCCACGACTAGGGACCTTTTAAGGATGCGCTTATAGACTCCAGCTCTCACTTATATGATCGCCCTCATACTGCTGGCAGTCAAGCAAGAATCCTAGGGGCTCTATCAACGTGCAATAGCGACCTGTCAGGTCACCTAAAGCAGTACACGATGATAAAGGTAAACCAGATAGCATACTATCATCTTGAGTAAGACTGTCCTACCGGGATAGGTCCTCCATCAATCATTGCAATCACGTGCCTGTGATCCAATAATTGACTCTGAGGGCACTATCTCCAACAGTTACTGGTTGGATTCACAGGAGTGTGAGCGGGCTTGCTCGTTGATCTTCTGATCGCTTAATACCCGGGTGGCCGTTACGTTTAGAAGACCGCTTGCGGCTTGTGGGTGTTTGATATGATCATCACCTGCTGCCGGCGTATTGACGAGTCTTTAGAGTCCTACACAGAGGTTTCCTGGCTCAAGCGAAATGAAATAGGAGCGCATATGAGATATGTGCGGGACCGAGAATAATACCAGTATGTGATACTGTATTCTATTCTCGCGATATGTATCATTAGACGGTCATATAAGATATAGCCGGGTTACCGAATCAAGTGTTGATTCGATACATTGATACACTTGATATTAGTCGGTTATATGCAGTATGACCGGATCATTAAATCAAGTGTTGATTTAATGATTTAATGCATAATTATATATTTGATATATTACTTTGCATTAAGTAGTATTGGTTCACTTAAGATGGATTTTCTCACTTGATGTGCACATTGTATATATGATATAGTTTTGTGCACTAGTTTGTATCATGTTTGATGATACATGCAAACTTGGGTGTGTGTATGCTTTAAACTATGATTAGGTTAATGGTTAGGGTTTCATTTACTTATTTATTTACTTTATTCTTTTTGGCAAAAGAAAATAAAATGGTGGCTTTTTGTTTTATACTTGAAGCTTCATGAAGCTTTGAAAAAGCTTTGACCATTTTGTTTCTTTCCTTAACCCTAACCATTTACTTAAACCCTAGTTTATTCTCTACACTTGTTAACTCACCCATGGTTGCAATATGATAAGGGTCACTTGATTTTCTATTTTAATTAATTGATTATTCATTTTTCTTCTTCTTTATCTTCTTCTTCAAGTGAAGAGAAGAAAAGCTTTCTACAAAAATGTCAAGTGATGAAATCAAGTGAGAAACCCAAATCCAAAGTGAACCCACTTCCTATTTCTTCATCCTCTACCACTTGCCATGTAGTATAGGGTGTTTTCTTCATAAGTTTCATGACTTGGTGAAGATGGAGCTCGAGTTAGAGTCGCCTCGACGTAGATTATCTTCGGCATCGAAGTCAACGACCTAGCCCGATCATTTCTTCGACGAAACCATCGCTAGAGTCCGGGATCCGATGATCACAGTGGAGGGACGTCATCACGGAGCTAAGGAAGTGGAGGACCGGATCTACAAAGGTTGTAGTCTCTTTCACTTAGCAATAAAGTTGTTTATTTGCATGTTTCGCCATTGCCTCTAGTTAACGATCTAGCATTAGGGTTTCTCGGCACTCGGAAAATTTGATTTTGCCATGGTTGATCAGTTGTGGGACCTCTTAAGTATGCCTAGGAACCCTACAGGTGTTTGCTTCACTAATTTCACAATTTGTGAAGAGGTAGCATGAGCTTGAGTCTTCTCGACGCAGATCATTTTCGGCCTCAAAGACTTCGAGCAAGCTTGTTCATTTCTCCCGAAGAACCCTTTCTAGAGTTCGGGTGTTCATGACTTGCAGCGAATGGACTAATACACGGAGCATTAGAAGTGAAGGACCGGTCTACAAAGGTTGTATTCCTCATTCACTTAGATGTAAAGTTGTTTACATGTTGTTTCGTCGCATTTTCTATTAAAGATTCTATGGTTATGGTTAACTAGAACGGCAAATTTTGGAAATTGGTATAGACGATACCTCCCGAAACCTTGCTGCCGTGCTAGTGAACCCAGCAGTGGTATCAGAGCCATGCTAGAAAGTTAGACGATGTTTGTTAGATTACAAAATCGAAACGACTCCGAAACTTGAAACACGAAAACCCACTTTCTATCGAATTTAAAAAGTCCTCTAAAAATTTTTTAAACAACTGCAAAATGTTGTATGAGATACAACATGAACACAGTACAAAATTGAGCCCCTCTCGCCAGAATTTGGCCGGCCACATTGATCATTTTTCCGGCCTGCTCGGCCCAATAGAGATATTTTTGGTTGAATTTTGTACTATGTTCCAATGACTGGATTTTAGAGTTGTTTTTCTAAGTTTGCATGTGATGTGATCTTACACTATAAGCAATTCGGAGTGTTTCGTATTCGTAGTTTTAACATTGTTTCGGGTATTCACATGTTGTCTAGGCGAAGTTAAAAAGTTCGAACGAATATCAAAAACCCATTTTTCCAACTTTAAGGTATTAGGAAAAACATGCAAGTAAGTCTGTGGACCATCTAGAAGAATGAAACCCTAACTCGACATAATGTCCATGGAACGCTTTCGAAGCTTAGGGTTTGCGGCAGTTCCGCGGTGCCATTAATGAGGCTTGGGTTTGCCCTTCTACGGTTGGTACATAAGTACTGTGGCATGTTCTGGATATTTTTGAACTATGCTCAAGTGTTGAGCTGTCGAGAAATTATGGGATTTTGATGAATCGATCGAAAATTTTAACGTCGTCCGGATATCATGTGATGGGATACAATACTTGGAATTCATAAGAAAACTAATTTGAATTTTGTAAATCTAGAAATTTAGTCGCATTTGATCGGTTGCCACGGGATTTTGATGTGATCAAAAGTCCGTCGCAATCACGTAGCGTATGCGGATACTCGCCGGGTAACCTTATTAGATAGCCATGCCCCATAGCCCCGACCAAGTGACTGTAGGAGAACCCCGTTGCCTAAAGCATCCATTCGGGTGCTCACGGCCGCAGTGTTCAGCCTAAGTGCACTTCGTCGACGGTATCGGGGGTGCGGCCATCTACTAAAGTTTCCAACGAGTATTCGATCAGGATGTCGGGAATCTTGTTGAATTAACCGATTAGATATTGAAATGTGTTTTCGATATCGAGACTAAAATGCGGGGTTTATAATTGTTAGGCATAAGATATCTAAGGAATTCATTTGGGCATGAAATCCAAAGTATATGATACATTGGGTTTATGATATCTAAGGTGGTTGCGGATTCCAATTATTGTAGTTTTTCACTTTCTTTTCTGCGACCATAAGTGTAATATGTAGAGTATCGCCGGTTTCATTACTATATGTCAACGACAATTGGGATACGCATATTTACTTATGTTGATGACATGTGATGTTATGTGTTGCTGTGATATGTTATATTGGATCGTCGTGTTTGAATAGACGGGGGGTTTTATGTGAGATGAGAGTTTTTCATTTTCATTCATATAAAAACTTGTATGTAATATTATTTTATTAGGGCACTTCCGGATTGAGGAAGATGCCACCGTTGATGTATATTATTTACTTTTCCGCATTAGGATAGACCCAAGAAGGGGAGCACAGGTAACCGGGTTCTAGAGTCCAATGGGAGACCATCTCGAGGAGTCGAGACCGGGTCTCCTAACTCTAGAATTGGTAGGGTTGCTTGCCGCTCTCGTAGGGATCTAAGGATGTGGGTTTGGCTATTCATCACGACCGTGGAATCCGTGTTTTATACAGGCTTAATATAAAACCCGGAAATCCTAGTATATCCAATATTTCATATGTTGTTTTCTGCTGCGATATTCTGTGATGTGATCACTTTATATGATGATATAGATACTGTATATAGTATATGTGATATATTATATAGACTTTGCTTATGTTTTACACCCGCACTATCCCTTCCCCGCTCTTCCGTTAGTTACCTAACCTAACGGTGCATGACGAGACATCGAGGCGAATACGGATGGCATAAGCGTACGTTGTATTTATCTGTGATGGTTAGGTAACTTAAATGATGTGACTTCATTAATGAGATTAATGAAAGAAAATAAACCTAAAGATATTGTGGAATCGAATTTTCAAAAACAGGTAGCTCTAGTTGTTGCTTTGCATAGTGGTATTCCTTGTAGAATATTCAGCACCTTATTTGATAAGGAAAGAGCCGAGATCCCTTCACCGGGAGTGACCTCTTTAGCAATAACTGGTAGATGCTACAACCCTCGGTTTCGTCTTTTGATTGCTTTTTTAGTTCTTGCTTTGCATAGTGGTATTATGAATATCCTGCACCTCATTCAACGAGAAAAGAGCCGAGATCCCTTCACCGGGAGTGATCTCTTTAGCAAAACTAGCAAAGGACTCAAAAACACTCCATTTTAAATCATTTGATTCTACAACGATATCAAGTTCATTACAAAAAAGGTTCCCTTCAAAACCTATCGTAGCCCTCTTTCATTTCAGATAAGTAGTAGTTAGTATTCATGCTGCGTTTGTTGACCTCCGTCAAGTCGTAGTGTGCGATAGCTACTAATACTTATCAGCTATAGCATATGATGCGATTGAGTTAGGGTCGTCGTGTGACCTTGTTGACCTCCGTCAAGAGTCATGCGGGTGGGTTTAATTCAATCATGAAATATACGGGTTGAACTTGACTAGTAGCCTATGGTTTGTGTAGGGTTCCTAGGCACACCCATGAGGTTCCACAAGTGATCAAACATGGCCAATTCAAAAATTTCCTATGTGCTGAGAAACCCTAAACTAGATCGTTACTAGAGGTAAGGCGATGCAATATAAGTTAACAACTTAGCTAAGAGTGAACGGAAAATACAACCTTTGTAGATCCGGTCCTCCACCTCCATAGCTCCGTGATGACGACCCTTCGCTGCAATCATCGGATCCCGGACTCTGGCGATGGTTTCGTCGGAGAAATGATCGGGCTAGGTCGTCGACTTCGATGCCGAAGATGATCTACGTCGAGGCAACTCAAGATCAAGCTCCAACTTCACCAAGTCATGAAACTTGTGAAGAAAACACCATATACTACATGGCAAGTGGTAGAGGATGAAAAAATAGGAACTGGGTTCACTTTAGAATTGGATTTCTCACTCTTTTTCTCAAGTCACCATTGAAGCTAGCAAGATTCTTTCTTCTTGAAGAAGAAGAAAAGAATATGATAAGAATTATTGAAAAAGAAAAATAAAGTGATTCTTATCATATAGAAACCATGGTTAAGTGTAGAGAATAAACTAGGGTTAGGTTTAATGGTTAGGTTAAGGCTAAGAAACAAAATGGTCAAAGCTTCAAAGCTTCATGAAGTTTCAAGAAAGAAACAAAGTTAGCCACAATTTTATTCTTGCCAAAATAAATGAATAAAAGAATAAATAAATAAGTAAATCAAAACCCTAACCATTAACATAACCATGTTTAATCAAACACACCCAAGTTTGCATGTATCATCAAACATGATACAAACTAGTGCACAAAACTATATCATATATACAATGTGCACATCAAGTGAGAAAATCCATCTTAAGTGAACAATTACTAGTTAATGTAAAGTAATATATCAAATATATAATTATACATTAAATCATTAAATCAACACTGGATTTAACGATCCAGTCATATCGCATATGACCGACTAATATCCAATGTATCGACTTATTGATTCGATAACTAGGTTATATCGCATACAACCAATCGATACATTCATCGCGAGAATAGAATACGGTATCACATACACGCATTATTCTCGGTCCCGCACATATCTCATATGCGCTCCTATTTCGTTTTGCTTGAGCCAGGAAACCTCTGTGTAGGACTCTAAAGACTCGTCAATACGCCGGCAGCAGGTGATGATCATATCAAACACCCACAAGCCGCAAGCGGTCTGCTAAACGTAACGGCCACCCGGGTATTGAGCGATCAGAAGATCGATGAGAAAGCCCGCTCACACTCCTGTGAATCCAACCAGTAATACTTACCGTACAGTCCGGTCTGTTCGTCTGATATGTCGCATATCTCGCTTAGGGGTGGTAAACGTCAGACCCCAATAGCTTGATAAGTCATGCCGATGTAAGGCCCATAACAATCGTGAAACTACTGATAACTCTTACCAGTATATCACTGCAACCCTGGCCAGGGATTTTCTGTTATGGCCAGTCGAGCATAGCGCAACATCAACTCCCAATACCGGGAGAAACGAATCCCCTCTTATCGCTCATTGCCTCCATGTGAATCGGGACTGTACCCAAAAACCACCTGTTTGCACGACTCAGTAGAGCCGTGGTAGGGTGGAATTCAAAGCACAGTGGGAGACACACAAGACTCTATGACGATCTCGGGTCAACAGTCTAAGCTGTACCAGTGTCACCAGAGAACTGCCATCTGACGTGAGGTATAATACCATCTGGGAGTTCTCGGCGAGTCCGTTCAGTGTACCCAGTCTCCACTGAGCACCCGCATACCATCTCTGATGTCAAACACCAATGGATATGGGATCATCCTGTAGGGTTCCTAGGCACACTCTAGAGGTCTCACAAGGCATCATCCATGCCAATTTCAAATTTTACAAGTGCCGAGAGACCCTAATACGGATCGTTAACTAGATTTATAGGTGATGCGATGCAAGTAAACAACTTTAACTTAAAAGAAAGAAGCTACAACCTTTGTAGATCCGGTCCTCCAACTCCATAGCTCCGTGATGAAGTCCCCCTCGCTGCGATCATCGGATCCCGGGCTCTAGCGTCGGCTTCATCGGAGAAATGGGCGGGCTAGGTCGTCGACTTCGATGCCGAAGATGATCTACGTCGAGGCAACACAAGATCAAGCTCCAACTTCACCAAGTCATGAAACTTGTGAAGAAAACACCCTATACTACTTGGCAAGTGGTAGAGGATGAAGAAATAGGAAGTGGGTTCACTTTAGAATTGGATTTCTCACTCTTTTTCTCAAGTTGCCATTGATGGAGGCAAGCTTTCTTCATGTTGAAGAAGGAGAAGAAGAAGAAGATAATATGATAAGTATATCTTAAAATAGAAAACAAAAAAGAATACTTATCATATGGCAACCATGGTCAAGTGTATAGAATGAACTAGGGTTAAGTGGAATGGTTAGGGTTAAACATGAAAACAAAAATGGTCACTTAGTCAAAGCTTCATGAAGCTTCAACTAGCAAACAAAGAAAGCCACCATTCATTTATTTTGCAAAATAAATAAACAAAATAAATAAATGAATAAGTAAATCAAAACCCTAACCATTACACAACCATGGTTTGATCATACACTTAACCAAGTGAGCATGTATCATCAAACATGATACAATCAAGTGCACAAAAGTATATCACATATACAACTTGTGAACTTCAAGTGAGAAAATCCATTTAAAGTGAACCAATACTAGTTAATGCAAAGTAATATATCAAATATATAATTATGCATTAAATCATTAAATCAACATTTGATTTAACGATCCGGTCATGTCGCATATAACCGACTAGTATCCAATGTATCGGCTTATCGAATCAATCCTTGATTCGATAACTAGGTTATATCGTATACAACCAATCGATACATTCATCGCGAGAATAGAATACGGTATCACATACACGCATTATTCTCCGTCCCGCACATATCTCATATGCGCTCCTATTTCGTTTCGCTTGAGCCAGGAAACCTCTGTGTAGGACTCTAAAGACTCGTCAATACTCCGGCAGCAGGTGATGATCATATCAAACACTCACAAGCCGCAAGCGGTCTGCTAAACATAACGGCCACCCGGGTATTGAGCGATCAGAAGATTGACGAGCAAGCCCGCTCACACTCCTGTGAATCCAACCAGTAACACTTACCGTACAGTCCGGTCTGTTCGTCTGATATGTCGCATATCTCGCCTAGGGGTGGTAAACGTCAGACCCCAATAGCTCGATAAGTCGTGTCGATATGAGGTCTATAACAGTTCGAGAAACTACTGGTAATACTTACCAGTAAATCTCAGCAACCCTGGCCAAGGATTTCCGGTTATAGCCAATCGAACACAGCGCAACATCAACTCCCTATACTGGGAGAGACGAATCCCCTCCTATCGCTCATTGCCTCTATGTGATTCGGGACTGTACCCAAAAACCACCATTTTGCACGCCCTCTTGGATGTGGTAAGGTGGAAATCAAAGCACAGTGGGAACCACATAAGACTCTATGACGATCTCGGGTCAACAGACTACTCTGTACCAGTGTCACCAGAGAACTGCCATCTGACGTAAGGTATAATACCATCTGGAAGTTCTCGGCGAGTCCGTCCAGTGTACCCAGTCTCTACTGAGCACCCGTATATCATCTCTGATGTCAAACACCAATGGATATGGGATCATCCATCGCCCATCTGTATGGGTCGAGAAGGTATACGCTAGTCTACTCTGGTATATCGATGCCCCGTCTCGATACACCCACGACTAGGGACCTTGAAGGATGTACTTATGGACTACCATGTCCCTACTAGTATGATCCGCGTCATAGTCCAGGTAGTCAAGTACACATCCTAAGGGCTTTACCAACATGTAACAGAGAGACAATCAGTGTACACGTTAAGATAAAGTTCAACCAGATAGCATACTATCATGTCGAGCAAGAAAGTCCTCCCTATATATGTCCAAGCATCCGCTACAATATGCATCCTATGTATAGTAATGGCCTCTAGGGCATACATATAACTAACAATCTCCCACTTGCACTAGGGCCATCTGTAGCAGTGGTTGTAGTATCTTATACTCAACCATCCTATAAAAGTCCCTCTCTGGGAATAAGCCTTCGTGAGTGGATCTGCCGTGTTGTCCTCTGAGTCTACTCTCCTAACCTCGATCTCCTTGGAGATCAACTATCTCCATGATCAGGTGATACTGCCTTAGAATATGTCTGGATCACTGATGGGACCTGCGTTCCTTGGCATAAGCCACAACTCCATTGTCACACAATGGGAGGAATCTAGTTCATCTCATGAACTAATATACACCCAAACAGCCTCTTTGGTAGCATCTTAAGTAGCGATATATCCTGCCTTTATCGTCTAGTATGTCACGGTATCTAGCTTGGAACTCTTCCAACATACTGTCCCTCGATATAGGGTAAAGACAATGCATGTGACTGACATTCAGTCGTCTTTATCACCCTGGAACACTTCCAGTGATTCTCCCCAGGATCGATTGATACCATCTCACTACATCTAGTGAGTATCCTAACATCCAATTACATCTATCTCATAGATGAAAACTCAGGATTTAGGAGGTATCACTTTGATCCTATGTGGAGAATCATTATGATAAGCGGAGATTGATCGAGCGTAGCATAGGAAATTTCTTCCCTATCAAGAGCATGTCATCCACGTACTCTACGAGGATCGTCACTTTACTCCCTACTACCTTTTTGTTTATACAAGGTTCATCTACCATTTTGATGATGTCAAACACTTTGATTAACACATCAAAACGGATGTTCCAACTCCGCGATGCCCGCTTTATCCTATAAAGCTTCTTGTACACGTTTCCGCTGCTCCCACTGTCTACGAAGCCCTCTGGCTGTGTACTTACAGACGCCCTCTTCTAAAACATCATTTAGAAAAGCTGTCATGACACCCAACCACCAGATATCGTAGTCATGGTATGTAGCCGTGGCAAGTAGGATCTGGATGGACTTAAGCATAGGCCCCAGAAAAGGTTTCATCATTATCCACGCCTGGTTGATGACGAAAACCTTTAACAAGTCTAGCTTTGAAAGTCTCAACTTTTCCATCTACACCAAGTAATCTTCTCAAGATATACTTGCTCCTGATGGGGATTTAACCCTTCAGATATAGCAACCAAATTCCATACTTTGTTGGTGTATAAGGATTCCATCTCAGATCGCTAAGCATCCAGCCATTCTTACAGAGTCCCACTCCTGATGGCCAGCTCGAAACTAGTTGGGTCATAATCTCATGATGCAATCCTCGCTCCCACTGTCATAGAGAAACAGAAGTATCTCTCAGGTGGGTGAGAAACCCTACTAGATCGGCGGAGAGGCTGAGGTTCGTAGGTATCTACTGAATCCTTTGGTTCTATCAAATCATCTGCTGTAGTTTGTATAGCTGGAACATTTCCAGTTCTACATAACAGACCTTGCCTCGAGCTTGTCCGGATTTTGCTTTCAGACATAAGCCGGACAATCCAAAATCTTAACTAACTTAAAATATGGACTATTCCCTTTCCATATCACATATGAAGTGGTAGGCAACTGATTTGATTTGAACCCTATTCAATAGGTATGCAGCTTCTCAAGCGCATAACTCCCAAAAGGAAATAGGAAACTCAGTAGTACACATCATAGAGCACACCATATCATATAGGGTGTATCTACTCCGCCCTGATACACCGACGTGGTGTGGTGTATACGGAGGAGTAACACTGAGAGAGAATCTCATTCTCCTTTAGAATAGTCCATAAATTCCGTGCTCAAGTATTTCTCCTCCTTGATCTCATCAAAGGACATAATACTTATACCCGTATTGGTTCTCTACTTCTAGCTTATATTCTGTGAATATCTCAAAAGGTTCGGACTTGTGTTTCAACAGGAACATATGTCTGAATCTTGAGAGATCATCAAAGAATGTAATGAAGTAAAAAGAACCGGTCTTGGCATGTGTAGACAGGGGACCTTACATACATCAACATGTATCATCCCAAGAGTTCACCAACTCTTTCTCTGTTTCCAGTAAACAGAGCTATGGTCATCTTATCTTTGTAACATGAATGGCAAGTTTCACAAGATGTAAATTCAAACTGATTTAAATATGCATCTAAATGTAACTTCAGCCAGTCGGGTCGCATTGATATGACCTAGTCTACAATGCCTCAAGAAGGATTCGTTCATTTATGAACTCTTCCTCTTGTGTGTGTTCTGTATACTAGGAACTGTAGTTTGATTTAGAACGTCAATGCTTTTAGATAACGTGCCTGAACTGATCAACTTTTGAAATAGGAAATGTTCAAAACATTATCCAACAATACAAAATTATATCCTTTCTTTACTAATAAAGAGACTGATATGATTTTGTATATCAGGTTCGGTATCTACTAGCATTTGTTCAGAATCAATGTATTTAGAATACAGGGTGACAGTGACCAACAGACTTGGCTGCAACACTTGCCCCGTTTTCTGTCTCATGAAACTTATCACCCGTTCTCAGTTCTCTACCTATCTGTAGCCCTATGTAACAGATTACATATCTGGGATCCTGATCCTGTATCAAATACTCAGGACGTAAAGGATACTGAGAAACAGTTCTTTATAATGAACACACCCGAAGGAGATGCATCATATGCACTTTCTTCGTTTGGGCGGCATAGGAATTCTGGTAATCCCCAATTTCCTGCTCTGTCTTATAACAATTATAAGTTGGAGCGGGACCAACGTTCCCCAGCTCAGTATAACAAGCGGGTTCGGTCAATATATCCGTATTATTATCTTGATTAAGGCGTGATATGGTCGCTACCTGGAGAGAGAGAGAAGAAAACACTCAGCGTGCGCTCTTGCAAGATCAGATTGGTTATTATTATATCTAATCAGTATGGCTCCCACTGTTTTTATCAAATCTTCCTTCAAACCCTAAAAGGAAAGACTAGCCGGGATTAATTACACACTACAAGTTCGCCAATCTTTCAGCAAGGCCAGTGTCGGTACTTTGAGGGAGGTCCCCCGTGCTTTCGCACGAACCTAATTACAGTAAACCTCGTTTTCCCAGAGCCGTAACCCCGTTGACACCTTTCTAGACACCTACTTGATCGGCTAATTGTAATGTGTAAAACTCTCCCAGAAGTAACAATTACTCGCAGTGGGTATCGGGATCCAACTATCTCATAGAAGGTATGCAATCTCATTGCAAATTTCAACACTTGAAATTCCCGATAATTTTGCCCCTAGCGTCCTATGACCTTGACGCAGGCCAACAAACCATAGTGCGCTAGTCAAGTTCAACCCATCATTTCCTGATTGAATTAAACCCACCCGCACGACCCTTGACGCAGGCCAACAAAGTCGCACGACTACCCTAATTCAATCTGCATCATATGCATAAGCAGATAAATACCAGTTAGCTACCGCACACTACGCCTTGACGCAGGCCAACAAACGTAGCACGAATACTAACTACTACTTATCTGAAATGACGGAGGGCTATGACAGGTTTTTCTGAAAACCTATTGCGTAATGAACTTGATATCGTTGTAGAATCAAATGATTTTAAAATGGAGTGCTTTTGAGGCTTTTCTAGTTTTGCTAAAGGAGTCACTCCCGGTGAAGGGATCGTCGGTCCTTTCCTCGTCGAATGAGGTGAGGGATATATCATATATATCACTGTGCAAAGCAAAAACTCTTAAAAGCAATCAAAAGACAAACCGAGTGTGTAGCATCTGCCAGTTTTTACTAAAGGAGACACTCCCGGTGAAGGGATCTCGGTCCTTTCCTTATCGAATAAGGTGCAGGATATATCATATATACCACTGTGCAAAGCAAGAACTGTAGCTACCTGTTTTATTTAGAAATTCGATTCCACAACATCTTAGGTTTCTCTTTCTTTCATTAATCATATTAATGAAGTCCCATCATTTAAGTACCTAAACATCATAAATAAAAACGACGTACACTTATGCCATCCGCATTCGCCTCGATGTCCCCTCGTGCACCGTTAGGTTAGGTAACTAACGGCAGAGCGGGGCAGGGCTAGCGCGGGTGTAAAACATAAGTAACGCCTATATAATATATCATATATACTATATATTGTATCTATCACAGAACATCAAATGATCACATCACAGATATCGCAGCAGAAGTATCATATGAAACATTGGATATACTAGGACGTCCGTGTTTTCAATACGAGCCAGTATAAAATACGGATTCCACGGTCGCGATGAATAGCCAAACCCACACCCCTAGACCCCTACGAGAGCGGCAAGCAACCCTACCAATTCTAGAGTTAGGAGACCCGGACTCGACTTCTCAAGTTGGTCTCCTACTGGACTCCAGAACCCGGTTACTTGTGCTCCCCTCCTTGGGTCTATCCTAGTGCGGAAAAGTAAATAATATACAAAAGGTGACATCTTCCGCAACCTGGAAGTGCCCCAATAAAAGAATATTACATACAAGTTTTTACATGAATGAAAATGAAAAACACTCATCTCACATAAAAAACACCCGGCTATTCAAACACGACTATCCAATATAACATATCCAGCAACACATAACATCACATGTCATCAACGTAAGTAAATATGCGCATCCCAATTGTCGTTGACATATAGCAACGAAACCGGCGATATCACATATTACACTTACGGTCACAGAAAAGAAAGTGTAAAACTACAACAGTTGGAATCCGCAACCTCCTTAGACATCTCATGCCTGACCAAATGAATTCCTTAGACATCGTATGCCTAACAATTATAAACCCCGCATTTTAGTCTCAAAATCGAAAACACTTTTCAATATCAAGTCGGGCAATTCAACAAGATTCCCGACATCCTGATCGAATGCTCGTCGCAAACTTTATTAGGCGGCCGCACCCCCGATGCCGTCGACGAAGTGCACCAAGGCAGAACACCGCTGCCGCGAGCACCCGAACGGATGCTTTCAGCAATGGGGTTCTCCTACAGTCACTTGGTCGGGGCTAAGGGATGTAGCAGTCTAATAAGTTTATCCGGCGAGTATCCGCGTACGCTACGTGATTGCGACGGACTTTTGATCACATCAAAATTCCGTGGCAACCGATCAAGTGAGACTAAACTGCTATGTTTATAACATTCATTCAGTTATCTCATAACTACTTGTGGATTCCAAGTATTGTATCACATTCCAGATAAACAGAAAATATTAAACTTTCCGATCGAACAGTCAAACACCCAAGTTTTCCCGAAACAGATCAACACATGAAACAAGTTTAAAAACATCCGGTTCATGCCTCAGTACCAACAGTCCAGCCGTAGAAGGGTCAAGCCAACGCCTCACATGTGGCACGTCGTACTGCCCCAAACCCGAAGGTTCAAAGGGCGGTTCAAGACGGTCACATAATCGAGTTAAGGTTTGTTGTCTTCTAAAGGGTCCATCGAGTTACTTGCACTACTTAGAACGTCTTTAAACCACGGAAAAATCCAACACTTGGAAATTTCCCGGCAGGGGAAAAGGTGGGTATTTATATCCGGTCGAACTTTTTAACATATTCTCTAGTTACCCGGAAAAACACATAGACAAAATCAAAAATTCCGATCGAATCATCGAAGCCCCAAAGCATCCCAGAAAACTCAACTCTTGAGTGCAAATATTAAAAATTCCTATAAAACTCAGCATTTAAATAAAGAAGTTACTGTGCAAAAATGGTTGACTGAAGAGACTAAATGGGCGCGAAACCGCCGCAATAGGCGGCTAATGCCGCGGTTCCGCCGCGCTTTAGACACATCATTAGGTAATTTTTGCACCATAATTCTTAGAATTTCCTGCTGAATTTTTTAAGAATTTTTAATCTGGAAAAAACCCAGTTTTTGAAAAAAGTCCAGAGAGCATTTTGGAGTTAGGGTTTCGGTTCGATCGGAATTCTAACTCCGTCTACGCATCGCCTAAGGATCTAGCTAGGCTCTGATACCACTGTAGGGTTCCTAGGCACACTCTAGAGGTCTCACAAGGCATCATCCATGCCAATTTCAAATTTTACAAGTGCCGAGAGACCCTAATACGGATCGTTAACTAGATTTATAGGTGATGCGATGCAAGTAAACAACTTTAACTTAAAGGAAAGAAGCTACAACCTTTGTAAATCCGGTCCTCTACCTCCATAGCTCCGTGATGAAGTCCCCTCTCTGCGATCATCGGATCCCGGGCTCTAGCGTCGGCTTCATCGGAGAAATGGGCGGGCTAGGTCGTCGACTTCGATGCCGAAGATGATCTACGTCGAGGCAACACAAGATCAAGCTCCAACTTCACCAAGTCATGAAACTTGTGAAGAAAACACCCTATACTACTTGGCAAGTGGTAGAGGATGAAGAAATAGGAAGTAGGTTCACTTTAGAATTGGATTTCTCACTCTTTTTCTCAAGTTGCCATTGATGGAGGCAAGCTTTCTTCATGTTGAAGAAGGAGAAGAAGAAGAAGAAGATAATATGATAAGTATATCTTAAAATAGAAAACAAAAAAGAATACTTATCATATGGAAACCATGGTCAAGTGTAGAGAATGAACTAGGGTTAAGTGGAATGGTTAGGGTTAAACATGAAAACAAAAATGGTCACTTAGTCAAAGCTTCATGAAGCTTCAACTAGCAAACAAAGAAAGCCACCATTCATTTATTTTGCAAAATAAATAAACAAAATAAATAAATGAATAAGTAAATCAAAACCCTAACCATTACACAACCATGGTTTGATCATACACTTAACCAAGTGAGCATGTATCATCAAACATGATACAATCAAGTACACAAAAGTATATCACATATACAACTTGTGAACTTCAAGTGAGAAAATCCATTTAAAGTGAACCAATACTAGTTAATGCAAAGTAATATATCAAATATATAATTATGCATTAAATCATTAAATCAACACTTGATTTAACGATCCGGTCATGTCGCATATAACCGACTAGTATCCAATGTATCGGCTTATCGAATCAATCCTTGATTCGATAACTAGGTTATATCGTATACAACCAATCGATAAATTCATCGCGAGAATAGAATACGGTATCACATACACGCATTATTCTCGATCCCGCGCATATCTCATATGCGCTCCTATTTCGTTTCGCTTGAGCCAGGAAACCTCTGTGTAGGACTCTAAAGACTCGTCAATACTCCGGCAGCAGGTGATGATCATATCAAACACCCACAAGCCGCAAGCGGTCTGCTAAACGTAACGGCCACCCAGGTATTGAGCGATCAGAAGATCGGAGAGCAAGCCCGCTCACACTCCTGTGAATCCAACCAGTAACACTTACCGTACAGTCCGGTCTGTTCGTCTGATATGTCGCATATCTCGCCTAGGGGTGGTAAACGTCAGACCCCAATAGCTCGATAAGTCGTGTCGATATGAGGTCTATAACAGTTCGAGAAACTACTGATAACACTTACCAGTAAATCTCAGCAACCCTGGCCAGGGATTTCCGGTTATAGCCAATCGAACACAGCGCAACATCAACTCCCTATACCGGGAGAGACGAATCCCCTCCTATCGCTCATTGCCTCCATGTGATTCGGGACTGTACCCAAAAACCACCGTTTTGCACGCCCTCTTGGATGTGGTAAGGTGGAAATCAAAGCACAGTGGGAACCACACAAGACTCTATGACGATCTCGGGTCAACAGACTACTCTGTACCAATGTCACCAGAGAACTGCCATCTGACGTAAGGTATAATACCATCTGGGAGTTCTCGACGAGTCCGTCCAGTGTACCCAGTCTCTACTGAGCACCCGTATATCATCTCTGATGTCAAACACCAATGGATATGGGATCATCCATCGCCCATCTGTATGGGTCGAGAAGGTATACGCTAGTCTACTCTGGTATATCGATGCCCCGTCTCGATACACCCACGACTAGGGACCTTGAAGGATGTACTTATGGACTACCATGTCCCTACTAGTATGATCCGCATCATAGTCCAAGTAGTCAAGTACACATCCTAAGGGCTTTACCAACATGTAACAGAGAGACAATCAGTGTACACGTTAAGGTAAAGTTCAACCAGATAGCATACTATCATGTCGAGCAAGAAAGTCCTCCCTATATATGTCCAAGCATCCACTACAATATACATCCTATGTATAGTAATGGCCTCTAGGGCATACATATAACTAACACATCCATCGCCCATCACATGGGTCGAGAAAATATACGCTAGTCTACTCTGGAATATCGATGCCCCGTCTCGATATTCCCACGACTAGGAACATTGAAGGATGTACTCATGGACTACCCAGGCCCCACTAGTATGATCTACATCATAGTCCTGGAAGTCGAGTACACATCCTAAGGGCTTTATCAACATGTAACATAGAGACAGAAAGTATACATGTTAAGATAAAGAGCAACCAGATAGCGTACTATCATATCGAGCAAGAAATTCCTACCTATATATGTCCCAGCATCCACTACAATATACATCCAATCTACAGTAATGGCCTCTAGGGCATACATATAACTAACAATCTCCCACTTGCACTAGGGCCATATGTAGCAGTGGCTGTAGTATCTAATACTCAACCATCCCCTAAAAGTCTCTCTTTGGGAAAAGGCCTTTGTGAGTGGATCCGCCGTGTTGTCCTCTAAGTCTACTCTCCCCAACCTCGATCACCCTGGAGATCAACTATCTCCATGATCAGGTGACGCTGCCTCAGAATAAGTCTGGGTCACTGATGGGACCTGGGTTCCTGGACCAAAGCCACACTTCCATTGTCACACAATGGTGGGAACCTAGTTCATCTTATGAACCAATATACACCCAAACTGCCTCTTTGGTAGTGTCTTTAACAGCGATGTTACCAGCCTTTATTGTCTAGTTTGCCACGGTATCTAGCTTGGAACTCTTCCAACATACTGTCCCATTACTGAGGGTAAAGACAATGCCTGCGACTGACATTCAGTCGTCCTTATCACCCTGGAACCTTTCCAGTGATTCTCCCCAGGATCAACTGATACTATCTCACTATAGTTAGTGAGAATCCTAACACCCATTTAGATCTATCTCATAGATCCAAAACCCAGGATTTAGGAGGTATCACATTGATCCTATTGGGGAATCCATGTGATAAGCGGAGATTGACCGAGCGTAGTATAGGAAACTACTTCCCTATCAAGAGTATATCATCCACGTACTCTACGAGGATCACCACCATACTCCCTATTATCTTTTTGTATATACACGGTTCATCTACCATTTTGATGAAGCCAAACGCTTTGACTATCACATCAAAACAGACGTTCCAACTTCGCGATGTCTGTTTTATCCTATAAAGCAACTTGCACACGTTTCCGCTGCTCCCACTGTTTACGAAACCCTCTGGCTGTGTTCTTATAGACGTTCTCTTCTAAATCATTATTTAGAAAAGCAGTCATGGCACCCAACCACCAGATATCGTAGTCATGGTATGTAGTAATGGTAAGTAGGATCTGGATGGACTTAAGCATAGTCCCTGGAAAAGGTTTCATCATTATCCACGCCTGGTCGATGACGAAAACCTTTAACAAGTCTAGCTTTGAAAGTCTCAACTTTTCCATCTACACCAAGTAATCTTCTCAAGATATACTTGCTCCTGATGGGGATTTAACCCTTCAGATATAGCAGCCAAAGTCCATACTTTGCTGGTGTACATGGATTCCATCTCAGATTGCTAAACATCCAGCCATTCTTACAGAGTCCCTACTCTCGATGGCCTGCATGAAACTAGTTGGGTCATCATCTCATGATGCATTCCTCGCTCCCACTGTCATCGAGAAACCGAAGTATCTCTCAGGCAGATGAGGAACCCTACCAGATCGGCGGAGAGGCTGAGGTTCGTCGGGAACTATTGAATCCTTTGGTTCTGTCAAATCATCAGCTGCAGTTTTGTATAGCTGGAACCTTTCCAATTCTACAGAACTGACCTTGCCTCGATCTTGTCCGGATTTTGCTTTAGACATAGACCGGACAATCCTAAATCTTAACTTACTTAAGAGATAGGCTCTTCCCATACCACATCTTATATGGAGTGGTAGACAGTGATCTGATTCGAACATAATTCAGTAGGTATGCAGCTTCTCAAGTGCACAACCCCAAAAGGAAATAGGTAACTCAGTAGTACTCATCATAGAGCACACCATTTCTAATACGGTGCGATTGCTCCACCCTGATACACCATTGTGCTGTGGTGTATTCAGAGGAGTAATACTAAGAGAGAACCTCATTCTCCTTTAGAATATCCAGGAATTCTATGCACAAGTATTCTCCTCCCTGATCACATCAAAGGACATAATACTTATACCCGTATTGGTTCCCTACTTCTAACTTATATTCTGTGAATATCTCAAAAGGTTCGGACTTATGTTTCAACAAGAACATATGACTGAATCTTGAGAGATCATCAGAGAATGTAGTGAAGTACAAAGAACCGGTCCTGGCATGTGTAGACAGGGGACCTTATATACATCATCATGTATCAGTCCCAAAAGTTTACTAACTCTTTCTCTATTTCCAGTAAACGGAGCTATGCTCATCTAATCTTTGTGACATGACTGGCAAGTTTCACAAGATATAAATTCAAACTGATTTAAATATGCATCTAAAATGTAACTTCAGCCAGTCGGGTCGCATTGATATGACCTAGTCTACAAAACCTCAAGAAGGATTCGTTCATTTATGAACTCTTCCTCTTGTGTGTGTTCTGTATACTAGGAACTGTAGTTTGATTTAGAACGTCAATGCTTTTAGATAACGTGCCTGAACCGATCAACTTTTGATATAGGAAATGTTCAAAACATTATCCATCAATACAAAATTATATCCTTCTTTAATAAATAAAGAGATTGATATGATTTTGTATATCAGGTTCGGTATCTAATAGCATTTGTTCAGAATCAATGTATCTGTAATACAGGGTGACAGTGACCAACAGACCTGGCTGCAACACTTGCCCCGTTTTCTGTCTCATGAAACTTATCACCCGTTCTCAGTTTTCTACCTTTCTGTAGCCCTATGTAACAGATTACATATCTGGGATCCTGATTCGGTATCAAATACCCAGGATGCAGAGGATACTGAGAAACAGTTCTTTGTAATGAACACACCCGAAGGGGATGCATCATATGCACTTTCTTCGTTTGGGCGGCATAGGAATTCTGGTATTCCCCTATTTCCTGCTCTGTCTTATAACAATTATAAGTTGGAGCGGGACCAACGTTCCCCAACTCAGTATAACAAGCGGGTACGGTCAATAATCCGTATTATTATCTTGATTAAGGCGTGATATGGTCGCTACCTGGAGAGAGAGAGAAGAAAACACTCTGCGTGCGCTCTTGCAAGATTAGATTGGTTATATATTTTATCTAATCAGGATGGCTCCCACTGTTTTTATCAAATCTTCCTTCAAACCCTAAAAGGAAAGACTGGCCGGAATTAATTACACTCTACAAGTTCGCCAATCTTTCAGCCAGGCTAGTATCGGTACTTTGAGGGAGGTTCCCCGAGCTTTCGCACGGACCTAATTAAAGTAAACCTCGTTTTCCCAGAGGCGTAACCCCGTTGACACCTTTCTAGACACCTACTTGATCGGCTAATTGCAAAGTGCAAAACTCTCCCAGGAGTAACAATTACTCGCAGTGGGTATCAGGATCCAACTATCACATAGAAGGTATGCAATCTCATTGCAAATTTCAACACTTGAAACTCCCGATAAAGATTTTTACCCCTAGCGCTTATGACCTTAACTATGGTCAAAAAATCATAAGCACTAATCAAGTTCCACCCGTCATTTCGTGATTAATTAGACCCACCCACATGACCCTTAACTAAGGTCAACAAAGTCACGCGATTGTCCTAACTAATCGCATCATATGCGGTGTAGGAAGACATCACTTAGCTACCGTACACTGTGCTTTAACTAAGGTCAACAAACACAGCACGAATACTAAGTACTCTACTTCTTAAAATGACTGAGGGTTGCGAATGGTTTTTATGAAAACCTTTAACGCTTTGAACTTGACCTCGTTGCGGAATCAAATGGTTTTTAAATGGAATGTTTTTGAGGCTTTTCTAGTTTTGCTAAAGGGGTCACTCCCGGTGAAGGGATCGTCGGCCCTTTCCTCATCGAATGAGGTGCGGGATATATCATATATATCACTGTGCAAAGCAGAAACTATAGAAGCAATCAAAAGACAAACCGAGTGTGTAGCATCTGCCAGTTATTGCTAAAAGAGTCACTCCCGGTGAAGGGATCTCGGTCCTTTCCTCATCGAATAAGGTGCAGGATGTTCTACAATGAATACCGCGATGCAAAGCAAGAACTGTAGCTACCTGTTTTTATTTTGAAATTCGATTCCACAACATCAATTAGGTTTATTTTCTTTCATTAATCTCATTAATGAATATCCCATCATTTAAGTCCACCTAAATATCACAGATAAATATAACGTACGCTTATGCCATCCGCATTAGCCTCGATGTCCCGTCTGCACCGTTAGGTTAGGTAACTAACGCCAGAGCGAGGCAGGGCTAGCGCGGGTGTAAAACATAAGCAACGTCTATATAATATATCATATATAATATATATAATATCTATCTGAATACATCACATGATCACATCACAGATAACGCAGCAGAAAAATATCATATGAAATATTGGATATACTGGGACGTCCGTGTTTTATATTGAGCCTGTATAAAACACGGATTCCACGGTCGTGATGAACAGCCAATCCCACACCCTAGACCCCTACGAGAGCGGCAAGCAACCCTACCAATTCTAGGGTTAGGAGACCCGGACTTGACTCCTCGAGATGGTCTCCCACTGGACCCTAGAACCCGGTTACTTGTGCTCCCCTCCTTGGGTCTATCCTGTAGGGTTGCTATGCACGCGCACAAGGGTCTACGAGGCATCAACCATGCCCGATTTAAAAATTAGCCGTGCCGAACAACCCGAATACGGATCTTTAAACTAGAGATTAGGCGAAAACAAACATGTTAACAACTTTAACACTAAGTGAGAGGGATTACAACCATTGTAGATCCGGTCCTTCACTTCATATGCTCCGTGTTGTGGTCCCTTCGCTGCGATCATCGGGTTCCGGACTCTTGAGAGGTTCCACGAAGAGAAAGATGCAACCTTTGCTTCCAATCTTCGATACTAAGATGATCTACCTTGAACTTCCGTTAACACAAGCTAACACTCATGAAATGATGTGAACACCCTCATCTAAATGGCAAGGGAAGATGAGGATGATGAAGTAGGATTTTTGCTCTCTTTATTTATCTTTCTCTCATATTTATTCATCACTTTGGAAAAATCTAGAAAGCTTTTTCATGAAGAGAATGAAGGAAGAAGATGAACAATAAAATGGAATTATCATTTGTGATGAGAATAATGCAACCATGGTTAAACTAACCCTTGTAGAGATTTGACTAAGGTTAAAGGTTTGGTTAGGTTAAGGAAATATCTAGCAAAATATCTTTTCCAAAACAAAAAAAGAAAGCTTCTAGAAACTTCTAGAAAACCTTAACCCTAATCAAACCCTAACCATGTTTAATCTCCACTAAACAAGTTGCATTAGTTATCATATCATGTTACAATATTATATATCACATATATAATATTTATCGTAACAAAATAAAATAATACAATTAACATATATCGCATATATATCAATGTATTATCCGAGTGAGAAAAAGAATCTTTTAGTGAGCTAATATTAGTTAACGTCTTTTAATATATCATATATATTATTATACATTAAATTATCGAATCAACACTTGATCTGACAATCCGGCAATATCGCATATAACCGACTAATATTTATCCGTACCGATTCATCGAATCAACACTTGATCCGATGAGCCGGCTGATATCAAATATCGCGAGAATATAATACGGTATCACATATCGCATTATCCTCGGTCCCGCACATATCACATATGTGCTCCTACTCCGTTTTGCCTGAGCCAAGAAACCTCTGTGTAGGACTCTAAAGAATCGTCAATACGCCGGCAGTAGGTGATGATCATATCAAACACCCACAAGCTGCAAGCGGTCAGCTAAACGTAACAGGTACCCAGGTATTGAGCGCTCAGAAGATCAACAAGCAAGCCTGTACATTCTCCTGTGAATCCAAACAGTAACACTCCCGTACAGTCCGGTCTCGTCGTCTGATATGTTGCATATCTCGGTAAACGTCAGACCCCAGTAGCTCGATAAGTCGTGTCGATATGAGGTCTATAACAGTTCGAGAAACTACTGATAACACTTACCAGTAAATCTCAGCAACCCTGGCCAGGGATTTCCGGTTATAGCCAATCGAACACAGCACAACATCAACTCCCTATACCGGGAGAGACGAATCCCCTCCTATCGCTCATTGCCTCCATGTAATTCGGGACTGTACCCAAAAGCCACCTTTTCGCACGCCCTCTTGGACGTGGTATGATGGAAATCAAAGCACAGTGGGAATCACATAAGACTCTATGACGATCTCGGGTCAACAGACTACTCTGTACCAGTGTCACCGGAGAACTGCCATCTGACGTGAGGTATAATACCATCTGGGAGTTCTCGGCGAGTCCGTCCAGTGTACCCAGTCTCCACTGAACACCCGTACACCATCCTTGATGTCAAACACCGATGGATATGGGATCATCCATCGCCCATCATATGGGTCAAGATGCGTATACGCTAGTCTACTCTGGTGTATCGATGCCCTGTCTCGATACACCCTCGACTAGGAACAGTTATAGGATGTACTCGTCGACTACCGTGGCCCCACTAGTATGATCTCATCATAGTCCCAATAGTCGAGTACATATCCTAAGGGCTTTATCAACATGTAATATAGAGACAATCAGAGTACATGTTAAGATAAAGTACAACCAGATAGCATACTATCATGTCGAGCAAGAAAGTCCTCCCTATATATGTCCTAGCATCCACTACAATATACATCGTATGTACAGTAATGGCCTCTAGGGCATACATATAACATATCCTAATGCGGAAAAGTAAATAATATACAAATGGTGACATCATCCGCAACCTGGAAGTGCCCCAATAAAAGAATATTACATACAAGTTTTTTACATGAATGAAAATGAAAAACACTCATCTCACATAAAAAAAACCCGGCTATTCAAACACGACGATCCAATATAACATATCCAACAACACATAACATCACATGTCATCAACGTAAGTAAATATGTGCATCCCAATTGTCGTTGACATATAGCAACGAAACCGGCGATATCACATATTACACTTACGGTCACAGAAAAGAAAGTGTAAAACTACAACAGTTGGAATCCGCAACCTTTTTAAACATCGCATGCCTAATCAAATGAATTCCTTAGACATTGCATTCCTAACAATTATAAACCCCGCATTTTAGTCTCATTATCGAAAATTCTTTTCAATATCAAGTCGGGCAATTCAACAAGATTCCCGATATCCTGATCGAATGCTCATCGCAAACTTTAGTAGGCGGCCGCACCCCCGACGCCGTCGACGAAGTGCACCAAGGCGGAACACCGATGCTGCGAGCACCCGAACGGATGCTTTCGGCTACGGGGTTCTTCTACAGTCACTTGGTCGGGGCTATGGGGCGAGGCTGTCTATTAAGTTTACCCGGCGAGTATCCGCGTACGCTACGTGATTGCGACGGACTTTTGATTACATCAAAATTCCGTGGCAACCGATCAAGTGAGACTAAACTGCTATGTTTATAACATTCATTCAGTTATCTCATAACTACTTGTGGATTCCAAATATTGTATCACATTCCGGATAAATAGAAAATGTTAAACTTTCCGATCGAACAATCGAACACCCAAGTTTTCACGAAACAGCTCAACACATGAAATAAGTTTAAAAACATTCACTCCGTGCCTCAGTACCAACGGTCCAGCCGTAGAAGGGTCAAGCCAACGCCTCACATGTGGCACGCCGTACTGCCCCAAACCCTAAGGTTCAAAGGGCAGTTCAAGACGGTCACATAATCGAGTTAAGGTTTGTTGTCTTCTAGAGGGACCATCGCGTTACTTGCACTACTTAGAACGTCATTAAACAACAGAAAAATCCAACAATTGGAAATTTCCCGGCAGGGGAAAAATGGGTATTTATATCCGGTCGAACTTTTTAACATATTCTAAAATTACCCGGAAAAACACATAGACAAAGTTTGATAATCCGGTCGAATCTACGAACTCCCAATACAACCCAGAAAACTCAACTCTTGAGTAAACATTAAAAATTCCCAGAAAACTCAGCAATGAAAGATAGAAGTTACTGTGCAAAAATAACTGACTGAAGCGACTAAGTGGCCGCGGAACCGCCGCATTAGCCATGCTAATGCCGCGGTTCCGCCGCGCTTTGATTGAATCAGGCGCACGTGCTTCACAGTAATTCTTAGAAAAGCCTGCTGATTTTTCTGCATATTTTTAATTCTCAAAAATCCCCGATTTCAAAAAATGTACAGAGAAGGATTTTGCATTAGGGTTTCGGTTCGATCGGACTTCTAACTCCGTCTACGCATCGCCTAAGGCTCTAGTTAGGCTCTGATACCACTGTAGGGTTCCTAGGCACACCCATGAGGTTCCACAAGTGATCAAACTTGGCCAATTCAAAAATTACCTATGTGCCGAGAAACCCTTGTTGGAGATAGTGCCCTCAGAGTCATTATTGGATCACAGGCACGTGATTGCAATGATTGAGGGAGGACCTATCCCGGTAGGACAGTCTTACTCAAGATGATAGTATGCTATCTGGTTTATCTTTATCATCGTGTACTGCTTTTGGTGACCAGACAGGTCGCTATTACACGTTGATAGAGCCCCTAGGATTCTTGCATGACTGCCAGCAGTATGAGAGCGATCATATACGTGGGAGCTGGTAGTCTATAAGCATATCCTTAAAAGGTCCCTAGTCGTGGGAGTTTCGAGACAGGGCATCGATACTCCAGAGTAGACTAGTGTATACAGTTGAGACCCCGACGAGGGGTGGTGGCCGGTCTCACAAGCCACTGGTGTCAGTTGGTTCACCTAAGATGTATACAGGTGCTCATTGGGTTATGAGTACACCGGACAGGACTCGCCGGGAACCTGCTAGTTGGTATTATACCAGACGTCAGATAGCAGCTCCCAGGTGACATGTGTACAGGTTAGTTCATCGACCTGAGGATCGTCATTTGTCTCGTGTGAGTTCCCACTGTACTTTGATTACTACCCTACCACGCTCAAAGGAGACGTGCAAACAGGTTTTAGTTGGGTACAGTCCCGAGCCACATGGAGGCAGTGAGCGGATCTTCAGGGGTTCGTCTCTCCCGGTATTGGGGGTGAGGTCGCGCTGTGTCTAGGAGAGCCATTACACGAAGCCCTCGGCCGAGGCAGGAGATTTACTGGTAGGTATTCCAGTAGTATCTTAGGGTGTTCTGGGCTACACTCCGACACGACTTGTACCGCTTTTGGGGGTCTGACTTTTACCAACCCCCTAGGCCCGCCATGCGATGCACATAGACGAACGGACCGGACTGTACGGATATTGTCACTGACAGGCTCAGTAGGGTGTCAGGATGAGTTCGCTCATCGACGTCCCTTTTGGTCAATACCTGGTAGCCCGTTACGTATTGGCTTATACCTCTGACGTGCTAGTGGTTAAATCCATAACTAAGGTGTTGACGAGTCTTTAGAGTCCCCCACATTCAGTTGCTCAAGTTTTCGGGCGAAACGCTGTAGAGGCCGTATGGAGATATGGCAGGGTTCGATCAGATACGTGCAGTATTGCACGGATCAGGATCGGACAGATATTACTAGCCGGCTTTGGTTTAAGCCGGATCCTAGTATAGTACAGTGTAGATTTTGTCTCATTGCATTTGTATTCGGTCGGAATACAGATGCGGGTGTGTATACACAGTATCGAGGTTTTTCCTGTAATTTATTACGGGACCAGTTTTCTGGAGTTGCCAGTTTGCTTTCCGTTTCGGCCATATTTCTTTGTATCTTTCATTGGCCGAAGATTGGTGGAGGAGGGCTTATTTGCATTTGTGCAAATAAGCAATTTGGAAGGGGGGTCTTTGCATATTGTTGTATCATGATAGCTCTTCTTTGACCTTGACTTCTATCTTCATCATGGATTGACTTTTGTAGGACATGATTGTTGGTGATGATGAAGGGTGTGGTTGTGTGGAGTGTTGGTGTTTCTTTGTGATCATTTTTCCATATGATAACCATTTCTCTCTCTCTTGTATGATTAGTGAGTGGCTCCCCTCATTTTTGACTCTCTCATTCTCTCCACCACAATATGCATGGCCGGCCAAAGCTCATGGGGCTGTCCAAAATTTGAGATGTGGGATTTTGTTCTCTTTTGGCTTCGGAAAATTCCCACAACACCATCTCCAAAAGTTTATATCATTTCTTCCACCAAATGGCAACTCCCTCAACCCCAAAATGAGACACGAATTCTACACACATTCTACAGCAAATCTTGGGCACGTCTGTTAGTTATATGTATGCCCTAGAGGCCATTACTGTACATTGGATGTATATTGTAGTGGATGCTGGGACATCTATAGGTAGGACTTTCTTGCTCGACATGATAGTACGCTATCTGGTTGCTCTTTATCTTAACATGTAAACTTTCTGTCTCTCTGATTACATGTTGATAAAGCCCATAGGATGTGTACTCGACTTCCAGGACTATGATGTAGATCATACTAGTAGGGCCTGGGTAGTCCAAGAGTACATCCTTGAAATGTTCCTAGTCGAGGGAATATCGAGACGGGGCATCGATATTCCAGAGTAGACTAGCGCATATCTTCTCGACCCATGCGATGGGCGATGGATGATCCCATATCCATTGGTGTTTGACATCGAAGATGGTATGCGGGTGCTCAGTGGAGACTGGGTACACTGAACGGACTCGCCGAGAACTCCCAGATGGTATTATACCTCACGTCAGATGGCAGTTCTCTGGTGACACTGGTACAGCTTAGTCTGTTGACCCGAGATCGTCATAGAGTCTTGTGTGTCTCCCACTGTGCTTTGATTTCCACCCTACCACGGCTCTACTGAGTTGTGCAAACAGGTGGTTTTTGGGTACAGTCCCAATTCACATGGAGGCAATGAGCGATAGGAGGGGATTCGTCTCTCCCGGTATAGGGAGTTGATGTTGCGCTGTGTTCGATTGGCTATAACAGGAAATCCCTGGCCAGGGTTGCTGAGATTTACCGGTAAGTGTTACCAGTAGTTTCTCGAATTGTTATAGACCTCATATCGACACGACTTATCGAGCTATTGGGGTCTGACGTTTACCACCCCTAGGCGAGATATGCGACATATCAGACGATCAGACCGGACTGTACGGTAGTGTTACTGGTTGGATTCACTGGAGTGTGAGCGGGCTTGCTCGTCGATCTTCAGATCACTCAATACTCGGGTGGCCGTTACGTTTAGCAGACCGCTTGCGGCTTGTGGATGTTTGATATGATCATCATCCGCTGCCGGCGTATTGACGAGTCTTTAGAGTCCTACACAGAGGTTTCCTGGCTCAAGCGAAACGAAATAGGAGCGCATATGAGATATGTGCGGGACCGAGAATAATACCAGTATGTGATACTGTATTCGATTCTTGCGATGTGACATTGATCGGTTATATGCGATATAGCCGAGTTATCGGATCAAGTGTTGATTCGATAAGATGTTACTAATGATACTAGTCGGTTATATGCGATATGACCGGATCGTTAAATCAAGTGTTGATTTAATGATTTAATGCATAATTATATATTTGATATATTACTTTGCATTAACTAGTATCGGTTCACTTTAAATGGATTTTCTCACTCGATGTGCAAGTTGTATATGTGATATACTTTTGTGCATATACATTGTATCATGTTTGATGATACATGTTGACTTGTGCTTGTGTAAAAATTAAACCATGGTTATATGAATGGTTAGGGTTTTATATACTTATTCATTTATTTATATTCATTATTCATTTAAGGAAAAGAAAAGAAAAATGGTGGCATTCTTTTGTTCATTCATGAAGCTTCATGAATACTTTGACTTAGTCACCATTTTTGTCTTCATTCCTAACCTAACCATTCACTTAACTTGGGTTTAGTCTCTACACATAACCATGGTCATGTTATGATAAAGATTGGATTATTCTTTTCTTTTTAATTAACTTATCATAACAATTAGCTTCTTCTTCTTCATCTTCTTCAAAAAAAAAAGAAAAGCTTTCTTCATCAATGGTGAATTGATGAAACAAGTGAGAAATCCAATTCTAAAGTCTACCCACTTCCTATTTCTTCATCCTCTACCTCTTGCCAAGTAGTAGAGTGTGTTTCCTTCACAAGTTTCTTGACTTGGTGAAGTGAGAGCTTGATCATGCGATGCTTCGACGTAGACATCTTCGGCATGGACATCGACGACCTAGCTCGCCATTTCTCCGACGAAGCCGACGCTAGAGCCCGGATTCTTTTTGGACAGCGGAGACGACTTCATTGCGGAGCTATGGAGGTGGAGAACCGGATCTACAAAGGTTGTATTTCTGTATCTCTTAGTTAATTGTTAACTAGTTAGTTTTTTCGCCTAGTTTTCTAGCAAACGATCCGTAGTCGGGTCTCTCGGCACCTAGATTTTTTGAAATTGGCATGTTCGATGCCTTGTGAGACCTCACTAGTGTGCCGAGGAACCCTACAGTGGTATCAGAGCCTAGCTAGAGCCTTAGGCGAAGTCTAGACGGAATTTGAACTCCGATCGACTCAAAACCAAAACCCTAAAATTGCTCTCTGTCCTTTTTTCAAAATCTGGGATTTTTCGCAATTAAAAATATTCAGAAAATCAAGCAGGGTTTATTAGGAATTACTGTAAATTTCGTGGGCCCAATTCAATTTTTCCACCGCGGTTCCGCGGCATGAGCAATGCTCATGTGGCGGTTCCGCGGCCGTACGGCCGACTTATTTTATGTTATTTGAACAGTAATTCTTTATTTCCAGTGCTTCTTTTTCTGGGAATTTTTAATTGTTTTTCAAGAGTTGAATTTTTCTGGAGTTGTTTTCGGGATTCGGTGTTTCAATCGGGGTATCAAATTTTGTCTTTGTGGCTTTCCGGGTAAATTTTAGAATATGTTAAAAAGTTCGACCGGATATAAATACCCAATTTTTCCCCTGTCGGGAAATTTCCAAGTGTTGGATTTTTCCGAAGTTTAACGACGTTCTAAGTAGTGCAAGTAACACGATGGACCCTCTAGAAGACAACAAACCTTAACTCGATTATGTGACCGTCTTGAACTGCCCTTTGAACCTTCGGGTTTGGGGCAGTACGGCGTGCCACATGTGAGGCGTTGGCTTGACCCTTCTACGGCTGGACCGTTGGTACTGAGGCACGAACTGAATGTTGTTAGACTTATTTCATGTGTTGATCTGTATCGGGAAAACTTGGGTGTTCGATTGTTCGATCGAAAAGTTTAACATTTTCTGTTTATCTGGAATGGGATACAATAATTAGAATTCATAAAAGTTATGAGATAACTGAATGAATGTTATAAACATAGCAGTTTAGTCTCACTTGATCGGTTGCCACGGAATTTTGATGTGATCAAAAGTCCGTCGCAATCACGTAGCGTACGCGGATACTCGCCGGGTAAACTTAATAGACAGCCTCACTCCATAGCCCCGACCAAGTGACTGTAGGAGAACCCCGTCGCCAAAAGCATCCGTTCGGGTGCTCGCGGCAGCGGTGTTCCGCCTTGGTGCACTTCGTCGACGGTATCGGGGGTGCGGCCGTCTACTGAAGTTTGCGACGAGCATTCGATCAGGATGTCGGGAATCTTGTTGAATTACCCGACTTGATATTGAAAAGTGTTTTCGAAAATGAGACTAAAATGCGGGGTTTATAATTGTTAGGCATGCGATGTCTAAGAATTTCATTTGATTAGGCATGCGATGTCTATGGAGGTTGCGAATTCCAACTGTTGTAGTTTTACACTTTCTTTTCTGTGACCGTAAGTGTAATATGTGATATCGCCGGTTTCGTTGCTATATGTCAACGACAATTGGGATGCGCATATTTACTTACGTTGATGACATGTGATGTTATGTGTTGCTGGATATGTTATATTGGATCGTCGTGTTTGAATAGCCGGGGGTTTTTTATGTGAGATGAGTGTTTTTCATTTTCATTCATGTAAAAACTTGTATGTAATATTCTTTTATTGGGGCGCTTCCAGGTTGCGGAAGTCGTCACCCGTTGTATATTATTTACTTTTCTGCACTAGGATAGACCCAAGGAGGGGAGCACAAGTAACCGGGTTCTGCGGTCCAGTGGGAGACCAACTCGAGGAGTCGAGTCCGGGTCTCCTAACCCTAGAATTGGTAGGGTTGCTTGCCGCTCTCGTAGGGGTCTAGGGGTGTGGGATTGGCTATTCATCACGACCGTGGAATTCGTGTTTTATACTGGCTCGTATTGAAAACACGGACGTCCTAGTATATCCAATATTTCATATGTTTCTTCTGCTGTGATTTATCTGTGATCATGTGATGTTCTGTGACAGGTATTATATATAGTATATATGATATATTATATAGACGTTGCTTATGTTTTACACCCGCGCTAGCCCTGCCTAGCTCTGGCGTTAGTTACCTAACCTAACGGTGCACGAGGGGACATCGAGGCGAATGCGGATGGCATAAGTGTACGTCATATATATCTGTGATGTTTAGGTGGATTTAAATGATGGGATATTCATTAATGCGATTAATGAAAGAAAATAAACCTAATTGATGTTGTGGAATCGAATTTCAAAATAAAACAGGTAGCTACAGTTCTTGCTTTGCATCGCGGTGTTCATTATAGAACATCCTGCACCTTATTCGATGAGGAAAGGACCGAGATCCCTTCACCGGGAGTGACTCCTTTAGCAATAACTGGCAGATGCTACAACCCTCGGTTTGTCTTTGATCGCTTCTATAGTTTCCGCTTTGCACAGTGATATATATGATATATCCCGCACCTCATTCGACGAGGAAAGGGCCGACGATCCCTTCACCGGGAGTGACCCCTTTAGCAAAACTAGAAAAGCCTCGAATACATTCCATTTAAAAACCATTTGATTCCGCAACGAGATCAAGTTCAAAGCGTTAAAGGTTTTCACAAAAACCAGTCGCAACCCTCCGTCATTTTAGGAAGTAGAGTACTTAGTATTCGTGCTGTGTTTGTTGACCATAGTCAAGGCACAGTGTACGGTAGCTAAGTGATGTCTTCCTACACCGCATATGATGCGATTAGTTAGGACAGTCGCGTGACTTTGTTGACCTTAGTTAAGGGTCATGTGGGTGGGTCTAATTAATCACGAAATGACGGGTAGAACTTGACTAGTACTTATGATTTGTTGACCATAGTTAAGGTCATAGGTGCTAGGGGTAAAAACCTTCATCGGGAGTTTCAAGTGTTGAAATTTGCAATGAGATTGCATACCTTCTATATAATAGTTGGATCCCGATACCCACTGCGAGTAATTGTTACTCCTGGGAGAGTTTTGCACTTTGCAATTAGCCGATCAAGTAGGTGTCTAGAAAGGTGTCAACGGGGTTACGCCTCTGGGAAAACGAGGTTTACTGTAATTAGGTCCGTGCGAAAGCACGGGGAACCTCCCTCTAAGTACCGACACTGGCCTGGCTGAAAGGTTGGCGAACTTGTAGAGTGTAATTAATCCCGGCTAGTCTTTCCGTTTAGGGTTTGAAGGAAGATTTGATAAAAACAGTGGGAGCCATCCTGATTAGATAAAATACATAACCAATCTGATCTTGCAAGAGCGCACGCAGAGTGTTTTCTTCTCTCTCTCTCCTGGTAGCGACCATATCACGCCTTAATCAAGATAATAATACGGAATTTTGACCGAACCCGCTTGTTATACTGAGCTAGGGAACGTTGGTTCCACTCCAACTTATAATTGTTATAAGGAAGAGCAGGAAATTGGGGAATACCAGAATTCCTATGCCGCCCAAACGAAGAAAGTGCATATGATGCATCTCCTTCGGGTGTATTCATTACAAAGAACTGTTTCTCAGTATCCTCTGCATCCTGGGTATATGATACCGGATCAGGATCCCAGATATGTAAGTTGTTACATAGGGCTACAAAAAGGTAGAAAAACTGAGAACGGGTGATAAGTTTCATGAGACAGAAATCGGGGCAAGTGTTGCAGCCAAGTCTGTTGGTCACTGTCATCCTGTATTACGAATACATTGATTCTGAACAAATGCTATTAGATACCGAACCTGATATACAAAATTATATCAGTCTCTTTATTAGTAAAGAAATGATATAATTTTGTATTGTTGGATAATGTTTTGAACATTTCCTATATCAAAAGTTGATCGGTACAGGCACGTTATCTAAAAGAATTGACGTTCTAAATCAAACTACAGTTCCTTGTATACAGAACACACACAAGAGGAAGAGTTCAGAAATGAACGAATTCTTCTTGAGGTATTGTAGACTAGGTCATATCAATGCGACCCGACTAGCTGAAGTTACATTTAGATGCATATTTAAATCAGTTTGAATTTACATCTTGTGAAACTTGCCAGTCATGTCACAAAGATATAATGACACCAGCTCTGTTTACTGGAAACAGAGAAAGAGTTAGTAAACTCTTGGGACTGATACATGATGATGTATGTAAGGTCTCCTGTCTACACATGCCAGGACTGGTTCTTTTTACTTCATTATATTCTCTGATAATCTCTCAAGATTCAGTCATATGTTCCTGTTGAAACATAAGTCCGAACCTTTTTGAGGTATTCACAGAATATAAGTTAGAAGTAGAGAACCAATAACCGGGTATAAGTATTATGTCCTATGATGAGATCAGGGAGGAGAATACTTGTGCATGGAATCCTTGGACTATTCTAAAGGAAAATGAGATTCTCTCTCAGTATTACTCCTCTGAATACACCACAGCACAACGATATATCGGGGCGGAGCAATCACACAATATTAGATATCGTGTGCTCTATGATGAGTATTACTGAGTTACCTATTTCCTTTTGGGAGTTATGCACTTGAGAAGCTGCATACCTATTGAATTAGGTTCGAATCAAATCAGTGCCTACCATTCCATATGAGATATGGTATGGGAAGAGCCTATCTCTTAAGTAAGTTAAGATTTGGGGTTGTCCGGCCTATGTCAAAAGAAAAATCCGGACAAGCTCGAGGCAAGGTCTGTTCTGTTGAACTGGAAAGGTTCCAGCTATACAAAACTGCAGTTGATGATTTGACAGAACCAAAGGATTCTATAGTTTCCGACGAACCTCAGCATCTCCGCCGATCTAGTAGGGTTCCTCATCCGCCTGAGAGATACGTCAGTTTCTCGATGACAGTGGGAGCAAGGATTGCATCATGAGATGATGACCCAACTAGTTTCGAGCAGGCCATCGAGAGTAGGGACTCTGTAAGAATGGCTGGATACTTAGCGATCTGAGATGGAATCCATATACACCAGCAAAGTATGGACTTTAGCTGCTGTATGTGAAGGGTTAAATCCCCATCAGGAGCAAGTATATCTTGAGAAGATTACTTGATTTAGATGGAAAAGTTGAGACTTTCAAAGCTAGACTTGTTAAAGGTTTTCTTCATCAACCAGGCATGGATAATGATGAAACTTTTTTCCAGTAGTTATGCTTAAGTCTGTCCAGATCCTACTTAGCACGGCTACATACCATGACTACGATATCTGGCGGTTGGGTGCCATGACTGCTTTTCTAAATACTGATTTAGAAGAGAACGTCTATAAGAACACAGCCAGAGGTCTTCATAAACAGTGGGAGCAGCGGAAACGTGTGCAGGTTGCTTTACATAATGAAGCAGGCATCGCGGAGATGGAACGTCTATTTTGATGTGATAGTCAAAGTGCTTGACTTCATCAAAATGGTAGACGAACCTTGTGTATACAAAAGGGTAGTAGAGAGTAAGGTGGTCATCTTCGTATTGTACGTAGACAACATACTCTTGATAGGAAAAGAGTTTCCTATACTACGATCGGTCAATCTCCTATTATCTCTAGGATTCCCCAAATAGGATCAAAGTGATACCTCCTAAATCCTGAGTTTTCATCTATGAGATAGATGTAATTGGATGTTAGGATTCTCACTAGATGTAGTGAGATGGTATCAATCGATCCTGAGGAGAATCACTGGAAGTGTTCCAGGGTGATAAAGACGACTGAATGTCAGTCACGGGCATTGTCTTTACCCTCAATAGAGGGACGGTATGTTGGAAGAGTTCCAAGCTAGATACCGTGGCAAACTAGACGATAAAGGCTGGTAACATCGCTATTGTAGATACTACCAAAGAGGAAGTTTGGGTGTATATTGGTTCATAAGATGAACTAGGTTCCTGCCATTGTATGACAATGGAAGTGTGGCTTTGGCCCTAGAACCCTGGTCCCATCAGTGACCCAGACATAATCTAAGGCAGCATCACCTGATCATGGAGATAGTTGATCTCCAGGGTGATCGAGGTTAGGAGAGTAGACTCAGAGGACAACACGGCGGATCCACTCACGAAGGCCATTTTCCCAAAGAGAGACTTTTATGGGATGGTTGAGTATGTGATACTGCAACCACTGCTACAGATGGCCCTAGTGCAAGTGGGAGATTGTTAGTTATATGTATGCCCTAGAGGCCATTACTGTACATTGGATGTATATTGTAGTGGATGCTGGGACATATATAGATAGGACTTTCTTGCTCGACATGATAGTACGCTATCTGGTTGCTCTTTATCTTAACATGTATACTTTCTGTCTCTCTGATTACATGTTGATAAAGCCCATAGGATGTGTACTCGACTTCCAGGACTATGATGTAGATCATACTAGTGGGGCCTGGGTAGTCCAAGAGTACATCCTTGAAATGTTCCTAGTCGAGGGAATATCGAGACGGGGCATCGATATTCCAGAGTAGACTAGCGCATATCTTCTCGACCCATGCGATGGGCGATGGATGATCCCATATCCATTGGTGTTTGACATCGAAGATGGTATGCGGGTGCTCAGTGGAGACTGGGTACACTGAACGGACTCGCCGAGAACTCCCAGATGGTATTATACCTCACGTCAGATGGCAGTTCTCTGGTGACACTGGTACAGCTTAGTCTGTTGACCCGAGATCGTCATAGAGTCTTGTGTGTCTCCCACTGTGCTTTGATTTCCACCCTACCACGGCTCTACTGAGTTGTGCAAACAGGTGGTTTTTGGGTACAGTCCCGATTCACATGGAGGCAATGAGCGATAGGAGGGGATTCGTCTCTCCCGGTATAGGGAGTTGATGTTGCGCTGTGTTCGATTGGCTATAACAGGAAATCCCTGGACAGGGTTGCTGAGATTTACTGGTAAGTGTTACCAGTAGTTTCTCGAATTGTTATAGACCTCATATCGACACGACTTATCGAGCTATTGGGGTCTGACGTTTACCACCCCTAGGCGAGATATGCGACATATCAGACGATCAGACCGGACTGTACGGTAGTGTTACTGGTTGGATTCAATGGAGTGTGAGCGGGCTTGCTCGTCGATCTTCAGATCGCTCAATACCCGGGTGGCCGTTACGTTTAGCAGACCGCTTGCGGCTTGTGGATGTTTGATATGATCATCATCCGCTGCCGGCGTATTGACGAGTCTTTAGAGTCCTACACAGAGGTTTCCTGGCTCAAGCGAAACGAAATAGGAGCGCATATGAGATATGTGCGGGACCGAGAATAATACCAGTATGTGATACTGTATTCGATTCTCACGATGTGAAATTGATCGGTTATATGCGATATAGCCGAGTTATCGGATCAAGTGTTGATTCGATAAGATGTTACTAATGATACTAGTCGGTTATATGCGATATGACCGGATCGTTAAATCAAGTGTTGATTTAATGATTTAATGCATAATTATATATTTGATATATTACTTTGCATTAACTAGTATCGGTTCACTTTAAATGGATTTTCTCACTCGATGTGCAAGTTGTATATGTGATATACTTTTGTGCATATACATTGTATCATGTTTGATGATACATGTTGACTTGTGCTTGTGTAAAGATTAAACCATGGTTATATGAATGGTTAGGGTTTTATATACTTATTCATTTATTTATATTCATTATTCATTTAAGGAAAAGAAAAGAAAAATGGTGGCATTCTTTTGTTCATTCATGAAGCTTCATGAATACTTTGACTTAGTCACCATTTTTGTCTTCATTCCTAACCTAACCATTCACTTAACTTGGGTTTAGTCTCTACACATAACCATGGTCATGTTATGATAAAGATTGGATTATTCTTTTCTTTTTAATTAACTTATCATAACAATTAGCTTCTTCTTCTTCATCTTCTTCAAAAAAAAAAGAAAAGCTTTCTTCATCAATGGTGAATTGATGAAACAAGTGAGAAATCCAATTCTAAAGTCTACCCACTTCCTATTTCTTCATCCTCTACCTCTTGCCAAGTAGTAGAGTGTGTTTCCTTCACAAGTTTCTTGACTTGGTGAAGTGAGAGCTTGATCTTGCGATGCTTCGACGTAGATCATCTTCGGCATGGACATCGACGACCTAGCTGGCCATTTCTCCGACGAAGCCGACGCTAGAGCCCGGATTCTTTTTGGACAGCGGAGACGACTTCATTGCGGAGCTATGGAGGTGGAGAACCGGATCTACAAAGGTTGTATTTCTGTATCTCTTAGTTAATTGTTAACTAGTTAGTTTTTTCGCCTAGTTTTCTAGCAAACGATCCGTAGTCGGGTCTCTCGGCACCTAGATTTTTTGAAATTGGCATGTTCGATGCCTTGTGAGACCTCATTAGTGTGCCGAGGAACCCTACAACGTCGACTCGCCAGCTTCGTGCCCGAGTTGCCTCGGTATAGAGGTGGGAGCCCGTCTAAGAAGCCGGCGATGTGGTGCCCTTCCGGCGACGAGGTGGAGATCGGAGATTCCGCGGGAGATCGGGACGACGACAAGAAGACCGGAGGACTCGGATCACTCGGTATATCTCTCTTTCCCATCTTGTAGTTAGCTAGAACTAGTTAATGGCCCGATCCGGGTTTTTAGTGCGCGGTGGTGCCGGTTTGAAAAATTAAAGTTAACCATCGCTTCCGCATTTGGCCTCGGGATGGAGACCGGGGCGCCGCCGTGCACTTACAGTGGTATCAGAACCTCGCCATTAACTTAGTCTAGCTTGGTCTAATGTGTTTTACATTTCCGATCGAACAATTTTCCAAAAACCGTATTTTTCTTCACATCAGTTTCTGTCGAAATTTTTTGAAGTCAAAAAATTTTTCAGGTTGTTTCATAATGATGTGTAGGACATTCTAAGAGTTCTGTGAAAATTTGGGCTCGTGAACAGTCCAAAACACCGCGGAACCGCGGCCAAAGCCATGATTGGGCCGCGGTTCCGCCGCGACTTGGACTGTTCAGTCCCCTAAAATTTTACAGAATGCTTCTGGGTTAAAAATAGGGGTTTTGGAATATTAATTTTGGGCCCAGAATTTCTTGATGTGCTACAGTAGTACCTGGGGGCCCACTTGGTAAATTTTGATCGATCGGATATTTTAAACACATTAGTTCACAGTATTTACATTATATCTGCGACCGTGAATGTCACTTGATCGGTAAATCCTGTTTAACTGCTATACCCCGTTAGACGGATTTGCGAACGTGACTTTCACGTTGATGTTCTGTGGTTTTACTGTGATGTTGCGGATTGGTCGTGGGGGATAGCCTGGATGCAATGCTAGTACAGTTTTTGTTGTATTATGTACATTTGATATTGTGGGGCGAGCGTCCGATATGTGGACTGCCGTCATTGCCTGTTTGTATTATTATTTTGGGGCACGACCAGGTTGTGGTCGGTGTACCCGTTGTATGTATATTTTACTTTCTGTACTAGGATTACCCCGCGGAGGGGTGCACGGATAGCCGGGTTCTAAAGGGCAACAAGCCCGCATCTCATGGCATTGAGACGGAGGGGGCTTCACTCTAGAATTGGCGGGCTATTCGCCGCACTCGTAGGGGGTACAGGTTGACCCAGGAGGGGTGCCCAAGTTACCGGATTCCATGAAGTGCTGGGTGGTCCATTCACGTTGTTGAAGGGGGCTGCCTCGCTTCAGGTTTTGGCGGGTAACTTGCCGCGCCCGTAGGGGTCTAGGTTTTCATTGCACAGGCTATCCACACGACCAGGGGAACGTCGGGTTTCAGTAGTGGCTCTGTGAAACCCGGGGATCCCAGATATCTGTATTGTTTCTGTGATGCTGTACATTTCTGTGATGTTGCATTTTATCACGCCTTGAGCGAATATAATATATTGGTATATATATTAGTAGATGTTGTATATGTTTTGCATCCGCGCAAGTCCAGTCCCCGCTCTGTCGTTAGTTAGCTAACCTAACGGGTAATGACGGGACCCAGTGGCGAATGCGGATGGTATATACGTACATCAGTATATTTTCGTTCTTTGTGGTGTGATCAATTGATGGGACTACGTTGATTCGGATCAATGCAAGTAAAACAAAACTAATCTGATATTGTTGGAACACTTTTCAAAAAGCTGTTATTGCAAGGACGTTCACTTTTGTTTTGCATCGTGGTATTCAGTTGGAATATCCTGCTCCTCAGTCGACGAGGCAAGGGCCGAGATCCCTTCACCGGGAGTGACCCCTTGGACAAAAAGTTTGCGTCAGGGCAATAACTTCACTATAGCCGATTACTTTTGCTTTGCATCGTGGTATTCAGTTGGAATATCCTGCACCTCATTCTACGGGGAAAGAGCCGAGATCCCTTCACCGGGAGTGACCTCTTTAGCAAAGGTTTTCGTCACTATATTTTTTAAAGCTATCAGTTCCTTCAACGATATCAAGTTCTTTACGTTAAAGGTTTTCGCCAGAAACCATTCGTAGCCCTCCATCATTTCGGTTAAATATTCGGTAGTATTCAAGCTATGTATTTTGACCTCACGCCAAGGCATAGTGATTGGTAGCTGCCGGATATTTAGCTGTTGCATAGATATATGCGTTGGTTTGGGACAGTCGTACTACTATTTTGGCCTACGTCAAGGGTATGTACGGGTGGGTTCAAATTAACCTGGACAATGATGGGTAGAACTTGACATGTGACTTATGATATTTTGACCTCACGCCAAGGTCATAAGAGCATGGGGAAAAAATCACATCGGGAGTTTCAAAAGAACTGAAACTTGCCAAATATGCGCATACCTTCTGGAGTGTGATACCGTGAGCGGATTCCGTCACGTTATCATGCGATGATAGTTGGATCCCGATTCCCACTGATGAGTTGGTTTACTCCTCGGGTGACCCCGACTAATTCTTCTTTCAGGTTTGGAGGAGAATTTGAGGTACAGTGGGAGGTTTCCAGATTAGATAAAGTGATAACCATTCTGATCTAGGTTAAAGTGCACGCTGAGTGTTTCTTTTCTCTCTCTCTCTTTGGCAGCGACCATTGACCCGACCCTAAGACTATGACTCAGAGACCAAAATTAACCGAACCTTCTTAACACTGGCTTTTGGATTGTCAGAGTTGCAGACCTCATTGCCACTCCTACTTTTACCCTTTTCTCCAGGACACCCCGTATTACTACGAACGTCCACTTCCATTGGACAAAACCATCGTATGGTTATATACGAACTCGAAGGAATTTATTCGAGGATGGTTTCCGGTTCTGGAGAAAACGGATAAGATTATTCAGTTGTCTTTTCCTTTTATCTTCTCTCAGGATACGAGTACTCCTTGGTTTAGGAGATAGTACACCTATTACGCAAATTGGATAGTCTTCTTCCAAACCTTAGGCTGGTGTCGAACGGTGGGGAATGAAGAAAACCAATTAGCATAACGATGGTGTGCAGAAGGTATTAAGTTAAGACAAAGCAAGGGATTAGTAAGAGGGCAAAGTAAATTGCAACTGATTTTCATGACCAAACCAGGTATTTCATTACCACTCCCAAATCACCTTTGTATTTCTCCAGAACACTCTGTATCACTACGAAGATCCACAGTTTATTGGATATTCCATCGTATGGTTATATACGAACTCGAAAGGAACTTGTTCCAGTTCGGGGATGGATTCTGGTTCAGGAGAAATAGGAATAAGGTTTATTCGGTTGTCTTTTATCATCACCTTCTCTCGCATTGTGAGTGCTCCTAGGATTAGGACGTACACCCATTATGCTTATTGGATAGTCTTTTTCCAAACCATAGGCTGGTGCCGAACGGTAGGGAAGGAAGAAAACCATTTGGCCTGAGGGGTGTACAGAAGGTAATGACTAAAGACATATAAAGGGATTTGGAGAGGTGGCAAAGAATTATACGGTTACAGTCGTGAATCTGGAAGAGGCATTACTAGGAATACCGGGATACCCCTACGAAACATTTTAATGTTTCAGCTTCACTGTGTACTGTTAAAGGAAAACTGATTTCCCAATTAAACACTTGCTCCAAGGTATGTATTTACCAGGTATGATTCTCACATCTGTATGGTTTTACAGATGATGAGTGGGAGTAAGTTATTGGGAATTGGGTGATCATCCTCATTATATCGGGATTCGTTGTAATCGGTGATATTTGAGGAAGTCACCTGGGTTGTTTGCCAGACGGCGAATATTTGGTTTTGAATATCCGCTGTTGTGCACCAATTTCAAATTGATATATCTGTACGTCTATTTTTATAGAGTGAGATATACCTTTTGAAATTATGTCTATGACATTTACCTATATCAGTGGATGGTTAGGTAAGGAGCATTAAACAGCGGTGTAATTCTTCTTAACCATAAGTACAGTTTTCAACCTACGACACACAGTGAATGAGTTATCAGACTCAATGGACTTATACAGAGTATTGTATGTTGTCCATGGTCCATCAGGACAGAAGGGTTGGTCCTCGTACTATATTCGGTTTACTTATGACTTCTCTAGTTTTTAGACAGGTGTTTCGTGGAAACACAGGGTCCGAATTTTGAGAAGTTATAGATATTTGAATAAAGTAGAGAACCAGGTATTGCAAGTATTGGGTTCTTCAATGTGATCGAAGATGTAGATACTTGTGTATGGTATTCAGTTGATAGTAATGATAAAGAGAACTTGCTTCTTTTTCAGGTTACTCATGATTGGAACCATTCCTAAGTTGAGTAACGCTGATCGGCCTCCTTCCATTTAGTTAACATGCACTGGAGACAGCTGCATGATTTGAATCTGGTTCAATTAAATCAGTGCCTCTGTTTCTATATTGGATATAGAACAGTTCATATCTTAACGATGTTAAGGTACGGGGAGTTGTCCGGCCTATGCTTAAAACCAGACTCTGGATAACTCAAGGCACGTTTCTGTAATGGCTGTTTGTGGGTTGACCCAGGCTATGACGAGGGTTGACTTTCTACCATAAGAAAGATCGATAGTGATATTGTTCTTGACTCGCCAAAGTTTTAATAAAAATGGATTTTTTCAGAAAACAGTAGTGGGAGTATGGTAGAACTGGAAGTGATTCCAGAACCACAAACGATTACTGAAGATTTGATAGGAACCTAAAGATTCAATCTGGTTTGACATTTCATTGGCCACTCCGCAGATTTGGTGGGTAACCTCAGGCACTCGAGAGGTACTTCGGTATGCTCAAGGACGGTGGCAGGGAGGTTCTTGTTTACCCAGGTTTGCCATTGCTGTTGTTCCAGACTGTGAGACCCGGCAGGAGGATGAGTAAAGCGTCGTTCTAAACTAGTTTTAGAAGTGTACATCTATATGACTCTGCCGGAGGGTTGTCGTGGTCAGTGGGAGCAACGGAAGTATGGTGGACATGTGGCTTATGTCTATTTATAGACTAAAGCAGATGTAGCGGAGATGGATCATCTATTTCTGATGTGACAGTCATAGGTTTGACTTCATCAGAATAGGGGATGGATCTGTTAAGAAGGTAGTAGGGTGTGTTGTCATGGTATTTGGATGACATACACAGAATAGGAAGTGATATTCCTATACTACGATCGGTTATACTTTGGTCGTCACACAGTGATTTCTCCGCGCAGGACTTGGATATTATATCAGACATACTGGTTACTAGATCTATGGTTTTAGATCTAGATTTGGGTGGTTTCCCAATCTGGGTACTTAGACAGCATTCTAAGAGTATTTAGAATGGACGACTCCTGGCACGGTAGTGTACCTGCAGATGATGGAGTCACCCTCTCTAAAGGTGTCTTACAGACTAAAGGGGAGAGGGATGTGCATGATTGGCAGATCACTTGCTTAGACAATTGAGTCAATCATGAGATGTCAAGTACCACACCAGATATTGTTCTTGCACTAGATGCAATAAGTTGACATTGATCCAATCCTGGAGAAACAGTCGGAAGCAGTTCTAGAACATAAGTGGATGTTCTAGGGATATGATAACGACAGCCTCATTCGGGAGACAGTTATCATTCCAGGCATCCAAGGTGACCTGGACGACAAGGAGGTTGTCAGAGTTATAGTTTTCCTTCTGACGATGGGCAGTATTTTGGACAGGTGGTTCAAGGCAATACTGAGGGAGGCATGGCGCAGGATACTGATTAAGTTCAGTTGACGATACAGTCTAAGAAGTTTGGATTTGGAGTTCATTTATGAGCTAGGTCCCATCAGACATCCAGACACATTCTAAGACAGGTATTGCACATTTCGGGAGATGGCTTTCTCCGCGAACTTGAGATATAGAGAGACATAGAAAGAAACATCAAGGCGGATCCACTCACTGAGGCTATTCCTCGAACGCAATAGTTTCGCAGACGAGCTTTGTGAGACTGACAAGTAGAGGAGTTGGGTGTTCGGTATCACACGGGCTGTGAGTATGCGACATCGCAATAATTAGCCTTGAGTGCAAGTGGGAAATTGTTGGAGATAGTGCCCTCAGAGTCAATTATTGGATCACAGGCACGTGATTGCAATGATTGAGGGAGGACCTATCCCGGTAGGACAGTCTTACTCAAGATGATAGTATGCTATCTGGTTTATCTTTATCATCGTGTACTGCTTTAGGTGACCAGACAGGTCGCTATTACACGTTGATAGAGCCCCTAGGATTCTTGCTTGACTGCCAGCAGTATGAGGGCGATCATATACGTGGGAGCTGGTAGTCTATAAGCATATCCTTAAAAGGTCCCTAGTCATGGGAGTTTCGAGACAGGGCATCGATACTCCAGAGTAGACTAGTGTATACAGTCGAGACCCCGATGAGGGGCGGTGGCCGGTCTCACAAGCCACTGGTGTCAGTTGGTTCACCTAAGATGTATACAGGTGCTCATTGGGTTATGAGTATACCGGACAGGACTCGCCGGGAACCTGCTAGTTGGGATTATACCAGACGTCAGATAGCAGCTCCCAGGTGACATGTGTATAGGTTAGTTCATCGACCTGAGGATAGTCATTTGTCTCGTGTGAGTTCCCACTGTACTTTGATTACTACCCTACCACGCTCAAAGGAGACGTGCAAACAGGTTTTAGTTGGGTACAGTCCCGAGCCACATGAAGGCAGTGAGCGGATCTTCAGGGGTTCGTCTCTCCCGGTATTGGGGGTGAGGTCGCGCTGTGTCTAGGAGAGCCATTACACGAAGCCATCGGCCGAGGAAGGAGATTTACTGGTAGGTATTCCAATAGTATCTTAGGGCGTTCTGGGCTACACTCCGACACGACTTGTACCGCTTTTGGGGGTCTGACTTTTACCAACCCCCTAGGCCCGCCATGCGATGCTCATAAACGAACGGACCAGACTGTACGGATATTGTCACTGACAGGCTCAGTAGGGTGTCAGGATGAGTTCGCTCATCGACGTCCTTTTTGGTCAATACCTGGTAGCCCGTTACGTATTGGCTTATACCTCTGACGTGCTAGTGGTTAAATCCACAACTAAGGTGTTGACGAGTCTTTAGAGTCCCCGACATTCAGTTGCTCAAGTTTTCGAGCGAAACGCTGTAGAGGCCGTATGGAGATATGGCAGGGTTCGATCAGATACGTGCAGTATTGCACGGATCAGGATCGGACAGATATTACTAGCCGGCTTTGGTTTAAGCCGGATCCTAGTATAGTACAGTGTAGATTTTGTCTCATTGCATTTGTATTCGGTCGGAATACAGATGCGGGTGTGTATACACAGTATCAAGGTTTTTCCTGTAATTTATTACGGGACCAGTTTTCTGGAGTTGCCAGTTTGCTTTCCGTTTCGGCCATATTTCTTTGTATCTTTCATTGGCCGAAGATTGGTGGAGGGGGGCTTATTTGCATTTGTGCAAATAAGCAATTTGGAAGGGCGGTCTTTGCATATTGTTGTATCATGATAGCTCTTCTTTGACCTTGACTTCTATCTTCATCATAGCTTGACTTTTGTAGGACATGATTGTTGGTGATGATGAAGGGTGTGGTTGTGTGGAGTGTTGGTGTTTCTTTGTGATCATTTTTCCATATGATAACTATTCTCTCTCTCTTGTATGATTAGTGAGTGGCTCCCCTCATTTTTGACTCTCTCATTCTCTCCACCACAATATGCATGGCCGGCCAAAGCTCATGGGGCTGTTCAAAATTTGAGATGTGGGATTTTGTTCTCTTTTGGCTTCGGAAAATTCCCACAACACCATCTCCAAAAGTTTATATCATTTCCTCCACCAAATGGCAATTCTCTCAACCCTAAAATGAGACACGAGTTCTACACACATTCTACAGCAAATCTTGGGCACGTCGACTCGCCAGCTTCGTGCCCGAGTTGCCTCGGTATAGAGGTGGGAGCCCGTAAAAGAAGCCGGCGACGTGGTGCCCTTCCGGCGACGAGGTGGAGACCGGAGATTCCGCGGGAGATCGGGACGACGACGAGAAGACCGGAGGACTCGGATCACTCGGTATATCTCTCTTTCCCATCTTGTAGTTAGCTAGAACTAGTTAATGGCCCGATCCGTGTTTTTAGTGCGCGGTGGTGCCGATTTGAAAAATTAAAGTTAACCATCGCTTCCGCATTTGGCCTCGGGATGGAGACCGGGGCGCCGCCGTGCACTTACAACCCTAAACTTGATCGTTACTAGAGGTAAGGCGATGCAATATAAGTTAACAACTTAGCTAAGAGTGAACGGAAAATACAATCTTTGTAGATCCGGTCCTCCACCTCCATAGCTCCGTGATGACGACCCTCCGCTGCAATCATCGGATCCCGGACTCCGGCGATGGCATCGTCGGAGAAATGATCGGGCTAGGTCGTCGACTTCGATGCCGAAGATGATCTACGTCGAGGCAACTCAAGATCAAGCTCCAACTTCACCAAGTCATGAAACTTGTGAAGAAAACACCCTATACTACATGGCAAGTGGTAGAGGATGAAGAAATAGGAACTGGGTTCACTTTAGAATTGGATTTCTCACTATTTTTCTCAAGTCACCATTGAAGCTAGCAAGATTCTTTCTTCTTGAAGAAGAAGAAAAGAATATGATAAGAATTATTGAAAAAGAAAAATAAAGTGATTCTTATCATATAGCAACCATGGTTAAGTGTAGAGAATAAACTAGGGTTAGGTTTAATGGTTAGGTTAAGGCTAAGAAACAAAATGGTCAAAGCTTCAAAGCTTCATGAAGTTTCAAGAAAGAAACAAAGTTAGCCACAATTTTATTCTTGCCAAAATAAATGAATAAAAGAATAAATAAATAAGTAAATCAAAATCCTAACCATTAACATAAACATGGTTTAATCATACACACCCAAGTTTGCATGTATCATCAAACATGATACAAACTAGTGCACAAAACTATATCATATATACAATGTGCACATCAAGTGAGAAAATCCATCTTAAGTGAACAATTACTAGTTAATGTAAAGTAATATATCAAATATATAATTATACATTAAATCATTAAATCAACACTTGATTTAACGATCCGGTCATATCGCATATGACCGACTAATATCCAATGTATCGACTTATTGATTCGATAACTAGGTTATATCGCATACAACCAATCGATACATTCATCGCGAGAATAGAATACGGTATCACATACACGCATTATTCTCGGTCCCGCACATATCTCATATGCGCTCCTATTTCGTTTCGCTTGAGCCAGGAAAGCTCTGTGTAGGACTCTAAAGACTCGTCAATATGCCGGCAGCAGGTGATGATCATATCAAACACCCACAAGCCGCAAGCGGTCTGCTAAACGTAACGGCCATCCGGGTATTGAGCGATCAGAAGATCGATGAGCAAGCCCGCTCACACTCCTGTGAATCCAACCAGTAACACTTACCGTACAGTCCGGTCTGTTCGTCTGATATGTTGCATATCTCGCCTAGGGGTGGTAAACGTCAGACCCCAATAGCTTGATAAGTCATGCCGATGTAAGGCCCATAACAATCGTGAAACTACTGATAACTCTTACCAGTATATCACTGCAACCCTGGCCAGGGATTTCCTGTTATGGCCAGTCGAGCATAGCGCAACATCAACTCCCAATACCGGGAGAAACGAATCCCCTCCTATCGCCCATTGCCTCCATGTGAATCGGGACTGTAACCAAAAACCACCTGTTTGCACGACTCAGTAGAGCCGTGGTAGGGTGGAATTCAAAGCACAGTGGGAGACACACAAGACTCTATGACGATCTCGGGTCAACAGACTAAGCTGTACCAGTGTCACCAGAGAACTGCCATCTGACGTGAGGTATAATACCATCTGGGAGTTCTCGGCGAGTCCGTTCAGTGTACCCAGTCTCCACTGAGCACCCGCATACCATCTCTGATGTCAAACACCAATGGATATGGGATCATCCATCGCCCATCACATGGGTCGAAAGGATATACGCTAGTCTACTCTGGAATATCGATGCCCCGTCTCGATATTCCCACGACTAGGAACATTGAAGGATGTACTCATGGACTACCCAGGCCCCACTAGTATGATCTACATCATAGTCCTGGAAGTCGAGTACACATCCTAAGGGCTTTATCAACATGTAACAGAGAAACAGAAAGTATACATGTTAAGATAAAGAGCAACCAGATAGTGTACTATCATGTCGAGCAAGAAAGTCCTACCTATATATGTCCCAGCATCCACTACAATATACATCCAATGTACAGTAATGGCCTCTAGGGCATACATATAACTAACAGTTTGTTGACCTCCGTCAAGGTCATAGGACGCTAGGGGAAAAATTATCGGGAATTTCAAGTGTTGAAATTTGCAATGAGGTTGCATGCCTTCTATGAGATAGTTGGATCCCGATACCCACTGTGAGTAATTGTTACTCCTGGGAGAGTTTTGCACTTTACAATTAGCCGATCAAGTAGGTGTCTAGAAAAGTGTCAATAGGGTTACTCCCCTGGGAAAACGATGTTTATTTTAATTAGGTCTGTGTGAAAGCACGGAGAACCTCCCACAAAGTACCGGCACTGGCCTGGCTGAAAGATTGGCGAACTTGTAGGGTGTAATTAAATCCGGCTAGTCTTTCCTTTTAGGGTTTGAAGGAAGATTTGATAAAAATAGTGGGAGCCATCCTGATTAGATAAAATAATAACCAATCTAATCTTGCAAAAGCATACGCTGAGTGTTTTCTTCTCTCTCTCCAGGTAGCGACCATGTCACGCCTTAATCAAGATAATAATACGGATGTATTGATCGAACCCGCTTGTTATACTGAGCTGGGGAACGTTGGTCCGCTCCAACTTATAATTGTTATAAGACCGAGCAGGAAATAGGGGAATACCAGGATTCCCGTGCCGCCCAAACGAAGAAAGTGCATGTTGATGCATCTTCTTCGAATGTGTTCATTACAGAGAACTGTTTCTCGGTGTACTCTACGGCTTGGGTATGAGTTACCGGATCAGGATCCCGTTAATGTAATCTGTTTGGGCTACAGATAGGCAGAGAACTGAGAATGGGTGATAAAGTTCTAAGAGATTAGAAACGTTGCAATTGTTGCAGCCAAGATGTTGGCAGTTATCACCATGTATTACCAAATACATTGCTTTTGAACGAATGTTATTAGATACCGAAGCTGATATGCAAAATTATATCAGTCTCTTTATTTACTAAAAAAGGATATAGTTTTGTATTGTTGGATAATGTTTTGAACATTCTATATCAAGAGTTGATCGGTTCAGGCACGTTATCTAAAAGCATATACGTTCTAAATCAAACCACGGTTCTTAACGTATACAACACACACAAGAGGAAGAGTTCAGAAATGAATGAATCCTTCTTGAGGCATTGTAGACTAGGTCATATCAATGCGACTCGACTAGCTAAGTTATATTAAGATGCATATTTAAATCAGTTTAAACTTACATCTTGTGAAACTTGACAGTCATGTCACAAAGATGAAATGACCATAGCTCCGTTTACTGAAAATAGAGAAAGAGTTAGTAGACTCTTGGGATTGATACATGATGCTGTAGGTCTCCTGTCTACACATACCAGGACTGGTTCTTTGTACTTCATTATATTCACTGATGATCTCTCAAGATTCAGACATATGTTCCTGTTGAAACACAAGTCTGAAGCTTTTGAGAAAATCATATAATATAAGTCAGAAGTAGAGAACCAAAATGGGTATAAGTATTATGTCCTTCGATGTGGTCGGGGAGGAGAATACTTGAGTATGGAGTTCTTGGACTATTCTACAGGAGAATGAGATTCTCTCTCAGCGTTACTCCTCCGTATTCACCACAGCACAACGGTGTATCGGAGCGGAGCAATAGCACCCTATTAGATATGGTGCGCTCTATGATGAGTAATACTGAGTTGCCTATTTCCTTTTTGGAAATTATGCACTTGAGAAGTTGCATACCTATTGAATAGGGTTCCAACCAAATCAGGTGCCTACCAATCCATATGCGATATGGTATGGGAAGAGCCCATCTCTTAAGTAAATTATGATTTGGGATTGTCCGGCCTATGTCTAAAAAGCAAAATTCGGACAAGCTCAAGGTAAGGTCAGTTCTGTGGAAGTTTGTTGGATATCCCAAGCATTCACAAGGGAATATTTTCTACCGCACCGAAGAACAAAAGGTGTTTTGTTTCTCGACATGCCACCTTTTTGGAAAAGGAATTTCTTATGAAGAAATTAGTGGTCATGAGGTGGAACTGGAATAAGTTCCAGCTATACAAACTACAGCTGATGATTTGATAGAACCGGAGAATTCAATAGCTCCCGACGAACCTCAGCCTCTCCGCCGATTTGATAGGGTTCCTCATCAGCCTGAGAGATACTTCGGTTTTATCAATAACAGTGGGAGCGAGGATTGCATCATGAGATGATGCCCCAACTAAATTTCGAGCAGGCTATCAAGAGTAGGGACTCTGTAAGAATGGCTTGATACTAAACGATCTGAGATGGAATCCATATACACCAACAAAGTATGGACTTTGGTTGCTATATCTGAAGGCTTAAACCCCCATCAGGATCAAGTATATCTTGAGAAGATTACTTGGTGTAGATGGAAAAGTTGAGACTTTCAAAGCTAGACTTGTTGTAAAAGGTTTTCGTCATCAACCAGGTGTGGATTATGATGAAGTCTTTTCTCCGGTGGCTATGCTTAAGTACATCCGGATCCTACTTTCCATTGCTATATACCATGACTATGATATCTGGCAGTTGGGTGTCATGACTGCTTTTCTAAATACTGATTTAGAAGAAAGCGTCTATAAGTACACAGCCAGAGGGCTTCGTAGACAGTGGGAGCAGCGGAAATGTGTGCAAGTTGCTTTACAGGTTAAAGCAGGCATCACGGAGTTGGAACATCTATTTTGATATGGTAGTCAAAGCGTTTGACTTCTTCAAAATGGTAGATGAACCTTATATATACAAAAAGGTAGTAGAGAGTAAGGTGGTCATCCACGTATTGTACATAGATGACATACTCTTGATAGGGAAGGTGTTTCCTATGCTACGCTCGGTCAATCTCCTCTTATCACAAGGTTTCTCCATATAAGATCAAGGTAATACCACCTAAATCCTGGGTTTTAGATCTATGAGATAAATCTAAATGGATGTTAGGATTCTCACTAGGTGTAGTGAGATGGTATCAATTGATCCTGCGGAGAATCACTGGATAACTTCCAGGGTGGTAAGGTCGACTGAATGTCAGTCACAGGCATTGTCCTTACCCTCAGTGGAGGGACGGTATATTGGAAGAGTTCCAAACTAGATACCGTAGCAAACTAGATGATAAAGGCTAGATACATCGCTACCAAAGATGCTACCAAAGAGGCGGTCTGGATGTATATTAGTTCATGGGATGAACTTCGTTCCTACCGTTGTGTGACAATGGAGTTGTGGCTTGTTCCTAGGAACCCATGTCCCATCAGTGACCCAGACATATTCTAAGGCAGTATCACCTGATCATGGAGATGGTTGATCTCCAGGGAGATCGAGGTTAGGAGAGTAGACTCAGAGGACAACACGGCGGATCCACTCACAAAGGCTTTTCTCAAGAGAGACTTTTATGGGATGGTTGAGTATGAGATACTACAACCACTGCTGATTGTAGGGTATTGGATACTACAAGATATGGCCATACTGCAAGTGGGAGATTGTTAGTTATATGTATGCCCTAGAAGCTATTATTGTACATATGATGTATATTATAGTGGATGCTTAGACATACATAGGGAGGACTTTCTTGCTCGACATGATAGTATGCTATCTGGTTACTCTTTATCTTAACATGTATACTGATTGTCTCTCTGTTACATGTTGATAAAGCCCTTAAGATGTTTACTTGACTACCTGGATTATGATGCGGATCATACTAGTAGGACAAAGGTAGTCCGTGAGTACATCCTTTAATGTCCCTGGTCATGGGTGTATCGAGACGGGGCATCAATATACAAAAGTAGACTAGCGTATAGCTTTTCAACCCATACAGATGGGCGATGGATGATCCCATATCCATTGGTGTTTGACATCAGAGATGATATACGGGTACTCAATGGAGACTGAGTACACTGGACGGAGTCGCCGAGAACTCCTAGATGGTATTATACCTCACGTCAGATGGCAGTTCTCTGGTGACACTGGTACAGGTTAGTCTGTCGATCCGAGATCGTCATAGAGTCTTGTGTGATTCCCACTGTGCTTTGATTTCCACCTTACCATGTTCAATAGGACGTGCAAAACGGTGGTTTTTGGGTACAGTCCCGAGTCAAATAGAGGCAATGAGCGATAGGAGGGGATTTCGTTTCTCCCGGTATTGGCGTTGATGTTGCGCTGTGCTCAATTGGCTATAACAGGAAAATCCCTGGCCAGGGCTATTTATGAGATTTACTGGTAAGTGTTATCAGTAGTTTCTCGACCCGTTATGAGCCTAATATCGGCATGACTTATCGAGTTATTGGGGTCTGACGTTTACCACCTCCAGACGAGATATGTGACATATCTGACGAAGAGACCTGACTGTACGGTAGTGTTACTGATTGGATTCGCAGGAGTATGAGCAGGCTTGCTTGTTGATCTTCTGATCGCTCAATACTCGGGTGGTCGTTACGTTTAGAAGACCGCTTGCGGCTTGTGGGTGTTTGATATGATCATCACCTACTGCCGGCGTATTGACAAGTCTTTAGAGTCCTACACAGAGGTTTCCTGGTTCATGCGAAACGAAGTAGGAGCATATATGTGATATGTGCGGGACTGAGATTAATGCGTGTATGTGATACCGTATTCTATTCTCGCAATATGGGATATCGGTCGGTTATATGTGATATAGCCGGGTTATCGGATCAAGTATTGATTCGATAGATTGTTACATTTGATATTAGTCGGTTGTATGTGATATAGACGGATTATTAAATCAAGTGTTGATTTAATAATTTAATGTATAATTATATGTTTGATATAGTAACATACATTAACTAATTTTAGCTTACTTAAGATTTCTTTTCTCACTTGTGTGCATATAGTATATATGTGATATATATTAATGTACATTATTTTGTCATATTTGATGCCACATGTGACATGGGTGTATGAGACTCACCCCAAGCTTATGATAATGTATGGTTTTACTTATTTAAAATTAATCAAAATTATTAGGTAATTAGTCACATGCTTGGAAGCTTGGATAAGCTTGTAGTATCTTTGACTTAGTCCACTAGTTTTGTTTTACTTGTAGATATTTATTAACCTAACCATTATTGTAACCCATGGTTTATTCTCTACATGAGTTAGTGTATGACACTAACTCACCCATGGTTGCTAGTCTCACCTTATGAGTTCATTCTCTCATCTTCACTTGCTCTTCTTCTTCCTCATGAAAAAAGCTCACTAGCTTTTCTCAAGGTGAGAAAATATTATGAGAAAAATAAAACTAAAGTGAGCTCATTTTCTACTTCATCATCCTCTACTACTTGCCATTTAGTATAAGGTGTTTGCTTCACTAATTTCACAATTAGTGAAGAGGTAGCATAAGCTTGAGTCTCCTCGACGCAGATCATTTTCGGCCTCAAAGATTTCGAGCAAGCTTGTTCATTTCTCCGAGAGAACCCTTTCTAGAGTTCGGGTGTTCATGACTTGCAGCGAAGGGACTAATACACGGAGCATTAGAAGTGAAGGACAGGACTCTAAAGGTTGTATTCCTCATTCACTTAGATGTAAAGTTGTTTACATGTTGTTTTGTCGCATTTTCTAGTATAGATTCTATGGTTAGGGTTAACTAGAACGACAAATTTTTGAAATTGGCATGGACGATACCTCCCGAAACCTTGCTGCCGTGCTAGAGAACCCAGCACACCCTACCTAGGCCGGCGAGATAGAACATTCTGGCAATGTCGCCGAATTTCTGTTGGGTTCTGGGTTTGGGTTTTTGGCTGTAGCTCCTAATTCCTATAAACTATTCCCTGTATTTGCTTGTTTAGTCCCAATTAACCTGAGATGAAATCTGAGAGTGATTTCCTATGTTGCTGAATTTGGTATTTATGATTTATGAACTTGGGTTTTGGTATTTGATATTGTATTGGGTCGTTGGATGTTTGTACGTCAACGACGATGGTTGTTTGGTGGTTTTTGCATGCGTAGGCTATAGGTTCTAACCTATGAGCGCACCGTGTGCCGTATCGGTTTTCCGGACTTGATTTTAATAGCATTGCAACTGTGTATTTATTGTAGGTACCTTTGCGGGGATTCCGAGACGACGAAGCATATCAACTACGGCTGAACAAGAAGTTCCGCAGGTGAGTAGATTTATATCTATGGGGGAAATCGGGTGGATGGCGTATAGCACCCCCGCAACCATTGATATGTGATTTGTAATTTGGAGATAAGATATGCCACAACTTAAGTTATAGTTAATGGTTTTAGTGTGAAAGGATATGATAGAAAGGATGTGAAACGTAAATGTGAATCGCGATATATAAACATATGTAGTTGCAAGAGAATCAGTATGAGATTATAGTGGCATGTTATGAGGTCGATAAATACGACATGCGATTAATAAGATGACTTGATGTGAGATATTGATGTGATAAAAAGAATATCCGATGAGATATGATGACTTGGTTTGATACGCCGTTATATGGATGCGAGGCGATATGAGATAATTGATACCAGTGTCGGTCCCATGATATGAGATTGATACGGATGTGACCTGAGATATATATATATATATATATATATATATATATATATATATATATATATAATTATGTGAATAATGAGTGATATGTCGTACGAGATGTTAGATCCGTACCCTCATTGTTGTATAGGTCGATAGAATCCCTATTCTGTTTGTTGTCGTTGCACGACAGTTTACCTCACGCGATATTTTACAGGATGATTGATCCATACCCTTGACTAGAGAATGCCGTACGATGTATTATACTGTACGTGATGTTATGAGGCTGGATGCCGATTAATGGATTCACCGACTCGGATATGTTAGATTAGATACGTATACCTCATAGCATTACCCTCACGATTTACTTTCTGCTACGTTCATGATATTCTCATTGCATTATATATACCTGTGCTAGTACACCTACACAATTATCGATGATGTGTATGTTACACTCACACAGATTTGCCGGCTCACACACTTTTATCATCGATAATTGCTATGTCACTTACACAGTAGAATTGCCACATCTTTATGTTATGTTGCATGATATACTGATATGCTCACATCACTATTCTATGTTGCATGATATACTGATATGCTCACATTTCTGTTCTATATTTGCATACATCATGCTTTATGATTTTACGCATTGAGATGTTTTCATAAGATTCTGGATTTGAGAACCATGGTTATATTTCAAAGAAAATTATGTATTGTTTTAAAAACCCGGTTTCTCTTGATATGATATTTAGAGGCGTCCACCATGAGTTTTCTCGGTTCTGAGCTATGAGTATACCCGATTCGAGGAGCGGTAGGTACCGTCTGCGGGTACATAGTGGACCCGGTATGGTATCCCGGTGCAAGAAATGATTTTTGTGGTGTAGACGATGAGCCTGGCAGAGAGAAAACTACCTATCGGTGATAGTATTTAAGCTCGGCAGTTATCCGGAGGATACCGACCGGAGTCGTGAGATGATATGGGCCAATCGGACTGACGGAGCCCGAGATATGAGGATTTACATGTCGATTTTGGACACGGATTTCATGATGTTTCGAGTGTCGATATTGGACACTCATGTTCCATGATTTTGATGTGTCGTTGATGGACACACCTTGGTTGATATCCTCATATTTGCATGCATATGTTTTCATGTTGTTGTGTCATTGATGGACACGTGGACGATATCCACATGCATACAGGCATTGATTATTGTTGGCATATATGCAGACACGGTCACCCTAGATATCATAGTATTACCTTCATGATATAGTTGACCTAAGAAATCGTTGTTTTATTCGATTTCTACCTGCTGATGTTTTCTACTCATGAGTTAGCAACTTACCCTCGTTGTGCCACAGTTCTTGCAGGTTGACCGCATGGATCAGTAGCGGTATCGCTGGCACACAGCTTGCATTCGGATGATTTGCTATGGTAGGTGGGACATATTGGATCGTGCCTACTCTTGTATTTATTATTCCTATAATATCTAGTCAACTCCATCAATCAGAAACTAGTAGTTGTATAAGTAGTAAGACTTAGAAAGACTTGTGTATGCGAGACTTAGAGCGACGGATTATATATTCGCTATTGGGGGGATTTGTTGTCTTGCTTTATTTACATTATTCTTTTGTGTCGATCTTCGCCGTTGGGCGTCGTATACATATATTTATGACTTGCGTGGTTGTGATTCCGCCGATTGGCGAAGAGCTAGCTCCCGCTTGGGGATGCCTTTATTGTTGTTATGTATAAGTGGTTTTTGATCAAAATATATAAGGGAGGTGCTGCCCAAATTTTTAAAAGACTAAACATGTTTTTCAACTAGTATAATCAACTTGCATTTTCATGTTCCATTATCTATGCATTTAAGAAAACGTTTGATTTCATCATACCTTTATTTCAAAATTTCACCTCTTTTATTTTATTTAAAAAGGTTTAGATTTCTGGGCTTCGGCTTACTTAAGTTACATTACGCCTTTTGACGTTGCGTGATTTAAGTGCCGGTCACGAACTAAATTTCGGGTCGTGACACGAGGAGTCATGTAACTGGTAATCCGCAGAGAGAAACGAGGATCTAAGAGCAGAGGACGCCAGACCTTGGATAGGAGGCAAGTAGATATTCTTGCTCTGCCAGCGTTAGATGCACCTATTAGTTATATGTGTGCCCTAGAGGCCATTACTATACATACGATATATATTGTAGTGGATGCTTGGACATATACATGGAGGACTTTCTTGCTCGACATGATAGTATGCTATCTAGTTGCTCTTTATCTTAACATGTACGCTGATTGTTTCTATGTTACATGTTGATAAAGCCCTTAGGATGAGTACTTGACAACCAGAATTATGATGCAGATCATACTAGTGAGGACAGAGTAGTCGCTAAGTACATCCTTCAAATGTTCCTAGTCGAGGGTGTATCGAGACAGGGCATCGATATACCACTGTAGACTAGCGTATAGCTTCTCGACCCATACAGATGGGCGATGGATGATCCCATATCCATTGATGTTTGATATCAGAGACAGTATACGGGTGCTCAGTGGAGACTGAGTACACTGGACGGACTCGCCGAGAACTCCCAGATGGTATTATACCTAACGTCAGATGGCAGTTCTCTGGTGACACTGGTACAAATTAGTCTGTAGACCCGAGATCGTCATAGAGTCTTGTATGATTCCTACTGTGCTTTAATTTCCACCTTACCACGTTCAAGAGAACGTGCAAAACGGTGGCTTTTGGGTACAATCCCGAATCACATGGAGGCAATGAGCGATAGGAGGGGTTTCGTCTCTCCCGGTATTAGGAGTTGATGTTACGTTGTGCTCGATTAGCTATAACAGGAAGTCCCTGGCCAGGGCTGCTTTAGAGATATACTGGTAAGTGTTATCAGTAGTTTCTCGACCCGTTATAAGCCTCATATCGACACGACTTATCAAGTTATTGGGGTATGACGTTTACCGCCCGTAGACGAGATATGCGACATATCAGACGAAGAGACCGGACTGTACAGTAGTGTTACTAATTGAATTCGCAGGAGTGTGAGCATGCTTGTTTGTTGATCTTATGATCACTCAATACCTGGATGGCTGTTACGTTTAGCAGACCGCTTGCGGCTTGTGGGTGTTTGATATGATCATCACCTACTGCCGGCGTATTGATGAGTCTTTAAAGTCCTACACAGGGGTTTCCTGGCTCAAGCGAAACGGAGTAGGAGCATATATGTGATATGTGCAGGACCGAGATTGATACGCTATGAGATACCGTATTCTATTCTCGCGATTTGTGACATTGGTCGGTTATATGCGATATAGCCGGGTTATCGGATCAAGTGTTGATTCGATAAGTTGTTACACATAATATTAGTCGGTCATATGTAATATAGCCGGATTATTAAATCAAATGTTGATTTAATAATTTAATGTATAATTATATATTTAATATATTACATTACATTAACTAATATTAAGCTCACTTATGATTTCTTTTTCTCATTTTGTGCACATTGAATATATGTGATATATTTTTGTGTACATGTTTTGTGTCATGTTTGATGATACATGCAACTTGGGTGTGTGTATGACTTACACCATACTTGGTTTAATCCTAGGGTTTTTAATGGATTAAGTAATTCAAAACTAAAGTCTTTTGTCATGGCAAGAAGCTTTAAGAAGCTTGGATTTGCATTGACTAAAGTCTACAAGTTTTGTTTTGCCTTAAGATATTTATAAACCCAACCAATTAAACCTAGCCATGGTTAACTCTCTACAAAGGTTAATATATGATATTAACTCACCATGGTTGCCATTATCCTTTGGATAATGATCATATGAGATATTTTCTTCATCTTCTTCTTCCTCAAAAAGCTTTCTAGCTTCAATGGAGATGTGAGAAAAAATGTGAGAAACTCAAATCTAAAGTGAGCCCACTTCCTACTTCATCATCCTCTACTACTTGCCATTTAGTATAGGGTGTTTGCTTCACTAACTCCATGATTAGTGAAGAGATAGTTTGGGTTAGTATCTCCTCGACGTAGATCATCTTCGGCCTCGAAGACTTCGAAGCAAGCATATTCGTTTCTTCATGGGAGCCTCTCTAGAGTCCGGTGTTCACGATCGTAGCGAAGGGACTACTACACGGAGCTATTGAAGTGAAGAACCGTTCTGCAAAGGTTTTATTCCTAGCTCACTTTACTTGCAAAGTGTTTGCATTTACATTTCCGTCGATTTCTAGTATACGATTCTAGGGTTAGGGTTAGCTAGAACGGCAAAATTTGAATTTGGCATAGACGATGCCTCCCGAAACCTTGTTGCCATCCTAGGTAACCTTGCAGTGGTATCAGAGCCATGTTAGAAATCTATACGGATTTTGTTAAGATTACGAAACCGAAATACTCCGAATCTTGAAACAGAAAATTGAAGTTTCTGTCGTTTTTAAAAGTTGTTCAAAAAAATTTGTAAACAAGTACAGAGAGTTGTATGTGATATAATATGAACACTGTGAAAATTTGAGGGGGTTTCATGAATTTTTGGCCTGCCACTACCCTCCCCCCATCTCGGCCAAATCCTAGCTCCCCTCCTGAAATTTTTTTTGTGTTCCAAAGACTTGGTTTTGATGTTTCAGGTGTTGTTTGTTTTTGCTAATTTTGCATGTGATGTAATCTTACACTATAAGCAATTCGGAGTGTTTCGTATTCGTAGTTTTAACATTGTTTCAGGTTATTCACATATTGTCTAGACGAAGTTAAAAAGTTCGATCGAATGTCAAAAACCCATTTTTCCAAGTTTAACATATTCCGAAAAACATGCAAGTAATCCAATGAACCCTCTAGAAGAATGAAACCCTAACTCGACTTTTTGGATCGCGGAACCGCGGTCAAACCCTAGGGTTTGCCGTAGTTCCATGGCGACAAGAGTGAGACTTGGGTTTGCCCTTCTACGGCTGGTGCATAGGTACTGTGGCATATTCTGGGTATTATTGAACTGTGCTCAAGTGTTGAGCTGTCGGGAGATTGTGGGATTTTGATGAATCGATCGAAGAGTTTAACGTCGTCCAGATATTATGCGATGGGATACAATATTTGGAATCCACAAAAGTAGTTATGAGATAACTAATTTGAATGTTATAAATCTAGCAATTTAGTCTTTTTTGTTCGGTTGCCATGGAATTTTGATGTGATCAAAAGTCCGTCGCAATCACGTAGTGTATGCGGATACACGCCGGGTAACCTTATTAGATAGCCATGACCCATAGCCCCGACCAAGTGACTGTAGGAGAACCTCGTCGCCAAAAGCATCCGTTCGGGTGCTCACGGCAGCGGTGTTTCGCCTTAGTGCACTTCGTCGACGGCATCGGGGAGTGCGGCCATCTACTAAAGTTTCCGACGAGCATTCGATCAGGATGTCGGGAATCTTGTTGAATTGCCCGACTTGTTATTGAAAAGTGTTTTCGGTATCGAGACTAAAATGCGGGGTTTATAATTGTTAGGCATGTGATGTCTAAGGAATACATTTGGTTAGGCATGTGATATCTAAGGTGGTTGCGGATTCCAACTGTTGTAGTTTTTTACTTTCTTTTCTGCGACCGTAAGTGTAATATGTGGTGTATCGCCGGTTTCGGTGCTATATGTCAACGACAATTGGGATACGTATATTTACTTATGTTGATGACATGTGATGTTATGTGTTGCTGTGATATGTTATATTGGATCACCGTGATTGAATAGCCGGGGGTTTTATGTGAGATGAGAGATTTTCATTTTCATTCATGTAAAATTCATTGTATGTGATATTCTTTTATTGGGGCACTTCCGGGTTGAGGATGATGTCACTATTGTATATTATTTACTTTTCCGCATTAGGATAGACCCAAGGCGGGGAGTATAAGTAACCGGGTTCTAATGTCTAGTGGGAGACCATCTCGAGAAGTCGAGACCGGGTCTCCTAACTCTGGAATTGGTAGGGTTGCTTGCCACTCTCGTAGGGGTTTAGGGGTGTGGGATTGTCTATTCATCACGACCGTGAAATCCGTGTTTTATACAGGCTTAATTTAAAACCCAGAAATCCTAGTATATCCAATATTTCATATGTTTTATTCTGCTGCGATATTCTGTGATGTGATCATTGATTATATTCTGAGATGAATGCTTATATTATATATATATATGATATATATATATATATTATATATTGTTGCTTTTGTTTCATATGTGATGCTTGGGAAGCATAATAAATGGGACTTCATTAATGAGATTAATGAAATAAAAAAAACCTAAAGATATTGTAGAAACTTGTCTCGAAAACTAGTAGCTCTAGTTCTTGCTTTGCATAGCGGTATTCCTTATAGAATATCCAGCACCTTATTCGATAAGGAAAGAGCCGAGATCCCTTCACCGGGAGTGGCCTCTTTAGCGAAACTAGCAAATGCTATAAACTCGGTTTGTCTTTTGATTGCTTTTATAGTTTTTGCTTTGCATAGTGATATTTGTGAAATATCATGCACTTTATTCGATAAGGAAAGAGCGGAGATCCCTTCACCGGGAGTGACCTCTTTAGCAAAACTAGTAAAAGCCTCAAAAACACTCCATTTAAATCACTCGATTCTACGACGATATCAAGTTCATTACGCAAAAGGTTTTCTTAAAAACCTTTTGTAGCCCTCCGTCATTTCAGATAAGTACTTCATAGTATTCATGCTACGTTTGTTGGCCTGCGTCAAGGCGTAGTGTGTGGTAGTTATTTATGCTTATCTGCTAAAGTATATGATGCGATTGAGTTAGGGTGCGACTTTGTTGGCCTGCGTCAAGAGTCGTGCGGGTGGGTTTAATTCAATCGGGAAATAGACGGGTTGAACTTGACTAGCAGACTATGGTTTGTTGGCCTGCGTCAAGGTCATAGGATGCTATGGGCAAAATATTATTGGGAATTTCAAGTGTTGAAATTTGCAATGAGATTGCATACCTCCTATGAGATAGTTGGATCCCGATACCCACTATGAGTAAGAGTTACTCTTAGGAGAGTTTTACACATTATAATTAGCCGATCAAGTAGGTGTCTAGAAAGGTGTTAACGGGTTTACGCCCCTGGGAAAACGAAGTTTATTTTAATTAGGTCCGTGCGAAAGCACGAGGAACCTCCCTCAAAGTACCAACACTGGCATGGCCGAAAGATTGGCGAACTTGTAAGGTGTAATTAATCTCGGCTAGTCTTTCCTTTTAGGGTTTGAAGGAAGATTTGACTAAAACAGTGAGAGCCATCCTAATTAGATAAATTAATAACCAATCTAATCTTGCAAGAGCATACGCTGAGTATTTTCTTCTCTCTCTCCAGGTAGCAACCATGTCACGCCTTAATTAAGATAATAATATGGATGTATTGACCAAACCCGCTTATTATACTGAGCTGGGAAACGTTGGTCCTGCTCCAACTTATAATTGTTATAAGACCGAGCAGGAAATAAGGGATTACCAGAATTTCCGTGCCGCCCAAACGAAGAAAGTGTATGTTGATACATCTTCTTCGGGTATGTTCATTACCGAGAACTGTTTCTCAGTATCCTCTGCGTCCTGGGTATGAGATACCAGATCAGGATCCCACGTATGTAAACTGTTACATGGCCTACAGATAGGTAGAGAACTGAGAATGGGTGATAAGGTTCAAGAGTTGGAAACGGTGCAAGTGTTGCAGCCAAAACAGTTAGCAGTTATCACTCTGTATTACCAAATACATTGATTCTGAACGAATATTATTAGATACCGAACCTGATATACAACATCATATCAGTCTCTTTATTTGATAAAGAAGGATATAATTTTGTATTGTTGGATAATATTTTGAACATTTCCTATATCAAGAGTTCATCGGTTCAGGCACGTTATCTAATGTCATAAACGTTCAAAATCAAACTACAATTCTTAACGTACAAAACACGCACAAGAGAAAGAGTTCAGAAATGAACGAACCTTCTTAAGGCATTGTAGACTATGTCATATCAATGCGACCCGACTAGCTAAGTTACATTTAGATGCATATTTAAATCAGTTTGAATTTATATCTTGTGAAACTTGCTAGTCATGTCACAAAGATAAGATGACCATAACTCCGTTTATTGGAAACAAAGAAAGAGTTAGTGAACTCTTGGGATTGATACATGATGATGTATGTAGGTCCCCTGTCTACACATGCCAGAACTGGTTGTTTGTACTTCATTACATTCACTGATGATCTCTCAAGATTCGCACATGTGTTCCTGTTGAAATACAAGTCTGAAACTTTTGAGAAATTCAAAGAATATAAGTCAGAAGTAGAGAACCAAAACGGGTATAAGTATTATGTCCTTTGATGTCATCGAGGAGGAGAATACTTGAGCACGGAATTCCTGGACTATTCTAAAGGAGAATGAGATTCTCTCTGTAACAACCCTAAATTTCCTATACAGGTTTTTACAAAAAAATTTCAAAAAATCCATAAAGGGGTATTTATTGCCTGAGCACAAGATAAGTAATTAATTAGCTCCATAATTACAAGAAAGAGCTTGTGGCTCATTGGTAATACCTTGCATTGTTGAACCAAGCCACCAGAGTTCAAATCTCATACCCCACATTATTTTTAATATTTATTTTGTTTTAAATTTTATAGAAGCCCAACAGTCAACACGTGATAACTCCAGATTTTCCCACTACACCCACAAAACTGAAAGTACCAGTGACTACCTCCGGCGACCCCCCACCTTCCGAGCCCTCGACTCGGCCGGCGGATCGGCCGAATCGGGCCGGCGCCGCCGGCCGGACTCGGCCGGTCGGCCGAGTCGAGGGCTACAAATTGGTGCCTCTTCACATGCCCTACCCTCCTGCATACTGTAAATCTGCAGACCACTTTCAGAGAGCTCATTATACCCTATTTACTCCAATTTTTAATGATTTTTAATACATTTTACAATTTTTTTAAATTAAAACCCTACATCTACCCTAACCCTAGCCTAACCCTATAAATACCACCCCTACCCTCTACCCTCTCACCCTAAACTCTGAGCCAACTTTCTAGAATTCTCAAGAAAACCTTGTATGCAATCGAAGTGGGCGAAAGGCGAAACTCCGACAAATTCTTCGGCGGATTTTCCGGCAACGTCCGTAGGAACTCCCGGCGACGAAACGACGCACAGCCGACTCCTTCCGAACCATCTCCCTCTTCTAGTTGTCCAAAACCTTTAAGTCCCCATCCCTTTTCTCTATTCTTTTTCTAAAAATACGTAATTACAAAACCCGACGGAATCGGAACAAAACCGATTTCCGATTCGGTTTCTTTATAAAACTTCACTTCTCGTTAATACAATTATACTTAAACTCTCTCATGTTGACTATTAAACACTAATCAACCAAATTGATCAAGTTTCATATCACAAAATAATTATTATTTCATTTTACCATATTTTTCATTTAAATACCACATAGTTTCAATTCGATATTTAACATCACAAAACTTGCTATACCTTTAAGTAGATCACGAGGTAATGACCTACCTCCTCACACACTCATATGCAACATAGCACAATAACCTTGGGAATATAGAATACGAGAAAACGAAATCATTGCAAATAAATACCATTTACTTAATAAAACCGTTTTCTCGAGAATTTAGTATTTATACAATCTTTGCAAAGCGCCGCTACAACCCATTTTGGGGAACCCGTTCGGGATGGTGCGGATTATCACACATCTTCGGGCTTAATAGTGCGAGATTCAGACCTCCGCAAGGAGATTCGGTCTCGAAAAATTTAAAATACGGCATCTTAAAAAAACGAGATTTCTAGAATATTATATATATACAAAAAATCATTTTCATATAAATATATGTAAAATAAAGATATCTATTTTGAAGTATTATAAATATTCTACTTTTTTCTAAAAATCACAAGAATCAATTTTACACTAAAATACCATGAATTCCATACAAAACCAATATTACAAATAAATACCTTTTATTATGAATTTAGGATATTCTCATTAGAATTGTCACAAATATAAAATCTATATTTATTACAACTCTAAAGACCGATAATAAATACTTGGGGTGTATTATGACAACTATACAAAGTGTTTTTACATAAATAAAAAAACCTCAAGTTCTATAATTTACCCTAAAGACCCTAGTAAATATAGGTTTAAGCGGGACTAATCTCTTGAGCCTCAGGGAGCCAGAGAAGTGGGTGCTTGCCTATCTAAGGTAGACAACTTAACAAACGGTGTTATCAATACAGTAATCGTCTTTGAAAAAGACACAAATCATGCCGCCCATGTGCAGCGGTTACCAATAACATCAAAATAATCAGGACTTCAATTTACTTTTTTAATTGTCTGACTCAGTTTGAGTCTCAGTATAATCTGACTTGAATATGATTCAAGTACAATCTACAATCTACAATATTACAATTCAACATGAATGCATGAATCCATTATTCCATATATTCAATCTATCAACTTGACTAAGCCGAACCATGGATATACATTCCATTTACATGATTATACAGTTACATCCATGATTCTACAGTTACGTACATGATTCTCCAGTTACATCCGTTTACTGATATCATGGTTTCGGTCAGTCATCCAATTATACAATATATACAGTTACAATACAAGACAAACAATGCAATCAAAACACTACGGGGTTTAAAGAGTGGATTGGTACGGAAAGTGTTAGAAGTGGCACGAGACCGCAACTATAAGACACCTAATCTATATTCCGTTGCTGTTGTACCGTAGCCCAACGGCTCCTTGAGTTTCTGATACCTTAGTCTCCGGGGCAAGTGAGACTCCTCTCGTATACACTGGCATCCTTCTGTACCAAGTTATAAACAACAGCGTTAATAGTAAATACAACATTATAACAATATAATACAACTTTAAAAGCTACCTTCTTATTCTGTCTATTCTACTTCTCCTTTATCTTTGGAACTTACCGAGCGATCTGTTCGCTGACGACATTCTCTTTCTTTCTTCTTTGAATGTCGTCAGGTGACCTGGACACGTCAGAGATCGACCCCACTGCTGAAGACTTGAACCAATTTAGTGAAGACCCCGAGCTCTAGCTTCATTTTACATATTTCATTCTAGTCCTTTTCTTTTTCTGTTATGCCATTGTTTAGCCATTGCTTTTTATTCGGTTGTATTTACTTTTCATGCATTGTACAAAAGAATGTTAATAAATAAAGTTGTTGTTCAGTTTATATCTCTTGTCTCTTGTGCTTACTTTTATATTGCTTAGATACACTTAGCGTATTTACTTCACAGTAAATACGTAGCGGACCAGTCCTGTCCCCTTCGCCATATACCGGGAAGCGGGGTGTGACACTCTCTCAGCATTACTCCTCCGTATACACCACAGTACATTGGTATATCAGGACGGAGCAATCGCACCCTATGTGATATGGTGTGCACTATGATGAGTACTACTGAGTTGCCTATTTCCTTCTGGGGGTTATGCACTTGTGAAGTTGCATACCTATTGAATATGGTTCCAACCAAATCAGGTGCCTACCACTCCATATGTGATATGGTATGGGAAAAGCCCATCTCTTAAGGATGTTAATATTTGGGTTTGTCCGGCGTATGTCTAAAAGCAAAATCCGGACAAGCTCGAGGCAAGGTCAGTTCTGTCGAAGTTTGTTGGATATCCTAATCATTCGCAAGGGTATATCTTCTACCATACTGAGAAGCAAAAGGTATTTTGTTTCTCAGCATGCCACCTTTTGGAAAGGAAATTTCTTGTGAAGAAATTAGTGGTCATGAGGTAGAACTGGAAAGGGTTCCAGCTATACAAACTACAGCTGATGATTTGGTAGAACCGAAGGATTCAATAGTTCCCAACGAACCTCAGCCTTTCCGCCGATCTAGCAGGGTTCCTCACCCACCTGAGAGATACTTTGGTTTTCTCTATGACAGTGGGAGCGAGGATGGCCTTAGTGCAAGTGGGAGATTGTTAGTTATATGTGTGCCCTAGAGGCTATTACTGTACATACGATGTATATTGTAGTGGATGCTTGGACATATACATGGAGGACTTTCTTGCTCGACATGATAGTATGCTATCTAGTTGCTCTTTATCTTAACATGTACGCTGATTGTCTCTATGTTACATGTTGATAAAGCCCTTAGGATGAGTACTTGACTACCAGGATTATGATGCAGATCATACTAGTGGGGATAGAGTAGTCGCTAAGTACATCCTTCAAATGTTCTTAGTCGAGGGTGTATCGAGACAGGGCATCGATATACCAGAGTAAACTAGCGTATAACTTCTCGACCCATACAGATGGGCGATGGATGATCCCATATCCATTGGTTTTTGACATCAGAGACAGTATACGGGTGCTCAGTGGAGACTGGGTACACTGGACGGACTCGCCGAGAACTCCCGGATGGTATTATACCTAACGTCAGATGGCAGTTCTCTGGTGACACTGGTACAGGTTAGTCTGTAAACCTGAGATCGTCATAGAGTCTTGTGTCATTCCCACTGTGCTTTGATTTCCATCTTACCACGTTCAAGAGAACGTGCAAAACGGTGGCTTTTGGGTACAATCCCGAATCACATGGAGGCAATGAGCGATAGGAGGGGTTTCGTCTCTCCCGGTATTGGGAGTTGATGTTGCGATGTGCTCGATTGGCTGTAACAAGAAGTCCCTGGCCAGAGCTGCTTTAGAAATATACTGGTAAGTGTTATCAGTAATTTCTCGACCCGTTATGAGCCTCATATCGACACGACTTATCGAGTTACTGGGGTCTGACGTTTACCGCCCCTAGACGAGATATGCGACATATCAGACGAAGAGACCGGATTGTACGGTAATGTTACTGATTGGATTCGCGGGAGTGTGAGTAGGCTTAATTGTTGATCTTCTGATCGCTCAATACCCGGGTGGCCGTTACGTTTAGCAGACCGCTTGCGGCTTGTGGGTGTTTGATATGATCATCACCTACTGCCGGCATATTGACGAGTCTTTAGAGTCCTACACAGAGGTTTCCTGGGTCAAGTGAAATGCAGTAGGAGCACATATGTGATATGTGCGGGACCGAGATTGATACCTTATGAGATACCGTATTCTATTCTCGCGATTTGTGACATTAGTCGGTTATATGCGATATAGCCGGGTTATCGGATCAAGTGTTGATTCGATAAGTTGTTACACATAATATTAGTCGGTCATATGTAATATAGCCGGATTATTAAATCAATTGTTGATTTAATAATTTATGTATAATTATATATTTGATATATTACATTACATTAACTAATATTAAGCTCACTTATAATTTCTTTTTCTCATTTTGTGCACATTGAATATATGTGATATATTTTTGTGTACATGTTTTGTGTCATGTTTGATGATACATGCAACTTGGGTGTGTGTATGACTTACACCATGCTTGGTTTAATCCTAGGGTTTTTAATAGATTAAGTAATTCAAAACCAAAGTCTTTTGTCTTGGAAAGAAGCTTTGAGAAGCTTAGATTTCCATTGACTAAAGTCTATAAATTTTGTTTTGCCTTAAGATATTTATAAACCCAACCAATTAAACCTAGCCATGGTTAACTCTCTACAAAGGTTAATATATGATATTAACTCACCATGGTTGCCATTATCCTTTGGATAATTATTATATGAGATATTTTCTTCATCTTCTTCTTCCTCAAAAAGCTTTCTAGCTTCAATGGAGATGTGAGAAAAAATAAGAGAAACTCAAATCTAAAGTGAGCCCACTTCCTTTTTCATCATCCTCTACTACTTGCTATTTAGTATAGGGTGCTTGCTTCACTAATTCTATGATTAGTAAAGAGATAGTTTGGGTTAGTGTCTCCTCGACGTAGATCATCTTCGGTCTCGAAGACTTCGAAGCAAGCATGTTCGTTTCTTCATGGGAGCCTCTCTAGAGTCCAGAGTTCACGATCGCAGCGAAGGGACTACTACACGAGCTATTGAAGTGAAGGACCGGTCTACAAATGTTGTATTCCTAGCTCACTTTACTTGCAAAGTGTTTGCATTTACATTTCCGTCGATTTCTAGTATACGATTCTAGGGTTAGGGTTAGCTAGAACGGCAAAATTTGAATTTGGCATGGACGATACCTCCCGAAACCTTGTTGCCGTCCTAGGTAACCCTGCAGCACCGGCACCTTTCGACATTGGAAGTGGGGCATCTCGACGGCAGTTATTGTGAATTGCGCCTTAGTGATTCAGATATCACGTTTTCGTCGTTTTGATTTCGGTATTTTGACGATTTGTTTCATGATTGATATTTTTTACGTGCACCACAGTTGCACTTGATTCGTATTATCATGTATCAGCTGTACTGATTTTCGTTTTTGTGCATACCCATTGCACTTGATTTTGATTTCGTACACGCCGATATATTTGATTTGACTTCATGCATATAATTGCACATGATTGACTTATGCATTCGGTATAGTTTACACGAGCTTTCAGTACTTTGATATGGTTTTGTGCATGCAGATGCATATGTTTATGAGTTTATATACCATTGTATACTTGATTTGATTTGGTGTATATCGTATACCATTGATTTCGATTTTGATACTCGATATTCGTTTTCATGCACCCTAGTGCACTGGATTTATGTTTTCGTGCACCTTGTGCACATGATTGGGATTCTTGCGCACACTTGGCGCACTAGATGTGATTTTGTGCACACCAAATTCACTAAATCGAGATTTTTCGTACATATCAGATACACCTGATATTGTTGTCATGCATACCTGTTGTACTTGACAGATACTTCCGTGCACACCCGTTGCACTTAGTTTTGTTTCTGAGCACATTCGTGGCACCTGTATTTGATTTAGATTTCCATGCGCACCAAACGCACGTGGTATTTTTATGTACACTATTTGAGATTTAATTCTTTCGAGCATCATGTTTTCATGATATATACTATACGGTGTAGTAACCGGGAAGGACTAGTCTGAGGACAGTACCTAAGTATTTTTGCATGTATCGATATTTACCGAAGGGATTTTCAAAAGGAGCTATAGTCTCGATATTTTCCTACGTGTCCATGATGACACAAAATTTAATATAAAAAAACCCTTCTAAATCATTCAAAAAGCGGGACGTATATGTTAAACAAAGATATGAAAATATATATATAGCTATTTTCTTATAAATGAACGTCCGCTATTTGTACCGTGATATGTGCATCGCACGGCGATCTGAAAAGGGATTTTGCATGCACTTTTATTCGGTTGTTCAGACAATTTCACAATGATGCGTACTATATATATGATATAGTCATAACTACATTATGCTTGATCTTGACAATGGATTTTGAAACTGGTGTTTTCGCATTAACTCCGATGATTGCGTGACGCTTGTCGGAGTTTTAATTGTGAGTTTTGCCCTCGTTTTCATGCGCATGCATTATGCTATGATATATTTTATGTAATCATGATTTCGGAATCCCGACGACTTGATTGTTTTGCTAAAATGTTTTAGTAATTAGGGGGTTTAAATTTAAATTCGGGGACCGAATTTATTTAGAGGGGAAGATTGTAATATTTCAGAAAAATAAAATATTATTTTTGGAATTTAAATAAATAAAATAATAAATTTCATGAATATTATAAAGATATAGAAATTGGTTTTAATGAAGTAGTATGGTTATATGCTTATAGTTTGGAAAATAATTGAAAAATTAATAAGAATTATTGTTTTGAAAGAATTTATGTGATTTGGACATTTTATAAATTATTATACAATTATTTGTATACAAGTTTAAATACTAAACTTGATTAATATTGTACTAATTATGCATTTATCTTGTTCATGGCATGCAACAAAACATATTGCAAACCTTGCCACATTTATTTGAACCATGGTTTCTTTTGCAATTATACGGTTTTGGTTTTATTTGAAAAACAAAAGGAGAAGATATTTATATGAGAAAGGGTAAGGTGACTTGTGTCATGGTTGAGGGGAGAGAGAGAGGGGAGGAGAGAGAGTGAGAAGGTTCTAGCATGTGAGCCATCATCTTATTTCTCCTCACCTCCTCATTTATCTTCTTCATTCTTCTCCTCCTCCTTCTTCCTCATCCTCCGCCTTCTCTACCACCCACAATCACCTCCAAATCTCCACCAAAACACCATGCCACCTTCACAAAAATTGCTCATCGCGTCTATACAAACACCATGGTGGAATCAAGATTGGACTTTGAGCACTTTGGATCATCTAGGGTTTTTCTTTAGTTGCTCCATGAGATAAATCCTACACCCCTAGCTAAGTTATGAGTTTTTCTTATATCCTATAGTGAGTTAGAGTTAAACTAATGAGATTTAGTGATGTTTGAAAATTCTAAAATGAGGTTTAGGAGAAATTATGAGTTGTGATGGTGTAGTTGAGGTGTATTAGTGACCACAACCCCTGTAGTGTTAGTATTATGGACCAAACCAGAGACTAAACCCCAAGACTTGAACTTCAGATTCACTGATATCGGATTTTGTGGGAATTGTGATAATATATTAGAATCTGCTACAACATGTGAGCTCTGAAAAATATATAGCGATCATAGTGAGACAAGCAGATAACCTAGAAGCTGCCCCTGAGACCCGAGACCCCAATTCAAGATTTTGGCAGCAAATAAATGGGTTCTAGCCACAAATTGCTGCCTGGGATAGGAAGGTGGGCCCCAAGTTTGGTCCATGGCTCCGTTGTCTGTTATTTAGACCTATCCTATATGCAAAATGTCCCAATTTCACCTGAGGCAAAATCTGGAGATGTTTTTCAAAGTTTCTGTTTTCGTTTTACGATTTTTAATGACTTGAGTTTTGGTATTTAGGTTTTGACTCAGTCGTTTGACGTTTGTACGTCGACGTCGAGAGTTGTTTGGCTATTCTTGCATGCGTAGACCATAGGTTCTAACCTATGTATGTGTCATTTGCCGTATCGGTTTTCATACTCGATTTTGATGTCAATATGACGTATTTTAACTGTAGGTACTTCCGCGTGGACTTCGGGACAACAAGGAGAGCAAGGCGTCATCGACTTCAACAAGTTAGGATCGAATGTGAGTAGATGTATATCTACGAGAGAAGTCGGGTGGATGGCGTATAGCACCCCCGCAACCGTAGAATAGGTTATCTATTATATATATATATATATATATATATATATATATTTCTGTATGGCATATGGATAGCTAGCTAATAGTGTCCTAGTAGACTATAGGATAGAATAGGCGTGCTCGTAAGAAGGTTTACCCCTAGTTTGGTCTCCTCTTAGACGTGAGTCTTTGGTTTTTATATTATTGCGCGCGCGCGCACGTGGTATGATATGTGTGTATATGTATATATGTATATATATGGACACACACACACACACACACACATGTAAGATGAGGATAAGATATGTTATATGGATATAAGTCGATATGATCGGACATGATGTCGTGAGGTTATAATATATGATCGAGTTGAGATCTTGTATATGATATATTATAGGATCGATGGGCGATGTACACATAACATGCAATAACATGTGACTTAATAAGATAATAGTATATACGTGACCTTAGATCCGTACCCTTAATTATGATATAGTACGATGAATGATACCGTACGAAATAAAAGATATATGATATTGGCCCGTACCCTCGATTTTTAGGATGCCGTGCGATGGACTATACCGTACGAGATGTATATATGATGATTGGTCCGCACTCGTGACTCGAGAATGCCGTATGATGGATTATACCGTACGTGATGTTATGAGGATGGATCGCCGACTACTAAATATATCGACTCGGATTTGTATAGATTTCTATTCACTTTCGGCACTGTTTTAGTTTAGTCTCTTAATTACTTAAGTAGGTGTTAGAATAAAGTTTGAGTCATACATATTTTCAAACTAATGAATCGTAGGCATTTTCAAAGGACAAACCGAGCGACGCTACGGATTTTCAGAAGGTATTTCTTTTCTCAAAAATATCGCAGTTCCTACTTTTTCTAAAAACAACGATTCGTGCTATTTCAAATATACATGTACTTTCATTAGCTGTTATGATCTCGTTTGTTATGACATATGCACCATTACCGATGATACGTATGGTGCACGTACACTTGCTTGCCAGCTCACACACATCATCATCTGTAATTACTATGTCACGTACACATTAGAGAACCGTTACTTCATTCATATAACCTGATAAATTGTAGCTTAGTAGTATTGTTTAGTATTCTTGCTCTCACATTTTAGATATTGTATTTCTTACCTATAGGTCATATGCATTTGTATACCTACATTCTGGTCATGTACTGCAGTTGGGCTCTATGCCGATATTCATTATTCATTATTAGCTCATAATTACGAGATTCCAATTTTCATGAGATTTCTGGATTTGGGAAACCGCTTGTGAAATTGAAAACTTATACTCCTTTTAAAAGAAAAATGCGGTTTTCCTTGATATGATGTAGGGTGTCTATCATGAGATTTCTCGGTTCTGGAGCATATATGATATATCATTACCCAATTCGAGGAGCGAGGAGACACCATCTGCGGGTACATGGTGGGTCCGGTGCGGTATCCCGGGGCAAGAAAACCGTATAGATGAGACGTTGAGCCCGGCAGAAGAGCACTACCGACCGGTGATATTTGGCGCGGCAGACATCCGGAGAATATCGACCGTAGTCGTGAGATCAGATGATATGGGCCGATCCGGACTAGCAGAGCCCGAGATATGAGAATTATGTGTCGCTGCTGGACACGGTATTCATGATGTTTTCGAGTGTCGATACTGGGCACTCAGGTTTTATCATAATTTTATGTGTCGTTGTTGGACACACCCATTTAATGATGCATTTATACATGATACACATGACATGTAGTTACTTTGTGACACGGACATGAGTACTTGATATTACATATATGCTTATATTATTACCTTTGCTGCTACTCAATATTATCGTGTTATTATTATATTGTATTGTATTGTATGACCTAGAAGATAGTCATACATTCGGTTTCTATTCGGTGATATTTTCTACTCACGAGTTAGCAACTCACCCCCGTTGTGCCATAGTTTTCTTGCAGGTTCGACCGCACTCCGTAGCGGTTTCGCTGGCATACTACTTTCTTCCGGTGATTGTTTTGGTAGGTGGGGTTCACTTGCATAGTGACCACCATTGTATTTTTATATTTATTCTGTTGTATCTAGTTAAAAGCTCCATAAACCAGACTATGTATATTTGTAGACTTAGAAAACGCTATTGTATGTTATTTCGGACTTAGAGTCACGCTCATATATTTATTATTATTTCTGGTTTTCTTGATGATGTTTAGTTTCTTTCTTTACTTCTGTGTTTTGATTCTCGCCTTCGGCGTTGTATATTTATATCTTTGCGTTGTTGTTTCCACCAATTGATGCCTATTATTATTTTTGTTTGTATTGCTTTCGGGTTAAAAATTATAAAGAAGGTGCTGCCAAAATTTCAAACGACGAAATATGTTTTCAAAATAGATACAAAATATTGTATTTCCTATGATATTACTTATGTTTTAAAGAAAGAACATGATTTCAATAAACATTTATTTCAAACTTCACCTCCACTATTTTCCCTAAAAGGTTTAGATTTCTTGGATTTTGGCATACTTGAATTAGGTCCTATAGACTTCACATGATTCGAGTGCCAGTAACGTGCCTTTTCCGGGTCGTGACAAAAAAACTATAATCTTTTTTATGTCATACCGATCAAATAAACTTGTTTATAATTGCTTGTCGTTCTTGAAACTTATTTAGGAAGAGATAATATCACCTATAAACTAATTGGTTTAATGATATATTGACGATCTAGAAAACTAATAAGTGAAGGTAAGATGGAAGTTTTATCAAGGTAAATTCAACCTAATTGATTTAGGGTAGATTGGGCCATGCCGATAAAACGGGATAAACCATTGATTGACAACTTTTATGTTTATTTAGTATAAAGGTAGATCTAACTATTGCTATATTAATTAGAAATTTATATTTAAATTCCTTGTTAGATAATTTTGTAGATTGATAGGGTATTGTCATGATCATATAATTTATACTTTCTTGATTGATTGATATATTATTATGATAAATGTATTCTCTAAGCTTTCTTGCAATTGTTAGGTAATGAATTTGAATATGGAAATTAGAAGAAAAAAAAAATAGATATCTTATAAAACACCATGATTAGTAAAAATAATTCAAAACCCTAGGCATTTTTTATTTATTTAAATCTTCTTTTAGAATTTGCAATTTCATATCTTTATTTTTATGCACTTTTAACTTTTAGTTTAAATCAACTATTTCTTTACTTGTTTTAGAATTAATTAAAATCTCAACGCCTCTCTGTGGATCGATCAGTAAAGTATTGCAATTGCACAACTGTATACTTACGGTTTAATTTGAGAGACTAAGAAAATCTCCATCGGTAGCAACCATCCTTCTTGAAGTTTTTCTTCTGAAGATACAGATCGAAAGTTTTCAGGTTCTTGTTCTTGAAGGGTTTTTCTTCTTTTTGAAGGAGGTGAAATCCGGTTTGGAAGAAACTAGATTTACGGATGCCTTCTGCTTAGTAAGCAAACCGTTTTTCGAATGAGTTCGAATTTCATTTTCAATGCGGATATACCGCTTATAGTTCTCTAAGAAAACCTGCCATTTCCTTCTATGTATGTCCGTTGAAAACGATATCCATGAAGGAGAAGGAGGAAGTTTGTTGATGATCACACTTGCAATGGAAGTTTTAACTAATACAATCTTTTCATCTTTTAATTTCACTATAAGTTTTTCGAATTCTTTGACTTGACCGAGCACTTCTTTATCATCTTCAAATTTAAGATCGAGGAACTTGTCGATTAGATGAGTTTTAGACAACTTCTCCTCGTCCTTATATTGTTTCTCCAATGTGTCTTAAATGTCCTTTGCAGTAGACTCGCGAGAATAGACGTCGGTAAGATGATCAGCGAGGCAGTTAAGGAGGCAGCTTATGCTGAAATGGTTATCACGCTTCCATTTCTTTTTAGTTTTCTTGTCCTCATAATCATCAAAGTTCGGTTCGTCCTCGGAGATAGTATAAAAGATATTTATGAGTTGCATCCCCAATATCATTTTGCGACGCCAAGTATTGAAGTCGCTTCCATCGAAACTCTCGAGTTTCAGACATTCAAGACCCATAGTTCTCACAGCGTCCATTTCAGATTGTTCGAACTCTTCCTTAAAATTGTTGGAGTATTTGAGAATATGGACAGTAAAATTTAAAAATTTCTGTAAGGTTACCGCAATGATCTATCGCAATCAAGTCGAGAGCTGTTGTGCATTCGTTAACGCGGAGTTTAAAGCAGATTCAGCCTATTTCGGTGTAAGGATCACAAAACCGATATACCACAGGAACAACAACTATGAGTTCTGGAGTGCACCAACCAGCAACTCGGTTCTATCCGCGATGACGATCCGATGGCGCACAGGCAGAGCTCTCCGGTTATGGGCTAATTGAATTTAACGAAAATATTTTGATATACTTTATGGAGTTCAGGAACAAGAATATTTGGTAATATTCTATGGAGTTCTGATTTGAGATCGGCGAGAATATTTCGTAATATTCTCTATTCTCAATTCAATTGAATTTTTCTGATTATGATGGAATTCCTATTCAGAGTTATGATTAGAATAGAAGTACAAGTGGTTCTATATTTCTATTCAGTTTTCGAAGAACTACAGACTAATTCGGTTTCAGTCCTCTAAAACTATGGAAATGGTTCTCTATCTTTTTCGATGAACTGTGAAAATATTACTCTTCTAAGAACTATGAAGATAATTTTGCCTCTTTTCTTCTGTAACTTTGGCTCCATGCTCTAAGAGATATAGAGAGAGCGATCTCAATCCTAGCATAAAGGCCTCATCAATTATAACTCTTTGTAACTGATGGCCAGCTAAACAGTCTCCACTCAATCAATCCAAACCTTCCAGAGTAGCCCAACAGCCACAATATCCTGATGAGGCGGCCACGCAACCACCAACGCGACATCGAACTAGACGGCCTACTAGGCCACGAGCAACAACGACATGCTAAGTGCAAAGTGATGTGCGCTCAATGTGCCTCAGCCCAATCCACAGCCCGACCCCGCCCCGAACCCGAGGCCTCAGCCTGAGCCACTAGTATCACTTATATGTAAGTAATTGATTGATTAATTAAACCTCTTATGTGGCAAAACATTTGCAAACCAACTGGGCTACTAAAGTCTTTTGCTATTATTCAAAATAAATAGCATATAACATATGGTTTGAAACTTCACTCATTGTTTTTACAGAAAACACCCACAAGGTCCAACATTAATAACGAAGAAGAATGAAGCGAGAAGCTTGAAAGAAATCCTATCTATGACTTTGATCAATTGTTCAATTAAGATTGTGACGAAGTTGATGGCGAATAGACTGAAGGACGTTGCCGATATGATCAAAGATGAAAATCAGACGGGAGTTATTGGTGGCAGATATATGTTGGACGGTACTGTGACAAAACAAAAAGTAGTGATGCAATATCATAAGTAAAGAAAATTGGGAGGATATATGAGATTAGATTTTGAGAAAAATTATGATAAGATTGAATAGGCTTCCATAGAAGAGATTGGAGGTAAAAACCTGATGCAGTTGATAGAAAAATATTTAGGATTAGCATCTAGGCCAGGAAAGTTGAAAATAATAGACTGGATGTAGTTGATAGATAAGATTCAGAAAAGATTGGAGGTTGAAACCTGATGCAAGATAGGTTTGTATCCTGGACCTTCGCCTCAAGCTCAATTACAAAAAGATTTACCCTTGACTACAAGGTCACTCACATATTATTGGATGAATTGATAGTTTGGATTTTTGTTGTCATGCATGTGAACAGTTTTTCCAGTTAGAATGTAACTGAAATTTCTGAATGTAATTCCTTCAATAAATAGAAATTTTTGAAAACATAATGATACAGTCTCTTCTATCTCTATCCTCGCTTGTATACACAATATCAACATTATATAGTTCCTATTTATTTCTATAGGCCACTGTTTGACAAATTAGCCCATCCCGATCGGACATTGCCGACTTCTGTCCCCATCCGGTACCAAGTAACATCGATTACTATTTTATAATGGTTTTCTCGTAAACTTAATAATGGTTGGCTGGTTTACTAATGGGTTCATTGGTTCATTAATAGTTTGATGGGTTAATTATAGATTATAATCGCTAGTTTGACATCACTAATATGACTTTAGACATCATTAATTACAAAACAATTTGACAAATTATTAATTGTTATTTTAAAAATTCCTAATTCTTAAAAATATCTCTCAAATAACAAAATCAGATCGTCCGATCTGATATGACTGATATAGCCGAGATTGCGGACTCCGGTCCCAAAGGTTCCGAAATCGATGATTCTTGGCCTCAGTTAAGCTTTCACATCGAGAAGGTAAATGTCAATTGTCTTGTAAAGTCATAACCCTCTTCTTATTCTTATTAAGGAGAACTAAGCCCAGATGGCACATAATCGGATGATGAACCTTTTCCTCGAGTCAGAAGTTTATGCATTTGAAGCCGAAAGCTGTCTATTTATTACTTGTCGAGTTGTTTCAGTGAAATCAATATTGTTTGATCACCTCGGGGATTTTGGCTTCCTTGCCTCGGATCATTCACTTCCTTCCGCTTACGAGAGCAAGCGAGTGACGATTGGCCGAGGGAAGTTCCGTCATGTAGCTGGGTGAAAAACGAAAAAGGAATTTATCTTTCTGTAACATTTCAAAAAAATAAAATATTATTTTTAGAATTTAAATAATAAAATAATATATTTCGCGAAAACTATTCGAATTGTGAATTGGGGTTTTCGTAAAATGGTATAATTATATACCAATATTTGGAAAATATTTGGAGATTAATATGTATTTATTTATTAAAAAGATATTTATTGGATTTGGGCATTTTTTAATTAATTAGATGCAAATTTAAATTAAACTTGATTAGTGCACTACTAATCACGATTAAGCCAAATCCGTATTTTTAAATATCCATGGTTAGTGCACCATGACATATTGCATTTTGTTACATGTTTGTTTCATTTGTATTTGTATTATATGTTTCTTTTGTTTGTGAGAGGAAAAGATAAAGAAAGAGAAGATTATTGGATGAAAGAGAGAGGGGACAAGAGAGGAAATGGAGTGGGGATACCAGTTATGACATGAGACATGCCATGAGAGAGAGGGGGTATGGCTCCACCTCCTCCTTTCTCCATTATTTTCCTTCATCATTTCATTTCTCCACCTCCTCCTTTCTCCACCTCCTCCACAAACATCCCAAACCATCTTAAAAACCCCATACTTTCTTCATTAAAAATGATCCCCACCTCATCCTACATCCTATAGCAAGATCAAGTTTGGATTTTGAGCACTTTGGGCAACCCATGAATTTTCTTAAGTTGCCAAATAAGGTAATCCCTACACTTTTAGTTAGGTTATTTGTGTTCAGTATATCCTATTAGTATTTAGAGTTAAACTTTTGTGGTTATGTGATCTTAGAAATTTCCAAGTTGATATTTAGTGGATGTGTGGACTTGTGATGTGGTTATTGAGGTGTGGTGAGTGTTTACTAGACTTTAGTGATGATTTCCTTACCAGACCAAAGACTAGAACCATGTACACGAACTTAGAATTTTCCCGATGTCGGTTTTCTTTTGGATTGATGGAATCTGGAGTAACTTGGGGTATTTATAAGAAAAACAAACAACTATATTGACCTAGTTAGACCACCACAGAAGAACGAGACACCAATTCCTTTCTGGGACCGGTGACACCGGTTTTCCTTGCTTCCCTCGCCGGCCAATTTTTGGGCATTGGTATTGGGGTTTGGCCTGTAGCTCATACTCATCATAACCTATCCCCTGTATTACTAGTTTAGTCCTAGACTACCTGTGCCAAAATCTGGGAGTGATTTCCTTAGTTGCTGTATTATGTTTTCCGATTTCTGAGACTTAGTTTCGGGTATTTGAATTTGGATTTGGTCGTTGGACATTTGTACGTCAACGGCGAGGGTTATTTGGTTGCTTTTGCACGCGTAAGCTATAAGTTCTAACCTATGAGCACTTCGTGTGCCATATCGCTTTTCAGACTTGATTTTAATAGTATTACGATTATGTATTGATTGTAGGTACCTTCGCGTGGACTTCCGAGACGACGAAACGCATCGACTTCGACTAAGCGAGGAGATTAACAGGTGAGTAGATTTATATCTACGGGGGATGTCGGGCGGATGGCGTATAGCACCCCCGCAAACTTTGAATGGAAAATCGTGATATATATAGAATATAGGTGGAGAGAGAGAGAGCCTGTGATATGAACCTACGGGTATGATTAAAAGATATGATATGAGAATGTGAAGCATGATATATAGAATTGAAAGAGGACAGGTATGAGTTGATAGTGGTATGATATAAGATAGATATCGATACGACTGGAGATCGGTATAAATACGACATGAGAATTAGATAGATGTGTCGTGAGATTAATAAGATATGATGTACGAGACCCTAGATCCGTACCCTTATTGATGAATAGGACGATAGAATCTCTATTCTGTTTGATGTCACCGTACGATGGATTACCGTACGCGATAAGATATACCAGATGAATGATCCACGCTCGTGATTTGAGGATGATGATCGAGGATATTTGCCATATCGGATGCTATGAGGCGGGATCGTCGACGTAAAGATGCCACCTGAACCATATACTTATTTCCAAAACTGACGAATCGTATGCATCTTTTAAACGGAAATCTCAAGGGTCGCTACGGATTTTCAAATGGTGTCTTTTCCTCAAAACACCGTAGCCCCCACCCTCAAAACTACGATTCGCGTCTTTTAAAACTGACCGTATGGTTCATGTGCAGATATATATACCTGTGATTATTCATGTTTGTGTAGGATTATCCCTCGTGACTTGCGTACCAGGATCCCGGTATTTATTGTTATGATATCAACTGCTAGTACACATGCACAATTACCGATGATGCGCATGTTACACTAACACCGATTTGCCAGCTCACACACCTTCATCATCGGTAATTGCCATACCACTTGCACAGTAGGACTGTCATATCATGATATTAATCTTAACAGTAAAAGTACATTCATTGCTCAGCACCATCATAGGACATGCCTGCATGATATACTTGACATGCCCATATTACTGTTCTATGTTTGCATATATCGTACCTTATGGTTACATGCATTGAGGTGCTGTTTTTATGAGATCTCTGGATTTGAGAACCGTGGCTATATTTCAAAGGAAATTGTGTATTGTTTTAAAATGCGGTTTCTCTTGATATGAATTTCGTGTCTACCATGAGTTTTCTCGGTTCTGGGTTATGAGCATACCCGATTCGAGGAGAGAGAAGGCACCGTCTGCGGGTACATGGTGAACCCGGTAAGGTACCAGGGGTAAGAAGCTCGAGATGTAGACGATGAGCCTAGCAGGAGAAAGCACTACCTACCAGTGATAGTTTAGACCCGACGGTTATCCGGAGGATACCGACCGGAGTCGTGAGATGGATATGAGGGCCGATCAGAGGATGCGGCACCTGAGATATGAGGATTTACGTGTCGATGATGGACACGGGTTTGCATGATGTTTCGAGTGTCGGTGTTGGATACTCAGGGTCCATGATATTGATGTGTCGTTGATGGACACACGTTGGTTGATTCTCATATACATACAGGCATACAATTATATTGTTGATACATATGCATACATGGACACCCTAAATACCATAGTATTACCTTCATGATACAGTATGACCTAGGAGTCGTTATTTATTCGATTTCTACCTGCTGATATTTTCTACTCACGATTTGGCAACTCACCCCCGTTGTGCCACAGTTTTCTTGCAGATTAGACCGCTTTAATCGGTAGCAGCATTGCTGGCACACTGTTCCTTCAGGGTGTTCTGCTTTGGTAGGTGGGACACATTGGATCGTGCCCACTCTTGTATTTATTTCTATTGTATCTAGATAAACTCCATCAATCAGAAACTAGATATTGTATATTGGTAGACCTAGACAGACTTGTTTTGCAAGACTTAGAGCGATAGGTGTATGTTCGTTTCTTTTAAGTTGTTGATGTCTTGCTGTATTTACTTATTCTTTCTGTGTTGATCTTCGCCGTTGGGAGTCGTATATATTGCTTACTTGCGCGGTTGAAATTCCGCCATTTGGCGAAGAGCTACCTCCCGCTTGGGGATGCTTATATATATATATATATATATATATATATATATATATATATATATATATATATATATATATATTGTTAGTTATATGTATTCCCTAGAGGCCATTACTGTACATACGATGTATTGTAATGGATGCTTGGATATATATAGGAAGGACTTTCTTGCTCGACATGATAGTATGTTATCTGGTTGTACTTTATCTTAACATGTACTCTGATTTTCTCTATGTTACATGTTGATAAATCCCTTAGGATCTGTACTCGACTACTGGGACTATGATGAGATCATACTAGTAGGGCCACGGTAGGCGACGAGTACATTCTATAACTGCTCCTAGTCGAGGGTGTATCGAGACAGGGCATCGATACACCAGAGTAGACTAGCGTATACGCATCTTGACCCATATGATGGGCGATGGATGATCCCATATCCATCGGTGTTTGACATCAAGGATGGTGTACGGGTGCTCAGTGGAGACTGGGTATACTGGACAGACTCGCCGAGAACTCCCAGATGGTATTATACCTCACGTCAGATGGCAGTTCTCCGGTGACACTGGTACAGAGTAGTCTGTTGACCCGAGATCGTCATAGAGTCTTGTGTGATTCCCACTGTGCTTTGATTTCCATCATACCACGTCCAAGAGGGCGTGTAAAAAGGTGGCTTTTGGGTACAGTCCCGAATCACATGAAGGCAATGAGCGATAGGAGGGGATTCGTCTCTCCCGGTATAGGGAGTTGATGTTGTGCTGTGTTCGATTGGCTATAACCGGAAATCCCTGGCCAGGGTTGCTGAGATTTACTGGTAAGTGTTATCAGTAGTTTCTCGAACTGTTATAGACCTCAAATCGACACGACTTATCGTGCTACTGGGGTCTGACGTTTACCACCCCTAGGCGAGATATGCGACATATCAGACGACGAGACCGGACTGTACGGGAGTGTTACTGTTTGGAATCACAGGAGAATGTACAGGCTTTCTTGTTGATCTTCTGAGCGCTCAATACCTGGATGGCTGTTACGTTTAGCTGACCGCTTGCAACTTGTAGGTGTTTGATATGATCATCACCTACTGCCGGCGTATTGACGATTCTTTAGAGTCCTACACAGAGGTTTCTTGACTCAGGCAAAATGGAGTAGGAGCACATATGTGATATGTGCGTGACCGAGGATAATGCGGTATGTGATACCGTATTGGATTCTCGCGATATGAGATATCAGCCGGGTATATGTGATATAGCCGGGTGTAACACCTGAGCCCAATGCTACTATTTTCAGTTACTGTTTGAGCATAATGTGGTACCCATCGAGGCAAGTTAATCTTGCTACATGCTATATAATTCATTTTATACCTATTTAAATAAATAACATACCTATAGTTTAAATCTAGTGCCCCATGTTTAATTTTATAACGTTTCGATGTTCCGTTTGCATCCGTTTATATCATATTAAATCTAGATCATGAAAACTTATCTTGTGACATACTAGATTACATTATACTGCAACCATATCATTTAAAATATATATCATCGTAATATTTATTATTATTATCTTTAATTAGTTTATAATCTTCATTTTATAATGTTATACATTTGAAAATCTTATAGTTTATACATGAAACGTCGTTGAAAAATCGGATATGACAAATCTGAAATTTACTGTACACATTATCTTATAAAATTCATTATAAATCATAGAAAAATCATTAGTATACGTTCTTTAGTTCGTTACGAAGCTAACTCAGAATACTATAACTCTATAAAATATTTACTTGCAAAATAAATTGTTTAAATAACGTAAAATGCAAATGAAAATGTCTCCAAAATGCTGTCCAGGGAAATTCCAGCAGCAAACTTTCAATTTCGAATGTTCATAACTTTTTGTAGGGACAACCTGAGATGCTTATACTTATAAAACTGAAAACCTTATTAAATTATCTTTGTTTTGGTATAAGACACATCCGTTTTGGAGAACGTTTGTTATTTTTAAGTTATTTTACAAATTACGGTGACGCTGAATTTCTGAACGGAATCTTCTTGTGCATGGTTAATCAATACCACTTTTATAGTTATTAATCGCTTTGAATATGCTATCCATATTAATATTATTATATCAATATTTATATCACATATTGCTTAGTTGTACATCACACATTACCATTTTATAGTTTTATAACTTTTCGGATACCCGTTTGCATCCATCGCATTTAAGATACATATAATTGCATCCATAGATCACATTACTGCATAATAATGTGATATTAACACTCCATATTTAATAAATTGCATTCTAATTAATATTGGAACTATAAATGTAACCATAATCGATAACTGTGCATCCATATCCTTGAAATTATATCTATTTGCATATCATATTACATGTTCCAGTTCATTGTTCTGATAGTACTCATGCTTGTTTATTTATAAACATGCTTATGTTAGTTTGATTATGAGCACCCACATGACATCTTGTGCTTCCTGACATGACCTGTTACACTTCCTACTTGACATGACATGGTACCGTACACTCTTGACATGACATGACACCTTTATACATTACCTGGCTGGACCTGATATATCATGGCTTTACCTGTTACCTGATCTTGTGTCTAATGCCAACAAATATAACATGTAGTCCTCATGGACCGTTCCTGTTGTCTATCCAGACAAACCTGCGTTTACCTGATCATGTGTTGGCATTAGTTCTTGACTACTGAATACCTGACTTGACATACATAACTTGTGAGTATGGGGAAATCAAAGGTGAAACCTGACTTGTAACTCAACAGTTCGATACCTGTTCTGATCAGTCTTATGGGCTAGGCCAGCCCCGAAGTGATGATGCTGACATCACTCGCCCATCCTGCTACCTGTTACTGTCTAGCGGCACGTCTCGGATTCAGCCCCGAGGGTCTTGACCGTGGTCCCGGGCATGCACGGGATACTATTGAGTTACATCGATAATTCATCAATTGATTTCAAAGACTTTAGAATAGAAAACCTGATAGAACAGTTTAGTTTACCCACTGCACGCTACCCTGTACTGGTATGATTCATATTATTGTTATTCTTGCTGTATTCATGTTTATATTAGATTGCCTGCTACACTGTTCATATTATATTACTTGATGACATGACGCGCTGACGTCTGGGTTTTGCATGGCCCAGATTCCGTACCGCTGTTGCAGTCCGAGCAGGAGTACTTCAGCCAGCAGGCTGAGCTGTGAGTTCAGTAGTAGTTAGTTTTATTTCCTACATTTATTTCCTGATGTGAGCCCGCATTATGGGACACACTTTTCAGTTATTTGTATTGGATCATTTGCTTCCGCATTTATTTATTATTGACTCCTGTTATTCTGGATTATGGACATGTTTTAGATAGTTTTATCTTGTTCTTGATATCTCTACAGCCGTAATGTGACTGTGGATGGATACTTCCTACCGACAGGTAGCATGGTTGGCTATGTCACGTGCCCAATCTAGCGTACTCTGGGAAGCGGGGCGTGACACCGGGTCATCGTATTAGTCGGTTATATGCGATATAGCCGGATTGTCGGATCAAGTGTTGATTCGATAATTTAATGTATAATAATATATATGATATATTAAATTACATTAACTAATATTAGCTCACTAAAAGATTCTTTTTCTCACTCGGATAATACATTGATATATATGCGATATATGTTAATTGTATTATTTTTTATTGTTACGATAAATATTATATATGTGATATATAATATTGTAATATGATATGATAACTAATGCAACATGTTTAGTGGAGATTAAACAAGGTTAGGGTTTGTTTTGGGTTAGATCCTTCTTGATGATTCTAGAAGGTTTTCTTTTGTTTTTGCAAAGATATTTTCATATGACTCATGCTTTAACCCAACCCAAACCCTAGCCCTAGTTAATTCTCTACATGGGTTTAGTTGACCATGGTTGTATTATTCATCATATTTATCTTTTCATTATTCATCACAAAAGGATTCTATGATTGATTCTTCTTCTTCTTCCTTCTTTTCATGGAAAAAGCTTTCTAGCTTTTTTCCAAGTGATGAAAATGAGTGAGAATAAGAAAATAAAAGAGAGCAAAAATCCTACTTCATCATTCTCATCTATCCTTGCCCTTTAGATGAGAGTGTTCACTTCATTTAGTAAGTGTTAGCTTGTGTTAATGAAACTTCAAGGTAGATCATTTTTGTTATCGAATATCGGAAGCAAGACTGCATCTTTCTCTTCGTGAAGCCTCTCGAGAGTCCGGAACACGATGATCGCAGTGAAGGGACCTCAACACGGAGCTTAAGAAATGAAGGACCGGATCTACAAAGGTTGTAATTCCTCTCACTTAGTGTTAAAGTGTTTAACATACTTGTTTTCGCCTAAACTCTAGTTTAAAGATCCGGCTTTGGGTTGTTCGGCACGGCTAAAATTTTAAAAGGGCATGGTTGATGCCTAGTAGACCCTTGTGCGTGTGCCTAGCAACCATATATATATATATATATATATATATATATATATATATATATATATATATATATTTCTTATATGTGGTTTTGGATCAAAATATACAAGGGAGGTGCTGCCCAAATTTTTAAAAGACGAAAAATGTTTTCAACTAGTATTTAACCCACTTGCATTTTCATATATCATTATCTATGCATTTAAAGAAAAATTTGATTTCATTAAACCTTTATTTCAAAACCGCACCTCCACTATTTTCCGCAAAAAAATTTAGATTTCTGGGCTTCGGCTTACTTGAATTACGTTACGCCTTTAGACGTTGTATGATTTAAGTGCCGGTCACGAGCTAAATTCCAGGTCATGACAAAGGTTGTATCAAAGCGTTAGGTTTAACCTTGGTTCAAATTTAGGCTTGACCTTACGGAACTTAGACTTGGCCGAGGGGGTATTAGACCCGAACTTTCGTCGCGTAGGTTAAGCTTAGTTGATGGAGTATGTGACTTAAATAGAGTGACGTACCATGTGTATATTCCGCGGCATACTTACGACACGCCGCTCCGCTTAAATGACCTTAGGATATACATATCTTGAGATCTGTGATTCTATTCATTCTTGTGATCTATCATCATCGATGCCTGTCGCGGTTCCTGTCATCATGGCTACGCGAACTGAGAGAGTTGCAACTAGAGATGCGGTCAGAACAAGCTCGTCACGGACGAGGACTAACCATGATGTTTTTTTGGTGACATAGGAACGTATCGGTATAGTGTTTGTGTTACGATCTCTCGTTTGAGACGAGTGTTTGGATTTGCACCGGATGATCAGGCCATTGATAGCGGCTGCCAGATTGAAAGGACTGCTGATGTACAGCCTACCCCAAAGGTCATGATGTTGTTTACCATGCAGACAGATGACCCAGCTGTTGCTGAGATTGACGGGAAGTCGCCTCCAGAGTTTATGAGCTGAAACCACTGGAGCTTTCAGACAGAGATGTGACAGAAGACCGCCAGTCCATCTTAAATAGAGCGACTGGGATGATTCGTCTGATTTTATACGCCGACACAGGCTCAGTTGAGTTGAAGAATTCCAGTTTGAAGGATCTTACTCAGACCTAAAGTAAATCGATCAAGAGAGGGCATTATGCGTTGGATGCTCCGATGTGAGATCGGTAAGTTGACCAGTTTCAGATAGAGGGACTTCACCCAGATGCGTAGTGAGTTAATCGAGAAAGGACGAATGAAGCGTATACCTCCGATGATTGGGACGAGTTCCCGAGAATGTGTTCGGCTAGATATCTTCCACAGAGTGGTGAAGATACCCGAGTTCGTATTTCGAGTCCTTGTGAGAGACTCCGGATTGACTGTAGCCGAGGACGAATTGTTGTACTTAGCCAGCAAGTTATAACGTCGAAGTGGATGATGATGAAGACGGATGGAACAAGAGATTCGTGCGAGATGTTAGCGAGTTGTTTTTAATCCCTGATGATGCCAGAGGAGTGATATGTATGCAGAAGCGTTGGATACGGCCAATTTCCAGAGGAAAAGTCGTGCTGAGGACGTAGCTGTCCGGTTATGAGAAAAGGATTAAGTAAAGAGTGCCAACCTCCGTATAGTTTGGTTTAGGTGAGATCGGAAGAGACCTAAGCAGGTTCTTCCAGGATACAATAGCCATAAAGACTTGCACCCAGAATCAGTTGTATCGCGCGTATTCAGAGGGCCAGATACCGCCATCAGTAACGTGCCGTTTGCGAGTGGTCATGTTAATTGGCCAAGAGATGATCAGAGGAGTACCAGAGCGGAACTGTTCCGTTATTATACCCAACCGGGCCGATGAGCAGAAAGATTGTGAGATTGGCAATCCACAGAGAAAAACAGGAACCAGAGACAGAGAACACCAGATCGTGAGCAGGGGGCAAGTGGATGTTCTTGCTTTGCTACCTTTGGGTGCACCGGTTTTTTCCGACATTGAAGGAGGTGTACCTCAATGTAATTTATTGCGATTTGCGTTTTGTGATCCGAGTATCACACTTTTATCACTTGGATTTGGGTTTCGATGATTGAGATTCATGATATTATTTTCATGCACCATAGCTGCCTACTGGATATTTCCATTTGTGTACAGTTATTGCACTTGATTTATGTATTATACACCGTTACGTTGGTTTATGATTTGTGCATATCTATTGCGCTTGATATCGATTTTGTGCCTTGGCTGCACATTTTATGATTTCGTGGATTTCGATACTGTCTATTTCTATTTCGTGCATGTCGTATGCACTTGATTTTGACTTATGCACTCGGTATAGCTCACATGTGTTTGTAGTGCATCGATTTGGATTTTGTGCACGCAGTTGCACACATTTATGATTTTATACATCTTGGCAAGCTCGGTGTTGTTTTGTGCGCATTTGAGATATTGATGAGTTTTCGAGCACCTAGTGCACCTGAGATTATGCTTTTATGCATTTGTTGCACTAGATCTCTGTTTTCGTGTACCGTTGCACTTGACAGATGCTTTCGTGCACACCCGTTGCACTTGGTTTTGTTTTCGTGCACATTTGTGGCACTTGTATTGGACTTGGTTTTCCGTGCGCACCAGACGCACGTGATGTTGGATACGCCTTTTGAGGCTGATTTTTGCTCTTGAGCATCATATTTTTATGTTGGGCACTATATTATATAGTAGCCGAGCAGGACTGATCTGAATACAGTACCTGAATACTTTTAAATGCATAAAAGTTTACCAAGAGATTTTCAAAAGGGAGCTATAGTTTCGTTATTTCCTACGTGTCCGTGAGTGACACGAACTTTTCTAAAGGAGAACCTTTTGGGGTATTTCAAAGGGCAGAACGTATACTTTGAGCAAAACGTATATGAACGTATAATTATTACTTTACAAATGAACGCCCGCCACTTATACCGTAAGTTACGTATCGCACGGCGATTCGGAAAAGATTTTGCATGTGTTTCATTAAGTTTTTAGAGGATTTTACAAGTATGCATACTATATACGTATTATGAATTTTACTATAGTATATTTGGATTTCGGCAGTGGATTTCGAGATTTGCTTTTCCTTTATAACTCCAGTGATTGTGTGACGCTTGACGGAGTTCGATTTTGAGTTTCGCATTCATTTTCATGCGTATTTGATGCGCTGTGGTATTCTAAGTATTCCGTGATTTCGGAGCCCCGTTGATTTGAACTGAATATTGAAATGTTTTAGTATTTGGGGGTTTAAATTTAAATTCGGGGACCGGAAGATTGTAACATTTCAGAAAAATAAAATATTATTTTTAGAATTTAAATAATAAAATAATATATTTCGCGAAAACTATTCGAATTGCGAATTGGGGTTTTCGTAAAATGGTATAATTATATACCAATATTTGGAAAATATTTGGAGATTAATATGTATTTATTTATTAAAAAGATATTTATTGGATTTGGGCATTTTATAATTAATTATATGCAAGTTTAAATTAAACTTGATTAGTGCACTACTAATCACGATTAAGCGAAATCCGTATTTTTAAATATCCATGGTTAGTGCACCATGACATTGCATTTTGTTACATGTTTGTTTCATTTGTATTTGTATTATATGTTTCTTTTGTTTATGAGAGAAAAAGATAAAGAAAGAGAAGATTATTTGATGAGAGAGGGGGGGACAAGAGAGGACATGGAGTGGGGAGACCAATTATGACATGAGGCATGCCATGAGAGAGAGAGGGTACGGCTCCAACCTTCCTTCATCCATTATTTTCCTTCATCGCTTCATTTCTTCTTTCTTCATCTTCATCTCCTCCTTTCTCCATCTCATCTACCTCCTCCACAGACACCCCAAACCATCTCAAAAACCTCATACTACCTTCATTAAAAATGATCCCCACCCCATCCTACACCTATAGCAAGATCAAGTTTGGATTTTGAGCACTTTGGGCAACCCACGAATTTTCTTGAGTTGCCAAATGAGCTAAATCCTACGCTTTTAGTTAGGTTATTTGTGCTTAGTATATCATATTAGTGTTTAGAGTTAAACTTTTGTAGTTATGTGATCTTAGAAATTTCCAAGTTGATATTTAGTGAATGTGTGGACTTGTGATATGGTTATTGAGGTGTAGTGGGTGTTTACTAGATTTTAGTGATGATTTCCTGACCAGACCAGAGACTAGAACCATGTACACGAACTTAGAATTTTCCGAATGTCGGTTTTCTTTTGGATTGTGACACTTAGATGGAATCTGGTGTAACTTGGGGTATTTATAAGAGAAAAAACAACTGCATTGACCTAGTTAGACCACCATAGAAGAACGAGACACCAATTCCTCTCTGGGACCGGCGACACCAGTTTTCCTTGCTTCCCTCGCCGGTCAATTTTTGGGCATTGGTATTGGGGTTTGGCCTGTAGCTCATACTCCTCATAACCTATCCCTTGTATTGCTAGTTTGGTCCTACACTACCTGTGCCAAAATCTGAGAGTGATTTCCTTAGTTGCTGTATTGTGTTTTCCGATTTCTGAGACTTGGTTTTTGGTATTTGAATTTGGATTTGGTCGTTGGACGTTTGTACGTCAACGACGAGAGTTATTTGGTTGTTTTTACATGCGTAAGCGATAGGTTCTAACATATGAACATTTCGTGTGCCGTATCGCTTTTCGGACTTGATTTTAATAGTATTACGATTGTGTATTGATTGTAGGTACATTCGCGTGGACTTCCAAGACGACGAAGCGCATCGACTTCGGCTAAGCGAGGAGATTAGCAGGTGAGTAGATTTATATCTATGGGAAAAGTCGGGTGGATGGCGTATAGCACCCCCGCAAATTTTGAATGGAAAGCCGTGATATATATAGAATATAGGTGGAGAGAGAGAGCCTATGATATGAACCTACGGATATGATTAAAAGATATGATATGAGGATGTGAAACATGATATATAGAATTGAAAGAGGACAAGTATGAGTTGATAGTGGTATGATATGATATCGATATCGATACGACTGGAGATCGATATAAATACGACATGAGAATTAGATAGATGTGTTGTGAGATTAATAAGATATGATGTACGAGACCCTAAATCTGTACCCCTATTGATGAATAGGACGATAGAATCCCTATTCTGTTTGATGTCACCGTACGATGGATTACCGTACGCGAAGAGATATACCGGATGAATGATCCGCGCTCGTGATTTGAGGATGATGATCGAGGATATTGCCATATCGGATGCTATGAGGCGGGATCACCGACGTAAAGATGCCACCTAAACCATATTTATTTCCAAAACTGACGAATCGTATGCATCTTTTAAACGGAAATCTCAAGGGTCGCTACGGATTTACAAATGGTGTCTTTTCCTCAAAACACCGTAACCCCCACTTACAAAACTATGATTCGCATCTTTTCAAACTGACCGTATGGTTCATGTGCAGATATATATACCTGTGATTATTCATGTTTGTGTAGGATTATCCCTCGTGACTTACGTACCAGGATCCCGGTATTTATTGTTATGATATCAACTGCTAGTACACCTGCACAATTACCGATGATGCGCATGTTAGACTTACACCGATTTGCCGGCTCACACACCTTCATCATTGGTAATTTCCATATCACTTGCACAGTAGGACTTCCATATCATGATATTAATCTTAACCGTAAAAGTATATTCATTGCTCAGCACTATCATAGGACATGCATGCATGATATACTTGACATGCTCATATTACTGTTCTATATTTACATACATCGTACCTTATGGTTATATGTATTGAAATGCTATTTTTATGAGATCTCTGGATTTGAGAAACGTGGTTATATTTTAAAGAAAATTGTGTATTGTTTTAAAAACACGGTTTCTCTTAATATGACATTTCATGTCCACCATAAGTTTTCTCGGTTCTGAGTTATGAACATACCCGATTCGAGAAGAGAGAAGGCACCGTCTGCGGGTACATGATGGACCAGGTAAGGTACTCCGGGACAAGAAGCTCAAGATGTAGACGATGAGCCTGATAGGAGGGAGCACTACCTACCGGTGATAGTTTGGACCCGGCGGTTATCCGAAGGATACCGACCGGAGTCATGAGATGGATATGAGGGCTGATCAGAGGATGCGGTGCCTGAGATATGAGGATTTACGTGTTGATGATGGACACGGGTTTTCATGATGTTTCGAGTGTCGGTGTTGGACACTCAAGCCCCATGATGTTGATGTGTCGTTGATGGACACATGTTGGTTGATTTCCTCATACATACAGGTATATGATTTCATGATGTTTCGAGTGTCGATGTTGGACACTCAGGTTCCATGATTTTGATGTGTCGTTGATGGACACACGTTGGTTGATTCTCATTTAGATACAGGCATACAAGTATATTGTTGATACATATGCATACATGGACACCCTAAATAACATAGTATTACTTTTATGATACAGTATGACCTAGGAGTCGTTGTTTATTCGATTTCTACGTGCTGATATTTTCTACTCACGAGTTGGCAACTCACCGCCGTTGTGCCAAAGTTTTCTTGCAGGTTTGACCGCTTGGATCAATAGCGGCATTGCTGGCACACAGTTCTTTCAGGGTGTTTTGCTTTGGTAGGTGGGACATATTGGATCGTGCCCACTCTTGTATTTATTTCTATTGTATCTAGATAAACTCCATCAATCAGAAACTAGATATTGTATATTTGTAGACTTAGACAGACTTGTTTTGCGAGACTTAGAGCGATGAGTGTATGTTCGCTTCTTTTGAGTTGTTGATGTCTTGCTGTATTTACTTATTCTTTCTGTGTTGATCTTCGCCGTTGGACGTCGTATATATTGCTTACTTGCATGGTTGAAATTCCGCTATTTGACGAAGAGCTAGCTTCCGCTTGAGAATATATATATAGGTTAATGGAGGAAAGGTGCCATAGGAGGGGATTTCCTCCTATGGCGTCGGAAAAATGCACCCTCTGTGATTTTTTTCGACGATTGGCATACATCACATCCATCTTTATCATCTAAGATGTTGATACACCAAATTTCATGTGATTATACCATTTTTTCACCGTTGATTTAGTTGGTGCAAAATTAATGGTTTACCGACAATAGAACTTTTTACATTGCTAATTCAACGGTGAAAAAGTAGTGGAATCACATGAAATTTGGTGTATGCACATCATAGATGATAACGATGATGATGATGGATGCCGATCGTCGGAAAAATGATGGAGGTTGTATTTTTTCGACGCCATAGGAGGAAATCCCCTGTTATCGCTTCTTTTTATTATTATTATTATTATTGTTATTATTATTATTATTATTGCTTGTATGTGGTTTTGGATCAAAATATACAAGGAGGTGCTGCCCAAATTTTTAAAAGACGAAAAATGTTTTCAACTAGTATTTAACCCACTTGCATTTTCGTATATCATTATCTATGCATTTAAAGAAAAACTTGATTTCATTATACCTTTATTTCAAAACTGCACCTCCATTATTTTCCGCAAAAAGATTTAAATTTCTGAGATTCGGCTTACTTGAATTACGTTACGCTTTTAAACGTTGTGTGATTTAAATGCCGGTCACGTGCTAAATTCCGGGTCGCGACACTTTCTTTTACTAATTTGTTTGGGAAAAAAAGCACTTGGCTTGCTTACAAATATCTCAGCTTACTAGAGGAAAAAACTATAATCAGGGACTCTTGTGACCGGCCGGCCATCAGGATCGATAGGTACGCCTCTCACAAGTCTCGCCAGCATGTGGAGTCTTCAATAATCCTTCTGTCCCATGCCCACTGTAGGCTTTCCTTCAATACAAAAGATTCATCAACAATGTGCTATAGAATGGGGCGTGATCCTATAATCCCGTCAGTTTTCTGGATTTGGAGAAGTCAAGCGGACTACCTTCGGCTACTACTAGATCTTTATAAACCAAGGAAGCTCTCGCGGAGATAGCCAAGCGAGTAAAAAAGATTGACCAACTTCTACGACGGTCCTCCTATTGGCTTCAAGCAGGAGGGCAACCCACCAATGGGTGGCTTTGAGGCTGAACTTAACTAAGCCTTAATGGACAATGCCAGCATAAAGTATCCATGACTCTTTGCTTACCAAACCTAAGTAAGAATCCAAAGAAATTTTATTTCCTTACCCGGCATGAATAAACAAGTAGACTACTTTTTTTTAATGAGTTTTGACTTTGTTTACCGGCTTTCTTTCTCTCTTAAGTGCCTGATGATAACTGTAACACCTTAGGATATGTTTAGTGAATAATTATATTTAAATATTAGGTTTTTAACAAAAAGTTTACCAAATTGTGTTTTAAATATTTTTCCTAATTTAATAAATATTTTTCCAAAATTTTCCTAGGCTTGCACACACATGTGCATATAAACTAGGGTCTTTAAAATAAGATTTTACCATGATTAGTAGACATAGTGGATTAATCTTGAGGATTAAGTCTTATGGGTTTTTAAGTGGGTTTAAATAGTTAATTAAAAGTTACTTTAATTTGAATTTGTTTTAGGTGTTGACTTGTGAGAGAGGGGGGGAGAGGGCATCATGGCTCAAGCCATGCTTGCCATTAATGAAGAGAGAGAGAGGAGGGTTGACATTTGAGTGTTGGTTGTTTTCCTTTCATTTCTTTGCTTTTCTCTCAAGTCTCACACACACTCACACACACACTTACCTCTTCCAACCCCCAGCAGCAGCAGCAGCAGCAAGCACAGCAACAGCACCAACTGAAGCCAGAAGCAGCAACAGCAGCCAGAGGCAGCAGCAGCAGCAGCAGTGAGCAGCACCAGCACCAGCACCAAGTGCAGCCCTTCCCTGCACCTCCTTCTTCTTCCTCCAGCTCCCTAGGGCTAAGTATGAGGTATATTTCCTAAACTTATTCCATAGATTGCTTGGTTAGTGTAGATTTGCATCGGTTAGTGGTTTTTAGTGCGTTTTAGTGCGATATGAGGTGTTTAGTAGGAACTTTGTGCTAATGTGGTGTGGATTGGTTTCAGTAGGTTGTTAGTGGGTTATTGAGACCATATTAACCTAGTTTAACCCCGATTGCACTAAAATACCACCAGTTTTCCAAATTGATGCAAATTCGTCGTTTTTGTGCAAAACTGAGTTTTCTGGAAACTACTTTTGACCCGATGGGTTCAGGATGAAATTGAGGATACTGCAGTATAGTAATGAGGTGCTGATACCCTAGATAGAACCCGACCCCCTAATTCCTTCCTTTGGCCGCCAATTATTTCATTCTGGCCGCAATTTGCGGCCAGATGGGTAGGGTTTGGGTTGGGGTTTGGTCCTGTAGGTGTCTGCTAGTGTGTAGGGTGCTGTGATATATATATTTTTGTAAGTTTAGTTCTGTATAGAAATCTGGGACCAAATACCTATTTTGCCGTTTTTCTAAACCTTCGCGACACGCGTGATACGTGAGTAGGTTTGGGGCTTTTGCGTATCGCGACGCGTCGGGGTAGTTTCAGGCGCGTGATCACACGTTTTAGCGTATCGCGCACACGCGCGATTGGTTCGCGACACGGGTCTCTAGTTGGACCGTAATGTCGCGTTTCTGTGAAATTGAGCTTATGTGTGATATCTGTTATGTGATTCTAGGTTCGCAGGCCAGTGAGACGGACGCTGCGAAGAAGGGAAAGCAAGTTGTTGGATACACTTAGCGCGAGACACGGTGAGTAGATTTCACATGGGGATATCGCCCGCATGGCGTTATGCGTCAGGGCTGATAGGACTTTATTATTATATGTTGCATGTACCCCATAGACTGTAATCGCATATTGCATTCCCTGCTACATATATATATATGCTTAGAACTGATAGAACACCGCACTATTACTAACGGTTTATGTTGCACGGGCACTATTTGCATGCTACACACACACCGTTGGTAATTGCTATGCCACACTCACTGTAGAGCTGCCATGATTACATTGCTGTAGTTCATCTTACATATGATTGGTTATGATTTTCTAGAAATTGGGAGCCGCATGACATCTTTAAGAACGGAAACTATTTTAAAAAGCGGTTTTCCCCTTATACACATACCATGGATTGATTTACATTGTACCTCGCATTGGATTTACTTGTTGGTGTTGGATTTCATGCGATTTCTGGTTTTGAGGACCGTGGAAGTATTTAAGAAAAGATGCACTATTTTGAAAAACCCGGTACCTCGTGATATGATATTTGGTGTGTCCACCACGCGTTTTCTCGGTGCTGAGACGTGTGCTTGAAACCCGATTCGAGGAGATGGATGATCCGTTTGCGGGTTCGTGGTGGGCCCGGTATGGTATCCCGGGACGAGAACGGTTTCGCTGTGCAGTAGACGGTGAGCCCGGCGGAGGGACTACTACCTACCGGTGATTGGTTGGACCTGGCAGTTGTCCGGAGGATACTGACCAGAGTCGAGAGATGGATGCGGGATGATCCGTACTGCCGGGGCCGAGGGCCGATACCGCAGACGGACCCCGTGGGCCGATCCGGACTGATGAAGCCCGATATACGAGGATTTGCGTGTCGATGCTGGACACGAGTATTTTATGATATTTTGGGTGCCGATGTTGGGCACTCGTGATTTCTCAGAGATATACAGGATTTGAGGGCCGATGGGTGTGCCGGCGCCTGAGTGTATTTGGGATTTGGGTGCAGTCTGAGGCACCGATTATTGTTTTCCATGTTGACATATCCATGTAGATGTTATTTACCCCATGCTCAGTATTGATTACTATATACCTCATCCTGTAGCATTTACCTGATAGAGCACTTGCATTACTATTGCATCCACTGTTGGCATGCATTGATATCATCTGCTGGCATTAGTAGAGCCACGCTATATGTGCATGCTCGCGATCACCTTTATATGTTATCTCTATTCACGAGTTGGTAACTCACCCCCGTTGTGCCACAGTATTTGCAGGTTGCCCTCGGGAGTAGTCACGGCTGGCTGTTTACCGCATCTTTTGGCACAGATACCGTTGCTGAGGCGAGTTAGCCTTTTTGCTGTTAGGTGGGTTTTTGTATGGTATCTGTTATCCTTCAGTTGTATATTGATGTATCTAGTATTCTCCATCTACCTTTCTGTATTGACTTAGAGACAGTTGTGAGGACGTTGTGTATGATTTTATACTCTGGTGTCGAGCTCGCATGTGAGCCGACTTTATTTTATGCAGTCTTATCTTTGTGATATTTGTCCTTACTTTACCGTGTATTCTCGCTACGGCGTCGTATATCATATTGTGATGCTTTATTCTTTTTACTTGTTATTTCTGCTACACCTTGCTTTTACCCGACTTGCGGGATAAATGTTTTTAAAGGAAATGTTGCCAAAATTATAAAATTATAACTCTTGAACTAAAAAGGATTTCTACTAAATTAATTAAAGTTTTCTAGACATGTACGACTGATTTCACAACATGCTTTAATCACTCTTTATTTATTGGTTTTGATTTCTGGGTTCGGCTTACTTAGCCGCGTTACGCCTGTAGACGTTGCGTGGTTAAGTGCCGGTCACGAGTCGAAACTCTCGGGTCGTGACAATAACGAAAGGATGATTCTTAACTGGTCCAGCTATTCAGTTGACTCTCGATTTGGCTAGCTCGGCCTCTTCAGAATTGAAGAATTCTCGATTTGGCTAGCTCGGCCTCTTCAGAATTGAAGAATCCGCTTGCTTGCAGAAGGCTTGACGAGAAGTACTTCATCCGCAATTCGAGATTTTTCTGAATTAACCCTAATTTAAAAAATAATTCCAAAAATAGTACTAGCCCAAAAATAATTCCAAGAATAGACCTCCGAACAGCCACGTAGGATTAGTTCTGACACAAGCAGTTATGTGAAAGAAGAAAACGCTATTGAAAATAGCGTTTTCTTCTTGATGAAAACGCTATTGGCAATAGCGTTTTCCTTAAAATGAACAACGCTATTCCCAATAGCGTTTTCACTTTGCCATATTCTCAGAGACAAAGTCTTGTAAGATATTGATTTTGTTAAGGTTGTTTTAGATTTTGTTGAAATTGTAACAAAATTGACTTAGAGCAGATGAAAAAATTCTCATAGTTTTCTTATAATATAATAAATTTCGTTAGTATATAGATTTCTATTATATTTTTTTCTAGATATTTTCCAAATCAAGTATAGATTTCTATAGAAAAAAACATAATAGAAATCTATATACTAACTAAATTTATTCTATTTTCAAAAACCCAAGAGATTTTTTCATCTACTCTCTCTCAATTTTGTTACAATTTCAACAAAATCTAAATCTAAATATAAATCTACAACAATCTTAACAAAATCAAAATCTTGCTGGACTTTATCTTTATGGGAATCATTTTGAGAAAAACCACTCGGAATTATTTTAGGACGAGTATTATTTTAGAAATTATTTATTTAAATACGGTTAAATAGGATAAAATTTCCCGCAATTCCTGATGACAAGAATTCAAACCTTGCTATCTAATAATAATGTTTGACTTGATCCCATTTTTGGATGCATATTTGATAAACACAAGGGAATTTATAGTACAGCTTCCATGGAACAAAACCTTGATTAATTGACCTCATTGAATTTTCTGGATGTCCCTTGCCTTGCGCACGTTCTGTTGCGTATATTCTTTTTCTTGTTAAAGACCTTTCGTATTGGTACATAAAATAAGAAATTGTGTCCTTACTTAGAATAAATAATTTCATTCAAACCATATGCATATCCTTACTTTTTATAGAAGTGAATATCATGCATGTTACTATTTACCAATCATAATAATCACTGCAGAAAACAAAAATGAAACATTCTGCTAACTGAAGGCTATGTAGTTTACATTTACAAACTTCAGCAACAAAGAATAATGAATGAACTGAGTTTGCAGAAATCACTTTAAAGCAGTAGTAAACTTAATTCTCACATGAACATGCATTAAATAGAAAAATATAAAATAGACCTGTAATTTATTCAGCTGATTCTGAATGTGAGTCGTAAAAATCGCTAGGGCATGGGGTCATCACGTCGGACTCCAAGATCTGAACCACTCTGTACATTGTTGGACGCTCTTCTGGGATCGACGACACACATTGAGTCGCAATTGAAAGTAAAGCGTCGAGGCTTTCAATTTGCACCCCTTCACAGTTGGGATCGATTATCTCTCTCTGGCGATTCTCCACGACCAAAAAATTCAACTGGTAGAGAAACAGAGGGGTTTTGTCACCAAAAAGCAGTGGAAAAAAGAAAAATTAAAGAATTCCTAAGGCGCTATAAATTTACATTGCTGGAGAGCTTGGAATGAGTACGTGGTAATCTTCTAAAATTTACTAAATCTATGGCTCATCAATGCTCAAGCAGTAGTGAGAAATCAATAAGGGGAAAAAGAAAGAAATTGAAGAGATTGATCTTAGGTTTCAATCAAGTTCTCTTGGCAGAAGACACAAACCATGATACTATGCAACATGGAACTACAAATTACTGTCTGTATAATGCTCACGAAACTTCATGCAGGGGCGAAGCTAGGGGACAAGCAGGGGGCAGAGCCCCCAGGTTCCAATGAACCTATATAGATTGTTGTTTTTTCATTAAATACCTTTAAAAATACTCCAAATACATTATAAATATTCTTCATTCAAGTTGAATGTATAGTCCACCGGTAGAGTCATTGTGTTGTGGGTCTAGAAGCCATAGGTTCAATCCTAGATGCGTTTACATTATATAAATTATTTTTTCTTCTTCGGACGCCACATGTGAGGTACTTAAACAAGAAAATTCAAAATCCTTTGAAAACTTTTAGGACCTGTTTGGGAATGAAGTTAAGTATTCTAAATTGGAGTTTCACAAAGTTTGTAAAACTCAACTCCAAAAAGCGCAACTTTGTCATGTTTGGCATCCGTTTTGGAGTTTAGATAACTACGGTTATCTCAACTCTACGGTTATCTAAACTCCAATATGAGCCAAGTTGAGTAAACTCCATTTTCCTAAACACCTCTCTACAAACATAACCCTAGTTTATTTGAAAAAAAGGAGTTTGGGACTTGCAAACCTAGTTTCCATCCCCTCTACCTCCACTTAAAAATAAACTCTAGTTTTCCCAACTCCATATCCAAATAGGGCCTTAATGTTTTCGCAATTAGTGTGAAATGTATATTTAATAGGATATGTTTGGCTTTCGTATAAGTAATCTTTTTATTTCAATTATAAATATTATATTATAGAAGCAAAAACAATTAAAAGAAACTATGTATATAACAATCCACTAAGTATAATATGTTAATTCAAGTTGGTTCATAATTTCGACATGACTAAATCATTTTTTTAAGCATTATTTTCCTTCGAAAAATGTAGATAAAAAATATGTGGTGTTTTTGAATTTGAAGCATTACAATTGAATCGACATTGTAAAAATAGAAAAGATAAGTATGTATCAACCAGTTGCAAAATTCAATAATAATAGCCTAGTGAAGTTCTTTTCCCATCTATTTAAGGTTCTATATTTGGACATTCAAGTAAATACAGGACGATATTTGCGTTTCACAGAAAATAATTTAATTATACTAGCAGTATTGTTTTTTGGTGTCAGCTGTCTATGGTGCGTTCAGACTAGGGGATGCAAGGAGAGGGGGAAAAACACTCCTGAAATTCCTACAGTAAATCAATTCAGCGCCCTTAGGATACACCACACATACACATGATTGAGGCAACAGTATATGCCTAATAACATCAAGCAGAAGCTAATATATGTATGTGACCAACATGTTTCTGCTAGCAATCGATTGAAATCTTCCTAAATCAATTAATTTATTACTAGGTTATCGACAAGGTCCAGCACATAAAACCTATATTTGATGGCATAGTTTCTTCTATAAAATTCTTCACTAAAAAATAACTGGGTCAGGAAAATGTACAGGAATTGGCACAAGGCAAGGAAAAAGAGAATAGTTGGAGCATATAGTATAATCTTATCATCATTCTAGCATGAACTAATCATTAAGGAAGAGCGAACCATACCCATCCTACTATATTCAAGCCTTTCTCGATAAATGATGAATCGGTGGGCCGTTTTCCGCTCATTATTTCAAGCATCAATACTCCAAAACTGTACACGTCTGTTTTTTCTGTTGCCCTACCACTGTGCATGTACTCTGCAGGATTGATCAGATTAAACAAAGATTACTTTTAATACAACTTTTTGATATAACTGCATATCATGTATGATAAGAGCCTTCTATTAGACAGAGGGAAAATAAAAGAATGCTTGAAGCCATAGTACATGCATTCTGATGAAAAAAGCATTGATCTATATCACACTTGGTCTCACAAAACAGCAAAATCACAAGTACAGTTTTCTTTTTTTTTAAATATTACCAAATGTACAAAAAATGTCATGCAGAAACTTTCATTGCTTCCTAAGTAACAACTTGAGAGGTATCTACTTTAGACATTGAAAAACAAAACCAGATACCAACTTTAGGGTAGCTCGGCCTGAAGAGTGATCTACATTTAAGCAGTAGCTTCAAAAAAGTTATTTAACTTCCATCACGTATATTTATTAACACGTGCTCAAATTTTGCTGCAATTTTTATAATGCTACATGCTTGTCAGCATTGCACAAGTTGAAAGCATATTCGTATAGATAAATGATGAGAGATGTGTACGAAATATACCATATAACCAAATGGATGAATAATGTGCAACTTTATGGAGGAAATAATGGGACATGCAAATGGAATATTGGCATTTAAATTTGTGCGGTAATGAATGTGTGTGTGTGTGTGTGTGTGTGTGGGCGTGTGCACGCGCCCAAGCACGAGCATATAATGGGATATTGATGCATATTCAATACCTGGAGCCAAATAACCAAATGTTCCAGCTACTATAGTGGTGATGTGGGATTCTTCATCCTCCAGCAATTTTGCAAGTCCAAAATCAGATACTCGGGCCTCCAGATTTCCATCGAGTAATATATTGCTCGACTTAATGTCACGGTGAATGATTCGAGGTGAGCAATCATGGTGCAAGTATGCAAGCCCTTTTGCAGCTCCCATTATGATATTAAGACGTGCATCCCAATCCAATTGCTCTGACCTTTCTGCTCAAGCATTCAGAGTTAGATGCATAAGTTTTATAATCAACATATTTGAGTTAAATGCATGTTCAGAACAAAACAAAGAATCACATGCAAGTAACGAAAAATAGCAAAAAGTACCAAAATTTTCAAGTATTCTAGCTAGAAGTAAACTGATTGCCAACTTCCAATGTTTTAATGCCATACATAATAAATGGTACATGGCGGACAACACACGTGTTGTTATATGGGGCGATCACGTGCAAAGAAGAATAGATGAATCAACAGTCGGTTTGAATTTCCGGAACTTTTTTATTTATACTCTCACTGATAAGTTTACCACTTATACCCAAAACTTGTAGTAGGTCACGTCATATAACAGCAATATCCCAACAATATGATATTGTATTGGTTTCCAGATAGAAGGGATGACTTTTAAAGTAGAAGCTACAGAGAAACTATAGAATCTTGAAAAAATTGGAATCAGCAGAACGAAAAATAAGCAATGTGCTTTAGTAAAATACAATATGAAACAACAATTCCCATTGGTAGTCACGAAACCTAGGAAACTCGAGGATTAAAATCTCGGACTCGGTATCGGGCAGTCATTTTGGGCAGTCATTTTTGCGATCAGAATCAACAGTCTTGAATCGGAAATATCGGATTTTATATCGATTGACCAAAAAAATATAATTATGAAATTGTTTACATTAATAGGTAAAGCAATTATAAACAATTTGGCAAATTCTTTAGCAACTAATGATGTCTAAAACCTGAATTCTTTATTTATGTTTTAGTAATTAATGATGTCAAATAAACCGGAACCCATTAACCTATATAAACCAATTGACCCATTAATAAACTAAATACTAGAACCCTTCTACTCAAATGGTAAACCTAATATAACTCGGTATCGGACGATATCCGTAACAAAACTCGGACGATCATTTTTTGTAACGGGATCGGCCATCTCGGATCAAGATCGGCCAAAATTACAGACCATGGGAAAAGCATTTCAATGATCATTTTCATTACTTTGGATCAATTATTCATGAGATTCAAGGTGGTGTTTCTACAAGGGAGAAAAAAACCCTGAAGTTGATTACTATATTTTATACAGCAGTTTGAATAACCAGTACTTAATAATCTGAATGAAGCGCAGCTAAGAAGCATGCAATCTAAATAAGAATATTGAGCTGGATGTGGGCGGAATTAAACCATAGGAATGAAACGAGTGTACAAGTAATAAGTCTGAGGTCATTGCTCCAACTCAGGATAAGGTGAGGAAGAACAACACGAGATGGTCTGGACATGTCCAATAAAAATGAATGAACATTTATAACTGAAAGGAATGTAGTGGAATGAGTGGTAAGGGGTCTGGACATGAGGAAGAACCAAACAAACATAAATTAAGAAAAAATAATGATGATGATGATGATGATGATGATGTTTGTTAATTTAATAGAGATGACCCTAATACAATTGAACTTCAGGGCAGAAAAGGGATTTATATAGCTAACTACGAAAATAACTTAAATGAATGGACTCAATTCTCAATAACTAACTGATTGCTGGAGTTCTCACACTTCATAAAATGGTCCTTCATATTAATCAAACTGGGATACGAATATTGTTGCAGAACACTTCTTTGTCACCAGTATAGACGCTAATATTTGTGTGTTTTGCACTCTAAGAAAGCTTTTCATTCTTATAGTTTTCAACTTGGCAAATGATATGCATAACATGATGATTAAGGAAGAAGAATTGGTGCAGGTAACAAATGAATAACTCAAGTGAAGGTTGGAGTAAAAAAAAAGTCAGCAGGATTACTTCCATGTAATCTATAAATGACTCAAAGCATTCAAGTCATATACAATAACCAATATGCAAAAGATTTTAATATACTACGGCAGTATGAACTATATACTATGAATCTGGAGAAATTAACCAGCTGTACATAAAATATATATGTCAAAGCATACAATTTAAAGAAAGCAGTTTAACTGCTATAGAAGTTTAGTTCTCACCATGTAAAGTTTCATCCAAGCTTCCGCCAGGTAGAAAATCATAAATTAACAACTTAGATGAGGGTGAATTGCAATAACCACGTAGATTTACCAAATAACGATGTTTAATACAACCCAAGATCTCAAGTTCCCTATCAAAAAAGCGGTCAAGACCTTCATTTCTCTTCCCTATTCTTTTCAGCGCAAAAATATTGCCATCATCCATGTCAAGCTTGTATACAGTTCCAAAACCACCAGAGCCAATGATATGTTCATCATTTAAAGTCTCCAATTTCTTAAGGATGTCCTTTGACGAGTAAGGCAAATCCCCATGAAACATAACTATAGACGCACCTGAAAAAGGTGCAATGTATTAAAAAAATGTTCCTTACATAATTTGTCAAAGACATATTGCTTGGACTAAATAATGCACGTCTCTATTTACTATACTCCTTATACCCATGATAAAGTTTTAGTTACCTCCACTTACATCCACTGCAAGACCTGTCATACCATTTTTCAAACATCTTTTGTAAAGATGGCATCCCCAGAAACACATCAGCGCTACAAACAATAAAGCACCAATTGTTGCTAATGTACTTACAACAACCTTCTTGATGTTCTTCTTGCCTGGCTGGTCCCCTGCAACACATGTTAGCAAAATTTATTTCCATTGTTCTCTATAGCAGAAGAAAGATTTATTTTCCCAATTGAAATGACTCGTGTGTCTAAGATGTATATGTGCAAAAGCATGTCCATTTTTTCCTCCAAGCTACAAACAATGCTGATACTGATACTGAATGCAACAAAATTCATGTGTCTGTGTCAGTACCTGAAAGTGATCCAGAGTTTGTTGTTGGTGACAGGACATCATTTTTACACACGACATCAATTTGTTTCCCACATAAGCCCCGATTTCCAACAAACCTGCAGTGGAAACACGTTGTGTGGGGATAGTATAGTTTAAAGGAGTCCTACATTGGAAATTTCCACTAGTCGTAAAGAACAAAAATACCATATATATGGCCATCCAATGCAACAGAAAGTCAGGTTATATCAAATGGGCTATATGTAGCTGCGGTCGGCCACTCAAAATGGGATCGAACAGGGGGTGGGCCCCTTGGAGTTTAAGTTGGTGGGGGCCTACCCCTGCAGACTGTGGGTGGCGGCTGTCGAACCCAACCCCATTAAATTCATATCAAATATAAAGATGCTGGTACATATAAATCACCTCCAACTGTGAATAACATTCCTCCACTTCTCCGTTCATTTCCAATAATGCGGTAAGAAATACAGTTCGAGAAATTAAACTGGTGCTGGAAAGAAGTATGACCATTCGAAAGGAAGGTGATACACTGGTCAGGCACACATCATCTGGTCAGATCAAGAAATCGCTTTTGCATCTAGGTTTCCCTTCCTTTCCATTCTTCTTCCATTCACTTTTTTCCATTTTTTCTTCTCTGACCTGGCAGACCATTGAATAGGGACTGGGATTTTGGTGACTCTGAATGAAGGTTACGGTTGACTGGATTCCAATACCAATGAAGAGGAAGGAGGAAAAGTGCAAAGAATAGGAAGAGGAAGAAGAGTCTCAGAATTTCTCAATCACTCATGATAGTTTTATTGAAAGATCATAAAATAATTCTTCTTGGGTATAAACCAAACTTAAGAAAACAACAAAGACAAAGTTTAAAGAATTTAAATTCCTATCCAAGTCAAACTCCTAACAATTCAAATATAAATGATGCAAAATACTCAATAAAACTCAATAAGTATATCCTATTAAAAACGTACGAAAATTAGTCCTAATTTATTTATTAAAATAGGTGCATTATGGATAGAGAGCAGTATAACCTAAAAGGCGCATTCTGGAAAGGCAACAGTATAACCTCCCACTGAACTACTGAAATGCAAAGCAGCAGATAATATGTATCACTAAACATCACTTACGAATTTTCAGTAAATCTGCTCAGTGCACCGTCAGTTGGTATAGTTCCCGTCAGAAAGTTCATTGACACGTTGCTTCTCAGAGATTACAAAGGAAAATAGAAATAGATGCGATGAGTTTGATCCTTTGTTGGATGCCTATATGTTTTGAGTGATCTACACACTTACAATGACGTAAGCTTGGTCAGTTTAGCAAGTGAAGGAATGGAACCACTCAAAGTGTTGCTGGAGAGATCCCTGAAAAGAGAAAGGTACACATATAGATTAAGATTACTCATATAAATTATAATCGTTGTGGTACATTCTAAAGGTTGGCATTCTATGTCCAATAGAATATCTTGATCTAAGCTTCAAGGTAAAAATAAACACAAAAATGATGACTGGAAAAAGAGAACCAAAAACCCAGATACCAAGTCGGGGGGTTCTTTCTCTTATGTACAGATCTCTATAATTCAGTGCACTTCCTTATAACTTCTATTAAATTGCACCACTCAGCAAAACAATTTCCTAACTCAGTCATTTAAATGAAGTTGATTGATAAAGAAACAATAAAATCGATTCTTATTAGTTGAAGCATAATATACTAGGCAAACAAATACCTAAACAATTGCAATTAAGGATGCTAATATATAGCTTGTTGTTTTTACGAATTAAGATTGAAAGTAGATAATATGCTAAATTTTACCCTGCAAGTCATTTGACAAGAAGTTAATACAAAAAAATCTTGGATACAGAACTCACAAGGTCTCAAGTCCCAAAAGGATACCCAATTCTGAGGGGATATTTCCACTCAAGTAGTTACCCTGCAAGTATCTGCAGAGTGACAAAGAAATATAATTATATGTTTTTACAAGTAATAAGTGCTAAGATAATGTGACTATGTGAGTGTGTCGGAATAATACTCTCTGCATGCCCATGTATATATATCAACACAGAGGAGGTACTTGTATAACAATTAAATAGTGTATGGACGTTGTGCCAGCCCATGCCTGGTATATACACACATATTTTATTATGATCTAAATCAGTTGTCAAAGTGACTTTTAACCAGGGTAGGTGCAACATGAAAGGGAAACAAAACTTAAGCTTAGCAAACGATTTGTGTTATTGAAGTTCAATTAGTGCATTGAGGCATGGAGGTCTTCTTTTCTTTTATTGCTGTTGTCCATGAAAGCCTCTTAAATAAGTTACAACTTCTACCCAGGATATCACAGTCTGAATACACACACACACACACACACACACACACACACTCCTTTTACCATCTAGGTTACAATGTATTGTTGTACAAGCCCACAACAAAAAACAGTGACGAATCAAATTCAGAGTTTCAGACTGTGATATCTTGGGTAGAAGCTGCAACTTATTTATAGAGGAAAGAGCCCTAGGAGGTTTTTTCGTTAGGTGACGTTAAAAACTATACCCTCCACCATTTTTTCCGATGACCGGCACCGGCCATCTTGATCTACATCATCTAATATATCGGTACACCAGTTTCATGTGATTCTAACACCTTTTCACCGTTGATTCAGCAATGTAAAAAGTTCTATTGTCGGTAAACCGTTAATTTTGCACTCACTAAATCAATAGTGAAAAAAGTGTTAGAATCACATGAAATTTGGTGTACCGGTATATTAGATGATGTAGATCAAGATGGCCGGTGCCGATCGTCGAAAAAAATGGTGGTCATAGTTTTTTAACGCCACCCGACAAAAAATCCTCCTAGGGCCTCTCTCTCTCTCTCTCTCTCTCTCTCTCTCTGTGTGTGTGTGTGTGTGTGTGGAAAAATGTTTTAAAAAGGCAACAAAATTAGATCTTTCAGTTTGCTTTTTTAAATAGCTGTGATCGATGGGGGTTTTTTCAACAATGCTGAATAAACTAATAGCACACAGTTAAGCAATTGTGTGTGTGTGTGGAAAAATGTTTTAAAAAGGCAACAAAATTAGATCTTTCAGTTTGCTTTTTTAAATAGCTGTGATCGATGGGTTTTTTTTCAACAATGCTGAATAAACTAATAGCACACAGTTAAGCAATTTGTAAGCAAAATATTCGTACAGAAGCTTAGGACTTACAAATGTTGTAACTTTGTGCAATTTCCCAGCTCAGGAGGGATTGCTCCATATAAGCTGTTTCCATGTAGAGCTCTAAAGCATGCCAACAATCATATATCACAACGAGAAGAAGAATCACTCAAGTAATCATTCACAAATAAAGTAACGGAAAGTCATTAAGAGTTTCAAGACTACTTACAACAGCCTTAACTGATTTAACTTTCCAATATCTGGTGCAATAGACCCAATAAATTTATGATTCCCAAGTGTCCTGAAAAATTGCAATATTCAAATAGTTAACGATGGAAATTCCAGAAGACCTAGCATAGAAAATTAACTTTTTGTAGAAAGTGTATAAAGTACAAGCAATCATTATTCACCATTTGCTGGAAGAAAACGCATCAGCTCTGACAAAAACTTCTTGAATATCAACAAAGTGCTACTGTTCAAAATCTAAAGAACTAATAGCACGTGACTTCATAATCCATGTACAGATATTTATGCCACATTGATTCGCAATACAACACTTTGATATGAACCCTGAACCACTTAGCTAATTTACTATAATATCCAACACTTCTTATACCTGTGCAGTCGTATTTGATATTTCTGGTATCCTAGCTTCAGTTATTATTAAACATTACCAGAAAGACTTTCAAAAACACAGGGCTTTCCTCATCAACCATAGGTTCCTCAAATGTTGCTTCTCTAAAGCACCAAAATTGAACTTCATGAAATTCATGTTTTCAGGCAGTTTCAGTAATTTACATGTGGCTTGGGGTTGCTTTGGCTCTTTTTGATGAAAATGATGCTCAAAGGCTTCAGAAAACTGATGCTTTCAGGAGAAATAGAGGTTTGGCTCTTAAAAGCAATAACCTCTGGCATTCTAAGCAGTTTTAGTAATTTACATGTGGCTTGGGGTTGCTTTGGCTCTTTTTAACGAAAATAATGCTCAAAGGCTGAAAACTGATGCTTTCAGGAGAAATAGAGGTTGGACTCTTAAAAGCAATAGCCTCTAGCATTTTAATCATGGTTTGAAATCTTAGCCGATCCAGTCCGGTCCGAGATGGCTGATTCCGATTCCAAAATTGACCATATTGATATGGTCCGATACCAAGTCATAATGGGTTTATCATTTGATTGGTAAGGTTCTAGTCTTAAGTTTAGGAATGGGTTAGTGGGTTAAATAATAGGTTATTGACTTACAGGTTATTTAACATCATTAATTACTAAAAAGAATATTTAAAATAGTATAGTTAATTTTACCTAGTATAATATCAACCATTTTAGACATCATTAATTGGTAATAAATTTGCCAAATTGTTTAAAGTTGTTTGTACGATTTATTTAAAGAATTTCGATTTTGAAATTTTGTTTTGTCAAATTATATATAATCCGATATTGTCGATCTGAGATGGCTTATTTAACCACTTGATTGATACCGATACCAATTCCGAGATTTTAAACCTTGATTCTAATTAGGCAAAGAATGATAATCAACCAGTTTTTATGGTGGTACATCTTACTGAAATATTATACAATTGTCAAGCTAAAATGCGCTTGAAGAGAGAAATAAGAAATACGTTATTGACCAGACAATCAATACAATCAATCTCTCGTAACTGCCAAATCCAATAAATGTACTGGAGAAAATGTACCATCACAAAAGTTATGATGGAAATTCCGATAATAATATGAATTATATTAACACTTTTTAGTCGATCGATCATATTCTTACATTATCTAGAAGCTAACTTAATTTAGCATGCATGTATTTCATCTTGCCCTCTTGATTCAAGATGCCTCACAAATACATACAGCAAAGAAGGAAAGAGGAACATCTATGGTTAGAGAGAAGGAAAAGAAGAGCAAACAAGCAATAGCAAGTATGCAGATAACAAGGGAAAGATTTTAACAAGAGCTTAAAGAAGTGCTCATACACCCTTACAGATATATTACTCTTTTTGTATGGGCATCACATGTCACTCCTTTCCAGTTACAAGGGTCGGGGTCTTCTTGCCGCCATTGGAGAAAGATGCCATTTGAACCAACGATTGATGTCTTAAAACTAAGGAGTGCCTCACCTGTGACAAACAAAATTTTATCAAAATAACAAATATAACAAAAGGTATAAAATGGCAACTACTATACAAAGCTCAGTTCAGATGACTTTACCATCTGCACTAATAGTGCAGCTTATCTCCATAGCAAAACAGTATAGCATTATCATTTGAAGCAGTATCTTTCGACATTTCATCAGAATTGATCCCATTAAGATTCTTGCCAAACATAACAACAGTGTGGTCAACCATCTAAAATGATCTTCAAGTGTTGCATCGGATTGGCAATTATCTGCACGAGACATCATTACCATAAGGCGTATAATAAATGGAAAAGGATAACACAAATGTCATAACAAGACAAAAAAAAATAGAATAGATCCCAGTTTTTTTTGTTATTCTATGCAAAGTTCAAAAATACTCTCTGGTGAGTAAGGGGATGAATGAAGATTATCAGCAGACTCATTATTTTGTGGTCCGAATGTAAGAAAAGTTATAAGCAATCTAAAATCGAATTGCCAATTTCTGGTTTGATTGACATTTCACATTCTCTAAGTGAATTCCTATGATTTTTCACACATAACATATAAATAAATATCGATTGGAGATATAAAAAAATTAAATATAGGCATTGACATCAATCACACCATCCATTCTTTTGACTGGTAATTGAAACAGCTATAATAGATAGTGCTTCTAGGATGGAATTTCTAGAGATCCTGGAAAAAATATTGACAGTAACATAATGTACAGTAAATGAATAAATTGCTGTTGTGAGAAAGCATGCCATAGAAAAAGAACATCAATTGGTAATATGTGATTAGAACTCTATTTATGACCTTGCAAAGATTGATTATTGTTTGTCATGATTTGAAATGGGCAATAAATAGGAAGGCATTGAGGGACGGGTGAAGTGCATTCCATCATATATTGTAGGTGAAGTTCCAAAACCCCTGCTCTCCCTCCCTAGCAGTAAGTTACTGAGATGGGTTATGATTACTAGATGCCAGATGACCCTTAGAATGGATGTAGTTTGATGAACCTCAGGATTCCTTGCATATTTTGATACCAAAAATGACTTCTTACATACAAGTGTCGGTGCTTCTCTTTCCTCCTTTTGTCATGATTTTAAATGGGCAATAAATAGGATGGTATAGAGAGACGAGCGGAAAGCATTCCATCATATGCTTTATCTGAAGTCCAAAACACTTGATCTTCCTCCCTAGTAATAAGCTAGAGAGATGAGTTATAATATGCCAGAAGACCGTCGGTATGGATGTATGTAATTATAGACGTTGCATATTTTGATAGGTGAGAGAATTCCAAAAAGAATTTATTACGCACAATTATCAATGCTTCTCGCCCTCCTCCCTCCCCCTTGATCCCTCCACCCCACAAAAAAGTAATAGAATTTTTTTAAAAAAATTAATAAGAAAATGCAAACATGAATATATGTAATTATAGACGTTGTCCAAGCATAGCCTCTTCAAAAGGTACGGCAGTTCCAAAGGATTTCAAAATCTGGCATTTTGAAAGTAGAATTTTCATGGGCATCACGTGCATAGTAATCTATTTATTTTTTAAAAACAGCCATTGCATAGGATTTAGGGTGGAAAACCATAGGATTGGTGTGGGAAACACAAAGAAGCTTTGCCGTGGTGTCCCTGTCCAAAAAGATATGATCCCTAGTATAACCCTCAACAATGATAGAATGTTGTGGATCAACGACGATTTATGATGATGAAGTGGATATTTTCTATAATGGTAACAGAGAGGCCCTAAGTGCTAATGGAGGATGTGATGGTGAGGGCGCCGAACGACAAGTCCGATGAGTGGGTCGCCAGTAATGACTATAATGGTAGGCCTCATCTGTTTTTCTATCGTATCATAAATACCTCTATTCACTTTTTGTATTATTTTTCACATTTTTTTGGACACAAGACAGGACCTGTTTTCCAGATAAACATACTTGGGTAAGCCATCATGCATTTAGAAAGCTATCTTAAAAAGAGTCATATATTGTCTATAGAGCAACTAAATGCAATTTCCGACTTGAGAGCCTTGTGTATGCCGTTCCCTAAGCTGAAAAACAGCCATAAGAAATGGAAAACTAGAGGAGTCAAACATGCATTTCACCAAACGATGACAGAGATGAGGTAGGAAAATCAGTTGTGGTCAGAGTTTGCCATGCAATTTAGCTTTTTAGGAGAGATCCTCCTTAGGAAGAAGGTTCAATAAGTAAGAATATTAACTGAATTTAACCTGCCATGACTACCAATACAGATTTTTAATCAATTTCATCATTCTCACTTGGTTCAATTCAGAACACCCAAATTCAAAGCCCTTGAACCATAGTACCCATCAGAATTATCAAGTTCAATTTAGTACACCTAAATTCAAACTCTCTGCATGATATTTCCCATCAGAAGTATCACTAAATACCGGTGAAGATATCTTACTTCAGCAAAATCCTTGCCGATTGCTGCAATGCACGGCTCAAACCACACAATCAACTCGATCAAACCTAAACAAACAATCAAAATCAAAACTTTTCCCTAGACTTCCACAATGCGAGGAACAACAAAAAGCATCGGAAAGCGACAGTAAGAGATGATTAAATAAGCAAGGTAGAAGCAAACCGAACCCAAATTTACTAAAATCCTTGTAGACTGCCACAATGCGAGGGAGGAAAGAGAAGAAATTACCTCGATCAAATCTAAAGAAACACTAATCAGGGATTTAACGAAAATTGATGCAGCAATCACGCAAAAAATATCAAAAGAAACATACCTGGAATCGATCTTGCAGCTCTAGATGCCCTAAATTAAGCAAATCCTCGATAACCGATGCAATGCGAGGCTAAAATCAACGCAGCTTTCTGATCGAATCTAAAGAAATCAACAAAATGCCTCAAAATTTTCAGTAAATTTCCAAGATTCAACGGAAACTGAAGCGTGACCGTACCCAAAAAAAAACCACAAAGAAAAAGTAAACGAGCGAGGTACAAAACAAACCTGGTATCGATCTGAAATGCTTCGAATTTAGTGAAGAGAGGGTGAAGGGAAATTAATACCCTAAAATTTTGAGATTTGCTGGGGGAGAGGAGAGAGAAGAGTCAGAGGAGTGAGAAATTTGGACCAATGAGAGACTTGGATGGATTTCTCTCTCTCTAGGCTTTTTCCAGAACATTGCAATCAATAGTGTCACCAACACCAGATTCTTATCCCACACGTGTGAACGGCTAATGACGTTTTTTTAATTGCCAAGACTAGGGCATAAAGCCCAAATTTTATATATTAAAAATAAAAATGTTACATAATGAAAAAATGAAAATAAATGAACAAGATATCACAAAATAATAGTTTAAGATCGAACTTCTAAAAAAATAGGTAATGTACTCCTATTGTGAGCAATTGATCCACCACCAAGATCCGTGACATCAAAAAGCTTAGTTATTCTTATGGAAATATCGGAAATGACATCACGAAGAATAATCTTCTTGGTCCTGCAATGATACCTGAGGATTCGGTTATTTCATTCTTTCCATACGTTCCGAACAACGGTCGCTGCCACCATACGTAGAATCGCTTCAATCGGTGTATTACCTGAGCTCTTAGTTTGAATGATATCCATTAAGCCAAGAAAAGTAATGGGTGGAATATGAAACTCACTACGACCTAGTGACACAAGAATCACCCGATTAGAGAATTGACACTCAAAAAATAAAAATGGTTGTGGTTTCGGGCACAGGGTTGCAAAAAATGCATTGTCCGACATCACCAATGTCTTTTGCTTGAAGCAAATCAAAAGTTTTTAGTTTCCCAAGAGCGGCTTACCATAGACAAAAAGAGTTTTTAGTTTCCCAAGAACGGCTTTCCATAAACGAATAGGAAATAATATTATGTAATGACCGTAAATATCAAGTACGTTCCTTCTTTTTTTTAAATAAAACCCATCTTGTTTGAATCAATTGGATATAAATATTTCTTTTCTATTTGTATACATGGTTTTTATTTGTATCTTTTGGTTATCATTTTGTATTCCTTATCCACAACTCACGAGTTTGACTATAGGTCAATATTAGGTTTGGTACATACATTGAAAACCCCGATTACGACATGAGACTGACGACCAAAGGCTGGGCCCAAAGCTCGAGCTGTAGCCGTCCCCAACGGCAAGGAGACTGTCCCCAATGGCGAGGTGGGCCCATACTCATACGAGCTTTTCTCATCTGATATTATCGGGTCTCTAGTATGGTTTCGATTACCCCCGATATGTCTAAATCTAACCGAAAGATCGGATACCTATAAAACCCAGCAAACCCCTAGTTTCTTTTTCTTTTCATAGCCATCTCCTTCTCCACTCCGAAAATATATCTTCTTCCTCAGCCTTTTCCCTCTCCTTGCAGATTTTCTCTCAAGCCCTAATGATCTTAGCAAGAACGAAGAAGACTTTTGAAGAAAAACCTCCTCCAAACAACCTCGCCATCGTCTCGATCGAATCAAGGCCTTATTTTGTTGGAATATTGTTCTCAAGGAAATTATTATGATTGCAAGTAGGCAATTATAATAATTTAGGAAGGACCTATACAGGTAGAATGGTCTTGCTCAAAATGATAGTGTGCTATCTGGTTTGTCTTCATCATTGATGAAGCCTATAGGATTCTTGCTTGACTACCAGCATTATGATGGTGATCATATACGTGGGAGCTGAGTAGTCCATAAGCACATCCTTAAATGTCCCTAGTCGTAGGAGTATCGAGACTGGGCATCGATATTCTGAAGCAGACTAGTGTTTATATTTCTATACCCCGATAAAAGGCGGTGGCCGGTCTCCCAAGCTACCGGTGTTGTGTCACCTAAGATAGTATACAGGTGCTCACTGGAGGTGAGTACACCGGACAGACTTGCTGAGAACTTTTAGATGGTATTATATCTATCGTCGGATATAAGTTCTTAGGTTGTATGTGTTAGTGTATATGCCCTAGAGGCCATTACTGTATCATACTAGTTTGTATATTACTTAATGGAAGCTTGGGATATTCACAGTTGTATATACAATCTTGCTCGAAATGGTAGTATGCTACTTGGTTTGTCTCTGCTTTAATATGTGCATGTGTTTCTTTTAGCATATTGCTGGTATACATATTAGTAGAGCCCTTAGGATCTTTGCTTGATTACCAGCGTTGTGATGGCGCTCGCACTCGTGGGAGCTGGGTAATCTATAAGCACATCCTTATACAGGTCCCTGGTCGTTGGACTATCGAGACAGGGCATCGATACTCCGGAGTAGACTAGCGTATGCGCTTCTCATCCTAGTGTGGGAGACGGTCTGTCCCACAGCCGTTAGTACGTCGTACTTGGGATAGTATGCGGGTGCTCGTTAGGTTACGAGTACACTGGACAGGACTCGTCGGGAACTGTTGGTTGGTAATATACCTATCGTCAGTTATCAGTTCCCAGGTGACATGAGTACAGCTTAGTCCGCTGACTTGACACTGTCACTTCGTCTCAAGTGTGTTCCCACTGCACTTTGATTACTACCCTACCACGGCTCAAAGGAGCTGTGCAAACAGGTAGTTTTTGGGTGCAGTCCCGAAGCACTTGGAGGCAGTGACGGTTAGACAGGATTCGTCTCTCCCGGTATTGGGGGTTGACATCGCGCTGTGTCCAGGAGAGCCATTACACGAGTAGTCCCTGGCCAGGGCAAGCGAGATATACTGGTAGGTTTCCAGTGTTATCTCAGGGTGTTCTGGGCTACACTCCGACACGACTTGTACCGCTATTAGGGGACTGACGTTCACCGCCCCCCTAGGCCCGCCATGCGATGTATCAGACGAACAGACCGGACTGTACGGAGACTGTCACATACAGGCTCAGTAGGAGTGCCGATGGGGTTCACCTCGTCAGTCTTCTTATCGACATCTACCTGGGGACCGTTACGTACAGCTAGTGCCGCTTGCGGTCTGTGGTTAAACCCACTGCCAGCGTAGTGTCGAGTCTTTAGAGTCCCACACAGAGAGCTATTCGCCTTTAGGCAAAATGAGTAGAGGTCGCATGGTTTTGCGACAGGGTTCGTTCACATTCGCGCACTTGTGCACGTTTGCTGTCCGGACAGTTTATACTAGCGGGCTTTGGTTTAAGCCGGATCCTAGTATATGATTTGAGATTGGTTTTTCTCATTGTGTTCGTGTTCCTCGGATCACGAATGCGGGTGCGTATGCACAGTTGCTTGAGATTGAGGGAGAGGACCTTGATTAGGGTTAATGGCTATTGTCATTTTATTAACCCTAATATTTATGTGTGTGTTATTGTTAATTAGTAATTAGTTTAATAATTATCCATGGTTGTGGTTGTTGACCATTTGACTTCTTTGACTTGTTGACCTAGGTTGACACTTTGACCATCATAATTTCTTTTGGAAGATGCTTTTTGATCTTTGCAATTTGAAATGATAATGGTCATGTCATGATTTACCATGATAATTATCTAGCTAATTATTCAATTAAATTAATTCACACATATTAGTGAGAAGAGCTCTATTATTTTCTCATTCTCTCATATCATTTCTCTCTCTTGTTCATCCTCTCCCTCAAGCTCTCTCCCTCTCATGTGTTGAGAAACAAAAAGCTTGAGAAAAACCTTCACTTGATCCTCTCTACTCTCTTCTAGGGTTCAAGTCTTAGCATTTCTTGCACTCTAGTTACTCCTAGCTTGGAGTTGAAGCTAAAGGTGGTGGCTTTCAAGTGGATCTTTCTTTGACGGAAGAAGACAAGCAAGGTGAGGCCTTTCTACCATTCCAACGAGCAAGGAGAGAAGGAGTTCGAGCTCAAGGTATAACCTTTCTACAACTTAGTTAGTTGTTAGTTTACTTTAGCTAGTTTTCGTTTAGCAAAGATCCTCACAAGCAAGGTCCATGTTGCCTAAGTCATTAAAAATCCGTTTTTTATTATGTTTTCCGCCTCCCCGTAAGCACCGGGGTGGGCAACACGGACTTACAGTGGTATCAGAGCCTAACTAAACCTAAACTAGCTAAGTAGTTAAGTGTAACGAAGTTTCGAAACCGGAAAATCGAAAAACCAAACTTGCAAAACCCTAGTTTCTGTTAAATTTTTTTCTGCTCAAAATGAAAATATTTATACTTGTAAAATCGTCTCAGGGTTTTCTGAATACACCCAAGAAAAACGATACCCTAATTCCATCAAACCGCCGCCCTTCCGCCGCACGAGGTAGGCATGTGCGGCGGAAGCGCCGCGGTTTGTCGTTATCGGCGCATCGTTTTTCGTGCAGTGTGTGTTGTTGTTGGTTTTGGGATTTTTAGGATATATTATATGTGCCCAGATTTTCCAGAACTAAAATTTACTTTTGGGGGCCTATAAATCCGTATTTTTCGGAACTTCACTACACTTTAACTACATCGGTTATATCTGTAATGCTTGCATGTATTGAACGTCGGCTAATCGCTATAAGACGATTAGTCGGGGTTATACATGATCTGTGATTGTTATTGGTTTGTGGATATGAATGGATTGGATTGTCGCGGGTGAATGGCCGGGGTGGATGTGAGATGAGCGTTGTTTTTCTTTCATTCATTTGTAACATGTAAATTGATGTAATAATATTCTTTGTATGGCCGCACAACCGGGTCGGGGTTGTAGCCGTCATTGTATAATTCTTTTTACTGTTTTTGCTCCTAGGATAGACCCATGGAGGGGGTGCACAAACTACCGGGTATCTCGAAGTGCCGAGTGGCCTACTCACGGTGGTGAGGGAGGTTGCTTCGCTTCGGGTGCTTGGCGGGTAGTTTGCCGCACCCGTAGGGGTCTTGGGTGGGGTATTGGCTATTCACCGCGACCGTGTAATCCGCTTTGCGTTGCAGGCTCGAACGCATTGCGGATTCCTAGTATATCCAATGTATTCATCTGTGATCTGTAATGTCTATCATTGCTATATATTTATATATAATAACTATTTAGGCGTTGCTTATGTTTTACAGCCGCGCTAGCCCAGCCCCCGCTCTGTCGTTAGTTAAGTAACCTAACGGGTGATGACGGGGCCCCGTGGCGAATGCGAATGGCATAAGCGTACGTCATATTTTGGTTGTTTTCTGCAATGGTAGGATTAAATGATGGGACGCATTAAAAGAACTAATGCAAGAAATAAACCAAGTAAAAGTCGATTGGAACACTTTGAAAACCACTCGGTTCTTTTCAAAACTAAACTTTTAAACGCGGAGCTTGAACCACTCCTTTTAAAAGCTATCTCGTTCCATCGATTATATCAAGTTCACTACGTTCACGGTTTCGCCAAAACCATTCGTAGCCCTCCGTCATTCCACATGAATGGTCAAAAGTATTCAAGCTATGTATTTTGGCCAAAGTCAAGGCATAGTGATTGGTAGCGTTTGGGTATTCATGTGCAGCATAGATAGATGCGTTGATTTGGGACAGTCGTGCTGCCATTTTGGCCAAAGTCAAGGGTAGGTACGGGTGGGTCCAAATTAACCAGGAGAATGACGGGTAGAACTTGACATGTGACTTATGATATTTTGGCCAAAGTCAAGGTCATAAGAGCATGGGGCAAAAATCCACATCGGGAGTTTCATAAGTACTGAAACTTGCTAGTGTTGCATACCATTTGGAGTGTGATGATTCTGGTAGGATTCCTTCGGCTTTATCACGCGATGATATTTGGATCCCGATCCTACTGTGAGTATATGCTACTCCTCGGGAAAACTCTCACTTAACAATCAATGCTATAAACCTAGTAGGTGCCTAGAAAGGTGTTAGCGGGGCTACGCCCACAGGGAAAAGAGGTTACTTAATTAAGGAACTTCGCGAAAGCGTTGGAAAACCTCCCTCGAAGTACCGATACTGGCCTGGCTGAACGGTTAAGCAAGTATTGTACGGTGAGAATGATCCCGGCTAATCCTTTTCTTTACGGTTTGAGAAGGGATTCGAGAGACAGTGGGAGCCATCCAGTTTAGACAAACTAAAAACCACTCTAAACTTGCAAGAGCATCATGCTAAAGTGTTTCTTTTCTCTTTCCTAATTGCAGCGACCATTCAAGATGACCGGACTTAAGTTACTATTAGATAAAAACATATTGACAGGGCCAAACTACAAAGATTGGCTCAGGAATGTCAAGATGGCTATCACTTATGACAAGCTGGGGTATATACTTACCACCAAAGCTCCCCCTGTCCCAGGTCCCACCTCCAGCGTCGCGGATGTTGAAATCCGTAAGACATGGGAGATAGATTGCGCGAGGGCCAGATGCCTCGTACTAGCCTCGATGGACAACGACCATCAGAGGAGGCACGAGAATATGGACCTAGAGTCCATATTTCTCCATACAAAAGAACTGTATGGAGAGCAGTCTCGTATCGCAAGATACGAAGTGTCGAAGAAGCTCTTTTCGGCAAGGTTGGCCGTCGGATCATCGGTAGCGGACCACGTGCTTAAGATGATCGGCTACATAGAGGAGCTCGCGGACCTTGGGACCACGTTGGAGAATGAACTCTATACCGATTTGATTCTCCAGTCCCTTCCTTCCACTTACGCCCAGTTCATTCTTAACTTCAACATGCAAGGAAAGGAGGTTGAACTTGCCGAGCTTCTGAACATGTTGAGGACTGCTGAGGGCACCCTACAGAAGGGTAGGGAGACATCCACTTTGTTTGTAGGAGGATCTTCCTCTTCTAGGTCCAGGGCGAAAGCCAAGGGCAAGAAGAAGAAAGCCCCCGCCAAACCAAGAGGCGGTGTCGGTAAAGTGGATACGAAGGGAAAGGGTAAAGCAACAAAGGTAGCGGGGAAGCTGGTGGGGAAGGAAGAATGCTTCTATTGTCACAAAAGTGGTCACTGGAAACAAGATTGCAAGGCTTGGAAAGCCAGAACACAGGATTTGAAGCGAGTTGCAGCTTCAGCTTCAGGTGTGTATGTTATTGAAAATTGTCTATCAATAAACTCTACTTCCTGGGTATTGGATACCGGATCAGGATCTCATATCTGTAATTCTTTGCAGGCGTTGAGAAAGCGTAGAGTTTTGAAGGCAGGTGACATGACCCTCAGAGTTGCGAACGGTGCTAGCATGGATGCTGAGGCCGTGGGGGACTATCACCTGGGATTATCAGATGGACACTTTTTGGTTTTGCGTAGTTGTTATTATGTACCAAATGCAACCTGTAATATCATTTCTGTATCTTTATTATCTAAAGAAGGTTATGAATTTGCATTTGTAAGTAATGTAGTGAACATTCACCTTAATCAAGTGTTGATTGGGTCAGGTACATTGAACAACGGTATATACGTTTTAAACCAACCACAGATTTTCAATATCCAGAATACACACAAAAGAAAGTCTCCAGAAATTAATAAAACTTTCTTATGGCATTGTAGACTGGGTCACATCAACGAGAGAAGATTGACTAAGTTACATACTGAAGGATATTTAGATTCGTTCGAATATCAATCGTATGCAACTTGTCAATCCTGTCTCAAAGGAAAGATGACAAAGGCTCCGTTTTCTGGACACGGAGAGAGAGCGAGCGAGCTCTTGGGACTCGTACACAGCGACGTGTGCGGTCCAATGTCTACACATGCGCGAAGCGGTTATTCTTACTTCATTACCTTTACGGATGATTTTTCAAGGTACGGTTATGTCTTCTTAATGAAACATAAATCCGAGGCTTTTGAAAAATTCCAGGAATATAAGAATGAAGTAGAAAAACAAACAGGCAAAAGTATCAAGATCCTAAGATCGGATCGAGGAGGAGAATACTTAAGTGCCGAATTCCTGAACTATTTAAAAGAGAATGGAATTCTCTCTCAGCTTACTCCTCCATACACTCCGCAACATAACGGTGTATCGGAGAGACGGAACCGAACCCTATTGGATATGGTACGGTCCATGATGAGTAACGCTGAGTTACCGCGATCGTTCTGGGGGTATGCGCTAGAAACAGCTGCATATCTTTTGAACCGTGTTCCCACTAAGACCGTGCCTACCACACCATATGAGTTATGGAGTGGGAAGAAACCCTATCTTAATCACATTAAGACATGGGGATGTCCAGCTTTTGTAAAAAAGCAGCATGCGGACAAGCTCGAGGCACGCTCAGTACAGTGCAAGTTTGTGGGATATCCAAAGAACTCCAAGGGATATTATTTCTATTGCGAAGAGGAACAAAAAGTCCTTGTTTCTCGCCATGCCCACTTTCTAGAACATCAGTTCATAGAAAAAGAAATAAGTGGGAGCGCAATAGAACTGGAAGAAATTCCAGAACCACAAACTATTACTGAAAGTTTAGTGGAACCAGAAGGTTCAAAAGAACTGGACATTCCTATGCCGCTCCGCAGGAGTAGTAGGCAGTCTCATCCGCCCGAGAGATACTACGGTTTTCTCATTGACGGGGATAGAGAAGACTGCATCCTGGATTGTGATGAGCCTACTAGCTTCCAGCAAGCCATTCAGAGCGTCGACTCGGTAAAATGGCTGGATGCAATGCGGACCGAGATGGAGTCCATGTACACCAACAAAGTATGGACGTTGGACATTGCTCCAGACGGGGTAAAACCCGTAGGATGCAAGTGGATCTTCAAAAGGAAGATTGGTGTAGATGGACAGGTTGAGACCTATAAAGCTAGACTGGTAGCAAAGGGTTTTCGTCAGCGACCTGGTTTGGACTATGACGAAACCTTTTCCCCAGTAGCTATGCTGAAATCCATTCGGATCCTTCTTGCCATCGCTGCTTTCCACGATTATGAGATTTGGCAGATGGACGTAAAGACAGCTTTTCTAAATGGTCATTTAGAGGAGTGTGTCTATATGGACCAGCCAGAGGGTTTCATTCAGGGTGGGAGCAGCGGAAAGGTGTGCAAGTTGCTCAAGTCCATTTATGGACTCAAGCAGGCATCGCGGAGTTGGAACATCTGTTTTGATGAGACGGTCAAAGAATTTGGCTTTATCAAAAATCCAGATGAACCATGCATCTATTGTAGATTTGTAGCGAGAACTGTAGTATTCCTCGTTTTATACGTGGATGACATTCTCTTAATAGGAAATGACATTCCTATGCTACAATCTGTCAAGGGGTTCTTGTCACACAGGTTCTCCATGAAAGACCTGGGTGATGCCTCCTACATTCTGGGTATCCGGATCTACCGTGACAGATCCAAGAGGATATTAGGACTCTCGCAGTCCAGGTACATCGACACCATACTGAAGAGATTCAGTATGGAAGATTCCAAGCGCGGTAATCTACCGGCTTGTCACGGGATCACCCTCTCCAAAGAGATGTCTCCCAAGACTGATTTGGAGAGGGATCGCATGTCTATTATACCCTACGCTTCTGCGGTAGGCTCTATAATGTATGCGATGTTGTGTACCAGACCGGATGTGGCTTATGCACTGAGTGTGGTAAGCAGGTATCAGTCAAACCCTGGGGAGAAACATTGGATAGCAGTAAAGAACATTCTCAAGTACCTGAGAAGGACTAAGGAGATGTTCTTGGTGTATGGCGGAAAAGACCTGCAGGTTGAGGCCTTTGCTGACTCCAGCTTCCAGAGTGACAAGGATGATTCCAAGTCCATGTCGGGTTTTGTCTTTACCCTCAATGGAGGGGCGGTGTGTTGGAAGAGCTCCAAACAGGAAACCGTTGCTGACTCGACTATGGAAGCGGAATACATCGCTGCATCTGATGCCGCAAAAGAAGCTGTCTGGATGAGGAAGTTCTTGAAAGAACTTCAGGTGGTTCCGTCCATTGTTGACCCAATACCTCTGTATTGCGACAACAACGGGGCTATAGCTTTAGCGAAGGAACCCAGGTCCCATCAGAAATCCAGACACATCTTAAGGCGGTATCACCTGATCAGGGAGATCGTAGATCGCCAGGAGATCGAGGTCCGGAGAGTTGCATCAGAGGATAACACAGCAGATCCATTCACGAAGGCCCTACCCCAGACTCAGTTCGAGCGGCTGATCGAGATGATAGGTCTTCGATACGCCAGTACATGGCCTTAGTGCAAGTGGGAGATTGTTAGTGTATATGCCCTAGAGGCCATTACTGTATCATACTAGTTTGTATATTACTTAATGGAAGCTTGGGATATTCACAGTTGTATATACAATCTTGCTCGAAATGGTAGTATGCTACTTGGTTTGTCTCTGCTTTAATATGTGCATGTGTTTCTTTTAGCATATTGCTGGTATACATATTAGTAGAGCCTTTAGGATCTTTGCTTGATTACCAGCGTTGTGATGGCGCTCGCACTCGTGGGAGCTGGGTAATCTATAAGCACATCCTTATACAGGTCCCTGGTCGTTGGACTATCGAGACAGGGCATCGATACTCCGGAGTAGACTAGCGTATGCGCTTCTCATCCCAGTGTGGGAGACGGTCTGTCCCACAGCCGTTAGTACGTCGTACTTGGGATAGTATGCGGGTGCTCGTTAGGTTACGAGTACACTGGACAGGACTCGTCGGGAACTGTTGGTTGGTAATATACCTATCGTCAGTTATCAGTTCCCAGGTGACATGAGTACAGCTTAGTCCGCTGACTTGACACTGTCACTTCGCCTCGAGTGTGTTCCCACTGCACTTTGATTACTACCCTACCACGGCTCAAAGGAGCTGTGCAAACAGGTAGTTTTTGGGTGCAGTCCCGAAGCACTTGGAGGCAGTGACGGTTAGACAGGATTCGTCTCTCCCGGTATTGGGGGTTGACATCGCGCTGTGTCCAGGAGAGCCATTACACGAGTAGTCCCTGGCCAGGGCAAGCGAGATATACTGGTTGGTTTCCAGTGTTATCTCAGGGTGTTCTGGGCTACACTCCGACACGACTTGTACCGCTATTAGGGGACTGACGTTCACCGCCCCCTAGGCCCGCCATGCGATGTATCAGACGAACAGACCGGACTGTACGGAGACTGTCACATACAGGCTCAGTAGGAGTGCCGATGGGGTTCACCTCGTCAGTCTTCTTATCGACATCTACCTGGGGACCGTTACGTACAGCTAGTGCCGCTTGCGGTCTGTGGTTAAACCCACTGCCAGCGTAGTGTCGAGTCTTTAGAGTCCCACACAGAGAGCTATTCGCCTTTAGGCAAAATGAGTAGAGGTCGCATGGTTTTGCGACAGGGTTCGTTCACATTCGCGCACTTGTGCACGTTTGCTGTCCGGACAGTTTATACTAGCGGGCTTTGGTTTAAGCCGGATCCTAGTATATGATTTGAGATTGGTTTTTCTCATTGTGTTCGTGTTCCTCGGATCACGAATGCGGGTGCGTATGCACAGTTGCTTGAGATTGAGGGAGAGGACCTTGATTAGGGTTAATGGCTATTGTCATTTTATTAACCCTAATATTTATGTGTGTGTTATTGTTAATTAGTAATTAGTTTAATAATTATCCATGGTTGTGGTTGTTGACCATTTGACTTCTTTGACTTGTTGACCTAGGTTGACACTTTGACCATCATAATTTCTTTTGGAAGATGCTTTTTGATCTTTGCAATTTGAAATGATAATGGTCATGTCATGATTTACCATGATAATTATCTAGCTAATTATTCAATTAAATTAATTCACACATATTAGTGAGAAGAGCTCTATTATTTTCTCATTCTCTCATATCATTTCTCTCTCTTGTTCATCCTCTCCCTCAAGCTCTCTCCCTCTCATGTGTTGAGAAACAAAAAGCTTGAGAAAAACCTTCACTTGATCCTCTCTACTCTCTTCTAGGGTTCAAGTCTTAGCATTTCTTGCACTCTAGTTACTCCTAGCTTGGAGTTGAAGCTAAAGGTGGTGGCTTTCAAGTGGATCTTTCTTTGACGGAAGAAGACAAGCAAGGTGAGGCCTTTCTACCATTCCGACGAGCAAGGAGAGAAGGAGTTCGAGCTCAAGGTATAACCTTTCTACAACTTAGTTAGTTGTTAGTTTACTTTAGCTAGTTTTCGTTTAGCAAAGATCCTCACAAGCAAGGTCCATGTTGCCTAAGTCATTAAAAATCCATTTTTTATTATGTTTTCCGCCTCCCCGTAAGCACCGGGGTGGGCAACACGGACTTACAGTATGAGTACATGATAGTATTTTGATCTGAGATCATCATTGGTCTTGTGTGAGTTCCCACTGTACTTTGATTACTACCCTACCACGGCTTAAAGGAGTCGTGCAAATAAGTTTTAGTTGGGTACCGTCCCGAGTCACATGGAAGCAGTGATCGATCGTCAGGAATTCGTCTATCTTGCTGTTAGGAGTCGATGTCGCGCTATATTCGGTTGGTTATTGCCCTAAATCCGTGGCCACAGTGGATGAGATTTATTGATAGTTGTTCAGTAGTTTCTCTGTTGGTGATGAGCTTGACTCCGACATGACTTATCGGGTTATTAGGGGTCTGACGTTATCCACCCCCTAGACCCGGTATGCGATACTCTTAGACGAAGAGCCCGGACTGTACGGAGATTGTCACATTCAGGCTCAGTAGGGGTAAGGACATACTTGATTGTCGACCTCTTTTCGGCAAGTATCTGGATAGCCATTACGTACAGCTAATGCCGCTGACGTGCCTGTGGTTAAACCCACTACCAACGTATTGTCGAGTCTTTAGAGTCCCACACAGAGCGTTTTCCCGGTCAGGTGATAGATGTAGAGGTCGTACGTTGGTACGTGCAGGAGTTCGATTAAATACGCGTACGGGATACACGGACTTAAATCGAACGGTTGATAATACTAGCCGGTTTAGGATTAAGCCGGATTATTGAATCAGGTTTTGATTTAATAATATATATATATATATATATATATATAGAATAATGGAGAAATGAGGCCATAGGAGGAAATTTCCTCCTATGGCGTGGAAAAATTACAACATCCACCAATTTTTTCGACGATCGGCCCCCATCATCTTCATCATTATCATCTAAGATGTGGGTACACCAAATTTCATGTGATCCTACAACTTTTTCACCGTTGATTTAGCAATGTAAAAAGTTCTATTGTCGGTAAACCGTTAATTTTGAACCCACTAAATCAATGGTGAAAAAGTTGTGGAATCACAAAAAATTTGGTGTACGCACATCTTAGATGATAACGATAATGATGATGGGTGCCGATCGTCGGAAAAAATGGTGGAAATTGTATTTTTTCCACGCCATAGGAGGAAATCCCCTCCTATGGCCTCTTCTCTCTCTCTCTGGGTAAAGTATTCCGTATTTATACGGGAATGCTTTTAGAAGAAGGACACCTCATAATTGATTTTCCTTTTTGGAAATTTAAATAATGAGATGGCTTGATGAGGCGGCAAGGAGCATGGTAGAGAGGCATGGCTATGATTTTATATTCATAAAATCATTTAGGTATAGTATTGTAGTATGGTTGTAAAAAAGAAAAGTGAGCCATTCTTTCTACTATATTTTTCTTACACACAAAAGACTTAGTCATTTTCTCATGTCATGGCTTAGCATCCTTCAACCTCCTCTTCCTTCTTCTTCTTGCTCTCTTGAGCATGAAAATTGAGAGAGAAAGTTAGTGAAATAATTCCTATTACCCATAGCCCATTCCTAGCGGAGCATCGATCGGAGCCTGAATCGGTTTCCCTCTGGTGGATCATCTTCGGCAAAGACGGTCGTCTCTCAAGCGTGTTTCCGGCGTCTACGAGCTTGGAGGGGTCTTCCACAATTAGGTGGACATGCGTCGAAAGTTGTATTTTCTTAACCATTGCATGTTAGTTGCTAGTTTTAGGTGTATGGAACGATTCTAGGTTTTAGTCTCTAGTTGCCCTCTCGATAATTTTTGTTCTCCGCTTCCGCATCGGCCGCGGCCTCGTCGGAGAAGGCACTAGGGACTTACATCGGTATCAGAGCCAACCATACCCTTAAACTAGCTTGCATGACCGAAGAATTCATCGCAAACTTTTTCCGGAAAATTGCAGAATTCAGCCACTGTAATTCAGCCGTATCCCGATGTTTTCATGCTTTTTTTGGATCCCCGGATCTCTCGTTTTGGAACGGGGACTCCGTAGAGGTTCGATGGTGACCTGAAGAACCTCGGGAAGCCAAATTTTCAAATTTATATCGGGTTTAGTCACTGTTTTTCCAAGCTCAAAACTGTTTCTTGATGGCTGAATTCAGCCATGTTTTTTCCATCCAAAATCCGTTATTTTGCGATGTATCTGATCTATGTGAGGTCTTGGTTCGAACCAAGACCCGCAATAGGGATCGGGGTTACCCCGGGGAGTTCCCGAAGGCCTTAGTGTGGGCAAAATGATGGATTTTCGGACGTCAGAGCGCACTTGATTTGCGTCATTTGGAATTTCGAGTGTGAGCTTCACTTGTGATGAATTCTTTGATCATGGTTTTCGTATACGTGTACATGTGTTGTTAAATGTCGTCTAATTACTATATGCTCAATTAGACGGGATTGCAAACTTACTTATGTTACTTGTATCTGTGATATATATATATATATATATATATATATATATATATATATATATATATATATCTTTTATGGTTTAGTCGGATTGTCGTGTCGGATAGCCCTTCATGCGATTGCTAGTACAGTTTTGATTTACACTGTTGTATTCATTTGTTCGGAATGAGGTCCAACTTGTGGCCGCCGTTTCCGTATTATGTATATTCTTATATTGGGGCATGACTAGGATGCGGTCGATATTACCATTGTTTATATTTCATTTCTGTACTAAGATTAACCCAGAAGAAGTGCTCGAGTAGCCAGGTTCTAGAGTGCAGCAGGTGGTCATCTCATGGAGTTGAGACCGGGCCGCCTCGCTCTAGAATTGGAAGGTTACTCGCCGCACTTGTAGGGGTTATAGGATCGACTAGCGGAGGGGTGCACAAGCTGTTAGTGAGATATACCCTAGATGCCATTATTGTATTATATTGGATTGTATATTACATATTGGAAGCTTGGGATATTCACAGTTATAATAACAGTTTTGCTCGAAATGGTAGTATGCTACTTGGTTTGATTGTACCTCAATATGTGCATGTGTTTCTTTTAGCATATCGCTTATACATATTGGTAGAGCCCTTAGGATCTTTACTTGACTACCAGCGTTATGGTAGCAGTCACAGTAGTGGGGGCTGGATAGTCTATAACCACATCCTTATACAGATTCCTAGTTGTAGGATTATTGAGACGGGGTATCGATACTCCAGAGTAGACTAGTGTATATGCTTCTCATCCCAGCAGGGAAGATAGTTTGTCACACAGCCATTAGTACGTCGTACTGGAGATAGTATACAGGTGCTTATTGGGTTATGAGTTACATTGGACATGACTCGTTGGGAACTGTTGGTTGGTATTATACCTATCGTCACGTAGCAGTTCCCAGGTGACATGAGTACAGCTTAATCCATTGACTTAACATCGCTATTTCGTCTCGAGTGTATTCCCACTGTTCTTAGATTACTACCCTACCATGGCTCAAAGGAGTTGTGCAAATATGTAGTAATTGGGTGCAGTCTCGAAGCACTTGGAGGCAGTAGCGGTTAGATAGGATTCGTCTCTCTCGGTATTGGGAGTTGATATCGCGCTTTGTTCGAAAAGCCATTACACAAAGTCCCTGGCGAGGGCAATCGAGATTTTTCTTATAGGCACTCCAGTAGTTTCTCATGGTGTATTGGGCTCTGTCCTGGCACGACTTATTGCGCTATTAGGGGTCTGGCGTTTACCATTCTCCTAGGCACGATATGCGAGTATCTCAGACAAACAAACCGGACTGTACGGAGATTATCACGGATAGGCTCAGTAGGAGTTCGGATGAGTTTGCTCATCGGCCTTCTTATTGACAGATACCTGGATAGCCATTACATGTAGCTAGTACCGCTGACGTGCTTATGGTTAAACCTATTGTCAGCGTACTGTCGAGTCTTTAGAGTCCCACATAGATGGTTTTCCTGCTTCGGGCGAAACGATGTAGAAGCCGTATGGTTTTACAGCAGGGTTCCGATCACATATGTGTACAGGCTACACGGATGATATTCGGACGGATAATACTAGTAGGCTTTGGTTTAAACCGGATCCTACTATTGTATTATTGGATTGTTATTATCTCATTGTATTCGTATTTTTCGGAGTACGAATACGGGTATGTATATACGGTGAGGGCATTCTTGTAATTTTACATGACATGCTTCTAGAAGGGGACACCTCATTACTTGGATTATCTATTTTTGAGAAATAGATTAATGAGGTGGATTTGGAGATATTTGAGGTATAGGTGTGAAACATGGTTAAAACATTTGTTTATTTGTTTGGCTACACTATTCAAGCATGGTGGCTATTTTCAAATGGGAAAATATTTCATGCTTGATAATTGAGTAGCATGAGCCATTCTCCACACTTAGAACCCTAGCTTTGCATTTTGCTTTCTCTCTCCAAGTTTCCTCCAACCTCAAAGACATACTTACCCTCACATGTGTTGTGAAACAAAGGATCTCAAGAGATAATACACTCCATTAGCTACTCTACATCATCTAAGCTACGTAGATTAGCGAACTAAGTACTCTAGTTACTTCCGTTTAGAGGTAGGAGCTTGAAGTACAAACTCTCGGGTGAATCATCTTCGATACAAGGAGGCTGACATTGCAACCTTCATCCATTCTTCTAGGAGCCAAAGAGAGGTGGAAAAGAAGACCCGAAGGACTAGTTCACGGAGGTATAACCATCTATCATAGTAGTTAAACCCCCTAATTAGTTTAGCTAGTTAAGGTTCCGTAAAAATCCTGGAGTTTAGTCGGTATTACGAAGCTCATAAAAACCGTTTTTGAAAATTCTGCCTCCCCGCGTACTCGCGGGGTGCGCGACATCGACTTACAGTGGTATCAGAGCCTACTAAATCTTAACTAGCTAGGTAGCAAGTAGTTAGAAACTCGATCGACGAAACAGTGCACGAAATCACGATCCGGAACATGCTTACTGTCGATTTTCAAAAGTGCTTGTTTCCCCTAATCAGAGCAAAGCTCTGTTCAAATTTTGAAATTTGAAATGAAGCAGTGCAAAGAGTCAAAGACTCTGAGGTAGCGCTCATGTGTAAAGCACGAGAGCGCCAGTGCCAAGTGCGCCAGCGCTAAGAGTCAAAGACTCTAAGGCAACGCTCACGTGCAAAGCACGAGAGCGCTGGCGCGCGCCAGCGCTCAGAGTCAAAGACTCTGAAGTAGCGCTAGAACTAAATGTTCTCCACCGTTGGATCAAAGATCCAATGAAGATGATAAATCATCAAATTACTGTTAGTTATGTATATACCCTAGAGGCCATTGTTGTACATAAGATGTATATTATGATGGATGCTTGGATATATATAGAGAGGACTTTCTTGCTCGTCATGATAGTATGCTATTTGGTTTCACTTTATCTTAACATGTTGACTTGTACTGGTTTACTGTCTTTCTCTCACATGTTGATAAAGCCCTTAGGATTTGTACTCGACTTCTGGGACTATGATGAGATCATACTAGTGGGGCCACGGTAGTCAATGAGTACATCTTATAACTGTTCCTAGTCGAGGGTATATCGAGACAGGGCATCGATACACCAGAGTAGACTAGCGTATACGCATCTTGACCCATATGATGGGCGATGGATGATCCCATATCCATCGATATTTGACATCAGAGATGGTGTATGGGTGCTCAGTGGAGACTGGGTACACTGGACGGACTCGCCGAGAACTCCCAGATGGTGATATACCACATGTCAGATGGCAGTTCTCCGGTGACACTGGTACAGGGTAGTCTGTAGACCCGAGATCGTCATAGAGTCTTGTGTGATTCCCACTGTGCTTTGATTTCCACCTTACCACGTCCAAGAGGGCGTGCAAAACAGTGGCTTTTGGGTACAGTCCCGAATCACATGGAGGCAATGAGCGATAGGAGGGGATTCGTCTCTCCCGGTATAGAGAGTTGATGTTGTTCTGTGTTCGATTGGCTATAACTGGAAGTCCCTGGCCAGGGCTGATATAGAGATTTACTGGTAAGTGTTACCAGTAGTTTCTCGACCCGTTATGAGCCACACATCGATACGACTTATTGGTTACTGGGGTCTGACGTATACCACCCCTAGACTTGATATGCGACATATCAGACGAAGAGACCGGACTGTACAGGAGTGTTACTGATTGGATTCATAGGAGAACGTACATGCTAGCTTGTTGATCTTCTGATCGCTCAATACCTGGGTGGCTGTTACGTTTAGCTGACCGCTTGCAGCTTGTGGGTGTTTGATATGATCATCACCTGCTACCGGCGTATTGACGATTCTTTAGAGTCCTACACAGAGGTTTCTTGGCTCAGGCAAAACGGAGTAGAGGCACATATGTGATATGCGCAGGACTGAGGATAATGCGATATGAGATACCATATTATATTCTCGCGATATTTAGATATGAACCGGGTCATCGGATCAAGTGTTGATTCGATGAATCGGTACATGATATATTAGTCGGTTATATTTGATATAGCCGGATTGTCGGATCAAGTGTTGATTCGATGATTTAATGTATAATAATATATATGATATATTGTATTACATTATCTAATATTGGCTCGCTTTATTATTTCATTTTCTCACCGGATAATACATTGATATATATGCGATATATGTTAATTGTATTATTTTCTTTTGTTGCAAATATATAATATATATGTGATATATATTATTGTGACATGATATGATTAATAATGGAACATGTTTAGTGGAGATTAAACAAGGTTAGGGCTTGATTAGGGTTAGCTCCTTCTTGCACCATCTAGAAGCTTTCTTTTTGTCAAGTGTAAGATATTATGGTTGATATTATCTTATGACTCATTCTTTAACCTAACCAAACCCTAGCCCTAGTTTATTCTCTACAAAGATTATCCTTGTCATCCTTGACCATGGTTCCATGATCAATCATATATTCATTTCTATTATTCATCACAAAAGGATTAACTCTTTTTTCCATCATCTTCTTCTCTCTTTAGCTTTGAGAAAGCTTACTAGTTATTCATTTTATGATGATTTCTTGTGAGAAAATGATATAAAAAGATAGCATAAATACTACTCCTTCATCCTCATCTAATCTAGCCCATTAGATTAGGGTGTTCATCTCATTAGAGTGAGAGAGCTTGAGTTATAGCAACTTCGACGTAGATCATCGGAGAAACGGAACACTACAAGCTAGCATGGATCGTTCGAGTCGTGGAGCCTCTCTTGAGTCCGGGAGATCGTGGATCGCGGCGAAGGGACTTCTACTCGGAGCTTATGAAGCGAAGGAGCGGACTACAAAGGTTGTAATCCCTCACACTTATTAGTAAAGATGTTTACTTGCATGTTAAACCCTAATAATCTAGCAAAGATCCCGGCTTTGGGTTGTTCGGCACGTCTAAAATTTTATTCGGGCATGTTTGATGCCTTATGAACCCTCACAAGAGTGCCTAGGAACCCTACAATTACCAGAATAAAATTCTGTTAAGGAAATACTCCTCAGAATCTTTCCAAACAAGAAAGATTGTGCTCTGTAAATCAGAGTACCGTTAGATCAAAGATCCAATGGTGATTAAAAATCACCAAGATACAGAATAAATTCTATATAGGAAAATATTTTCCCAATCTTGTTAAAAACAAGAAGATTGTCTTCTGTAAAACAGAAGCTCTAGGATCAAAGATCCAATGGTGGGGAAACATCCCCAAATCAATCAGAGAAAAATTTTCTTAACTGATTCAATAAATCAGCCTCCCCTATTTAAAGAACCCAAGACTTCAAGTCTTGTAGAGAGGAACCCCCCTCCCCCCCCACAAACTTTAAGAAATTTGAAAGAGAAAAGTAAGCTCTAGGAAGAAGAAATTTCCTTCGAGGTAAATAAAAAGAAGAGAGAGGTCATAACATCTCCTGGATTTTTGAGAGTTTAACTCTCACATCATAAGAACTCAGTTCTTTATATAGATCACAGATCCATAAGACAAGGTTTTTTCATAAAAAAGAAAGAGATTATAGCATCTCACTAAAAGGAGAAGAACTTAGTTCTTAGATCTATGAGACAATGTCTCTTATGAACGAGAATTTAATTCTCAGAGCACAAAGTTAATCAGAAGTAACAAAGAAGAGCCTTAGCGCTCCAAATTAAGAAGGAGCGCTTCAATGCTCCAAGTTTGGCGCTCAGCGCCCAACGTTCCAAGCGCTATTTTATAAGAAGCTCTTTAGCGCTCCAGCGCTCCAAATTTGGCGCTCAGCACCAAGCGCACCACGTGCTCCCCACGTGTGCCATATTTCATAAGAAGCGCTTCAGTGCTTCAAGTCTAGCGCTCAGCGCCAAGCACACCATATGCTCCTCACATGTGCGCTATTTCAAAAGAAGTGCCTTAGCGCTCTAAGTCTGGCGCTCAGCGCCAAGCGCGCCACGTGCTCCTCACATGAGCGCTATCTCAGAAGAAACGCTTTTAGCGCTCCAGCGCTCCAAGTCTGGCGCTCATCGCCAAGCGCTCTGTACATAAAGCGCTCTGTACATAAAGGCTGTACATAAAGTGCTCTGCGCTACAAAGAGTGTTTAACACTCAATAAAAGACAAAAAGAAAGGAGTGTCAGAACCCAAATTAATGCTCAGTATTATTGAACAAGAAAGGACTGAGCCCAAACAAATGTTCAACACCCAAACAAGTGTACACCACTTTAATCAAAACTGAGTGGGCTGACCCCAAGTTGGCCATAAGTTCCTAACTCAGACCAACTGAGCCCATGTGCTCATAATTGGTCTTAGTCCCAAGTCTGACTATAGATCTCCTAACCAACTTTGGTTCAAGGGTACATCTCTTCATTCCTCTGATATGTGTTGTTGTAATTCTTCAACGTCTTCAGAGAGGTGACGGGTCCCGACAACCAGACATTCCCTGGACTATGATGTCCTTAAACTTATAGACCGCAACGTCCCTAAACCAAACTCTATAGACTATGACGTCTTTAAACTATGGACTATGATATCCTTAAATTCTATGGACTACGATGTCCTTAAACTTATGGACTGCAACGTCCTTAAACTAAGACGATAGAGTCCAAATACTCTTTCGTCGGATCTAAATGATCCCAAAATCACGTTGAGTAGATCTTAGTCTAGAATTAGACTAACGTATCCTCAACAAACGTTTGAGTTGACCATAGTCTAAAAAAAGACTAACGGTCTTTAACCCAACGCAAACCCAAATCTAAGAAAATACGGATTTGGACTAATCTACCCCTACGGGCGACAGCATTAATTAGTCTCTGTATACAATCCACGGGCAACCAAAAATAAAACAAACACATACAGCACGAAATGACCATCTGGAGAAGGAGAAAATAGTTACCGCGATGCGGTAGTGTAATTAACTGCAGGGACTTGCGCCTGCAGGGAAGAGCGTCTCCACAATAAAAAAAACCCCTTGTAAACGAGGGGGAATCTGATGAAGTCTGCTACAACGGCCACATTCGTCTAAACCTCCGATACATGGTGCCATAAATCAGCTTGGCATCTTCGGAGAGGTGGATGAATAAAACCAAATAGCATCTGCCCCCACCCCCAAAATTCAGGCCAGACGTCCTAACATCCCGGTCGCGTCTTTCGGCGGAGAACAGATTCTGGCACGCCCGGTGGGACCTTTTCCTCTTTCCACTCCACACTTCGTGTGTTGTGTTTCGCGAACAAATCGCGGTTTGCTATGGTTGCCCATGGATTCGAGGTACTCAGATTTGGTGTCTTGTTTCGTGTAGAAGAGAATATGGCGTCAATGGCTTCCAACTGCACTAATTGCAACAGCAACCCCCACTCCGTCCTCGCCGGAGGAGTGACTTATGGGCCCTAAGCGGCCTCCATATTCGCCATGCCAGTGGAACAGGTGACTCAGGACACCACTTTGGTTGTTCTTCGGGACTATGCTCCCACCAGTGAGCTTCAACGCCCTAGTGCCTATAAGTGCACGGCGGTGCCCCGGCCTCCATCCCGAGGCCAAATGCGGAAGCGATGGTTAACTTTAGTTTTTCTTGAACCGGCATCACCGCGCACTAAAACCCGGATCGTACCATTAACTAGTCCTAGCTAACTACAAGATGGGGAAGAGAGATATACCGAGCGATCCGTGTCCTCCGGTCTTCCCGCCGTCGTCCCGATCTCCCGCGGAATGTCCAGTCTCCACCTCCTCGCCGGAAGGGCACCACGTCGCCGGCTTCTTTTACGGGCTCCTACCTCTATACCGAGGCAACTCGGACACGAAGTTGGCGAGCCGACGTGTCCAAGGTTTGCTGTAGAATGGTGTAGAACCATGTATCATTTGGGGTTATGGAGTTTGCCATTTGGTGGAGGAATGAACTATACTTTAGAGGTGGAACTATGGGATTTTATGAAGCTAAAAGACCAAAAATTCCCCCATGAAATATTGGGACAGCCCCTACCATACGATGGCCGGCCATGGTGAATGGGGAGAGTGAGAATGAGAGAGGGAGAGAGTGAAAAAGGATAGCCACAAGAATAATCAAGTGAAAGGAAAAATGGTTATCATATTCAACCATCACCAAAAGCATGATGACTCCAAAGTCAAGCAATGATCACTAACAAAACCACACTCCACCAACTAATCAACAACCATGATTGCTACAAAAAGTCAAGCAATCATGAACCATGGAAGGTCAAAGGATGGGGCTCCATCATGAAACCATCATGACACAAAAGTATGCAAAGAACACCCTCCATATTGCTTATTTGCACAAATGCAAATAAGCCCTCCTCCACCAATTTTCGGCCAATGAAGGATACAAAGAAATATGGCCGAAACGAAAAGCAAACTGGCAACTCCAGAAAACTGGTCCCGTAATAAATTACAGGAAAACCCCGATACTGTGTATACACACCCGCATCTGTATTCCGACCGAAATACAAATGCAATGAGACAAAATCTACACTGTACTATACTAGGATCCGGCTTAAACCAAAGCCGGCTAGTATTATCCGTTCGATCCTGATCCGTGCAATACCGCACGTATCTGATCGAACCCTGCCATATCTTCATACGGCCTCTACAGCGTTTCACCCGAAAACTTGAGCAACTGAATGTGGGGGACTCTAAAGACTCGTCAACACATTGGTTGTGGATTTAACCACTAGCACGTCAGAGGTATAAGCAAATACGTAACGGGCTACCAAGTATTGACCAAAAGGGACGTCGATGAGCAAACTCATCCTGACACCCTACTGAGCCTGTCAGTGACAATATCCGTACAGTCCGGTCCGTTCGTCTATGAGCATCGCATGGCGGGCCTAGGGGGTTGGTAAAAGTCAGACCCCCAAAAGCGGTACAAGTCGTGTCGGAGTGTAGCCCAGAACACTCTGAGATACTACTGGAATACCTACCAGTAAATCTCCTGCCTCGGCCGAGGGCTTTGTGTAATGGCTCTCCTAGACACAGCGTGACCTCACCCCCAATACCGGGAGAGACGAACCCCCGAAGATCCGCTCACTGCCTCCATGTGGCTCGGGACTGTACCCAACTAAAACCTGTTTGCACGTCTCCTTTGAGCGTGGTAGGGTAGTAATCAAAGTACAGTAGGAACTCACACGAGACAAATGACGATCCTCGGGTCGATGAACTAACCTGTACACATGTCACCAGGGAACTGCTATCTGACGTCAGGTATAAGACCAACTAGCATGTTCCCGGCGAGTCCTGTCCGGTGTACTCATAACCCAATGAGCAGCTGTATACATCTTAGGTGAACCAACTGACACCAGTGGCTTGTGAGACCGGCCACCGCCCCTCGTCGGGGTCTCGACTGTATACACTAGTCTACTCTGGAGTATCGATGCCCTGTCTCGAAACTCCTACGACTAGGGACCTTTTAAGGATGTGCTTATAGACCCCAGCTCCCACTTATATGATCGCCCTCATACTGCTGGTGGTCAAGCAAGAATCCTAGGGGCTCTATCAACGTGTAATAGCGACATGTTAGGTCACCTAAAGCAGTACACGATGATAAAGATAAACCAGATAGCATACTATCATCTTGAGTAAGACTGTCCTACCGGGATAGGTCCTCCCTCAATCATTGCAATCACGTGCCTGTGATCCAATAATTGACTCTGAGGGCACTATCTCCAACAATCTCCCACTTGCACTCAAGGCTAATTATTGCGATGTCGCATACTCACAGCCCGTGTGATACCGAACACCCAACTCCTCTACTTGTCAGTCTCACAAAGCTCGTTTGCGAAACTATTACGTTCGAGGAATAGCCTCAGTGAGTGGATCCGCTTTGATGTTTCTTTCTATGTCTCTCTATATCTCAAGTCCGCGGAGAAAGCCATCTCCCGAAATGAGCAATACCTGTCTTAGAATGTGCTTGGATGTCTGATGGGACCTAGCTCATTAATGAACTCCAAATCCAAACTTCTTAGACTGTATCGTCAACTGAACTCAATCAGTATCCTGCGCCATGCCTCCCTCAGTATTGCCTTGGACCACCTGTCCAAAATACTGCCCCTCGTTAGAAAGAAAAACTATAACTCTGACAACCTCCTTGTCGTCCAGGTCACCTTGGAAGCCTGGAATGATAACTGTCTCCCGCATGAGGCTGTCGTTATCATATCCCTAGAACATCCACTTATGTTCTAAAACTGCTTCCGACTGTTTCTCCAGGATTGGATCAATGTCAACTTATTGCATCTAGTAGAAGAACAACATCTGGTGTGGTACTTGACATCTCATGATTGACTCAATTGCCTAAGTAAGTGATCTGCCAATCATGTACATCCCTCTCCCCTTTAGTCTGTAAGACACCTTTAGAGAGGGTGACTCCATAATTTGCAGGTACATTACTGTGCCAGGAGTCGTCCATTCTAAATACTCATAGAATGCTGTCTAAGTACCCTTAATTGGGAAACCACCCAAATCTAGATCTAAAACCATAGATCTAATAACCAGTATGTCTGATATAATGTCCAAGTCCCATATGGAGAAACTACTATGTGACGACCAAAGTATAACCGATCGTAGTATAGGAATATCACTTCCTACTCTGTGTATGTCATCCAAATACCATGACATCACACCCTACTACCTTCTCAACAGATCCATCCCCTATTCTGATGAAGTCAAACCTATGACTGTCACATCAGAAATTGATGATCTATCTCCGCTATATCTGCTTTAGTCTATAAATAGACATAAGCCACATGTCCACCAATGCTTCCGCTGCTCCCACTGACTACGACAACCCTCTGGTAGAGTCATATACACGTACACTTCTAAAGCAAGTTTAGAACGACGCTATACTCATCCTCCTGCCGGGTCTCACAGTCTGGAACAACAGCAATGGCTAGTGTGGGTAAACAAGAACCTCCCCGTCACCGTCCTTGAGGCTATCGGAGTACCTCTCGGGTGCCTGAGGTTACCCACCAAATCTGCGGAGTGGCCAATGGAATGTCAAACCAGATTGAATCTTTAGGTTCCGATCAAATCTTCAGTAATCGTTTGTGGTTTTGGAATCACTTCCAGTTCTACCATACTCCCACTACTGTTTTCTGAAAAAATCCATTTTTAATAAAACTGTGGCGAGTCAAGAACAATATCACTATTGATCTTCCAGATGGTAGAAAGTCAACCCGCGTCATAGCCTGGGTCAACCCACAAACAACCATTACAGAAACGTGCCTTGAGTTATCCAGAGTCTGGTTTTAAGCATAGGCCGGACAACTCCCCGTACCTTAACATCGTTAAGATATGAACTGTTCTATATCCAATATAGAACCAGAGGCACCGATTTAATTGAACCAGATTCAAATCATGCAGCTGTCTCCAGTGCATGTCAACTAAATGGAAGAAGGCCGATCAGCGTTACTCAACTTAGGAATGCTTCCAATCATGAGTAACCTGAAAGAGAAGCAAGATCTCTTAATCATTACTATCAACTGAATACCATACACAAGTATCTACATCTTCGATCAACTTGAAGAATCCCGATACTTGCTACACCTGGTTCTCTACTCTATTCAAATACCTATAACTTCTCAAAATTCGGACCCAGTGTTTCCACGAAACACCTGTCTAAAAACTAGAGAAGTCATAAGTAAACCGAATATAGTACGAGGACCAACCCCTCTGTCCTGATGGACCCTGGACAACATACAATACTCTGTATAAGTCCCTTGAGTCTGATAACTCATCCACTGTGTGTCGTAGGTTGAAAACTTTACTTATGGTTAAGAAGAATTACACCGTTGTTTAATGCTCCTTACCCAACCATCCACTGATATAGGTAAATGTCATAGACATAATTTCAAAAAGGTATATCTCGCTCTATGAAAATAGACGTACAGATATATCGATTTGAAATTGGTGCATAACAGCGGATATTCAAAACCAAATATTCGCCGACCGGCAAACAGCCCAGGTGATTTCCTCAAATATCACCGATTATAACGAATCCCGATATAATGAGGATGATCACCCAATTCCCAATAACTTACTCCCACTCATCATCTGTAAAACCATACAGATGTGAGAATCATACCTGGTAAATACATACCCTAGAGTAAGGACTAATTGGGAAATCAGTTTTCTTTTAACAGTACACAGTGAAACTGAAATATTGAAATGTTTCAATGGGGTATCCCGGTATTCCTAGTAATGCCTCTTCCAGATTCACGACTGTAACCGTATAATTCTTTGCCACCTCTCCAAATCCCTTTTTATGTCTTTAGTCATTACTTTCTGCACACCCCTTTAGGCCAAATGGTTTTCTTCCTTCCCTACCGTTCGGCACCAGCCTATGGTTTGGAAGAAGACTATCCAATAAGCGTAATGGGTGTACTGTCCTAATCCTAGGAGCACTCGCAATGCGAGAGAAGGTGAAGATAAAAGACACCTGAATAAATCTTATTCCTATTTCTCCTGAACCAGAATCCATCCCCGAACTGGAACAAGTTCCTTTCGAGTTCGTATATAACCATACGATGGATTATCCAATAAACTGTGGATCTTCGTAGTGATACGGAGTGTCCTGGAGAAATACAAAGGTGATTTGGGAGTGGTAATGAAATACCTGGTTTGGTCATGAATATCAGTTGCAATTTACTTTGCCCTCTTACTAATTCCTTTTTATGTCTTTAGTCATTACTTTCTGCACACCTCTTTAGGCCAAATGGTTTTCTTCCTTCCCTACCGTTCGGTACCAGCCTAAGGTTTGGAAGAAGACTATCCAATTTGTGTAATAGGTGTACTATCTCCTAAACCAAGGAGTACTCTCAACTTGAGAGAAGGTAAAAGGAAAAGACAACTGAATAGTCCTATTCGTTTTCTCCAGAACCGGAAACCATCCTCGAATAAATTCCTTCGAGTTCGTATATAACCATACGATGGTTTTGTCCAATGGAAGTGGACGTTCGTAGTAATACGGGGTGTCCTGGAGAAAAGGGTAAAAGTAAGAGTGGCAATGAGGTTTGCAACTCTGACAATTCAAAAGCCAGTGTTTAAGAAGGTTCGGTTAATTTTGGTTACTGAGTCATAGTCTTAGGGTCGGGTCAATGGTCGCTGCCGAAGAGAGAGAGAAAAGAAACACTCAGCGTGCACTCTAACCTAGATCAGAGTGGTTACCAATTTATCTAATCTGGAAACCTCCCACTGTCACCTCAAATTCTCCTCCAAACCTGAAAGAAGAATTAGTCGGGGTCACCCGAGGAGTAAACTAACTCATCAGTGGGAATCGGGATCCAACTATCACCGCATGATAACGTGACAGAATCCGCTCACGTCATCACACTCCAGAAGGTATGCGCATATCTGGCAAGTTTCAGTTCTTTTGAAACTCTCGATGTGATTTCTGCCCCATGCTCTTATGACCTTGGCGTGAGGTCAAAATATCATAAGTCACATGTCAAGTTCTACCCATCATTGTCCAGGTTAATTTGAACCCACCCGTACATACCCTTGACGTAGGCCAAAATAGTAGTACGACTGTCCCAAACCAACGCATCTATCTATGCAACAGATAAATATCCGGCAGCTACCAAACACTATGCCTTGGCGTGAGGTCAAAATACATAGCTTGAATACTACCGAATATTTAACTGAAATGATGGAGGGCTACGAATGGTTTCTGGCGAAAACCTTTAACGTAATGAACTTGATATCATTGAAGGAACCGGATAGCTTTTAAAAATATAGTGACGAAAACCTTCGCTAAAGAGGTCACTCCCGGTGAAGGGATCTCGGCTCTTTCCCCGTAGAATGAGGTGCAGGATATTCCAACTGAATACCACGATGCAAAGCAAAAGTAATCGGCTATAGTGAAGTTATTGCCCTGACGCAAACTTCTGTCCAAGGGGTCACTCCCGGTGAAGGGATCTCGGCCCTTGCCTCGTCGACTGAGGAGCAGGATATTCCAACTGAATACCACGATGCAAAACAAAAGTGAACGTCCTTGCAATAACAGCTTTTTGAAAAGTGTTCCAACAACATCAGATTAGGTTTGTTTTTAACTTGCATTGATCCGAATCAACGCAGTCCCATCAATTGATCACACCACAAAGAACGAAAATAATATGACGTACGTATATGCCATCCGCATTCGCCACTGGGTCCCGTCATTACCCGTTAGGTTAGCTAACTAACGACAGAGCGGGGACTGGACTAGCGCGGATGCAAAACATATACAATATCTACTAGTATATATACCAATATATTATATTTCGCTCAAGGCGTGATAAAATGCAACATCACAGAAATGTACAACATCACAGAACAATACAGATATCTGGGATCCCCGGGTTTCATAGAGCCACTACTGAAACCCGACGTTCCCCTGGTCGTGTGGATAGCCTGTGCAATGAAATCCTAGACCCCTACGGGCGCGGCAAGTTACCAGCCAAAACTTAAAGCGAGGCAGCCCCCTTTAGCAACGTGAATGGACCACCCAGCACTTCACGGAATCCGGTAACTTGGGTACCCCTCCTGGGTCAACCTGTACCCCTTACGAGTGCGGCGAATAGCCCGCCAATTCTAGAGTGAAGCCCCCTTCGTCTCAATACCATGAGATGCGAGCTTGTTGCCCTCTAGAACCCGGCTATCCGTGCACCCCTCCGCAGGGCAATCCTAGTACAGAAAGTAAAATATACATACAACGGGTACATCGACCGCAACCTGGTCGTGCCCCAAAAGAATAATACAAACAGGCAGTGACGGCAGTCCACATGTCGGACGCTCGCCCCGCAATATCAAATGTACATAATACAACCAAAAAACTATACTAGCATTGCATCCAGGCTATCCCCCACGACCGATCCTCAACATCACAGCAATACACAGAACATCAACGTGAAAGTCACGTTCGCAAATCCGTCTAACCGGGCTATAGCAGCTAGACAGGATTTACCGATCAAGTGACATTCACGGTCGCAGATATAATGTAAATACTGTGAACTAATGTGTTTAAAATATCCGATCGATCAAATTTTACCAAGTGGGCCCCAAGCATTACTGTAGCAACTAAAGAAATTCCGGGCCCAAAAAGAATGTTCCAAAAACCCTATTTTCAAGTCAGGAGGCCTCTGTAAAAAATTGGTGCACTGATCACTCAAAACAGCAGCGGAACCGCGGCCCAAGCACGGGTTTGGCCGCGGTTCCGCGGTCGAATAATAAGATCTGGCCACCAAATTTTTACAGTAGGCTTATAATTCCATGCACAGTATTCTGAGACTACCTGAAAAAATTTTCGAGACAAAAAAATTTCGACAGAAAACTGTTGTTTTGAAAAACACGGTTTTGGAACATTTGTTCGATCGGAAGTGTAAAACACATTAGACAAAGCTAGACTAGGTTAATGGCGAGGCTCTGATACCACTGTAAGTGCACGGCGGCGCCCGGCCTCCATCCCGAGGCCAAATGCGGAAGCGATGGTTAACTTTAGTTTTTCTTGAACCGGCACCACCGCGCACTAAAACCCGGATCGTACCATTAACTAGTCCTAGCTAACTACAAGATGGGGAAGAGAGATATACCGAGCGATCCGTGTCCTCCGGTCTTCTCGCCGTCGTCCCGATCTCCCGCGGAATGTCCAGTCTCCACCTCCTCTCCGGAAAGGCACCACGTCGCCGTCTTCTTTTACGGGCTCCCACCTCTATACCGAGGCAACTCGGGCACGAAGTTGGCGAGCCGACGTGCTCAAGGTTTGCTGTAGAATGGTGTAGAACCATGTCTCATTTGGGGTTATGGAGTTTGCCATTTGGTGGAGGAATAAACTATACTTTGGAGGTGGAACTATGGGATTTTGTGAAGCTAAAAGACCAAAAATTCCCCCATGAAATATTGGGACAGCCCCTACCATACGATGGCCGGCCATGGTGAATGGGGAGAGTGAGAATGAGAGAGGGAGAGAGTGAAAAAGGATAGCCACAAGAATAATCAAGTGAAAGGAAAAATGGTTATCATATTCAACCATCACCAAAAGTATGATGACTCCAAAGTCAAGCAATGATCACTAACAAAACCACACTCCACCAACTAATCAACAACCATGATTGCTACAAAAAGTCAAGCAATCATGAACCATGGAAGGTCAAAGGATGGGGCTCCATCATGAAACCATCATGACACAAAAGTATGCAAAGAACACCCTCCATATTGCTTATTTGCACAAATGCAAATAAGCCCTCCTCCACCAATCTTCGGCCAATGAAGGATACAAAGAAATATGGCCGAAACGAAAAGCAAACTGGAAACTCCAGAAAACTGGTCCCGTAATAAATTACAGGAAAACCCCGATACTGTGTATACACACCCGCATCTCTATTCCGACCGAAATACAAATGCAATGAGACAAAATCTACACTGTACTATACTAGGATCCGGCTTAAACCAAAGCCGGCCAGTATTATCCGTTCGATCCTGATCCGTGCAATACCGCACGTATCTGATCGAACCCTGCCATATCTCCATACGGCCTCTACAGCGTTTCGCCCAAAAACTTGAGCAACTGAATGTTGGGGACTCTAAAGACTCGTCAACACCTTGGTTGTGGATTTAACCACTAGCACGTCAGAGGTATAAGCCAATACGTAACGGGCTACCAGGTATTGACCAAAAGGGACATCGATGAGCGAACTCATCCTGACACCCTACTGAGCCTGTCAGTGACAATATCCGTACAGTCCGGTCCGTTCGTTTATGAGCATCGCATGGCGGGCCTAGGGGGTTGGTAAAAGTCAGACCCCCAAAAGCGGTACAAGTCGTGTCGGAGTGTAGCCCAGAACACTCTGAGATACTACTGGAATACCTACCAGTAAATCTCCTGCCTCGGCCGAGGGCTTTGTGTAATGGCTCTCCTAGACACAGCGCGACCTCACCCCTAATACCGGGAGAGACGAACCCCCGAAGATCCGCTCACTGCCTCCATATGGCTCGGGACTGTACCCAACTAAAACCTGTTTGCACGTCTCCTTTGAGCGTGGTAGGGTAGTAATCAAAGTACAGTGGGAACTCACACGAGACAAATGACGATCCTCAGGTCGATGAACTAACCTGTACACATGTCACCAGGGAACTGCTATCTGACGTCAGGTATAAGACCAACTAGCATGTTCCCGGCGAGTCCTGTCCGGTGTACTCATAACCCAATGAGCACCTGTATACATCTTAGGTGAACCAATTGACACCAGTGGCTTGTGAGACCGGCCACCGCCCCTCGTCGGGGTCTCGACTGTATACACTAGTCTACTCTGGAGTATCGATGCCCTGTCTCGAAACTCCTACGACTAGGGACCTTTTAAGGATGTGCTTATAGACCCCAGCTCCCACTTATATGATCGCCCTCATACTGCTGGTGGTCAAGCAAGAATCCTAGGGGCTCTATCAACGTGTAATAGCGACATGTCAGGTCACCTAAAGCAGTACACGATGATAAAGATAAACCAGATAGCATACTATCATCTTGAGTAAGACTGTCCTACCGGGATAGGTCCTCCCTCAATCATTGCAATCACGTGCCTGTGATCCAATAATTGACTCTGAGGGCACTATCTCCAACAGTGCCATCGCAAGAAACTCCGAAGAAGTCGGTCTTTGATCGGCTTGCATCTACCACGGCCCCTCTCAACGGGTCGTCCAAATCCAACGCCTCGGCCTTTAATAGACTGGGCCAAAGATCCAATGGGCCCATGAAGAAGCCCGCAATACCTGAAGGGGTTATCCCAAAACGGATAACCATCCCTGATCTAGTAAATGAAGTCATCAGAGAGACTTCTGCTAATTCTCCTTTCAGCTTTGGAGGAGAATTTGAGGATACAGTGGGAGACATCCTGATTAGATAAATTGATTAACCATTCTGATCTAGGTTAGAGTGCACGAGTGTTTCTTTTATCTGTCTCTTTGGCAGCGACCATGTCCCGACCCTAGACTATGACTCAGTGACCAAGTTAACCGAACTTTCTTAAAACACTGGTTTTTGGATTGTCTGAGTTGCATACATCATTGCCACTCCTTCTTTTACCCTTTGCTTTTCTCCGGAACACTCCGCATCACTACGAACATCCACTTCCATTGGATAAATCCATCGTATAGTTACATACGAACTCGAAAGAACTTTTTCCAGATTCGAGGATGGATTCTGGTTCTGGAGAGATTGATTAAGACTATTCAATTGTCTTTGCCTTTTACCTTCTCTCAGATTGTGAGGGCTCCTAGGATTAGGAGAGGGCACACCTATTACGCTTATTGGATAGTCTTCTTCCAAACCATAGGCAGGTGCCGAAAGGTAGGGAACGAAGAAAACCAATTAGCCTAAATGTGGTGTACATGAGGTAATAAGTAAAGACAAATAATGGGATTAGAAAGAGTGCAAAGTAAAATGCGACTGCTATCTTTCACGACCAAACCGCATATATACGGTTATAGTCATGAATTGGATAGTGGAAGAGGCATTGCTAGGAATACCCGGATACCCCTACGAAACATTTTAATGTTTCAGTTTCACTATGCGTTGTTAATTGAAAACTGATTTCCTAATTAGACCCTTACTCCAAGGTATGTATTTACTAGGTATGATTCTCACATTTGTATGGTTTTACAGATGATGAGTGGGAGTAAGTTATTGGGAATTAGGTGATCATCCTCATTATATCGGGATTCGTTGTAATTGGTGATATTTGAGGAAATCACCTAGGGTTGTTTGCCTGACGGCAAATATTTGGTTTTGAATATCCGTTGTTATACACCAATTTCAAACTGATATATCTATACGTTTATTTTATAAAGTGAGATATAACCTTTTGAAATTATGTCCATGACATTTACCTATATCAGTTGATGGTTAGGTAAGGAGCATTAAACAGTGGTGTAATTCTTCTTAACTATAAGTACAGTTTTCAATCTACGACGCACAGGGTTTGAGTTATTAAACTCAGGGGACTTATACAAAGTATTGTATGTTGTCCAGTGTCCATCGGGGTTCTTCAAGGTAATCGAAGATGTAGATACTTGTGTTTGGTATTCAGTTGATAGTAATAGTTTTGAGAAACTTGTTTCTCTTTCAGGTTACTCATGTTTGGATGCACTCTTAAGTTGAGTAATGATGATCGGCCTCTCTCCATTTAGTTGACATGCACTGGAGACAACTGTATGATTTGAATCTGGTTCCAATTAAATCAGTGTCTCTGTTTCTATATTGTATATAGAATGGCTCATATCTTAACGATGTTAAGGTATATGGAGCTGTCTGGCTTATGCTTAAAACCAGACTCTGGATAACTCAAGGCACGTTTCAGTAATGGCAGTTTGTGGGTTAACCCGGGCTTCGACGAGGATTAACTTTCTACCATCTGGAAGATCAATAGTGATATTGTTCTTGACTCGCCACAGTTTTAGTAAAATGGACTTTTTCAGAAAACGGTAGTGGGAGTATGGTAGAACTAGAAGTGATTCCAGAACCGCAAACGATTACTGAAAATTTAATAGGACCAAAAGATTCAATCAGGTTTGACATTCCATTAGCCACTCCGCAGATATGGTGGGTAACCTCAGGCGCCCGAGAGGTACTTCGGTATTCTCAAAGACGGTGACAGGAAGGTTCTTGTTTACCCAGACTTGACACTACTATTGTTCCAGACTATGAGACCCGGCAGGAGGATGAGTATAGCGTTGTTCTAAACTAGCTTTAGAAGTGCACGTATATATGACTCTGCCAGAGAGTTGTTATAGTCAGTGGGAGCAGCGGAAGCATAGTGGACAAGCAGCTTGTGTCTATTTATAGACTAAAGTAGATATAGCGGAAATAGATCATCTATTTTTAATGTGAAAGTCATAGGTTTTGACTTCATCAGAATAGGAGATGGATCTATTAAGAAAGTTGTAGGGTGTGATGTCCTGATAATTGGATGACATGCACTTTATAGGAAGTAAAATTCCTATCCTACAATCGGTTATATTGTGGCCGTCACACAGTGGTTTCTCCACATAGAATATGGATATTATATCAGGCATTCTGGTCACTAGATCTATGGTTTTAGATCTAGATTTGGGAAGTGTCCCAATCTGGGTACTTGGACAGCATTCTAAAGATATTTTAGAATGGACGACTCCTGGCATGGTAGTGTACCTGCAGGTGATGGAGTCACCCTCTCTAAAGGTGTCTTACAGACTAAAGGGGAGAGGGATGTGCATGATTGACATATCACTTGCTTAGGCAATTGAGTCAATCATGAGATGTCAAGTAGCATACCGGATGTTGTTTTTGAACTAGCTGCAATAAGATAATATTAATCCAATCCTGGAGAAACGTTCGGAAGCAGTTTTAGAACATAAGTTGGATGTTCTAGGGATATGATAACGGCAGGCTCCTTCGGGAGACAGTTATCATTCCAGGCTTCTAAGGTGACCTGGATGACAGAGTGACTGTCAGAGTTATAGTTTTCCCTCTGACGAGGGGCAGTAGTTTGGACAGATGGTCCAAGCGGATACTGAGGGAGGCATGACGCAGGATACTGATTAAATTCAGTTGACGATACAGTCTAAGAAATTTGCTGGATTTGGAGTTCATTTATGAAATGGGTCCTATCAGATATCCAGAAATATTCTAAGACATGTATTGCTCATTTTGGGAGATGGCTTTCTCCGCGGACTTGAGATAAAGAGAGACATAGAAAGAAACATCAGAGCAGATCCACTCGCTGAGGCTATTTCTCGAAAGCAATAGTTTTACAAACGAGCTTTGTAAAGCTGATTAGTAGAGAAGTTGGGTGTTCGGTATCACACGGGCTGTGAGTATGCGACACTGCAATAATTAGCCTTAAGTGCAAGTGGGAGATTGTTGGATATAGTGCCCTCAAAGTCAATTATTGGATCGCAAGCACGTGATTTCAAAGATTGAGGGAGAACCTATATCGGTAGGACAGTATTACTCGAGATGATAGTATGCTATCTGGTTTGTCTTTATCATCGTGTACAAGCTTTAGGTGACATTACAGATCACTATTACATGTTGATAGAGCCCATAGGATTCTTGCTTGACTACCAGCAGTATGATGGCGATCATATATGTCACGCCCCGCTTCCCAGAGTACGCTAGATTGGGCACGTGACATAGCCAACCATGCTACCTGTGGGTAGGAAGTATCCATCCACAGTCACATTACGGCTGTAGAGATATCAAGAACAAGATAAAATTATCTAAAACATGTCCATAATCCAGAATAACAGGAGTCAATAATAAATAAATGCGGAAGCAAATGATCCAATACAAATAACTGAAAAGTGTGTCCCATAATGCGGGCTCACATCAGGAAATAAATGCAGGAAATAAAACTAACTACTATTGAACTCACAGCTCAGCCTGCTGGCTGAAGTACTCCTGCTCGGACTGCAACAGCGGTACGGAATCTGGGCCATGCAAAACCCAGATGTCAGAGCGTCATGCCATCAAGTAATATAATATGAACAGTGTAGCAGGCAATGTAATATAAACATGAATACAACAAGAATAACAATAATATGAATCATACCAGTACAGGGTAGCGTGCAGTGGGTAAACTAAACTGTTCTATCAGGTTTTCTATTCTAAAGTCTTTGAAATCAATTGATGAATTATCGATGTAACTCAATAGTATCCCGTGCATGCCCGGGACCACGGTCAAGACCCTCGGGGCTGAATCCGAGACGTGCCGCTAGGCAGTAACAGGTAGCAGGATGGGCGAGTGATGTCAGCATCATCACTCCGGGGCTGGCCTAGCCCGTAAGACTGATCAGAACAGGTATCGAACTGTTGAGTTACAAGTCAGGTTTCACCTTTGATTTCCCCATACCCCCAAATTATATATGTCAAGTCAGGTATTCAGTAGTCAAGAACTAATGCCAACACAGGATCAGGTAAAAGCAGGTTTGTCTGGATAGACAACAGGAACGGTCCATGAGGACTACATGTTATGTTTGTTGGCATTAGACACAAGATCAGGTAACAGGTAAAACCATGGTACATCAGGTCAAGTCAGGTAATTTATAAAGGTGTCATGTGATGTCAAGAGTGTACGGTACCATGTCATGTCAAGTAGGAAGTGTAACAGGTCATGTCAGGAAGCACAAGTTGTCATGTGGGTGCTCATAATCAAACTAACATAAGCATGTGTATAAATAAACAAGCATGAGTACTATCAGAACAATAAACTGGAACATGTAATATGATATGCAAATAGATATAATTTCAAGGATATGGATGCACAGTTATCGATTAGGGTTACATTTATAGTTCCAATATTAATTAGGATGCAATTTATTAAACATGGAGTGTTAATATCACATTATTATGTAGTAATGTGATCTATGGATGCAATTATATGTATCTTAAATGCGATGGATGCAAACGGGTATCCGAAAAGTTATAAAACTATAAAATGGTAATGTGGGATGTACAACTAAGCAATATGTGATATAAATATTGATATAATAATATTAATATGGATAGCATATTCAAAGCGATTAATAACTATAAAAGTGGTATTGATTAACCATGCACAAGAAAGTTCCGTTCAGAAATTCAGCGTCACCCTAATTTGTAAAATAGCTTAAAAATATTAAACGTTCTCCAAAAGGGACGTGTCTTATACCAAACAAAGATAATTCAATAAGGTTTTCAGTTTTATAAGTATAACCATCTCAGGTTGTCCTTACAAAAAGTTATGAACATTCGAAGTTGAAACTTTGCTGCTGGAATTTCCCTGGACAGCAGTTTGGAGACATTTTCATTTGAATTTTACGTTATTTAAACAATTTATTTTGCAAGTAAATATTTCATAGAGTTATATTATTCTGAGTTAGCTTCATAAAAAACTAAAGAACGTATACTAATGATTTTTCTATGATTTATAATGAATTTTATACGGTAAGGTGTACAGTAAATTTCAGATTTGTCGTATCCGCTTTTTCAACGACGTTTCATGTGTAAACTATAATATTTTAAATATATAATATCATAAAATGCAGATTATAAACTAATTAAAGATAATAATAAGAAATATTAAGACGATGTATATTTTAATTGATATGGATGCAGTATAATGTAATCTAGTATGTCACAAGATAAGTTTTCATGATCTAAATTTAATATGATATAAACGGATGCAAACAGAACATCGAAATGTTATAAAATTAAACATGGGGCACTAGATTTAAACTATAAGTATGGTATTTATTTAAATAGGTATAAAATGAATTATATAGCATGTAGCAAGATTAACTTGCCTCGATGGGTCGCGAATCGGGAAAATGGAACGTTAACCGTCGGCGGGGAAAACTCGCGACGGGCGCACGGTTCACGGAATGAACCCAAACGACGAACAAAGGAACCACACGGGTCGGGGTACCTCGCTGGAACATCGAGAAGCGTCACCGGCACGACGGAATTCCGGCAACAAAAGAACAGTTAAAAAAAATGAGAAATGAGACATGAAGCAAGAAGAGAAAGAATGATAAAGAGAAGTACGAGAGAATAAATGAGAGAGAGAGAGAGAAAAAGTGGAGAGAGAGAGAGAGAGAAAAAGTGGAGAGAGAGAAAGCTGCAGGTGGGGGCCCACGGAGTTAAAAGGAACGCGATTGGCTAAAGAGGAATCGTTAATTAGGGATAAATATTAATTAAAGATTCAAAACATTTTAAGGAACAGTAGGATATATATATAGGTTAATTTAAAGATTTAAAAGATAGGTAATGAACAGTAAGATATCAGGTTAGTTAGAAAAATATATGTGATGGTTTTAATAATATTAAAATTTGGGATTTTGGCGCCAAATAAAACATTTCCAAATCGCGCCCGGATCGAGTCCAAAAATTTGAAATTGAAATAATAGGATTTTAAGCGGGATCCAAATTTTAAAATTAAGTGTTTTATGATTAAAAAGCATACCCCCAAAACGGACACATGTACGCGCGCGTAGCCGTCCAAACTCGCCCGTTTCCCTGAACGGGACGAGAACACAATGCACGGACGCTACCACGAGGCTAGGGGTGTCAAGTAGGCCAAGATGAATATTTTCAATTTTATTTTAGATGCCAAAATTTGTTATATGTAGAAATGACTTTGCCAGGTAAATTTTACAGTAAGCAACAAACAAGCAAGTTAAATGAAATGAGTACCACATTATGCTCAAACAGTAACTGAAAATAGTAGCATTGGGCTCGGGTGTTACATTATACCTAACTACAAAAAGAATTTCGTCCTCGAAATTCCAAGAATACAACTACAAGAAAAGGTGAGGAAACTTCTGCCGGATTTCATCTTCTCGTTCCCAAGTGGACTCTCCATGCGAGCGATTACCCCAAGAAACAAGCACAATGGGGATAACCTTGTTCTTAAGAACCTTTTCCCTTCGATCCACGATTTCAATCGGTCACTCCTCAAAAGTCAAGTCTTCTCGTACTGTTAGCTCCGAATGATCCAAAACGTGTGTTTCATCTCGAACATACTTACGGAGTTGAGATACGTGAAACACATCGTGCACATTTGCCAAGGACTGCGGTAACGCCAAACGATACGCTACCTCACCAACACGCTCCACGATCTCAAGGGTCCAACGAATCGAGAACTAAGCTTTCCTCGACTTCCAAAACGAATCACCCCTCTAGTCGGTGATATCTTCAAGAATACCAAATCACCCATGGTGAACTCTAGAGGTCTTCTTGACGTATCTGCCCAACTCTTCTGTCGGTCCTGTGCTGCCTTCATATGATTTCTGATAGGGTTAACCTTCTCAACTATCTGCACAACCAAATCTGGTCCCAATAATTTTCGTTCACCGACATCGTCTCAACAAACAGGTGAACGGCATTTACGACCATACAAAGCTTCAAATGGAGCCATCTGAATAGTTTCCTGAAAACTGTTGTTGTAAGACAACTCCACCAAAAGTAGATGATCCTCCCAAGACCCCTTGAAGTCCAACATGCATGCTCTCAACATATCCTCAAGAGTTTGGATCGTTCTCTCCGACTGACCATCAGTTTGAGGATGATAAGCTGTGCTAAACTTCAATCGAGTCCCCAAACTTTCCTGTAAACTCCTCCAGAAGTGTGATAAGAACCGAGTGTCCCGATCGGACACGATGCTCACCGGTACTCCATGCAATCTTACAATCTCCTGCATGTACCGCTCTGCCAAAGTCTCTGTTGATTGACCAACCCGAAAAGGAATAAAGTGAGCTGCCTTGGTCAATCGGTCAACAATTACCCATACTGCATTGTTGCCTTTTGGACTCCGCGGTAAAGCCGTCACGAAATCCATGGTTATATGTTCCCACTTCCACTGAGGAATCGGAAGTGGTTGCAATAAACCAGCAACCCTTTGATGTTCAGCCTTAACTTGCTGACACACCAAGCACTTTGCCACAAAGCGAGCAATCTCCCGCTTCATGCCCTCCCACCAGAAATGCTGTCGAATATCTCGGTACATCTTTGTGCCTCCTGGATGTACAGAATAAGCTGAACTGTGTGCCTCCTTCATAAGCTCTTCACGAACATCACCCTTTGGCACACACAAACGGCTACCATACCTCAACGAACCATCTTCGTGGATCAATAAATATGTCGTTGCCCGGCTTCAACCTGCTCTCGAAACTTTTGCAGTCTAGGATCCTGTGATTGAGCTGCTTTAATATTCTCGATCAAAGACGAATGTACTTGCAGCTGCAACAACTGTCCCGTAGAACCATAGCACAACCTCCAGGTCAAATCTTCGAAAATCTGCGACGATCTCCTTCTGCGTAGTTAACACCTGAATTACTGGTAACCGACTAAGCGCATCCGGCACAACATTAACCTTCCCCGGATGGTACTTAAGATCAAGATCGTAGTCAGCCATCAGCTCCAACCATCTACGCTGCCTCATGTTAAGCTCTTTCTGTGTGAACACATACTTCAAGCTCTTATGATCTGTAAAAACTTCGACTCTTTCGCCCAAAAGATAGTGTCTCCAAATCTTCAAAGCGAAAATCACAGCCGTAAGCTCCAAGTCATGAGTTGGATAATTCTTCTCATGGGTCTTCAACTGTCTCGATGCGTATGCTACAACCTTCCCATGCTGCATCAAAACACATCCCAATCCTTTCCCAGATGCGTCGCTGTGAATCACCAATCCTCCGAAATTGTCTGGCACGGTCAGAATAGGGGCGGTTATCAACTTCTGCTTCAACGTCTCGAAAGCTAACGCACACTTATCCGCCCATACAAAAGGTACCTCCTTGCGCGTAAGCTTGGTCAACGGCTCTGCCAGATGAGCAAAGTTCTCCACAAATCTCCTGTAGTATCCGGCTAATCCAAGGAAACTTCTTATCTCAGCAACATTCTTTGGAATAGGCCAATCTCGAACTGCTGCAATCTTTTCTGGATCGACGGCAATGCCATCGCCAGACACAACATGCCCCAAAAACCTTACTTCCTCCAGCCAAAACTCGCACTTACTCATCTTCGCATACAATTTCTCCTGTCTCAACGTCTGCAGTGCGATCTTCAAATGCTCAGCATGCTCTTCAAAACTCTTCGAGTAAACCAGAACATCGTCAATGAATACCACAATGAACTGATCCAAGAACGATGAAAAGATTCGGTTCATCAAGTCCATGAATACTGCCGGCGCATTCGTTACTCCGAAAGGCATCACTAATGTCACGACCAAAAGTTTGGCCCGTGACCAGCACTTAACCACGTAACGTCTACAGGCGTAACGCGACTAAGTAAGCCGAAAACCCAGAAATCAAACCAGTAAAAGTATAGAGTGATTTAAGCTTTTAATAGAACTAATTACTAAGATGTCAAGAAACCTCAAGTAGACAATTACCAAGATAACAATATACGACGCCGTAGCGAAGAAAATGAGCAACAAGTGGGAATCATCACAGATAGAATAACTGCATAAGTAAAGTCGGCTCACAACGAGCTCGACACCAGAATACAAAATAATATACATCGTCCTCACAACTGGTCTCTAAGTCAATACATAAGTGGTAGATGGAGAGTACTAGATACAACAATGTACATAACTGAAAGATAACCAGATACCGTACAAAACCCACCTATCAGCAAAAGAGCTAGTACACCAACTGTAAGGGTATCTGTGTCAAAAGATGCAAGAACGCAGCCTGCCACGACTACTCCGAAGGGCAAACTGCAACCACTGTGGCACAACGGGGGTGAGTTGCCAACTCGTGAATAGAAGATAACATATAAAGGTAATCGCGAGTATGCACGTGCAACGATACTCTAACCTATATCAACAGATAACAACTATATGATGAACTGGATGCTCAAAACATGCAACAAGTACGATCTAATAACAACTCTATGTGATGAGCAAGAACTGTGATGATCAGGTATAGCAATGCAATCTAACAACCCTATATAGAATGAACAGGGTGTGCAATGATCAGGTATAGCAATGCAATCTAACAACCTATATAGAATGAACAGGGTGTGCAATGATCAGGTATAGCAATGCGATCTAACAACCCTATATAAAATGAACAGGGTGTGCAATGATTAGGTGTAGCAATGCAACCTAACAACCCTATATAGAATGAACAGGGTGTGCAATGATCAGGTATAGCAATGTGATCTAACAACCCTATATAAAATGAACAGGGTATGCAATGATCAGGTATAGCAATGTGTACTATATCAGGTACAGTAGATACAGGATGAGATATCGATTACTACATACTGAGCATGGGAAATATAACATCTACACGGAATGTCATCGTGGAAAGTATAATCGGTACTCATCAATGCACCCAATTCCCAATACTACTCAGGCGTCGCCATCCTCCTCGGTCCTCAAATCCTGTAAATCTCATATAATCGTGAGTGCCCAACATCGGCACCCAAAATATCAATAAATACTCGTGCCAAGCATCGACACGCAAATCCTCCTGTATAGGGCATCCGTCAGTCCGGATCAGCCCACGGGCTCTGTCTGCGGTATCGGCCCTCGGCCCCGGCAGTACGAGTTGTCCCGTATCCATCCATCGACTCTGGTCGGTATCCTCCGGATAACCGCCAGGTCCAACCAATCACCGGTAGGTAGTAGTCCCTCTGCCAGGCTCACCGTCTACTACACAGCGAAACCGTTCTCGCCCTGGGGTACCATACCGGGTCCACCATGTACCCGTAATCGTCCTCATCCAACTCCTCGATTCGGGTTCACATATATCACTCTAGTACCGAGAAAACACATGGTGGACGCACCGAAATATCATATAAAGGGAAACCGGGTTTTTAAATAATTAACTATTCTCTTTTTGAAATATCCACGGTTCCCCAAATCCAGAATTAATATGGAAACAATATATCTCAATGCGTAATCTAGGCAAGTATGAAGATATCAATATATGTGTGCACAGATATGAGTATACAGTGTGCATGTGCGCAGGTATGAAGATATCAATGTATGTGTGCACAGATATGAGTATACAGTGTGCATGTGCGCAGGTATGAAGATATCAATATATGTGTGCGTAGTATCAGTAGGGGTATGTGATGCATATGTGCCCAAATATGGATATAACATATGCTGTTATGCGGCAAATCATGACAACATCAATAAGGTAGAATCAGAATGATATATGATTTATAGCAATCCTATAATGTGAGTGTCATGGCAATCACTAACGGTGTGAGTGTAGCATATCAATCGTGCTCGTGCGACTTGAACTGTTAGTGATAGTGCAGTGTTCTATGCTATCATTTCTATGCAAGAATAATGTATGCTACTACAGTTCATATGAACATCTATAATCTAATATCCTAACTCGCCCTGACGCTTAACGCCATACGGGCGATTTCCCCGTAGATGTTAAATCTACTCACCTGGTCGTGCGCTACTCGTAGCCGACCACCTGCTTCCCTTTCTTAGCTTCGTCCGACGTACCCGCCTGCGAACCTAGAATTACATAAGAATCCAAATATAAGCAACTATCTCGCAAAACGCGATATCGAAGTCAAACGATACGCTCGCGTCGCGAACTAAACGCGCATGTGTACGATACGCTAAACGTGTGCACGCGTCTAAAACTAACCCCGACACGCCGCGATACGCTGAATCATGGAACCCTCTCGCGTATCGCGTGTATCGCGCGAACCAAACGTACTAGAAATACGATATAACGTCCCAGATTCTACCCAGGCTAACAACTTACAAAACTATACATACCACTGGCCTAGAAATAACAACAGACTCCTATCCAAGCAAACATCACCCAAAAATTCCCCTATCTGGCCGCAAATTGCGGCCAGAAAGATTAAACCGGCGGCCTCGCTATGGGGTGGGGGTCTCGCGCTTTGGTGGTGTGGTCTATACCTTGTATACAAGCTCCAGTTTCCTCAATTTTAACCTGAACTACTCGGGCCTATAGCAGATCACTGAAAGGTGAAATTTCACTTAAAACACTAAATTTTGCACAATTAGAAACCCTATGGTATTTTGGTGTAATCTGGGGTCTAACTAGGTTTACATGGTCTTAATAACACCTAATTAGGCTCGGTTAACCAATACTAACAGCACTTAGCCATAAGTCCACACAAATCACCATTTCAAGCACAACATCTCACTTTTTACACAAACCGAAGCTAAACTACACATACGTTAAGCAAACAAGGAGTTGGGCTCAGATTCTATACCTTACAAGACCCTAGGTGCAAGGAGAAAGGAGGTAGAGAAGATGGAAAGTGCTGCTGCAGCTGCTGGGGGCTGCTGTTGATGTTGCTGCTGCCACTGCTTGCTGCTGCTGATGCTACTGATGATGATGCTGTTGCTGCTGCTAGTTGCTGCTACTACTGGGGCTTCTTCTGCAGCAGCTGCCTCTCTCTCTCTCTCTCTCTCTCAGCTGAGTGTGTGTGTGTGTGAGAGTTGTGAGGAAAAGTGAGGAAAGAAATGAGGCCCCAAGTCAACAACTCCCTCTCTCTTTCCCTCTCTCTTCATTTAATGAGCATGGCTCAAGCCATGCCCATACTCCCTCTCTCATGCACCAAGTCAAAAAAAGAAAAAGAAAAGAAATTCAAATAAACAAAACACACAAATAAATAAAACCCAAGTACACCTAATGAAAATCAATTAACTTAAAGAGAATGGGTTAATCCTTCATGCTAGCTAATCATGGTTTAACCCCAAATCTAAACCCTAGTTAACATGCACAAGTGTGTGTGCGCCTAGAAAAATCCTAAAAAAAATATTCATTAATTAGAATAAAATATCAGAAACTTAATTTGGTAAACTTTTTACCAAAACTATCTATTAAAATATAATTAACCCCTAAACACGACCTAAGGTGTTACAACTAAGTACTCGTAATGTCCATACCGAGTTCGGAACGCCGTCTTGCAAATATCTTCTGTTTTCACTCGGACCTGATGATATCCGGATCGTAAATCCAGCTTCGAGAATACCCTCGCGCCACTAAGCTACTCAAAAAGTTCTCCAATGCGAGGGATCGGGTATTTGTTCTTGATAGCCACCCGGTTTAATTCTCGATAGTCGATGCACATCCTTTTTGTGCCATCCTTCTTCTTTACTAGAAGAACTGGAGCTCCCCAAGGCGAGTTACTGCTTCGAATCCAACCCTTTTCAAGCAATTCAACAACCTGTTTCTTTATTTCTTCCAACTCTACTGGCGCCATTGGATAATACGATTTAGATACTGGCGCTGCACCAGGAATAAGATCAATTGCGAACTCCACGTCTCTCCTCGGCGGTAAACCCGATATATCATCAAACACGTCCATAGAATCACGAACAACAGCCGGCTCTTTACTTTCATCACTTCCATTGATGCAAGAATATTGTTTGTCGGCCTAGCCCAACACTCGACCGGCCCGACCGAACTGCTTCCTTAACGCAACCGCTGTCTGCTGCAAACTCCCTTTCATCCCAGATAAACTCTGCTGCTCTTGGCTGCTGCAAGTATTTGTGAGAAAGTGGTTAAACCCAGGGAGACAATCTGCCTCTGGATGTCCACGTCCAGTCTGCGCATGAACCTCCGTGCCCTGTCTGCATCGTTGGCAACTAAAGGTCCAACGAAACTACCGAGTCTCATCCATTCTACTACATGCACATCTACGGGTGATCCCTTCTGCTTTAGTCCGATGAACTTCTCTTCCATTTCCTCCTGTGCAGTCCGCGGGAAGAACTTCTCCAGGAAACTCTTAGAAAAATCCGCCCACTTGATCAGCTTGGGCAAGCGGGTCTCCTCAACAAGCCACCATTCTTGGGCGTAGTCCATTAGCTGAATGCGTACCACAACAACTTTTTGTCATTTGGAATCTGTGCCGCAAAAAGCAAGTTCTCTGTGTCAACTAGCCACTGCTCCACTGGCAACGGCTCCTTTAAACCAGTAAATGTAGACGGACCCAACCGCCTGAAATCTGCTACGGTCCCTACTCGGTCAACTGGTCTAGCTCCAACATTGTTCACAGACTGCTGAACGATCTGCAAATCTTCCCGAAACGAGTCCGCTTGCTGCTGGATCAGCTCGGTCTGTTTCTTTGATTCTCCAGCATTCCTCTTATCACTCCAAGCATGGCGGCTTCGTCCACACGCCTCTGGTATGTCTTCAATTTCTCACCGGCCATAATCCTGAACTCAAAATACCCAACATTAGCATGATGATAGATTTTGAATATAGATCAAGGCTAGAACTCCAAGATACTTAAATAGAGTACCGCATTATAACTATGCCGCGGTATCATAGCCACAATTACATAACTCCATCCAAGTCGCCTAAGTCCTAGAGATAACAAGGAATCAGGTTTTCGAATCGACATGCAAAGGAAGTTTGCACATCGTAAAAGATATAATCAAGAAGAATGTGATTCAAGAATGGTAAAACGGTCAAGGTGGCAGGACATGTTTCCTAAACACGGGTATTCTGATTCGTGTATTGGGTACAATACCCAACTATAAAAGAATCAACCCAACTATCCTATAGCTTTGATACCAAAAGAACCATGTCATGTCCCGCTTCCCAGAGTACGCTAGATTGGGCACGTGACATAGCCAACCATGCTACCTGTGGGTAGGAAGTATCCATCCACAGTCACATTACGGCTGTAGAGATATCAAGAACAAGATAAAACTATCTAAAACATGTCCATAATTCAGAATAACAGGAGTCAATAATAAATAAATGCGGAAGCAAATGATCCAATACAAATAACTGAAAAGTGTGTCCCATAATGCGGGCTCACATCAGGAAATAAATGCAGGAAATAAAACTAACTACTACTGAACTCACAGCTTAGCTTGCTGGCTGAAGTACTCCTGCTCGGACTGCAACAGCGGTACGGAATCTGGGCCATGCAAAACCCAGACGTCAGCGCGTCATGCCATCAAGTAATATAATATGAACAGTGTAGCAGGCAATGTAATATAAACATGAATACAGCAAGAATAACAATAATATGAACCATACCAGTACAGGGTAGCGTGCAGTGGGTAAACTAAACTGTTCTATCAGGTTTTCTATTCTAAAGTCTTTGAAATCAATTGATGAATCATCGATGTAACTCAATAGTATCCCGTGCATGCCCGGGACCACGATCAAGACCCTCGGGGCTGAATCCGAGACGTGCCGCTAGGCAGTAACAGGTAGCAGGATGGGCGAGTGATGTCAGCATCATCACTCCGGGGCTGGCCTAGCCCGTAAGACTGATCAGAACAGGTATCGAACTGTTGAGTTACAAGTCAGGTTTCACCTTTGATTTCCCCATACCCCCAAGTTATGTATGTCAAGTCAGGTATTCAGTAGTCAAGAACTAATGCCAACACAGGATCAGGTAAAAGCAGGTTTGTCTGGATAGACAACAGGAACGGTCCATGAGGACTACATGTTATGTTTGTTGGCATTAGACACAAGATCAGGTAACAGGTAAAGCCATGGTACATCAGGTCAAGTCAGGTAATTTATAAAGGTGTCATGTGATGTCAAGAGTGTACGGTACCATGTCATGTCAAGTAGGAAGTGTAACAGGTCATGTCAGGAAGCACAAGATGTCATGTGGGTGCTCATAATCAAACTAACATAAACATGTGTATAAATAAACAAGCATGAGTACTATTAGAACAATAAACTGGAACATGTAATATGATATGCAAATAGATATAATTTCAAGGATATGGATGCACAGTTATCGATTAGGGTTACATTTATAGTTCCAATATTAATTAGGATGCAATTTATTAAACATGGAGTGTTAATATCACATTGTTATGTAGTAATGTGATCTATGGATGCAATTATATGTATCTTAAATGCGATGGATGCAAACGGGTATCCGAAAAGTTATAAAACTATAAAATGGTAATGTGGGATGTACAACTAAGTAATATGTGATATAAATATTGATATAATAATATTAATATGGATAGCATATTCAAAGCGATTAACTATAAAAGTGGTATTGATTAACCATGCACAAGAAAGTTCCGTTCAGAAATTCAGCGTCACCCTAATTTGTAAAATAGCTTAAAAATATTAAACGTTCTCTAAAAGGGACGTGTATTAACAAAGATAATTCAATAAGGTTTTCAGTTTTATAAGTATAAGTATCTCAGGTTGTCCCTACAAAAAGTTATGAACATTCGAAGTTGAAACTTTGCTGCTGGAATTTCCCTGGACAGCAGTTTGGAGACATTTTCATTTGCATTTTACATTATTTAAACAATTTATTTTGCAAGTAAATATTTCATAGAGTTATAGTATTATGAGTTATCTTCGTAACGAACTAAAGAACGTATACTAATGATTTTTCTATGATTTATAATGAATTTTATACGGTAAGGTGTACAGTAAATTTCAGATTTGTCGTATCCGCTTTTTCAACGACGTTTCATGTGTAAACTATAATATTTTAAATATATAATATCATAAAATGCAGATTATAAACTAATTAAAGATAATAATAAGAAATATTAAGACGATGTATATTTTAATTGATATGGATGTAGTATAATGTAATCTAGTATGTCAAAATATAAGTTTTCATGATATAGATTTAATATGATATAAACGGATGCAAACGGAACATCGAAACGTTATAAAATTAAACATGGGGCACTAGATTTAAACTATAGGTATGGTATTTATTTAAATAGGTATAAAATGAATTATATAGCATGTAGCAAGATTAACTTGCCTCGATGGGTCGCGAATCGGGAAAACGGAACTTTAACCGTCGGCGGGAAAAACTCGCGACGGACGCACGGTTCACGGAATGAACCCAAACGACGAACAAAAGAACCACACGGGTCGGGGTACCTCGCTGGAACATCGAGAAGCGTCACCGGCACGACGGAATTCCGGCAACAAAAGAACAGTTAAAAAAAATGAGAAACGAGACATGAAGCAAGAAGAGAAAGAATGATAAAGAGAAGTACGAGAGAATATATGAGAGAGAGAGAGAAAAAGTGGAGAGAGAGAGAGAGAAAAAGTGGAGAGAGAGCTGCAGGTGGGGGCCCACGGAATTAAAAGGAACGCGATTGGCTAAAGGGGAATCGTTAGTTAGGGATAAATATTGATTAAAGATTCAAAACATTTTAAGGAACAGTAGGATATATATATATAGGTTAATTTAAAGATTTAAAAGATAGGTAATGAACAGTAAGATATCAGGTTAGTTAGAAAAATATATGCGATGGTTTTAATAATATTAAAATTTGGGATTTTGGCGCCAAATAAAACATTTCCAAATCGTGCCCGGATCGAGTCCAAAAATTTGAAATTGAAATAATAGGATTTAAGCGGGATCCAAATTTTAAAATTAAGTGTTTTATGATTAAAAAGCATACCCCCAAAACGGACACATGTACGCGGGCGTAGCCGTCCAAACTCGCCTGTTTCACTGAACGGGACGAGAACACAATGCACGAACGCTACCACGAGGCTAGGGGTGTCAAGTATGCCAAGATGAATATTTTCAATTTTATTTTAGATGCCAAAATTTATTATATGTAGAAATGACTTTGCCGGGTAAATTTTACAGTAAGCAACAAACAAGCAAGTTAAATGAAATGAGTACCACATTATGCTCAAACAGTAACTGAAAATAGTAGCATTGGGCTCGGGTGTTACAATATAAGTGAGAGTTGGGTAGTCATAAGCACATTCTTAAAGTGTCCCTAGTCGTGGGAGTTTCGAGACTGGGCATCGATACTCCGAGAGTAGACTAGTGTATATGGATCGAGACCCCGGTATATTGACAACAATGGCGTTATAGATTTAGCGAAGGAACTAAGGTCCCATCAGAAGTCCAGACACATATTAAGGCGGTATCACCTGATCAGGGAGATCATAAATCGCCGGGAGATCGAGGTTCGGAGAGTTGCTACAGAGGAGAACACTGCAGATCCATTCACAAAGGCCTTACCTCAGACGCAGTTCGAGAGGCTATTCGAGATGATAGGTCTTCGATATGCCAGTACATGGCCCTAGTGCAAGTGGGAGATTGTTAGTGTATATGCCCTAGGGGCCATTATTGTATCATACTAGCCTGTATATTACTTAATGGAAGCTTGGGATATTCACAGTTGTATTAACAGTCTTACTCAACATGGTAGTACGCTACTTGGTTTATATCTATCTTAATATGCGTATATGTTTCTTTTAACATATCACGAATACATATTGATAGAGCCCTTAGGATCTTACTTGACTACCAGCGTTGTGATGACAGTCACACTAGTGGGGGCTAGGTAGTCTACAAGCACATCCTTTTTCAGGTCTCTAGTCGTAGGATTATCGAGACAGGGTATCGATACTCCGGAGTAGACTGGTGTATACGCTTCTTGTCCCAGCATGGGAGATAGTCTGTCCCACAGCCATCAGTACGTTGTATTGGAGATAGTATGCAGGTGCTCGTTGGGTTACGGGTACACCGGACAGGACTCGCAGGGAACTGTTGGTTGGTATTATACCCGTCGTCAGTTAACAGTTCCCAGGTGACATGAGTAAAGTATAGTCCGTAGACTTGACACTGCTGCTTCGCCTCGAGTGTGTTCCTACTGTTCTTAGATTGCTACCCTACCATGGCTCAAAGGAGTCGTGCAAACAGGTAGCAGTTGGGTGCAGTCCCGAAGCACTTGGAGGCAGTGGCGGTTAGATAGGATTCGTCTCTCCCGGTATTGGGAGTTGATATCGCACTGTGTTCGGAGAGCCATTACGCAAAGTCCCTGGCCAGGGCAAGCGAGATTTACTGGTAGGATTTCCAGTAGCTTCTCAAGGTGTAATGGGCTTCACTCCGACATGACTTATACCGCCTTTTAGGGGACTGACGCTTGCCGCCCCCTAGGCCGGATATGCGATAGTCTTAGACGAACAGACCGGACTGTACGGAGATTGTCACATCAGACTCAGTAGGAGTTCGGATGGGTTTCCTCATCGTCCTTCTTATCGACATCTACCTGGGGACCGTTACGTACAGCTAGTACCGCTTGCGGCCTGTGGTTAAACCCACTGCCAGCGTAGTGTCGAGTCTTTATAGTCCCACACAGAGAGTTTCCCTGCTTCAGGTGAAACGATATAGAGGTCGTATGGTTTTACGACAGGGTTTGGACATATACATGTATTTATGCACGTATGATATTCGAACAGTTTATACTAGCAGGCTTTGGTTTAAGCCAGATTCTAGTATTGGATTATTGGATTTATGCAGTCTCAGTATATCCGTGTTTTTCGTAAATATGGATGGGAGGGGCATTCTCGTAATTAGTCGAGAAGCTTCTAGAAGAAAGGTGACTCATTAGTTTTAATTCATTTGTGAATTAAAACTTAATGAGGTAGAGAGCTTATGTGTTATTATCATTAATTGCACCATGACTCATGAGATGATTCATCTCAAGAATTAAATGAAGCATGGATGATATTTTGTGCAAGATATTTTGTTATGCTTCATATTATTCAAAGTGAGAAAGGTTCATTTCATTATAAAAAACATACACTCTCTCCTCAAGCTCTCCTCTTCTAAAACCTAACCCTAATCCTCTCATGTGCTAAGATCCCAAGGGTTAGCAAGACTAATAGATCCTTAATCCACTTCTATATCTTCTAAGTCACTTAGATTAGCAATCCTAGCCACTTAGTTACCTCAAGTTAGAGGTTAAAGCTTGAAGAAGGAACTCTCGGGTGGATCTTCTATTACATCGAGGAGGCCGGCGAGGAGTTGAACAATAAGAACAAGAAGGACTAGTATCTTGAGGTATAATCATCTATCATAGTAGTTTAGCACTTCTAGATAGTTTGTTAGTTAGGGTTTAGCAAAGATCCGTAAAGTTAGTCGATGTTACCTTAAACAAAATGATTGTTTTACCTATTCCGCCTCCCCGCATCTTGTGGGGTGTGTAACGTTGACTTACAGTGGTATCAGAGCCTAGCTAAACCATAACCAACATGTTAGCAAAGTCTTTAGAAATCGATCTCGATTTAATCCCGAAAAACCGATGTTTTCACCAAGTTTCTGCCGATTTTAAATTGGGGTCTAAAAATTTTTCAGGGACCCTTAAAAATACAAGCAGGGTTTTTTAAGAATTGTGAAGAAATTTGGGATCGTGACTTGTCCAAACCACCGCGGAACCGCGGCCGATCCAACCGATCCGCCGCGGATCCACGGCCGAATTGACACCGAGTCAACCCAAATTTGCTCAGTTATTCTTCTGTGTTAATGTTGTATTTTCTGGGATGTTTTGTTTCTGCTCAGGTTTTATGTGCATAGAGAATTGTTTGGAGTAGATTCATATGTGTTGCTTGATCGAAATTCTAAGAAATTTGGCTAACTGGATTATATCTGTGTTGTGTTTAATGTGTTCGTAAACCTCCCCTAATTGCTAGTATGTCGGTTAGCAGGGGGTTGCATATTTCTATAATGGTTTTTACTGGTTTGTGAATATGAACTTGTTGGATTGACGTGAATGGATAGCCGGGGATGTGAGACGAGTGTTTCTTTCATTCAAATGTAAATTGTAATTTATTGTAATATTCTTTTGCGGGGCACATCCGGGTTGAGGTTGTAGCCACCGTTGTATTATTTCATTTACTGTTTTCTGCTCTTAGGATAGACCCAAGGTGGGGTGCACAAACTACCGGGTACTTTGAAGTGCTTAGTGGCCTACTCACGTCGTTGAGGGAGACCGCTTCACTTCGGGTAATTGGCAGGTAGTTTGCCGTACCCGTAGGGGTCTAGGGTGGGGGTTTGGCTATTCATCGCGACTGTGTAATCCGTCTTTCAATGCAGGCTCAAAAGAAATACGGATTGCTTGTATATCCAATATGTTCATCTGTGATCTGGAATGCATATTATTGAGTCTGACGAATGTACAATATCTATTATGATATCTAGTAGGCGTTACTTATGTTTTGCATCCGCGCTAGCCCAGCCCCCGCTCTGTCGTTAGTTAAGTAACCTAACGGGTGAATGACGGGGCCCAATGGCGAATGCGAATGGCATAAGAGGACGTTGTATTTTCGTTGTTTTCTGCAATGATAGGTTAATTGATGGGACGCATTATATTAATGCAAAGAAAATAAACCAAAGTTGAATCGTTGGAACAGTTTAAAAGAAACCACTCGGTTATTTTAAAACAGAAGATTTTTTTAATTGCGGAGCTTAAACCACTCCTTTTAAAAGCTATCAGGTTCCTTCGATCATATCAAGTTCACTACATTCACGGTTTCGCCAAAACCATTCGTAGCCCTCCATCATTTCGTTTGGGTATTCAGTAGTATTCAAGCTATGTATTTTGACCAATGCCAAGGCATAGTGTTTGGTAGCTGCTGGGTATTCATCTGTTGCATAGATAGATGAGTTGGTTTGGGACAGTCGTACTGCCATTTGGCCAACGTCAAGGGTATGTACGGGTGGGTTCAAATTAACAAGATAATGATGGGTAGAACTTGACATGTGATTTATGACATTTTGACCAACGCCAAGGTCATAAGAGCATGGGGCAAAAATCCACATCGGGAATTTCTAAAGAAACTAAAATTTGCTAGAGTTGCATACCATTTGGAGTGTGATAATTTTGGTAGGATTCCTTCAGCTTTATCACACGATGATATTTGGATCCCGATCCTACTGTGAGTATATACTACTCATCGGGAGATTTTTTCCACTTAAACGATCAATGCTATAAACCAAGTAGGTGTCAAGAAAGGTGTCAGTGGGGCTACGCCCTCAGGGAAAAGAGATTATTTAATTAAGGAACTTCGCGAAAGCGTCGTAAAACCTCCCTCGAAGTACCGACACTTGCCTGGCTGAACGGTTAAGCAAGTATTGCACGGTGAGAATAGTCCTGACTAATTCTTCTTTTTTGGTTTGAGGAAGGATTCGAGAAACAGTGGGAGCCATCCTATTTAGATAAACTAAAAACCACTCTAAACTTGCAAGAGCATCATGCTAAAGTGTTTCCTCTCTCTCTCCTAATTGCAGCGACCCAGAACATGACAGGCCTTAAGTTATTATTAGATAAAAATATTTTGACAGGGCCAAACTATAAAGATTGGTTCCGGAATGTCAAGATGGAAATTATCTATGAAAAATTGGCGTATGTCCTTACTACTAAGGCCCCTTCCGTCCCAGATCCTGAATCTAGTGTCGCGGATAAGGAAATCCGCAAGACCTGGGAGTTAGACTGCGCGAAGGCCAAATGCATCGTGCTTGCCTCTATGAATAATGAACATCAGAGGAGGCACGAGAATATGGATCTTCAATCCATATTTCTCCACACCAAGGAACTGTATGGAGAGCAATCTCGTATAGCAAGATACGAGACCTCGAAGAATTTGTTTCAGTCGAGGATGGCTATCGGATCATCTGTAGGGGAACTTGTCCTTAAGATGATTGGCTATATTGAAGAGCTCGCAGACCTCGGGACAACATTAGAGAACGAGCTGTATATAGACTTGATTCTCCAATCCCTTCCTTCCACCTACGCCCAGTTTATCTTGAATTTCAACATTCAAGGTAAAGCAGTTGAACTTCCAGAACTCCTTAACATGTTGAGGAGTGCAGAGGGCACCTTGCAGAAAGCAAGGGAAACACCCACTATGTTTGTTCATGGTGCTTCTTCTTCCAGGTCCAAGGCAAGGGCCAAAGGAAGGAAAAAGAAGGCCGCTACCAAACCAAGAGGTGGTGTTGATAAGGTGGAAGTCAAGGGAAAGGCAAATGTTGCGATGCCGGTAGTGGCAAAGGGCAGTGATTCCACTGTAGCAGGAAATGCCATTGGAAGAAGGATTGCAAAGCTTGGATTGCTAAGAACCAGGACCCGAGGCAAGTTGTGGCTTCGGCTTCAGGTGTGTTTGTAATTGAAAATTGTCTGTCAATCAACTCTACTTCCTGGGTATTGGACACCGGATCAGGATCTCATATATGCAATTCATTGCAGGCACTGAGAAACCGTAGAGTGCTGAAGGTTGGTGATATGACCCTCCAGGTTGCTAACGGAGCTAGCGTAAATGCTGTGTCCGTAGGGGATTATCACCTTGGATTGACGAGTGGACATATTTTGATTTTGCGCAACTGTTTTTTATGTACCTAGTTTAACGTGTAATATCATATCAGTATCGTTGTTGTCAAAAGAAGGTTATGATTTCACGTTTGTAAGCGATATTGCTAACATCCATCTTAATCATGGGTTGATTGGGTCCTGTACACTAGATAACGGTATATACGTGTTAAACCAATTACAGATTTTTAATGTCCAGAACACACTAAAAAGAAAGTCTCCAGATATAAATCAGGTTTTCTTATGGCATTGTAGACTAGGTCACATCAATGTGACAAGGTTAACTAAGTTACATAGAGAATGATATTTGGATCCGTTCGAATATCAATCTTATGCCACTTGTCAATCATGTCTCAAAGGAAAGATGACAAAGACTCCATTCACTGGACATGGAGTAAGAGCGAGCGAGCTCTTAGGACTCATACACAGCGATGTATGTGGTCCAATGTCTACACATGCAAGAGGTGGTTTTTCATATTTCATTACTTTTACGGATGATTACTCTAGGTATGGATTCATTTTCTTGATGAAAAATAAATCCGAGGCCTTTGAGAAATTCCGAGAATATAAGAATGAAGTAGAAAACCTAACCGGAAAAAGTATCAAGACACTGAGATCTGATCGAGGTGGTGAATACTTAAGTGCCGAGTTCGTGGGTTACCTAAAAGAGAATAGAATTTTCTCTCAGCTTACTCCTCCATACACTCCACAACACAACGGTATATCGGAGATACGGAACCGAACCCTATTGGATATGGTGCGTTCCAAGATGAGTAATGCTGAGTTACCGCGATCTTTCTGGGGTTATGCACTAGAATCAGCTGCATATCTTTTGAACAGGGTTCTTACCAAAACTGTGCCTACCACACCATATCAGATGTGGAGTGGGAAGAAACCCCATCTTCAGTATCTGAAGATATGGGGATGTCCGGCTTTTTTTAAAAAGCAGCATGCGGATAAACTCGAGACACGCTCAGTACAGTGTAAGTTTGTGGGATATCCAAAGAACTCCAAGGGATATTTTTTCCATTACGCAGAGGAACAAAAGGTTTTTGTTTCTCGTAATGCCCATTTTCTAGAACAACAGTTTTTAGAAAAGGAAACAAGTGGGAGCGCAATAGAACTGGAAGAAATTCCAGAGCCACAAACTACTGCTGAAAGTTTGGTAGAACCAGTAGTTCCAGAAGAACAAGACATTCCCGCACCCCTCCGCAGGAGTAGTAGGCCGTCTCATCCGTCTGAGAGATACTACGGTTTTCTCATAGACGGGGATAGAGAGGATTGCGTTATTGATAATGATGAAACTACTAGCTTCCAGCAGGCCATCCAGAGCGGTGACTCAGTAAGATGGCTGGATGCAATGCGGACCGAGATGGAATCTATGTACACCAACAAAATATGGACTTTGGACTTTGCTCCAGATGGGGTAAAACCCATAGGATGCAAGTGGATCTTCAGGAAGAAGATTGGTGTAGATGGACAGGTGGAAACTTATAAAACTAGACTTGTTGCAAAGGGTTTTCGTCAAAGGCCTGGCTTGGACTATGATGAAACTTTTTCTCCAGCGGCTATGCTCAAATCTATTCGGATCCTTCTTGCCATTGCTGTCTTCCACGATTATGAGATCTGGCAGATGGACGTAAAGACAACTTTTCTAAATGGAAATTTAGACGAGTGCGTCTATATGGATCAGCCAGAAGGTTTCAATCAGAGTGGGAGCAGCGGGAAAGTGTGCAAGTTGCTTAAGTCCATTTATGAACTAAAGCAGGCATCGCGGAGTGGGAACATCTGTTTTGATGAAACGGTCAAAAAATATGACTTTATCAAAAATCCAGATGAACCATGTATATATTGTAAAATTATAGCACGAACTGTCGTATTCCCCGTCTTGTACGTGGATGACATTCTCTTGATAGGAAATGACATTCCTATGCTACAATCTGTCAAAGGATTCTTATCACACAGGTTCTCCATGAAAGACCTGGATGATGCCTCTTACATTCTGGGGATCCAGATCTATCGTGATAGATCTAAGAGGATGTTGGGACTTTCGCAGTCCAGGTATATCAACACTATACTGAAAAGATTCAGTATGGAAGATTCAAAGCGCGGTAATTTATCGGCTTGTCACGGAATCACCCTCTCCAAAGAGATGTCTCCCAAGATTGATTTGGAAAGGGATCGCATGTCAGTTATACCCTACGCTTCTGCGGTAGGCTCTATAATGTATGCGATGTTGTGTACCAGACCAGATGTAGCTTACGCACTGAGCGTGGTAAGCCGGTATCAGTCAGACCCAGGGGAGAAGCACTGGATAGAAGTAAATAACATTCTCAAGTACCTGAGAAGGCCTAAGGATATGTTCTTGGTTTACGGCGGAAAAGACCTCCAGATCGAGGTTTTTGCTGACTCCAGCTTCCAGAGTGACAAGGATGACTCCAAGTCCATTTCAGGTTATGTCTTTACCCTCAATGGAGGGGCGGTGTGCTTGAAGAGTTCCAAGCAGGACACCGTTGCTGACTTGATGATGGAAGTGGGGTATATAGCTACTTGCGATGCCACAAAAGAAGCAGTCTGGATGAAGAAGTTCCTAACAGAACTTCAGGTGGTTCCTACCATTATTGATCCAATACCGCTGTATTATGACAACAACTATGCTATAGCTTTAGCTAAGGAACCAAGGTCCCATCAGAAGTCCAGACACATCTTAAGGCGGTATCACCTGATCAGGGAGATCATAGATTGCCGGGAGATCGAGGTTCGGAGAGTTGCTACAGAGGAGAACACTGCAGATCCATTCACAAAGGCCTTACCTCAGACGCAGTTCGAGAGGCTATTCGAGATGATAGGTCTTCGATATGCCAGTACATGGCCCTAGTGCAAGTGGAAGATTGTTAGTGTATATGCCCTAGGGGCCATAATTGTATCATACTAGCCTGTATATTACTTAATGGAAGCTTGGAATATTCACAGTTGTATTAACAGTCTTGCTGAACATAGTAGTACGCTACTTGATTTATATCTATCTTAATATGCGTATATGTTTCTTTTAACATATCACGAAAACATATGATAGAGCCCTTAGGATCTTGCTTGACTATCAGCGTTGTGATGGCAGTCACACTAGTGGGGACTAGGTAGTCTACAAGCACATCCTTTTTCAGGTCCCTAGTCGTAGGATTATCGAGACAGGGTATCAATACTCCGGAGTAGACTGGTGTATACGCTTCTTGTCCCAGCATGGGAGATGGTCTGTCCCACAGCCATCAGTACGTTGTACTGGAGATAGTATGCAGGTGCTTGTTGGGTTACGGGTACACCAGACAGGACTCGCAGGGAACTGTTGGTTGGTATTATACCGTCGTCAGCTAACAGTTCCCAGGTGACATGAGTACAGCATAGTCCGTAGACTTGACACTGCTGCTTCGCCTCGAGTATGTTCCCACTGTTCTTAGATTGCTACCCTACCACGGCTCAAAGGAGCCGTGCAAACAGGTAGCAGTTGGGTGCAGTCCTGAAGCACTTGGAGGCAGTGGCGGTTAGATAAGATTCGTCTCTCCCGGTATTGGGAGTTGATATCGCACTGTGTTTGGAGAGCCATTACGCAAAGTCCCTGGCCAGGGCAAGCGAGATTTACTGGTAGGATTTCCAGTAGCTTCTCAAGGTGTAATGGGCTTCACTCCGACACGACTTATACCGCCTTTTAGGGGACTGACGCTTGCCGCCCCTTAGGCCTGATTTGCGATAGTCTTAGACGAACAGACCGGACTGTACGGAGATTGTCACATCAGGCTCAGTAGGAGTTCGGATGGGTTTCCTCATCGTCCTTCTTATCGACATCTACCTGGGGACCGTTACGTATAGCTAGTACCGCTTGCGGCCTGTGGTTAAACCCACTGCCTGCGTAGTGTCGAGTCTTTAGAGTCCTACACAGAGAGTTTTCCTGCTTCAGGCGAAACGATATAGAGGTCATATGGTTTTACGACAGGGTTCAGACATATACGTGTATTTATGCACGTATGATATTCGGACAGTTTATACCAGCAGGCTTTGGTTTAAACCAGATTCTAGTGTTGTATTATTGGATTTATGCAGTCTCAGTATATCCATGTTTTTCGTAAATACGGATGTGAGGGGCATTCTCGTAATTAGTCGAGAAGCTTCTAGAAGAAAGATGACTCATTAGTTTTAATTCATTTGTGAATTAAAACTTAATGAGGTAGAGAGCTTATGTGTTATTATCATTAATTGCACCATGACTCATGAGATGATTCATCTCAAGAATTAAATGAAGCATGGATGATATTTTGTGCAAGATATTTTGTTATGCTTCATATTATTCAAAGTGAGAAAGGTTCATTTCATTATAAAAAACACACTCTCTCCTAAGTAAGTCGATGTTACCTTAAACAAAATAATTGTTTTACCTATTCTGCCTCCCCGCATCTTGTGGGGTGTGTAACGTTGACTTACATCATGATCGGACGGATCATACTAGTGAGCTTTGGTTTAAGCCGGATCCTAGTATTAGATTGTTGGATTACTTTCGTCTCGTAGTATTCGTATTCAGTCGGAATACGGATGCGGGTATATATATACGGATGAGGGGTAATCTTGTAATTCGTCACGGGATTGTTTTTGAAGTTACCAATTTCTTATCTTCCATTTTAAACATTTGGTTTAATGTTTAAATAATGGAATTTGTTAGCAAATGTTTTTGGCCACATTCCTTCACTGAAATTTCGTGGCCAGATTTTGTGGTGGCTGCCATTTTCGAAATTGGATACTAGCATTTATTGTGCATGGGCAGCATGGGCTTGATTAGTGAGGTGTCCACTTTAGCCTTAATTATTTTTGTATTTGTGAGGATATTTTTCATGAGATATTTCCATTTGTGTGTGAGGTGGCTGCCTTTGTATGTGAGTGTTGATTTCTTGGCTTGGTTATTAATTCACTCACCCACCAAAATAAATCCCCAGAGAACCATTCCCTCTTCATGGCCGAGCACATTTCAGTGAGCTCAATTTTTCCTCTAAGCCAAAAATATCTTGTGCTCACAATTTCTATCCAAGGCAACTTTATTTACCTCCACCCAAATCCTTGGATGCCTTGAGATAAAGTAATTACACACTAACTCTACTTCATCTTGGACATGTCGGCTAGCAAACTTCATATCCGAGTTGCTTCGGTTTGAAACGGGAGCCCGTATAAATAATTCTTGACGTGGAGCCACTTCGACGAGCGAGATCGGAGAGCGGACTTCGTTGGGGCAACCGCGAGGAGCTTGGTGCAGAGATTGAAGACCGAAGGACACTGATCGATCAATATAATCTCTCCAAACTCTATTACAGTTTACTAGTTTATGGTTAATGGAACGATCCGGGTTTTAGGTTTACGTTCGCACCTGTTTAAAAAGTTTTTATTCCACATTTGGCCTTGGATTGACGGCCGGGATGCTACCGTAGACTTCACCATTCTCCGTGAATGAAGTCCAAAAGTACGAAGATGCAAAGTATTTCTTACCAGACTTTGAAGATACGGAAAGATGCCATAAGCCGGAGAATAACCAGAAAGCTATCACCACTATTCCGGTCTTTGGGAGCGATACCGAGGAGGAGGAGGAAATAGTCTATTCGGGACCGCCCTAATGCAACAAACCGGGACCGTCTACCCCTATTCTGGTCTTTGACAGCGACTCTGAAGACGAGGTCAACGCAGTATTCTCGGTCCGTCCATCAATGCAGGCCTTCATGTAGGGTTACTAGGCACACTCATGAGGTTCCACAAGGCATCAACCATGCCAAATTCGAAAATTTATGTGCCAAGAAACCCTAATGAAGATCGTTAACTAGAGATTGGGCGAAACAACAAGCAAGCAAACTACTTTGCTACTAAGTGAAAGGGACTACAACCTTTGTAGATCCGGTCCTCCACTTCTTTAGCTCTGTGTTGAAGTCCCTCCGCTGCGATCATCGGGATCCCAGACTCTAGCGATGGTTTCGTCGGAGAAATGAGCGGGCTAGGTCGTTGACTTCGATGCCGAAGATGATCTACGTCGGGGAGACTCAAACTCAAGCTATTCCTTCACTTGGTCAAAAACTTTGTGAAGAGAACACCCTATACTACATGGCAAGTGGTATAGGATGAAGAAATAGGAAGTGGGTTCACTTAAGAATTGGATTTCTCACTCTTTTTCCCATGGCACCATTGGAGCTAACAAGCTTTTGTGGAGCTTGATGAAGAAGAAGAAGAAAAAGAATTAAAAGAATAATATGAAACTTATCCTTTCAATTATGGCACCATGGTTGAGTTAAGCCCTCATGCTTAACTCATGTAGAGAATTAACCAAAGTATTAGGTTAAAGGTTGGGTTAACTAATATCTTTAAACAAATGACAAAAGAGTTGACTTTGTCAATGTTTATCAAGCTTCATGAAGCTTGATAATTTTGACCAAAGTCTCACTCTTTTGTTATTTGTTAGGAAAATAGTAAACCCTAATTTAACTTTGATTTGGTTCAAGTCTCATACACACAACTTGTTTGTATCATCAAGCATGATACAAACATGTACACTTGCATATATCACATATAAACAATGTGCACATTCAAGTGAGAAAATCAATCTTAAGTGAACCAATACTAGTTAATGTAAAGTAATATATCAAATATATAATTATACATTAAATCATTAAATTAACACTTGATTTAACGATCCGGTCATATTGCATATAACCGACTAATATCAATAGTAACAACTTATCGAATCAACACTTGATCCGATAACCCGGCTATATCGCATACAACCGATCAATATCACAAATCGCGAGAATAGAATTCAGTATCACATACTGGTATTATTCTTGGTCCCGCACATATCTCATATGCGCTCCTATTTCGTTTCGCTTGAGCCAGGAAACCCCTGTGTAGGACTCTAAAGACTCGTCAATACGCCGGCAGTAGGTGATGATCATATCAAACACCCACAAGCCGCAAGCGGTCTGCTAAACGTAACGGCCACTCGGGTATTGAGCGATCAGAAGATCAACTAGCAAGCCCGCTCACACTCCTGTGAATCCAACCAGTAACACTACCGTACAGTCCGGTCTCTTCGTCTGATATGTCGCATATCTCGTCTAGGGGTGGTAAACGTCAGACCCCAATAACTCGATAAGTCGTGTCGATATGAGGCTCATAATGGGTCGAGAAACTACTGGTAATGCTTACCAGTAAATCTCTAAAGCAGCCTTGGCCAAGGACTTCCTGTTATAGCCAATCGAGCACTGCGCAACATCAACTCCCTATACCGGGAGAGACGAAACCCCTTCTATCGCTCATTGCCTCCATGTGATTCAGGACTGTACCCAAAAGCCACCTTTTTGCACGCCCTCTTGGACGTGGTATGATGGAAATCAAAGCACAGTGGGAATCACACAAAACTCTATGACGATCTCGGGTCTACAGACTAACCTGTACCAGTGTCACCAGAGAACTGCCATCTGACGTAAGATATAATACCATCTGGGAGTTCTCGGCGAGTCCGTCCAGTGTACCCAGTCTACACTGAGCACCCGTATATCATCTCTGATGTCAAACACCAATGGATATGGGATCATCCATCGCCCATCTATATGGGTCGAGAAGCTACACGCTAGTCTACTCTGGTATATCGATGCCCCGTCTCGATACACCCACGACTAGGGACCTTAAAGGATGTACTTATAGACTACCATGTCCCCATTAGTATGATCCGCATCATAGTCCAGGTAGTCAAGTACACATCCTAAGGGCTTTACCAACATGTAACAGAGAGACAATCAGTGTACACGTTAAGGTAAAGAGTAACCAGATAGCATACTATCATATCGAGCAAGAAAGTCATCCCTATATATGTCCAAGCATCCACTACAATATACATCCTATGTATAGTAATGGCCTCTTGGGCATACATATAACTAACACTTCACTCGAGATGATCAGAGTTTGCAAATCGCCATGGTTCCGCGGCAGCACTACAGAGAGCTTGATGCGCTGGAGACATATAGTGTGCAAGAGCTGCAAACATTCTACGTCCCTCCCAGGCAAAGAGGTGAAAAGGCGATCCTATTCTATCGATCCATGGAGACTAAAGTCGAAAGAAAAGTCTGGCATGGTGCTGATCCTGCGCGTGACAGACTCCAACCTATCCGTCTGCTCAGATATTACACAGAGAGATTGAAAAGGTTACTAAGATGCCAAGGCATGCATTTCAAACAAACTTCTCGACAAGCTCAAATTCTACAACAGGATTTGGAACATCCCTGAAACTCAGCGAAAATTGCCCAACGGAAAAATGGAAACGATCGGGCTTGGATATATCCAGTCCAAGAAATGGGAGCAGTCCTATGGTTGCCATATCATAAAGGACCTGGATGAAGAAGAGGATGCTCTTTTAAAAGACGCTGACGTTGAACCAGAACGCGGTCCTACCATAAAAATGCCGAGTCCGTTGTTTGGAGAGCAGATGGACAAGCTAGTACGGGAAGTGAGTCAAAAGGTTCGGAGCGACCACAGCCGCGGATGGCCATCTACGAGAAAGCCAAGGCGCAACACCTCTTTCAGCAGGCCACGGAGAATGAAAATGCCTTTCACCGTCAGCCTGCCATGCATTCCCAAGCCAATAAAAAGGCCTGATGCGAAGGAAAAAGCAAGTTGAAGAACGGAAAAAACGTTCGACAGCGGCAAAATGGATCCCAAAGGCCACGCGATCAAGAAAATGTCAGCCGGAATCCATCTCTAGCAAAAAAGATAGGTCGAGCATATTCTTTCCCTCGAGATAAGATAAGGAGAATCTTCGACCTCGTCATGAAATATCAAATGATGACACTCTTGGAGTCCAAGCACCCCGAACAAGCAAACGAGGTCTGTCTCCCGGATTATTGCTCCTATCACCGAGCAATAGGTCATTCTCTTGAAGACTGCTTTACTTTCAAGGACTGGGTCGAAGACCAATATCAACTCGGCAGGTTCGCTCTATCCAACAGTTGGAGGGTAACCCCACCGCAAAAGCATATGCCAAAGGCAACGTATATGGCGAGGGTAAAAATAGATCAACATCGGTCCTGGAAACGATCTCGCACCTGCCACGCAATAACGCTATCAGAAGAAGGAGTGCCCAAGAACATGGATGAACTGTCCCGGTGCTTCGAAAACGAGGATGAAGAGGAATTGATCTCGGAATTTCCACCGGCGCCAAAAGAATTGGAGGATGGAATACACACTACGACGGATAACCTAAGGAAAATCGACTTAGGGACGGCAAACGGCCCGCGACCTACATTCTTCAGTAAGTTACTTTCTAAAGAGCAGGTGGCTACGCTCAAAGATGTGCTCATGCAGTATGAAGACTGCTTCGCATGGAACTACTCCGAGATGCCGGGGCTAGATCCAGAAATAACTATGCACAAATTGGCGATATCTCCGGACGTCAAGCCAGTTAAACAAGCAATAAGAAGAATGCGGCTCGAACTTGAAATGAGCATCAACGCCGAGGTCAAGAAGCTAATCGACTCCGGCTTCATCCAAGAGGTTCAGTACCCCGACTAGATCGCCAACATCGTCCCAGTGATGAAGAAGAATGGGACGGTGCGCATCTGCGTAGACTTTTGGGACCTCAACAAAGCCTGTCCGAAGGATAACTTTCTGTACCGGTTACCGAACTGATGATAGAAAACACGTCCACTCACTAAATTTTCTCCTCCATGGACGGGTCATCGGGATACAATTAGATAAAGATGCATCCCGAGGACCGGAAGCATACTGCTTTCCAGACTCCTCTGGGCATATTTTGCTACAAAGTGATGCCTCTAAAGAACGCCGGCGCCACTTATCAGAGGGCCATGATGAAGATTTTCGATGACCTCATACATGAAATCATCGAATGCTATATCGACGACCTCGTGGTGAAAAGCAAATCGTACGAGGAACATTGGGAGCATCTGAAGATCGTGTTTCAACGCCTTTGAAAACACAACCTGAAGATGAACCCTCTCAAATGCACGTTCGGAGTTTCCTCAGGCAAATTCCTGGGATTCATCGTGAGACACCGGGGCATCGAAATAGACCCATCAAAGATTAAGGCGATCATGGAAATGCCTCCGCCAAGAACTCTCAAGCAACTGCGGTCTCTCCAAGGAAAGCTCGCATATATCCGGCGGTTCATAGCTAATCTTTCCGGCAAATATCGCCCTTACAGTCATCTGATGAAGAAGGGGACCCCGTTCGTCTGGGATCGCAAATGCCAAAGCGCACTGGACGTAATCAAGCAATACTTGCAGAATCCGCCGGTACTGACCGCTCCAGTCAAGGGAAAGCCCATCATCCTGTACACAACTGCCCTTGAAGGTTCCTTAGGCGCACTATGGGCACAAGAGAACTACCAAGGGAAGGAGAGAGCCCTCTACTATTTGAGTCGAGTTCTCCTGGGGGCAGAAAACAACTACTTCCCCATCAAAAAACACTGCCTGTCGTTAATCTTCGTGATAACGAAGCTCAGACACTATGCGTTGGCGCATGAAGTCCATCTCATATCAAAAGTGGATCCTCTCAAGTATTTGATGTCAAGAGCCATACTAACGGGACGGCTCGCTTAATGGGCCCTGCTTTTAATGGAATTTTCGATGACATACCGACCCCTCAAAGCAGTGAAAGGTCAGGCCATCGCCGACTTCCTCGTTGAGCATCCTATACCTGCCGATTCATCCCTAAATTGCGAATTGCCAGACGAGCATGCGTTTGACACGATCGACGGTGAAAAAGGAGAGAGTGACACCCGATGGGAACTCTACTTCGACGAGGCATCTTCCATCAAGAAGCGAAAGCACAGCTCCCCCATAATCAAATCTGGGGTAGGCCTCATCTTCGTGACTCCACAAGGAGGGATAATGCGCTTTGCCTTTTCCTTATCAGAGCCGAGGACAAAAAATGAAGCCGAATATGAAGCTTTGATAGCAGGTCTTGAGATCGCAGTCGACATGGGAATCGAAAGCCTTCTCATATATAAGGACTCCCAGCTGGTCGTTAGTCAAATAAATGGGGACTATCAAATGTGCAAACCAGAGTTGGTGAAGTACGGCGAGAGAGTACAACAATTGCTGACTCACATTCCTTCCTACGTTCTGGAAAGCATACCGTGTACGGAAAATAGCAAAGCAGATGCGTTAGCCAAACTCGCTAAAGAACTGGCTGACGAAAACCTCGATGACGTAAGGATCGTTGTACAAAGCCGTCGGGTTCTTGCGCCAGCGGAAATATCTCTGAAGTGATCTGAAGAAAAGGAAACGACCAAGCCAACAACCCTACAAATAGAGGACCAAGAAAGGACTATGGATTGGAGGGAAGTATTTATAGATTACTTCAAATCCCGTCGAACGCCTGAAGTTGCATCCTCAAGACATCATCTCATGAAACGAGCTCTGTCTTTTGCCTTCGTCAACGATACTCTATATAAGAGATCGTTCGACTCTCTATGGCTAAGATGCCTGGGACCAGAAGAAGTGAGGAAAGTCGTCCAAGAAACTTATGACGGACTCTGCAGTTCTCATCAAGCCGGCCCGAAGATGAAGCTGAAGATTAAAAGGATGGGCTACTATTAGCCCACGATGATTCGGGATTACCTAGAATACGCGAAGCAGTGCCACTCGTGCCAGATTCACGGGGACTTCATCCACCAGCATCCAAATCCGCTACACCCAACGGTGGCTAGCTGGCCATTCGAAATGTGGGGAACCGACATAATCGGGCCCATCGAACCGGCGTCATCCAGAGGACATCGGTTCATATTGGCGACAACCGATTATTTCTCTAAGTGGGCAGAAGCCATACTGCTAAGGGAAGTGAAGACGAAGAACATCCTCCATTTCTTTAAGACACATGCCATCTATCGGTTCGGCACTCCGCGACGGATTATCTCCGATAACGGGCCAGCCTACAGAAGTCACAGAATCAGCCGCTTTGCACAACAGCATCATATAGACTGGAGATACTCTTCGGTATACAATCCCCGAGCTAACGGTCTAGCTGAGACTTTCAACAAAACCTTGACAAAAGATTATAAAGAAGACGGTGTCCAAAAATAAAAAGGATTGGCACGAGAGACTTCATGAAGCTCTCTGGGTTACCGGACTACGTTCAAAACGGCCACAAACACAACGCTGTATGCATTGGTATTCAGTACTGAAGTAGTACTCCCCTTGAAGATAGAGCTACCCTCCTTACGAGTGGCGGTTCATTACGAGCTAACAGACGAAGAGAATGCTCATCTTCGGCTTGAGGAGCTCGACGCCCTTTACGAAACCCGGCTCATAGCGCAGCAAAACTTGGAGACTTACAAAGCAAAGATGGCGCGCTCATACGAGATATTGACTAGGCCGAGAACATTCCGCCAAGGCGAACTCGTGCTAGTGGTCAAGAAACCTATGATCCCCAATTGTGCCAAACGGGGGAAATTCGAGCCGAACTATGAAGGCCCGTACATCATAGACAAAGTCTATCAAGGTGGGGCTTACTTGCTCATGGATATGCATGGCGAAAGACCCTTCCGACCAATAAACGGCCGATTCCTTAAGAAGTACTACGCTTGACGAGTCACAAACCAGGTTAATGATAGATGACGACGCCTATGTCTGCTCGCTATCTTCTTGAGTCCAGACTCTAAAAAAAAATTATCCAATGATACCCCATCCCAAACACGGAAAACTATGGACCGAAGCGTGTACAAACTACAGCTTCCTAAGGTTGATAAAAAAAAAGAAAAAGAAAAGAAATAAAAAATGATACGTCCATAAACGAAATGGGCACGGATGAAAACCCGAAAGGGCTCCATGAGTAAAAACAGCAGGGCTACCGGCGAGTTTGTGAAAACCCGAAAGGGCGCAACCTCGTTAGAAGACACTTGCAAGGTCCTCTCGACCTTGTAAGGAGAAAATACCTGCGTGAGATCCTTATGACCCACAAGGGAGCAACACACTTAGGGATCCCCACGACTCCTAAGGAGAAGTTACACTTACGAGATTCTCACGACTCGTAAGGAGAATTCTCCTATGAGACCCTCACGGCACATATGATTCAAAAGCCTTAAGATACATGGCTCTGAATCTGTTCTTAAGCCATCATACACCCCAATATTGCCCTACAAGCATTTCAATATTGACCCTTGTATACATTCCACGGGCACGAATAAACATTTCCCCAACAGAGTCCTACCAGCAACGAGGGATATCCTCACATGGTGAACGACCCTTGTAAGTCCTCTCGACTTATAATGAGAAAACACTTTTGTAAGATCCTTACGACTTATAAGAGAACATACACTTAGGAATCCTCATGATTCTTAAGAAGAAAACGCACTTACGAGATCCTCACGACTCGTAAGGAGAAACATCTTTATGAGACCCTTACGGCTCATAATGTCAAAAGACTTAATCGACAGGATCTTAACCAGGTTTGCTAAGCCACCTTTGTTTGAACCGACAAAGGCAAATGATGATTCTCTCCTGGCAATGTCCCAGTGGTAGCGATGCTGATGCCTAAATTGGTATCAAATCATGAGTCCTTTCATAACAAATGATGATTCGCTCCTGGCAACATTCCAGTCGCAGCGATGCTGATGCTAAGATTGGCATCAGATTCCAAGTTCCATACTCGCAGCAAAAAGTCAGCGAGCTATAAATACATATAAAATAGCCGAAATGATAGGGCAATTTGCAACAAAATCAGCAAGTAAAAAAATATGCATACAAAAATAGCCGAAATGATTGGGCAATTCGCAATAAAAAGCAGTGAATAAAAAAAAGAAAAATAGCCGAAATGATTGGGTACTGCGAAAAATAGCCGAAATGATTGGGCAATCGCGACTTTCATGATACAAAAAGCTGAAATGATAAAGTATCGCACAAAGAAAACAAAAAATACATATAAAATGAAACTTTTGCCCTGCAGGTAAGTCCATACCGACCCCTGTATATAATCCATGGGCATAAACGAAAAGAGAACCACATGTCCCAACAAACTCTATCAAAAGGAGAGTCGGGTCTTAGCGACAATATCTGCATCCCAGAAGACCAGCAACGGTGTTCCTCCTCATGCCAGCAGGACACGGACGCGACACTATCAATCGGAACCATGGCAAAGTCCCCAGTTCCAAGACTCTGCGGTTCACAGACAACCTAGAGTCAACCCCGACACCGTAGAAAACGGAGAAAGTCGATCCCGACACCATAGAAAAACGGAGAAAGTCGATCCCAACACCGCAGAAAAACGGCGAAAGTCGATCCCGACACTATAGAAAACGGATACATGTCAACCCTTGACCTCCTTGTCGTCAAGCAACGCTTCGACTCGGATACATGTCAACCTTTGACCTCTCTGTCGTTAAGCAACGCTTCGACACGGATACATGTCATCCCCTGACCTCCCTGTCGTCAAGTAATACTTCGACACGGATACATGTTAACCCCTGACCTCCCTGTCGTCAAGCAACGCTTCGACTCGGATACATGTCAACCCCTGACCTCCCTGTCGTCAAGCAACGCTTCGACACGGATACATGTCAACCCCTGACCTCCCTGTCGTCAAGCAACGCTCTGATATGGATACATGTTAACCCTGACCTCCTTGTCGTCAAGCAACGCTTCGACTCAGATACATGTCAAGCCCTGACCTCCCTGTCGCCAAGCAATGCTTCGACTCGGATACATGTCAACCCTTGACCTCCCTGTCGTCAAGCAACGCTTCGACTCGGATACATGTTAACTCCTGACCTCCCTGTCGTCAAGAAACTCTTCGACTCGGATACATGTCAACCCCTGACCTCCCCGTCGTCAAGCAACGCTTCGACTCGGGAAAATGCCAACCCCTAACCCCCCGCCGGAGCAATGCTCCGTCTCGGAAATACATCAACCCATGATCTCCCTGTCGTGAAGCAATGCTTCGACTCGGAAATAAGTCAACACACGAACCTATCAACCTATAAGAAGAAAGTTCTCTTGTGAGATCCTTACGACTCTCACAAGAAAATGTACTTAGGAGTCCTCACGACCCTTAAGTAGAAATTACAGTTACGAGATCCTCTTGACTCGTAGAGAGAAAAATCTTTATGAGACCCTCATGGCTCATAAAGTTGAAAAGTCTTAGGTGACAGATCTTAACCCTGTCTCCTAAGCCATCACTGCCCTGAAAGGAGGTTAAGATGGACTATCTATGGGCCACACTCTCCGAAATTGAACCACGACAAGGAGGGAAACAATCACTTACGAGTCCTCTCTACTTGTAAGGGAGGAAATTCCCTTGCGAGATCCTTACGACTCTCAAGAGAAAGCACACTTAGGAATCCTCATGACTCCTAAGGAGAAAATGCACCTACGAGATCCTCACGACTCGCAGGGAGAAAATTCTTTGTAAGACCCTCACGGCTCATAAAGTTGGAAAGTCTTAGGTGACAGATCCTAACCCTGTCTCCTAAGCCATCGCTACCCTACGAAGAGGTCAAGATGGACCATCTATAGACCACATTTGCTAAAATTACATGCTAGAGAAATGACGGTGCTACTTGTTTCCCCCAATCAGAGCAAAATTCTGTTTGAATTTCAAAAATTCAAAAAATGGAAGCAACGCTTCAGTTGCGCAAGCGCTGCGCTGCGCGACACATGTCAGCGCAGTTGCGCTGCGCTGTGCGCTGCGCGACACGTGTCAGCGCAGTTGTGCAAGCTCTGTTGCGCTGCGCTGTGCGCTGCGCGACACGTGTCAGCGCAGTTGCACAAGCCCTGTTGCGCGGCGCGACACGTGTCAGCGCAGTTGCGCTACGCTGTGCGACACGTGTCAAGCGCTGGGGCGTTTGCGCCAAACAGAATTAAAATTCCAGTAAGATTTTTCTGTTCTTGTTAAAACAAGAACATTGTCTTCTGTAAAACAGAAGCCCTTGGATCAAAGATCCAACGGTGGGGAAAATTCCCCAAATCACTCAGAGAAGGATCTCTTTAACAAATTTAACAAATTAATGGGCACTATATAAAGGCCCCTAGACCCCAATTCAAAAGACATCAACTTCGACATCATCATCAAGATTGTGAGAAGAACTCAAGAAAAAAAAGAAAAAGGTAAAAACCTTTATAAAAGAGAAGAATTTCTTCTGAATAGATCATTGATCTAAGAACAAGATCAATGATCTTCAATAAAAAATAAATAATAACAGTGCCTTGCACTTTTTTATGAACCATTGGTTCTGGAATCTTAAAGATTCCTCTCTTAAATCCAAAATTGGATTAAGTTATTAAAGCAGTGCCCTGCACTTGCAAAAACTGCACTGTTGTGCTCCTGGGTTGGCGCAAGCCACCAGGGAGCGCCACGTGTTAATCACAGAACAGCTGCGCCTTGCGCTTCTAAAAAACAGAGCACTGCTCTCTTAAAGTTGGCGTAACTCACCAGAGCGCGCCACGGGTCACAGCGCAACAGCGCAGCGCACTGGCACAGCGCACTGCGCTAGCATGACACGTGTCACCTCCACACGCGCTTGCGCTCAATAATTGGCGCAAAGCGCCTGACAAGCCAATGTCAGACAATTAATGCACTGCATTATTTACAGAAGGGCCAAGCCCAATTAAAAAAGGCCTAATGGGCCAAATTAAATGCAATGCATTATTTTAAAGAAGGGCAGAGCCCAAACAGATGCTCTGCATCATTTATAAAGGGACATAGCCTAAATCAAAAAGGCATAGCAGGCCAGAATGAAATGCAGTGCATTATTAAACAGGGGCAAAGCCCTAGCACATGCCTAATAGGCCGAAAATAAAAACGTTGAATATTCTCAACTGGACTTAGCCCAATCATGGCCGTAAGTCCTCAAATTAAATTGACTGAGCAAGACTGCTCTCTTAAATCAATTTACATCCGGTTCAAGGGTACATCTCTGTACTCCTCTGACACCTATCGTTGTAATCCTTCAACGACGTTAGAGATGTGACGGGTCCCGACAACCACACATCGATACGGACTGCGGGGTCCTTAAACTCGTGGACCGAAACGTCCTTAAACTAATATTCGTCCTAAAATGGGAACGTTGGACCGAAATGTCCTTAAACTAATGTTCGTCCCCAAATGGGAATGATGGACCACCATGTCCCTAAACTGGAAATCGACCGCAATGTCATTAAACTAAACAATAGAGCCAATTGCTCTCTTGTCGGATCCAAACGATCCCGTTAAGTTGATCTTAGTCTGGAGATTAGGCTAACGTATCCTTAACAAAAGTTTAAGTTGATCTTAGCCTTAAATAGGGCCTAACGTATTCTTAAACCAAAATCCCAAACCCAAATCTAAGAAAATACGGATTTGGACTAATCCACGTCATACGGGCGACGACATAAATTAGTCTCCGTATACAATCCACGGGCAACCACAAACAAAACAAACATCCACGACATGAAGTGAAATTCTGGAGAAGAAGAAAGTTGTTACCGCGATGCGGTAGCGTAATTAACTGCAGGGGCTTGTGCCTGCAGGGAAGAGTGTCCCCACAATCAAAAACCCCTTGAACGAGGGGGAATCTGACGAAGTCTGCTAAATCGGCCGCATCCGTCTAAACCTCCGATACACGGTGCCATAAATCAACTTGGCATCTTCAGAGAGGTGGACGGATAAAACCAAATAGCATCTGCCCCAAATCTCAGCGCTAGGACTTCGCAGTCTTGTGCGCCGTCTTTTGGAGGGGAACAGATTCTGGCACGCCCGGTGGGACCTTTTCCTCTTTCCACTCTACACTTTGTGTGTCGTCTTCACGAACGAATCGCGGTTTGTTAATGGTTGCCTTTGGGTTTCAAGTTACTAAGATTTGGTCTTTGGCCTGGCGCAGAAATCAAGCATCAATGGCATCCAACTGCTCGAGCTGCTCAAAATGCAAGTGCAACCGATGCTCCACCTCACCTGGAGGTGTAGCTTATGGGCATCAAGCGGCCTCCATCCTTTCCATGCCGGTGGAACAAGTGACCCAGGACACCACCGGTCTGTTTTTTGGGACCATGCTCCCGCCTGCAAACTTCACTATTCCAGTGCCCGCACCAGAAGCGCATAAGAAGTCGGTCTTCGATTGGCTCACTGCTACAACGGCCCCTTTCAAAGGGTCGTCCAATATCAAACCGGCAGCCTCTGTCTTTACCAGGCTGAACCAGAACTCTGATGGGCCTGCCAAGAAGCCCATGAACCCTGAAATGGCCATCCCGAGGAAGACAGCCACCTCTGCTCCTGAAGTCGTCAAGGCGGCTTCTCCTGTTAAAGAGTCGGTCTTTTCAAGGCTGACCATTCTGGCTCCTGCTCCTACTCGAGGGTCTGTCTTTGACAGACTGAACATCGCTACTCAAAAGACAACATCAGTCTTTAAGAGGCTGGCACCAGCAGCGCTTCATTCGGACAGGGGGCAAGACGAAGCTGTCCCTATCGCCGAGCCAGTCCCAACGGCTCGTCACGCTCGACGCTGCCACTGGCGCCGAGTAAGGAAGGCCGGGGGCAACTCCCCCTCAGGGCTAACTCCACCCGCTCCAGTGGTGGAAGTTAATGCTACTGTTCCAACTGGGAACAACTTTGAACCGCTAAGGAGGGTACGCAAGAACTCTCCGACTGCCACGATAAAAAGATCTCCTCCACCTGCGGAGAGGGTTACAGAAACAAAGCTGGAGCAGCCCCCTCAATGGCTGTCCTCCAAAATTTATATGGTCTGGCGGAGGGTTCAAGATTCCATAATTGACCAAGATCACTCTCGCTGGCAGAAAAGTGCGAAAGTGCAGGAAGAAAAGAACCGTCCTATTAAACAGCAAAGGACGATAACTGCCAGGGTCCCTACTGCAACGGCCCCTTCAACTTCAACGGCCCACAAGAGAAGGAGGCCAGAGAAAATTCCTACGCCTGCGGCAAATGTCAAAGGCGGCGAGCCCAAACGCCCTAAGTCCGGGGGCATTGTAGTCCATACTGTATACATGGCGTCGGGGAAGGAGGACAGCCGTGCATCTACAGGCCATAGACCGCTTACACGGTCAATGACCAAAGCTCAGGAGCAACAGCAGAAGCTTCAGGAAATGATGAATGCGATGGCCGCACTCACTGGGCCGAAAGAAAGCCCCGAAGCGTCCTCGGATCAACGCCAGGAGCAAGAAACTGACGCTGAATTCCTTCGCAGGATATTGGAGAAGAAGGACAAAGAGGCTGCGGAACAAGCGGCCAATATAAAGCGAATGGACCTCCTGTTCCAGGACATAGTGGGAATGATGATCCAACAAGACCCTCCTGCTGAAGATCCTCCGATCGTCCTTGAAGACGACAGGGGAGAAACGTCAAATCCCCCGTCGGCTCTGTCAACAGCCAAGGAGGAGACAGTCTCCAAAGCTGACTTGGACGAATATATAGCCCAACAGATACGGGTTCATCAGGCGACTGAGGCAGCCGGTCAGGTCGTAAAAACAGGATGACCATATCCGAGCTGGTACGATCAGATCAAGTACCCGCCGGGCTATACAATACCGAAATTTCATGTCTATAAGGGGACGGGCAATCCCCACCAGCATGTTGCCCAGTTCAGAGTGCTTTGTGGCAACACCGGCGGTGATGATAAATTGTTGCTTCGCCAGTTCGTCGGTAGCTTATCGGATACAACATTCGAGTGGTACTCCGAGCTCCCTAACGACTCTATCAAGACATCTGCGGAGATGAAACTGCTGTTTACCCAGCGTTTCGCAAGCGTCAGCGAACGCACCCCGATAACGACATTGATTAATGCCAGGGTGAAGCCAGGCGAAACATGGGTTCAGTATGCGATATGGTGGCGGAACTTATGGTCCAAATGCGAGCAACGCATTGAAGAAGCGCCGGCAGTAGGGATATTTGTGGGAACCCTCGATCCGTAGGCGACCATATCCCAATTCATGATGTTCTTCAAGCCGACTACCTTCCAGGCCCTGATCGAAAAGCTAGCTCAAATGGATCAGATGGGCCATAGACCTCCCCCTCCAAAGCCGGACTCTCGAAATGAGAAGGGGAAGGGTAAAGCGATTGTTGTCGCTAATGCTCAACAACAGCCGAGCAACTTGAAACCGGTTGTCCGTCAAAATAATATGCGTCCGCACGTACCCCTTGAGGAGAGGCTAGGACGTCTTTACTCGTTTCCCCGTGATAAAACGAGAAGATTGTTCGAGCTGCTCTTGCGCAACCGACTCATAAATCTGCCGGATCCAAGACGTCCGTCGCAGCCAAACGACGTCAATGATCCCAATTACTGTCCTTATCACCGAGTACTGGGTCATCTGATCGAGGACTGCTACGTTTTCAAAAATTGGATTAAGGACCAGTACCAACAGGGCAAGTTCGCGTTGTCTGAAAGATGGAAGGTGAACCCGCCGCAACCTCATACCTCTAAAAAGGTGAATACACTGGGGGCAACGTGCTCTCTCGTTGAAGAAGCTCCATGGGAGGTTGTGTTATCAGCCAAAACCAAAAAGGATGCTGAATGATCTCAAGACATGCCTGGCGGTCAGGTGGAAGAACCCGTTGGAACCTCAAATCATTGAAGGGATGTTGAAGCCGCGTCCAACTCCAAAGATCGATGGTGGTGGCCCAAGCACTCACAACCAGCCATCAAAATCTTCAAAGAAGAAGAAAAAGAAATCCAAGAAGTCCGTAAAGCCTGGCGACAAGCGCACGGACTTACAAAAACAAATCGAGGCGCTGGAGGAGTACAAACAGAAAGCACGGACTCCCGTCACACTCCAAGAGTTCCTCAACTACGTCTTTCAAGAAGAAGATGAGGGAGACAGTTCGTTAGATGAATCTGAGGAATACGTGGCGAGCTGTCATATGATCTCCCATTCGTTTACAGACGATGAGGAAACTCCTTGCACTGAAAAGCTGGGGGCAGATCCTAAACCGGAAATTCTGGGGCCATCGGATGAAACAATCGACGCATTCCTCAATGAAGCTCTATTGAAAAGTAAAGCTGACCGGGAACGCGAGACGACCATATTTGAAAGGGCCAAGCGCCAGCGACTTGACGAAAGAGCTGAGACACTCCCACTGGAGCGAAATACACCCACTGCGGATAAAAACAAATTCAATATGAGGAAAAGGTTTGCTAAAGCCATGTCAATAGGTATGAAGCTACCATCCTCTGAAGGAAGCATTACTGCTGAAGCGGAAATGCACCCCTCATACTGCTTGTATCATTGGAAGATTTCGCACCCCACTGAAGAGTGCAAAGCTTTCAATAAATGATGGCAGGGATATGTCGCTCACCAGCAACATTTTAAGCGGGAAAAGCACAAAACTTGTCGGGGGCGGAAATGTATGACCATTGAGCTTAACAGAACTACCGGCGATTGTCGCATGGTTAACGCAGGGGGATCGCAAGTTCTAATATTCGGGAGCGACTCCGACGAAGAAATGGCTCTTAGCCCCCTCTTTAAAGAGTCCACCTCGGGAAAAGGAGAAGAGCAGAAGGTCTGTGAAAATATCCGGCTGCGTAATCGGGCGCTACCCGAAAAGAATCTCGGACCCTCAAACAAAAAAGATAAAGGGAAAGAAAAGGTCTTTGAGGATATCTCCCTAGATGTCCAAGTCATAGAAGAGCTAACTGCCAAGGACCCGCCGAAGAAAAATAAGGTGGATTACAACGTTCTAGCGCATCTGAGGAAGCTACCCTCGCAGCTCAGCATTCTTGACGCCCTTTTACTATCAAAAGAGACGAGAGATTCGTTAATCAAGGCACTACAGGAGCCGGAGCAATTCCAAGCTTTTCTCACCGCAGAAAAGATGAAAGATGAATTGGAAGAAGTGCACACGGCCGATGTCACTTTCGGTAATGAAGATCTTCTCCTAGGGACGTGCGAACACAATCGCCCCCTCTATGTCTCAGGGTATTGCCATGATATAAAGATAGGCAAAATCTTGGTTGACAATGGGTCTTCCGTTAATTTCCTCAACGTACGGGTGTTAAAGGAAATCTGCATGAGCGTCCAGCACCTTGCTCGGGACAAGATCACCATCTCCGGGTTCGACTCCCAATCATCAAGAACTCTTGGGTCTGTGATATTGACGCTACGCTTTGGGCTACTCGTCACGGACATTAAGTTCCACGTTATAGACGCCAAGACATGCTACAATGCTCTGCTCGGCCGACCATGGTTACACGAGTACAACATCATCCCTTCTACACAGCATCAGTGTATGAAATATTTTAGGGATGGTCTCGAGTATACCGTGACGGGAGAACTGAACCTGTTTTCCGTGAACGAAGTCCGCAAATATGAAGATGCCAAATACTTCTTACCAGATTTCGAGGACACAGAGAGATGTCACAAGCCGGAGAACAAAGCTAACGCCACCATCCCTGTCTTCGGCAGTGATACCGAGGAGGAAGAGGAGATAGTTTATTCGGTTCCGCCCCAATACAACAAGCCAGGACCATCCGTTCCTACATTGATCTTTGGTAGCGACTCGGAAGATGAGGTCCATGCTGTATTCTCTGCTCGGCCTTCAATTCAAACGTCCACTGACGAAGAGCAAAGTCTGCAAGTCGCCATGGTGCCGCTTAAACACCATAAAGAACTGGATGCACTCGACACCTACAGCGTAGAGGAGTTAGGACGTTCTATGTCCCTCCCAGGCGAGAGGGCGAAAATGCAATTCTATTCTACCGCTCTGAAGAGACCAAAGTAGAGAAAGAAATCTGGCACGGTGTGGATCCTACGCTTGACAGGCTTCAGCCCATCCGTCTACCCAGATATTATACAGAAGGCTTGAAGAGGCTGCTAAAGTGCCAAGGGATACCCTTCAAACAGACCGCTCGGAAAGCCAAATTCTACGACAGGGTCTGGAACGTCCCCGGAACTCAGCACAAGCTGCCTAGTGGGAGGATGGAAACAATCGGGCTCAGATACATTCGGTCCAAGAAACGAGAGCTACTCTGCGACTGTTATGTCGTGCATGACTTCAATGAAGAAGCGGATGCTCAATGGGAGGACGCTAATCCCGAACCAGTAAAAGTTCCTGATGCAAAAGTGCCCAGTCCATCGTTCGAAGAACAAATGGACAAGCTTATAAGGGAAGCTGGTCAAAAAGCCCGAGACGACCACAACTGCGAAATGGCCATCCACGAGAAAGCCAAAATGCAAACCCTCCTCCAACAGGCCGTGAAAGATGAAAGTGTCGCTCCCTGTCAACCTGTTATAAAAAAGGCTCGACGCAGAGGCAGAAACAAGGCAAAAAGCGAAAAAGGCGCTCGACGGCAACAAAGTGGGACTAATAAGCCACGCAAGTGGGAATCGAGCGGTCCTGATCTATCCATCATGAAGAAAATGGGTCGAGCATACTCTTTCCCTCAAGATAAGACGAAGAGAATACTTGACCTCGCTTTAAAACATCAGACGCTCACATTACCGGAGTCTAAGCACCCCGAGCAAGCAGGCGAAGTCTCACACCCAAACTATTGCTCTTATCACCGAGTAATAGGGCACCCTTTCGAAGACTGCTTCACCTTTAAGAATTGGGTCGAAGATCAGTATCAGCTCGGCAAGTTTGCTCTGTCTGACAACTGGTGGGTAACGCTGCCACAGAAGCACGAACCCAAAGCCATGAAAGTAGAACCAGCTCCACATTGGTCTTGGAAGCGAATTCGTACTTGTCACATGATAACAATATCAAAAGAAGAGCCTGAGAACATGGATGACCTTCCCGGGTGCTTCGGAAACAGCAACGATGAGGTGATCTCAGAATTTCCACCGGCACCGAAAGAGCAGGAAGATGGAATACATACCACTGCGGATAACCTTAAGAAAATTGAGTTGGGGTCGGCGAACGACCCACGACCGACATTTGTCAGCGAGCTGCTATCTGAAAAAAGGGTGGCTGCGTTAAAAGATGTGCTTGTGCAGCATAGAGATTGCTTCGCATGGAACTATTCCGAAATGCCAGGATTAGATCCAGAAATTGCTGTACATAGATTGGCGATATCTCCGGACGTCAAGCCGGTCAAACAAGTGCCGAGAAGAATGCGGCTCGAGCTTGAGATGAGTATCAATGCCGAGGTCAAGAAGTTAATCGACTCCGGCTTCATCCAAGAAGTTCAATATCCCGACTGGATCGCCAACATCGTCTCGGTGATGAAGAAAAATGGGACGGTGCGCATATGTGTGGACTTCTGGGATCTCAATAAAGCCTGCCCGAAGGACGATTTTCCAGTGCCAGTCACCGAACCGATGATAGATAACACGTCCACTCACGAGGTTTTCTCCTTCATGGACGGCTCATCAGGGTATAATCTGATAAAGATGCATCCCGAAGACCAGAAGCACACCGCTTTCCGGACCCCTTTGGGTATATTCTGCTATAAGGTGATGCCCTTCGGTCTAAAGAACGCCGGTGCCATCTATCAAAGGGCCATGACAAAGATCTTCGATGACCTTATACATCAAATCGTCGAATGCTATATCGACGACCTCGTGGTTAAGAGCAAATCATACGAGGAGCATTTAGAGCATTTGAAGAACGTATTTCAACGCCTTCGACAATACAACTTGAAGATGAACCCTCTCAAGTGTGCATTCGGAGTTTCCTCAGGCAAATTCCTAGGATTCATCGTCCGACACAGAGGTATCGAGATAGATCCGTCAAAGATCAAGGCTATCATGGAAATTCCTCCGCCAAGGACTCTCAAGCAATTGCGGTCTCTCTAAGGAAAGCTCGCATATATCCGGCGATTTATAGCCAACCTTTCAGGCAAGTGCCGCCCTTAGAGTCATCTGATGAAGAAGGGAACCCCGTTCGTCTGGGATCACAAATGCCAGAGCGCGCTGGACGAAATCAAGCAATATCTGCAGAACCCACCAGTGTTGGCTGCTCCGGTCAAGGGAAAGCCTCTCGTTCTTTATACAACCGCCCTCGAAGGTTCTTTGGGCGCATTATGGGCGCAAGAGAACGATCATGGGAAAGAAAGGGCACTCTACTATTTTAGTCGAGTTCTTCTGGGGGCAGAAAGCAACTACTCCCCCATTGAAAAACACTGCCTGGCGTTGATCTTTGCGATAACAAAGCTCAGGCACTATGCATTGGCGCATGAGGTCCGTCTCATTTCGAAGGTGGACCCCCTTAAATATTTGATGTCGAGGGCCATATTGAAGGGGCGACTCGCTAAATGGGCCCTACTCTTGATGGAGTTCTCGATAACTTATCAACCTCTCAAGGCAGTAAAAGGCCAGGCCATCGCCGACGTCCTCGCTGAGCATCCGATACCTGCCGATTCTCCTCTGAATTGCGAGCTGCCAGAAGAACATGCGTTTGATGCGATCGACGGTGGTGATACCCGATGGGAGCTTTATTTCGATGGAGCATCTTCCATGAAGAAGCGCAAACAAAGTACGCCCATAATCAAATCGGAGGTAGGCCTTATCTTCGTGACTCCACAAGGAAGGATAATGCACTTTGCTTTCTCCTTAACAGAGCTGAGGACGAACAATGAAGCCGAATACGAAGCTCTGATAGCAGGCCTCGAGATCGCCATCGACATGGGAATTGAAAACCTCCTCATATACGGAGACTCCCAACTGGTCGTTAGTCAAGTAAACGGAGACTATCAAATGTGCAAATCAGAATTGGTGAAGTACGGCGAAAAGGTGCAACAACTGTTGACCCAAATCCCCTCCTACACTTTGGAAAACATACCGCGTGCGGAAAACAGCAAAGTGGACGCATTAGCTAAGCTCGCTAAAGAACTGGCTGACGAGAACCTCGATGACGTCAGAATCGTAGTACAAAACCGTCGAGTGCTCGCCCCAGCAGAAATATCTCCGGAATCATCTGAAGAAAACGGAGCGACTGAGCAAACGACCTTGCGAATAAATGACCGGGAAAAGGCTGAGGATTAGAGAGAAGTCTTTATAGACTACTTCAAATACTGTTTTACGCCTGAAGATGCGTCCTCAAGACATCAGCTTATAAAACGAGCTCTGTCTTTTGCCTTTGTCAATGATACTCTGTACAAGAGGTCATTTGATTCTCTGTGGTTGAGATGCTTGGGACCTGACGAAGCGAAAAGAGTCGTTCAGGAAGTTCATGACGGACTCTGTGGTTCTCACCAAGCGGGCCCAAAGATGAAGTTGAAGATTAAACGGATGGGTTACTACTGGCCCACGATGATTCATGACTGCCTCGAATATGCGAAGCAATGCCACTCATGCCAAATCCATAGGGACTTCATCCACCAGCATTCAAATCCACTACATCCAACAGTGGCTAGCTGGTCGTTCGAAATGTGGGAAACTGATATAGTCCGCCCCATCGAACCTGCATCGTCTAGAGGGCATCGTTTCATCCTGGCGACGACTGATTACTTCTCAAATGGGCAGAAGCAGTACCGTTGAGGGAAATGAAGATGGAGAATATCCTCCATTTCTTCAAGACGCACGTCATTTACCAGTTTGGAACTCCGAGATCATCTCCGATAACGGGCCAGCCTACAGAAGCCATAAGATCAGTCGCTTCGCGTAGCAGCATAATATAGACTGGAGATATTCCTCAGTTTATAATCCGCGAGCTAACGGTCTAGATGAGGCCTTCAATAAGACCTTGACAAAGATCATGAAGACGACGGTGTCCCGAAACAAGAAGGACTGGCACGAGAGACTGCAAGAGGCACTTTGGGCGTATCGAACTACGTTCAAGACGGCCACGAGCATAATGCCATGTGCGTTGGTATTCGGTACCGAAGCAGTACTTCCCCTCGAAATAGAGTTACCCTTTCTACGATTGGCTGTCCACTACGAGCTGATGGACGAAGAAAATGCTCACTTTCGGCTTGAGGAGCTTGATGCCCTTGATGAAACACGGCTTATAGCGCAACAAAATCTGGAAGCTTATAAAGCAAAGATGACGCGCTTATATGAAAGATTGACCCGACTGAGGACATTCAGCCAAGGCGAGCTCGTGCTGGTGGTCAAAAGACCTATGATCCCCAACCGCGCCAAGTGAGGAAAATTCGAGCCGAGCTATAAAGGCCCGTACATCATAGACAAGGTCTACCAGGGTGGAGCCTATCTACTCATGGATATGCATGGTGAAAGGCCTTTTAGGCCAACAAACGGCCGCTTGCTAAAGAAATACTACGCTTAATGAGCCACAGCCCAGGTCAATGATAGATGACGACGACTATGTCCGCTCGCTATCTTCCTAAGCTCAAACTCTATAAGTAGTAGCCGTCCTTCTCCATCGATGGACCGAAACGTCCTTAAACTAATGACGGACCACTACGTCCTAAAACTGGCTGTTGACCGAGATGTCGATAGACTACGGTGGATTGAAACATTACAAAGCCGATATAAAAAAAAGAAAAAAAATAATAATAATAAACGGTATGTCTATAAGCAAAATGGGCACGGATGAAAACCCGAAAGGTCTCCGTGAGTAAAAACAGCAGGGCTACCGGCGAGTGTTCGTGAAAACCCGAAAGGGCGCGACCTCGTAAAAACAAAAAGAGAATAAAAAGAAAAAAAAACGGTACGTCCATAAGAAAAATGGGCACGGATCAAAACCCGAAAGGGCTCCGTGAGTAAAAACAGCAGGACTACCGGCGAGTGTATGTGAAAACCCGAAAGGGCGCAACCTCGTTAAGGGACACTTACAGGGTTCTCTCGACTTTGTAAAAAGAAATCACCCGCGTGAGATCCTTACGACTCACAAGGGAGCAACACACTTAGGGATCCTCACGATTCCTAAGGAGAAAATACACTTGCGAGATCCTCACGACTTGTAAGGAGAAATCTCTTATGGGACCCTCACGGCTCATAAGATTTGAAAGTTTTAAGTTATAGAGACCTAAACCCGTGCTTAAGAAACCCCCACAACCTTCGATAATGCCCTACAAGTGGTTCAATTCTGACCCTTGTATACAATCCACGAGCGTGAATAAACATTTCCCTAACCAAGTCCCATCCGTGACTGGGGATATGTTCGCATGGTGAACAACCCTTGTAAGCCTTCTCGACTTACAAGGAGAAAACCCTCTTGTAGGATCCTTACGACTTACAGAGGAATATACACTTAGGAATCCTCACAATTCTTAAGGAGAAAATACACCTACAGGATCCTCACGACTTGCAGGGAGAAATACCTTTGTGGGACCCTTACGGCTCATGAAGTCAAAAGCCTTAGTCAACAGGACCTTAACTCTGTTCGCTAAGCCACCTTTGTTTGACATCGACAGAGGCAAATGATGATTCGCTCCTGGCAACATCCCAGTTGTAGCGGTGCTGATGCCGAAATCGATGTCTAATTTCAGGTTTACGGCGAAAAGCCAGTAGGCCGCACATGCATACGAAATAGCCGAAATGATGGGGAAACTTGCAATAAAAAAGCAGCAAGTAAAAATGTATGCACAAAAAATAGCTGAAATGATGGGGCAACTCGTAATAAAAAGCAGCGAGTAAAAATAAAATAAACAGCCGAAATGATTGTGCACCGCGAAAAATAGCCGAAATGATTGGGCAATCGCGACCTTCGCGATATAAAAGCTGAAATGATAGAGCATCGCGGAAATAAAACAATAATAAAAAAATATGATGAAACTTTTGCCCTACAGTTGAGATCACATCGATCCCTGTATACAATCCAAGGGCACAAACAAAGAGGGAACCATACCTTCCCAACAGACTCCGCCAGAAAGCGAAGCCAAATCTCGACGGTTCACCAACAACCTAGAGACAACCGTGACATTCGTTTCGATACAGCAGACGCAGTGCCAGGAAGAAGAGCTTACCTTTCCGAAGTGCGATGGGAGGAGTTTGTGAGGTACCTGTCGCTGAAGAGGTTGAATCACGAGCAGGAGAGAGAAAGGGAGGAAATTGAGATAGTGGTGAAAGCGATGCAAACTGATAGGGCCCCCGCTCCTTTCCTCTTAGCCATTCACAAATGAAGCGAAGATCAAATTCCTAGCTTCACGGTTTTGACGGTTACTTATATAAAACCTGAAAGACCACCACAGATCAATTCAACTTCCAGGGAAATTAGTGTCCTTAGCAAATGCCTCAATTCAGGAAAACTAGCGTCCTTGATGAGAGCTTCCTGATTCGTGTCGGCCCGCAGAGAAACCAGTGTCTCCGCAGGAATACTCCTATTCGTTTCAACTTCGTGGAAACTAGCGTCCTCGGCAAATACTTCGACTCAGGGAAACCAGTGTCCTTGACGAGAAAATCCTGATTCGCGTCGACCCGCAGAGAAACTAGCGTCTTTGCAGGAACACATCGATTCGTTTCAACCCCGAAGAAACCAGTGTCTTCGGCAAAATACCTCAATTCAGGGAAACTAGCGTCCTTGATGAGAGCCTCCTGATTCACGTCGGCCCGCAGAGAAACCAGTGTCTCTGCAGGAACACCCCGATTCGTTTCAACCCCGAAGAAACCAGTGTCTTCGGCAAAATCCTTCGACTCAGGGAAACCAGTGTCCTTGATGAGAACACCTCGATTCGCGTCGACCCGCAGAGAAACTAGCGTCTTTGCAGGAACACCTCGACTCATTTCAACCCCAGGGAAACCAGTATCCTTGGCAAATACCTCAATTCAGGGAAACTAGCTCCTTGATGAGAGCCTCCTGATTCGCGTCGGCCCGCAGAGAAACCAGTGTCTCCGCAGGAATACTCCGATTCGTTCCAACCCCGAAGAAACCAGTGTCTTCGGTAAAATACTTCGACTCAGGGAAACCAGTGTCCTTGACGAGAACACCTCGATTCGCGTTGACCCGCAGAGAAACCAGTGTCTCCGTAGGAATACCTCGACTCGTTTCAACCCCAGAGAAACCAGTGTCCTTGGCAAATACCTCAATTCAGGGAAACTAGCGTCCTTGATGAGAGCTCCTGATTCGCGTCGGCCCGCAGAGAAACCAGTGTCTCCGCAGGAATACTCCGATTCGTTTCAACCCTGAAGAAACCAGTGTCTCCGCAGGAATACTCCGATTTGTTTCAACCCCGAAGAAACCAGTGTCTTCGGAAAAATCCTTCGACTCAGGGAAACCAGTGTCCCTGACGAGAACTTCTTGATTCACGTCGACCTGCAGAGAAACTAGCGTCTTTGCAGGAATACATCGATTCATTTCAACCCCAAGGAAACTAGTGTCCTTGGCAAATAACTCAATTCAGGGAAACTAGCGTCCTTGATGAGAGACTCCTGATTCGCGTCGGCCCGTAGAGAAACCAGTGTCTCCGCAGGAATGCTCCGATTCGTTTCAACTTTGAGGAAACCAGTGTCCTCGGCAAAATACTTCAACTCAAGGAAATTAGTGTCCTTGACAAGAACTGCTCGATTCGTCTCGACTCGTGAGGAAATTAGTGTCTTCGCGAGGACTTCCTGATTCGTCTCGACTTCCAAGATAAAGCCTTAGGCAACAGGGATTAAAAAACTTGTTTCCTAAAGCACTGGGATCCTACAAGTCGGTCTAAAACGGTCTCTTGCATACTATCCACGGGGCTCACTCTCTAAAGTTGAATTTCGACAATGAGGGAAACAACCGCTTACAAGTCCTCTCGACTCGTAAGAGGGAAAATTCTCTTATAAGATCCTTACGACTTATAAGAGAAAACGCACTTAGGAATCCTCATGATTCCTAAGGAGAAAATCCACCTACGAGATCCTCTCGATCTGTAGGGAGAAAAGTCTCTATGAGACCCTCACGGCTCATAGAGTTGAAAAGTCTTAGACGGCAGATCTGAACCTGCGGCCTAAGCCATCGCTATCTCTTGAAGAAACCAAGATGCTTATCTATTATCTGTCAACCATGTTTATCAAGACGGCATGCTAATAATAAGAGAAGGGAGAGAGCAAAGAAATAGTACAAGACATTGCAAAGAAAAAATGTGTATCTTTATTAATTCAATCAAATACAAGGTGAATCGTACAAAAAGAATAAAGAATGGATACATCTTATTCGAAAAAGAAAATTTTTACAAATATATTGATACAAAGGCAGCTACTGGGAAGGAAGCATCTTAAATAGCCTTATCAGTTGTTCGCGCACTTCCTTCCATGCCTTTTCCTGATCGGCCACCACCGCCAGTTCCACCTCTACTTGAGCCCGCTGCTGCAAGAAGGATGCAAGCTGCTCCCCGACGGCCTGCTGAGCTGCTTCGCGGCCTTGGGCGTCATGCTCGGCGCCATCGAGCTTCCGCTTCAGGTTTAGCCCATTAGAGAAATGCTTCAGAAGGCCCTCGAAGATAGCCTTCACCTGGGCAGCGTTCGCCTCAACCTCAGCGCGCAGACGAGCCGTCTCGTTTGAGGTCTCTTGGCACTCCCTCAGCCTTAAAACCGGTTCTTGTTCCAAGTGACGGAAGTAAGAAGCGCTTTGCTCGATCCACGCTGCTCTTTGATTGCTTACGGCTAAGGTCTCGGGAGCAGGGCGCATAAACTCCGATTGATGCAGGCGGACCTCGATTTCCCTGCAGTGATTGACCCAAAGCTCGATGACACCTCCATCATGAAAATTCATAAGCGCCGCCAACATTGGGTTAACCTCCGCAGCGAAATCCGCAGCATATGGGAGAGCGTCTGCGTCAAGCTCCTCGACGTATCCGCTCAGCATGCCCAAGCTCATTACAGCACCTTTTGAAGACGGACGTCTCAAGAAGGGGCCTGCTAGCATTGTAACGCGGGACTCAAAGGGCGCCGGGATCAGAACGACAGCTGAGAAAACAAAATACGATTAGATGACGGTTCAAGAAATACGAAAAAAGTCATCGATGCGATAGTTTACTATACCAGCTGCAGCAGGTGGCAAGGCCGGAAGGGCCGGTGGCGGGACCGATCTATCATCCCCTCCTTCGATTTGTAGCACTGCAATCAGGACAAAGAAGAGTCAGAAATGATTCCATCACTAGAAAAAAGAAGAAAGATATCAATTGGAAACTATACTCACCAACGCCGCCGGAGGAAGAAACGAGTTCAGATGGGAAGGAGAAGTGCTGGTGCAACACTTGATAGAGATGATCAAAAAGCACCCCTGAAAAGACACAATAGTACGACTTTAGTACATAAATTATGCGGCTGAAAGATAAAACTAATGGGTTGCAAATCCATACCTTCCAACATCTGCGATGGTACAAGGGAAGGCTGAGAGGTGACCACCGCCAAGGCAGTAGTTGACGGCGCTCCCTCGAGCAATGGAGCATCGGCACTGGCCGCACCTGCGTTAAAAACAAGGATAAACTTTTCAGAAAGGATTGCAAGATATAAAAAGGGACAGTAACTCGAAATTTACCTGATGAGCCACCAACCGAAATGGAGGCGTCTCCCTCCTCCATCGATACGAGTCCACCTCCCGTGGCCTCATCACCGGGCTCGACAGTGGCTGTCGTCGTACTCGCCCGACCAGGAGACGGCGGAGGACCGTAGACGGGGAGAGCAATAATTGGAGCATTGCCAGACTCTTGAGAAAGAGCGGCTGGCTTTTCCCCAAGAGTCGTGCCCATCTCACCCGCTACTTCTTCGGGCTCGGCGGTCGCCATTGTCTCGTCCGCCATTACCATGAGGTCACCAGTCTCAGATGCTCCGCCCGCCGCTGCCCCAGGCTCAGTTATAGCGGTCGTCTCATTTGCTGCCAGCTCAGGCTCGGCATCAATGACTATCTCTGGTGCAGCTCTCTCAGCCCCCAGCTCAGGCTCAGCAACCCCGGCGACGTTGCCCACCGTCGGCTCGGGTTCGACCGGTGCCTCTTCCTCTGTCCCCTTAGGTTCGACCGTCTCCGCCTCCCCTTCGGTTGGACTTGGCCCTGTAGGACAAGATATATAAGAACCGACAAGTTTACAATTCTTACAAACAAATCTTGAAAGATACATTACCTGAGGTGGACTTATCATTGGCCCCGCGAGCTGCACGCGCCACCTGTTTGTGAGCTGTGGACAAGGCGACCGGGGGCTCTTCTGAAGGAGTATCAGCACGAGGGACGGTGCTTGGGCCAGCTCCTAAGGCCAAAGCAGCCCTGCGTGCCTTCACCTCACGCCTTAGCCGCTTTCTCTCCTCCCGAGCCGTTGAGACAGACCTCCTCAAAGCCTCCTTCATTGAGACGTCATCGTCTGTGAATAGAGATGCCTCCAAATTCTTCAAGGAATCCCTCGTCGACTTGTCGAGTTGAGGCTCTTGCGGCAGCCCGAAGAGACTGGGACTTCAGCAGCGAGCCCGGGGAGAGTCCCCGCATCAGCTGGCGCAGCCCCTGCAAAGAAACAAAGGAAGAAGGTTAGGTTGGCCATTAGAAAAGAGGACAAAAAAAACTTAATAAGTTGAAACATACCAACGCCCGACAGAGCGCACTTCTTTTCCTCCTCCTGGAAGGTTTTTAGAGAGGCAGCGATGGCTTCTTCAGTAATGACACCTGTTAAAAAAGGGAAAAGCAAGATAATGATAAGAATGCGATGAAATAACAAAGAGTGCAGCTAATGATTACCTGCTCGAGCGAGTTTATCCAACCACGCTTCGAGTCTGGTTGATCGCTCAGAAGCCGCAATGGCGGCAGCCAGATCGGTGTCTGCTGGATCTACCGAAAGGCCCTTATTGCTGCCGTACTCGCTTATACCTTCGGTAAAAGGGGCCTCAGGCTCTAAACCAAGGATAACATCGAGAGAGAGGAGCGAATTCTTCTTCCTCTTCTGCTTGCCAGCCCTAGGTGCACCCGAGATCGACTTGCGCTTTGCAGGCACCTTAGGGCGGCGGGTCCCGATGTCCTCGCCCACGCCAGACTCCGGCGAGACCGCATTCACCGGCTCCACTGGAGCACGGGGCGCGGGTGGCACGTCCGCGGTAGCACGAGGTAATCAGTGTGGAGGACTCAGCACACGCGGTGGTTCGGCTTCAGCATCTTTTAGCAGAGGGACTATGGGGGTCCTTGGCACCAGAGGAGCTTTGCGGTCGCTGCCGGGAGGCACACCCTTACGGTCGACCAACAATCGCTTTTCTTCCTTTATAACGGCGCCCGTCGAATGCTGGTACTACGCTGTATATGTATTAAGGATTCGTGGGGCACAAGCCGGCTCGCTGATGAAAAAATGAGAGCCCGTATTCAGACACATGAAGTGATGCAGTGCACTCCGCATCCCCTCTTCAGTAACAGCAGGGTCCAGCAAGAAAGCCTCCAACGGCACCCCTTGATTGTAGTCAGTTGCTGGGCAAAATGATGTGGGTTGTATCTCATGAAAAGCGCCGCATCATTTTGCCTAAACACCAAGAAACCCGGTCTGATAGAATATAGATGCATGGTTTCCCGGGCTGTCGAACTGAAGCCCCGTCTTTGAAAATGTCTTGCAATGACCGCACTGTGGTAGTAGACGCCTTTCCAATGGTCAGCACTTTGTCAGTAAAAGACATCCCATCTCCAACTGTGTGGGGATGAAGGAGCAAACCTCTGGCATTCCGTGGCGACGGAGTCACAATTGAGGCGCCGATCAATCGCATGATTCGAGGGAAGCTGCACCTGTCATAGAACGAAGGCCTTTTGTGCATACCGAAGACGCCCAGTGTATGTAGCTCAAGCCATGATATGAAGTAATGCATCGGGAAGATCACGTGCAGTACTCCAGGTTCATTAGCATCCGCCGCTTGACTAAGACCGTGATACAGGTGTGCCAAGCCGGTGATCCCAACGGCCACTTTTACCCCAATGGTCATCCGGTGAGCTTGGTAAAAGACAGAGGGTCTCATACGGCGAGAATGCATCGGGAGCGCAAACCAACGCAGCCATAGCCCAAGAAATCCTAAGAAGAACGCTTCCTCGTCCATCTTAGGGGCTGCAACCTCCTCAAAAGAGACCACCGGGGAGTTAGGAAGGAAAAAACCCTTTTGATCTACCTCCTTCGCTGGAAGGTTGTCCAAACCTAAACCGAAAGGGTCATCAAGCATGGCGAACTTAGCAGCTTCTGCCAAGAGGACGTTTGGATGAAGGAATCGAGCGATGAAATCCTCGAAACTGACCCCGCGGCTCCCACATTCAATAAAAAGGGCCTCGTAGATGTTCAACACTTTGATCAAACTTGGAAACTGATGTTGAACAACATTCTCCGGAGTGAGGCCCATTATTGCTGGCTTAGCACCGAAGACATATTCGTCTGCAGGAAGGAGCTCCTCATAGTGCTCCCCTATGATCGGTAAGCCGGAAACCTCTGTGAACTCCTCTAAAGAAATCGACACTTCCCGGTCCAGTGCGAGGAAAGTGTGAGTAGGGATGTTCCACTGCTCCAAAAAGGCCTTAACCCACCAGGTGGGAAGCATGGGATATTGGAAGAGGGAAACGTAAACAACAGTGTACAACCCGAGCCTCATCAACTGTGATTTCTTCGCTGACAAAATATAGCGAGCCCATGGCAGATAACTGATCGGATGACGGGGGATCAGACCTATATTATATGATTGCCCCCAGGGTCGCATCCCGCCTTGACAAATACGGCGTCCCAAGATATCCAAAACCATAGGAGGCTGAACCAGAATCGCATCTATAGCGGGATGAAGAAGGCCCTTTGAAGTCCAATCGACCATCTCCATGGCATACTTCACCGGGGGTGGGTCGGCATAATGGATCGCCATGATAGGCTCTGATGGTACTGCACATGAAAAGCTCTGTCGACCCATGATAATCTGATTGTGCCACGACCCCTAAAGGTGAAGATTCTTATATTCCGGATCGTATTCCCTGATCAAAGCTAGGACCTCCCGGTCTACGGGTGCTCCGGGGAATCCTCCCTCCGAACGAACAAATGGGAATGAGGTATCGAAAGACATGTTGCCTGCAAAAAGACAGAGGACAAAAATCAGCCGTCAGTGTTGTAATTCCAATGCTTGGCATTTTAAATTTTTTACCACACTGCAATGCAGTGGGTAGGGGACCAAAGGGGGACCCACAAAATCTGGATGACAGTGCATCAGTTAATAAGACAACCCCATCATTGGATGAGACTGTCAATTAATCCCCAAGAGAATATTCTCATTAATAAAAAATCCCTAGAGACAAGGAGAAAATCTCCTCTTTCAGAGCAAAACTCTGTCACAGAGTGACATTTGTCAAACTCTGGTCTCAAGGGAATAAAATTTCCTAAAAAGAGCCTAGCTCTGTAATAATGATGGAAAGATCCATCAAAAGAAAATTTTAACTCCTAAAGATTAAAAATTTGGGGTCTTAAAAAATCCATGGAAACTTATAAAAAGTTCTCCATTTTTAGATTAAAAAAGATCTATGTTTGATCCATGAGCAAAGCTCTGTTCATGGGTTAAAACCCATGAACAAGATCTCTGTAGATCTATGGACTTTTGAGAGCAAGGCTCTGTTGATGAAACCCCAAAGGGTTTTTTTTAGATCAAAGATCTATGAGAGCAAGGCTCTGTTAATTAAATTTAATTTAATTTAATTTAATTTTACCTAAGATGATTCTAGGTTCTGAACTCTGAAGTTCTTGAGAAGAAATGAGAGCAAGGCTCTAAAATTCTTAAGCAAGAGCAAGGCTGTGAAAATCAAGATTCTTGAAAATGGAAAAACATTTACTAAGGACCAAGGGTCCTATTTATAGGCGCCTGCGCCCCTTCAACTCACCCGTTGATCCAACGGCCAAGATCTTGCCACCGCTGCACTCACGTGCGTGCTACGTGAGCGCAATGGTGGGGGGGCATTTGTTTCCCCCAATCAGAGCAAAGCTCTGTTTGAATTTCAAAAATTCAAAAAATGGAAACAACGCTTCAGTTGCGCAAGCGCTGCGCTGCGCGACACGTGTCAGCGGAGTTGCGCAAGCGCCGTGCGCTGCGCGACACGTGTCAGCGCAGTTGCGCAGCGCCGTGCGCTGCGCGACACGTGTCAGCGCAGTTGCGCTGCGCGACACGTGTCAAGCGCTGGGGCGTTTGCGCCAAACATAATTAAAATTCCAGTAAGATCTTTCTGTTCTTGTTAAAACAAGAAGATTGTCTTCTGTAAAACAGAAGCCCTTGGATCAAAGATCTAACAGTGGGGAAGATTCCCCAAATCACTCAGAGAAGGATCTCTTTAACATATTTAAAAAATTAATGGGCACTATATAAAGGCCCCTAGACCCCAATTCAAAAGACATCAATTTCGACATCATCATCAAGATTGTGAGAAGAACTCAAGAAAAAAAAGAAAAAGGTAAAAACCTTTATAAAAGAGAAGAATTTCTTCTGAATAGATCATTGATCTAAGAACAAGATCAATTATCTTCAATAAAAAATAAATAATAACAGTGCCTTGCACTTTTTTATGAACCATTGGTTCTGGAATCTTAAAGATTCCTCTCTTAAATCCAAAATTGGATTAAGTTATTAAAACAGTGTCTTGCACTTGCAAAAACTGCACTGTTGCGCTCCTGGGTTGGCACAAGCCACCAGGGAGCGCCACGTGTCAATCACAGAACAGCTGCGCCTTGCGCTTCTAAAAAACAGAGCACTGATCTCTTAAAGTTGGCGCAACTCACCAGAGCGCGCCACGTGTCACAGCGCAACAGCGCAGCGCACTGCGCTAGCGTGACACGTGTCACCTCCACATGCGCTTGCGCTCAATAATTGGCGCAAAGCGCCTGACAAGCCAATGTCAGACAATTAATGCACTGCATTATTTACAGAAGGGCCAAGCCCAATTAAAAAAGGCCTAACAGGCCAAATTAAATGCAATGCATTATTTTAAAGAAGGGCAGAGCCCAAACAGATGCTCTGCATCATTTATAAAAGGACAGAGCCCAAATAAAAAAGGCCTAGCAGGCCAGAATGAAATGCAGTGCATTATTAAACAGGGGCAAAGCCCTAGCACAGGCCTAATAGGCCGAAAATAAAAACGTTGAATATTCTCAACTGGACTTAGCCCAATCATGGCCGTAAGTCCTCAAATTAAATTGACTGAGCAAGACTGCTCTCTTAAATCAATTTACATCCGATTCAAGGGTACATCTCTGAACTCCTCTGACACCTATCGTTGTAATCCTTCAACGACGTCAGAGAGGTGACGGGTCCCGACAACTACACATAGATACGGACTGCGGGGTCCTTAAACTCGTGGACCGAAACGTCCTTAAACTAATATTCGTCCCAAAATGGGAACGTTGGACCGAAATGTCCTTAAACTAATATTCATTCCCAAACGGGAATGATGGACCACCATGTCCCTAAACTGGAAATCAACCGCAATGTCATTAAACTAAACAATAGAGCCAATTGCTCTCTTGTCGGATCCAAACGATCCCGTTAAGTTGATCTTAGTCTGGAGATTAGACTAACGTATCCTTAACAAAAGTTTAAGTTGATCTTAGCCTTAAATAGGGCTAACGTATCCTTAAACCAAAATCCCAAACCCAAATCTAAGAAAATACGGATTTGGACTAATCCACGTCCTACGGGCGACGACATAAATTAGTCTCCGTATACAATCCACGGGCAACCACAAACAAAACAAACACCCACGACATGAAGTAAAATTCTGGAGAAGGATAAAGTTGTTACCGCGATGCGGTAGCGTAATTAACTGCAGGGGCTTGCGCCTGCAGGGAAGAGTGTCCCCCCAATCAAAAACCCCTCGAACGAGGGGGAATCTAATGAAGTCTGCTAAATCGGCCGCATTCGTCTAAACCTCCGATACACGGTGCCATAAATCAACTTGGCATCTTCGGAGAGGTGCACGGATAAAACCAAATAGTATCTGCCCCGAATCTCAGCTCCAGGACTTCACAGTCTTATGCGCCGTCTTTCGGAGGGGAATACTACTCAAGAGTGCGTAAATTGCTTTGCGCCAAGTCGAAACAAAAAGGTGTAATCTACGGACGTCGGCTACATACTATGCAAGATAGTAAAAAGAACATTTGATTCGCATCCAGTTAAGTGTTCAAAGCGTATCCACTCATGTATGTGCAAAAAGGCTTAACGCATAAAATAAACGCATAGAAAGGGAAAATTTGCTGTTCATACTTCAGAAGATTCTTACAGCAATGAAAACAGTAAACAAAAACATCACTAAAATGTTTACAATGGCAAGACATCAAATCCAGGACATGGATTGAGAAATTCAGAAGTAAGGCCATCTAAAATGCTTCAGGCCTCTCGGACCATTCTCGTATGCATCCTCTCACGATCGCAAGCGTCAGGGTCCTCACTGATGTCCTCTGCCCTCTGATAGGCAGCAATTATCGTCATCTGCTGGAAAATTTGATGCAGGATATCAACAAGATTGTCTCGCCGTTTTTTCGAGATCAGGCCTATCGGATGTACTGAGTGCACCTTATCTTCGGCATCATCCAATGCCTTAAGTGGCATGGCTTCATAAAAGCCAGGAAGTGCTCCCCAAATCGCTCTCACAACGAGCTTCAAAAGAGCGGAACGACGAGAAAGCAGTCGACCATTGTATTCATCAAAGAGACTCATAACTTCAGCGCACTGGGCGTTTGTAAACTTCTGGTTTTGGCAGCGGCCTAGTGCGCGAATGTCTCGATAAGAAATAATTTCGTTAAGATCATATAGATGGGCAGCCATAGCACCTGAAAAGGAAAATCGGTGAGAGTTTAGTGGACAAACTGATCAAGAAAATGCTTATTGAAATAGGCACGGGGATTTAAACAACTCTTGATATCCTCACGGAGAAAACAAGTTCTGATTAAGGCACCCAACAAATTCAAATTTGTGCAAATAAAGGAGAAATCCTAAAAGGATTCTCATTTAATGGGAGACTCCTTAGGTCAAGGAGTTAAACTCCTCGAGAGCAACGCTCTGCAGACAGGAGTGACATCTGTCAAAATCAATGATGAAGGGAATCAAAATTCCCCCAAAAATCATGAAGAGCCATGCTCTGTGAAGACGATGGAATCATCCATCAAAACCCTAAAAAAGCAAAGCTTTACTGAGTTAAAAACTCCGAGATCTTTAAGATCTGCAAAATGAACTCTAAGAGTTCTTCATTAGTGGGTTAAGAAAATCTAAAAAAAATCTGTTTAGATCTATGATCTGAGAGAGAGCAAAGCTCTGATAAGAAACCCTAAAAAAAAGATTTCTTTAGATCTATGATTTAGGAAGAGCAAAGCTCTGCTTTAATCAACGGTTTGAAGATCTGTGATCTAGTAAGAGCAAAGATCTGTTTAATGGGGTCGAAAATGATTCTTACCAAATATTTGAACAAAGAAAGTTCTTGGGGGCAGAGAGCTATGCTCTGAAGAGAGAATTCAAAAACAAGAAAGGAAAGAAGATGAACAACGATCATCTCAAAGGGCCAAAGGCCCTATTTACAAGCATTGGAAGTCGATCCAACTTCCAAGACAATCTAACGGTGGAGAGGCTGCCACCGCTGCACTCACGTGTAAGCCACGTGAGCGCAACGGTGGGGGGGGGCATTTGTTTCTCCCAATCAGAGTAAAGCTCTGTTCAAATTTTGAAATTTGAAATGAAGCAGCCCTAAGAGTCAAAGAATCTGAGGCAGCGCTCACGTCCAAAGTATGAGAGCGCTAGCGCTAAGTACGCCAGCGCTAAGAGTCAAAGACTCTGAGGCATCGCTTATATGCAAAGCACGAGAGCGCTGGCGCCAAGTGCATCAGCGCTAAGAATCAAAGACTCTGAAGAAGCACTCACGCGCAAGGCACGAGAGCACCAAGCGCTATAACTAAATGTTCTCCACCGTTGGATCAAAGATCCAACGAAGATGATAAATCATCAAATTACCAGAATAAAATTCTGTTAAGGAAATACTCCTCAGAATCTTTCCAAATAAGAAAGATTGTGCTCTGTAAATCAGAGCACCGTTGGATCAAAGATCCAATGGTGATTAAAAATCATCAAGATACAGAACAAATTCTATATAGGAAAATATTTTCCCAATCTTGTTAAAAACAAGAAGATTGTCTTCTGTAAAACAGAAGCCCTAGGATCAAAGATCCAATGGTGGGGAAACATCTCCAAATCAATCAGAGAAAGATTTCCTTTACTGATTCAACAAATCAGCCTCCCCTATATAAAGGACCCAAGACTTTAAGTCTTGCAGAGAGGAACCCCCCCAAACTTTAAGAAATTTGAAAGAGAAGAGCAAGCTTTGGGAAGAAGAAATTTCCTTCGAGGTAAATAAAAAGAAGAGAGAGGTCATAACATCTCCTGGATTTTTGAGAGTTTAACTCTCACATCATAATAACTCAGTTCTTTATATAGATCACAGATCTATAAGACAAGGTTTTTTTCATAAAAAAGAAAGAGATCATAGCATCTCACCAAAAGGAGAAGAACTTAGTTCTTAGATCTATGAGACAAAGTCTCTTATGAACGAGAATTTAATCCCCGGAGCTCAAAATTAATCAGAACTAATAAAGAAGAGCCTTAGCGCTCCAAATTAAGAAGGAGCGCCTCAACGCTCCAAGTTCGGCGCTCAGTGCACAGTGCTCCAAGCGCTCTTTTATAAGAAGCGTTTTAGCGCTCCAGCGCTCCAGTGCTCCCCACGTGTGCACTATTTCATAAGAAGCGCTTCAGCGCTTCAAGTCTGACGCTCAGCGCCAAGCGCACCACGTGCTCCCCACGTGTGCGCTATTTCATAAGAAGCGCTTCAGCGCTTCAAGTCTGGCGCTCAGCGCCAAGCGCACCACATGCTCCTCACGTGTGCGCAATTTCAAAAGAAGTGCCTTAGCGCTCCATGTCTGGCGCTCAGCGCCAAGCGCGCCACGTGCTCCTCACGTGGGCGCTATCTCAGAAGAAGCGCTTTTAGCGCTCCAGCGCTCCAAGTCTGGCCCTCATCGCCAAGAGCTCTGTACATAAAGCGCTCTGTACATAAAGGTTGTACATAAAGCGCTCTGCGCTACAAAGAATGTTCAACACTCAATAAAAGACAAAAAGAAAGGAGTGTCAGAACCCAAATTAATGCTCAGCATTATTGAACTAGAAGGGACTGAGCCCAAACAAATGTTCAACACCCAAACAAGTGTACAACACTTTAATCAAAACTGAGTGGGTTGAGCCCAAGTTGGCCATAAGTTCACTCAGACCAACTGAGCCCATGTGCTCACAATTGGTCTTAGTCCCAAGTCTGACTACAGACCTCCCAACCAACCTTGGTTCAAAGGTCCATCTCTTCATTCCTCTGATATGTGTCGTTGTAATTCTTCAACGTCTTCAGAGAGGTGACGGGTCCCGACAACCGGACATTCCCTGGACTATGATGTCCTTAAACTTATGGACCGTAACGTCCCTAAACTAAACTCTATAGACTATGACGTCTTTAAACTATGGACTATGATGTCCTTAAATTTCATGGACTACGACGTCCTTAAACTTATGGACCGCAACGTCCCTAAACTAAGACGATAGAGTCCAAATACTCTTTCGTCGGATCTAAATGATCCCAAAATCCCGTTGAGTAGATCTTAGTCTAGAATTAGACTAACGTATCCTCAACAAATGTTTGAATTGTCCTTAGTCTAAAACAAGACTAACGGTTCTTAAACCAACCCAAACCCAAATCTTAGAAAATACGGATTTAGACTAATCCACGCCCTACGGGCGACAACATAAATTAGTCTTCGTATACAATCCACGGGCAACCAAAAATAAAACAAACACACACGACACGAAGTGACCATCTAGAGAAGGAGAAAGTGGTTACCGCGATACGGTAGCGTAATTAACTGCAGGGGCTTATGCCTGCAGGGAAAGAGCGTCCCCACAATCAAAAACCCCTCGTAAACGAGGGGGAATCTGACGAAGTTTGCTACAATGGCCGCATCCGTCTAAATCTCTGATACACAGTGCCATAAATCAGCTTGGCATCTTCGGAGAGGTGGACGGATAAAACCAAATAGCATCTGCCCCCCCAAAATTCAGGCCAGACTTCCTAATGTCTCGGTCGCGTCTTTCGGTGGAGAACAGTGCTCTAAAAATTATTTCAGATGCCTTAAAATTATAAGCAGGGTTTTCTAAGAACACTGAAGAAAAATGAGAGGGTAACTCCCCAAGACCGCCGTGGAAGCGCGGCGAAACAGTGTGTTTCGCAACGGTTCCATGGCCGGGACGAGGCCGAGTTGCCCATATTTTCTTCAGTGGGTCTTAAAGATAGGATTGTGATTTTGGCATATGTGGATTCTACCCAGGTTTGTTTGTGTATTGGATTAAGTATTATCGATCGAAATTCTAAGTTACTTGGCTAATCGGGTTTCTGTGTTTGGATATATGATGCTAAACGTCTGCTAATCGCTATACGTCGATTAGTGGGGGTTGCACATATCTGTGATATGTGATTGTGGTTTGTGTATATGGAGTATTAGATCGTCATGGATAAATAGCCGGGGGATGTGAGAAGAGCGTTTTCTTTTCTTTCATTCATGTAATTTGTGAATGTAATGTAATATTATTTTGCGGGGCACATTCAGATTGAGATTGTAGCCACCGTTGTATTATTTCATTTACTGTTTTTTGCTCCTAGGATAGACCCAAGGTGGGGTCCACAAACTACCGGGTTCTTGAAGTGCCGAGTGGCCTACTCATTTTACTGAGGGAGGTTGCTTCACTTCGGGAATTTGGCGGGTAGTTTGCCGCATCCGTAGGGGTCTAGGGTGGGGTTTGGATATTCATCATGACCGTGGAATCCGTCTTTCGTTATAGGCTTAAACGAAACGCGGAATTCCTAGTATATCCAATATATTCATCTGTGATTTAGAATGCCTATTATTGTGTGAGATGAAAGGATATATATATATATATATATGATATATAAAAGACGTTGCTTATGTTTTGCACCCGCGGTAGTTCAGCCCCCGCTCTGCCGTTAGTTAAGTAACCTAACGGTGCATGACGGGGCCCCGTGGCGAATGCGGATGGCATAAGCGTACGTTGTATTTTCATTTCTTTTTTGCAATGATAGGATTAAATGATAGGACCGCATTGATATTGATTAATGCAAGCAAAACAAACTAAAGCTTAATCATTGGAACAGTTTCAAAACCACTCAATTTTCATCAAAAAGCAACTTTTAAATACGGAGCCTAAACCACTCCTTTTAAAAGCTATCATGGTTCTTTCGACTATATCAAGTTCATTACGTTCACGGTTTCGCCAAAACCATTCGTAGCCCTCCATTATTTTAGATGGGTATTCAATAGTATTCAAGATATGCATTTTGACCTTCGCCAAGGCATAGTGATTGGTAGCTGCTGGGTATTCATCTGTAGCATAGATAGATGCGTTGGTTTAGGACAGTCGTACTACTATTTTGGCCTTCATCAAGGTTATGTACGGGTGGGTTCAAATTAACCTGGACAATGACGGGTAGAACTTGACTTGTGACTTATGATATGTTGGCCTTCGTCAAGGTTATATGAGCTTGAAGCAAAAATCCACATCGGGAGTTTCTAAGGAAATTGAAACTTGCTAGTGTTGCATACCATTTAGAGTGTGATGATTTTGGAAGGATTCCTTCAAGGTTGTCACACAATGATATTTGGATCCCAATCCTACTGTGAGTATCCGCTACTCCTCGGTAGATTTTTTCACTAAACAATCAATGCTATAAACCAAATAAGTGTCTAGAACGGTGTTAGCGGGGCTACGCCTCCAGGAAAAAGTGGTTATGTAATTAAGGAACTTCGCGAAAGCGTTGGAAAACCTCCCTCGAAGTACCGACACTAGCCTGGCCGAAAAGTTAAGCAAGAATTGTAAGAGTGAGATTAATCCTGACTAATTCTTCTTTTATGGTTTGAGGAAGGATTCAAGAAATAGTGAGAGTCATCCTGTTTAGATAAACTAATAACCAATCTAAATTTGCAAGAGCATCATGCTGAGTGTTTCTTCTCTCTCTCCTAATTGCAGCGACTACAATGACCGGACTTAGGTTACTTCTAGATAATAATAAATTGACTTGGCCAAACTATAAATATTGGCTAAGGATTGTCCAGATGGACATTACCTATGACAACCTGGGTTGCCTCCTTACTACCAAAGCCCCCGCCGTCTCTGGTCCAGATCCCACCGCCGCGGATGTTGATATCCGTAAGACATAGGAAAAGGATTGTGCGAGAGCCAAGTGCCTCGTGTTAGCCTCAATGAATTATGAACACTAGAGGCAGCACGAGAAGATGGATTTAGCTTCCATCTTCCTCTATACCAAAGTTTTATATGGAGAGCAATCTCGTATCGCAAGATTTGAGACTTCGAAGGAATTGATTCAGGCGAGATTGGATGTCGAGTCATCTGTAGGGGACCACTTCCTTACGATGATTAGCTATATTAAAGAGCTCACGGACCTTGGGACCACGTTGGAGAACGAGTTATTTATTGACTTGATTCTACAGTCCCTCCCCTCCACCTACGCCCAGTTTATCTTGAATTTCAACATTTAAGAGAAGGAAGTTACACTTCTCGAACTCATCAACATGTTGAGGAGCGCCGAAGGCACAATGCAGGAATCTAGGGAGACACCCGCTCTGCTCGTTGGAGAATCTTCCTCTTCTAGATCCAAGGTAAAAGCCAAGGGAGAGAAGAAGAAGGCTTCTACCAAGCCGATAGGCGGTGTCGGTAAGGTAGAGGGAAAGGATAGGGAAAAAGTTTTAGGGCTAATATTAGGGAAGGAAGAATGTTTCTATTGTCACGGGAAATGACATTGGCAGAAGGACTGCAGGGCTTGGAAAGCCAGAAACCAGAATTCGAAGCACGTTGTGGCTTCGGTTTCGGGTGTGTTTATGATTGAAAACTGTCTGTCAATTAACTCTACTTCCTGGGTACTAGATACCGGATCAGGATCTCATATCTGTAATTTATTACAGGCTTTGAGAAACCGTAGAGTTATCAAGGCAGGTGATATGACTCTCAGGGTTGCTAACAGAATGAGCGTGGAAGCTGAATCCTTAGGGGAATATCACATAGGATTGATAAGTGGGCAGATTTTGATTCTGCGTAACTGTTTATGTATACCTAGTTTGACATATAATATCATCTCTGTATCTTTACCTTCTAAAGAAGGTTAATTTTACATTTGTAAGCGATGTTGTCAACATCCACCTAAATCAAGCATTGATTGGGTCAGGTACACTAGATAACGGTATATACGTATTAAATCAAGCTCTGGTTTTCAACGTCCAGAACACACATAAAAGAAAGTCTCTAGAATTAAATCAGGCTTACTTATGGCATTGTAGAATGGGTCACATCAATGAAACATGATTAACGAAGTTACATAAAGAGGGATATTTGAATCCGTTCGAATATCGGTCTTATGCAACTTGCCAATCATGTCACAAAGGAAAGATGACAAAGACTCTGTTGACTGGACACGGAGAAAGAGCCATTGACCTCTTGGGACTCATTCGCAGCGACATGTATGGTCCAATGTCTACACATACAAGAAGTGGTTATTCCTATTTCATTACTTTTATGGATGATTTCTCAAGGTATGGACATGTATTCTTGATGAAACATAAATCCGAGGCCTTTGAGAAATTCCGGGAATATAAGAATGAAGTGGAAAAACAAACCAGCAAAAGTATCAAGACACTTAGATCTGATCGAGGTGGTGAATACTTGAGTGCAAAGTTCCTGGATTACTTATAAGAGAATGGAATTCTCTCTCAGCTTACTCCTCCATTCACACCTCAACATAATGGTGTATCGGAAAAGCGGAACCGAACCTTATTGGATATGGTATGTTCCATGATGAGTAACATTGAGTTACCGCGATCCTTCTGGGGTTATGCACTAGAATCAGCTGTATATCTTTTGAACAAAGTTGCTACCAAGACTGTGCCTACCATACCATACCAGATGTGGAGTGGGAAGAAACCCTATCTTAAGTATCTGAAGATATAGGGATGCCCAGGTTTTGTAAAAAATCAGCATGCGGACAAGCTCGAGGCACGCTCAGTACTGTGTAAGTTTGTGGGATACCCAAAAAACTCTAGGGGGTATCTTTTCTATTATGCAGAGGAACAAAAGGTTTTTGTTTCTCAGCATGCCCACTTTTTGGAAACTCGGTTTTTAGAAAAAGAGATAAGTGGGAGCATAATAGAACTGGAAGAAATTCCAGAACCACAAGCTATTACTAAAAGCATGGTGGAACCAGAAGTTTCGAAAGAACCGGACATCCCCGTGCCACTTCGCAGGACTAGTAGGCAGTCTCATTCACCTGAGAGATACTACGATTATCTCATAGATGGGGATAGAGAAGATTGCATCATCGACAATGATGAGCCAACCAGCTAGCCATTCAGAGCAGAGACTCGTTAAAATGGCTGGATGCAATGCGGACCGAAATGGAGTCTATGTACACCAACAAAGTGTGGACTTTAGACATTGCTCCAGAAGTGGTAACTCCCGTAGGCTACAAATGGATCTTCATAAAGAAGATTGGTGTAGATGGACAAGTTAAAACCTATAAGGCTAGACTTGTCGTAAAAGGTTTTCGTCAAATACCTGGTTTGGACTATGATGAAACCTTTTCTCTAGTAGCTATGGTCAAATCCATTCGGATCCTTCTTTCCATTGCTGCCTTCCACGATTATAAAATTTTTGCAGATGGACATAAAGTTCACTTTTCTGAATGGAAATTTGGAAGAGTGTGTCTATATGGTTTAGCTGGAGGGTTTCATAGAGAGTGGGAGCAGCGGAAGAGTGTGCAATTTGCTTAAATCCATTTATAGATTAAAGCGGGCATCGCGGAGTTGGAACACATCTATTTTGATGAGATGTTCATGAAATTTGGCTTTATCAAATATTCAGATGAACCATGCATCTATAGTAAGATTGTAGCAAGAAGTGTGGTATTCCTCGTCTTATATGTGGATGACATTCTCTTGATAGGAAATAACATTCCTATGCTATAATCAGTCAAAGGATTCTTGTCACAAAGGTTCTCCATGAAGGACCTAGATGATGCCTTCTACATCTGGGGATCCAGATCTATCGTGATAGATCTAAGAGGATATTGGGACTTTCACACTCAAGGTACATCGACACCATACTGAAAAGATTCAGTATGGAAGATTCAAAGCGCGGTAATCTACCGGCTTGTCACGGAATCACTCTCTCCAAAAAGATGTCTCCTAAGACTGATTTGGAAAGGGATCGCATGTCTACTATACCCTACACTTCTGCGGTGGCTCTATAATATATGCGATGTTGTGTACCAGACCAGATGTAGCTTACGCACTGAGCGTTATTAGCAGGTATCAGTCAAACCCAGGGGAGTAGCACTGGACAGCAGTAAAGAACATTCTCAAGTACCTAAGAAGGACTAAGGAGATGTTCTTGGTGTATGGCAGAGAAGACTTCCAGGTCGAGGCCTCCGCTGACTCCAGCTTCCAGAGTGACAAGGATGACTCCAAGCCCATATCGGGTTATGTCTTTACCCTCAATGGAGGGGCGGTATGTTGGAAGAGCTCCAAACAGAGCACCGTTGCTGACTCGACTATGGAACCGGAGTATATCGCTGCATGTGACACCATGAAAGAAGCAGTCTGGATTAGGAAGTTCGTGACAGAATTTCAGGTGGTTCTGTCCATTGTTGATCCAATACCACTGTATTGTGACAACAGCGGCGCTATAGCTTTAGCAAAGGAACCAAGGTCCCATTAGAAGTCCAAACACATCTTGAAGCGGTACCACCTGATCAGGAAGATCATTGATCGCCGGGAGATCGAGATGCGGAGAGTAGACACAGAGAACAACATTGCAGATCCACTCACATAGGCCATCCCTCAGATGCAGTTCTAGAGGTTGATCGAGATGATAGGTCTGCGATATGCCAATACATGGCCTTAGTGCAAGTGGGAGATTGTTAGTGAGATATACCCTAGAGGCCATTATTGTATTATGCTGGATTGTATATTACATATTGGAAGCTTGGGATATTCATAGTTATAATAACAGTTTTGCTCGAAATGGTAGTATGCTATTTGGTTTGATTCTACCTCAATATGTGCATGTGTTTCTTTTAGCATATCACTTATACATATTGGTAGAGCTCTTAGAATTTTTGCTTGACCACCAGTGTTGTGATGGCTGTCACACTAGTGGGGGCTGGGTAGTCTATAAGCACATCCTTATATAGGTCTCTAGTCATAGGATTATCGAGACGGGATATCGATACTCCAGAGTAGACTAGCAGGGGAGATGGTCTGTCCCACAGCCATTAGTACGTCATACTGGAGACAGTATACATGTGCTCATTGGGTTATGAGTTACACTGGATAGGACTCGTTGGGAACTGCTGGTTGGTATTATACCTATTTTCAGGTAGCAATTCCCAGGTAACATGAGTACAGCTTAGTCCATTGACTTGACATCGCTACTTCGTCTTGAGTGTGTTCCCACTATTCTTAGATTACTGCCCTACCATGGCTAAAAGGAGTCATGCAAACAGGTAGTAGTTGGGTGCAGTCCCGAAGCACTTGGAGGCAGTAGCGGTTAGATAGGATTCGTCTCTCCCGATATTGGGGGTTGATATCACGCTGTGTTCAGAAAGCCATAATACAAAGTCCCTGTCCATGGAAATCGAGATTTACTGTTAGGCACTCCAGTAGTTTCTCAAGGTGTATTGGGCTCTGTCCCGTCACTACTTATTGCGCTATTAGGGGTCTGACGTTTTACCATACCCCTAGGTACTATATGCGAGTATCTCAGACGAACAGACCGGACTGTACGGAGATTGTCATAGATAGGCTCAGTAGGAGTTCGGATGAGCTCATCGGCTTTCTTATCAACAGATACCTGGGTAGCCGTTACATGTAGCTAGTACCGCTGACGTGCTTATGGTTAAACCCACTACCAGCGTACTGCCGAGTCTTTAGAGTCCCACACAGAGGGTTTCCCTGCTTCGGACGAAACGATGTAGAAGCCGTATGGTTTTATGGCAGGGTTTCGATCACATATGTGTACATGCTACACGGATGATGTTCGGACGGATAATACTAGTGGGCTTTGGTTTAAGCCGGATCATAGTAATGTATTATTAGATTGTTATCATCTCATTATATTCGTATTTTTCGGAATACAAATATGGGTATGTATATACGGTGAGGGCATTCTTGTAATTTTACATGACAAGCTTCTAGAAGGGGACACCTCATTACTTGGATTATCTATTTTTGAGAAATAGATTAATGAGGTGGATTTGGAGATATTTGAGGTATGAGTGTGATGCATGGTTAAAACATTTGTTTATTTATTTGGCTACACTATTTAAGCATGGTGGCTATTTTCAATTGGGAAAATATTCCATGCTTGATAATTGAGTAGCATGAGCCATTCTCCACACTTAGAACCCTAGCTCATTTTGCATTTTGCTTTCTCTCTCCAAGTTTCCTCCTACCTCAAAGAGATACCTACCCTCACATGTGTTGTGAAACAAAGGATCTCAAGAGATAATACACTCCATTAGATACTCTACATCACCTAGGCTACTTAGATTAGCGAACTAAGTACCCTAGTTACCTCAGTTTAGAGGTAGGAGCTTGAAGTACAAACTCTCGGGTGGATCATCTTCGACACGAGGAGGTCGACGTTGCAACCTTCATCCATTCTTCTAGGAGCCAAGGAGAGGTGGAAAAGAAGACCCGAAGGACTAGTTCACAGAGGCATAACCATCTATCATAGTAGTTAAATCTCCTAGTTAGTTTAGCTAGTTAAGGTTCCGTAAAGATCCTGGAGTTTAGTCGGTGTTGCGAAGCTCATAAAAATCATTTTTGAAAATTCCGCCTCCCCGCGTACTCGCGGGGTGCGCGACATCGACTTACATAAGTTACTGGATTCTAGAAAACGACGGGTGACCAACTCATTTAATTGAGGGTGAGTTACCTAATTTCTATAATTGGCAGGTGGCTTTCCGCACTCGTAGGGATCTAGGATCGACTTTGTACGGGCTATCCACACGACCGAGGAACGTCACGTCTCATTTACGGATCAAATGAAACACGGGGCTCCTAGTTTATATACTATTCCATATTGTTGTTTGCATGCCTATGATGATTATTAATTGCCTGTGATGACTATTATCTGCCTGCGATGTTGATATATATATATATATGTATGTATGTATGTATGTATGTATGTATGTATGATTGGTAGAGTTTTTCTGTGTTCCTTAAATTTTAATTACCGCAATCAAGACGGTGTCGCTTGGTAGCTAGCCGGTTGAGTACGGATCGATCCACAGGGAAATGGTGTCTTTTTATTTAAGTTATAACGAGTTAAGTTCTAACTTTGGTAGGTTTTGTTTTAAGATCTAAGAATGAGAATAAATTGATATAAAGGCTTGATAGGGTTAGGATTAGGTTAGTTCGAAATAGGGATTCTTCTCACTTCTTTCAATGCCCTAGTTAAGAATATAGGTGTTAGGGTAATAGTCAACAACGGGGATTAGCACGACTAGGAAGAAACTTAGTTTCTTCCTTTTGGTCCTTGTCCATCCGTTCTTGGCTCTTAGCCCTAACCTCCGGTTAATTCAACCACAACCGGTCTAACTAGGGAATCACCACTATCATGTAGGATATGGTACCGTAGTGAGCGGATTATGGTTGATTTAAAGAGAGTCCTTAATTAAAATTATTTGGGCAAAGAAAGGAATGAGAGGGATTTCCTTCTCTCAAACCTTCCCTCTCCTATTCCTAACAAGTGAGAAATTGCTCACTCATTAGGAACATAACAATAAAATTCAATTTTTTATTATTTTAATAGGTGAACTAAATTGCAGATAATAAAAGAACAGATGAAAAAATTGCAGGAATTAAAATTCAGATAAAAAGAATGCGAGATAAAAAATAAAACTTACTTTATTGATGACCTCTCAACAATGCATTACAATTGAAATTAAAATTTAGATCTAAGAATTAAAAAAAGGCATAAAAATTAAAGAGAGTCATGCCTAATTTGGCTTTGAACCCTTCTGTTTATAGATAGGAAAAACCCTAGGTTACATTCTGATCTATACACGAATTTACCAAACTACCCTAAGAAAACTGGGTCAAAGCACCGACACCTCCATCGACACGTGCACTACACGGCCGCGGTTCCACGGCAGAATAGCCTATTTGGCCGCGGTTCCGCGGCCAATTGGTGGAATCGTGGACTTATCTTTTTAGGGTTGCTTCATGTTGCTTTTATCTTCTGTTTTCTTTACTTGGTTTCTCATAATCTCTTTTATTTCCTTCCAGATTTCCAACAGTGCAGAATGATGTGGACTTTTGCCTTGAGCTTCGCGTTGAAGTCTTGAATCTTGTGCTGCCCTTGTGCTTTGTGCATTAAACTGTCTAATGATTTTCCATTTGTTCCTTGAACTGGTAGGCGGCATCATACGGATTCATCTGTTGTTGTTTGTAGTCTCACATTTGTAGCGACTTTGCATGAATTTCACTGTAACGAGCTGAGAACCTGTAACCTGCAACTATTTAGCAGACATGGATCAAAAGTACCTACTTATATGCAATGTGATTAAGAATGGGTGATATAATAATGCAAAAATCTGATATGAACAAATACCCCCAAACTTATCATTTGCTCGTCCCGAGCAAAGCCAATTTTATTCTCAAAAATTCCTAATCTCACTTTCGCAGGGAACGCGATTGCACTGAGCTCGTGCAACAAGCTATTAAACCTTTAGGTGTCCCTAGTAGGAGAAGTGTTGTCTCGTGAGGGTTTTCAGCGGATACTACCCATAAAATCCGATCAATTTAGCCGTTGACTCTAATTCTTCAATTCAGTATTCTAGCCCCATTCCCCGTTGAGCCCCTTGTTAATAATGTATTTTTCACACTTTGTTAATAATGTCTTTCCGTAATCTTCTCCCGCCTGAGAAAGTCTTCTATCTCTGGCTTTGTCTTCGTCACTGGTGGAAGGCGTAATCCGGTCGACGCATCAAATCCTTCTTTTCGAAGAAATTCTATCATCTTCAGCTTAGAAATCATCAACCCGTATTTTTCACACTTCCTTTTGATTTATCTTAAGATCATATACGTTTTGCCAGTTTATAAAACTTTCAGTATCTCCTAAGTTTTCCTTCTAAGGTGCAATCTTAACTCAGGAATTTTTATCATCTCTACTGAAAATATAAGCCCTATCTTTTATTCCTATCTTTCTTCCAAACTCCAATCATATACCCCTACGTGTGTGTAATTATCACCCCTACACTTGGAAATTCAATTCAAGCTATCATACTCTTATCCATCTTCCAAAATACTTTTAGTTGATGAATTTTAGATGAAATTGCTCACACATTCTTCATGCGACCGTTAATACTTCTTGAGGTGCTAAATGACCGATTACAAAATGTGCTTGCGCATTTAGGCGTAATTCCTCGTCTTGCAATACCTAAGGCTTAGCAGTGACTCTCAAACCAGTTGGTCTAAGGCACTAGGTGATAAAGCACCCTCGCTATATTTTTTATTTATGCCGCCTTAAGTAATTACAAAATCAGTGTTCATTCTTTTTATCTCTTTATTCACCACTTATACTTTTATTTTATTTTCCTTCATACTAAGGATTTCAGACAAGAGCATTTCAAGGTATCATCTACTATCCCAAGTTTTAAGATGTGTGTGAGCGCGTAAAGTAGGGTATATATTTTCAGAATTTGGACTTAACGTTCAGAATTTTTTTTTAGACTTATACTTCAAATAGAGCTTTCAATACTCTTCCCTTATTTCGATTAGCTCAAGAACTGAACTCAAAATTTGCCTATTTCTAAATAAACTATAAGGACGTATATTTTCTACAGTTAAACTTTAAGAAAGGTTATTTTTAGGCTTTTTGTAATTTACTAAGTTTAGGATCTAATTTTTCCTAACTAGTCAACCGTCATGTTGAACTTGAGTCAAATATGGCCAAAATTGAAATTTTCAATTTTTTTTAATTTTTTTATTTTTACGGGTTTTAAAATAAGTATGCAAATGCAAAAATATACACATGAATGCGAAGGAAAAAAACTTACCAAGCACACCCCCAAACTTAAACTCGACAGTGCCCTCACTGTCAGGCTACACCAAGAGGGTCAAAATTGTCGGCACTCCCCTATCTGTTTATTTTTTTTATTAACAGAAAAAGAAAACAAAATATATATACACCAGAAGGCCACCCCTAAACTTAAGTGAAACAGTGTTTCCACTGTTGCCATTTTTTTAAAAATCTTATAAACCTGTAATCTTGGGAGGAAATATTTATTAATGGGGATATGAAATATGATTGTGAAAATCTCTCCCAAACTTATTTTTGGCTCACCACTTTGAGTTAAAAAAAAATTATTTACAAGAGCCAAATTATACCCCCCAAACTTAAGTTAAACAATATTAAGCTTTTAAAGAGGGGGGTCAAAGTTACCGGTCAATGCCAAGCATTGCAAAGACCAAAAGTCAACACCAACCATTCGAAGAATTTATCAGTGAAACGCACCGGTTGGTGGAAGAACATGTTGTATGGAGCCAGGAAGAAGTGGGGAAGAGATAAGTGGTGTAAAAGAAAAGGTTTACGTCTCGATTTGTAGAGACGAAACAATAATGGTGAACGGAAACGAGAATGTGGATAATTAGGAATGAGAAGAATGGTCACATTCTCGTATGGGATAAGAAGAAATGGTGGTGGTTCGACTTCTTCAGGTGGAGGTTGATTAATCACAAAATCCGTGTCGTTTAGGAATGCGAGTTCGTCGGCAAAAATATCTTCGGAACTTTCATCGATGGTCCGATTGAACGTTTTAATGTCAATAAGTGTCGCACCAGAACTCAACACACTTGATTTTTCAAAAATTATGGAGGTAGGAGACTCGTAAAGCTCATCTACCTTATTCTCAAAAGAGTCTAAATCAAGTTGTTTTTTAGAATTATCGAACTCAAAATATCGGATTGTGATTCATTAACACTCGCTATTATTAAAGGAAGATTAGAAGAAGAACCAGAGAAAGTGGGAGACAGAAGTGGAATACTAACTTGAGGGTGGAAATGGAGTGTATAAATTAGCACAATTTGTAATGACCGATGTGTAAAAAGTGATTGTGCTAATCTATCAACCCACTGAGAAATGAGATCAAATCCCTCAAGATTCGTGAGAAAACATGGGTACGTCGAACTTGGTAAACCAGACATTAAAAATGAAAGTGATACGATTTCTTGCGCGGTCGGAACGATGGAAAGGATGAAGGGGAGTGATTTAGGAAGGGTAACAGTTAAAGGTTCAGGAGGGTGTACACAGTCAGTGGAAGGGACATGATGAATTGGAGAATCCGACCCATCAAACAAAACTGGTTCATTCTCAATACTATCCTCATAATTCCCCTCAAAAGTTATCTCATCCATGCAATTATCATCAAAATCCAGACGCATATGAAGTTCGGGAAAAACAGTTAATGACTCGGGATGATGAATTGGAGAGAGAAACTCATCCAAATCTGTGGGTTCATCATCCACAATATTTCCAGCGTCAATATCCTTGATCAAGTGAAAATTAAATTTCTCAGACACCTCATCAAAAGGATGGATATCAATCAATTCAGGTTCTAGAATGAAGGTGTAGAGGTCAAAAGGATTGGTGATGGTTTCACTCGAAAGGGACCCTTCACAATCAGGTAAATCAAACACTACAAAGTCACACAACTCATTAAACACTCTATTTTCAACTGGTGAATCATTTAGAACACTTGATAGACATTCAAAACCGGAGTTGTGGGATTTAATTTGGGATGGGTAGGTTTGATTTGGAAGGGTGTACAGCTCACTCTCACCACTCAAATTCTCAATCTGTCCAACCGCCTCATCATACATTGGAAAATTTGGAGCTAGTTGAAAACTATCTACCGAGTCACTAGGTTGTATAAGGGCGGCCATGGACGCATTCAAATCCATCATCTGTTGGCATGACGCTACCATAAAGTCTTCCAACGACTGTTTCAGACTAGACATGGGTTGTGAAGGTGTTTCAGTAAAAAATTCAAAGTTGTTTGGATACTGGAAACTCCCAAATGGCTGTTCAGAAGCAATGTCTAGGGAAGGTGCAAAAGTCTGGTAGGACTGGTAGGAATTTAATGGTTGGACAAGAGTAGGATCAACATACGGATAAGAAGGTGAATGGAATTGTTGATCCAAAGAATTCGCAGTGGTGAAAGGAGTGAAAGATCGGTTATGAGATTGTTCAATATGTTCAGCAATAAACATGGGTTTCGGAGTTACAACAGGACTCGAAAAAGGAGTATCAACGTAAGAAGGTGGTAAAGGTTGAAATGGTTGATACAAGGTGGATTGCGGAGTCTAATTGGTTGTCCTAGATACGTATATTCGATCTTTCAAAGAAATTTTGGGCATGGAGGGGTCGTTTGAAATTCGACCAAAACAAGAACCGTAGGAAGTAATGTCTGGTTGTGGGTACCAAAGTTCAGCAAGAGTTTTACGAGGTGGGGTACCCATGATGTAATGAGAGAAAGAAGAAGAAAAAGAATGTGATTTTTATTTTTATATTTTTTTAATAATTTTATTAAAAAAAATTGTTTGTTTTTGGAGTTTTGAAATTTTTAAAGTTTTTTTTTAGAAAGAGTTTTTGCAAGAATGTGTACGGACTTACAGCAAAATTTCAAACAATCACTGTTTAAAATATGCACAATCAAATCTAGAGCTATGGTCTTCTAAGTCCACTAGACTGCTCCTAACCGTTCCAAAGCGACAAATTGTGAGATAACCCTTAAATCGTCTCTTCACTGCCAATTATGGCCAGATAAGCACAAATGAAGAAAGGAGGCTTCCGCTTACGAATCACCGTGAGACGGGCCTTTTAAAGTTACCTTTCTCACTTGTCTAGCCTAGGCACCACAAAGTCAAGTTTAGATAAACGATTGAATGCCCACAACCTTCTTCGGTCCTAATGAGCACGACAGTCCTTAGTTGGCTGAGTCTATATATTTTTTAATTAAGCTCAAGGGTGATGCGTATATTTTTAATGATTTTTGGGGTCTTAGGAAGGGTGATGAAATCCCCACCCAATCTGAATTGGTGTTATAGCCCCTTAAAAGTCCGTATTAATTATGCAAAGCAGTTAACATACCAAAAATCTAAAACACTTACAAATTTTTTTTTATTTGGCAGCGCAAAGAATCCTGCACAAAATCAATTTATTAGATAGGAGAAAGAGAATCTGTGCAAAGAAACCTGCAGGAAATTTTTTCCAGTGGAGTGCAGAGGAAAGGAGATGAGAAATGAGATATTCACAGAGATTTTTGGTTGCCGACATCACCCGTTGACCGCGGTTCCGCGGTCAAACCCTTACTTCTGCCGCGGTTCCGCGGCCTAACAGAAGGTTGACTGCTTCAAATTTTGTCTCTATGCTGAGTTGGTTTTCCTCTACCTGTTTAGATCTCTTGAATTATTGATTTGTTTACTGAATTTGCTCCAGATCTGAAAGAGAGTTTGCTCCAAATCTGCACACATGCACAAAAACCTTTCAAAAATAACAAGATGATTTTTATTTTTGTTTTTTTATTATTTATATTTTTTTTTTTTTTTTTGGTTTCTCAATTTTTAATTAATACGAAATTACACAAAGAAAGAAATTACCGTCTCCCCGGCAACGGCGCCATTTGATTGGTAGAGTTTTTCTGTGTTCCTTAAATTTTAATTACCGCAATCAAGACGGTGTCGCTTGGTAGCTAGCCGGTTGAGTACGGGTCGATCCACAGGGAAATTGTGTCCTTTTCTTTAAGTTCTAACGAGTTAAGTTCTAATTTTGGTAGGTTTTGTTTTAAGATCTAAGAATGATAATAAATTGATATAAAGGCTTGCTAGGGTTAGGATTAGGTTAGTTCGAAATAGGGATTCTTCTCACTTCTTTCAATGCCCTAGTTAAGAATATAGGTGTTAGGACAACGGGGATTAGCACGACTATGAAGAAACTTAGTTTCTTCCTTTTGGTCCTTATCTGTCCGTTCTTGGCTCTTAGCCCTAACCTCCGGTTAATTCAACCACAACCGGTCTAACTAGGGAATCACCACTATCATGTAGCATAGGGTGCCCTAGTAAGCGGATTATGGTTGATTTAAAGAGAGTCCTTAATTAAAATTATTTGGGCAAAGAAAGGAGTGAGAGAGATTTCCTTCTCTCAAACCTTCCCTCTCCTATTCCTAACAAGTGAGAAATTGCTCACTCATTACGAAGATAACAATAAAATTCAATTTTTTATTATTTTAATAGGTGAACTAAATTGCAGATAATAAAAGAACAGATAAAAAAATTGCAGGAATTAAAATTCAGATAAAAAGAATGCGAGATAAAATATAAAACTTACTTTATTGATTACCTCTCAACAATGCATTACAATTGAAATTAAAATTTAGATCTAAGAATTAAAAAAATGCATAAAAATTAAAGAGAGGCGTGCCTAATTTGGCTTTGAACCCTCCCGTTTATACATAGGAAAAACCCTAGGTTACATTCTGATCCATATATGAATTTATCAAACTACCCTAAGAAAACTGGGTCAAAGCACCGACATCTCCACCGACACGTGCACCACACGGCCGTGGTTCCGCGGCAGAATAGCCTGTTTGGCCGCGGTTCCGCGGCCAATTGGTGGAATCGTGGGCTTATCTTTTCAGGGTTGCTTCATGTTGCTTTTATCTTCTATTTTCTTCACTTGGTTTCTCATAATCTCTTTTATTTCTTCCAGATTTCCAACAGTGCAGAATGATGTGGACTTTTTCCTTGAGCTTCGCGTTGAAGTCTTGAATCTTGTGCTGCCGTTGTGCTTTGTGCATTGAACTGTCTAATGATTTTCCAATTGTTCCTTGAATTGGTAAGCGGTATCAAACGGATTCATCTGTTGTTGGTCGTAGTCTCACATTTGTAGCGACTTTGCATGAATTTCACTGCAACGAGCTGAGAACCTGTAACCTGCAACTATTTAGCAGACATGGATCAAAAGTACCTACTTATATGCAATGTGATTAAGAATGGGTGATATAATGATGCAAAAATCTGATATGAACAATATATTATATATATTAGTAGATACTTCTATATGTTTCGCATTCGTGCTAGCCCTTTTCTCGCCCTGCCGTAAGTTAAGTAACCTTACGGTGAAGACCCAGGATCCCGTGGCGAATGCGGATGATATATAAAAGCATGCTATTTTAGTTGTTTCTTGTGTAGCTTGGAAACTTAAAATGATGGGAACGCATTATCTATATAATGCAAGGAAAATAAACCTGAATGATGTTGTCGAAACCAATGTTAAAAACTACTCGGTTTTCTTCAAAGCTTCAAGTCGTATTCTTTTGCTTTGCATGGAGATATTCGGTTAGGAATATCCTGAATCTCATTCTATGAGGGAAGAGCCTTGATCCGTTCACATGGAGTTCGCTCTCAAGCAAAAGTTTATGTTACTAGTTTTAAAAGCGGAGCCTAAACCACTCCATTTCAAAGCCATTCGAGTTCTCTCAATGATATCAAGTTCATTATGTGTCACGCCCTACTTCCCAGTAGACGGAAACGGTGACGTGGCAGGCCACAACGTATTTACTAAGAAACAAATACGTTAAGCGTAATTAAGCAATATATAAAAATGAACAAGAATGGCAAGAGTGATAAAAAATAAACAGCAACTTTATTTACATTCATCTTTACATACAACTGTTTGAAAATAAAAGATACAATGAGTAAAGCAGTGCCTAAACAATGACATATAGGAAAGTAAGTGCAATGGAACTAGAAGTCAGGCTGAGCGGTAAGCTGGTCCAAGTCCTCCCGGCTCGGCTCAATCTCCTCAGAGTCTGGTCCTCCTGACGAACATTCCAAAGAAAGTAATAGAAAGGAATGTCGTCAGTGAACTAGCGCTCGGTAAGTCCCAAAAGAAGAAAAAGAAAATAGTATATTAAATGAACGTTAAAGTGTATATGACTGATTACTGGGATATGATAGTTATTATAACGTGGTTGTTTGTAGTTTGGTAAAGAAGGTATTCATGTATACGAGAGGGGTCCATCTTACCCTGTGGACAATGGTAACATGTAGTATAAGGCCCCGTCATAACCTACGGGACAACAGCACTAGAATTCATGTAGGTGTCTTTTAAGTGACCTCTCGTGCCACGATATACGTTCCGTACCAATCTACCCCTTTATCCCCGCGTAATGTATTGTATAGATTACATTTATAAGTCTTGCCGAAACCAAGGATACAAAATGTTCAAGTAATCATGTTTATGATGTAATCATGGATTCAAGTAGTCATGTCAAGTTCAAGTCAAATTATAACCATGGTTCGGTCAAGTCAAGTCAAGTATATAGGTTTGGGATTGAAGTTTGCATTCGAGTATTCATGTTCATGATCAAGTATTCATGTTTGATTTTGGATTCAGGTTTGAGTTTTGGACTCAGACTGAGTCAGACACTTTTACTGATTTAACTCTTGAATTCTTAGGTTCGGGAGTCATCAGCAACTGCTGCACATGGACGGCAGGATTTGTGTTTTTTTCCAAGATAATTGCCATTGATAACTCCTGTTAAGTTTTCTAAGCTGAATAGGAAAGCACTCACTTTCTCCAGCTCCCTGGGGCTCAAGAGAATTGATCCCGCTTAAATCTATATTTACTAAAGTCTTTAAAATATTGTTTTGTATATCTCGAGGGAGTTTTATGAAAAATATATTAATATGGATTAAAAATAAAATCTCGAGGGTGTTTTGTATTACTTAGGGTTTTCATGAGCATGTGTTTTAAGTATTGGGGTATTTTCTGTAAGGTTAGTCTAGCACCCTATGAAGAGTTTTGAAGCATCACATGACCTAAAGTTTTAATTTTTATGGTGCTAAACTAACATGCAAAGGGATCGATCCTAGAAAATTAGGGTTATAAAACATTAAGCTAGTAAAGATTAGGGTTTGAAGGCTACAACCTTTGTAGCTCCCCTTTGCTAGACTCCTTGGTGTCTTGGGTGTTGAATCGAGGTCCTCTTGAAGTTCCCTTGCGTCCACGACGATCCACCACGGAATACTCCGTCCAAGCTCGCTACTTTGGAAAACCGAAGGAAACACTCTAATCAAGTTGGCTAGACTTGAGTAGAATGATGTTGTGGTTTGGAATCTCACTTCAAAAACCTTTCTTTAGTTGTATTTAACTCACTAGAAGAAACTAGAGAGGAAAAGATGAAGGAGGATGAAGATGGTGGCTAATTTTAGCAAGAGGTGTAAAAAGATAACCTTGAGTTAAGAAGAAAATGAAATATATATCACTATATATATTTATTTCCTTCTTAACTTCAACCATGATTAAATGATGGATAGTTAGTTTAACTTGGGTTTTAAACGATAAAGAGAAGGATAACCATAGGTTAGTGGTAGTTGAGATAGGTTAGGTTAGAAGAAGAGTGTAGAATCAAGAATGATTATCCTTTTCTTTTTCATTTTACTTTAAAACCAAAATTAAATAATAATCCATTATTTAATCTATAGTGTGAGTCTTATATTGCCACCATTTCCATATGCAATCAACCATGATGGATGGGTGTATGTATGTATACATGTATGCACATCTACATGTGCATGAAACTAGAAAGGAAGAAAGAAACACATGCATGCATGCATACATCCATCAAACCCTAGAAAGGTTTCAAGTGAGAAAACTAATGGTTAGATGATAAATCAACACTTAATTTATCAATCCGGTCATATCTCATATGACCCCACCAAAAGCAGGCCACCCGATCAATGTTCGGTATCATATACGCACATTTCAATCGGGTGCAAGCGCATATCGCATACGCGCACCACAACGTTTCGCCTGGACTGGGTAACTCCTTTGTGGGACTCTAAGACTCGTCAATACGCCGGCAGAGGGTGATGATCATATTAGGTACCCTCAAGCCGCAAGCGGTCAGCTAAACGTAACGGCCACCCGGGTATTGAGCGATCAGAAGACAACAAGCGAACCTGCTACAACTCCCGTCGAGCCATCCGACAACACTACCGTACAGTCCGGTCTCTTCGTCAGATATGCTGCATATCGAGCCTAGGGATGGTCACGTCAACCCCAATAACTCAATAAGTCATGCCGGTGAATGGTCTATAACAGATCGAGAAACCACTGATAACACTTATCAGCAAATCTCAGCAGCCTTGGCCAGGGACTTGCTGTTATAACCAGTCGGGCACAGCACAGCATCAACTCCCAATACCGGGAGAGGCGAAACCCCTCCTATCGCTCATCGTCTTCGTGTGTCTCGGGACTGTACCCAACGGCCACCTGTTTGCACGACTCAGTAGAGCCGTGGTAGGGTGGCAATCAAAATACAGTGGGAGAACACACAAGACTCCATGACGATCTCGGGTCTACAGACTAACCTGTACCAGTGTCACCTGAGAACTGCTATCCGACGATAGATATAATTCCATATAGGAGTTCTCGGTGAGTCCGTCCAGTGTACTCAGTCACCACTGAGCACCCGTATGTGATCTTGATGTCAAACATCGATGAATGTGGGAACATCCATCGCCCATCGTATGGGTCTAGTATCATATACGCTAGTCTACTCTGGTATATCAATGCCCCGTCTCGATATACCTACGACTAGGGACGTTCCAGGATATGCTTATAGACTACAGATGTCCCACTAGTATGATCTCCATCATAATCAGAGTAGTCAAGCCAATATCCTCAGGGCTTTATCAGCATGTATGAATGAATAAAAGCATGATCAAATCAACATGTCAGATAAAGAAGAACCAGATAGCATACTATCATGTCGAGCAAGAATGCAAACTGAATATATATACATGTATAGATACATCGACTATCACATAATGGCCTCTAGGGCATACATATATCCAACAATTTCATGATAATTACTTAGCTTTCAAAGTTTATGGTATTTTAGTGAAAAAATAGTCTTTTTAGTAACCTGATGGTATTTTATTGATATTTTTTAATATTTCAATTTTATAAAAATATAGTTTCATAATATAATGAAAATGTGGATTTATAATTTTATATAATTTTAATTTTAAAAATTTAGTTTTATTTAGAAAAATTCGTTTTTCTTAAAAAACCGCATTTATATCCTTTCGAGATCGAATACTCCGTGAGAAGTGCTGCATCTCGCTCTACTGTCCCCAGGATGTGCGATAATCCGCACCATCCATTAGCGGTCCCCTAACAAGAGTTGTAGATATATAATTGCAAAGAAATATGAAACACCGTTTAAAAGAAACCCGGTTTTAAAGTAGGTGGTATTTTATTGTAAAGTTTATACTTCGAAACAAATATTCATATAAATTAGCATCATGCTATGAAACCAAAGTGTACGTGAGGGGTAGATCGTTATCCCGTGAAGTTTTTCTAAAGGTATAGTTTTAACAAAACTAAAAGAAGTGATATCAAAGTTCATGGTATTTGAATGAAAAAGTTTAATATTGGATGTTTCACATGAGATTCTTGGTTAAAATTTGATTCTAAACATTGGTAGTTAGGGTTACAAGTATTGTGTAAAAATTAGGTTCAACAAAGTATAAAGGAGAAGGAGTTTCTAGGGTTTAGAAAAAGGATATCGGTAATAACTCCATTTACCGATTTAAGTTTTAAAATTGAATTTCAAAGAAGAGAAAGAAAGTTTGGGAGGGACTTACGGTTTAGAAATTTCAAGGAAAGAGTGGGGAAGAAGAGGGATGCTTCGGGGCATCGCGGAAGCTCCGGAATTGGCTTCGATTTTCGCCGGAACCAACTTGCTTACTAATCCCACTTTACTCCATTTGCACTTAGGAACTTTTTAGAGAGTTTTGGCTAGAATTTTCAGAATGGTGCTGAGCCAAATTGTGGGGTGGTATTTATAGTGGAGAATTAGGATTTGAGAATTAAAATTGTGGATTAAAAAGCATTAAAATAGTGTTAAATTGTGAAATGAAAGGTCTCTGTTTGATTGCAGGGAAATCAAATTGTGCAGAGGAGTTAAGGGTAGCTGAAGAGACGAGTGTGCAAAGCACTGGGTAATTTGGCCACATCCTGACCATCCCCATCGACCCTATATGCTAAACCTCTGGTCGATCTTGAGGCTTTGGCCTCGAGATTCATGCCATCTGATTAAATCTCTGTTTACTCTATTTTCCACGTGTTTGATTTTTCTGAACTTTTCATTTCCCCGTGTATTGCACGTATAATCTTTTGGGCTTCCGAAAAGTTAAAAGAAAAATTCAGAAAAAAATTGTGTCTAATGGGAATCGAACACACAGGCTACGTCACAATAGTGTAAAGGCTTTACCAGTGAGCTACAAATTATTTCTTGCTGTTATTTAACAAAAGTGACTTATAACTTAAACTCAGACTGTAGTACTCTTTTCTTGTATATTAACAGAAAAATTTACGTACAAAGATTTCAGAGTCGTTACATTCTACCCTCCTTATAAAAATTTTGTCCTCGAAATTTACATTTATATAGGGACTAATTTTCAAATAGGTAAAGGTATCTTGCATGCATGTCTTCTTCTCGTTCCCATGTTGATTCTCCTGGCGAATCGTTTCTCCACATCACTCGGACCAAATTTACTTCCTTATTCCGTAATGTCTTCACCTTTTGGTCCAGGATCTCAATTGGTTGTTGCTCGCTAGTTAAGTCAGTTTGTACTGTGAGCTCTGAGTGATCAAGTATGTGGCTGGGGTCGCTCACATATCGCTGTAGCAGGGATATACGAAATATGTTGTGCACACCTTCCAATGAGGATGGTAGTGCTAAACGGTATGCCACTTCTCCAACTCGTTTGAATATGTTGAACGGTCCTATGTATCTTAGACTTAGCTTACCCCTCTTGCCAAAATGTATCACTCCTCTGTTTGGAGATATCTTTAGGAAAACATGGTCTCCACGTTGGAACTCCATATGTCACCTCTTTGCATCTGCCCAATACTTCTGTCGGCCTTGGGTTAGACGTATTCTTTCCCAGATCGTGCGATCTACATCCACAGTTGCCACGATCATCTCTTGTCCAAGGAGTTCACGATCTCCGACATCATCCCAACTTAGCAGTGAACGACACTTCCATCCGTAGAGTGCTGCGAATGGTGCCATTCCAATACTTGCCTGATAGCTGTTGTCGTATGAAAACTCCACAAGGTGTAGGTGATCTTCCCACGAACCTCCGAAGTATAACATACAGGCTCTGAGCATATCTTCTAGAATCTGAATTGTTGGCTCGGACTGTCCGTCTGTTTGTGGATAATAATTCGTGTTGAAATTCAGACTCGTTCCCACGCTAGCTTGCAGACTCTACCAAAATTGTGATCGGAATCTGGTATCACGATCGGAGACGATGCCAACATGTACTCCATGTAATCTCACGCTCTCCTGCATGAGTTCATAGGTATCAAATATAGTACATCTTGAAGGTTCAATCTTACTTTAGATTTATACTTACCTCCATGTACTTCATTGCTAACGTCTCGGCTGACTGGCCAACTCGGAATGGAATAAAGTGAGCCGATTTGGTGAGTCGATCCACAATAACCCATATTGCGTCATTACCCTTCGTGCTCTGAGGAAGGGTAGTTACAAAGTCCATGGTAATGTGCTGCCATTTCCATTCTGGAATTGGTAACGGCTGAAGTAGACCAGCAGTTCTGTAATATTCAGCCTTCACTTGTTGACACACCAAACACTTTGCTACGCTTCTAACTATTTCGCGCTTCATTCCATGCCACCAGCAATGTTTGTTAGTGATATATGCCCTAGAGGCCATTATTGTATCATACTGGATTGTATATTACTTAATGGAAGCTTGGGATATACACGGATATAGTAACAGTCTTGCTCAAAATGGTGGTATGCTACCTGGTTTGTTTCTACCTCAATATGTGCATGTGTTTTAACATATCGCTTATACATATTGGTAGAGCCCTTAGGATCTTTTCTTGATTACCAGCATTGTGATGGCAGTCACACTAGTGGGGGCTGGGTAGTCTATAAGCACATCTTTATACAGGTCCCTAGTCGTAGGATTATCGAGACGGGGTATCGATACTCCAAAGTAGACTAGTGTATACACTTCCCATCCCAGCAGGGGAGATGGTCTGTCCTACAGCCATTAGTACGTCGTACTGGAGATAGTATGTAGACGCTCATTAGGTTATGAGTGTACTGGACAGGACTCGTCGGGAACTGCTGGTGGGTATCATACCTATCGTCGGGTAGCAGTTCCCAGGTGACATGAGTACAACTTAGTCCGTTGACTTGATACTGCTACTTCGCCTCGAGTATGTTCCCACTGTACTTTGATTACTACCCTACCACGGCTCAAAGGAGTCGTGCAAACAGGTAGTAGTTGGGTGCAGTCCCGAAACACTTGGAGGCAATGGCGGTTAGATAGGATTCGTCTCTCCCGGTATTGGGGTTGATATCGCATTGTGTTCGAAAGGCCATTACACAAAGTCCTTGGCCAAGGCAAGTGAGATTTACTGGTAGGTACGCCATTAGTTTCTGAGGGTGTTTTGGGCTACTCTCCGACATGACTTATTGCGCTATTAGTGGTGTGATGATTACCACTCCTAGACCCGATATGCGATACTCGTAGACGAACAGACCGGACTGTACGGAGATTGTCACAGACAGGATCCGTAGGAGTTCGGATGAGTTATTCTCATCGACCTTCTTATCGACATATACTTAGGGGCTGTTACGTGCAGCTAGTACCGCTTGCGGTCTGTGGTTAAACCCACTGCCAGCGTAGTGTCGAGTCTTTAGAGTCCCACACAGAGGGTTTCCCTGCATCGAGCAAAAGATGTAGAGGTCATATGGTTTTACGATAGGGTTCGATCACGTACACGTACTAGTACACGAATGATGATTCGGACATATAATACTAGTGGGTTTTGGTTTAAGCCAGATCCTAGTATTATACTAATGGACAGTTTTCATCTCTTTTGTATTCGTATTTTTCGGAATACGGATATGGGTATGTATATACGGACGAGGGGCATTTTTATAATTTGTTCAAAGATGCTTCTAGATGATGACACATCATATTTGTATTATTCATTTTAGACTAAATGATAAATGCATTATGAGGCGGAGGAAATGAGGTGGATTATGCATGAATTTGAGCATGGCTTTTAGTGACACTTGGTGAGCTTTCAAGCCATGACTCACTAGATTGTGAATTGAACCTATTTGATTATTCATTTAGGTTTATTCCATGGAATAACGAGTTTGGTTCAGTTCACAACAAGAAAGCTATTCTCTTTCCATATGCATTTTCTCACTAGCTTTTTCCTTCAAGTTTTCTTCTACTTACCTCAAGCCATTCTTGTCTCATGAGTTGAGAATCTTATGGCTATGTGAGACAAAGTATTCCATCTATATTCTCTATATCGTCTATGATATCTAGTGTAGCGAACTAGGTGCCCTAGTTGTTTCAGTTGACATGGGAGTCCGATGCACAGACTCTCGGGTGGATCATCTTCGACATGAGAGGACCGACGAGGAGGCCCGATCCGAACAATCCATGGAGTTTATGATGACGAGGAGGACAGCGACAAGAAGACCCGAAGGACATGTTTTCATGAGGTAGAACTTCTTTCCGAGTAGTTAACCTCTTTGCATGTTTGCTAGTTAGGGTTTATAATCGATCCTGGAGTTCAAGTCAGTGTTGCGATCTTTGTAAAATCCGTTTTTTAAATATTCCGCCTTCCCGTAGACCCGTGGGGTGCGCGGCATCGATTTACAGTGGTATCAGAGCCTACTAAACCCTTTACTAGTTTGTTAGCAAGTGTTAGAACTTCGATCGTCGGAAAAATCGGAAAATGAAACATCAATACCCTAGCTTTCTGTCGATTTTTAAAAGTGCCAGAAAAATTATTTCAGATTTACTAAAATTGTGTGCAGGGTATTTTAAGAAGACATAATAAAATTGAGCCCCTGAATCACCAAGACGGCCGCGGAAGCGCGGCAGATCGGTCCGTTCCGCCGCTGAGTCGTGACCGAGTCAAGGCCGATTCAGGTCAATTTTGTTCTGTTATTTCTTAATTTTGGTGTTTACTCTTCTGGAATATTTGGTTTCTACCCATTGGTTTTGGTGTGCTGGTTTGCACTTGGGGTAGACACGAAAAATATATTTCGATCGAAATTCTAATTGTTCTTGGCTAACCGGATCTTCTGTGTTGTTTATATGTGTTTTTAAACTTCAGCTAATTGCTATATGTCGGTTAGTTTGAAGTTGCACATATCTGTTGGTTTGGGTATATGAACTTGTTGGATCGTCGTGGATGAATAGCCCGGGATGTGAGAAGAGAGTTGTTTTTCTTTCATTCGATGTAAATTGTAATTTGATGTAATATTATTTTGCAGGGCACATCCGGGTTGAGGTTGTAGCCACCGTTGTATTATTTCTTTTTACTGTTTTCTGCTCCCAGGATAGACCCAAGGTAGGGTGCATAAATTACCGGGTTCTTTGAAGTGCTGAGTGGCCTACTCACTTTGCTAAGGGAGGTTGCTTCGCTTCGGGAATTTGGCGGGTAGTTTGCTGCATTCGTAGGGGTCTGGGATGGGGTTTGGCTATTCATCACGACCGTGGAATTCGTCTTTCGTTACAGGCTTAAACGAAACGCGGAATTCCTAGTATATCCAATTTGTTCATCTGTGATCTGGAATGCCTATTATTGCGTGAGGCGAATGATTATTTATATATGTTATATTTTAGACGTTGCTTATGTTTTGCATCCGCGCTAGTCCAGCCCCCTCTCTGACGTTAGTTAAGTAACCTAACGGTGTTAGACGGAGCCCAGTGGCGAATGCGGATGGCATAAGTGGACATGTTATTTTCGTTTCTCTCTGTAATGATAGGTGTAAAATGATGTCACTGCATTAGATTAATGCAAAGCAAACACACCAAAGTTGTTTTGTTGGAACAAATTTTAAAACCACTCGGTTTTTTTTTCAAAACAGCAGACTTTTAAAATGCGGAGCTTAAACCACTCCTTTAAAAGCTATCATAGTTCCTTCGATTATCAAGTTCACTACGTTCACGGTTTCGCCAAAACCATTCGTAGCCCTCCATCATTTCATATGAATATTCAATAGTATTCAAGCTATATTTGTTGGCCTTCGTCAAGACATAGTGATTGGTAGCTGCTGGGTATTCATATGTAGCATAGATAGATGCGTTGGTTTGGGACAGTCGTATTACTTTGTTGGCCTTCGTCAAAGGTATATACGGGTGGGTTCAAATTAACCTGGACAATGATAGGTAGAACTTGACATGTGACTTATGATTTGTTGGCCTTCGTCAAGGTCATAAGAGCTTGGGGCAAAAATCCACATCGGGAGTTTCTAAAGAAACTGAAACTTGCTAGTGTTGCATACCATTTAGAGTGTGATAATGTCGGTAGGATTCCTTCAGGTTATCACACAATGATATTTGGATCCCGATCCTACTGTGAGTATCCGCTACTCCTCGGGAGATTTTTTCACTAACACAATCAATGCTATAAACCAAGTAGGTGTCTAGAACGGTATTAGCGGGGCTACGCCTCCAGGAAAAAGAGGTTATATAATTAAGGAACTCCATGAAAGCGTTGGAAAACTTCCCTCGAAATACCAACACCAGCCTGGCCGAAAGGTTAAGCAAGTATTGTAGGATGAGATTAATCCTGACTAATTCTTCTTTTATGGTTTGAGGAAGGATTCGAGAAACAATGGGAGCCATCATGTTTAGATAAACTAAAAACCAATCTAAACTTGCAAGAGCATCCTGCTAAGTGTTTCTTCTATCTCTCCTAATTGCAGCAACCAGGTGACTAGATTAGGTTACGGTTAGATAATATCTATGACTGAGTTTTACTATATTGACTGGCAAAGGTTTGTCCAGATGTCCATTCCTACGACAAGCTGGACCACCTTCTAACTACTAAAGCCCCTGCCGTCCCAGGTTCATATTCCACCGTCGTGGATGATATCCGTAAGACAAAGGAAAAAGACTGTGCGAATGCCAAGTGTCTCGTGTTGGCCCCAGTAGATGGTATATACCAAAAGCAGCACGAGAAGATGGACTTAATTTCCATCTTCCTCCATAAACAAGATTTATATGGAGAGCAATCTCGTATCGCAAGATATGAGACCTCGAAGGAATTGCTTCAAACGAGGTTGGATGTTGGGTCATCTGTAGGGGACCGCGTCCTTACAATGATCAGCTGTATTAAAACAGCTCACGGACCTGGAGACCACGTTAGAGAATGAGTCATATATTGACTTAATTCTACAGTCCCTACCTTCTAGATACGCCAAGGGGAAGAAAGTTGTACTTCCAGTTGAGGCACCCTAAAGGAAACCAGGGAGACACCCGCTCTGCTTATTGGGGAATTTTCTATTTCTGGATCCAAGGAAAACGCCAAGGATGAGAAGAAGAAGACCTCCACAAAGCCGATAGGCGGTGTCAGTAAGGTAGAAGAAAAGGAAGGGCAAAAGTTTTAGGGCTAACAGTAGGGAAAGAGGGATGTTCCTATTGTCATGGGAAAGGACATTGGCAGAAGGAATGCAGGGCTTGGAAAGCCAGAATTCAGGATCCGAAGCATGTTGTGGTTTCGACTTCGGGTGTATTTGTGATTGAAAACAGTCTGTTAATTAACTTTACTTCCTGGGTACTAGATACCAGATCAGGATCTCATTTCTGTAATTCTTTACAGGGTTTGAGAAACTGTAGAATTATCAGGGCGGGTGATATGACTCTCAGTGTTACTAACGGAATGAGAATGGACGCTGTATCCGTAGGGTATATCACCTAGGATTGACAAGTGGGCAGATATTGATTTTACATAACTGTTTGTGTGTACCTAGTTTAATTTGTAAGCGATGTGGTCTACATCCACCTAAATCAAAGTTTGATTGGGTCAGGTACATTAGAGGACAATATATACGTATTAGATCAAGCTCAGGTTTTCAACGTCCAGAACACACTTAAAAGAAAAGTCTCCAGATTTAAATATGACTTTCTTATGGCATTGTAGACAGGGTTACATCAATGAAACAAGGTTGACGAAGTTACATAGAGAGGGTTATTTGGATCCATTCGAATATCAGTCTTATGCAACTTGTCGATCATATCTCATAGGAAAGATGACAAAGACTCCATTTACTGGGTACGGAGTAAGAGCGAACGAGCTCTTACTCATACACAGCGAGGTGTGTGGTCCAATTTCTATATATGTACGAAGTGGTTATTCCTATTTCATTACTTTTACGGATGTTTTCTCTAGGTATGGACATGTCTTCTTATTGAAACATAGATCCGAGGCCTTTGAGAAATTCCAAGAATATAAGAATGAAGTGGAAAAACAAATAGGCATAGAGATCTGATTGACGTGATGAATACTTAAATGCCGAGTTCCTGGATTACATAAAAGAGAATGGAATTCTCTCTTAGCTTACTCTTCCATATACACCACAACATAACGGTGTATCGGAAAGGCGGAATCGAACCTTATTGGTTATGGTTCGTTCCATGATGAGTAAACTCTGAGTTACCGCGCTCATTATAAGGTTATGCACTAGAATCGGCTGCATATCTTTTGAATAAGGTTTCTACCAAGACTGTGCCTACCACACTATATCAGATGTGGAGTGGGAAGAAATCCTATCTTCAGTACCTAAAGATATATGGATGTCCAGCTTTTGTGAAAAAGCAGTATGAGGACAAGTTCAAGGCACGCTCAGTACTGTGTAGGTTTGTGGGATACCCAAAGAACTCCAGGGGGTATCTTTTGTTAGTTATATGTATGCCCTAGAGGCCATTACTGTACATTGGATGTATATTGTAGCTGGGACATATATAGGGAGGACTTTCTTGCTCGACATGATAGTATGTTATCTGGTTACTCTTTACCTTAACGTGTACACTGATTGTCTCTCTGTTACATGTTGGTAAAGCCCTTAGGATGTGTACTTGACTACCTGGACTATGATGCGGATCATACTAGTGGGGACATGGTAGTCCATAAGTACATCCTTCAAAGTCCCTAGTCGTGGGTGTATCGAGACAGGGCATCGATAGACCAGAGTAGACTAGCGTATACCTTCTCGACCCATCCAGATGGGCGATGGATGATCCCATATCCATTGGTGTTTGACATCGAAGATGATATACGGGTGCTCAGTAGAGACTGGGTACACTGGACGGACTCGCCGAGAACTCCCAGATGGTATTATACCTCAAGTCAGATGGCAGTTCTCTGGTGACACTGGTACAGAGTAGTCTGTTGACCCGAGATCGTCATAGAGTCTTGTGTGGTTCCCACTGTGCTTTAATTTCCATCTTACCACGTCCAAGAGGGCGTGCAAAACGGTGGTTTTTGGGTACAGTCCCGAGTCACATGGAGACAATGAGCGATAGGAGGGGATTCGTCTCTCCCGGTATAGGGAGTTGATGTTGCGCTGTGTTCGATTGGCTATAACAGGAAATCCCTGGCCAGGGTTGCTGAGATTTACTGGTAAGTGTTACCAGTAGTTTCTCGAACAGTTATAGACCTCATATCGACACGACTTATCGAGCTATTGGGGTCTGACGTTTACCACCCCTAGGCGAGATATGCGACAGATCAGACGATCAGACCGGACTGTACGGTAGTGTTACTGGTTGGATTCACTGGAGTGTGAGCGGGCTTGCTCGTCGATCTTCAGATCGCTCAATACCCGGGTGGCCGTTACGTTTAGCAGACCGCTTGCGGCTTGTGGGTGATTGATATGATCATCACCTGCTGCCGGCGTATTGACGAGTCTTTAGAGTCCTACACAGAGGTTTCCTGGCTCAAGCGAAACGAAATAGGAGCGCATATGAGATATGTGCGGGACCGAGAATAATGCGTGTATGTGATACCGCATTTCATTCTCGCGATGAATGTGTCGAATGGTTGTATGCGATATAACCTAGTTATCGAATCAAGGATTGATTCGATAAGCCGATACATAGGATACTAGTCGGTTATGTGCGACATGACCGGATCATTGAATCAAGTGTTGATTTAATGATTTAATGCATAATTATATATTTGATATATTACTTTGCATTAACTAGTATCGGTTCACTTTAAATGGATTTTCTCACTTTTTGTGCACATTGTATATGTGATATACTTTTGTACACAAGATTGTATCATGTTTGATGATGCATGCTAGTTTGGGTTTGTGTAAAGAATTAAACCATGGTTACTTAAGTGGTTAGGGTTTCATTTCCTTTTCTCATTTATTTATTTCATTTATTCATTTTGAAATAAATAAGAATAAAGAGAAAGAATGGTGGCTTTATTTGTAGTTTAGTTGAAGCTTCATGAAGCTTTGACCAAAGTCCACCATTCTTATCTCATTCTTAACCCTAACCATTCAACTAACTTTGGTTAATTCTCTACACATTACCATGGTTAGATTATGATAAACATTCTATTTATTTTCCATTTTTAGAATAACTTATCATAAGACTTTCTTCTTCTTCTTCATCTTCTTCCATGAAGAAAGCAAGCTCCATCAATGGTGATTGATGGAAATGAGTGAGAAATCCAATTCTAAAGTCTACCCACTTCCTATTTCTTCATCCTCTACCTCTTGCCAAGTAGTAGAGTGTGTTTTCTTCACAAGTTTCTTGACTTGGTGAAGTCGGAGCTTGATTTAGCGATGCCTCGACGTAGATCATCTTCGGCATGGACATCGATGACCTAGCCCGTCCATTCTCCGATGAAGCCGACGCTAGAGCCCGGGACTTGTTATGGACATCGAGGAGACTTCATTGCGGAGCTATGGAGGTGGAGAACCGGATCTACAAAGGTTGTATTTCCGTATCTCTTAGTTAAGTGTTAACTAGTTTGCTTTTTCACCTAGAATTCTAGCCAACGATCCGTTCTAGGGTTTCTCGGCACCGTTTAAATTTGAAATTGGCATGGTTGATGCCTTGTGAGACCTCATTAGTGTGCCTAGGAACCCTACAGTGGTATCAGAGCCTAGCTAGAGCCTTAGGCGAAGTCTAGACGGAGTTTGAAGTCCGATCGAACCCGAAAGTCCAAAATTTCCATGCTCTCTGTACATTTTTGAAAACAGTGAGTTTTTCAACATTAAAAATATGCAGAAAAATCAGCAGGTGAATTTAAGAGGTACTGTGAAATTCGTGCTCGTAACTCCATCAAACTGCCACGGTTCCGCGGCACGAGCAAGGCTCGTGCGGCGGTTCCGCGGCCGTACGGCATTAATGTTCAGCGAATCTTACACAGTAACTCCTAATAGATAGTGCTGGATTTTCTGGGAATTTTTAATATTTATTCAAGAGTTGAATTTTCTGGGGTTCTTTTGGGGATTCGGTGTTTCGATCGGAGTATCAGATTTTGTCTATGTGGCTTTCCGGATAAATTTTAGAATATGTTAAAAAGTTCGAACGGATATAAATACCCAATTTTTCCCCTGTCGGGAAATTTCCAAGTGTTGGATTTTTCCGTAGTCTAAAGACGTTCTAAGTAGTGCAAGTAACTCGATGGACCCTCTAGAAGACAACAAACCTTAACTCGATTATGTGACCGTCTTGAACTGCCTTTTGAACCTTCGGGTTTGGGGCAGTACGGCGTGCCACATGTGAGGCGTTGGCTTGACCCTTCTACGGCTGGACCGTTGGTACTGAGGCACGAACTGAATGTTGTTAGACTTATTTCATGTGTTGATCTGTATCGGGAAAACTTGGGTGTTCGATCGTTCGATCGGAGAGTTTAATATTTTCTATTTATCTGGAATGTGATACAATACTTGGAATTCGCAAATTGTTATGAGATAACTGAATGAATGATATAAACATAGCAGTTTAGTCTCACTTGATCGGTTGCCACGGAATTTTGATGTGATCAAAAGTCCGTCGCAATCACGTAGCGTACGCGGATACTCGCCGGGTAAACTTAATAGACAGCCTCACTCCATAGCCCTGACCAAGTGACTGTAGGAGAACCCCGTCGCCGAAAGCATCCGTTCGGGTGCTCGCGGCAGCGGTGTTCCGCCTTGGTGCACTTCGTCGACGGCGTCGTGGGTGCGGCCGTCTACTGAAGTTTGCGACGAGCATTCGATTAGGATGTCGGGAATCTTATTGAATTGCCCGACTCGATATTGAAAAGTGTTTTCGATTTGGAGACTGAAATGCGGGGTTTATAATTGTTAGGCATGTGATGTCTAAGTAATTTATTTGATTAGGCATGTGATGTCTAAAGAGATTGCGGATTCCAACTGTTGTAGTTTTACACTTTCTTTTCTGTGACCGTAAGTGTAATATGTGATATCGCCGGTTTCGTTGCTATATGTCAACGACAATTGGGATGCGCATATTTACTTACGTTGATGACATGTGATGTTATGTGTTGCTGGATATGTTATATTGGATCGTCGTGTTTGGATAGCCGGGGTTTTTTATGTGAGATGAGTTTTTTTCATTTTCATTCATGTAAAAACTTGTATGTAATATTCTTTTATTGGGGCACTTCCAGGTTGCGGAAGATGTCACCGTTTGTATATTATTTACTTTTCTGCACTAGGATAGACCCAAGGAGGAGGGCACAAGTAACCAGGTTCTGGAGTCCAGTGGGAGACCAACTCGAGGAGTCGAGTCCGGGTCTCCTAACTCCAGAATTGGTAGGGTTGCTTGCCGCTCTCGTAGGGGTCTAGGGGTGTGGGTTTGGCTATTCATCACGACCGTGGAATCCGTGTTTTATACTGGCTCGTATTCAAAACACGGACGTCCTAGTATATCCAATATTTCATATGTTTCTTCTGCTGCGATATCTGTGATGTGATCATGTGATGTTCTGTGATAGATACTGTATATAGTATATATGATATATTATATAGATGTTACTTATGTTTTACACCCGTGCTAGCCCTGCCCCGCTCTGCCGTTAGTTACCTAACCTAACGGTGCACGAGGGGACATCGAGGCGAATGCGGATGGCATAAGTGTACGTCGTATTTATCTGTGATGTTTAGGTACTTAAATGATGGGACTTCATTAATGTGATTAATGAAAGTAAAAGAAACCTAAGATGTTGTAGAATCGAATTTCAAAATAAAACAGGTAGCTACAGTTTTTGCTTTGCACAGCGGTATATGTGATATATCCTGCACCTTATTCGATGAGGAAAGGACCGAGATCCCTTCACCGGGAGTGACTCCTTTAGCAATAACTGGCAGATGCTACACACTCGGTTTGTCATTTGATTGCTTTTAAGTGTTTTTGCTTTGCACAGTGATATATGTGATATATCCCGCACCTCATTCGACGAGGAAAGGACCGACGATCCCTTCACCGGGAGTGACTCCTTTAGCAAAACTAGAAAAGCCTCAAAAGCACTCCATTTTAAAATCATTTGATTCTACAACGATATCAAGTTCATTACGCAATAGGTTTTCAGAAAAACCTGTCGTAGCCCTCCGTCATTTCAGATAAATGGTAGTTAGTATTCGTGCTACGTTTGTTGGCCTGCGTCAAGGCGTAGTGTGCGGTAGCTAACTAGTATTTATATGCTTATGCATATGATGCAGATTGGATTAGGATAGTCGTGCGACTTTGTTGGCCTGCGTCAAGGGTCGTGCGGGTGGGTTTAATTCAATCAGGAAATGACGGGTTGAACTTGACTAGCGCACTATGGTTTGTTGGCCTGCGTCAAGGTCATAGGACGCTAGGGGCAAAATTATCGGGAATTTCAAGTGTTGAAATTTGCAATGAGATTGCATACCTTCTATGAGATAGTTGGATCCCGATACCCGCTGCGAGTAAGAGTTACTCCTGGGAGAGTTTTATACATTACAATTAGCCAATCAAGTAGGTGTCTAGAAAGGTGTTAACGAGGTTACGCCTCTGGGAAAACGAGGTTTACATTAATTAGGTTCGTGCGAAAGCACGGAGGACCTCCCTCAAAGTACCGACACTGGCCTGGCTGAAAGATTGGCGAACTTGTAGTGTGTAATTAATCCCGGCTAGTCTTTCCTTTTAGGGTTTGAAGGAAGATTTGATAGAAAGCAGTGGGAGCCATCCTGATTAGATAAAATAATAACCAATCTATTCTTGCAAGAGCGCACGCTGAGTGTTTTCTTCTCTCTCTCTCCAGGTAGCGACCATATCACGCCTTAATCAAGATAATAATACGGAATATTGACCGAACCCGCTTGTTATATTGAGCTGGGGAACGTTGGTCCCGCTCCAACTTATAATTGTTATAAGACAGAGCAGGAAATTGGGGAATACCAGATTTCCCGTGCCGCCCAAACGAAGAGAGTGCATGCTGATGCATCATCTTCGGGTGTGTTCTTTATAAAGAACTGTTTCTCAGTATCCTTTATGTCCTGGGTATGTGATACAGGATCAGGATCCCAGATATGTAATCTGTTACATAGGGCTACAGATAGGTAGAGAACTGAGAACGGGTGATAAGTTTCATGAGACAGAAAACGGGGCAAGTGTTGCAACTAAGTCTGTTGGTCACTGTCACCCTGTATTACCGATACATTGATTCTGAACGAATGTTATTAGATACCGAACCTGATATACAAAATCGTATCTATCTCTTTATTAGTAAAGAAATGATAAAATTTTGTATTGTTGGATAATGTTTTGAACATTTCCTATATCAAAAGTTGATCGGTTCAGGCACGTTATCTAAAAGCATTGCTGTTCTAAATCAAACTACAGTTCTTAGTATACAGAACACACACAAGAGGAAGAGTTCAGAACTGAACGAATTCTTCTTGAGGCATTGTAGACTAGGTCAGATCAATGTGACCCGACTAGCTAAAGTTACATATAGATGCATATTTAAATCAGTTTGAATTTACATCTTGTGAAACTCGCCAGTCATGTCACAGAGATAAGATGACCATAGCTCTGTTTATTGGAAACAGAGAAAGAGTTAGTGAACTCTTGGGACTGATACATGATGATGTATGTAAGGTCCCCTGTCTACACATGCCAAGATCGGTTCTTTGTGCTTCATTACATTCTCTGATGATCTCTTTCGAGTTTCAGACCTATGTTCCTGTTGAAACACAAGTCCGAACCTTTTGAGATATTCACAGAATATAAGTTAGAAGTAGAGAACCAAAATACGGGTATAAGTATTATGTCCTTTGATGTGATCGAGGAGGAGAATACTTGGGCACGGAATTCTTGGACTATTCTAAAGGAGAATGAGATTCTCTCTCAGCATTACTCCTCCGAATACACCATAAAACGATGGTATATCGGGGCGGAGCAATCACACCCTATATGATAAGGTGTGCTCTATGATGAGTACTACTGAGTTACCTATTTCCTTATGAGAGTTATGCACTTGAGAAGCTGCATACCTATTGAATAGGGTTCAAATCAAATCAAATCAGTTGCCTACCATTTCATATGTGATATGATAAGGGAAGAGCCCATATCTTAAGTTGGTTAAGATTTGGGGTTGTCCGGGCTATGTCTGAAAGCAAAATCCGGACAAGCTCGAGGCAAAGTCTATAATGTAGAACTGGAAAGGTTCCAGCTATACAAACTGCAGCTGAAGATTTGGTAGAACCAGTGGATTCAATAGTAACCAACGAATCTCAGCCTCTCCGCCGATCTAGTAGGGTTCCTCACCCACCTGAGAGCTACTTCGGTTTCTCTATGACAGTGGGAGCGAGGATTGCATCATGAGATGATGACCCAACTAGTTTCGAGCTGGCCATCAGGAGTAAGACTCTGTAAGAATGGTTGGATGCTTATCGATCTGAGATGGAATCCTTATACACCAACAAAGTATGGACTTTAGTTGCTATATCTGAAGGGTTAAATCTCCATCAGGAGCAAGTATATCTTGAGAAGATTACTTGGTGTACATGGAAAAGTTGAGACTTTCAAAGCTAGAATTGTTAAAGGTTTTCGTCATCGACCAGGCATGGATAATGATGAAACCTTTTCCAGTAGCTATGCTTAAGTCCATCCAGATCCTACTTGCCACGGCTACATACCATAACTACGATATCTGGCGGTTGGGTGCCATGACTGCTTTTCTAAATGATGTTTTAGAAGAGTGCGTCTATAAGTACACAGCCAGAGGGGCTCGTAGACAGTGGGAGCAGCGGAAACGTGTGCAAGATGTTTTATATGATAAAGCAGGCATCGCGGAGTTGGAACGTCTGTTTTGATGTAATAGTCAAACAGTTTGACATCATCAAAATGGTAGATGAACCTTGTATATACAAAAAGGTAGTAGGGAGTATGGTAATGATCCTCATAGAATGCGTGGATGACATACTCTTAATAGGGAAGGAGTTTCCTATGCTACGCTCGATCAATCTCCGCTTATCACTAGGATTCTCCATATAGGATCAAAGTGATACCTACTAAATCCTGGATTTTGGATCTATGAGATAGATTTAATTGGATGTTAGGATACTCACTAGTTGTAGTGAGATGGTATCAATTGATCCTGGGGAGAATCACTGGAAGTGTTCCAGGGTGATAAAGACGACTGAATGTCAGTCACAGGTATTGTCTTTACCCTCAGTAAAGGGACGGTATGTTGGAAGAGTTCCAAGCTAGATACCGTGATATACTAGACGATAAAGGCAGGATACATCGCTACTTAAGATTCTACCAAAGAGGCTGTTTGGGTGTATATAGGTTCATGAGATGAACTAGGTTCCTACCATTGTGTGACAATGGAAGTGTGGCTTTGGCCAGGGAACCCCTGTCCCATCAGTGATCCAGACATATTCTAAGGCAGTATCACCTGATCGTGGAGATGGTTGATCTCCATGGTGATCAAGGTTAGGAAAGCAGACTAAGAGGACAACACGGCGGATCCACTCACGAAGGCCTTTTCCCAGAGAGAGACTTTTATGGGATGGTTGAGTATGAGATACTACAACCACTGCTACAGATGGCCCTAGTGCAAGTGGGAGATTGTTAGTTATATGTATGCCCTAGAGGCCATTACTGTACATTGGATGTATATTGTAGTGGATGCTGGGACATATATAGGGAGGACTTTCTTGCTCGACATGATAGTATGCTATCTGGTTACTCTTTACCTTAACGTGTACACTGATTGTCTCTCTGTTACATGTTGGTAAAGCCCTTAGGATGTGTACTTGACTACCTGGACTATGATGCGGATCATACTAGTGGGGACATGGTAGTCCATAAGTACATCCTTCAAAGTCCCTAGTCGTGGGTGTATCGAGACAGGGCATCGATAGACCAGAGTAGACTAGCGTATACCTTCTCGACCCATACAGATGGGCGATGGATGATCCTATATCCATTGGTGTTTGACATCGGAGATGATATACGGGTGCCCAGTAGAGACTGGGTACACTGGACGGACTCGCCGAGAACTCCCAGATGGTATTATACCTCACGTCAGATGGCAGTTCTCTGGTGACACTGGTACAGAGTAGTCTGTTGACCCGAGATCGTCATAGAGTCTTGTGTGGTTCCCACTGTGCTTTGATTTCCATCTTACCACGTCCAAGAGGGCATGCAAAACGGTGGTTTTTGGGTACAGTCCCGAGTCACATGGAGACAATGAGCGATAGGAGGGGATTCGTCTCTCCCGGTATAGGGAGTTGATGTTGCGCTGTGTTCGATTGGCTATAGCAGGAAATCCCTGGCCAGGGTTGCTGAGATTTACTGGTAAGTGTTACCAGTAGTTTCTCGAACAGTTATAGACCTCATATCGACACGACTTATCGAGCTATTGGGGTCTGACGTTTACCACCCCTAGGCGAGATATGCGACAGATCAGACGATCAGACCGGACTGTACGGTAGTGTTACTGGTTGGATTCACTGGAGTGTGAGCGGGCTTGCTCGTCGATCTTCAGATCGCTCAATACCCGGGTGGCCGTTACGTTTAGCAGACCGCTTGCGGCTTGTGGGTGATTGATATGATCATCACCTGCTGCCGGCGTATTGACGAGTCTTTAGAGTCCTACACAGAGGTTTCCTGGCTCAAGCGGAACGAAATAGGAGCGCATATGAGATATGTGCGGGACCGAGAATAATGCGTGTATGTGATACCGCATTTCATTCTCGCGATGAATGTGTCGAATGGTTGTATGCGATATAACCTAGTTATCGAATCAATGATTGATTCGATAAGCCGATACATAGGATACTAGTCGGTTATGTGCGACATGACCGGATCATTGAATCAAGTGTTGATTTAATGATTTAATGCATAATTATATATTTGATATATTACTTTGCATTAACTAGTATCGGTTCACTTTAAATGGATTTTCTCACTTTTTGTGCACATTGTATATGTGATATACTTTTGTACACAAGATTGTATCATGTTTGATGATGCATGCTAGTTTGGGTTTGTGTAAAGAATTAAACCATGGTTACTTAAGTGGTTAGGGTTTCATTTCCTTTTCTCATTTATTTATTTCATTTATTCATTTTGAAATAAATAAGAATAAAGAGAAAGAATGGTGGCTTTATTTGTAGTTTAGTTGAAGCTTCATGAAGCTTTGACCAAAGTCCACCATTCTTATCTCATTCTTAACCCTAACCATTCAACTAACTTTGGTTAATTCTCTACACATTACCATGGTTAGATTATGATAAACATTCCATTTATTTTCCATTTTTGGAATAACTTATCATAAGACTTTCTTCTTCTTCTTCATCTTCTTCCATGAAGAAAGCAAGCTCCATCAATGGTGATTGATGGAAATGAGTGAGAAATCCAATTCTAAAGTCTATCCACTTCCTATTTCTTCATCCTCTACCTCTTGCCAAGTAGTAGAGTGTGTTTTCTTCACAAGTTTCTTGACTTGGTGAAGTCGGAGCTTGATTTAGCGATGCCTCGACGTAGATCATCTTCGGCATGGACATCGATGACCTAGCCCGTCCATTCTCCGATGAAGCCGACGCTAGAGCCCGGGACTTGTTATGGACAGCGAGGAGACTTCATTGCGGAGCTATGGAGGTGGAGAACCGGATCTACAAAGGTTGTATTTCCGTATCTCTTAGTTAAGTGTTAACTAGTTTGCTTTTTCACCTAGAATTCTAGCCAACGATCCGTTCTAGGGTTTCTCGGCACTGTTTAAATTTGAAATTGGCATGGTTGATGCCTTGTGAGACCTCATTAGTGTGCCTAAGAAGCCTACATCTTTTCTATTACGCAGAGGAACAAAAGGTTTTGTTTGTCGTCATGCCCATTTTTTAGAAAATCATTTTTTTTAGAAAAAGGATAGTGGGAGCGCAATAGAACTGGAAGAAATTTCAGAACCACAAACTATTACTGAAAACATGGTAGAACCAGAAGTTTCAGAAGAACCGGACATCCCCGCGCCACTCCGCAGGACTAGTAGGCAGTCTCATATGCCTGAGAGATACTATGGTTTTCTCAAAGATGGGGATCGAGAGGATTGCATCATTGTATACCAACTAGCTTCCAGCAAACCATTTAGAGCAGAGACTCGGTAAAATGGATGGATGCATTGCAGACCGAAATGGAGTCCATCTAACACCGACAAAGTATGCACTTTGGACTTTGCTCCAGGTAAAACCCGAAGGCTACAAATGGATCTTCAGAAAGAAGATTGGTATAGATGGATAGGTTGAAACCTATACGGCTAGACTTGTTGCAAAAGGTTTTCGTCAAAAACCTAGTTTGGACTATGATGAAACCTTTTCTACAGTGGCTATGCTCAAATCCATTCGGACCCTACTTGCCATTGTTACCTTCAATGATTGTAAATTTTGGCAGATGGTCATATAGACGGCTTTTTCTAAATGGATATTTGGAAGAATACGTCTATATGGATCAACCAGAGGTTTCAATCAGAGTGGGAGCAGCAGGAAAGTTTGGCTTAAGTCCATTTGTGGACTAAAGTGGATATCGCGGAGTTGGAACATCTGTTTTTTATGAGACGGTCAAAGTATTCGACTTTATCAAAGATCCAGATAAACCATACACCTATAGTAAGATTGTAGGGAGAACTATGGGATTCCTCATCTAGTACGTGGGTGACATTCTCTTGATAGGATTGGCACTCCTATACTACAATCAGTCAAAAGATTCTTGTCACTAAGGTTCTCCATGAATGACCTGGGTGATACCAACTGCATTCTGGGGATCTAGATCTATCGTGATAGATCAAAGAGGATGGTGGGACTTTCACAGTCAAGGTACAACAACATCATACTGAAAATATTTAGTGTGGAAGATTCAAAGTGCGGTGGTTTACCGGCTTGTCATGGAATCACCCTCTCTAAAGAGATGTCTCCCAAGACTGATTTGGAAAGGACTCGCATGTCGATTATACCCTATGCTTCTGCAGTAGGCTTTATGATGTATGCGTTGTTGTGTACCATACCAGATGTTGCTTACGCACTCAGCGTGGTAAGCCGGTATCAGTCAAACCCAGAAGAGAAGCACTGTATAACAGTAATGAACATTCTTATGTACCTGAGAAGGACTAAGGAGATGTTCTTGGTGTATGGCAGAAAAGACCTCTAGATCGAGACCTTTGCCGACTCCGGCTTCCAGAGTGATAAGGATGACTCCAAGTCCATGTCGGTTTATGTCTTTACCCTCAATAGAGGGACGGTCTGTTGGAAGAGCTCCAAGCAGGGCACCGTTACTAACTCGACGATAGAAACAGAGTATTTCACTGCATGAGACACCGCAAAAGTGGCAGTCTGGATGAGGAAGTTCTTAACTGAACTTCAGGCGGTTCCTTCCATTATTGGTCCTATACTTTAGTATTGACAACAAATGGCGCTATAGCTTTAGGGAAGGAACCCAGGTCCTATCAGAGATCCATACATATCTTAAGGCGGTTCCACCTGATCAGGGAGGTCGATGTGAGGAGAGTAGATAAAGAGAACAACACTGCAGATCCACTCATAAGAGCAATCTCACAGACACTGTTCGAGAGGCTATTCGAGATCATTGGCCTGCTATACGCCAATATATGGCCTTAGTGCAAGTGGGAGATTGTTAGTGATATATGTCCTAGAGGCCATTATTGTATCATACTGGATTGTATATTACATAATGGAAGCTTGGGATATACACAGATATAGTAACAGTCTTGCTTAAAATGGTAGTATGCTACCTGTTTTGTTTCTACCTCAATATGTGCATGTGTTTTAACATATCACTTATACATATTGGTAGAGCCCTTAGGATCTTTGCTTGATTACCAGTGTTGTGATGACAATCACACTAGTAGGGGCGGGGTAGTCTATAAGCACATCCTTATACAGGTCCCTAGTCGTAGGATTATCGAGACGGGGCATCGATACTGTTGCGCCACGGCAGCGCCCCGGCCGTCTTACCGAGGCCAAAATGCGGAATCAAAAATTTTCCTTACTTGGAAACTGGCGCTACCGCGGACAATAAAAACCCGGATCGTTAACCATTAACCTATACTAGCAAACAAGAGAAAGGGTGAGAGATATACCGAGTGATCCGAGTCCTCCGGTCTTCTCGTCGTCGTCCCGATCTCCCGCGGAAACTCCGGTCGTCGTATCCTTGCCGGAAGGGCACCACATCGTCTGCATCTTTTACGGGCTCCCACCTCAATACCGAGGCAACTCGGGCACGAAGCTGGCTAGTCGACGTGCCCAAGTTTTGCTGTAGATTGTAGTGTAGAATCGTTGTCTCATTTGGGGTAGTAGTTGCCATGGTGATGGAGGGATGAAGAACATTGAAGAGAGCTAGAAATAGTGTAGCAAGAAAAATGAGAGGTGAATAATTTACTCATACAAAATGAACTCCTCTCTTTTTTCTCCCCTCATCAAAAATGTGGCCGGCCATGCTCATTTGGAAATGGTGGAGGGAATGAAAACATAATACAAAGGGAGGTAAGTGTAGGAGAGCAAAGGTGATGACCACAACATAAAGCAAATCTCACATCAACCACTCAAATCACTCTAAATCCTTTCTAATCTCATAAAGCAAGTGATAAGAAGGAAAAAGAATCTCATCATGAAAAGCTATCATGATGCCACCAATATGCAAAATACTCCCTCCACAAATGTTATTTGCAAACTTGCAAATAACCCCTCCATCGGTAAAGTCCGGCCGGGAAAGAACAAAACAAAACCGGCCGGAACGGAATGCAAACTGGCAACTCTAGAAAATTGGTCCCGTAATAAATTACAGGAAAAACCCCGATACTGTGCATACACACCCGCATCTGTATTCCGTCCGGATACAAATGCAATGAGACAAAATCTACACTGTACTAAACTAGGACCGGCTTAAACCAAAGCCGGCTAATAAAATCCGTTCGATCCTAATCCGTGCAATACCGCACGTGTCGGATCGAACCCTGCCATATATCCATACGGCCACTAGTACAAACCGTCCGATCCTGATCCGTGCAATACCGCACGTATCTGATCGGACCCTGCCATATCTCCATACGGCCTCTACAGCGTTTCGCCCGAAACTTGAGTAACTGAAAGTGTGGTGGACTCTAAAGACTCGTCAATACTATGGCTGTGGATTTAACCACCAGCACGTCAGAGGTATAAGCCGATACGTGACGGGCCACCAGCTATTGACCAAAAGGGACGTCGATGAGCGAACTCATCCTGACACCCTACTGAGCCTGTCAGTGACAATATCCGTACAGTCCGGTCCGTTCGTCTATGAGTATCGCATGGCGGGCCTAGGGGGTTGGTAAAAGTCAGACCCCCAAAAGCGGTACAAGTCGTGTCGGAGCGTAGCCCAGAACACCCTGAGATACTACTGGAATACCTACCAGTAAATCTCCTGCCTCGGCCGAGGGCTTTGTGTAATGGCTCTCCTAGACACAGCGCGACCTCACCCCCAATACCGGGAGAGACGAACCCCTGCAGATCCGCTCACTGCCTCCATGTGGCTCGGGACTGTACCCAACTAAAACCTGTTTGCATGACTCCTTTGAGCCGTGGTAGGGCAGTAATCAAAGCACAGTGGGAACTCACACGAGACAAATGACGATCTCAGGTCGATGAACTAACCTGTACACATGTCACCAGGGAACTGCTATCTGACATCTGGTATAAGACCAACTAGCAGGTTCCCGGCGAGTCCTGTCCGGTGTACTCATAACCCAATGAGCACCTGTATACATCTTAGGTGAACCAACTGACACTAGTGGCTTGTGAGACCGGCTACCGCCCCTCGTCGGGGTCTCGACTGTATACATTAGTCTACTAATGGAGTATCGATGCCCTGTCTCGAAACTCCTACGACTAGGGACCTTTTAAGGATGTGCTTATAGACCCCAGCTCCCACGTATATGATCGCCATCATACTGCTGGTCGTCAAGCAAGAATCCTAGGGGCTCTATCAACGTGTAATAGCGACCTGTAAGGTCACCTGAAACAGTACACGATGATAAAGGTAAACCAGATAGCATACTATCATCTCGAGTAAGACTGTCGTCCCGGGATAGGTCCTCCCTCAATCATTGCAATCACATGCCTGTGATCCAGTAATTGACTCTGAGGGCACTATCTCCAACAATCTCCCACTTGCACTCAAGGCTAATTATTGCGATGTCGCATACTCACAGCCCGTGTGATACCGAACACCCAACTCCTCTACTAGTCAGTCTCACAAAGCTCGTTTGCGAAACTATTGCGTTCGAGGAATAGCCTCAGTGAGTGGATTCGCTGTGATGTTTCTTTCTATGTCTCTCTATATCTCAAGTTCGCAGAGAAAGCTATCTCCCGAAATGAGCAATACCTGTCTTAGAATGTGTCTGGATATCTGATGGGACCTAGCTCATAAATGAACTCCAAATCCAAACTTCTTAGACTGTATCGATGACTGAACTTAATCAGTACCCAGCGCCATGCCTCCCTCAGTATTGCCTTGGACCACCTGTCCAAAATACTGCCCCTCGTCAGAAGGAGAAAATATAACTCTGACAGCCACTCTGCCATCCAGGTCACCTTGGAAGCCTGGAATGATAACCGTCTCATAAAGGAGGCTGCCGTTATCAATTCCCTAGAACATTAACTTATGTTCTAAAACTGCTTCCGATTGTTTTTCCAGGATTGGATCAATATCATCTTATTGCATCTAGTGCAAGAACAACATCTGGTGTGGTACTTGACATCTCATGATTGACTCAATTGCCTAAGCAAGTGATCTGCCAATCATGCACATCCCTCTCTACTTTAGTCTATAAGACACCTTTAGAGAGGGTGACTCCATTACCTGCAGGTACACTACCGTGCCAGGTGTCGTTCATTCTAAATACTCATAGAATGCTGTCAAGGTACCCAGATTAGGAAACCATCCAAATCTAGATCTAAAACCATAGATCTAGTAACCAGAATGTCTGATATAATATCCAAGTCCTGTGTGGAGAAACCACTGTGTGACAACCAAAGTATAACCGATCGTATTATAGGAGTTTCCTTTCCTACTCTGTGTATGTCATCCAAAACTAGGACATCACACCCTACTACCTTCTTAACAGATCCATCCCCTATTCTGATGAAGTCAAACCTATGACTGTCACATCAGAAATAGATGATCTATCTCCGCTGTATCTGCTTTAGTCTATAAATAGACATAAGCCACCTGTCCACCAATGCTTCTGCTGCTCCCACTGACTACGACAACCCTCTGGCAGAGTCATATAGACGTACACTTCTGAAGCTAGTTTAGAACGACGCTATACTCATCCTCCTGCCGGGTCTCACAGTCTGGAACAACAGCAATGGTAAGTCTGGATAAACAAAAACCTCCTTGCCACCGTCCTTGAGCATACCGAAGTACCTCTCGAGTTCCTGAGGTTACCCACCATATCTGCGGAGTGGCTAATGGAAGGTCAATCCAGATTGAATCTTTAGGTTCCTTATCAAATCTTCAGTAATCGTTTGTGGTTCTGGAATTACTTCCAGTTCTACCATACTCCCACTACTGTTTTCTGAAAAAATCCATTTTTATTAAAACTGTGGCGAGTCAAGAACAATATCACTATTGATCTTCCAGATGGTAGAAAGTCAACCCTCGTCATAGCTTGGGTCAACCCACAAACAGCCATTACAGAAACGTGCCTTGAGTTGTCCAGTGTCTGGTTTTAAGCATAAGCCGGACAACTCCCCGTACCTTAACAATGTCAAGATATGAACTGTTCTATATCCAATATAGAAACAGAGGCACTGATTTAATTGAACCAGATTCAAATCATGCAGCTGTCTCCAATGCATGTCAACTAAATGGAAGGAGGCCGATCAGCGTTACTCAACTTAGGAATGTTTCCAATTATGAGTAACCTGAAAGAGAAGCTAGTTCTCTTAATCATTACTATCAACTGAACACCATACACAAGTATCTACATCTTCGATCACCTTGAAGAATCCCGATACTTGCAATACCTGGTTCTTTACTCTATTCTTATACCAATAACTCCTCAAAACTCAGACCCTGTGTTTCTACGAAACACATGTCTAAGAATTAGAGTAGTTAAAAGTAAACAGAATATAGTATGAGGACCAACCCTACTGTCCTAATGGACACTCGACAATATACAATACTCTGTATAAGTCCCTGAGTCTAACAACTCATTCACTATGTGTCGTAGGTTGAAAACTGTACTATGGTTAAGAAGAATTACACCGCTGTTTGATGCTCCTTACCTAACCATCCACTGATATAGGTAAATGTCATCGACATAATATCAAAAGGTATATCTCACTCTATGAAAATAGACGTACAGATATATCAATTTGAAATTGGTGCACAACAGCGGATATTCAAAACCAAATATTTGCCAACGGGCAAACAGCCCAGGTGATCTCCTCAAATATCACCGATTACAACGAATCCCGATATAATGAGGATGATCACCCTATTCCCAATAACTTACTCCCACTCATCATCTGTAAAACCATACAGATGTGAGAATCAAACCTGGTAAATACATACACTGGAGCAAGTGTCTAATCAGGAAATCAGTTTTCTTTTAACAGTACACAGTTGAACTGAAACATTGAAATGTTTCGATAGGGTATCCTGGTATTCCTAGTAATGCCTCTACTATTATCCAGATTCACAACTGTAACCGTATATCTCTTTGCCATCTGTCCAAATCCCTTTATATGTCTTTAGTCATTACCGTCTGCACACCCCTTTAGGCCAAATGGTTTTCTTCCTTCCCTACCGTTCGGCACCAGCCTATGGTTTGGAAGAAGACTATCCAATAAGTATAATGGGTGTACTGTCCTAATCCTAGGAACACTCGCAATGCGAGAGAAGGTGAAGATAAAAGACAACCGAATAAACCTTATTCCTATTTCTCCTGAACCAGAATCCATCCCCGAACTGGAACAAGTTCCTTTCGAGTACGTATATAACCATACGATGGAGTATCCAAATAAACTGTGGATCTTCGTAGTGATACGGAGTGTCCTGGAGAAATACAAAGGTGATTTAGGTTTGGCGAAGATATACTCGGTTTGGTCGTGAATAGCAGTCGCAATTTACTTTGCCCTCTTACTAATCCCTTGCTTTGTCTTAACTTAATACCTTCTGTACACCATCGTTATGCTAATTGGTTTTCTTCATTCCCCTCCGTTCGGCACCAGCCTAAGGTTTGGAAGAAGACTATCCAATTTGCATAATAGGTGTACTATCTCCTAAACCAAGGAGTACTCGCAACCTGAGAGAAGGTAAAAGGAAAAGACAACTGAATAGTCCTATTCGTTTTCTCCAGAACCGGAAACCATCCTCGAATTCCTTCGAGTTCGTATCTAACCATACGATGGTTTTGTCTAATGGAAGTGGACGTTTGTAGTAATACGGGGTGTCCTGGAGAAAAGGGTAAAAGTAGGAGTGGCAACGAGGTCTGCAACTCTGACAATCCAAAAGCCAATGTTAAGAAGGTTCGGTCAACTTGGTCACTGAGTCATAGTCTTAGGTCGGGTCAATGGTCGCTGCCAAAGAGAGAGAGAAAAGAAACACTCAGCGTGCACTCTAACCTAGATCAGAATGGTTATCACTTTGTCTAATCTGGAAACCTCCCACTGTAACCTCAAATTCTCCTCCAAACCTGAAAGAAGAATTAGTCGGGATCACCCGAGGAGTAAACCAACTCATCAGTGGGAATCGGGATCCAACTATCATCGCATGATAACGTGACGGAATCCACTCACGTCACCACACTCCAGAAGGTATGCGCATGTCTGGCAAGTTTCAGTTCTTTTGAAACTCCCGATGTGATTTTTACCCCAAGCGGTTTATGACCTTGACTAGGTCAACAAACCATAAACCGCCAGTCAAGTTCAACCCGTCATTATTCTGGATTGCATTAAACCCACCCGTACGTGCCCTTGACTAGGTCAACAAGGCCGCACGACTGTCTTAACCAATCCCACTTATGCAACAAACAAGTACCACTTAGCTACCGAATACTACGTCTTGACTAGGTCAACAAACGCAGCACAAATACCAAATAATACCTGTAGGAAATGATGGAGGGCTACGGCTGGTTTTTGGCGAAAAACCTTTAACGTAATGAACTTGATATTGTCGAAGGAACTGCATAGCCTTTTATAAAAATATAGTGACGAAAACCTTTGCTAAAGAGGTCACTCCCGGTGAAGGGATCTCGGCTCTTTCCCCGTAGAATGAGGTGCAGGATATTCCAACTGAATACCACGATGCAAAGCAAAAGGCAATCGGCTATAGTGAAGTTAATGCCCTGACGCAAACTTCTGTCCAAGGGGTCACTCCCGGTGAAGGGATCTCGGCCCTTGCCTCGTCGACTGAGGAGAAGGATATTCCAAATGAATACCACGATGCAAAACAAAAGTGAACGTCCTTGCAATAACAGCTTTTTGAAAAGTGTTCCAACAACATCAGAATAGGTTTGTTTTAGCTTGCATTGATCCGAATCAACGCAGTCCCATCAATTGATCACACCACAAAGAACGAAAATATACTGATGTACGTATATGCCATCCGCATTCGCCACTGGGTCCCGTCATTACCCGTTAGGTTAGCTAACTAACGACAGAGCGGGGACTGGACTAGCGCGGATGTAAAACATATACAACATCTACTAATATATATACCAATATATTATATTTCGCTCAAGGCGTGATAAAATGCAACATCACAGAAATATGCAGCATCACAGAACAATACAGATATCTGGAAGCCCCGGGTTTCACAGAGCCGCTGCTGAAACCCGACGTTCCCCTGGTCGTGTGGATAGCCTGTGCAATGAAAACCTAGACCCCTACGGGCGCGGCAAGTCACCCGCCAAAACCTGAAGCGAGGCAGCCCCCTTCAGCAACGTGAATAGACTACCCAGCACTTCACGGAATCCGGTAACTCGGGCACCCCTCCTGGGTCAACCTGTACCCCCTACGAGTGCGGCGAATAGCCCGCCAATCCTGGAGTGAAGCCCCCTCCGTCCCAATGCCATGAGATGCGGGCTTGTTGCCCTCCAGAACCCGGCTATCCGTGCACCCCACCGCGGGGCAATCCTAGTACAGAAAGTAAAATATACATACACCGGGTACATCGACCGCAACCAGGTCGTGCCCCAAAAGAATAATACAAACAGGCAGTGACGGCAGTCCACATGTCGGACGCTCGCCCCGCAATATCAAATGTACATATAAAACAAAACAGTACTAGCATTGCATCCAGGCTATCCCCCACGACCGATCCGCAACAACACATCATAAACATAGAACATCAACGTGAAAAGTCACGTTCACAAATCCGTCTAACCGGGCTATAGCAGTTAGACAGGATTTACCGATCAAGTGACATTCACGGTCGCAGATATAATGTAAATACTGTGAACCAATGTGTTTAAAATATCCGATCGATTAAATTTTAACAAGTGGGCCCCCAAGTACTACTGTAGCACATCAAGAAATTCTGGGCCCAAAATTAATGTTCCAAAACCCCTAAAATCATCCCAGAAAGCAACTGAAGAAAAACGACACAGTAATCTGACCATAGTGCGGCGGAACCGCGGCACAAAGGGGGGTTTTGCCGCGGTTCCGCGCTCACACAATGGAATCACTCTGTCGAATTTCTACAGTAGCCTTATATTTTCCAGTACATCACTTTTATGCAACCCGAAAAATTTTTTGAGCAAGAAAAAAATCAACAGAAAACTGATGTACAGAAAACGCTATCTTTGGAATTTTGGTCGATCGGAAATGTAAAACACATTAGACAAAGCTAGACAAGGTTAATGGCGTGGCTCTGATACCATGTTGCGCCACGGCAGCGCCCCGGCCGTCTTACCGAGGCCAAAATGCGGAATCAAAAATTTTCCTTACTTGGAAACTGGCGCTACCGCGGACAATAAAAACCCGGATCGTTAACCATTAACCTATACTAGCAAACAAGAGAAAGGGTGAGAGATATACCGAGTGATCCGAGTCCTCCGGTCTTCTCGTCGTCGTCCCGATCTCCCGCGGAAACTCCGGTCGTCGTATCCTTGCCGGAAGGGCACCACATCGTCTGCATCTTTTACGGGCTCCCACCTCAATACCGAGGCAACTCGGGCACGAAGCTGGCTAGTCGACGTGCCCAAGGTTTGCTGTAGATTGTAGTGTAGAATCGTTGTCTCATTTGGGGTAGTAGTTGCCATGGTGATGGAGGGATGAAGAACATTGAAGAGAGCTAGAAATAGTGTAGCAAGAAAAATGAGAGGTGAATAATTTACTCATACAAAATGAACTCCTCTCTTTTTTCTCCCCTCATCAAAAATGTGGCCGGCCATGCTCATTTGGAAATGGTGGAGGGAATGAAAACATAATACAAAGGGAGGTGAGTGTAGGAGAGCAAAGGTGGTGACCACAACATAAAGCAAATCTCACATCAACCACTCAAATCACTCTAAATCCTTTCTAATCTCATAAAGCAAGTGATAAGAAGGAAAAAGAATCTCATCATGAAAAGCTATCATGATGCCACCAATATGCAAGATACCCCCTCCAAAAATGTTATTTGCAAACTTGCAAATAACCCCTCCATCGGTAAAGTCCGGCCGGGAAAGAACAAAGGAAAACCGGCCGGAACGGAATGCAAACTGGCAACTCCAGAAAATTGGTCCCGTAATAAATTACAGGAAAAACCCCGATACTGTGCATACACACCCGCATCTGTATTCCGTCCGGATACAAATGCAATGAGACAAAATCTACACTGTACTAAACTAGGACCGGCTTAAACCAAAGCCGGCTAGTAAAATCCGTTCGATCCTAATCCGTGCAATACCGCACGTGTCGGATCGAACCCTACCATATATCCATACGGCCACTAGTACAAACCGTCCGATCCTGATCCGTGCAATACCGCACGTATCTGATCGGACCCTGCCATATCTCCATACGGCCTCTACAGCGTTTCGCCCGAAACTTGAGTAACTGAAAGTGTGGTGGACTCTAAAGACTCGTCAATACTATGGCTGTGGATTTAACCACCAGCACGTCAGAGGTATAAGCCGATACGTGACGGGCCATCAGCTATTGACCAAAAGGGACGTCGATGAGCGAACTCATCCTGACACCCTACTGAGCCTGTCAGTGACAATATCCGTACAGTCCGGTCCGTTCGTCTATGAGTATCGCATGGCGGGCCTAGGGGGTTGGTAAAAGTCAGACCCCCAAAAGCGGTACAAGTCGTGTCGGAGCGTAGCCCAGAACACCCTGAGATACTACTGGAATACCTACCAGTAAATCTCCTGCCTCGGCCGAGGGCTTTGTGTAATGGCTCTCCTAGACACAGCGCGGCCTCACCCCCAATACCGGGAGAGACGAACCCCTGCAGATCCGCTCACTGCCTCCATGTGGCTCGGGACTGTACCCAACTAAAACCTGTTTGCACGACTCCTTTGAGCCGTGGTAGGGTAGTAATCAAAGCACAGTGGGAACTCACACGAGACAAATGACGATCTCAGGTCGATGAACTAACCTGTACACATGTCACCAGGGTACTGCTATCTGACATCTGGTATAAGACCAACTAGCAGGTTCCCGGCGAGTCCTGTCCGGTGTACTCATAACCCAATGAGCACCTGTATACATCTTAGGTGAACCAACTGACACCAGTGGCTTGTGAGACCGGCTACCGCCCCTCGTCGGGGTCTCGACTGTATACACTAGTCTACTAATGGAGTATCGATGCCCTGTCTCGAAACTCCTACGACTAGGGACCTTTTAAGGATGTGCTTATAGACCCCAGCTCCCACGTATATGATCGCCATCATACTGTTGGTCGTCAAGCAAGAATCCTAGGGGCTCTATCAACGTGTAATAGCGACCTGTAAGGTCACCTGAAACAGTACACGATGATAAAGGTAAACCAGATAGCATACTATCATCTCGAGTAAGACTGTCGTCCCGGGATAGGTCCTCCCTCAATCATTGCAATCACGTGCCTGTGATCCAGTAATTGACTCTGAGGGCACTATCTCCAACAGATACTCCAGAGTAGACTAGTGTATACGCTTCTCATCCCAGCACGGGAGATGGTCTGTCCCACAGCCATTAGTACATCGTACTGGAGATAGTATGCAGGTGTTCATTAGGTTATGAGTACACTGGACATGACTCGTCGGGAACTGCTGGTGGGTATTATACCTATCGTCGGGTAGCAGTTCCCAGGTGACATAAGTATAGCTTAGTCCGTCAACTTGACACTGTTACTGTAAGTCCATGCTACCTCTCCCGGTACTTTCGGGCATGCGGAATTTGATGAAAAACAATTTTCTAGAGGCGGTAACATGGACTCAAAACCGGATCTTTGTTAAACTACTAACTAACAACCTAACAAGAGTTTACCTACTCGGTTAGGGGGATATACCTTTCTTGAACTCCTTCGTCTTCGACTCCTTCCGGAGTACGGATCGGCCTCACCTCGTCGTCTCCTTGCGCCGAAGATGGATCCACCCGAAAGCTTCTACCTTTGGCTTCTTCTTCGAACTTTGAAGAAACTAGATCACTTGGCTTGCTAGGCCTTGTGAACTAGAATGAGTAGAGAAATGTTTTGGTGTCTTTTTATCTCTAAGGCAATGAGTCTCAACACATGAGAATGGTTTGCCTTGAGGTAGAGAGAGCAAGAGGAAGAGGGAGAGCTTGAGAATGAGAGAGCTCAAGAGAGAGAAAGCAAAATGATAGAATGAACCATACTCTTCTCATTCTCACCTCTCATAATCCAAAAGCCATCATAACAAAAATAGTAATCAAGTATTGTGTAAATGGTTTAAGTCAAAATGGCTATATCATTTCATGCACTCATTTTACATAAATAAACAAGCAAGCAAAAGTCTTTGCCATGGAATGATAGCCATTGTCATGATGATGGTCAACTAGTCCAACCTAGTCAACCGGTCAATAAAGTCAACAAGTCAACAAAGTCAACCCCTCAACAACCATGTCACTATAATACTTAATTAATATTAATGTTAATCATATATCTTATTCTCATTAGGGTTAAGCAAAAGTCAATGGTCAACAGTCAACTGTCAACAGTCAACAGTCAACAACCCCAATGAGAATACTCTGCCTCTGTCTCTCTGTCAACTGTGCATACACACCCGCATCCGCGTTCCGAGGAACACGAATATAAACGAGATAAAACCAATCCCAAAACGTACACTAGGATCTGGCTTAAACCAAAGCCCGCTAGTGTTAACTGTCCGGACACTGTACGTGCACAAGTGCACGGATGTGACCGAACCCTGTCGCAAAACCATGCGACCTGTCGCAAAACCATGCGACCTCTACTCTTTTGCCTAAACGCGAATAGCTTTCTGTGTGGGACTTTAAAGACTCGACACTACGCTGGCAGTGGGTTCAACCACAGACCGCAAGCGGCACTAGCTGTGCGTAACGGTCCCCAGGTAGATGCCGACAAGAAGACTGACGAGGTGAAACCCATCTGAACTCCTACTGAGCCTGAATATGACAGTCTCCGTACAGTCCGCTCTGTTTGTCTGATACATCGCATGGCGGGCCTAGGGGGGCGGTAAACGTCAGTCCCCTAATAGCGGTACAAGTCGTGTCGGAGTGAAGCCCAAAACACCCTGAGATAACACTGGAAGCCTACCAGTATATCTCGCTTGCCCTGGACAGGGACTACTCGTGTAATGGCTCTCCTAGACACAGCGCGATGTCAACCCCCAATACCGAGAGAAACGAATCCTGTCTAACCGTCACTGCCTCCAAGTGCTTCGGGACTGCACCCAAAGACTACCTGTTTGCACGACTCCTTTGAGCCGTGGTAGGGTAGTAATCAAAGTATAGTGGGAACACACTCGAGGCGAAGTGACAGTGTCAAGTCAGCGGACTAAGCTGTACTCATGTCACCTGGGAACTGATAACTGACGATAGGTATAATACCAACCGGTTAGTTCCCGACGAGTCCTGTCCAGTGTACTCGTAACCCAACGAGCACCCGCATACTATCTCCAGTACGACGTACTGATGGCTGTGGGACTGACCATCTCCCATACTGGGATGAGAAGCGCATACGCTAGTCTACTCCGGAGTATCGATGCCCTGTCTCGATAGTCCTGCGACTAGGGACCTGCATAAGGATGTGCTTATAGATTACCCAGCCCCCACTAGTGTGACTGCCATCACAACGCTGGTAATCAAGCAAAGATCCTAAGGGCTCCACTAATGTGTATAGGTGATATAATAAAATAAACACATGTACACATTGAAGTAGAAACAAACCAAGTAGTATACTACTATTTTGAGCAAGATTGTATATACAAGGTGAATATCCCAAGCTTCCATTAAGTAATATACAAACTAGTATGATACAGTAATGGCCTCTAGGGCATATACACTAACAGCTACTTCGCCTCAAGTGTGTTCCCACTGTACTTTGATTACTACCCTACCATAGCTCAAAGGAGTTATGCAAACAGGTAGTAGTTGGGTGCAGTCCCGAAGCACTTGGAGGCAGTGGCGGTTATATAGGATTCGTCTCTCCCGGTATTGGGGGTTGATATCGCGCTGTGTTCGGAAGGCCATTACACAAAGTACTTGGCCAAGGCAAGCGAGATTTACTGGTAGGTACTCCAGTAGTTTCTGAGGGTGTTTTGGGCTACTCTCCGACATGACTTATTGCGCTATTAGGGGTCTGACGATTACTGCCCCCTAGGCCCGATATGCGATACTCTTAGACGAACAGATCGGAATGTACGGAGATTGTCAAAGACGGGCTCAGTAGGAGTTCGGATGAGTTATTCTTATCGACCTTCTTATCGACATATACCCGGTGGCCATTACGTGCAGCTAGTACCGCTTGCGGTCTCTGGTTAAACCCACTGCCAGCGTAGTGTCGAGTCTTTAGAGTCCCACATAGAGGGTTTCCCTGCATCGAGCAAAAGATGTAGAGGTTGTATGGTTTTACGACAGGGTTCGATCACGTACGTGTACTAGTACACGGATGATGATTCGGACATATAATACTAGTGGGCTTTGGTTTAAGCCAGATCCTAGTATTATACTGATGGACAGTTTTCATCTCTTTTGTATTCGTATTTTTCGAAATACGGATACGGGTATGTATATACGGACGAGGGGCATTTTTGTAATTTGTTCAAAGATACTTCTAGAAGATGACACATCATATTTGTATTATTCATTTTAGATTAAATGATAAATTCATTATGAGGTGGAGGAAATTGTTAGTTATATGTATGCCCTAGAGGCCATTACTATACATAGGATGTATATTGTAGTGGATGCTGGGACATATATAGGGAGGACTTTCTTGCTCGACATGATAGTATGCTATCTGGTTGATCTTTACCTTAACGTGTACATTGATTGTCTCCCTGTTACATGTTGGTAAAGCCCTTAGGATGTGTACTTGACTACCTGGACTATGATGCGGATCATACTAGTGAGGACATGGTAGTCTATAAGTACATCCTTCAAAGTCCCTAGTCGTGGGTGTATCGAGATGGGGCATCGATATACCAGAGTAGACTAGCGTATACCTTCTCGACCCATACAGATGGGCGATGGATGATCCCATATCCATCGGTGTTTGACATCAGAGATGATATACGGGTGCTCAGTGGAGACTGGGTACACTGGACGGACTCCCCGAGAACTCCCAGATGGTATTATACCTCACGTCAGATGGCAGTTCTCTGGTGACACTGGTACAGAGTAGTCTGTTGACCCGAGATCGTCATAGAGTCTTGTGTGGTTCCCACTGTGCTTTGATTTCCATCTTACCACGTCCAAGAGGGCGTGCAAAACGGTGGTTTTTGGGTACAGTCCCGAGTCACATGGAGGCAATGAGCGATAGGAGGGGATTCGTCTCTCCCGGTATAGGGGGTTGATGTTGCGCTGTGTTCGATTGGCTATAACAGGAAATCCCTGGCCAGGGTTGCTGAGATTTACTGGTAAGTGTTACCAGTAGTTTCTCGAATTGTTATAGACCTCATATCGACACGACTTATCGAGCTATTGGGGTCTGACGTTTACCACCCCTAGACGAGATATGCGACATATCAGACGATCAGACCGGACTGTACGGTAGTGTTACTGGTTGGATTCACTGGAGTGTGAGCGGGCTTGCTCGTCGATCTTCAGATCGCTCAATACCCGGGTGGCCGTTACGTTTAGCAGACCGCTTGCGGCTTGTGGATGTTTGATATGATCATCATCCGCTGCCGGCGTATTGACGAGTCTTTAGAGTCCTACACAGAGGTTTCCTGGCTCAAGCGAAACGAAATAGGAGCGCATATGAGATATGTGCGGGACCGAGAATAATGCGTGTATGTGATACCGTATTCCATTCTCGCGATGGATGTATCGATTGGTTATATACGATATAACCTAGTTATCGAATCAAGGATTGGTTCGATAAGCCGATGCATAGGATACTAGTCGGTTATGTGCGACATGATCGGATCGTTAAATCAAGAGTTGATTTAATGATTTAATGCATAATTATATATATTTGATATATTACTTTGCGTTAACTAGTATTGGTTCACTTAAGATAGATTTTCTCACTCGGATGTGCGCATTATATATGTGATATGATTTTGTGCACTTGCTTGTATCATGTTTGATGATACATGCTTTTTGGTTAAGTGTAAAGTATTAAACCTTGGTTAATGAAATGGTTAGGGTTTATTATTTGTTATTCATTTATCTTATTTAATTATCCATTTATTTATGATAAATGAATAAAAGAAAATGAAATGAAATGGTGGCTTTCATTTGTTGTTTTCATGAAGCTTCATGAACACTTTGACTAAGTGACCATTTTGTCTCTAGCTTGACCCTAACCATTCCTTTAACCATGATTGATTCTCTACACATTACCATGGTTAATGTTATGATAAGAATGGATTATTATTTTCTTTTTTAATCAACTTATCATATCATTTTCTTCTTCTTCTTCCTTGAACTCAAGAAGAAAACCTTGAGGTCATCAATGGTGATTGATGATAAAGAGTGAGAAATCCAATTCTAAAGTCTACCCACTTCCTATTTCTTCATCCTCTACCTCTTGCCAAGTAGTAGAGTGTGTTTTCTTCACAAGTTTCTTGACTTGGTGAAGTTGGAGCTTGATTTAGCGATGCCTCGACGTAGATCATCTTCGGCATGGACATCGACGACCTAGCTTGCCCATTCTCCGACGAAGCCGACGCTAGAGCCCGGGAACTCATTTGGACAGCGAGGGGACTTCGTTGCGGAGATATGGAGGTGGAGCACCGGATCTACAAAGGTTGTATTTCCGTATTCTCTTAGTTAAGTGTTAACTAGTTTCATTTTCGCCTAGATTTCTAGCCAACGATCCGTACACTAGGGTTTCTCGGCACCGTATTTTTGAAATTGGCATGGTTGATGCCTTGTGAGAGCTCATTAGGGTGCCTAGGAACCCTACAGTGGTATCAGAGCCTAGCTAGGGCCTTAGGCGAAGTCTAGACGGAATTTGAAACCCGAACGAACCCGAAACCCACACCCGAGAATGCTCTCTGGACATTTTTGAAATATCTGGATTTATGTGAATTAAAAATTGCTAAAAAATTCAGCATAGAAAAATAAGAATTACGGTGCAAAATGTTTCTGGTGAACAGTAATATGTGCGGCGGAACCGCGGCAGAAGCCTTGCTTCTGCGGCGGTTCCACGGCCAAATAGTGACATAATCCCTAGCACTTTGCACAGTAATTCCTGATTTATTATTCTGAGTTTTCTGAGAATTTTTATTTTGACTCCAGAGTTGAGTGTTCTGGGGTTGCATTGGGAATAGAGGATTCGATCGGATTATCAAGTTTCGTCTATGTGACTTTCCGGATATTTTACAATATGTTAAAAAGTTCGACCGGATATAAATACCCAATCTTTCCCCTGACGGAAAATTTCCAAGAGTTGGATTTTTCCGAGGTTTAAAGACGTTCTAAGTAGTGCAAGTAACGCGATGGTCCCTCTAGAAGACAACAAACCTTAACTCGATTATGTGACCGTCTTGAACTGCCCTTTGAACCTTCGGGTTTGGGGTAGTACGGCGTGCCACATGTGAGGCGTTGGCTTGACCCTTCTACGGCTGGACCGTTGGTACTGAGGCATGAACTGAATGTTTTAAAACCCGTTTCATGTGATGAGCTGTATCGGGAAAACTTGGGTGTTCGAATGTTCGATCGGAAAGTTTAACATTTTCTATCTTATTCGGAATGTGATACAATAATTGGAATTCACAATAAGTTATGAGATAACTGAATGAATGTTATAAACATAGCACTTTAGTCTCACTTGATCGGTTGCCACGGAATTTTGATGTGATCAAAAGTCCGTCGCAATCACGTAGTGTACGCGGATATTCGCCGGGTAAACTTAATAGACAGCCTCACTCCATAGCCCCGACCAAGTGACTGTAGGAGAACCCCGTCGCCGAAAGCATCCGTGCGGGTGCTCGCGGCAGTGGTGTTCCGCCTTGGTGCACTTCGTCGACGGCGTCAGGGGTGCAGCCGCCTACTAAAGTTTGCGATGAGTATTCGATCAGGATGTCGGGAATCTTGTTGAATTGCCCGACTTGATATTGAAAAGAGTTTTCGATTTTGAGACTAAAATGCGGGGTTTATAATTGTTAGGCATGCGATGTCTAAGTAATTCATTTGGTCAGGCATGCGATGTCTGAGATGGTTGAGGATTCCAACTGTTGTAGTTTTATACTTTCTTTTCTGTGACCGTAAGTGTAATATGTGATATCGCCGGTTTCGTTGCTATATGTCAACGACAATTGGGATGCGCATATTTACTTACGTTGATGACATGTGATGTTATGTGTTGCTGGATATGTTATATTAGATCGTCGTGTTTGAATAGCCGGGGGGTTTTTATGTGAGATGAGTGTTTTTCATTTTCATTCATGTAAAAACTTGTATGTAATATTCTTTTATTGGGGCACTTCCAGGTTGCGGAAGTAGTCACCGTTTGTATATTATTTACTTTTCCGCACTAGGATAGACCCAAGGAGGAGGGCACAAGTAACCGGGTTCTGGAGTCCAGTGGGAGACCAACTCGAGGAGTCGAGTCCGGGTCTCCTAACTATAGAATTGGTGGAGTTGCTTGCCGCTCTCGTAGGGGTCTAGGGGTGTGGGTTTGGCTATTCATCGCGACCGTGGAATCCGTGTTTTATACTGGCTTGTATTGAAAACACGGACGTCCTAGTATATCCAATATTTCATATGATTCTTCTGCTGCGATATCTGTGATGTGATCATGTGATGTTCTGTGATAGATACAGTATATAGTATATATGATATATTATATAGGCATTACTTATGTTTTACACCCGCGCTAGCCCTGCCCCGCTCTGCCGTTAGTTACCTAATCTAACGGTGCACGAGGGGACATCGAGGCGAATACGGATGGCATAAGTGTACGTCGTATTTATCTGTGATGTTTAGGTACTTAAATGATGGGTCTTCATTAATGTGATTAATGAAATAAAAGAAACCTAAGATGTTGTAGAATCGAATTTCAAAATAAAACAGGTAGCTACAGTTCTTGCTTTGCACAGAGGTATATGTGATATATCCTGCACCTTATTCGATGAGGAAAGGACCGAGATCCCTTCACCGGGAGTGACTCCTTTAGCAATAACTGGCAGATGCTACACACTCGGTTTGTCTTTTGATTGCTTTTAAGTGTTTTTGCTTTGCACAGTGATATATATGATATATCCCGCACCTCATTCGACGAGGAAAGGACCGACGATCCCTTCACCGGGAGTGACTCCTTTAGCAAAACTAGAAAAGCCTTAAAAAACACTCCATTTCAAAATTCATTCGATCCTACAACGATATCAAGTTCATTACGCAATAGGTTTTCAGAAAAACCTGCCGTAGCCCTCCGTCATTTCAGATAAGTAGTAGTTAGTATTCGTACTACGTTTGTTGGCCTGCGTCAAGGCGTAGTGTGCGGTAGCTAACTGGTGCTTATCTGCATAAGCATATGATGTGATTGGATTAGGGTAGTCGTGCGACTTTGTTGGCCTGCGTCAAGGGTCGTGCGGGTGGGTTTAATTCAATCAGGAAATGACGGGTTGAACTTGACTAGCGGACTATGGTTTGTTGGCCTGCGTCAAGGTCATAGGACGCTAGGGGCAAAATATTATCGGGAATTTCAAGTGTTGAAATTTGCAATGAGATTGCATACCTTCTATGAGATAGTTGGATCCCGATACCCGCTGCGAGTGAGATTTACTCCTGGGAGAGTTTTATACATTACAATTAGCCGATCAAGTAGGTGTCTAGAAAGGTGTTAACAAGGTTACGCCTCTGGGAAAACGAGGTTTACATTAATTAGGTTCGTGCGAAAGCACGGGGGACCTCCCTCAAAGTACCGACACTGGCCTGGCTGAAAGATTGGCGAACTTGTAATGTATAATTAATCCCGGCTAGTCTTTCCTTTTAGGGTTTGAAAGAAGATTTGATAAAAAGCAGTGGGAGCCATCCTGATTAGATAAAATAATAACCAATCTATTCTTGCAAGAGCGCACGCTGAGTGTTTTCTTCTCTCTCTCTCCAGGTAGCGACCATATCACGCCTTAATCAAGATAATAATACGGATTATTGACCGAACCCGCTTGTTATACTGAGCTGGGGAACGTTGGTCCCGCTCCAACTTATAATTGTTATAAGACAGAGCAGGAAATTGGGGAATACCAGATTTCCCGTGCCGCCCAAACGAAGAAAGTGCATGCTGATGCATCATCTTCGGGTGTGTTCATTATACAGAACTGTTTCTCAGTATCCTTTACGTCCTGGGTATGTGATACCGGATCAGGATCCCACATATGTAATCAGTTACATAGGGCTACAGAAGGGTAGAGAACTGAGAACGGGTGATAAGTTTCATGAGGCAGAAAATGGGGCAAGTGTTGCAGCCAAGTCTGTTGGTCACTGTCACCCTGTATTACAATACATTGATTCTGAACGAATGTTATTAGATACCGAACCTGATATACAAAATCATATCAGTCTCTTTATCAGTAAAGAAATGATAAAATTTTGTATTGTTGGATAATGTTTTGAACATTTCCTATATCAAAAGTTGATCGGCTCAGGCACGTTATCTAAAAGCATTAATGTTCTAAATCAAACCACAGTTCTTAGTATACGGAACACACACAAGAGGAAGAGTTCAGAAATGAACGGATCCTTCTTAAGGCATTGTAGACTAGGTCATATCAATGCGACCCGACTAGCTGAAGTTACATGTAGATGCATATTTAAATCAGTTTGAATTTACATCTTGTGAAACTCGCCAGTCATGTCACAAAGATAAGATGACCACAGCTCTGTTTATTGGTAACAGAGAAAGAGTCAGTGAACTCTTGGGATGATACATGTTGATGTATGTAGGTCCCCTGTCTACACATGCCAAAACCGGTTCTTTGTACTTCATTACATTCTCTGATAATCTCTCGAGATTCAGACATATGTTCCTGTTGAAACACAAGTCCGAACCTTTTGAGATATTCACAGAATATAATGTAGAAGTAGAGAACCAATACGGGTATAAGTATTATGTCCTATGATGAGATCAAGGAGGAGAATACTTGTGCACGGAAATCCTGAATTATTCTAAAGGAGAATGAGATTCTCTCTCAGCATTACTCCTCCGTATACACCATAGTACGATGGTATATCGGGGCGGAGCAATCACACCTTATATGATAAGGTGTGCTCTATGATGAGTACTACTGAGTTACCTATTTCCTTTTTGGGAGTTATGCGCTTGAGAAGATGCATACCTATTGAATACGGTTCGAATCAAATCAGTTGCCTACCACTCCATATGAGATATAGTATGGGAAGAGCCCATGTCTTAAGCTAGTTAAGATTTGGAGTTGTCTGGCCTATGTCTGAAAGCAAAATCCGGACAAGCTCGAGGCAAAGTCTGTTATGTAGAACTGAAAATGTTCCAGCTATACAAACAACAGCAGATGATTTGGCAGAACCAAAGGATTCAGTAGATTCCAACGAACCTCAGCCTCTCCACCGATCTAGTAGGGTTCCTCACCCACCTGAGAGATACTTCGGTTTCTCTATGACAGTGGGAGTGAGGAATGCATCATGAGATGATGACCCAACTAGTTTCGAGCTGGCCATCAAGAGTGAGACTCTGTAAGAATGACTGGATGTTTATCGATCTGAGATGGAATCCTTATACACCAACAAAGTATGGACTTTAGTTGCTATATCTGAAGGGTTAAATCCCCATCAGGAGCAAGTATATCTTGAGAAGATTACTTGGTATACATGGAAAAGTTGAGACTTTCAAAGCTAGACTTGTTAAAGGTTTTCGTCATCGACCAGGCGTGGATCATGATGAAACTTTTTCTAAGGATCTATGCTTAAGTCCATTCAGATCCTACTTGCCACGGCTACATACCATGACTACGATATCTGGTGGTTGGGTGTCATGACTGCTTTTCTAAATGATATTTTAGAAGAGTGCGTCTATAAGTACACTGCCAGAGGGCCTCGTAGACAGAGGGAGCGGCGGAAACGTGTGCAAGATGCTTTATAGGATAAAGCAGGCATCGCGGAGTTGGAACATCTGTTTTGATGGATTAGTCAAAGAAGTTGACATCATCAAAATGGTAGATGAACCTTGTATAAACAAGAAGGTAGTAGGGAGTATGGTGACGATCCTCGTAGAGTACGTGGATGACATACTCTTGATAGGGAAGGAGTTTCCTATGCTACGCTCGATCAATCTCCGCTTATCACAATGATTCTCCATATAGGATCAAACTGATACCTCCTAAATACTAGGTTTTTGGATCTATGAGATAGATCTAATTGGATGTTAGGACTCTCACTAGTTGTAGTGAGATGGTATCAATCGATCCTGGGGAGAATCACTGGAAAGGGTTCCAGGGTGATAAAGACGACTGAATGTCAGTCGCAGGCATTGTCTTACCCTCGGCAAAGGGACGGTATGTTGGAAGAGTTCCAAGCTAGATACCGTGGCATACTAGACGATAAAGGCTCGATACATCGCTACTTAAGATGCTACCAAAGAGGCAGTCTGGATGTATATTAGTTCATGAGATGAACTTCGTTCCTCCCATTGTGTGACAATGGAGTTGTGGCTTATGCCAAGGAATACCCGTCCCATCAGTGATCCAGACATATTCTAAGGCAGTATCACTTGATCATGGAGATGGTTGATCTCTAGAGTGATCGAGGTTTGGAGAGTAGACTCAGAGGACAACACAGCGGATCCACTCACAAAGGCCTGTTCCCAGAGAGAGACTTTTATGGGATGGTTGAGTATGAGATACTATAACCACTGCTATCAGATGGCCCTAGTGCAAGTGGGAGATTGTTAGTTATATGTATGCCCTAGAGGCCATTGCTATACATAGGATGTATATTGTAGTGGATGCTGGGACATATATAGGGAGGACTTTCTTGCTCGACATGATAGTATGCTATCTGGTTGATCTTTACCTTAACGTGTACATTGATTGTCTCCCTGTTACATGTTGGTAAAGCCCTTAGGATGTGTACTTGACTATCTGGACTATGATGCGGATCATACTAGTGAGGACATGGTAGTCTATAAGTACATCCTTCAAAGTCCCTAGTCATGGGTGTATCGAGACGGGGCATCGATATACCAGAGTAGACTAGCGTATACCTTCTCGACCCATACAGATGGGCGATGGATGATCCCATATCCATCAGTGTTTGACATCAGAGATGATATACGGGTGCTCAGTGGAGACTGGGTACACTGGACGGACTCGCCGAGAACTCCCAGATGGTATTATACCTCACGTCAGATGGCAGTTCTCTGGTGACACTGGTACAGAGTAGTCTGTTGACCCGAGATCGTCATAGAGTCTTGTGTGGTTCCCACTGTGCTTTGATTTCCATCTTACCACGTCCAAGAGGGCGTGCAAAATGGTGGTTTTTGGGTACAGTCCCGAGTCACATGGAGGCAATGAGCGATAGGAGGGGATTCGTCTCTCCCGGTATAGGGGGTTGATGTTACGCTGTGTTCGATTGGCTATAACAGGAAATCCCTGGCCAGGGTTGCTGAGATTTACTGGTAAGTGTTACCAGTAGTTTCTCGAATTGTTATAGACCTCATATCGACACGACTTATCGAGCTATTGGGGTCTGACGTTTACCACCCCTAGGCGAGATATGCGACATATCAGACGATCAGACCGGACTGTACGGTAGTGTTACTGGTTGGATTCACTGGAGTGTGAGCGGGCTTGCTCGTCGATCTTCAGATCGCTCAATACCCGGGTGGCCGTTACGTTTAGCAGACCGCTTGCGGCTTGTGGATGTTTGATATGATCATCATCCACTGCCGGCGTATTGACGAGTCTTTAGAGTCCTACACAGAGGTTTCCTGGCTCAAGCGAAACGAAATAGGAGCGCATATGAGATATGTGCGGGACCGAGAATAATGCATGTGTGTGATACCGTATTCCATTCTCGCGATGGATGTATCGATTGGTTATATACGATATAACCTAGTTATCGAATCAAGGATTGGTTCGATAAGCCGATGCATAGGATACTAGTCGGTTATGTGCGACATGACCGGATCGTTAAATCAAGAGTTGATTTAATGATTTAATGCATAATTATATATATTTGATATATTACTTTGCGTTAACTAGTATTGGTTCACTTAAGATAGATTTTCTCACTCGGATGTGCGCATTATATATGTGATATGATTTTGTGCACTTGCTTGTATCATGTTTGATGATACATGCTTTTTGGTTAAGTGTAAAGTATTAAACCTTGGTTAATGAAATGGTTAGGGTTTATTATTTTTTATTCATTTATCTTATTTAATTATCCATTTATTTATGATAAATGAATAAAAGAAAATGAAATGAAATGGTGGCTTTCATTTGTTGTTTTCATGAAGCTTCATGAACACTTTGACTAAGTGACCATTTTGTCTCTAGCTTGACCCTAACCATTCCTTTAACCATGATTGATTCTCTACACATTACCATGGTTAATGTTATGATAAGAATGGATTATTATTTTCTTTTTTAATCAACTTATCATATCATTTTCTTCTTCTTCTTCCTTGAACTCAAGAAGAAAACCTTGAGGTCATCAATGGTGATTGATGATAAAGAGTGAGAAATCCAATTCTAAAGTCTACCCACTTCCTATTTCTTCATCCTCTACCTCTTGCCAAGTAGTAGAGTGTGTTTTCTTCACAAGTTTCTTGACTTGGTGAAGTTGGAGCTTGATTTAGCGATGCCTCGACGTAGATCATCTTCGGCATGGACATCGACGACCTAGCTTGCCCATTCTCCAACGAAGCCGACGCTAGAGCCCGGGAACTCATTTGGACAGCGAGGGGACTTCGTTGCGGAGCTATGGAGGTGGAGCACCGGATCTACAAAGGTTGTATTTCCGTATTCTCTTAGTTAAGTGTTAACTAGTTTCATTTTCGCCTAGATTTCTAGCCAACGATCCGTACACTAGGGTTTCTCGGCACCGTATTTTTGAAATTGGCATGGTTGATGCCTTGTGAGAGCTCATTAGGGTGCCTAGGAACCCTACAGAAATGAGGTGGATTATGCATGAATTTGAGCATGGCTTTTAGTGACACTTGGTGCGTTTTCAAGCCATGACTCACTAGGTTGTGAATTGAACATATTTGATTATTCATTTAGGTTTATTTCATAGAATAACGAGTTTGGTTCAGTTCACAACAAGAAAGCTATTCTCTTTCCTTATGCATTTTTCTCACTAGCTTTTTCCTTCAAGTCTTCTTCTACTTACGTCAATCCATTCTTGTCTCATGAGTTGAGAATCTTATGACTATGAGAGACAAAGTATTCCATCTACATTCTCTACATCGTCTACGACATCTATTGTAGCGAACTAGGTACCCTAGTTGCTTTAGTTGAGGTGGGAATTCGATGCACAGACTCTCGGGTGGTGGATCATCTTCGACATGAGAGGACCGACGAGGAGGCCCGATCCGAACGATCCATGGAGTCTATGACGATGAGGAGGACAGCGACAAGAAGACCCGAAGGACATGTTTTCATGAGGTAAAACTTCTTTCCGAGTAGTTAACCTCTTTACATGATTGCTAGTTAGGGTTTAGGATCGATCCTGGAGTTCAAGTCGGTGTTGCGATCTTTGTAAAATCCATTTTTTAAATATTCCACCTCCCCGCGGACCTGCAGGGTGCGCGACATCGACTTACAGTGTTTTCGTAGATCCTTATACATTTTCATGCCACCGGGGTGTATCGAATATGGAGAGCCGTGAGCTTCTTTCATCAACTCTTCTCGATCTGGGCTGAGTGGCACATATAATCAACTTACATATCTCAAGGACCCATCTTCGTGAATGTCAGTTCGAAGTCCACTTTCTACTTGTTCTCAGATCTTTTGTTGCTTGGAATCATTTGGTTGAGCTGCCTTGAGCTAATTGACAAGATTGGACTGGACTTGTAAGTTCATCAAATATGAAGTGTTACCTGGCATAACTACTTCGATCACTAATCCATGCAATTCATGCTGTAACTTCCACTGAACGGTGAGGTTCGTTGCTAATGGTTGGCGGCTAAGTACATCAGGAACTACATTCACCTTTCCAGGATGATACTGTAGGTTGATGTCAAAGTCCGCTATGAGTTCTAGCCATCTTCTCTGCCGCATGTTTAGTTCCTTCTGAGTAAATACATACTTCAGACTCTTGTGGTCGGTATATATATGATTAGTCTAAAATATTGCATATTTAAATGATTATTTTCCCCACTATTGTTAAGTTCTAAAAGATGTTTAATGTAATTATAGAACATATGAGGGTTTATATATAAAAAGTTTATTATCATATGTTTTTACAATATAATTAACATAATGAGGGAAAATATATGCATATAATATTTATATGAGATCTTTGTAATTAAAATATGCATATCATATCAAATATTTCTAATCAATATTCTTAACATATAATATCATATAAAATGGTTAGGATAATATCTCAAATATACCAAATACTACTAACACTTTGATTTGAGATATTGTGTAGATTAGCTCAGGTCTGGAATCCAGGAGATCCGGGATAAATCAAGATGTCGGAATCAAATCTGCCAGAATATTGAAGCAAATCGTAAGCTCTAGCAACGGCAGAGACCCAGTTCATTATTATCAGAATATATACTTCTAGAGGATCTCCAAATATCAAAACAAGACAGCACAAAAAATTTGAAAAGTTGATTCTCCAAGACTGCGGCGGTTGGGCGGCCAATATAGGCTATTTGCGGTGGATCCGTAACATATTTGAAGCCGTTGGATGAGATATTTTGGGGATTGGATCGTATCAGCATATAATCACATATGGTATCTAGGGTTTCTAATTTCTGTGACTATATATAGGACTGAGAGCTTCACATCAAAAATCATTACCGAAGAGATCAAGAGGTCCAAAGCGATCTGCGCATCCGAGTGATCATCAACTAGTCATCTACTTCCAAAAAGATAGAGATTTGTATTCTACTTTCACAAGTTGAATGAAATAGTTGATTAATAAAGGTAGTGTTTTTATTATTCTTTTTGCACTTACTTTATGCATCTTAATCATGTTTTCACTCTTCTTCATCCTTTCTTCTACTTTAAACATGAGCGAGTAATTCCCTGCTTGTTAGGGTTCGTAGGCTAGGGTAGATCAATGGATGATAAAATCATTTAACTTCTTTTATACATTTTAAAGTCTATAAACTTCAGCAAAATAAATGTTAAAATCCTTATCGGGCTAGACATGAATTGAGATCAATAGAGATGAATGCAAGGACAAGGGTTAGTAGTGGGGAAACCTTAGTTTCTTCCAAAAGAACCCTAATCTACATTCATCACCATCGATATAGTTTTAAACTATTAAAAGATAAAATGAGTCATTTTTAATTATTCATCCATTACTACTAAGTCCTATGAACCCTACAATCCTTCTCTTCATAAATTCTACATCCGTATTAAAATAGATCTATAAACAATCACCCTTCTTCAATCAACTCGTCTTAAGCAAGAAAATGGTTTACGTTACCCTGCAGACGACCCATACTCATCGCAGATAGCTACTAGCGACACCGTCTTAATTGCGTTACTTTACGAAAACACTTTTTCGCACGACCAATCAAATGGTGCCGTTGCCGGGGAAACGGCTGCAATTTTTTTCTTATTATTCGGGTTGATTTCTTATAAAATCCAGTAAACATATTATAAACGAGAACCAAAACCGCATCTTGTGTATTTAACGATTATTGTGCGAGTTTTGCAAAGGATTCTGGAGTAACTGAAGTAAGCCAACAGAGAGTTAGATAATCTCAACATATCCCAGAGGAGCATAAGGGTTCTCTGAAGAAAACTCAGAGAACCCTCCATAGTGCGGCGGAACCGCAGCGAAAACAAGCATTTGGCGGCGGAACTGCGGCGGTGTGGTGGAATTGAAGTGCCAAAATCCTATGGTAATTTCCTAATATCTTTCTCTCTCCTCTAAGATCCAATATTCTGATTTTTCCTGTAGGATTCTTTGCAAATATCGCCGCTCAAAAATCTTTTTGCGTGTTTTGATATCGGTTTGTTTATGCATATCTAAACCGGAAATTAAAGGGGCAATAACCCAAATCCAGATTAGGTGGGGATTTCATCACCCTTCCTAGGCCCCACAAACCACAAAACGAGCATACTTTCACCCTACATTAAATTAAAAAATATCTAAACCAAGCCTCTAAGGACCGTCACGCTCAATTAGAACAGAGGAGGGTCGTGGGTAATCTATCGCTTATCCGCATCTCTCTTGTGGTGTCTAGGCAAGTGTGACTAAAGAAAGTGGTTACTTAATTAGGCCCGCAATTTTCGGTGATTCGTATAGAGGATACCTCCCACTTACCTAGCACTTACCTGGCCACAAGAGTGATAAAGAGGTGGTAGAGGATTGATCCTCCGACTTGTCCTTTGGAAGTATAAGAGCGGTCTAGTAACTTGACCTAGGTAACCCTAGCTATAGGGATTGATTGTGCATTTTGTGATTTGTTGAGTCACGCCTCACGTCCGACACTTTTTCAAAACAAGCCTTTTAAAAATCGTTCTCATACACGCTGCCACGTGTGCTAAACCCGCTTAGTGCATGATCACCTGGACACGGGATTCTAGTGCCCGTCTTGTCCGTGTTTTTGCTATCAACTCTGAAGTCGATATTTCTTCATCTTCTATTTACCCTCCACCCACCACATCTCCCAAAATGGACGGATCTCCATCGGGATTTCACGATACCACCTTGCCACCAATCGTAGGTGCGCAAAATCCACTACGCATCTCTCTTCAAGTAAGATGCTACCCCATACGTGGATCCCTTCCTACTTGTCTTTCTCTTCCACCGGCCAATTGGGGTAATTTCGAAATTAAACCCCACTTCATCAACTTGTTGTCTAAATTCCACGGGCTTGAATTCGAAGACGCATACGTTTTCATAACCAAATTTGAAAACGTATGTGCAATGATGAACACAACACAACTTTCAGTGGATGCTATTCGATTACGTCTTCTTCCTTTTACTTTGTGCGATCTAGCAGAAAAAATGGCTTTATAGCACTGCTGCACATTCTATCGCTAAATGGGATGAATTCGTTATAACATTCCTTAAGAAATTTTATCTGAATCACAAAACCGCTCGTGTTCGAAGCGAGATTAACCAGTTTACCCAACTTCCCAACGAACCATTCTGGAAATGCTTTGAACGGTTTAAAGATCTTCTTGTACAATGCCCCCATCACGGAATTGATAGATGGCAGCTTTGCCGAATTATATATGAGGGTGTTAATCCTGCCACGAAACAGATGCTCGAAACCACTTTGTCAATGACATTTTATATCAAAAGACGATGGCGAAGTTTGGCAATTTCTGGAAGATCTTACCGAACAAACCTCACAATAGGAGAGCGCTAGACCAACATCATTTTCATCTAGGGAAGGTATCCATCAGCTCGATGTTTCCATCGCAGTAAAAGCCGAAATGGCCGCGATGCAGAAGAAATTCGAAGCTATCGAAAACAAAGTCTCGCCAACCTCCCTAAACCAACTTACGCTCCCCAAAACCGTGTATGGTTGCTGTTCTGACCAATCACATTTAACGGAAGAACTTCCTTTGAATCCTTCGTTTCAAGGTCAAGAATAAACTAATTCTGCTTTTCAGCAACGACCTAGAAACGATCTTTATTCTTCCACATACAATCAAAGATGGAGGAATCACCCTAATTTTGCTTGGAACCAAAACCAAACTCAAACTCAAAATCCATTCCTGAGCCAAAATAACTATCAAAAGCCTCCCCCATAGCAACAGCAGCAACCACAACACCCCTTTCAACCGCAATCTTTTCAAAACCCGGCCAACAACTTTGATCCTTATAATAATATTTCAACGGCCGGTACCGATAAAACCTCTGTGCTCGAACGTAACTTAGAAACGTTCATTAAACAATCTACGCAAACGACGGCTAATTTAATGTCCTCCATCCAAATGTTAGTGCAACACATTGCTTCCCACAGTGAAAGCATAAAATCGATAGAAGCACAACTTGCACAGTTAAATGCCGCGATGAGCGAGAGAGAGAAAGGGAAACTTCTATCTCAACCTCTACCAAATCCCGGCCACTCACAAAGCGTGAATATCATCCTTCAAAATCATAATGTGAGTGCCGTAACCACGTTGAGATCAGGAAGAGTGTTGAATAACAATGTTGATAAACAAGTTAAAGTTGATGACATTGATGAAACCCCGGCTACTACTTCTATGCCTATTTTATCTAATCCAACATCTTCTTCCAAGCCTATTCTCCGTTTTCCACTAGACTTGAACCCTCATCTCTCTTCCTTGAAGGAATTACCATTTACGACCATCTCAAATCCAATTTTGGGATCCATTCCATCTCCACAAACTTCTCCTCAAAAGTTGGACCCAACCCTTATTAATAAAGTTCCTTTTCCACACAGGTTGAGGGCCAACAGACCAAGTCCCCAAAAGGAGAAGATTGTGGACATTTCAAAACAAATTAACATGAATATTCCTCTCCTAGATACTATCAAACAAGTTCCTTCCTCTGCGAAAATTTTAAAGGACTTGTGCACTAGGAAAAGAAAAACTCAAGTACCTAAAAAAGTTTTCTTAGCGAGTAATATGAGAAATTCTCTTACCCAATTGGTGCCCACGAAACGTAAGGACCCCGGTTATATTACAATATCTATAACTATTGGGAGTAAAAATATCAATCGTACTTTACTCGATTTAGGTGCTAGTGTTAACTTGCTTCCGTATTCTATTTATGAGCAATAGGGATAGGAGAGTTGAATCCTACGCATTGCACTCTCCAGATGGCCGATCGATCTATCACCCAACCTCGGGGTGAGCTAGAGGACGTGTTAATCAAAGTTGGGGAATTTATATTCCCTGTGAACTTTATAGTTATAGATACGCTGCCTGTAGCGAACCCACGGAACCAAATTCCGGTGATCCTAGGTCGACCTTTCCTAGCAACTTCAAACGCGATAATCAATTGTCGTAACGGTTCAATGAACCTGTCCTTTGGGAAGATGACAATTGAGCTTAACATCTACAAGCTAGGAAGTCAACCCTCCGAACCCTATGCTCATTTATGTTCTGTCGAAAAGATAGCTTCCAACAGTTGCGAATTTGAGGAGCTTCACGATACTGATCTCGACGCCACTAGTGCGTTATAGTTTGATCCTACTGTTTATTATATACGTTGAGACCCTTCTGCCAACAAGTCCACACCTAAGTCCGAACCCTTTGTCTTGTCGAATGATTTAATCGAGCTATCCGAGTTTCATATCTCCCTTTCCGATGAGATTATCATTCAGAATCTTGATGAAAGTTTTGAAGACATTTTTGCCGAAGAACTCGCATTCCTAGAAGACATGGGAGTTGTGATGAATCAACCTCCACCCAAAGAAGTTAAACCGCCACCCCTTCTTCTTATCAAGAATGAGAATGCGAGTAGTGCACCATCATTGTTTCGTCTCTACCAACCGAGACGTAAACCCGATCGATTTCACCTCTTATCTCCCCACTTCTTCATGTCTATGATCTTCGACCAACCATGGTGTTATATCGATAAAATATTTGAATGGTTGGTGTTGACTTTTGGTTTTTGTAAAGCTTTGTATAGACCAATAAGTTCACCCCCTCTTATAATGCTTAATACTATTTTACTCAAGTTTTGGGGGGGGGATATTTTTTTTGAAAGAAAAATAAATTTTTACAAAATTGTGAGCCAAAATTAAGTTTGGGGGAGGATTTCACTGTCATTAATTCTTGTCCTCTTTACTAACTTTTCCTCCCAAGTCTACAGGTTTTAAGCCTAACAGATGACATCAGTGAGGACACTGCTGCAAATAGGTTTGGGGAAGGTTTGTGCTTATTCACGCATCATTTTTTTGCATTATACTAAATAAAAGCACAAAAAAAATTGTTAATGAAAGTTAGAAAGTGAAAAATACATATGATAGGAAGGAAAAGTGTAAGAAAGGAAAGAAAATTAGATGTTTTAAAACGAAACTAGTAATAGGTTGTCATGAGCTGTTGTCCTAAGGGTTAGTAAGATGAAGGAAATCACTAATCTGAGTATAGAAATAAGTCTGAAAAATAGTCCCTATTTCTGAGTCGAAACATCTCAACGTTGATACCCTACTATATGCACTTGCACACATCTTGAAATTAAGGATAGTAGAGAATACATTGAAATGCTCTTGTCTAAAATTCTTAATATGAAGGAAAATAAATATATAAACTAAAATATAAATGAAAATAAAAAGTGGTGAAGAAAAATGAACACTGGTTTTGTAATTACTTAAGGCAGCATAAAAAATATAGCGAGGGTGCCTTATCACCTAGTGCCTTAGACCAACTAGTTTGGGAGCCACTGCTAAGTCTTAGGTGTTGTGAGACTAGGATATTGCTAATTACGCCTATAAGAGTGAGCACATTTGGTAATCGGTTGGTTAATACCTCAAGAAGTATTAATGGTCACATGAAGAATGTGTGAGCAATTCCATCTGAAACATTCACCGACTAAAAAGTACTAAGGAAGATGGACACGAGTATGATATCTTGAATTGAATTCTCTATGTGTAGGGATGTATTTTACACATACGTAGGGGTAAATGATCGATGTTTGGAAGAAATGTAGGAAGGAAGACTAATGGCGATGTTTTATTGAGGGATGGTGTGATTTCTAATATCTTTTCATGACTATTAAGATAGGGCTCATGGCTACTAAAAAGCTAGTATAGTTTGAAACTCTTATGTAACATTCATCTTCTTTTTTTTATTATGGGATTTTGTGGGTGTAATTCGCTTAGGTGGGTGAAAGTTCACTAAACCGGTCATGTGAGAGCCTTAGGAGACAACGCTCCTCCTACTAGGGACACCTAGAGGTTTAAACGCTTGTTGCACGTGCTAAGTGAAATCGTGTTGCCTACAAAAGTGTGCTAGGTTTTTCTATTTCATTTTTTCTTCTTCTCTTTAATAACTAGTTTGCTCAGGACGATCAAAGTTAAGTTTGAGGGTATTTGATTAGTCTAAAATATTGCACATTTGAATGATTATTTTCCCCACTATTGTTAAGTACTAAAGGTGTTTATTGTAATTATAGAACATATGAGGGTTTATGTGTAAAAACTTTATCATCATATGTTTCTACATTATAATTAATATAATGAGGGAAAATATATGCATATAATATTTATATGAGATCTTTGTAATTAAAATATGCATATCATATTAAATATTTCTAATCAATATTCTTAACATATAATATCATATAAAATGGTTAGGATAATATCTCAAAAATACCAAATACTACCAACACTTTGATTTGAGATATTGTGCAGATTAGCTCAGGTCTGGAATCCAGGAGATCCGGGATAAATCAAGATGTTGGAATCAAATCTGCCAGAATATTGAAGCAAATCGTAAGATCGAGCAACGACAGAGACTCAGTTTATTATTATCAGAATATAGACATCTAGAGGATCTCCAAATATCAAAACAAGAAAGCACAAAAAATTCCAAAACCTGATTCTCCAAGACTGCGGCGGTTGGGCAGCTAATATAGGCTATTTGCGGCGGATCCGTGACATATTTGAAGCCGTTGAATGAGAGATTTTGGGGATTGGATCGTATCAGCATATAATCACAGATGGTATCTAGGGTTTCTAATTTCTGTGACTATATATAGGACCGAGAGCTTCACATCAAAAATCATCACCGAAGAGATCAAGAGGTCCAAAGCGATCCGCGCATCCGAGTGATCATCAACTAGTCATCTACTTCCAAAAAGATAGAGATCTAGAGCAACTAGGGTTCTTGTACTCTACTTTCACAAGTTGAATGAAATAGTTGATTAATAAAGGTAGTGTTTTTATTATTCTTTTTGCCCTTACTTTCTGCATCTTAATCATGTTTTCACTCTTCTTCATCCTTTCTTCTATTTTAAACATGAGCGAGTAATTCCTAGCATGCTAGGGTTCGTAGGCTAGGGTAGATCAATGGATGATAAAATCATTTAATTTCTTTTATATATTTCAAAATCTATAAACTTTAGCAAAATAAATGTTAACATCCTTATCAGGCGCGGTACCAATTTATTGCTAGTCACGACCACGATTTGAGATTGGTTTAACACTTGTTTTGTTAGGGGCTAGACACGAATAGAGATCAATGTAAGGACAAGGGTTTGTAGTAGGGAAACCCTTGTTTCTTCCAAAAGAACCCTAATCTACATTTATCACTATCGATCTAGTTTTAAACTATTAAAAGATAAAAGGAGTCATTTTTAATTGTTCATCCATTACTACTAAGTCATATGAACCCTACAAGCCTTCTCTTCATAAAGTCTACATCCGTATTAAAATAGATCTACAAACACTCACCCTTCTTCAATCAACTCGTCTAAAGCAAGAAAAATGTTCATGTTTCCCTGCGTATGACCCGTACTTATCACGGCGAGCTACTAGCGACACCGTCTTGATTGCGGTTACTTTACGAAAACACTTTTTAATGATCAATCAATATATCCACTCGTTCTCCAAGAAGATAGTGGCGCCAAATCTTAAGTGCGAAGATAACGGCTGCCAACTCCAGATCATGTGTTGGATAATTGCGCTCATGTACTTTTACCTGTCTTGATACAAAAGTCACAACTTTTTCATGCTGGTGTAGAACACATCCTAATTCTTTACCAGACGCATCACAATGCACAACAAATCCTCCAGATTGATCCGGTATTATAAGAATAGGAGCAGAGGTTAGTCTCGACCTGAGTTCTAAAAAAGATTTTTCACATGCTTTTGACCACACGAATGCTTCATCTTTACGTGTGAGCTTGGTCAGGGGTGCTGCAATCTTTGAGAAGCCTTCAATGAATCGGTAGTATCCTGCTAATCCCAAGAAACTTCGTATATCTTTCACCGTCTTTGGTGTCAGCCACTCACTGACAGCTGACACCTTAGCTGGATCTACTGAGATTCCTTCGCCTGAAACGATATGTCCGAGAAATCCGTCTTGATCTAGCCAAAATTCACACTTGCTGTATTTAGCGTAGAGTTGATGTTGTCGTAATGTCTCCAGAACAATCCGTAAGTGCTCGGCGTGTTCTTTCCGATTCTTTGAATACACCAAGATGTCGTCGATGAAGATGACAACGAACCTGTCTAAGTACTCTCGGAAAACTTGGTTCATCACGTTCATAAAAATGGCAGGTGCATTGGTCACTCCACATGGCATTACAAGATATTCATAATGACCATAGCGAGTCCTAAATGCCGTCTTCGGAATGTCGGACTCTTTGACCTTCACCTGATGATAACCCAAATGAAGATCTAGCTTTGAAAATACACACACTTAGCTGATCGAAAAGATCATCGATGAGCAGTAGTGGATAATTGTTCTTAATCGTCACTTCGTTTAGAGCTCGATAATCCACGCACATCCTGTATGAACCTTCTTTCTTCTTCACCAGTAATACGAGAGATCCCCAGCTTGAAGTACTGGGACGAATCCAACCTTTCTTCAGGAGTTCGTTTAATTGAATGCGAATCTCCTTCAATCCTTCTGGACTTAGCCGGTATGGAGCTTTGATTACAGGTTGCGCACCAGGTTGTAAATCGATACTAAACTCAAGAGATCGATCAGGAGGTAAACCTGATATATCTTCAGGGAACACATCCTCGAACTACATCGGGCTTTTCTTCTTCTGCCGGTAGAGAAAATACTTCTGCATTCTTCGGTTTAGCACGGTATCTTCCTAGTTACAAAGTTCTATCTCCACTTTTGAAATAGAAGACTGGGTGATCTGATATCTCAAATACTACCTGTTAGTTATATGTATGCCCTAGAGGCCATTACTATACATAGGATGTATATTGTAGTGGATGCTGGGACATATATAGGGAGGACTTTCTTGCTCGACATGATAGTATGCTATCTGGTTGATCTTTACCTTAACATGTATACTGATTGTCTCTCTGTTACATGTTGGTAAAGCCCTTAGGATGTGTACTTGACTACCTGGACTATGATGCGGATCATACTAGTGGGGACATGGTAGTCCACAAGTACATCCTTCAAAGTCCCTAGTCGTGGGTGTATCGAGACGGGGCATCGATATACCAGAGTAGACAAGCGTGTACCTTCTCGACCCATACAGATGGGCGATGGATGATCCCATATCCATTGGTGTTTGACATCAGAGATGATATACGGGTGCTCAGTAGAGACTGGGTACACTGGACGGACTCACCGAGAACTCCCAGATGGTATTATACCTCACGTCAGATGGCAGTTCTCTGGTGACACTGGTACAGAGTAGTCTGTTGACCCGAGATCGTCATAGAGTCTTGTATGGTTCCCACTGCGCTTTGATTTCCATCTTACCACGTCCAAGAGGGCGTGCAAAACGGTGGTTTTTGGGTACAGTCCCGAGTCACATGGAGGCAATGAGCGATAGGAGGGGATTCGTCTCTCCCGGTATAGGGAGTTGATGTTGCACTGTGTTCGATTGGCTATAACAGGAAATCCCTGGCCAGGGTTGCTGAGATTTACTGGTAAGTGTTACCAGTAGTTTCTTGAAATGTTATAGACCTCATATCGACACGACTTATCGAGCTATTGGGGTCTGACGTTTACCACCCCTAGGCGAGATATGCGACATATCAGACGATCAGACCGGACTGTACGGTAGTGTTACTGGTTGGATTCACTGGAGTGTGAGCGGGCTTGCTCGTCGATCTTCAGATCGCTCAATACCCGGGTGGCCGTTACGTTTAGCAGACTGCTTGCGGCTTGTGGGTGTTTGATATGATCATCACCTGCTGCCGGCGTATTGACGAGTCTTTAGAGTCCTACACAGAGGTTTCCTGGCTCAAGCGAAACGAAATAGGAGCGCATATGAGATATGTGCGGGACCGAGAATAATGCGTGTATGTGATACCGTATTCTATTCTCGCGATGAATGTATCGAATGGTTGTATGCGATATAACCTAGTTATCGAATCAAGTATTGATTCGATAAGCCGATACATAAGATACTAGTCGGTTATATGCGATATGACCGGATCGTTAAATCAAGTGTTGATTTAATGATTTAATGCATAATTATATATTTGATATATTAGTTTGCATCAACTAGTATCGGTTTACTTAAGATGGATATTCTCACTCAGGTGTGCACATTGTATATGTGATATACTTTTTGTGCACTTGATTGTATCATGATTGATGATACATGTTAACTTGGATTTGTGTGAAGATTAAACCATGGTTGTGAGAGTGGTTAGGGTTTTGTTTATTCTCCCATTATTTATTTATTCATTTATTTGTTTATTCTTTTGGAAAAGATAAAGAGAAAAGAATGGTGGCTAATTTTGTTTCATGTTGAAGCTTCTTGAAGCTTTGATCAAGTCAACCATTCTTATCTCATCCTTAACCCTAACCATTCCCACTAACCCTAGTTTAATCTCTACACTTTACCATGATTACCTTTATGATAAGAATGATTATTCTTTTCTTTTCTAAAAAATCTTATCATAATATTCTTCTTCTTCTTCCTTTCTTCACTTGAAGAAAGCAAGCTCCATCAATGGTGATTGATGGAAATGAGTGAGAAATCCAATTCTAAAGTCTACCCACTTCCTATTTCTTCATCCTCTACCTCTTGCCAAGTAGTAGAGTGTGTTTCCTTCACAAGTTTTCATGGCTTGGTGAAGGTGGAGCTTGATCTAGCGATGCTTCGACGTAGATCATCTTCGGCACGTCGTCGATGACCTAGCCCGTCTATTCTCCGATGAAGCCGACGCTAGAGCCCGGGATTTGTTATGGACAGTGAGGAGACTTCATTGCGGAGCTATGGAGGTGGAGCACCGGATCTACAAAGGTTGTATTTCCGTATCCTTGTAGTTAAGTGTTAACTAGTTTCATTTTCGCCTAGACATCTAGCTAACGATCCGTAGTCTAGGGTTTCTCGGCACCGTATTTTTGAAATTGGCATGGTTGATGCCTTGTGAGACCTCATTAGGGTGCCTAGGAACCCTACAGTGGTATCAGAGCCTAGCTAGAGCCTTAGGCGAAGTCTAGACGGAATTTGAAGTCCGAACGAACCGAAACCCCAAAATTTCCATGCTCTCTGTCCTTTTTCTAAAATCGTGAATTTTTCCAAATTAAAAATATGCAGAAAACTCAGCAGAGAATTCTAAGAATTACGGCGCAAAATTTATTGGATGAACAGTGAAATCGGTGGCGGAACCGCGGCATAAGCCTAGCTTATGCGGCGGTTTCGCGGCTAAAGTATGACGTCAGCCTTTAAAAGTTGCACAGTAATTCATTGTTTTCAGTGCTGAGTTCTCTGGGTATTTTTAAATTTTATTCAAGAGTTGAATTTTCTGGGGTTGTTTTGGGGATTCGAATGTTCGACCGGATTATCAAATTTTGTCTGTGTGGCTTTCCGGGTAATTTTTAGAATATGTTAAAAAGTTCGACCGGATTTAAATACCCACTTTTTCCCCTGTCGGGAAATTTCCAAGTGTTGGATTTTTCCGTAGTTTAACGACGTTCTAAGTAGTGCAAGTAACGCGATGGTCCCTCTAGAGGACAACAAACCTTAACTCGATTATGTGACCGTCTTGAACTGCCCTTTGAACCTTCGGATTTGGGGCAGTACGGCGTGCCACATGTGAGGCGTTGGCTTGACCCTTCTACGGCTGGACCGTTAGTACTGAGGCACGAACTGAATGTTGTTAGACTTATTTCATGTGTTGAGCTGTACCGGGAAAACTTGGGTGTTCGAATGTTCGATCGGAAAGTTTAACATTTTCTATTTATCTGGAATGTGATACAATAATTGGAATTCACAATAAGTTATGTTATAACTGAATGAATGATATAAACATAGCAGTTTAGTCTCACTTGATCGGTTGCCACGGAATTTTGATGCGATCAAAACTCCGTCGCAATCACGTAGCGTACGCGGATACTCGCCGGGTAAACTTAATAGACAGCCTCACTCCATAGCCCCGACCAAGTGACTGTAGGAGAACCTCGTCGCCGAAAGCATCCGTTAGGGTGCTCGCGGCAGCGGTGTTCCGCCTTGGTGCACTTCGTCGACGGCGTCGGGGGTGCGGCCGCCTACTGAAGTTTGCGACGAGCATTCGATCAGGATGTCGGGAATCTTGTTGAATTGCCCGACTTGGTATTGAAAAGTGTTTTCAATTTTGAGACTAAAATGCGGGGTTTATAATTGTTAGGCATGCGATGTCTAAGTAATTCATTTGGTCAGGCATGCGATGTCTGAGGAGGTTGCGGATTCCAACTGTTGTAGTTTTACACTTTCTTTTCTGTGACCGTAAGTGTAATATGTGATATCGCCGGTTTCGTTGCTATATGTCAACGACAATTGGGATGCGCATATTTACTTACGTTGATGACATGTGATGTTATGTGTTGCTGGATATGTTATATTGGATCGTCGTGTTTGAATAGCCGGGGGTTTTTATGTGAGATGAGTGTTTTTCATTTTCATTCATGTAAAAACTTGTATGTAATATTCTTTTATTGGGGCACTTCCAGGTTGCGGAAGATGTCACCCTTTGTATATTATTTACTTTTCCGCACTAGGATAGACCCAAGGAGGGGAGCACAAGTAACCGGGTTCTAGAGTCCAGTGGGAGACCAACTCGAGGAGTCGAGTCCGGGTCTCCTAACTCTAGAATCGGCAGGGTTGCTTGCCGCTCTCGTAGGGGTCTAGGGGTGTGGGTTTGGCTATTCATCATGACCGTGGAATCCGTGTTTTATACTGGCTCGTATTGAAAACACGGACGTCCTAGTATATCCAATATTTCATATGTTTCTTCTGCTGCGATATCTGTGATGTGATCATGTGATGTTCTGTGATAGATACAGTATATAGTATATATGATATATTATATAGACGTTACTTATGTTTTACACCCGCGCTAACCCTGCCCTGCTCTGTCGTTAGTTACCTAACCTAACGGTGCACGAGGGGACATCGAGGCGAATGCGGATGGCATAAGTGTACGTCGTATTTATCTGTGATGTTTAGGTACTTAAATGATGGGACTTCATTAATGTGATTAATGAAGTAAAAGAAACCTAAGATGTTGTAGAATCGAATTTCAAAATAAAACAGGTAGCTACAGTTCTTGCTTTGCACAGCGGTATATGTGATATATCCTGCACCTTATTCGATAAGGAAAGGACCGAGATCCCTTCACCGGGAGTGACTCCTTTAGCAATAACTGGCAGATGCTACACACTCGGTTTGTCTTTTGATTGCTTTTAAGTGTTTTTGCTTTGCACAGTGATATATATAATATATCCCGCACCTCATTCAACGAGGAAAGGACCGACGATCCCTTCACCGGGAGTGACTCCTTTAGCAAAACTAGAAAAGCTTCAAAAACACTCCATTTCAAAATTCATTCGATCCTACAACGATATCAAGTTCATTACGCAATAGGTTTTCAGAAAAACCTGTCGTAGCCCTCCGTCATTTCAGATAAGTAGTAGTTAGTATTCGTGCTACGTTTGTTGGCCTGCGTCAAGGCGTAGTGTGCGGTAGCTAACTGGTGCTTATCTGTATAAGCATATGATGTGATTGGATTAGGGTAGTCGTGCGACTTTGTTGGCCTGCATCAAGGGTCGTGCGGGTGGGTTTAATTCAATCAGGAAATGAAGGGTTGAACTTGACTAGCGGACTATGGTTTGTTGGCCTGCGTCAAGGTCATAGGACACTAGGGGCAAAATTATCGGGAATTTCAAGTGTTGAAATTTGCAATGAGATTGCATACCTTCTATGAGATAGTTGGATCCCGATACCCGCTGCGAGTAAGAGTTACTCCTGGGAGAGTTTTATACATTACAATTAGCCGATCAAGTAGGTGTCTAGAAAGGTGTTAACGAGGTTACGCCTCTGGGAAAACGAGGTTTACATTAATTAGGTTCGTGCGAAAGCACGGGGGACCTCCCTCAAAGTACCGACACTGGCCTGGCTGAAAGATTGGCGAACTTGTAGTGTGTAATTAATCCCGGCTAGTCTTTCCTTTTAGGGTTTGAAGGAAGATTTGATAAAAAGCAGTGGGAGCCATCCTGATTAGATAAAATAATAACCAATCTATTCTTGACAGAGCGCACGCTGAGTGTTTTCTTCTCTCTCTCTCCAGGTAGCGACCATATCACGCCTTAATCAAGATAATAATACGGATTTTTGACCGAACCCGCTTGTTATACTGAGCTGGGGAACGTTGGTCCCGCTCCAACTTATAATTGTTATAAGACAGAGCAGGAAATTGGGGAATACCAGATTTCCCGTGCCGCCCAAACGAGGAGAGTGCATGATGATGCATCATCTTCGGGTGTGTTCATTATATAGAACTGTTTCACAGTGTCCTTTACGTCCTGGGTATATGATACCAGATCAGGATCCCAGATATGTAATCTGTTACATAGGGCTACAAAAGGGTAGAAAAACTGAGAACGGGTGATAAGTTTCATGAGACAGAAAACGGGGCAAGAGTTGCAGCCAAGTCTGTCGGTCACTGTCACCCTGTATTACCAATACATTGATTCTGAACGAATGTTATTAGATACCGAACCTGATATACCAAATCATATCACTCTCTTTGTTAGAAAAGAAAGGATATAATTTTGTATTGATGGATAATGTTTTGAACATTTCCTATATCAAAAGTTGATCGGTTCAGGCACGTTATCTAAAAGCATTGATGTTCTAAATCAAACTACAGTTCTTAGTATATGAATCACACACAAGAGGAAGAGTTCAGAAATGAACGAATCCTTTTTAAGGCATTGTAGACTAGGTCATATCAATGTGACCCGACTAGCTGAAGTTACATAAAGATGCATATTTAAATCAGTTTGAATTTACATCTTGTGAAACTCGCTAGTCATGTCACAAAGATAAGATGGCCATAGCTCCGTTTACTGGAAACAGAGAAAGAGTTAATGAACTCTTGGGATGATACATGTTGATGTATGTAGGTCCCCTGTCTACACATGCCAAGACCGGTTCTTTATACTTCATTATATTCTCTGATAATCTCTCAAGATTCAGTCATATGTTCCTGTTGAAACATGAGTCCGAACCTTTTGAGATATTCACAGAATATAAGCTAGAAGTAGAGAACCAATACGGGTATAAGTATTATGTCTTATGATGAGATCAAGGAGGAGAATACTTGTGCATAGAATTCCTGGACTATTCTAAAGGAGAATGAGATTCTCTCTTGGCATTACTCCTCCGAATACACCATAGCACGATGGTATATCGGGGCGGAGCAATCACACCCTATATGATATGGTGTGCTCTATGATGAGTATTACTGAGTTACCTATTTCCTTTTAGGGGTTATGCACTTGAGAAGCTGCATACCTATTGAATAGGTTCGAATCAAATCAGTTGCCTACCACTCCATATGAGATATGGAAAGGGAAGAGCCCATGTCTTAAGCTAGTTAAGATTTGGGGTTGTCCGGCCTATGTCTAAAAGCAAAATCCGGACAAGCTCGAGGCAAGGTCTGTAATGTAGAACTGGAAATGTTCCAGCCATACAAACTGCAGCTGATGATTTGGTAGAACCAAAGGATTCATTAGATTCCAACGAACCTCAGCCTCTCCGCCGATCTAGTAGGGTTCCTCACCCACCTGAGAGATACTTCGGTTTCTCTATGACAGTGGGAGCGAGGATTGCATCATGAGATGATGACCCAACTAGTTTTGAGCTGGCCATCAGGAGTAAGACAATATAAGAATGACTGGATGCTTAGCGATCTGAGATGGAATCCTTATACACCAACAAAGTATGGACTTTGGTTGCTATATCTGAAGGGTTAAATTCCCATCAGGAGCAAGTATATCTTGAGAAGATTACTTGGTGTACATCGAAAAGTTGAGACTTTCAAAGCTAGACTTGTTAAAAGTGTGCATCATTGACCAGGTGTGGATAATGATGAAACCTTTTTCAAGTAGCTATGCTTAAGTCCATCCAGATCCTACTTGTCACGGCTACATACCATGACTACGATATCTGATGGTTGGGTGTCATGACTGCTTTTCTAAATGATGTTTTAGAAGAGTGCGTCTATAAGTACACAGCCAGAGGGCTTCGTAGACAGTGGGAGCAGCGGAAACGTGTGCAAGATGCTTTATAGGATAAAGCAGGCATCGCGGAGTTGGAACATCTGTTTTGATGGATTAGTCAAAGAAGTTGACATCATCAAAATGGTAGATGAACCTTGTATAAACAAAAAGGTAGTAGGGAGTATGGTGGTGATCCTCGTAGAGTACGTGGATGACATACTCTTGATAAGAAAGGAGTTTCTTATGCTACGCTCGATCAATCTCCGTTTATCACAAGGATTCTCCAATAGGATCAAAATGATACCTACTAAATCCTGGGTTTTGGATCTATGAGATAGATCTAAATGGATGTTAGGATACTCACTAGCTGTAGTGAGATGGTATCAGTTGATCCTGGGGAGAATCACTGGAAGGGTTCCAGGGTGATAAAGACGACTGAAAGTCAGTCACAGGCATTGTCTTTACCCTCAGAGAAGGGACGGTATGTTGGAAGAGTTCCAAGCTAGATACCGTGGCATACTAGACGATAAAGGCTGGATACATCGCTACTTAAGATGCTACCAAAGAGGCTGTTTGGGTGTATATTGGTTCATGAGATGAACTACGTTCCTACCATTGTGAGACAATGGAGTTGTGGCTTATGCCAAGGAACGCCGGTCCCATCAGTGATCCAGACATATTCTAAAGCAGTGTCACCTGATCATGGAGATGCTTGATCTCCAAGGGATCGAGGTCAGGAGAGTAGACTCAGAGGACAACACAGCGGATCCACTCACAAAGGCCTGTTCCCAGAGAGAGACTTTTATGGGATGGTTGAGTATGAGATACTACAACCACTGCTACAGATGGCCCTAGTGCAAGTGGGAGATTGTTAGTTATATGTATGCCCTAGAGGCCATTACTATACATAGGATGTATATTGTAGTGGATGCTGGGACATATATAGGGAGGACTTTCTTGCTCGACATGATAGTATGCTATCTGGTTGATCTTTACCTTAACGTGTATACTGATTGTCTCTCTGTTACATGTTGGTAAAGCCCTTAGGATGTGTACTTGACTACCTAGACTATGATGCGGATCATACTAGTGGGGACATGGTAGTCCACAAGTACATCCTTCAATGTCCCTAGTCGTGGGTGTATCGAGACGGGGCATCGATATACCAGAGTAGACTAGCGTATACCTTCTCGACCCATACAGATGGGCGATGGATGATCCCATATCCATTGGTGTTTGACATCAGAGATGATATAAGGGTGCTCAGTAGAGACTGGGTACACTTGACGGACTCCCCGAGAACTCCCAGATGGTATTATACCTCACGTCAGATGGCAGTTCTCTGGTGACACTGGTACAGAGTAGTCTGTTGACCTGAGATCGTCATAGAGTCTTGTGTGGTTCCCACTGTGCTTTGATTTCCATCTTACCACGTCCAAGAGGGCGTGCAAAATGGTGGTTTTTGGGTACAGTCCCGAGTCACATGGAGGCAATGAGCGATAGGAGGGGATTCGTCTCTCCCGGTATAGGGAGTTGATGTTGCACTGTGTTCGATTGGCTATAACAGGAAATCCCTGGCCAGGGTTGCTGAGATTTACTGGTAAGTGTTACCAGTAGTTTCTCGAAATGTTATAGACCTCATATCGACACGACTTATCGAGCTATTGGGGTCTGACGTTTACCACCCCTAGGCGAGATATGCGACATATCAGACGATCAGACCGGACTGTACGGTAGTGTTACTGGTTGGATTCACTGGAGTGTGAGCGGGCTTGCTCGTCGATCTTCAGATCGCTCAATACCCGGGTGGCCGTTACGTTTAGCAGACCGCTTGCGGCTTGTGGGTGTTTGATATGATCATCACCTGCTGCCGGCGTATTGACGAGTCTTTAGAGTCCTACACAGAGGTTTCCTGGCTCAAGCGAAACGAAATAGGAGCGCATATGAGATATGTGCGAGACCGAGAATAATGCGTGTATGTGATACCGTATTCTATTCTCGCGATGAATGTATCGAATGGTTGTATGCGATATAACCTAGTTATCGAATCAAGTATTGATTCGATAAGCCGATACATAGGATACTAGTCGGTTATATGCGATATGACCGGATCGTTAAATCAAGTGTTGATTTAATGATTTAATGCATAATTATATATTTGATATATTAGTTTGCATCAACTAGTATCGGTTTACTTAAGATGGATATTCTCACTCAGGTGTGCATATTGTATATGTGATATACTTTTTGTGCACTTGATTGTATCATGATTGATGATACATGTTAACTTGGATTTGTGTGAAGATTAAACCATGGTTGTGAGAGTGGTTAGGGTTTTGTTTATTCTCCCATTATTTATTTATTCATTTATTTGTTTATTCTTTTAGAAAAGATAAAGAGAAAAGAATGGTGGCTAATTTTGTTTCATGTTGAAGCTTCTTGAAGCTTTGATCAAGTCAACCATTCTTATCTCATCCTTAACCCTAACCATTCCCACTAACCCTAGTTTAATCTCTACACTTTACCATGGTTACCTTTATGATAAGAATGATTATTCTTTTCTTTTCTAAAAAATCTTATCATAATATTCTTCTTCTTCTTCCTTTCTTCACTTGAAGAAAGCAAGCTCCATCAATGGTGATTGATGGAAATGAGTGAGAAATCCAATTCTAAAGTCTACCCACTTCCTATTTCTTCATCCTCTACCTCTTGCCAAGTAGTAGAGTGTGTTTCCTTCACAAGTTTTCATGGCTTGGTGAAGGTGGAGCTTGATCTAGCGATGCTTCGACGTAGATCATCTTCGGCACGTCGTCGATGACCTAGCCCGTCTATTCTCCGATGAAGCCGACGCTAGAGCCCGGGATTTGTTATGGACAGCGAGGAGACTTCATTGCGGAGCTATGGAGGTGGAGCACCGGATCTACAAAGGTTGTATTTCCGTATCCTTGTAGTTAAGTGTTAACTAGTTTCATTTTCGCCTAGACATCTAGCTAACGATCCATAGTCTAGGGTTTCTCGGCACCGTATTTTTGAAATCGGCATGGTTGATGCCTTGTGAGACCTCATTAGGGTGCCTAGGAACCCTACACTACCCTCCTTTGCCGGCAGTCAATAGTAGTATAGAATACTCCCAGCCAATCCATTCCCAAAACAACATCGAAATTTGGTATGTCCAGTACTTTGAAATTTGCGTAGAATTCTCGTCCGCAAACTACAACTGTACACTGATCAAACCCCATAGTTGCTTTCAGAACTCCATTCCCGGAACTGACATTTCAGCTTGAAATGAGTGGCTTCATGGGAATCGTATGCGTTCTCAAGAATCCCTGGGACATGAAGCAGTGTGAAGCTCCAGTGTCGAAAAGTGCCAGTGCAGGAAGGGTGGCTACTAGTATAGTACCTAAGTTGTGTGAGATTGGGTTTAAATATAGGAAAATTTATAGTGATACACAAGGATTGAAAAATTGAAAGGATTGGGAAGTTACCAGTGATGACTTGTTGTCACAACCCAAAGTTTGGCCCGTGACCGGCACTTAACCATGTGACGTCTACAGGCGTAACGCGATTTAGTAAGCCGAAATCCAGAAATCAAAACCATTAAAGTAGTGAGTGATGAAAACATTGATTTAAAACATTTAGAAAACCTTGAGTAAAAATCTTTAAAGTTGATGTTATTTTCTTAAAAATTTTGGCAGCACCTCCTTTGTATAAACCAGCCCCGAAAACGGGTATAACACATGATATATGTAAAATGACATAAAATAAAGATAAAGCATCCCCAAACGGGAGCAATCACGCCCAACGGCGGAAAACAATCACTACGAGAATAATATACAACGCCGTAGCGAAGAAATGGACAATATAAGTGGAAAACAACATAAAAGATAAAACTGCATAATAAAGTCGGCTCACACGAGCTCGACATCCAGAGTAAAAAATAATATACAACATCGTCCTCACAACTGGTCTCTAAGTCAATACATGATATGGTAGATGGAAAGTACTAGATACTGTAGGGTTACTAGACGTGCCGAACAACCCTAACCAAGATCTTAGACTAGAGATTAGGCGAAAAAAAGTAAGTAAACAACTTTACTTCTAAGAGTTTGGGATTACAACCTTTGTAGTCCGGTCCTTCACTTCATAAGCTCCGTGTTGTGGTCCCTTCGCTGCGATCATCAAGTTCCCAGACTCTAGAGAGGATCCACGAAGAGAAAGATGCAAGCTTGCTTCCGATCTTCGATAACAAAGATGTTCTACCTTGAAGAAACTCAAACCCAAGCTCTTGCTTTGGTAATCAAGTATTATCAAAGAAAACACCCTAATCTAAATGGCTAGAATAGATTAGGGTGATGAAGTAGGAATTTAGCTCTCATTTATTTTCTTAATCTCACTCATTTTTATCACTAAACTCAAAGCTAGAAAACTTTGCAAGGAGGAAGAAGAAGATGAACTCATTTGTGATGAATAATGAATTGTAGTGATCATTACAAATGCAACCCATGGTTAAAGATGAAGAGGCTAACCATTGTAGAGAGTTTACTAGGGTTAAGGGTTTAAGTTGGGTTAAAGAATATCAAGCAAAATATCTAAACAAAATATCTTTGCAAGAAACAAAATAAAAGCTTCTAGAAGCTTCTAGAAAAGTTTAACACAAATCAAACCCTAACCATGTTTAATCTCCACTAACCATGTTGCATTAGTAATCATAACTTGTTACAATATTATATATCACATATACAATATTTATTGTAACAAAATAAAATAATACAATTAACATATATCGCATATATATATATCAATGTATTACCCGAGTGAGAAAAAGAATCTTTTAGTGAGCTTATATTAGTTAATGCAATTTAATATTGTTAGTTATGTATATGCCTTAGAGGCCATTGTTGTACATATGATGTATATTATAATGGATGCTTAGATATATAGAGAGAGGACTTTCTTGCTCGTCATGATAGTATGCTATTTGATTTAACTTTATCTTAATATGTTGACTTGTATTAGTTTACTGTCTTACTCTCACATGTTGATAAAGCCCTTAGGATCTGTACTCGACTACTGGGACTATGATGAGATCATACTAGTGGGGCCACGGTAGTCGATGAGTATATCCTATAACTGTTCTTAGTCGAGGGTGTGTCGAGATAGGGCATCGATACGCTAGATTAGACTAGCGTATACGCATCTTGACTCATATGATGGGTGATGGAGGATCCCATATCCATCGGTGTTTTGACATCAAGGATGGTGTACGGGTGCTCAGTGGAGACTGGGTATACTGGACGGACTCACCGAGAACTCCCAAATTCTAGAGTTAGGAGACCCGGACTCGACTCCTCGAGTTGGTCTCCCACTGGACTCCAGAACCCGATTACTTGTGCCCTCCTCCTTGGGTCTATCCTAGTGCGGAAAAGTAAATAATATACATCAACGGTGACATCTTCCGCAACCTAGAAGTGCCCCAATAAAAGAATATTACATACAAGTTTTTACATGAATGAAAATGAAAAACACTCATCTCACATAAAAAAAACCCCGGCTATTCAAACACGACGATCCAATATAACATATCCAGCAACACATAACATCACATGTCATCAACGTAAGTAAACATGCGTATCCCAATTGTCGTTGACATATAGCAACGAAACCGGCGATATCACATATTACACTTACGGTCGCAGAAAAGAAAGTGTAAAACTACAACAGTTGGAATCCGCAACCTACTTAGACATCGCATGCCTAACCATCTGAATTTCTTAGACATCACATGCCTAACAATTATAAACCCCGCATTTTAGTCTCATTATCGAAAACACTTTTCAATATCAAGTCGGGCAATTCAACAAGATTCCCGACATCCTGATCGAATGCTCGTCGCAAACTTTAGTAGACAGCCGCACCCCCGATGCCGTCGACGAAGTGCACCAAGGCGGAACACCGCTGCCGCGAGCACCCAAACGGATGCTTTCAGCGACGGGGTTCTCCTTCAGTCACTTGGTCGGGGCTATGGGGTGTAGCTATCTATTAAGTTTACCGGCGAGTATCCGCGTACGCTACGTGATTGCGACGGACTTTTGATCGCATCAAAATTCCATGGCAACCGATCAAGTGAGACTAAAGCGCTAGATTTATAACATCCAAATCAGTTATCTCATAACTACTTGTGGATTCCAAATATTGTATCACATTCCAGATAAATAGAAAATGTTAAACTTTCCGATCGAACAATCACACACCCATGTTTTCCCGAAACAGCTCAACACATGAAATAAGTTTTAAAATATTCACTTCATGCCACAGTACCAACGGTCCAGCCGTAGAAGGGTCAAGCCAACGCCTCACATGTGGCACGCCGTACTGCCCCAAACCCTAAGCTTCAAAGGGCAGTTCAAGACGGTCACATAATCGAGTTAAGGTTTGTTGTCTTCTAGAGGGACCATCACGTTACTTGCACTACTTAGAACGTTCTTAAACCACAGAAAAATCCGACACCTGGAAATTTTCCGGCAGGGGAAAAATCGGGTATTTATATCCGGTCGAACTTTTTAACATATTCAAAATTATCCGGAAAAACACATAGACAAAATTAGACAATCCGATCGAATCATCGAGTCTCCAAAACAACCCAGAAAACTCAACTCTTGAGTATAAATTAAAAGTATCCAGAAGACACAAGAAACACCTACAGAGATAACTGCAGGAAATGCACAGCCTAATCATCACAGACGGCCGCGGAACCGCTGCAAAAAGTGGGTCATGGTCGCGGTTCCGCGGCAATACTGTAGACTTAGGTTGTCGTTTTCTGCCGTTTTTCTTATAATTTCCTGCTCATTTTTCTGCATATTTATAATTTGGAAAAAACCCAGTTTTGAAAAAATGTACAGAGAAGGGTTTTAAACTAGGGTTTCGGGTTCGATCGGACTTCTAACATCGTCTACACTTCGCCTAAGGCTCTAGCTAGGCTCTGATACCACTGTAGGGTTCCTAGGCACACCCATGAGGTTCTACAACTGATCAATCATGTCCAATTCAAAAAATTTCCATGTGCCAAAGAATCCTAAACTAGATCGTTAACTAGAGGTAAGACGAAACATGCAAGCAAACTATTTTGCTATAAAGTGAAAGTGACTACAACCTTTGTAGATCCGGTCCTCCACCTCTCTAGCTCCGTGATGACGTCCCTCCGCTGCGATCATCGGATCCCGGACTCTAGCGATGGTTTCGTCGGAGAAATGATCGGGCTAGGTCGTCGACTTCGATGCCGAAGATGATCTACGTCGAGGCAACTCAAGATCAAGCTCCATCTTCACTCGGTCATAAAAATTATGAAGATAACACACTCTACTATATGGAAAGTGGTAGAGGATGAAGAAATAGGAAGTGGGTTCACTTTGGATTTGGATTTCTCACTTGGATTCATCACTTGATAATTTTCAAGCATGGTTTTTCTTCTTCATGAAGAAGATGAAGAAGAAGCAAAAGAAAAAGAATTAATGAATAATAATAAATCAAGTGATCTTATCATAATGCAACCATGGGTGAGGCTAACTAGTGTAAAGACTAAACTAGGGTTTAAGTGAATGGTTAGGTTAAGGAAAAAACAAAATGGTAGATAATGCTAAGAAGCTTCATGAAGCTTAAGCAAGAAAAACAAAGTTAGCCACCATTTCATTTTTGCCCAAAAATAAATGAATAAAGAAAATAAATAAAGATAACAAAACCCTAAACATTAACCTAAACAAGGTTTAAATCAAACATACACCCAAGTTTGCATGTATCATCAAACATGATACAATCTAGTGCACAAAAATATATCACATATACTACTTGTGCACATCAAGTGAGAAAATCCATCTTAAGTGAACAAATACTAGTTAATGTAAAGTAATATATCAAATATATAATTATACATTAAATCATTAAATCAACACTTGATCTAATGATCCGGTCATATAGCATATAACCGACTAATATCAAGTGTATCAATGTATCGAATCAACACTTGATTCGGTAACCCGGCAATATCATATATAACCGTCCAATGATACAAATCGCGAGAATAGAATACAGTATCACATACTGGTATTATTCTCGGTCCCGCACATATCTCATATGCGCTCCTATTTCGTTTCGCTTGAGCCAGGAAACCTCTGTGTAGGACTCTAAAGACTCGTCAATACGCCGGCAGCAGGTGATGATCATATCAAGCACCCACAAGCTGCAAGCGGTCTGCTAAACATAACGGCCACCCGGGTATTGAGCGATCAGAGGATCAACGAGCAAGCCCGCTCACACTCCTGTGAATCCAACCAGTAACACTTACCGTACAGTCCGGTCTGTTCGTCTGATATGTCGCATATCTCGCCTAGGGGTGGTAAACGTCAGACCCCAGTAGCTCGATAAGTCATGCCGATATAAGGTCCATAACAAGTGTGAAACTACTGATAACTGTTACCAGTATATCACAGCAACCCTAGCCAGGGATTTTCAGTTATGGCCAGTCGAGCATAGCGCAACATCAACCCCCAATACTGGGAGAGACGAATCCCCTCCTATCGCTCATTGCCTCCATGTGAATCGGGACTGTACCCAAAAAACCACCTGTTTGCACGACTCAGTAGAGCCGTGGTAGGGTGGAAATCAAAGCACGGTGGGAGACACACAAGACTCTGTGACGATCTCGGGTCAACAGACTAAGGTGTACCAGTGTCACCAGAGAACTGCCATCTGACGTGAGGTATAATACCATCTGGGAGTTCTCGGCGAGTCCGTTCAGTGTACCCAGTCTCTACTGAGCACCCGCATACCATCTCTGATGTCAAACACCAATGGATATGGGATCATCCATCGCCCATCACATGGGTCGAGAAGATATACGCTAGTCTACTCTGGAATATCGATGCCCCGTCTCGATATTCCCACGACTAGGAACATTAAAGGATGTACTCATGGACCACCCAGGCCCTACTAGTATGATCTACATCATAGTCCTGGAAGTCGAGTACACATCCTAAGGGCTTTATCAACATGTAACAGAGAGACAGAAAGTATACATGTTAAGATAAAGAGCAACCAGATAGCGTACTATCATGTCGAGTAAGAAAGTCCTACCTATATATGTCCCAGCATCTACTACAATATACATCCAATGTACAGTAATGGCCTCTAGGGCATACATATAACTAACAATCTCCCACTTGCACTAGGGCCATCTGTAGCAGTGGTTGTAGTATCTAATACTCAACCATCCCATAAAAGTCTCTCTTTGGGAAAAGGCCTTCGTGAGTGGATCCGCCGTGTTGTCCTCTGAGTCTACTCTCCTAACCTCGATCACCCTGGAGATCAGCTATCTCCATGATCAGGTGATGCTGCCTCAGAATAAGTCTGGGTCACTGATGGGACCGGGGTCCCTAGGCCAAAGCCACACTTCCATTGTCACACAATGGTAGGAACCTAGTTCATCTCATGAACCAATATACACCCAAACTGCCTCTTTGGTAGTATCTTTGATAGCGATGTCACCAGCCTTTATCGTCTAGTTTGCCACGGTATCTAGCTTGGAACTCTTCCAACATACCGTCCCTCCACTGAGGGTAAAGACAATGCCTGTGACTGACATTCAGTCGTCCTTATCACCCTGGAACCTTTCCAGTGATTCTCCCCAGGATCGATTGATACCATCTCACTATATCTAGTGAGTATCCTAATATCCAATTAGATCTATCTCATAGATCCAAAAACCTAGGATTTAGGAGGTATCACTTTGATCCTATATGGAGAATCATTGTGATAAGCAGAGATTGACCGAGCGTAGTATAGGAACTACTTTCCTGTCAAGAGTATGTTATCCACGTACTCTACGATGATCACCACCTTACTCTCTACTATCTTTTTGTATATACAAGGTTCATCTACTATTTTGATGAAGTCAAACTCTTTGACTACCACATCAAAACAGATGTTCCAACTCCGCGATGCCTGTTTTATCACATAAAACATCTTGCACACGTTTCCGCTGCTCCCACTGTTTACGAAGCCCTCTGCTGTGTACTTATAGACGCTCTTTTCTAAAACATCATTTAGAAAAGCAGTCATGACACCCAACCGCCAGATATAGTAGTCATGGTATGTAGCCGTGGCAAGTAGGATCTGGATGGACTTAAGCTTAGCTACTTGAAAAGGTTTCATCATTTTCCACACCTGGTCGATGACGAAAACCTTTAACAAGTCTACCTTTGAAAGTCTCAACTTTTCCATCTACACCAAGTAATCTTCTCAAGATATACTTGCTCTTGATGGGGATTTAACCCTTCAGATATAGCAGCCAAAGTCCATACTTTGCTGGTGTACATGGATTCCATCTCAGATCGCTAAGCATCCAGCCATTCTTACAGAGTCCCTACTCTTGATGGCCTGTTCGAAACTAGTTGGGTCTTCATCTCATGATGCAATCCTTGCTCCCACTGTCATCGAGAAACCGAAGTATCTCTCGGGCGGATGAGGAACCCTACTAGATCGGCAGAGAGGCTGAGGTTCGTCGGGGACTATTGAATCCTTTGATTCTGTCAAATCATCAGCTGCTGGAACCTTTCCAGTTCTACCTCATGTCTACAAATTTCTTCATAAGAAATTTCCTTTCACAAAGGTGGTATGCTGAGAAACAAAACATTTTTGTTCCTCGGTTAGGTAGAAGATATTCCTTTGCGAATGCTTGGGATATCCTACAAACTTCTACAGAACTGACTTTGCCTCGAGCTTGTCCGGATTATGCTTTTAGACATATGCCAGACAACCCCAAATCTTAACAAACTTAAGATATGGGCTCTTCCCTTTCCATATCTCATATGAAGTGGTAGGCAACTGATTTGATTTGAACCTAATTCAATAGGTATGCAGCTTCTCAAGTGCATAACTCCCAAAAGGAAATAGGAAACTCAGTAGTACTCATCATAGAGCACACCATATCACATAGGGTACTATTGCTCCGCCCCGATACACCGAAGTGATGTGGTGTATACGGAGGAGTAATGCTGAGAGAGAATCTCATTCTCTTTTAGAATAATCCAGGAATTTCGTGCTCAAGTATTCTCCTCCTTGATCACATCAAAAGACATAATACTTATACCCTGTTTGGTTCTCTACTTCTAACTTATATTTTGTGAATATCTCAAAAGGTTCAGACTTGTGTTTCAACAGGAACATATGTCTGAATCTAAAGAGATCATCAGAGAATGTAATGAAGTACAAAGAACCGGTCTTGGTATGTGTAGACAGGGGACCTTCATACATCAACATGTATCATCCCAAGAGTACACTAACTCTTTCTCTGCTTCCAATAAACAGAGCTGTGATCATCTTATTTTTGTGACATGACCGGCAAGTTTCCACTAGATGTAAATTCAAACAGATTTAAATATGCATTTATGTGCAACTTAGCTAGTCGGGTCGCATTGATATGACCCAGTCTACAATACCTCAAGAAGGATCCGTTCATTTCTGAACTCTTCCTCTTGTGTGTGTTCCGTATACTAAGAACTGTAGTTTGATTTAGAACATCAATGCTTTTAGATAACGTGCCTGAACCGATCAACTTTTGATATAGGAAATGTTCAAAACATTATCCAACAATACAAAATTTTATCATTTCTTTACTAATAAAGAGACCGATACGATTTTGTATATCAGGTTCGGTATCTAATAACATTCGTTCAGAATCAATGTACTGGTCATACAGGGTGACAGTGACCAACAGAATTGGCTGCAACACTTGCACCGTTTTCTGTCTCATGAAACTTATCACCCGTTCTCAGTTCTTTACCTATCTGTAGCCTATGTAATAGATTACATATGCGGGATCCTGATCCGGTATCACATACCCAGGACGTAAAGGATACTGAGAAACAGTTCTATGTAACGAACACACCCGAAGATGATGTATCATAAGCACTTTCTTCGTTTGGGCGGCACGGGAAATCTGGTATTCCCCAATTTCCTGCTCTGTCTTATAACAATTATAAGTTGGAGCGGGACCAACGTTCCCTAGCTCAGTATAACAAGCGGGTTCGGTCAATATATCCGTATTATTATCTTGATTAAGGCGTGATATGGTCGCTACCTAGAGAGAGAGAAAAGAAAACACTCAGCGTATGCTCTTGCAAGATCAGATTGGTTATTATTTTATCTAATCAGGATGGCTCCCACTGGTTTTTATCAAATCCTGCTTCAAACCCTAAAAGGAAAGACTAGCCGGGATTAATTACACGCTCCAAGTTCGCCAATCTTTCAGCCAGGCCAGTGTCGGTACTTTGAGGGAGGTTCTCCGTGCTTTCGCACGGACCTAATTACAGTAAACCTCGTTTTCCCAGAGGCGTAACCCCGTTGACACCTTTCTAGACACCTACTAGATCGGCTAATTGTAATGTGTAAAACTCTCCCAGGAGTAACTCTTACTCGCAGCGGGTATCGGGATCCAACTATCTCATAGAAGGTATGCAATCTCATTGAAAATTTCAACACTTGAAATTCCCGATAATTTTGCCCCTAGTGTCCTATGACCTTGACGCAGGCCAACAAACCATAATGCGGTAGTCAAGTTCAACCCGTCATTTCCTGATTGAATTAAACCCACCCGCACGACCCTTGACGCAGGCCAACAAAGTCGCACGACTACCCTAATCCAATCTGTATCATATGCATAAGCAGATAAATACTAGTTAGCTACCGCACACTACGCCTTGACGCAGGCCAACAAACGTAGCACGAATACTAACTACTACTTATCTGAAATGACGGAGGGCTACGACAGGTCTTTCTGAAAACCTATTGCGTAATGAACTTGATATCATTGTAGGATCGAATGAATTTTAAAAAGGAGTGTTTTTAGGCTTTTCTAGTTTTGCTAAAGGGGTCACTCCCGGTGAAGGGATCGTCGGCCCTTTCCTCATCGAATAAGGTGCAGGATATATCATATATACCGCTGTGCAAAGCAAGAACTATCGGAGAAATCAAAAGACAAACCAAGGGTTGTAGCATCTGCCAGTTATTGCTAAAAGAGTCACTCCCGGTGAAGGGATCTCGGCCCTTTCCTTTGTTAGGTCCACGTTACCTCTCCTGGTACTTTCGGGGTTGCGGAAACGGTAAAACAAGAATTTTTCTAAACATGGTAACATGGACCGTAAAAGCCGGATCTTTGCTAAACAACACACTAGCATCCTAACTAGAGATTTATCTACTCGGTTAGGGGTTATATCTCAACTTGAACTCCTTCTCTTCTTGTTGTTCTTATCTTTGCTTGCTCCGAGGGTTGATCCGGACTTTGGTCACCTCCGCGGCCTCCTTGAGTCGAAGACGATCCACCCGAGAGATGTACACCGAGCTCCACCTCGAGCCGAGGTAACTAGGGCAAAGAGATTGCTAGTCTAGAAGCCCTAGGTTGTGTAGAAATGGTAGAGGGATGGTTTTGTCTTTGTGGGATCTTTATCTCTCAACACATGAGACCAAAAGATGAATCAAGAGGAGGAAGGAGGAGCTAGCAACCATGGTGCATTTCTTTTCTTCTCACTAGAAAAAGGCAAGAGAGAGAGTGAGAAAGAAATTGTGAGCTCAAGAAAATGAACCATGGTTCAATAATGCAAAAACATTATCATTACTAATCCCATCAAGATAAAGTTTGATGTCTACATTGAAATGGCCATTATCATAATCAAAATAGAAAAAGAAAAAGAAAAGAAGAGTGTAGATCTCTCTTGAAATTCAATGGTCAACATGGTCAACCGGTCAACAAAGTCAAGAGAGGTCATGGTGGTCAAATGGTCAATGCAATTAGCCATCATAAAATTATCACTAAAAGGATTAGTAAATGATGTCCGCGGCTCATAATGGTTTTGACCAAACAAACTGCCAAAACCCTAATGAGTCCGAATCAACTATCAAAACCCTAATGAGCCTGTCACATAACGGTTTTGGCCGAACCAACTGCCAAAACCCTAATGAGACACCTCCTCCTTCATCGCTCCGGAAAACTGTGCATACACACCTACATCCGCATTCCATAGAATGCGGATGCACAGAAGACAAAACAAATCCATCCGTGCAATACTAGGATCCGGCTTAAACCAAAGCCCACTAGTATTGCCTGCCCGAACACCACACGTACACTAGTGTACGTAAGTGATCGCAGCCCTGCCGTAAAACCATACGGCCTCTACATGTTTCGCTCAGTGCAGGGAAACTCTCTGTGTGGGACTCTAAAGACTCGACACTACGCTGGCAGTGGGTTTAACCACAGACCGCAAGCGGCACTAGCTGTATGTAACAGTCCCCAGGTAGATGTCGATAAGAAGGCCGATGAGGTAAACCCATCCGAACTCCTACTAAGCCTGTATGCGACAATCTCCGTACAGTCCGGTCTGTTCGTCTGATACATCGCATGGCGGGCCTAGGGGGGAGGTAAACGTCAGTCCCCTAATAGCGGTACAAGTCATGTCGGAGTGAAGCCCAGAACACCCTGAGATAACACTGGAAACCTACCAGTATATCTCGCTTGCCCTGGCCAGGGACTACTCGTATAATGGCTTTCCTAGACACAGCGCGATGTCAACCCCCAATACCGGGAGAGACGAATCCTGTCTAACCGTCACTGCCTCCAAGTGCTTCGGGACTGCACCCAACTGCTACCCGTTTGCATCACTCAGTAGAGCCGTGGTAGGGTAGTAATCAAAGAACAGTGGGAACACACTCGAGGCGAAGTGACAGTGTCAAGTCAGCGGACTAAGCTGTACTCATGTCACCTGGGAACTGATAACTGACGATAGGTATAATACCAACCATCAGTTCCCGACGAGTCCTGTCCAGTGTACTTATAACCTAACGAGCACCCGCATACTATCTTAAGTACGGCGTACTGACGGCTGTGGGACAGACCGTCTCCCGTGCTGGGATGAGAAGCGCATACGCTAGTCTACTCCGGAGTATCGATGCCCTATCTCGATAATCCCACGACTAGGGACGTGTATAAGGATGTGCTTGTGGATTACCCAGCCCCTACGAGTGTGATCACCATCACAACGCCGGTAATCAAGCAAAGATCCTAAGGGCTCTACTAATGCGTATAGGTGATATAATAAAGAAACACACATGTACACATTAAAGCAGAGACAAACCAAGTAGCATACTACTATATCGAGCAAGATTGTCTGTACAACTGTGAATATCCCAAGCTTCCATCAAGTAATATACATACTAGTATGATACAGTAATGGCCTCTAGGGCATATACACTAACAATCTCCCACTTGCACTAAGGCCATGTACTGGCGTATCGAAGACCTATCATCTCGATCAGCCGCTCGAACTGAGTCTGGGGCAATGCCTTCGTGAATGGGTCCGCTGTGTTGTCCTTTGTGTCCACTCTCCGCACCTCGATCTCCTGGCGATCAATGATCTCCCTGATCAGGTGATACCGCCTTAAGATGTGCCTGGATTTCTGATGGGACCTTGGTTCCTTCGCTAAAGCTATAGCCCCATTGTTATCGCAATACAAAGGTATTGGGTCAACAATGGACGGAACCACCTGAAGTTCACTAATGAATTTCTTCATCCAGACCGCCTCTTTTGCAGCATCGCTTGCAGCAATGTATTCAGCCTCCATCGTCGAGTCTGCGACGGTATCCTGTTTGGAACTCCTCCAACATACCGCCCCTCCATTGAGGGTAAACACAAAACCCGAGACAGACTTGCTGTCATCTTTGTCACTCTGGAAGCTTGAATTGGTAAAGGACTCGACCCTGAGGTCTCCATTACCGTAAACCAGGAACATCTCCTTAATCCTTCTCAGGTACTTGAGAATGTTCTTCACTGCTGTCCAGTGGTCCTCACCTGGGTCTGACTGATACCGGCTTACCGCGCTCAGCGCGTAAGCTACATCTGGTCTTGTACATAGCATCACATACATTATAGATCCTACCGCCGAAGCGTAGGGTATAGTGCTCATGCGAACCCTCTCCTCGTCAGTCTTAGGAGACATCTTCTTGGAGAGGGTAATTCCGTGCAATGCGGGTATTTTACCGCGCTTAGAATCCTCCATACTAAATCTCTTTAGTATGGTCTCTATGTACCTCGACTGCGAAAGTCCCAGTAGTCTCTTGGATCTATCTCTATAGATCTTGATCCCCAGAATGTACGAGGCATCACCCAGGTCCTTCATGGAGAACCGTTGTGACAAAAATAGCTTGACCGATTGTAGCATAGGAATGTCATTTCCTATCAAAAGAATGTCGTCCACGTATAAGACTAGGAATACGACAGTTCGTCCTACAATCTTCTTATAGACACAAGGTTCATCTTTGTTTTTGATGAAATCAAATTCCTTGATTGCCTCATCAAAACAGATGTTCCAGCTCCGCGATGCCTGCTTTAATCCATAAATGGATTTAAGCAACTTGCACACCTTCCCGCTGCTCCCACTGTCTACGAAAGCTTCTGGCTGATCCATGTAAACGCACTCTTCCAAACAACCGTTTTGGAAAGCCGTTTTAACATCCATCTGCCAGATTTCATAGTCATGGAAGGCAGTAATGGCAAGTAGGATCCGAATGGATTTGAGTATAGCCACCGGAGAAAAAGTTTCGTCATAGTCCAAACCAGGTCTTTGACGAAAACCTTTTGCAACGAGTCTAGCCTTATAGGTTTCCACCTGCCCATCTACACCAAGTTTCCTTTTGTAGATCCATTTGCATCCAATGGGTTTTACCCCAGGTGGAGCAATATCCAAGGTCCACACTTTATTGGCATACATGGACTCCATTTCGGATTGCATTGCTTCCTGCCACTTATCAGAGTCCCTACTGATAATGGCCTGCCTGAAACTGGTAGGGTCATCTTCTTCCAAGATGCAATCTTCTCGATCCCCGTCAATGAGAAAACCGTAGTATCTCTCGGGCGGATGAGAAATCCTACCAGATCTGCGGAGTGGCTGAAGTTCGTTGGTTGTAACTGAATCTAGCGGTTCCACCAAATCTTTTGTTAAAGCTTATGTTTCTGGAATTTCATCCAGTTCTACCGTGCTGCCACTAATATTTTTAACAAGAAATTCTTTTTCTTAAAATGTGGCATTTCTTGAAACAATTATCTTCTGTTCCTCTGCATGGTAGAATAGATACCCACTTGAATCTTTTGGGTATCCCACAAACTTACACAAAACTGCCCGTAGCCTCAAGTTTGTCTGGGTTCTGCTTTTTGACATAAGCCGGGCAACCCCAAATCTTAATACGTTTAAGATATAAACTCTTACCACTCCATATTTCATACGGAGTCTTAGGCACGGATTTGGATGGAACTTGATTCAATAGATGCGCTGCTGTTTGAAGTGCATATCCCCAGAATGAAAGAGGCAACTCAGCACTACTCATCATGGAGCGAACCATATCCAACAGGGTACGATTCCTCCTCTCTGATACACCGTTGTGCTGTGGTGTATAAGGAGGAGTAAGCTGAGAGAGAATACCATTCACTTTTAAGTAATCTAGGAATTCCGTGCTTAAGTACTCCCCTCCCCTGTCAGACCGGAGGATCTTGATACTTTTGCCAGTCTGGTTCTCTACTTCGTTTTTAAATTCCTTGAATTTCTCAAAAGCTTCAGATTTGTGTTTCATCAGATACACATATCCGAACCTAGAGAGATCGTCAGTGAATGTGATAAAGTACGAGAACCCACCCCTTGCATGTATAGACATCGGACCACATACATCACTATGTACGAGTCCTAAGAGCTCGGTTGCTCTTTCTCCATGTCCGGTGAACGGAGATTTGGTCATCTTCCTTTTGAGACAAGACTGACAAGTTTCATAAGATGAAAACTCGAACGCATCTAAGAGTCCATCTTTATGCAACTTATTCAGTCTTTTCTCTCCGATATGACCAAGTCTACAATGCCACAAGTAGGATTCATTCGTATCTGAATTCTTCCTCTTGTATGTGTTTTGTATATTGAGAACTGTATTCTGATTTAGAACGTAGATACCATTACACAGTGTACCCTCTGCAACCAGTACCTTATGAAGGTAAATGTTCATGATATTTCTATCAAGAACAAAATTATATCCATCTTTATCGAGTAAAGAAACTGATATGATGTTGCAAACCATGGAGGGTACATAGTAGCAATCGTTCAAAATCATAGTCTTGCCATTTGGCAATACTAGGTGATATTCACCGACGGCTGCCGCATTAACTTATGCTCCGTTCACTACTCTGAGCGACATATCATCCGGTGCAACTTTCCTACTTTTTCTCAGTCCCTGCAATAAATTACAGATATGAGATCCTGATCCGGTATCAAGTACCCAGGAGGTAGGGCTGACCGTAAAACAGTTCTCAATTACAAGAACACCTGAAGTAGATGCAAAACCATGCTTCTTCTTCAACTGGGTATCCTGGGAATCCATACAATCCCCTTTCCCTTGCTCACACTTATGACTGTTGTCACAAGTTAGAGCTGAACCAACGTTCCCCAGCCCCGAATAAGAATTCGGATCGGTCAAGCGATACATTTTATTATCTTGATTAGGGCATGAAAAGGTTGCTACCTGGAGAGAGAGAAAAGAAACACTCAGCGTGCGCACTTGCATGATTAGATTGGTTTATTAGTTTATCTAACCAGGATGTCTCCCACTGTTTCCTCAAATTCTTCTTAAAACCTTTTTAAAAGAAGAACTAGTCAGGATTTAATTCACGTCACAATACTTGCTTAACCTTTCAGCCAGGCTAGTGTCGGTACTTCGAGGGAGGTTTTCCAACGCCTTCGCGAAGTTCCTTAATTTAAGAACCTCTTTTCCCTGGAGGCGTAGCCCCACTAACACCTTTCTAGACACCTACTAGGTTTATAGCATTGATCGTTAAGTGAAAATAATCTCCCAAGAGTAATCCAACTCATCAGTGGGATCGGGATCCAACTATCATTGTGTGATGACCTAGATGGAATCCACTCTAGTCACCATACTCCAGAAGGTATGCTAAATCTGCAAGTTTCAGTTTCTTTAGAAACTCCCGATGTGGTTTTTGCACCTAGGACCCAAGTGACCTTGACACAGTCAACAAATCAAAGAGTCCTAGTCAAGTTCAGCCCGTCATTATCTTGATTGCATTAAACCCACCAGCATAACCCTTGATACAGTCAACAAGGTTACACAAATGTCCTAACCAATCACTTTGTATCCAGCAAATAAGCAACACTTAGCTACCGTTCACTGCGCCTTGACACAGTCAACATGTAAGTGCACGGCGGCGCCCCGGCCGTCAATCCGACGCCGGAGAGCGGAAGCGGTGAAAAACTTTAATTTTTGCGGACTTAGCAAACCGGCACCACCGCGCACTAAACACCCGGATCGTAACCATTAACAAGTCTAAGCTAACTAGAAGATGGGTTAGAGATATACCGACGATCCAAGTCCTCCGGTCTTCTCGTCATGGTCCCGATCTCCTGCGGAATGTCCCGTCTCCTCCTCGTCGCCGGAAGTGCACCACATCGCCTACTTCTTTTACGGGCTCCCACCTCAATGCCGAGGCAACTCGGGCACGAAGCCGGCTACTCGACGTGCCCAAGATTTGCTGTAGAATGTGTAGTGAGCTATTGTCTCTATTGGGGTTGGAGGAGTTGCCATATGGTGGAGGAAAAGATACAAGAACTATGTGGAGGGACTTTGGGGATTTTGGAACATCAAATGAGCAAAAACCCCACTCCACAAAATTTGGACAGCCCCACTCAAGCTTTGGGCCGGCCACTACAATGAGGGTGAGTGAGAATGAGGGAGAGTATGATAGAAAAGGAGAGAGCCATCCCATAATGCAATGGATAGAGAGAAGGCTATCATGCCAAAAAGGAAATGATCACAACAATAAACCCACACTCAACCAACCTCACCCCTCATCATCATCAACCATCATGTCCCTCCATCATCATACATAAGTCAAGCCATGATGAGGTTATGAAGTCAAGCCATCATGAAGAAATCAAGTCAAAGGATGGTGCTATCATGATACAACAAAAAAGCAGATAACCCCCTCGACAAATGCCTATTTGCAACAATGCAAATAAACCCTCCTCCACCAATCTTCGGCCAATAAACGGAACAATAGAAATTGGCCGAAACGGAAAGCAAACTGGCAACTCCAGAAAACGGGTCCCGTAATAAATCACAGGAAAACCCCGATACTGTGCATACACACCCGCATCTGTATTTCGACCGAAATACAAATGCAATGAGACAAAGTCTACACTGTACTATACTAGGATCCGGCTTATACCAAAACCGGCTAGTAATATCTGTTCGATCCTGATCCGTGCAATACCGCACGTATCTGATCGAACCCTGCCATATAACCATACGGCCTATAGTACAAACTGTCCGATCCTGATCCGTGCAATACCGCACGTATCTGATCGGACCTTGCCATATCTCCATACGGCCTCTACAACCTTTCGCCCGAAAGCTGAGTAACTGAATGTGGGGGACTCTAAAGACTCGTCAACACCTCGGTTGTGGATTTAACCACTAGCACGTCAGAGGTATAAGCCAATACGTAACGGGCTACCAGGTATTGACTAAAAAGGACGTCGATGAGCGAACTCATCCTGACACCCTACTGAGCCTGTCAGTGACAATATCCGTGCAGTCCGGTCCGTTCGTCTATGAGTATCGCATGGCGGGCCTAGGGGGTTGGTAAAAGTCAGACCCCCAAAAGCGGTACAAGTCGTGTCGGAGTGTAGCCCAGAACACCCTGAGATACTACTGGAATACCTACCAGTAAATCTCCTTGCCTTGGCCAAGGACTTTGTGTAATGGCTCTCCTAGACACAGCACGACCTCACCCCCAATACCGGGAGAGACGAACCCCTGAAGATACGCTCACTGCCTCCATGTGGCTCGGGACTGTACCCAACTAAAACCTGTTTGCACGACTCCTTTGAGCCGTGGTAGGGTAGTAATCAAAGTACAGTGGGAACTCACACGAGACAAATGACGATCCCCAGGTCGATGAACTAACCTGCACACATGTCACCAGGGAACTGCCATCTGACGTCTGGTATATGACCAACTAGCATGTTCCCGGCGAGTCCTGTCCGGTGTACTCATAACCCAATGAGCACCTGTATACATCTTAGGTGATCCAACTGACACCAGTGGCTTGTGAGACCGGCCACCGCCCCTCGTCGGGGTCTCGACTGTATACACTAGTCTACTAATGGAGTATCGATGCCCGGTCTCGAAACTCCCACGACTAGGGACCTTTTAAGGATATGCTTGTAGACCCTCAGCTCCCACTTATATGATCGCCCTCATACTGCTGGTGGTCAAGCAAGAATCCTAGGGGCTCTATCAATGTGTAATAGCGACGTGTCAGGTCACCTAAAACAGTACACGATGATAAAGGTAAACCAGATAGCATACTATCATCTCGAGTAAGACTGTCCTACCGGGATAGGTCCTCCCTCAATCATTACAATCACGTACCTGTGACCTAATAATTGACTCTGAGGGCACTATCTCCAACAATCTCCCACTTGCACTCAAGGCTAATTATTGCGATGTCGCATACTCACAGCCCGTGTGATACCGAACATCCAACTCCTCTACTAGTCAGTCTCACAAAGCTCGTTTGCGGAACTATTGCGTTCGAGGAATAGCCTCAGTGAGTGGATCCGCTTAGTTGTTTCTTTCCATGTCTCTCTATATCTCATGTTCGCGGAGAAACCCATCTCCCGAAATGAGCAATACCTGTCTTAGAATGTGTCTGGATGTCTGATGGGACATAGCTCATAAATGAACTCCAAAGCCAAACTTCTTAGACTGTATCGTCAACTGAACTTAATCAGTATCCTGCGCCATGCCTCCCTCAGTATTGCCTTGGATCACCTGTCCAAAATACTGCCCCTCGTCAGAGGGAAAATTATAACTCTGACAACCTCCTTGTCGTCCATGTCACCTTGGAAGCCTGGAATGATAACTGTCTCCTGAATGAGGCTGTCGTTATCATATGCCTAGAACATCCACTTATGTTCTAAAACTGCTTCCGACTGTTTCTCCAGGATTGGATTAATGTCAACTTATTGCATCTAGTGCAAGAACAACATCTGGTGTGGTACTTGACATCTCACGATTGACTCAATTGCCTGAGCAAGTGATCTGCCAATCATGCACGTCCCTCTCCCCTTTAGTCTGTAAGACACCTTTGGAGAGGGTGACTCCATTACCTGCAGGTACACTACCGTGCCAGGAGTCGTCCATCCCAAATACTCTTAGAATGCTGTCAAGTACCCTGATTGGGAAACCACCCAAATCTAGATCTAAAACCATAGATCTAGTAACCAGTATGTCTGATGTAAAATCCAAGTCCCATGTGGAGAAACCACTGTGTGGCGACCAAAGTATAACCGATTGTAGTATAGGAGTTTCTTTTCCTATTCTGTGTATGTCATCCAAATACCAGGATATCACACCCTACTACCTTCTCAACAGATCCATCCCCTAATCTGATGAAGTCAAACCCATGACTGTCACGTCAGAAACAGATGATCTATCTCCGCTACATCTGCTCTAGTCTATAAATAGACATAAGCAACCTGTCCACCAATGCTTCCGCTGCTCCCACTGACTACGACAACCCTCTGGCAGAGTCATATAGACGTACACTTCTAAAACTGGTTTAGAACGACGCTATACTCATCCTCCCGCCGGGTCTCGTAACCTGGAACAACAGCAATGGCAATTGTGGGTAAACAAGAACTTCCCTGTCACCGTCCTTGAGGCTACCGTAGTGCCTCTCGGGTGCCTGAAGTTACCCACCTTATCTGCGGAGTGGCCAATGGAATGTCAATCCAGATTGAATCTTTAGGTTCCTTATCAAATCTTCAGTAATCGTTTGTGGTTCTGGAATCACTTCTAGTTCTACCATACTCCCACTACTGTTTTCTGAAAAAAAAATCCATTTTTAATAAAACTGTGGCGAGTCGAGAACAATATCGCTATTGTTCATCCAGATGGTAGAAAGTCAACCCTCGTCATAGCCTGGGTCAACCCACAAACAGCCATTACAGAAACGTGCCTTGAGTTGTCCAGTGTCTGGTTTTAATCATAAACCGGACAACTCCCCGTACCTTAACATCGTTAAGATATGAACTGTTCTATATCCAATATAGAAACAGAGGCACTGATTTAATTGAACCAGATTCAAATCATGCAGCTGTCCCAGCGCATGTCAACTAAATGGAAGGAGGCCGATCAGCGTTACTCAACTTAGGAATACTTCCAATTATGAGTAACCTGAAAGAGAAGCAAGATCTCTTTATCATTACTATCAACTGAATACCGTACACAAGTATCTACATCTTCGATCTCTTTGAAGAATCCCGATACTTGCTATACCTGGTTCTCTACTCTATTCAAATACCTATAACTTCTCAAAATTTGGACCCTGTGTTTCCGCGAAACACCTGTCTAAAAACTAGAGAAGTCATAAGTAATCGAATATAGTATGAGGACCAACTCCTCTGTCCTGATGGACCCTGGACAACATTCAATACTCTGTATAAGTCCCTTGAGTTTGATAACTCATTCACTGTGTGTCGTAGGTTGAAAACTGTACTTATGGTTAAGAAGAATTACACCGCTGTTTAATGCTCCTTACCTAACCATCCACTGGTATAGGTAAATGTCATCGACATAATTTCAAAAAGTATATCTCACTCTATGAAAATAGACGTACAGATATATCGATTTGAAATTGGTGCATAACAGCGGATATTCAAAACCAAATATTTGCCGACCGGCAAACAACCCAGGTGATTTCCTCAAATATCACCGATTACAACGAATCCCGATATAATGAGGATGATCACCCAATTCCCAATAACCTACTCCCACTCATCATCTGTAAAACCATACAGATGTGAGAATCATACCTGGTAAATACATACCCTGGAGCAAGTGTCTAATCGGGAAATCAGTTTTCTTTTAACATTACACAGTGAGACTGAAACATTGAAATGTTTCGTAGGGGTATCCTGGTATTCCTAGTAATGCCTTTTCCATATTCACGACTGTAACCGTATAATTCTTTGCCACCTCTCCAAATCCCTTCATATGTCTTTAGTCTTTACCTTCTGCACACCCTTTTAGGCCAAATGGTTTTCTTCCTTCCCTACCGTTCGGCACCAGCCTATGGTTTGGAAGAAGACTATCCAATAAGCATAATGGGTGTACTGTCCCAATCCTAGGAACACTCGCAATGAGAGAGGGTGAAGATAAAAGACAACCGAATAAACCTTATTCCTATTTCTCCTGAACCAGAATCTATCCCCGAACTGGAACAAGTTCCATTCGAGTTCGTATATTACCATACGATGGAGTATCCAAATAAACTGTGGATCTTCGTAGTGATACGGAGTGTCCTGGAGAAATACAAAGGTGATGTGGGAGTGGTAACGAAATATTTGGTTTGGTCATGAATATCTGTTGCAATTTACTTTGCCCTCTTACTAATCCCTTGCTTTGTCTGAACTTAATACCTTCTGCACACCATCGTTATGCTAATTGGTTTTCTTCATTCCCTACCGGTCGGCACCAGCCTAAGGTTTGGAAGAAGACAATCCAATTTGCGTAATAGGTGTACTACCCCTAAAACAAGGAGTACTCATAACCTGAGAGAGGGTAAAAGGAAAAGACAACTGAATAATCCTATCCGTTTTCTCCAGAACCGGAAACCATCCTCGAATAAATTCCTTCGAGTTCGTATCTAACCATACGATGGTTTTGTCCAATGGAAGTGGACGTTCGTAGTAAAACGGAGTGTCCTGGAGAAAAGGGTAAAAGTAGGAGTGGCAATGAGGTTTGCAACTCTGACAATCCAAAAGCCGGTGTTTAAGAAGGTTCGGTCAACTTGGTCACTGAGTCAAAGTCTTAGGGTCGGGTCAATGGTCGCTGCCAAAGAGAGAGAGAAAAGAAACACTCAGCGTGCACTCTAACCTAGATCAGAATGGTCACCAATTTATCTAATCTGGAATCCTCCCACTGTATCTCAAATTCTCCTCCAAACCTAAAAGAAGAATCAGTCGGGAACACCCGAGGAGTAAACTAACTCATCAGTGGGAATCGGGATCCAACTCTCATCGCATGATAACGTGACGGAATCCGCTCACGTCATCTCACTCCAGAAAGTATGCGCATATCTGGCATGTTTCAGTTCTTTTGAAACTCCCGATGTGATTTCTGCCCCATGCTCTTATGACCTTGGCGTAAGGTCAAAATATCATAAGTCACATGTCAAGTTCTGCCCGTCATTATCCAGGTTAATCTGAACCCACCCGTACATACCCTTGACGTAGGCCAAAATAGTAGTACGACTGTCCCAAACCAACGCATCTATCTATGCAACAGATAAATACCCGGCAGCTACCAATCACTATGCCTTGGCGTGAGGTCAAAATACATAGCTTGAATACTACCGAATGTTTAACTGAAATGACGGAGGGCTACGAATGGTTTCTGGCGAAAACCTTTAACGTAATGAACTTGATATCGTTGAAGGAACGGATAGCTTTTAAAAATACAGTGACGAGAACCGTTGCTAAAGAGGTCACTCCCGGTGAAGGGATCTCGGCTCTTTCCCCGTAGAATGGGGTGCAGGATATTCTAAATGAATACCGCGATGCAAAGCAAAAGCAATCGGCTATAGTGAAGTTAATGCCCTGACGCAAACTTTTTGTCCAAAGGGTCACTCCCGGTGAAGGGATCTCGGCCCTTGCCTCGTCGACTGAGGAGCAGGATATTCCAACTGAATACCACGATGCAAAACAAAAGTAAACGTCCTTGCAATAACAGCTTTTTGAAAAGTGTTCCAACAACATCAGATTAGGTTTGTTTTAACTCGCATTGATCCGAATCAATGCAGTCCCATCAATTGATCACACCAAAAAGAACGAAAATATACTGATGTACGTATATGCCATCCGCATTCGCCACTGGGTCCCGTCATTACCCGTTAGGTTAGCTAACTAACGACAGAGCGGGGACTGGACTAGCGCGGATGCAAAACATATACAACATCTACTAATATATATACCAATATATTATATTCGCTCAAGGCGTGATAGAAATGCAACATCACAGAAAATGTACAGCATCACAGAAACAATACAGATATCTGGGATCCCCGGGTTTCACAGAGCCGCTGAAACCCGACGTTCCCCTGGTCGTGTGGATAGCCTGTGCAATGAAATCCTAGACCCCTACGGGCGCGGCAAGTTACCCGCCAAAACCTGAAGCGAGGCAGCCCCCTTCAGCAACGTGAATGGACCACCCAGCACTTCACGGAATCCGGTAACTTGGGCACCCCTCCTGGGTCAACCTGTACCCCCTACGAGTGCGGCGAATAGCCCGCCAATCCTAGAGTGAAGCCCCCTCCGTCTCAATGCCATGAGATGCGGGCTTGTTGCCCTCTAGAACCCGGCTATCCGTGCACCCCTCCGCGGGGCAATCCTAGTACAGAAAGTAAAATATACATACAACGGGTACAACGACCGCAACCAGGTCGTGCCCCAAAAGAATAATACAAACAGGCAGTGACGGCAGTCCACATGTCGGACGCTCGCCCCGCAATATCAAATGTACATAATACAGCCACAACAGTACTAGCATTGCATCCAGGCTATCCCCACGACTGATCCGCAACATCACAGCAAAAACAAAACACCAACGTGAAAGTCACGTTCGCAAATCCGTCTAACCGGGCTATAGCAGTTAGACCGGATTTACCGATCAAGTGACATTCACGGTCGCAGATATAATGTAAATACTGTGAAAAATGTGTTTAAAATATCCGACCGATCAAAAATTAACAAGTGGGCCCCCAATCAAAACTGTAGCACTCACAGAAATCCTGGGCCCAATTTTAATATTCCAAAACCCATATTTTAAGCCCAGAAGGCCTCTGTAAAAAATTGGTGAAGTGACCTCCACAGTGTGCGGCGGAAGGGCGGCGGGAAGGTGGTTTTCGCGGCGGTTCCGCGCTCCCACTGTGGAGTTACTTCGTCGAATTTTTACAGAGCTCTTAGATTTTCCAGTACATCAATATTTTACAACCTGAAAAATTTTTGGGGACCAAAAAGTTTCAACAGAAAACTGATGTGGGCAAATACGGGTTTTTGAACATTTCGATCGATCGGAACTGAAAAACACATTACACAAAGCTAGACTAAGTTAATGGGGAGTCTCTGATACCAGTGTAAGTGCACGGCGGCGCCCCGGCCGTCAATCCGACGCCGGAGAGCGGAAGCGGTGAAAAACTTTAATTTTTGCGGACTTAGCAAACCGGCACCACCGCGCACTAAACACCCGGATCGTAACCATTAACAAGTCTAAGCTAACTAGAAGATGGGTTAGAGATATACCGACGATCCAAGTCCTCCGGTCTTCTCGTCATGGTCCCGATCTCCTGCGGAATGTCCCGTCTCCTCCTCGTCGCCGGAAGTGCACCACATCGCCTACTTCTTTTACGGGCTCCCACCTCAATGCCGAGGCAACTCGGGCACGAAGCCGGCTACTCGACGTGCCCAAGATTTGCTGTAGAATGTGTAGTGAGCTATTGTCTCTATTGGGGTTGGAGGAGTTGCCATATGGTGGAGGAAAAGATACAAGAACTATGTGGAGGGACTTTGGGGATTTTGGAACATCAAATGAGCAAAAACCCCACTCCACAAAATTTGGACAGCCCCACTCAAGCTTTGGGCCGGCCACTACAATGAGGGTGAGTGAGAATGAGGGAGAGTATGATAGAAAAGGAGAGAGCCATCCCATAATGCAATGGAGAGAGAGAAGGCTATCATGCCAAAAAGGAAATGATCACAACAATAAACCCACACTCAACCAACCTCACCCCTCATCATCATCAACCATCATGTCCCTCCATCATCATACATAAGTCAAGCCATGATGAGGTTATGAAGTCAAGCCATCATGAAGAAATCAAGTCAAAGGATGGTGCTATCATGATACAACAAAAAAGCAGATAACCCCCTCGACAAATGCCTATTTGCAACAATGCAAATAAACCCTCCTCCACCAATCTTCGGCCAATAAACGGAACAATAGAAATTGGCCGAAACGGAAAGCAAACTGGCAACTCCAGAAAACGGGTCCCGTAATAAATCACAGGAAAACTCCGATACTGTGCATACACACCCGCATCTGTATTTCGACCGAAATACAAATGCAATGAGACAAAGTCTATACTGTACTATACTAGGATCCGGCTTATACCAAAACCGGCTAGTAATATCTGTTCGATCCTGATCCGTGCAATACCGCACGTATCTGATCGAACCCTGCCATATAACCATACGGCCTATAGTACAAACTGTCCGATCCTGATCCGTGCAATACCGCACGTATCTGATCGGACCTTGCCATATCTCCATACGGCCTCTACAACCTTTCGCCCGAAAGCTGAGTAACTGAATGTGGTGGACTCTAAAGACTCGTCAACACCTCGGTTGTGGATTTAACCACTAGCACGTCAGAGGTATAAGCCAATACGTAACGGGCTACCAGGTATTGACTAAAAAGGACGTCGATGAGCGAACTCATCCTGACACCCTACTGAGCCTGTCAGTGATAATATCCGTGCAGTCCGGTCCGTTCGTCTATGAGTATCGCATGGCGGGCCTAGGGGGTTGGTAAAAGTCAGACCCCCAAAAGCGGTACAAGTCGTGTCGGAGTGTAGCCCAGAACACCCTAAGATACTACTGGAATACCTACCAGTAAATCTCCTTGCCTTGGCCAACGACTTTGTGTAATGGCTCTCCTAGACACAGCACGACCTCACCCCCAATACCGGGAGAGACGAACCCCTGAAGATACGCTCACTGCCTCCATGTGGCTCGGGACTGTACCCAACTAAAACCTGTTTGCACGACTCCTTTGAGCCGTGGTAGGGTAGTAATCAAAGTACAGTGGGAACTCACACGAGACAAATGACGATCCCCAGGTCGATGAACTAACCTGCACACATGTCACCAGGGAACTGCCATCTGACGTCTGGTATATGACCAACTAGCATGTTCCCGGCGAGTCCTGTCCGGTGTACTCATAACCTAATGAGCACCTGTATACATCTTAGGTGATCCAACTGACACCAGTGGCTTGTGAGACCGGCCACCGCCCCTCGTCGGGGTCTCGACTGTATACACTAGTCTACTAATGGAGTATCGATGCCCGGTCTCGAAACTCCCACGACTAGGGACCTTTTAAGGATATGCTTGTAGACCCCCAGCTCCCACTTATATGATCGCCCTCATACTGCTGGTGGTCAAGCAAGAATCCTAGGGGCTCTATCAACGTGTAATAGCGACGTGTCAGGTCACCTAAAACAGTACACGATGATAAAGGTAAACCAGATAGCATACTATCATCTCGAGTAAGACTGTCCTACCGGGATAGGTCCTCCCTCAATCATTACAATCACGTACCTGTGACCTAATAATTGACTCTGAGGGCACTATCTCCAACACAACAAACGTAGCACGAATACTAAGTATAACTTATAAGAAACGACGGAGGGCTACGACTGGGTTTTTGGCGAAAAACCCGTTAACGTAATGAACTTGATATCGTTGAAGGAACGTGATACACCTTTTTGAAAAATATAGCGACGAAAACTTTTGCTAAAGAGGTCACTCCCTGTGAAGGGATCTCGGCTCTTTCCTCGTCGAGTGAGGTGCTGGGTATTCATAAGATGAATACCTCGATGCAAAGCAAGAATGATCGACTATAGTGAAGTTATCACCCTGACGCAAACTTTTGTCCAAGGGGTCACTCCCGATGAGGGGATCTCGGCCCTTGCCTCGTCGAATGAGGTGCTGGGCATTCATAACCGAATAGCTCGATGCAAAACAAAATTGAACGTCTTTGCAATAACAGCTTTTTTTTGAAAAATTGTTCCAACAACGTCTTTTAGGTTTATCATCTTGCATTAGTTCTTTTAATGCGTCCCATCATTTAAATCCTACTATTGCAGAAAACAACCAAAATATGACGTACGCTTATGCCATTCGCATTCGCCACGGGGCCCCGTCATCACCCGTTAGGTTACTTAACTAACGACAGAGCGGGGGCTGGGCTAGCGTGGCTGAAAAACATAAGCAACGCCTAAATAGTTATTATATATAGATATATAGCAATGATAGCCAATCCAGATCACAGATGAACACTTTGGATATACTAGGAACCCGCGATTCGTTCGAGCCTGCAACGAAAAGCGGATTACACGGTCGCGATGAATAGCAAATACCCCACCCAAGACCCCTACGGGTGCGGCAAACTACCCGTCAAGTACCCGAAGCGAAGCAACCTCCCTCAACACCGTGAGTAGGCCACTCGGCACTTCGAGATACCCGGTAGTTTGTGCACCCCCTTCATGGGTCTATCTTAGGAGTAAAAACAGTAAAAAGAATTATACAATGACGGCTACAACCCCGACCCGGTTGTGCAGTCATACAAATAATATTACATCAATTTACAAATTTATTACATGAATGAAAGAAAAAGAAACTCTCATCTCACATCCACCCCGGCTATTCATCCGCGATATTCTAACGAGTTCATATACACATACCATCAACAACACAGATCATAGATATGTATAACCCCCACTAATCGACGTATAGCGATTAGTAGACGTTCAATACACATATAACATTACAGATATAACCATTAGCCAAAGTCTACAGAACATCGACCAAAAAATACGGATTTTTGAGCCCCAAAAATAAATTTTGCTTTCTGGAAAATCTGGGCAGAAAAGTCATATACCAAAAATCACAAAATACCCAAATAAGAACACTGCAGCAAACAGGATCCCAAACCGAGTTAACTCGGCCGCGGTTCCGCGGCATAACCAAGCTTATGCCGCGGTTCCGCGGCGCTTTAACCGAGTTGGGGGATCATTTTTCTGCAGTGGTCTACAAAAAGCCTGAGCCGATTTTTAGTGTATGATTTATTAATTTTGGAACAGATCTAAAAATCGGCAGAAACTTGAAATTTCCGGGGTGTTTTGCGGTTTTTCGTCTGGTCGAAATTCTAAATACTTTGCTAACATGCTAGGGTGTCTTTAGTTAGGCTCTGATACCACTGTTAGGTCCACGTTACCTCTCCTGGTACTTTCGGGGTTGCGGAAACGGTAAAACAAGAATTTTTCTAAACATGGTAATATGGACCGTAAAAGCCGGATCTTTGCTAAACAACACACTAGCATCCTAACTAGAGATTTATCTACTCGGTTAGGGGTTATACCTCAACTTGAACTCCTTCTCTTCTTGTTGTTCTTCTCTTTGCTTGCTCCGAGGGTTGATCCGGACTTTGGTCACCTCCGCGGCCTCCTTGAGTCGAAGACGATCCACCCGAGAGATGTACACCTGTCACGACCCAAAATTGGCCCGTGACGGTCCTAATACTACGCAACGCCAAAAGACGTAACGCAATAAAAGAAAGCCAAAACCCAGAAATCTAAACCAAGAAAATACGGAAAAGATAATATAAGTTTTTTGAAACATTTGAAACCACAACCCAAATTCTTTAAAAAGTCCTACTTTCTTTCTTTAAAATTTTAAGAACACCCCCTTTTTTGTAAAAAGTGGCCCAAAGGCGGAAAACAATCTCATCACAAGTATACGACGCCGTAGCGAAGAAATAAGAGACAGTAGAAAGGAAACTGTACATAAAAGACATCAAATCCACAATAATACACAGTAACGTCCTCACCAAGTCTCTAAGTCAACAATACAATAGCAGATGGAGAGTACAAGATACAACGAATGTACAACACAAAACACAGATAACCACCAACCCACCTCAAGCAAAATAGTACTGTGAGCTGATGCGGTATCTGGAGCAAAAGATGATAGCTGAAAGCGGAATAGCTGAATAAAGAAAAAGCCTGCCTCGACTACTCCGGGGAACAACCTGAAACACCTGTGGCACAACGGGGGTGAGTTGCCAACTCGTGAATAGTAGATAACATATGCAGGTAATCGCAGGAATGTACGTACTGCATGAATCTAAGATATGCGATTACAGAATAACATGTCATGCAAATGCTAAATAAAGGGAAGTACACTAGCAGGTACAATCAATATGTGAAGCAATAGTAACCTGACAATAATATGCAATAACCATGCAATAGGGATATGAGAAAGTCGATATGCAACTATCATAAGGGTACACTAACAGGTACTACCAATATATGAATCTGTGCATAAAGTAGATAAGTGTGAGGTATAGGGTGGAGTATATCATTTCCATGGAAACCTGACATCATGGTAGGATCACAATCCATCAAGACACTCAAATCCCAAATCCTCAAATCAGCCCCCAACTGGGCTCTCACATCACATAGGTCTCACATCATCTCAATGTACGATATCGAGTAGCTCTCCTATATCTCGAATGTACAAATCCACAATCTCTTTCATATCCAATATCCAATCTCAATGAATCACCTATATCCCAAGTCGAATCTCAAGCAAGCTTCTAACATCCTAAATATATATATATACAGAAATAAATATGATGAGGGCAATACACATATATTAGCGTCCCACTCCACTAATATTGGTGTAAAGGTATATATAACAACGGCTAAATCCCCTGTTATATATACAAAAAGTGTTTAAGAGAAATATCATGAAAACAATGTGCCAAGCATCGACACAGAAATCCTGATAGGTACGTATCATACGCTGTCCTGAAAGCACGAGTGCCTAGCTCTGACCCTCGCCTTTCGACGTATGCATACGTGCATGACTCCCAACGGTGTCTCCATGACCCCCGCCGAGTCATCAGTACTGTCACCGGTAGGTACTAGCCCGCCTCCAGGCTCAATCGACAAAATTCATCGATCTTCTTGCCGAGGGGAACCATACCGGGCCCCACCATGTTCCCTCTACGGCCTCGACGCCTCCTCGTAGGGGTATATATAATCAGCACCGATAAAGCTCATGGTGGATGCGCAAATATCATATCAAGGAAACCGGCTTTTTCAATGTATGCATAATTTCATGAACTCCCGTGGTTCCCAAATCCAGAAAACATCATCTAAAATCCAAATAATAATGTGCAATCCAGGAATAAATATATGCGATATATCTGAAATGCGAGCATATAAATGAGAATATGTAGCTGAAACCAGATGTATGCAAAACCAATAAGGTACAGCTAAGTAATCATCAGTAAAGGTAAATATGTAACTGCAACTGAATATGTGTGTAACATACAGGTGTAGCAATGTAGGTATCTACCTATAAGAACCGATGTCGTATACCCCCCTGGGTATAAGAAAAATATGAGTAAGGTATACCTGTAGATGTATCGTAAAGGGTAAGTGTACCTATCACTAATGGTACGATACTCTATAGGTATATAGGTATGGTAATGTCATCTGTGATAAGCAATAGAATATATAAGGGGTTGTGTGTGACATGGCAATTATTGACGGTGTGAGTGTAGCATACAATCCGTGCTCGTGCAACATGTACCGTCAATAATGTGTGCAGTGCCCTACGGCTACTAGTCACAGTATAGCTATATCTTAGTAAACAGGTAAAGGCGCAATTCTAACAATGACGTAGAATGTGCGACAGGTATTTAAATCCTAGCCCAGACGCATAACGCCATGCGGGCGATTCCCCTGTAGATGTTAAATCTACTCACCTACGCTCCACGCTAGGTGAATCCTACCATCTGCTCCCCCTGTAGTAGTGTCCATAGTCCCTGCCTGCAAACCTGCAAATAAGACACAAAAATCATATATAAGCCAAATATTCCGCGAAACACGATATCAAAACAAAACGAGAAACTCGCGTCGCGAACTAAACGCGCGTGTGCACGATACGCTAAAACGTGTGTGTACGCGTCTAAAACCATCGTGACACGCCGCGATACGCTGGATCACAGAACCCACTCACGTATCGCGCGTATCGCGCAAACACAACGAACACCAAAAACGATATATGATCCCAGATTTTCCTACAGGTAAAATATTACAAAACTAGACATGCCAAGGACCTAGAAAACACATAAGAGAGCCCTACACAAAACCCCAACACCCCTGCCCCCTACTTGGCCGCAATTTGCGGCCAAACTGAATTAATTGGCGGCCACAGTTGAGAATGGGGGTCTCGTGTTCTGGTGGTGTTATCTATACCTAGTGTACATGCTCCAGTTTCCTCAATTTTGTTCTGTAGGGTCCGGGTCCAAAGCAGATTCCAGATGTCCAATATATCGTATAAAAACACCAATTTTCACTAAAAAGGAAACCCTATGGTATTTTAGTGAAGTCTGGGTCAATTCTCAGTTAAGGTGATCTTAACTAAACTAAAATAAGCTAGGTTAACCAACTCAAACTCATTCTAACCCAATTTCCACATAAATCACCATAACTAGCACAAAACTCACAATTTAACACAAACCGACGCTAATAAACACACAAGCTAAGCAACTAGGGAAAAGGGTTTAGAAATATACCCAAAAGGGTCTCAAGAAGCAGGAGAAGAAGTGAGAGGAGCTGCTGCAAGTGCTGGGGCTGCTGCTGCTACAGCTGCTGATGCTGTTGCTGAGGATGATGATGATGATGCTGATGGCTGCTGCTGCTGCTTCTGGTGTTGTTGCTGCTTCTCCTGGGGCTGCTGCAGCTGTTGCTCTGCTGTTGTATGTGTGTGTGTGTGTGTGAGTGAGAGATGAGTGATATGAGAGTGTGAAAATGAGAGTAAGGCTAGAACCCCTCCCTCTCTCCTTCTCTCTCATCATTAAATGAGGCATGGCTCATGCCATGATGCCCCATGCCCTCTCTCTCTCTCCTAAAGTCAACCATGAAGCCAATTTAAAAAGCCTATTTAAATTCATTTTCACTTTTAAAACAACCATCACTATTAAACCCAGAACACTTAATACAATAATTATTAACTTAAAGAAAATAGGTTAATCTATCATGCTTGCCAAACATGGTCTAACCCCATCTCTAAACCCTAGTTATCATACACAAGTGTGTGTGTGCCTAACAAAATTCTAATAAAATACTCATTAAATAGGATAAAATATTTAAAACTTAATTTGGTAAACTTTTTATTAAAAACTATATATTAAAATATAATTAGCTACAAAACACATTCTAAGGTGTTACAATCTCCCCCCTTAAAAGAAATTCGTCCCCGAATTTAAAAATATACTGTCACGCATACCTTCAAAGAGAAGATTAAAATCCTCAAATCTCGCTCACAGCCTCCCAAGTGACTATCTCACTATACGGCTACGTCCAAGAAAAACCCTTCACAGATAGCAAGACCCTTGACCGACGTTTCTCCACCTGCCGAGCCCTTAGCACAATTGGCTGCTGGCGAACGAAAGATCGCGTCAAGTTAAGTGGTCTGATGCAAGATCATGTGAGGAAGGTCATGAAGGAAATTGTAAAGTATCATCACAAGGAATACGGGGTGAAAATCTAATAATCTGGGCGGAAGTGCCAAATTAAAGGCAACAAAACTAACTCGCTTATAGGATCTCAGGAGGACCTAAATCCTGGGACAAGCTTCCCAAAAACCAACACGTCATTCATCGGAAAGTCCAAAGGAATACATGATCTGTCCCTGCGAACTCGAGTCTATGGCTAATACAGTAGGCATAAGACCTCAGTTTGCAATGGACAAATCCCATCCTGACTTAATACAACTGGACTATCTCCGAAGTCTCTAGACATAGCTGGGGTCCAAAGTCCTACTTACGCAGAGTCAGAAAGACAACAGACTGGTGATCGACATGACCTAACCCCTAAACCTAAAGGTGGCCAATTGGAGTGTCTCCTGATAACGGCTATCGAAGGAGAACCCCGGGCGATGGCGAGTGACGATCCCCAACTGCTGACAACAAACAAAACAAACACACAGTTTAACAAGAAACAACTGAGCAAACTGAGTATAACCGGACGACAAGAATTCGAATGGAGTCACACCCTGACTAAACTTGGGTAGAAACCATAAGGAAATTCGTGGAGATCTGCTCCCACTCCTACTTCGGAACGGTAAAAGATTGCGACTCTCCAGCCGGCCCCAGATGCTCGACCCAAGCACACAACAAGACAGACACCCTGAAACGAAACCTGAAACTTCTCTTTACATCCTGTCCACCCGTAACCATCTCACAAGTCACGTCACTGTTGGCGGAACTTGAATGAAAACAGAGAGTTGACTAATGTGCCTATTCTAGGATCATACGTCTTTACCCGATGAAACCAGGTACACAACGCGTCCCTAACTTAGCACATCATTGTCACAAATCAAGGTCTCTGAATCATTACCCAGCCGAGTATGCTCAAGTATCACTGACGTACGAGTATCGGCGGGCAGTGTCTCGCGAAAACGATTTAAGGAAAGGTGGTCGGGCGCGGACATGAGCAAGCTGTCCCCTCTGTAGAGACGAACTTAAACTGTACTCAACGATCACACAAGAACTGTAAATCTGCAGAAGACTATCACAACAATCAAAATCCGCTGCAGGAAGATATACATTAAGCTCTAGTGGTCCGTGGAAGAATCTGACACGACTCTCAAACAAGTAGTGTCTCCAAATCTCCAATGCAAAACCACCGCGGCCATCTCCAGATCATGAGTGGAATATCCTTCTCGTACTTCCTCCAAATGTAGGAAAGCAAAAGCGATAACTCTATAGTGTCACCTCAGTACACACTCGAGCCCACTCAAGAAACATTACAGTTAAAACAACAAGGTCGCCCGAACCAAAGGCAAAGAAAGAACTGCTACAGTTGTTAACCGAATCTCCAACTGCCGAAAACTCCGTACACATGCCTCAGTCCACAGAACAGAAACCTCCATCTCGGTCAATTCAGTCGACGGTGCAGCACTACTCTCGTAATCCTGCACGAAACGGCGGTAAAAACCTGCTAAGCCCAACAATCTGCGGATCTCCGTCCTGCACACAAGTCTGGGCCTAAGCTGTACGGTCACGATCTCCCTCGGGACCATACGAAACCGTCTCCCGTGACTACAAGACCTAGGAGTCAACACCAAACAAGCCTGAAGAAACACTCCGAGAATTTAGCAAACTGCTGGTGCATTCCCAATATCTGCATAACAAATTCCCAAGTGTTACTCCTGTTCCTCAAGACACATTACATAGACCGGAATGTCGTAAATAACACAACAGAACCTGGTCGAGGAACGGCCTGAAGAAATCTGGTTCATCACATCTACGAATGCTGCCAGGGCATCAGTGAATCCAATGACTCACAAAAACACACAAAGCCCGTAGCACGCATAAGGCAGTTTTCGGAATGCCACCACCCCGAATCCGCAATAATGATGACCTGATCCCGAACAAACTTAGAAAATGTCTCGCACTCTGGAGCTGATCGAAGAAATCGTCACGGCGAGGTGAAGGATACCTATCCGCACCGTAAGCCGGTTCAATTAACGATCCGTCGATACACAACCTCAAGCTGCCGTCTTCCTCCTTGACGAACAGAAATCGGAGCTTCCAAAAGCGAAACACTCAGACACACAAAACTCCCCAAACCACAACTCTGCAGCTGATCCTTAAGCTCCAAGCTTCGCCGGCTCATCCGGAACAACGTCGGAAAAACTTTCGCACGAAAGGACCCGGTCCAACAATCCTAACAGTGGCTCCGGTATCACGAATGAACGCCAAGAATCCACGACATCTCCTCAGTAGCCGACTAGCGAAAAAGGCTGAATTCAGGCTGTGAGAGGCGGCACAATTATCCACCTGCACAACAAGAACTGACCTGCCGGGAAAAACAAACTTGACTGTTTTCCTCACGGTAGTCCACAGACGTCTAGCACGTAGTTAACCAGTCCGTGCCCAGGAGAACGTCAAATCCAACTTCTCTAGAAGGATTAAAACGACGGACGAATCTCTATCTCCTATCCGATTGGCACACAACTGAAATACGTGTCGCGCAACAAAAGAATCGCTGACAGAAGTTAACACCACTCCGACTAATCTACCCAACCACGGTACAAGCAAGAAAACAAACGAATACGTCAAAAGAACATATAAATCAAGGGTACCTGAAAACTCCACATTGGACGTTTGCGCGTCCCGATGAGTAGAAGCAAACTCCTGTGTCTGCCCTCTACTCGCAGCTGGATGAACTCCTCTGGTAGACTGAGCTCTCTGAGCGAATCTTCCACGTCCACGGCCTCTCTGAATACGACTCTGACGAGGTGCTAAGGAACAATCCCTGACGAAGTGCTGAAGGCTTCCGCATCGAAAACATCCACGCGCTGGCTGCTGACCATCCTGGGGATGAGAGCTGAACGACTGTCCTCGTCCTAAGCCTCTGCTACTCCCGCGGCGGCCACGAAATCTGTCTCGACGACCAAACCTCTGCCTCTGGGCTGGTATGCTGGTACGAGTCCACCACTGTCCTGGAACTCTCTGAGCCTCTGGATTATGTGCCTCGTCAACTGGAGCTGCAACCACTGGTGCTATGTAGGTGACGGACTGCTGCATGCTGATCGTAAGGGACAGCTGAGTAACAGGGGTGACAACCTCCTGTCGTAGCTCCCGAACGACATCAACCAAAGAACTCATAGTCTGGCGGAAGTCCTGCATCTCTGCCAAAAGTCTATCCATAGTATAGATCAAAGGCTGATCCGTCTGCACCTGTGCAACTAGAGTGCCATCCTGGTCAGTACTCGTCTCACCCGAGCCAACTCTGACCTCGGCCCTCGCTGCATCACTCTGAGTCCCCATAGTCATCGGCGGCAAGGCTATAAATAGATATAAGATAAGATTCGATAAGAATAAGGAAATCGAATCTTAAGGGTAGGAATCATCAAGGAAGGAATTTCAAGCAAATTGTACTTAGGTCACTTAATGCGAAGTACCGCATCGTGGGTATGCTGCAGACATACACACACTACGTTACTCTGCTTAAGCTACCTACTCCATCATACTAAGGTCATCCTACACTCCGAAAGGAAAAACCTATTGCTTTGATACCAACTTTGTCACGACCCAAAATTGGCCCGTGACGGCCCTAATACTACGCAACGCCAAAAGACGTAACGCAATAAAAGAAAGCCAAAACCCAGAAATCTAAACCAAGAAAATACGGAAAAGATAATATAAGTTTTTTGAAACATTTGAAACCACAACCCAAATTCTTTAAAAAGTCCTACTTTCTTTCTTTAAAATTTTAAGAACACCCCCTTTTTTGTAAAAAGTGGCCCAAAGGCGGAAAACAATCTCATCACAAGTATACGACGCCATAGCGAAGAAATAAGAGACAGTAGAAAGGAAACAGTATATAAAAGACATCAAATCCACAATAATACACAGTAACGTCCTCACCAAGTCTCTAAGTCAACAATACAATAGCAGATGGAGAGTACAAGATACAACGAATGTACAACACAAAACACAGATAACCACCAACCCACCTCAAGCAAAATAGTACTGTGAGCTGATGCGGTATCTGGAGCAAAAGATGATAGCTGAAAGCGGAATAGATGAATAGAGAAATAGCCTGCCTCGACTACTCCGGGGAACAACCTGAAACACCTGTGGCACAACGGGGGTGAGTTGCCAACTCGTGAATAGTAGATAACATATGCAGGTAATCACAGGAATGTACGTACTGCATGAATCTAAGATATGCGATTACAGAATAACATGTCATGCAAATGCTAAATAAAGGGAAGTACACTAGCAGGTACAATCAATATGTGAAGCAATAGTAACCTGACAATAATATGCAATAACCATGCAATAGGGATATGAGAAAGTCGATATGCAATTATCATAAGGGTACACTAACAGGTACTACCAATATATGAATCGGTGCATAAAGTAGATAAGTGTGAGGTATAGGGTGGAGTATATCATTTCCACGGAAACCTGACATCATGGTAGGATCACAATCCATCAAGAAACTCAAATCCTAAATCCTCAAATCAGCCCCCAACTGGGCTCTCACATCACATAGGTCTCACATCATCTCAATGTACGATATCGAGTAGCTCTCCTATATCTCGAATGTACAAATCCACAATCTCTTTCATATCCAATATCCAATCTCAATGAATCACCTATATCCCAAGTCGAATCTCAAGCAAGCTTCTAACATCCTAAAGATATATATATACAGAAATAAATATGATGAGGGCAATACACATATATTAGCGTCCCACTCCACTAATATTGGTGTAAAGGTATATATAACAACGGCTAAATCCCCTGTTATATATACAAAAAGTGTTTAAGAGAAATATCATGAAAACAATGTGCCAAGCATCGACACAGAAATCCTGATAGGTACGTATCATACGCTGTCCTGAAAGCACGAGTGCCTAGCTCTGACCCTCGCCTTTCGACGTATGCATACGTGCATGACTCCCAACGGTGTCTCCATGACCCCCGCCGAGTCATCAGTACTGTCACCAGTAGGTACTAGCCCGCCTCCAGGCTCAATCGACAAAATTCATCGATCTTCTTGCCGAGGGGAACCATACCGGGCCCCACCATGTTCCCTCTACGGCCTCGACGCCTCCTCGTAGGGGTATATATAATCAGCACCGATAAAGCTCATGGTGGATGCGCAAATATCATATCAAGGAAACCGGCTTTTTCAATGTATGCATAATTTCATGAACTCCCGTGGTTCCCAAATCCAGAAAACATCATCTAAAATCCAAATAATAATGTGCAATCCAGGAATAAACATATGCGATATATCTGAAATGCGAGCATATAAATGAGAATATGTAGCTGAAACCAGATGTATGCAAAACCAATAAGGTACAGCTAAGTAATCATCAGTAAAAGTAAATATGTAGCTGCAACTGAATATGTGTGTAACATACAGGTGCAGCAATGTAGGTATCTACCTATAAGAACTGATGTCGTATACCCCCCTGGGTATAAGAAAAATATGAGTAAGGTATACCTGTAGATGTATCGTAAAGGGTAAGTGTACCTATCACTAATGGTACGATACTCTATAGGTATATAGGTATGGTAATGTCATCTGTGATAAGCAATAGAATATATAAGGGGTTGTGTGTGACATGGCAATTATTAACGGTGTGAGTGTAGCATACAATCCGTGCTCGTGCAACATGAACCGTCAATAATGGGTGCAGTGCCCTACAGCTACTAGTCACAGTATAGCTATATCTTAGTAAACAGGTAAAAGCGCAATTCTAACAATGACGTAGAATGTGCGACAGGTATTTGAATCCTAGCCCAGACGCATAACGCCATGCGGGCGATTCCCCTGTAGATGTTAAATCTACTCACCTACGCTCCACGCTAGGTGAATCCTACCATCTGCTCCCCCTGTAGTAGTGTCCGTAGTCCCTGCCTGCAAACCTGCAAATAAGACACAAAAATCATATATAAGCCAAATATTCCGCGAAACGCGATATCGAACCAAAACGAGAAACTCGCGTCGCGAACTAAACGCGCGTGTGCACGATACGCTAAAACGTGTGTGTACGCGTCTAAAACCATCGCGACACGCCGCGATACGCTGGATCACAGAACCCACTCACGTATCGCGCGTATCGCGCAAACACAACGAACACCAAAAACGATATATGATCCCAGATTTTCCTACAGGTAAAATATTACAAAACTAGACATGCCAAGGACCTAGAAAACACATAAGAGAGCCCTACACAAAACCCCAACACCCCTGCCCCTTACTTGGCCGCAATTTGCGGCCAAACTGAATTAATTGGCGGCCACAATTGAGAATGGGGGTCTCGTGTTCTGGTGGTGTTATCTATACCTAGTGTACATGCTCCAGTTTCCTCAATTTTGTTCTGTAGGGTCCGGGTCCAAAGCAGATTCCAGATGTCCAATATATCGTATAAAAACACCAATTTTCACTAAAAAGGAAACCCTATGGTATTTTAGTGAAGTCTGGGTCAATTCTCAGTTAAGGTGACCTTAACTAAACTAAAATAAGCTAGGTTAACCAACTCAAACTCATTCTAACCCAATTTCCACATAAATCACCATAACTAGCACTAAACTCACAATTTAACACAAACCGACGCTAATAAACACACAAGCTAAGCAACTAGGGAAAAGGGTTTAGAAATATACCCAAAAGGGTCTCAAGAAGCAGGAGAAGAAGTGAGAGGAGTTGCTGCAAGTGCTGGGGCTGCTGCTGCTACAGCTGCTGATGCTGTTGCTGAGGATGATGATGATGATGCTGATGGCTGCTGCTGCTGCTTCTGGTGTTGCTGCTGCTTCTCCTGGGGCTGCTGCAGCTGCTGCTCTGCTGTTGTGTGTGTGTGTGTGTGTGAGTGAGAGATGAGTGATATGAGAGTGAGAAAATGAGAGTAAGGCTAGAACCCCTCCCTCTCTCCTTCTCTCTCATCATTAAATGAGGCATGGCTCATGCCATGATGCCCCATGCCCTCTCTCTCTCTCTCCTAAAGTCAACCATGAAGCCAATTTAAAAAGCCTATTTAAATTCATTTTCACTTTTAAAACAACCATCACTATTAAACCCAAAACACTTAATACAATAATTATTAACTTAAAGAAAATGGGTTAATCTATCATGCTTGCCAAACATGGTCTAACCCCATCTCTAAACCCTAGTTATCATGCACAAGTGTGTGTGTGCCTAACAAAATTCTAATAAAATACTCATTAAATAGGATAAAATATTTAAAACTTAATTTGGTAAACTTTTTATTAAAAACTATATATTAAAATATAATTAGCTACAAAACACATTCTAAGGTGTTACAACACCGAGCTCCACCTCGAGCCGAGGTAACTAGGGCAAAGAGATTGCTAGTCTAGAAGCCCTAGGTTGTGTAGAAATGGTAGAGGGATGGTTTTGTCTTTGTGGGATCTTTATCTCTCGACACATGAGATCAAAAGATGAATCAAGAGGATGAAGAAGGAGGAGCTAGCAACCATGGTGCATTTCTTTTCTTCTCACTAGAAAAAGGCAAGAGAGAGAGTGAGAAAGAAATTGTGAGCTCAAGAAAATGAACCATGGTTCAATAATGCAAAAACATTATCATTACTAATCCCATCAAGATAAAGTTTGATGGCTACATTGAAATGACCATTATCATAATCAAAATAGAAAAAGAAAAAGAAAAGAAGAGTGTAGATCTCTCTTGAAAGTCAATGGTCAACACGGTCAACCGGTCAACAAAGTCAAGAGAGGTCATGGTGGTCAAATGGTCAATGCAATTAGCCATCATAAAATTATCACTAAAAGGATTAGTAAATGATGTCCGCGGCTCATAATGGTTTTGACCAAACGAACTGCCAAAACCCTAATGAGTCCGAATCAACTGTCAAAACCCTAATGAGCCTGCCACATAATGGTTTTGGCCGAACCAACTGCCAAAACCCTAATGAGGCTCCTCCTCCTTCATCGCTCCGGAAAACTGTGCATACACACCTTCATCCGCATTCCGTAGAATGCGGATGCACAGAAGACAAAACAAATCCATCCGTGCAATACTAGGATCCGGCTTAAACCAAAGCCCACTAGTATTGCCTGCCCGAACACCACACGCACATTAGTGTACGTAAGTGATCGTAGCCCTGCCGTAAAACCATACGGCCTCTACATGTTTCGCTCAGTGCAGGGAAACTCTCTGTGTGGGACTCTAAAGACTCGACACTACGCTGGCAGTGGGTTTAACCACAGACCGCAAGCGGCACTAGCTGTATGTAACAGTCCCCAGGTAGATGTCGATAAGAAGGCCGATGAGGTAAACCCATCCGAAGTCCTACTGAGCCTGTATGTGACAATCTCCGTACAGTCCGGTCTGTTCGTCTGATACATCGCATGGCGGGCCTAGAGGGGTGGTGAACATCAGTCCCCTAATAGCGGTACAAGTCGTGTCGGAGTGTAGCCCAGAATACCCTGAGATAACACTGGAAACCTACTAGTATATCTTGCTTGCCCTGGCCAGGGACTACTCGTGTAATGGCTCTCCTAGACACAGCGCGATGTCAACCCCCAATACCGGGAGAGACGAATCCTATCTAACTGTCACTACCTCTAAGTGCTTCGGGACTGCACCCAACTACTACCTGTTTGCACGACTCCTTTGAGCCGTGGTAGGGTAGGAATCTAAGTACAGTGGGAACACACTCGAGGCGAAGTGACAGTGTCAAGTCAGCGGACTAAGCTGTACTCATGTCACCTGGGAACTGATAACCGACGATAGGTATAATACTAACCATCAGTTCCCGACGAGTCCTGTCCAGTGTACTCGTAACCTAACGATCACCCACATACTATCTCCAATACGACGTACTGATGGCTGTGGGACAGACCATCTCCCCTGCTGGGATGAGAAGCGTATACGCTAGTCTACTCCGGAGTATCGATGCCCTGTCTCGATAGTCCTACGACTAGGGACCTGTATAAGGATGTGCTTATAGATTACCCAGCCCCCACGAGTGTGATCGCCATCACAACGCCGGTAATCAAGCAAAGATCCTAAGGGCTCTACTAATGCGTATAGGTGATATAATAAAGAAACACACATGTACACATTAAAGCAGAGACAAACCAAGTAGCATACTACTATATCGAGCAAGATTGTCTGTACAACTGTGAATATCCTAAGCTTCCATCAAGTAATATACATACTAGTATGATACAGTAATGGCCTCTAGGGCATATACACTAACATCCTTATCGAATAAGGTGTAGGATGTTCTACAAGGAACACCGCGATGCAAAGAAAAAACTGTAGCTACCTGTTTTTGAAAATTCGATTCCACAACATCTTAGGTTTCTTTTATTTCATTAATCTCATTAATGAAGTCCCATCATTTAAGCACCTAAACATCACAGATAAATACGACGTACACTTATGCCATCCGCATTCGCCTCGATGTCCCCTCGTGCACCGTTAGGTTAGGTAACTAACGACAGAGCGGGGCAGGGCTAGCGCGGGTGTAAAACATAAGTAACATCTATATAATATATCATATATACTATATACAGTATCCATCATAGAATATCAAATGATCACATCACAGATATCGCAGCAGAAGAATCATATGAAACATTGGATATATTAGGACGTCCGTGTTTTTGATACGAGCCAGTATAAAACACGGATTCCACGGTCGCGATGAATAGCCAAACCCACACCCCTAGACCCCTACGAGAGCGGCAAGTAATCCTACCAATTCTAGAGTTAGGAGACCCGGACTCGACTCCTCGAGTTGGTCTCCCACTGGACTCCAGAACCCGGTTACTTGTGCCCTCCTCCTTGGGTCTATCCTAGTGCGGAAAAGTAAATAATATACATCAATGGTGACATATTCCGCAACCTGGAAGTGCCCCAATAAAAGAATATTACATACAAGTTTTTACATGAATGAAAATGAAAAACACTCATCTCACATAAAACCCCCCGGCTATTCAAACACGACGATCCAATATAACATATCCAGCAACACATAACATCACATGTCATCAATGTAAGTAAACATGCGTATCCCAATTGTCGTTGACATATAGCAACGAAACCGGCGATATCACATATTACACTTACGGTCGCAGAAAAGAAAGTGTAAAACTACAACAGTTGGAATCCGCAACCTACTTAGACATCGTATGCCTAACCATCTGAATTTCTTAGACATCACATGCCTAACAATTATAAACCCCGCATTTTAGTCTCATTATCGAAAACACTTTTCAATATCAAGTCGGGCAATTCAATAAGATTCTCGACATCCTGATCGAATGCTCGTCGCAAACTTTAGTAGACAGCCGAGCCCCCGAGGCCGTCGACGAAGTGCACCAAGGCGGAACACCGCTGCCGCGAGCACCCGAACGGATGCTTTCGGCGATGGGGTTCTCCTTCAGTCACTTGGTCGGGGCTATGGGGTGTAGCTGTCTATTAAGTTTACCGGCGAGTATCCGCGTACGCTACGTGATTGCGGCGGACTTTTGATCGCATCAAAATTCCGTGGCAACCGATCAAGTGAGACTAAAGTGCTAGATTTATAACATCCAAATCAGTTATCTCATAAGTACTTGTGGATTCCAAATATTGTATCACATTCCAGATAAATAGAAAATGTTAAACTTTCCGATCGAACAATCAAACACCCAAGTTTTCCCGAAACAGCTCAACACATGAAATAAGTTTAAAAACATTCACTTCATGCCACAGTACCAACGGTCCAGCCGTAGAAGGGTCAAGCCAACGCCTCATATGTGGCACGCCGTACTGCCCCAAAGCCTAAGGTTCAAAGGGCAGTTCAAGACGGTAACATAATCGAATTAAGGTTTGTTGTCTTTTAGAGGGACCATCGTGTTACTTGCACTACTTAGAACGTTCTTAAACCACGGAAAAATCCAACACTTGGAAATTTTCCTGCAGGGGAAAAATCGGGTATTTATATCCGGTCGAACTTTTTAACATATTCAAAATTATCCGGAAAAACACATAGACAAAATTAGACAATCCGATCGAATCATAGAGTCCCCAAAACAACCCAGAAAACTCAACTCTTGAGTATAAATTAAAATTATCCAGAAGACACAAGAAACACCTACAGAGATAACTGCAGGAAATGCACAGCCTAATCATCACAGACGGCCGCGGAATCGCCGCACAAAGTGGGTCATGGCCGCGGTTCCGCGGCAATACTGTAGACATAGGTTGTCGTTTTCTGCCGTTTTTCTTGTTAGTTGTATGTATGCCGTAGAGGCCAGTATTGTACGGATGATGTGTTAGTTGTATGTGTGCCCTAGAGGCCAGTATTGTACAGATGATGTATATTATATTGGATGCTTGGACATATATAGAGATGACTTTCTTGCTCGATCTGATAGTATGCTATCTGGTTGCTCTTTATCTTAACATGTACACTAGTCTCTTTATACTGTCTTATAGTTACATGTTGGTAAAGCCCTTAGGATTTGTACTTGACTACCTGGACTATAATGAAGATCATACTAGTGGGGACATGGTAGTCCATAAGTACATCCTTCAAGGTCCCTAGTCGTGGGTGTATCGAGACGGGGCATCGATATACCAGTGTAGACTAGCGTATACGCTTCTCGACCCATGTGATGGGCGATGGATGATCCCATATCCATTGATGTTTGACATCAGAGATGGTATACGGGTGCTCAGTGGAGACTGGGTACCCTGGACGGACTCGCCGAGAACTCCCAGATGGTATTATACCTCACGTCAGATGGCAGTTCTCAGGTGACACTTGTACAGGTTAGTCTGTAGACCCGAGATCGTCATAGAGTCTTGTGTGATTCCCACTGTGCTTTGATCTCCACCTTACCACGTCCATGAGGGCGTGCAAAACGGTGGTCTTTGGGTACAGTCCCGAGTCACATGGAGGCAATGAGCGATAGGAGGGGTTTCGTCTCTCCCGGTATTGGGGGTTGATGTTGCGCTGTGCTCGATTGGCCGTAACAGGGAAGTCCCTGGCCAGGGCTGATCAGAGATTTGCTGGTAAGTGTTACCAGTAGTTTCTCGACCCGTTACGAGCCTCACATCGGCACGACTTATCGGGTTATTGGGGTCTGACGTTTACCACCCCTAGACTTGATATGCGACATATCAGACGAAGAGACCGGACTGTACGTTAGGTGTTACTGGTCGGATTCGCAGGAGTGTGAGCGGGCTAGCTCATCGATCTTCTGATCGCTCAATACCCGGGTGGCCGTTACGTTTAGCAGACCGCTTGCGGCTTGTGGGTGCTTAATATGATCATCATCTGCTACCGGCGTATTGACGAGTCTTTAGAGTCCTACACAGAGGTTTCCTGGTTCAAGCGAAACGAAATAGGAGCGCATATGAGATATGTGCGGGACCGAGAATGATGCGTGTATGTGATACCGTATTTAATTCTCGCGATTAATGTTTTGAATGGTTGTATGCGATATAACCTAGTTATCGAATCGAAGATCGATTCGATAAGCCGATACATTGAATACTAGTCGGTCGTGTGTGACATGACCGGATCATTGAATCAAGTGTTGATTTAATGATTTAATGTATAATTATATATTCGATATATTACTTTGCATTGACTAGTATTGGTTCACTTTAAACGGATTTTTCTCACTTGGATTGCACATTGTATATGTGATATACTTTTGTGCACATTTTTGTATCATGTTTGATGATACTTGATCATATGGTTAAGTGAATAGAATTAAACCATGGTTATTATGATAATTAGGGTTTTGCATTTTTATTTGTTCATTTATTTGTTTATTCATTTATTTGGATAAGTTTAAATGAGAATGGTGGCATTTTTGTTTCTTATAAGATGCTTCATGAACCCTTGACTTTTGCTACCATTCTTGTCATCATGCTTAACCCTAACCCACCCAACTAACCATGGTATATTCTCTACACTTAACCAAGGTTAAGTTATGATAAGTATTGATTTTCTATTTCATTTTAATTAAGACTTATCATAAACTAGCTTCATCTTCTTCTTCTTCTTGAAATAGAAAAGCTTGCTACTTTAATGGCATCTTGAGATCCAAAGTGAGAAATCCAATTCTAAAGTGAACCCACCTCCTATTTCTTCACCCTCTACCTCTTGCCAAGTTGTTTTGGGTGTTTACTTCACAAGTTTCACAAGTTTGTGAAGTCGGAGCTTGAACTAGTGATGCCTCGACGTAGATCATCTTCGGCACGAAGCCGACGACATTGCCCGCTCGTTTTCCCGATGAAGCCGACGATCGAGTCTAGGATTCGAGAGGGACAGCGAGAGGACACCCACGTGGAGCTAAGCAAGTGGAAATCCGGATCTACAAAGGTTGTAGCATCTTAACTTTAGTTAAAGTGTTAACTAGTTTATAGTTTCGCCTAGATTTCTAGCAACGATCCGTTAACTAGGGTTTCTCGGCACCATATTTTTGAAAAATGGCATGGTTGATGCCTTGTGAGACCTCTATTGGGTGCCTAGGAACCCTTCACTGGTATCAGAGCCTAGCTAGAGCCTTAGGCGAAGTCTAGACGCAATTTGAAGCCCGAACGAACCCGAAACCCTAAACCAAATGAGCTCTCTGGACATTTTCCAAAAATGGGGTTTTTTCCATATTAAAAATATGCAGAGAAATCAGCAGGAGAATGTATGACTTACTGTGAAATTCGATGGCATAATTCAATTAAACTGCCGCGGTTCCGCGGCACGATCATGGCTCGTGCGGCGGTTCCGCGGCCGTACGGCCCCACTGTTCAAAAATTTTCACACAGTAATTCTTACCTTGCAGTGCTGGATTTTCTGGGAATTTTTAATAATTATTCAAGAGTTGGATTTTCTGGAGTGTTTTAGAACTTCGGTGTTTCGATCGGGGTATCAAATTTCGTCTTTGTGTTTTTCCGGATAATTTATAGAATATGTTAAAAAGTTCGACCGAATATAAATACCCAACTTTTCTCCTGTCGGGAAATTTCCAAGTGTTGGATTTTTCCGTAGTTTAACGACGTTCTAAGTAGTGCAAGTAACGCGATGGACCCTCTAGAAGACAACAAACCTTAACTCGATTATGTGACCGTCTTGAACTGCCCTTTGAACCTTCGGGTTTGGGGCAGTACGGCGTGCCATATGTGAGGCGTTGGCTTGACCCTTCTACGGCTGGACCGTTGGTACTGAGGCACGAACTGAATGTTGCTAGACTTATTTCATATGTTGGACTGTATCGGGAAAACTTGGGTGTTCGAATGTTCGATCGGAAAATTTAACTTTTTCTGTTTATCTGGAATGTGATACAATAATTGGAATTCACAAACAGTTATGAGATAACTGAATGAATGTTATAAATTTAGCAGTTTAGTCCCATATGATATTGAAAAGAGTTTTCGATAATGAGACTAAAATGCGGGATTTATATCTGTTAGGCATGTGATGTCTAAGTATTTCATTTGATTAGGCATGCGATGTCTAAAGAAGTTGCGGATTCCAATTGTTGTAGTTTTACACTTTCTTTTCTGTGACCGTAAGTGTAGTATGTTTATATCGCCGGTTTCATTGCTATATGTCAAAGACAATTGGGGTATGCATACTTACTTACGTTGATGACATGTGATGTTATGTGTTGCTGGATATGTTATATTGGATCGTCGTATTCGAATAGCCGGGGGTTTTTATGTGAGATGAGTGTTTTTCATTTTCATTCATGTAAAAACTTGTATGTAATATTCTTTTATATGGGGCACTTCCAGGTAGCGGAAGATGTCGCCTTTTGTATATTATTTACTTTTCCGCATTAGGATAGACCCAAGGAGGGGAGCACAAGTAACCGGGTTCTGGGATCCAGTGGGAGACCAACTCGAGGAGTCGAGTCTGGGTCTCCTAACCCTAGAATTGGTAGGGTTGCTTGCCGCTCTCGTAGGGGTCTAGGGGTGTGGGATTGGCTATTCATCACGACCGTGGAATCCGTGTTTTATACTGGCTCGTATTGAAAACACGGACGTCCTAGTATATCCAATATTTCATATGTTTATTCTGCTGCGATATCTGTGTTGTAACTCTGTGATGGATATAGTATATAGTATATATGATATATTATATAGACGTTACTTATGTTTTACACCCGCGCTAGCCCTGCCCTGCTCTGTCGTTAGTTACCTAACCTAACGGTGCACGAGGGGACATCGAGGCGAATGCGGATGGCATAAGTGTACGTCATATCTATCTGTGATGTTTAGGTATTTAAATGATGGGACTTCATTAATGTGATTAATGAAAGATAAGAAACCTAAGATGTTGTGGAATCGAATTTTAAAATAAAACAGGTAGCTACAGTTCTTGCTTTGCACAGCGGTATATATGATATACCCTGCACCTTATTCGATGAGGAAAGGACCGAGATCCCTTCACCGGGAGTGACTCCTTTAGCAATAACTGGCAGATGCTACACACTCGGTTTGCTTTTGACTGCTTTTAGGTTTTTACTTTGCACAGCGATATATATGATATATCCCGCACCTCATTCGACGAGGAAAGGGCCGACGATCCCTTCATCGGGAGTGACCCCTTTAGCAAAACTAGAAAAGCCTCAAAATCACTCCATTTCAAAACTTCATTTGATTCTACAACGATATCAAGTTCATTACGCTCATGGTTTTTATGAAAAACCTGCGTAGCCCTCCGTCATTTCAGATAAGTATTAGTTAGTATTCGTGCTGCGGTAGTTTGGCCTCCGTCAAGGCGCAGTGTACGGTAGCTAACTAGTGCTTATCTGCTAGCATATGATGCGATTGGATTAGGGTATTCGTACGGCGTTGTTTGTCCTCCGTCAAGGGTCGTGCGGGTGGGTTTAATTCAATCGGGAAATGACGGGTTGAACTTGACTAGCACTTATGATTTGTTGACTATGTTAAGGTCATATAGCTGCTAGGGGCAAAAGATTATCGGGAATTTCAAGTGTTGAAATTTGCAATGAGATTGCATACCTTCTATGAGATAGTTGGATCCCGATACCCGCTGCGAGTAAGAGTTACTCCTGGGAGAGTTTTACACATTGCAATTAGCTGATCAAGTAGGTGTCTAGAAAGGTGTCAATGGGGTTACGCCTCTGGGAAAACGAGGTTTACATTAATTAGGTTCGTGCGAAAGCACGGGGGACCTCCCTCAAAGTACCGACACTGGCCTGGCTGAAAGATTAGCGAACTTGTAGTGTGTAATTAATCCCGGCTAGTCTTTCCTTTTAGGGTTTGAAGGAAGATTTGATAAAAACCAGTGGGAGCCATCCTGATTAGATAAGATAATAACCAATCTGATCTTGCACGAGCATACGCTAAAGTGTTTTCTTCTCTCTCTCTCCAGGTAGCGACCATTTCATGCCCTAATGAAGATAATAATATGGATGTATTGACCGAACCCGCATGTTATACTGTGCTGGGGAACGTTGGTTCCGTTCTTTCTTATAAGAGTTATAGGAATGAACAGGATATAGGGGAATACCAGGATTCCCATGCCACCCGATTGAAGAAAGTACACGTTGATGCATTTTCTTCGGGTGTGTTCGTTACTGAGAACTGTTTCTCCATTTGCTCTACGTCCTGGGTATTGGATACCGGATCAGGATCCCATATATGTAATCAGTTACATGGGCTTAGGAAAGATAGAGAACTTGGAGAAGATGATAAAGACATAAGAGTAGGAAATGGTGCAATTGTTGCAGCCAAGACTGTCGGGGAATATCACCTTGTATTACCAACTGGTAATACATTGGTTCTGAACGAATGCTATTACATGCCGAACCTGATATGCAATATTATATCGGTTTCTTTATTAAGTAAAGAGGGATATAATTTTGTATTACAGGACAATGTTATGAACATTTTCCGTAACCAAAAGTTGGTTGGATCAGGCACGTTATGTAATGGCATTTATGTTCTAAATCAATCAACAGTTCTGAGCATAACAAACGCACACAAGAGGAAGAGTTCTGAACTCAACGAATCCTTCTTGTGGCATTGTAGACTAGGCCACATCAATGCGACACGACTAGCTAAGTTGCATAAAGATGGATATTTAAATCCGTTTGAATTTTCATCTTATGACACTTGCCAGTCATGTCTCAAAGGCAAGATGACCAAAACTCCGTTTACGGGACACGGAGAAAGAGTTACCGAACTCTTGGGACTGATACATAGTGATGTATGCGGTCCCATGTCTACACATGCCAGGGATGGTTCTTCGTACTTCATTACATTCACTGACGATCTCTCTAGATTCGGATATGTGTTCCTGATGAAACACAAATCAGAAGCTTTTGAGAAATTTAGGGAATAAAAACAAGAAGTTGAGAACCAAACCGGAAAAAGTATTAAAATCCTACGATCTGATCGAGGAGGTGAATACTTGAGCAATGAATTCCGGGACTTCCTAAAAGAGAATGGGATTCTCTCTCAGCTGACTCCTCCATATACACCACAGCACAACGGTGTATCGGAGCGGAGAAATCGCACCCTATTAGATATGGTGCGCTCTATGATGAGTACAGCTGAGTTACCTATCTCCTTCTGGGGATATGCACTGGAGACTGCTGCATACCTACTGAATAGAGTTCCGACCAAATCAGTGCCTACCACTCCATATGAGATATGGAATGGCAAGAGACCATGTCTTAATTTTATTCAGATATGGGGTTGTCCGGCCTATGTTAAAACATAAAATCCGGACAAGCTCGAGGCAAGGTCTGTTCTATGTAAGTTTGTTGGATATCCTAAACAATCGCGAGGGTATATCTTCTACCACTCCGAGGAACAAAAAGTGTTTGTTTCTCGGCATGCCACTTTCTTAGAAAAAGGTTTTCTTATGAAACAGATAGGTGGCATTGAGGTAGAACTGGAAGAGGTTCCAGCAATACAGACTACAACAGAAGATTTGGTTGAACCAGAGGATTCCGTAGTTCCCGATGAACCCCAGCCTCTCCGCCGATCTAGTAGGGTTCCTCGCCAACCTGAGAGATACTACGGTTTTCTCATGGACGGTGGAAGCGAGGATTGCATCATGGAGGATGATGACCCAACTAGCTTCGAGCAGGCCATCACGAGTGGGGACTCTGTGAAATGGCTGGATGCTATGCTGTCCGAGATGGAATCCATGTACACCAACAAAGTATGGACTTTGGACGTTGCTCCTGAAGGGGTAAAACCCATTGGGAGCAAGTGGATCTTCAAGAAGAAACTTAGTGTAGATGGGAAAGTGGAGACTTTCAAAGCTAGACTTGTAGCAAAGGGTTTTCGTCAAAGACCAGGTGTGGACTATGACGAGACCTTTTCTCCAGTGGCTATGCTTAAATCCATCCGGATCATGCTTGCCATCGCTGCTTATCATGATTACGAAATCTGGCAAATGGATGTTAAGACCGCCTTTCTAAATGGTGATTTAGAGGAGTGCGTGTACATGACTCAGCCAGAGGGCTTCGTAGACAGTGGGAGCAGCGGGAAGGTGTGCAAGCTGCTTAAATCCATCTATGGATTAAAGCAAGCATCGCGGAGCTGGAACATCTGCTTTGACGTCGTTATCAAAGAGTTTGATTTCGTCAAAAATCCAGATGAACCTTGTATCTACAAGAAGGTGGCAGAGAGTAAGGTTGTCTTCCTCGTATTGTACGTGGACGACATACTCTTGATAGGAAATGATATTCCTATGCTGCAATCGGTCAAGCTCTTCTTATCACAAAGATTCTCAATGAAAGATCTTGGTGATGCCTCCTGCATATTGGGAATAAGGATCTATAGAGATAGATCCAAACGGATTTTGGGATTGTCCCAATCCAGGTACATTGACACCATACTAAAGAGGTTTAGTATGGAATATTCCAAGCGTGGGAACATGCCCACGATCTCTGGAGTCACTCTCTCCAAAGAGATGTCTCCCAAGACTGATTTGGAGAGAGCTCGCATGCAAGGGATACCCTATGCTTCGGCAGTAGGCTCTATCATGTATGCGATGCTACGTACCAGACCCGATGTAGCATACTCACTAAGTGTAGTGAGCAGGTATCAAGCTGATCCTGGAGAGAGTCACTGGACAGCTGTGAAGAGCATTCTCAAGTACTTACGATGGACTAGAGATATGTTCTTGGTGTATGGTAACGGAGAGCTCCAAGTGGAGTCCTTTACCGATTCGAGCTTCCAGAGTGATAAGGACGACTCTAATTCGCAGTCGGGTTTTGTCTTTACCCTTTACGGAGGGGCGGTTAGCTGGAAGAGTTCCAAGCAGGAAACCGTGGCAGACTCGACGATGGAGCCTGAATACATCGCTGCCAACGATGCTGCCAAAGAGGCTGTCTGGATCAAGAAGTTCATTACTGAACTTGGAGTGGTTCCATCCATTGAGCGTCCAATACCTTTGTATTGCGATAACAATGGAGCGGTGGCTTTGGCCAAGGAACCCAGGTCCCATCAGCGATCCAGGCATATTCTGAGGCGGTATCACCTGATCCGGGAGATAGTTGATCGCCGGGAGATCGAGGTCAGGAGGGTTGACACGAAGAATAACACGGCGGATCCACTCACGAAGGCCATTCCCCAGATACAGTAGGAGAGACTCTTCGGGATGCTCGGTATGCGATACTACAGAACCTGGCCCTAGTGCAAGTGGGAGATTGTTAGTTGTAAGTATGCCCTAGAGGACAGTATTGTACAGATGATGTATATTATATTGGATGCTTGGACATATATAGAGATGACTTTCTTGCTCGATCTGATAGTATGCTATCTGGTTGCTCTTTATCTTAACATGTACACTAGTCTCTTTATACTGTCTTATAGTTACATGTTGGTAAAGCCCTTAGGATTTGTACTTGACTACCTGGACTATGATGCAGATCATACTAGTGGGGACATGGTAGTCCATAAGTACATCCTTCAAGGTCACTAGTCGTGGGTGTATCGAGACGGGGCATCGATATACCGGTGTAGACTAGCGTATACGCTTCTCGACCCATGTGATGGGCGATGGATGATCCCATATCCATTGATGTTTGACATCAGAGATGGTATACGGGTGCTCAGTGGAGACTGGGTGCACTGGACGGACTCGTCGAGAACTCCCAGATGGTATTATACCTCACGTCAGATGGCAGTTCTCAGGTGACACTTGTACAGGTTAGTCTGTAGACCCGAGATCGTCATAGAGTCTTGTGTGATTCCCACTGTGCTTTGATCTCCACCTTACCACGTCCATGAGGGGGTGCAAAACGGTGGTCTTTGGGTACAGTCCCGAGTCACATGGAGGCAATGAGCGATAGGAGGGGTTTCATCTTTCCCGGTATTGGGGGTTGATGTTGCGCTGTGCTCGATTGGCCGTAACAGGGAAGTCCCTGGCCAGGGCTGATCAGAGATTTGCTGGTAAGTGTTACCAGTAGTTTCTCGACACGTTACGAGCCTCACATCGGCACGACTTATCGGGTTATTGGGGTCTGACGTTTACCACCCCTAGACTTGATATGCGACATATCAGACGAAGAGACCGGACTGTACGTTAGGTGTTACTGGTCGGATTCGCAGGAGTGTGAGCGGGCTAGCTCGTCGATCTTCTGATCGCTCAATACCCGGGTGGCCGTTACGTTTAGCAGACCGCTTGCGGCTTGTGGGTGCTTGATATGATCATCATCTGCTACCGGCGTATTGACGAGTCTTTAGAGTCCTACACAGAGATTTCCTGGTTCAAGCGAAACGAAATAGGAGCGCATATGAGATATGTGCGGGACCGAGAATGATGCGTGTATGTGATACCGTATTTAATTCTCGCGATTAATGTTTCGAATGGTTGTATGCGATATAACCTAGTTATCGAATCGAAGATCGATTCGATAAGCCGATACATTGAATACTAGTCGGTCGTGAGTGACATGACCGGATCATTGAATCAAGTGTTGATTTAATGATTTAATGTATAATTATATATTTGATATATTACTTTGCATTGACTAGTATTGGTTCACTTTAAACGGATTTTTCTCACTTGGATTGCACATTGTATATGTGATATACTTTTGTGCACATTTTTGTATCATGTTTGATGATACTTGATCATATGGTTAAGTGAATAGAATTAAACCATGGTTATTATGATAATTAGGGTTTTGCATTTTTATTTGTTCATTTATTTGTTTATTCATTTATTTGGATAAGTTTAAATGAGAATGGTGGCATTTTTGTTTCTTATAAGATGCTTCATGAACCCTTGTCTTTTGCTACCATTCTTGTCATCATGCTTAACCCTAACCCACCCAACTAACCATGGTATATTCTCTACACTTAACCAAGGTTAAGTTATGATAAGTATTGATTTTCTATTTCATTTTAATTAAGACTTATCATAAACTAGCTTCATCTTCTTCTTCTTCTTGAAATAGAAAAGCTTGCTACTTTAATGGCATCTTGAGATCCAAAGTGAGAAATCCAATTCTAAAGTGAACCCACCTCCTATTTCTTCACCCTCTACCTCTTGCCAAGTTGTTTTGGGTGTTTACTTCACAAGTTTCACAAGTTTGTGAAGTCGGAGCTTGAACTAGTGATGCCTCGACGTAGATCATCTTCGGCACGAAGCCGACGACATTGCCCGCTCGTTTTCCCGATGAAGCCGACGATCGAGTCTAGGATTCGAGAAGGACAGCGAGAGGACACCCACGTGGAGCTAAGCAAGTGGAAATCCGGATCTACAAAGGTTGTAGCATCTTAACTTTAGTTAAAGTGTTAACTAGTTTATAGTTTCGCCTAGATTTCTAGCAACGATCCGTTAACTAGGGTTTCTCGGCACCATATTTTTGAAAAATGGCATGGTTGATGCCTTGTGAGACCTCTATTGGGTGCCTAGGAACCCTTCATGATGTATATTATATTGGATGCTTGGACATATATAGAGATGACTTTCTTGCTCGATATGATAGTATGCTATCTGGTTGCTCTTTATCTTAACATGTACACTTGTCTCTTTAAACTGTCTTATAGTTACATGTTGGTAAAGCCCTTAGGATGTGAACTTGACTACCTGGACTATGATACAGATCATATTAGTGGGGGCATGGTAGTCCATAGGTACATCCTTCAAGGTCCCTAGTCGTGGGTGTATCGAGACGGGGCATCGATATACCAGAGTAGACTAGCGTATACGCTTCTCGACCCATGAGATGGGCGATGGATGATCCCATATCCATTGGTGTTTGACATCAAAGATCGTATACGGGTGCTCAGTGAAGACTGGGTACACTGGACGGACTCGCCGAGAACTCCCAGATGGTATTATACCTCACGTCAGATGGCAGTTCTCAGGTGACACTTGTGCAGGTTAGTCTGTAGACCCGAGATCGTCATAGAGTCTTGTGTGATTCCCACTGTGCTTTGATCTCCACCTTACCACGTCCATGAGGGTTTGCAAAACGGTGGTCTTTGGGTACAGTCCCGAGTCACATGGAGGCAACGAGCGATAGGAGGGGTTTCGTCTCTCCCGGTATTGGGGGTTGATGTTGCGCAGTGCTCGATTGGCCGTAACAGGGAAGTCCCTGGCCAGGGCTGATCAGAGATTTGCTGGTAAGTGTTAACAGTAGTTTCTCGACCCATTATGAGCCTCACATCGGCATGACTTATCGGTTATTGGGGTCTGACGTTTACCACCTCTAGACTTGATATGCGACATATCAGACGAATAGACCGGACTGTACGGTAAGTGTTACTGGTTGGATTCACAGGAGTGTGAGCGGGCTAGCTCGTCGATCTTCTGATCGCTCAATACCCGGGTGACCGTTACGTTTAGCAGACCGCTTGCGGCTTGTAGGTGCTTGATATGATCATCATCTGCTACCGACGTATTGACGAGTCTTTAGAGTCCTACACAGAGGTTTTCTGGCTCAAGCGAAATGAAATAGGAGCGCATATGAGATATGTGCAGGACCAAGAATAATGCGTGTATGTGATACCGTATTCCATTCTCGCGATGAATGTATCGATTGGTTATATTCGATATAACCTAGATATCGAATCATTGATTCGATAAATCGATACATAGGATACTAGTCGGTTATATGCGATATGACCGGATCGTTAAATCAAGTGTTGATTTAATGATTTAATGTATAATTATATATTTGATATATTACTTTGCATTAACTAGTATTGGTTCACTTTAAATGGATTTTCTCACTTGATGTGCAAGTTGTATATGTGATATACTTTTGTGCACATGTTTGTATCATGTTTGATGATGCATGTTTAAATTGGTTAAGTGTAAAGAATCAAACCATGGTTAAAAAGATGATTAGGGTTTTTCTTATTCATTTATTTATTTATTCATTTATTTGGAAAAGATTTTGGAGAGAATGCTGGCTTTCTTTGTTTCTAGTTGAAGCTTCATGAAGCTTTGACTTTGTAACCATTCTTGTCTTCATGCTTAACCCTAACCATTCCAAGTAACCATGGTCTATTCTCTACACTCTACCATAGTTAGTATATGATAAGTATCTATTTTCTTTAAGACTTATCATATTCTAGCTTCATCTTCATCTTCATCTTCAAAGAAAAAGCTTAAGTCCATTAATGGCAACTTGAGCTAAAGTGTGAGAAATACAATTCTAAAGTGAACCCACCTCCTATTTCTTCACCCTCTACCTCTTGCTAAGTAGTATAAGGTGTTTTCTTCACAAGTTTCACAACTTGATGGAGTTGGAGCTTGAACTTGTGATGCCTCGGCGTAGATCATCTTCGGCACGAAGCCGACGACCAAGCCCGCCCATTTCTCCGATCAAGCCGACGATTGAGTCCGGGATTCGAGATGGACAGCGAGAGGATGCCTACGTGGAGCTAAGGAAATGGAGAACCGGATCTACAAAGGTTGTAGCCTCTCTCTTGTAGTTAAATTGTTAACTAGTTTCGTTTTCGCCTAAACTTCTAGTCAACGATCCGTATTAGGGTTTCTCGGCACCCGTAAAATTTGAAATTGGCATTGTTGATGCCTTGTGAGACCTCATTAGCGTGCCTAGGAACCCTATAGTGGTATCAGGGCCTAGCTAGAGCCTTAGGCGAAGTGTAGACGACGTTTGAAATTCGAACGAATCAAAACCCTAATCCCAAACTTGCTCTCTGGACTTTTTTCAAAAACTGGGTTTTTTCCATATTAAAAATATGCAGAGAAATCAGCAGGTGATTGTAAGAGTTACTGTGAAATTCGATGGCCTAATGCCATAGAAGCGCGGCGGAACCGCGGCATTAGCATGACTAATGCGGCGGTTCCGCGGCCATCTAGTCTCCTCTGTTGTTCAATTTTGCACAGTAATTCCTATGTTGCAGTGTTGGTTTTCCTGGGAATTTTTAATCTGAACTCAAGAGTTGAGTTTTCTGGGTTGTATTAGGAGTTCGTAGATTCGATCGGATTATCAAACTTTGTCTATGTGTTTTTCCGGATAATTTTAGAATATGTTAAAAAGTTCGACCGGATGTAAATACCCAATCTTTCCCCTGCCCGGAAATTTCCAATTGTTGGACTTTTCCGTAGTTTAATGACGTTCTAAGTAGTGCAAGTAACGCGATGGTCCCTCTAGAAGACAACAAACCTTAACTCGATTATGTGACCGTCTTGAACTTCCCTTTGAACCTTAGGGTTTAGGGCAGTACGGCGTGCCACATGTGAGGCGTTGGCTTGACCCTTCTACGGCTGGACCGTTGGTACTGAGGCATGAAGTGAATGTCTTTGAACTTATTTCATGTGTTGATCGGTTTCGGGAAAACTTGGGTGTTCGAATGTTCGATCGGAAAGTTTAATATTTTCTATTTATCCGGAATGGGATACAATAATTGGAATTCACAAACAGTTATGAGATAACTGGATGAATGTTATAAATCTAGCGGTTTAGTCTCACTAGATATTGAAAAGAGTTTTCGATAATGGGACTAAAATGCGGGGTTTATAATTGTTAGGCATGTGATGTCTAAGTATTTCATTTGATTAGGCATGCGATGTCTAAGGAGGTTGCGGATTCCAACTGTTGTAGTTTTACACTTTCTTTTCTGTGACCGTAAGTGTAATATGTGATATCGCCGGTTTCGTTGCTATATGTCAACGACAATTGGGATGCGCATATTTACTTACGTTGATGACATGTGATGTTATGTGTTGCTGGATATGTTATATTGGATTGTCGTGTTTGAATAGCCGGGGGTTTTTATGTGAGATGAGTGTTTTTCATTTTCATTCATGTAAAAACTTGTATGTAATATTCTTTTATTTGGGGCACTTCCAGGTTGCGGAAGTTGTCACTGTAAGTGCACGGCGGCGTCCCGGTCGTCAATCCGACGGCCAAATGCGGAAACGGTGATAAACTTTAATTTTGCGGACTTAGCAAACCGGCACCACCGCGCACTAAACTCCGGATCGGGCCATTAAACTAGATCTAGCAAAGTAACAAGATAGGGAAGAGATGTACCGAGTGATCCGAGTCCTCCGGTCTTCTCGTCATCGTCCCGATCTCCCGCGGAAACTCCGGTCGTCGCCTCCTCGCCGGAAGGGCACCACATCGCCTGCATCTTTTACGGGCTCCCACCTCGATACCGAGGCAACTCGGGCACGAAGCTGGCAAGTCGACATGCCCAAGATGTGCTGTAGAATGTGTAGTGGCTAATGTCTCTTTGGGGTATTGGAGTTGCCTTTTTATGTGGAGGGAAGAATGAACCTTTTTTAAGGAAATGATGCTATCAATTTTGCAAGGAAATGAGATGAACAAATGATACACCAAAAATGAACCTCTCATTTTTCCTCCTCTCTCAAAATGGCCGGCCATCATAATGTGTGAGAATGGTGGAGTGATAATCTAAATCAAGAGGGAGGTGATGGTAGGATAAAGTAAGGAGGTGTCCATATACAAACATCATGATAACAAAACCCATACCCAAATCAAATCCATTCACTTCACAATAAATGCAAGAAATGGTGCAAAAGAAAAGATGCTCTCATAATAAATCCTTTTGCAATAAACCCCTCCACAAAATGTTATTTGCAAACTTGCAAATAACCCCCTCCATCGGAAAAGTCCGGCCGGGAAAGAACAAACGAAAACCGGCCGGAACGGAATGCAAACTGGCAACTCCAGAAAACTGGTCCCATAATAAATTACAGGAAAACCCCGATACTGTGCATACACACCCGCATCTGTATTCCGTCCGGATACAAATGCAAAAAGACAAAATCTACACTGTACTAAACTAGGATCCGGCTTAAACCAAAGCCGGCTAGTAATATCCGTTCGATCCCGATCCGTGCAATACCGCACGTATCCGATCGAACCTTGCCATATATCTATACGGCCTCTAGTACAAACCGTCCGATCCTGACCCGCGCAATACCGCACGTATCTGATCGGCCCCTGCCATATCTCCATACGGCCTCTACAGCGTTTCGCCCGAAAGCTGAGTAACTGAAAGTGTGGTGGACTCTAAAGACTCGTCAATACTATGGCTGTGGATTTAACCACTAGCACGTCAGAGGTTTAAGCCAATACGTAACGGGCCACCAGCTATTGACCAAAAGGGACGTCGATGAGCGAACTCATCCTGACACCCTACTGAGCCTGTCAGTGACAATATCCGTACAGTCCGGTCCGTTCGTCTATGAGCATCGCATGTCGGGCCTAGTGGGTGGGTAAAAGTCAGACCCCCAAAAGCGGTACAAGTCGTGTCGGAGTGTAGCCCAGAACACCCTGAGATACTACTGGAATACCTACCAGTAAATCTCCTGCCTTGGCCAAGGACTTCGTGTAATGGCTCTCCTAGACACAGCGCGACCTCACCCCCAATACCGGGAGAGACGAACCCCTGAAGATCCGCTCACTGCCTCCATGTGGCTCGGGACTGTACCCAACTAAAACCTGTTTGTACGACTCCTTTGAGCCGTGGTAGGGTAGTAATCAAAGCACAGTGGGAACTCACACGAGACAAATGACGATCCCCAGGTCGATGAACTAACCTGTACACATGTCACCTGGGAACTGCTATCTGACGTCAGGTATAAGACCAACTAGCATGTTCCCGGCGAGTCCTGTCCGGTGTACTCATAACCCAATGAGCACCGTATACATCTTAGGTGATCCAACTGACACCAGTGGCTTGTGAGACCGGCCACCGCCCCTCGTCGGGGTCTCGACTGTATACACTAGTCTACTCTGGAGTATCGATGCCCTGTCTCGAAACTCCCACGACTAGGGACCTTTTAAGGATGTGCTTATAGACTCCAGCTCTCACTTATATGATCGCCCTCATACTGCTGGCAGTCAAGCAAGAATCCTAGGGGCTCTATCAACGTGTAATAGCGACCTTTCAGGTCACCTAAAGCAGTACACGATGATAAAGGTAAACCAGATAGCAAACTATCATCTCGAGTAAGACTGTCGTACCGGGATAGGTCCTCCCTCAATCATTGCAATCACGTGCCTGTGATCCAATAATTGACTCTGAGGGCACTATCTCCAACAGTCACCTTTTGTAGATTATTTACTTTTCCGCATTAGGATAGACCCAAGGAGGGGAGCACAAGTAACCGGGTTCTAGGGTCCAGTGGGAGATCATCTCGAGGAGTCTAGTCTGGGTCTCCTAACCCTAGAATTGGTAGGGTTACTTGCCGCTCTCGTAGGGGTCTAGGGGTGTGGGATTGGCTATTCATCACGACTGTGGAATCCGTGTTTTATACTGGCTCGTATTGAAAACACGGACGTCCTAGTATATCCAATATTTCATATGAATCTTCTGCTGCGATATCTGTGATGTGATCATGTGATATGTTCTGTGATAGATACAGTATATAGTATATATGATATATTATATAGACGTTACTTATGTTTTGCACCAGCACTAGCCCTGCCCTGCTCTGTCGTTAGTTACCTAAAATAACGATGCACGAGGGGACATCGTGGCGAATGCGGATAGCATAAGTGTACGTCGTATTTATCTGTGCTGTTTAGGTGACTTAAATGATGGGACTTCATTAATGTGATTAGTGAAATAAAAGAAACCAAATGATGTTGTAGAATCAAATTTTAAATAAAACAGGTAGCTACAGTTCTTGCTTTGCATAGCGGTATATATGATATACCCTGCACCTTATTCGATGAGGAAAGGACCGAGATCCCTTCACCGGGAGTGACTCCTTTAGCAATAACTGGCAGATGCTGGACACTCGGTTTGACTTTTGATTGCTTCTATAGTTTCTTCTTTGCACAGTGATATATATGATATATCCCGCACCTCATTCGACGAGGAAAGGGCCGACGATCCCTTCACCGGGAGTGACCCCTTTAGCAAAACTAGAAAAGCCTCAAAATCACTCCATTTCAAAACTTCATTTGATTCTACAACGATATCAAGTTCATTACGCTCATGGTTTTCAGAAAAACCTGCGTAGCCCTCCGTCATTTCAGATAAGTTGCATATAGTATTCATGCTACATTTGTTGGCTTTCGTCAAGGTGTAGTGTGCGGTAGCTATGTGCTGCTTATCTGCTGCATATGATGCGACTAGATTAGTGTAGTCGTACGGCTTTGTTGGCTTTCGTCAAGGGTCGTGCGGGTGGGTTTAATTCAGTCAAGAAATGTACGGGTTGAACTTGACTAGCGGGCTGTGGTTTGTTGCCTTTCGTCAAGGTCATAGCACGCTAGGGGCAAAAGCATTATCGAGAATTTCAAGTGTTGAAATTTGCAATGAGATTGCATACCTTCTATGAGATAGTTGGATCCCGATACCCACTGCGAGTAAGAGTTACTCCTGGGAGAGTTTTACACATTACAATTAGCCGATCAAGTAGGTGTCTAGAAAGGTGTCAACGGGGTTACGCCTCTGGGAAAACGAGGTTTACTTTAATTAGGTCCGTGCGAAAGCACGGGGAACCTCCCTCAAAGTACCGACACTGGCCTGGCTGAAAGATTGGCGAACTTGTTGTGTGTAATTAATCCCGGCTAGTCTTTCCTTTTAGGGTTTGAAGGAAGATTTGATAAAAACCAGTGGGAGCCATCCTGATTAGATAAGATAAAAACCAATCTGATCTTGCAAGAGCATACGCTAAAGTGTTTTCTTCTCTCTCTCTCCAGGTAGCGACCATGTCATGCCCTAATAAAGATAATAATATGGATGTATTGACCAAACCCGCATGTTATACTGTGCTGGGGAACGTTGGTTCCGTTCTTTCTTATAAGAGTTATAGGAATGAACAGGATATAGGGAAATACCACGATTCCCATGCCACCCGATTGAAGAAAGTACATAGTGATGCATTTTCTTCGGGTGTGTTCGTTACAGAGAACTGTTTCTCCATTTGCCCTACGTCCTGGGTATTAGATACCGGGTCAGGATCCCATATATGTAATCAGTTACATGGGCTTAGGAAAGGTAGAGAACTTGGAGAAGGTGATAAAAACATTAGAGTTGGAAATGGTGCAATTGTTGCAGCTAAGACTGTCGGGGAATATCACCTTGTATTACCAACTGGTAATACATTGGTTCTGAACGAATGCTATTACATGCCGAACCTGATATGCAACATTATATCGGTTTCTTTATTGAGTAAAGAGGGATATAATTTTGTATTACAGCATAATGTTATGAACATTTTCCGTAACCAAAAGTTGGTTGGATCAGGCACGTTGTGCAATGGCATTTATGTTCTAAATCAATCAACAGTTCTGAGCATAACAAACACACACAAGAGGAAGAGTTCAGAACTGAACGAATCCTTCTTGTGGCATTGTAGACTGGGTCACATCAATGTGACACGACTGGCTAAGTTACATAAGGATGGATATTTGAAACCATTCGAATTTTCATCTTATGACACTTGCCAGTCATGTCTCAAAGGCAAGATGACCAAAACTCCATTTACGGGACACGGAAAAAGAGTTACCGAACTCTTGGGACTGATACATAGTGATGTATGCGGTCCCATGTCCACACATGCCAGGGATAGTTCTTCGTACTTCATTACATTCACTGACGATCTCTCAAGATATGGACATGTGTACTTGATAAGACACAAGTCTGAAGCTTTTGAGAAATTTAGAGAATATAAACAAGAAGTCGAAAACCAAACCGGAAAAAGTATTAAAATCCTTCGATCTGATCGAGGAGGTGAATACTTAAGCAATGAATTCCTGGACTTCCTAAAAGAGAATGGGATTCTCTCTCAACTGACTCCTCCATATAGACCACAGCACAACGGTGTGTCAGAAAGGAGGAACCGCACCCTATTAGATATGGTGCGCTCTATGATGAGCACAGCTGAGTTACCTATTTCCTTCTGGGGGTATGCGCTTGAGACAACCATACATCTATTGAATATGGTCCCCACCAAATCAGTGCCTACCACTCCATATGAGATATGGAAAGGGAAGAGACCATGTCTTAACTATGTTAAGATATGGGGTTGTCCAGCCTATGTCAAACAACAAAATCCAGACAAACTCGAGGCACGGTCTGTTCTATGCAAATTTATAGGATATCCCAAAAATTCACAAGGGTATATCTTCTACCACCCTGAGGAACAAAGAGTGTTTGTTTCTCGGCATGCCACCTTTTTAGAAAAGGAATTTCTTGAAAAAGAGATTAGTGGTCATGAGGTAGAACTGGAAGAGGTTCCAGCTACAGAAGCTACAACAGAAGATCTGGTGGAACCAGAGGATTCAATAGTTCCCAATGAACCCCAGCCACTCCGCCGATCTAGTAGGGTTCCTCGCCGACCTGAGAGATACTACGGTTTTCTCATGGATGGTGGGAGTGAGGATTGCATCATGGAGGATGATGACCCAACTAGCTTCGAGCAGGCCATCACGAGTGGGGACTCTGTGAAATGGCTGGATGCTATGCTGTCCGAGATGGAATCTATGTACACCAACAAAGTATGGACTTTGGATGTTGCTCCTGAAGGGGTAAAACCCATCGGGAGCAAGTGGATCTTCAAGAAAAAACTTGCTGTAGATGGGAAAGTGGAGACTTTCAAAGCTAGACTTGTAGCAAAGGGTTTTCGTCAAAAACCAGGTGTGGACTATGACGAAACCTTTTCTCCAGTGGCTATGCTTAAATCCATCCGGATCATGCTTGCCATCGCTGCATATCATGATTACGAAATCTGGCAAATGGATGTTAAGACCGCCTTTCTAAATGGTGATTTAGAAGAGTGCGTGTACATGACTCAGCCAGAGGGCTTCGTAGACAGTGGGAGCAGCGGGAAGGTGTGCAAGCTGCTTAAATCCATTTATGGATTAAACCAAGCATCGCGGAGTTGGAACATCTGCTTTGATGTCGTTATCAAAGAGTTTGATTTCGTCAAAAACCCAGATGAACCTCGTATCTACAAGAAGGTAGCAGAGAGTAAGGTAGTCTTCCTCGTATTGTACGTAGACGACATACTCTTGATAGGAAATGATATTCCTATGCTGCAATCGGTCAAGCTCTTCTTATCACAAAGATTCTCAATGAAAGATCTTAGTGATGCCTCCTGCATATTGGGAATCAGGATCTATAGAGATAGATCCAAACGGATATTGGGATTGTCCCAATCCAGGTACATTAACACCATACTAAAGAGGTTTAGTATGGAAGAATCCAAGCGTGGGAACTTACCTACGATCTCTGGAGTCACTCTCTCCAAAGAGATATCTCCCAAGACTGATTTGGAGAGAGCTCGCATGCAAGGGATACCCTATGCTTCGGCTGTAGGCTCTATCATGTACGCGATGCTATGTACCAGACCCGATGTTGCATACTCACTAAGTGTAGTGAGCAGGTATCAAGCTGATCCTGGAGAGAGTCACTGGACAGCTGTGAAGAGCATTCTCAAGTACTTACGAAGGACTAAAGAGATGCTCTTGGTGTATGGTAACGGAGACCTCCAAGTGGAGTCCTTTACCGATTCGAGCTTCCAGAGTGATAAGGACGACTCTAAGTCGCAGTCGGGATTTGTCTTTACCCTTTACGGAGGGGCGGTTAGCTGAAAGAGTTCCAAGCAGGAAACCGTAGCAAACTCGACGATGGAGGCTGAATACATCGCTGCCAACGATGCTGCCAAAGAGGCTGTCTGGATCAAGAAGTTCATTACTGAACTTGGAGTGGTTCCATCCATTGAGCATCCAATACCTTTGTATTGCGATAACAATGGAGCGGTGGCTTTGGCCAAGGAACCCAGGTCCCATCAGCGGTCCAGGCATATTCTGAGGCGGTATCACCTGATCCGGGAGATAGTTGATCATCGGGAGATCGAGGTCAGGAGGGTTGACACGAAGAACAACACGGCGGATCCACTCACGAAGGCCATTCCCCAGATACAGTTTGAGAGACTCTTCGGGATGCTCGGTATGCGATACTACAGCAGTTGGCCCTAGTGCAAGTGGGAGATTGTTAGTTGTATGTATGCCCTAGAGGCCAGTATTGTACGGATGATGTATATTATATTGGATGCTTGGACATATATAGAGATGACTTTCTTGCTCAATATGATAGTATGCTATCTGGTTGCTCTTTATCTTAACATGTACACTTGTCTCTTTAAACTGTCTTATAGTTACATGTTGGTAAAGCCCTTAGGATGTGTACTTGACTACCTGGACTATGATACAGATCATACTAGTGGAGGCATGGTAGTCCATAGGTACATCCTTCAAGGTCCCTAGTCGTGGGTGTATCGAGACGGGGCATCGATATACCAGAGTAGACTAGCGTATACGCTTCTCGACCCATGAGATGGGCGATGGATGATCCCATATCCATTGGTGTTTGACATCAGAGATCGTATACGGGTGCTCAGTGAAGACTGGGTACACTGGACGGACTCGCCGAGAACTCCCAGATGGTATTATACCTCACGTCAGATGGCAGTTCTCAGGTGACACTTGTGCAGGTTAGTCTGTAGATCCGAGATCGTCATAGAGTCTTGTGTGATTCCCACTGTGCTTTGATCTCCACCTTACCACGTCCATGAGGGCGTGCAAAACGGTGGTCTTTGGGTACAGTCCCGAGTCACATGGAGGCAACGAGCGATAGGAGGGGTTTCGTCTCTCCCGATATTGGGGGTTGATATTGCGCAGTGCTCGATTGGCCGTAACAGGGAAGTCCCTGGCCAGGGCTGATCAGAGATTTGCTGGTAAGTGTTACCAGTAGTTTCTCGACCCGTTATGAGCCTCACATCGGCACGACTTATCGGTTATTGGGGTCTGACGTTTACCACCCCTAGACTTGATATGCGACATATCAGACGAACAGACCGGACTGTACGGTAAGTGTTACTGGTTGGATTCACAGGAGTGTGAGCGGGCTAGCTCGTCGATCTTCTGATCGCTCAATACCCGGGTGGCCGTTATGTTTAGCAGACCGCTTGCGGCTTGTAGGTGCTTGATATGATCATCATCTGCTACCGGCGTATTGACGAGTCTTTAGAGTCCTACACAGAGGTTTCCTGGCTCAAGCGAAATGAAATAGGAGCGCATATAAGATATGTGCAGGACCGAGAATAATACGTGTATGTGATACCGTATTCCATTCTCGCGATGAATGTATCGATTGGTTATATTCGATATAACCTAGATATCGAATCATTGATTCGATAAATCGATACATAGGATACTAGTCGGTTATATGCGATATGACCGGATCGTTAAATCAAGTGTTGATTTAATGATTTAATGTATAATTATATATTTGATATATTACTTTGCATTAACTAGTATTGGTTCACTTTAAATGGATTTTCTCACTTGATGTGCAAGTTGTATATGTGATATACTTTTGTGCACATGTTTGTATCATGTTTGATGATGCATGTTTAAATTGGTTAAGTGTAAAGAATCAAACCATGGTTAAAAAGATGATTAGGGTTTTGCTTATTCATTTATTTATTTATTCATTTATTTGGAAAAGATTTTGGAGAGAATGGTGGCTTTCTTTGTTTCTAGTTGAAGCTTCATGAAGCTTTGACTTTGTAACCATTCTTGTCTTCATGCTTAACCCTAACCATTCCAAGTAACCATGGTCTATTCTCTACACTCTACCATAGTTAGTATATGATAAGTATCTATTTTCTTTTCTATTTTCTTTAAGACTTATCATATTCTAGCTTCATCTTCATCTTCATCTTCAAAGAAAAAGCTTAAGTCCATTAATGGCAACTTAAGCTAAAGTGTGAGAAATCCAATTCTAAAGTGAACCCACCTCCTATTTCTTCACTCTCTACCTCTTGCCAAGTAGTATAGGGTGTTTTCTTCACAAGTTTCACAACTTGATGGAGTTGGAGCTTGAACTTGTGATGCCTCGACGTAGATCATCTTCGGCACGAAGCCGACGACCAAGCCCGCCCATTTCTCCGATCAAGCCGAAGATTGAGTCCGGGATTCGAGATGGACAGCGAGAGGATGCCTACGTGGAGCTAAGGAAGTGGAGAACCAGATCTACAAAGGTTGTAGCCTCTCTCTTGTAGTTAAATTGTTAACTAGTTTCGTTTTCGCCTAAACTTCTAGTCAACGATCCGTATTAGGGTTTCTCGGCACCCGTAAAATTTGAAATTGGCATTGTTGATGCCTTGTGAGACCTCATTAGCGTGCCTAGGAACCCTACATTTCTTATAATTTCCTGCTCATTTTTCTGCATATTTTTAATTTGGAAAAAACCCAGTTTTGAAAAAATGTACAGAGAAGGGTTTTAAACTAGGGTTTCGGGTTCGATCGGACTTCTAACATCGTCCGCACTTCGCCTAAGGCTCTAGCTAGGCTCTGATACCACTGTAGGGTTCCTAGGCACACCCATGAGGTTCTACAACTGATCAATCATGTCCAATTCAAAAAATTTCCATGTACCAAAGAATCCTAAACTAGATCGTTAACTAAAGGTAAGGCGAAACATGCAAGCAAACTACTTTGCTATAAAGTGAAAGTGACTACAAACTTTGTAGATCCGGTCCTCCACCTCTCTAGCTCCGTGATGACGTCCCTCCGCTGTGATCATCGGATCCCGGACTCTAGCGATGGTTTCGTCGGAGAAATGATCGGGCTAGGTCGTCGACTTCGATGCCGAAGATGATCTACGTCGAGGCAACTCAAGATCAAGCTCCATCTTCACTTGGTCATAAAACTTGTGAAGATAACACACTCTACTACATGGAAAGTGGTAGAGGATGAAGAAATAGGAAGTGGGTTCACTTTGGATTTTGATTTCTCACTTGGATTCATCACTTGATAATTTTCAAGCATGGTTTTTCTTCTTCATGAAGAAGATGAAGAAGAAGCAAAAGAAAAAGAATTAATGAATAATAATAAATCAAGTGATCTTATCATAATGCAACCATGGGTGAGGCTAACTAGTGTAGAGACTAAACTAGGGTTTAAGTGAATGGTTAGGTTAAGGAAAAAACAAAATGGTAGATAATGCTAAGAAGCTTCATGAAGCTTAAGCAAGAAAAACAAAGTTAGCCACCATTTCATTTTTGCCCAAAAATAAATGAATAAAGAAAATAAATAAAGATAACAAAACCCTAAACATTAACCTAAACAAGGTTTAAATCAAACATACACCCAAGTTTGCATGTATCATCAAACATGATACAATCTAGTGCACAAAAATATATTACATATACTACTTGTGCACATCAAGTGAGAAAATCCATCTTAGGTGAACAAATACTAGTTAATATAAAGTAATATATCAAATATATAATTATACATTAAATCATTAAATCATCACTTGATTTAATGATCCGGTCATATAGCATATAACCGACTAATATCAAGTGTATCAATGTATCGAATCAACACTTGATTCGGTAACTCGGCTATATCATATATAACCGTCCAATGATACAAATCGCGAGAATAGAATACAGTATCACATACTGGTATTATTCTCGGTCCCGCACATATCTCATATGCGCTCCTATTTCGTTTCGCTTGAGCCAGGAAACCTCTGTGTAGGACTCTAAAGACTCGTCAATACGCCGGCAGCAGGTGATGATCATATCAAGCACCCACAAGCCGCAAGCGGTCTGCTAAACGTAACGGCCACCCGGGTATTGAGCGATCAGAAGATCAACGAGCAAGCCCGCTCACACTCCTGTGAATCCAACCAGTAACACTTACCGTACAGTCCGGTCTGTTCGTCCGATATGTCGCATATCTCGCCTAGGGGTGGTAAACGTCAGACCCCGGTAGCTCGATAAGTCATGCCGATATAAGGTCCATAACAAGTGTGAAACTACTGATAACTCTTACCAGTATATCACAGCAACCCTGGCCAGGGATTTCCAGTTATGGCCAGTCGAGCATAGCGCAACATCAACCCCCAATACAGGGAGAGACGAATCCCCTCCTATCGCTCATTGCCTCCATGTGAATCGGGACTGTACCCAAAAAACCACCTGTTTGCACGACTCAGTAGAGCCGTGGTTGGGTGGAAATCAAAGCACAATGGGAGACACACAAGACTCTATGACGATCTCGGGTCAACAGACTAAGCTGTACCAGTGTCACCAGAGAACTGCCATCTGACGTGAGGTATAATACCATCTGGGAGTTCTCGGCGAGTCCGTTCAGTGTACCCAGTCTCTACTGAGCACCCGCATACCATCTCTGATGTCAAACACCAATGGATATGGGATCATCCATCGCCCATCACATGGGTCGAGAAGATATACGCTAGTCTACTCTGGAATATCGATGTCCCGTCTCGATATTCCCACGACTAGGAACATTAAAGGATGTACTCATGGACCACCCAGGCCCCACTAGTATGATCTACATCATAGTCCTGAAAGTCGAGTACACATCCTAAGGGCTTTATCAACATGTAACAGAGAGACAGAAAGTATACATGTTAAGATAAAGAGCAACCAGATAGCATACTATCATGTCGAGCAAGAAAGTCCTACCTATATATGTCCCAGCAACCACTACAATATACATCCAATGTACAGTAATGGCCTCTAGGGCATACATATAACTAACAATTTTCTCACCGGGTAATACATTGATATATATGCGATATATGTTAATTGTATTATTTTCTTTTGTTACAAATATATATTATATATGTGATATATAATATAGTAGCATGATATGATTACTAATGCAACATGTGTTAGTTATATGTATGCCCTAGAGGCCATTACTGTACATTCGATGTATATTGTAGTGGATGCTAGGACATATATAGGGAGGACTTTCTTGCTCGAAATGATAGTATGCTATCTGGTTCTACTTTATCTTAACATGTACTCTGATTGTCTCTATATTACATGTTGATAAAGCCCTTAGGATGTGTACTCGACTACTGGGACTATGATGAGATCATACTAGTGGGGCCACGGTAGTCGACGAGTATATCCTATAACTGTTCCTAGTCGAGGGTATATCGAGACAGGGCATCGATGCACCAGAGTAGACTAGCGTATACGCATCTTGACCCATATGATGGGCGATGGATGATCCCATATCTATCGGTGTTTGACATCAAGGATGGTGTACGGGTGCTCAGTGGAGACTGGGTACACTGGACGGACTCGCCGAAAACTCCCAGATGGTATTATACCTCACGTCAGATGGCAGTTCTCCGATGACACTGGTACAGAGTAGTCTGTTGACCCAAGATCGTCATAGAGTCTTGTGTGATTCCCACTGTGCTTTGATTTCCATCATACCACGTCCAAGAGGGCGTGCAAAAAGGTGGCTTTTGGGTACAGTCCCGAATCACATGGAGGCAATGAGCGATAGGAGGGGATTCGTCTCTCCCGGTATAGGGAGTTGATGTTGTGCTGTGTTCGATTGGCTATAACCGGAAATCCCTGGCCAGGGTTGCTGAGATTTACTGGTAAGAGTTATCAGTAGTTTCTTGAACTGTTATAGACCTCAAATCGACACGACTTATCGAGTTACTGGGGTCTGACGTTTACCACCCCTAGGCGAGATATGCAACATATCAGACGACGAGACCGGACTGTACGGGAGTGTTACTGTTTGGATTCACAGGAGAATGTACAGGCTTGCTTGTTGATCTTCTGAGCGCTCAATACCTGGGTAGCTGTTACGTTTAGCTGACCGCTTGCAGCTTGTGGGTGTTTGATATGATCATCACCTACTGCCGGCGTATTGACGATTCTTTAGAGTCCTACACAGAGGTTTCTTGGCTCAGGCAAAACGGAGTAGGGGCACGTATGTGATATGTGCGGGACCGAGGATAATGCGATATGAGATACCGTATTCTATTCTCGCGATATTTGATATCAGCCGGGTCATCGGATCAAGTGTTGATTCGATGAATCGGTACGGATGAATATTAGTCGGTTATATGCGATATAGCCGGATTGTCAGATCAAGTGTTGATTCGATAATTTAATGTATAATAATATATTTGATATATTAAATTGCATTAACTAATATTAGCTCACTAAAAGATTCTTTTTCTCACTCGGGTAATATATTGATATATATGCGATATATGTTAATTGTATTATTTTATTTTGTTACGATAAATATTATATATGTGATATATAATATTGTAACATGATATGATAACTAATGCAACATGATTAGTGGAGTTTAAACATGATTAGGGTTTGGATTAGGGTTAACACTTCTAGTAGATTCTAGAAGGTTTCTTTTTGTCATGATAAAGATATTTGTGTTGATTTTTATCTATGACTTACTCTTAACTCAACCCAAACCCTAGCCATTGGTTAATTCTCTACAATGGTAAAGTAAACCATGGTTGCATTATTTATCATATTAACCCTTTCATTATTCATCACAAAAGAAAATGGATCACTATTCTTCTTCTTCCTTGAGTTCTTCATGCAAAGCTTTCTTGCTTTGATATTTGTGATGAAAATATGTGAGAAAAAGATAAATAAAGAGAGCAAAAATCCTACTTCATCATCCTCATCTTCCCTTGCCCTTTAGATGAGAGTGTTCACTCAATTTAAGTGAGTGTTAGCTTGTGTTAATGAAACTTCAAGCTAGATCATCTTTGTATCGAAGATCGGAAGAAAGACTGCACCTTTCTCTTCGTGGAGCCTCTCGAGAGTCCGGAGCATGATGATCGCAGCGAAGGGAATTCAACACGGAGCTTATGAAGTGAAGGACCGGATCTACAAAGGTTGTAATCCATCTCACTTAGTGTTAAACTGTTTAACATGTTAGTTTTCGCCTAATCTCTAGTTTAAAGATCCGTATTCGAGTTGTTCGGCACGGCTAATTTTTTAATCGGGCATGGTTGATGCCTCGTAGACCCTTGTGGCAGTGCCTAGCAACCCTACAGTGGTATCAGAGCCAAGCTAGAGCTTTAGGCGAAGTTTAGACGAAGTTTAAAGTCTGATCGAACCCGGAAAACCCGATATAACCCCTTCTCTGGAAATTTTTCTAAAATGTGATTTTTTGTGAATTAAAAATACTCAAAAAAATCAGCAGGGAATTATAGGAATTACTGTGAAACCCGACCCTCTAAATCGTCCAAAGCGCCGCGGAACTGCGGCCAAACCCTGGTATTGGCGGCGGTTCCGCGGTAAGAAGGAAGGATTGAGGGATAGGGTTTGCACAGTAACCTCCGTAGCTAATTCCTGATTCTTCTGGGCATTTTTAATTATACTCAAGTGTTGGGTTTTCTGGGGTGTATTGGGGACTCGATGTTTCGATCGGATATTTTAACTTTGTTTAGTTTGTCCGGATAATTTTTAGAAACTGTTAAAAAGTTCGAACGGATATCAATAACTCACTTTTTCCCCTGTCGGAAAACTTTTCAAAAGTTGGATTTTTTCTCGTGTTTAAGAACGTTCTAAGTCGTGCAAGTAACGCGGTGGACCCTCTAGAAGACAACAAACCTTAACTCGATTATGTGACTGTCTTGAACTGCCTTTTGAACCTTAGGATTTGGGGCAGTACGGCGTGCCACATGTGAGGCGTTGGCTTGACCCTTCTACGGCTGGACCATTGGTACTGTGGCATGTGATGGATGTTTTTAAACTGATTTCAAGTGTTGAGATAAATTGGGGAAATCTTGGGTGTTTAATTATTCGATCGGAAAGTTTAACATTGTCTATTTATCTGGAATGTGATACAATATTTGGAATCCACAGGTTGTTATGAGATAACTAATTTGAATATTATAAATCTAGCAGTTTAGTCTCAAATTGATCGGTTGCCACGGAATTTTGATGTGATCAAAAGTCCGTCGCAATCACGTAGCGTACGCGGATACTCGCCGGGTAAACTTAATAGACAGCCACGCCCCATAGCCCCGACCAAGTGACTGTAGGAGAACCCCGTCGCCGAAAGCATCCGTTCGGGTGCTCGTGGCAGCGGTGTTCCGCCTTAGTGCACTTCGTCGAAGGCATCTGGGGGTGCGGCCGTCTACTAAAGTTTGCGACGAGCATTCGATCAGGACATCGGGAATCTTGTTGAATTGCCTGACTTGACATTGAAAAAAGTTTTCGATAAAGAGACTAAAATGCGGGGTTTATAATTGTTAGGCATGAGATGTCTAAGGAATTCATTTGGTTAGGCATGCGATGTCTAAAAAGGTTGCGGATTCCAACTGTTGTAGTTTTACACTTTTTTTTCTGTGACCGTAAGCGTAGTATGTGGTGTATCGCTGGCTTCGTTGCTATACATCAACGACAATCGGGATACGCATACTTGCTTACGTTGATGATATGAGATATTATGTGTTGCTGTGATATGTTGTATTGGATCGTCGCGTTTGAATAGCCGGGGGTTTTATGTGAGATGAGAGTTTTTTCTTTTTCATTCATGTAAAAATTTGTATGTAATATTCTTTTATTGGGGCACTTCCAGGTTGCGGAAGATGTCACCGTTGTATATTATTTACTTTTCCGTATTAGGTAGACCCAAGACGGGGAGCACAAGTAACCGGGTTCTAGGGTCCAGTGGGAGACCATCTCGAGGAGTTGAGATCGGGTCTCCTAACCTTAGAATTGGCAGTGTTACTTGCCGCTCTCGTAGGGGTCTGGGGATATGGGTTTGGCTATTCATCGCGACCGTGGAATCCGTGTTTTATACAGGCTCGTATTGAAAACACGGACGTCCTAGTATATCCAATATTTCATATATGTTTCTTCTGCTGCAATGTTCTGTGATGAGATCATATTACTTCCTGAGACGAATGTTTATATTATATATATGAAATATATGTTATATTGCAGATTTCGTTTCAAAAAGGATGCTTGTGAAGCATAATAAAATGGGACTTCATTAATGAATTAATGAAATAAAAGAAACCTAAGATGTTGTAGAATTGAATTTCAAAAATAAAACAGGTAGCTACAGTTCTTGCTTTGCATAGCGGTATATGAGATATATCCTGCACCTCATTCGATGAGGAAAGGACCGAGATCCCTTCACCGGGAGTGACTCCTTTAGCAATAACTGGAAGATGCTACAATACTCGGTTTGTTTTTGATTGCTTTTATAAGTTTCTGCTTTGCACAGTGATATATATGATATATCCCGCACCTCATTCGACGAGGAAAGGACCGACGATCCCTTCACCGGGAGTGACTCCTTTAGCAAAACTAGAAAAGCCTCAAAAGCACTCCATTTTAAAATCATTTGATTCTACAACGATATCAAGTTCATTACGCAATAGGTTTTCAGAAAAAACTGTCGTAGCCCTCCGTCATTTCAGATAAGTACTAGTTAGTATTCGTGCTGCGGTTGTTTGGCATGCGTCAAGGCGTAGTGTACGGTAGCTAACTAGTGCTTATCTGCTAGCATACGATGCGATTGGATTAGGGTATTCGTACGGCGTTGTTTGGCATGCGTCAAGGGTCGTGCGGGTGGGTTTAATTCAATCAAGAAATGTACGGGTTGAACTTGACTAGCGGACTATGGGTTATTTGGCATGCGTCAAGGTCATAGCACGCTAGGGGCAAAATATTATCGGGAATTTCAAGTGTTGAAATTTGCAATGAGATTGCATACCTTCTATGAGATAGTTGGATCCCGATACCCGCTGTGAGTAAGAGTTACTCCTGGGAGAGTTTTACACATTACAATTAGCCGATCAAGTAGGTGTCTAGAAAGGTGTTAACGAGGTTACGCCTCTGGGAAAACGAGGTTTACTGTAATTAGGTTCGTGCGAAAGCACGGGGGACCTCCCTCAAAGTACCGACACTGGCCTGGCTGAAAGATTGGCGAACTTGTAGCGTGTGATTAATCCCGGCTAGTCTTTCCTTTTAGGGTTTGAAGGAAGATTTGATTAAAACAGTGGGAGACATCCTGATTAGATATATTATATAACCAATCTAATCTTGCAAGAGCATACGCTGAGTGTTTTCTTCTTTCTCTCTCCAGGTAGCGACCATATCACGCCTTAATCAAGATAATAAAACGGATGAATTGACCGAACCCGATTGTTATACTGAGCTGGGGAACGTTGGTCCCACTCCAACTTATAATTGTTATAAGACAGAGTAGGAAATTGGGGAATACCAGATTTCCCGTGCCACCCAAACGAAGAAAGTGCATGTTGATGCATCATCTTCGGGTGTGTTCATTACATAGAAATGTTTCTCAGTATCCTTTACGTCCTGGGTATGTGATACCGGATCAGGATCCCGCATATGTAATCTGTTACATGGGCTACAGATAGGTAGAGAACTGAGAACGGGTGATAAGTTTCATGAGACAGAAAACGGTGCAAGTGTTGCAGCCAAGTCTGTTGGTCACCATCACCCTGTATTACCAGAATACATTGATTCTGAACGAATGTTATTAGATACCGAACCTGATATACAACATCATATCAGTTTCTTTATTAGTAAATAAGTGATATAATTTTGTATTGTTGGATAATGTTTTGAACATTTCCTATATCAAGAGTTGATCGGTTCAGGCACGTTATCTAAAAGCATCGACATTCTAAATCAAACTACAGTTCTTAGTATACAGAACACACACAAAAGGAAGAGTTCAGAAATGAACGAATCCTTCTTAAGGTATTGTAGACTAGGTCATATCAATGCGACCAGACTAGCTGAAGTTACATTTAGATGTATATTTAAATTAGTTTGAATTTACATCTTGTGAAACTTGCCGGTCATGTCACAAAGATAAGATGACCATAGCTCTGTTTATTGGAAACAGAGAAAGAGTTAGTGAACTCTTGGGATTGATACATGCTGATGTATGAAAGTCTCATGTCTACACATGCCAAGACCGGTACTTTTTACTTCATTACATTCTCTGATAATCTCTCAAGATTCAGACATGTGTTCCTGTTGAAACATAAGTCCGAAGCTTTTGAGATATTCACAGAATATAAGTTAGAAGTAGAGAACCAAAAACGGGTATAAGTATTATGTCCTTTGATGAGATCAAGGAGGAGAATACTTGAGCACGGAATTCCTGGACTATTCTAAAGGAGAATGAGATTCTCTCTCAGCATTACTCCTCCGTATACACCATAGCACGATGATATATCGGGGTAGAGCAATAACACCCTATGTGATATGGTGTGCTCTATGATGAGTACTACTGAGTTTCCTATTTCCTTTTGGGAGTTATGCACTTGAGAAGCTGCATACCTATTGAATAGGGTTCAAATCAAATCAGTTGCCTACCGCTTCATATGTGATATGTAAAGGGAAGAGCCCATATCTTAAGCTTGTTAAGATTTTGGGTTGTCCGGCCTAAGTCTAAAAAGCAAAATCCGGACAAGCTCGAGGCAAGGTCTGTTCTGTAGAACTGGAAAGGTTCCAGCTATACAAACTGCAGCTGATGATTTGGTAAACCCGAAGGATTCAATAGTTTCCAACGAACCTCAGCCTCTCCACCGATCTAGTAGGGTTCCTCACCCACCTGAGAGATACTTCGGCTTCTCTATGACAGTGGGAGCGAGGATTGCATCATGAGATGATGACCCAACTAGTTTCGAGCTGGCCATCAGGAGTGGGACTCTATAAGAATGGCTGGATGCTTAGCGATCTGAGATGGAATCCTTATACACTAACAAAGTATGGACTTTGGTTGCTTTATCTGAAGGGTTAAATCCCCATCAGGAGCAAGTATATCTTGAGAAGATTACTTGGTGTACATGGAAAAGTTAAGACTTTCAAAGCTATGCTCAAGTCCATCCAGATCCTACTTGCCATGGCTACATATCATGACTACGATATCTGGTGGTTGGGTGTCATGACTGCTTTTCTAAATGGTGTTTTAGGAGAGAGCGTCTATAAGTACACAGCCAGAGGGCTTCGTAGACAGTGGGAGCAGCGGAAACGTGTGCAAGATGTTTTATATGATAAAGCAGGCATCGCGGAGTTGGAACATCTATTTTAATGTGGTAGTCAAAGAGTTTGACTTTATCAAAATGGTAGATGAACCTTGTATATACAAAAAGGTAGTAGAGAGTATGGTGGTGATCCTCGTAGAGTACGTGGATGACATACTCTTGATAGGGAAGGAGTTTCCTATGCTACGCTCAGTCAATCTCCGCTTATCACAAGGATTCTCCATATAGGATCAAAAGGATACCTCCTAAATCCTGAATTTTTGGATCTATGAGATAGATCTAATTGGATGTTAGGATACTCACTAGTTGTAGTGAGATGGTATCAATTGATCCTGGAGAGAATCACTGGAAAGGTTCCAGGGTGATAAGAACGACTGAATGTCAGTCACAGGCATTGTCTATACCCTCAGTGGAGGGACGGTTTGTTGGAAGAGTTCCAAGCTAGATACCGTGACTTACTAGACGATTAAAGGCAAGATACATCGTTATCAAAGATGCTACCAAAGAGACAGTCTGGATATATATAAGTTCATGAGATGAACTTCGTTCCTACCATTGTGTGACAATGGAGTTGTGGCTTTAGCCAAGGAACTACCGTCCCATCAGAAATCCAGATATAATTCTTAGGCAGTATCACCTGATCATGGAGATGGTTGATCTCCAGGGAGATCGAGGATAGTAGAGTAGACATAGAGGACGACAGCGCGGATCCACTCACAAAGGCCTTTTTCCCAGTAGAGACTTTTATGGGATGGTTGAGTATGAGATACTTCAACCGCAGTTAATTGTTGGGTATGTGATACCACAACAGATGGCCCTAGTGCAAGTGGGAGATTGTTAGTTATATGTATGCCCTAGAGGCCATTACTGTACATTCGATGTATATTGTAGTGGATGCTAGGACATATATAGGGAGGACTTTCTTGCTCGACATGATAGTATGCTATCTGGTTCTACTTTATCTTAACATGTACTCTGATTGTCTCTATATTACATGTTGATAAAGCCCTTAGGATGTGTACTCGACTACTGGGACTATGATGAGATCACACTAGTGGGGCCACGGTAGTCGACGAGTACATCCTATAACTGTTCCTAGTCGAGGGTATATCGAGACAGGGCATCGATGCACCAGAGTAGACTAGCGTATACGCATCTTGACCCATATGATGGGCGATGGATGATCCCATATCTATCGGTGTTTGACATCAAGGATGGTGTATGGGTGCTCAGTGGAGACTGGGTACACTGGACGGACTCGCCGAGAACTCCCAGATGGTATTATACCTCACGTCAGATGGCAGTTCTCCGGTGACACTGGTACAGAGTGGTCTGTTGACCCGAGATCGTCATAGAGTCTTGTGTGATTCCTACTGTGCTTTGATTTCCATCATACCACGTCCAAGAGGGCGTGCAAAAAGGTGGCTTTTGGATATAGTCCCGAATCACATGGAGGCAATGAGCGATAGGAGGGGATTCGTCTCTCCCGGTATAGGGAGTTGATGTTGTGCTGTGTTCGATTGGCTATAACCGGAAATCCCTAGCCAGGGTTGCTGAGATTTACTGGTAAGTGTTATCAGTAGTTTCTCGAACTGTTATAGACCTCAAATCGACCCGACTTATCGAGCTAATGGGGTCTGACGTTTACCACCCTTAGGCGAGATATGCAACATATCAGACAACGAGACCGGACTGTACGGGAGTGTTACTGTTTGAATTCACAGGAGAATGTACAGGCTTGCTTGTTGATCTTCTGAGCGCTCAATACCTGGGTAGCTGTTACGTTTAGCTGACCGCTTGCAGCTTGTGGGTGTTTGATATGATCATCACCTACTGCCGGCGTATTGACGATTCTTTAGAGTCCTACACAGAGGTTTCTTGGCTCAGGCAAAACGGAGTAGGGGCACGTATGTGATATGTGCGGGACCGAGGATAATGCGATATGAGATACTGTATTCTATTCTCGCAATATTTGATATCAGCCGGGTCATCGGATCAAGTGTTGATTCGATGAATCGGTACGGATGAATATTAGTCGGTTATATGCGATATAGCCGGATTGTCAGATCAAGTGTTGATTCGATAATTTAATGTATAATAATATATTTGATATATTAAATTGCATTAACTAATATTAGCTCACTAAAAGATTCTTTTTCTCACTCGGGTAATACATTGATATATATGCGATATATATTAATTGTATTATTTTATTTTGTTACGATAAATATTATATATGTGATATATAATATTGTAACATGATATGATAACTAATGCAACATGATTAGTGGAGTTTAAACATGATTAGGGTTTGGATTAGGGTTAACACTTCTAGTAGATTCTAGAAGGTTTCTTTTTGTCATGATAAAGATATTTGTGTTGATTTTTATCTATGACTCACTCTTAACTCAACCCAAACCCTAGCCATTGGTTAATTCTCTACAATGGTAAAGTAAACCATGGTTGCATTATTTATCATATTAACCCTTTCATTATTCATCACAAAAGAAAATGGATCACTATTCTTCTTCTTCCTTGAGTTCTTCATGCAAAGCTTTCTTGCTTTGATATTTGTGATGAAAATATGTGAGAAAAAGATAAATAAAGAGAGCAAAAATCCTACTTCATCATCCTCATCTTCCCTTGCCCTTTAGATGAGAGTGTTCACTCAATTTAAGTGAGTGTTAGCTTGTGTTAATGAAACTTCAAGGTAGATCATCTTTGTATCGAAGATCGGAAGCAAGACTGCACCTTTCTCTTCGTGGAGCCTCTCGAGAGTCCGGAGCATGATGATCGCAGCGAAGGGACTTCAACACGGAGCTTATGAAGTGAAGGACCGGATCTACAAAGGTTGTAATCCCTCTCACTTAGTGTTAAAGTGTTTAACATGTTAGATTTCGCCTAATCTCTAGTTTAAAGATCCGTATTCCGGTTGTTCGGCACGGCTAATTTTTTAATCGGGCATGGTTGATACCTCGTAGACCCTTGTGGCAGTGCCTAGCAACCCTACAACATGTTTAGTGGAGATTAAACAAGGTTAGGGTTTGATTTGGGTTAGTTCTTTCTTGATGCTTCTAGAAGGATTTATTTTATTTTGAGCTAAGATATTATGGTTGATATTTTCTAGTGACTCATTCTTAACCCTGTCTCGGTACTCCCATGACTAGGAACATTTGAAGGATGTACTTAGCGACTACACTGTCCCTACTAGTATGATCTGCATCATAGTCCTGGTAGTCAAGTACTCATCCTAAGGGCTTTATCAACATGTGACATAGAGACAATCAGAGTACATGTTAAGATAAAAAGCAACCAGATAGCATACTATCATGTCGAGCAAGAAATTCCTCTCTATATATGTCCAAGCATCCACTACAATATATATCGTATGTACAGTAATGGCCTCTATGACATACATATAACTAACAATCTCCCACTTGCACTATGGCCATCTGTTGTGGTATCACATACCCAACAATTAGCTGTGGTTGAAGTATCTCATACTCAACCATCCCATAAAAGTCTCTACTGGGAAAAAGGCCTTTGTGAGTGGATCCGCACTGTTGTCCTCTGTGTCTACTCTCCTAACCTCGATCTCCCTGGAGACCAACCATCTCCATGATCAGGTGATACTGCCTAAGAATTATATATGGATTTCTGATGGGACGGGGGTTCCTTGGCTAAAGCCATAACTCCATTGTCACACAATGGTTGGAACGAAGTTCAACTCATGAACTTATATATCCAGACTGCCTATTTGGTAGAATCCTTGGTAAGGATGTATCTTACCTTTATTTGTCTAGTAAGTCACGGTATCTAGCTTGGAACTCTTCCAACATACCGTCCATCCACTGAGGGTAAAGACAATGCCTGCGACTGACATTCAGTCGTCCTTATCACCCTGGAACCTTTCCAGTGATTCTCCCCAGGATCGATTGATACCATCTCACTACAACTAGTGAGAATCCTAACATCCAATTAGATCTATCTCATAGATCCATAACCCAAGATTTAGGAGGTATCACTTTGATCCTATATGGAGAATATTTATGATAAGAGGAGATTGACCGAGCGTAGCATAGGAAACTCCTTCCCTATCAAGAGTATGTCATCCACGTACTTTACGAGGATCACCACCATACTCTCTACTACCTTTTTGTATATACAAGGTTCATCTACCATTTTGATGAAGTCAAACTCTTTGACTACCACATCAAAACAGATGTTCCAACTCCGTGACGCCTGATTTATCACATAAAACATCTTACACACGTTTCCGCTGCTTCCACTGTCTACGAAGCCCTCTGGCTGTGTACTTACAGATGCTCTCTTCCTAATCAATATTTAGAAAAGCAGTTATGACACCTAACCGCCAGATATCATAGTCGTGGCAAGTAGGATCTGGATGGACTTAAGCATTGCTTTGAAAGTCTCAACTTTTTCATGTACACCAAGTAATCTTCTCAAGATATACTTGCTCCTGATGGGGATTTAACCCTTCAGATAAAGCAACCAAAGTCCATACTTTGTTGGTGTATAAGGATTCCATCTCAGATCGCTAAGCATCCAGCCATTCTTACAGAGTCCCACTCCTGATGGCCTGCTCGAAACTAGTTGGGTCATCATCTCATGATGCAGTCCTCGCTCCCACTGTCATAGAGAAACCGAAGTATCTCTCAGGTGGGTGAGGAACCCTACTAGATCGGTGGAGAGGCTGAGGTTCGTTGAAAACTATTGAATCCTCCGGTTCTACTAAATCATCAGCTGCAGTTTGTATAGCTGGAACTCTTTCCAGTTCTACCTCATAACCACTAATTTCTTCATAAGAAATTCCCTTTCACAAAGGTGGCATGCTGAGAAACAAAACATCTTTTGTTCCTCGGTTTGGTAGAAGATATTCCCTTGCGAATGCTTGGGATACCCTACAAACTTCCATAGAACTGACCTTACCTCGAGCTTGTCCGGATTATGCTTTTAGACATAGGCTGGACAACCCCAAATCTTAACATACTTAAGATATGGGCTCTTCCTATTCCATATCGCATATGAAGTGGTAGGCATTGATTTGATTGGAACCCTATTCAATAGGTATGTAGCTTCACAAGTGCATAACTCCTAAAAGAAAATAGGCAACTCAATAGTACTCATCATAGAGCACACCATATCACATAGGGTGCGATTGCTCCGCCCCGATACACCGACGTGCTGTGGTGGATACGGAGGAGTGATGCTGAGAGAGAATCTCATTCTCCTTTAGAATAGTCCAGGAATCTCCGTGTTTAAGTATTCTCCTCCCTGATCTCATCAAAGGACATAATACTTATACCCGTTTTTGGTTCTCTACTTCTGACTTATATTCATTGAATTTCTCAAAAAGTTCAGACTTGTGTTTCAACAGGAACACGTGTGCGAATCTTGAGAGACTATCAGTGAATATAATAAAGTACAAAGAACCAGTCCTGGCATGTGTAGACAGGGAACTTACATACATCATCATGTATCAATCCCAAGAGTTCACTAACTCTTTCTCTGTTTCTAATAAACAAAGCTATGGCCATCTTATCTTTGTGACATGACCGGCAAGTTTCTCAAGATGTAAATTCAAACTAATTTAAATATGCATCTAAATGTAACTTCAGCTAGTCGGGTCACATTGATATGACCTAGTCTACAATACCTCAAGAAGGATCCATTCATTTCTGAACTCTTCCTCTTGTGTGTGTTCTGTATACTAAGAACTGTGGTTTGATTTAGAACGTCTATGCTTTTAGATAACGTGCCTGAACCGATCAACTCTTGATATAGGAAATGTTCAAAACATTATCCAACAATACAAAATTATATCCTTCTTTACTAATAAAGAGACTGATATGATGTATATCAGGTTCGATATCTAATAACATTTGTTCAGAATCAATGTATTTGTTAATACAGGGTGATAACTACCAACAGACATGGCTACAACACTTGCACCGTTTCTATTTCATGAAACTTATCACTCATTCTCAGTTCTCTACTTATCTGTAGCCCATGTAACAGATTACATATGCGGGATCCTGATCCGGTATCTAATACCCAGGACGTAAAGGATGCTGAGAAACAGTTCTCTTTAATGAACACACCCGGAGAAGATGCATCAACATGTACTTTCTTCGTTTGGGCGGCACGGGAATTCTGGTAATCCCCTATTTCCTACTCTGCCTTATAACAATTATAAGTTGGAGCGGGACCAACGTTCCCTAGCGTAGTATAACAAGCGGGTTCGGTCAATACATCCGTATTATTATCTTGATTAAGGCGTGACATAGTCGCAACCAGGAGAGAGAGAGAAGAATACACTCAGCGTGCCCTTTTATAAGATTAGATTGGTTATCAATTTATCAAATAAGGATGTCTCCCACTGTTTTAGTCAAATCTTCCTTCAAACCCTAAAAGGAAAGACTAGTCGGGATTAATTACACCCTACAAGTTCGCCAATCTTTCAGCCAGGCTAGTGTCGGTACTTTGAGGGAGGTTCCCCGTGCTTTCGTACGGACCTAATTAAAGTAAACCTCGTTTTCCCAGGGGCGTAACCCCGTTAACACCTTTTTAGACACCTACTTGATCGGCTAATTGTAATGTGTAAAACTCTCCCAGGAGTAACTCTTACTCGCAGCGGGTATCGGGATCCAACTATCTCATAGAAAGTATGCAATCTCATTGCAAATTTCAACACTTAAAATTCCCGATGATATTTTACCCCTAGTGACTTATGACCTCAACTATGGTCAACAAATCATAAGCACTAGTCAAGTTCTACCCGTCATTTCTTGATTGATTAGACCCACCCACATGACCCTTAACTAAGGTCAATAAAGTCACATGACTGTCCTAATTAATCACATAATATGTTATATAGGAAGCCATCACTCAGCTACTGTACACTGCGCCTTAACTATGGTCAACAAACGCAGCACGAATACTAAGTACTCTATTTCCTAAAATGACGGAGGGTTACGACAGGTTTTTAAGAAAACCCTTTGCGTAATGAACTTGATATCGTTGTAGAATCGATTGATTTTAGATGGAATGTTTTTGAGGCCTTTTTCTAGTTTTGCTAAAAAGGTCACTCCCGGTGAAGGGATCTCGGCTCTTTCCTTATCGAATAAGGTGCAGGATATTTCACAAATACCACTATGCAAAGCAAAAACTATAGAAACAATCAAAAGACAAACCGAGTTTGTAGCATCTGCTAGTTTCGCTAAAGAGGTCATTCCCGGTGAAGGGATCTCGGCTCTTTCCTTATCGAATAAGGTGCTGGATGTTCTACAAGAAACACCGCTATGCAAAGCAAGAACTAGAGCTACCTATTTTTGAAACTAGTTTCTACAACATCTTTAGCTTTCTTTTAGTTTCATTAATCTCATTAATGAAGTCCCATTTTATTATGCTTCACAAGCATCACATTTGAAACAAAATCTGCAATATAACATATATCACATATATATAATATAAATATTCGTCTCAGGCAGTAATATGATCTCATCACAGAACATTGCAGCAGAAGAACATATATGAAATATTGGATATACTGGGAGGTCCGTGTTTTAATACGAGCCTGTATAAAACACGGATTCCACGGTCGCGATGAATAGCCAAACCCACATCCCTAGACCCCTACGAGAGTGGCAAGTAACACTGCCAATTCTAGGGTTAAGAGACCCAGTCTCGACTCCTCGGATGGCCTCCCACTGGACCCTAGAACCCGGTTACTTGTGCTCCCCACCTTGGGTCTATCCTAATGCGGAAAAGTAAATAATATACAATGGTGACATCATCCTCAGCCCGGAAGTGCCCCAATAAAAGAATATTACATACAAATGAATTTTACATGAATGAAAAAAGAAAAACTCTCATCTCACATAAAACCCCCGGCTATTCAGAACACGACGATCCAATATAACATATCACAGTAACACATAATATCTCATATCATCAACGTAAGCAAGTATGCGTATCCCGATTGTCGTTGATGTATAGCAACGAAGCCGGCGATACACCACATACTACGCTTACGGTCACAGAAAAGAAAGTGTAAAACTACAACAGTTGGAATCCGCAACCTCCTTAGACATCTGATGCCTAACCAAATGAATTCCTTAGACATCTCATGCCTAACAATTATAAATCCCGTATTTTAGTCTCGATCTCGAAAACACTTTTCAATATCTAGTCGGGCAATTCAACAAGATTCCCGACATCCTGATCGAATGCTCGTCGCAAACTTTAGTAGACAGCCGCACCCCCGGATGCCGTCAACGAAGTGCACTAAGGCGGAACATGATTGAAAGAGTTAAAGTTAACCGCAATCAAGACGGTGTCGCTATGCAGCTAGCCGGTTGAGCACGGGTCGATCCACAGGGAGATGGTTGTATGTCCTTTCTTGTTTTAGACGAGTCAATAAAGAATGAGTATATGTTTGTTCAATCTAACCTATGTGTATTATTTGCAAGTATAAAGTTGTTAAGAAAAAGATACGATAATGTAAGCTAAAGAAATCCGTACTCAAAACCTTTGAGCCGAGTCTTGACCAATTGAAGCTAGAGCAATCGGCAACAACGTGGATTAGGGGATTTAAGCGCGGTATTCGTGGAATCCGGCTTATTTACCCTTGTCCGTCCGTTCTTGTCTCTTGCTTTCGCCTCCGGCCAAACCGAACGCAACCGGTCGCGGTTAGGAATCACCGTTACCTTGTTAGGGTAGGGTGCCTAACGAAGCACTTGCGTATCGTTTGGGCGGAGTTCAATGGAAATAACGGGAAAAGGAAATGAGCAAAGAAATGTTAACTTACAATATCGTATTGATTCTTAACAACAACAATAATTACAACATTCACAAAGAGAACCAAAAAGAGCAAAAGAAAAGAACAAAGAAAAAGAGAAGATTACAAATAATTAAGTGCATGAATTTAAATTGCAAGAAAGTAAAGCAAGATAATAAAAAGCAAGTAATAAATAAGCAATAAAAAGAAATAGAAACTAGAACTCAAGACAAGCATGGGATCAATAGCCAACCCTTAAACTTGCAAGCTCAATCAAGAGGTTGCAAGATCAAGAGAAGGGTAGAGAACGCATGTGAAATGAAGCGCTAATTCCATAAGAAAATACGACCCTTGAGATCAATAACTAACCCTTAACCTTTCAAGCTCAATGAAGAGGTTGAATGATCAAGAGAAAGCAAGAATCTCAAGGGAAAGTTAAACAAAAGAGAATGATACAAAAGACCTCATCTTCATTGATCTTCCACTCAAAAAGCTCTCACTACAATTTTCATGGAGACAAGATGAAGAAGAAGAAGAAAAAGACTAAATCCTAACAAAAAGAAGAACAAAGAATGAACACCAAAAGCTTGGCAAGTTCTGGGGTATTTATAGGAGGTGAACTGAAAACCTAGGACAACAATCTGCCATAAAATGAAGTACCCAAAATGCCCCCAAAAAACGACAGAACGAGGACCCCACATGGCCGCGGATCCGCGGCCTAAGCCTGCTTAGGCCGCGGTTCCGCGGCCGTATAGTGGAGGTGGGTTCTGGGGTTTTGGGATTTTTCCTGGTTTGTTGTCCTCTTCAGTGTGGTATATGACATTTCTCAGAAACTCTTCACAATTATTCCAGAATTTTAGTAGAACAAAAATGTGATGTGATGTGGATCTTTTGCTATGATTTCCTCGAGCTCCGCGTAGATTTCTTGGATCTTGTGTTGACCTAGAGCGTTGTGCATGACATGACAATCGATTTGCCATCTTGTCCTTTAAACTGGTATGTGGCAACACACGGATAGAGAGCGGAGACCCGTGTTTTATCAGTTGTTGGCAGTAATCCAGAATTTATCGTACTTTTCCATGATATTCACTGTTCAGAGCCGAGAACCTGTATTCTGCAGTTATGTCGCAAACACTGATTAAAAGCACCTGCCTATAAACAAACGAGCGTAAGAATGGGCGGTATAAATTGCAATATTCTGGTATGAACAAATACCCCCAAACTTAACTTTTGCTCGTCCCGAGCAAAACCAATTATTCACAAAAAAGTCCTAACCGCACTTTCGCAGGGAACGCGATTGCACTGAGCGCGTGCAACAAGCCGTTAAACCTCTAGGTGTCTCTAGTAGGAGGAGTGTTGTCTCCTGAGGGTTTTCAGCGGATACTACCCACAAAATCCCGTCAAGCTAGTGTCATAAGTTAACGTCGATTCTACTCCTACAGTTTAGTATTTACGTTAGAAACTCTATCATCCTAAGTTAGAAATATCCAACCCTTATGCTTCACACCTCCTATCTATTTAACTTTAGATCATATACATTCCAAAAAAGTTTAGAAAGATGTTGGTATCTCCTGAGTTTTCCTTCTAAAGTGCGGCCTCAAATCAGGGATTTTTATCAACTTTACAGAAACACAAGTCTTATTCTTTATTTCTATCTTTTATCCAAACATCAATTGTATACCCCTACGTGTGTGTATATTTTCACCCCTACACTCAAGAATTCAATTCAAGTTATAATACCCTTTCCCTAATACCTAATACTACTTCTTTTCATTAAGGATGGACGGATTTGCTCACACACCTTTCATGCGACTATTAATGCTTCTTGAGGCACTAACGACCGATTACTGAATGTGTGAACTTTAAAGCGTAAATAGCAGTTTCCAGGTCTTGACTTTATTCTATTTTTTTCTTTTTCTTTTTCTTTTTCTTTTTCTTTTTCAAGATCGGATATATTTTTCAATATGCTCTTTTGGTGTTTAGCTTTAAATACCGTTTTTTCTTTCATACTAGGCTTTCAGGCAAGAGTATTTCAAGGTATCCTCTACTATCCCAAGTTTCAAGGTGCGTGTAAGTGCAGTTGTAGGGTATATACTTTCTAAATTTGAACTCAAGAAAAGAAACTATTTTTCAGACTTATCCTTCAGTAAAACTTCAATACTTTCCCTTCATCTTGACTTAACTCAAGAACTGAACTCAAGATTACCTATTTCTCAAAAAAACTGTAAGGACGTATACTTACCAAAGTTAGACAGAATGAGGGTTATTTTTAGGGTTTTCAATCCCTAAGCCTAGAATTTAGTTATTTCTATCATATCAACTAAACTTTCGGAATAAAGATCTAAGTTACCCTATTAGCTAACTTGACGACAAAGTTTTTATATTTTTTGGAAAATTTTCAATTTTTGTGGGTTTTTAATAAGGTATGCAAATGCAAAATATACAAATGAATGCGAAGGAAGAAAGCTTACCGAGCACACCCCCAAACTTAAACTTGACAGTGCCCTCACTGTCAGGCTACACCAAGAGGGTCAAAAATGTCGGCGCTCCCTAGAAACAAATTATATACAAAACAAAAAGGAAAACAAAAAATATATACAAACAAGGAGTCCCCCCCAAACTTAAGTAAAACAGTGTTTCCACTGTTAAGCGTTGAAGTTCAGGATTAGGGGGGAAGAGAATAGTTTCAAACTATACAAGGCCTTACTAAGGCCAAAAGTTAACACCAACCATTCAAAGATTTTATCTCTATAATGTGCTGGTTGGTGAAAGAACGCGGAGAGGTAAGAAATGGAGAATACGCGAGACCATATGGAGATAGAAGCGGGATACGGTCTCGGTATATCAGAAGAAGGAGAATGGCGGAAGGGAAAAAGAAGTGGAGTACGAACATGAGGGTGCAAATGGAGTGAATAGATTAGCACAATTTGTGATGAGCGATGTGTAAAAAGCGATTGTGCTAATCTATTAACCCGTCGAGAAATGGGGTCAAATCCCTCAAGATTCGTAAGAAACCATGGGTACGCCGAACTTGGTAAACCAGACATATGAAATGAAAGTGAGACGGGTTCTTGCAAGGTCGGAACGATGGAAAGGATGGAGGTAGGTGATTGAAGAAGGTTATCGGTTAAAGGTTCAGGAGGGTGTACACAGTCAATGAAAGGAATAGGATGAATTGGAAAATCCGACTCATCAATTAAAACTGGTTCATCCTCAAAGCTATCCTCAAAATTCTCCTCAAAATTTAGCACATCCATGCATTTCTCTTCAAAATCCAGACGCATATGGGGTTCAGGAAAAATATTTAATGACTCGGGATGATGAATTGGAGAGAAAAACTCTGCCAAATCTACAGGTTCATCATCCAAAATATTCCCGGCGTCAATATCCTTAATCAAGTGAAAGTCAATTTTCTCAGACACCTCATCAAAAGCATGGATTTCAATCAATTCAGGTTCTAAGATGGAGGTGTAGAGGTCAAAAGGATTGTGTTTGGTTTCACTTGGAAGTGACCCTTCACAATCGGGTAAATCAAACACTACAAAGTCGCACAACTCATTAATCATTCTATCTTCAATTGATAAATCATGTGGGATACTCGATAGACTTTCAAAACAGGAGTTGTGGGATTCAATTTGGGATGGGTAGGTTTGATTTGGAAGGGGGGTACATCTCACTCTCTCCACTCAAATTCTCAGCCTGTCCTGCCACCTCATCATACATTGGAAAATTAGGAGCTAGTTGGAAACTAGCTACCGGGTCACTAGGTTGTATGAGGGCGGCCATAGACGCATTCAAATCCATCATCTGTTGGCTTGACGCTACCCTAAAGTCTTCCAACGACTGTTCCAGACTAGACATAGGTTGTGAAGGGGTTTCAGTAAAAGATTCAAAGTTGTTTGGATACTGAAAACTCCCAAATGGCGGTTCTGAAGCAATGTCTAGGGAAGGTGCAAAGGTAGGGTAGGATTGGTAGGAATTGAATGGCTGGACAGGAGCAGGATCAACACTTGGATAGGAAGGTGAATGGAATTGTTGATCCCAAGAATTTGAAGTGGTGAAAGGAGTGAAAGATCGGCTACGGGATTGTTCTATACGTTCTGCAATAGACATAAGTCTTGGAGTTGCAACATGACTCGAGGAAGGGGTATCAACGTAAGAAGGGGTGAATGTCTGAAATGGTTGATACGAAGTGGATTGCGGAGTCAAATTGTTTGTCCTAGACGCGTCTATCCGATCTTTCAAAGAGATTTTGGGCATGGAGGGATCGTTCGATGTTCGGCCAAAGCAAGAACCGTAAGAAGTAATGTCTGGTTGTGGGTACCAAAGTTCGGCAAGAGTTTTGCGAGGTGGAGTACCCATGATATGAAGAGAGAAAGAAAGGAAGGCAGAGAAAAGGGGGGGGGGAAATGTGATTTTTTTTATATATTTTTTTTTAAAATTTTTTTTAGATATTAACAAAAGAATGAAATATACACACAAAAAAAATCTGGACAAAAACAATCACGACACAAAAATACCACACACCTAATCGTTCTAGGGTTCACCTAGGTCAACTAGACCTGCTCCAGAACTTGATTGTCGAAGTAAAACTGTGTCGAGAAACGGGCTCAAGATACACTGATCACGAGGCCAGGTAAGTGCAGAGATAAGGGGAGGTTTTCCAACGCTTTCGCGAAGTTCCTTAATTAAATAACCCTTTCTCTTTTGGCGGTTTCGCCGTTAACACTTTCCTAGACACCCGTTAAGCGAGGTTCTAAACACAGTCAACTTCTCCTAGTGAGCGCGAAGTCCTTAAGGCTTAAAGTCTAATTTCTTTTAAATTTTGTGTGGGTAAACGATATGCTCAAGTTCGTGATTTGTGGGCCACGGAAAAGGTGATGAAATCCTTTACCGTATTTTGTGGGGTTCGCTTGCCCTTAAGTCCGTATTTGCAATGCGCAATTCAATAAAAATTCTATAAAGAATCAAAAAATCGTTTTTTTAGTTTAAGCGCGGCACTGCAACAAATACGGGTTAGTCAATTTTTAGCGTTTGTTAGCGAACTTGCAAAGAATCCTGCAAAGAATAGTATATTGGACGCGTCGGATTTGAGAAGAAGGTGTTAGTAAAGTACGTACCGTTAAGTTTTTGGGTTAGGAAACCCCCGTTGAATCAAATCCGGTAAGCTTGAAAAGTTCGCTTGCGCGGGTCAAACTACCCGGATCTTTGGCACTGTACTTTGCAATCACCTTAGCCTTGAATGTACACTTTGCTCCCCACAATCGCAGTTTGCAAATCTGCAAAAATCTGCACTCTTGCCCACAAAAATGATCAAAAAAAAAAACAAAAAGAATATTTATATATATATATATATATATATATATACAAAAAGAATATTAACCCGAATAACAAGAAAGAAATACGCTACCGTTTCCCCGGCAACGGCGCCATTTGATTGAAAGAGTTAAAGTTAACCGCAATCAAGACGGTGTCGCTATGCAGCTAGCCGGTTGAGCACGGGTCGATCCACAGGGAGATGGTTGTATGTCCTTTCTTGTTTTAGACGAGTCAATAAAGAATGAGTATATGTTTGTTCAATCTAACCTATGTATATTATTTGCAAGTATAAAGTTGTTAAGAAAAAGATACGATAATGTAAGCTAAAGAAATCCGTACTCAAAACCTTTGAGCCGAGTCTTGACCAATTGAAGCTAGAGCAATCGGCAACAACGTGGATTAGGGGATTTAAGCGCGGTATTCGTGGAATCCGGCTTATTTACCCTTGTCCGTCCGTTCTTGTCTCTTGCTTTCGCCTCCGGCCAAACCGAACGCAACCGGTCGCGGTTAGGAATCACCGTTACCTTGTTAGGGTAGGGTGCCTAACGGAGCACTTGCGTATCGTTTGGGCGGAGTTCAATGGAAAATAACGGGAAAAGGAAATGAGCAAAGAAATGTTAACTTACAATATCGTATTGATTCTTACAACAACAATAATTACAACATTCACAAAGAGAACCAAAAAGAGCAAAAGAAAAGAACAAAGAAAAAGAGAAGATTACAAATAATTAAGTGCATGAATTTAAATTGCAAGAAAGTAAAGCAAGATAATAAAAAGCAAGTAATAAATAAGCAATAAAAATAAATAGAAACTAGAACTCAAGACAAGCATGGGATCAATAGCCAACCCTTAAACTTGCAAGCTCAATCAAGAGGTTGCAAGATCAAGAGAAGGGTAGAGAACCCATGTGAAATGAAGCGCTAATTCCATAAGAAAATACGACCCTTGAGATCAATAACTAACCCTTAACCTTTCAAGCTCAATGAAGAGGTTGAATGATCAAGAGAAAGCAAGAATCTCAAGGGAAAGTTAAACAAAAGAGAATGATACAAAAGCCCTCATCTTCATTGATCTTCCACTCAAAAAGCTCTCACTACAATTTTCATGGAGACAAGATGAAGAAGAAGAAGAAGAAAAAGACTAAATCCTAACAAAAAGAAGAACAAAGAATGAACACCAAAAGCTTGGCAAGTTCTGGGGTATTTATAGGAGGTGAACTGAAAACCTAGGGCAACAATCTGCCATAAAATGAAGTACCCAAAATGCCCCCAAAAAACGACAGAACGAGGACCCCACATGGCCGCGGATCCGCGGCCTAAGCCTGCTTAGGCCGCGGTTCCGCGGCCGTATAGTGGAGGTGGGTTCTGGGGTTTTGGGATTTTTCCTGGTTTGTTGTCCTCTTCAGTGTGGTATATGACATTTCTCAGAAACTCTTCACAATTATTCCAGAATTTTAGTAGAACAAAAATGTGATGTGATGTGGATCTTTTGCCATGATTTCCTCGAGCTCCGCGTAGATTTCTTGGATCTTGTATTGACCTAGAGCGTTGTGCATGACATGACAATCGATTTGCCATCTTGTCCTTTAAACTGGTATGTGGCAACACACGGATAGAGAGCGGAGACCCGTGTTTTATCAGTTGTTGGCAGTAATCCAGAATTTATCGTACTTTTCCATGATATTCACTGTTCAGAGCCGAGAACCTGTATTCTGCAGTTATGTCGCAAACACTGATTAAAAGCACCTTCCTATAAACAAACGAGCGTAAGAATGGGCGGTATAAATTGCAATATTCTGGTATGAACAGAACACCGCTACCGCGAGGACCCGAACGAAAGCTTTTGGCGACAAGGTTCTCCTACAGTCACTTGGTCAGGGCTATGGGGCATGGCTATCTATTAAGTTTACCTGGCGAGTATCCACGTACGCTACGTGATTGCGACGGACTTTTGATCACATCAAAATGCCGTGGCAACCGATCAAATGAGACTAAACTTCTAGATTTATAACATTCAAATTAGTTATCTCATAATTACTTGTGAATTCTAAATATTGTATCACATTTCAGATAAATAGACAATGTTAAACTTTCCGATCGAATAAACAAACACCAAAGATTTCCCAAATAGTTCTGAACACTTGAAATTAGTTTAAAAGCATCCATCACATGCCACGGTACCAATGGTCCAGCCGTAGAAGGGTCAAATCAACGCCTCACATGTGGCAACGCCGTACTGCCACAAACCCTAAGGTTTTGAGGCGGTTCAGACGGTCACATAATCGATTTAAGGTTTGTGTTCTTCTAGAGGGTCCACCGCGTTACTTGCACGACTTAGAACATTCTCAAACTACGGAAAAATCCAACACTTGGAAATTTTCCGGCAGGGGAAAAAGTGAGTTATTGATATCCGTTCGAACTTTTTAACACGTTCTAAAATTACCCGGAAAAACTTAAACAAAGTTAAACTTTCCGAACGAATCAATGAATACAAGAGATCTCCAGAAAACTCAACACTTGAGTAATATTAAAAATTCCCAGAAGCATCAGGAAATACATACGGATATAACTGTGCAAAAAGAAAACCCTAATTCCACTGTACGGCCGCGGAACCGCCGCGTAAGGCATGGTCTTGCCGTGGTTCCGCAGCGCTTTAAGCGAATTAATGTCTCGTTTTTCACAGAAATCCTTATAATTCCCTGCTGATTTTTTGAGTATTTTTAAGACAGAAAAAATCACATTTTTAGAAAATATCCAGAGAGGGGTCTAAACCGGGGTTTCGGGGTTCGATCGGACTGTAAACTTCGTCTAGACTTCGCCTAAAGCTTTAGCTTCGCTCTGATACCACTGTAGAGTTACTAGTCACTCTCACAAGGGTCTATAAGGCATCAACCATGCCCGATTTAAAATTTAGACGTGCCGAACAACCCTAACCAAGATCTTAGACTAGAGATTAGGCGAAACAAAGCAAGTAAACAACTTTACTTCTAAGAGTTTGGGATTACACCTTTGTAGTCCGGTCCTTCACTTCATAAGCTCCGTGTTGTGGTCCCTTCACTGCGATCATCAAGTTACCGGACTCTAGAGAGGCTCCACGAAGAGAAAGATGCAAGCTTGCTTCCGATCTTCGATAACAAAGATGATCTACCTTGAATAAACTCAAACCCAAGCTCTTGCTTTGCTAATCAAGTATTAGTAAAGAAAACACCCTAATCTAAATGGCTAGAATAGATTAGGGTGATGAAGTAAGAATTTAGCTCTCATTTATTTTCTTAATCTCACTCATTTTCATCACTAAACTCAAAACTAGAAAGCTTTGCAAAGAGGAAGAAAAGAATGAACTCATTTATGATGAATAATGAATTGTGGTGATCATTACAAATGCAACCCATGGTTAAAGATGAAGAGGCTAATCATTGTAGAGAGTTTACTAGGGTTAAGTGTTTGGGTTGGGTTAAAGAATACCAAGCAAAATATCTAAACAAAATATCGTTGCAAGAAACAAAATAAAAACTTCTAGAAGCTTCTAGAAAAGTTTAACCCAAATCAAACCCTAACCATGTTTAATCTCCACTAAGCATGTTGCATTAGTAATCATAACTTGTTACAATATTATATATCACATATACAATATTTATTGTAACAAAATAAAATAATACAATTAACATATATCGCATATATATCAATGTATTACCCGAGTGAGAAAAAGAATCTTTTAGTGAGCTTATATTAGTTAATGTAATTTAATATATCAAATATATAATTATACATTAAATTATCGAATCAACACTTGATCCGATAATCCGGCTATTTCACAAATAACCGACTAATATAATCTGTATCAGTTCATCGAATCAACACTTAATCCGATGACCTGGCTATATCACATATACCCGGCCGATATCTCATATCGCGAGAATCTAATACGGTATCACATACACGTATTGTTCTCGGTCCCGCACATATCATATATGTGCTCCTACTCCGTTTTGCCTGAGCCAGGAAACCTCTGTGTAGAACTCTAAAGAATCGTCAATACGCCGGCAGTAGGTGATGATCATATCAAACACCCACAAGCTGTAAGCGGTCAGCTAAACGTAACAGCCACCCAGGTATTGAGCAATCAGAAAATCAACAAGCGATCCTGTACTTTCTCCCATGAATCCAACCAATAACACGCCCGTACAGTCCGGTCTCTTTGTCTGATATGTCGCATATCTCGTCTAGGGGTGGTAAACGTCAGACCCCAGTAGCTTGATAAGTCGTGTCGATATGAGGTCCATAACAGTTTGAGAAACTACTGATAACACTTACTAGTAAATCTCAGCAACCCTGGCCAGGGATTTCCAGTTATAGCCAATCGAACACAGCGCAACATCAACTCCCTATACCGGGAGAGACGAAATCCCTCCTATCGCTCATTGCCTCCATGTGATTCGGGACTGTACCCAAAAGCCACCTTTTTGCATTCCCTCTTGGACATGGTATGATGGAAATCAAAGCACAGTGGGAATCACACAAGACTCTATGACGATCTCGGGTCTATAGACCAACCTGTACCAGTGTCACCAGAGAACTGCCATCTGACGTGAGGTATAATACCATCTGGGAGTTCTCGGCGAGTCCGTCCAGTGTACCCAGTCTCCACTGAGCATCCGTATACCTTCTCTGATGTCAAACACCAATGGATATGAGATCATCCATCGCCCATCATATGGGTCAAGAAGCGCATACGCTAGTCTACTCTAGAGTATCGATGCCCTGTCTCAGTACTCCCACGACTAGGAACATTTGAAGGATATACTTGGCGACTACACTGTCCCCACTAGTATGATCTGCATCATAGTCCTGGTAGTCAAGTACTCATCCTAAGGGCTTTATCAACATGTGACATAGAGACAATCAGAGTACATGTTAATATAAAGAGCTACCAGATAGTGTACTATCATGTCGAGCAAGAAATTCCTCCCTATATATGTCCAAGCATCCACTACAATATACATCGTATGTACAGTAATGGCCTCTAGAGCATACATATAACTAACATATACAATAGAATGCACAATGAAATATAAACGGATTCCCGCGACCCACCTATAAGCAAAATGGCTCACACGCCAACAGTAGCGGAATCCGCAACAAAAAGGTACAATGATGTAACCCTGCCGCGACTACCCTGAGGTCAACCTGCAAAACACTGTGGTACAACGGGGGTGAGTTGCTAACTCGTGAATAGTAAATAACATATAAAGGTAATCGCAAGTATGCACGTACTGCGATACTCTAACATATGCAACTGATAACATCAATATGGTAGTCTGGGTATGCAATAATCATGCGAGGTACTCTATCAAGTACTAAAGATACATGATGCAATGCATGTAAATGAGTACTGAGCATCGGAAAATATATCATCAACATGAATCATCATCGTGGAAAAACCCTGGTGCCTATCAAATACACCCTAAATCCCAAATACTCAGGCACCGTCAATCTAATCGGCCCTCATGTCCTGTAAATCTCATAGAAACGGAGTGCCCAATATCGGCACTCAAAAACATCATGAAATATTCGTGTCCTGTATCGACACGGAAATACTCATCTCTCAGGCGCCGCATACCAGATCGGCCCTCAATATACCTCATGTCATAACTCCCAAACGGTATCCTCCGGATATCCGACGGGTCTCCAAACTGTCACCGGCAGGTAGTAGTCCCTCTGCTGGGCTCACCGTCTAACTCTACGAGTCTTCTTACCCCGGGGTACCATATCGGGTCCACCATGTACCCGCAGACGGTGCCTACCGCTCCTCGAATCGAGTGTACGCACACAAGCTCTCAGAACCGAGAAAACTCACGGTGGACGCATTGAAATATCATATCAAGAGAAACCAAGCTTTCAAAATAAAGCATACTTTCTTAAAATAATACCACGGTTCTCAAATCCAGAAATCACAGGAAATCCAAACTCAATATGTAAATCCATGCGATGTGATATATGCATCATAATATCGTACTATGAATAAAAGGGGGGAAACCGCTCTTTAAATGAATTCAGTTTTAAAAATATATCATGCGGTCCCCGGTTTTCCCAATAAAACCAGTTATCTATGTAGGTACAATATGTATATTCGCAAGTATAGAGATACCAATGTGTATATGCGCCAATATAGGTATGCAATTTGTATATGCGCAAGTATGGATATACCAATGTATGTGTGCACCAATATGGATATACAAATGCGTATATGCGTAAGTATGGATGTATCAAACTATATGTGCACCAATATGGATATACAATGTGTATGTGCGCAAGTATGGATGTATCAAAATATATGTTCACCAATATGGATATACAATGTGTATGTGTGCAAATATGGATGTATCAATGTATATGTGCACCAATATGGATATACAATGTGTATGTGCGCAAATATGGATGTATCGATGTATATGTGCACCAATATGGATATACAATGTGTATGTGCACAAATATGGATGTATCAATGTATATGTGCACCAATATGGATTATAATGTGTATGTGCGCAAATATGGATGTATCAATGTATATGTGCACCAATATGGATATACAATGTATATGTGCACCAATATGTATCAATGTATATGTGCACCAATATAGATATACAATATGTATGTGCGCAAGTATGGATGTATCAATGTATATAAGCACCAATATGGATATACAATGTGTATATGCGCAAATATGGATGTATCAATGTATATGTGTACCAATATGGATATATAATGTGTATGTGCGCAAATATGGATGTATCAATGTATATGTGCACCAATATGGATATACAATGTGTATGTGCGCAAATATGGACGTATCAATGTATATGTGCACCAATATGGATATACAATGTGTATAGGCGCAAATATGGATGTATCAATATATGTATGCACCACTATGGATATACAATGTGTATGTGCGCAAATATGGATGTACCAAAGAACAGTAATTCATACGCTAATGTCGATAAACAATAAATACTGCATATGTGTATAGGCGTGTCATGGTAATTACCGACGGTGTGAGTGTAGCATGCAGATTAGTGCTCGTGCGCATGAACCGTCAGTAATAGTGTAGTGTCCACCGGGTAATAAATCGAGCATAACAATATAATGGCATGTAATGATGCTTATGCAAAATTAACCTATATGAATATGCAGCTACAGTATCCTATCAAGCCCTAACGCATAACGTCATACGGGCGATTTCCCCATAGATGTTAAATCTACTCACCGGTGATCTCATGCTAAGTGTATTCGACCACCTGCTTCCCCTTCTTCGCGGCGTCAGAAGTCCCCGCCTGCGATCCTAGAATTTACACAAAGCAGCACACATAAGGCTAAAATCCTGCAAAAACACGATATCAAGACCATACGAGAAACTAGCGTCGCAAGCTAACGCGTGTGCAAACGTGGTACCAAAACGTGTGTGCATACGCTTGGAACCACCCTGACACGCTGCGATACACAGCAACTCCAGACCTAAACTCAAAACGTACGTGTCGCATAAGTTTAAAAGGATTGAAAACAAGGTTTTTGATTCCAGATTTTGACTCGAGTGGAAATAAGAAAAGTTGCATATACCAAACACCTTAAATATGTAGCAGACTGCCCTAGCCCAAACCCTGACACCCAACTCACCCCTCTGGCCGCAATTTGTGGCCAGAACTAATTTTTCTATGGCTTGGGATGGGAAATGGGGTCTCGTGCATTTTGTGTGTTCCTAGCTCAGTAACTAAGTCCCAGTATTTGTAACTTTTTCCTGAAGCACTCGGTTCAAAAGTAGATCACTAAACTAGCACAATTCCTAACTAAAACACTAATTAAGCACTAAATTAATACAATACGGTGTTTTAGTGTAAACTGAAGCAAATACTTAGGTTAAACGACACTAATATCACTTAATTAAGTTAATCAAGCCCCAACAACCCTAACTTAACCTAATCTTCACTTAAACCGCCTAGTTAGCATAAAAACCCACTTAAACACTAAATTAAGCCAAATAAACTACATGTTTAGCAATAAAGTGATTAAGGTGAGCTTAGTACCTCAAGTTGGTCTTAGGGGGGTCAAAACTTGCCGGCCTTGCCTCCAATAGCAAAGACTTGCCATCAAAACCAACAAAGGAGGTGTTTTGCAAGGGTTTTATGAGGAAAATATGAATTTTTAGTGGGGATTTATGCTTGGATGCAAGAAGAAGAAGAATAAGAGATGAAGGTGCTGTTGTTGCTGAGTTGCTGCTGGAGTTGAGGGGAGAGAGGAAAGAGAGAGATAATGCCCCCAAAGTCATGCCCCCATGCTCATTTAATGCACCATGCTCTCTCTTATTCTTTTCTTTATCTTATTTCATTAATGTTTTATTTTGTTTTGGGTTTTATTTTAAAAGGAATGAAATGATAATTTGAAATGGTAGACATGTTAAAACTTGGCCTAAGGTGAAATTGTGCATGCTACACTAAATTTGGCTTAGAAAAAATAGTTAAGAAAATTTGGTAACTAAGTGAACACTTCACTAATTAATAATTAATAAAACACATTTATATATAAAAATCACATAATTTCACAATTAAAATTTGATTTATTCCAGTTTATGTGGAAAATAATTGTTAACGGGATTTTATGCAAAAAATTTACGCATTATCGCTAATTTACATGAAATTAACCTAAACAAATTTCCAAAACGTTACACTTGTCCTGTGGCATCGGCCTCCTTGACCATCATTATAAAAGCATGACGTCGTGGTACATTCCTCCTTACTGAAGGCACATTCCTCTGTCCCTGGGGCACGTTTCTCTGTCCTTAAGGCATGTTTCTCTGTGCCTGATGGAATTGACGTTGAGGCTATATAGAAGGTCCACGTGGGACTGGTGCTGGGAGAGCTAGATGGGGTGTAGGAGCCTGAACGGCTGGCCACTGCGAGGCTGTAATTACGGGTCTGGGTGCCGGTGTTGTGTTGAAACGGTATTGACATGCTCCTATGGCGTGAGTGGTTGCGCTACAAACCAAACACGAGCTATTTGCATGCCTGCAGTCCTTCGCCAGGTGTCCAGTTCTCTTGCAGTAGAAACAAAAGTCTATACTAGACCAGTTAAATGATCCTCCCGGTCTCTTGGGTGCAAAGGTTGGCCTAAAAGAGGCTCCTCCTTTCATCTGTGTGGCAGGGCGCTTGATTCCAGCTGTTTGGAGGCTTACCCTTCTTCTTCACCATAGCTTCATAACGGCGAGCTGCCTTCAGGGCGAGTTCATGAGTCGGGCAGTCGCCTGTGGCTAACGCCGCCTAAATCTCCGGATCTAAGCCCTGTTGAAATCGTCTATCCCGAATCTCATTAGTCGGGATCAAACGTTCCGCGAACCTGATATGATGTTGATGTCAGGATAGAGATGTGTTTTAACAGAACAATATTTGATACGAATTCTTTACCTGCAGAGCATGGTGAATTCGGCATCATATTCATCCACCGATTTTATCCACATAGAACCTTGTTGCAGGTGGATGGACTGTTGCTCCATCTCAAATCGAGCAGTCTCAGGGAAGAACTTCGCATGGAACAGGCCGCGAAACGTCTTCCGCTCAATAGGTTGGGTGAGACGGCTTTCCTCAGCTTTCCACCAGACTCTAGCATTGTCTGTCAGTTGTAGCTTAGCAACTCTCACCCAGGCAATATCTGGCACTTGAGCTACTGCCAGATTATCTTCGATCGATTGAGCCCATTTTTCTGCCTCCAGTAGGCTCTCTTTTCTCGAGAAGTGTTTTGGATACATTGCCCAAAATTGTTTGACTCCGGGTGCCTCGGCTTCGGGGCGGTGCATGAGGATAGCAATCTGATGTTGCTGACATTCCAATAGGCTCTTGATAGCCTCAAGCAGTACCGTTTGCTCGTTGATAGGAGCTGCAACGGTAAGTGGTGGTGGTAGAGTAGGCGGTAGGGTATTGCCGTTGACCTTCGTGCTGGTGTCGTTCGGAGAATCCATTACCTTGATAGAAAAAGGAATGGTTAGGATAGATTCAAGAAATTAGAAATGTAAGGAATGTATAGTTGCTGATTCTTATAATTCTTGTGATATATTGCTTAAGTCTTCATGCAGAACTGACCTGTATAGGCCGCAAACAAAACTGTCATGCCCCGCTTCCCAGTAGACGGAAACGGTGACGTGGCAGGCCGCAACGTATTTACTAAGAAATAAATACGTTAAGTGTAATTAAGAAATATATAAAAATGAAAAAGAATGACATAAGTAATAAAATAAATAACAACTTTATTTACATTCATCTTTACAAACATCTATTTGAAAATAAAAAATACAATAAGTAAAGCAGTGCCTAAACAATGGCATACAGGAAAGTAAGTGCAACGGAACTAGAAGTCAGGCTAAGCAGTAAGCTGGTCCAAGTCCTCCTGGCTCGGCTCGATCTGCTCAGAGTCTAGTCCTCCTGATGAACATTCCAAAGAAAGAAATAGAAAAGAATGTCATCAGCGAACTAGCGCTCAGTAAGTCCTAAAAGAAGAAAAGGAAGATAGTATATTAAATGAACGGTAAAGTGTATATGACTAATTACTGGGATATGATAGTTATTATAACGTGGTTGTTTATAGTTTGGTAAAGAAGGTATTCATGTATACGAGAGGAGTCCATCTTACCCCGTAGACTATGGTAACATGTAGTACAAGGCCCCATCATAACCCATGGGACAACGTCACGAGAATTCATGTAGGTGTCTTTTAAGTGACCTCTCATGCCACGATATACGTTCCGTACCAATCTACCCTTTTGTCCCCGCGTAATGTATTGTATAGATTATATTTACAAGTCTTGCCGAAACCATGGATAGAAAATGTTCAAGTAATCATGTTCAGGATGTAATCATGTATTTAAGTAGTCATGTCAAGTTCAAGTCAAGTTATAACCATGGTTCGGTCAAGTCAAGTCAAGTATACAGGTTTGGAATTGAAGTTTGCATTCGAGTATTCATGTTCATGATCAAGTATTCATGTTTGATTTTGGATTCAGGTTTGAGATTTGGACTCAGACTAAGTCAGACACTTGTACTGATTTAACTCTTGAATTCTTAGGTTCGGAAGTCGTCGGCAACTGCTGCACATGTACGGCAGGATTTATGTCTTTTTCCAAAACAATTGCCATTGATAATTCCTATTAAGTTTTCTAACCTAAATAGGCAAGCACTCACTTTCTCCGTGTAATATTTTAGAAAATAAAATATTATTTTGGGAATTTAAATAATTTAAATAATAAATTTCATGAAAATTATTAAAGTATGAGAATTAGTTTTAACGATATGGTATAACTATATACCGATAGTTTGGAAAATATTTAGAAAATTAATAAGAATTATTGATTTTGAAAGAATTTATGTGAATTGAGCATTTATAAATTATTATATAATTGTTAGTATACAATTTTAAACTAAACTTGATTTATATCTTACTAATTATGCATTAATCTCGTTTAGGGTTTATGACATGTAACAAAGCATGTTACAAAACCTTGTTACATATTTTGAAAACCATGGCTTCATTGTTTTGTTTTCAAAATAAAAAAAATGGAAATGAGAGATATTTTGGAGGGGAGACGTGAGGGGGACAAAGGGGTATAGGCTAGGAAAGGTAGAGAGAGGGGGGTATCTATCTACCATGGTTATTCTTCACTTCCTCATCCTCTCCTCATCTTCTTCATCTCCTCCTTCATCCTCCCTCCACCTCCTCATCCACCTTGCAACACCTCCAAAACCACCCCAAAACTTCATACTTCCTTCATAAAAAATGATCCCAACCTCACTACAAACCCTATGAAGGAATCAAGTTGGAACTTTGAGACACTTGGGCAACTCAAGAAAATTCTTCAGTTGCAGATGAGGTATAATCCTACACTTCTAGTTAAGTATCTTGTTTTCCAAATACCCTTTTGTATTTTAGAGTGAAACTATAGTTTAGCGATGTCGAAAAATTCCAAGTGGAAGTTTAGGTGATATTATGAGTTGTGATGGTGTGTTTGAGGATTAGATAGCCTTCAACCCTTTTAGTGTATGAATCCTGGACTAATTGAGCATTGAAACGCCAAGACTAGAGTTAGAATTTTTCTGATGTCGGTTTTGTGAATCTTTGAGGACTACAGGGAATCTGGAGCAACTTGGAGTGTTTACAGGAAAATCAAACAACTTCATAAACCTAGTTAGACCACTAGAAGACCACAGCCAAAGAACGAGACACCGACTACAATTGGGGACCGGCGACACCGGGATTTTGGTGATTCTCGCCGGCCAAAGTGTGAGCTATGATGTTGGGTTTTGGAATGTAGCTCTTACTCCTCATAACCTAGCCCCTGTATCGTTGGTTTTGTCCTATCTATCTTTGCTAAAATCTGGGAGCATTTTGAGTTGTTTTGGCAATGTTTTTTCCGATTTCTAAAACTCGGTTTTTGGTATTTGGATTTGGTCATTGGACGTTTCTACATCAACGACGATGGTTATTTGTTCGTTGTTCGTCTTGCATGCGTGAGCTATAGGTTCTAACCTATAAGCAATTCGTGTGTCGTATCGGTTTTCAGACTTGGTTTTAATAATGTTACGATATGTATTGATTTGTAGGTACCCCTTTCGCGTGAACTTCCGAAGATGACGAAGCACATCGACTTCGGCTAAGCGAGAAGATTAGAAGGTGAGTAGATTTATATCTACAGGGAAAGTTGGGTGGATGGCTTATAGCACCCCCGCAATTAAGATAATGGAAAACCGATATATAGGATATAATTTGGTGAAACCTATGCTATGAACTTAAGGATTGACCAAAGGATTTAGTATGAGATGATATAATAGATAAAGGATGACTCAGATTGAAATATGAGAATATGAACTGAGTATGTGAATCGTGATATAATATATATATATATCTATATAATATTATATATATAATTGAAAGAGGACAAGTATGAGATCGATAGTGACAAGATATGATATCGATATCGATATGACATGAGATCGATAAATATGATATGAGATTGAGATGGATGTGTTATAAGACTGAAAAGATGTGATGTACGAGACCCTAAATCCATACCCTTAGATGTATAGGACGGTAGAATACCTATTCTGTTTGATGACACCGTACGATGGATTTCCCATACGCGATGAGATACCGGATGATTGATCCGTGCTTGTGATTTGAGGATGATGATCGAGGATATTGTCACATTCGATTGCTATGAGGCGGGATCACGACGTAAAGATGCTACCTGAACCATACTTATTTCCAAAACTGGCGAATCATATGCACTTTTAAATAGGAAACTTCAAGGCAATCTGCGTATTTTCAAATGGTGTCTTTTCCTTAAAACACCGTAGCCCCCACTTTCAAAACTATGATTCGTATATTTTAAAAACTGACAGTATGGTTCACGTGTAGACATATATACCTGATTATTGTTCATGTTTATATTGGTTTATCCCTCGTAACCTACGTGTGATGTTCCCAGTACTTATTATTACATGACATCATCTGCTAGTTACAACCTGCACAATTACCGTTAATGCGCATGTTGCACCTTACACAGATTTGCTGGTTCTCACACATTTATCATCAGTAATTGCCATGCCATTTGCACAGTAGAAATGCCATATCATGATATTATTCTTAACTGTAAAGTACATTCGTTGTTCAGAACTATCTTAGGACATGCTTACTTGATATACTTGATAATGCTCCTATTACTGTTTTATGTTTGCAAACATCATACTTTATGGTTATATGCATCGAGATGTTGTTTTCATGAGATTTTTGGATTTGAGAACCACGGTTATATTTCAAAGGAAATTATGAATTGTTTTAAAAATGCAGTTTCTCATGATGTGATTTCGAGGCGTCCACCATGAGATTTCTCGGTTTTGAGCTTGTTTTCGAGACCTGATTCGAGGAGTTGGATGAACCTTCTACGGGTATATGGTGGGCCCGGTAAGGTACCCCGGGGCGAGAAATTTATGAGGATGACGATGAGCCCTGGCAGGGAGAGCACTACCTACCGGTGATAGTTTAGACTCGTCGGTTATCCGGAAGGATACCGACCGGAGTCATGAGATGGATATGAGGGCCGATCAGAGGATGCGGCGTCTGAGGGCCGATCAGAGGATGCGGCGCATGAGATATGAGGATTTACGTGTCGATACTGGACACGGGTTTCATGATATTTTCGAGTGTCGATGTTGGACACTTAGTTTCCATGATATTGATGTGTCATTGGTGGACACAAGTTGGTTGATTTTCCTTATACATACATCACATGATTTCAGACGTTTGATCTTTTACATGTTGTCATTGGCATCGATTATATTGTTGATACGTATGCATACATGGACACTTTAGATATCATAGTATTACATTCATGTTACAGTATGACTTAGGAATCAACAGTTTATTCGATTTCTACCTGCTGATGTTTTCTACTCACGAGTTGGCAACTCATCCCATTTGTGCCACAGCTTTCTTGCAGGTTTGACTGCTTGGATCAGTAGCGGTATCGCTGGTACACAGCTTGCATTCGAGGTGTTTTGCTATGGTAGGTGGGACACACATTGGATCGTGCCCACTCTTATACTTATTATTCCTATTATATCTAGATAAACTCTATCAATTAGATTTTAGACTTTGTATATTGGTAGACCTAGTCAGACTTGTGTTGCGAGACTTAGAGCGATGGGTGTATGTTCGTATTCTTTGAGGTTTTGATGTCTTACTTTATTTATTCTTTCTTTGTTGATCTTCGCTGTTGGGTGTCGTATATTGTTTATTTGCGTGGTTGTGATTCTGCCGATTGGCGAAGAGCTAACTCTTGCTTGTGGATGCATATATATATTGCTTGTATATGGTTTTGGATCAAAATATACAAGGGGAGGTGCTGTCCAAATTTTTAAAGACGAAAAATGTTTTCAACTATAGTATAATCCACTTGCATTTTCATATATTATTACCTATGCATTTTAAAGGAAAACTTGATTTCATTACACCTTTATTTAAATAAAAAAAAACTTCACCTTTATTATTTCCCTAAAAAGGTTTAGATTTCTGGGCTTTGGCTTACTTGAATTAGGTGGGGTCCTATAGACTTCACATGATTAAAGTACCAGTCACGTGCCTTGACAAAGTTGGTATCAAAGCATTAGGTTTAACCTTGGTTCAAGTTTAGGCTTGGCCTTACGGAACTTAGACTTGACTGAGGGGGTACTAGACCTGAACTTTCGTTGCCTAGGTTGATCTTGATTAATAGAGTGGGTAGCTTGAGTACAGTGACGTACCGTGTGTATGTTCCGCGGCATACTTACGACAAGCTGCTCCACTTAAGTGACCTTAGGATGTACATTACTTGAGATCTTCGATTCCATTCGTTCCTATGATCATACTCACATTGATTTCATTCTTTCCTATGATCATATATCCATTTTGGACCTGTTGATTCCTTTTGTTTCTGTGATCTATCTTCATTGATACCTGCTTGAGGTTCTTATCACCAGGGTTTGAGCGTGGAGAAAGCTGCTGCTAGTGATGCGGTCAAAGCGAGCTCGTCACGGACGAGGGCTGACCATGATGTTTCTGGTGACATAGGGACGTATCGGTATAGTGTTTGTGTTGAGATCTCTCGTTTGAAACGAATGTTCGGATTTGTATCGGATGATCGGGCCATTAATAGGGACTGCTAGATTGAGAGGACTGTTGATGTACAGCCTACCCTAGAGGTCACTCTACCGTACAGATAGATGACCCAGCTGATTGCTGAGATTTGACGGGATGTCGCCTCCAGAGTTTATAAGCTGAAACCACTAGAGCTTTCAGACAGAGATGTGACAGAAGACTGCCAGTCCATCTAGAATAGAGCAACTAAGATGATTCCTCTGATTTGATACGCCAACGCAGGCTCATTTGATTTGAAGAATTCCAGTTTAGAGTATTTTACTCAGATCTAGAGTAAATCGATTAAGAGAGGACATTGTTCGTTGGATGCTCCGAGATGAGATCAGTAAGTTGGCCAGTTTCGGATAGAGGACTTCACCTGAGTTGATTGAGAACAGACGAATGAAGCGTATTCCTCCGATGATTGGGATGAGTTCCCGAGGACATGCTCGGCTTGATATCTTCCACAGAGTGGTGAAGATAACCGAGTTTGTAGCTTCGAGTCCGTGTGAAAGACTCCGGAATTGACTGTAGCCGAGAACAAATTGCCGTACGCAGACAGCAAGACGGGATTGCGATGTGGATGATAATGAAGACGAGTGAAATAATAGGTTCGTGGGAGATATTAACGAGCTGTTATTACTCCCCATTGATTCCGGAGGATTGATATGTATACAAAGGCGTTGGACACTGCCAAATTCCAGAGGAAAGCCGTGCTGAGGACGCAGCCGTCCGGATATGAGAAAAGGATTAAGAATAGAGTACCAACCACCATACAGTTCAGCATAAGTGAGATCGGAAGAGACCGAAGCAGGTTCTTTCTAGGACACCGCAGCGATAAAGATTTGCACCCAAGATCAATTGTATCACACTTAATCAGAGGGCCAGATGCCGCCGTCAGTAATGTGTCATTTGCGAGTGGTCATGTTAAGCGGCCAAGAAATGATCAGAGGAGCGCTAGAGCGGAACTGTTATGTTATTATACTTAATCGGGCCTATGAGAAGGAAGATTATGGGATTGTGATCCAGAGGAAGAATAAACAGGAACCAAAGAGAGATGACGCCAGACCGTGAGCAGGGGGAAAGTGGATGTTCTTTCTTTGCCGGCTTTGGGCGCACCGGCTTTTTCCGACATTGAAGGAGGTGTACCTCAATGTCATTTATTGCGATTTGCGTTTTGTGATCCGTGTATCACACTTTTATCACTTGGATTTGGGTTTCGATGATTGAGATTCATGATATTATTTTCTTGCACCATGGCTACACCTACTGGATATTTCCATTTGTGCACAGTTATTGCACTTGATTTATGTATAATACACCGTTACGTTGGTTTATGATTTGTGCATATCTATTGCACTTGATATCGATTTTGTGCCTTGGCTGCACATATTTATGATTTCATGGATTTCGATGTAGTCGATTTGATTTCGTGCATGTTGTATGCACTTGACTTTGACTTATGCACTCGGTATAGCTTACATGTGCTTGCAGTGCATTGATATGGATTTTGTGCACGCAGTTGTACACGCTTATGATTTTCATACACCTTGGCACGCACGGTGTTGTTTTTGTGCGCATTTGAGATATTGATGAGTTTTCGGGCACTTAGTGCACCTGTGATTATATTTTTGTACATTGTTGCACTAGATCTATGTTTTCATGCACCGTTGCACTTGACGTTCGTTTTCGTGTGGTTTATTTCACTAGATGTTTTGTGTGGACCTGACGCACTTGATTTGGATTTTCACGCATATTGGGCGCATGGTATGAGATTTTGTGTACAACGGATGCACTTGATTGAGATTTTTAGAATTTCGTGCACTCTAGATGCACTTGATATTGTTGTCATGCACATCCGTTGCACTTGACAGATACTTTCGTGCAGACCCGTTGCACTTAGTTTGGCTTTTGTGTACATTCGTGGCTGTCACGACCCGAAAGTACGGAACATGACCGGCACTTAAACTACGAACGTCTCGAGGCGTACGTAATCTAAGTAAACCGAACACCCAGAAATCCAAACCAAGAAAGATGTAGAGTGCAGGAAAAACCAACTTAAAGCAAGTAGTTTCAATAGCATAAGCCGAATTAGGCGGTTTTAAAAACATCAAAAATTTCCCGAAAATTTCGGCAGAGTCTCCTTTGTAAATACTGGCCCCCAAATGGGATACAACATGAATAGTATACGAAATCAATAAAAAGGCATCCCCAAGCGGAAGCTAGCTCTTCGTCAATCGACGGTCACAACCACACAAGCAATATAATATACAACGCCAAGGGAGAGGATCAAAATTCAAAAGGAAACTCAAAAACCACAAGAAAACCACAGAAATACAACGCGCGACTCTAAGGTCAAAAGAATAAACATCACTGGTCTCTATCTCAAATAAATACATGTTTGGTTGATGGAACTTCTAGATACAACAGAATAATAATATACAAGATATAAAATGGGGGTACGATACAAGTAAACCCACCTACTAGCAAATCACCCGAAGAAAACAATGCCCGCAAGCCGTAAAGAAACCTGTACGGCAAACCTGCAAGAAACTGGGGCACAACGGGGGTGAGTTGCCAACTCGTGAATAGAAAAATATCTACGCACAGAAATCGCATAAATAACGCAACCTAGGTCAATGATCATAATATATCCTCAAATATATGAATAACACGTAGCCTATAACAAGGCTAGGGTAAATATCTAACCCGAATGTAATCTCATATGCCCGTGTCAGTGCCTCAAGTAGCAATATATCATATGAATGAGGTATGAATGCATGAAAACAGAATACATGTAAATGAAGAACCGTTTTCATAATTTAGTGAGATTTCCTTTGTATTTTTAAAATGAGGTATCATAATGAAATCAGCATAAAACAGTGCCTAGCATCGGCACAAAACGTAATCCCAATATCTCGATATCTCTGTATCACAGTCTCTGTACCTCAATATCTCGAAATCTCAATGTCTCAATCACGATATCTAGGGCGCCGTCAGTCCAGACCGGCCCCTACCATCCATCTCAAGACCACGACGGTATCCTCCGGATATCCGACGCGTCGGGTAAAATCACCGGTAGATAGTGCTCCCCTGCCAGGCTCACATCGTCATCATCACGCGCTTCTTGCCCCAGGGTACCTTACCGGGTCCACCATGTACCCGAAACGGTTCATCCGTCTCCTCGAATCGGGTCTCGAAATCCATCAGCAAACTCATGGTGGACGACTCATACATCATGGGAAAAACCGCACTTTTTATTTAAAAAGAGAGAAATCAGTTTATATAAGTTTTGCGGTTTTCCCCCCAAATCCAGAAAATTTCATGGAAATCCGAATCCAAATCATCAATAGCATGTAAAAACCATGAATATAGGCATAACAATGAATAACAGTATGCATGAAGTGACAAGTAATAACTACAATGTTAAGTTGGCATATAAGGCAGGCACACTAATATCATGTCAAATTACTAACTAACAAGCTAAGTCAAGCAATAATATTTTCTAAGGTGTACGTGACATGGCAATTACCGATGAAGATGTGTGTGAACCGGCAAGTAAGTGTACGTGGTACATACGCATCATCGGTAATGGTGCTGGTGTCCTAACAATATGATACCAACATTGCAATAAGAAATTATAACATAAGTATGCGATGCGAAGCGAACCACAATAATAAGCGGGAGCTGAATACTAGACGCAACTGTAACTAACCTGCATTAATCTAATATAAGTCCTACAAATGGTACCTTTTGAAATAACACGAATCATGGGGTTTTGAAAATAGGGGCTACGGTGTTCTTATGAAAAGATACGTCTTTTGAAATATCCGTAGGATCCCTTGGGCTGTCTTTTAAAATACCCACGATTCGTTAGTTTTTGAAATAGGTAAGAATCGAATCTAATCTAACAACCAAACTAAACTAAAGGGCTAAGCTAACAAGCTGGACTACAGGTAAGGAAACCGCCTAACATCTGAGTCGATCCATATACATACCTGTATATATATTAGTCGGTGATCCCGCCTCAATAATATCATATCCGATACCATATCTACAATCAGCCATCCCAAGTCAAGAGTGCGGATCAATCATCAAGATATAGCTCGTACGTAAATCCGTCGTACGGCATCCCCAAATCTGGGTACGGGTCAATATCATATTCCTCACACCATTCCTCTGGTATCCTCTTTATTCAAGATCATAGTCTAGGGTACTGACCTATGTCTAGTACAATACTAATATCCTCAATATACTCATGATCTGACTACAGATCGACAATCTCATACAAACCGATACCGTCAGCACATAGCATCATCAAGGGTATACATCGCCCGATACGGCCTAATATCAATATCCTAGCATAGCATGCCTCATATCACGATCACATGTCGACCATTTTATTTATAACACTATTCACCCGTATCGCCGCCCCAAGATCCGCTATAACACCAGGGCGTACCTTAAGTACGAATCCTGCCATATCACCGATATCATAACCACAAAACAAATCTCATCGACTCAGCTCAATCCCAAGTATCATCCTCAAATCCGTATGTGAACACATAGTCCCATACCCATGTGATCACATAACTATAAAGAATCCCATGAGCACATATAAATAGGAATGTATGCAAGTATGTAGGTGTGTATGTGTAGTGCAACACTACCCTAGGGTTCGCAACACTAAAATAATCCAACACACCAATATCCATCCTAAACATCGTTATTAATCCCAAATAACATATAATAAATTGTTGGTGTGTATACGCATCCGTATACACCACCACGGACTGCGGGGCTGCTATACGCCATCCACCCGACTTCTTCCCGTAGATATAAATCTACTCACCTGGTCTTCGTTCGCCGGTGCCGACGTCGCCACGCGCTTGCTTGTCGTCTCGAAGTCCACATGGGGTACCTACATATCATAACGCACCATACCGCATTAAAATCCGACTCATGACCAAAACGACGCACGAATCCCACATAGGTCAAAACCTATGGCTGCTTTCGCAAATCGACCCAAAAACCCTCGACGTCGGCGTACAAATGCCAAACCATCGAGAAAACTCCCAACACACTCATTTGTACAATTACAAGCACTAATTATAATATAAAATAGCTTCAAATTCACAAAAACCCCAATTTCACTTAAAAAGTCATTTTTCCGAAAATCTAGCAAGCACAAATCACCGTTTTAGTACAAAACTCGATGTATAAACGAACCTAGCATCCACAATATTCACTAAATATCATAATAAAGTCATATAAACCATTCCTATAATTTATTCTCATCAATTTGCACAAATTCCAAAATCCTACTTTGCAAAAATATCAATTTTTAACACCTTTTAAAGCAAAATTCACAATTCAACAATTAAGCTTGGTCTTGCATAACCTAAGATATTAAACCACTCATAATAATGTTAATGATGTCATAAAAACATAATTACATTTTTAACCCAATTATTTAACCAATTTTAAATAGTCAGTTAGCAAATTAGCGTAATTATCATAATTTTTAAACTAACAATTAACAACTAGCTACTAACTTTGTTTTAACAAGCCATAAGAGCCTAATACATTACACAACCATACACCAATTTCACAAAACCCTAACTTGCATTCAAACCCTTTCTTGAATTTTATAACTAACAAAATCCAACCCAAACTATACATGAAACACTAAATTAGCACTAATTTGAAGCCCAAAAAGCAAGTTAAACTCTTAGATTTGGTTTGTATAAAACACTAGATAGCAAAATAGAATAATTAACTTAATAATGGTGTGCTAAAAACCCTAGTTTAACTCAAATCATTCTCTTGAAGATCCTAGATGAAAATAGCACCAATATTAACACTAAAACAACTCATTTAAAGAAATCTAACCATAAGAATTTAAATGGGTAAGAATTATACCTCTAGATCTAGAGATCTAGCAAGAAAGTTTGACTCTAAAGATGGCCTCCTAGCATCCAAAATCCATGCAAGAAAGGTTAAGAAGAATGGATGAAGGATGGGCTTGAAATTGTGAAGTTTAAATGGAATTTTGATGGAATTTTGATGAGTTTAGAAGAAAAATGAGAGGGGAAATTTTGGGGCTGTTTATTGCAGGAATTTCGGCTGAGGAGGGAGTGGGGAGAGGTGTGGGGGAGTTGTGGAAAAGAATCCAAGTCAAAGCCCCTCCCAAATTACCATAATACCCCCACCTACTTTACTATATATAAAAACCTTATTTTAACCCATTTCTCACATGATTTAAGGTCAAAAGGAGGGAAGTAAAATTCTTGGGCTGCTACAATAGTGTGGGGCCGGCCAAGGGGAGTGAGGGTGAGTGTGAGAGACTTTACAAAAAAATTCTATGCAAAAAGCCCCCCCACAATACCATATTTGCAAGTTTTAGTTCAAAATAACTATATTTTTGTTTTCCATAAAATAAATAAATTAAAACTTGAAATAAAATACTAAAAAATTATATTACAACTAGATTTTAATTAACATGATTTTAAAGATTAGAATTAGCCCATTTAAATTTGTATTTATCGCTAATTTAATGTATTTTCTTACCGGCTTAAAATAATATTAAAATAATTAATTTCGGAAAAATTTTCAGAAAATTTGAAATTTCAGCAGTGGCTCAATAAACACCAAATACTAGCAATTACATAGCTACAATATGTATATTTAATTTTATAATAAAAATATTTGCATTTTGACTTTTTACAGAAAACCCCCTTATTTTACCGTTTTTTCGAAATTTCACCGAAACGATTTTCAAAACGTTACAGTGGCACTTATATTTGGCTTTGATTTCCGTGCGCACCAGACGCACGTGATATTGGATACGCCTTTTAAAGCTAATTTTTGCTCTTGAGCATTATATTTTGATGTTGGGTACTATATTATATAGTAGCCGAGCAGAACTGATTTGAGGACAGTACCTGAGTACTTTTGCATGCATAAAGAGCTTACCAAGAGATTTTCAAAAAGGAGCTATAGTCTCGCTATTTCCTACGTGTCCGTGAGTGACACAAACTTTTACGAGGAGAACCTTTTGGGATATTTCAAAAAGGCGGGATGTATATTTTGAGCAAAACATATATGAACGTATATTTACTACTTTACAAATGAGCGTCCGCCACTCATACCGTGAGTTATGCATCGCACGGAGATTCGAGAAAGATTTTTCATGTGTTTCATTCAGCTTTTAAAATAGTTTTAAAAGGATGCGTACTATATACGTAGTACTGTTAGGTTTACCTAGCACCTCGTGAAAGGTTTGGAAGCATCACATGTCACAAAATCAAGTTTTTATGGTGCTAAGTGAACATACAAAGAATCATCACTAGAATTTTAGGGTTTCTAAAACTTGACAACATCACAAGTAGGAAAAACTAGGGTTTTGAGAGTACAACCTTTGTAGCTCCCTACGCTAGACTTCTTGGCCACTTGAGGGTTGGAAAAAGGTTCGCTTGAGGTCTTCTAATGTCCACGACGATCCACCCGAACCTCCTTTGCCCAAAGCTCCTTACTTTACCCGATATGTGAAAGAAGTAAAGCAAACACCCTACACAAACCGGCTAGATGTGTGTAGTATGATGATATGGTTGTTTTTCTATAATCAAAACTCTTTCTTTTATCAACCTCACTTAAAGAAAATTATCAAGAGAGGAAGAAGAAAATGGTGGCTTTTCTTTCTCACAAAAGGAAAAGAGATAAGAATGAATAAATGAAATGAGAAAGAATAATATATTTAAATTCCTTCTCACTTCAACCATGGTTAGAATTATCTAGATCTCTTCCAAAGTGAGTTAAAAGGTTAAAGGATAATTAACTCAAGGTTAATAAGTGGTTGAAGTATGGTCAAAGATGATAAACTTGAAGCTCTTGTGAATTATCCTTTCCTTTTAACAAAATGAAAAATAAATAGATAATTCTACAATGTAAGTCTTGCATTGCCACAAAACTTGTATCAACAACCATGATACAATGTATGTATGTATGTATCCATGCACATCATCATGTGCATACATGCATGCATACAAAAATAGAAAAAGTGTTTGATTAAAGAATTAATCTAAAAGTCATTTGTAAAATCAACACTTGATTTTGCAAACCGGTCATATCACAAACGACCCAACCAATAGAAAATGCCCGATTAATATACGGTATCATATATCCGTATTTAATCGGGTCCCCGCGTATATCTCATATGCACACCACATCTTTTCGCCTGAGCCAGGAAACTTCATTGTGGGACTCTAAGACTCGTCAATATGCCGGCAGTAGGTAATGATCAAATCAAATACCTACAAGCCGCAAGCGGTCAGCTAAACGTAACGGCCACCCGGGTATTGAGCGATCAGAAGAAAACAAGCAAACCTGCTACAACTCCCGTCGAGCCAACCGGCAACACTACCGTACAGTCCGGTCTCTTCGTCAGATATGCTGCATATCGAGTCTAGGGATGGTGACGTCGACCCCAATAACTCAATAAGTCATGCCGATGAATGGTCTATAACAGATCGAGAAACTACTGATAACACTTATCAGTAAATCTCAACAGCCCTGGCCAAGGACTTACTAATATAGCCAGTCGGGCACAGCACAACATCAACTCCCAATACCGGGAGAGACGAAACCCCTCCTATCGCTCATCGCCTTCGTGTGTTTCGGGACTGTACCCAACGGCCACCTGTTTGCACGACTTAGTAGAGCCGTGATAGGGTGGTAATCAAAGTACAGTGGGAGAACACACAAGACTCTATGACGATCTCGGGTCTACAGACTAACCTGCACCAGTGTCACCTGAGAACTGCTATCCGACGACAGATATAATTCCATAAAGGAGCTCTTGGCGAGTCCGTCCAGTGTACCCAGTCACCATTGAGCACCCGTATACGATCTCGATGTCAAACATCGATGAATGTGGGAACATCCATTGCCCATCAAATGGGTCTAGTATCATATACGCTATTCTACTCTGGTATATCGATGCCCCGTCTTGATACACCTACGACTAGGGACATTTCAGGATATGCTTATAAACTACAGATGTCCCACTAGTATGATCTCTATCATAATCATAGTAGTCAAGCCTATATCCTCAGGGCTTTATCAACATGTATGAATGAATAAAAGTATGATCAAATCAACATGTCAGATAAAGAAGAACCAGATAGCATACTATCATGTCGAGCAAGAATGTACAATGAATATATATATATATATATATATATATATATATATATACATGTATAAATACATCCACTATCATATAATGGCCTCTAGGGCATACATATATCCAACAATCTCCCACTTGCACTAAGGCCAGTTATTGGCGTATCTCATACCCAACATCTCAAAAAGTCGCTCATGCTGCGGCTGAGAGAGGGCCTTGGTGAGTGGATCCGCGACGTTATTCTTTGTGTCTACTCTCTTAATCTCGATCTCGCGGCGATCTACAATCTCCCGGATCAAATGAAAGCGCCTCAGGATGTGTCTGGATCGCTGATGGGACCTGGGCTCCTTGGCTAACGCTATAGCCCCATTATTATCACAATACAATGGTATTGGATCAATAATGGTTGGAACTACTCCTAGCTCCGAGATGAACTTCCTCATCCAGACGGCTTTCTTGGCGGCATCATTCGCAGCAATGTACTCAGCTTCCATCGTAGAGTCTGCAACGGTATCCTGTTTGGAACTCTTCCAACTTACCACCCCTCCATTGAGGGTAAATACAAACCCACAGATAGATTTGTTGTCGTCCTTATCGCTCTGGAAGCTCGAATCGGTAAAGGCCTCCATCTGGAGATCTCCATTACCATACACCAAGAACAATTCTTTAGTCCTTCGGAAGTACTTAAGAATGTTCTTCACAGCTATCCAGTGATTCTCCCCTGGGTTGGATTGATACCTGGTTACAACACTAAGTGCATAAGCTACATCTGGGCGTGTACATAATGTAAGTCCACGTTGCCCACCCCAGTTCTTACGGTGAGGCGGAAACGGCGAAAAACAATTATTTGGCGCAAAGCAACATAGACTCAAAAGTGAGGATCTTTGCTAAACTAGAAACTAGCAAACTACTAGAGGCTTTAACTACTATGCCGTAGAAATTATACCTCACGAAATCGGTCCTTCGGGTCTTCTCTCCGCTGTCCGGCTTGCCCATCCACGCTCCGAGGATCGATCCGGATCTTGGTCACCTCCGCGGCCTTCTTGAGTCGAAGACGATCCACCCGAGAGATGTACACCGAGCTCCACCTCGAGCCGAGGCAACTAGGGAAACAAGATCGCTAGTCTTGTTGTCCTAGGTTGTGTAGAAGTAGTAGAGGGATGGTTTTGTCAAGTGGGATCCTTTTTCTCTCAACACATGAGATCAAAGGATGATTTCAAGAGGAGGAAGTTGAAGGAGAGTTTTGCAACCATGGAGCTCTTTCTCTTTTTTCTTTTCTAAGAGAGAATGAGAATGAGAAAATGAATATCATCACAAAAGAAAAAGGGCACCATGGTTGCAATAATAGTAAAACAACATCATTACAAATCCTATCATGATAAAGTTGATGCTACATTGAATTGACCATTTTCATAATCAAAAAGAAAAAGAAAATCCAAAGAAGAGTGTAGACCTCTCATGAAGATCAATGGTCAACTCCGGTCAACGGGTCAACAAAGTCAAGAGAGGTTATGGTGGTCAAATGGTCAATGCAATTAGCCATCACAAAATTATCACAAAAAGGATTAGTAAAATAATGTCTCCGGCTCATAATGGTTTTGACCGAACGAATTGTCAAAACCCTAATGAGCCTGCCACATAATGGTTTTGGCCGAACCAACTGCCAAAACCCTAATGAGGCACCTCCTCCTTCATTGCTCCTCAAAACTGTGCATACACACCCACATCCGCATTCCGTAGAATGTGAATACACAGAAGACAAAACAAATCCATCCGTGCAATACTAGGATCCGGCTTAAACCAAAGCCCACTAGTATTGCCTGCCCGAACAGCATACGCACACAAGTGCACGTAAGTGATCTCAGCCCTGCCGTAAAACCATACAGCCTCTACACATTTCGCTCAGTGCAGGGAAACTCTCTGTGTGGGACTCTAAAGACTCGACACTACGCTGGCAGTGGGTTTAACCACAGACTGCAAGCGGCACTAGCTGTACGTAACGGTCCCCAGGTAGATGTCGATAAGAAGGCCGATGAGGTAAACCCATTCGAACTCCTACTGAGCCTGTATGTGACAATCTCCGTACAGTCCGGTCTGTTCGTCTGATACATCGCATGTCGGGCCTAGGGGGTGGTGAACGTCAGTCCCCTAATAGCGGTACAAGTCGTGTCGGAGTGTAGCCCAGAACACCCTGAGATAACACTGGAAACCTACTAGTATATCTCGCTTGCCCTGGCCAGGGACTACTCGTGTAATGGCTCTCCTAGACACAGCGCGATGTCAACCCCCAATACCGGGAGAGACGAATCCTGTCTAACTGTCACTACCTCCAAGTGCTTCGGGACTGCATCCAACTACTACCTGTTTGCACGACTCCTTTGAGCCGTGGTAGGGTAGTAATCTAAGTACAGTGAGAACACACTCGAGGCGAAGTGACAATGTCAAGTCAGCGGACTAAGCTGTACTCATGTCACCTGGGAACTGATAACCGACGACAGGTATAATACCAACCATCAGTTCCTGATGAGTCCTGTCCAGTGTACTCCTAACCTAATGAGCACCCGCATACTATCTCCAGAACGACGTACTGATGGCTGTGGGAAAGACCATCTCCCCTACTGGGATGAGAAGGGTATACGCTAGTCTACTCCGGAGTATCGATGCCCTGTCTCGATAGTCCTACGACTAGGGACCTGTATAAGGATGTGCTTATAGATTACCCAGCCCCCACGAGTGTGACTGCCATCACAACGCTGGTAATCAAGCAAAGATCCTAAAGGCTCTACTAATATGTATAAGCGATATGTTAAAAGAAACACATGCACATATTGAAGTAGAAACAAACCAAGTAGCATACTACCATTTTGAGCAAGATTGTCTATACAACTGTGAATATCTCAAGCTTCCATTAAGTAATATACAAGCTAGTATGATACAGTAATGGCCTCTAAGGCATATACACTAACACATAACATCGCATACATTATAGATCCTACTGCCGAAGCATAGGGTATAATGCTCATGCGAGCTCTCTCTTCATTGGCCTTTGGGCAAGTGTCCTTGGAGAGAGTGACCCCATGGCAAGCGGGTAAGGCACCCCGCTTGGAGTCTTCCATACTAAACCTGTTTAGGATGGTGTTGATGTACCTAGTTTGGGACAATCCCAATAACCTCTTGGATCTATCCTTATAGATCTTTATGCCTAGAATGTATGTGGCATCACCCAGGTCCTTCATGGAGAACCTTAGTGATAAGAAAGATTTGACCGACTGTAGCATAGGAATATCATTTCCTATCAAAAGAATGTCATCCACGTACAATACGAGGAATGTGACAGCTCTTCCTATAGCCTTCTTATAAACACAAGGTTCATCTGGATTTTTGATGAAATCAAACTCTTTGATAACATCATCGAAACCGATGTTCTAACTCTGTGATGCCTGCTTTAACCCATATATGGATTTAAGCAATCTACATGCTTTCCTGCTACTCCCACTGTCAATGAAACCCTCCGGCTAATCCATATAAACGCATTCTTCTAAATCTCCATTTAGAAATGCCGTTTTAACGTCCATCTGCCAGATTTCATAGTCGTAGTGAGCAGCAATAGCAAGTAGGATTCGAATGGATTTAAGCATGGCTACGGGCGAAAAAGTCTCGTCATAGTCCAAACCTGGTCTTTGACGAAAACCCTTCGCCACAAGTCTTGCCTTATAGGTCTCCACCTGCCCATCTACACCAATCTTTCTTTTAAAGATCCATTTGCACCCCACAGGTTTTACCCCACGGGGTACAACGTCCAAAGTCCATACTTTATTAGTGTACATAGACTCCATTTCGGATCTCATGGCATCCAGCCACTTCACAGAGTCTCCACTCGTGATAGCTTGCTGAAAACTGGTAGGATCATCATCCTCCATGATGCAGTCTTCTCTGTCACCATCAATGAGGAAACCGTAGTACCTCTCCGGTGGGCGAGAAGTCCTACCGGACCAACGGAGTGGCCGAGGTTCCTCAGTTTCTATTGCAACAGCCGGTTCAACCAAGTCGTCATTTGTAGTTTGTGTCTCTAGAACTTCTTCTAGATCCACCACATTGCCATCATCTTTATCTGTTAAAAACTCTTTTTCCAAGAATGTGGCATGCTGAGAAACAAACACCTTTTGTTCCTCCTTGTAGTAGAATAGATATCCATAAGAGTTCCTTGGATATCCCACAAAGTTACACATGACCGACCGTGTCTCGAGTTTTTCCGGATTCTTCTTTTTAACATAGGTCGGGCAACCCCAAATCTTAATTCTTTTAAGAGATGGTCTCTTCCCATGCCATATCTCATATGGTGTGGTAGACACGGTTTTGGTTGGAACCCTGTTCAGCAGAAACGCTGCAGTCTCCAATGCATGCCCCCAAAATGAGACAGGTAACTCAGCATCACTCATCATGGATCGAACCATATCTAATAGGGTCCTATTCCGTCGTTCAGACACACCGTTGTGCTGTAGTGTGTAAGGAGGAGTGAGCTGAGAGAGAATCCCATTCTCTTTTAAGAAGTCAGCAAATTCTGTACTGAGGTACTCCCCACCTCGATCTGAACGAAGCATCTTGATACTCAAGCCGGTTTGTTTTTCTACTTCTTGTTTATATTCAGTGAATTTCTCGAAAGCTTCGGATTTGTGCTTTAATAAAAAAACATGACCGAATCTTGAGAAATCGTCAGTGAAAGTAATGAAGTAAGAAAAACCGCCTCTAGCCTGTGTAGACATTGGCCCACATACATCACTATGTATGAGTCCTAGGAGCTCGGTAGCTCTTTCTCCGTGTCCGGTAAACGGAGTTTTGGTCATTTTACCCTTGATACAAGACTGGCAAGTCGCATAAGATTTATATTCAAAAGGGTTTAAATATCCATCTTTGTGTAACTTGTTTAGTCTTGTTTCGTTAATATGACCAAGTCTACAGTGCCAAAGAAAAGCTTCATTTATTTCTGAAAGTTTTCTTTTATTAGTGTGTTGTATGCTGAAAACTGTGTGTTGATTTAGGACGTATATCCCGTTATTAAGTGTACCATACCCAACCAACATTTGATTCAGGTGAATGTTCATAACATTGTTCTGCAATATAAAGTTATATCCTTCATTGTCTAACAAAGAAACAGATATTATATTACAAAGCATACTTGGTACAAAATAACATGGGTTCAAAACCAATATACACCCAGATGGCAACCCCAAGTGATACTCTCCCACTACGACTGTATGTACATTGGAACCATTTCCAATGCAGAGAGTATGGTCACCTATCTTCAAAACCTTGCTATTTCTCAGCCTCTGCATAGAATTGCAAATGTGAGAACCAGAACCGGTATCTAATACCCAGGAAGCAGAGTTTATTGAAAAACAGTTTTCTGTCACAAACACACCTGAAGCGGAAGCATCCCCATGCTTCTTCTTGAGATTTAAGTACTCCGTACATTTGCGCTTCCAATGTCCAGTTTTGTGGCAATGAGAACATTCACCTTTCCCCGATTCTCCAGCTTTGGACTTTTCCTTCCCCTTAACCTTTTTAACTCCACCCTTAGGATTGGTGGGCTTCTTCTTTTTCTTTCCCTTGGCCTTAGCCTTTGGGCGAGAAGAGGAAGATTGTCCAACAGTCATAACGGGAGTTTTCACTGATTTCAGTGTGCTCTCTGCACTCCTTAACATATTAAGGAGTTCAGGTAGTTCCCTCTCCATGTTGTGCATGTTGAAGTTAACTATGAATTGAGCAAAGGTGGAGGGGAGGGACTGCAGAATAATATCCGTATATTGTTCATTGTCCATCGTCCATCCAAGGTCCTCAAGCTCTTCTATGAGAGCTATCATCTTCAGAACATGGTCTCCTACTGGTGTGCCATGGGTCATTCGCATCTGAAACAATTTCTTTGATGTTTCGTATCGTAATACGCGGGATTACACTCTATACAACTCCTTTGTATGGAGGAATATGGCTTGAATGTCCATATTCTCGTGCTGCTTTTGATGTGTATTGTCCATCGATGCAAGCGCGGGGCATTTGGCCGTGGCACAGTCAGCGTCCCATGTCTTGCGGACTTTAATATCCGCAACTGAGGATTTTGGACCTGGGACAGGCGGGGCTGAAGCCGTGAGGACATATGATACTTTATCATAAGTCAAGGCTATTTTTAGATTCCTCAGCCAGTCTTTATAATTGGTCCCATTCAGTTTATTTTTATCTAGTAGAAGCTTGAGTCCAGTTATTGGTATCTGCCATTAAGAGAGAGAAAAGAATACACTCAACGAAAGCTCTTGCAAAGATCAGATTGGTTATTATCTTGTCTAATCGATGTCTCCCACTGCTTTAATCAAGTTTTTCTTTCAAACCTTAAAAAGAAAACTAGCCAGGATTAATTACAGTCTACAACATCGCTAACCGTTCAGCCAGGCCAATGTCGGTACTTGAGGGAGGTTCCTCGTGCTTTCGCACGGACCTAATTAAAGTAAACCTCGTTTTCCCAGAGGCGTAACCCCGTTAACACCTTTCTAGACACCTAATGAGTTAGCTAATTGTAAACTGTAAAACTCTCCTGAGAGCAACTATTGCCCACAGTAGGATCGGGATCCAACCATCATATAGAAGGTATGCAATCTCATTGCAAATCTCAACACTTGAAATTCCCGATATGATTTTTACCCCTAGTACTCATGACCTTGGCTATGGTCAACAAATCACAAGCACTATTCAAGTTCAACCCGTCATTTCTTGATTAATCAGACCCGTTTACAAGACCCTTGTCTAAAGTCAACAAAGTCATATGCCCGTCCTAATTAATCTGCATCATATGCATTGTAGGAAGACATCACTTAGCTACCGTACACTACGCCTTGGCTAAAGTCAACAAACGTAGCACGAATACAGTACTCTACTTCCTAAAATGACGGAGGGTTGCGGATGATTTTTAAGAAAATTTTTAACGCTTTGAACTTGATATCATTGTAGAATCAAATGGTTTTCAAAAGGAGTGGCGTGAGCTCCGCAGTTTTGAAATATAGCTTTTTCATAAAGAGCCGAGTGGTTTTCAAATCCGATTCTACAACATCTTTTTAGGTTTATTTTCTTTACATTAATCATATTAATGTGGTCCCATCATTTAAGTCCTTAAGCCAATCACAGAAAAGAAACGAAAATACAACGTACGCTTATGCCATCCGCATTAGCCGCAATGTTCCGTTATGCACCGTTAGGTTACTTAACTAACGGCATACCGGGACGAGACTAGCACGGGTGTAAAACATAAACAACGTCTACTATATATCTCATATATAATATATCATTCGTCTCAGATATCACAGAACACAGGCAGCAGAAACATAGATATAATATGGGATATACTAGGGCGTCCGTATTTAGTATTTAGCCAACAATAGAAAATACGGATTCCACGGTCGCGATGAATAGCCAAGCCCACACCCCTAGACCCCTACGAGAGTGGCAAGCGATCCTACCAATCCTGGAGTTTAGGAGACCCGGTCTCGACTCCTCGAGATGGCCTCCCACTGAACCCCAGAACCCGGTCACTTGTGCTCCCCTCCTTGGATCTATCCTAATGCGGAAAAGTAAATAATATAGAACACTGGTGGCATCAACCTCAACCCGGAAGTGCCCCAAATAAAAGAATATTATATTACATTTGAATTTTACATGAATGAAAAGAAAACTCTCATCTCACATAAAAAAAACCGGCTATTTTATTGCGACAATCCTGCACATCATATCTCAGCAACACATAATATCATATATCATCAACGTAAGTAAGTATGCGTACCCCGATTGTCGTTGATGTATAGCAACGAAACCGGCAATAAACGACATACTACACTTACGGTCACAGAAAAGAAAGTGTAAAACTACAATATTTGGAATGCACATTTTCTTTAGACATCGTAAATCCGAAATATCATATACTTCGCATTTCATGCCTAACTATACGAATTCCACATATTGTATCGCATTCCAGATAAATAGACAGTATTAAACATTTCGATCGAATAATCAAATACCCAAAATTTCTAAAGCTTAACACTTGAGCGGAGTTCAAAAAACCCGGAATGTGTCACAGTAGTAGCGGTCCAGCCGTAGAAGGGTCAAGCCAACGCCTCACATGTGGCACGTCGTACTGCCTCAAACCCTAAGGTTCAAAAGGCAGTTCAAGACGGTCACATAATCGAGTTAAGATTTGTTGTCTTCTAGAGGGTCCACCATAAAACTTGCACGTATTTCCCAAAGATTTAAACTCGAGAAAAGATTCAACACTTGAAAATTTTTTGTGCCGGGAAAAAGTGGGTTAATGATATCCGTTCGAACTTTTTAATACTTTCTAAATTATCTGAAAAAGGCACGAGATTAAAATTCTGATCGAATCATCGAATCCAAAACAATCTCCAGAACATATATTACTGAAACCAGATTAAAAATACCTAAAAACATCTAAAAGCAGGTATGCAGATCACTGTATAAAAACGAGGCCTTAATGCCTCTGTACGGCCGCGGAGCCGCGGCCCAAGCAAGCTTTGGTCGCGGTTCCGCGGTGGGATTTGCTTATTAGGGCTTTGTTTTTTACAGTGGTTCTTAGAATTCCTTGGTGAATTTTTTACATATTTTTAATTCTGAAAATGACCAGGTTTGAAAAAATGTCCAGAAAGTGTTCAAGAAGTCCGTATTTTGGTTCGATCGGAGTTTTAACTTCGCTAAAGTGTCGCCTAAAGCTCTAGGTCGGCTCTGATACCAATGTTAGGTTTACCTAGCACATCGTGAAGGGTTTGGAAGCATCACATTCACAAAATCAAGTTTTTATGGTGCTAAGTGAACATACAAAGAATCATCACTAGAATTTTAGGGTTTCTAAAACTTGACAACATCACAAGTAGGAAAAACTAGGGTTTTGAGAGTACAACCTTTGTAGCTCCCTACATTAGACTCCTTGGCCACTTGAGGGTTGGAAAAAGGTTCGCTTGAGGTCTTCTAATGTCCACGACGATCCACCCGAAGCTCTTTTGCCCAAAGCTCCTTACTTTACTCGATATGTGAAAGAAGTAAAGCAAACACCCTACACAAACCGGCTAGATGTGTATAGTATGATGATGTGGTTGTTTTTCTATAATCAAAACTCTTTCTTTTATCAACCTCACTTAAAGAAAATTATCAAGAGAGGAAGAAGAAGATGGTGGCTTTTCTTTTTCACAAAAGAAAAAGAGATAAGAATGAATAAATGAAATGAGAAAGAATAATATATTTAAATTCCTTCTCACTTCAACCATGGTTAGAATTATCTAGATCTTTTCCAAAGTGAGTTAAAAGGTTAAAAGATAATTAACTCAAGGTTAATAAGTCGTTGAAGCATGGTCAAAGATGATAAACTTGAAGCTCTTGTGAATTATCCTTTCTTTTTAACAAAATGAAAAATAAATAGATAATTCTACAATGTAAGTCTTGCATTGCCACCAAACTTGTATCAACAACCATGATACAATGTATGTATGTATGTATCCATGCACATCATCATGTGCATACATGCATGCATACAAAAATAGAAAAAGAGTTTGATTAAAGAATTAATCTAAAAGTCATTTGTAAAATCAACACTTGATTTTGCAAACCGGTCATATCATATACGACCCGACCAATAGAAAATGCCCGATTAATATACGGTATCACATATCCGTATTTAATCGGGTCCCCGCGCATATCTCATATGCACACCACATCTTTTCGCCTGAGCCAGGAAACTTCATTGTGGGACTCTAAGACTCGTTAATACGCCGGCAGTAGGTAATGATCATATCAAATACCTACAAGCCGCAAGCGGTCAGCTAAACGTAACGGCCACCCGGGTATTGAGCGATCAGAAGAAAACAAGCGAACCTGCTACAACTCCCGTCAAGCCAACCGGCAACACCACCGTACAGTCCGGTCTCTTCGTCAGATATGCTGCATATCGAGTCTAGGGATGGTAACGTCGGCCCCAATAACTCAATAAGTCGTGCCGATGAATGTTCTATAACAGATCGAGAAACTACTGATAACACTTATCAGTAAATCTCAACAGCCCTGGCCAGGGACTTACTAATATAGCCAGTCGGGCACAGCACAGCATCAACTCCCAATACCGGGAGAGACGAAACCCCTCCTATCGCTCATCGCCTTCGTGTGTCTCGGGACTGTACCCAACGGCCACCTATTTACACGCCTCAGTAGAGCCGTGGTAGGGTGGTAATCAAAGTACAGTGGGAGAACACACAAGACTCTATGACGATCTCGGGTCTACAGACTAACCTGCACCAGTGTCACCTGAGAACTGCTATCCGACGACAGATATAATTCCATATAGGAGTTCTCGGCGAGTCCGTCCAGTGTACCCAGTCACCACTGAGCACCCGTATACGATCTCGATGTCAAACATCGATGAATGTGGGAACATCCATCGCCCATCAAATGGGTCTAGTATCATATACGCTAGTCTACTCTGGTATATCGATACCCCTTCTCGATATACCTACGACTAGGGACATTTCAGGATATGCTTATAAACTACAGATGTCCCACTAGTATGATCTCTACCAGATAGCATACTATCATGTCGAGCAAGAATGTACACCGAATATATATATATATATATATATATATATATATATATACACACACACACACATGTATAAATACATCCACTATCATATAATGGCCTTTAGGGCATACATATATCCAACAAGTACGATTTTGACTATAGTATGTTGAATTTTTCAGTAGTGAATTTCAAGATTTGTATTTCCATTTATAACTTCGGTGATTGCGTGATGCTTGACGGAGTTTGATTTTGAGTTTTGCGCTCGTTTTCATATGCATTCGATGCGCTATGGTATTTCTGAGTATTCCATGATTTCGGAGCCCCGTGAATTAAACTGATTATTGAGATATTTTAGTGTTTGGGGGTTTAAATTTAAATTCGGGGACTGAATTTATTTAAGGGGGGACGATTGTAACATTTCAGAAAATAAAATATTATTTTTGGGGATTTAAATAATTAAAATAATAAATTTCATTAATATTATTAAAGTATGAGAATTAGTTTTAATAATATGGTATAACTATATACCGATAGTTTGGAAAATATTTGGAAAATTAATAAGAATTATTGATTTTGAAAGAATTTATGTGATTGAGCATTTATAAATTATTGTATAATTGTTAGTATACAATTTTAATACTAAACTTGATTTATATCTCACTAATTATGCATTAATCTCGTTTAGGGTTTATGAAATGCAACAAAGCATGTTACAAAACCTTGTTACATATTTTGATAACCATGGCTTCATTTGCATGGTTTGTTTTATTTATTGTTTTGTTTTTAAAATAAAAAGAAAAGGAAATGAGAGATATTTTGGAGGGGAGACATGAGGGGGACAAAGGGGTATGGGCTAGGAAAGATAGAGAGAGGGGGGTATCTATCTACCATGGTTTTTCTTCACTTCCTCATCCTCTCCTCAACTTCTTCATCTCCTCATTCATCCTCCCTCCACCTCCTCATCCACCTTACAACACCTCCAAAACCACCCCAAAACTCCATACTTCCTTCACAAAAAATGATCCCAGCCTCACTAAAAATCCTATGAAGGAATCAAATTGGAACTTTGAGGCACTTGGGCAACTCAAGAAAATTCTTCAGTTGCAGATGAGGTATAATCCTACACTTCTAGTTAAGTATCTTGTTTTCCTAATACCCTATTGTAGTTTAGAGTGAAACTAAAGTAGTTTAGCGATGTCAAAAAATTCCAAGTGGAGGTTTAAGTGATATTATGAGTTGTGATGGTGTGTTTGAAGATTCGATAGTCTTCAACCCTTCTAGTGTATGAATCCTGGACCAACTGAGCATTGAAATTCCAAGACTTGAGTTAGAATTTTTCCGTTGTCGGTTTTGTGAATCTTTAAGGACTACAGGGAATCTGGAGCAACTTGGAGTGTTTATAGGAAAATCAAACAACTTCATAAACCTAGTTAGACCAGTAGAAGACTACAGCCGAAGAACGAGACACCAACTACAATTAGGGACCGGCGACACCAGGATTTTGGCGATTCTCGTCGGCCAAAGTGTGAGCTATGATGTTGGGTTTTGGCCTGTAGCTATTACTCCTCATAACCTAGCCCCTGTATTGTTAGTTTTGTCTCTATCTATCTGTGCTAAAATCTAGAAGCATTTTGAGTTGTTTTGGCAATGTTTTTCCGATTTCTAAAACTCGGTTTTTGGTATTTGAATTTGGATTTGGTCGTTGGACGTTTGTAGGTCAACGACGAGGATTATTTGGTCGTTCTTGCATGCGGAGCTATAGGTTCTAACCTATAAGCAATTCGTGTGCCGTATCGGTTTTCGGACTTTGTTTTAATAATGTTACGATATGTGTTGATTTGTAGGTACCTTCGCGAGGACTTCCGAGAAGACGAAGCACATCGACTTCGGCTAAGCGAGGAGATTGGCAGGTGAGTAGATTTATAGCTACGGGGGAAGTCAGGTGGATAGCGTATACCACCCCCGCAATTAAGATAATGGAAAACCGATATATAAGATATAATTTGGTGAAACCTATGCTATGAACTTAAGGATTGACCAAAGGATTTAGTATGAGACGATATGATAGATAAAGGATGACTCGGATTGATATATGAGAATATGAACTGAGTATGTGAATCGTGATATATATATATATATATATATATATATATATATAATTGAAAGAGGACAAGTATGAGATCGATAGTGACATGATATGAGATCGATATCGATATGACATGAGATCGATAAATACGATATGAGATTGAGATGGATGTGTTATGAGACTGATAAGATGTGATATACGAGACCCTAGATCCATACCCTTATTGATGTATAGGACGATAGAATATCTATTCTATTTGATGACACCGTACGATAGATTTCCATACGCGATGAGATACCGGATGATTGATCCGTGCTCGTGATTTGAGGATGATGATCGAGGATATTGTCACATTCGATGCTATGAGGCGGGATCGCCGACGTAAAGATGCCACCTGAACCATACTTATTTCCAAAACTGGAGAATCGTATGCACTTTTAAATAGGAAACTTCAAAGGAAGCTACGGATTTTCAAATGGGGTCTTTTACTTAAAACATCATAGCCCCCACTTTCAAAACTACGATTCGTATATTTTAAAAACCGACCGTATGGTTCATGTGTAGATATATATACCTGATTATTGTTCATGTTTATATTGGTTTATCCTTCGTAACCTACGTATGATGTTCCCAGTACTTATTATTAAATGATATCATCTGCTAGTACACATGCACAATTATCGATGATGCGCATGTTACACTTACACAGATTTGCCGGCTCACACACAATTATCATTGGTAATTGCCACGCCATTTGCACAGTAGAACTTCCATATCATAATATTATTCTTAACTGTAAAGTACATTCATTGTTCAGCACTATCTTAGGACATGCTAACTTGATATACTTGATAATGTTCATATTACTATTCTATATTTGCATACATTGTACTTTATAGTTATATGCATCGAGATGCTGTTTTCATGAGATTTCTGGATTTGAGAACCACGGTTATATTTCAAAGGAAATTATGAATTGTTTTAAAAACGCGGTTTCTCGTGATGTGATTTCGAGGCGTCCAGAGTATTCTCGGTTCTGAGCTTGTTTTCGAGACCCGATTCGAGGAGTTGGATGAACCATTTATGGGTACATGGTGGGCCTGGTAAGGTACCCCGGGGAAAGAAATTTATGAGGATGACGATGAGCCTGGCAGGAGGAGCACCAACTACCGGTGATAGTTTGGACTCGTCAGTGATCCGGAGGAAACCGACCGAAGTCGTGAGATAGATATGAGGGCCGATCAGAGGATGCGGCGCCTGAGGGCCGATCAGAGGATGCGGCGCCTGAGATATAAGGATTTACATGTCGCTGCTGGACACGGGTTTTCTGATGTTTTCGAGTGTCGATGTTGGACACTCAGTTTCCATGATGTTGATATGTCGTTGATGGACACAGGTTGGTTGATTTATCTCATACATACAGGCACATGATTTCATACGTTTGTCTTTTTACATGTTGTCATTGGCATCGATTATATTGTTGATACGTATGCATACATGGACACCCTAGATATCATAGTATTATATTCATGTTACAGTATGACTTAGGAATCGCTGTTTATTCGATTTCTACCTGCTGATATTTTCTACTCACGAGTTGGCAACTCACCCCCGTTATGCCACAGCTTTCTTGCAGGTTCGCCCGGTTGGATCAGTAGTGGTATCGCTTGCACACAGCTTGCATTCATGGTGTGTTGCTATAGTAAGTGGGACATACATTGGATCGTGCCCACTCTTGTACTTATTATTCCTATTGTATCTTGATAAAATTTATCAATCAGAAACTAGACTTTGTATATTGGTAGACCTAGTCAAACTTGTATTGCGAGACTTAGAACGATGGGTGTATATTCGTTTCTTTGAGGTTTTGATGTCTTGCTTTATTTATTCTTTCTATGTTGTTCTTCGTCGTTGGACGTTGTATATATATTTCTTACTTGCGCGGTTGTGATTCCGCCGATTGGCGAAGAGCTAGCTTCCGCTTGGGGATGTCTATATATATTGGTTGTATGTGGTTTTGGATCAAAATATATAAGGGATGTGCTACCCAAATTTTTAAAGACGAAAAATGTTTTCAAGTATAGTATAATCCACTTGCATTTTCATATATCATTACCTATTCATTTTAAAGGAAAACTTGATTTCATTATACCTTTATTTTAAAAAAAACTTCGCCTCTATTATTTCCCTAAAAAGGTTTAGATTTCTGGGTTTTGGCTTACTTGACTTAGGTGGGGTCCTATAGACTTCAAATGATTAAAGTACCAGTCACGTGCCTTTTTTCCGGGTCATGACATAGTTGGTATCAAAGCGTTAGGGTTAACCTTGATTCAAGTTTAGGCTTGACCTTACGGAACTTAGACTTGACTGAGGGGGTACTAGACCCGAACTTTAGTTGCGTAGGTTGACCTTGATTGATGGAGTAGGTAGCTTGAATAGAGTGACATACAGTGTGTATGTTCTGCGGCATACTTATGACAAGCTGCTCCACTTAAGTGACTTTAGGATGTATATTACTTGAGATCCTCGATTCCATTCATTCCTATGATCATACTCACATTGATTTCATTCTTTCGTATGATCATATATCCATTTTGGACCTATTGATTCCTTTCATTTCTGTGATCTATCTTCATCGATACCTGCTTGAGGTTCCTGTCACCAGGATTTGAGCACAGAGAGAGCTGCTGCTAGTGATGCGGTCAGAGCGAGCTCGTCACGGACGAAGGCTGACCATGATGTTTCTGGTGACATAGGGACGTATCGATATAGTGTTTGTGTTGAGATCTCTCGTTTGAGGCGAGTGTTCGGATTTGTACCGGATGATCGGGCCATTAATAGCGACTGCTAGATTGAGAGGACTGTTGATGTACAGTCTACCTTAGAAGTCGCAATGTTGTCTACCGTACAGACTGATGACCCAGCTGATTGCTGAGATTTGACGGGATGTCGCCTCCAGAGTTTATGAGCTGAAACAACTGGAGCTTTCAGACAGAGATGTGAAAGAAGACCGCCAGCCCATCTTGAATAGAGCGACTGAGATGATTCATCTGATTTGATACGCCGACGCAGGCTCAGTTGATTTGAAGAATTCCGGTTTAGAGGATTTTACACAGATCTAGAGTAAATCTATCAAGAGAGGACATTGTTCGTTGGATGCTCCGACATGAGTTCAGTAAGTTGACCAGTTTCGGATAGAGCACCTCACCCAGATGCGTTGTGAGTTGGTTGAGAACGGACGAATGAAGCGTATTCCTCCGATGATTGGGACGAGTTCCCGAGGACATGTTCGGCTTGATATCTTCCACAGAGTGGTGAAGATAACCGAGTTCGTAGCTTCGAGTCCGTGTGAAAGACTCCGGAATTGACTGTAGCCGAGAACGAATTGACGTACATAGACAGCAAGACGGGATTGCGATGTGGATGATAATGAAGATGGGTGAAACAATAGGTTTGTGAGAGATATTAACGAGCTGTTGTTACTCCCAGTTGATGCCAGAGGATTGATATGTATACAGAGGCGTTGGACACGGCCAAATTCCAGAGGAAAGCCGTGCTGAGGACGCAGCCGTTCGGATATGAGAAAAGGATTAAGAATAGAGTACCAACCTCCATACAGTTCAACATTGGTGAGATCGGAAGAGACCGAAGCAGGTTCTTTCCAGGACACCGCAGCGATAAAAATTTACACCCAGGATCAGTTGTATCGCGCTTAATCAGAGGGCCAGATGCCGCCGTCAGTAAGGTGCCATTTACGAGCGGTCATATTAATTGGCCAAGAGATGATCAGAGGAGCACCATGGCGGAACTGTTCTATTATTATACTTAACCGGGCCTACGAGCAGGAAGATATATGGGATTGTGATCCACAGGAAAAAAAAGGAACCAGAGACAGAAGATGCCAGACCGTGAACAGGGGGCAAGTGGATGTTTTTGCTTTGCCGGCTTTGGGCACACCAGCTTTTTCGATATTGAGGAGGTGTACCTCAATGTCATTTATTGTTATTTGTGTTTTGTGATCCGATTATCACACTTTTATCACTTGGATTTGGGTTTCGATGATTGAGATTCATGATATTATTTTCGTGCACCATGGCCGCACCTACTGGATATTTCCATTTGTGGACTGTTATTGCACTTGATTTATGTATTATACACCATTACGTTGATTTATGATTTGTTCATATCTATTGCACTTGATATCGATTTTGTGCCTTGGGTGCATATGTTTATGATTTCGTGGATTTCAATGTAGTCGATTTGATTTCGTGCATGTTGTATGCACTTGACTTTGACTTATGCACTCGGTATAGCTTACATGTGCTTGCAGTGCATTGATATGAATTTTATGCACGCAGTTGCACCCGCTTATGATTTTAATAACCTTGGCATGCTCGGTGTTGTTTTTGTGCGCATTTGAGATATTGATGAGTTTTCGGGCACCTAGTGCACTTGAGATTATATTTTCGTACATTGTTGCGCTAGATCTATGTTTTCGTGCACCGGTGCACTTGACGTTTGTTTTCGTGCGCTTTACTGCACTAGAAGTTTTGTGCGGACCTGACGCACTTGATTTGGATTTTCGCGCATATTGGGTGCATGGTATGAGATTTTGGGCACACCGGATGCACTTGATTGAGATTTTTATTCGTGTGTGTTAGTTACACTGGGTTGATAATTTCGTGCACTCTAGATGCACTTCATATTGTTGTCGTGCACACCCGTTGCACTTAACAGATGCTTTCGTGCACACATGTTGCACTTAGTTTGGCTTTTGTGCACATTCGTGGCACTTGTATTTGGTTTTGATTTCCGTGCGCACGAGACTCGCGTGATTTTGGATACGCCTTTTGAGGCTGATTTTTGCTCTTGAGTATTATATTTTGATGTTGGGTACTATATTATATAGTAGCCGGGCAGGACTGATCTGAGAACAGTACCTGAGTACTTTTGCATGCATAAAGAGGTTACCAAGAGATTTTCAAAAAGGAGCTATAGTCTCGCTATTTCCTACGTGTCCGTGAGTGACACGAACTTTTACGAAGAATACCTTTTGGGATATTTCAAAAAGGCGAGATGTATATTTTGAGCAAAACATATATGAACGTATATTTACTAGTTTACAAATGAGCGTCCGCCGCTTGTACTGTGAGTTACACATCGCACGGAGATTCGAGAAAGATTTTGCATGTGTTTCATTCAGCTTTTAAAAATAGTTTTAAAAGGATGCGTACAATATACATAGTACGATTTTGACTAAAGTATGTTGAATTTTTCAGTAGTGAATTTCGAGATTTGTATTTCCATTTATAACTCCAGTGATTGTGTGATGCTTGACGGAGTTTGATTTTGAGTTTTGCGCTCGTTTTCATGCGCATTCGATGCGCTATGGTATTTCTGAGTATTCCATGATCTCTGAGCCCCGTGAATTAAACTGATTATTGAGATGTTTTAGTATTTGGGGGTTTAAATTTAAATTCGGGGACCGAATTTATTTAAGGGGAGAAGATTGTAACATTTCAGAAAATAAAATATTATTTTTGGGGATTTAAATAATTAAAATAATAAATTTCATTAATATTATTAAAATATGAGAATTAGTTTTAATGATATGGTATAACGATATACCGATAGTTTGGAAAATATTTGGAAAATTAATAAGAATTATTGATTTTGAAAGAATTTATGTGAATTGAGCATTTATAAATTATTATATAATTGTTAGTATACAATTTTAATACTAAACTTGATTTATATCTCACTAATTTTTCATTAATCTCGTTTAGGGTTTATGACATGCAACAAAGCATGTTACAAAACCTTGTTACATATTTTGAAAACCATGGCTTCATTTGCATGGTTTGTTCTATTTATTGTTTTGTTTTTAAAATAAAAAGAAAAGGAAATGAGAGATATTTTGAAAGGGATACATGAGGGGGACAAAGGAGTATGGGCTAGGAAAGGTAGAAATGGGGGGTATCTATCTACCATGGTTTTTCTTCAATTCCTCATCCTCTCCTCATCTCTTCATCTTCCCATTCATCCTCCCTCCACCTCCTCATTCACCTTGCAACACCTTCAAAACCACCCCAAAACTCCATACTTCCTTCACAAAAAAATGATCCCAACCTTACTACAAACCCTATGAAGGAATCAAATGGGAACTTTGAGGCACTTGGGCAACTCAAGAAAATTCTTCAGTTGCAGATGAGGTATAATCCTATACTTCTAGTTAAGCATCTTGTTTTCCTAATACCCTATTGTAGTTTAGAGTGAAACTAAAGTAGTTTAATGATGTCGGAAAATTCCAAGTGGAGGTTTAGGTGATATTATGAGTTGTGATGGTGTGTTTGAGGATTAGATAGTCTTCAACCCTTCTAGTGTATGAATCCTGTACCAACTGAGCACTGACACCCCAAGACTTGAGTTAGAATTTTTCCGATGTCGGTTTTGCGAATCTTTGAGGATTACAGGGAATCTGGAGCAACTTGGAGTGTTTATAGGAAAATCAAACAACTTCATAAACCTAGTCAGACAACTAGAAGACCACAGCCGAAGAACGAGACACCAACTACAATTGGGGACCGGCAACACCGAAATTTTGGCGATTCTCGCCGGCCAAAGTGTGAGCTATGATGTTGGGTTTTGGCCTTTAGCTCTTACTCCTTATAGCCTAGCCCCTGTATTGTTAGTTTTGTCCCTATCTGTGCTAAAATCTGGGAGCATTTTGAGTTGTTTTGGCAATATTTTTCCGATTTCTAAAACTTGGTTTTTGGTATTTGAATTTGGATTTGGTCATTGGACGTTTGTACGTCAACGACGAGGGTTATTTGGTCATTCTTGCATGCGTAAGCTATAGGTTCTAACCCATAAGCAATTCGTATGCCGTATCAGTTTTCAGACTTGATTTTAATAACGTTACGATATGTGTTGATAGGTACCTTTTCGTGGACTTCCGAGACGACGAAGCACATCGACTTCGGCTAAGCGAGGAGATTGGCAAGTGAGTAGATTTATATCTACGAGGGAAGTCGGGTGGATGGCGTATAGCACCCTCGCATTTAAAATAATGGAAAACCAATATATATGATATAATTTGGTGAAACCTATGCTATGAACTTAAGGATTGACCAAAGGATTTAGTATGAGATGATATGATAGATAAAGGATGATTCAGATTGATATATGAGAATATGAACTGAGTATGTGAATCATGATATATATATAATTGAAAGAGGATAAGTATAAGATCGATAGTGACATGATATGAGATCGATATTGATATGACATGAGATCGATAAATACGATATGAGTTGAGATGGACGTGTTATGAGACCGATAAGATGTAATGTACGAGATCCTAGATCTGTACCCTTATTGTTGTATAGGATGATAGATTACCTATTCTGTTTGATGACACCATTCGATGGATTTCCATACGCGATGAAATACCGGATGATTGATCCGCGCTCGTGATTTGAGGATGATGATCGATGATATTGTCACATTCGATGCTATAAGGCGGGATCACCGACGTAAAGATGCCACCTGAACCACACTTATTTCCAAAATTGGCGAATCGTATGCACTTTTAAATAGGAAACTTCAAGGGAAGATACGGATTTTCAAATGGTGTCTTTTCCTTAAAACACCGTAGCCCCCACTTTCAAAACTACAATTCGTATCTTTTAAAAACCGACCGTATGGTTCATGTGTAGACATATATACCTGATTATTGTTCATGTTTATGTTGGTTTATCCCTCGTAACCTACGTGTGATGTTCCCAATTCTTATTATTACATGATATCATCTGCTAGTACACCTGCACAATTACCGATGATACGCATGTTGCACTTACACAGATTTGCCGGCTCACACACATTTATCATCGGTAATTGCCATACCATTCACACAATAGAACTGCCATATCATGATATTATTCTTAACTGTAAAGTACATTCATTGTTCAGCACTATCTTAGGACTTGCTTACTTGATATACTTGATAATGCTCATATTACTGTTCTATGTTTGCATACATCGTACTTTATGGTTATATGCATCGAGATGCTGTTTTCATGAGATTTCTGGATTTGAGAACCGCAATTATATTTCAAAGGAAATTATGAATTGTTTTAAAAATGCAGTTTCTCGTGATGTCATTTTGAGGTGTCCTGTAGGGTTGCCGAGCACTTCCACAAGGGTCTACGAGGCATCAACCATGCCCGATTAAAAATTTAGCCGTGCCGAACAACCCAAAGCCGGATCTTTAAACTAGAGTTTATGCAAAAACTAACATATTAAACACTTTAACACTAAGTGAGAGGGATTACAACCTTTGTAGATCCGGTCCTTCACTTCTAAAGCTCCGTGTTGAAGTCCCTTCGCTGCGATCATCGTGTTCCGGACTCTCGAGAGGTTCCACGAAGAAAAAGATGCAGTCTTGCTTCCGATTTTCGATACAAAGATGATCTACCTTGAAGTTTCGTTAACACAAGCTAACACTCATAATATGAAGTGAACACCCTCATCTAAATGGCAAAGATAGATGAGGATGATGAAGTAGGATTTTTGCTCTCTTTTATTATCTTTTTCTCACACTCATTCATCACTTGGAAAAAGCTAGTAAGCTTTTTCATGAAAAAAAGAAGAAGGAAGAAGATGAATGAATCAATTAGAATCCTTTTGTGATGAATAAATCAAAGGAGATAATGATGAATAATGCAACCATGGTTGACTAAACCATTGTAGAGACTTAACTAGGGCTAGGGTTTGGGTTAGGTCAAGGAATGAGTCATAACAAAATATCTTTCACAAAACAAAACTAAACCTTCTAGAATCATCTAGAAAGCATTAACCCAAATCAAACCCTAATCTTGTTTAATCTCTACTAAACATGTTGCATTAGTTATCATATCATGTTACAATATTATATATCATATATATAATATTTATTGTAACCAAATAAAATAATACAATTAACATATATCGCATATATATCAATGTATTACCCGAGTGAGAAAAAGAATCTTTTAGTGAGCAAATATTAGTTAATGTAATTTAATATATCATATATATTATTATACATTAAATTATCGAATCAACACTTGATCCGACAATCCAGCTATATCGCATATAACCGACTAATATTTATCCGTACTGATTCATCGAATCAACACTTGATCCGATGACCCGGCTGATATCAAATATCGCGAGAATAGAATACGGTATCTCATATCTTATTATCCTCGGTCCCGCACATATCATATATGTGCTCCTACTCCGTTTTTCCTGAACCAAGAAACCTCTGTGTAGGACTCTAAGAAATCGTCAATACGCCGGCAGTAGGTGATGATCATATCAAACACCCACAAGCCGCAAGCGGTCAGCTAAACGTAACAGCCACCCAGGTATTGAGCGCTTAGAAGATCAACAAGCAAGCCTATACATTCTCCTGTGAATCCAATCAGTAACACTCCCGTACAGTCCGGTCTCGTCGTCTGATATGTCGCATATCTCGCCTAGGGGTGGTAAACGTCAGACCCCAGTAGCTCGATAAGTCGTGTCGATATGAGGTCTATAACAGTTCGAGAAACTACTGATAACACTTACCAGTAAATCTCAGCAACCCTGGCCAGGGATTTCCGGTTATAGCCAATCGAACACAGCACAACATCAACTCCCTATACCGGACGAATCACCTCCTATTGCTCATTGCCTCCATGTGATTCGGGACTGTACCCAAAAGCAACCTTTTTGCACACCCTCTTGGACGTGGTATGATGGAAATTAAAGCACAGTGGGAATCACACAAGACACTATGATGATCTCGGGTCAACAGACTACTCTATACCAGTGTCACCGGAGAACTGCCATCTGACGTGAGGTATAATACCATCTGGGAGTTCTCGGCGAGTCCATCCAGTGTACCCAGTCTCTACTGAGCACTCGTACACCATCCTTGATGTCAAACACGGATGGATATGGGATCATCCATCGCCCATCATATGGGTCAAGATGCGTATACGCTAGTCTACTCTGGTGTATCGATGCCCTGTCTCGATACACCCTCGACTAGGAACTGTTATAGGATGTACTCGTCGACTACCGTGGCCCCACTAGTATGATCTCATCATAGTCCCAGTAGTCAAGTACATATCCTAAGGGCTTTATCAACATGTAATATAGAGACAATCAGAGTACATGTTAAGATAAAGTACAACCAGATAGCATACTATCATGCCGAGCAAGAAAGTCCTCCCTATATATATCCAAGCATCTATTACAATATACATCATATGTACAGTAATGGCCTCTAGGGCATACATATAACTAACACGTCCACCATAAGTTTTCTCGGTTCTGAGCTTGTTTTCAAGACCCGATTCGAGGAGTTGGATAAACCGTCTGCGGGTACATGGTGGGCCCGGTAAGGTACCCCGGGGCGAGAAATTTATGAGGATGACGATGAGCTTGGCAGGGAGAGCACTACCTACCGGTAATAGTTTGGACTCGTCAAATATCCGGAGGATACCGACCAGAGTCGTGAGATGGATATGAGGGTCGATCAGAGGATGCGGCGCCTGAGATATAAGGATTTACATGTCGATGCTGGACATGGGTTTCATGATGTTTTCGAGTGTCGATGTTGGACACTCTATTTCCATGATTTTGATGTGTCGTTGATGGACACAGGTTGGTTGATTTACCTCATACATACAGGCACATGATTTCAGACGTTTGACCTTTTAGATGTTGTCATTGGCATCGATTATATTGTTGATACGTATGCATACATGGACACCCTAGATATCATAGTATTACCTTCATGTTACAGTATGTCTTAGGAATCGTTGTTTATTCGATTTCTACCTGCTGATGTTTTCTACTCACGAGTTGGCAACTCACCCCCGTTATGCTACAGCTTTCTTGCAAGTTCAACCGGCTGGATCAGTAGCGGTATCTCTGGCACATAGTTTGCATTCAGGGTGTTTTGCTATGGTAGGTCAGACACACATTGGATCGTGCCCACTCTTGTACTTATTATTCCTATTGTACCTAGATAAACTCTATCAATCAGAAACTAGACTTTGTATATTGGTAGACCTAATCAGACTTATGTTGCGAGACTTAGAACGATAGGTGTATGTTCGTTTCTTTGAGGTTTTGATGTGTTGCTTTATTTATTCTTTCCGTGTTGATCTTCGTCGTTGGGCATCGTATATATATTGCTTACTTGTGTGGTTGTGATTCCGCCGATTGGCGAAGAGCTAGCTCCCGCTTGGGGATACCTATATATATTGCTTATATGTGGTTTTGGATCAAAATATACAAGGGAGGTGATGCCTAAATTTTTAAAGATGAAAAATGTTTTCAACTATAATATAATCCACTTGCATTTTCATATATCATTACCTATGCATTTTAAAGGAAAACTCGATTTCATTATACATTTATTTTAAAAAAAACTTCATCTCTATTATTTCCCTAAAAAGTTTTAGATTTTTGGGCTTTGGCTTACTTGAATTGGGTGGGATCCTTTAGACTTCACATAATTCAAGTGCCAGTCACATGCCTTTTTTCCGGGTCGTGACACTCCGGCTCCCTGGGGCTCAAGAGAATTGATCCCGCTTAAATCTATATTTACTAAAGTTCTTAAAATATTGTTTTGTATATCTCGAGGGGTTTTATGAAAAATATATTAATATGGATTAAAAATAAAACCTCGAGGGTGTTTTGTATTAGTTAGGGTTTTCATGAGCATGTGTCTTAAGTATTAGGGTATTTTCATGAAAATTACTAAGCTTTCAAAGTTTATGGTATTTTAGTGAAAAATAGTCTTTTTAGTAACTTGATAGTATTTTATTGACATTTTTTAATCTTTCATTTTTATAAAAATATAGTTTCATAATATAATGAAAATATGGATTTATAATTTTATATAATTTTAAATTTAAAAATTTAGTTTTATATAGAAAAATTCGTTTTTTCTTAAAAAACCGTATTTATATCCTTTCGAGATCGAATACTCCATGAGAAGTGTTGTATCTCGCTCTACTATCCTCAGGATGTGCCATAATCTGCACCATCCGTTAGCGGATCCCCTAATAAGGGTTGTAAATGTATAATTGGAAAGGAATATGAAACATCGTTTAAAGAAACCCGGTTTTAAAGTAGATGGTATTTTATTGTAAAGTTTATACTTCAAAACAAATATTCATACAAATTAGTATCGTGCTATGAAACCAAAGTGTACATGAGGGGTAGGTCATTACCTCGTGAAGTTTTTCCTAAAGGTATAGTTTTAACAAAACTAAAAGAAGTGATATCAAAGTTCATGGTATTTTAATGAAAAAGTTTAATATTGGATGTTTCACATGAGTTTCTTGGTTAAAATTTCATTCTAAACATTGGTAGTTAGGGTTAAAAGTATTGTGTAAAAATTAGATTGAACAAAATATAAAGGAGAAGGAGTTTCTAGGGTTTAGAAAAAGGATATCGGTAATAACTCCACTTACCGATATAAGTTTTAAAATTGAATTTCGAGAAAGAGAAAGAGAGCTTGGGAAGGACTTACGGGTTAGAAATTTCAAAGAAAGAGTGGGGAAGAAGAGGGATGCTTCGGGGCGTCGCAGAAGCTCCGGAATTGGCTTCGATCTTCGCCGGAACTAATTTGTTCGCTAACTCCACTTTATTCCACTTGCACTTAGGAACTTTTTAGAGAGTTTTGGCTAGAATTTTCAGAATGGTGCTGAGCCAAATTGTGGGGTGGTATTTATAGTGGAGAATTAGGGTTTGGAAATTAAAATTGTGGATTAAAAGGCATTAAAATGGTGTTAAATTGTGAAATGAAAGGTCTCTGTTTGATTGCAGGGAAATCAAACAATGCAGAGGAGATAAGGGTAGTTGAAGAGACGAGTCTGCAAAGCATGGGGCAATTTGGCCACATCCTGACCATCCCCGCTGGCCTAGGCTAAACTACCAGTCGATCTTGAGGCTCTGTCCTCGAGATTCATGCCATCTGATTAAATCTCTGTTTACTCCATTTTCCACAAGTTTGATTTTTCTTAACATTTCATTTCCCCGTGTATTGCATGTGTAATCTTTTGGGCTTCCAAAAAGTTAAAAGAAAAACTCAGAAAAAAATTGTGTCTGATGGGAATCGAAGACACAGGCTAAGTCACAGTAGTGCAAAGGCTTTACTAGTGAGCTACAAGTTGCTTCTTGCTGTAAGTTAACAAAAGTGACTTATAATTCAAACTCAGGCTGTAATACTATTTTCTTGCATATTAACAGAAAAATTTCCGTACAAATATTTCAGAGTCGTTATTATGTTAACGGTTTTTCGCCAAAAACCAGTCGTAACCCTCCGTCATTTGAGACGGGTAGCGCCTAGTATTCATGCTATGTTTATTGGCCTTCGTCAAGGCATAGTGTATGGTAGCTATGTATTACTTTTCTGCAGTATAGAGATGCATTAATCTAGGACAGTCGTACAGCCTTGTTGGCTTTCGTCAAGGACTAGTATGGGTGGGTTTAGATTAATCAGGACAATGACGAGTATAACTTGACTTGCGACTTATAATTTGTTGGCCTTCGTCAAGGTCATAAGACGCTTGGGGTAAAAACCATATTGGGAGTTTCAAATATACGGGAAACTTGCCAAGTTTGCGCATACCTTCTGGAGTATGGTAATTTTGGTCGTCTTCCGTCAAAGTTATCACGCAATGATAGTTGGGTCCCGATTCCTACTGATGAGTATGTATTACTCCTCGGGAGATTATCACCTCACAATTAGCTAATCTATTAGGTGTCTAGAAAGTGTTAACGACCTTACGCCTCTGTGGAAACGAGGTTATTAAATTGGGTCCGTGCGAAAGCACGGAGGACCTCTCTCGAAGTACCAACACTGGCCCGGATGAACAGTTAGCGAACTTGTAAGATGTACACGATCCCGATTAGTCCTCCTTTTAAGGTTTGAAGGAGAATTCAAGAAAACAGTAGGAGCCATCCTGATTAGATAAAGTGATAACCAATCTAATCTTGATAGAGTGCACGCTGAGTGTTTCTTTTCTCTCTCTCTGGTACAGTGACCCATGACTTACTTTAAACTAAAACTCTTTAACCAAGTTGACCGAACCTTTTTATAGACTTTGGCTTTGGGTTGTCTTGATTCGCGAAAAAGTCGCATATGTCCCTGCTACTCCTACTTTTCCCTTTGCATTTCTTCAGAACACTTCGTATCACTACAATGATCTATATTGCTTAGAACGGCCATCGTATAGTTACATACGAACTCGAAGAAGTTACTTCGGTCGAGAATGGTCACTGGTTCTGGAAAAATTGAATAGGATTATTCGGTTGTCTCTTCCTTTTACCTTCTCTCAGGTTATGAGAGCTCCTTGTATTAGGAGAGTACACCTATTACGCTTATTGGATAGTTTTCTTCCAAACCTTAGGCCGGTGCCGAAGGATAGGGAAGGAAGAAAACCAATTAGCCAAACTGCGGCGTACAGAAGATAAGATGTAGAGACATATAAAGAGATTGAAATGACGACAAAAGAAATTATGACTACTGTCATGAATCTGGATAATGGAAGAGTCATTACTAGAAATACCGGCTACCCCCTTGAAGCATTTTCATATTTCAGTGTTTCTGTGTACCTGTAAAAGAGAGTTGTTTTCCCAATTAATACTGACTCCAGGGTATGTATGTACCAGATTTGGATCTCACATCTGCATGGAATTACAGACGCTGAGCAGGAGTAGAATATTGGGAAATGAGCGATTTGATCCTCAATATCGGAATTCGTTGCAATTGGTGATATTGGATTAAATCGCCTGGGTTTGCCTAAACGACAAATATTTGGTTTTGAATAACCGTTGTTATGCGCCAATTTTTAAAATTAAATATCTGTATATTTATTTTTAAAGTGAGATATAAATTTTGAAAATTGTGTTCCAAACATTTACCTTTATCAATTGAGAATAAGGTAAAGTGCATTAAATAACGGTGTAGGACATTCTTAACCGAAATACAATTTTCAACCTACACCACACGGAGTTCAAGTTATTGAACTCTTGGGGCTTATATATGAAAATGTGTGTTGTCCAGTGTCCTTCGGGACAAAAGGTTGGTACTTTTACTTCATTCAATTTTACCTATGAGTTCTCTGGTTATAGACACGCATTCGTTGTAATGTAAGGTCCAAAGATTTTGAGAAATTTATAGGTATAAAAATAAAGTAGAGAACCATACGTTGGAAGTATCAGGATTCTTCGAGGTGGTCGAAGATGTAGATACTTATGCTAGGTATTCCATTGTAGTAATATTGAGAACTTGATTCTCTCACAGGTTACACATCCGTGGGTGCACTCCTTGATAAGTAATGCTGTATTGGTCTTTTTCCATTTATGTGATATGCACTGGAAACAGCTGCATGACTTTTGAATCTGGTTCCATCTAAATTGGTGCCTATGATTCTATGTGTACATAGATTGGTTGCATATCTTGAGGTTGTCAAGATATGGAGTTATCCGGTTTCTGTTTAAAAGCAGAATCCGGACAAACTCAAGGCACTTTTCGGCAACGACTGTTTATGGATTATCCCAAGTATTCGCTAGGATTTTGTTTCTACCATTTTCAAAATCAATAGTTACATTGTTCTTGACTCGACATCTTTTTATAAAAGAAATTCTTTTATAAAAGAAATCTTTTTGCAAAAGAAACTAATGGGAGTATGGTAGAACTGGACAGTTACCGAAAATTTAGTAGAACTTAAGCATTCAATTGGATTTGACAAACCATTAGCCACTCCACAGATTTTAGTAGGTGACCTCAGACACTCGAGAGATACTTCAGTTTTCTCGTAGAAGGTGACAGGGTGGTCAACTTCATGGTTATGATGGCCCCACTAGTTATCTGAAGGTTATAAGAAATGGTAACTTCCAAGTGACCAGATGCTTTACATCCCAGATGGACTCCATGCACTTCAGCAAATTATGGATTTTGGACTTTGTTGGGTGCTCCTGAAAGGGTAAAATCCATTAGGAGCAAGAAGATCGTTCGAGATCTGTGTAGGTGGAAAGGTATTAACCTAATATGGCTAGACTTGTTGTAAAGATTTTCATCAAATTCCCGTTGTGGATTGTGATGAGCTTTTACTTCAGTGTCTATGCTGAAGTCCACATGGATATGACTTAGCACTGCTGCTGTTCTTGACTATGATATCTGGAAGACGAATGACTATAACGTCATTCCAAATGGGAATTTGGAAGGGCACGTGTATATGACTCTTCCATAAGGGTTATCGTAGTCAGTGGGAGCAGTAGATATGTGCAAGTTGTTTATGTCTATTCAAAGACTAAAGCATGGGTAGCGGAGATGGATCATCAGTTTTAATGTGACAGTCAATGTGATTTACTTCATCAAAACAATAGATGAACCTAGTAAGGAGGGTGTAGGGAGTTATGTCCTGAGATTTGGATGACATACTCCAGATAGGAAGTGATGTTCCTATATTACAATCAGTCAAATTTTGGTTGTCACATAGTGTTTTCTCCATATTGGATATGTATAATATATCAGGAATTCTGGTGACTAGATCTATGGTTTTAGATCTAGATTTGGAAAGTGTCCCAATCTGGGTACTTAGACAACATTCTAAAAGTATTTTAAAATGGACAACTCCTCATGTGGTGGTGCACCCACAGGTGATGGAGTCACCCTCTCTAATGAGATGTCTTCTAGACTGATGAGAAGAGGGACTGGCATGAATGACATATCATTTGCTTAGGCAATTGAATCAATCATGGAATATCTTGTACAAAACCAGATGTTTCTTAAACACTTGCTGTAGTAAGCATATATTAATCCAATCTTGGAGAAACAAAAGGAAGCAATTATGAACATAAGAGGATGTTCTTGGTATAAGGTAACGGCAGCCTCCTTCGGGAGGCGGTTATCTGTTCAAACATCCAAGGTGACCTGGATGACAGAGATGCTGTTAGAGTTTTGAGTTTAGCCTCTTCTGAGGATCAGTAAATTGGATAACGTTCCAATAGGGATACTGAGGTAATCATGGTGTAGGATACTGGTTATGACTCAAAAAAGGATACAGCCTAAGACGTTTGTTGGATAAACTTGTTCATTTATGAACTTAGTCCTATCAAGTATCCAGACAAATTCTTGAGGCGGGGTATCGCTCAGATCGGGAGATTGTTGTTCTCCGCGAAATTGAGATATAGCGAGATAAAGTTGGAACATTGTAGCGGATCCACTCACTGCGCCTATTTCTCGAATACATTAGTTTCACAAACATGGTTTGCGAAACTGATTAGTAGAGAAGTTAGGTATTCGGTAGCACACGAGCCGTGGGTATGCGATACTGCAATAATTGGCCTTAAGTGCAAGTGGGAGATTGTTGGATATCGTGCCCTCAAGGCAATTATTATGATTGCAAGTAGGCGATTATAATAATTGAGGGAGGACCAATACAAGTATAACAGTCTTGCTCAAAATGATAGTGTGTTATTTGGTTTGTCTTCATCATTGATTAAGCCCGTAGGATTCTTGCTTGACTACCAGCATTATGATGACGATCATATACGTGGGAGCTGAGTAGTCCATAAGCACATCCTTAAATGTCCCTAGTCGTAGGAGTATCGAGACTGGGCATCGATATTCCGGAGTAGAAAGTGTATACGTTTCTAGACCCCGACAAAGGGCGGTGGCCAGTCTCACAAGCCACTAGTGTTGTGTCACCTAAGATAGTATACAGGTGCTCACTGGAGATGAGTACACCGAACGGACTTACCGAGAACTTCCAGATGGTATTATATCTATCGTCAGATGGAAGTTCTCAGGTGGCATGAGTATAGGTTAGTATTTTGACCTGAGATTGTCATTTATCTCGTGTGAGTTCCTACTGTACTTTGATTACTACTCTACCCTGGCTCAAAAGAGTCGTGCAAATAGGTTTTAGTTGGGTACAGTCCTGAGCCACATAGAGGCAGTGATCGATTGTCAGGAATTCGTCTCTCCTGCTATTAGGAGTCGATGTCGCACTGTATTCGATTGGCCATCACCCTAAATCCATGGCCACGGTGGATGATATTTACTGATAGTTGTATAGTAGTTTCTCTGCTGGTGATGAGCTTGACTCTAACACGACTTATCGGGTTACTAGGGGTCTGACGTTATCCACCACCAAGACCCAGTATGCGATACTCATAGACGAAAAGACCAGACTGTACGTGTAGGGTTCCTAGGCACACTAGTGAGGTCTCACAAGGCATCGATCATGCCAATTTCAAAAATTAACGGTGCCGAGAAACCCTAAACTACGGATCGTTGGCTAGAAAACTAGGCGAAAAAGCTAACTAGTTAACAATTAACTAAGAGATACGGAAATACAACCTTTGTAGATCCGGTGCTCCACCTCCATAGCTCCGCAACGAAGTCGTCTCCGCTGTCCAAAAGGAATCCGGGCTCTAGAGTCGGCTTCGTCGGAGAATGGACGGGCTAGGTCATCGATGTCCATGCCGAAGATCTACGTCGAGGCATCACTAAATCAAGCTCCGACTTCACCAAGTCAAGAAACTTGTGAAGTAAACACACTCTACTACTTGGCAAGAGATAGAGGATGAAGAAATAGGAAGTGGGTAGACTTTAGTTTTGGATTTCTCACTCTTTTTCATCACTTGCCATTAATGGAGCAAGCTTTCTTCATGTGAAGAAATGAAGAAGAAGAAGAAGCTAATTATGATAAGTTAATTCAAAAAGAAAAGAAATAACAATACTTATCATAATATTAACTCTAGTCAAGTGTAGAGAATGAATCATGGTTAGTGGGAATGGTTAGGGTTAAGGATGGGATAAGAATGGTTGACTTGATTAAAGTTTCATGAAGCTTCAACTAAACTCCAAAATAAGCCACCATTCTTATCTCCTTTCCATTTATTTTACAAAAGAATAAACAAATAAATGAATAAATAAATAATGGGAGAAGAAACAAAACCCTAACCACTCTCACAACCATGGTTTAATCTTCACACAAATCCAAGTTAACATGTATCATTAAACATGATACAATCATGTGCACAAAACTATATCAAATATACAATGTGCACATCCGAGCGAGAAAATCCGTTTAAAGTGAACCGATACTAGTTAATGCAAAGTAATATATCAAATATATAATTATGCATTAAATCATTAAATCAACACTTGATTTAATGATCCGGTCATATCGCATATAACCGACTAATATCAACAGTAACAACTTATCGAATCAACACTTGATCCGATAACCCGGCTATATCGCATATAACCGATCAATGTCACATATCGCGAGAATCGAATACAGTATCACATACCGGTATCATTCTCGGTCCCGCACATATCTCATATGCACTCCTATTTCGTTTCGCTTGAGCCAGGAAACCTCTGTGTAGGACTCTAAAGACTCGTCAATACGCCGGCAGCAGGTGATGATCATATCAAACACCCACAAGCCGCAAGCGGTCTGCTAAACGTAACGGCCACCCGGGTATTGAGCGATCTGAAGATCGACGAGCAAGCCCGCTCACACTCCAGTGAATCCAACCAGTAACACTACCGTACAGTCCGGTCTGATCGTCTAATATGTCGCATATCCCGCCTAGGGGTGGTAAACGTCAGACCCCAATAGCTCGATAAGTCGTGTCGATATGAGGTCTATAACACTTCGAGAAACTACTGGTAACACTTACCAGTAAATCTCAGCAACCCTGGCCAGGGATTTCCTGTTATAGCCAATCGAACACAGCGCAACATCAACCCCCTATACCGGGAGAGACGAATCCCCTCCTATCGCTCATTGCCTCCATGTGACTCGGGACTGTACCCAAAAACCACCGTTTTGCACGCCCTCTTGGACGTGGTAAGATGGAAATCAAAGCACAGTGGGAACCACACGAGACTCAATGACGATCTCGGGTCAACAGACTACTCTGTACCAGTGTCACCAGAGAACTGCCATCTGACGTGAGGTATAATACCATCTGGGAGTTCTCGGCGAGTCCGTCCAGTGTACCCAGTCTCTACTGAGCACCCGTATATCTCCTCTGATGTCAAACACCAATGGATATGGGATCATCCATCGCCCATCTGTATGGGTCGAGAAGGTATACGCTAGTCTACTCTGGTATATCGATGCCCCGTCTCGATATACCCACGACTAGGGACTGTGAAGGATGTACTTATAGACTACCATGTCCCCACTAGTATGAACCGCATCATAGTCCAGGTAGTCAAGCACACATCCTAAGGGCTTTACCAACATGTAACAGAGAGACAATCAGTATACACGTTAAGGTAAAGTTCAACCAGATAGCATACTATCATGTTGAGCAAGAAAGTCCTCCCTATATATGTCCCAGCATCCACTACAATATACATCCTATGTACAGTAATGGCCTCTAGGGCATACATATAACTAACAATCTCCCACTTGCACTAGGGCCATCTGTAGCAGTGGTTGTAGTATCTCATACTCAACCATCCCATAAAAGTCTCTCTCTGGGAACAGGCCTTTGTGAGTGGATCCGCTGTGTTGTCCTCTGAGTCTACTCTCCAAACCTTGATCTCCCTGGAGATCAACCATCTCCATGATCAAGTGATACTGCCATAGAATATGTCTGGATCACTGATGGGATCGGCGTTCCTTGGCATAAGCCACAACTCCATTGTCACACAATGGGAGGAACAAAGTTCATCTCATGAACAAATATATATCCAGACTGCCTCTTTGGTAGCATCTCAAATAGCGATGTATCCAGCCTTTATCGTCTAGTATGTCACGGTATCTAGTTTGGAAATCTTCCAACATACCGCCCCTTTACTGAGGGTAAAGACAATGCCTGTGACTGACACTCAGTCGTCTTTATCACCCTGGAACACTTCCAGTGATTCTCCCCAGGATCGATTGATACCATCTCACAACAACTAGTGAGAATCCTAATATCCATTTAGATCTATCTCATAGATCCAAAACCCAGGATTTAGGAGGTATCACTTTGATCCTATATGGAGAATCCTAGTGATAAGCGGAGATTGACCGAGCGTAGCATAAGAAACTCTTTTCTTATCAAGAGTATGTCATCCACGTACTCTACGAGGATCGTCACCATACTCCCTACTACCCTTTTGTTTATACAAGGTTCATCTTCCATTTTGATGATGTCAAACTCTTTGACTAATCCATCAAAACAGACGTTCCAACTCCGCGATGCCTGCTTTATCCTATAAAGCATCTTGCACACGTTTCCGCTACTCCCACTGTCTACGAAGCCCTCTGGCTGTGTACTTATAGACGCTCTCTTCCAAATCATTATTTAGAAAAGCAGTCAAGACACCCAACCACCAGAGATCGTAGTCATGGTATGCAGCCGTGGTAAGTAGGATCTGGATGGACTTAAGCATAGCTACTTGAAAAGGTTTCATCATTATCCAAACCTGGTCGATGACGAAAACCTTTAACAAGTCTAGCTTTGAAAGTCTCAACCTTTCCATGTACACCAAGTAATCTTCTCAAGATATACTTGCTCCTGATGGGGATTTAACCCTTCAGATATAGCAACTAAAGTCCATACTTTGTCGGTGTATAAGGATTCCATCTCAGATCACTTAGCATCCAGCCATTCTTATAGAGTCTTACTTCTGATGGCCAGCTCGAAACTAGTTGGGTCATCATCTCATGATGCAATCCTCGCTCCCACTGTCATAGAGAAACCGAAGTATCTCTCAGGTGGGTGAGGAACCCTACTAGATCGGCGGAGAGGCTGAGGTTCGTTGGTATCTACTGAATCCTTTGGTTGTACCAAATCATCTGCTGTAGCTTGTATAGCTGGAACTATTCCAGTTCTACATAACAGACCTTGCCTCGAACTTGTCCGGATTATGGTTTTAGACATAGGCCGGACAACCCCAAATCTTAACCAACTTAAGATATGGGCTCTTCCCTTTCCATATCACATATGAACTGGTAGGCAACTGATTTGATTCGAACCTATTCAATAGGTATGCAGCTTCTCAAGCGCATAACTCCCAAAAAGGAAATGGGCAACTCAGTATTACTCATCATAGAGCACACCATATCAAATAGGGTGCGATTGCTCCGCCCCGATATACCATCGTGCTATGGTGTATACGGAGGAGTAATGCTGAGAGAGAATCTCATTCTCCTTTAGAATGGTCCAGGAATTCCGTGCACAAGTATTCTCCTCCTTGATCTCATCAAAGGACATAGTACTTATACCCGTATTCTGGTTCTCTACTTCTCGCTTATATTCTGTGAATATCTCAAAAGGTTCGGACTTGTGTTTCAACAGGAACATATGTCTGAATCTTGAGAGATTATCAGAGAATGTAATGAAGTACTAAGAACCGGTCTTGGCATGTGTAGACAGGGGACCTACATACATCAACATGTATCATCCCAAGAGTTCACTAACTCTTTCTCTGTTTCCAGTAAACGGAGCTATGGTCATCTTATCTTTGTGACATGACTGGCGAGTTTCACAAGATGTAAATTCAAACTGATTTAAATATGCATCTAAATGTAACTCAGCCAGTCGGGTCGCATTGATATGACCTAGTCTACAACACCTCAAGAAGGATTCGTTCATTTCTGAACTCTTCCTCTTGTGTGTGTTCTGTATACTAAAGAACTGTAGTTTTATTTAGAACATTAATGCTTTTAGATAACGTGCCTGAACCGATCAACTTTTGATATAGGAAATGTTCAAAACATTATCCAACAATACAAAATTTTATCATTTCTTTACTAATAAAGAGATAGATACGATTTTGTATATCAGGTTCGGTATCTAATAACATCCGTTCAGAATCAATGTATTTGTAATACAGGGTGACAGTGACCAACAGACTTGGCTGCAACACTTGCCCCGTTTTCTGCCTCATGAAACTTATCACCCGTTCTCAGTTCTCTACCTTTCTGTAGCCCTATGTAACAGATTACATATCTGGGATCCTGATCTGGTATCACATACCCAGGACGTAGAGGTTACAGAGAAACAGTTCTGTATAATGAACACACCCGAAGATGATGCATCAGCATGCACTCTCTTCGTTTGGGCGGCACGGGAATTCTGGTAATCCCCTATTTCCTACTCTGTCTTATAACAATTATAAGTAGGAGCAGGACCAACGTTCCCCAGCTCAGTATAACAAGCGGGTTCGGTCAATAATCCGTGTTATTATCTTGATTAAGGCGTGATATGGTCGCTACCAGGAGAGAGAGAGAAGAAAACACTCAGCGTGCGCTCTTGCAAGAATAGATTGGTTATTATTTTATCTAATCAGGATGGCTCCTACTGCTTTTTATCAAATCTTCCTTCAAACCCTAAAAGGAAAGACTAGCCGGGATTAATTACACACTACAAGTTCGCCAATCTTTCAGCCAGGCCAGTGTCGGTACTTTGAGGGAGGTCCCCCGTGCTTTCGCACGAACCTAATTAATGTAAACCTCGTTTTCCCAGAGGCGTAACCCCGTTGACACCTTTCTAGACACCTACTTGATCGGCTAATTGTAATGTATAAAACTCTCCCAGGAGTAACACTTACTCGCAGCGGGTATCGGGATCCAACTATCTCATAGAAGGTATGCAATCTCATTGCAAATTTCAACACTTGAAATTCCCGATAATATTTTTCCCCTAGCTCGCTATGACCTTGACGGAGGCCAAACAACCCATAGTCCGCTAGTCAAGTTCAACCCGTCATTTCCTGATTGAATTAAACCAACCCGCACGACCCTTGACGGAGGCCAAACAACGCCGTACGAATACCCTAATCCAATCGCATCATATGCTAGCAGATAAGCACTAGTTAGCTACCGTACACTACGCCTTGACGGAGGCCAAACAACCGCAGCACGAATACTAACTAGTACGTATCTGAAATGACGGAGGGCTACGACAGGTTTTTCTGAAAACCTATTGCGTAATGAACTTGATATCGTTGTAGAATCAAATGATTTTAAAAATGGAGTGCTTTTGAGGCTTTTCTAGTTTTGCTAAAGGAGTCACTCCCGGTGAAGGGATCGTCGGTCTTTTCCTCGTCGAATGAGGTGCGGGATATATCATATATATCACTGTGCAAAGCAAAAAGACTTAAAAGCAATCAAAATACAAACCGAGTGTGTAGCATCTGCCAGTTATTGCTAAAGGAGTCACTCCCGGTGAAGGGATCTCGGTCCTTTCCTCATCGAATAAGGTGCAGGATATATCACATATACCTCTGTGCAAAGCAAGAACTGTAGCTACCCTTTTTATTTTGAAATTCGATTCTACAACATCTTAGGTTTCTTTTATTTCATTAATCACATTAATGAAGTCCCATCATTTAAGTACCTAAACATTACAGATAAATACGACGTACACTTATGCCATCCGCATTCGCCTCGATGTCCCCTCGTGCACCGTTAGGTTAGATAACTAACGGCAGAGCGGGGCAGGGCTAGCGCGGGTGTAAAACATAAGTAACATCTATATAATATATCATATATACTATATATTGTATCTATCACAGAACATCACATGATCACATCACAGATATCGCAGCAGAAGAATCATATGAAATATTGGATATACTAGGACGTCCGTGTTTTCAATACGAGCCAGTATAAAACACGGATTCCACGGTCGTGATGAATAGCCAAACCCACACCCCTAGACCCCTACGAGAGCGGCAAGCAACCCTGCCAATTCTGGAGTTAGGAGACCCGGACTCGACTCCTCGAGTTGGTCTCCCACTGGACTCCAGAACCCGGTTACTTGTGCCCTCCTCCTTGGGTCTATCCTAGTGCGGAAAAGTAAATAATATACAAACGGTGACATCTTCCACAACCTGGAAGTGCCCCAATAAAAGAATATTACATACAAGTTTTTACATGAATGAAAATGAAAAACACTCATCTCACATAAAAAACCCCGGCTATTCAAACACGACGATCTAATATAACATATCCAGCAACACATAACATCACATGTCATCAACGTAAGTAAATATGCGCATCCCAATTGTCGTTGACATATAGCAACGAAACCGGCGATATCACATATTACACTTACGGTCACAGAAAAGAAAGTGTAAAACTACAACAGTTGGAATACGCAACCACCTCAGACATCACATGCCTGACCAAATGAATTACTTAGACATCACATGCCTAACAATTATAAACCCCGCATTTTAGTCTCAAAATCGAAAACTCTTTTCAATATCAAGTCGGGCAATTCAACATGATTCCCGACATCCTTATCGAATACTCGTCGCAAACATCAGTAGGCGGCTGCACCCCCGATACCGTCGATGAAGTGCACCAAGGCGGAACACCGCTACCGCGAGCACCCGAACGGATGCTTTCGGCGACGGGGTTCTCCTACAGTCACTTGGTCGGGGCTATGGAGTGAGGCTGTCTATTAAGTTTACCCGGCGAGTATCCGCGTACGCTACGTGATTGCGACGGACTTTTGATCACATCAAAATTCCGTGGCAACCGATCAAGTGAGACTAAACTGCTATGTTTATAATATTCATTCAGTTATCACATAACTAATTGTGAATTCCAATTATTGTATCCCATTCCAGATAAACAGAAAATGTTAAACTTTTCGATCGAACAATCGAACACCCAAGTTTTCCCGATACAATCCAACACATGAAATAAGTCTAACAACATTCAGTTCGTACCTCAGTACCAACGGTCCAGCCGTAGAAGGGTCAAGCCAACGCCTCACATGTGGCACGCCGTACTGCCCCAAACCCGAAGGTTCAAAGGGCAGTTCAAGACGGTCACATAATCGAGTTAAGGTTTGTTGTCTTCTAGAGGGTCCATCGCGTTACTTGCACTACTTAGAACGTCGTTAAACTACGGAAGAATCCAACACTTGGAAATTTCCCGACAGGGGAAAAAGTGGGTATTTATATCCGGTCGAACATTTTAACATATTCTAAAATTTATCCGGAAAGCCACACGGACAAAATTTGATACCCCGATCGAAACACCGAATCCCCAAAACAACTCAGAAAAATTCAACTCTTGAATAAAATATTAAAAATACCCAGGAAAACCAGCACAGTTAAATAGGAGTTACTGTGCAAACATCACATCACAAAACGACAAACAGGCCGCGTTTCCGCCGCACGAGCCATGCTCGTGCCGCGGAAGCGCGGCGCTTTAATGGAATTAGGGTTACGAATTGCACAGTTACTCTTAGATTTTCCTGCATGTTTTTCTGCATATTTTTAATATAGAAAAACTCACTGTTTTCAAAAATGTACAGAGAGCATTCTCGGGTGTGGGTTTCGGGGTCGTTCGGGTTTCAAATTCCGTCTGGACTTCGCCTAAGGCTCTAGCTAGGCTCTGATACCACTGTAGGGTTCCTAGGCACACTAGTGAGGTCTCACAAGGCATCGATCATGCCAATTTCAAAAATTAACGGTGCCGAGAAACCCTAAACTACGGATCGTTGGCTAGAAAACTAGGCGAAAAAGCTAACTAGTTAACAATTAACTAAGAGATACGGAAATACAACCTTTGTAGATCCGGTGCTCCACCTCCATAGCTCCGCAACGAAGTCGTCTCCGCTGTCCAAAAGGAATCCGGGCTCTAGAGTCGGCTTCGTCAGAGAATGGACGGGCTAGGTCATCGATGTCCATGCCGAAGATGATCTACGTCGAGGCATCGTTAAATCAAGCTCCGACTTCACCAAGTCAAGAAACTTGTGAAGTAAACACACTCTACTACTTGGCAAGAGGTAGAGGATGAAGAAATAGGAAGTGGGTAGACTTTAGTTTTGGATTTCTCACTCTTTTTCATCACTTGCCATTAATGGAGCAAGCTTTCTTCATGTGAAGAAATGAAGAAGAAGAAGAAGCTAATTATGATAAGTTAATTCAAAAAGAAAAGAAATAACAATACTTATCATAATATTAACTCTAGTCAAGTGTAGAGAATGAATCATGGTTAGTGGGAATGGTTAGGGTTAAGGATGAGATAAGAATGGTTGACTTGATTAAAGTTTCATGAAGCTTCAACTAAACTCCAAAATAAGCCACCATTCTTATCTCCTTTCCAGTTATTTTCCAAAAGAATAAACAAATAAATGAATAAATAAATAATGGGAGAAGAAACAAAACCCTAACCACTCTCACAACCATGGTTTAATCTTCACACAAATCCAAGTTAACATGTATCATTAAACATGATACAATCATGTGCACAAAACTATATCAAATATACAATGTGCACATCCGAGCGAGAAAATCCGTTTAAAGTGAACCGATACTAGTTAATGCAAAGTAATATATCAAATATATAATTATGCATTAAATCATTAAATCAACACTTGATTTAATGATCCGGTCATATCGCATATAACTGACTAATATCAACAGTAACAACTTATCGAATCAACACTTGATCCGATAACCCGGCTATATCGCATATAACCGATCAATGTCACATATCACGAGAATCGAATACAGTATCACATACTGGTATCATTCTCGGTCCCGCACATATCTCATATGCACTCCTATTTCGTTTCGCTTGAGCCAGGAAACCTCTGTGTAGGACTCTAAAGACTCGTCAATACGCCGGCAGCAGGTGATGATCATATCAAACACCCACAAGCCGCAAGCGGTCTGCTAAACGTAACGGCCACCCGGGTATTGAGCGATCTGAAGATCGACGAGCAAGCCCGCTCACACTCCAGTGAATCCAACCAGTAACACTACCGTACAGTCCGGTCTGATCGTCTAATATGTCGCATATCCCGCCTAGGGGTGGTAAACGTCAGACCCCAATAGCTCGATAAGTCGTGTCGATATGAGGTCTATAACACTTCGAGAAACTACTGGTAACACTTACCAGTAAATCTCAGCAACCCTGGCCAGGGATTTCCTGTTATAGCCAATCGAACACATCGCAACATCAACCCCCTATACCGGGAGAGACGAATCCCCTCCTATCGCTCATTGCCTCCATGTGACTCGGGACTGTACCCAAAAACCACCGTTTTGCACGCCCTCTTGGACGTGGTAAGATGGAAATCAAAGCACAGTGGGAACCACACGAGACTCAATGACGATCTCGGGTCAACAGACTACTCTGTACCAGTGTCACCAGAGGACTGCCATCTGACGTGAGGTATAATACCATCTGGGAGTTCTCGGCGAGTCCGTCCAGTATACCCAGTCTCTACTGAGCACCCGTATATCTCCTCTGATGTCAAACACCAATGGATATGGGATCATCCATCGCCCATCTGTATGGGTCGAGAAGGTATATGCTAGTCTACTCTGGTATATCGATGCCCCGTCTCGATATACCCACGACTAGGGACTGTGAAGGATGTACTTATGGACTACCATGTCCCCACTAGTATGAACCGCATCATAGTCCAGGTAGTCAAGCACACATCCTAAGGGCTTTACCAACATGTAACAGAGAGACAATCAGTATACACGTTAAGGTAATGTTCAACCAGATAGCATACTATCATGTTGAGCAAGAAAGTCCTCCCTATATATGTCCCAGCATCCACTACAATATACATCCTATGTACAGTAATGGCCTCTAGGGCATACATATAACTAACAGTATGGAGATTATCACATTTAGGCTCAGTAGGGTAAGGACGTATTTGATTGTCGACGCCCTTTCGACAAGTACTTGGGTAGCCGTTACGTACAGCTAGTGCCACTGACGTGCTTGTGGTTAAACCGACTGCCAGCGTATTATTGAGTCTTTAGGGTCCCACACAGAGGGTTTTCCCGGTTCAGGCGATAGATGTAGAGGCCGTACGTTGGTACGTGCAGGGGTCCGATTAAGTACGTGTATGGGATACACGGAATTTAATCGGACGGTTGATAATACTAGCCGGCTTAGGATTAAGCCGGATTATTAAATCAGGTTTTCATTTAATAATTTATATATATATATATATACATATATTAGTATTATTGTTCACTATTCATTTTCTCTCTCTGGTGTTATCCGTATTTTTATACGGATACGCGTATTTGTAGCGATACGTATACTGGGTGAAGTATACCGTATTTATACGGAAATTCTTCTAGAAGGACACCTCATAATTGATTTTCCTTTTTGGAAATTCAAATAATGAGGTGGCTTGATGAGGTGGCAAGGAGCATGGTAGAGAGGTATGGCTATAATTTTATATTCATAAAATCATTTGGGTATACTATTGTAGTATGGTTGTAAAAAAAGAAAAGTGAGTCATTCTTTCTACTAGATTCTTCTTACACAGAAAAGACTTAGCCATTTTCTCATGTCATGGCTTAGCCTCCTTCAACCTCCTCTTCCTTCTTCTTCTTGCTCTCTTGAGCAAGAAAATTGGGAGAGAAAGTTTGTGAAAAAATTCATGCATCACCCACAATCCATTCCTAGCGAGTTTAGAGCGTGGGTCTGAGCCTGGATTGGTTTCTCTTGGGTGGATCATCTTCGGCAAGGGTGATCGCCTCTCAAGCGCATTCCCGGTGTTTACGAGCTTTGAGGGGTCTTCCACAATTAGGTGGTCACGCGCCGAAAGTTGTATTTTCTAAACCATTGCATGTTAGTTGCTAGTTTTAGGTGTATGGAACGATTTTAGGTTTTAGTCTCTAGTTGCTCCCTCGATAATTTTTGTTCTTCGCTTCCGCATCGGCCGCGGCCTCCGAGATGAGGGCACTAGGGACTTACACATTTACCATTAAGGAAGATCTTAAATCCTCCTTCATTGTAAGTCCCCATCTCTTTTTCTATCTCTCATCGCCTTCTTCCTTTTGCATGAATTTGTGTTGATAGTTTCGTGGGTTTTTTATCTTTAAATATAGGGGGAAAGGAAAACATAGGAAAGATGTCTTTTTTATGATCTAACTAATTTTTATGGACATTGAAATCTGTTTTATCTTTATAATCAGAAACCTATTTAGACCTGAATTAGAATAGGCATGACTCCTCACGTAGAAAACATGACCACGCTATCTTCATTTGTTTGTGATATATTTTTTTCCATGCTTGCATATTAATCTATTATGTCACGTTTATATTATTGTCATATTCTTGGTTGCCATGGATCCCTAGAACTATACTTTATTGTTAAATGTTCCTTTTCATGTGCATTGTTTATCTTCATGTCCTTTATTATCGTTCTCACCTAATTTATTTTGTACTTACTTAAATATAAAATTTTATTTTATTTTTATAATGTGGGGCTTAACGGGCGTAAATTCGCTGGCAGACATTCCATTTTGTTTTCTTTCTTCTTGGGGATGACTGTCAGGTATTGTAGAGACAAGTGACGAGGACCAGTACGAGATAGCAAAGTGAGGAGGTCGGTCAATATCTTGATTCACAAGTCGAGTCTTAGCTTTCTTCCCAGTTCAGTGTGCCTTACGTTAATGGCTTTATTTCAGATCTTCTACTTTCAGAAGAGTTTTTTTATCGGGCTATGTTCCCTTTAGTTTTTGACGATATAATAAATGATGTTGGATGCCTTATTTATTTAGTTGACTTTTAAATTCTCTTTATTATTTATTCTATTTAACTCAGATGCTTAGTGCATTCATATAGGGAAGGTGTGCTTTTCGGTGTGAATACGTCGTGGGCTTGTCCACTCTCGCTCCTCGTCTTTTAGGAAGCAGGGCATGACAAGTTTTTTGAAACCAAACAAATTTAATCCAAGGAAAAACCAAAGAATATGGAGGTAATAATGATGATTTCGCTGATTTTGAAGTAAAAATACCCGAAGTAGAAGGTTTCCATACTAAGGTATCTTCGACGATAGATTTATCAATATCAACCGACCGAATCAAATTCCATGCTTCAAGTATATATGACGAAGTATAATGAGGTAGCAACCACTCACCATTCCGAATAAAAACCGAGACGTTGGCATTACAGGGGATCTCAATATCATAAGCAAACCGCTCTCCAAAAACATTCAAAAGCGATTTTCCCTCGATTCAAGAGTCGAGAAAAAGATAAGTTGAGGCACCGTTATGGATCCAATACTCGACTTTTTCTTTAAAAAAATCTCTAGTATAAAGAATAATTTTCATAATCGGAGAATTCCACGATGATGAGCTTATCCAAAAATTTCGAAATAAACTGTCTATATGGTGCAATAAATACCGAATGAGTCCAAATAGCCTAAAGACATTGTCTATGATAAAGTCTCTAACAAAGTTTAAATCGAGATGCAACATTACAATCAAGAGAACTAAAAATACCCAAACCACCTTCCTCTTTTGGCTTACAAATATCGCTCAACTTGATGATAAAAATCTTCAAATTGCCCCAAAAAATGCATGACAAACAGCTTCAACTTTTTTAAGAACTTTTTTTGGAAGATTGAAAGCTTACGACCAATACATTTGATAAGCAAGAAGAGTCGATCGAAGATGCTTAAAACGGCCTGCAATAAAAAGAAGCTTGAATTTCCATCCACTAAGCCTTGACATTAATTTATCAATTAAAAGTTGACATATTGTAGCATTAAGACTCTTGGAAGAGAGCGGAAGTCCAAGATAGTTAAAAGGAAGCCTCCTTTCTTCCATACGAAGAATATCGAGAATCAACAACTTAGAGTCCGTCTCAACGGTAGTTAAAAAGTAAATATTGCTTTGTTCCTATTTGCTTGGAGATCGAAGATATTTTAGAATGTATTGAGTACATCATTTAGAACCATCGCCGATTCCATATTACTTTTTCCAAAATCAAGAATATCATTGGCATAAAGAATATGAGAAATACTAAGAGAACTCCTATCAATAGTATCAAAAATTTTGGAAACCACATTTTCTTGCAAAAGTTGAGAAAACGAAGCAATCACCAACGTGAATAAATAAAGGGAAAGAGAATCGCCTTGCCGGAGACCTGAAATCGAACCAAAATAACCATGATGAGAGCCACTCAAGTTAACCGAAAATATCGGCTTACATATACATGCACAGATCCATTTGAGCCATATTGAAGGAAATCCCTTTTGATCCATAATATGCAAAAGAAAATCTCTATTAACGGAATCAAATAGTTTGTGCGAGTCGATTTTTGCACAAAACCCTTTTCTCATTCCGTCGGAGAAAATTATGAATCAAATCGAAAGAAAGAAGAATATTATCTTCAATATTTTGACCTTAAATGAAAGCACTTTGGATGGAAAGAATGAGATGTGACTTGAGTTTAAATGCAAGAATTTTCGCAATAAATCTATAAATGCAATTACAAAGAGAGATTGTGTAACACCCTAGAACTTACGTACGGTATTTTCTTGAATAATACTATATTAATAGGTTTCATTATTTTATTGGGTTTATTAATTTTAATTATTCATATGAATTATATTTTGCCTTATTTCTTTTCCATATTCCTAATTTTAACAAGACTCATGATATATCTGATCCACATGCACCTAGTTATATCCATACTATTTAAACCTCAATAATTCTCATGAAAACCTTACTCTCATATTTTCCCTTATCAAAACCCTAGCCGATCCCTATCTCCTCTCACCAAAATTGAAACCCTAACCCTAGGCCGTGATCATCATTATCATCATCGTGTGATGGAATCGACGCTAGAGTCGCAAGACTCGCGAACCTGGTGGAAGCGTAAAATGAAAATTTTACAAGCAATAAATACCGATTCCACAACAACAAGATCACATTTACTAATAATTGCAAACACAAGTAATCAAGAGGGGATTTTAGGGTGCTACAACCTTTGTAGCATGTATATCCAATCGTGGACGACCTGAGCTAAACTCTGTCACCTCTTGCAAGCCAATCTCCTCGTCGAAGATCATCCACATTGAGAAAACCCTAAATCAAGCTTCATCTCCACTACTAGACTAATCTATGTGAAGAAACCTAATCTAATAGTTTTCTAATCGGCTAGATTAGAAGATGTAGTTAGCTCACATAAATTTTCTCTAATATTTTACTCTCTACTTGAAATGAAGAAGAAGAAGAGGAGAGATAATGTATATGTTAGAATTAGGAGGAGAGAGAGTAGCCATGATTTTTTGAAAAACATTTTTCCATTTAAAAATTGCAACCATACTCATCCACCCATACCTCTACTATTCTAACATGCCACATTTTCTTTTCTCTTTTCTTTTTCATTAAATAGAAATGAGATGTTCCTCTTCTGGATGTTTCATTATATATATATATATATATATATATATATATTACATAAATATCTAACATGTGTATTATATGCACATCCTCGTATTTGTACCGAATACAAAATACGTATGAAAGAGAAATATAATATGAATATAATACTAGAATATATATATATATATAATATTATTAAATCATCACTTGATTTAATAATCCGGTAAAAACCTAAACCGGCTGGTATTATCAAACGTCCGATTAACATAAATAATTGAACCCCCGCACGTATCGCCATATGCGCACACTACATCGTTTCGCCTGAATGGGAAAAACCTCAGCGTGGGACCCTAAAGACTCAATCAATACACTGGCAGTACGTTAAGATCATATCCGTTAACCCATAAGCACGTCAACGACACTAGCTGTGCATAACGACTACCCAAGTATTGATCAAAAGAAAGGTCGACAAGAAAGCTCATCCGAACACAATCAGAGCCTATCAGTGACAGTCACCGTATAGTCTGGTCTCTTCGTTAGTGAGTTTCGCATACCGAGTCTGGGGGGTAGAATTTGTCAGACCCCAAATAACCCAATAAGGCATGCAGACAAATGATTTATAACTATCAGAGATACAACTGATAACACTTATCAGTTATCTCAACTGCTGTGGCCACGGGCTTCTGATTATAGTCATGTCTTGTATAGCGCAACATCGACTCCATATACCAGAGGAGATGATCGGCGTAGAAACGCGATACGTTTTATGATATGCGTTCTACACTGTTCTCTACTTGTTCTACTTACCGCAATCAAGACGGTGTCGCTTTGCAACTAGCCGGTTGAGCACGGGTCGTCCGCAGGGAGATGGTAGTATGTCCGTTCTTGTCATAAACGAGTTAATTAAGAATGTATATGTGTTATGTTCAATTCTATCCTATGTGTTTGTATTTATGTTCAAGTAACCTTGTTAGGGTTAAGCTTGGTTAGTAGAGTTAGGATTAGTCTTGTACTTTTCTTTTGCCATTCTTAAAATGAAGTTGGGATAATAGAAAGTAGCGGGGATTTGGAGGACATGGGAATGGGATTTGCGAGTTTAAGCAAGGCATTCCTAGTGCCCTTTGTCCTTCCGCTACGTGCGCTTATTTTCAACCCTAGGCCAAACACCCACAACCATGTATCTAATTAAGTCACAACTACATGTCACTGTAGTGCGCCAAAATGACTTCTTGACTTAGGTCGCAGCTATATGTCACATATAGCGCGCCTAAGTAGGGAGGTTGCGTTTGTTTAGTCTAGGCTCGTTTTAAGATGTTTGACGAAGAGAAACACAAGGGATTTTTCCGTCCCTCATACTAACCTTCCTTAGCCCCTAACAAGTACGGAAATTATTCACACATTTAAAAAGAAATAAAAGCAAAGCAAGAAGGGAGAAAATAAAGAAAGGAAAAATACGGTTTTATAAAGATGCAAGCTAACTACTTGGGTCCTCACCTGAGCAAGGAACTCCATCGAGTATCATGGCTTGAAAATACAGATAAGAAGAGAAGGAAAACAAAACAAGAAAAGAAAAGAAAACCAACAACTAGTTAACAACAATTAATAAAGTTAAACTAAGAATTAAAAATACAATGCATGGAAATAAAAATACAAGATAAGAAAAACACCCCCATCTTCATTAATCTTCCACTCAAGAGCTCTCACTACAATTTCATAGATGAAAGATGAAGAAGAAGAAGAAGAAATACAAACTAATCTACACTAAATCCAAACAAAGAAGAAGCCTCCATTACAATGGCTTAAAACTGGAGTATTTATAGGCAGAGAGCTAAAACTCTACGGCCATATTCTGAGCTCAAATGAAATTACCAAAATAACCCCAAAGTTTGGTCAGATGATGACATGAAACCGCGGTGGAACCGTCGCAAAAACCCACATTTGGCGGCGGTTTCGCCGCGGTTTTGTGGAATTGGGGTCTCGTATCTTCTGCGATTCCTTGTGTTTCTATGATATTCTGTTTAACAGGTTCAAAATTGCAAAATGATTCCATAATTTCTTCAGATCTCAACAGTCCAAAATGGCTTCCTTTTCAACTCATTTGACCTTTATCTCCCTCGAGCTCCACGCACCCATTGAATCTTGTGCTGCCCCTCTCGTGCTCTGTGCTTGTCTAAGACACGAATGACCATTGTTCTTTGTCTTGTCTCTGAAAATGGTAAGCGGCACTGGACGGATACAGATGACCGAAACCCGGCTTTTATCTATCGACAACAGATGTTCTGGATTTTGGCGTAACTGTGGAGATTTTTTATGATTTGCGTTATTTTGGACTAAGAACCTATAACCTGTAAATATATAGCAAACACGGATCAAAAGCACCTGCCTATAAACAAACGAGCAGAAGAATGGGTGGTATTAAATGTAATATTCTGGTGTGAACAAGAGACAAACCCCCTCGACCGCTCGCTGCATCCATGTGCTTCGGGACTGTACCCAACTAAAACCTGTTTGCACGACTCTTTAAAGCCGTGGTAGGGTAGTAATCAAAGTATAGTGGGAACACACATAAGACACTATGGCAATCTCAGGTCAAGTGACTACCCTGTACTCATGTCATCATATTGTAGGGTTACTAGGCACTCTCACTAGGGTCTACAAGGTATCAACCATGCCCGATTTAAAATTTAGACGTGCCGAACAACCCTAACCAAGCTCTTTAAACTAGAGATTGGGCGAAACAAAGCATGTTAAACACTTTAACACTAAGAGTTTGGGATTACAACCTTTGTAGTCCGGTCCTTCACTTCAAAAAGCTCCGTGTTGAGGTCCCTTCGCTGCGATCATCGATTTCTCGGACTCTAGAGAGGCTCCACGAAGAGAAAGATGCAAACTTACTTCCGATCTTCGATAACTAAGATGATCTACCTCGAAGTTTCTTTAACACAAGCTCTCACTCACAAATGAAGTGAACACCCTAATCTAAATGGTTAGAATAGATTAGGATTATGAAGTAGGATTTTAGCTATCATTTATTTTCTTAATCTCACTCATTTTCATCACATGAGCAAAAGCTAGAAAGCTTTTTTCCAAGGAAGAAGAAGAAGAATATGAATCAATCATCCTTTTGTGATGAATAATGAAATGTAAATATAATTACAAATGTAACCATGGTCAAGGATGACAAGGCTAACCCATGTAGAGATTTAACCTAGGGTGTAGGGTTTGGGTTGGGTTAGAAATATCTAGCAAAATATCAAGCATAATATCTTTTGCTGGAAACAAATTAAAACCTTCTAGAAGCATCAAGAACGAACTAACCCAAATCAAACCCTAACCTTGTTTAATCTCCACTAAACATGTTGCATTAGTAATTATATCATGTTACAATATTATATATCACATAAACAATATTTATTGTAACAAAATAAAATAATACAATTAACATATATCGCATATATATCAATGTATTACCCGAGTGAGAAAAAGAATCTTTTAGTGAGCTTATATCAGTTAATGTAATTTAATATATCAAATATATAATTATACATTAAATTATCGAAGCAACACTTGATCCGATAATCCGGCTATTTCACAAATAACCGACTAATATAATCTGTATCAGTTCATCGAATCAACACTTGATCCGATGACCTGGCTATATCACATATACCCGGCCGATATCTCATATCGCGAGAATCTAATACGGTATCACATACACGTATTGTTCTCGGTCCCGCACATATCATATATGTGCTCCTACTCCGTTTTGCCTGAGCCAAGAAACCTCAGTGTAGGACTCGAAAGAATCGTCAATACGCCGGCAGTAGGTGATGACCATATCAAACACCCACAAGTTGCAAGCGGTCAGCTAAACGTAACAGCCACCCAGGTATTGAGAGATCAGAAGATCAACAAGCAAGCATGTATATTCTCCTGCAAATCCAATCAGTAACACTCCCGTACAGTCCGGTCTCTTCGTCTGATATGTCGCATATCTCGTCTAGGGGTGGTAAACATCAAACTCTAGTAGCTTGATAAGTCGTGTCGATATGAGGTCTATAACAGTTCGGAAAACTACTGATAACACTTACCAGTAAATCTCAGCAACCCTAGCCAGGGATTTCCAGTTATAGCCAATCGAACACAGCGCAACATCAACTCCCTATACCGGGAGAGACGAATCCCCTCCTATCGCTCATTGCCTCCATGTGATTCGGGACTGTACCCAAAAGCCACCTTTTTGCATGCCCTCTTGGACGTGGTATGATGGAAATCAAAGCACAGTGGGAATCACACAAGACTCTATGACGATCTCGGGTCTACAGACTACTATGTACCAGTGTCACCAGAGAACTGCCATCTGACGTGAGGTATAATACCATCTTGGAGTTCTCGGCGAGTCCGTCCAGTGTACCCAGTCTCCACTGAGCACCCGTATACCTTCTCTGATGTCAAACACCAATGGATATGAGATCATCCATTGCCCATCATATGGGTCAAGAAGCGCATACGCTAGTCTACTATGGAGTATCGATGCCCTGTCTCGGTACTCCCACGACTAGGAACATTTGAAGGATGTACTTGGCGACTACACTGTCCTCACTAGTATGATCCGCATCATAGTCCTGATAGTCAAGTACTCATCCTAAGGGCTTTATCAACATGTAACATAGAGACAATCAGAGTACATGTCAAGATAAAGAGTTACCAGATAGCGTACTATCATGTCGAGCAAGAAAGTCCTCCCTATATATGTCCAAGCATCCACTACAATATACATCGTATGTACAGTAACGGCCTCTAGGGAATACATATAACTAACAATCTCCCACTTGCACTAGGGCCATCTGTTGTAGTATCGCATACCTAATAATGAGCTGTGGTTGAAGTATCTCATACTCAACCATCCCATAAAAGTCTCTACTGGGAAAAAGGCCTTTGTGAGTGGATCCACGCTGTTGTCCTCTGTGTCTACTCTCCTAACCTCGATCTCCCTGGAGATCAACCATCTCCATGATCAGGTGATATTGCCTAAGAATTATATCTGGATTTCTGATGGGACGGGGGTTCCTTGGCTAAAGCCACAACTCCATTGTCACACAATGGCAGGAACTAAGTTCATCTCATGAACTATTATTTTTATCCAGACTGCCTCTTTGGTAGCATCCTTGGTAACGATGTATCTTGCCTTTAATCGTCTAGTATGTCACGGTATCTAGCTTGGAACCCTTCCAACATACCGTCCCTCCACTGAGGGTAAAGACAATGCCTGCGACTGACATTCAGTCGTCCTTATCACCCTGGAACATTTCCAGTGATTCTCCCTAGGATCGATTGATACCATCTCACTACAGCTAGTGAGAATCCTAACATCTAAATAGATCTATCTCATAGAGAAACCGAAGTATCTCTCAGCTGGGTGAGGAACCCTACTAGATCGGCAGAGAGGCTGAGGTTCGTTAGAAACTATTGAATCCTTCGGTTCTACCAAATCATCAGCTGCAGTTTGTATAGTTGGAACTGTTTCCAGTTCTACCTCATGACCACTAATTTGTTCACAAGAAATTCCCTTTCACAAAGGTGGCATTTTGAGAAACAAAACATCTTTTGTTCCTCGGTTAGGTAGAAGATATTCCCTTGCGAATGCTTGGGATATCCAACAAACTTCTACAGAACTGACTTGCCACGAGCTTGTCCGGATTATGCTTTTAGACATAGGCTGGACAACCCCAAATGTTAACATGCTTAAGATATGGGCTCTTCCCATTCCATATCACATATGAAGTGGTAGGCAACTGATTTGATTGGAACCTATTCAATAGGTATGCAGCTTCTCAAGTGCACAACTCCCAAAAGGAAATAGAAAACTCAGTAGTACTCATCATAGAGCACACCATATCATATAGGGTGTGATTGCTCCGCTCCGATACACCGACGTGCTGTGGTGTATACGGAGGAGTGATGCTGAAAGAGAATCCCATTCTCCTTTAGAATAGTCCAGCAATCTCCGTGCTCAAGTATTCTCCTCCCTGATCTCATCAAAGGACATAATACTTATACCCAGTTTTTGATTCTCTACTTCTAACTTATATTCTGTAATTATCTCAAAAGTTTCGGACTTGTGTTTCAACAGGAACATATGTCTGAATCTTGAGAGATCATCAGTGAATGTAATGAAGTACAAAGAACCGGTCTTGGCATCTGTAGACAGGGGACTTTCATACATCAGCATGTATCAATCCCAAGAGTTCACTAACTCTTTCTCTGTTTCCAATAAACGGAACTGTGGTCATCTTATCTTTGTGACATGACTGGCAAGTTTTACAAGATGTAAATATAAACTAATTTAAATATGCATCTTTATGTAACTTTAGCTAGTTAGGTCACATTGATATGACCTAGTCTATAATACCTCAAGAAGGATCCGTTCATTTCTGAACTCTTCCTCTTGTGTGTGTTCTATATGTTAAGAACTGTAGTTTGATTTAGAACGTCTAAGCTTTTAGATAACGTGCCTGAACCGATCAACTCTTGATATAGGAAATGTTCAAAACATTATCCAACAATAAAAAATTATATCCTTCTTTACTAATAAAGAGACTAATATGATGTTGTATATCAGGTTCGGTATCTAATAACATTCGTTCAGAATCAATGTATTCAGATAATACAGGGTGATAACTGCCAACAGTCTTGGCTGCAACACTTGCATCATTTCCAACTCTTGAAACTTATCACCCGTTCTCAGTTCTCTACCTATCTGTAGCCCATGTAACAAATTACATTTGCGGGATCCTGATCTGGTATCTCATACCCAGGACGTAAAGGATACTGAGAAACGGTTCTCAGCAATGAACACACCCGAAGAAGATGCATCAGCATGCACTTTCTTCGTTTGGGTGGCACGGGAATTCTGGTAATCCCCTATTTCCTGCTTTGTCTTATAACAATTATAAGTTGGAGCGGGACCAACGTTCCTTAGCGCAGTATAACAAGCGGGTTCGGTCAATACATCCGTATTATTATCTTGATTAAGGCGTGACATAGCCGCAACCAGGAGAGAGAGATAAGAAAACACTCAACGTGCGCTTTTACAAGACTAGATTGGTTATCAATTTATCTAATCAGGATGGCTCCCACTGTTTTAGTCAAATCTTCCTTCAAACCCTAAAAAGGAAAGACTGGCCGGGATTAATTACACGCTACAAGTTCGACAATCTTTCAGTCAGGCCAGTGCCGGTACTTTGAGAGAGGTTCCCCGTGCTTTCGCACGGACCTAATTAAAATAAACCTCGTTTTTCCAGGGGCGTAACCCCGTTAACACCTTTCTAGACACCTACTTGATCGGCTAATTGTAATGTGTAAAACTCTCCCAGGAGTAACTCTTACTCGCAGCGGGTATCGGGATCCAACTATCTCATAGAAGGTATGCAATCTCATTGCAAATTTCAACTCTTGAAATTCCCAATAATATTTTACCCCTAGCATCCTATGACCTTGACGAAAGCCAACAAACCATAGGCTACTAGTCAAGTTCAACCCGTCATTTCCCGATTGAATTAAACCCACCCGCACGACCCTTGACGAAAGCCAACAAAACCGCACGACTACCCTAACTCAATTGCATCATATGCTTATACAGATAAGCATAAATAGCTACCGCACACTACGCCTTGACGAAAGCCAACAAACGTAGTACGAATACTAAATACTACTTATCTGAAATGACGGAGGGCTACGACAGGTTTTTAAGAAAACCCTTTGCGTAATGAACTTGATATCGTTGTAGAATCGAGTGATTTTAAATGGAGTGTTTTTTAGGCTTTTCTAGTTTTGCTAAAGAGGTCACTCCCGGTGAAGGGATCGTCGGCTCTTTCCTTATCGAATAAGGTGCAGGATATTTCACAAATACCACTATACAAAGCAAAAACTATATAAGCAATCAAAAGACAAACCGTGTTTGTAGCATCTGCTAGTTTCGCTAAAGAGGTCACTCCCGGTGAAGGGATCTCGGCTCTTTCCTTATCGAATAAGGTGCTGGATGTTCTACAAGGAACACCGCTATGCAAAGCAAAAAACTAGAGCTACCAGTTTTTTAGACAAGTTTCTGCAACATTTTTAGGTTTCTTTTAGTTTCATTAATCTCATTAATGAAGTCCCATTTTAATATGCTTCACAAGCATCACATTTGAAATGAAATCTGCAATATAACATATATCTCATATATATAATATAAACATTCGTCTCAGGCTGTAATATCATCTCATCACCGAACATTGCAGCAGAAGAACATATATGAAATATTGGATATACTAGGAAGTCCGTGTTTTGATACGAGCCTGTATAAAACACGGATTCCACGGTCGCGATGAATAGCCAAACCCACATCCCTAGACCCCTACGAGAGCGGCAAGCAACTCTGCCAATTCTAGGGTTAGGAGACCCGGTCTCGACTCCTCGAGATAGTCTCCCACTGGACCCTAGAACCCGGTTACTTATGCTCCCCGCCTTGGGTCTACCTAATGCGGAAAAGTAAATAATATACAATGGTGACATCATCCTCAGCCCGGAAGTGTCCCAATAAAAGAATATAACATACAAATGAATTTTACATGAATGAAAAAGAAAACCTTTATCTCACATAAAAACCCCGGCTATTCAAAACACGACGATCCAATATAACATATCACAGCAACACATAATATCACATATCATCAACGTAAGTAAATATGCGTATCCTAATTGTCGTTTATGTATAGCAACGAAACCGGCGATACACCACATATTACACTTACAGTCGCAGAAAAGAAAGTGTAAAACTACAACAGTTAGAATCTGCAACCTCCTTAGATATGGCATGCCTAACCAAATGAATTCCTTAGACATCGCATGCCTAACAATTATAAACCCTGCATTTTAGTCTCATCGTCGAAAACTCTTTTCAATATCAAGTCGGGCAATTCAACAAGATTCCCGACATCCTGATCGAATGCTCGTCGCAAACTTTAGTAGACGGCCGCACCCCCGATGCCGTCAACGAAGTGCACTAAGGCGGAACACCGCTGCCGCAAGCACCCGAACAGATGCTTTTGGCGACGGGGTTCTCCTACAGTCACTTGGTCGGGGCTATAGGGCGTGGCTGTCTATTAAGTTTGCCCGGCGAGTATCCGCGTACGCTACGTGATTGCGACGGACTTTTGATCGCATCAAAATCCCGTGGCAACCGATCATCTGAGACTGAACTGCTAGATTTAAAACATTCAAATTAGTTATCTCATAACTACTTGTGGATTCCAAATATTGTATCACATTCCAGATAAATAGACAATGTTAAACTTTCCGATCGAATAAACAAACACCTAAGATTTCCCAAATAATTCTCAATACTTGAAATTAGTTTTAAAACATCCATCACATGCCACAGTACCAATGGTCCAGCCGTAGAAGGGTCAAGCCAACGCCTCACATGTGGCAATGTCGTACTGCCACAAACCCTAAGATTTAGAGGCAGTTCAGACGGTCACATAATCGAGTTAAGGTTTGTGTTCTTCTAGAGGGTCCACCGCGTTACTTGCACGACTTAGAACGTTCTTAAACTACGGAAAAAACCAACATTTAGAAATTTTCCGGCAGGGGAAAAAGTGAGTTATTGATATCCGTTCGAACATTTTAACACGTTCTAAAAATTTTCCGGAAAAAACTTAAACGAAGTTAAACTTTCCGATCGAATCAACGAGTTCCCAATACATCCCAGAAAACTCAACACTTGAGTAAGATTAAAAATTCCCAGAACAATCAAAAAGGACCCAAGAATATATTCCTGAAGTAGTGGGCCCCAACTCCAATTATTGGCCGCGGAACCGCTGCCAAACGCATGGTTTGGCCGTGGTTCCGCGGTCACGTGAGGGATTTGGTGGTCCGTACTTCACATTAATTCCTATATTTCCCTACTGATTTTTTTTGAGTATTTTTAATACAGAAAAATCACCATTTTTATAAAATTTCCAGAGAAGGGTGTAATATGGGGTTTCGGGGTTCGATCGGACTTCCAACTTCATCTAGACTTCGCCTAAAGCTCAAGCTTGGCTCTGATACCACTGTAGGGTTACTAGGCACTCTCACAATGGTCTACAAGGCATCAACCATGCCCGATTTAAAATTTAGACATGCCGAACAACCCTAACCAAGATCTTTAAACTAGAGATTAGGCGAAACAAAGCATGTTAAACACTTTAACACTAAGAGTTTGGGATTACAACCTTTGTAGTCTGGTCCTTCACTTCAAAAAGCTCAGTGTTGAGGTCCCTTCGCTGCGATCATCGATTTCCCGGACTCTAGAGAGGCTCCACAAAGAGAAAGATGCAAACTTGCTTCTGATCTTCGATAACTAAGATAATCTACCTTGAAGTTTCTTTAACACAAGCTCTCACTCACAAATGAAGTGAACACCCTAATCTAAATGGCTAGGATAGATTAGGATTATGAAGTAGGATTTCAGATCTCATTTATTTTCTTAATCTCACTCATTTTCATCACATGAGCAAAAGCTAGAAAGCTTTTTTCCAAGGAAGAAGAAGAAGAATATGAATCAATCATCCTTTTGTGATGAATAATGAAATGTAAATATGATTACAAATGTAACCATGGTCAAGGATGACAAGGCTAACCCATGAAGAGATTTAACCTAGGGTGAAGGGTTTGGGCTGGGTTAGAAATATCTAGTAAAATATCAAGCATAATATCTTTTGCTGGAAACAAAGTAAAACCTTCTAGAAGTATCAAGAAAGAACTAACCCAAATCAAACCCTAACCTTATTTATTCTCCACTAAACATGTTGCATTAGTAATCATATCATGTTACAATATTATATATCACATATACAATATTTTTTGTAACAAAATAAAATAATACAATTAACATATATCGCATATATATCAATGTATTACCCGAGTGAGAAAAAGAATCTTTTAGTGAGCTTATATCAGTTAATATAATTTAATATATCAAATATATAATTATACATTAAATTATCGAATCAACACTTGATCCGATAATCCGGTTATTTCACAAATAACCGACTAATATAATCTGTATCAGTTCATCGAATCAACACTTGATCCGATGACCCGGTTATATCACATATACCCGGCCAATATCTCATATCGCGAGAATCTAATACGGTATCACATACACGTATTGTTCTCGGTCCCGCACATATCATATATGTGCTCCTACTCCGTTTTGCCTGAGCCAAGAAACCTCTGTGTAGGACTCTAAAGAATCGTCAATACGCCGGCAGTAGGTGATGATCATATCAAACACCCACAAGCTGCAAGCGGTCAGCTAAACGTAACAGCCGCCCAGGTATTGAGCGATCAGAAGATCAACAAGCAAGCCTGTACATTCTCCTGCAAATCCAATCAGTAACACTTCCGTACAGTCCGGTCTCTTCGTCTGATATGTCGCATATCTCGCCTAGGGGTGGTAAACGTCATACCCCAGTAGCTTGATAAGTCGTGTCGATATGAGATCTATAACAGTTCGAGAAACTACTGATAATACTTACCAATAAATCTGAGCAACCCTGGCCAGGGATTTCCAGTTATAGCCAATCGAACACAGCGCAACATCAACTCCCTATACCGGGAGAGACGAATCCCTTCCTATCGCTCATTGCCTCCATATGATTCAGGACTATACCCAAAAGCTACCTTTTTTCACGCCCTCTTGGACGTGGTATGATGGAAATCAAAGCACAGTAGGAATCACACAAGACTCTATGACGATCTCGGGTCTACAGACTACTCTGTACCAGTGTCACCAGAGAACTGCCATCTGACGTGAGGTATAATACCATCTTGGAGTTCTCGGCGAGTCCGTCCAGTGTACCCAGTCTCCACTGAGCACCCGTATACCTTCTCTGATGTCAAACACCAATGGATATGAGATCATCCATCACCCATAATATGGGTCAAGAAGCGCATACGCTAGTGTACTCTGGAGTATCGATGCCCTGTCTCGATACTCCCACGACTAGGAACATTTGAAGGATGTACTTGGCGACTACACTGTCCTCACTAGTATGATCCGCATCATAGTCCTGGTAGTCAAGTACTCATCCTAAGGGCTTTATCAACATGTAACATAGAGACAATCAGAGTACATGTTAAGATAAAGAGTAACCAGATAGTTTACTATCATGTCGAGCAAGAAAGTCCTCCCTATATATGTCCAAGCATCCACTACAATATACATCGTATGTACAGTAACGGCCTCTAGGGCATACATATAACTAACATATATAACTCCTATATGACAATAGGTAGAATACCATCCAGGAGTTCTCGGTGAGTTGGTCCATTGTAACTCATTCTCCAATGAGCACTTGTACATAATCCTCGGTGTCAAACTCTAATAGTTGTGGGACTAGCTATCGCCCTCTAACTGGGTTAGGGAATGTATACACTAGTTTAATCTGGAGTATCGATCCCCTGTCTCGATACTCTTATGACTAGGGACATTTAAGGATGTGCTTATGGATTATTCAGGCTCCACTATTATGATCTCCATCATAATCCTGGTAATCCAGCAAAGATTTTATGGGCTTTATCATAATGTATTAGCAATACATGATAGCAAGTAAAACGTATACACACGAATGATAAAAACAAAGCAGATAGCATACTATCATCTCGAGCAAGACTGTTCTATCTGTATAGGTCCTCCCACAATTACAATAATTGCCTTGAGGGTGTTAGCTATATAGTATGCACAAAGCAATTATTGTAATTATAGGTAAGCGATTATGATAATTGAGGGATGGCCTATATAGGTAGAACAATCTTACTCGAATGATAGTATGCTATCTGGTTTGTCTTTATCATTGATGTATATACATTTTACTTGTTATTATGTCCTAAAATCTAATACAAGAAAAAGCACCCTTTACTTGGCTTTGAACTGGGCTATTTATAGGCAGATAAATGAAACCCTAGGGATACAATCTGAGCCCAAATACAATTACAAAACTATCCTAAAAAAACGATCCCCTACTGAGTTGACACGGCCGCGGATACGCGGCCTAAGTGCCATATTGGCCGCAGATCCGCGGCTCTTTGGTTGACTTAGAGGGTCGTATTTTCGAGGGTTTTCCATGTTGTTGTTCTCCTCTGCTTGGTACACTTGGTTTCTCAAAATCTCTTCAGTTTTCTCCCAGATTTTCAACAGTCCAAAAAGGTGAAATGATGTGGACTTTTGCCTTGATTTTCCTGAGCTCCGCGTTGAAATCTTGGATCTTGTGCTGCCTCTTGTGCTTTGTGCATGAAATGATCAATGATTTGCCATTTTGTCCCTCAAACTGGTATGCGGCAACATACGGAGCGGAGACCTGTATTTATCTGTTGTTGGCCGTAGTCCTGAATTTGTTGCGACTTTTCATGAACTTCACTGTTTAGGGCTGAGAATCTGTAACCTGCAATTATATAGCAAACACGGATCAAGAGTACCTACCTATATGCAATGCGATCAAGAATGGGTGGTATAAAAATGTAAAAATCTATATGAACACACCCGTATACCTTCTCTGATGTCAAACACCAATGGATGTGGGATCATCCATTGCCCATCATATGGGTCGAGAAGCGTATACTCTAGTCTACTTTGGAATATCGATGCCCCATCTCGATACTCCCACGACTAGGAACATTTGAAGGATGTAATCACCGACTACCTCTGCCCCACTAGTATGATCTGTATCATAATCCTGATAGTCAAGTACTCATCCTAAGGGCTTTATCAACATATAATAGAGAGACAATAGGTGTACATGTCAAGATAAAGAGCAACCAGATAGCATACTATCATGTCGAGCAAGAAAGTCCTCCCTATATATGTCCAAGCATCCACTATAATATACATCACATGTATAATAATGGCCTCTAGGTCAAACATATAACTAAAAATCTCCCACTTGCATTAAGGCCATTTGTTGTAGTATCTCATACTCAACGCCCCATAAAAGTCTCTCTAGGGAAAGGCCTCTGTGAGTAGATCCGCCGTATTATCCTTCGCGTCCATTCTCCTTACCTTGATCCCTTGGAGATCAACTATCTCCTTGATCAGGTGATATTGTCCTCAGAATATGTCTGGATCGCTGATGGGACCGGCATGTAGGGTTACTAGGCACTGTCACAAGGTTCTATAAGGCATCAACCATGCCCGATTTAAAATTTAGACGTGCCGAACAAGCCTAACCAAGATCTTAGACTAGAGATTAGGCGAAACAATAGGAAGTAAACAACTTTACTTCTAAGAGTTAGGGATTACAACCTTTGTAGTCCGTTCCTTCACTTCTAAAGCTCCGTGTTGAGGTCCCTTCGCTGCGATCATCGAGTACCCGGACTCAAGAGAGGCTCCATGAAGAGAAAGATGCAAGCTTGCTTCCGATCTTCGATAACAAAAATGATCTACCTTGAAGAAACTCAAGCCCAAACTTTTGCTTCACTAATCAAGTATTAGCAAAGAAAACACCCTAATCTAAGTGGCTAGAATAGATGAGGATGATGAAGTAGGAATTTAGCTCTCATTTGTTTTCTTTATCTCACTCATTTTCATCACTTTTGAAAAAGCTAGAAGCTTTTTATCAAAGAGGAAGAAGAAGAAGAAGCAAAACCATTTGTGATGAATAATGAATCAAGTGTGAGGTTAGAAATGCAACCATGGGTTAAGTAAGAAGACTTAACCCATGTAGAGATTTAACTTTGGTTAAAGGGTTGGGTTGGGTTAAAGAAATATCTTTGAAAAATATCACAAAATATCAAGGTCAAAGTCAAAGCTTCAAGAAGCTTCTTGAAAGCTTCATGAAAGCTTAACCCTAATCCAAACCCTAACCATATTTAAACTCCACAAAACATATTGCATTTATAACCATAACATGTTACAATATTATATATCACATATACAATATTTATTGTAACAAAATAAAATAATACAATTAACATATATCACATATATATATCAATGTATTACCCGAGTGAGAAAAAGAATCTTTAAGTGAGCTTATATTAGTTAATGTAATTTAATATATCAAATATATAATTATACATTAAATTATCGAATCAACACTTGATCCGATAATCCGGCTATTTCACAAATAACTGACTAATATAATCTGCATTAGTTCATCGAATCAACACTTGATCCGATGACCCGGCTATATCACATATACCCGGCCGATATCACATATCACGAGAATTTAATACGGTATCACATAAACGTATTGTTCTCGGTCCCGCACATATCATATATGTGCTCCTACTCCGTTTTGCCTGAGCCAGGAAACCTCTGTGTAGGACTCTAAAGAATCGTCAATACGCCGGCAGTAAGTGATGATCTTATCAAACACCCACAAGCTGCAACCGGTCAGCTAAATGTAACAGCCAACCAGGTATTGAGCAATCATAAGATCAACAAGCAAGCCAGTACATTCTCCCATGAATCCAACCAGTAACACCCCCGTACAGTCCGGTCTCTTCATCCGATATGTCGTATATCTCGCCTAGGGGTGGTAAACGTCAGACCCTAGTAGCTTGATAAGTCGTGTCGATATGAGGTCTATAACAGTTCGAAAAACTACTGATAACACTTACCAGTAAATCTCAACAACCCTGGTCAGGGATTTCCAGTTATAGCCAATCGAACACAGCGCAACATCAACTCCCTATACCGGGAGAGACGAAACCCCTCCTATCGCTCATTGCCTCCATGTGATTCGGGACTGTACCCAAAAGCCACCGTTTTGCACGCCCTCTTGGACGTGGTATGATGGAAATCAAAGCACAGTGGGAATCACACAAGACTCTATGACGATCTCGGGTCTACAGACTAACCTGTACCTATGTCACCAGAGAACTGCCATCTGACGTGAGGTATAATACCATCTGGGAGTTCTCGGCGAGTCCGTCCAGTGTACTCAGTCTCCACTGAGCACCCGTATACCTTCTCTGATTTCAAACACCAATGGATATGGGATCATCCATCGCCCATCATATGGGTCAAGAAGCGCATACGCTAGTCTACTCTGGAGTATCGATGCCCTATCTCGGTACTCCCACGACTAGGAACATTTGAAGGATATACTTGGTGACTACACTGTCCCCACTAGTATGATCTGCATCATAGTCCTGGTAGTCAAGTACTCATCCTAAGAGCTTTATCAACATGTGATATAGAGACAATCAGAGTACATGTTAAGATAAAGAGTAACCAGATAGCATACTATCATGTCGAGCAAGAAAGTCCTCCCTATATATGTCCAAGCATCCACTACTATATACAACGTATGTACAGTAATGGCCTCTAGGGCATACATATAACTAACAATCTCCCACTTGCACTAGGGCCATCTGTTGTGGTATCGCATACCCAACAATCAGCTGTAGTTGAAGTATCTCATACTCAACCATCCCATAAAAGTATCTACTGGGAATTAGGCCTTTGTGAGTGGATCCGTGCTGTTGTCCTCTGTGTCTACTCTCCTAACCTTGATCTCCCTGGAGATCAAACATCTCCATGATCAGGTGATACTGCCCAAGAATATTTCTGGATCATAAATGGGACGGGGGTTCCTAGGCCTAAGCCACAACTCTATTGTCACACAATGGTAGGAACGAAATTCATCTCATGAACTTATATATATATATAGACTGTCTCTTTGGTAGCGTCCTTCATAACGATGTATCTTGCCTTTAATCGTCTAGTAAGTCACGGTATTTAGCTTGGAACTCTTCCAACATACCGTCCCTCTACTGAGGGTAAAGACAATGCCTGCGACTGACATTCAGTCATCCTTATCACCCTGGAACCTTTCCAGTGATTCTCCCCAGGATTTATTGATACTATCTTACTATAACTAGTGAGAATCCTAACATCCAATTAGATCTATCCCATAGATCCATAACCCAGGATTTAGGAGGTATCATCTTGATCCTATATGGAGAATCTTTGTGATAAGAGGAGATTGACCGAGCGTAGCATAGGAAACTCCTTCCCTATCAAGAGTATGTCATCCACGTACTATACGAGGATCACCACCATACTCCCTACTACCATTTTGTATATACTTAGTTCATCTACCATTTTGATGAAGTAAAACTCTTTGACTACCACATCAAAACAGACGTTCCAACTCCGCAATGCCTGATTTATCACATAAAACATCTTGCTCACGTTTCCGCTGCTCCCACTGTCTACGAACCCCCCTGGCTGTGTACTTATAGACGCTCTCTTCTAAATCAATATTTAGAAAAGTAGTCATGACACCCAACCGCCAGATATCGTAGTCATGGTATGTAGCCGTGGCAAGTAGGATCTGGATGGACTTAAGCATAGCTTTGAAAGTCTCAACTTTTCCATGTACACCAAGTAATCTTCTCAAGATATACTTGCTCCTGATGGGGATTTAACCCTTCAGATAAAGCAACCAAAGTCCATACTTTGTTGGTGTATAAGGATTCTATCTCAGATCACTAAGCATCCAGGCATGCTCACAAAGTCCCCACTCCTGATGGCCTGCTCGAAACTAGTTGGGTCATCATCTTATGATACAATCCTTGCTCCCACTGTCATAGAGAAACCGAAGTATCTCTCAGGTGGATGAGGAACCCTACCAGATCGGCGGAGAGGCTGAAGTTCGTTGGAAACTATTGGATCCTCCGGGTTTACCAAATCATCAGCTCCAGTTTGTATAGCTGGAACTCCTTCCAGTTCTACCTCATGACCACTAATTTCTTCACAAGAAATTCCCTTTTACTCAAAAAGTGGTATGCCGAGAAATAAAACATCTTTTGTTCCTCGGTGTGGTAGAAAATATTCCCTTGCGAATACTTGGGATATCCAACAAACTTCCACAGAACTGACCTTGCCTCGAGCTTGTCCAGATTTTGCTTTTGACATAGGTCGGACAACCCCAAATCTTAACATCTTTGAGAGATGGACTCTTCCCATACCATATTACATATGGAGTGGTAGGCATCTGATTTGGTTGGAACCCTATTCAATAGGTATGCAACTTCTCAAGTGCATAACCCTAAAAAAAAATAGGCTACTCAATAGTACTCATCATAGAGCACACCATATCACATAGGGTGCGATTGCTCCGCCCCGATACACTGACGTACCGTGGTGTATTTGGAGGAGTAATGCTGAGAGAGAATCTCATTCTCTTTTAGAATAGTCCAGGAATTCCGTGCTTAAGTATTCTCCTCCTTGATCTCATCAAAGGACATAATACTTATACCCATTTTTGGTTCTCTATTTCTAACTTATATTCATTGAATTTCTCAAAAGTTCCAGACTTGTGTTTCAACAGGAACATATGTTTGAATCTTGAGAGATCATCAGAGAATGTAATGAAGTATAAAAAACCGGTCTTGGCATGTGTAGACAGGGGATTTTCATACATCAGCATGTATCAATCCCAAGAGTTCACTAACTCTTTCTCTGTTTCCAATAAACGGAGCTGTGGTCATCTTATCTTTGTGACATGACTGGCAAGTTTTACAAGATGTAAATCTAAACTAATTTAAATATGCATCTTTATGTAACTTCAGCTAGTCGGGTCGCATTGATATAACCTAGTCTATAATGCCTCAAGAAGGATTCGTTCATTTCTGAACTCTTCCTCTTGTGTGTGTTCTGTACGTTAAGAACTGTAGTTTGATTTAGAACGTCTATGCTTTTAGATAACGTGCCTGAACCGATCAACTCTTGATATGGGAAATGTTCAAAACATTATCCAACAATACAAAATTATATCTTTCTTTACTAATAAAGAGACTGATATGATGTTGTATATCAGGTTCGGTATCTAATAACATTCGTTCAGAATCAATGTATTCTGATAATATAGGTTGATAACTGTCAACAGTCTTGGCTCCAACACTTGCATCATTTCCAACTCTTGAAACTTATCACCCGTTCTCAGTTCTCTACCTATCTTTATCCTATATAACAAATTACATTTGCGGGATTCTGATCCGGTATCTTATACCCAGGACGTAAAGGATACTGAGAAATAGTTCTCGGTAATGAACACACCCGAAGAAGATGCATCGGCATGCACTTTCTTTGTTTAGGTGGCATGGGAATTCTGGTAATCCCCTATTTCCTGCTCTGTCTTATAACAATTATAAGTTGGAGCGGGACCAATGTTCACTAGCGTAGTATAACAAGCGGGTTCGGTCAATACATCCGTATTATTATCTTGATTAAGGCGTGACATGGTCGCTACCTGGAGAGAGATAGAAGAAAACACTCAGCGTGCGCTTTTATAAGATTAGATTGGTTATTAATATATCTAATCAGGATGTCTCCCACTGTTTTAGTCAAATCTTCCTTCAAACCCTAAAAGGAAAGACTAGCCGGGATTAATTACACCCTACAAGTTTGCCAATCTTTTAGCCAGGCCAGTGCCGATAGTTTGAGGGAGGTTCCCCGTGCTTTCGCACGAACCTAATTAAAATAAACCTCATTTTCCCAGGGGCGTAACCCCGTTAACACCTTTCTAGACACCTACTTGATCGGCTAATTGTAATGTATAAAACTCTCGCAGGAGTAACTCTTACTCGCAGCGGGTATCGGGATCCAACTATCTCATAGAAGGTATGCAATCTCATTGCAAATTTCAACACTTGAAATTCCCGATAATATTTTGCCCCGAGCGATCTATGACCTTGACAAAGTCAACAAACCATAGACCGCAAGTCAAGTTCAACCCGTCATTTCCCGATTGAATTAAACCCACCCGCATGACCCTTGACAAGGTCAACAAAGTCACACGACTACCCTAACTCAATCGCATCATATGCTTTTGCAGATAAGCATAAATAGCTACCGCACACTACGACTTGACAAAGTCAACAAACGCAGTACGAATACTATGAAGTATTTATCTGAAATGACGGAGGGCTGCGACAGGTTTTTAAGAAAACCTTTTGCATAATGAACTTGATATCGTTGTAGAATCGAGTGATTTTAAAAGGAGTGTTTTTTAGGCTTTTCTAGTTTCGCTAAAGAGGTCACTCCCGGTGATGGGATCTCGGCTCTTTCCTCATCGAATAAGGCACGGGATATTTCACAAATATCACTATGCAAAGCAGAAACTATAAAAACAATCAAAAGACAAACCGAGTTTATAGCATCTGCTAGTTTCGCTAAAGAGGTCACTCCCAGTGAAGGGATCTCGGCTCTTTCCTTATCGAATAAGGTGCTGGATATTCTACAAGGAATACCACTATGCAAAGCAAGAACTAGAGCTACCAGTTTTTAAACAAGTTTCTACAATATCTTTAGGTTTCTTTTAGTTTCATTAATCTCATTAATGAAGTCCTATTTTAATATGCTTCACAAGCATCACATTTGAAACGAAATCAGCAATATAACATATATCTCATATATATAATATAAACATTCGTCTCAGGTAGTAATATGATCTCATCACAGAACATTGCAGCAGAAGATAACATAAGAAATATTGGATATAGTAGGACGTCCGTGTTTTGTATCAAGCCTGCATAAAACGTGGATTCCACGGTCGTGATGAATAGCTAAACCCACATCCTTAGATCCCTACGAGAGCGGCAAGCAACACTGCCAATTCTAGGGTTAGGAGACCCGGTCTCAACTCCTCGAGATGGCCTCCCTCTAAACCCTAGAACCCGGTTACTTGTGCTCCCCGCCTTGGGTCTACCTAATGCGGAAAAGTAAATAATATACAATGGTGACATCATCCTCATCCCGGAAGTGCCCCAATAAAAGAATATTACATACAATGAATTTTACATGAATGAAAATAAAAACCCTCATCTCACATAAAACCCCCGGCTATTCAAAACGCGACGATCCAATATAACATATCACAGCAACACATAATATCTCATATCATCAACGTAAACAAGCATGCGTATCTCGATTGTCATTGATGTATAGCAACGAAACCGGTGATACACCACATACTACGCTTACGGTCTCAGAAAAGAAAGTGTAAAACTACAACAGTTGGAATCCGCAACCTCCTTAGACATCGCATGTCTAACCAAATAAATTCCTTAGACATCTCATGCCTAACAATTATAAACCCCGCATTTTAGTCTCGATCTCAAAAACACTTTTCAATATCTAGTCGGGCAATTCAACAAGTTTCCCGACATCCTGATCGAATGCTCGTCGCAAATTTTAGTAGACTGCCGCACCCCCGGATGCCGTCGACGAAGTGCACTAAGGCGGAACACCGCTGCCGCGAGCACCCGAACGGATGCTTTTGGCGACGAGGTTCTCCTACAGTCACTTGGTCGGGGCTATGGGGCGTGGCTATCTATTAAGTTTACCCGGCGAGTATCCGCGTACGCTACGTGATTGCGACGGACTTTTGATCTCATCAAAATCCCATGGCAACCGATCAAATAAGACTAAACTGCTAGATTTATAACATTCAAATTAGTTATCTTATAACTACTTGTGGATTCCAAATATTGTATCACATTCCAAATAAAATAAACAATGCTAAACTTTCCGATCGAATAAACAAACACCCAAGATTTCCCAAATAGCTCAACACTTGAGCGGAGTTCAAAAGGTATCCATCACATGCCACAGTACCAATGGTCCAGCCGTAAAAGGGTCAAACCAACGCCTCACATGTGGCAACGCCGTACTGCCCCAAACCCTAAGGTTTAGAGGCGGTTCAGACGGTCACATAATCGAGTTAAGGTTTGTGTTCTTCTAGAGGGTCCACCGCGTTACTTGCACAACTTAGAACGTTCTTTAACTAAGGAAAAATCCAACACTTGGAAATTTTCCGGCAGGGGAAAAAGTGAGTTATTGATATCCGTTCGAACTTTTTAACATATTCTAAATTACCCGGAAAAAACTTAAACGTAGTTAAATTATCCAATCGAATCAACGAATATAAAAGATCTCCAGAAAACTCAACACCTGAGTAATATTAAACATTCCCAGAAACACTTGGTAATAGCTACGGATTTCCCATAGAAATTGCTAACCATGATTCCCTAGTACGGCCGCGGAACCGCTGCTAAAAGCCCATTATGGCCGCGGTTCCGCGGCTATTTGAGTGAATTATTGGTTCGAATTTCACAGTTATCCATACAATTACCTGATTGATTTTCTGAGAATTTTTAATACGGAAAAATCAACATTTTAAAAAATTTCCAGAGAGGGGGTATATTTCGACGTTTCGGGGTTCGATCAGACTTTAAACTTCATCTAGACTTCGCCTAAAACTCTAGCTTGGCTCTGATACCACTGTAGGGTTACTAGGCAATGTCACAAGGTTCTATAAGGTATCAACCATGTCCGATTTAAAATTTAGATGTGCCGAACAACCCTAACCAAGATCTTAGACTAGAGATTAGGCGAAACAATAGCAAGTAAACAACTTTACTTCTAAGAGTTAGGGATTACAATCTTTGTAGTCCGTTCCTTCACTTCTAAAGCTCCGTATTGAGGTCCCTTCGCTGCGATCATCGAGTACCCAAACTCAAGAGAGGCTCCATGAAGAGAAAGATGCAAGCTTGCTTCCGATCTTCGATAACAAATATGATCTACCTTGAAAAAACTCAAGCCCAAGCTTTTGCTTCACTAATCAAGTATTAGCAAAGCAAACACCCTAATCTAAGTGGCTAGAATAGATGAGAATGATGAAGTAGGAATTTAGCTCTCATTTGTTTTCTTTATCTCACTCATTTTCATCACTTTTGAAAAAGCTAGAAGCTTTTTATCAAAGAGGAAAAAGAAGAAGAAGCAAAACCATTTGTGATGAATAACGAATCAAGTGTGAGGTTAGAAATGCAACCATGGGTTAAGTAAGAAGACTTAACCCATGTAGAGATTTAACTATGGTTAAAGGGTTGGGTTGGGTTACAGAAATATCTTTGCAAAATATCACAAAATATCAAGGTCAAAGTCAAAGCATCAAGAAGCTTCTTGAAAGCTTCATGAAAGCTTAACCCTAATCCAAACCCTAACCATATTTAAACTACACAAAACATGTTGCATTTATAACCATAACAATATTATATATCACATATACAATATTTATTGTAACAAAATAAAATGATACAATTAACATATATCACATATATATCAATGTATTACCCGAGTGTGAAAAAGAACCTTTAAGTGAGCTTATATTAGTTAATGTAATTTAATATATCAAATATATAATTATACATTAAATTATCGAATCAACACTTGATCCGATAATCCGGCTATTTCATAAATAACCGACTAATATAATCTGTATCAGTTCATCGAATCAACACTTGATCCGATGACCCGGCTATATCACATATACCCGGCCGATATCACATATCGCGAGAATCTAATACGGTATCACATACACGTATTGTTCTCGGTCCCGCACATATCACATATGTGCTCCTACTCCGTTTTGCCTGAGCCAGGAAACCTCTGTATAGGACTCTAAAGAATCGTCAATACGCCGGCAGTAGGTGATGATCATATCAAACACCCACAAGCTGCAAGCGGTCAGCTAAACGTAACAACCACCCAGGTATTGAGCAATCAGAAGATCAACAAGCAAGCCTGTACATTCTCCCGTGAATCCAACCAGTAACACTCCCGTACAGTCCGGTCTCTTCGTCTGATATGTCGCATATCTCGCCTAGGGGTAGTAAATGTCAGATCACAGTAGCTTGATAAGTCGTGTCGATATGAGGTCCATAACAGTTCGAGAAACTACTGATAACACTTACCAGTAAATCTCAGTAACCCTGGCCAGGGATTTCCAGTTATAGCCAATCGAACACAGCGCAATATCAACTCCCTATACCGGGAGAGACGAAACCCCTCCTATCGCTCATTGCCTCCATGTGATTTGGGACTGTACCCAAAAGCCATTGTTTTGCACGCCCTCTTGGACGTGGTATGATGGAAATCAAAGCACGGTGGGAATCACACAAGACTCTATGACGATCTCGGGTCTACAGACTACTATATACCAGTGTCACCAGAGAACTGCCATCTGACGTGAGGTATAATACCATCTGGGAGTTCTCGGCGAGTCCGTCCAGTATACCCAGTCTCCACTGAGCACCCGTATACCTTCTCTGATGTCAAACACCAATGGATATGGGATCATCCATCGCCCATCATATGGGTCAAGAAGCGCATACGCTAGTCTACTCTGGAGTATCGATGCCCTATCTCGGTACTCCCACGACTAGGAACATTTGAAGGATGTACTTGGCGACTACACTGTCCCCACTAGTATGATCTACATTATAGTCCTGGTAGTCAAGTATTCATCCTCAGGGCTTTATCAACATGTGACATAGAGACAATCAGAGTACATGTTAAGATAAATAGTAACCAGATAGCGTACTATCATGTCGAGCAAGAAAGTCCTCCCTATATATGTCCAAGCATCCACTACTATATACAACGTATGTACAGTAATGGCCTCTAGGGCATACATATAACTAACACGGCGTTCCTAGGCCAAATCCACAATTCCATTGTTGTCACAATAACAGTTATTGGACGCTCAATGGTAGGAACTATGTTCATCTCATGAACAATAAATATCCAGACATCCACTTTGGTAGCATCGTTTGTAGCGATGTATTCAGCCTTTATCGTCTAGTTTGCCACGGTATTTAACTTGGAACTCTTCCAACATACCGTCCCTCCACTGAGGGTAAAAATAAAGCCCGTGACTGACTTTTAGTCGACCTTATCTCTCTGGGAGCTGGAATTGGTAAAGGACTCCCACTGGAGTACACCGTTACGAAACCCCAAGAACATTTCTTCAGTGCTTCTCAAGTACTTAAGAATGTCCTACACAGCTGTCAAGTGATTCTCCTAAGATCCGATTAATTCCTGATCACTACAGCTAGTGAGTCAGCTACATCTGATCTGGTACATAACATCGCATACATGATAGAGCCTACTGCCGAAGCATAGGGTATCCCTTGCACGCGACCTCTCTCCAAATCAGTCTCAGGAGACATCTTTTTGGAGAGAGTGATTCCTGAATAAGTGGGCGAACCACCACGCTTGGAATCCTCTATACTAAACCCCTTTAGAATGGTGTTAATGTACCTGGATTTGGGACACTCCCAACAACCACTTTGATCTATCAGAATAGATCATAATCCACAAGATGTTGTAGGTATCATCCAGATCTTCTATGGAGAATCCGCGTGATAAGAGGAGCTTGACCGAGTGTAGCATAGGAAACCATTTCCTATCAAGAGTATGTTATTTACGTACAATACGTGGAAGACAACCTTACTCTCTACAACCTTCTTATATATACGAGGTTCATCTACCTTTTTGATGAAGTCAAACTCTTTGTCTGCCATATCAAAACAGATGTTCCAACTCCGCGATGTGTGCTTTAATCCTGATGGACTTAAGCATAGGCACTGGAGAAAAGGTTTCATCATAATCCACACTTGGTTGCATGAAGAGAACCTTTTACTACAAGTCTAGCTTTGAAAATCTTAACTTTTCCATTTACACCAAGAATCTTCTCAAGATCCACCTGCTCCCGATGGGTTTTACCCCTTCAGATGCAACATTCAAAGTCATACTTTGTTGGTGTACATGGATTCCATCTCTGATTGCATAGCATCCAGCCACTTCACAGAGTCCCCACTCGTGATGGCCTGCCTGAACCAGGTTGAGTCATCATCTACCATGATGCAATTCTCGCTCTTACCGTCACCGAGGAAACCGTAGTATCTCTCAGATGGATGAGGAACCCTACCAGATTCACGGAGAGACTGAGGTTCGTCGGAGACTATTGAATCCTTTGGTTTCACCAAATCATCAGCTGTTAGTTTGTCCAGCTAGAACTCCTTCCAATTCTACCTGATGTCCACAAATTTCTTCATAAGAAATTCCTTTTCTAAAAAGGTGGCATGCTGAGAAATAAAACACCTTTTGCTCCTCAGTGTGGTAGAAGATATACCCTCGCAAATGTTCGGGATATCCAACAAACTTACAGAACTGACCTTGCCTCGAGTTTGTCCAGATTTTACTTTTCAACATAGGCCGGAAAACCCCATATCTTAACTCGTTTAAGACATGGTCTCTTCCCATACCATATCTCATATGGAGCGGTAGGCACTGATTTGGATGGAACACCATTCAATAGGTATGCAGCTTCTCAAGTGCATAACTCCAAAAGGAAACAGGCAACTCAACAGTACTCATCATAGAGCACACCATATCTCATAGGGTGCGATACCTCCGTCCCGATACACCGTTGTGTTGTGGTGTATATGAAGGAGTAAGATGAAAGAGAATCCAATTCTTTGTTTAGAAAATCCAGAAACTCCATGCCCAAGTATTCGCCTCCCCGATCTCATCGAAGGACATAATACTTCTACCCGTCTGGTTCTTAACTTCAAACTTATATTCCTTGAATTTCTCAAAACTTTCAGACTCGTGTTTCAACAGGAACACATGTCCGAATCTTGAGAGATCGTCGATGAATGTAATGAAGTACAAAGAACCAACCCTGGCATTTGTAGACATAGGACCGTATACATCATCATGTATCCGTCCCAAGAGTTCAGCAACTCTTTCTCTGTTTCCAGTAAACGGAGTAGTTGGTCATTTTACCTTTGAGACAAGACGGGCAAGTATCATAAGATGAAAATTCGAACAGATTCTCATATTCATCCTTATATAACTTAGCTAGTCGTGTCGTATTGATATGACCTAGTCTATAATGCCCCAAGAAGGATTCGTTCATTTCTGAACTATTTCTCTTGTGTGTGATCCGCATACTTTGAACTGTGGTTTGATTTAGAACGTATATGCCATTACATAACGTGCCTGATCCAATAAACTCTTGATTCAGGAAAATGTTCACAACATTATCCGCCAATACAAAATTATATCATTTTTTAACTGAATAAAGAAACTGATGTAATGTTGTATATCAGGTTCGACATGTAATAACATTTGTTTAGAATCAATGTATTAATACAGGGTGATCTATGCCAACTGTTTTGGCTGCAACAATTGCACCATTCTTTAACACTTAGAGACATAACACCCAATCCCAGTTCTCTACCTTTCTGTAGCCCTGTAAGAGATTATATATGTGGGATCCTGATCTGCTATCTCATACCTAAGACATAGAGGATACTGAGAAACAGTTCTTGGTAATGAACACACCCGAAGAATATGCATCAACATGCTCATTCCTCGATTGGGTTGCATGGAAATCCGGATATTCCCCTATTTCCTGCTCGGACTTATAACAATTATAAGATAGACCGGAACCAACGTTCCCCTGCACAGCATAATAAGCAGGTTCGGTCAAAATATCCATATTATTATCTTGATTAAGGCATGTTACGGTCGCTACCAGGAGAGAGAGAGAAGAAAACACTCGGCGTATGCTCTTGCAAGATCAGATTGGTTATTATTTTATCTATATCACACCCCGCTTCCCAGTATACGGGCAGAGGATGCGACGAGGCCGCTACGTATTTACTGTGAAGTAAATACACTAAGCGTATCTAAGCAATATAAAAGTAAAATCACAAGAGAAAAGATATAATAAAACAGCAACTTTATTTATTCACATTCTTTCTGTACAATACATGAAAAGTAAATACAACTGAAATAAAGCAATGCCTAAACAATGGCAGAAATGAAAAGTACTGAAACGGAAAGTGTACAATGAACTAAAGCTCGGGGTCTTCACTGAATTGGTCCAAGTCTTCACTCGTGGGCTCGATCTCTGACGTGTCCAGATCACCTGACGACATTCAAAGAAGAAAGAAAGAGAATGTCGTCAGCGAACAGATCGCTCGGTAAGTCCCAAAGATAAGGGAGAAGTAGAATAGACAGAATAAGAAGGTAGCTTTTAAAGTTGTAGTATATTGTTATAATATTGTGTTAACGCTGTTGTTTGTAGCTTAGTACAGAAGGATGCCAGTGTATACGAGAGGGGTCTCTATATGCTTGAGATCAGGGCAAACGGAATATAGAGTACAACGGCAATTGGATACGGTTAGGTGTCTTAAATCTTGCAGTCTCGTGCCACTTTTAACACCTTCCGTACCAGTCTACCCCTTAAACCCCGTGTTATCTTGATTGTATTGTTGTATTGTATTGCAACTTGAATTGTCTTGTAATATAGATTGTATAATTGGATGACTTGCCGAAACCATGATATCAGTAAACGGATGTAACTGTATAATTATGTAAATGGATGTAACTGGAGAATCATGTAAATGGAATGTATATCCATGGTTCGGTTCGGTCAAGTTGTATAGATTGATAGATTGAATATATGGAATAATGGATTCATGGATTCATGTTGAATTGTAATATTGTAGATTGTAGATTATACTTGAATCATATTTAAGTCAGAATATAAATAGACTCATCTGAGTCAGACAATTAGAAAAGTAAATTGAAGTCCTAATTGTTTTGATATTATCGGTAACCGTTGCACAGGGGCGGCAGGATTTGTGTCTTTTTCAAAGACGATTACCGTGTTGATAACACCGTTGTTAAGTTGTCTACCTTAGATAGGCAAGCACCCACTTCTCCGGCTCTCTGAAGCTCAAGAGATTGGTCCCGCTTAAACCTATGTTTACTAGGGTTCTTAGGGTAATTTATAGAACTTGAGGGGGTTTATGTAAAAATACTTTTCTATAGTTTTCAAAATACTCCCCAAGTATTTAGTTATCGTATTTAGAGTTATAATAAATTTGGATTTTATACATATGCCATTTCTATTGAGAATAACCTTATTTTCATAATATATGGTATTAAAGTGTAATATTAAACTTGTATGGATTTCATGGTATTTTAATGTAAACTGATACTTGTGATTTTTGAAAAGAGTTGTAATATTTATATTCTTACAAAATAGATCTTTTAATGTTATATATATATATATATATATATAATTTTAATATATATATTATAATTCTAAAAATCTCATTTTCTTAAGATGTCGTATTTTAAATCTTTCGAGACCGAATACTCCTTGCGGAGGTCTGCATCTCGCACTAATAAGCCTGAGGATGTGCGATAATCCGCACCATCCCGAACGGGTTCCCCAAATGGGTTGTAGCGGCGTTTTGCAAAGATTTGTATAAATACTAAATCATTAAGAAAAATGGTTTTATAAGTAATGGTATTTATTTGTAAAGATATCGTTTTCCCGTATTCTATATTCCTGAGGGTATTGTGCTATGTTGCATATGAGTGTGTGAGGAGGTAGGTCATTACCTCGTGATCTACTTAAAAGTACAGCAAGGTTTTGATGGTTTTAAATGTAAAAATGAAACTATATGGTAGTTTAATGAAAAAAATACGGTAAAATGGAAATAGCAATTACTTTTGATATAGAACTTGTTTAATATGATTAGTTAGTGTTTAATAGTCAACATGTATTGGTTTAGCAAGATTGTATTAAAGGAAAAATATGATTTTAGGAAGAAACAAATCGGAAATCGGATTTGTTCCGATTCCATCGGGTTTTAGAATTTCGTATTTTAAGAAAGAGTAGATAAGGGGGAAGGTAGGACTTATGGGTTTAGTTAACAGAGGAGAGGAAGGGGAGGCGAGAGGAGTCGACGGTGCGTCGTTTCGTCGCCGGGAGTTCCTAGGATCATCATCGGAAGATGGCCGGAAAATTCGCCGAAGCTTAGCCTTTCGCTCACTTCGATTGCACACTAGAGTTTCTGGGGATTTCTTGAGAGTTGGCTCAGAGTTTTAGGGTGAGGGGTAGTGTTTAGGGGTGGTATTTATAGGGTTAGGATAGGGTTAGGGTAGATGAAGAGTTTAAATTGAAAAAATGTAAAAATATATTAAAATTCATTAAAAAAATGGAGTAAATAGGGATTTCAAAGGTCTCTAGAACCGATCTGGGGAAATGAAGTGTGCAGGGGGGTAGGGAAGATCAAAAGCCAGAATTTTCATTCAAGGGACTCGGGGATCCCGGCCGAGTCCGGTGATCAGGAGGGCCGCCGTCGGTAAGGTAACTCACTGGTGCATTAACATTTCTGATTATAGTGGGGTTTATGGTTTTAGAACGTGTTGACTCTTGGACTTCTAAAAATTCAAAACAAAATAATATTAAAAATAATATGGGGTATGGGATTTGAACTCTGGTAGCTTGGTTCAGCAGTGCAAGGTATTACCAATGAGCTACAAGCTCCTTCTTGTAATTAAATTGCTAATTAATTACTTATCTTGTGCTCAGGCAATAAATACTCCTTTATGAATTTTGAAAAATTTTGTATAGAAAATTGTATAGGAATTTAGGGTTATTACATTCTAATCGGGATGGCTCCCACTGTTTTTATCAAATCTTCCTTCAAACCTTAAAAGGTAAGACTAGCCGGGATTAATTACACCATACAAGTTCTCCAATCTTTCGGCCATGCCAGTGTCGGTACTTTGAGGGAGGTTTCCCGTGCTTTCGCACGGACCTAATTAAAATAAATCTCGTTTTCCCAGGGGCGTAACCCCGTTAATACATTTCTAGACACCTACTTGATCAGCTAATTGTAATGTGTAAAACTCTCGCAGGAGTAACTCTTACTCGCAGTGGGTATTGAGATCCAACTATCTCATAGAAGGTATGCAATCTCATTGCAAATTTCAACACTTGAAATTCCTGATAATATTTTGCCCCTAGATACTTATGAGCTTAACAAGGTCAACAAATCATAAGCGCTAACCAAGTTCAACCCATACATTTCATGATTGAATTAACCCCTCCCCCCCCGTACGACCCTTAACATAGTCAACAAAGTCGTACGACTACCTTAATCCAATCGCATTATATGCTAAAGAAGATAAGTACTAACCAGCTATCGCACACTACGCCTTAACATAGTCAACAAACGTAACACGAATACTAAGTAGTACTTATATGAAATGACGGAGGGCTACAACGGATTTTTAAGAAAACCTTTTGCGTAATGAACTTGATATCATTGTAGAATCGAGTGATTTTGAAAAGGAATGTTTTTTTAGGTTTTTACTAGTTTTGCTAAAGAGGTCACTCCCGGTGAAAAGATCTCGGCTCTTTCCTCATCGAATGAGGTGCTGGATATTTCACAAATACCACTATGCAAAGCATGAACTAAAAAAGCAATCAAAAGACAAAACCGAGTGGGTTGTAGCATCTGCCAGTTTTGCTGGGTTCCCTAGGTCACCGCTGGGTTTCGGGAGGTATCGACCATGCCATTTTCAAAAAATTGGCGCACTAAAGAACCCTAACCTAGAATCTTAACTAGAGAATTAGACGAAACTACATGTAAACATCTTTACATCTAAGTGAACAAGGATACAACCTTTGTAGACCGGTCCTTCATTTCAATAACTCCGTGTAGTAGTCCCTTCGCTCCAAGTAGTGAACTCTCGGACTCAAGAAAGGCTCCACAAGATGAACGGAACAAGCTTGCTTGAAGTCTTCGAGGCCGAATATGATCTACGTCGAGGAGACACCAACTCAAGCTAGCTCTTCACTAATATAGAATTAGTGAAGCAAACACCCTATACTAAATAGCTAATCTAATAGAGGATGATGAAGTAGGAATTTTGCTCACTTTAGAAATATTTTTCCCACTCATTTTCTTCACCTCCCAAATTACAAGAGAGCTAGAGGAAGGAGATGAAGAAAAGCAACCATGGAAAAGATCAAGTGTAGAATGGGAACTATGGGTGAGTTAATATCATATACTAACTCATGTAGAGACTAAAGCATAGCTAATCATAATGGTTGGGTTAATAAATATCTTAAGTAAAACAAAATTGGTGCACTTAGTCAATGATTCTACAAGCTTCCACTAAGCTTCAACCATGACTAAGGATTCAACCATGACTTGGTCAATGATTCTACAAGCTTCCACTAAGCTTCAACCATGGCTAATCATAGTGGATGCTTGTAGAATCATTGACTAATTTCACCAATTTTTCTCACTTTAGAAATATTTTTCTCACTCATTTTCTTCACCTCCCAAATTGCAAGAGAGCTAGAGGAAGGAGATGAAGAAAAGCAACCATGGAAAAGATCAAGTGTAGAATGGGAACCATGGGTGAGTTAATATCATATACTAAATCATGTAGAGACTAAACCATGGCTAATCATAATGGTTGGGTTAATAAATATCTTAAGTAAAACAAAATTGGTGGACTTAGTCAATGATTCTACAAGCTTCCACTAAGCTTCAACCATGACTAATTTCCACTCAATTTTGAATTACTTTAAATAATAAAAACCCTAGATAATGTTAAGCATGGTGTGAGTCTCATACACCCATATCACATGTATCATCTAGCATGACACAAAAAAAATGTACATTAATATATATCACATATATACTAAGTGTACAAGTGAGAAAAAGGAATGCTTAAGTGAGCAAATATTAGTTAATGTAAATTAATATATCATATATATAATTATACATTAAATTATTAAATCAACACTTGATTTAATAATCCGGCTATATCACATACAACCGACTAATATCATATGTATCAATTTATCGAATCAACACTTGATCCGATAATCCGGCTATATCACATATAACCGTCCGATATCACATATCGCGAGATTAGAATACGGTATCACATACTCGTATTAATCTCAGTCCCGCACATATCACATATGTGCTCCTACTTCGTTTCGCTTGAGCCAGGAAATCTCTATGTAGGACTCTAAAGACTCGTCAATACGCCGGCAGTAGGTGGTGATCATATCAGTCACCCACAAGCCGCAAGCGTTCTACTAAACGTAAAGGTCACCCGGGTATTGAGCGATCAGAAGATCAACAAGCAAGCATGCTCATACTCCTGCGAGTCCAATAAGTAACACTACCGTACAATCCGGTCTCTTCGTCTGATATGTCGCATATCACAGCCTGGGGGTGGTAAAACGTTAAACCCCAATAGCCTGATAAGTCATACCTATGTGAGGCTCATAACGGTTCGAGAAACTACTGATAACACTTACCAGTAGATCTCAGCAACCCTGGCCAGGGATTTCCTGTTATGGCCAATCGAGCATAGCGCAACATCAACCCCCAATACCGGAAGAGACGAAATCCCCTCCTATCGCTCAATGCCTCCATGTGACTCGGGACTGTACCCAAAAACCACCGTTTTGCACGATCTCTTGAACGTGGTAAGGTGGAAATCAAAGCACGGTGGGAATCACACAAGACTCTATGACGATCTCGAGTCGACAGACAAACCTGTACCAATGTCACCAGAGAACTGCTATCTGACGATAGGTATAATACCATCTAGGAGTTCTCGGCGAGTCCGTCCAGTGTACCCAGTCTCTACTGAGCACCCATATACCATCTCTGATGTCAAACACCAATCGATATGGGACCATCCATCGCCCATCATATGGGTCGAGAAGCGTATACGCTAGTCTACTCTGGAATATCGAGGCCCCGTCTCGATACTCCCACGACTAGGAACAATTGAAGGATGTACTTGCCGACTACCTCTGCCCCATTAGTATGATCAGCATCATAATCATAGTAGTCAAGTACTCATCCTAAGGGCTTTATCAACATATAATAGAGAGACAATAAGTGTACAAGTTAAGATAAAGAGCAACCAGATAGCATACTATCATGTCAAGCAAGAAAGTCCTCCCTATATATGTCCAAGCATCTACTATAATATACATCACATGTATAATAATGGCCTCTAGGGCATACATATAACTAACACTCTCCCACTTACACTAAGGTCATTTGTTGTAGTATCTCATACTCAAAGCCCCAAAAAAGTCTCTCTAGGGAAAGACCTCTGTGAGTGGATCCGCCGTATTATCCTTCACGTCAACTCCCCTTACCTAGATCCCTTGGAGATCAACCATCTCCCTGATCAGGTGATACTGCCCTCAGAATATGTCTGGATCGTTGATGGGACCGGCGTTCTTAGGCCAAAACCACAACTCCATTGTTGTCACAATAACAGTTATTGGACGCTCAATGGTAGGAACCATGTTCATCTCATGAACAAGAATTATCCAGACATCCACTTTGGTAGCATCGTTGGTAGCGATGTATTCGGCCTTTATCGTCTAGTTTGACACGGTATCTAGCTTGGAACTCTTCCAACATACCGTCCCTCCACTGAGGGTAAAGACAAACCCCGTGACTGACTTTCAGTCGTCCTTATCACTCTGGGAGCTGGAATTGGTAAAGGACTCCCACTGGAGTTCACCATTACCAAACCCTAAGAACATTTCTTTAGTGCTTCTCAAGTACCTAAGAATGTCCTACACAGCTGTCCAGTGATTCTCCTAATATTTGATTGATTCATGATCACTACAACTAGTGAATTAGCTACATCTGGTTTGGTATATAATATCGCATACATGATAGAGCCTACTGCCGAAGCATAGGGTATCCTTTGCATTCGAGCTCTCTCTGAATCAGTCTTGGAAGACAACTTTTTGGAGAGAGTGATTCCTGAGTAAGTGGGCGAACCACCACGCTTAGAATCTTCCATACTAAACCCCTTTAGTATGGTGTTAATGTACCTGGATTTGGGACATTCCCAATATCCAGTTAGATTTATCACCATAGATCATAATCCACAAGATGTAGTAGGTATCATCCAGATCTTCCATGGAGAATCCTCGTGATAAGAGGAGCTTGATCGAGTGTAGGATAGGAAACCTTTTCCTATCAAGAGTATGTCATCTACGTACAATACATGGAAGACAACCTTACTCTCTACAACCTGCTGGAATATATAAGGTTCATCTACCTTTTTGATGAAGTCAAACACTTTGACTGCTACATCAAAACAGATGTTCCAACTCCGCGATGCATGCTTTAATTCTAATGGACTTAAGCATAGCCACTGGAGAAAAAGTTTCATTATAAACCACACCTGGTTATTGACGATAGCCTTTTACTACAAATCTAGCTTTGAAAGTCTTAACTTTTCCATCTACACCAAGATTCTTCTCAAGATCCATTTGCTCCCAATGGGTTTTACCCCTTCAGGTGCAACTCTCAAAACCATACTTTGTTGGTGTACATAGATTCCATCTCTGATTGCATAGCATCCAGCCATTTCACAGAGTCCCCACTCGTGATGGCCTGCCTGAACCTGGTTGGTTCATCATCTACCATGATGCAATCCTCGCTCCCACCGTCATCGAGGAAACCGTAGTATCTCTCGGGTGGATGAGGAACCCTACCAGATTTGCAGAGAGGCTGAGGTTCGTCGGAGACTATTGAATACTTTGGTTTCACCAAATCATCAGCTGTTAGTTTGTCTAGCTGGAACTCCTTCCAGTTCTACCTCATGTCCACTAATTTCTTCACAAGAAATTCCTTTTCTAAAAAGGTGGAATGCTGAGAAACAAAACACCTTTTGCTCCTCAGTGTGGTAGAAGATATACCCTCGCGAATGTTCAGGATATCCAACAAACTTATACAGAACTGACCTTGCCTCGAGTTTGTCCGGATTTTTCTTTTCAACATAGGCCGGACAACCCCATATCTTAACTCGTTTAAGACATGGTCTCTTCCCATACCATATCTCATATGGAGTGGTAGGCACTGATTTGGTTGGAACCCCATTCAATAGGTATGCAGATTCTCAAGTGCATAACACCAAAAAGGAAACTGGTAACTTAGCAATACTCATCATAGAGCGTGCCATATCTCATAGGGTGCGATACCTCCGCCCTGATATACCGTTGTACTGTGGTGTATACGAAAGAGTAAGCTGATAGAGAATCCTATTCTCCTTTTAGAAACTCCAAGAATTCCATGCGCAAGTATTCTCCTCCTCGATCTCATCGAAGGACTTAATACTTCTACCCGTCTGGTTCTTAACTTCAAGCTTATATTCCTTGAATTTCTCAAAAGTTTCAGACTCGTGTTTCAACAGGAACACATGTCCGAATCTTGAGAGATCGTCGATGAATGTAATGAAGTACAAAGAACCAACCCTGGCATTTGTAGACATAGGACCGTATACATCACCATGTATCCGTACTAAGAGTTCGGTAACTCTTTCTCTGCTTCCAGTAAACGGAATATTGGTCACTTTACCTTTGTGACAAGACTAGCAAGTATCATAAGATGAAAATTCGAACAGATTCTAATATTCATCCTTATGTAATTTAGCTAGTCGTGTCGCATTGATATGACCTAGTCTACAATGCCACAAAAAGGATTCGTTCATTTCTGAACTATTCCTCATGTGTGTGTTCTAGATACTTTGAACTGTGGTTTGATTTAGAACGTGTTGGGTTCCCTAGGGTGGCCGCTGGGTTTTGAGAGGTATCGACCATGCCGTTTTCAAAAAATTGGCGTGCTAAAGAGCCCTAACGCTAGAATCTAAACTAGAGAATTAAACGAACAAGCATGCAAACAAATTACATACAGTGTGAACAAGGATACAACCTTTGTACACCAGTCCTTCACTTCAATAGCTCCGTGTAGTAGTCCCTATGCTCCAAGTAGTGATTTCCCAGACTCTAGTGAGGCTCCACAAGATAAAATGAACAAGCTTGCTTGAAGTCTTTGAGGCCGAAGATGATCTACATCGAGGAGACACTAACTCAAGCTCCCTCTTCACTAAGTGATGAACTTGGTGAAGAAACAACCCAATCTAAATGGCTAGTAGAGAAGAGATTGATGAAGTAGTAATTTTGCTCACTTTAGAAATAATTTTCTCGCAATTTTTCTTCACCTCTCATGAGGCTAGAAACCTTGAGGAAGGAGATGAAGAAAAGCTCTCATGGATGAAGCAAGTGAAGAATGAATCAAGTGGTGAGAATAGCAACCATGGGTGAGTTAGTGTCATATACTAACTCACATAGAGACTAAACCATGGCTAACAATAATAGTTAGATTAATAAATATCTGCAGGTAAAACAAAACCAGTGGACTAAGTCAAAGATGCTTCAAGCTTCTCCAAGCTTCCAAGCATGAAAATTTCCAACTAATATTGAATTACTTTAAATAAATAAAATCTCACATTATTATAAGCATGGTGTGAGTCTCATACACCCATATAGCATGTGGCATCTAATATGACACAAAAGATGTACATTAATATATATCACATTTATACTAAGTGTACACTAGTGAGAAAAAGAAAATTTAAGTGAGCTAATATTAGTTAATGAAAGATAATATATCAAATATATAATTATACATTAAATTATTAAATCAACACATGATTTAATAATCCGGCTATATCATATACAACCGGCTAATTTCAAATGTGACAACCTATCGAATCAACACTTGATCCGATAACCCGGCTATATCACATATAACCGTCCGATATCACATATCGCGAGAATAGAATACGGTATCACATACACGTATTAATCTTGGCCCCGCATATATCACATATGTGCTCCTACTTCATTTCGCTTAAGCCAGGAAACCTCTGTGTAGGACTCTAAAGACTTGTCAATACGCCGGCAGTAGGTGGTGATCATATCTGTCACCCACAAGCCGCAAGCGGTCTGCTAAACATAACTGTAACATTTCAGAAATATAAAAATATTATTTTTGGAATTTAATATTAAAATAATATATTTCGCGAAAACTATTCGATTTGCGAATAGGGATTTTTCGTAAAATGGTATAAGTATAGACTAATATTTGGAAATTAATCGGAGATTAAAATAATTTATTTATTTTAATGATATTTATCGGATTTTTTTAGATAAAATCCGTGTTTTTACATTTTTCATGATTTTGCAACATGTCATGTGCATGTTGTTAGTTATATGTATGCCCTAGAGGCCATTACTATACATATGATGTATGCTTGGACATATATAGGGAGGACTTTCTTGCTCAACATGATAGTATGCTATCTGGTTACTCTTTACCTTAACTTGTATACTGATTGTCTCTCTGTTACATGTTGGTAAAACCCTTAGGATGTGTACTTGACTACCTGGACTATGATGCAGATCATACTAGTGGGGACATGGTAGTCCATAAGTACATCCTTCAAGGTCCCTAGTCGTGGGTGTATCGAGATGGGGCATCGATATACCAGAGTAGACTAGCGTATACCTTCTCGACCCATACAGATGGGCGATGGATGATCCCATATCCATTGGTGTTTGACATCAGAGATGATATACGGGTGCTCAGTGGAGACTGGGTACACTGGACGGACTCACCGAGAACTCCAAGATGGTATTATACCTTACGTCAGATGGCAGTTCTCTGGTGACACTGGTACAGAGTAGTCTGTTGACCCGAGATCGTCATAGAGTCTTGTGTGATTCCCACTGTGCTTTGATTTCCACCTTACCACGTCCAAGAGGGCGTGCAAAATGGTGGTTTTTGGATACAGTCCCGAATCACATGGAGGCAATGAGCGATAGGAGGGAATTCCTCTCTCCCGGTATAGGGAGTTGATGTTGCGTTGTGTTCGATTGGCTATAACTGGAAATCCCTGGCCAGGGTTGCTGAGATTTACTGGTAAGTGTTACCAGTAGTTTCTCGAACTGTTATAGACCTCATATCGACACGACTTATCGAGCTATTGGGGTCTGACGTTTACCACCCCTAGGCGAGATATGCAACATATCAGACGACGAGACCGGACTGTACGGTAAGTGTTACTGGTTGGATTCACAGGAGTGTGAGCGGGCTTGCTCGTCGATCTTCTGATCGCTCAATACCCGGGTGGCCGTTACGTTTAGCAGACCGCTTGCGGCTTGTGGGTGCTTGATATGATCATCACCTGCTGCCGGCGTATTGACGAGTCTTTAGAGTCCTACACAGAGGTTTCCTGGCTCAAGCGAAACGAAATAGGAGCGCATATGAGATATGTGCGGGACCGAGAATAATGCGTGTATGTGATACCGTATTCTATTCTCGCGATGAATGTATCAATTGGTTGTATGCGATATAACCTAGTTATCGAATCAAGGATTGATTTGATAAGCCGATACATTGAATATTAGTCGGTCATATGCGATATGACCGGATCGTTAAATCAAGTGTTGATTTAATGATTTAATGCATAATTATATATTTGATATATTACTTTGCATTAACTAGTATTGGTTCACTTTAAATGGATTTTCTCACTTGAAGTTCACAAGTTGTATATGTGATATACTTTTGTGCACTCTTTTGTATTATGTTTGATGATACATGCTAACTTGGGTTTGTGTAAAGGATTAAACCATGGTTATATAATGGTTAGGGTTTTCATTTTCTTATCTATTTATTTATTTATTTATTTATTTTGGCGAAAGGTAAAGAGAAAATGGTGGCTTTCTTTGTTTGTTGTTGAAACTTCATGAAGCTTTGACTAAGTGACCATTTTGTCTTCATGCTTAACCCTAACCATTCTAATTAACCATAGTCTATTCTCTACACCTAACCATGGTTAGTATATGATAAGTATTCATATTATTTTCCTTTTTAAAAATAACTTATCATATTATCTTCTTCTTCTTCTCCTTCTTCAACATGAAGAAAACCTTGCCTCCATTAATGGCAACTTGAGAAAAAGAGTGAGAAATCCAATTCTAAAGTGAACCCACTTCCTATTTCTTCATCCTCTACCACTTTCCATGTAGTATAGGGTGTTTTCTTCCCAAGTTTCATGGCTTGGTGAAGTTGGAGCTTGATCTTGTGTTGCCTCGACGTAGATCATCTTCGGCATCGAAGTCGATGACCTAGCCCGCCCATTTCTCCGATGAAGCCGACGCTAGAGCCCGGGATCCGATGATCGCAGCGAGGAGACATCATTACGGAGCTATGGAGGTGGAGGACCGGATCTACAAAGGTTGTATTTCCGTTCACTTATTAGTAAAGCAGTTTACTAGTTATCGCTTTCGCTTAAACTCTAGTCAACGATCCGTATTAGGGTTTCTCGGCACTTGTAATTTTTGAAATTGGCATGCTTGATGCCTTGTGAGGCCTCATTAGTGTGCCTAGGAACCCTACAGTGGTATCAGAACCTAGCTAGAGCCTTAGGCGAAGTGTAGACGACGTTTGAAATCCGAACGAACATCGAAACCCTAATCCAAAATGCTCTCTAGACATTTTTTAAAAACTGCATTTTTTCCAGATTAAAAATTCTTAAAAAATTCAGCAGGAAGTTCTATGAATTACGGTGCAAAAATTACCAAAAGATACGTCTAAACCACGGCGGAACAGCGGCAGAAGCCTGGCTTCTGCGGCGGTTCTGCGGCCATCTGATGACGTCAGCCTTCCAATTTCGCACAGTAATTTGTTTCTTGAGGTGCTGAGTTTTCTGGGATTTTTTCATCTGAACTCAAGAGTTGAGTTTTCTGGGGTGTTTTGGAGCTTCGATGATTCGATCGGATTATCAGACTTTGTCTATGTGGCTTTCCGGATATTTTAGAATATGTTAAAAAGTTCGACCGGATATAAATACCCACCTTTTCCCCTGTCGGGAAATTTCCAAGTGTTGGATCTTTCTGTGGTTTAATAACGTTCTAAGTAGTGCAAGTAACGCGATGGTCCCTCTAGAAGACAACAAACCTTAACTCGATTATGTGACCATTTTGAACTGCCTTTTGAATCTTAGGGTTTGGGGCAGTACGGCGTGCCACATGTGAGGCGTTGGCTTGACCCTTCTACGGCTGGACCGTTGGTACTGAGGCACGAAGTGAATGTTTTTTAAACTTATTTGATGTGTAGAGCTGTTTCAAGAAAACTTGGGTGTTCGATTGTTCGATCGGAAAGTTTAACATTTTCTATTTATCCGGAATGTGATACAATACTTGGAATCCACAAGTAGTTATGAGATAACTGATTTGAATGTTATAAACATAGCATTTTAGTCTCACTTGATCGGTTGCCATGGAATTTTGATGCGATCAAAAGTCCGTCGCAATCACGTAGCGTACGCGGATACTCGCCGGATAAACTTAATAGACAGCTACGCCCCATGGCCCCAACCAAGTGACTGTAGGAGAACCCCGTCACCAAAAGTATCCGTTCGGGTGCTCGCGGTAGCGGTGTTCCGCCTTGGTGCACTTAGTCGACGGTATCGGGGGTGCGGCTGTCTACTAAAGTTTGCGACGAGCATCCGATCAAAATGTCAGGAATCTTGTTGAATTGTCCGACATGATATTGAAAAGTGTTTTCGATAATGAGACTGAAATGCGGGGTTTATAATTGTTAGGCATGCGATGTCTAAGGAATTCATTTGATTAGGTATGCGATGTCTATGCAGGTTGCGGATTCCAACTGTTGTAGTTTTACACTTTCTTTTCTGTGACCGTAAGTGTAATATGTGATATCGCCGGTTTCGTTGCTATATGTCAACGACAATTGGGATACGCATGTTTACTTACGTTGATGACATGTGATGTTATGTGTTGCTGGATATGTTATATTGGATCGTCGTGTTTGAATAGCCGGGGTTTTTATGTGAGATGAGTGTTTTTCATTTTCATTCATGTAAAAACTTGTATGTAATATTCTTTTATTGGGGCACTTCCAGGTTGCGGAAGATGTCACCCTTTGTATATTATTTACTTTTCCGCACTAGGATAGACCCAAGGAGGGGAGCACAAGTAACCGGGTTCTGGAGTCCAGTAGGAGACCAACTCGAGGAGTCGAGTCCGGGTCTCCTAACTCTAGAATTAGTAGGGTTGCTTGCCGCTCTCGTAGGGGTCTAGGGGTGTGGGTTTGGCTATTCATCGCGACCGTGGAATCCGTGTTTTATACTGGCTCGTATTGAAAACACGGATGTCCTAGTATATCCAATATTTCATATGATTCTTCTGCTGCGATATCTGTGATGTGATCATGTGATGTTCTGTGATAGATACTATATGTAGTATATATGATATATTATATAGACGTTACTTATGTTTTACACCCGCGCTAGCCCTGCCCCGCTCTGCCGTTAGTTACCTAACCTAACGGTGCACGAGGAGACATCGAGGCGAATGCGGATGGCATAAGTGTACGTCGTATTTATCTGTGATGTTTAGGTACTTAAATGATGGGACTTCATTAATGTGATTAATGAAAGTAAAAGAAACCTAAAGATGTTGTAGAATCGAATTTCAAAATAAAAAAGGTAGCTGCAGTTCTTGCTTTGCACAGAGGTATATGTGATATATCCTGCACCTTATTTGATGAGGAAAGGACCGAGATCCCTTCACCGGGAGTGACTCCTTTAGCAATAACTGGCAGATGCTACACACTCGGTTTGTCTTTTGATTGCTTTTAAGAGTTTTTGCTCTGCACAGAGGTATATGTGATATATCCTGCACCTTATTCGATGAGGAAAGGACCGAGATCCCTTCACCGGGAGTGACCCCTTTAGCAATAACTGGCAGATGCTACACACTCGGTTTGTCTTTTGATTGCTTTTAAGAGTTTTTGCTTTGCACAGTGATATATATGATATATCCCGCACCTCATTCGACGAGAAAAGGGCCGACGATCCCTTCACCGGGAGTGACCCCTTTAGCAAAACTAGAAAAGCCTCAAAAACACTCCTTTTTAAAATCATTTGATTCTACAACGATATCAAGTTCATTACGCAATAGGTTTTCAGAAAAACCTGTCGTAGCCCTCCATCATTTCAGATAAGTCCTACTTAGTATTCGTGCTACGTTTGTTGACCTCCGTCAAGGCGTAGTGTGCGGTAGCTAACTAGTATTTATCTGCTTATGCATATGATGCAGATTGGATTAGGGTAGTCGTGCGGCCTTGTTGACCTCCATCAAGGGTCGTGCGGGTGGGTTTAATTCGATCAAGAAATGACGGGTTGAACTTGACTAGTAGCCTATGGTTTGTTGACCTCCGTCAAGGTCATAGGACGCTAGGGGCAAAATATTATCGGGAATTTCAAGTGTTGAAATTTGCAATGAGATTGCATACCTTCTATGAGATAGTTGGATCCCGATACCCGCTGCGAGTAATTGTTACTCCTGGGAGAGTTTTACACATTACAATTAGCCGATCAAGTAGGTGTCTAGAAAGGTGTCAACGGGGTTACGCCTCTGGGAAAACGAGGTTTACATTAATTAGGTCCGTGCGAAAGCATGGGGAACCTCCCTCAAAGTACCGACACTGGCCTGGCTGAAAGATTGGCGAACTTGTAGTGTGTAATTAATCCCGGCTAGTCTTTCCTTTTAGGGTTTGAAGGAAGATTTGATAAAAAACAGTGGGAGCCATCCTGATTAGATAAAATAATAACCAATCTATTCTTGCAAGAGCGCACGCTGAGTGTTTTCTTCTCTCTCTCTCCAGGTAGCGACCATATCACGCCTTAATCAAGATAATAATACAGATGTATTGACCGGACCCACTTGTTATACTGAGCTGGGAAACGTTAGTCCTGCTCCAACTTATAATTGTTATAAGACAGAGTAGGAAATAGGGGATTACCAGAATTCCCGTGCTACCCAAACGAAGAGAGTGCATGCTGATGCATCATCTTCAGGTGTGTTCTTTATACAGAACTGTTTCTCTATTCTCTACGTCCTGGGTATTTGATACCGGATCAGGATTCCAGATATGTAATATGTTACATAGGGCTACAGAAAGGTAGAGAACTGAGAACGGGTGATAAGTTTCATGAGGCAGAAAACGGGGCAAGTGTTGCAGCCAAGTCTGTTGGTCACTGTCACCCTGTATTACCAATACATTGATTCTAAACTGTAGGGTTCCTAGGCATCCTAAGGAAGTCTCACAAGGCATCGAATAGGCCAATTTCAAAAATTATTGGTTCCGAGAAACCCTAACACGGATCGTTTACTAGATGTTTAGGCGAAACGGAAAACTAGTTAATTATTTAACTATAGGTTAGATGCTACAACCTTTGTAGATCCGGATTTCCACCTCCTTAGCTCCACGTGGTCATGCCCTCGCTGTCCATCATGAATCCTCGACTCGTTCGTCGGCTTCATCGGAAAATGGGCGGAATAGGTCGTCGGCTTCGTGTCAAAGACGATCTACGTCGAGGTTGCACTAGTTCAAGCTCCGACTTCACAAAGTTGTGAAACTTGTGAAGAGAACACCCAAAACAACTTGGCAAGAGGTAGAGGGTGAAGAAATAGGAGATGGGTTCACTTTAGATTTGGAATTCTCTCACTAAAACTCAAATTGCCATTGATGTAGCAAGCTTGAAGAAGAAGAAGAAGATGATAGAATTGTTATGATAAGTTTTTTTTACTAAAATGAATAATAAAATGAATTCTTATCATCTTCTAACCATGGTCAAGTGTAGAGAATTGACCATGGTTAGTGGGAGTGGTTAGGTTTAAGCAAGGAGACAAAATGGCATCATTACTAAAAGCTTCATGAAGCTTCACCACACTTCATGATAAAATGAAACCCTTTTGTTTCCATAAATCCATTTAATAAATAATAAATGGATTTAATAATAATAAGAGAATAAATCTTAAACCCTAACCACTCTCATAACCATGGTTGCATTCTTTACACAAAGCCAAAACTACATGCATCATCAAACATGATACATATATGTGCACAAAAGTATATCACATATACAATGTGTAAATCAAGTGAGAAAAATCCGTTTAAAGTGAACCAATACTAGTTAATGCAAAGTAATATATCAAATATATAATTATACATTAAATCACTAAATCAACACTTGATTCAATGATCCGGTCATGTCGCACATAACCGACTAGTATTCAATGTATCGACTTATCGAATCGATCTTCGATTCGATAACTAGGTTATATCATATACAACCAATCGAAACATTAATCGCGAGAATCAAATACGGTATCACATACACGCATTATTCTCGGTCCCGCACATATCTCATATGCACTCCTATTTCGTTTCGCTTGAACCAGGAAACCTCTGTGTAGGACTCTAAAGACTCGTCAATACGCCGGTAGCAGATGATGATCATATCATGCACCCACAAGCCGCAAGCGGTCTGCTAAACGTAACGGCCACCTGGGTATTGAGCGATCAGAAGATCGACGAGCTAGCCCGCTCACACTACTGCGAATCCGACCAGTAACACTTACCGTACAGTCCGGTCTCTTCGTCTGATATGTCGCATATCAAGTCTAGGGGTGGTAAACGTCAGACCCCAATAACCCGATAAGTCGTGCCGATGTGAGGCTCGTAACGGGTCGAGAAACTACTGGTAACACTTACCAGCAAATCTCTGATCAGCCCTGGCCAGGGACTTCCCTGTTACGGCCAATCGAGCACTGCGCAACATCAACCCCCAATACCGGGAGAGACGAAACCCCTCCTATCGCTCATTGCCTCCATGTGACTCGGGACTGTACCCAAAGACCACCGTTTTGCACGCCCTAATGGACGTGGTAAGGTGGAGATCAAAGCAAAGTGGGAATCACACAAGACTCTATGACGATCTCGGGTCTACAGACTAACCTGTACAAGTGTCACCTGAGAACTGCCATCTGACGTGAGGTATAATACCATCTGGGAGTTCTCGGCGAGTACGTCCAGTGTACCCAGTCTCCACTGAGCACCCGTATACCATCTCTGATGTCAAACACCAATGGATATGGGATCATCCATCGCCCATCACATGGGTCGAGAAGCGTATACGCTAGTCTACTCTGGTATATCGATGCCCCGTCTCGATACACCCACGACTAGGGACCTTGAAGGATGTACTTATGGACTACCATGTCCCCACTAGTATGATCTGCATCATAGTACAGGTAGTCAAGTACAAATCCTAAGGGCTTTACCAACATGTAACTATAAGACAGTATAAAGAGACTAGTGTACATGTTAAGATAAAGAGCAACCAGATAGCATACTATCATGTCGAGCAAGAAAGTCGTCTCTATATATGTCCAAGCATCCAATATAATATACATAATCTGTACAATACTGGCCTCTAGGGCATACATACAACTAACAATCTCCCACTTGCACTAGGGCCAGCTGCTGTAGTATCTCATACCGAGCATCCCGAAGAGTCTCTCAAACTGTATCTGGGGAATGGCCTTCGTGAGTGGATCCGCCGTGTTGTTCTTCGTGTCAACTCTCCTGACCTCGATCTCCCGGCGATCAACTATCTCCCGGATCAGGTGATACCGCCTCAGAATATGCCTGGATCGCTGATGGGACCTGGGTTCCTTGGCCAAAGCCACCGCTCCATTGTTATCGCAATACAAAGGTATTGGACGCTCAATGGATGGAACCACTCCAAGTTCAGTAATGAACTTCTTGATCCAGACAGCCTCTTTGGCAGCATCGTTGGCAGCGATGTATTCAGCCTCCATCGTCGAGTCTGCCACGGTTTCCTGCTTGGAACTCTTCCATCTAACCGCCCCTCCGTAAAGGGTAAAGACAAAGCCCGACTGCGACTTAGAGTCGTCCTTATCACTCTGGAAGCTCGAATCGGTAAAGGACTCCACTTGGAGTTCTCTGTTACCATACACCAAGAACATATCTCTAGTCCTTCGCAAGTACTTGAGAATGCTCTTCACAGCTGTCCAGTGACTCTCTCCAGGATCAGCTTGATACCTGCTCACTATACTTAGTGAGTATGCAACATCGGGTCTAGTACATAGCATCGCATACATGATAGAGCCTACTGCCGAAGCATAGGGTATCCCTTGCATGCGAGCTCTCTCCAAATCAGTCTTGGGAGACATCTCTTTGGAGAGAGTGACTCCAGAGATCGTGGGCAAGTTCCCACGCTTGGACTCTTCCATACTAAACCTCTTTAGTATGGTGTCTATGTACCTGGATTGGGACAATCCCAAAATCCGTTTGGATCTATCTCTATAGATCCTAATTCCCAATATGCAGGAGGCATCACCAAGATCTTTCATTGAGAATCTTTGTGATAAGAAGAGCTTGACCGCTTGCAGCATAGGAATATCATTTCCTATCAAGAGTATGTCGTCTACGTACAATACGAGGAAGACAACCTTACTCTCTACCACCTTCTTGTAGATACAAGGTTCATCTGGATTTTTGACGAAATCAAACTCTTTGATAACGACGTCAAAGCAGATGTTCCAACTCCGCGATGCTTGCTTTAATCCATAAATGGATTTAAGCAGCTTGCACACCTTTCCGCTGCTCCCACTGTCTACGAAGCCCTCTGGCTGAGTCATGTACACGCACTCTTCTAAATCACCATTTAGAAAGGCGGTCTTAACATCCATTTGCCAGATTTCGTAGTCATGAAAGGCAGCAATGGCAAGCATGATTCGGATGGATTTAAGCATAGCCACTGGAGAAAAGGTTTCGTCATAGTCCACACCTGGTCTTTGACGATAACCCTTTGCTACAAGTCTAGCTTTGAAAGTCTCCACTTTCCCATCTACACCAAGTTTCTTTTTGAAGATCCACTTGCTCCCAATGGGTTTTACCCCTTCAGGAGCAACTTCCAAAGTCCATACTTTGTTGGTGTACATGGATTCCATCTCGGACCGCATAGCATCCAGCCATTTCACTGAGTCCCTACTCGTGATGGCTTGCTCGAAGCTAGTTGGGTCATCATCCTCCATGATGCAATCCTCGCTCCCACCGTCCATGAGAAAACCATAGTATCTCTCAGGTTGGCGAGGAACCCTACTAGATCGGCGGAGTGGCTGGGGTTCATCGGGAACTACGGAATCCTCTGGTTCCACCAGATCTTCTGTTGTAGCTTCTGCAGCTGGAACCTCTTCCAGTTCTACCTCATGACCACTAATCTCTTTTTCAAGAAATTCCTTTTCTAAAAAGGTGGCATGCCGAGAAACAAACACTCTTTGTTCCTCAGGGTGGTAGAAGATATACCCTCGCGAATGTTTGGGATATCCAATAAACTTACACAGAATAGACCTTGCCGCGAGTTTGTCCGGATTTTGCGTTTTTACATAGGCCGGACAACCACATATCTTAACATAATTAAGACATGGTCTCTTTCCTTTCCATATCTCATATGGAGTGGTCGGCACGGTTTTGGTGGGAACCATATTCAATAGGTCTGCAGCTGTTTCCAGTGCATATCCCCAGAAGGAAATAGGTAACTCAGCTGTGCTCATCATAGAGCGCACCATATCTAATAGGGTGCGGTTCCTCCGTTCTGATACACCATTGTGCTGTGGTGTATATGGAGGAGTCGGCTGAGAGAGAATCCCATTCTCTTTTAGGAAGTCCAGGAATTCATTGCTCAAGTATTCACCTCCTCGATCAGATCGAAGGATTTTAATACTTTTTCCGGTTTGGTTCTCGACTTCTTGTTTATATTCTCTAAATTTCTCAAAAGCTTCTGATTTGTGTTTCATCAGGAACACATATCCGAATCTAGAGAGATCGTCAGTGAATGTAATGAAGTACGAAGAACCATCCCTGGCATGTGTAGACATGGGACCGCATACATCACTATGTATCAGTCCCAAGAGTTCGGTAACTCTTTCTCCGTGTCCCGTAAACGGAGTTTTGGTCATCTTGCCTTTGAGACATGACTGGCAAGTGTCATAAGATGAAAATTCAAACGGATTTAAATATCCATCTTTATGCAACTTAGCTAGTCGTGTCGCATTGATGTGGCTCAGTCTACAATGCCACAAGAAGGATTCGTTGAGTTCAGAACTCTTCCTCTTGTGTGCGTTTGTTATATTCAGAACTGTTGATTGGTTTAGAACATAAATGCCATTGCACAACGTGCCTGATCCAACCAACTTTTGGTTACGGAAAATGTTCATAACATTGTCCTGTAATACAAAATTATATCCCTCTTTACTTAATAAAGAAACCGATATAATGTTGCATATCAGGTTCGGCATGTAATAGCATTCATTCAGAACCAATGTATTACCAGTTGGTAATACAAGGTGATATTCCCCGACAGTCTTAGCTGCAACAATTGCACCATTTCCAACTCTAATGTCTTTATCACCTTCTCCAAGTTCTCTACCTTTCCTGAGCCCATGTAACTGATTACATATATGGGATCCTGACCCGGTATCCAATACCCAGGACGTAGAGCAAATAGAGAAACAGTTCTCAGTAACGAACACACCCGAAGAAAATGCATCAACATGTACTTTCTTCATTCGGGTGGCATGGGAATCCTGGTATTCCCCTATATCCTGTTCATTCCTATAACTCTTATAGGAAAGAACGGAACCAACGTTCCCCAGCACAGTATAACATGCGGGTTCGGTCAATACATCCATATTATTATCTTCATTAGGGCATGAAATGGTCGCTACCTGGAGAGAGAGAGAAGAAAACACTTTAGCGTATGCTCGTGCAAGATCAGATTGGTTATTATCTTATCTAATCAGGATGGCTCCCACTGCTTTTTATCAAATCTTCCTTCAAACCCTAAAAGGAAAGACTAGCCGGGATTAATTACACACTACAAGTTCGCCAATCTTTCAGCCAGGCCAGTGTCGGTACTTTGAGGGAGGTCCCCCGTGCTTTCGCACGAACCTAATTAATGTAAACCTCGTTTTCCCAGAGGCGTAACCTCGTTGACACCTTTCTAGACACCTACTTGATCAGCTAATTACAATGTGTAAAACTCTCCCAGGAGTAACTCTTACTCGCAGTGGGTATCGGGATCCAACTATCTCATAGAAGGTATGCAATCTCATTGCAAATTTCAACACTTGAAATTCCCGATAATCTTTTGCCCCTAGCGTCCTATGACCTTGACGCAGGCCAACAAACCATAGTGCGCTAGTCAAGTTCAACCCGTCATTTCCTGATTGAATTAAACTCACCCGTACGACCCTTGACGCAGGCCAACAAAGTCGCACGACTACCCTAATCCAATCTGCATCATATGCATAAGCAGATAAATACTAGTTAGCTACCGCACACTACGCCTTGACGCTGGCCAACAAACGTAGCACGAATACTAACTACTACTCATCTGAAATGACGGAGGGCTACGCCAGGTTTTTCTGAAAACCTATTGCGTAATGAACTTGATATCGTTGTAGAATCAAATGAAGTTTTGAAATGGAGTGATTTTGAGGCTTTTCTAGTTTTGCTAAAGAGGTCACTCCCGGTGAAGGGATCGTCGGCCCTTTCCTCGTCGAATGAGGTGCGGGATATATCATATATATCACTGTGCAAAGCAGAAACTATAGAAGCAATCAAAACAAACCGAGTGTGTAGCATCTGCCAGTTATTGCTAAAGGAGTCACTCCCGGTGAAGGGATCTCGGTCCTTTCCTCATCGAATAAGGTGCAGGGCATATCACATATACCGCTATGCAAAGCAAGAACTGTAGCTATCTATTTTATTTTAAAATTCGATTCCACAACATCTTAGGTTTCTTATCTTTCATTAATCACATTAATGAAGTCCCATCATTTAAATACCTAAACATCACAGATAGATATAACGTACACTTATGCCATCCGCATTCGCCTCGATGTCCCCTCGTGCACCGTTAGGTTAGGTAACTAACGACAGAGCAGGGCAGGGCTAGCGCGGGTGTAAAACATAAGTAACGTCTATATAATATATCATATATACTATATACTATATCCATCACAGAATCACATCACAGATATCGCAGCAGAATAAACATATGAAATATTGGATATACTAGGACGTCCGTGTTTTCAATACGAGCCAGTATAAAACACGGATTCCACGGTCGTGATGAATAGCCAATCCCACACCCCTAGACCCCTACGAGAGCGGCAAGCAACCCTGCCAATTCTAGGGTTAGGAGACCCGGACTCGACTCCTCGAGTTGGTCTCCCACTGTACCCCAGAACCCGGTTACTTGTGCTCCCCTCCTTGGGTCTATCCTAATGCGGAAAGGTAAATAATATACAAAGGGTGACAGCTTCCGCTACCTGGAAGTGCCCCAAATAAAAGAATATTACATACAAGTTTTTACATGAATGAAAATGGAAAACACTCATCTCACATAAAAAACCCCGGCTATTCAAACACGACGATCCAATATAACATATCCAGCAACACATAACATCACATGTCATCAACGTAAGTAAATATGTCCATCCCAATTGTCGTTGACATATAGCAACGAAACCGGCGATATCACATATTACACTTACGGTCACAGAAAAGAAAGTGTAAAACTACAACAGTTGGAATCCGCAACCTCTTTAGACATCACATGCCTAACAGTTACAAACCCCGCATTTTAGTCTCATTATCGAAAACTCTTTTCAATATCGTATGGGACTAAACTGCTAGATTTATAACATTCATCCAGTTATCTCATAACTGTTTGTGAATTCCAATTATTGTATCCAATTCCGGATAAATAGAATATATTAAACTTTCCGATCGAACATTCGAACACCCAAGTTTTCCCGACACCGATCAACACATGAAATAGGTTCAAAAACATTCACTTCATGCCTCAGTACCAACGGTCCAGCCGTAGAAGGGTCAAGCCAACGCCTCACATGTGGCACGCCGTACTCCCCCAAACCCGAAGGTTCAAAGGGCAGTTCAAGACGGTCACATAATCGAGTTAAGGTTTGTTGTCTTCTAGAGGGACCATCGCGTTACTTGCACTACTCAGAACGTCTTTTAACCACAGAAAAATCCAACACTTGGAATTATTCCGGCAGGGGAAAACTTGGGTATTTATATCCGGTCGAACTCTTTAACATATTCTACAGTTATCTGGAAAAACACTTAGACAAAGTTTGATATTCCGATCGAATCGTCGATTCCTAATTTAACCCCAGAGCACTCAATCTTAGAGTCAATTTAAAAATACCCAGAAAACTCAGTAGAATTTATCAGGAATTACTGTGCAATTAAGTATGGCTGACGTCACCTTTTGAGCGCGGAACAGCGGCAGAAGCCATGCTTCTGCCGCGGTTCCGCGGCTTAAGGAACTGTTCATGTGAAATATTTTGCATCGTAATTCTTATAATTCTTTACTGAATTTTTTAGACATTTTTAATATTAAAAAATCCCAGATTTTAGAAAATTTCCAGAGAGCTCATGGGTATATGGGTTTCGGGTTCGTCCGGACTTCAAACTCCGTCTAGACTTCGCCTAAGGCTCTAGCTAGTCTCTGATACCACTGTAGGGTTCCTAGGCATCCTAAGGAAGTCTCACAAGGCATCGAACATGCCAATTTCAAAAATTATTGGTGCCGAGAAACCCTAACACGGATCGTTTACTAGATGTTTAGGCGAAACGGAAAACTAGTTAACTATTTAACTATAGGTTAGATGCTACAACCTTTGTAGATCCGGATTTCCACCTCCTTAGCTCCACGTGGTCATGCCCTCGCTGTCCATCATGAATCCTCGACTCGTTCGTCGGCTTCATCGGAAAACGGGCGGAATAGGTCGTCGGCTTCGTGTCAAAGACGATCTACGTCGAGGTTGCACTAGTTCAAGCTCCGACTTCACAAAGTTGTGAAACTTGTGAAGAGAACACCCAAAACAACTTGGCAAGAGGTAGAGGGTGAAGAAATAGGAGATGGGTTCACTTTAGATTTGGAATTCTCTCACTAAAACTCAAGTTGCCATTGATGTAGCAAGCTTGAAGAAGAAGAAGAAGATGATAGAATTGTTATGATAAGTTTTTTTTACTAAAATGAATAATAAAATGAATTCTTATCATCTTCTAACCATGGTCAAGTGTAGAGAATTGACCATAGTTAGTGGGAGTGGTTAGGTTTAAGCAAGGAGACAAAATGGCATCATTACTAAAAGCTTCATGAAGCTTCACCACACTTCATGATAAAATGAAACCCTTTTGTTTCCATAAATCCATTTAATAAATAATAAATGGATTTAATAATAATAATAAGAGAATAAATCTTAAACCCTAACCACTCTCATAACCATGGTTGCATTCTTTACACAAAGCCAAAACTACATGCATCATCAAACATGATACATATATGTGCACAAAAGTATATCACATATACAATGTGTAAATCAAGTGAGAAAAATCCGTTTAAAGTAAACCAATACTAGTTAATGCAAAGTAATATATCAAATATATAATTATACATTAAATCACTAAATCAACACTTGATTCAATGATCCGGTCATGTCGCACATAACCGACTAGTATTCAATGTATCGACTTATCGAATCGATCTTCGATTCGATAACTAGGTTATATCATATACAACCAATCGAAACATTAATCGCGAGAATCAAATACGGTATCACATAAACGCATTATTCTCGGTCCCGCACATATCTCATATGCACTCCTATTTCGTTTCGCTTGAACCAGGAAACCTCTGTGTAGGACTCTAAAGACTCGTCAATACGCCGGTAGCAGATGATGATCATATCATGCACCCACAAGCCGCAAGCGGTCTGCTAAACGTAACGGCCACCCGGGTATTGAGCGATCAGAAGATCGACGAGCTAGCCCGCTCACACTACTGCGAATCCGACCAGTAACACTTACCGTACAGTCCGGTCTCTTCGTCTGATATGTCGCATATCAAGTCTAGGGGTGGTAAACGTCAGACCCCAATAACCCGATAAGTCATGCCGATGTGAGGCTCGTAACGGGTCGAGAAACTACTGGTAACACTTACCAGCAAATCTCTGATCAGCCCTGGCCAGGGACTTCCCTGTTACGGCCAATCGAGCACTGCGCAACATCAACCCCCAATACCGGGAGAGACGAAACCCCTCCTATCGCTCATTGCCTCCATGTGACTCGGGACTGTACCCAAAGACCACCGTTTTGCACGCCCTAATGGACGTGGTAAGGTGGAGATCAAAGCACAGTGGGAATCACACAAGACTCTATGACGATCTCGGGTCTACAGACTAACATGTACAAGTGTCACATGAGAACTGCCATCTGACGTGAGGTATAATACCATCTGGGAGTTCTCGGCGAGTCCGTCCAGTGTACCCAGTCTCCACTGAGCACCCGTATACCATCTCTGATGTCAAACACCAATGGATATGGGATCATCCATCGCCCATCACATGGGTCGAGAAGCGTATACGCTAGTCTACTCTGGTATATCGATGCCCCGTCTCGATACACCCACGACTAGGGATCTTGAAGGATGTACTTATGGACTACCATGTCCCGACTAGTATGATCTGCATCATAGTCCAGGTAGTCAAGTACAAATCCTAAGGGCTTTACCAACATGTAACTATAAGACAGTATAAAGAGACTAGTGTACATGTTAAGATAAAGAGCAACCAGATAGCATAATATCATATCGAGCAAGAAAGTCATCTCTATATATGTCCAAGCATCCAATATAATATACATAATCTGTACAATACTGGCCTCTAGGGCATGCATACAACTAACATAAACGAATGTTATTAGATACCGAACCTGATAAACAAAATCATATCAGTCTCTTTATTAGTAAAGAAAGGATATAATTTTGTATTGTCGGATAATGTTTTGAACATTTCCTATATCAAAAGTTGATCGGTTCAGGCACGTTATCTAAAAGCATTGATGTTCTAAATCAAACTACAGTTCTTAGTATACGGAACACACACAAGAGGAAGAGTTCAGAAATGAACGAATCCTTCTTGAGGCATTGTAGACTAGGTCATATCAATGCGACCCGACTAGCTGAAGTTACTTGTAGATGCATATTTAAATCAGTTTGAATTTACATCTTGTGAAACTTGCCAGTCATGTCACAAAGATATAATGACACCAGCTCTGTTTATTGGAAACAGAGAAAGAGTTAGTGAACTCTTGGGATGATACATGTTGATGTATAAAGGTCCCCTGTCTACACATGCCAAGACCAGTTCTTTGTACTTCATTACATTCTCTGATGATCTCTTTAGATTCAGACATATGTTCCTGTTGAAACACAAGTCCGAACCTTTTGAGATATTCACAGAATATAAGTTAGAAGTAGGGAACCAATAAGGGTATAAGTATTATGTCCTTTGATGTGATCAGGGAGGAGAATACTTGAGCACGGAATTCCTGGACTATTCTAAAGGAGAATGAGATTCTCTCTCAGGATTACTCCTCCGTATACACCATAGCACGATGGTATATCGGGGCGGAGCAATCACACCCTATATGATAAGGTGTGCTCTATGATGAGTACTACTGAGTTACCTATTTCCTTTTTGGGAGTTATGCACTTGAGAAGCTGCATACCTATTGAATAGGGTTCAAATCAAATCAGATGCCTACCACTTCATATGTGATATGGAAAGGGAAGAGCCCATATCTTAAGATGGTAAAGATTTAGGGTTGTCCAGCCTATGTCTAAAAGCAAAATCCGGACAAGCTCGAGGCCAGGTCTGTTATATAGAACTGGAAAGGTTCTAGCTATACAAATTACAGCAGATGATTTGGTAGAACCAAAGAATTCAGTAGATTACCAACGAACCTCAGCCTCTCCGCCGATCTAGTAAGGTTCCTCACCCGCCTGAGAGATACTCTGGTTACTCTATGACAGTGGGAGCGAGGATTGCATCATGAGATGATGACCAAACTAGTTTCGAGCAGGCCATCGAGAGTAGTGACTCTGTAAGAATGGCTGGATGCTTTGCGATCTGAGATGGAATCCATGTACACCAACAAAGTATGGACTTTGGTTGCTATATCTGGAGGGTTAAATCCCCATCAGGAGCAAGTATATCTTGAGAAGATTACTTGGTGTAGATGGAAAAGTTGAGACTTTCAAAGCTAGACTTGTTAAAAGGTTTGCATCATTGACCAGGTATGGATAATGATGAAACCTTTTCCAGTGGCTATGCTTAAGTCCATCCGGATCCTACTTGCCATGGCTACATACCATAACTACGATATCTGGCGGTTGGGTGTCATGACTGCTTTTCTAAATGATGTTTTAGAAGATAGAGTCTATAAGTACACAGTCAGAGGGCTTCGTAAACAGTGGGAGCAGCGGAAACGTGTACAAGATGCTTTATAGGATAAAGCAGGCATCGCGGAGTTGGAACATCTGTTTTGATGTAGTAGTTGTTAGTTATATGTATGCCCTAGAGGCCATTACTGTACATTGGATGTATATTGTAGTGGATGCTGGGACATATATAGGGAGGACTTTCTTGCTCGACATGATAGTATGCTATCTGGTTACTCTTTACCTTAACGTGTACATTGATTGTCTCTCTGTTACTTGTTGGTAAAGCCCTTAGGATGTGTACTTGACTATCTGGACTATGATGCGGATCATACTAGTGGGGATATGGTAGTCCATAAGTACATCCTTCAAAGCCCCTAGTCGTGGGTGTATCGAGACGGGGCATCGATATACCAGAGTAGACTAGCGTATACCTTCTCGACCCATACAGATGGGCGATGGATGATCCCATATCCATTGGTGTTTGACATCAGAGATGATATACGGGTGCTCAGTAGAGACTGGGTACACTGGACGGACTCGCCGAGAACTCCCAGATGGTATTATACCTTACGTCAGATGGCAGTTCTCTGGTGACACTGGTACAGAGTAGTCTGTTGACCCGAGATCGTTATAGAGTCTTGTGTGGTTCCCACTGTGCTTTGATTTCCATCTTACCACGTCCAAGAGGGCGGGCAAAATGGTGGTTTTTGGGTACAGTCCCGAGTCACATGGAGGCAATGAGCGATAGGAGGGGATTCGTCTCTCCCGGTATAGGGAGTTGATGTTGCGCTGTGTTCGATTGGCTATAACCGGAAATCCCTGGCCAGGGTTGCTGAGATTTACTGGTAAGTGTTACCAGCAGTTTCTCGGATTGTTATAGACCTCATATCGACACGACTTATCGAGCTATTGGGGTCTGACGTTTACCACCCCTAGGCAAGATATGCGACATATCAGACGACGAGACCGGACTGTACGGTAAGTGTTACTGGTTGGATTCACTGGAGTGTGAGCGGGCTTGCTCGTCGATCTTCTGATCACTCAATACCCGGGTGGCCGTTACGTTTAGCAGACCGCTTGCGGCTTGTGGATGTTTGATATGATCATCATCCGCTGCCGGCGTATTGACGAGTCTTTAGAGTCCTACACAGAGGTTTCCTGGCTCAAGCGAAACGAAATAGGAGCGCATATGAGATATGTGCGGGACCGAGAATGATACAAGTTTGTGATACTGTATTCGATTCTCGCGATTTATGACATTGATCGGTTATATGCGATATAGCCGGGTTATCGGATCAAGTGTTGATTCGATAAGTTGTTACTACAGATATTAGTCGGTTATATGCGATATAACCGGATCGTTAAATCAAGTGTTGATTTAATGATTTAATGCATAATTATATATTTGATATATTACTTTGCATTAACTAGTATCGGTACACTTTAAATGGATTTTCTCACTCGCTTGTGCACATTGTATTTTCGATATAGTTTTGTGCACTTGATTGTATCATGTTTGATGATACATGTTTCCTAGGGTTTTTGTGTAAAGATCAAACCATGGTTACATGATAATGGTTAGGGTTTTGCTTTTCATTTTCTTATTCATTTATTTACTTGTTTATTCTTTTTGGAAATGATAAGAAAAGAATGGTGGCTTTATTTGTAGTTTAGTTGAAGCTTCATGAAACTTTGACCTAGTCCACCATTCTTGTCTCTTGCTTAACCCTAACCATCATATCTAACCATGGTCTATTCTCTACACTAAACTAGGGTTAGTATTATGATAAGTATTGTTTTTCCTTTTTATTTTAATAACTTATCATAATATCTTCTTCTTCTTCTTCATCTTCTTCAAAGAAGAAAACCTTGGACCATCAATGGTGATTGATGAAAAAGAGTGAGAAATCCAATTCTAAAGTGAACCCACTTCCTATTTCTTCATCCTCTACCTCTTGCCAAGTAGTAGAGTGTGTTTCCTTCACACGTTTTCTAGACTTGGTGAAGTTGGAGCTTGATCTAGCGATGCCTCGACGTAGATCATCTTCGGCACGTCGTCGATGACCTAGCCCGCTCTTTCTCCGATGAAGCCGACGCTAGAGCCCGGGATTTGATTTGGACAGCGGAGAGGACTTCATCACGGAGCCGGGGAGGTGGAGGACCGGATCTACAAAGGTTGTATTTCCGTATTCTTGTAGTTAAGTGTTAACCAGTTTGCTTTGTCGCCTAAATTTCTAGCCAACGATCCGTAGTCGGGTTTCTCGGCACCGTAAAATTTGAAATGGGCATGGTTGATGCCTTGTGAGACCTCATTGGGGTGCCTAGGAACCCTACAGTAGTCAAACAGTTTGACATCATCAAAATGGTAGATGAACCTTGTATATACAAAAAGGTAGTAGGGAGTATGGTGGTGATCCTCGTAGAGGACGTGGATGACATACTCTTGATAGGGAAGGAGTTTCCTATGCTACGCTCGATCAATCTCCGCTTATCAAAATGGTTCTCCACATAGGATCAAAGTGATACCTACTAAATCCTAGGTTTTGGATCTATGAGATAGATCTAAATGGATGTTAGGATTCTCACTAGATGTAGTGAGATGGTATCAATCGATCCTGGGGAGAATCACTGGAAGTGTTCCAGGGTGATAAGGACGACTGAAAGTCAGCCATAGGCATTGTCTTTACCCTCAGTAAAGGGACGGTATGTTGGAAGAGTTCCAAGCTAGATACCGTGGCTAACTAGACGATAAAGGCTGGATGCATCGCTACTTAAGATGCTACCAAAGAGGCTGTTTGGGTGTATATTGGTTCATGAGATGAACTACGTTCCTACCATTGTGAGACAATGGAGTTGTGGCTTATGCCTAGGAACGCCCGTCCCATCAGTGATCCAGACATATTCTGAGGCAGTGTCACCTGATCATGGAGATAGTTGATCTCCAGGGTGATCGAGGTTAGGAGAGTAGACTCAGAGGATAACACGACGGATCCACTCACAAAGGCCTTTTTCCCAGAGAGAGACTATTATGGGATGGTTGAGTATGAGATACTACAACCACTGCTATCAGATGGCCCTAGTGCAAGTGGGAGATTGTTAGTTATATGTATGCCCTAGAGGCCATTACTATACATAGGATGTATATTGTAATGGATGCTTGGACATATATAGGGAGGACTTTCTTGCTCGACATGATAGTATGCTATCTGGTTACTCTTTACCTTAACGTGTATACTGATTGTCTCTCTGTTACATGTTGGTAAAACCCTTAGGATGTGTACTTGACTACCTGGACTATGATGCAGATCATACTAGTGGGGACATGGTAGTCCATAAGTACATCCTTCAAGGTCCCTAGTCGTGGGTGTATCGAGATGAGGCATCGATATACCAGAGTAGACTAGCGTATACCTTCTCGACCCATACAGATGGGCGATGGATGATCCCATATCCATTGGTGTTTGACATCAGAGATGATATACGGGTGCTCAGTGGAGACTGGGTACACTGGACGGACTCGCCGAGAACTCCCAGATGGTATTATACCTTACGTCAGATGGCAGTTCTCTGGTGACACTGGTACAGAGTAGTCTGTTGACCCGAGATCATCATAGAGTCTTGTGTGATTCCCATTGTGCTTTGATTTCCACCTTACCACGTCCAAGAGGGCGTGCAAAACGGTGGTTTTTGGGTACAGTCCCGAATCACATGGAGGCAATGAGCGATAGAAGGGGATTCGTCTCTCCCGGTATAGGGAGTTGATGTTGCGCTGTGTTCGATTGGCTATAACCGGAAATCCCTGGCCAGGGTTGCTGAGATTTACTGGTAAGTGTTACCAGTAGTTTTTCGAACTGTTATAGACCTCATATCGACACGACTTATCGAGTTATTGGGGTCTGACGTTTGCCACCCCTAGGCGAGATATGCGACATATCAGACGACGAGACCGGACTGTACGGTAAGTGTTACTGGTTGGATTCACAGGAGTGTGAGCGGGCTTGCTCGTCGATCTTCTGATCGCTCAATACCCGGGTGGCCGTTACGTTTAGCAGACCGCTTGCGGCTTGTGGGTGCTTGATATGATCATCACCTGCTGTCGGCGTATTGACGAGTCTTTAGAGTCCTACACAGAGGTTTCCTTGCTCAAGCGAAACGAAATAGGAGCGCATATGAGATATGTGCGGGACCGAGAATAATGCGTGTATGTGATACCGTATTATATTCTCGCGATGAATGTATCAATTGGTTGTATGCGATATAACCTTGTTATCGAATCAAGGATTGATTTGATAAGCCGATACATTGAATATTAGTCGGTCATATGCGATATGACCGGATCGTTAAATCAAGTGTTGATTTAATGATTTAATGCATAATTATATATTTGATATATTACTTTGCATTAACTAGTATTGGTTCACTTTAAATGGATTTTCTCACTTGAAGTTCACAAGTTGTATATGTGATATACTTTTGTGCACTCTTTTGTATCATGTTTGATGATACATGCTAACTTGGGTTTGTGTAAAGGATTAAACCATGGTTATATAATGGTTAGGGTTTTCATTTTCTTATCTATTTATTTATTTATTTATTTATTTTGGCAAAAGGTAAAGAGAAAATGGTGGCTTTCTTTGTTTGTTGTTGAAACTTCATGAAGCTTTGACTAAGTGACCATTTTGTCTTCATGCTTAACCCTAACCATTCTAATTAACCATAGTCTATTCTCTACATCTAACCATGGTTAGTATATGATAAGTATTCATATTATTTTCCTTTTTAAAAATAACTTATCATATTATCTTCTTCTTCTTCTCCTTCTTCAACATGAAGAAAACCTTGCCTCCATTAATGGCAACTTGAGAAAAAGAGTGAGAAATCCAATTCTAAAGTGAACCCACTTCCTATTTCTTCATCCTCTACCACTTGCCAAGTAGTATAGGGTGTTTTCTTCCCAAGTTTCATGGCTTGGTGAAGTTGGAGCTTGATCTTGTGTTGCCTCGACATAGATCATCTTCGGCATCGAAGTCGATGACCTAGCCCGCCCATTTCTCCGATGAAGCCGACGCTAGAGCCCGGGTTCCGATGATCGCAGCGAGGAGACATCATCACGGAGCTATGGAGGTGGAGGACCGGATCTACAAAGGTTGTATTTCCGTTCACTTATTAGTAAAGCAGTTTACTAGTTATCGATTTCGCTTAAACTCTAGTCAACGATCCGTATTAGGGTTTCTCGGCACTTGTAATTTTTGAAATTGGCATACTTGATTCCTTGTGAGACCTCATTAGTGTGCCTAGAAACCCTACACATGTGCGTGCATGTGTGTGTGTTTGTGAGTTAAAGAGAATGAGTAGAGAATGAGAAAGGAAGTGAGAAGGAAAAAGAAAACAAAGAAAAGAAAAGAAGAAAGAAAGGAATTGAGTTTAGTGTGAAATGGATTTAATGGTTAGAAACAAAATAGATATTTTGATGAGAGAGTGAGTGTAGGGGGGAATTATGAGAAGGAGAGTGAGCATAAGAGAGTGATGGTTACTTGGCTGCCCATTCCTTCATCCTCCCCATTATTTCTTCATAATTCTTCATCACCTCCATCACTTCCTCACTATCCCAATGCTCCATCTCCAATTCCATGCCAAAACCCTATGCACCTTTCACTAAAAACATGCACACACCCATTCTAGACCTCTTGAACCATCCAAGTTTGGATTTTGAAGACTTGGACAACTCAAGAACTTTCCTAGGCTGCTATTAAGGTAATCCATTCACTTTAGAATCGTATTTACGTTAAATATCGTATTTTTAGTTAGAAATTGAGTTAATTAGGTTTTTGATTTTAGAAAATTGAAAGTTGCTGTCTAATGGCTATTTGAAGTGTGGTGGGTATTTACAAGACTTTAGGGATTGCTTTCATGGACTGGAAATAAGTTTAGAACCCAAAATACGAAGTTAGAAATTTTCCGTGTCGGTTTTGTGTGACCTTATAGCCTCCAGGGAATCTGGGATGACCTGGGCTATTTAGGAGTTAAACAAACAAGTCCAGTGACCTATATAAACTACTAGGATCCCACTGTAGAAGTACGAGCATGTTTGGAGATCTTTGGGCCGGCTAGATCGGATCTAGGGGCTTTGTCGCCAGCTTTGTAGTGGGCATTGGTGATGAGGTTTTTCTTGTAGCTCACTTACCTCCAATACTACCCCACTGTACTACTAGTTTGGTCTGATTTTACCTGAATCAAAATCTGAGATAATTTTCCTTAGTTGCTGGTTATGTTTTGAGATATATGAATTCGCGTTATACGATTTGTGAAACCTTAAAGCCTACAGGGTATCTGGAACTTTCTGGGATTTTTCCAAGAAAATCAAACAAGACCATTAACCTAGATAGACCACCAGAAGACCACCACCTGAATACGAGCCCATTCCCTCATCAAATGGCCGGCGAGGCCGTATTTTCACTTGATGTCGCCGGTTTTGTAGTGGGTGTTGGGGATGTGGTTTTGCCTGAAGCTCAATTACCCTATAACCTATCCTCTATAGTTGCTTGTTTAGTCCAAATTGACCTGAGTCAAAATCTGGGAGTGATTTCCTGAGTTGTTGGATTAGTGTAATGCAATTTCTGAAATAGGGGTTTTGGTTTTTATATTGAATTCGTGATTTTGGTATTTGAGATTCGGATTGCGTTGTTGGATGTTTATACGTCAACGGACGAGGGTTGTTTGGTTGTTTTTGGCATGTTAAGCTATAGGTTCTAACCTATAGGTAATCCATGTGCTGTATCGGTTTTCGGATATTAATTGTGTTTGCGTTTCGATGTGTTTTGATTGTAGGTACTTCACGTGGACTTCCGAGACGACAAAGCACATCGGCTTCGGCTAAGCGAGGAGAATTTCTTTGAGTAGATCTATATCTACGGGGAAAGTCGGGTGGATGGCGTATAGCACCCATGCAAATCATTAAATGAAAATCGATATATATATTAGGGTTGTAGAAAACCTATATAGGATTCACGGATAGGATAGCTAATGATGATTGATATGTTTAAGTATGAATCGAAAGAGAACAAGTGTGAATTGATAGTGGCTTAATATGAGTTTGAGATCGATACGACTCGAGATTTATAAGATATGACGTACAAGACTTTAGATCCGTACCCTCTTTGTTATTTAGGATGATAGATTCCCTATCCCGTTTGTTATTACCGTACGATGAATTACCGTACGAGATATATTGTATAGGATGATAGATTCCCTATCTTGTTTGTTATTACCGTACGAGATATATTGTATAGGATGATAGATTCCATATCCCGTTTGTTATTACCGTACGATGAATTACCGTACAAGATATATTGTATAGGATGATAGATTCCCTTTTATGTTAATGTCACCGTACGATGGATCGCCGTACGGATGTGTTTTGCTGGATGATTGATCCGCGCTTGTGATTTGAGAATATTGATATAGGATTATTGCCATATCGGATGTTATGAGGCGTGATCGCCAATGTAGAATATATTACCTAAACCAGACCTAATTCCAGACCGACAAATCGTATGCATCTTTAAATGGAAACCTCAAGGGGCGTTACAGATTTTCAAATGAGTTCCTTTTCCTAAACCCCATAGCCCCCACTTTCAAACAACAATTCGTATCTTAAAAGTGACTGTATAGTTATATGTAGATAGTTATACTCATTGATTGTTCATGCTATGTAGGATATTACCCCTAGTAATGTATATACCCTGTTCCAATAATTAATACTATATGTTATCATTTGTTAGTACACCTGCACCATTACCGTTGATGAGCATGTTATACTTACATAGATTGCCGGCTCACACACATTCTTCATCGGTAATTGTTATGTCACTTATACTGTAGAACTGCCACATCATGATATGATTCGTAACTGTGTAGTATATTCATTGTTCTGTACCATCATTTAACACGCTTGCATGATATAACTGATATGCTCATATTACTACTCTATATTGCATACATCGTACCTTGTGGTTATATGCTTGCATGATATACCGATATGCTCAAATTACTACTTTATGTTGCAAACATTATACTTATGGTTATATGCATTGAGATGCAGTTTTCATAAGATTTCTGGATTTGGGAACCATGGTTATATTTCGAAGGAAATGATGTATTGTTTAAAAACCCGGTTTCTCATGATATGATATTTCGATGCGTCCATCATGAGTTTTCTCGGTTCTGAGATTGGTTTTCGAGACCTGATTCGAGGAGATGGTGATCCGTTTGCGGGTACATGGTGGACCCGGTATGGTACCCCTGGGGCAAGAAATGATTGTCGTGGTGTAGCCGATGAGCCTGGCAGAGGGAACACTACCTACCGGTGATTGTATAGAACTCGGCGGATATCTTGAGGATACCGACCAGAGTCGTGAGATGGATATGAGGGCCGATCTGAGTATGCGGCGCCTGAGATGAGATGTATATGAGGGCCGATCTGAGAATGCAGTGCCTGAGGTATGAGGATTTTTACATGTCGATGGTGAAAACGGGTTTTCATGATATTTCGAGTGTCGGTGTTAGACACTCAGGTTCCATGATTTTGATGTGTCGTTGATAGACACAGGTGGTTGATCTCCTCATACATATATACATACATACATACACATACATATATACTATGTTTTCATGATGTTTCGAGTGTCGATGATTGGACATTCATGTTCCATGATATTGAGTTGTGTCATTAATAGACACGTGGATGTTATCCACATATATTACAGGCATATGATGTCGGATGTTTATTTGTATATGCTATGGGCATTGACTTGATTATGGACATATATGCATTTGTGGTCACCCTAGATATCATAGTATTACTTTCAGGATATAGTGACCTAGGAAATCATTATTTATTCAATTTCTACTTGTTGATGTTTTCTACTCATGAGTTGGCAACTCACCCCGTTGTGCCACAGTTCTTGCAGGTTTGACCGCTTGGGATCAGTTACGGTATTGCTGGCACATAGCTTCATCCAGGGTGTTTGCTTTGGTAGGTGGGACACATGTTGGATCATGCCCACTCTCGTACCGTTATATTCTATTGTATCTAGACAAACTCCATCATATCACCTCATATCACATCACCTCAGATCAGAGACTAGACATTGTATATTGGTAGACCTAGTCAGACTTGGTTGTGCGAGACTTAGAGTGATGGGTTTATGTTCGCTTCTCGAGTTTGATGTTGATTAAGAGAGATTTTATCGATCAAAAATATATTACCGCAATCAAGAACGGCGTCGCTTGGTAGCTAGCCGGTGAGTACGGGTCGGTCCACAGGGATGTTGTGAATTTCCTGGTCGCTCAAACGAGTTAAATCCGATGGGTGCTCGGATTGATTATTAAATCTAAAAACTAAATTATTCTATACTAAGATTATATAGATCTAAGTCTTGCTAGGGCTAGGTTTAGGAATGGTTTGGAAATGTAAATAAATCTCAACGCTTTCTATACCCAAATGAAGATCTATGAGGAGTTATGGTAATTATCAATAAAAGGGATTAGATCCATTCGGGAAGATATTCCTTCCTCTAGGTTCTTGTCCTTCCTTTATCAATCCTTACCCTAACCTCCATGGAAAACCATCACAACCGGGCCTTTATACTACGGTATCACCACTACCTCGATGGATAGGGTGCCGTAGGGAGCGATATGTGCATGTATGCATGGAGTCCTATTGAAAATATATAACGGACAAGAAAGGGATGAGAGATCTCATCTCTCAAAAGCCTTCCCCAAAACTAACTCTAACAATTATCTAGGGCAAGGAATTAAATCTAAACTATGGCAGAGAATGAAAAATTACCTACTTTATAGATGGCCCTCTCCAAATATCAACACAGGGTTGTCAGATCTGAATTCATGAAATGAAAAGAGGCACCGATGCTCTCCAAAAGAATTCTGAATTTTATTCATAAAAAGAGGCATAGGGAGGCATAGCTAATACAATGATTTAGAGTTCCTATTTATAGAGGATAGGAAACCCTAGGGTTACAATGACTCGCACATCTGCTATTACAAAAATATCCTTAGGAAGACCTAGTCAAAGTAGACTCCAAGTTTTGGTAAAATTTTATGTCTCTGTCTCTTTAAAAGGAAGTATTGGGCCTTGAAATTTCCTTTGTGGGCTCTTCTGTCTTTGGGCTTCCTTATTGTTTGGTTCTTTTATTAAAATAGCTTCTATGTTTCTTCCAGATCTCCTGTGAATAATTGCGGTGGACTTTTAACCGTTCGCTTTGTAATCTTGGACCTTGCGTTGCCTTGTACTGATCTTTTGTGTAGGCTTGATTAAGATCCTTCTCTTTGTTGGTCAAAGTCTCACTTTTGCATTGTCTTTTATCTTTTTCACTGTTTTAGCTCCAAGAACCTGTAACCTGTAATTATGTAGCAGACATGCGTCAAAAGCACCTGTTTATTTATAAAACGAATAAGAATGGGGAATATAATAATACAATATTATGGTGTGAGCAGATGTCTTGCTCGTTTATTGTTCTTTCTAGGTTGATTCTTCGCCGTTGGGCGTCGTATATGTATTACTTGCGTAGTTGTGTTTCCGCCAGTTGGCGTAGAGCGAGCTCCCGCTTGGGGATGCCTATATATTGTTGTATATCTGTTTTGGATCAAAATATACAAGGGAGGTGGTGCCCAAAATTTTAAAAGACAGAACATGATTTATTATACCTTATTTCAAAACTGCACCCCCAATATAAAAAAAAGGTTTAGATTTTTCTGGGCTTCGACTTACTTAATTTACGTTACGCCTGTAGACGTGGCATGATTTAAGTACCGGTCATGAACTAAATTTCGGGTCGTGACAAAGTTGGTAGAGCGTTAGGTTTAACCTTGGTTGAATCTGAGTTTGACTATGCGGAGTCTAGGGCGTATATATTCCGGAACCTAGGCATAACCTTATGGAACTTAGACTTAACGGGGGGTATTAGACCCGAACATTCGTTTCATGGGTTGACCTTGATTGATGGAGTAGGTAGCTTGAGTAGAGTGGCATACCGTACGTATGTTCCGCGGCATATTTACGATACGATACTCCACTTAAGAAACCTTAGGATATTCATATCTTGAGATCTTTGATACTATTCGTTCCTATGATCATATATCCATTTGGGATATGATGATTTCCTTCTTTCATGTGATTTGTCTTCATCGATACCTGCTTGAGGTTCCTGTCACCATGGTTTGAGCGCAGATTGAGCTGCTGCTAGTGTTTCGGTCAGGGCGAGCTCGTCATGGACGAGGACTGACCATTGTTGTTTTCTGGTGACATAGGGACTTGTAGATATAGTGTTGTATTGTGATCTCTCGTTTGAGGCGAGTGTTCGGTTTTGCACCGGATGATCGGGCCATTGATAGAGGCTGCCAGATTGAGAGGACTGTTGATGTACCGCCTACCTCAGAGATCGTGATGTTGTCTACCGTGTAGACAGGTGACCCAGCTGTTGCTGAGATTGATGGGATTTCATTTCCAGAATTATGAGCTAAAACCGTTGGAGCTTCAAGGCAGAGATGCGACAGGAGATAGCTAGTCTATCTCGAGTGGAGCAACTGTTATGATTCGTCATATTTGATGTGTCGATGCAGGCTCAGTTGAGTTGAAGAATTCCATTAAAGGATCTTACTTGGATCTAAAGTAGATCGATCAAGAAAGGACATTGTTCGTCGGATTCTCCGATATGAGATCGGTAAGTTGACCAGTTTCAGATAGAAGGACCTCACCAGATGCGTTGTGAGTTGATCGAGAACGGACGAATAAAGTGTATTCCTACGATAATTTGGATGAGTTTCCGAGGATGTGTTCGGCTAGTTATGTTCTACAGAGTGATGAAGGTACTGAGTTCATAATTTCAAGTTCGTGTGAGAGACTCCAGATTGACCGTAATCGAGAATGAATTGCAATATGCAGACAGCAAGAGATGATGTCGAAGTGGACGAAAATAAAGATAAGTGGAACAAGAGGTTCGTGCGAGATGTTAACAAGCGGTGGTTACGCTCCATTGATGCCATAGGATTTGATATGTGTGTTGAGGCGTTAGATACAGCCAAATTTCAGAAGAAAGCCATGCTGAGGACACAGCTGTCCCGTTATGAGAAAAGAGTTAAGCAAGAGTGCCAACCTTCGTATAGTTCGGCATAGATGAGATCGGAAGAAGCCATGAGCAGATTCATTCCAGGACACCGCAGCAATAAAGACTTGCATCCAGGATCAGTTATAGCGTGCGTATTCAAAGGGCCAGATGCCGCCGTCAATAATGTGCCGTTGTGAGTGGTCATGTTGATTGGCCAAACGGTGATCAAAGGAGTTCCAGAGCGGGACTGTTCGGTAAGTACACCTGACCGGGCCGACGAGCAGAAAGATTGCGAGATTGATAGTTCAGAGAGAAACAGAGGACCCAGAGACCGGAGATGCAAGACTGTGAGCAGGAGACAAGTAGATGATCTTGCTCTGCCAGTTTGGGCACACCGGTATATTTTTCGACATTATAGGAGGTGTACCTCAATGTCAGTTATTGCGATTTGCGTTTTGTGATCCGAGTATCACACTTTTATCGCTTGGACTTGAGTTCGATGATTGGGTTTCGTGATTTATGTTTTTTGTGCACCATGGTTGTACCTACAGGAGATTTATATTGTGCACAGTTATTGCACTTGACTTATGTTTTATACACCGCTACATTGAGATGTATGATTTGTGCATATCTATTGCACTTGATATCGATTTTTGCCTTGTTGCACGTACTTATGATTTTTGGTGGATTTCGGGATTGTTGATTTGATTTTTGTGCGTGAAGTACGCACTCGATTTAATTTTTGCACTCGGTATAGCTTATATGTGCTTGCAGTGCATTGATATGGTTTTGTGCACGTAGTTGGACACGTTTATGATTCTCTACACCCTGGTATACTCGGTGTTGTTTTTGTGAAATATTGATGAGTTTTCGTGCATTGATTGCACCGGAGTTGTATTTCGTGTATTGGTTACACTGGATCTATATTTTATGCATTTGTTGCACCAGCTTGATGTTTTTGTGCGCGTCTGCACTTGATGTTCGTTATCATGCATACTATTGCACTGGATGTTTTATACGAACCAGACGCACTTGATTTAGGTTTTCGCGCATGTTGGGCGCAGGATATGAGATTTTGTGCACACCGAGTGCACTCGATTAAGATTTTATTCATGCATGTTGGATGCACATGATTGAGATTTTATTCATGCATGTTAGATGCACTTGATGAGATTATTATTCACGCATGTTGGATGCACTTGATAGAGACTTCATTCGTGCATGGTTGTTGCGTTTGATTTAGATTTAGATTTTCATGCACTATAGATGCATTTGATGTTGTTGTCGTGCACACATGTTGCACTGGACAGATGTTTTTGTGCACACCCGTTGCACTTAGTTTTGCTCTTGAGCATATTGTGGCATTTGTGTTGGATTGGATTTCCGTGCGCACCAGACGCATGTGATGTTGGATACGCCTTTTTAGGCTGATTTTATTTATGAGTTTCTTGTTTTGATGATGGATGCTACATTATATAGTAGCCGAGCAGGACTGGTCTGAGGACAGTACCTGAGTACTTTTGCATGCATAAAAAGTTACCAAAGGTTTTCAAAAAGGGGCTATAGTCTCGCTATTTAGTACGTGTCTGCGAGTGACACGAAATTTTATAAAAAGAACCTTTAGGGATTTTTCAAAAAGGCAGGACGTATAAATTGAGCTAAACATATATATAAGTATATATTTACTACTTTACAAATGATCGTCCACCACTTGTACCGTGAGCTACGCATAGCACGGGGATTTGAGAAAATTTTGGCATGAGTTATACAGCTTTTTAAAATGGTTTTACAAGAATGCGTGTTATATACATATTATGATTTAAATAGTGCATTTGGATTTCCAAGAGTGGAATTCGATATTCGTATTTCCATTTTTAACTCCGATGATTGTGTCATGCTTGACGGAGTTTGATTCTGAGTTTTGCACTCGTTTTCATGCGCACATGATGCGTCGTGGTAGTTGCATTTGTTCATACCAGAATATTGCATTTAATACCGCCCATTCTTATGCTCGTTTTTTTATAGGCAGGTGCTTTTAATCCGTGTTTGCTACATATTTACAGGTTACAGGTTCCTAGTCCAAAATAACGCAAATCATACAAAATCTCCACGGTTACGCCAAAATCCAGAACATCTGTTGCCGACAGATAAAAGCCGGATATCGATCATCCATATCCGTCCAGTGCCGCTTACCAGTTCCAGAGACAAGACAAATGACAGTGGTCATTCGTGTCTCGGACAAGCACAGAGCACGAGAGGGGCAGCATAAAACTCAATGGGTGCACGGAGCTCGAGGGAGATAAGGTCAAAAGAATTGTTTTTGAAGACATTTTGGACTGTTGCAGATCTGAAGATATTGTGGAAGCAATTTGCAATTTTAAACATGTAGAACAACTGAACATAGCAACACAAGAAACCCTAGAAAAAACGACAGCTTAACTCCTCCAAATGGCCGCGGATCCACGGCCAATATGGCAATTATGCGGCGGATCCGCGGCCGAGCTGACTCAGTGTCAACTCGGATTTTTGGGGTAGTTTGGTCATTTCATTTGGGCTCAGAATCTTGCCCTAGGGTTTCAGCACTCAGCCTATAAATAGCCCAGTTTTGTGCCAAGCCAAGGATGTTTTTCTTTTTAGTAGGATTTAGTTTAGTTTAGCTTGTATCTTCTTCTTCTTCATCATCATTCCTCCATTAAATTATTGTGAGAGCTCTTGAGTGGATGTTAAATGAAGATGAAAGTTTTTATTATCTTGTCTCTTTTATTTCTTGTCTTGTAATTTTATTATCTTGTATTGTAATTTTATTATTTTTGTTAAAGTAGTTGTTGTTATTTCCTTGCTTGTTCTCTTTTCCTTTCTTCTTATCCGTATTATTTTCAAGCGATGATATTTTGACGAAGTTTCTTGCTTAGGTGAGGACCCAAGAGTTAGCTTGTTAAACCGTATTTTCCTTTTCTCTCTTTTCTTCCTTCTTGTTTTGTTTTATTTTCATTTACCATGTGTGAATAATTCCACACTTGTTAAGGCTAAGGAAGATGGTATGAGGGACGGAAAAATACCTTGTGCTTCTCTTCGCCAAACAACTTGAAACGAACCTCGACCATACTAACACAACCCTCTCACTTAGGCGCACTATACGTGACATATAGCCGCGACCTAAGTCGAGAAGTTCTTTAAGCGCACTAAAACGTGACATGTAGTTGTGACTTAATTGGATACATGGTTGCGGGTGTTTGGCCGAGGGTTGGAAATAAGCGTATTTAGCTGATGGACAAGGGGCACTAGGAATGGATTTGGGTTGGAAAGCTTGCTTAAACTCGCAATTCCTATTCCTATGTCCTCCTAATCCCCGCTACTTTCGATTATCCAAATATCGTTTTAAGAATGGCAAAAGAAAAGCACAAGACTAATCCTAACTCTACTAACCGACCTTAACCTTAACAAGCTTACTTGAATATAAATACGAACACTTAGGATAGAATTTGAACATACACATACTCATTCGTTATTGACTCGTCTAAAACAAGAACGGACATACAACTGTCTCCCTGCGGACGACCCGTGCTCAACTAGCAAGCTGCAAAGCGACACCGTCCTTGATCGCGGTTATAACTTTAGAACTTTAAATTCCGACACGCCAAAAGCGTACGATCAAATGGCGCCGTTGCCAGGGAGACGGTAACGTATTTTCTTTCTTGTTATTCGAGTTAATATTCTTTCTTTTGTATATAAAAAAAATATAAATAAATATAACAAAAAAACCCTTTTTGTTATTTTTGATTTCTTTTTGTGTGCAAGTGTGCAGGCGATCTGGAGCAAGTACAGAATTCAAATCAAGAGATAGAGGTTTTTATTCTGTCCTACGGAATAATAGGAGTGCAGTGAACCTAATACCAAGTCCCAAGTCAACAATTCGACCGCGGAACCACGGTCAAAGGGTTGATTTCACGGCAGTTCCGCGGTCCTATTGAGGCTTCTCAGCCCCAATTTTTTCCTGCTTATTCTCTTTCCTCTACACCTCTCTGTAAATTCCACTTAACTATATTTTATGCAGGTTTCTTTGCACAGATTGCACCACCGCCAAATAAATTTTTTGTTGTTTTAGATTTTGTTTGTTTATACCCATTGCATATAATAATACAGACTTTAAGGGGCTATAACACCAATTCAGATTGGGTGGGGATTTCATCACCCTTCCTAAGACCCCACAAATCACTAATTGCATACGCATTACCTTGAGTTAATAAAAAATATCTAGATCAAATCTATAAAGGCTTGTCGCGATCATTTAGGACAAGTGAAGGTTGCGAGGAATCGGTCATTTATCTAAACTTGACTTTATGGTGCCTAGGCTAGACAAGTGAGGAGGTAATTTTAAAAGGCCCGTCTCACGGTGATTCGTGAGCGGAACCCTCCTTACCTCACTTGTGCTTACCTATCCATAATTAGCAGTTAAGAGGCGATTCGAGAGTTATCTTGCAACTTGTCGCTTGGAAGTCTAGGAGTGGTCTAGTTGGACTTTGAAGACCTTAGCTCTAGGTGTTGTTTGTGCATATTGTGATTGTGATTGTGCTTATGTAAAGGTTAGACCCATAATTCCGTATTCTTTCAAAAACAAACAATTTCAAAACTCCAAAAACAAACATTTTTTTAAAATAAAAAAAACACTTCTTTCCTTCCCTACCTTTTCACTCTTCTAACATGGGTACCCCACCTCAAAAAACTCTTGCCAAACTTTGGTACCCACAACCAGAAATTTCTTCTTACGGTTTTTGCTTTGGTCGAACCTTTAATGATCCATCCATGCCTAAAATTTCATTGAGAGATCGGATAGACGCGTCTAGGACAAATAATTGGACTCCGCAATGCACTTCATATCAACCGTTTCAAACATTCACCCCTTCTTACGTTGATACCCCTTTTGAGAGTTCGGTTGTAACTCCGAAACCCATGTCTATTGCTGAACGTATTGAACAATCTCGTAGCCGATCTTTCACTCCTTTCAACACTTCCAGTTCTAAGGATCAAAAATTCTATTCACCTTCTTATCCAAATGTTGATCCCACTCCTGTCCAACCATTCAATTCCTATCCATCCTACCCAACTATTGCACCTTCCTTAGACATTGCTTCTACACAGCCATTTGGGAGTTTCCAGTATCCAAATAACTTTGAATCTTTTACTGAAACCCCTTCACAACCCATGTCTAGTCTGGAACAATCGTTAGAAGACTTTAGGGTAGCGTCGTACCAACAGATGATGGATTTGAATGCGTCCATGGCCGCCCTCATACTACCTAGTGACCTGGTAGCTAATTTCCAACTAGCTCCACATTTTCCAATGTATGATGAGGCGGTAGGACAGGTTGAGAATTTGAGTGGTGAAAGTGAGCTGTACACCCTTCCAAATCAAACCTACCCATTGCAAATTGAATCTCACAACTTCAGTTTTGAATGTCTATCAAGTGTCCCAAATGATTTACTAATTGAAAATAGAATGTTTAATGAGTTTTGCGACTTTGTAGTGTTTGATTTACCCGATTGTGAAGGGACCTTGCCAAGTGAAACCAATCCCAAACCTTTTGACCCCTACACCTCTATATTAGAACTAAAATTGATTGAAATCCATGCTTTTGATGAGGTGTCTGAGAAAATTGATTTTCACTTGATTGAGGATATTGATGCTGAAAATATTTTGGATGATGAACCCGCAGTTTTGGATGAGTTTTTCTCTCCAATTCATCATCCCGAGTCATTAACTATTTTTCCCGAACTTCATATGCGTCTTGATATTGATGAAAAATGCATGGATGGGATAATTTTTTAGGAGAATTTTGAGGATATTTTTTAGGATGAACCAGATTTGCTTGATGAGTCGGATTTTCCAATTCATCCTATCTCTTTCATTGACTGTGTACACCCTCCGGAACCTTTAACCAATAACCTTCCTCAATCACTCCTCTCCATCGTTCCGACCTTGCAAAAAACCGTATCATTTACATTTACTATGTCTGGTTTACCAAGTTCTGTATACCCATGTTTTCTCACGAATCTTGAGGGATTTGCCCCATTTCTCGATGGGTTAATAGATTAGTACAAACGATTTTTACACATCGATCATCACAAATTGTACGAATTTATCCCCTCCATTTCCACCCTCAAGTTCGTATTCCACTTCTTTCTCCCTTCCACCATTCTTCTCTTCCACCGAGACCGTATACCACTTCTATTACCATACGGTCTCACGTATTCTCCATTTCTTTCCTCACCGTATTCTTTCACCAACCTGCACATTATAACGATAAAAATTTTGAATGGTTGGTGCTCACTTTTGGCCTGTGTAAGGCCTTGTATAGATTGATATTGTTCTCTTCCCCCTAATCCTGAACTTCACCGCTTAAACAGAGGAAACACTGTTTCACTAAAGTTTGAGGGGATCTTTTTGTGTATATATTTTTTATTTTCTTTTTGTTTTGTATAAAATTTTCTTTTAGGAAGCGCCGGCAATTTTGACCTTCTTGGTGTAGCCTGACAGTGAGAGCACTGTCAAGTTTAAGTTTTGGGGTGTGCTCGGTAAGCTTTCTTCCTTCCCATTCATTTGTATATTTTGCATTTGCATACCTTATTAAAAACCCATAAAAAATATAAAAACTTTGTTGTTAAATTAGTTAATAGGTTAACGTAGATTTTTATTCCGAAAGTTTAGTTGATATATTAGAAATAACTAAATCCTAGGCTTAGGAATTGAAAACCCAAAAAATAACCCTCATTTTGTTTAAACCTTGGTAATTATACGTCCTTATAGTTTTTTTTATAGAAGTATGTAATCTTTAGTTCAGTTCTTGAGTTAAGTCGAGATGAAAGGAAAGTATTGAAAGCTTTACTGAAGGATAAATCTGAAAAATAGTTTCTATTCTTGAGTCCAAATTTAAAAAGTATATACCCTACAACTGCATAAACACGCACCTTGAAACTTGGGATAGTAGAGAATACCTAGAAATACTCTTGCCTGAAAACTTAGTATGAAAGAAAAAACGGTATTTAAAGCTAACCACCAAAAGAGCATCATTGAAAAATATATCCGGTCTTGAAAAAGAAAAAAAAAAGGAAAAAATAAATAAAGTCAAGACCTGGAAACTGCTATTTACGCTTTAACCTCACACATTCAGTAATCGGGTATTGGTGCCTCAAGATGCATTAATAGTCGCATAAAGGTGTGTGAGCAACACCGTCCATCATTAACGAAAAAAGTAGTATTAGGTATTAGGGTAAGGGTACTATAGCTTGAATTGAATTCTTAAGTGTAGGGGTGAAATAATGCACACACGTAAGGGTATACACTAACTCAAGCTACCTCTTCACTAAGTGATGAACTTAGTGAAGAAACAACCCAATCTAAATGGCTAGTAAAGAAGAGGTTGATGAAGTAGGAATTTTACTCACTTTAGAAATAATTTTCTCACTATTTTTCTTTACCTCTCATGAGGCTAGAAACCTTGAGGAAGGAGATGAAGAAAAGCTCTCATGGATGAAACAAGTAAAGAATGAATCAAGTGGTGAGAATAGTAACCATGGGTGAGTTATTGTCATACACTAACTCATGTAGAGACTAAACCATGGCTAACAATAATGGTTAGGTTAATAAATATCGACAAGTAAAACAAAACCAGTGGACTAAGTCAAAGATGCTTCAAACTTCTCCAAGATTCCAAGCATGGCAATTTCCATCTAATATTGAATTACTTTAAATAAATAAAATCTCACATTATTATAAGCATGGTGTGAGTCTCATACACCCGTGTAGCATGTGGCATCTAGCATGACACAAAAGATGTACATTAATATACATCACATATATACTAAGTGTACACTAGTGAGAAAAAGAAAACTTAAGTGAGCTAATATTAGTTAATGAAAGATAATATATCAAATATATAATTATACATTAAATTATTAAATCAACACTTGATTTAATAATCCGGCTATATCACATACAACCGGCTAATTTCAAATGTGACAACCTATCGAATCAACACTTGATCCGATAACCCGGCTATATCACATATAACCGTCCGATATCACATATCGCGAGAATAGAATACGGTATCACATACAAGTATTAATCTTGGCCCCGCATATATCACATATGTGCTCCTACTTCATTTCGCTTGAGCCAGGAAACCTCTGTGTAGGACTCTAAAGACTTGTCAATACGCCGGCAGTAGGTGGTGATCATATCAGTCACCCACAAGCCACAAGCCTGCTAAACGTAACTGTAACATTTCAGAAATATAAAAATATTATTTTTGAAATTTAATATTAAAATAATATATTTCGCGAAAACTATTCGATTTGCGAATAGGGATTTTTCGTAAAATAGTATAAATATATACCAATATTTGAAAATTAATCGAAGATTAAAATGATTTATTTATTTTAATGATATTTATCGGATTTTTTTGGACAAAATCCGTGTTTTGACATTTTTCATGATTTTGCAACATGTCATGTGCATGTGTGTGCATGTGTGTGTGTTTGTGAGTTAGAGAGAATGAGTAGAGAATGAGAAAGGAAGTGAGAAGGAAAAAGAAAACAAAGAAAAGAAAAGAAGAAAGAAAGGAATTGAGTTTAGTGTGAAATGGATTTAATGGTTAGAAACAAAATAGATATTTTGATGAGAGAGTGAGTGTATGGGGGAATTATGAGAAGGAGAGTGAGCATAAGAGAGTGATGGTTACTTGGCTGCCCATTCCTTCATCCTCCGCATTATTTCTTCATAATTCTTCATCACCACCATCACTTCCTCACTACCCCAATGCTCCATCTCCAATTCCATGCCAAAACCCTATGCACCTTTCACTAAAAACATGCACACACCCATTCTAGACCTCTTGAACCATCCAAGTTTGGATTTTGAAGACTTGGACAACTCAAGAACTTTTCTAGGCTGCTATTAAGGTAATCCATTCACTTTAGAATCGTATTTACGTTAAATATCGTATTTTTAGTTAGAAATTGAGTTAATTAGGTTTTTGATTTTAGAAAATTGAAAGTTGCTATCTAGTGGCCATTTGAGGTGTAGTGAGTGTTTACAAGACTTTAGGGATTGATTTCATGGCCTGGAAATAAGTTTAGAACCCAAAATACAAAGTTAGAAATTTTCCGTGTCGGTTTTGTGTGACCTTATAGCCTACAGGGAATCTGGGATGACCTGGGCTATTTAGGAGTTAAACAAACAAGTCCAGTGACCTATATAAACTACTAGGAACCCACTATAGAAGTACGAGCACGTTTGGAGCTCTTTGGGCCGGCGAGATCGGATCTAGGGGCTTTGTCGCTGGTTTTGTAGTGGACATTGGTGATGAGGTTTTTCCTGTAGCTTACTTACCCCCAATACTACCCCACTGTACTGCTAGTTTGGTCTGATTTTACCTGAACAAAAATCTGGGACCATTTTCCTTAGTTGCAGGTTATGTTTTGAGATATTTGAATTCGTGTTATACGATTTGTGAAACCTTAAAGCCTACAGGGTATATGGAGCTTTCTGGGATTTTTCCAAGAAAATCAAACAAGACCATTAACCTAGATAGACCACCAGAAGACCACCACCTGAATACGAGCCCATTCCCTCATCAAATGGCCGGCGAGGCCGTATTTTCACTTGATGTCGCCGGTTTTGTAGTGGGTGTTGGGGATGTGGTTTTGCCTGTAGCTCAATTACCCTATAACCTATCCTCTATACTTACTTATTTAGTCCAAATTGACCTGAGTCAAAATCTGGAAGTAATTTCCTGAGTTGCTGGATTAGTGTAATGCAATTTCTGAAATCGGGGTTTTGGTTTTTATATTGAATTCGTGATTTTGGTATTTGAGATTCGGATTGCGTCGTTGGATGTTTATACGTCAATGGACGAGGGTTTTTTAGTTGTTTTTGGCATGTTAAGCTATAGGTTTTAACCTATAGGCAATTCATGTGCCGTATCGGTTTTCGGATATTAATTGTGTTTGCGTTTCGATATGTATTGATTGTAGGTACTTCACGTGGACTTCCAAGACGACAAAGCACATCAACTTCGGCTAAGCGAGGAGAATTTCTGTAAGTAGATCTATATCTATGGGGGAAGTCGGGTGGATGGCGTTTAGCACCCTCGCAAATCATTAAATGAAAACCGATATATATATTAGGGTTGTAGAAAACCTATAAAGGATTCACGGATAGGATAGCTAAAGATGATTGATATGTTTAAGTATGAATCGAAAGAGAACAAATGTGAGTTGATAGTGGCTTAATATAAGTTCGAGATCGATACGACTCGAGATTTATAAGATATGACGTACGAAACTTTAGATCCGTACCCTCTTTGTTATATAGGATGATAGATTCCCTATCCCGTTTGTTATTACCGTACGATGAATTACCGTACGAGATATATTGTATAGGATGATATATTCCCTATCCCGTTTGTTGTTACCGTACGATGAATTACCGTACGAGATATATTGTATAGGATGATAGATTCCCTATCCCGTTTGTTATTACCGTACGATGAATTACCGTACGAGATATATTGTATAGGATGATAGATTCCCTTTTCTGTTAATGTCACTGTACAATGGATTGCCGTACGGATGTGTTTTGCCGGATGATCGATCCGCGCGTGTGATTTAAGAGTATTGATATAGGATTATTGCCATATCGGATGTTATGAGGCATGATCGCCAATATAGAAGATATTACCTAAACCAGACCTAATTCCAGACCGACGAATCGTATGCATCTTTAAATGGAAATCTCAAGGGGCGTTACGGGTTTTCAAATGAGTTCCTTTTCCTAAACCCTATAGCCCCCACTTTCAAACTACGATTCGTATCTTAAAAGTGACCGTATAGTTATATGTAGATAGTTATACCTATTGATTGTTCATGCTATGTAGGATATTACCCCTAGTAATGTATATACCCTGTTCCTATAGTTAATGATATATGTTATCATTTGTTAGTATACATGCACCATTACCGTTGATGAGCATGTTACACTTACACAGATTGCCGGCTCACACACATTCTTCATCGGTAATTGCTATGTCAGTTATACTGTAGAACGGCCACATCATGATATGATTCGTAACTGTGTAGTATATTCATTATTCTGTACCATCATTTGACATGCTTGCATGATATAACTGATATGCTCATATTACTACTCTATGTTGCATATATCGTACCTTGTGGTTATATGCTTGCATGATATACCGATATGCTCATATTACTACTTTATGTTGCATTCATTATACTTATGGCTATATGCATTGAGATGCAGTTTTCATGAGATTTCTGGATTTGAGAACCGTGGTTATATTTCGAAGGAAATGATGTATTGTTTAAAAACCCGGTTTCTCATTATATGATATTTCGATCCGTCCACCATGAGTTTTCTCGGTTCTAAGATTGGTTTTCGAGACCCGATTCCAGGAGATGGTGATCCGTTTGCGGGTACATGGTGGGCCCGGTATGGTACCCGTGGGGCAAGAAATGATTGTCGTGGTGTAGCCGATGAGCCTGGCAGAGAGAACACTACCTATCGGTGATTGTATAGAACTTAGCGGATATCTGAAGGATACCGACCGGAGTCGTGAGATGGATATGAGGGCCGATCTGAGTATGCGGCGCCTGAGATGAGATGTATATGAGGGCCGACCTGAGGATGCGGTGCCTGAGGTATGAGGATTTACGTGTCGATGCTGGACACGGGTTTTCATGATGTTTCGAGTGTCGGTGTTAGACACTCAGGTTCTATGATTTTGATGTGTCGTTGATAGACACAGGTGGTTGATATCCTCATACATATATATATACATACATACACACATACATATATACTATGTTTTCATGATGTTTCGAGTGTCAATGATTGGACATTCATGTTCCATGATATTGAGTTGTGTCATTAATGGACACGTGGATGTTATCCATATATATTACAGGCATATGATGTCGGATGTTTATTTATATATGCTATGGGCATTGACTTGATTGTGGACATATATGCATTTGTGGTCACCCTAGATATCATAGTATTACCTTCAGGATATTGTGACCTAGGAAATCGTTATTTATTCGATTTCTACTTGTTGATGTTTTCTACTCACGAGTTGGCAACTCACCCCGTTGTGCCACAGTTCTTGCAGGTTTGACCGATTGGAATCAGTTGCGTTATTGTTGGCACATAGCTTCATCCAGGGTGTTTGCTTTGGCAGGTGGGACACATGTTGGATCGTGCCCACTCTCGTACCGTTATATTCTATTATATCTAGACAAACTCCATCATATCACCTCATATCACATCACCTCAGATCAGAGACTAGACATTGTATATTGGTAGACCTAGTCAGACTTGGTTGTGTGAGACTTAGAGCGATGGGTTTATGTTCGCTTCTCGAGTTTGATGTCTTGCTCGTTTATTGTTTTTTCTGGGTTGATTCTTCACCGTTGGGCGTCGTATATGTATTACTTGCGTGGTTGTGTTTCCGCCAGTTGGCGTAGAGCCAGCTCCCGCTTGGGGAGGCCTATATATTATTGTATATCTATTTTGGATCAAAATATACAAGGGAGGTGCTGCCTGAAATTTTAAAAGACAAAACATGATTTATTATATCTTATTTCAAAACTGCACCCCCAATATAAAAAAAAGGTTTAGATTTTTCTGGGCTTCGGCTTACTTAATTTACGTTACGCCTGTAGACGTGGCATGATTTAAGTGCCGGTCATGAACTAAATTTCGGGTCGTGACAAAGTTGGTATTAGAGCGTTAGGTTTAACCTTGGTTGAATCTGAGTTTGACTATGCGGAGTCTAGGGCGTATATATTCCGGAACCTAGGCTTGACCTTACGGAACTTAGAATTAACGGGGGGTATAGACCCGAACAATCGTTTCATAGGTTGACCTTGATTGATGGAGTAGGTAGCTTGAGTAGAGTGACATACCGTACGTATGTTCCGCGGCATATTTACGATACGATACTCCACTTAAGAAACCTTAGGAAGTTCATATCTTGAGATCTTTGATACTATTCGTTCCTATGATCATATATCCATTTGGGATATGATGATTTCCTTCTTTCATGTGATTTGTCTTCATCGATACCTGCTTGAGGTTCCTGTCACTATGGTTTAAGCGCAGATTGAGCTGCTGCTAGTGTTTCGGTCTGGGCGAGCTCGTCATGGACGAGGACTGACCATTGTTGTTTTCTGGTGACATAGGAACGTGTAGGTATAGTGTTGTATTGTGATCTCTCGTTTGAGGCGAGTGTTCGGTTTTGCACCGGATGATCGGGCCATTGATAGAGGCTGCCAGATTGAGAGGACTGTTGATGTACCGCCTACCTTAGAGATCGTGATGTTGTCTACCGTGTAAACAGGTGACCCAGCTATTGCTGAGATTGATGGGATGTCATTTCCAGAATTATGAGCTGAAACCACTGGAGCTTCCAGGCAGAGATGCGACAGGAGATAGCTAGTCTATCTCGAGTGGAGCGACTGCTATGATTCGTCATATTTGATGTACCAATGCAGGCTCAGTTGAGTTGAAGAATTCCATTAAAGGATCTTACTTGGATCTAGAGTAGATCAATCAAGAGAGGACGTTGTTCGTCGGATGCTCCGATATGAGATCGGTAAGTTGACCAGTTTCAGATAGAAGGACCTCACCAGATGCGTTGTGAGTTGATCGAGAACGGACGAATAAAGTGTATTCCTACGATAATTTGGACGAGTTCCCGAGGATGTGTTCGGCTAGATATGCTCTACAGAGTGATGAAGGTACTGAGTTCGTAATTTCTAGTTCGTGTGAGAGACTCCATATTGACCGTAGCCGAGAATGAATTGCAATATGCAGACAGCAAGAGATGACGTCGAAGTGGACGAAAACAAAGACAAGTAGAACAAGAGGTTCGTGCGAGATGTTAACAAGCGGTGGTTACGCTCCATTGATGCCAGAGGATTTGATATGTGTGCTGAGGCGTTAGATACAGCCAAATTTCAGAGGAAAGCCGTGCTGAGGACACAGCTGTCCCGTTATAAGAAAAGAGTTAAGCAAGAGTGCCAACCTTCGTATAGTTCGGCATAGGTGAGATCGGAAGAAGCCAAGAGCAGATTCTTTCCAGGACACCGCAGAGATAGAGACTTGCATCCAGAATCAGTTATAGTGTGCGTATTTAGAGGGCCAGATGCTGCCGTCAGTAATGTGCCGTTGTGTGTGGTCATGCTGATTGGCCAAACGGTGATCAAAGGGGTTCCAGAGCGGGACTGTTCGGTTAGTACACCTGACCGGGCCTCCGAGCAGAAAGATTGCGAGATTGATAGTTCAGAGAGAAACAGAGGACCCAGAGACCGGAGATGCAAGACTGTGAACAGGAGACAAGTAGATGATCTTGCTCTGCCAGTTTGGGCACACCGGCATATTTTTCGACATTGTAAGAGGTGTACCTCAATGTCAGTTATTGCGATTTGCGTTTTGTGATCCGAGTATCACACTTTTATCGCTTGGACTTGAGTTTGATGATTGGGTTTCGTGATTTATGTTTTTTGTGCACCATGGTTGCACCTACTAGAGATTTATATTGTGCACAGTTATTGCACTTGACTTATGTTTTATACACCGCTACATTGAGATGTATGATTTGTGCATATCTATTGCACTTAATATCGATTTGTACCTTATTGCACGTACTTATGATTTTTGGTGGATTTCGGGATTGTTGATTTGATTTTTGTGCGTGAGGTACACATTCGATTTGATTTTTGCACTCGGTATAGATTATATGTTCTTGCAGTGTATTGATATGGTTGTGTACACGTAGTTGCACACGTTTATGATTATCTACACCCTGGTATACTCGGTGTTGTTTTTGTGAGATATTGATGAGTTTTCGTGCATTGATTGCATCGGAGTTGTATTTCGTGCATTGGTTGCACTGGATTTATATTTTGTGCATTTATTGCACCAGCATGATGTTTTTGTGTGCGTCTGCACTTGATGTTCGTTATCATGCATACTATTGCACTGGATGTTTTATACGGACCAGACGCACTTGATTTAGGTTTTCGCGCATGTTGGGCGCAGGATATGAGATTTTGTGCACACCGAGTGCACTCGATTGAGATTTTATTCGTACATGTTGGATGCACATGATTGAAATTTATTTCGTGCATATTGGATGCACTTGATGAGATTATTATTCGCGCGTGTTGGATGTACTTGATAGAGACTTCATTCGTGCATGGTTGTTGCGCTTGATTTAGATTTTCTTGCACTATAGATGTATTTGATGCTGTTGTCGTGCACACATGTTGCACTGGACATATGCTTTCATGCACACCCATTGCACTTAGTTTTGCTCTTGAGCATATTGTGGCATTTGTGCTAGATTGGATTTCCATGCGCACCAGACGCATATGATGTTGGATACACCTTTTTAGGCTGATTTTATTTATGAGTTTCTTGTTTTGATGATGGATGCTGAATTACATAGTAGCCGAGCAGGACTGGTCTGAGGACAGTGCCTGAGTACTTTTGCATGCATAAAAAGTTACCGAAAGTTTTCAAAAAGGAGCTATAGTCTCGCTATTTAGTACGTGTCCGCGAGTGACACGAAATTTTATAAAGAGAACCTTTAAGGATTTTTCAAAAATGCAGGACGTTTAAATTGATCTAAACATATATATAAGTATATATTTACTACTTTACAAATGATCGTCTGCCACTTGTACCTTGAGCTACGCATAGCACGGGGATTTGAGAAAGATTTTGCATGAGTTATTCAGCTTTTTAAAATGGTTTTACAAGAATGCGTGCTATATATGTGGTATGATTTAACTAGTGCATTTGGATTTCCAGTAGTGAATTCGATATTCGTATTTCCATTTTTAACTCCGATGATTGTGTCATACTGATGGAGTTTGATTCTGAGTTTTGTACTCGTTTTCATGCGCACATGATGCGCCGTGGTAATTGCATGTCTTCCGTGATTTCGGAGCCCCGTTGATTTGAGCTGATTATTGAAATATTTTTGTATTTGGAGAGTTAAATTTAAATTTGGGGACTGAATTTATTTAAGAGGGAAGACTGTAATATTTCAGAAATATAAAAATATTATTTTTGGAATTTAATATTAAAATAATATATTTCGCGAAAAATATTCGATTTGCGAATAGGGATTTTTCGTAAAATGGTATAAGTATATACTAATATTTGGAAATTAATCAGAGATTAAAATGATTTATTTATTTTAATGATATTTATCGGATTTTTTTGGATAAAATCCGTGTTTTTACATTTTTCATGATTTTGCAACATGTCATGTGCATGTGTGTGTGTTTGTGAGTTAGAGAGAATCGGTAGAGAATAAGAAAGGAAGTGAGAAGGAAAAAAGAAAACAAAGAAAAGAAAAGAAGAAAGAAAGGAATTGAGTTTAGTGTGAAATGGATTTAATGGTTAGAAACAAAATAGATATTTTGATGAGAGAGTAAGTGTATGGGGGAATTGTGAGAAGGAGAGTGAGCATAAGAGAGTGGGGGTTACTTAGCTGCCCATTCCTTCATCCTCCCCATTATTTCTTCATAATTCTTCATCACCTCCATAACTTCCTCACTACCGTAATGCTCCATCTCCAATTCCATGCCAAAACCCTATGTACCTTTCACTAAAAACATGCACACACCTATTCTAGACCTCTTGAACCATCCAAGTTTGGATTTTGAAGACCTGGACCACTCAAGAACTTTCCTAGGCTGCTATTAAGATAATCCATTCACTTTAGAATCGTATTTGCGTTAAATATCGTATTTTTAGTTAGAAATTGAGTTAATTAGGTTTTTGATTTTAGAAAATTGAAAGTTGTTGTCTAGTGGCCATTTGAGGTGTAGTGGGTGTTTACAAGACTTTAGGGATTGATTTCATGGCCTGGAAATAAGTTTAGAACCCAAAATACGAAGTTAGAAATTTTCCGTGTCGGTTTTGTGTGACCTTATAGCCTACAGGGAATCTGGGATGACCTGAGCTATTTAGGAGTTAAACAAACAAGTCCAGTGACCTATATAAACTACTAGGAACCCACTGTAGAAGTACGAGCACGTTTGGAGCTCTTTGGGCCGGCGAGATCGGATCTAGAGGCTTTGTCGCCGGTTTTGTAGTGGGCATTGGTGATGAGGTTTTTCCTGTAGCTCACTTACCCCCAATACTACCCTACTGTACTGCTAGTTTGGTCTGATTTTACCTGAACCAAAATCTGAGACCATTTTCCTTAGTTGCTGGTTATGTTTGAGATATTTGAATTCGCGTTATACGATTTGTGAAACCTTAAAGCCTACAGGGTATCTGGAGCTTTCTGGGATTTTTCCAAGAAAATCAAACAAGACCATTAACCTAGATAGACCACCAGAAGACAACCACCTGAATACGAGCCCACTCGCTCATCAAATGGTATGCGAGGCCAGATTTTCACTTGATGTCGCCGGTTTTGTAGTAGGTGTTGGGGATTTGGTTTTGCCTGTAGCTCAATTACCCTATAACCTATCCTCTATACTTGCTTATTTAGTCCAAATTGACCTGAGTCAAAATCTGGGAGCGATTTCCTGAGTTGCTGGATTAGTGTAATGCAATTTCTAAAATCGGGGTTTTGGTTTTTATATTGAATTCGTGATTTTGGTATTTGAGATTCGGATTGCGTCGTTGGATATTTATATGTCAACGGACGAGTGTTGTTTGGTTGTTTTTGGCATATTAAGCTATAGGTTCTAACCTATAGGCAATCTATATGCCGTATCGGTTTTCAGATATTAATTATGTTTGCGTTTCGATGTGTATTGATTGTAGGTACTTCACGTGGACTTCCGAGACGACAAAGCACATCGGCTTCGGCTAAGCGAGGAGAATTTCTGTGATTAGATCTATATCTACGGGGGAAGTCGGGTGGATGGCGTATAGCACCCGTGCAAATCATTAAATGAAAATCGATATATATATTAGGGTTGTAGAAAACCTATATAGGATTCACGGATAGGATAGCTATTGATGATTGATATGATTAAGTATGAATCGAAAGAGAACAAGTGTGAGTTGATAGTGGCTTAATATGAGTTCGAGATCGATACGACTTGAGATTTATAAGATATGACGTATGAGACTTTAGATCCGTACCCTCTTTGTTATATAGGATGATAGATTCCCTATCCCGTTTTTTATTACCGTACGATGAATTACCGTACGAGATATATTGTATAGAATGATAGATTCCCTATCCCGTTTGTTATTACCGTACGATGAATTACCGTACAAGATATATTGTATAGGATGATAAATTCCCTTTTCTGTTAATGTCACCGTACGATGGATTGCCGTACGAGATGTGTTTTGCCGGATGATCGATCTGCGCTTGTGATTTGAGAATATTGATATAGGATTATTGCCATATCGGATGTTATGAGACGTGGTCGCCAATGTAGAAGATATTACCTAAACCAGACCTAATTCCAGACCGACGAATCGTATGCATCTTTAAATGGAAAGCACAAGGGGCGTTACGGATTTTTAAATGAGATCCTTTTCCTAAACCCCGTAGCCCCCACTTTCAAACTACGATTCGTATCTTAAAAGTGACCGTATAGTTATATGTAGATAGTTATACCCATTGATTGTTCATGCTGTGTAGGATATTACCCCTAGTAATGTATATACCGATGTTCCAAGCCTCGACGGTTCACCAACAATCTAGAGATAACCTCGACATTCATCGCAATATAGCAGATACAATGTCAACAAACGAAACGAAGGAAGATCCCTAGCTTCAGGGTCTCGACGGTGACATCTACAGCCTAGAGATCAACAACGGCGTTCCTTCTCACTCCAGCAGGATGCAGATGCAACGTCAACAACCGACCCCAGGATCAAAACGATGGAGCCACAGCAAAGTCCCTAGTTCCAAGACTCGACGGTTCATAGACAACGTAGAGACAACTTCGACATTCGTCGCAATATTGCAGACGCAATGTCAACAAATGAAGTAAAGGAAGATCCCTAGCTTCAAGGTCTTGACGACAACTCAAATGAGACCTGAAAGACTATCGGAGATCATCCCACACCAGCGCGGAGTGGTCATGACTCATCGGGGCTCCCAAACTGAGCTTAACCTCAAGTAAAAAGTGGTATGGAATATCCCTAACGCTTGCTCTTCCGACGGTAATATCACCTGAAAGATTACTTGAAGACGTCTTGTCCAGCCCCCGAAGGGATCAGAGACACGACATTCGTGGGGCTACTCGAACAGCAAGATTGCGTAGCGGGGAATACATCGGCCAACGCGACGGTACGACGGATAAAAACCCCAGTACCACAGACCCTAACGGACTTCTATCAGCAGAGGTTAACTGTGACGTTAGGAAATCCTTGCGAGAACTTCTTGATTCGTCTCGACTCATAGGGAAAACAATGTTCCTGTGAGAACTTCTCGAATTGTCTTGACTCGTAGGGAAAATGCTTGGGCAATGGGGATATCAACCTGTTTCCTAAGCACTGGGGCCCTGCAAGTAGGTCCAAGATGGACTATTGTATACTATCCACGGGCCACACTCTCCAAAGTCGAATATCGACAAGGAGGAAAAAACTACTTACGAGTCCTCTCAACTTGTAAGGGGGAAAATTATTTTGTGAGATTCTTACGACTCTCAAGAGAAAACGCTGTCACGCCCCGCTTCCCAGTGTACGGCGAAGTGGACGCGACGAGGTCCGCTACGTATGTACTAAGAAGTACATACGCTAAGCGTAGCTAAGCAATATAAAGTAAATCACAAGAGACGAATGATGTAGAAATAACAGCAACTTTTATTAATAACATTCTTTGTACAATGCATGAAAAGAAAATACAACTGGAATGAAAAGCAATGCCTAAACAGTGGCATAACATAAAATGAAATAAACTGGAAAGAACAAGGTACAGTATCTAGAGCTCTGGATCTTCCTGGAACTGCTCCAAATCTTCACCGGTGGGCTCGATCTCAGCTTGGTCCAACGCACCTGACGACATTCAAAGAAGAAAGAAATAGAATGTCGTCAGCGAACAGGTCGCTCGGTAAGTCCCAAAGAATAAGAAGAATGAGAATGACAGAGTAACAGTATTTTCTAAAGTATTATATTGTTGAATATCATGGAACATTGTTTAACGCTGTTGTTTGTAGCTTGGTACAGAAGGATGCCAGTGAATACGATAGGGATCTCTATATGCTAGAGATCAGGGAAAAAGGAAAGTACAAGAAACCGTTATGCCACGGTACAACAGCAATAGGATTCAGGTTAGGTGTCTTAATCTGACCACCTCGTGCCACCTTTAACACCTTCCGTACCAATCTACCCCTTAAACCCCGTAGTGTTTTAACAGTATTGTAGTATTGGAATATGTAAGTTGGGTGACTGACCAAAACCATGATATCAGTAAACATGTTGTAACTATATAATCAGGTAAATGGAATATCAGGATAATGGATGAATATCCATGGTTTGATTCAGTCAAAAAGAATATATTGTTAACTGGATTCAGGGTTTCATGTATTCAAATTGTATTGGAATATAAAAAAATATAGATTGACTTGAATCATATTCAAGTCAGAAATAGTCAGACTCTAACCCGAATCAGACTAAAAGAAGATAATTTGAAGTTCAATATTAGCTAGGGGCCTTATTGTAATTTGTAAAACTTGAGGGGGTTTATGTAAAAAGTACTTTTGTATAGTTTTCAAAATACACCTCAAGTATTTAATAATCGTCTTTATTGTTATAAATAATGTGAATTTTATTTGTGTTATTCTAGTGAATATATCCTAATAAAAGTATTAATTGTTTTATTTGAAATTCATGGTATTTTAATGTAACTTTTAATCTTTTAATTTTAGGAAAAAGTGGAAACTTTAGATTATGATAAAATAGGTGTTTAAATGTTAATTATATATATATATATTGACACATGAATAATTTTATATAAATATTTTATTTAGAGAAAATCTCATTTTCCTTAAATATCGTATTTTAAACCTTTCGAGACCGAATGCTCCTTGCGGAGGTCTGAATCTCGCACTACTAGCCTGCGGGTGCACGATGAACCATACTATCCCTAACAGGTTCCCCAAAAGTGGGTTGTAGCGGCACTTTGCTTAGGTTTTATAAACACTTCTCATTTAGGAAAACGGTTTTATAAATATAAGGTATTTATTTGCAAAAGAGTTTAGTTTTCCGTATTTTAGTTATTAGGGTTTCCTAAGCCAACTAGCCTATTTCTAAGGTCTAAACGATGAGTCATTAGAAGCCTCAAATCGCCTCTTCACCGTCAATTGCGGCCAGGTAAGTGCCAGGTAAGTGGGAAGGAACCACAGTCGTGGGCCTAATTAAAAACCACTAGCCTTAGACACACTTGCCTAGGCACCACAAGACAGTTTAGATAAACGATCGATGTCCATGACCAATCGTGCTTTCATTTTATTAAAAGATTTTATTTAGAAATGTTTACAACTTAAAGCTTTCCATAAAGGTTATAAAGATTAGGGTATTTTAATGAAAAGTCCTGTAATTTCGTATTCTATATTTTGACATATATCAATTAGGGTTATATTTGTGTGTGTGTAGAGGTAGGTCATTACCTCGTGACTTATTTTAAGTTTTGGTGAAGTTTAAAGGTAAAACATGACATATTAAACTTAAAGGTATTAAAGCGCAAGAATACGGTATTTGAAAACGTTATCATTTCATGTGTGAAAATTCATTCAAATTGAGTTCTACAAGTTTTGTGATCAAGATAAACATATTTAGGAGTGAGGTAATTGATTAAACTAAGAAAAATGAACTTCATGGTATTTTTTATGAAAAGAATACGGTTTTGCAAAGAAGCTATCATTTCATGTGAAAAAGTTTATTTAAATTGGTTTATGGGTGATTAATAGTCAACATGAATATGGGTAGATATATGTATTAGGTGACAAGTGGAAATTTATAGAAAAACGAATCGGAAATCGGTTTGTCCGATTTCCGTCGGGTTCCAAAAAGTCGTATTTTTACACTTATAGAAAGAAAGATAGAAGGGATGGGACTTACGGTTTGGACAAGCTAAGGAAGCTAAGAGATGTGGTGGTTGTTGATTCATCGAAAACGTCGCGAAGGTTCTGATCCGGTCGCCGGAATCCGTCGTCGATTTCGGCAGCGCTTCGCTTCTCGCTCTTCGTACCGAGTTCTCGAGAATTTGGGAGAGTGGACTTAGAGTTGTGAAGGGAAAAGGTAGAGGATAGGGGTCTTTATATAGGTCTAGGCTAGGGTTAGGGTTTGGATAAAAAAAATATTTTAAAAAATGTAAAAATCATTAAAAATTCATTAATTTTGGCCTTAAAAGGGGTTTAATGAGAATTGTGTAACAGTACTGGAAATTTAGACTATACAGGGGGTTGACCAAGTCAACACGAAAATTTTTCGTGTTGACGACTCGGCCGACCTGCCGAGTCCGGCCGGCGGCACCGGCCGACTCGGCCGAGTCAGGGCCGAGTCAGGTCACGATGGGTGGGTCTTGGTCTGGGGGAGATTTTGGTATAGTTTAATTTTTATAATTTGCATTAAATTGTGAGTTATGGCTGTTTGACCGTTTGACTTCTAAAAAAAATTAAAACAAAATGATATAAAAATTATGTGGGGCATAGGATTCGAACTCTGGTGGCTTGGTTCAGCAGTGCAAGATATTACCAATGAGCTACAAGCTCCTTCTTGTAATTATTGCAACGAATTAGATACTTAAATTGTTTCCAGCAACATCAATACTCCAAGTATACACTATATTTAAAGCAAATTTTAGGTATATAAAATTGGAGTTGTTACAATCTACCCTCCTTACAAAAATTTCGTCCTCGAAATTTACAACTTTTATTTAAGGACTAGATTACAAAAAGGTGCGGATATCTTGCACGCATCTCATCCTCCCTTTCCCACGTGGATTCTCCTGGAGTGTCTTTCCTCCACATTACCCGGACCAAATTAACTTCTTTGTTCCGAAGTGTCTTCACTTTCCTGTCCAGAATCTCCACAGGTTGTTACTCACAAGACAAATCAGGCTGTATCGTGAGCTCGGAATGATCTAGTACATGGCTGGGGTCACTCACATACCTTCTGAGTTGAGATATATGAAACACGTTATGCACTCCTTCCAATGAGGGTGGAAGCGCTAAACGATATGCCACTTCCCCGACTCGTTCGAGTATATCGAACGGTCCAATGTATCTCAGACTCAACTTTCCCCGTCTTCCAAATCTGATCACTCCGCGGTTCGGAGAGATTTTCAGGAATACATGATCTCCTGGCTGGAACTCCAAGTGTCGCCTCTTCGCATCAGCCCAATGTTTCTGCTTATCTTGGGCTATGCGCATTCTTTCCCTGATAGTACGAACCACATCAACGGTCGCTACTATCATCTCTGGTCCAAGGAGTTCTCTATCTCCGATGTCGTCCCAACTTAATGGCAATCGACACTTCCTTCCATATAAAGCTGCAAAAGGTGCCATTCCTATGCTTGCTTGGTAGTTGTTGTTGTACGCAAACTCCACAAGATGCAGGTGATCTTCCCAAGATCCCTTGAAGTCGAGCATACAGGCTCTGAGCATATCCTCCAAGATCTGAATAGTTCGTTCCGACTGACCATCTGTTTGTGGATGATAAGCCGTGCTGAAGTTCAGACTTGTTCCCAAGCTAGCTTGCAGACTCTGCCAAAATTGCGATCGGAACCTGGTGTCACGATCGGAGACAATGCAGACCGGTACTCCATGAAGTCTCACAATTTCTTGTATGAGTTCATGGGTATCAGAAATAGTACATTATGAAGAGTTTTTAAATCTAAATTAGATTATTACCTCCATGTACTTCTTCGCTAATGTCTCAGTTGATTGGCCAACTCGAAATGGGATGAAGTGAGCCGACTTTGTGAGTCGATCCACAATGACCCAAATCGCATCGTTACGCTTTGTGCTGCGAGGAAGAGCAGTTACAAAGTCCATCGTGATGTGCTGCCACTTCCATTCTGGGATTGGTAACGGTTGAAGTAGTCCAGCTGTCCTGTGATGTTCAGCCTTTACTTGCTGACACACCAAACATTTTGCGACACTTCTGGCTACTTCACGCTTCATTCCATGCCACCAATAATTCTGGCGTAGGTCCTTGTACATTTTGGTACCTCCTGGATGTACTCAATAGGGAGAGCTATGAGCTTCTTTCATTAACTCTTCCCGAACAGGACCCTTTGGTACACACAATCTGCTGCCGTATCTCAAAGATCCGTCTTCATGGATGATGAAATCTGTTCGGAGTCCATTCTCCACTTGTTCTTCTTTCATTAACTCTTCCCGAACAGGACCCTTTGGTACACACAATCTGCTGTCGTATCTCAAAGATCCGTCTTCATGGATGATGAAATCTGTTCGGAGTCCATTCTCCATTTGTTCTCTGATCTTTTGCAACTTAGCATCGCTGGCTTGAGCTGCTTTGATGTGATTGACAATGGTTGATTGAACTTGTAGATTCATCAAACTTGAAGCATCACCTGGCATGACTAGTTCAATCTCCATCTGATGTAGGTCTTGCTGAAACTTCCACTGGGCGGTGAGATTCATTGATAATGGTTGGCGACTAAGAGCATCAGGTACTACGTTCACCTTTCCTGGATGATATTGCAAGTTGATGTCAAAGTCCGCCTTAAGTTCTAACCATCTTCTCTGCCGCATATTCAACTCCTTCTGAGTAAACACATACTTCAGACTTTTATGATCTGTGTAGATGTTCACTCGTTCACCAAGTAAGTAGTGGCACCAAATCTTGAGAGCAAAAATAACAGCTGCCAACTCTAGATCATGCGTCGGATAATTGCGCTCATGAGTCTTCAGTTGTCTTGAAGCATAAGCCATAACCTTACCGTGCTGATGTAGAACACATCCTAATCCCTTACCGGATGCATCGCAATGCACTTCGAATCCTCCAGATTGATCCGGTATGACGAGAATAGGTGCAGATGTCAGTCTTGACTTGAGTTCTACGAAAGCTTGCTCGCATGCTTCTGACCACACAAATTCTTCATCTTTTCGTGTGAGCTTGGTCAGGGGTGTTGCTATCTTCGAAAAGCCTTCAATAAACCTTCTGTAATATCCAGCTAAGCCCAAGAAACTTCGAATATCCTTCACTGACTTTGGCGTAGGCTATTCGCTAACTGCTGAAACTTTTGCTGGATCCACAGAAATTCCTTATCCTGATACGATGTGTCCAAGAAAACCAACTTGTTTTAGCAAAAACTTTCACTTGTTGTATTTGGCATAAAGCTTATGTTGTCGAAGAGTTTCCAGGACAATTCGTAAATGCTCCGCATGTTCTTTCCGATTCTTAGAATATACCAGGATGTCGTCGATGAAGATGACAACGAACCTGTCTAAATACTCCCGGAAAACTTGGTTCATAAGATTCATGAAGATTGCTGGTGCATTGGTCACTCTAAATGGCATTACTAGAAATTCGTAATGTCCATAGCGAATTCTGAAAGCTGTTTTGTGAATATCAGCTTCCTTGACCTTCACTTGATGATAACCTGAACGAAGATCTAGTTTAGAGAAGACACAAGATCCACTTAGCTGATCGAATAAATCATCGATGCGCGGGAGTGGATATTTATTCTTTATAGTAACTTCGTTCAAGGCCCTATAGTCGATGCACATTCTGTATGAACCTTCCTTCTTCTTCACCAATAGTACAGGTGCTCCCCAACTTGAAGTGCTGGGACGAATCCATCCTTTCGCCAATAATTCGTCCAACTGTGTTCGAACTTCCTTCAATCCTTCCGGACTTAGTCTATACGGTGCTTTGATCACTGGTTGTGCTCCTGGTACTAAGTCAATACTGAATTCAAGAGCTCGATCGGGAGGCAAACCTGATATATCGTCAGGGAATACATCATCGAACTCTCGAACTACCTCCGGTCTTGATTCTTCCCCTGCCTGAGCTGCTGCAACTACTGCTTCCCTTGGCTTTGCTTTGTAAGCACTTGGCTCCAGTGTACGATCTCCACTCTTGAAATAGAAGACCGGATGATCGGGAATCTCAAATACTACCCTCCTTTGACGACAGTCGATGGTAGCATAAAAGGCTCCAAGCCAGTCCATTCCTAGAACCACATCGAAATTTGGTATATCCAGTACCTTGAAGTCAGCGTAAAACTCTCGACTGCAGACGACGACTGGACACATGCTGTATCCCATAGTTTGCTTTAGAACACCATTCCCAGAACTGAAGTTCCAGCTGGATACAAGCGGTAAGACTGGAATCGCATGGGTTCGGACAAACCGTTGCGGCATAAAGCAGTGGGATGCTCCAGTATCAAACAGTGCAAGTGCAGGTAGTGAAGCTACTAGGATTGTACCTAAGGTATAAGGGATAGTTTTAGGTATAGGGAAAGTGTGTAGATAAACAAAACTAAAAGATAAGTTTGAGAAGGAAATTTACCAGTAATGACTTGGCCAGTGGCCTCAGCTTCTTCCACAGACATCATGAAAGCCTGGCGCTTCGGCACATTCCTCCTGGCTTGAGGAGCATTCCTCTGAACGTTCCTTTGAGCTTGATGGAACTGTCGAGGAGGTGGTGCAGCTTATGGTCCCCTAGGTGGTGCAGGCAGTGCAAGTCTGGTAGCAGGTGCCTGAAGAGCTGGTCGCTGCTGATAAGTATTTGCTGGCCTGGGTGCAGCAACTGAGTTCTGCCTTTGGGGACAAGATCCAATATCATGAGTGGCTGAACCGCAGACTAAGCAGAGGCGGTTGGCTCGACGGCAGTCCTTCATCATATGTCCAGTTCTCTTGCAGTAGGTGCAAAAGGCTGGGCTAGGACGATGAGTTGGTACTCCGGGTCGCCTCGGCACGAAAGATGGTCTGGATGTGGCTCCACCTTCCATCTGGTTGGCAGGGCGTTTAACTCCTACAGACTGAGGTCTGCCCCTCTCTTTTATGACTGCCTCATAACTGGGGGCAGCTTCTAGGGCTTCCTCATGAGTCAAAAACTTTCCTGTGGCTAGAGCAGCCTTGATCTCTGTGTCCAAACCTTGCTGAAAACGACGGGCTCTGATCTCGTCCGTCGGTATCAGGTGTGCCGCGAATCTGCTCAACATAGTGAACTCAGCATCGTATTCATCTACCGATTTCTCCCACATTGATCCTTGATGTAGATGAATAAACTGCTGCTCCATAGCGAACCTGGCAGTCACAGGGAAATATTTCGCGTCGAACTTCTCGCGAAATGTCTTCCATTCAATCGGCTGTGCTAGGCGGGTTTCTTCCGCCTTCCACCAATTTGCGAGCATTATCCGTGAGCTGTAGCTTCGCTACACGGACCCAAGCGTGGTCTGGCACTTGAGCTGCTGCCAGATCGTCCTCGATGCTTTGTGCCCATTCTTCTGCTTCGAGAGGGCTTCCTTTACCAGAGAATTGCTTTGGGTGCAAAGCTCTGAATTGCTTTATTCCCGGTGCATCTGTCTCAGGACGGCTCAATAGTTGTTGCTGTCCCTCGAGAAAACTGCGGATCGCATCGAATAGCATCGTTTGCTCAGTGGGTGGTGCAGGAACAACTGGTGTGAGAGGTAGTGCTGGAGGAGTGTTGTTAACGTTGGTGCTGGTGTTGTTCGGGGAATCCATAACCCTGAAGAAAAATTTGGATTAGGACAGATTCAAATACATGAAATGATAAGATTCAAGGAATAGAGATTTGCAAGTTTCAAATAACATGAATTGTAAAGAATGTTTTAGTTGCTGGTTCTTGTGTTATATTGCTTAGGTTGTTCACACAGACCAGAACTGCATGACAGGGATTCATACAGCTCTGACCTGCATGGGCCACCAACAAAACCTGTCACGCCCCGCTTCCCAGTGTACGGCGAAGTGGATGCGACGAGGTCCGCTACGTATGTACTAAGAAGTACATACGCTAAGCGTAGCTAAGCAATATAAAGTAAATCACAAGAGACGAATGATGTAGAAATAACAGCAACTTTTATTAATAACATTCTTTGTACAATGCATTAAAAGAAAATACAACTGGAATGAAAAGCAATGCCTAAACAGTGGCATAACATAAAATGAAATAAACTGGAAAGAACAAGGTACAGTAACTAGAGCTCTGGATCTTCCTAGAACTGCTCCAAATCTTCACCGGTGGACTCAATCTCAGCTTGGTCCAACGCACCTGACGACATTCAAAGAAGAAAGAAATAGAATGTCGTTAGCGAACAGGTCGCTCGGTAAGTCCCAAAGAATAAGAAGAATGAGAATGACAGAGTAACAGTATTTTCTAAAGTATTATATTGTTGAATATTATGGAACATTGTTTAACGCTGTTGTTTGTAACTTGGTACAAAAGGATGCCAGTGAATACGAGAGGGATCTCTATATGCTAGAGATCAGGGCAAAAGGAAAGTACAAGGAACCGTTATGCCATGATACAACAGCAATAGGATTCAGGTTAGGTGTCTTAATCTGACCACCTCGTGCCACCTTTAACACCTTCCGTACCAATCTACCCCTTAAACCCCGTAGTGTTTTAACAGTATTGTAGTATTGGAATATGTAAGTTGGGTGACTGACCAAAACCATGATATCAGTAAACATGTTGTAACTGTATAATCAGGTAAATGGAATATCAGGATAATGGATGAATATCCATGGTTTGATTCAGTCAAAAAGAATATATTGTTAACTGGATTCAGGGTTTCATGTATTCAAATTGTATTGGAATATAAAAGAATATAGATTGACTTGAATCATATTCAAGTCAGAAATAGTCAGACTCTAACCCGAGTCAGACTAAAAGAAGATAATTTGAAGTTCAATATTAGCTAGGGGCCTTATTGTAATTTGTAAAACTTGAGGGGGTTTTATGTAAAAAGTACTTTTGTATAGTTTTCAAAATACACCTCAAGTATTTAATAATCGTATTTATTGTTATAATGAATGTGAATTTTATTTGTGTTATTCTAGTGAATATATCCTAATAAAAGTATTAATTGTTTTATTTGAAATTCATGGTATTTTAATGTAACTTTTAATCTTTTAATTTTAGGAAAAAGTGGAAACTTTAGATTATGATAAAATAGGTTTTTAAATGTTAATTATATATATATATTGACACATGAATAATTTTATATAAATATTTTATTTAGAGAAAATCTCATTTTCCTTAAATATCGTATTTTAAACCTTTCGAGACCGAATGCTCCTTGCGGAGGTCTGAATCTCGCACTACTAGCCTGCGGGTGCACGATGAACCGTACTATCCCTAACAGGTTCCCCAAAAATGGGTTGTAGCGGCACTTTGCTTAGGTTTTATAAACACTTCTCATTTAGGAAAACGGTTTTATAAATATAAGGTATTTATTTGCAAAAGAGTTTAGTTTTCCGTATTTTATTTATTAGGGTTTCCTAAGCCAACTAGCCTATTTCTAAGGTCTAAACGATGAGTCATTAGAAACCTCAAATCGCCTCTTCACCATCAATTGCGGCCAGGTAAGTGCCAGGTAAGTGGGAAGGAACCACAGTCGTGGGCCTAATTAAAAACCACTAGCCTTAGACACACTTGTCTAGGCACCACAAGACAGTTTAGATAAACGATCGATGTCCATGACCAATCGTGCTTTCATTTTATTAAAAGATTTTATTTAGAAATGTTTACAACTTAAAGCTTTTCATAAAGGTTATAAAGATTAGGGTATTTTAATGAAAAGTCATGTAATTTCGTATTCTATATTTTGACATATATCAATTAGGGTTATATTTGTGTGTGTAGAGATAGGTCATTACCTCGTGATTTATTTTAAGTTTTGGTGAAGTTTAAAGGTAAAACATGACATATTAAACTTAAAGGTATTAAAGCGCAAGAATACGGTATTTGAAAACGTTATCATTTCATGTGTGAAAATTCATTCAAATTGAGTTCTACAAGTTTTGTGATCAAGATAAACATATTTAGGAGTGGGGTAATTGATTAAACTAAGAAAAATGAACTTCATGGTATTTTTTATGAAAAGAATACGGTTTTGCAAAGAAGCTATCATTTCATATGAAAAAGTTTATTTAAATTGGTTTATGGGTGATTAATAGTCAACATGAATATGGGTAGATATTATATATTAGGTGAAAAGTGGAAATTTATAGAAAAACGAATCGGAAATCGGTTTGTCCGATTTCCGTCGGGTTCCAAAAAGTCGTATTTTTACACTTATAGAAAGAGAGATAGAAGGGATGGGACTTATGGTTTGGACAAGCTAAGGAAGCTAAGAGATGTGGTGGTTGTTGATTCGTCGAAAACGTCGCGAAGGTTCTGATCCGGTCGCCGGAATTCGTCGTCGATTTCGGCAGCACTTCGCTTCTCGCTCTTCGTACCGAGTTCTTGAGAATTTGGGAGAGTGGACTTAGAGTTGTGAGGGGAAAAGGTAGAGGATAAGGGTCTTTATATAGGGCTAGGCTAGGGTTAGGGTTTGGATAAAAAAAATATTTAAAAAAAATGTAAAAATCATTAAAAATTCATTAATTTTGGCCTTAAAAGGGGATTAATGAAAATTGTGTAACAGTACTGGAAATTTAGACTATACAGGGGGTTGACCAAGTCAACACGAAAATTTTTCGTGTTGACGACTCGGCCGACCAGCCGAGTCCGGCCGGCGGCGCCGGCCGATTCGTCCGAGTCGCCGGCCGACTCGGCCGAGTCAGGGCCGAGTCAGGTCACGATGGGTGGGTCTTGGTCTGAGGGAGATTTTGGTATAGTTTAATTTTTATAATTTGCATTAAATTGTGAGTTATGGCTGTTTGACCGTTTGACTTCTAAAAAAAATTAAAACAAAATGATATAAAAATTATGTGGGGCATGGGATTCGAACTCTGGTGGCTTGGTTCAGCAGTGCAGGGTATTACCAATGAGCTACAAGCTCCTTCTTGTAATTATTGTAAGGAATTAGATACTTAAATTGTTTCCAGCAACATCAATACTCCAAGTATACACTATATTTAAAGCAAATTTTAGGTATACAAAATTGGAGTTGTTACAAACGCACTTAGGAGTCCTCACGACTCCTAAGGAGAAAATACACCTACGGGATCCTCTCGACTCGTAGGGAGAAAAGTCTTTATGAGACCCTCACGGCTCATAAAGTTGAAAAGTCTTAGGCGGCAGATCTGAACCTGTTTCCTAAACCATCGCTGCCCTACAATGAAGTCAAGATGGACAATCTACGGGCCACATTTGCCAAAGTTACATGCCACTGAAATAAAGAAGCTACTTACAGGTCCTCACGATGCGTATGAGATCCTTGCGGATCACGGAGGCAATGAACACTTAGAAATCCTCACGATTTCTGGGGAGAATATGTTCTCCCGACGGTAATATAACCTGGGAGATTATCTGAGGACGTCTTGCCCAGCCCCGAAGGGATCAAAGACATGACAATCGCAGGGCTACTCGAACAGAAAGATTGCGTATCGGGGAATGCATCGTCCAACGCGACGGTACGACGGATAAAACCTTAGTCTCGCAGACCCTAACGGACCTCTGTCAGGGGTTAACTGTAACGTTAGGACAGGTCTACCTACAAGCCTAAGGGAGGTAAACTAAACAAACTCCGAAATGAGTATATAAACTACTTCACGTCCAGTCAAGACAGAAAGGCGCAACCCACAAGCACCAACCATGTACTGTGCAAGGCAGTAAGGAGAGTCTTTGGTTCATGCCCCACTAAGCGTTCATTCACGACTGCGTGCCTGCTTAAATGGAAATGGTGTCCAAAATGTGCTGATTTATGTACGACACTACAATGGCGCTCGCACTTAGCAAAAATCCCTAAGGGTAAAGTTAAAGCTCATGCACAGAGGCGAGATACATGTATGAATATGTAATGAATATGAAACATTCAACAGTCAATAATAAGAGAAATACATTGATGTAAATATACTACTCTACGGGGAAGAGATCACCAAATATAGGATCAACGATACAGGGGTTGACAAAACAAAATACAAAGTTCTCCAATTCCCTCTCTGCTCTCTCCACCATGTTGAAGCGGCGGTCTTCGCGAGAAGTTGTTCTCCATCGATTAGCACCGTGCTCATCAGCGAAGGCGGACATGATAGCCCGTTGAGCCCGTATTTGGCTTAGCAGCTGAACTGATCGGTCCTTCAAAGACTGGGTAATCAAACGTGTCTCGTGAAAGCACTCGATCTTATCCTCTGCCGCATCGAGAATCGCCAGAGTCATCTCTGCCGGATGAGGAGGGATGTCGGTAAGCACGGATAGAAAGATCATCCGGAGCCAAATGGAGCACATAGGAAGACGAGAGCCCCTACTGGTCAGGAGCTCATACATCACCGCGTCACACTGAGCATCGGTAAGAAGAGGGTCTACTAGCCGTGCGGCAAAGCGAGGAATCGTTTCCTCGATGGGCACCTCCCATGGTTGCCGGTAAGCATAAGGACTATTGCAAGCCATAGCTCTTGGTTTGCTTGAGTTTTGTTAGTAGAAATGGGTTTCTCTTTGAAGAGAAGGAGGAAGACATAGCTTCGGGTTATAAAGAGAAACGTTCAAATTTACGCACGGAAAATTTTGTGCATGGTGGAACTATTTCCAAGGCCGGAAAAAAGGGCATGGGGAAAAAGATAGTTGACCTATAGGAAGCAGAGAAAGAAGGTGAAAATACACCTTCAGTAATGAGGCAGCGCCTCACGTGCCTTGCACGAGGGTGCCAGTGTCGTGAGTTAAAAACTCTAAGGCAACGCCTCACGTGCCTTGCACGCATAACACGGGGGCCCCAGCATTTTATATACAAGTAACTACTACTTCACTTGAGGCACCTATGAGTAGTGGTATAAAAGAAAGGGAAATTTTTCCATTCATACTTGAGAAAATTTATACATCAATGATAACAACAAAGCAAAAATATCATCAAAATGTTTACAATGGCAAGACACTAAATCCTGGGCATGGATTTAAGAATTCGGAAGCAAGTCCGAGTAAAATGCTTCTGGCTTCTCTGACCATTTTCTTATGCATTTTCTCACGAATGCAAGTGCTGGGATTCCCGCCGATATCGTCCGTTCTCTGGTAGGCGGAGATTATCGCCGTCTGTTGGAAGACCTGATGCAAACTATTGATAAGACCATCTCGCCGCCTCTTCGAGATCAGGCCCATCAGATATACTTAATGCACCTTGTCTTCAGTATCATCAAGTGCCTCAAGCGGCATAGCCTCGTTAAATTCAGGAAGTGCTTCCCAAATCGCCCCCACGATAATTTTCAAAAGAGAGGAACGACGGGGGAGTAGTCGACCGTTGTACTCATCGAAGCGACGCATCACCTCAGCGCATTGGGCATCCGTAAACTCCTGGTCTTACAGCGTCCTTGGACGCGAATGTCTTCATAGGAGATAATCTCGTCAAGATCATACAGATAAGCAGCCATAGTATCTGGAAAGAAAATTCAATAAAAGATTAGCAATTAAATATCAAGATTCTTAGAGTCTAAAATAAAAAGAGTTGTGACGTCCCATCATTGATGGGGCAGTCACTCATTAAGAATGAAATCCTAAGAGGATTCTCATTTAATGAGAAATCTCATTGGGCTAAGGAGTTAAACTCCCTCGAGAGCTGTGCTCTGCAAACAGATTTCACATCTGTCAACTTTAATTAAGAGGGAAATAAAATTCCCCCAAAAATTTCTTAGAGCTATGCTCTGTAAGAAACAATGGGATAATCTAACAGAACCCTCAAAAGCAAAGCTTTTTAACAGGGTAAAACCCCAAGATCTTTAAGATCTGCAAAACAAAATCTAAGAGTTCTTCGTGGAAAATGAGCAAAGCTCTGATTAATGGGTTAAGAAACCTTAAAACACATCTTAAGATCTACGATCTAAGAAGAGCAAAGCTCTGTTAAGGGGTTCGATTATGATCCTTACCAAATTTTTGGACAGAGTTCTAACTCTAGAAAGGATTTAGGCAGAGATCTAAGCTCAGAAAGAATAATTAAATTCTCAAAAAAAAGAAGAACAAGAGAAGATAAACAGCAGTCATCTCAAGGGCCAAAGGCCCTACTTATAGGCACAGGAAGTCGATCCAACTTCCAAGAAAATCCAACGGTGGAAAAGCTGTCACCGCTGCATTCATGTGTGAGTCACGTGAGCGCAACGGTGGGGGGCATTTGTTTTCCCAATAAAAGAGCAAAGCTCTGTTCAAAATTTGAAAGGCAGCACCGAGAGTTAAAAACTCTGAGGCTGCTCCTCGCGTGCCTTGCACGAGGGCGCCAGCGCCAAGAGTTAAAAACTCTAAGGCAGCGACTCACGTGCCTTACACAAGGGCGCCGGCGCCAAGAGTTAAAAACTCTGAGGCAGCGCCTCATGTGCTTCGCACGAGGGCGCCGGCGCCAGAACCAAATCTTTCTGTTAAACAGAGCCGTTAGATCAAAGATCCAACGGAGATGATAAATCATCAGAGTACATAATTAAATTCTGTTGAGGAAATATTCCTCAAATATTTCTAAACAAGAATGATTACTCTCTGTAAAATAGAGCACCGTTGGATTAAAAATCTAATGGTGATTAAAAATCACCAAGCTACAGAATAAGCTCTGTATGGGAAAATATTTCTCAATCTTGTTAAAAAAGAGAAAAATATCTTCTGTAAAACAGAAGTCTTTGGATCAAAGATCCAACGGTGGATAAAATCCCCAAATCAATTAAAGATCCCTCAATGAGAGATTTCTTTAACTAAATCAACAAATCTGCCTCTACTATATAAAGGACCCAAGACTTCAAGTCTTGTATAGAGAAACCCCCCCCCCATAAGCTTTTAGAGCAAGCAAGAAGAAAGCTTTAAAAAGGAAGAAAGAAGAATACCTTTCTTCGAGGTAAATAAAAATAATAATAGAGATCAGAGCATCTCATTTGCATATCCAAGGGTTTAACCCTCATAAAAGAAAATAGTTCTTTCCCTGGATCTGAGATCCATAAGACAAGTCTCCCATAAATGAGAATTCAATTCTCATGGGGATGAACTTGTTCTTGGGGATCAAAGATCTAGAAAAGAACAGAGAATTGAACTCTTCAGAACAGAATACACAAAGAAAGCCTAGCGCCAAGCGCCGCACGTGTCCCTTGCGTGGGCGCTGCTCAATAAAGAGTGCTTAGCACTTAATAGTTAGCGCTCAGCGCCAAGCGTATCATGTGTCCCTCACGTGGGCGCTGCTCAATAAAGAGTGCTTAGCACTCGGTGGTCGGCGCTCAGCGCCAAGCGCCTCACGTGTCCCTCACGTGGGCGCTGCTCAATAAGGAATGCCTAGCACTCAATGGTTGTCGCTCAGCACCAAGCGCCTCACGTGCTCCGCACGCGGGCGCCATAAAGAGCGTTTAACACTCTATAAAAATAAAAGAACAAAAAAACCTAGGGGAAAGTAAAGTAAAGTATAAGTGTCAGAACCCAAATGAATGCTCAGCATTATTTGCACAGAAAAGGGAATGAGCCTAAGTAAGTGTTTAACACTTTATTCAAAGACTGAGTGGGTTGAGTCTAAGTTGACCAAATCCCCAATTCAGATCAACCGAGCCTATGTGCTCATCATTTTCCAAATTGTTCTTAGTCCCAAACACGACTACAGATCTCCCAACGGATATTGGTTCAAGGGTACATCTCCTCACACCTCTGATACATGTCGTTGTAATTTTTCAGCATCTTTAGAGAGGTGGTGGGTCCCGATAACCAACAACTCTTTGATGCACTCCCAAATTGACGGGCACATCCCACAACGGACTGTAACGTCCTTAAACTAAAACAATAGAGCCCAAATACTCTTTTGTTGAATCTGAATGATCCTAAATCCTGTTGAGTAGATCTTAATTAAAAATTGGACTAACGTATCCTCAACAAATATTTAAGTTGATCTTAATCTCAAATGAGATTAACGATCCTTAAATCAACCCAAACCCAAATCTAAGAATATACGGATTTGGACTAATCCACGCCCTACGGGCGACAACATAAATTAGTCTCCATATACAATCCACAGGCAACCAAAAATAAAAAAAATATTACACGACACGAAGTGACCTTCTGGAGCAGGAGAAAGTAGTTACCGCGATGCGGTAACGTAATTAACTACGGGAGCTTATGCCTGCAGGGAAGAGCGTCCCCACAATCAAAAAACCCTCGCAAATGAGGGGGAATCTGACGAAGTCTGCTACAACGGCCGCATCCGTCCAAACCTCCGATACACGGCGCCATAAATCAACTTGGCATCTTCGGAGAGGTGGATGGATAAATCCAAATAGCATCTGCTCCCAAATTCAGACAAGACGTTTGTCTTCCCAGTTTTCGGCGGTAAACAAAGGTGTACAAGTTGCTTATGTTTATTTATAAACAAGTATGAATAGCAGAGACGGATCATCTGCTTTGATGTCACAGTCAATGTGATTGACTTCATCAAAACAAAAGATGAACCCAGTAATAAGGTTATAGGGAGTATTGTCCTGGGTTTTGGATGACATACTCCTGATAGAATGTGATATTCCTATACTACAATCAATCAAACTTGGTTGTCATAAGGTGACCTGGATAACAGAGATGCTGTCAGAGTTTTGAGTTTACTCTCTTCTTAGGAGCAGTATATTGGATAGTGTTCCAATAGGGATACTGAGGTAGACATGGTGCGGGATACTGGTTATAACTCAACAGAGGATACAGCTCAAAAAGTTTGTTAGATAAAGTTGTTCATTTATGAACTTGGTCCCATCAAGTATCCAGACAAATTCTTGAGGCGGGGTATCGTTCAGTTCGGGAGATTGTTGATCTCCGTGAAGTTGAGATATAGAGAGATGAAGTTAGAACATTGTAGCGGATCCACTCACTGAGGCTATTTCTCGAACATATAAGTTTCGCAGATACGGTTTGTGAAACTGATTAGTAGAGAAGTTGGGCATTCAGTAGCACATTGTTAGTTATATGTATGCCCTAGAGGCCATTACTGTACATAGGATGTATATTGTAGTGGATGCTGGGACATATATAGGGAGGACTTTCTTGCTCGACATGATAGTATGCTATCTGGTTGAACTTTACCTTAACGTGTATACTGATTGTCTCTCTGTTACATGTTAGTAAAGCCCTTAGGATCTGTACTTGACTACCTGGACTATGATGCGGATCATACTAGTGGGGACATGGTAGTCCATAAGTACATCCTTCAAAGTCCCTAGTCGAGGGTGTATCGAGACGGGGCATCGATATACCAAAGTAGACTAGCGTGTACCTTCTCGACCCATACAGATGGGCGATGGATGATCCCATATCCATCGGTGTTTGACATCAGAGATGATATACGGGTGCTCAGTAGAGACTGGGTACACTGGACGGACTCGCCGAGAACTCCCAGATGGTATTATACCTCACGTCAGATGGCAGTTCTCTGGTGACACTGGTACAGAGTAGTCTGTTGACCCGAGATCGTCATAGAGTCTTGTGTGGTTCCCACTGTGCTTTGATTTCCATCTTACCACGTCCAAGAGGGTGTGCAAAACGGTGGTTTTTGGGTACAGTCCCGAGTCACTTGGAGGCAATGAGCGATAGGAGGGGATTCGTCTCTCCCGGTATAGGGAGTTGATGTTGCGCTGTGTTCGATTGGCTATAACAGGAAATCCCTGGCCAGGGTTGCTGAGATTTACTGGTAAGTGTTACCAGTAGTTTCTCGAACAGTTATAGACCTAATATCGACACGACTTATTGAGCTATTGGGGTCTGACGTTTTACCACCCCTAGGCTAGATATGCGACATATCAGACGATCAGACCGGACTGTACGGAAGTGTTACTGGTCGGATTCACTGGAGTGTGAGCGGGCTTGCTCGTCGATCTTCAGATCGCTCAATACCCGGGTGGCCGTTACGTTTAGCAGACCGCTTGCGGCTTGTGGGTGTTTGATATGATCATCATTCGCTGCCGGCGTATTGACGAGTCTTTAGAGTCCTACACAGAGGTTTCCTGGCTCAAGCGAAACGAAATAGGAGCGCATATGAGATATGTGCGGGACCGAGAATAATGCGTGTATGTGATACCGTATTCTATTCTCGCGATAAATTTATCGAATGGTTGTATGCGATATAACCTAGTTATCGATTCAAGCGTTGATTCGATAAGCCGATACATTGAATACTAGTCGGTTGTGTGCGACATGACCGGATCATTGAATCAAGTGATGATTTAATGATTTAATGCATAATTATATATTTGATATGTTACTTTGCACTAACTAGTATTGGTTCACTTTAAACGGATTTTCTCACTTGGTTTGTGCACATTGTATATGTGATATACTTTTGTACACTTGATTGTATCATGTTTGATGATACATGTTTAACTATAGTTAAGTGTAATGAATTAAGGCATGGTTAATCTAATGATTAGGGTTTTCTTTTTATTACTTATTTATTTATTTATTTATTTTGATTAGATAAGAAAAGAATGGTTGCTAATTTTGGAGTTTAGTTGAAACTTCATGAAGCTTTGACTTTGTAACCATTCTTGTCTTCATCTTAAACCCTAACCATTAAACTAACCTTAGTTAATTCTCTACACTTGACCATGGTTCTAATATGATAAGTATTCATATTCTTTTCTTTTTCTAATTAACTTATCTTATCATCTTTCTTCTTCTTCTTCCTTGAACTTCAAGAAGAAAGCTTACCTCATCAATGGTGATTGATGAATTAGAGTGAGAAATCCAATTCTAAAGTTAACCCAACTCCTATTTCTTCATCCTCTACCTCTTGCCAAGTAGTAGAGTGTGTTTCCTTCACAAGTTTCATAACTTGGTGAAGGTGGAGCTTGATTCATCGATGCCTCGACGTAGATCATCTTCGGCATGGACATCGACGACCTAGCTTGCCCATTCTCCGACGAAGCCGATCCTAGAGCCCGGATTTGATTTGGACAGCGGAGAGGACCTCGTTGCGGAGCTATGGAGGTGGAGCACCGGATCTACAAAGGTTGTATTTCCGTATTCCCAATAGTTAAGTTGTTAACTAGTTCTTTTTCGCCTAGAAATCTAGTTATCGATCCGTAGTTTAGGGTTTGTAGGCACCATAATTTTTGAAATTGCCATGGTTGATGGCTTGGGAGACCTCACTAGTGTGCCTAGGAACCCTACAGTGGTATCAGAGCCTAGCTAGAGCCTTAGGCGAAGTCTAGACGGAAATTGAAGTCCGAACGAACCCGAAACCCCGATTCAAACATGCTCTCTGTCCATTTTTTAAAATCTGGTCTTTTTCCACATTAAAAATATCCAGAATATCAAGCAGGGTTCACTGTGAAATACTGTGCAAAACGGAGCTGTAACGCCGTCAACACGGCGCGGAACCGCGGCCTAAGGCCACGCGGCGCGGCGATACTGTACATTTGTTGACTTTTCTTTGCACAGTAATTCCTATTTTCTAGAGCTGGATTTTCTGGGAATTTTTAATATTTATTACAGAGTTGAATTTTCTGTGTTGTTTTGGGGATTCGGTGTTTCGATCGGGGTATCAAATTTTGTCTATGTGGCTTTCCGGATAATTTTAGAATATGTTAAAAAGTTCGACCGGATATAAATACCCAACTTTTCCCCTGTCGGGAAATTTCCAAGTGTTGGATTTTTCCGTAGTTTAACGACGTTCTAAGTAGTGCAAGTAACGCGATGGTCCCTCTAGAAGACACAAACCTTAACTCGATTATGTGACCGTCTTGAACTGCCCTTTGAACCTTCGGGTTTGGGGCAGTACGGCGTGCCACATGTGAGGCGTTGGCTTGACCCTTCTACGGCTGGACCGTTGGTACTGAGGCACGAACTGAATGTTGTTAGACTTGTTTCATGTGTTGATCTGTATCGGGAAAACTTGGGTGTTCGATAGTTCGATCGGAAAGTTTAACATTTTCTGTTTATCTGGAATGGGATACAATAATTGGAATTCACAAATAGTTATGTGATAACTAAATGAATATTATAAACGTAGCAGTTTAGTCTCACTTGATCGGTTGCCACGGAATTTTGATGTGATCAAAAGTCCGTCGCAATCACGTAGCGTACGCGGATACTCGCCGGGTAAACTTAATAGACAGCCTCACTCCATAGCCCCGACCAAGTGACTGTAGGAGAACACCGTCGCCGAAAGCATCCGTCCGGGTGCTCGCGGTAGCGGTGTTCCGCCTTGGTACACTTCGTCGACGGTATCAGGGGTGCAGCTGTCTACTGAAGTTTGCGACGAGCATTCGATCAGGATGTCGGGAATCTTGTTGAATTGCCCGACTTGATATTGAAAAGTGTTTTCGATTTTGAGACTAAAATGCGGGGTTTATAATTGTTAAGCATGTGATGTCTAAGAAATTCATTTGGTCAGGCATGTGATGTCTGAGGTGGTTGCGGATTCCAACTGTTGTAGTTTTACACTTTCTTTTCTGTGACCGTAAGTGTAATATGTGATATCGCCGGTTTCGTTGCTATATGTCAACGACAATTGGGATGCGCATATTTACTTACGTTGATGACATGTGATGTTATGTGTTGCTGGATATGTTATATTGGATCGCCGTGTTTGAATAGCCGGGGGTTTTTATGTGAGATGAGTGTTTTTCATTTTCATTCATGTAAAAAACTTGTATGTAATATTCTTTTATTGGGGCGCTTCCAGGTTGCGGAAGTAGTCACCGTTTGTATATTATTTACTTTTCCGCACTAGGATAGACTACCTGGACTATGATGCAGATCATACTAGTGGGGACATGGTAGTCCATAGGTACATCCTTCAAGGTCCCTAGTCGTGGGTGTATCGAGACGGGGCATCGATATACCAGTGTAGACTAGCGTATACGCTTCTCGACCCATGAGATGGGCGATGGATGATCCCATATCCATTGGTGTTTGACATCAGAGATGGTGTACGGGTGCTCAGTGGAGACTGGGTACACTGGACGGACTCGCCGAGAACTCCCAGATGGTATTATACCTCACGTCAGATGGCAGTTCTCAGGTGACACTTGTACAGGTTAGTCTGTAGACCCGAGATCGTCATAGAGTCTTGTGTGATTCCCACTGTGCTTTGATCTCCACCTTACCACGTCCATGAGGGCGTGCAAAACGGTGGTCTTTGGGTACAGTCCCGAGTCACATGGAGGCAATGAGCGATAGGAGGGGTTTCGTCTCTCCCGGTATTGGGGGTTGATGTTGCGCAGTGCTCGATTGGCCGTAACAGGGAAGTCCCTGGCCAGGGCTGATCAGAGATTTGCTGGTAAGTGTTACCAGTAGTTTCTCGACCCGTTATGAGCCTCACATCGGCACGACTTATCGGTTATTGGGGTCTGACGTTTACCACCCCTAGATTTGATATGCGACATATCAGACGAAAAGACCGGACTGTACGGTAAGTGTTACTGGTTGGATTCACAGGAGTGTGAGCGGGCTAGCTCGTCGATCTTCTGATCGATCAATACCCGGGTGGCCGTTACGTTTAGCAGACCGCTTGCGGCTTGTGGGTGCTTGATATGATCATCATCTGCTACCGGCGTATTGACGAGTCTTTAGAGTCCTACACAGAGGTTTCCTGGCTCAAGCGAAACGAAATAGGAGCGCATATGAGATATGTGCGGGAGCGAGAATAATGCGTGTATGTGATACCGTATTTCATTCTCGCGATGAATGTATCGATTGGTTATATGCGATATAACCTAGATATCGAATCAAGGATTGATTCGATAAGCCGATACATAGGATACTAGTCGGTTATATGCGATATGACCGGATCGTTAAATCAAGTGTTGATTTAATGATTTAATGTATAATTATATATTTGATATATTACTTTGCATTAACTAGTATTGGTTCATTTTAAAAGGATTTTCTCACTTGATGCACATTGTATATGTGATATATTTTTTGTGCACTTGTTTGTATCATGTTTGATGATACTTGCTCACTTGGGTTTGTGTAAAGATTAAACCATGGTTACATGTATAATGGTTAGGGTTTTGATTATTTACTTAGTTATTTATTTATTTATTCATTTTGGATATTGTTAAGAATGGTGGCTTATTTTGTTTCTATGTTGAAGCTTCTTGAAGCTTTGAACAAGTCCACCATTCTTATCTCATCCTTAACCCTAACCATTTCAACTAACCTTAGTTTAATCTATACACTTGACCATGGTTAGTATATGATAAGTATTCATATTAGTTTCATTTTTAAATAAGAAACTTATCATATTCTTTCTTCATCATCATCTTCTTCTTCAAGAAAGCTTGATGCCATCAATGGCAACTTGAGCAAAAGTGTGAGAAATCCAATTCTAAAGTGAACCCACCTCCTATTTCTTCACCCTCTACCTCTTGCCAAGTAGTATAGGGTGTTTTCTTCACAAGTTTCACAACTTGGTGAAATTGGAGCTTGAACTTGTGATGCCTCGACGTAGATCATCTTCGGCACGAAGCCGACGACCTAGTCCGCTCAATTCTCCGATGAAGCCGACGTTTGAGTTCGGGATTCGAGATGGACAGCTGGAGGACGACTACATGGAGCTAAGGAAGTGGATAACCGGATCTACAAAGGTTGTAGCCTCTCACTTATAGTTAAGTTGTTAACTAGTTTCGTTTTTCGCCTAGAATTCTAGTCGACGATCCGTATTAGGGTTTCTCGGCACCCATAAAATGTGAAATTGGCATGGTTGATGCCTTATGAGACCTCTTGGGTGTGCCTAGGAACCCTACAGTGGTATCAGAGCCTAGCTAGAGCCTTAGGCGAAGTCTAGACGACGTTTGAAACCCGAATACACATCGAAACCCTACCACATCATGCTCTCTGGACTTTTTCTAAAAACTGGGTTTTTTCAAGATTAAAAATGCTTAAAAAATTCAGCAGGGAATTCTAAGAATTACGGTGCAAATTTTTTCCAATGAACAGTATATTGTGCGGCGGAACCGCGGCAGAAGCATGGCTTCTGCGGCGGTTCCGCGGCCTAATGATGACGTCAGCCCTCCTCCTTTGCACAGTAATTCATCATTTCAGCAACTGAGTTTTATGGGTATTTTTAATATTTATTCAAGAGTTGAATTTTCTGGGGTGTTTTAGAGCTTCGATGTTTCGATCGGATTATCAAATTTCGTCTTTGTGTATTTCCGGATGACTTTAGAATATGTTAAAAAGTTCGACCGGATATAAATACCCAACTTTTCCCCTGCCGGAAAATATCCAAGTGTTGGATTTTTGTGTGGTTTAAGGACGTTCTAAGTAGTGCAAGTAATGCGATGGTCCCTCTAGAAGACAACAAACCTTAACTCGATTATGTGACCGTCTTGAACTGCCCTTTGAACCTTCGGGTTTGGGGCAGTACGGCGTGCCACATGTGAGGCGTTGGCTTGACCCTTCTACGACTGGGCCGTTGGTACTGAGGCATGAAGTGAATGTCTTTGAACCTATTTCATGTGTTGAACGGTTTCGGGAAAACTTGGGTGTTCGAATGTTCGATCGGAAAGTTTAATATATTCTATTTATCCGGAATGGGATACAATAATTGGAATTCACAAACAGTTATGAGATAACTGAATGAATGTTATAAATCTAGCGGTTTAGTCTCATTTGATATTGAAAAGAGTTTTCGATAATGGGACTAAAATGCGGGGTTTATAACTGTTAGGCATGTGATGTCTAAGTATTTCATTTGATTAGGCATGTGATGTCTAAAGAGGTTGCGGATTCCAACTGTTGTAGTTTTACACTTTCTTTTCTGTGACCGTAAGTGTAATATGTGATATCGCCGGTTTCGTTGCTATATGTCAACGACAATTGGGATGCGCATATTTACTTACGTTGATGACATATGATGTTATGTGTTGCTGGATATGTTATATTGGATTGTCGTGTTTGAATAGCCGGGGGTTTTTATGTGAGATGAGTGTTTTTCATTTTCATTCATATAAAAACTTGTATGTAATATTCTTTTATTGGGGAACTTCCAGGTTGCGGAAGTCGTCACCTTTTTGTATATTATTTACTTTTCCGCATTAGGATAGACCCAAGGAGGGGAGCATAAGTAACCGGGTTCTGGGGTCCAGTAGGAGACCAACTCGAGGAGTCGAGTCCGGGTCTCCTAACCCTAGAATTGGCAGGGTTGCTTGCCGCTCTCGTAGGGGTCTAGGGGTGTGGGATTGGCTATTCATCACGACCGTGGAATCCGCGTTTTATACTGGCTCGTATTGAAAACACGGACGTCCTAGTATATCCAATGTTTCATATGTTTCTTCTGCTGCGATATCTGTGATGTGATCATGTGATGTTCTGTGATAGATACAGTATATAGTATATATGATATATTATATAGACGTTACTTATGTTTTGCACCCGCACTAGCCCTGCCGTGCTCTGTCGTTAGTTACCTAACCTAACGGTGCACGAGGGGACATCGAGGCGAATGCGGATGGCATAAGTGTACGTCGTATTTATCTGTGATGTTTAGGTATTTAAATGATGGGACTTCATTAATGTGATTAATGAAAGAAAAGAAACCTAAGATATTGTAGAATCAAATTTTAAACAAAACAGGTAGCTACAGTTCTTGCTTTGCATAGCGGTATATATGATATACCCTGCACCTTATTCGATGAGGAAAGGACCGAGATCCCTTCACCGGGAGTGACTCCTTTAGCGATAACTGGCAGATGCTACACACTCGGTTTGTTTTTGATTGCTTCTATAGTTTCTGCTTTGCACAGTGATATATATGATATATCCCGCACCTCATTCGACGAGGAAAGGGCCGACGATCCCTTCACCGGGAGTGACCCCTTTAGCAAAACTAGAAAAGCCTCAAAATCACTCCATTTCAAAACTTCATTTGATTCTACAACGATATCAAGTTCATTACGCTCATGGTTTTTATGAAAAACCTGCGTAGCCCTCCGTCATTTCAGATAAGTACTAGTTAGTATTCGTGCTGCGGTAGTTTGGCCTCCGTCAAGGCGTAGTGTACGGTACCTAACTATTGCTTATCTGCTAGCATATGATGCGATTGGATTAGGGTATTCGTACGGCGTTGTTTGGCCTCCGTCAAGGGTCGTGCGGGTGGGTTTAATTCAATCAGGAAATGACGGGTTGAACTTGACTAGCGGACTATGGGTTGTTTGGCCTCCGTCAAGGTCATAGGATGCTAGGGGCAAAATATTATCGGGAATTTCAAGTGTTGAAATTTGCAATGAGATTGCATACCTTCTATGAGATAGTTGGATCCCGATACCCGCTGCGAGTAAGAGTTACTCCTGGGAGAGTTTTACACATTACAATTAGCCGATCAAGTAGGTGTCTAGAAAGGTGTTAACGAGGTTACGCCTCTGGGAAAATGAGGTTTACATTAATTAGGTTCGTGCGAAAGCACGGGGGACCTCCCTCAAAGTACCGACACTGGCCTGGCTGAAAGATTGGCGAACTTGTAGTGTGTAATTAATCCCGGCTAATCTTTCCTTTTGGGGTTTGAAGGAAGATTTGATAAAAAGCAGTGGGAGCCATCCTGATTAGATAAGATAATAACCAATCTGATCTTGCACGAGCATACGCTAAAGTGTTTTCTTCTCTCTCTCTCCAGGTAGCGACCATTTCATGCCCTAATAAAGATAATAATATGGATGTATTGACTGAACCCACATGTTATACTGTGCAGGGGAACGTTGAACCCGTTCTATCTTATAAGTGTTATAAGAATGAACAGGAAACAGGAGAATATCTGGATTCTCACACCGCCCAAAAGAAGAACATGCATGTTGATGCATCATCTTCAGGTGTGTTTGTCGTTGAGAACTGTTTCTCAGTTCACCCTACGTCCTGGGTATTAGATTCCGGATCAGGATCCCACATATGTAAGATGTTACATGGGCTACGGAAAGGTAGAGAACTGGGAAAAGGTGATCATTCCGTTCAAGTAGGGAATGGGGCAAATGTTGCAGCCAAAGCAGTTGGCGAATATCACCTAATATTACCAAGTGGTGATACACTGATTCTAAATGAATGCTATTATATACCGAACATGATGTGCAACATTATATCAGTTTCTTTATTAAGTAAAGAAGGATATAATTTTGTAGTAAAGGATAATGTTATGAACATATTCCTAGATCAAAAGTTGATTGCATCAGGCTCGTTACATAATGGCATATTCATTCTCAATCAAAATACAGTCCTCAATTTACAAAACACACACAAGAGGAAGAGTTCTGAACTGAACGAATCCTTCTTGTGGCATTGTAGACTGGGTCACATCAATGCGACACGACTAGCTAAGTTGCATAAGGATGGATATTTAAATCCGTTTGAATTTTCATCTTATGACACTTGCCAGTCATGTCTCAAAGGCAAGATGACCAAAACTCCGTTTACGGGACATGGAGAAAGAGTTACTGAACTCTTAGGACTGATACATAGTGATGTATGCGGTCCTATGTCTACACATGCCAGGGATGGTTCTTCGTACTTCATTACATTCACTGACGATCTCTCTAGATTCGGATATGTGTTCTTGATGAAACACAAATCAGAAGCTTTTGAGAAATTCAGAGAATATAAAACCGAAGTAGAGAACCAAACGGGCAAAAGTATTAAGATCCTTCGATCTGATCGAGGAGGAGAATACTTAAGCAACGAATTCAGAGATTATCTAAAAGAGAATGGGATTCTCTCTCAGCTTACTCCTCCTTATACACCACAGCACAACGGTGTATCAGAACGGAGGAACCGCACCCTATTAGATATGGTGCGCTCTATGATGAGCACAGCTGAGTTACCTATTTCCTTCTGGGGATATGCACTGGAAACTGCTGCATATCTATTGAATAGAGTTCCAACCAAGTCAGTGCCTACCACTCCATATGAGATATTGAATGGTAAGAGACCATGTCTTAATTTTATTCAGATATGGGGTTGTCCGTGTTGGAGATAGTGCCCTCAGAGTCAATTATTAGGTCACAGGTACGTGATTGCAATGATTGATGGAGGACCTATCCCGGTAGGACAGTCTTACTCGAGATGATAGTATGCTATCTGGTTTACCTTTATCATCGTGTACTGCTTCAGGTGACCTGACAAGTCGCTATTACACGGTGATAGAGCCCCTAGGATTCTTACTTGACCACCAGCAGTATGAGGGCGATCATATAAGTGGGAGCTGGCAGTCTATAAGCATATCCTTAAATGGTCCCTAGTCGTGAGAGTTTCGAGACAGGGCATCGATACTCCAGAGTAGACTAGTGTATACAGTCGAGACCCCGACGAGGGGCGGTGGCCGGTCTCACAAGCCACTGGTGTTAGTTGGATCACCTAAGATGTATACAGGTGCTCATTGGGTTATGAGTACACAGGACAGGACTCGCCGGGAACATGCTAGTTGGTCATATACCAGACGTCAGATGGCAGTTCCCTGGTGACATGTGTACAGGTTAGTTCATCGACCTGGGGATCGTCATTTGTCTCGTGTGAGTTCCCACTGTACTTTGATTACTACCCTACCACGGCTCAAAGGAGTCGTGCAAACAGGTTTTAGTTGGGTACAGTCCCGAGCCACATGGAGGCAGTGAGCGTATCTTCAGGGGTTCGTCTCTCCCGGTATTGGGGGTGAGGTTGCGCTGTGTCTAGGAGAGCCATTACACGAAGCCCTCGGCCGAGGTAAGGAGATTTACTGGTAGGTATTCCAGTAGTATCTCAGGGTGTTCTGGGCTACACACCGACACGACTTGTACCGCTTTTGGGGGTCTGACTTTTACCAACCCCCTAGGCCCGCCATGCGATGCTCGTAGACGAACGGACCGGACTGTACGGATATTGTCACTGACAGGCTCAGTAGGGTTGTCAGGCTGAGTTCGCTCACAGACGTCCCTTTTAGTCAATACCTGATAGCCCGTTACGTATTGGCTTATACCTCTGACGTGCTAGTGGTTAAATCCACAACCAAGGTGTTGACGAGTCTTTAGAGTCCCCCACATTCAGTTACTCAGCTTTCGGGCGAAAGGTTGTAGAGGCCGTATGGAGATATGGCAGGGTCCGATCAGATACGTGCGGTATTGCACGGATCAGGATCGGACGGTTTGTACTATAGGCCGTATGGATATATGGCAGGGTTCGATCAGGTACGTGCGGTATTGCACGGATCAGGATCGAACGGATATTACTAGCCGGCTTTGGTTTAAGCCGGATCCTAGTATAGTACAGTGGAGATTTTGTCTCACTGCATTTGTATTTCGGTCGAAATACAGATGCGGGTGTGTATGCACAGTATCGGGGTTTTCCTGTAATTTATTACGGGACCAGTTTTCTGGAGTTGCCAGTTTGCTTTCCGTTTCGGCCAATTTCCTTTGTATCGTTCATTGGCCGCAGATTGGTGGAGGAGGGCTTATTTGCATTGTTGCAAATAAGCATTTGTGGAGGGGTTCTTTGCATTTTTGTTGCATCATGATTATAGCACCATACCTTGACTTTCTTTAGTTGATCATGGCTTGACTTTGGCTCATCATGGTTGTTGATGATGAGGTTGGTGGTTGGTGGTTGAGTGTGGGTTTTGATTTGGTGATGATTCCTTTTGCATGATAGTTTTCTCTCTCTCTTGATTTTGTATTATTGGAGGACTCTCTCATTCACCTCTCCACTCTCACTCCCTCTTCTTCACTTGTGATGGCCGGCCACCATGAGGGTGGGCTGTCCAAATTTTTGTGGAGTGGGGTTTTGCTCATTTCATGTTCCAAAATCCCTAAAGTCCCTCCACATAGTTCTTGTATCATTCCTCCATCAAAATGGCACCTCCTACAACCCCAAAAATGAGACTTGCTCACTACACATTCTACATCGAATCTTGGGCACGTCGACTAGCCAGCTTCGTTCCCGAGTTGCCTCGGCATTGAGGTGGGAGCCCGTAAAAGAAGTAGGCAATGTGGTGCACTTCCGGCGACGAGGAGGAGACGGGACATTCCGCAGGAGATCGGGACGACGACGAGAAGACCGGAGGACTCGGATCTGTCGGTATATCTCTCTTCCCCTTCTTGTAGATAGCTAGGACTAATTAATGGTTCGATCCGGGTATTAGTGCGCGGCGGTTTGCCAGTTAAAGTAAAATTTAAAGTTTATCACCGCTTCCGCATTTGGCCGTCGGATTGACGGCCGGGGCGCCGCCGTGCACTTACAGTGGTATCAGAGCCTCGCCATTAACTTAGTCTAGCTTTGTGTAATGTGTTTGCATTTCCGATCGATCAAAAGTTCCAAAACCGAGTTTTTCAAAGCGACAGTTTTCTGTTGAAATTTTTTGGTCTCCAAAAATTTTTCAGGTTGTATAAAATTGATGTACTGGAGATTATAAGAGCTCTGTAAAAATTCGATGAAGTGATTCCACTGTGGGAGCGCGGAACCGCCGCAAACACCCCCTTCTCGCCGCGGTTCCGCCGCGTACTGTGGAGATCGCTGCACCAAATTTCTACAGTGTCTTTGTGGGCTTAAAATATGGGTTTTGGAATATTAATATTGGGCCCAGAATTTCCTGATCTGCTACAGTATTGCTTGGGGGCCCACTTGTTAAAATTTGATTGATCGGATATTTTAAACACATTATTTCACAGTATTTACATTATATCTGCGACCGTGAATGTCACTCGATCGGTAAATCCAGTCTAACTGCTATAGCCCGGTTAGACGGATTTGCGAACGTGACTTTCACGTTGATGTTCTGTTTTTGCTGTGATGTTGCGGATCGGTCGTGGGGGATAGCCTGGATGCAATGCTAGTACAGTTTTGTTGTATTATGTACATTTGATATTGCGGGGCGAGCGTCCGACATGTGGACTGCCGTCACTGTCTGTTTGTATTATTATTTTGGGGCACGGCCAGGTTGCGGTCGATGTACCCGTTGTATGTATATTTTACTTTCTGTACTAGGATTGCCCCGCGGAGGGGTGCACGGATAGCCGGGTTCTAGAGGGCAACAAGCCCGCATCTCATGGCATTGAGACGGAGGGGGCTTCACTCTAGAATTGGCGGGCTATTCGCCGCACTCGTAGGGGGTACAGGTTGACCCAGGAGGGGTGCCCAAGTTACCGGATTCCGTGAAGTGCTGGGTGGTCCATTCACGGTGCTGAAGGGGGCTGCCTCGCTTCAGGTTTTGGCGGGTAACTTGCCGCGCCCGTAGGGGTCTAGGATTTCATTGCGCAGGCTATCCACACGACCAGGGGAACGTCGGATTTCAGCAGTGGCTCTGTGAAACCCGGGGATCCCAGATGTCTATATTGTTTCTGTGATGCTGTTCATTCTCTGTGATGTTGCATTTTTATCACGCCTTGAGCGAATATAATATATTGGTATATATATTAGTAGATGTTGTATATGTTTTGCATCCGCGCTAGTCCAGTCCCCGCTCTGTCGTTAGTTAGCTAACCTAACGGGTAATGACGGGACCCAGTGGCGAATGCGGATGGCATATGCGTACATCAGTATATTTTCGTTCTTTTTGGTGTGATCAATTGATGGGACTGTGTTGATTCGGATCAACGCAAGTTAAAAACAAACCTAATCTGATGTTGTTGGAACACTTTTTCAAAAAGCTGTTATTGCAAGGACGTTCACTTTTGTTTTGCATCGTGGTATTCAGTTGAAATATCCTGCTCCTCAGTCGACGAGGCAAGGGCCGAGATCCCTTCACCGGGAGTGACCCCTTGGACAAAAAGTTTGCGTCAGGGCATTAACTTCACTATAGCCGATTACTTTTGCTTTGCACCGTGGTATTCAGTTGGAATATCCTGCACCTCATTCTACGGGGAAAGAGCCGAGATCCCTTCACCGGGAGTGACCTCTTTAGCAATGGTTTTCGTCACTATATTTTCAAAAAGCTATCCGTTCCTTCAACGATATCAAGTTCTTTACGTTAAAGGTTTTCGCCAGAAACCATTCGTAGCCCTCCGTCGTTTCATATGGGTAGTCAATAGTATTCAAGCTGTGTTTGTTGGCCAAAGTCAAGGCACAGTGTTTGGTAGCTGTTGGTTATTCATATGCAGCATAGATAGATGCGTTGGTTTGGAACAGTCGTATAGCCTTGTTGGCCAAAGTCAAGGGCTTGTGCGGGTGGATTCGAATCAACCTGGAGAATGACGGGTAGAACTTGACATGTGACTTATGATTTGTTGGCCAAAGTCAAGGTCATAAGAGCATGGGGCAGAAATCACATCGGGAGTTTCAAAAGAACTGAAACTTGCCAGATATGCGCATACCTTCTGGAGTGTGATACCGTGAGCGGATTCCGTCACGTTATCATGCGGTGATAGTTGGATCCCGATTCCCGCTGATGAGTTGGTTTACTCCTCGGGTGATCCCGACTAATTCTTCTTTTGGGTTTGGAGAAGAATTTGACGGTACAGTGGGAGGTTTCCAGATTAGATAAATTGGTAACCATTCTGATCTAGGTTAGAGTGCACGCTGAGTGTTTCTTTTCTCTCTCTCTTCGGCAGCGACCATTGACCCGACCCTAAGACTATGACTCAGTGACCAAGTTGACCGAACCTTCTAAACACTGGCTTTTGGATTGTCAGAGTTGCAGACCTCATTGCCACTCCTACTTTTACCCTTTTCTCCAGGACACCCCGTATTACTACGAACGTCCACTTCCATTGGACAAAACCATCGTATGGTTAGATACGAACTCGAAAGAATTTATTCGAGGATGGTTTCCGGTTCTGGAGAAAACGGATAGGACTATTCAGTTGTCTTTTCCTTTTACCTTCTCTCAGGTTGCGAGTACTCCTTGGTTTAGAAGATAGTACACCTATTACGCAAATTGGATAGTCTTCTTCCAAACCTTAGGCTGGTGCCGACCGGTAGGGAATGAAGAAAACCAATTAGCCTAACGATGGTGTACAGAAGGTATTAAGTTAAGACAAAGCAAGGGATTAGTAAGAGGGCAAAGTAAATTGCGACTGCTATTCACGACCAAACCAAGTATTCCTTCGCCAATCCTAAATCACCTTTGTATTTCTCCAGGACACTCTGTATCACTACGAAGATCCACAGTTTATCGGATACTCCATCGTATGGTTATATACGAACTCGAAAGGAACTTGTTCCAGTTCGGGGATGGATTATGGTTCAGGAGAAATAGGAATTAAGTTCATTCGGTTGTCTTTTATCCTCACCTTCTCTCATATTGCGAGTGTTCCTAGGATTAGGACAGTACACCCATTATGCTTATTGGATAGTCTTCTTCCAAACCATAGGCTGGTGCCGAACGGTAGGGAAGGAAGAAAACCATTTGGCCTAAAGGGGTGTGCAGAAGGTAATGACTAAAGACATATGAAGGGATTTGGAGAGGTGGCAAAGAATTATACGGTTACAGTCGTGAATCTGGAAGAGGCATTACTAGGAATACCGGGATACCCCATCGAAACATTTCAATGTTTCATTTTCACTGTGTACTGTTAAAGGAAAACTGATTTCCCAATTAGTCCTTACTCCAGGGTATGTATTTACCAGGTACGATTCTCACATCTGTATGGTTTTACAGATGATGAGTGGGAGTAAGTTATTGGGAATTGGGTGATCATCCTTATTATATCGGGATTCGTTGTAATCGGTGATATTCGAGGAAATCACCTGGGCTGTTTGCCGGTCGGCAAATATTTGGTTTTGAATATCCGCTGTCATGCACCAATTTCAAATTGATATATCTGTACGTCTATTTTCATAGAGTGAGATATACCTTTTTTAAATTATATCTATGACATTTACCTATATCAGTGGATGGTTAGGTAAGGAGCATTAAACAGCGGTGTAATTCTTCTTAACCATAAGTACAGTTTTCAACCTACGACACACAGTGAATGAGTTATCAGACTCAAGGGACTTATACAGAGTATTGTATGTTGTCCAGGGTCCATCAGGACAGAGGGGTTGGTCCTCGTACTATATTCGGTTTACTTATGACTTCTCTAGTTTTTAGACAGGCGTTTCGTGGAAACACAGGGTCCGAATTTTGAGAAGTTATAGGTATTTGAATAGAGTAGAGAACCAGGTATAGCAAGTATCGGGATTCTTCAAAGTGATCGAAGATGTAGATGCTTGTGTATAGGTATTCAGTTGATAGTAATGATAAAGAGAACTTGCTTCTCTTTCAGGTTACTCGTAATTGGAAGTATTCCTAAGTTGAGTAACGCTGATCGGCCTCTCTCTCCATTTAGTTGACATGCACTGGAGACAGCTGCATGATTTGAATCTGGTTCAATTAAATCAGTGCCTCTGGTCCTATATGGGATATAGAACAGTTCATATCTTAACGATGTTAAGGTACGGGGAGTTGTCCGGTTTATGATTAAAACCAGACACTGGACAACTCAAGGCACGTTTCTGTAATGGCTGTTTGTGGGTTGACCCAGGCTATGACGAGGGTTGACTTTCTACCATCTGGATGAACAATAGCGATATTGTTCTAGACTCGCCACAGTTTTATTAAAAATGGATTTTTTTTTTTTCAGAAAACAGTAGTGGGAGTATGGTAGAACTGGAAGTGATTCCAGAACCACAAACGATTACTGAAGATTTGATAAGGAACCTAAAGATTCAATCTGGATTGACATTCCATTGGCCACTCCGCAGATAAGGTGGGTAACTTCAGGCACCCGAGAGGTACTCTGGTAGCCTCAAGGACGGTGACAGGGAAGTTCTTGCTTACCCACAATTACCATTGCTGTTGTTCCAGGCTGCGAGACCCGGCGGGAGGATGAGTATAGCGTCGTTCTAAACTAGTTTTAGAAGTGTACGTCTATATGACTCTGCCAGAGGGTTGTCGTAGTCAGTGGGAGCAGCGGAAGCATTGGTGGACAGGTAGCTTATGTCTATTTATAGACTAAAGCAGATGTAGCGGAGATAGATCATCTATTTCTGACGTGACAGTCATGGGTTTGACTTCATCAGAATAAGGGATGGATCTGTTGAGAAGGTAGTAGGGTGTGATATCCTGGTATTTGGATGACATACACAGAGTAGGAAAAGAAACTCCTATACTACGATCGGTTATACTTTGGTCGTCACACAGTGGTTTCTCCACAAAGGAAATGGATTTTGTATCAGACATATTGGTTACTAGATCTATGGCTTTAGATCTAGATTTGGGTGGTTTCCCAATCAGGGTACTTTGACAGCATTCTAAGAGTATTTAGAATGGACGACTCCTGGCACGGTAGTGTACCTGCAGAAGATGGAGTCACCCTCTCTAAAGGTGTCTTACAGACTAAAGGGGAGAGGGATGTGCATGATTGGCAGATCACTTGCTCAGGCAATTGAGTCAATCATGAGATGTCAAGTACCACACCAGATATTGTTCTTGCACTAGATGCAATAAGTTGACATTTAATCCAATCCTGGAGAAACAGTCGGAAGCAGTTTTAGAACATAAGTGAATGTTCTAAGGATATGATAACGACAGCCTCATTCGGGAGACAGTTATCATTCCAGGCTTCCAAGGTGACCTGGACGACAGGGAGGTTGTCAGAGTTATAGTTTTTTCTTCTGACGAGGGGGCAGTATTTTGGACAGGTGGTCCCAGGCAATACTGAGGGAGGCATGGCGCAGGACACTGATTAAGTTCAGTTGACGATACAGTCTAAGAAGTTTGGATTTGGAGTTCATTTATGAGCTAGGTCCCATCAAACATCCAGACACATTCTAAGACAGGTATTGCTCATTTCGGGAGATGGCTTTCTCCGCGAACTTGAGATATAGAGAGACATAGAAAGAAACATCAAAGCGGATCCACTCACTGAGGCTATTCCTCGAACGCAATAATTTCGCAAACGAGATTTGTGAGGCTGACAAGTAGAGGAGTTGGGTGTTCGGTATCACACGGGCTGTGAGTATGCGACATCGCAATAATTAGCCTTGAGTGCAAGTGGGAGATTGTTGGAGATAGTGCCCTCAGAGTCAATTATTAGGTCACAGGTACGTGATTGCAATGATTGATGGAGGACCTATCCCGGTAGGACAGTCTTACTCGAGATGATAGTATGCTATCTGGTTTACCTTTATCATCGTGTACTGCTTCAGGTGACCTGACAAGTCGCTATTACACGGTGATAGAGCCCCTAGGATTCTTACTTGACCACCAGCAGTATGAGGGCGATCATATAAGTGGGAGCTGGCAGTCTATAAGCATATCCTTAAATGGTCCCTAGTCGTGAGAGTTTCGAGACAGGGCATCGATACTCCAGAGTAGACTAGTGTATACAGTCGAGACCCCGACGAGGGGCGGTGGCCGGTCTCACAAGCCACTGGTGTTAGTTGGATCACCTAAGATGTATACAGGTGCTCATTGGGTTATGAGTACACCGGACAGGACTCGCCGGGAACATGCTAGTTGGTCATATACCAGACGTCAGATGGCAGTTCCCTGGTGACATGTGTACAGGTTAGTTCATCGACCTGGGGATCGTCATTTGTCTCGTGTGAGTTCCCACTGTACTTTGATTACTACCCTACCACGGCTCAAAGGAGTCGTGCAAACAGGTTTTAGTTGGGTACAGTCCCGAGCCACATGGAGGCAGTGAGCGTATCTTCAGGAGTTCGTCTCTCCCGGTATTGGGGGTGAGGTCGCGCTGTGTCTAGGAGAGCCATTACACGAAGCCCTCGGCCGAGGCAAGGAGATTTACTGGTAGGTATTCCAGTAGTATCTCAGGGTGTTCTGGGCTACACTCCGACACGACTTGTACCGCTTTTGGGGGTTTGACTTTTACCAACCCCCTAGGCCCGCCATGCGATGCTCGTAGACGAACGGACCGAACTGTACGGATATTGTCACTGACAGGCTCAGTAGGGTTGTCAGGCTGAGTTCGCTCACAGACGTCCCTTTTAGTCAATACCTGATAGCCCGTTACGTATTGGCTTATACCTCTGACGTGCTAGTGGTTAAATCCACAACCAAGGTGTTGACGAGTCTTTAGAGTCCCCCACATTCAGTTACTCAGCTTTCGGGCGAAAGGTTGTAGAGGCCGTATGGAGATATGGCAGGGTCCGATCAGATACGTGCGGTATTGCACGAATCAGGATCGGACGGTTTGTACTATAGGCCGTATGGATATATGGCAGGGTTCGATCAGGTACGTGCGGTATTGCACGGATCAGGATCGAACGGATATTACTAGCCGGCTTTGGTTTAAGCCGGATCCTAGTATAGTACAGTGGAGATTTTGTCTCACTGCATTTGTATTTCGGTCGAAATACAGATGCGGGTGTGTATGCACAGTATCGGGGTTTTCCTGTAATTTATTACGGGACCAGTTTTCTGGAGTTGCCAGTTTGCTTTCCGTTTCGGCCAATTTCCTTTGTATCGTTCATTGGCCGCAGATTGGTGGAGGAGGGCTTATTTGCATTGTTGCAAATAAGCATTTGTGGAGGGGTTCTTTGCATTTTTGTTGCATCATGATTATAGCACCATACCTTGACTTTCTTTAGTTGATCATGGCTTGACTTTGGCTAATCATGGTTGTTGATGATGAGTTTGGTGGTTGGTGGTTGAGTGTGGGTTTTGATTTGGTGATGATTCCTTTTGCATGATAGTTTTCTCTCTCTCTTGATTTTGTATTATTGGAGGACTCTCTCATTCACCTCTCCACTCTCACTCCCTCTTCTTCACTTGTGATGGCCGGCCACCATGAGGGTGGGCTGTCCAAATTTTTGTGGAGTGGGGTTTTGCTCATTTCATGTTCCAAAATCCCCAAAGTCCCTCCACATAGTTCTTGTATCATTCCTCCATCAAAATGGCACCTCCTACAACCCCAAAAATGAGACTTGCTCACTACACATTCTACATCGAATCTTGGGCATGCCGACTAGCCAGCTTCGTGCCCGAGTTGCCTCGGCATTGAGGTGGGAGCCCGTAAAAGAAGTAGGCGATGTGGTGCACTTCCGGCGACGAGGAGGAGACGGGACATTCCGCAGGAGATCGGGACGACGACGAGAAGACCGGAGGACTCGGATCTGTCGGTATATCTCTCTTCCCCTTCTTGTAGATAGCTAGGACTAATTAATGGTTCGATCCGGGTATTAGTGCGCGGCGGTTTGCCAGTTAAAGTAAAATTTAAAGTTTATCACCGCTTCCGCATTTGGCCGTCGGATTGACGGCCGGGGCGCCGCCGTGCACTTACAGTCCGGCCTATGTTAAAACACAAAATCCGGACAAGCTCGAGGCAAGGTCTGTTCTATGTTAGTTTGTTGGATATCCCAAACATTCGCGAGGGTATATCTTCTATCACTCCGAGGAACAAAAAGTGTTTGTTTCTCGACATGCCACTTTCTTAGAAAAGAGTTTTCTTATAAAACAGACAAGTGGCATTGAGGTAGAACTGGAAGAGGTTCCAGCGACACAAACTATAACAGAAGACTTGGTAGAACCAGAGGATTCAGTAGTACCCGAAGAACCCCTGCCTCTCCGCCAATCTAGTAGGGTTTCTCGTCCACCTGAGAGATACTACGGTTTTCTCATTGACGGTGGAAGCGAGGATTGCATCATGGAGGATGATGACCCAACTAGCTTCGAGCAGGCCATCATGAGTAGGGACTCAGTGAAATGGCTGGATGCTATGCGGTCCGAGATGGAATCCATGTACACCAACAAAGTATGGACTTTGGATGTTGCTCCTGAAGGGGTAAAACCCATCGGGAGCAAGTGGATCTTCAAGAAGAAGCTTGGTGTAGATGGGAAAGTGGAGACTTTCAAAGCTAGACTTGTAGCAAAGGGTTTTCGTCAAAGACCAGGTGTGGACTATGACGAAACTTTTTCTCCAGTGGCTATGCTTAAATCCATCCGGATCATGCTTGCCATCGCTGCATATCATGATTACGAAATCTGGCAAATGGATGTTAAGACCGCCTTTCTAAATGGTGATTTAGAAGAGTGCGTGTACATGACTCAGCCAGAGGGCTTCGTAGACAGTGGGAGCAGCGGGAAGGTGTGCAAGCTGCTTAAATCCATTTATGGATTAAAGCAAGCATCGCGGAGTTGGAACATCTGCTTTGACGTCGTTATCAAAGAGTTTGATTTCGTCAAAAATCCAGATGAACCTTGTATCTACAAGAAGGTGGCAGAGAGTAAGGTTGTCTTCCTCGTATTGTACGTAGACGACATACTCTTGATAGGAAATGATATTCCTATGCTGCAATCGGTCAAGCTCTTCTTATCACAAAGATTCTCAATGAAAGATCTTGGTGATGCCTCCTGCATATTGGGAATCAGGATCTATAGAGATAGATCCAAACGGATTTTGGGATTGTCCCAATCCAGGTACATTGACACCGTACTAAAGAGGTTTAGTATGGACGAATCCAAGCGTGGGAACTTGCCCACGATCTCTGGAGTCACTCTCTCCAAAGAGATGTCTCCCAAGACTGATTTGGAGAGAGCTCGCATGCAAGGGATACCCTATGCTTCGGCTGTAGGCTCTATCATGTATGCGATGCTATGTACCAGACCCGATGTAGCATACTCACTAAGTATAGTGAGCAGGTATCAAGCTGATCCTGGAGAGAGTCACTGGACAGCTGTGAAGAGCATTCTCAAGTACTTACGAAGGACTAAAGAGATGCTCTTGGTGTATGGTAACGGAGAACTCCAAGTGGAGTCCTTTACCGATTCGAGCTTCCAGAGTGATAAGGACGACTCTAAGTCGCAGTCGGGCTTTGTCTTCACCCTTTACGGAGGGGCGGTTAGCTGGAAGAGTTCCAAGCAGGAAACCGTGGCAGACTCGACGATGGAGGCTGAATACATCGCTGCCAACGATGCTGCTAAAGAGGCTGTCTGGATCAAGAAGTTCATTACTGAACTTGGAGTGGTTCCATCCATTGGGCATCCAATACCTTTGTATTGCGATAACAATGAAGCAGTGGCTTTGGCCAAGGAACCCAGGTCCCATCAGCGATCCAGGCATATTCTGAGGCGGTATCACCTGATCCGGGAGATAGTTGATCGCCGGGAGATCGAGGTCAGGAGGGTTGACACGAAGAACAACACGGCGGATCCACTCACGAAGGCCATTCCCCAGATACAGTTTGAGAGACTCTTCGGGATGCTCGGTATGCGATACTACAGCAGCTGGCCCTAGTGCAAGTGGGAGATTGTTAGTTGTATGTATGCCCTAGAGGCCAGTATTGTACAGATGTGTATATTATATTGGATGCTTGGACATATATAGAGATGACTTTCTTGCTCGATATGATAGTATGCTATCTGGTTACTCTTTATCTTAACATGTACACTTGTCTCTTTATACTGTCTTATAGTTACATGTTGGTAAAGCCCTTAGGATGTGTATTTGACTACCTGGACTATGATGCAGATCATACTAGTGGGGACATGGTAGTCCATAGGTACATCCTTCAAGGTCCCTAGTCGTGGGTGTATCGAGACGGGGCATCGATATACCAGTGTAGACTAGCATATACGCTTCTCGACCCATGAGATGGGCGATGGATGATCCCATATCCATTGGTGTTTGACATCAGAGATGGTGTACGGGTGCTCAGTGGAGACTGGGTACACTGGACGGACTCGCCGAGAACTCCCAGATGGTATTATACCTCACGTCAGATGGCAGTTCTCAGGTGACACTTGTACAGGTTAGTCTATAGACCCGAGATCGTCATAGAGTCTTGTGTGATTCCCACTGTGCTTTGATCTTCACCTTACCACGTCCATGAGGGCGTGCAAAACGGTGGTCTTTGGGTAAAGTCCCGAGTCACATGGAGGCAATGAGCGATAGGAGGGGTTTCGTCTCTCCCGGTATTGGGGGTTGATGTTGCGCAGTGCTCGATTGGCCGTAACAGGGAAGTCCCTGGCCAGGGCTGATCAGAGATTTGCTGGTAAGTGTTACCAGTAGTTTCTCGACCCGTTATGAGCCTCACATCGGCACGACTTATCGGTTATTGGGGTCTGACGTTTACCACCCCTAGATTTGATATGCGTCATATCAGACGAACAGACCGGACTGTACGGTAAGTGTTACTGGTTGGATTCACAGGAGTGTGAGCGGGCTAGCTCATCGATCTTCTGATCGATCAATACCCGGATGGCCGTTACGTTTAGCAGACCGCTTGCGGCTTATGGGTGCTTGATATGATCATCATCTGCTACCGGCATATTGACGAGTCTTTAGAGTCCTACACAGAGGTTTCCTGGCTCAAGCGAAACGAAATAGGAGCGCATATGAGATATGTGCGGGAGCGAGAATAATGCGTGTATGTGATACCGTATTTCATTCTCGCGATGAATGTATCGATTGGTTATATGCGATATAACCTAGATATCGAATCAAGGATTGATTCGATAAGCCGATACATAGGATACTAGTCGGTTATATGCGATATGACCGGATCGTTAAATCAAGTGTTGATTTAATGATTTAATGTATAATTATATATTTGATATATTACTTTGCATTAACTAGTATTGGTTCATTTTAAAAGGATTTTCTCACTTGATGCACATTGTATATGTGATATATTTTTTGTGCACTTGTTTGTATCATGTTTGATGATACTTGCTCACTTGGGTTTGTGTAAAGATTAAACCATGGTTACATGTATAATGGTTAGGGTTTTGATTATTTACTTAGTTATTTATTTATTTATTCATTTTGGATATTGTTAAGAATGGTGGCTTATTTTGTTTCTATGTTGAAGCTTCTTGAAACTTTGAACAAGTCCACCATTCTTATCTCATCCTTAACCCTAACCATTTCAACTAACCTTAGTTTAATCTCTACACTTGACCATGGTTAGTATATGATAAGTATTCATATTAGTTTCATTTTTAAATAAGAAACTTATCATATTCTTTCTTCATCATCATCTTCTTCTTCAAGAAAGCTTGATGCCATCAATGGCAACTTGAGCAAAAGTGTGAGAAATCCAATTCTAAAGTGAACCCACCTCCTATTTCTTCACCCTCTACCTCTTGCCAAGTAGTATAGGGTGTTTTCTTCACAAGTTTCACAACTTGGTGAAGTTGGAGCTTGAACTTGTGATGCCTCGACGTAGATCATCTTCGGCACGAAGCCGACGACCTAGTCCGCTCAATTCTCCGATGAAGCCAACGTTTGAGTTCGGGATTCGAGATGGACAGCGGGAGGACGACTACATGGAGCTAAGGAAGTGGATAACCGGATCTACAAAGGTTGTAGCCTCTCACTTATAGTTAAGTTGTTAACTAGTTTCGTTTTTCGCCTAGAATTCTAGTCGACGATCTGTATTAGGGTTTCTCGGCACCCATAAAATATGAAATTGGCATGGTTGATGCCTTGTGAGACCTCTTGGGTGTGCCTAGGAACCCTACAGTTCAAACTGGTAATTGTATTCATGGATTCATGTGTTCATATTGAATTGGAAACTTGTAGATTATGGATTGACTTGAATCATATTCAAGTCAGATTAATCAGACTCAAACCCGAGTCAGACAATCAGAAATGTGAAACGAAGTCTTATAACTGCTAGGGTCCTTAGGGTAATTTATAAACTTGAGGGGGTTTTATGTAAAAATAATTTTATATACTTTTCAAAATACACCTCAAGTATTTATTACTCGTCTTTAGAGTTGTGGATTTTATGTTATGACATTTCTAATGAAAATATCCTAGTTTCATAACTAATGGTATTTATCTGTAATATTGATTATTTGAAGTTCATGGTATTTTAGTGTAACCTTTATTCTTTTGTGATTTTTAGAAAAAAGGTGGAAAATTTAAATTATAAAAAATAGGTATTTAAAAGATAAATATATATATGTTTATACAAAAATAATTTTAATAGATATTTTATCTTTCAAAAATCTCATTTTCTTAAGATGTCGTATTTTAAACCTTTCGAGACCGAATGCTCCTTGCGGAGGTCTGAATCTCGCACTACTAGCCCGAGGGTGCGTGATAAACCGCACGATCCCGAACGGGTTCCTCAAAGATGGGTTGTAGCGGCGCTTTGCAAAGATTGTAAAATACTAATCCTTTAGAAAACGGTTTTATATAGTAAAAGGTATATATTTGAAAAGTGTAATTTTCCGTATTTTAGATTCTAGGGTTTCCTAAGCCAACTAGCCTATTTCTAAATGGTCTAAACGACAAGTCGTTAGAAGCCTCAAATCGCCTCTTCACCGCCAATTGTGGCCAGGTAAGTACAAGTGAGGAGGGAGGGATCCGCTCACGAATCGTGAGGCGGGCCTTTTAAAGTTACCCAAGCTTACTTGCCTAGCCTAGACACCACAAAGACAGTTTAGATAAACGATCGATGTCCACAACTTATCGTATTTTCCTAGTAAGAAATATTTACTTAAAAGTGTAACAATCTAAAACCTTTAAGAATGGTTTTATGAAGATTATGGTATTTTAATGAAAATTTCGTTTTGTCGTATTCTAAGTTTTGATGATATCATTTTAGGGTTGTATTTGCGTGTGTGTGGAGGTAGGTCATTACCTCATGCTCTAGTTTAAATGTATATTAAGGTTAAGGGGTTAAATGTGAAATTGAAACTTCATGGTATTAAAGTGAAAATACGGTAAATTGAAAAGGTTATCATTTCATGTGTGAAAACTTATTCAAATTGATTTTTACGAGTTTAGTGGTCAAGATGAAGGCGTTTAGGAATGATTGAATTGATTAGAAGAAGAAAAATAAACATTATGGTATTAATGTGAAAAAGAATACGATATTGCAAAAGTTATCATTTCATGTGAGAAACTTTGTCCAAATTAATTGTTATGTGATTAATAGTCATCATGAATAAGTTTAGGTATTATGGAATTGGTGACAAGTGAGATTTTATAGAAAAACCGAATCGGAAATCGGTTTGTTCCGATTTCCGTCGGGTTTCATAAGTTCATATTTTTTAGAAGTAGAAAGAAGGGACGAATGGGACTTATGGGTTTCGATCTATACTAAAGAGTATAGAGGAACTAGGTGAGTGGCCGAGATATTGTTTCGTCGCCGGTTGTTTCAAAAACGTCGCCGGAATTCCGTCAGCGCTTCGCCGTGAACTCGGTTTCAAAGCACACCCTTCTTGTGAAAATTTCGAGAGAGTAAACCTAGTGTTTTGGAATGAGAGGGTAGAGGGTAGGGGTGTCTATTTATAGGGTAGGCTAGGGTAGGGTAGGTGAAAGGTTTTTATTTTAAAAAAAATTATAAAAATTAAAGAAAAATCATTAAAATTTGTATTAAATAGGGTGTAATAAACATTATGGAAACGATCCATTAAAATGGAGTAAACAGGGGGTTTTAGGAGACGAAAAGGCGCAACTTTCGTTTAAACGACTCGGCCGTCTGGAGGCGCCGGCCCGAGTCGGCCAGTCCGTCGGCCGACTCGGCCGAGTCGGGGTTCCGTCGGGCGTGGGTTCGCCTGATGTAGGCTCTGGTATACTCACTTTTTAGGGTTCAGTTCATCTTTTGGGAGTTATGGCCTGTGGACTGTTGGGCTTCCAAGAATTTTAAAAGAAAAATAATCTAAAAATAATGTGGGGCATGGGATTCGAATTCTGGTGGCTTGGTTCAGCAGTGCAAGGTATTACCAATGAGCTACAAGCTCCTTCTTGTAATTATTATGGGAAAATAGATACTTAAAGTGATATCAGCAACATTAAATACTCCAAGTATACTTCAAATTTAAATCAAATTTATGTATACAAAAATTGGAGTTGTTACAGGTGGTAGGGAGGAAATCAAAGCACAGTGGGAGTCGCATAAGACTCTATGACGATCTTGGGTCTACAGACTAACTTGTACCAGTGTCACCAAAAGACTGCTATCTGACGATAGGTATCTACTACATAGGAGTCCTTGGTGAGTCCTGTTCAGTATACCCAGTCTTCACTGAGCACCCGTATACCATCTCTGATGTCAAACACCAATGGATGTGGGATCATCCATTGCCCATCATATGGGTCAAGAGGCGTATACGCTAGTCTACTCTGGAATATCGATACCCTGTCTCGATATTCTCTCGACTAGGAACAATTGAAGGATGTACTTGTGAACTACCCTGGCACTGTTGGAGATAGTACCCTCAAAGTCAATTATTGGATCGCAGGTATGTGATTGCAATGATTGAGGCAGGACCTATACCGATATAACAGTCTTGCTCGAGATGATAGTATGCTATCTGGTTTGTCTTTATCAACGTATACATGCTTTAGTTCACTATTGCTTGATGATAGAGCCCATAAGATTCTGCTTGACAGACAGCAGTATGATGGTGATCATATACGTGGGAGCTGGAGTCTATAAGCACATCCTTAAAGTGTCCCTAGTCGTGGGAGTTTCGAGACAGGGCATCGATACTCCAGAGTAGACTAGTGTATACAGTCGAGACCCCGACGAGGGGCGGTGGACACTGGTTCTTTGCGGGCCTTCGGTCAGTTAGATCCCTAAGTTGTATACAGGTGCGCATTAGGATATGAGTACACCGGACAGGACTCGCCGGGAACATGCTAGTTGGTATTATACATATCGTCAGATAGCAGTTCCCTGGTGACATGTGTACAGGTTAGTTTGTCGACCTGAGATCGTCATTTGTCTCGTGTGAGTTCCCGCTGTGCTTAGATTACTACCCTACCATGCTCAAAGGAGTTATGCAAACAGGTTTTAGTTGGGTACAGTCCCGAGCCATATGGAGGCAGTGAGCAGATCGTCGGGGATTCGTCTCTCCCGGTATTGGGGGTTGATGTCACGCAGTACACGGGTGGCCATCACTAGAAATCCTCGGCCGAGGTACTGAAGAAGTACTGATTCGGATCAGTAGTTTCTCAGATGGTGATGGGCTTCATGCCGACACGATTTATCGCGTTATTAGGGGTCTGACTTTATCCACACCCCTACACTCGATATGCGATACTCTTTAGACGAACGGACCGGACTGTACGGATATTGTCACTGTCAGGCTCAGTAGGGTTTATGGATGAGTTCGCTCGTCAGCTTCCCTTCCAATCAATACATAAGCAAACGTTACGTACAGCTGGTACCTCTGACGTGCTAGAGGTTATACCCAGTGCCAGTGTGTTGATGAGTCATTAGAGTCCCCCATAGACACTTTCCCAAGTTCGGGTGAAACGTTGCAGAGGCCGTATGGGTTTATGGCAGGGTTCGGAAAATGCACGTGCGTTTTCGCACGTGTCATATTTCGGGCAGATATTACTGGTAGGCTTTGGTTTAAGCCGGATCCCAGTATTATACTGTGTAGATATAATATCTTTGTCTCAGTTGCATTTGTATTCGGTTGTAATACAAATGCGGGTATGTTTATACTGTTACGGGGTTATCCTGAAATTCATTTCAGGATCACTTTTGGAAGTTGCCAGTTTCCAGTTTTCTATCGCCCGTATTTAGCATTCGGTTAAATGCGGATTTATCCTTTCTTCTTGAGGGTGAGTCATGAGGGTGAGTCGTGCATCTAGAAGTTTCTAGATGATGACTAGGATTAGTGACTCATGGTTGCATTAATTGTTCCATTAATATTTTGGTGACTAAGGGTGATGATTCATTAGTTCTTTAATGAGTTCATACTAGGTGTTCTTTGACTCATGCTTTTTACTTAGTGCTAATGGTCACCACTTCTCTCCTACACTCACCCCCCCTTCTTGTTAAATGTGGCCGGCCCTCCCCTCTTCACTCTCATGGTTGTTGATAGGAAAAAAGATATAAGTTTTAGTGCATAGAAATTAGATGTGATCCATTTCTCATTTCCATTCGATCCAAAAGGCAACTTCATTAACCGTTCGTCCATAGCCTTGGACGTAACGAGCCAAAGTGTTCTACTCATTCTCTACATCATCTTGGTCGTCTCTTTTAGCAAACTTGATGATCGAGTTGCCTCGGTTCAGAGGCGGGAGCCCGTTTAAAGATCCGTCGACGTGGTGCCACCTGGACGATGAGACTGGAGATTCAGGAGATCGGAGCAGCCGCAACAAAGCGTGGGATGATGGTTGAAGACTGAAGGACTCGGATCGTTCGGTATAACAATTCTACCCTCTTTGTATTTTGTTAGTTTAGTTTTAATGGCAGATCCGGCTTATAGTACGCGATAGCGCCAGTTGTAAAAAGTTTTTGTTCCGCATTTGGCGTCTGTTAGACGGCCGGGGCGCTACCGTGGACTTACAGTGGTATCAGAGCCTCACCATTAAGCTTTACTAACTTGTGCTAATGCGTTTAAAATATCGATCGAACAAAATTTTCGAAATCGCAATTTCCAAGTTTAAAGTTTCTGTTGATTTTAAATGTTGTCTAAAAATCATTTTGACCATACCAGAAAATAGAGCAGGCTTTTTAATGAATACAGCAGAAATACGGTCCACTGACTCGACCGTACGACCGCGGATCCGCGGTCAACTCCTTGCTTTGACCGCGGAACCGCGGCCGTCTTGGTGAATCGGTGGGCTAATTTTCTTCTGGTGCTTCAACTTGGGAAACTGTGGTTTTTGGTATATATCTTTTGGGCCCAGATTTTGTTACTGTACAGCAGATGTACGTGGGGCCCACTTCGGGAAATTTAGTCGATCGAAATTTTAAATTTGTTAGTATGCAATATTTACATTATATCTCTGACCGGGAATGTCATTTGATCGGTAAACCGCGTCTGATTGCTATAGTTCTTTTAGACGGGTTTGCGAACGTAACATTCGCGTTGATGTTATGTGTTGTGATGTGATATTGCGGATATGTCGTGGTGGATAGCAGTGTGCAATGGTAGTGCAGTTTGGATTTATTTGTATATTTGATATTGCGGGGCGAGTGTCCAACATGTGGACTGCCGTCACTGCCTGTTTGTATAATATTCTTTTGGGGCACGACCGGGTCGAGGTCGATGTACCCGTTGTACATATTTTATTTTCTGTACTAGGTTTATCCCGCGAAGGAGTGCACGGATAGCCAGGTTCTGGAGGGCAACGGGTCCGTATCTCATGGTTTTGAGAGGCAGAAGGACCTCACTCTAGAATTGGCAGACTATTCGCCGCACTCGTAGGGGATACAGTTTGACCCAAGAAGGGATGCTCAATTTACCGAATTCCGTGAAGTGCCGGGTGTTCCATTCACTATGCTGTGGGGGACTACCTCGCTTCAGGTTTTGGCAGGTAACTTGCTGCACCCGTAGGGGTCTAGGTTTCATTGCACAGACTATCCACACGACCAGGGGAACGTCAGGTTTCAGCAGCGGCTCTGTGAAACCCGGGGATCCCAGATTATCTGTATTGTTCTGTGATACTTATTACTTTTCTGTAATGTTGTATATTATCACGCCTGGAGCGATTATTGTATATTAATATATACTATTAGATGTTGTATATGTTTTACACCCGCGCTAGTCCGGCCCTCGCTCTGTCGTTAGTTAAGTAACCTAACGGGTGATGACGGGACCCAGTGGGGAATGCGGATGACATATACGTACATTATATTTTCGTTCTTTTCTGGTGTGATTGATTGATGGGACTGCATTGATTCTTATCAATGCAAGTATAAAACAAACCTATATTTGATATTGTTGGAACAAATTTTAAAAGGTGTTATTACAAAGATGTTTCCTTTTGTTTTGCATAGTGATATTCAGTTGGAATATCCTGCACCTCATTCGACGAGGCAAGGGCTGATATCCCTTCATCGGGAAAAACCCCTTGGATAGAAGTTTACGTCAGGGTAGTAACTTTAATATAGTCGATTACAAGTTGCTTTGCATCGCGGTATTCAGTTGGAATATCCTGCACCTCATTCCACGAGGAAAGAGCCGAGATCTCTTCACCGGGAGTGACCTCTTTAGCAAAGGTTTTTCGTCACTATATTTTTATAAAAAGCTATCAGGTTGCTTCAACAAGATCAAGTTCATTACGTTAAAGGTTTTTCGCCAAAAACCAGCCGTGGCCCTCCGTCATTTCTTATGGGTGGTTAGTAGTATTCAAGCTATGTTTGTTGACTAAAGTCAAGGCATAGTGTTTGGTAGTTGCTGGGTATTCGTATGTTGCATAGATAGATGTGTTGGTTTGGGACAGTCGTATTACCTCGTTGACTAAAGTCAAGGGTATGTACGGGTGGGTTCAAATCAACCTGGACAATGATGGGTAGAACTTGACATGTGACTTATGATTTGTTGACTAAAGTCAAGGTCATAAGAGCATGAGGCAAAAATCACATCGGGAGTTTCAAACATACAGGAAACTTGCCAGGCATGCGCATACCTTCTGGAGTGTGATAACTTGAGTGGCTTCCATCAAGTTATCATGCGATGATAGTTGGATCCCGATTCCCACTGATGAGTTGGTTTACTCTTCAGGTGATCCCGACTAATTCTTCTTTCAGGTTTGGAGGAGAATTTGAGATTACAGTGGGAGGTTTCCTGATTAGATAAAGTGATAACCATTCTGATCTAAGTTAGAGTGCACGCAGAGTGTTTCTTTTCTCTCTCTCTCTTTGGCAGCGACTTTTGACCGACCCTAGACTATGACTCAGTGACCAAGTTGACCGAACCTTCTTAAAATACTGGCTTTTGGATTGTCTAAAGTTGCATAAGTCATTGCCGCTCCTTCTTTTACCCTTTGTATTTCTCAGAACACCCCGTATTACTACGGACATCCACTTCCATTGGATAGATCCATCGTATGGTTATATACAAACTCGAAGGGACTTCTTCGAGGATGGATCCAGGTTCAGGAGAAATAGAATTGGTTTATTCAGTTGTCTTTTATTATCACCTTCTCTCAGGTTGCAAGGGCTCCTTAGTTTAGGAGAGTACACCTATTACGCTTATTGGATAGTCTTATTCCAAACCATAGGCAGATGCCGAAAGGTAGGGAACGAAGAAAACCAATTAGCCTAAGTAGGGTGTGCAGAAGGTAATATGTAAAGACAAAATAAAGGGATTAGAAAGAGAGCAAAGTAAATTGCGACTGTTATCATTCACGACCAAACCACATACTTCATCGCCACTCCTATTTCACCTTTAATAGAATAAGGTATTATTCAGTTGTCTTTTATCATCACCTTCTCTCAAGATACGAGTACTCCTTGGTTTAGGAGAGTACACCTATTATGCTTACTGGATATTCTTCTTCCAAACCATAAGCTGGTGCCGAACGGTAAGGAAGGAAGAAAACCACTTAGCCTAACGATGGTGTACAGAAGGAAATGACTAAAGACAAATAAAGGGATTTGGAGAGATGGCAAAGAAATATACGGTTATAGTCATGAATTGGATTATGGAAGAGGCATTACTAAGAATACCATAATACCCCTACGAAACATTTTCATGTTTCAGTTTCACTGTGCATTGTTAATTGTAAACTGATTTCCCGATTACATACTTACTCCAGGGTATGTATTTACCAGGTTTCATTCTCATATCTGTATGGTTTTACAGATGATGAGTGGGAGTAAGTTATTGGGAATTAGGTGATCATCCTCATTATATCGGAATTCGTTGTAATTGGTGATATTTGAGGAAATCGTCTGGGTGCAGTTTTCAACCTACGATGCACAGGTTTCGAGTTATTCAAACTCAGCAGACTTATACAGAGTATTGTATGTTGTCCAGTGTCCGTCAGGACAAAGGGGTAGGTCCTCGTATTATATTCTGTTTACTTGTGACTTCTCTAGTTTTTAGACAAGTGTTTCGTAGAAATACAATGTCTAAGTTTTGAGAAGTTATGGATATAAGAATAAAGTAGAGAACCAGGTATCGCAAGTATCGGGATTTTTCAAAGAGATCGAAGATGTAGATTCTTGTGATAGGTATTCAGAAAATAGTAATGGATTTGAGAAACTTGTTTCTCTTTCTGGTTACTCATAATTGGATGTATTCCTAAGTTGAGTAATACTGATTAGCCTTTTTCCATTGAGTTGATATGCACTGGAGACAGCTGCATGATTTGAATCTGGTTCCAATTAAATTAGTGTCTCTATTTCTATATTGTATATAGAATGGTTCATATCTTAACAATGTTAAGATACGGGGAGTTGTCCAGCTTATGCTTAAAACCAGACACTGGATAACTCAAGGCATGTTTCTGTAATGGCAGTTTGTGGGTTGACCCTGGTTTTGACGAGGGTTGATTTTCTACCATCTGAAAGATCAATAGTGATATTGTTCTTGACTCGCCACAGTTTTAGTAAAAATGGATTTTTTCAGAAAACAGTAGTGGGAGTTGGTAGAACTGGAAGTGATTCCAGAACCGCAAACGATTACGGAAAATTTAATAGGACCTATATATTCAATCAGGTTTAACATTCCAATAGCCACTCCGCAGATATGGTGGGTAACCTCAGACACCAGAGAGGTACTCCGGTACCCTTAAGGACGGTGACAGGGAGGTTCTTGTTTACCCAGACTTGACACTACTGTTGTTCCAGACTATGAGACCCGGCAGGAGGACAAGTATAGCGTCGTTCTAAACTAGCTTTAGAAGTACACGTATATATTATTCTACCAGAGGGTTGTCGTAGTCAGTGGGAGCAGCGGAAGCATAGTGGGCAAGTAGCTTATGTCTATTTATAGACTTCAGCAGTTATAGCGGAGATAGATCATCTAATTTTGATGAGACAGTCATGGCTTTAACTTCATCAGAATAGGGGATGGATCTGTTAAGAAGGTAGTAGGGTGTGATGTCCTGGTATTTGGATGACATACACAAAGTAGGAAGTAAAATTCCTATACTACGATCGGTTGTACTTTGGTCGTCACACAGTTGTTTCTTCACAAAGGACATGGATATAATATCAGACATTCTGGTTTCTAGATCTATGGTTTTAGATCTGGATTTGGGTAGTTTCCCAATATGGGTACTGTGACAGTATTCTAATAGTTTTTGGAATAGATGACTCCTGGCATGGTGGTGTACCTGCAGGTGATAGAGTCACCCTCTCTAAAAGTGTCTTACAGACTAAAGGGGAGAGGGATGAGCATGATTGACAGATCACTTGCTTAGGCAATTGAGTCAATCATGAGATGTCAAGTACCACACCAGATGTTGTTCATGTGCTAGAAGCGATAAGTTTATATTAATCCAATCCTGAAGAAATATAAGGAAGCGGTTTTAGAACATAAGTGCATGTTCTACGGGTTTTATGACGGCGGCCTCCTTGGGGAGACGGTTATCATTCCAGGCTTCCAAGGTGATATGGATGACAGAGTGATTGTCAGAGTTATAGTTTTCCCTCTGACGAGGGACAGTATTATGGACAGTTGGTCCAAGAGGATACTGTGGGAGGCATGGTGCTGGATACTGATTAGGTTCAGTTATCGATAAAGTCTAAGAAGTTTGGATTTGGAGTTCATTTATAAACTAGGTCCCATCAGATATTCAGACATATTCTAAGACAAGTATTACTCGATTCGGGAGATGGTTTTCTCCGCGAACTTAAGATTAAGAGAGACATAGAGAGAAACATCAGGGCGGATCCACTCACTGAGGCTATTTCTCGAACACAAGAGTTTTACAAACTAGCTTTGTGAAACTGATTAGTAAAGGAGTTGGATGTTCGGTATCACACGGGCTGTGAGTATGCGACATCGCAATAATTAGCCTTGAGTGCAAGTGGGAGATTGTTGGAGATAGTGCCCTCAAAGTCAATTATTGGATCGCAGGTACGTGATTGCAATGATTGAGGCAGGACCTATACCGATATGACAGTCTTGCTCGAGATGATAGTATGCTATCTGGTTTGTCTTTATCAATGTATACATGCTTTAGTTCACTATTGCATGATGATAGAGCCCATAAGATTCTGCTTGATAGCCAGCAGTATGATGGTGATCATATACGTGGGAGCTGGAGTCTATAAGCATATCCTTAAAGTGTCCCTGGTCGTGGGAGTTTCGAGACAGGGCATCAATACTCCAGAGTAGACTAGTGTATACAGTCGAGACCCCGAAGAGGGACGGTGGCCGGTCTCACAAGCCACTGGTGTCAGTTAGATCACCTAAGATGTATATAGGTGCTCATTAGGATATGAGTACACCGGACAGGACTCGCCGGGAACATGCTAGTTGGTATTATACATATCGTCAAATAGCAGTTCCCTGGTAACATGTGTACAGGTTAGTTTGTCGACCTGAGATCGTCATTTATCTCGTGTGAGTTCCCACTGTGCTTAGATTACTACCCTACCACGCTCAAAGGAGTTGTGCAAACAGGTTTTAGTTGGGTACAGTCCCGAGCCACATGGAGGCAGTGAGCGGATCGTCGGGGATTCGTCTCTCCCGGTATTGGGGGTTGATGTCGCGCAGTGCACGGGTGGCCATCACTAGAAATCCTCGGCCGAGATAGTGGAGAATTACTGATTCGGATCAGTAGTTTCTCAGATGGTGATGGGCTTCATGCCGACACGATTTATCGCGTTATTAGGGATCTGACTTTATCCACCCCCTAAACTCGATATGCGATACTCTTTAGACGAACGGACCGGACTGTACGGATATTGTCACTGTCAGGCTCAGTAAGGTTTATGGATGAGTTCGCTCGTCAGCTTCCCTTCTAATCAATACATAGGCAAACGTTACGTACAGCCGGTACCTCTGACGTGCTAGAGGTTATACCCAGTGCCAGTGTGTTGATGAGTCATTAGAGTCCCCCATAGACACTTTCCCAAGTTCGGGCGAAACGTTGTAGAGGCCGTATGGGTTTATGGCAGGGTTCGGAAAATGCACGTGCGTTTTCGCACGTGTTATTTTTCGGGCAGATAATACTAGTAGGCTTTGGTTTAAGCCGGATCCCAGTATTATACTGTGTAGATATAATATCTTTGTCTCAGTTGCATTTGTATTCGGTTGTAATACAAATACGGGTATGTTTATACTGTTACGGGGTTATCCTGAAATTCGTTTCAGGATCACTTTTGGAGGTTGCCAGTTTCCAGTTTTCTATCGCCCGTATTTAACATTCGGTTAAATGCGGATTTATCTTTTCTTCTTGAGGGTGAGTCATGATGGTGAGTCGTGCATCTAGAAGTTTCTAGATGATGACTAGGATTAGTGACTCATGGTTGCATTAATTGTCCCATTAATGTTTTGGTGACTAAATGTGATGATTCATTAGTTCTTTAATGAGTTCATACTAGGTGTTCTTTGACTCATGCTTTTTACTTAGTGCTAATGGTCACCACTTCCCTCCTACACTCACCCCCCCTTCTTGTTAAATGTGGCCGGCCCTCCCCTCTTCACTCTCATGGTTGTTGATAGGAAAAAAGATATAAGTTTTGGTGCATAGAAATTAGATGTGATCCATTTCTCATTTCCATTCGATCCAAAAGGCAACTTCATTAACCGTTCGTCCATAGCCTTGGACGTAACGAGCCAAAGTGTTCTACTCATTCTCTACATCATCTTGGTCGTCTCTTTTAGCAAACTTGACGATCGAGTTGCCTCGGTTCAGAGGCGGGAGCCCGTTTAAAGATCCGTCGACGTGGTGCCACCTGGACGACGAGACTGGAGATTCAGGAGATCGGAGCAGCCGCAACAAAGCGTGGGATGATGGTTGAAGACCGAAGGACTCGGATCGTTCGGTATAACAATTCTACCCTCTTTGTATTTTGTTAGTTTAGCTTTAATGGCAGATCCGGCTTATAGCACGCGATAGCGCCAGTTGTAAAAAGTTTTTGTTCCGCATTTGGCGTCTGTTAGACAGCCGGGGCGCTACCGTGGACTTACAGGCCCCACTACTATGATCTGCATCATATTCCTGGTAGTCAAGTACATATCCTAAGGGCTTTATCAATACGTGAGATAAAGGTAACCAGATAGCATACTATCATGTCGAGCAAGAAAGTTTTCTCTGTATATAAATATCCAAGTATCCACTATAATATACATCATATGTACAATAATGGCTTTTAGGGCATATACATAACTAACAATCTCCCACTTGCACTAAGGCCATGTGTTGTAGTATCTCATACCTAACATCCCAAAAAGTCTCTCAAATTGCGTCTGAGGGAGGGCCTTCGTGAGTGGATCCGCTACGTTGTCCTTCGTGTCAACTCTCCTGACCTCGATCTCCCGACGATCTACTATCTCCCGGATCAGGTGATACCGCCTCAAAATATGTCTGGATCTCTGATGGGACCGGGGTTCCTTGGCTAAAGCCACCACTCCATTGTTATCACAATACACAGGTATTGGATGCTCAATGGATGGAACCACACCAAGCTCAGCAATGAACTTCTTCATCCAGACAGCTTATTTGGCAGCATCGTTGGCAGCGATGTATTCAGCCTCCATCGTCAAGTCTGCAACGGTGTCTTACTTGGAACTCTTCCAACACATCGCCCCTCTGTTAAAGGTAAAGACAAAACCTGAGACCGACTTACTGTCGTCCTTATCACTTTGGAAGCTCGAGTCGGTAAAGGACTCCACTTGGAGTTCACCGTTACCGTACACCAAGAACATCTCCTTAGTCCTTCTCAAGTACTTGAGAATGTTCTTTACAGCTGTCCAGTGATTCTCTCCTGGATCTGTTTGATACCTACTCACTACACTTAGTGAGTACGCTACGTCTAGTACATAACATTGCATACATGATAGAGCTTACCGCCGAAACATAGGGTATCCCTTGCATGCGAGTTCTCTCCAAATCAGTCTTGGGAGACATCTCTTTGGAGAGAGTGAGTCCAGAGATCGTGGGTACATTCCCACGCTTGGACTCTTCTATACTAAACCTCTTTAGTACGGTGTCTATGTACCTGGATTGGGACAATCCCAGTATCCGTTTAGATCTATCTCTATAGATCTTAATCCCTAAGATGTAGGAGGCATCACCTAGATCTTTCATTGAGAATCTATGTGATAAGAAGAGCTTGACCGAGTGCAGCATAGGAACATCATTTCCTATCAAGAGTATGTCATCCATGTACAATATGAGGAAGACGAATTTACTCTCTGCAACCTTCTTGTATATACAAGGTTCATCTATATTTTTTATGAAGTCAAACTCTTTGACTACCTCATCAAAACAGACGTTCCAACTCTGCGATGCCTGCTTTAACCCGTAGATGGATTTAAGCAGCTTGCACACCTTTGCACTGCTCCCACTTTCTACGAAGCCCTCCGGCTGAGTCATGTATACACTCTCTTCTAAATCACCATTTAGAAAGGCGGTCTTAACATCCATTTGCCAGATTTCATAGTCATGGTATGCAGCGATGGCAAGAAAGATCCGGATGGACTTAAGCATAGCTACTGGAGAAAAGGTTTCATCATAATCCACACCTGGTCGTTGACGAAAACCTTTTGCAACAAGTCTAGCTTTGAAAGTCTCAACTTTTCCATCTACACCAAGTTTCTTCTTAAAGATCCATTTGCTCCCAATGGGTTTTACCCCTTCAGGAGCATCTTCCAAAGTCCATACTTTGTTGGTGTACATGGATTCCATCTCAGATCTCATCGCATCCATCCATTTCATAGAGTCCCCACTCGTGATGGCCTGCTCGAAGCTAGTTGGGTCATCATCTTCCATGATGCAATCCTCGCTCCCACCATCAACGAGAAAACCGTAGTATCTCTCAGATGGATGAGGAACCTTACTAGAACGGCGGAGAGGCTGGGGTTCGTCGGGAACTATTGAATCCTCTGGCTCCACCAAATCTTCTGTTGCGGTTTGTGCAGCTGGAACTTCTTCCAGTTCTACCTCCTTGCCGCTAATTTCTTTCGCAAGAAATTCCTTTTCTAAAAAGGTGGCATGCCGAGAAACAAACACCTTTTGTTCTTCGGTGTGGCAGAAGATATACCCTTGTGAATTTTTGGGATGTCTTACAAACTTGCATAGAACAGACCTTGCCTCGAGCTTGTCCGGATTATGCCTTTTGATATAGGCCGGACAACCCCATATCTTCACATAGTTAAGATGTGGTCTCTTCCCCTTCCATATCTCATATGGAGTGATAGGCACTGATTTGGTAGGAACCATATTCAATAGATGTATGGTTGTCTCAAGCGCATACCCCCAAAAGGAAACAGGTAACTCAGCGATGCTCATCATAGAGCGCACCATATCTAATAGGGTGCGATTCCTCCGCTCCAATACACCGTTGTGCTGTGGTGTATATAGAGGAGTAAGCTGAGAAAGAATCTCATTCTCTTTTAGATATTCAAGGAATTCTGTGCTCAAGTATTCTCCTCCCCGATCTGATCGAAGGATTTTAATACTTCTACCCGTTTGGTTCTCGACTTCGGATTTATATTTCTTGAATTTCTCAAAAGCTTCAAATTTGTGTTTCAACAGGAATACATGTCCGTATCTTGAGAGATCGTCGGTGAATGTAATGAAGTACGAGGAACCATTCCTAGCATGTGTAGACATGGGACCACATACATCACTATGTATCAGTCCCAAGAGTTCCGTAACTCTTTCTCCGTGTCCACTAAACGGAGTTTTGGTCATTTTGCCTTTGAGACATGACTGGCAAGTGTCGTAAGATGAAAACTTGAACGGATTCAAATATCCATCTTTATGCAACTTAGCTAGTCGTGTCACATTGATATGACCTAGTCTATAATGCTATAAGAAGGATTCATTCATTTCTGAACTCTTCCTCTTGTGTGTGTTTTGTACGTTAAGAACTGTGTTTTGATTTAGAACATACAATCCGTTACATAACGCACCAAACCCAATCAACACTTGATTTAGGTAAATGTTTATAACATTATTCTCTACTACAAAATTATATCATTCTTTATCTAATAAAGAGATTGATATTAAATTGCATATCATAGAGGGTACGTAGTAACAGTTGTTCAGGATCAATGTATTCCCTGTTGGTAATACAATGTGATATTCACCAATTGCTTTGGCTGTAACATTTGCACCATTCCCTACTTTTAGGAAATGATCACCTTTTCCTAGTTCTCCGTCTTTCCTTAGCCCATGCAACATATTGCATATGTGGTATCCCGATCCGGTATCTAATACCCAGGACGTAGAGTGTACTGGGAAGCAGTTCTCTATAACTAACACACCCGAAAAAGATGCATCAACATGCTTATTCTTTGTTTGGATGGCGTGGGAATCCGGATATGTTCCTATCCCCTGCTCGGACTTATAACACTTATAAGTTGGAGTGGGACCAACGTTCCCCTGCTCAGTATAACAAGCGGGTTCGGTCAATACATCCATATTATTATCTTGATTAAGGCGTGACATTGGTTGCTGCCTGGAGAAAGATGGAAGAAAACGCGTTAGCGTGCGCTCTTTGCAAGATTAGATTGGTTATTATCTTATCTAATCAGGACGTCTCCCACTGTATTTATCAAATCTTCCTTCAAACCGTAAAAAGTAAGATTAGCCGGGATTAATACACCTTACAAGTTCGCCAATCTTTCAGCCAGGCCAGTGTTGGTACTTTGAGGGAGGTTTCCCGTGCTTTCGCACGGACCTAATTAGAGTAGACCTCGGTTTCCCAGGGGCGTAACCCCGTTAACACCTTTCTAGACACCTACTTGATTGGCTAATTGTTATGTGTAAAATTCTCTCAGGGGTAACTCTTACTCGCTGTGGGTATCGGGATCTAACTATCTCATAGAAGGTATGCAATCTCATTGCAAATTTCAACACTTGAAATTCCCGATAATACTTTTACCCCCAGCATCCTATGACCTTGACGAAAGCCAACAAACCAAAGAACGCTAGTCAAGCTCAACCCGTACATTTCTTGATTGAATTAAACCCACCCGTACGACCCTTGACGAAAACCAACAAAGTCGTACGACTACCCTAATCCAATCGCATCCCATGCTTTTAGCAGATAAGCACTAATTAGCTATCGCACACTACACCTTGACGAAAGCCAACAAACGTAGCACGAATACTAAATAGTACCTATCTGAAATGACGGAGGGCTACGCAGGTTTTTCAGAAAAACCATGAGCATAATGAACTTGATATCGTTGTAGAAACTGGTGATTTTGAAAAGGAGTGTTTTTTAGGCCTTTCTAGTTTCGCTAAAGAGGTCACTCCCGGTGAAGGGATCTCGGCTCTTTCCTTATCGAATAAGGTGCTGGATATTCTACAAGGAATACCACTATGCAAGGCAAGAACTATAGAAGCAATCAAAAACTAAACCGAGTGATTTGTAGCATTTGCTAGTTTTGCTAAAGAGGTCACTCCCGGTGAAGGGATCTCGGCTCTTTTCTTATCGAATAAGGTGCTGGATATTCTACAAGGAATACCGCTATGCAAGGCAAGAACTATAGAAACAATCAAAAACTAAACCGAGTGATTTGTAGCATTTTCTAGTTTTGCTAAAGAGGTCACTCCTGGTGAAGGGATCTCGGCTCTTTCCTTATCGAATAAGGTGCTGGATATTCTACAAGGAATACCGCTATGCAAAGCAAAAACTAGAGCTACCCTTTTTGAAAATTTGATTCTATAACATCTTTAGGTTTCTTTTCTTTCATTAATCTTATTAATAAAGTCCCATCAATTAATGTTTCCCTAAACATCACAGAAGAAATGAAACGAAAATAGAACGTATGCTTATGCCATCCGCATTCGCCACGGGGCTCCGTCATGCACCGTTAGGTTACTTAACTACCGGCAGAGTGGGGGCTGGACTAGCGCGGGTGCAAAACATAAGCAACGTTTAATATATATCTTATATATAATATTACATTCGTCTCACGCAGTTATATGATCAACATCACAGAACACAGCAGCAGAAGATAAATATATGAAATGTTGGATATATTAGAATGTCCGTGTTTTAAATTTAGCCAGTAATGTAAAACACGGATTCCACGGTCGTGAAGAATAGCCAAACCCACATCCCATACACCCCTACGAGAGCGGCAAGTAACCCTGCCAATTCTAGAGTTAGGAGATCCGGTCTCAACTCCTTGAGATGGTCTCCCACTGGACTTTAGAACCCGGTTATATGCTCCCCACCTTGGGTCTATCCTAATGCGGAAAAGTAAATAATATACAATAATGGTGACATCATCCTCAACCCGGAAGTGCCCCGATAAAAGAATATTACATACAATGAATTTTACATGAATGAAAAAGAAAACCCTCATCTCACATAAAACCCCCAGCTATTCTTTAACGACGATCCAATAAGACATATCGGCAGCACATGACATCACAAACCCGGATTCATAACAATTGTATCACATATCATCAAGATCTATACGACGCCAAATATATCGATCAGTTTAACAAAATCCAGAGAACTCAACAACTTGAGAATCACGGTTAAAAATACCCAGACTGTGCACAAATTTCCTACGGACCTACACAAGAAAGTATGCTCCCTGACTCACCTACCGCGCCGCGGTTTCACGGTCGTACGGTCGAGTCAGGATGTCATTTTTCTTGTGGGTCCATAGAAAACCCTGCACGATTTTTTGGATATTTTTAATTTCAAAAATTCCAATGTTTGGAAAAATCGACAGAAACATGCAAAAATACAGGTTTTGAAAACCGATCGAACTCTTTAACTTCGTAATGACCTTCCCCAATGATCTAGTTCGGCTCTGATACCATGAAGTACTACCTTAGCACCATGATGAGATTATAGAAGTATCTACCATGCCAAATATAAATTTTTCTTGGTGCTAAGCTAGACAAACAAGATCTTTAACTAGATTATTAGGGTTTTCTTTAGATGATATGTTAACTAGATAAGTGTAGGAAGATTATACCTTGATAGGATTAAGTCCTTCACTTCACTTGCTCCTTGCAGTACTCCCGCGACTCCACTACGCATCTCTTGAGGCTTTGAACGGGCTTCCTTCGTTGCCTTCGCGCCAAAGATGATCCACCACGAAGCTCCTACTAGTTCAAGCTACCACTATGCTAAACTCTTTAGTGTATGAAACACATCACACTAGTTTGCTAGAATGGTGTGAGATGATGAAGTAAGGGATGTTAAGAGCTCACTTATTTGTGCTTAAGCTTCATGATTCACATCACATGTGATGGTTGAAGTTTGAGGCAAAAGCAAGAGGAGGAAGAAGAAGCATGAGAGCAAGAAAATGGCTAAGTCTTTTGGAATGAACAAGAATAATGAGAGCTAAGCCAAGACCCCTCACTCATTCAAGAATGAATAAACAATATAAAACACCATGCTTGCAACGATGCTTCAACTTTACACCTCATTTCTATTTTCACAAAATAGAAAAGAAAATGTCATGCTTCATTTTAATATATATATATATATATATATATATATAACGAAGATTAATTAGTGAGCTAATGATATTAGTTAATATATAATTATATCACATATAATTTATATTACACTATTAAATCAACACTTGATCTAATAATACGGTTATATTATATACGACCGACTAATATCATTTATCTGTATATCACATCATCGAATCAACGCTTGATTCGACAATTTAGTTATATCACATATGACTGAACTAATAACAGATGACTGCCAGATTACAATACGGTATCGCATACTCATATTTAATCAGGCCCACACACATATCGCATATGTGTCCTACTTCGTTTCACTTGAACCATGGAACTTCTGTGTGGGACTCTAAAGACTCGTCAATACGCCGGCAGTAGGTGATGATCATATCAGTCACCTACAAGCCGTCGGCGGTACTAGCTGGACGTAACGGCTACCAGGGTATTGAGCGATATGAAAATCAACAAGCAAGCATGTCCACAGTCTCCATGAAGCCTATCAACAACACTACCGTACAGTCCGGTCTCTTCGTCTGATATGTCGCATATTATGTCTAGGGGTGGAAATCGTCAGACCCCAGTAACGTGATAATTCATGCCGATGTGAGGATCATAACAGGTCAAGAAACTACTGATAACACTTATCAGTAGATCTCCATATCAGCCCTGGTCAGGGACTTCCAGTTATTGCCAATCGAGCATAGCGCAACATCAACCCCCAATACCGGGAGAGACGTAACCCCTCCTATCGCTCATTTCCTCCATACGACTCGGGACTGTACCCAAAATCCACCTGTTTGCACGACTCCTCTTGAGCGTGGTAGGGAGGAAATCAAAGCACAGCGGGAGTCGCATAAGACTCTATGACGATCTCGGGTCTACAGACTAACATGTACCAGTGTCACCAGACGACTGCTATCTGACGATAGGTATACTACCACATAGGAGTCCTTGGTGAGTCCTGTTCAGTGTACCCAGTCTCCACTGAGCACCCGTATACCATCTCTGATGTCAAACACCAATGGATGTGGGATCATCCATTGCTTATCATATGGGTCAAGAGGCGTATACGCTAGTCTACTCTGGAATATCGATGCCCTGTCTCGATATTCTCTCGACTGGGAACAATTGAAGGATGTACTTGTGAACTACCCTGGCCCCATTAGTATGATCTGCATCATATTCCTGGTAGTCAAGTACATATCTTAAGGGCTTTATCAATACGTGAGATAAAGGTAACCAGATAGCATACTCTCATGTCGAGCAAGAAAGTCTTCTCTGTATATAAATATCCAAGTATCCACTATAATATACATCATATGTACAATAATGGCCTCTAGGGCATATACATAACTAACAAATACTAGCCGGCTTAGGATTAAGCCGGATTATAAAATCAAATTTTTATTAATAATAATAATATATATATTTAATATATATATTCTGGTATTATTGTTCACTATTTATTTTCTCTCTCTTAGCTATTCGTATTTTTATACGGATACGGGTATATGTATTTCGATGCGTATACCGGGTTGTATTCCGTATTTATACGGAATATATTCTAGAAGAAGGACACTCATTTGTAAATATTCATTTATGAATATTCTACGAAATGAGGTGGAGGGTGAGGTTGCATTGAGCACGGTTCAAGATATGTAGAGAGAAATGAGTTTCATTTGTTTATTTTGAAAATGGTGAGATATTTTGTTTTCATGGTTGAAAATATGACGCCGTTCTTTCTCTCATTCTAACACTAAGTTCATTTTGGATGGCTAGCCTCCTCCATCCTCCTCCTCCTCCTTCTTCCTCTTGCTCTCTCTTGAGTGAAGAAAATGAGAGAAAAGGTTAGTGAAAAAATTCCAACATCACCCACAATCCATTCCAAGCAAGTTTGGAGCGTCCATCGAAACTTGAATCGGTTTCCCTCGGGTGGATCATCTTCGGAAAGGGCAGCTGCCTCTCAAGCACGTTCCCGATAGCTACAAGCTTGGAGAGGTCTTCCACGATTAGGTGGACACACATCAAAGGTTGTAATCCCTAACCTTACATGCTTGCTTTCTAGTTTTAGTGTTTGGAACAATTCTAAGGATTAGGTTTCTAGTGCCGTGAAAATTTTCGTTTTTCAGTTTCGTATCGGCCGCGGGTTAGCGGCCGATACGAAACGAACCCATCAAACACCTTAACCTCCAATCTCATCATCGTTCTCATCTCCCTCTCATCCTTCCTCTCAACTCGATCTTCTCTCTCCTTATCTTTCTTAACCTGATCCCCAGCTTCAACATAATCCTTATTGTTATCTTATCTCCTTTTGTCTTTATATCTGAGGAGCAAACAAAGGTAAATATTCTTATTTTTAAAAGAAAATTAAGTTTTTTTAATTTTATGAATATAAATTTTGATTTCCTTCTTATTTATTTTGTTTGGTGATTCTTGATGTATTGATATTGATTAACTTTTCATCTTATTTTTTATTTATTTCAAGAGGCACAACAGAGTTTTTCAATATAATTTTTTTGAAAAAGCAATAATATAATCAAACAATCGATGCATTTTTTGAGTCGTTTCATGTCTGAATTTTTTTAAATTTTGCATGGAAGTAAAAGTGAAACATTTTTGTTTAATTTTTTTGTCTGAGATGTGAAACACTTTTGTTGCGTGTTTTTCTTTTTGTTAAACTGGCATGCGTTGTATTAAAGTATACGGATATCTTAAGTAAATGCTTGCAAGTTGCTTATATATTGCATCTAACTGGTAAGGTATTTCATGTACCTGATTAGATATCTCAGGAAACTGGTTAGATATCTCATGTAACTTGTTAGATATCTCAGATAGCTGGTTAGATATCTCATTTAACTGGTTAGATAACTCAGAAAATTTGTTTCACATCTCAGACAACTGGTTACATATATATCGAAAATAAAATCTGTAGTTATAAATATGTAATTAAAACTACATATATTCTAATTACATAAAAAAATTGAATGAAAAGTAGGGTGAGAAGCCCTACCCAATATATTAAGAAAATAGAATGGTACAGGTATAATAAACAAAAGAAAAGCTTGGTTGGACAACCAAGTGAAACCATATTTGCCTTTCTCAAATGAAACAAACTAGAATGGGAGCAGACCAATTGTCGTATCCATTACTAGATGTAAATCTAATTACATAATTTCCTAGTTACATATTATATCGCTCCAAAAGTTTTTATAAAAGTAGACATCAACATTGATACATCATATACAAAAGATAAAACATAATTTTTATTTTCAGAATCAATCAATTGGAGCCGTACATGTTTGCGAATTGTGATCTTCTTTGTAATATCTTCCATAAGTTATCACACATTTTTCCAAGCCCCCTAATGTTATCGATTTCTTTCACGATACATAAGAGTCATAATTCAGCCATAATTGTGTGTACGTGGGTTCTTGAGTAGTAATGAAAAAGAAGACTAAAAAATAGCTGAAGGGACTAAATAAATGCAAGTAACTTAGAACAAATGAAGAAAAATAAAGTATGTCAATTGATATTTAGATAATTTGGAGGGAAATTAATTTGTTATAGAGTACCAACTTTTGGGGGGAAAAGAAGCTATGGTAGATCATTAATGTATAGATATCTCATGCAACTGAATAGATATCTCATGCAACTATTTAGATATCTCAGTTTCTGCTGCAAGTCTGACGCAAGTACAAATCACAGCTTTACCAACCGCTCACATGGGTCCAAAAGGGTATATGCAAAAACCCGTTGATCAAAAGGTATGTGGAGGACTTTTTGACATGAAGAGCAAAGACTGGGGGGAGGGGGTTTAGCAACATAAAGTATGTGGAGGACTTTTTGACACGAAGAGCATAGACTGGGGGAGGGGGTTTGGCAAACATTCTTTGGGGCAGGGTGTTTTTTTCGGTGGAAGGTGTCTTGGGGGGTTTCGACAATTTACCCTAAAAAAATGAAAAGTGAACAACTCATTTTTCTCTTTCTTATTCATTACACATTCTCTCTCGTATTCAAAAGCCCAACAAGATATATGCCTTATAAACTTTATACATAAGTCCTTATATATTATTTTGTATAATTCATAAAATCCTCAATTCTAATATTACCACTAACAACATTCATTTAATTTAAATTTAGAAACACCTACATATATCTTTAGAAATTTTCATGTAGTGTATATGTTGTTCAAAACATACGTATGAGTATCGCACGTGCAAAATACTAGCAAATTAATTATTAAAACCCCATATTTTCTTTTCCTACGGACACCACCGGCACATCAAATACCAAACAAAGTAAAACTTGGAAAAGACAATCCTTTAGTAATCAAGTGTATTTTTTTGGATAAACAAACAAGGAAATGCAAAATAGATAAAAGTGTTGATTTGCTTCTCACTGCTTTTTTTCCCCAATTAACTGGCCCTAATCTAGCAAGAAAGCAAGCAATCTATAAACAAAACACAATCATGTAGGCCCTGTTTGGCAAATGGGTTAGGATTTCCGAAGCCATGAATTCATAGACAGAGAGTTTGAAGGCCAGCTCTAAAAATTATAACTGAGACGTTTGGCAAGCCATAGAAGTTTCCCAAACCATGTTTTCCAATAGTTTCAAAACCTTATTTATCAAACTCCAAATTATGTGTGTATTAAGGACGGGATATTACGACCGTTAAATTTATATGGTCACCAACACCAAGCTCGTATTGGCGATCATCCTATCAGTATTAGAGACCATATAGATACGGTCTCTAATACTATCACCAAATTTATGCTGCGAACGCCCTTCTCAGTTCCTCCAAATTTCCCAACCTGCGACTCTTCTTCCCCTTCTCAGTTCCTCCAAACTTCCCAACCCGCTTCTTTCCCAAATTCCCAAACCAGCCCCAAATTCCCCCCCAAATTCCCAAACCCAATTTCTCCCTTAAATCTCCTAAAATCGTCTCCTAATCTTCAAAAATAACTTCACCTAAACCCTGTTTCATCCCAAATCAATGTAATTTCTCAACATTATCTAATTTTAATTCGATTTAATTGTTAAACCATTTTGTACTTAATGTATTGTGTTCATTGTCCTTTACTTTTGAGTTTTATCGTAGGTAATCCTCTCCGGTTTTGATCTAATTGTCTCTGATATTCTCCGATTAAGGTAAAATTCACAATTTTCTCTATTTCTAATTAATTTTTTGAGATAATAGATGGAATAAATTAGTCACCCCGAAAACCCCGGGCTCGATCCCGAGTCTCCTCAATGGGCTACTCCAAGCCCTTTACTTCTAATTAATTTTCTTGTGTTGGAATATTATTTGTTGATTTAATTTTGTTAATTTTCTCATCAAGCAAGGTGAGGCCAGCGAGGATCGGTGGCCGACGAGGTGCAGTGTCGTCACATGTGCCTGCGTCTGCAAGCAGTGGAGGGAGACCGTGCTCGGGATCGTGAGATCCCCGCTCGATTGCGGACGAATCACATTCCCATTCGATCTCAAACAACAAAAGGTTAGGGTTTTGTTTCGATTTGGATTGGATCCGTAGATTTTTCATAATTCTTATGCCTTATAAGCTATTTTACTCGGCAGACGGTATAACACTAGCTTTTTAGTCAAGAACTGTCCGTCATGGTCATGTAGTTGTTTAGGATGGTAATTAATAACCAGAATCACAAATAGAAAAGCATAAAGACTTTTGTTGCCCAAACCGGATGCTGGAGAAAAGCAATTGATCCTTGACCTTACAACCAAATTATGATCACAATCGCATTGCAATCAATAGGCATGTCTTCTGTTTTATTTTATTTTTTCTCAGGAAGTATGTCTATTCAAATTGACCTATGTGAAATGCCAGTTCCCTGATGTAAGCTCATGATGTAACCAAGTGAAAGAAAAATTCAAATATAATTGAGTTGAGTTTTTTCATAAAACATTGGCAACAAATATGTATCCACTGTTAGACCGGTAAAAATTTGTATCTTTACATGAGTTGACACCGAAATATCTTGAAAAAATTCTGTTTAGTGAACAATATAATTGAGTTGAGTTTCATAAATACCTTGAACTTTCAATTACTACCTAATGCCACTTTGGGTAAAAATTTATATCATTACACATCTTTGTTGTTTCACAAAAAATGGCAAAATTATTAAATTGAAAGTCTAAGTTCCTTATCTCCAATTTGCTAAGAGGAGGAGAGAAATGGCTTTGGAAGGAGATGGCAGCAAGTTGATGTCAATATTTTGGATTTCGTCGCAGTGTTTTGGATTTCGTCGCAGTGCAGCTTTTGATATTCGGTGTCTCGGAGATGCTTGCTGCGGTCGGGCTAATTGAGTTCTTTTACAAGCAGTAATTGGAGGGGATGCAATCTTTTTTAACTGCGATGACTTATTGCTCTTACTCATTTGGCTTCTTTTTGAACTCATTGCTTGTTTCATTGGTGAATAGGGTGCGTGCAAGTTATGGTTCATCAAAGGGTTGGCTTAGTGATAATGATTTGGACAAGGATAGGTCGAATCTTTTTTATTGGCTTTTAGTTGGGTTGAGTTTGGCTAACTTCTTCAATTATCTCTTTTGGGTAAGATGGCATTCTTGTGATTCATCATCAATGGAGGAAGAAGGAAAGATTGGTGGTGGTGAGAATGTGAAGAGAGTTTGAACTTTAAAAGAAAGGGCGATAACTTTTTATTTTACCTTTTTTTATTGACCTTGCATTAAGAAAATTAGAAAAGTGTAGATTAATTAAGGTTTTTATATGGTTTTTCTATATTGTAATATGCTTATGTACGGTATATGAGCAAAGCATATTGCATTCCCATGTCTTAGCTAATCAAGTATATCCAGATATATATGCTTGAGGACGGATTGAAAATAAATAAGTATTTTCTATCAATGTTAGATGTTGTCTGTTCTATTTTAGTGGATCAAGGTTTTGTTAAATTTTGAGTCCGCCAATTTTGGCTTATGCTTAATGTTTAGGATATTGTCGAAGCTTAGTGTTTTTTATCTCACAAGACACATACACATTCACATTCACATTCTTGATCTCAGGAGAAGTACTTTACTATTTTTGTTTTTGTACTTGGTGTTCTAATTCATTGTTGATAATTTATTTGTGCTCATGATGTTCATGTAGGTCATATTCCGTGCTCATGTGTGCAAACCTTGAATGATGATGCGAGATACGAGATGTATCAAGAAGATGTTGGGATGACCTATTGCTTCGATTAAGGTTAGTACTCTTAATGTCTTTTTCTTTCAACATTGTTGTCAACGCACCATAGCTTTTACCTTGTTTGATGTTATCTTTATAAAAGTTATTTGAACCATATGTTGGATGCTTAGTGAGTTGTTATTTATTGACTTGTTAGATGTAGATTTCTATATCCGTTGATAACCAGATACATAAGCACTTGTATTCGTCAACCGAAAGGAGAATGACGACGACGTGTGGATAAGTAAATATTGCGAGTTAAACTAAAAAATAAACTTCAAATTGTAAGAGTAAAGATTATATTCCATTGGATAAGGTACATTTTTATTAGTTATCTTTGTATATAAACCAATGTGGCTAATGGTATGAATATTTAGATAATGTTTGTTATTTATTACATTTCTGTATTTTGTTATATGAGGATAATGGAGGAAAGAGCCATAGGAGGGAATTTACTCCTATGGCGTCGAAAAAATACACGCTCCCTCATTTTTTCCGACGATCGGCACCCGCCATCTTTATCGTTATCATCTAAGATGTGAGTACACCAAATTTCATGTGATTCTACAACCTTTTCACTGTTGGTTTAGTGGGTTCAAAATTAACAGTTTACCCACAAAAGAACTTTTTACATTGCTAAATCAACGGTGAAAAGGTTGTAGAATCACATGAAATTTGGTGTACACACATCTTAGATGATAACGATGAAAATGGTGGGTGCCGATCGACGGAAAAAATGAGGAAGGGTGTATCTTTTCGACGCCATGGGAGGAAATTCCCTCCTATGGGATCTTTCCTCCATTATTCTCTTGTTATATATCATGTGTGTGATGTTATTGATATATATTTCTATATTTGGATGTGTGATATATTATTGTGTGTGCTATATTATTATGTAAAGAACGGACAAAAAACAGTAGACGATATTTTTTAAAATATTAAAGTTTGTACCTACAGGTTCCACCGTAGGGAATACGTCTGTACCTAGGGATTCCACCGTAGGGGCAAACCATATTCGTAGTAGTGAGAGTCCACGTGTATGTATCAGTGACCGTATGAGACGGTCGCTGATAAGTATCAGCGACCAAATTTATTAGCGACCGTTTATTATACGATCGCTAATACAGTTATCAGAGACTGATGTTTCAGCAACTGTATACAATTTAGACGGTCGCTAATAGGTTTTAACGATCGTGCACAAAGTATTAGAGACCGTTTCGTACAGTCGCTAATACGTACAGTATCGAGTAGTTAAAGAGATGGAGTTTCGAAAGATTTAAGCATCTCACACATTAAAACCCTATTTTTAACCGAAACCTTGATTTCAAAACTAGTTCTCCAAACAACCCTACACTTTATGAAACCCTGTTTCTGCAAAATCCAGAATTACGTTGTTCCCTTAACAAAACTGTGGTTTCGGAAACCTTATGGCCTAACTAGCCCTTGGAACTAGCCCTTGGTTGGTCCCATGATGTCTGCACCTTAAAAATGCTGCCACATGCCAACCATCGATATTGGGGGGAAACATGCCAACCATCGATATTGGGGGGGAAAAACTACGTGATACCAGTAACAATATACTCGATCATGAGAGAACAAACATAGTATTATGAGACCATGCTGACCAAAGACTATCCAACCATTTCTACATCTACCCGGATGCATTACATCCGAAAAAATAACTACACAAAAGAAGATAAAAGACAGGCAAATGTTAGCAATTAAGTTACACCTGACAACTGCAAAATATTCAGCATGATAGATACCGGACAAAGACCAGTTCAGTAAATTGTGGAAACCACAATTCTGAGGCTGGGTATCCCAATCAGGAGAGTTCAAATCTGGAGAAAAAGAAGAGGATGGAAGAAAGAATCAAGTATTAGAGGATGCTGGAAGAAAGTTGAGAAACTGAATAACCCATAGTTCCATTTACATTATTTACAAGCAGCAGATCCACTTACACTCACAATACAAACAATAGCGACTTAAACCTAGATCTTCAATTTCCAAGAATAACCAAAGCAAGATATAGCATTCTTTTTCCATTACAAGGGGTAAAAATGAAAATAAGATATGGTTGAATGAAAGCAACTCACCACAGCTCGATTCCCCAAGAATACTGTCATGGATCGATACATCAATTTTAACAGTAATCTGCAAGAACAAATGAACTATCAGAAACCAATAAACAAAGAAAAGAAAAACACTAACCAAAATGTTGTTCTTGTTACCCGCCTTCATACGATAAAGCCTCTACATTTAGGAACAGAGCACATCATGAAAAGCTGCAGCTCAAGCGAACTTTACGGTATTAGATTATATATTACGGTTATATATCATCTAGCACTCTGTATCTCATACATCATTCGTAATCTCCAAACTAGCTTATTAGAACCTGAAACCACCGGGATTGGAAAATTAAGGTACATCTGCATGTTCAATCCAAAACAAGCCATATTGGGTTATAAATGTTGTATGCAATTAACCCTTGGCTGCAACATACACCATTTCACAAGAACCGTGCTGAAAAATGTTGGTGGACTATCCACTTATACACGAGAATGAGTTAAAAACACAGAACAGGGTTCGGAACAAACAGCAGATAAAAATACAGCAGATGTCAACCTAAAGATGAGCTGATCACCTAACTGTCACGTAGATGCTATAGTAAGAATGTACGAATGACTATGGAAAAACCTATATTTTCTTTTTCTACAATGTTACAAGAGGCTCAACTTCTACACCTCCAAACCCTAGAAGCTTTTGTAACCAACCACAAACCTCCATCAAAAGATCAATTAAATCTAGCTCACTCTTTGTACAAATTCTCTCAAATATACAAATCTAATACCAAAACTTACAAGATTGCATCGGACAACCCTTTTCACTTCATTCATTTGCTGAATTTTCTCTGGCAAGTATGTCACATGAACAATGGTCGCCTCTAATGAATTATAAATTGGGGATAACCACCATGGTCTCCACGAGAAAGACGGAAAACACCGACAACTATTTTATTTGGCGAATTTTACCCACTGGGCTCTTCTGAATCATGAGATGGGGAGTCATGTACCATAGGGGTCTCTTTAGAAACGGTATTGAGAGGAACATAGGCGAAACCTTTAGGAAGTCGTTGATTCTGCATTGATGCTTGGTGTGATGTCATCACTACCCCTTTATGAAAATTTTCTGGGTTCTGCAAAAGCAAACAAAGAGGTATGAAAGGGCAAATTTGATAGCTCGCCAAAAATAATTCTAAACTCACCGAAAAGAAGAAAAAGTGTGAAACTTCATCTGTTGTGCACACTAGAAAAAGGCAGGGATTTGAAAATTACTAGTAAATGATGAACCAATAATTAATGACAACCCTTTGCAGTGACATGGGCCAATAGCATAAATTAAAAATTATCTTCCCATATGCAAGTATTGAAATTGCCCTATGATCGATCGACCTACAACCAGTTCTCAGAATGGTATTCAATCTGTATATTACTCATACCTAATAAGAAGCAAGCTATTTTGAGCTAGGCTTGATGGTTGAAGTCTTCCTTCGGAACTTGATGGTAAAGAATTAAGTTGAGCATTGCAGAAACTTAAGATACAAATTCTAGGAGATGAGTTTCTTTGATTTTCTTTCTTTTAAAGGAGGCCAGAAACAAGAGTTCTATAGGAAACGGAGCACTGAAGATTGGATGCAAATTTCACCATCATTCAAGGGGTGCTCGCTAGAGTCGCGCTCCTCGCAAATTGGTTTATCTCCATCGATATTTAATCCAACTTCCCATAGGAGCGGTCAACAATTGCTTCTTTTTTCCCTTCCCATTAGTTTACAATCCATGAATGTTCAATATGAAGGCCTGGCTAAAGTTGTTCAGAGACAATGGCACTTGAATATGAAATCGGAAATCTAATAATTTTTTGATAGATCATAAATTGACTGGTTAGCAAACAACAATCAAAGCAGCATTCAGTTAAGGAAGCGTGTTGGTAGAATATGGACATGGTTATTCTCCCATAGGTCAAAAGTGTTGTAAAAACAGTTTAAAGAGCCGGCTAATTGGAGTATAAATGTTTATGGTTAGCAACCATAATGAATAGAATTTAACGGAGAATTGCTGCATAGTGCATACTTAACCGTTTGCGAAACATGCAAGTCAATGGACACTTAATAGAGTGTAAACATGATGTGCACATCCTACCAATAATACTGATGCCCAAACTCAGCAAGAAAGGCTTGGTTCCTTCTCCCCACCCCCCACCCCCATCTTATTGACAAAATGTTCCTTTGTCTTCTCTGATTTTCCAGATGTTTCTATACATGTAGGTGCATGTGTGATTAAAATTCCGTATCTGTGTAATTTATTATAATTCAATCATGAGATGTGAAATACATTTTATGTGTTATGTGCTGGCCAACCGGATAGGGAGCTAATACATGCTTTACAACAATGGATAGCATTCTCGTACAAGAAAGTTTTATTGAGTGTTGCTGCAGTGGAGGCCTAACAAATTATTTTAGAACACACAAATAAGTACCACACTATACCTTCCTCTCCTTGAACCACTTTTCCTCATCATTTGGCAGGCCACGCAGAGAAAAAGATTGTGTTCTAGAAGGAAGTTGCTTGCCGGACCATGATGTCCTATCAACCATTTTCCTTTTTAAAGGTTGAGATGTGGAGTTGTCATCATTTTTTCGGTCCCTATCAAATTTCTTGTCAAGTTTAGCATGGCTTTTTCCTGAAACTGTACTATCCACGGTAATGTCCTCAGATCTTTGGATTGTTTCGCTGTACGATTTGTTATCAATTGATGTAGTAGCGGAACCCGAGCTGACCCTTGATGCCCGCAAGTTCCTGGTACGCATTGAGTAACCAACAACGTAATCCTTTCTCAAAGCAAGTATGTCATGTGAACAAAGTACCAAGTCTCGCTGCAAAAATAAATAAATAAATAAAATAAAGCCAAGACGGCATTTATGACTTGACAACTAATTTTTCCAGTATGTGATATGCACGTAAATACAGATTTGGAAATGGCTTAGCATAGGCATACACAACATTGTCTTGTAAGTTGTTTTCAATTCTTTTTTTTTTCAAAGGCTAATATGGAAGTGAAAAAGTGCAATCGAAAAAACATGCGGCACCGACTCAAGGTGTCACATTGTACTCTTGAACAATAGACGTCATTTGAAATAATACAAGTTTAGTATAATGGGGAAGATGATATATATCTGTTAGTCGGAAAAAATATGTCAACTCTATGGCACATATAAAGCCAAAAAATAAATAAAACAAATCATCACAGTGGAAAAAACAGGGTATTTTCTATATTGAAACCCTAAAACTAAGCTAATTCTAAATCCAACCCTTAAAACTTATTATTTCTAAATTCAACCCCTAAAACTTTATAACTAAACCAAATAAGCCCCCATGGTTAACTTTCCACCATAATACCATTATTAATAGCCATCAAGGGGGTTAAAATGACATATTTACCCCCTCCCCCAACGAATATATTCTCCTCTTAAAATAATCATATTGTATGAAATGGGGAAAAATAAACCTAAACATTATAGTTAATGAATCAAAAGAAAAATATGGAAAATTAACTTAGGAGCAATGAACATAAAAAATTTATAAAAAGAAGCCCCGGACATGATAGTTAGGGACATCAAAGGATAAAAAATTAGATCGCATGAATAGGGAGAAAAAATTCGTAGACATGATTAGTAAGCACCGGCAACCCCGGTACAAGCTTGTGGAGGCATATGCCCCCACTGAGCTTGCAAAAAACATCAAGGGCCTGCTTCTATGCCAGAAACCTTTTTCATTATTTATCCCTTTATAATTTAAAACAAAAGTTATCCCGCTCCTAAAAACATCTATTTCCAAACCCCAATTCCTAAAACATAATAGCAAGGATCCGAGGCTTCGACACTTTTGCTCCACTGTTTATCGCCCAACCGCAATCCCAAGTTCCTCGATTAGGATTTTATATCTCTAAACTCCATCTAGTTTGACCGTGGAAAGTTAACCAATGATATCTTGCTCGGACTTTGGCGACTAACGGAATCAACATCATCTTATTTTTATCTTCTTCATATTTCATATAATTTATAGTAGAATTTTAAATTATTATGTTTTCTACTACAACTTGCAATCTTATTTATTATTTTCTGAAAATAAAGCAGTTTGAATTTTTGATGGAGATTCGTTTGGAGCTCTCTAAAATTCATGAAAGATGAATTGAATTTTTGGTTTTGATGTTGCTTAATTAATTTTATAATAAATTATACTTAAATATCATGAACTTACATCTCGTTTTTTAAGATAAGACCATAAACTTTGTCAAATGCATTCAAGTAGTGCATATATTAAAAGCGACATATTTGATGCCATCCTTAATGAAACTATCATAATATACTTCCACAATATGAAACATCAAAAAAATTTATTGTAAGCCATATTGTTATAATGTCTATGATTGAATGAAGCATCGAAAAAATGCCTATAATTAAATTAGTTTAAAATTTTCTTATTTTGTATCAATTTTCTATTGTGGGGATTTATATATTATTTGATTGGAATTTTCAATATATCCTGGAAGCTTTATATGCCCCCACTTACCAAATTTTCATGGTCCGCCACTGTTAGTAAGTGAAATGAAAAGAAAAATAAACTAATTTAAACGCAGTCAATATACCATAAAAACCACATAATCACTAATAACTTATTCTATTTAAAAATTATACCTTTAATCCATAGTTAGGGTTAGGACTAGAGATTTTTGACAGCTTAAATGAGCTTGTAGAGTTGAAAGAGTTCATTTGAGATGAATTGATTAACGGAATAAGGAGAAATCTCTATGCTTTGGAGAATTAAGAAGGAAGTTTAGTTGAAAGAATTAAGGGTATATTAGGATATCTCTCTTCAATTCTAATCAAATTTAGCTTTAACCCAAGCATGAACTCAAGTTAAGTTGATAGAAGGTCCTATATGATTAACAAAGAAATTTAAGAGGTTGTATTTATAAATAGTAAGTTTTGGGGGATGTACTTAGAATTAGCTGAGTTTTAGGGTTCAATACAGAAACCTAAAAAAAGAAGTAAACATTGACAATTCAACATTACATAGTACTAAATGGTGCAGGCATGGGTGGGCGAATCATTTTTTATTATCTTTTATAGATATATCTAGCATTGAGCTGACAAACAAACTAGCTATAAATGCATATAAAAGGAAGCGTCGAACAAATTGCTTGCATATCGCAAGATGGAAACCATGACAAGTGATAGGAACATATTATACAGCGAGTACATGCACAATGAGGGGGGAATATATCTACTAGAGGAAATCAAGGATATTGATACCGATGTTACATAGAAACCTGGCTCCTATATTTTCCTAGAATGGAATAAGCATCAAGCACCACCACACTGGTACATTTGACAGGAGATGAACTTTTTCAAGTCGATGCATGCGACAAGGAAATTTAGGAATATTTGTCAACATAAGGAAAGTTTTCAGGAATGGATTAAGAATCTATTGTAAACATCTCTATTCTTGATAATTGGAGAATTTATTGCTAGATCAACATGAATATAAGGAGATAAAATAATGTGCATGTTTTTCAGTACATACATAGCCATATATATTAATAAAATAGTTCATTTACTTTCCCCAAAAATGTCAGAAACTTATAAAGCAGGACAGAAAAAAATTCCGCCAATTGTATCTCAACAAAGGATAATCAATTGACAGAATGTGCTGAAATATCCATCTCTGAACTATAATACCTTTATTTTCTCTCTCTTGACAATCCGCTCGCAAAGTATCCGCACTTTCTCCAGTTCAAACTGCCAAAAGGACATCAATGGAGGATGAGCAGGTTCTATATTGTTTTTCTCCGGGGGAAAAATTAAACAAGATTCTCAGACAAAGGGAGAAAAGCAAGAGAAAACCATATAAAATTAATCTTGTTTGAAGATTCATCTTTCAAATATAACAGTGAAAGTTTTTGTGTAATATGAGACCACATTGCAAATGCATTCACACATACCCGTAGTTGTTTAATGCTCTTCCGCTCCTCTGATCCATGCTGTTGATCATCAGCCTGTGGATTTTGAACAAAGAATAAGACCAGATGCAGAGTTCACATAGTATGCAAGTTATCAAATGAACAAAAATATTTCACCAATAATATGAGAAACTTTCCTTCATGGGTAATAGAAAATCATTAGCATGAAGAGATGACGGAGAATCTAACAATTTTAAGCAAAAGCTCAGTATGACATCAAACAACTATGACCTTCTGTCTCTGCTCCACGCTATGCCTTTGACAATAGGCCTGGCGGTGAAACCTGCCACCAATGGTTTTCGCATTCATGTAGAAACCGGCGGTTCTAGCACAAGATGGGTGAAAAGCAACTTGACAATGCCCATAACTGCACTGCAGGGGAAAAATAAAATAAAATAAAAGGTGAATGCAGAACTAGGAACATTCATTTTATTTTGCATTTGCTTCATAGTTGAGTTAAAATAAATAATAAAGCAAATCATACCTTCAGGCAAACACCATACTTTTGGCGGCAGATACAGCAGGGAAGCAAGTTATTTTCTTTAGAAAGATCTTCCTGAACCACAAGAGAAGTTCAGGTAAGATGAAAAAACCAAATTACACATAGATCAACAGAATTGTTTTTCCAAAGGCACTCATCTACCATATGAGTATATAGTACATGAATATAGGAACAATCTAAAACACATGGAGATTCATGAGCAGATGCATTACCATTCCATCTACCACATTTTGCTGCCCCCTTCTGAACATTGGCCCTAGCAACCACTGAAAAGGCAGATTTATTAGGCCAAACATTAAAAAAAAAACTCCCAATTGAATATTGGCCTTTATAAAGACGTGAAATTCTAATACCTCAGCACAGAAGGCATGAACCCATTGGCCATTTCTTGCCTTTCGAAAAGCACCAGAACCACCACGACATAAACCGCATTCTATTACTATACGAGATCTAATGGTATCTTCAACAGTTTGATTTCTATGGCTTTCAGCCAGTGTTATATCTGCACACAACTCACATTTCCAGGGACCAATTGGATCTTTAACTCTACCATAGCAGTCCAAGTGAACAGCAACCTGCCAGAAATGTTTGTTAATAAAAAATAATAATTAAAAAAACCAGATGAGAAAGAATCTTAATAGACGTAGCATAATGGAAAATGTTCATAAACCTTGCAGCTGGAACAAACAAATATCCGGTTCAACAATGTCTCAGATCGCCCACAGATGTCGCAAGAAAGAGCATTATCTTTTGAAGTGGAACCACAAGAATGTTTATCCTTCAACCGTGAACCCAATAGTGACTGTCCAAAAGCCCTCCCGGGCAGTAAACCAACCATCTGAGGACTCTGAAGAAAATGCAAAATTAAACCAGCATTGTCATCTTATATAGAAAAAATAATAACTTGGTGTCTACAAACACACCGAAAAAACATGCAGACACATAGCCGTATGCATGCGCATCTACACACACTCAAAGGACAAAGCATGACAACACATGCACGCATACATGCCTACAGAGGTGGATGCACGCACACACAAAATGAGACATGGGGGAGGGAGAGTAGAACCTCCGGAAAAGGAGAACCAATATTTTGATTTCCATCTTTTCTTAACAATGGATTCCTAGAAGAAGTGGCGGCGGCAGCTGCAGCGGCAGCAGCCTGAGCTTGTTGGTATCTTCTCTCTTTTCTTCCTTGCTGCTTCGTGTCCCTGACTTCACGGAGATATTGATTAACAAATGCTGAATTCCATCGCTGCTGCTTCCATGCACATAGCTCTTGAGGAAGTTTTTTAACTACCCTACATAATAAATCTTCTGCATGACAATATAAAAATAAAATCATTTAATAAACAAAGGAAGCTTCATGAAATAATGATAGACAAATAAAATCAAACAAATAAGGTCACATTTTCTAACCAAAACTATGCTTGATTGCCAAAGAATTATCAAGTAGCTTGTTCTGTAAGTAGAGCATTTCTCCTTCTATTTCATCTTCAGGAGAAAACTCTGATATCCTCATTTTCTTTGCTTTAGTGAACTGATCCAGCAGTCTAGGGTCCAGTATGCGATCCGAATCACTGCAAACAGGAGAGGATGGGCTGTGACTACGCGAGTTTGTTGCTTTCCTAGATAACATCCAGTCCACACTATGACCTGCCAATCAAATGAAATGCTGGCATGTTATAACAAAAGATGCAAAGCCTAAGTAAAGGACACAACTATGTAGAACTCTGGTAATAACTTACAAATTGAGTTAGATTCTCTGCTTTCCCGCTTAAGAGGAATATCCTTCTGAACTTGCATCAACCTTTTCTGGATGTGTGGGTGAACATAAGAACTAGAACACGACACTCCATTTCTATATGGGAGAAAAAGCCGAACGAAAAATTATAATTACTACGATATCGTCAATGCTAGAATCAAAATAGGACAGGTGAAATTAAAAGCACAACTGCATTATTTATAGAGGCCCATGATGAAGAAGCTATCTTGGCAACAATCTGAAATCAAGCAGTGGTTAAACCATCGTATCAGCATTAAAATGTTACATTAAACCCACCTTTTTCCCTCTACAGAATCATCTGTAGAGATATTAACCTCCTCCGCAACATAATTATCAAGTTTCTTAGAAATGACACCTCCAGCTGTATATTCTGGCCGATGTTGAGCCTCAGACAAGTCGTTCTTTCCCACTGTGGCCAAATTTCCTATCAAAAACATGTTAGAAACATGGATTACACGGAATCAAATAAAAAAATTTAAAATGCAGGATCTTTGGATGGTAAAGAATTTCATACAAATGATTGGGAATACAAAAGCTTTGGAATATATATAGTTCTTCAAGAAACGATAGGTTTGAGTTTTTGTTCTTTAGTATGTGGATAGACATTATAGCGTTTCTCCGTTAACTTTTATTTGTACGTTAGCTATAGAATCTATATGGTATGTAACTACTAAAAAACAAGTTTCACTTGCAGTCTAAGGAGACATATAGCTATTCTATGTTAACTTTACCGTTAATAATAAAAGGTTACTAAAGAGAGAAGAGTGAGCATGTAAAGGCTTCAATCAATGAATTGAAGGGGGCGGTAACATAATTTCTGTGGGGTGACATATCAATTATTCCCACTTTCCCCGTCTTCTGGCAGCATATCAGAGATAGTCCTTCAGTGCTTTGTCTTAGTTTCATTTCATTAACAGCTTGTCTGAACTGTTAATTAAGCACCGCTCGAACCGGAATGAATTACCCTAGAGTGGTGGCTGAAGGTGCAGATTGCAGAAACAAGGAGTTAACAAAAAGATACAAAGTGGCTACCAACGCTTACTATCAAGTTAACCAGATTTTACGGACATGGTCCATGCAGTGGTCGTGTATGTATGTAGATTATCTCAAATAGAACAAGTAAACCATGTGCAGCGGTTCTGTTTATGTATGTATACAATATCCCCACCCATCCAACATTCCCCCACCCCAAAAAAAACAAAAAAAAAAGCCACTGGGTAAGAATTGGGCATATAGACCGATTCAAAAGGCATACCTTTCACTTCAGGAAGCGGGACCTGAGATGAACTTGAATATGGAGATGAGCGAGTATGATCATTCACCTGAAAATTCATATAAAACTGATTAAGTAAACTTCAAAAAATTATTTAACTAATTGAATATTTGTATACGGTGAAATTAGAACTTGCAAGAAGTTTGAATATGTTACGATATAATGCAACAAAAAGTAAAGATAAAACCGAGAGCATTGAGATCTCTTTGCCCCCCCCCCCAAACCAAAATAAAACCAATAAAAAAACCAATAAAAAAATACTTTAACAAATGTAACAAAAGACTGAGCCAGATGGAAAACACATGCGATATGGAAAAACAGTTGGAAACTTTCCAATGACACTCTTATTGGTCAAATGATTTGGAGGACAAGTGCGGGAAACACTACATGAGATGGCAAGATATTATTTTCATGGGATACATATGCAAAATTAGGAAGACTAAAATTGCACTGGTACGACGGAAATTAAGCCTAGAGAGGAAAAAATAAATAGATAGCAAACAGAAAAGGTAGTGCATGCACATTTAAGGTAACATATTCTCAGTAAGAATGGGGAGACAATTTCTAGGATAAATCATTATGAGAAAGAGAACGGTGCAGTTTGTAATGTGAGCACAAATTGTTTATGGACGTTCTAATAAAGATATCATAATAACAAAATTGAAAAGCAGCATGATCATCAATATCATCTAAAAGCCTATGCCACATTAAAAAGGAATACGTTGGGGGAGAACCAAGGATAAAATCTCGGTATCGGGACCGTATCGGATGGTCACTTTTGCGATCGGAATCAGCAATCTCTGCAGAATCAGGCGTCTCGAATCGGAATATCGGATTTTATATTGTTGAGGACAAGATTTTTAACAATTAGGATTTTTTTTTGAAATAAACGGTTGAAATAATTAAAACAATTTGGCAAATTTTTTAATGATTAATGATGCCTACAATCATATTAATGATGTAAACCCAACCATAATAACCTAATAACCTATAATACACCCAATAAACCACTAATGAACCCATCAACGCATCAATAGACCTGCTAACCATAATCAAATTTAATACTAAATTCACACCTAATCAATTAAGAAATCTAATGTTACTCGGTAAATGATCAACTTTTGGAACCAAAACGACCATCTCGGATCAGGTACGCCTAAGATTTCAAATCATGGGGAGAACATTACATTGTAGAGATCCCCACTAAAGAATTAAGTTAGATTTTACAACAAGGGTCAACCTGATGTCAACAATGAGCGTCAAATTTCAAACCAATGCAATTAAGACCAATCAAAAGGCGTCCCGTCACAGAACATAAATGGCTCTTTATAGAAAAGATAGATAATAAGCATAGACCGATCGAAGATACTAAACCAAGAACAAAAAATGGAAATGTGTTGACGGGAGATAATTTATACATTTCAAAGTTTCATTAGAGACCATCTACAAGCATACTTTGGAAGATTGACTCGCCTAGGTCTGCATTGGTATGGTAGCAATGCAATCTTTAACTTTTAGTTGGACCTCTACGGTGCTAATGTCATGGAACAAGAAGAGAAGTATGGCCAGCAAAAATCCTCCTGCATAGCTTTAATTCTTTTGGGAAAAAAACATTTGTTCTTTGATGGGAAGATGAAGCTGACACATTTGGTATGATTAATAATTAATCGATGAGATAATTGACAAGCATAGATGAGATTATACAAATTTGGTGCTCATATGGACGACCACAAGGTGAGAGCAAAACTACTCAAAATGCTTTGGTTTATATGAACACTTGTTGAATAAACATCATTGGTATTAAGCATTTGGGAAGATATAAAAAGCTTTCGCATTCCGTGGGGGATCGAAGGAAGTCGCTAGTTTTCAAAGGGGTAGTGGAAAATAGCGTTGGCTCAAGCAACTGAAGACAGCTTGTGTTAAAAAAAATAAGGTGAAGGTTTACTTGACAGATAGGGATCATGTTAGCGTATATGTCACGAGAAAATTCAGTTTCATAGTAAGTTTTTTACCGGCCTAAGATACGAAATTGAGTCAACGTTGTGAAGCAATTGAACAAGAAATCAATTAGAATTAGTTTAGATTAATAAGATTGGTGAGATCAATCAGTGTGATATTTTCATTTTATTGATTTATTTTGGTCTTATACTGACTTGGAATGTCTAGTAGTTGATTTTTGTTGTCCGTAGAATTTTATTTTGTTGCAAATAATTGATGTACCATGATCACAATGACTCATATATAAGGAGCCAAGAATTTAGGTATTAATCAAAGAGGTTATGAAATTTTGTTTTGCTAAAGTATTTGCATAATCAAGCTTAATATCCACCATTTAATTTTAATAAAAAAACTAATCCTATTTCTTTGTTTTTCCAATACTACAAAGCCCATCACTATCTAATACTCAACCAAATCATCTGTCGCAACTGGCCAACTCCTCCAACTAAATAACACCCAAACAGCCCCTGTCATCTAGCTGACTATGCTCAATCCCACCATCACAACCAAGCCTCCTTACCTCACCTCGACATCAACTCCTTCCCTCTACACGGCCCCAACACCATCAGGCCATGTCGCTCCACATATCATCGCTTGACTCGCTACTGCCGCAACCCCTTTGTGGCCACTATTGTAGTCCTTCGCTAGTGACGGACCTACATATTCTGGTTCAGAAAGGGCACAACGTTTAGCAAGGTTCCATTGAGATTGAGATTTTGTTCAAAAAAATTTATTATCTCATCTTTTTCATTGAGATGAAACGTTTTTGTTTAAAAAAAAACACACAATAATTCATGCTTTAATATAACGAAATTGAACCCTCAACCTCTTGCTAGATAATGCCTAGCACAACCATGTGCGCAATAGCATATTTGTGTTAAGTTGATGAACCCCATGTGTACACACACACGAGGAAACAGATTGCATATATATATATATAGAGAGAGGGAGAGAGAGGGAGAGAGAGAGAGAGAGAGAGTAACGGAGGACAAAGCACCCACTAAAACAATGGTGAAAACATGTTGAAATTGAATGAAATTTGGTATATATACATCTTAGCCGATGAAGGTAAGGATGGTGTGCCGATCGGCGAAAAAATCATTGAAGAGTATACTTATTCACCGCCATAGGAGGAAATCCCTTTCTAGGACCTCTCCTCTCTCTCTCTCTCTCTCTCTCTCACACACAAAAAAAAAAAAATTGGCATTGCATCAATAGATCGATGTAGGGACTTCTTTTTCCATAAAGTATCAATGGAGGTGCCTGCCAGCGCCGAGTTGTATGTGGGTCCGCCCTTGTCCTTTACCACCTGTTTCAGACCGGGTCAGTCCGGTCTAATTGTCTAGATAGCCACGCCCTCAACCATCCCCAAATTGACACCACAATTCATCTCTGTGGCCATAAATTGCTGATTGGAAGGTTCTTGGAGTTATGGTCCTGGATCACATGAAATTGGGATTGCTACTTGCCGTTCTGCTTCTACGAATGTTCTAAGTAATTTCTCTACTCAGTACCATTAATAAAGCTAGAAACTGAAATGGGTTGATAAGAAATAATTGTGAGCATCCCTTGAAGAAATAATTTATAAAATTTTAATCCTTATTTTTGTTGGTTCAGCCTTCATGACAAGTATCTAGCGAGTTTGACTCGCTTTAATACTTTGATATCGCTTTGCTTGTTCTCTTGCTATTGATGGCAAGTATTGGTTGTGGATTAATTACAAGTATTCCTAATTGCAATTTTTCTGCGGATATATTTTGTGTGTTTGGTCATATAGTTAGATTGCAATCACAACTGCGCCACCAACTGCATGACATATAAGTTAGCCTCCTACAAAATGAGGTAGTAACACACACACCACCACCACCACCCCGAAAAAAAGAATTATAATAATCATCGAGAAGCACGCTTGAACAAATGGGGACGATAGAAAACAAAGTTATACAGAGAGTACGAAAGATGACCCGGATGAGATCTAATATGGTGTGTGCGCAGTTGTCTAGACACATGCAATATTGCAATTGAATAGTTCTATTGCTATTTGTGAGCAACATTGAATATGTCAAGTCCTTGAAAGAAGTCCAATTGATATAACTTGATTGGAGTATTGAACATCTAAAAAATGTTATCATAACTTCAAGTCATGAATAGATCGGAAAGGTTAGCAAACCACATGGCTTTATTTTTCAACTGAAGAAAATAAGAATATTTATTTTTGGAGAAATAAAGAAAATATGAAGGCATTAAGCCAACATCATGTGCAACATACCATGCCGCTTCCAGAGAAGCTCTTTACCAAAAATATAGTGAAGAGGATCTTAAAATGTCTTGGTTATAGCGTATAACACATCTATAAAATCAACAAAGCACACAGAATGACACATGCAAAACAAAATACATGTTGAAGATTTCACATCTCTCTCACAAATTTACTGAAAAATCTAGGGAAAATATGAAAGAAAGAAAATGCATGCAAGAAAGAAAAAAGTATATTATCATTTCCAAAGGGATTGAAAATGCATGCAAGGAAAGAAAAAAAAACTGATTACCTTTTCTAAAATGGTGTGTTCTTTCCATTGACTTCTATCATGAAGAGGAGGCATAAGGCCAATAGGATCTTTGTTAGCATCATTAGTGTGAACATCAGGAACATCATCACTCTCATCAAGGGAGCAAGCATTGGCATTATCAGGACCTGCAACTTCAATACTGCCTTGGATATTTAAACCTGTTACATCAGCAGCATTTGGGCAATCAACTCTTGCTGCTAAGCTACCTGATGATATTGCAGAGCCATTTCTAGCTTTCAGATTTCGTGTCGATGCTGGTGTGTATATCGACTCTTGAAACCATTTGGTCAATTTCAATCTCAAATCTGAGGGGAAGGATGAGATTTCACCCTGTAAAACTAGATGAGTTATAACAGAAATAATACGTTCAATTGAGTAATGAACAGAATACTCTTATAAATACCATGAGAGCTACTTCCAAGGAATCAGAAGATACACCAATCTCTGATGCTACATCACCAACAATGATTTTACCTCTGCCGATTAACTAGATGTAAAGAAAGTCATAAACATGAGTACTTGGAATTACAGAATGGACAGATACATGTTCTCACATGACAAAAGCGATAAAGCCAACATCACCTTTTTAACAACTGGAATAAGATTGGAGATATCCCGCGAACTGTTGTCACTCTCAGAAATTCCTAATTCTATGTTCTTACTTGACTGCATATCACCACCTTCTACAGTCAGCGCCAAAGAATCTTGTTCAAGAGTTGCTTCACCGCCAAACTCTTTGTCAGAAGCTGTTTGCGTCTTGCTTTTCTCTTTACTCTTGCGACTGAACCTTAATTTGGGTAGCTTCTTCGGGAGCGAAGTCTCAGGAAAAAGCTTGTCAGTGGAAAGATCATCACCGACGGCCTGGGTAATTTTTCTTGTATGGTGAGAACTGCCAACTTCACAGGAAGTTGAGTGCTTTAAACAATAAGCTCGAAACTCAACCTACAGTCGAAAGTTGAGACAATCATATATGTCTCTACTGTAAAATCAGATAGTAAATAATGTAAAATCCTAAAGAGGAAACCAAAAAACAAAAATAAAAATAAGAGAGCGCAAATAAGACTCACGTTATCACATCCAAACTTCCCCCAAATCTCCATTTGATACCTTGCCTCCCTCGCACATATAGGATGGAAAGCAGTTCTGCATGTTCCTGAAGTATAATAAAAAATATATATGACTTCGCCTAACAGGTAACTAGGCTACAAGAAACAAGATCAATCAACATCTTGAATGATAAACCAGTTAGAATCATCGAAAATACATTTATATTTACATTTAAATTTTGGATTTAAAAATAAATATGGGTATACCAGAAGTAATTATGTTGACATCAGGGCTCATAACAAAAGTAATTCTATTAAACATCAGACTCATGACAACATATTCTGTTAAATATTGGTCTCTCCCTCCCTCCAGACATGCACTATTGGAGAGCGTGCATGCACACGGGGAGAGAGAGAGACAGAGAGATATGCAGATGACATCAGATGGTTGCATTTAAATTTTCATGTGGCAACGGCTGGAAATACCATTTCAGATGGTGTTTAGACAATCATCATGGAAATCAACAAATGTCACTCTGCTTACACCATACAATGGCATATCGGCGCATATACAATAAGTACGAGTTTCTTTTGTTAAGTCTTAATCATTCGAAATTCACCAGTGCCGACATGCATGTTTAAAAATGCATCACCTGCTGTCATAAGATGCAATAATAGGCAGCCACAAATATAAACAGTAAATTGTCTTCTAGCTCATGTGCAAACATCAATATAATATACATACATAGCCCTCTTATTGAAATAACTAAAAGATGTGGGGGGAAAGAATTTCTTACTGAAACAACTACAAGATGCAGAGAAACCGAAATTCGAACCGGAATTCAATATACTCTTCATTAGGTACCAAGCTGTAATAATCATAATCACGGCTCGATGGATCGTGTTGCAGGACAAGGTAAATGTCTAGTTATGTTCTTTTAGTGAATATATGGATGCTCTCAACCCCTAAAGTTTACCGCATTTCACCTAATAAATTGTATACTAATATAACCAGCCATATAAGACAGTCTTTAGTGCTGAATTGGAAAAGGATAAAAATATATTACGACAGATGTATGCTTAGTACTAAATAGTAAACAAAAAATTTTGAGATAAGCTTTCGTGAAGATACATCTGTCAAACAGCATATTTCAGTAATCAGAGCTTACATAAGCAGAAACAACAACGTTGACCGGATGCAGAGTGAACCTCATGGAAGAATCCTAAAGTTGCCTACCATGAGATCACGAGGAGGAAGGGGGAGAAAAGGCATTCTGTTTCTCAGCGATCATCATCTAACAACTAGCCTATACAAACCAAATTGTTTGCTGCATAATGTAAGTTTGCTATTTTCAAAATATAAGAATGAAGTAATGTGACAAGCATGTGTTGGTAATAACAAATTGACCATTTAAATTTCCTTTTTTCCCTTTTTTTAAGAGGGGAGAGGCTCCATCTAATCAAGATCTACCATAGTTATGGCGAAGCAAATTTGATGTAAGCCCGATTGCGCTAAGGTCAAAGTGTAATAATATCAAGATAAACACATGGCATGCAACAAATTGTTTTATAATAATTATATTCATCCAGAAGTAATAACCACTGCGCAGGATTTACCAAAAACTAAGATTTGCAAAGTGACCATTTGAAATGCAAGGACATTTAGAAGACTTTTTCCTTTAGATTTTTTTTTTGGTCAACAAAAAAAATCCTCTCCTTTTTTATCCTTCCAAGGAACCGTGCTCTAAGATGATTCAAGCAAGAAGGTTCCAGATCCTTCCAGCCTCCACAGATTTACCTCTCTAACCATTATATTGTCTTCGGCAATTGTTAATAATGCTCCATCCATCAAGATCAAGTAGCAAGTGGTTGCTTCCAATATTGAAATTATAAATCAATTATCAGCCATTCGTGAACCTGCTAAAACAGAACGAAGTAGTTCTAAGCTCCATGAGGAGAGATTTGCAAGTATGAACTGACTACAACCATTAGCCCAAATATACATGCAAAGGAAGAAGCATTAAAAATGAAAGTATATCACATGTGGTAAACTACAAATGGTACCAGTAATAGCCACATAGGTCCTATTCAATAAGGCGAACAAATTCAAACCAGGAAAAATTGCAGCCCATGCCATGGCATTAAATCACTTGCTATAGCGGCATAAGCAAAGTAATGAGACTTACCAAAGCTACAACGAACACACACGCCAAGCTTCACCTTGCACACAATACAAACGAGCTTCCATCGCATATCCGATATTCCCCCATTGTTCACGACTGGCTCCATTGTCCCAATGTCTTCAACATACATTTCAGGGTTCCAAAGACTACAAAACAAGTGTGCATACTTCTTTTCTCCTTCATTCTTATGATCTCCAACGACTGGCTTTACAGCACCACCTTCCTTGGGGCAAAGTAAGCAAGACCTCATGCTTGTATGCATTCCATCCAAATTCTTGCACATGTAACAAACCCACGTCTCTTCGACCACCCCATGCATCCCATAACACTTCTTGTGCACCAAAACACCACAAGAGTTGCAAGAAACGATTTTGTTCGATTTCCCTCCATTTCCCCCCAAACAGCACACGTCACAGAAAAATTTCCCGACGTCTTCCGAGCGAGGAAGTGACAAGAGTTTTTCTAGCCCGGCGTCACTCCCCAATAGCCTTCGTTTCTTTGTAGGTCGCTGTGTGGTCAGAATTGCTCTATTCTTCGAACTAAGAGCCCAGTGCATCCACAAACTCTCATCCACTTCTTCTTCCTGCTCCTCTACTTCGTCTTTCTCGACTTCTTGAGCTCGTAATGCACTAATATCACCAGCAGCAGCAGCAGGTTTCTCCTCTTCTTCTTTAACAGTGATTGAACTCACTCGCACTTCATTTTCACTAAAAACTACTTCATTCTCAACCTTTTCCAACGAGCTTTCCAGAATCGGAAACTCAAAGCAAGAAGCAAGAAGAGGCCTAGGTTTCAAGCTCTCGATATCAGCCGCAGTGATCGGGCGAAAGTACGCCTCCATCTCCTCCCACCACGGGATCGGCCCCTTCGACTGCTTCGAGGCCTGAGCGGGCGCCTCGGGAGGTTGGTCGCCATGGGACGACGACGACGCCTTCTTGAGCTTCCGCCGACCGTAGGAGAGATAACCGGCGACTCGAGATGGGAGGGTCGAGGATCTCGAGGTGAACTCCTCGTCTTCGTAAGGGGATCGCTCCGAGAGCGCCTTCAGGGCTTGGGCGCAGAGATCCACCGCCGGCGATGTGGGCGTCGGCGTGGACGTCATCGTGTTCCCATCGCAGGAACCCTAGCCCTAGGGATTCGCAAGAGACGGCGATGGCCGCTAGGGTTAGGGTTTCGGAGTCGAATTTGGGGCTTTTTCTTGATTTGTTGTAGGGTTCGAGTCTTGGTTCTATTTTCTGGCGTCGATTTCGGATCCAATTGATTGCGTCCTTTTATGGGTTTTACCCACGCTCTAGGTTTGGGCATGTACATTGTGATTTCGTATCAGCTTCGGTGGAGACCAGTACGAAATCCGAAATCGATACGAAACCAACTGATGGATGTCGTGATCTCCTTCAGATGTTATCTTCGGTTGATCTGTGGCGAGCGTCGATGGATGGCTGAGATTGAGTTTGAGGGTCGCCTTCTCATGCGTGTGGATCTCAATGGGCTTGATTTGGGAATGAAGCCGACCTATCTGCAAAGAAGTTCCGGGGTGGTTGTACCGCCGTGGACCCTCCGACGATCAAGTTAGTCGAGGTATTTTGGCAGAGTAACAGTCTATTGGGGTCAAATCGCCTTACCTGAGTCATTCGAAGAGGGGTTTATATAGTGGCAGCCATGGGCTGGCGGGCGTGAGATTCACGCCGGCTGTTACGCCCCTGAGCGTTACGCCAGCGTGAAAGGCGGGATCCCCCATTAATGACGAGATACGCTCGTTAACGGGGGGAACGCAATGGCGTGGAACGCGGGATCGTGGGCGGCAGATATCTCGCGACTGGCGAGATTCGCGGAGCCGTGACGGAGACGCCTGTGATCTGCGCAGTGGGTCGGTCAGTGATACCGAGGAAGCTAAGCTCGGCGGGAGGCTCGAGAACAAGCAGGAGGCCGAGAGAGCTTGGTTCTGTAAGAGCTCGGAGGCGAGCTAAGAGGGCTGAGGGAGCTCAGTGTGCGGGAAGGCTCGGAGGCGAGCCAATGGTTGTTTAGAAGACGAGCATAGGAGTGGTCCGGGAGGCCATCGAAGGTCGGGAACATCCTCGGGAGGAAGGCCCGGGGTATGCTTCCAATGTACCCTTCTTGCTCTTCTCTCGTAAGCTCTGGGACACGTCATCTGCCACGTGTCATGATCTGGGGAGTCCTCAGTACCGAGCATCATCACTAGCCCCCCCTTTCAGACCGACCTATTCATGAGTCGGGTCGAGAATGGTCTGATCGATCGTCTGGGCCAAGTTCTTATTTGAAGATATCGTCGGCGCGGATTCCCGGGCAATTAGTTGTATTTTTTCCGATGACGTCAGCGGATCAGGGGAGAAATCTTGCATTAAAGAGGAAGCGCCGATACGGGCGTATGTTTGCCGAAACGCCAAGCCACGTGTCCGGCGCTGGTTGGCTTATGTGACGTGCCGCCGGTGTCCTTCGCGCTTGACAAGACGCGCCTAATGCGTGTGCGGCGGGTGGAACGTTGACGGGCGTTGAACGCGAAGTGCTGTTTTGGCGGAAGACGATCGGCGCCGTAGGATGTGTTCGCCGATCGCTATAAATAGAGGTGGGATCCCCCCCAGGGTCCACACTTCGCCATAATTTCCTCAGCCCTTCGTGTGTTAGCTTGGTGCCCTTCCCCTTAGGTCGGATTTCTTGCGTTCTTTCCTCAGCAGACTCCTTCCTTTGCTCAGGTTAGATGTCTTCCTCTGGGGAGTCCGTAGAAATAGTTCGGGTAGAGTCTAGGAAGTCTTCTACAGCTTCCTCTTCTGCTTCTTCCTCGTCCTCGCTTGAGTCAGAATCCCCCCGGGGAGTTAGGGTTAATCATGCTCCCCGGGGCCGTGCGACGAGGACGGTCCCCAAAACGAGTGTCAAGAGTGTTCGTGATGCGCCTTCCCTCCTGAGGCATGCGGACAAGCTCGCCACAATCCGGGCTCGCTTCCACATTCCCCCCGGCTACTCGCTTCGCTTGGCCGGGGAGGGAGAGAGGGCAGACCAGATATGGGGCAAGGAGATTGCATTGTACTTGGAGACCTTTTAGGCCAGCATGAGTCTGCCTTCTCCCCCGAGGTGAGTGCTGCATTACGTTGCTTTCAATTAGCCCTGGTCCAGTTAGTGCCGAACTCGTGGAGAATTCTCCTCGGGTTCCTGATCCGGTTGAGACTGCAGGAGATCTCTTTCAGCCTGAACGTTCTCGTTTCCTCCCTCTGCTACAAAAATCACCCCGGCACTCGTAGGGACGAGCCTAGCTGGGTATATATTTCTTTTAGAAAACACGGAGGAGGGACGGCCGGGTCGGGGGTCATAGCAGTGCCTTCTTCCATTCATGAATGGAATGAGAAGTTCTTGTTCGTCGGGTCACCCGAGGGTGAGGATTGGCTTGTGCCCGTCCAGTGGCATAGGGCTACATGCCCTCGGGTGAGGCGGTCGAACGATCCCGATGCGGTGTCGGTGTCGGAGTGGGATCCTGTCCAACAGGCCGATGTGTTGCTGTCCGAGCAGGCTCTCGGTTGGGCCGGGCTCAGCCCCTCTCAGTTTGCGGGTAAATTGGGAGTTTAGGCGACCCGTTTAGACTTGTGTGTTCTTCTATTTTTTCCAGCATTGCTAATTCCTTTGTATTTTCGCTTCTTTTTGCAGAGCCGATGGATCGATCCAAATTCCGGGCTATGCTGTCCGAGAAGAAAGGGAGGAAGGCCGGAGGCGCCAGCCCGTCACGCTCTGCCGCAAGCCTGGTTCCGCTGGCGGCCGCTCCGGTCAGGCGCTCCAGCATGCCCCGGGCCTCGGAGCTCTCCCGCACGCACAGCTGCAAGCACGCTCGGGAGCCGGAACCCTGGGTTTTGGAGGTGGGAGATAAGGCCGATGCTCCCGCGCCCCTCCTCAAGAGGCACCATAGGACGGTGTTAGTGTATATGCCCTAGGAGCCATTATTGTATCATACTAGTTTGTATATTACTTAATGAAAGCTTGGGATATTCATAGTTGTATTAACAATCTTACTCAACATAGTAGTATACTACTTGGTTTATATCTATCTTAATATGTGTATATGTTTCTTTTAGCATATCGCGAATACATATTGATAGAGCCCATAAGATCTTGCTTGACTGCCAGCGTTGTAATGGCGGTCACACTAGTGGGAGCTGGGTAGTCTACAAACACATCCTTTTTTAGGTCCCTAGTCATAGGATTATCGAGACAGGGCATCGATACTCCGGAGTAGATTAGTGTGTACGCTTCTCATCCCAGTTGGGGAAATGGTATGTCCCACAGCCATTTGTACGTTGTACTGGAGATAGTATGCAGGTGCTTGTTGGGTTACGGGTACACCGGACAGGACTCGCAGGGAACTGTTGGTTGGTATTATACCCGTCGTCAGTTAACAGTTCCTAAGTGACATGAGTGCAGCATAGTCCGTAGACTTGACACTGCTGTTTCGTCTCGAGTGTGTTCCCACTGTTCTTAGATTGCTACCCTACCACGGCTCAAAGGAGTCGTGCAAACAAGCAGCAGTTGGGTGCAGTCCCGAAGCACTTGGAGGCAGTGGCAGTTAGAAAGGATTCGTCTCTCCCGGTATTGAGAGTTGATATCGCACTGTGTTTGGAGAGCCATTACACAAAGTCCCTGGTCAGGACAAACGAGATTTACTGGTAGGATTTCCAGTAGTTTCTCAAGGTGTAATGGGCTTCACTCCGACACGACCTATACCGCCTTTTAGGGGACTGACGCTTGCCGCCCCCTAGGCCCGATATGCGATAGTCTTAGACGAACAGACCGGACTGTACGGAGATTGTCACATCAGGCTCAGTAGGAGTTCGGATGGGTTTCCTCATCAGCCTTCTTATCGACATCTACCTGGGGACCGTTACGTACAGCTAGTACCGCTTGCGGCTTATGGTTAAACCCACTGCCAGCGTAGTGTCGAGTCTTTAGAGTCCCACACAGAGAGTTTCCCTGCTTCAGGAGAAACGATATAGAGGTTGTATGGTTTTACGACAGGGTTCGGACATATACGTGTACTTGTGCACGTATGATATTCGGACAGTTTATACTAACGGGCTTTGGTTTAAGCCAGATTCTAGTATTAGATTATTGGATTTATGCAGTCTCGGTATATGTTTTTCGTAAATACGGATGGGAGGGGCATTCTCGTAATTAGTCGAGAAGCTTCTAGAAGAAAGGTGACTCATTTAGATTTAATTCATTTATGAATTAAACTAAATGAGATGGAGAGCTTATGTGTTATTTGCATTAAATGAATTAGTGACTCATGAGATGATTCATCCAAATGAGTTAATGAAGCATTAATTGTTTTGATGACTCATAAGATGATTCATTCATTTGTATTAAATGAAGCATGGTTGTAATTATCTCATATGATTTATTTGATAATTATTATGCTTCATAATATATAGAAATGAGTTATATTTTCATTTCATTCTCACATACACACCCTCTCTCCTCAAGATCTCATCTTCTTCAACTTAACCCTAATCCTCTCATGTGTTGAGATCCCAAGGATTAGAAAGACTAATAGATCCTTAATCCACTTGTATATTTCTAGGTCACTTGGATTAGCAATCCTAGCCACTTAGTTACCTCAAGTGAGAGGTTAAAGTTTGGAGAAGGAACTCTCGGGTGGATCTTCTATCACATCGAGGAGGCCGACGAGGAGGAGGCCGACGAGGACAAGAAAGACTAGTATCTTAACGTATAATCATCTATCAGAGTAGTTTAGCACTTCTAGATAGTTGTTAGTTAGGGTTTAGCAAAGATCCGTAAAGTTGGTCGATATTATCTTTAAAAAATGATTGTTTTACCTATTCCGCCTCCCCGCATCTTGTGGGGTATCTAACTTCGACTTACAGTGGTATCAGAGACTAACTAAACCATAACTAACATGTTAGCAAAGTCTTTAGAAATTCGATCGCGATTTAATCCCGAAAAACCGACGTTTTGACCAAGTTTCTGCCAATTTTAAAACGGGGTCTAAAAATTTTTCAGGGCCCCTTAAAAATACAAGCAGGGTTTTTTAAGAATTGTGAAGAAATTTGGGATTGTGACTCGACCAAACCACCGCGGAAACGCGGCCGATCCAAGCGATCCGCGGCCGAGTTGACACCGAGTCAACCCAATTTGCTCAGTTATTCTTCTGTGTTGATGTTGTGTTTTCTGGGATATTTTGTTTCTGCTCAGGTTCTATGTGCACAGAGAATTGTTTGGAGTAGATTCATATGTGTTGCTTGATCGAAATTCTAAGAACTTTGGCTAACTGGATTATATCTGTGTTGTCTTTAATGTGATCGTAAACCTCCCCTAACTGCTAGTATGTCGGTTAGCAGGGGATTGCACATTTCTGTAATGGTTTTTACTGGTTTGTGAATATGAACTTGTTGGATTGTCGTGAATGGATAGCCGGGGATGTGAGACGAGTGTTTGTTTCATTCAAATGTAAATTGTAATTTGTTATAATATTCTTTTGCGGGGCACATCCAGGTTGAGATTGCAGCCACCGTTGTATTATTTCATTTACTGTTTTTGCTCCTATGATAGACCCAAGGTGGGGTGCACAAACTACCGGGTACTTTGAAGTGCTTAGTGGCCTACTCACGTCGTTGAAGGAGACCGCTTCATTTCGGGTACTTGGCGGGTAGTTTGCAGTACCCGTAGGGGTCTAGGGTGGGGGTTTGACTATTCATCGCGACTGTGTAATCCGTCTTTCATTGCAGGCTCAAAAGAAATGCGGATTGCTTGTATATCCAATATGTTCATCTGTGATCTGGAATGCCTATTATTGCGTCTGACGAATGTACAATATCTATATATGATATCTAGTAGGCGTTACTTATATTTTGCACCCGCGCTAGCCCAGCCCCCGCTCTGTCGTTAGTTAAGTAACCTAACGGGTGAATGACAGGGCCCAGTGGCGAATGTGGATGGCATAAGAGGACGTTGTATTTTCGTTGTTTTCTGCAATGATATGTTAATTGATGGGACGCATTATATTAATGCAAAGAAAAAAAACCAAAGTTGAATCGTTGGAACAATTTAAAAGAAACACTCGGTTATTTTAAAACAGAAGATTTTTTTTAATTGCGGAGCTTAAACCACTCTTTTTAAAAGCTATCAGGTTCCTTCGATCATATCAAGTTCACTACGTTCACGGTTTCGCCAAAACCATTCGTAGCCCTCCGTCATTTCATTTGGATATTCAGTAGTATTCAAGCTATGTATTTTGACCAACGCCAAGGCATAGTGTTTGGTAGCTGCTGGGTATTCATCTGTTGCATAGATAGATGAGTTGGTTTGGGACAGTCGTACTGTTATTTGGCTAACATCAGGGGTATGTACGGGTGGGTTCAAATTAACAAGATAATGATGGGTAGAACTTGACATGTGACTTATGACATTTTGACCAATGCCAAGGTCATAACAGCATGGGGCAGAAATCGATATCGGGAGTTTCTAAAGAAACTGAAACTTGCTAGTGTTGCATACCATTTGGAGTGCGATAATTCTGGTAGGATTCCTTCAGCTTTATCACACGATGATATTTGGATCCCGATCCTACTGTGAGTATATGCTACTCATCGGGAGATTCTTTCACTTAGTGATCAATGCTATAAACCAAGTAGGTGTCGAGAAAGGTGTCAGCGGGGCTACGTCCCCAGGGAAAAGAGGTTATTTAATTAAGGAACTTCGCGAAAGCGTCGTAAAACCTCCCTCGAAGTACCAACACTTGCCTGGCTGAACGGTTAAGCAAGTATTGTACAGTAAGAATAGTCCTGACTAGTTCTTCCTTTTTGGTTTGAGGAGGGATTCGAGAAACAGTGGGAGCCATCCTGTTTAGATAAACTAAAAACCACTCTAAACTTGCAAGAGCATCATGCTAAAGTGTTTCCTCTCTCTCTCCTAATTGCAGCGACCCAGAACATGATAGGCCTTAAGTTATTATTAGATAAAAATATTTTGACAGGGCCAAACTATAAAGATTGGTTCCGGAATGTTAAGATGGTAATTACCTATGACAAATTGGGGTATGTCCTTACTACTAAGGCCCCTGCCATCCCAGGTCCTGAATCCAGTGTCGCGGATAAGGAAATCCGCAAGACCTGGGAGTTAGATTGCGCGAAGGCCAAATGCATCGTGCTTGCCTCTTTGAATAATAAACATCAGAGGAGGCACGAGAATATGGATTTAGAATCCATATTTCTCCACACCAAGGAACTGTATGGAGAGCAATCTCGTATAGCCAGGTACGAGACCTCGAAGAACTTGTTTTAGTCGAGGATGACCGTCGGATCATCTATAGGGGAACATGTCCTTAAGATGATTGGCTATATTGAAGAGCCCGCAGACCTCGGGACAACATTAGAGAACGAGCTGTATACAGACTTGATTCTCCAGTCCCTTCCTTCCACCTACGCCCAGTTTATCTTGAATTTCAACATTTAAGGTAAAGAAGTTGAACTTCCAGAACTCCTTAACATGTTGAGGAGTGCAGAGGGCACCTTGCAGAAGGCAAATGAAACACCCACTATATTTGGTCGTGGTGCTTCTTCTTCCAGGTCCAAGGCAAGGGCCAAAGGAAGGAAGAAGAAGGCCGCTACCAAACCAAGAGGTGGTGTTGGTAAGGTGGGAGCCAAGAGAAAGACAAAGGTTGCGGTGCCAGTAGTGGCAAAGGACGAGTGCTTCCACTGTCATAGGAAAGGCCATTGGAAGAAGGATTGCAAAGCTTGGATTGCCAAGAACCAGGACCCGAGGCAAGTTGTGGCTTCGGTTTCAGGTGTGTTTGTAATTGAAAATTGTCTGTCAATCAACTCTACTTCCTGGGTATTGGATACCGGATCAGGATCTCATATATGCAATTCATTGCAGGTACTGAGAAACCGTAGAGTGCTGAAGGTTGGTGATATGACCCTCCAGGTTGCTAACGGAGCTAGCGTGAATGTTGTGTCCGTAGGGGATTATCACCTTGGATTGACGAGTGGACATATTTTTGTTTTGCGCAACTGTTTTTGTGTACCTAGTTTAACGTGTAATATCATATCGGTATCGTTGTTATCAAAGGAAGGTTATGATTTCACGTTTGTAAGCGATGTTGTTAACATCCACCTTAATCATGGTTTGATTGGGTCTGGTACACTAGATAACGGTATATACGTGTTAAACCAATTACAGATTTTCAATGTCCAGAACACACTAAAAAGAAAGTCTCCAGATATAAATCAGGCTTTCTTATGGCATTGTAGACTAGGTCACATCAATGAGACAAGGTTAACTAAGTTACATAGAGAAGGATATTTGGATCCGTTCGAATATCAATCTTATGCTACTTGTCAATCATGTCTCAAAGGAAAGATGATAAAGTCTCCATTCACTGGACATGGAGTAAGAGCGAGCGAGCTCTTAGGACTTATACACAGCGATGTATGTGGTCCAATGTCTACACATGCAAGAGGCGGTTTTTCATATTTCATTACTTTTACGGATGATTACTCTAGGTATGGATTCATTTTCTTGATGAAACATAAATCCGAGGCTTTTGAGAAATTCCGAGAATATAAGAATGAAGTAGAAAACCAAACCGGCAAAAGTATCAAGACACTGAGATCTGATCAAGGTGGTGAATCCTTGAGTGCCGAGTTCCTGGGTTACCTAAAAGAGAATGGAATTCTCTCTCAGTTTACTCCTCCATACACTCCACAACATAACGGTGTATCGGAAAGACGGAACCGAGCCCTATTGGATATGGTACGTTCCATGATGAGTAATACTGAGTTACCGCGATCTTTCTGGGGTTATGCACTAGAATCAGCTGCATATCTTTTGAACAGGGTTCCTACCAAGACTGTGCCTACCACACCATATCAGATGTGGAGTGGGAAGAAACCCTATCTTCAGTATCTGAAAATATGGGGATGTCCGGGAAGCAGCATGCGGACAAACTCGAGGCACGATCAGTACAGTGTAAGTTTGTGGGATATCCAAAGAACTCCAAGAGATATTATTTCTATTACGCAGAGGAACAAAAGGTTTTGTTTCTCGTAATGCCCATTTTCTAGAACAACGGTTTTTAGAAAAGGAAACAAGTGGGAGCGCAATAGAACTGGAAGAAATTCCAGAACCACAAACCACTACTGAAAGTTTGGTGGAGCCAAAAGTTCCAGAAGAACAGGACATTCCCGCACCCCTCCGTAGGAGTGGTAGGCCGTCTCATCCACCTGAGAGATACTACGGTTTTCTCATAGACGGGGATAGAGAGGATTGCGTCATTGATAATGATGAACCTACTAGCTTCCAACAGGCCATCCAGAGCGGCGACTTAGTAAGATGACTAGATGCAATGCGGGCCGAGATGGAGTCCATGTACACCAACAAAGTATGGACTTTGGACTTTGCTCCAGATGGGATAAAACCCATAGGATGCAAGTGGATCTTCAGAAAGAAGATTGGTGTAGATGGACATGTGGAAACCTATAAGGCTAGACTTGTTGCAAAGGGTTTTCGTCAAAGACCTGGTTTGGACTATGTCGAAACTTTTTCTCCAGTAGCTATGCTCAAATCCATTCGGATCCTTGTTGCCATTGCCGCCTTCCATGATTATGAGATCTGGCAGATGGACGTAAAGACGGCTTTTCTAAATTGTAATTTAGAAGAGTGCGTCTATATGGATCAGCCAGAAGGTTTCAATCAGAGTGGGAGCAGCGGGAAAGTGTGCAAGTTGCTTAAGTCCATTTATGGACTAAAGCAGGCATCGCGGAGTTGGAACATCTGTTTTGATGAAACGGTCAAAGAATATGACTTTATCAAAAATTCAGATGAACCATGTATATATAGTAAAATTGTAGTACGAACTGTCGTATTCCTCGTCTTGTACGTGGATGACATTCTCTTGATAGGAAATGACATTCCTATGCTACAATCTGTCAAAAGATTCTTGTCACATAGGTTCTCCATGAAAGACCTGGGTGATGCCTCTTACATTCTGGGGATCCAGATCTATCGTGATAGATCTAAGAGGATGCTGTGACTTTCACAGTCCAGGTATATCAACACTATACTGAAAAGATTCCGTATGGAAGATTCTAAGTGCGGTAATTTACCGGCTTGTCACGGAATCACCCTCTCCAAAGAGACGTCTCCCAAGACTGATTTGGAAATGGATCGCATGTCAGTTATACCCTACGCTTCTGCGGTAGGCTCTATAATGTATGTGATGTTGTGTACCAGACCAGATGTAGCTTACGCACTGAGCGTGGTAAGCCAGTATCAGTCAGACCCAGGGGAGAAGTACTGGATAGCAGTAAAGAACATTCTCAAGTACCTGAGAAGGACTAAGGATATGTTCTTGGTTTACGACGGAAAAGACCTCCATATCGAGGCTTTTGCTGACTCCAGCTTCCAGAGTGACAAGGATGACTCCAAGTCCATGTCAGGTTATGTCTTTACCCTCAATGGAGGGGCGGTGTGCTGGAAGAGTTCCAAGCAGGACACCGTTGCTGACTCGACGATGGAAGCGGAATATATAGCTGCTTGCGATGCCGCAAAAGAAGTAGTCTGGATAAAGAAGTTCCTAACAGAACTTCAGGTGGTTCCTGCCATTGTTAATCCAATACCGCTGTATTACGACAACAACGTCGCTATAGCTTTAGCGAAGAAACCCAGGTCCCATCAGAAGTCCAGACACATCTTAAGACGGTATCACCTAATCAGGAAGATCATAGATCGCCAGGAGATCAAGGTCCGGAGAGTTGCTACAGAGGAGAACACTGCAGAGCTATTCACTAAGGCCTTACCTCAGACACGGTTCGAGAGGTTATTCGAGATGATTGGTCTTCGATATGCCAGTATATGGCCCTAGTGCAAGTGGGAGATTGTTAGTGTATATGCCTTAGGAGCCATTATTGTATCATACTAATTTGTATATTACATAATGGAAGCTTGGGATATTCACAGTTGTATTAACAGTCTTGCTCAACATAGCAGTATGCTACTTGGTTTATATCTATCTTAATATGTGTATATGTTTCTTTTAGCATATCGCGAATGCATATTGATAGAGCCCATAAGATCTTACTTGACTGCCAGCGTTGTGATGACAGTCATACTAGTGGGAGCTGGGTAGTCTACAAGCACATTCTTTTTCAGGTCCCTAGTCGTAGGATTATCGAGACAGGGCATCAATACTCCGGAGTAGACTAGTGTGTACGCTTCTCGTCCCAGTTGGGGAAATGGTATGTCCCACAGCCATTAGTACGTTGTACTGGAGATAGTATGCAGGTACTCGTTGGGTTACGGGTACACCGGATAGGACTCGCAGGGAACTGTTGGATGGTATTATACCCGTCGTCAGTTAACAGTTCCCAGGTGACATGAGTACAGCATAGTCCGTAGACTTAACACTGCTGCTTCGTCTCGAGTGTGTTCCCACTGTTCTTAGATTGCTATCCTACCACGGCTCAAAGGAGTCGTGCAAACAGGTAGCAGTTGGGTGCAGTCCCGAAGCACTTGGAGGCAGTAGCAATTAGAAAGGACTCGTCTCTTCCGGTATTGAGAGTTGATATCGCACTGTGTTTGGAGAGCCATTACACAAAGTCCCTGGCCAGGGCAAACGAGATTTACTGGTAGGATTTCCAGTAGCTTCTCAAGGTGTAATGGGCTTCTGTAACACCCGAGCCCAATAATACTATTTCTGGTACTAGTTGAGTGTTATACATTGCTCATTTCAATTATCTTGATTGTTTGATGATTTTGCTAAATTTTAACCGGCTAAGTCTTTCTGCATATAACAAATTTTAGCACCTAAAATAAAATTGAAAATATTCTTCTTGGCCTACTTGACACCCTTAGTCTCGTGGTAGCGTCCGTGCATTGTATTCTCGTCCCGTTCAGTGAAACGGACGAGTTTGGATGGCTACGTGCACGTGCGTGTGTCCGTTTTGGGAGTATGCTTTTTAATCATAAAACATTTCATTTTAAAATTTGGAACCCGCTTAAAATCCTATTATTTGAATTTCGAATTTTTAGACCCAACCCGGACGCAATTTGGAAATGTTTTATTTGGCGCCAAAATCCCAAATTTTAATATTATTAAAACCATCGCATATATTTTTTCTAACTAACCTGATATCTTACTGTTCATTACCTATCTTTTAAATCTTTAAGTTAACCATATAATATTTTTACAATCTTTATATCCTTCTTAATTTATTCTCTCAGCCAATCGCAACCTCCCCTTTAACCCCGTGGGCCCCACTTTCTCTCTCTCCACTTTTTCTCTCTCTCTCATATATCCTCTCGTACTTCTCTTTATCATTCTTTCTCTTCTTCCTTCATGTCTCGTTTCTTTTTTTTTTTTAACTGTTCTTTTGTTGCCGGAATTCCGTCGTGCCGGTGACGCTTCTCGACGTTCCAGCGAGGTACCCCGACCCGTGTGGTTCCTTTGTTCGTCGTTTGGGTTCATTCCGTGAACCGTGCGCCCGTCGCGAGTTTCCCCCGCCGACGGTTAACGTTCCGTTTTCCCGATTCGCGACCCATCAAGGCAAGTTAATCTTGCTACATGCTATATACTTTTATAATCTTCATTTTATAATGTTATACATTTGAAAATCTTATAGTTTACACATGAAACATCGTTGAAAAATCGGATATGACAAATCTGAAATTTACTGTACACCTTATCTTATAAAATTCATTATAAATCATAAAAAAATCATTAGTATACGTTCTTTAGTTCGTTACGAAGCTAATTCAGAATACTATAATTTTATGAAATATTTACTTGCAAAATAAATTTTTTAAATAACGTAAAATGCAAATGAAAATGCCTTTAAACTGCTGCCCAGGGAAATTCCAGCAGCAAACTTTCAACTTCGAATATTCATAACTTTTTGTAGGGACAACCTGAGATGCTTATACTTATAAAACTGAAAACCTTATTGAATTATCTTCGTTTTGGTATAAGGCACGTCCCTTTTGGAGAACGTTTGTTATTTTTAAGCTATTTTACAAATTAGGGTGACGCTGAATTTCTGAACGGAACTTTCTTGTGTTGGTTAATCAATACCACTTTTGTAGTTATTAATCGCTTTGAATATGCTATCCATATTAATATTTATATCACATATTGCTTAGTTGTACATCCCACATTTCCATTTTATAGTTTTATAACTTTTCGGATACCCGTTTGCATCCATCGCATTTAAGATACATATAATTGCATCCATAGATCACATTACTACATAATAATGTGATATTAACACTCCATGTTTAATAAATTGCATCCTAATTAATATTGGAACTATAAATGTAACCCTAATCGATAATTGTGCATCCATGTCCTTGAAATTATATCTAATTGCATATCATATTACATGTTCCAGTTTATTGTTCTGATAGTACTCATGCTTGTTTATTTATACACATGTTTATGATAGTTTGATTATGAGCACCCACATGATATCTTGTGCTTCCTGACATTACCTGTTACACTTCCTACTTGACATGACATGGTACCGTACACTCTTGACATGACATGACACCTTTATACATTACCTGGCTTGACCTGATGTACCATGACCCGACCTGTTACCTGATCTCGTACCTAATGCCAACAAACCTGACATGTTGTCCTCATGGACCATTCCTGTTGTCTATCCAGACAAAACCTGCTGTTAGCTGATCCTGTGTTGGCATTAGTTCTTGATTACTGAATACCTGACCTGACATACATAACTTGGGGGTATGGGGAAATCAAAGGTGAAACCGACTTGTAACTCAACAGTTCGATACCTGTTCTGATCAGTCTTACGGGCTTGGCCAGTCCGGGAGTGATGATGCTGACATCACTCGTCCATCCTGCTACCTATTACTGCCTAGCGGCACGTCTCGGATTCAGCCCCGAGGGTCTTGACCGTGGTCCCGGGCATGCACGGGATACTATTGAGTTACATCGACGAGTCATCAATTGATTTCAAAGACTTTAGAATAGAAAACCTGATAGAACAGTTTAGTTACCCACTGCACTTTACCCTGCACTGTTGTTTCATATTATTGCTTTATTCATGTTTATCCCTGCATTGCTTATTACCTTGTTCATATTACATTATTGGTTGACATGACGCGCTGACGTCTGGGTTTTGCATGGCCCAGATTCTTTACCACTGTCGCCGACCGAGCAGGAGTACTTCAGCCAGCAGGCTGATTTGTGAGTTCTGTAGTGGTTAGTTATTTATTGCATTTTATTTCCAGGTGGGATCCCGCATTATGGGACGTACCTTTCTATTATTGTATTGGATCATTTGCTTCCGCACTTATTTTTTTCATTGACTCTTGTTATTATGGATTTGGACATGTGTTAGATAGTTTATTATCTTGTTCCTGATATCTCTACAGCCGTAATGTGACTGTGGATGGATACTTCCTACCCACAGGTAGCATGGTTGGCTATGTCACGTGCCCAATCTTGCGTACTCTGGGAAGCGGGGCGTGACATGGTTCTTTTGGTATCAGAGCCATAGGATAGTCGGGTTGATTCTTTTGTAGTTGGGTATTGTACCCAATACACGAATCAGAATACCCGTGTTTAGGAAACATGTCCTGCCACCTTGACCGTTTTACTATTCTTGAATCACATTCTTCCTGATTATATCTTTTACGATGTGCAAACTTCCTTTGCATATCGATTCGAAAACCTGATTCCTTGTTATCTCTAGGACTTAGGCGACTTGGGTGGAGTTAAGTAATTGCGGCTATGATACCGCGGCATAGCTACAATGCGGTACTCTATTTAAGTATCTTGGAGTTCTAGCCTTGATCCACATTCAGAATCTATCATCATGCTAATGTTGGGTGTTTTGAGTTCAGGATTATGACAGGTAAGAAGTTGAAGACGTACCAGAGGCCTGTGAACGAAGCCGCCATACTTGGAGTGATAAGAGAAATGCTGGAAATCAAAGAAATGGACCGAGCTGATCCAGTAGCAAGCGGACTCGTTTCAGGAAGGTTTGCAGATCGTTCAGCAGTCTGTGAACGAGGTTGGAACTAAACCAGTTGACCGAGTAGGGACCGTGGCAGATTTCAGACGTTTGGGTCCTACTACTCTCACTGGTCTGGAGGAGCCGTTGCTAGCCGAGCAGTGGCTAGTGACACGGAGGATTTGCTGATTTCGACACAGATTCCAGAGGACAAAAGAGTTGATGTGGTGCGCATTCAGCTAGTGGATTACGCCCGAGAGTGATGGCTTGTGGAGGAGACCCGCTTGCCCAAGCCGATCAGTTGGACGGATTTCTCTAAAAGTTTCCTGGAGAAATTCTTCCCGCGGACTGCACGGGAGGAATTGGAAGAGAAGTTCATCGGACTAAGGCAGAATGGAGCAGCCGTGGACGTGCATGCAGCAGAGTGGACGAGACTCAGTAGTCTCGCTGGACCTTTCGCGACCAACGATGCAGACAGCAGTTGCGGTAAGGAAGCAGTTCTGTCGGGCCAGTCGAGTTTAGGGCTAGGCCGACAAACAGTGTTCTTGCAGCTATGGAAGTGGATAGTAATGAAGAGCTGGCAGTTGTTCGCGACTTTATGGGTGTATTTGAAGATATATCGGGCTTACCGCCGAAGCGAGATGTGGAGTTCGCGATTGACCTTATTCCTGGTGCAGCGCCAGTATCAAAATCTTATTATCCGATGGCACCAGTGGAATCGGAAGAAGTTAAGAAACAAGTTGGTGAATTACTCGAGAAGGGTTGGATTCGAAGCAGCAACTCACCTTGGGGAGCTCCAGTTCTTTTAGTAAAGAAGAAGGATGGCACGAGAAGGATGTGCATTGATTATCGAGAATTGAACCGGGTGACTATTAAGAACAAGTACCCGATCCCTCGCATTGGAGAACTTTTTGAGCAGCTTAGTGGCGCGAGGGTATTCTCGAAACTGGATTTGCGATCAGGATATCATCAGGTCTGAGTGAAAGCAGAGGATATTTGCAAGACGGCGTTTTGAACTCGGTATGGACATTACGAGTATCTAGTGATGCCCTTCGGAGTAACGAATGCGCCGGCAGTATTCATGGACTTGATGAACCGAATCTTTTCACCATTCTTGGACCAGTTTATTGTGGTATTCATTGACGATATTCTGGTTTACTCGAAGAGTTTGGAGGAGCATGCTGAGCATTTGAAGATCGCACTGCAGACATTGAGACAGGAGAAATTGTATGCGAAGATGAGTAAGTGCGAATTTTGGCTGGAAGAAATAAAGTTTCTGGGCATGTTGTGTCAGGCGATGGAATCGCCGTCGATCCCGAAAAGATTGCAGCAGTTCGAGATTGGCCTATTCCAAGGAATGTAGCTGAGATAAGAAGTTTCCTTGGATTAGCCGGATACTACAGGAGATTTGTGGAGAACTTCGCTCGTTTGGCAGAACCGTTGACCAAGCTTACGCGCAAGGAGGTACCTTTTGTATGGACGGATAAGTGTGAGTTGGCTTTTGAGACGTTGAAGCAGAAGTTGATAACCGCCCCTATCCTGACCGTACCAGACAATTCCGGAGGACTAGTGATTCATAGCGACGCATCTGGAAAAGGATTGGGATGTGTTTTGATGCAGCATGGGAAGGTTGTAGCATACGCATCGAGACAACTGAAGACTCATGAGAAGAATTATCCGACTCATGACTTGGAGCTTGCGGCCGTGATCTTCGCCTTGAAGATTTGGAGACACTACCTTTTGGGCGAGAGAGTCGAAGTCTTTACAGATCACAAGAGTTCGAAGTATGTGTTCACTCAGAAGGAGTTGAACATGAGGCAACGCAGATGGTTGGAGCTGATGGCCGACTACGACCTTGATCTTAAGTACCATCCGGGAAAAGTTAACGTCGTGCCGGATGCGCTTAGTCGGTTACCAACAATTCAGGTATTGACTACACAGAGGGAGATCATTGCGAATTTCGAAGATTGACTTGGAGGTTGTGCTACCACATTCTACGGGACAGTTGATGCAGTTGCAAGTACAGTCGTCCTTAGTTGAGAAGATTAAAGCGGCACAATCGCAGGATCCTAGACTGCAAAAGTTTCGAGAGCAGGTTGAAGCCGGACTACGAACCAATTTAGTGATCCACGGAGATGGTTCGTTGAGGCATGGTAGCCGCGTGTGTGTGCCAAAAGGAGATGTGCGTGAAGAGCTTGTGAAGGAGGCACACAGTTCAGCTTACTCTGTACATCCAGGAGGGACAAAGATGTACCGAGATATTCGACAGCACTTCTGGTGGGAAGGCATGAAACGGGAGATTGCTCGCTTCGTGGCTAAGTGCTTGGTATGTCAGCAAGTCAAGGCTGAACATCAAAGGGTTGCTGGTTTGTTGCAACCACTTCCGATTCCTCAGTGGAAGTGGGAACATATAACCATGGATTTCGTGACGGCTTTACCGCGAAGTCCAAAGGGCAACAATGCAGTATGGGTGATTGTCGATCGATTGACCAAGGCAGCTCACTTTATTCCTTTCCGGGTTGGTCAATCAACGGAGACTTTGGCAGAGCGGTACATGCAGGAGATTGTAAGATTGCATGGCGTACCGGTGAGCATCGTGTCCGATCGGGACACTCGGTTCTTGTCACACTTCTGGAGGAGTTTACAAGAAAGTTTGGGGACTCGATTGAAGTTTAGCACAGCTTATCATCCTCAAACTGATGGACAATCGGAGAGAACGATCCAGACTCTTGAAGATATGTTGAGAGCATGCATGTTGGACTTCAAAGGTTCTTGGGAGGATCACCTACACTTGGTGGAATTTTCGTACAACAATAGCTTCCAAGCGACTATTCAAATGGCTCCGTTTGAAGCGTTGTATGGTCGTAAGTGCCGTTCACCGGTTGGTTGGGATGATGTTGGTGAACGAAGGTTACTAGGACCAGATTTGGTGGTACAGACAGTCGAGAAGGTGAATACAAACCAGGAAGCATATGAAGGCAGCTCAAGACAGACAGAAAGTTGGGCCGACACGTCAAGAAGACCTTTAGAGTTCGCCGTGGGTGATCTGGTTTTCCTGAAGATATCACCGACTAGAGGGGTGATTCGCTTTGGGAGTCGGGGAAAGCTTAGTCCTCGATTCGTTGGACCCTTCGAGATATTAGAGCGTGTTGGAGAGGTAGCGTACCGTTTGGCGTTACCACAGTTATTGGCAGGAGTACACGATGTATTCCATGTATCTCAACTACGGGGGTATGTTCGAGATGAAGCCCACGACTTGGATCATTCGGAATTGACTGTACGAGAGGACCTAACTTTTTAGGAGCGACCGGTTGAAATCAGGGATCGAAGAGAAAAGGTTCCTAAGAACAAGGTTATCCCTCTCGTACTAGTTTCTTGGGGTAATCGATTGCATGGAGAATCCACTTGGGAGCGAGAAGACGAGATCCGGCAGAAGTTTCCTCACCTTTTCCTGTAGTTAGCTATCTTGTATTCTTGGAATTTCGAGGACGAAATTCTTTTTGTAGTTGGGTATGATGTAACACCCGAGCCCAATAATACTATTTCTGGTACTAGTTGAGTGTTATACATTGCTCATTTCAATTATCTTGATTGTTTGATGATTTTGCTAAATTTTAACCGGCTAAGTCTTTCTGCATATAATAAATTTTAGCACCTAAAATAAAATTGAAAATATTCTTCTTGGCCTACTTGACACCCTTAGTCTCGTGGTAGCGTCCGTGCATTGTATTCTCGTCCCGTTCAGTGAAACGGGCGAGTTTGGATGGCTACGTGCACGTGCGTGTGTCCGTTTTGGGAGTATGCTTTTTAATCATAAATCATTTCATTTTAAAATTTGGAATCCGCTTAAAATCCTATTATTTGAATTTCGAATTTTTAGACCCAACCCGGACGCAATTTGGAAATGTTTTATTTGGCGCCAAAATCCCAAATTTTAATATTATTAAAACCATCGCATATATTTTTTCTAACTAACCTGATATCTTACTGTTCATTACCTATCTTTTAAATCTTTAAGTTAACTATACAATATTTTTACAATCTTTATATCCTTCTTAATTTATTCTCTCAGCCAATCGCAACCTCCCCTTTAACCCCGTGGGCCCCACTTTCTCTCTCTCCACTTTTTCTCTCTCTTTCATATATCCTCTCGTACTTCTCTTTATCATTCTTTCTCTTCTTCCTTCATGTCTCGTTTCTTATTTTTTTTAACTGTTCTTTTGTTGCCGGAATTCCGTCGTGCCGGTGACGCTTCTCGACGTTCCAGCGAGGTACCCCGACCCGTGTGGTTCTTTTGTTCGTCGTTTGGGTTCATTCCGTGAACCGTGCGCCCGTCGCGAGTTTCCCCCGCCGACGGTTAACGTTCCGTTTTCCCGATTCGCGACCCATCAAGGCAAGTTAATCTTGCTACATGCTATATACTTTTATAATCTTTATTTTATAATGTTATACATTTGAAAATCTTATAGTTTACACATGAAACGTCGTTGAAAAATCGGATATGACAAATCTGAAATTTACTGTACACCTTATCTTATAAAATTCATTATAAATCATAGAAAAATCATTAGTATACGTTCTTTAGTTCGTTACGAAGCTAATTCAGAATAATATAACTTTATGAAATATTTACTTGCAAAATAAATTTTTTAAATAACGTAAAATGCAAATGAAAATGCCTTTAAACTGCTGCCCAGGGAAATTCCAGCAGCAAACTTTCAACTTCGAATATTCATAACTTTTTGTAGGGACAACCTGAGATGCTTATACTTATAAAACTGAAAACCTTATTGAATTATCTTCGTTTTGGTATAAGGCACGTCCCTTTTGGAGAACGTTTGTTATTTTTAAGCTATTTTACAAATTAGGGTGACACTGAATTTCTGAACGGAACTTTCTTGTGTTGGTTAATCAATACCACTTTTATAGTTATTAACCGCTTTGAATATGCTATCCATATTAATATTTATATCACATATTGCTTAGTTGTACATCCCACGTTTCCATTTTATAGTTTTATAACTTTTCGGATACCCGTTTGCATCCATCGCATTTAAGATACATATAATTGCATCCATAGATCACATTACTACATAATAATGTGATATTAACACTCCATGTTTAATAAATTGCATCCTAATTAATATTGGAACTATAAATGTAACCCTAATCGATAACTGTGCATCCATATCCTTGAAATTATATCTAATTGCATATCATATTACATGTTCCAGTTTATTGTTCTGATAGTACTCATGCTTGTTTATTTATACACATGTTTATGATAGTTTGATTATGAGCACCCACATGACATCTTGTGCTTCCTGACATGACCTGTTACACTTCGTACTTGACATGACATGGTACCGTACACTCTTGACATGACATGACACCTTTATACATTACCTGGCTTGACCTGATGTACCATGACCCGACCTGTTACCTGATCTCGTACCTAATGCCAACAAACCTGACATGTTGTCCTCATGGACCATTCCTGTTGTCTATCCAGACAAAACCTGCTGTTAGCTGATCCTGTGTTGGCATTAGTTCTTGATTACTGAATACCTGACCTGACATACATAACTTGGGGGTATGGGGAAATCAAAGGTGAAACCGACTTGTAACTCAACAGTTCGATACCTGTTCTGATCAGTCTTACGGGCTTGGCCAGTCCGGGAGTGATGATGCTGACATCACTCGTCCATCCTGCTACCTATTACTGCCTAGCGGCACGTCTCGGATTCAGCCCCGAGGGTCTTGACCGTGGTCCCGGGCATGCACGGGATACTATTGAGTTACATCGACGAGTCATCAATTGATTTCAAAGACTTTAGAATAGAAAACCTGATAGAACAGTTTAGTTACCCACTGCACTTTACCCTGCATTGTTGTTTCATATTATTGCTTTATTCATGTTTATCCCTGCATTGCTTATTACCTTGTTCATATTACATTATTGGTTGACATGACGCGCCGACGTCTGGGTTTTGCATGGCCCAGATTCTTTACCACTGTCGCCGACCGAGCAGGAGTACTTCAGCCAGCAGGCTGATTTGTGAGTTCTGTAGTGGTTAGTTATTTATTGCATTTTATTTCCAGGTGGGATCCCGCATTATGGGACGTACCTTTCTATTATTGTATTGGATCATTTGCTTCCGCACTTATTTTTTTCATTGACTCTTGTTATTATGGATTTGGACATGTGTTAGATAGTTTATTATCTTGTTCCTGATATCTCTACAGCCGTAATGTGACTGTGGATGGATACTTCCTACCCACAGGTAGCATGGTTGGCTATGTCACGTGCCCAATCTTGCGTACTCTGGGAAGCGGGGCGTGACAGCTTCACTCCAACACGACCTATACCGCCTTTTAGGGGACTGACGCTTGCCGCCCCTAGGCCCGATATGCGATAGTCTTAGACGAACAAACCAGACTGTACGGAGATTGTTACATCAGGCTCAGTAGGAGTTCGGATGGGTTTCCTCATCGGCCTTCTTATCGACATCTACCTGGGGACCGTTACGTACAGCTAGTACCGCTTGCGGCTTATGGTTAAATCCACTGACAGCGTAGTGTCGAGTCTTTAAAGTCCCACACAGAGAGTCTCCCTGCTTCAGGCGAAACGATATAGAGGTCGTATGGTTTTACGATAGGGTTCGGATATATACGTGTACTTGTGCACGTATGATATTCGGACAGTTTATACTAGCGGGCTTTGGTTTAAGCCAGATTCTAGTATTGGATTATTGAATTTATGCAGTCTCAGTATATCCGTGTTTTTCGTAAATACGGATGGGAGGGGTATTCTCGTAATTAGTCGAGAAGCTTCTAGAAGAAAGGTGACTCATTTAGATTTAATTCATTTATGAATTAAACTAAATGAGATGGAGAGCTTATGTGTTATTTGCATTAAATGAATTAGTGACTCATGAGATGATTCATCCAAATGAGTTAATGAAGCATTAATTGTTTTGATGACTCATAAGATGATTCATTCATTTGTATTAAATGAAGCATGGTTGTAATTATCTCATATGATTTATTTGATAATTATTATGCTTCATAATATATAGAAATGAGTTATATTTTCATTTCATTCTCACATACACACCCTCTCTCTTCAAGCCCTCCTCTTCTTCAACCTAACCTTAATTCTCTCATGTGTTGAGATCCCAAGGGTTAGAAAGACTAATAGATCCTTAATCCACTTCTATATTTTCTAGGTCACTTGGATTAGCAATCCTAGCCATTTAGTTACCTCAAGTGAGAGGTTAAAGCTTGGAGAAGGAACTCTCGGGTGGATCTTCTATCACATCGAGGAGGCCGACGAGGAAGTGAACAACAAGAACAAGAAGGACAAGTATTTTGAGGTATAATCATCTATCATAGTAGTTTAGCACTTCTAGATAGTTGTTAGTTAGGGTTTAGCAAAGATCCGTAAAGTTAGTCGATATTACCTTAAACAAAATGATTGTTTTACCTATTCCGCCTCCCCGCATCTTGTGGGGTGTCTAACGTCGACTTACAGATGGTGCCCCGATCTCCGGCGTCCCCAATCTTCATGGATGAAGGGGATCTTCGCTTCGAGGTGCCCTCGGAGCTTTCCGTCGCTGTAACAACCCTAATTTTCCTATAAACTTTTCTATACAATTTTTTTTAAAAAATTTTTAAAATCCATAAAGGAGTACTTTAACCTGAGCACAATATATATATAAGTAATTATTTTGTTTTTAAATAACTCCATTTTTAGTGTACATAAAATTGTTTTAAATTTAAAGTAATACTTGGGGTATTTAATGTTGTTGTTACCACTTTAAGTAGTTATTTTCCCACGATAATTACAAGAAGGAGCTTCTAGCTCATCGGTAATACCTTGCATTGCTGAACCAAGCCACCAGAGTTCAAATCCCATGCCCCACATTATTTTTGTATTTATTTTGTTTTAAATTCTTTTGGAAATCAACAGTCAAACCGCCATAACTCACAAAACTTGAACTGAAGACAAAAAAGTAAATATACCAAAATCTTCCTTTGGAAAATCCCCAGCCCCTGACACCCTGACTCGGCCCGACTCGGCGCCGCCGGCCGGCGAACCGGCCGACTCGGTCCGGCACCGCCGGCCGGACTCGGCCGGACGGCCGAATCATCAACAGAGAAAAGATGCCCCTTGACTTAGTCAACCCTCCTGCACACTCTAAATACCTGGATCGGTTATCAATTGCCCAATAAATCCCTTTTACTCCAAGGTTTAATGATTTTTAATGATTTTTTTTATATTTTTATATTTTTTTAATTAAAACCCTAACCCTATCCTAACCCTATATAAACCCCCCATACCCTCTCATCACTTTTTCTAAGTCCACTCTCCCAAAATCTCAAGAGAACTTGGTACGTTAGAAAACGAGCGAAAGGCGAAGCGCTGACGAAATCGACGGCGAAATTCCGGTGATCGTACTAGGACCTCTCAACGACGTTTCGACGCACCGGCAAACCCTCTACCCCCCTCTCACTCTCTAGCGTTGTCCAAACCCGTAAGTCCCCCTTTTCTATCCTTCTTTTCTTTCATTAAAATACGAACTTAAAAACCCGACGGAAATCGGAACAAACCGATTTCCGATTCGGTTTTCTATCAAATCTCACTTATCACTAATTCCATAATGCTTAAACATCTCTATGTTGACTACTAATCACTTAACAATTAATTTGAATAAGTTTTCTCACATGAAATGATAACGTTTCCATTTATCGTATTTCTTTCACTTAAATACCACAATGTTTAGTTTTCACATTTAAACCCTTAACATTGCTATACCTTAAAGTAGATCACGAGGTAATGATCTACCTCCACACACACGCAAATATAACCCTAAATGATATCATTAAAACTTAGAATACGATAATACAAGATTTTACATTTAAATACCCTTTTCTTATAAAACCTTTTCTAAAAGTTTTAGGTTTGATACACTTTCAAACAAATATCTTTTAATAGGAAAATACGATATGTCGTGGACATCGATCGTTTATCTAAACCTGACTTTGTGGTGTCTAGGCTAGGCAAGTGAGAAAAGATAACTTTAAAAGGCCCGTCTCACGATTCGTGAGTGGATCCCTCCTTTTCTCATTTGTACTTACCTGGCCACAATTGGCGGTGAAGAGGCGATTTGAGGTTTCTAACGACTTGTCGTTTAGACTATTTAGAAATAATCTAGTTGAAATATAAAACCCTAGAATCTAAATACGGAAAATCAACTTTTGCAAATAAATACCTTTTACTTTAATAAAACCGCATTCTAAGGATTAGTATTTATAAATCTTTGCAAAGCGCCACTACAACCTACATTTGGGGAACCCGTTAGGGATAGTACGGTTTATCGTACACCCTCGGCTTAGTAGTGCGAGATTCAGACCTCCGCAAAGAGCATTCGGTCTTGAAAGGTTTAAAATATGATATCTTAAGAAAATGATATTTTTATATAAAATAATTATTGAAATTATTTTTGTATAAATATATGGATATTATCATTAAAAGATCTATTTTGTTATAATATAAATATCCCACTTTTTCTAAAAATCACAAGACTAGATTTTTACATTAAAATACCATGAATTTCAACTAAATCAATATTACAGATAAATACCTTTATATTTTGAATTAGAATATTTTCATTAAGAAATATCACAAAATAAAATTACGCTCATTATAACTATAAAGACGAATAATAAATACTTGGGGTGTATCTTGAAAACTATTCAAAAGTATTTTTACATAAACCCCCTCAAGTTTTATAAATTACAATAATGACCCTAACAAATATATAACTTCGACTTACATTTCTTTTAGTCTGACTCGGATTTGAGTCTGGTTATTTCTGACTTGAATATGATTCAAGTTAATCTATATTCCTTAATATTCCAACTCAATATGAACACATGAATCCCAGAATCCAGTTAACAATCTATACAACTTGACTGAACCAAACCATGGATATACATCCATTATCCCGTTATACCATTTACCTGATTATGCAGTTACAATCTGTTTACTGATATCATGGTTTTGGTCAGTCATCCAACTTACACAATACAATACAACAATACAATCAAAACACTATGGGATTTAAGGGGTAGATTGGGACGGAAGATGTTAAAAGTGACACGAGACGGTCAGACTTAAGATACTTAACATGAATCCAATTGCTGTTGTTCCGGGCTTTCTAACGGAGTCTTGTACTCTATATTCTGTAACGACCATATTTTCTAATACCTAATAAAATATATTTTATTTATACTATCAAATAATTATTTACGTGTTTCTTTTATATAACAATAATTTTTAAAGTGGTGTTAATAATTTTCAAAGCAGTAAATATGATTAAAGGAAATTTCTAAAATCTATTTATTATTTTTAAAGGCTTAAAATGTTTTAGAAAGATTTTATAAAGCCTTAAAATAATCTACATATTTTTATTATCAATAAAAGTAATTAATTCGTAATTAAAAATATTTTAAAGGATAAACTAGATATTCTATAATTTTAGTAACTAGCTAAAACCATAGGAACAGTTATATTACTTAGTTTTAGCCCAAACCTATTTTTATATTAAAGATAATAATAAAATATATTTTCTGAAATTTTTCCATAATTTTCCCATATTTTAAACTATTTTTAACAAATTTTTCAAAGCCAAATCAATATTTTAAATAATCTGCTGTTTTATTTATTTTTATTTTAAATTTTTAAAACCTTTTAACCTGGACCGTTGGATCCAAGATCCAACGGCCCAGATTTCTCTGGTGGCGCCCACGTGGTGGGGACCACGCGAAAGCGCGTGATCCTCACCCACGGCTGCGGGCGAATCGGCGCTCGACACGTGGCGGCGGTTGCGAATTTGGATCACCAATCTGGGCCGTTGGATGAAGATCCAACGGCCATAATTCAAGGCGGCGGGCGCAATCATTGCGTGAATGATTCGTAATCATTGGCGGCGCAAATTTTGAGGATTTTTAACGGGTTTTTGGATTTTCTTGTTACTTTTTGAACGCTATAATTAGGCACCTTCAAACCTCAATTTCTCACACCTCAGAACTCCAAAAATTCTGGAAAAAAATACCGGTGCCTTCGTATCGACGACGCCGATGCTACGGCTCCATCCAATCGCAGAGGAAAAATCGAGACGCGGAGCTATTGAGGATTTAGTACGAGACTACGTTTTCAACTCTTCGGCATCCGACTCAAACAAAAGGTAGGATCCGTCTCTCTCTCCTTTTCCTGTCACCTTCTTCTATCTCAATGACCTAGTTCCAACTTATAATCATCAACCCCCATTTAAAATGGTGTTATAATATTTGTGCATACCCTTTTTTCCTTGTACCCTTAATCATGATAATGTTAACCCATATTTTTAAAACGGTGTTTAAATTTCCTCTGTACATAGAAGTATATTGCACACCCATAATACCTGGAATCTGATATAACCCATGAATTATCATTTCACCTCTGACATACCCATACTATAAAAATGATCTCGAAATAGGTTACTTCCACAAGATACCCTCGTTTAATTTAAATATTATATTTGTTTAAAGTATCTATAAGAAATAAAGATATGTAAAATAAATATTTTAAATATAGTATACGTATATTTTACTTACAAATATTTTAAAACCCCCTCAACTTTTTAAGAAAGAAAATATTAAATTTAAATAACGATATCTTTTTAAAAAGGGAATATTTAGTATCTTTTAAAAGGTAATTTTAAAATAACACCAATTTAGAACAAAGGAACAGTTGTAGGCATCGATCGCTTATCTAAACCAGACTTTGTGGTGCCTAGGCTAGACAAGTGAGAAAGGTAACTTTAAAAGGCCTGTCTCACGGTGATTCGTGAGCGGATCCCTCCTTTCCTTACTTGTGCTTACCTGGCCACAATTGGCGGTGAAGAGGCGATTTGAGGACCTCATAACTTGTCCTTTTGGAATATTAGGAGCAGTCTAGATTTTCAAATAAAAATCTCTTGCAAAAGATTTTCAAATAAACACTACAACCTTTTATCGAAATGATATTTTCTGTAAAATATTTTACTTTTCCAAAATAATAAATATCCCAAATATCATGGTTTTTCTTAGAAGTAATAAAAGATATTTAAACACTATTATTCTTTTACTAAGCTTTCTCTAAGATAATATGAGTACTTTACAAATTCTAGAAAATAAAACGAGTGGTTGTGGAAGGCCATATTAAACGAGATCAATACTTTTTAATTTCCCAGTTTATGACAACATGACATATACAAAACATGATATGGTTAGGGTTATAATGCGCGGAACTAGGTATGGAATACTTTATGAAGATCCCTGCAGGCAGGGTGACCAGTCCAAAGTGTGGACGACTATACAAATATGAAGATCCCGATATTCCGGGTGACCAGTCCAAAGTGTAGACGACTATACAAATATGAAGATCCCGATATTCCGGGTGACCAGTCTAAAATGTGGACGGCTATACAATGTGGAAATTCCATGCCTAGAGGTATACGCACTAACTCTAATTCGTCCAAACCTTTATACTGAACCACGGGGATATGTAGTTTGATTAGGCAAGGATAATTCGGAACTCGGATTCCCCTACTACTCGATCATGATCCCGGGAAGTGAAACGGTACATTTCACTTCCCCAGTTGTTGTTCCGTGGCCACAACGGAATAATCACGAATATCCGGACCCTTATTTAACAAACTAATACAAACTATTATCTTCATCTACATATAACTTACAACATACACATGCTCATATATACCTCTACTCAAAACGTCTTAAGTTTATGCATTTCAGACCTTCACACCCCTACTTTACGTTGCATACATCATACACACCTGTTCGTTTCTATACCTTTACTATCTTATGAGGCAATTCTACCCGAGTATAACTCGCTGACGGACCTTCCTTTTCTTTCTCTATCTTTGGAATGTCCGTCAGATAAGAATGAGTATTACAGCGAAGATCAAGGTGTGAAGTCAACTTATGAAGATTATGAAGACAGGACAATGGAAGATTAGATAGTTTTAATTTTTGTTGTTGCCCACATGTTTAGGGTTTTTGTTTCTCCTTTGATATAATTAAACTACTTAGTTTACTTTACTATTTCCTTTGGGATGTAATAAAGTTTGGTTAATAGAAATAAAATGCCTTTCTCTTTTATTATTTTTGTTTTGGTACACATCCTGCATATTAAATATTTATACGCTTAACGTAACTGTATTGAATAGACCACCTTCAATACAGTTAGGTTGCGGACCTTGCCACGTCTTCCTTCTCCTTCTTTTGGGAAGCGGGGCGTGACAGGTTTTTGTGGTGGCCCATGTAGATCCTCTTGTGTACTAAAATGAAACCATTAACTGACTTATTATATTTGTGAATCTCATCCATCTATACCGATATCATTGTTTTTCTATGTCCCTTGTCCCTTCCTTGACATTCTGTATCCTGACCATGACCTTTCCTTCTGGTCATAGCAAATCTTTCCAACGAGGATGACATGTCCGATATTACTTTGAAGCTACAACCGAAGATTCAGAAGACGAAGCCGTAGACTCTCAGGCGGTTGTCCCCACAAGGCACCATGGTAATGGTCGTACTTTTCTTAGATCGAGGACCTATCACCACTTGTTGAACTCCCGTAATCGAGATTAATAAGTCTTTTCCTTTTCTTTGGCCGAATAAAACGATGTAAGAACATTAAGGGCATGTTCTTACTTTTCGGTTGTACTCTCCATATTGAAGTTGGATAAGAAAATCTTAGTTTCGAGCAATAATCTCTTTTGTGTCTCTTGCTCTCCTTAGTCTCTCCCTTGCATTAATTGTTGTTCTTCCATGCAAGTTATTATCTCGTCTCACCTCAGCCTGTTCTGATTCAGATCATCGATGGCTGGAAGGCACCATCACCGCAACCGAAGGGGAAACGGAGACAATAAAGCCACTGCTCATCACGCAACGATACTACAAATGCTGCAAGGACTACTGAAGCAACAGCAGCAGCAGGCGGCTGCCCTACATCAAGAGCTGCGCGAGAGTAGGCAGCAACAAGCAGAAGGTTTTAAGCAGGCACTGGTCCCAGTTCCTCAAGGAGCGGCGGGAGTGAAACAGTTCAGATCACTCCACCCTAAGACTTTTTCAGGGAAGGAAACTCCTTTAGAAGCTGAAAAATGGCTTAAGGGAATAGTCAATGATCTCAGTGCCGCCCAGATTCCGAAGGACGCGTGGGTGAACATTGCCAAACTACAACTCACTGATAATGCCCGCATATGGTGGGAGGCCGAGGAAAGCATGCTAAAAGAGCCCGTCGACCGGGAAACATTCAAACGACGGTTCGACACTCAATATTTTCCCGCCGTAGCACACCTAAAAATGGAACGGGAGTTTGTACAATTCCAACAAGGGAGTATGTGGGATAAGTCGGTGGACGAGTACGCTTCGGAGTTCGCAAGGTTAAGTCGGTTCGCGCATCATCTGGTGGCAACCCAAGAACTTTATGCTGAGAGATTCCGACAAGGATTGGACCTGAAGACACAGTCCTCCATGTCTTCTGCTACCTTATCAACTTATGATGAAATTTTAGAGGCGGCACGAAACTTTGAAGACCTTCAGAGACGGATAAGGAAGGATGACCGTTTATCTGGCATTAAGCGACCAGCCAATCAAATTCTTGAGGGATCATCTTTCAGATTCAAAGGGAGATCACAACTCCAGAGACCAGCAGGACCAACTGTTTTCGGAAAACCAGCCGTTACATGCAACCATTGTGGTAGGACCGGACACTACATGAGAGACTGTCGCATTTTGAACAAACTTTGCATAGTCTGTGGGTCTCCGGATCATGCCATTGGGGACTGTCCTCAGAGAGGGAGACAATCAGGCCCCGTCAACAAGCCGGCTAGTTATGGAGCACCAACACAAGGAAACCGGCCACTTTCCGCCATTAAACCAACCGGTCAAGGGGTAACACCAAAAGGACCACCCTTGCCATCACAGGAGCGTGTCTTTCAGCAAGAGCAAAGGAATGGACCCAAACGTCAGACCTTCACCATGACGGCCGAGAAGGCTGATGCCACGTGGAAAGACAACAGAGGTACTCTTTCTTTTCGCAACCTTTCTTCCGATACCATTCTTATTTATCTTTCAATGCAATTCTTAGTTGGACTAACCATAATTCCCCTAGTTTCCGTAATTTCGACTAGTTGCCTTTATGTTATAGCTCTCATGTTTTCCATCAATTCATATCTTCCCTTCAACTTCCAAACTTTTCCATCCGGAAGCAACTACCAATTTTATAATTTCCAATTCCTTATACCTAACCCTTCAAGACTTTCCATGCTTCAAGTGATACACCAACTCGCGGGAGCGACACATGTAGCAAAGAGGATTCCTGACAGCGTTACTGATTTCCGTGCCTAGTAGTGGCCACTCCTTTGAAAATTTCAAGTATGAAATTATTCTAAGCAGGGTAGATCGTAACTATCACAACCATTCTTGAAATTCTTAGCAGACCCAGAAGTTTTAAACATCCACAACGATTTTCGGAGGAGTGACTTGGTGATGTGATGTATCAGCGCGGCAATATAGTTGGACATGCGTCAAGACAACTAACAATTTGTGGATGCAACTATTCCTATCCAGAATCAGAACCGACGATGGTAAATGTTCATCTTGAAGATATAAAAACGCTACTTTAAAAAGAACGTGTAGACACGGATGGTCGAAACACATGAAGCGGATGAGAGGGGTCAAGTCTCATATAAGAGAAGTGCCGATCGGTTGGGAAGACCCTGAAAATGGAGAATTTGTAAGATAATAGTAGAAAAAGCTGGAGATGGTGATACAATGCAGCGAGCGAGGAAAGCTCAGCCCACGACTCATTTTCCGTTTAACATCTTGGAAGGAGACAGTGGGTTTATGTATAGCCTACTTTTGCTACTTTCATTGGAGGAAACCCTAGCCATATTTTGATCGTTCCGAGATTATGGAAAGGTTAGCATAACCTACGAGCAGCAACCGGTCGAAATACTAGAAGGATGAAATCTTGAGCGACAAGACAATCCAGCTGGCTAGAGCTGTATGAAGGAAGAACTACAAGACAGACATACACGGAAGTGAGGAAACGGGATGAGAGTGCGAGACCAAAATATTTAACCGCGATAATCTCTTCTTAGTGATTTCTTTCTTCTTTTGACCTACCTTCTGAAATTTCGAGGTCGAAATTATTTTAAGGAGGGTAGATTGTAACGACCATGTTTCTAATACCTAATAAAATATATTTTATTTATACTATCAAATAATTATTTACGTGTTTCTTTTATATAATAATAATTTTTAAAGTGGTGTTAATAATTTTCAAAGCAGTAAATATGATTAAAGGAAATTTCTAAAATCTATTTATTATTTTTAAAGGCTTAAAATGTTTTAGAAAGATTTTATAACGCCTTAAAATAATCTACATATTTTTATTATCAATAAAAGTAATTAATTCGTAATTAAAAATATTTTAAAGGATAAACTAGATATTCTATAATTTTAGTAACTAGCTAAAACTATAGGAACGGTTATATTACTTAGTTTTAGCTCAAAACTATTTTTATATTAAAGATAATAATAAAATATATTTTCTGAAATTTTTCCATAATTTTCCCGTATTTTAAACTATTTTTAACAAATTTTTCAAAACCAAATCAATATTTTAAATAATCTGCTGTTTTATTTATTTTTATTAAATTTTATTTTAAATTTTTAAAACCTTTTAACCGGGCGAATCGGCGTTCGACATGTGGCGGCGGCTGCGAATTTGGATCACCGATCTGGGCCGTTGGATGAAGATCCAACGGCCAAAATTCAAGGCGGCGGGCGCAATCATTGCGTGAATGATTCATAATCATTGGCGGCGCAGATTTTGAGGATTTTTAACGGGTTTTTGGATTTTCTTGTTACTTTTTGAACGCTATAAATAGGCACCTTCAAACCTCAATTTCTCACACCTCAGAACTCCAAAAATTCTGAGAAAAATACCGGTGCCTTCGTATCGACGACGCCGACGCTACGGCTCCATCCAATCGCAGAGGAAAAATCGGGACGCGGAGCTATTGAGGATTTAGTACGAGACTACGTTTTCAACTCTTCGGCATCCGACTCAAACAAAAGGTAGGATCCGTCTCTCTCTCCTTTTCCTGTCACCTTCTTCTATCTCAATGACCTAGTTCCAACTTATAATCATCAACCCCCATTTAAAATGGTGTTATAATATTTGTGCATACCCTTTTTTCCTTGTACCATTAATCATGATAATGTTAACCCATATTTTTAAAACGGTGTTTAAATTTCATCTGTACATAGAAGTATATTGCACACCCATAATACCTGGAATCTGATATAACCCATGAATTGTCATTTCACCTCTGACATACCCATACTATAAAAATGATCTCGAAATATGTTACTTCCACAGGATACCCTCGTTTAATTTAAATATTATATTTGTTTAAAGTATCTATAAGAAATAAAGATATGTAAAATAAATATTTTAGATACAGTATACGTATATTTTACTTACAAATATTTTAGAACCCCCTCAACTTTTTAAGAAAGAAAATATTAAATTTAAATAACGATATCTTTTTAAAAAGGGAATATTTGGTATCTTTTAAAAGGTAATTTTAAAATAACACCAATCTAGAACAAAGGAACAGTTGTAGGCATCGATCGTTTATCTAAACCAGACTTTGTGGTGCCTAGGCTAGACAAGTGAGAAAGGTAACTTTAAAAGGTCCGTCTCACGGTGATTCGTGAGCGGATCCCTCCTTTCCTTACTTGTGCTTACCTGGCCACAATTGGCGGTGAAGAGGCGATTTGAGGATCTCATAACTTGTCCTTTTGGAATATCAGGAGCAGTCTAGATTTTCAAATAAAAAGCTCTTGCAAAAGATTTTCAAATAAACACCACAACCTTTTATCGAAAGGATATTTTCTGTAAAATATTATATTTTTCCAAAATAATAAATATCCCAAATATCATGGTTTTTCTTAGAAGTAATAAAAGATATTTAAACACTATTATTCTTTTACTAAACTTTCTCTAAGATAACGCGAAGTACTTTACAAATTCTAGAAAATAAAACGAGTGGTTGTGGAAGGCCATATTAAACGAGATCAATACTTTTTAATTTCCCAGTTTATGACAACATGACATATACAAAACATGATACGGTTAGGGTTAGAATGCGCGGACTTAGGTATGGAATACTTTATGAAGATCCCTGCAGGCAGGGTGACCAGTCCAAAGTGTGGACGACTATACAAATATGAAGATCCCGATATTCCGGGTGACCAGTCCAAACTGTGGACGACTATACAAATATGAAGATCCCGATATTCGGGGTGACCAGTCCAAATTGTGGACGACTATACAATGTGGAAATTCCATGCCTAGAGGTATACGCACTAACTCTAATCCGTCTAAACCTTTATACTGAACCACGGGGATGGATAGTTTGATTAGGCAAGGATAATTTGGAACTCGGATTCCCCTACTACTCGATTATGATCCCGGGAAGTGAAACGGTACATTTCACTTCCCCAGTTGTTGTTCCGAGGCCACAACGGAATAATCACGAGTATCCGGACCCTTATTTAACAAACTAATACAAACTATTACCTTCATCTACATATAACTTACAACATACACATGCTCATATATACCTCTACTCAAAACGTCTTAAGTTTATGCATTTCAGACCTTCACACCCCTACTTTACGGTGCATACATCATACACACCTGTTCGTTTCTATACCTTTACTATCTTATGAGGCAATCCTACCCGAGTATAACTCGCCGACGGACCTTCCTTTTCTTTCTCTATCTTTGGAATGTCCGTCAGATAAGAATGAGTATTACAGCGAAGATCAAGGTGTGAAGTCAACTTATGAAGATTATGAAGACAGGACAATGGAAGATTAGATAGTTTTAATTTTTGTTGTTGCCCACATGTTTAGGGCTTTTGTTTCTCCTTTGATGTAATTAAACTACTTAGTTTATTTTACTATTTCCTTTAGGATGTAATAAAGTTTGGTTAATGGAAATAAAATGCCTTTCGCTTTTATTATTTTTGTTTTGGTACATATCCTGCATATTAAATATTTATATGTTAACGTAACTGTATTGAATAGACCACCTTCAATACAATTAGGTTGCGGACCTTGCCATGTTTTCCTTCTCCTTCTTTTGGGAAGCGGGGCGTGACATATTCCGTTTGCCATGGTCTCTAGCATATAGAGACCCCTCTCGTATACACTGACATTCTTCTGTACCAAGCTACAAACACCAGCGTTAATACAACATTACAACAAATAGTATACAACTTTAGAAGATACCTTTTATTTTGTCTTTTCTAATTCTTCCTTATCTTTGGGACTTACCGAGCGACCTGTTCGCTGACGATATTCTATTTCTTTCTTCTTTGAATGCGTCAGGTGCTTTGGACCCAGCAGAGATCGAGCCCACCGGTGAAGACTTGGATCAGTTTCACGAAGACCCCGAGCTCTAGACATTGTATCTTGTTCTTTTCAGTATTTTCATTTCCTGTTATGCCATTGTTTAGGCATCGCTTTTCATTTCAGTTGTATTTACTTTTCATTCCAGTCGCCGACAGCCTGCTCTCGGAAATGGAAAGGTCGGCTGGGGGCAAAATCCCCCTGGGGACCCTCAGGGCCCAAATGGCGGCCATAGCTCAGGAGGCCATGCAGGTCAGTATCCACCTCCCGCTCGGATTTTTATTAAGTACTTTCTGTTCGCAGGATCGGGTGTCTTTTTTTAACCCCTTCTTTGTTTTCCTCAGGTCCTCCAGCACTGCGCCTGTTGGGGTCAAATTTTACACCCCGGTTGACCAAGTCAAAATCAAAGTCAAACCCAAGCCAAGTGGGCCCAAGCCCAGGTCAAGTGGGCCAATGCCCGGGTCGAGCCCGAACATGAAGCCGCCGGCCTCCCCCATGCCAAAATAAAAAATTTGTAATAAATAATTTTGGTGTATATTTCTTTTTTATGAATAAATGTAAGAAAAATAGGCATAAAGCCAAATTTTTGTAAAGCCCATGGCTCATGTGCAAAAGAAATGAGCACATAGAGCATGAGATGGGCAAAATGCCATTTTGTAAAGCCCAATGGGCTATATGTGTAATACCCAGTCCCCTATAAATATTTTTCGTATTTTAAATAAATGTTTTCCCCGAAATTTTATATTTAAATTATTTACAATTAATATTTCTTATATTTTTCTAAATATAATTTCTAAATCTTTCCTAAACCCTAAACCCATCTTTTCCCAAACCCAAACCCACAGACCTAATTCTCACCTTTCCCTAAGGCCCGGCCCAAGAACCCCGACCCAAGCCATTCCCTCACTTTACAACCCGACCCGTCTCTTCTCCCATCTCTCTTCTTCTTCTCCTTCGCGTCCCTTTCTTTCCCACTCGTTCCTCGCTCTCCCCACAACTCGCGCCCAATTTCTCAACGCCCCCGCTTCTCTCGCTCACTCCTCCATGCCCGCGCTCGCCCCAACGGCTGCCCCTGCTTCCCACGATCTCCTCTCAACCCACCGACCCCTCTCTCGTTCTCATTTCTTCACTCGCAATCTCCTCCTCTCTCCTCTCAATCCCCCTCACTCACTGCCTCACCTCTCTCCCTCGTCACCATCACCTCCTCTCCCCTGCACCCCAAGCTCCCTCCCTACCACAATGCCAGCACCTCGAACCACCGCCGATCACCTCCTCGCCCTCACCCCCACAACCACCAAGCCCCGACGAGACCAACGTCAGCACCCTTACGGCCTCCTCACACCCATCGCGACGAGCCGAACCCATCACCTCCACCCTCGTTTGCATCTCCTCGCCCTCCCAACACCATAACCACTACCATCATCATCCTCACTTACCTCTTCCCTGCACACCCGAGCTTCCATCGCCTCTTTGTCAGCGACCCCTCACCGTCGCTCCAGTACCCTCGCTTCACCCTCGATGCCGCCTCCATACTCTCATCATCAACCACCTCCTCACCGTCATCTCTTCTCCCGTGCAGCCTCTCCCCCGCAACCTCATACCCATTGCAACCCTCATCGCACACATTGCCTCGCCGTCCTTGAGCTCCTCACCTCACCGTCGACCACCTTCTCCCCGAGCACCCATGCTGCAACCCCCTTCGCCCCGCAGCCCACGCCCGCGCTCGTTGTCGTCCTGGCCTGCATACTCCCTCGCCGAGCTTCCCACCTCGCAGGAACCCTCACCGCATCGGAGCTTCCTCCACTGTTGACGAGCACCTTTCCTTCCCTCAACCTCCAAGCTACCTCAAACTTCCCCGAACCCTCACACCCCAACCCGCAGCCGCAACCTTCAGCTCCTTCTCTCTCACCCATCACCAGCTGAGCACCCGAGAACCCCATCCCCAGAGCCACCTGAGCATCACCGCGGCCACCACCAGCGTGACCCTCGCCTACCTCAGCCGACCTCGCCAGAGCCAGAGCCCACTGCCTCCAGCCGCCACCAAAGATCGCTGTCGTCGCCGCTGCTGGTGTCGTGCCGGGCCCTTACGCGACCTCTCACCGTCGTCGCTGCCGGGTTTATCATCGTCGCGTTTGTCTGAGGCAAGTGAACCCCTCTCACTTGCTTTACATGCTAAATAAAATTATATCGAGTAAATGGATGGTTTTAATTATAACATGTTAACATATATGTCGTATCATGATTTATTATCGAACATATAATAGCGACTACTTTGCATTAACTGTATTGGATGGAAAACACACATGGGTTTACTTATTGTTTAATCAACTAGATGAAACCGATGTTCGATTGATAGCAACCTAAGTGCTCGATGCGAAAACCTGTTTTAAAATGATGGAATTTATGACCAATAAGTCCCTTTACTAATAACGAATATCACGTAGAAATTTGGGTTGAAAATATTGACGTTTACAATATGAAATGACATCTCCGATAACCGACACGAAATCTGGAATTTACTGCATACACCGTCATATTAAATTTATGATAAATCATAAATAAATTGTATCGTGACATGCTTGGGCCCGTTACGAAGAAGACTGGATAATCTGTAAACCTCTGATAACTTTTACTAAATATTGTTTTGCTATGATGCTGAAAATTGAGGGAAAATACAACTCAGGACTGCAGTCCAGAGCAGTATTTTACGACGACACCTGATTTTAGATGTATATACATCCCTGTAAAAATATGAAAAAATGTGGAGTCCTATATCATAGCGTATATAATCAAGTTATATAAATAATGGTGTTAGTTTCATTTAATTTAAATAATGTTTCCTATTTTAAAAGTATTTTAGATCGTCGACATATCCTGCAGTTTTCTGCAGTGACAGTTTGTACACATTGATATTAAACTGAACATATCTCCCAGAACGCAGTGGATATTATCGATCTGTCTGATGCGTTGGAAACCTAACTATTAAAATTAAATATTATCCAACTGTAGCGTTGCCTAATTATGCTCCCAACTTGGAGTAAAACGTGTTACGAAACGGACTTTCAGTTCAGAAATTGGATTTCCAGCAGTAAACACTTAAAATGAAATGGCCATAACTAACGAACCTGAAACCCGATTGACGTGAAACCAATTTTTATGGACAGATAATTAAACATACGACTTACCTATTATATATTTTTTTGCTTAATACTGCATGTATGATTTATAGTAAATTTTACAAGTAGTATGATACTGGCTGATATGTCTTATTCGTATTATAATTAATTGCATCTTCATCATATCATGTAGCGGTTATATCCTCATTGAGTAGTGGTCGTGAAACATTGATAACCTAGTGATCATGTACATTACCCAATGATAGATATTAGTGTTTTGATTGTGGCAAGTACGTTAGTATTAAAGCGTGATTGAATAAGTGAAGTGACACGTACTTGTACACAATCAGCGGACCCGGTTAATTTATTGCATTGTCGACGCCTATGGGGCATATGTAGGTATAACTATAACTGGTATGGGACGGTTATGGAAGCACTTATATTAGTGTCATAGGTAAGGCGTCAAACACAGTCCATTTATCTTGGGTACCAGTCGAGACATGCTTGATGGAGATCGTGTCTCCAGTTCTCGCGTAGACTTGTTATGGACTGACTAGTATTTGGGTTTATGGTCGGTGTTTGATGTAGACCACCGGGTGTGGGGTAGTTTGAGTGTGAGTTCAACGGAATCTCGGGAGTCCCATTGCCGGCATATGCAGCGATTTTGGGAGTCATATGGGTGATATTACTGATTATTAGCGAGCGTTTCGGGCCCGTGTTCCCTTGCCCCTAGGGCTCTACCCTTGGGTTGGGGATACTCCTGCGTTGTTGACTCTCACACTTGGACTGACGATAGGTTTAGCGACCCGGACAGTGAGACTTAGAGACTGATAGGGTTAGTGACATTGACATGCATGGTTTACTGATTTGCTATACCTACTTTACTGTTTACCTATACCGATTATTTCATATGCGTCATCATTCTATATTTAATGCTTCATATTCATCATCATTGCACGCGTTTACTTTTGCATTTATATATATTGCTATTGTGTCGCTCTGACGACCTGAGTATGCATGGTCAGAGCGAGAAGTGGACTTAGCTCGGATCAGCACTTGACGTACCTCGAGGATATTGCGGATATCTAGATCAGCGACGTCAGCACTATCTTTCCTTTGACTCCATCTGGTTAGTTTTATATCTATTTTGATTTAGTGACTGCATTTCTCATTACCTGTGCATTGATTACTGATTACCACATAAAACTAGAAGCCGAAGTGTGACTACAGCAGGATACTTCCTTGACCGTAGGAGCATGGCTGGCCTTGTCACCCATCGTATTCCGTATTTTGGGAAGCAGGGCGTGACATGGTTTTGTTGGTATCAGAGCCAGGTTGCTATGATTAGGATTGCAGTTTCCGAGTAGAGCTTGACAATCTAAGCCACCCTCCGGACTAGATTGTAAATTTGTTATCCTTCATCTTGATTCATATAGTGTGTTCTGCTACATATTTTGATCCGTCCGCTAGAGTTTTGGGTGACATAGTAGAGTTATGTGATTATAATTATGAACTGCAGTATAGTTACAATACTGTACTCTGTTTGAGTGACTTGGAGTTCTACATTTGATTTCCATTCGTTTGAGTTTCACCTCACCCGATATTCTTGTTTCGTTGTCTATTCTATATCTTATTCTGATTCTTATTCCTTATACCTTATATCGTCCTCAAATTTGTTGTTTCAGGACCATATCTTCCAACGACTCTTTTTCTATCTCTACTCCCCAGAGTCAGACCGTCAAGATTTTGGGTGTACCGCAAGGCTTGAAGGAAGCCCAGGAGCGAACGAACGATCTCTTAGCTGAAGGACTAAGAAGGCAAATGGCTCAAGCACCAGCGGAAGCCTCCAATCGTAAGGGAATCCCTGCTAAACAAAGAAGAGACGTATAGATGAAGCGCCCATTTGTTCCTTAGCAACGGAAGCAGCGGAGAACTCAACGTTGTGGATACTGTAAGAGACCAGGACACCTTCGGAGAGACTGTCACAGCGCCAAGGGGCGGTGCTTGATTTGTGGATCCGACGAACATCTTATCAATGGTTACCCTCGAAGGAAAGAGCTACAAGGAGGATATTCGTCCACACTCTCCACCCCTGTTAAGTAACTTGGTTATTTCGTAGTTCGAGCTTCGAGGATAGTACGGACCCAGCGCAGGATTCAACTCGCTTGACGAGAATGCAGCGGTCTAGATATCAACGAAGAATTATCACCTTTTTTGCTTTCAATAAAAAAATATTGTCACTCTTTAGTAAATGTTTCCTTACGTTTAAAATCTTGTATCCGTTGAACTTCTTAGTTTGAATGCAATAAAATTATAAGTTATGATTTATGTATCGTCCCCTTGCCACTCATTTTCCTTATACTGCTTACTGCATCATTATTCAGAATTTTGATTTTCAGTCCTTACCTGCCGTATATTTTCCATATGCTCCACATATTTGGTTATTTTCCTTGTGTGATCTACTATCTGATCATGACTCCCTCTTTTCAGGCCATGTCCAATCCTGGAGCAGCGCCGCTTATCGATGAGGACACTCGGTCTTGCGTTTCCTTGGACTGCATGCTAGTGAGTTCAGATGACGAGGTCGACGGCCTACAGGTTATCTTCGGCAACAGCGATTTCGAAGACGAGGGAGTCTCAGCCCCAGAAGTCGACATGATCAGCGACTCTGACGACGAAGAAGAGGACCCGATAGAGGAAGATCCTGAGAAAAACCCAGTAGAAGGGAATCCAGTGGAAGAAGATCCAGAGGAGGTGAATCACGTGGAAGAACACTCCGATGAAGAAGCTCCAGCCGAGGAAGAAGGACTAGGAGGAGAAAACCTCGTGGGGGAAGAACCCGAAAACGAGGCCCCAGCCGAGGAAGAGTCGAAGGATAAAACCTCGAGTGAGGAGGAATTCGAGGCGGAAGAACCTCCAGTGGCAATCCCTGCGAGACGCTATGGAAATGGACGCCCCTATCTTAGCGTGAGAGCTTACCGTAACCTGTTGAACTTCCATAATCGCGACTGACGTGACTTATCTTTGTTTCTTCTGGCCAAATAAATCTATGTATAGCTTAGGGCCACTTTTATCTTTCGAGTATGTCTTTTTTGAAATTTTTCTGGAAAAATAAATAATAATAAAGTTTCTGAGTTCGCAAACCTCTTGAGTATTGATTCGCATGATGCATTAACTGTTTCCCCTCCCCAATAACTTTCTTCCCTCCTGAGATTCATTACTATTCATCCTTGCACCTTGTGCTGACCTGACCCCAGCCTCTTCAACATTCAGATTAAAGTACCGCACTCCGACCTTTTTGAATGGGCCATACTCCATTGTAATCCATACCCTAACTAGCCCTTATACATTATCAGTGCTATTTCTTATTACTATAATTACATTCAGTGACGTCGTTATTCGAAATTTAGTTCTCATTATTTTGTGTTTGTCAAAAAATTGCGTGTTATTAACTACTTCCATTTTACTTATTCTAAATGCTTTACTGTTCTTCACATTTTCAATGGCGCAAACATATATCACACATACTGTTTTGTTTTATTTTCTGTTGTTTCACAATATGGGTTTTCTCAAGTTATTTTAAATTGCTTGATCGATATTTTTACTAAAATATTTTTGGCTTATCAGCCAATTCTTCACTATTGTTTATTATTGATATTCATTTTTCCGTGTATTGTGTATATAGTTTATCATTATAGATGGTTATGCCTTGTGCTTTCTATGCCTATTCTTTTACTTGCGCTATTTCTTATACAAATATAGACCTTTGACTTTCATCTAGTTGCTTTTGCATAAATCGCTATATAGCAGTATTTGATTTTGTGGTTTTTCACATAGTGTTTTAAAGCTCATTGTTTATTTTAAATTTCGAGGACGAAATTTTATATAAGTGGGGTATGATGTAATACCCAGTCCCCTATAAATATTTTTCGTATTTTAAATAAATGTTTTCCCCGAAATTTTATATTTAAATTATTTACAATTAATATTTCTTATATTTTTCTAAATATAATTTCTAAATTTTTCCTAAACCCTAAACCCATATTTTCCCAAACCCAAACCCACAGACCTAATTCTAACCTTTCCCTAAGGCCCAACCCAAGAACCCCGGTCCAAGCCATTCCCTCACCTTACAACCCGACCCGTCTCTTCTCCCCTCTCTCTTCTCCTTCTCCTTCGCGTCCCCTTCTTTCCCGCTCGTTCCTCGCTCTCCCCATGACTCACGCCCACTTCCTCAATGCCCCCGCTTCTCTCACTCACTCCTCCACGCCCGCGCTCGCCCCAACGGCCGCGCCCGCCCCAACGGCCGCGCCCGCTTCCCACGATCTCCTCTCAACCCACCGACCCCTTTCTCGTTCTCATTCCTTCACTCCCAATCTCCTCCTCTCTCCTTTCAATCCCCCTCACTCACTGCCTCATTTCTCTTCCTCGTCACCATCACCTCCTCTCCCTTGCACCCCGAGCTTCCTCCCTACCACAACGCCAGCATCTCGAACCAGTAAGTCGATGTACTACACCCCACGACTTGCGGGGAGGCGGAAATATGAAAAACGATCTTGTTCTTTGCAATAACATCGACTAACAGCAAGAATCGTTGCTAAACGATAACTAATAAAAGCATAGGAGTTCTAAACTACTGTGTGAAGTGATTATACCTAATGAACCGTGTCCTTCGTCTTTTCGTTCTCCACCTCCTCTAGGCCTTCTCTATGTAGTAGATGATCCACCCGAGAGCTATACTTCAAGCTTCACCTCTAACTTGAGGTAACTAGGTTTCTTAAAGTGCTAATCTAAGTAACCTAGGTGATATAGAGTTGGATTATGGATTGATTAGTCTATTCTAATCCTTGATCTCAACACATGAGAGGGGAGGATTAGGGTTTGAAGAGAGAGAGAGCTTGAGGAGAGAGAAGGTGAGCATTAGAATGAGAATGAGATAATGATCTCTCATGATATATATGAAGCATTATATTTATCAAATAAATGAAATAAAGGATTTAACAACCATACTTCATAAATACAAATGAGTGATTCATCTACATGAGTCATTAAGAATTTGTGATGCACTAATGACAAGAATGAATCACACAAATGAGTCACTAATCTCATTTAATGCTTATGCCACCTAAACCCACAAGTCATCCTCCTTCTAGAAGCTTCTCGCGAAATTACGAGAACGCCCATCCTATCCGTGAAAACACGAAAAAACTTTAGACTGTATAAATCCAATATCCCGATACTAGAATCTGGCTTAAACCAAAGCCGGCTAGTAAAAACTGTCCGAAAGTCGTACGTGCGTAAACACACGTATGCGTCCGAACTCTTGTCGTAAAACCATACGACCTCTATATCGTTTCGCTTGGAGCAGGGAAACTCTCTGTGTAGGACTCTAATGACTCAACTACTACGCTGGCAGTGGGTTTAACCACAGACCGCAAGCGGCACTAGCTGTACGTAACGGTCCCCAGGTAGATGTCGATAAGAAGGCCGATGAGGAAACCCATCCGAACTCCTACTGGGCCTGATGTGACAATCTCCGTACAGTCTGGTCTGTTCGTCTAAGACTATCGCATATCGGGCCTAGAGGGCGGCAAGCGTCAGTCCCTTAATAGCGGTATAAGTCGTGTCGGAGTGAAGCCTATTACACCCTGAGAAACTACTGGAACCTACCAGCAAATCTCGCTTGCCCTGGCCAGGGACTTTGCGTAATGGCTCTCTGACACAGCGCGATATCAACTCCCAATACCGGGAGAGACGAGTCCTTTCTAACTGTCACTGCCTCCAAGTGCTCGGGACCGCACCCAACTGCTGCCTGTTTGCACGACTCTTTTGAGCCGTGGTAGGGTAGCAATCTAAGAACAGTGGGACACACTCGAGGCGAAGTAGCAGTGTCAAGTCTGCGGACTATGCTGTACTCATGTCACCTGGGAACTGTTAACTGACGACTGGTATAAAACCAACCTACAGTTCCCTGCGAGTACTGTCCGGTGTACCCGTAACCCAACAAGCACCTGTATACTATCTCCAGTACGACATACTGACGGCTGTGGGACAGACCATCTCCCCAACTGGGATGAAAAGCGTACACACTAGTCTACTCCGGAGTATCGATGCCCTGTCTCGATAATCCTACGACTAGGGACCTGAATAAGGATGTGCTTGTAGACTACCCAGCCCCTACTAGTGTGACTGCCATCACAACGCTGGTAGTCAAGCAAGATCCTAAGAGCTCTATCAATACGTATACTCACATATTAAGGTAGAAAAACCAAGTAGCATACTACCATGTTTAGCAAGACTGTTATATACATGTGAATATCCCAAGCTTCCATTAAGTAATATACAAACTAGTATGATACAATAATGGCCCCTAGGGCATATACACTAACAATCTCCCACTTGCACTAGGGCCATGTACTGGCATATCGAAGACCGATGATCTCGAGTAGCCTCTCGAACTGAATCTGAGGTAGGGCCTTCGTGAATGGATCAGCAATGTTCTCTTCAGTAGCAACTCTCCGAACCTCGATCTCCCGATGATCAATGATCTCCCTGATCAGGTGATACCGCCTTAAGATGTGTTTGGACTTCTGATGGGACCTTGGTTCCTTCGCTAAAGCTATAGCTCCGTTGTTGTCGCAATACAGAGGTATTGGATCAACAATGGTAGGAACCACCTGAAGTTCTGTTAGGAACTTCTTCATCCAGACCGCTTCTTTTGCGGCATCGCAAGCAGCAATATACTCCGCTTCCATCGTCGAGTCAGCAACGGTGTCCTGCTTGGAACTCTTCCAGCACACCGCCCCTCCATTGAGGGTAAAGACATAACCTGACATGGACTTGGAATCGTCCTTATCACTCTGGAAGCCGGAATCAGCAAAGGCCTCCATCGTGAGGTCTTTTCCGCCGGAAACCAAGAACATCTCCTTCGTCCTCCTCAGGTACTTGAGAATGTTCTTTACTGCTATCCAGTGCTTCTCCCCTGGGTCTGACTGATACCGGCTTACCACGCTCAGTGCGTAAGCTACATCTGGTCTGGTGCGCAACATCGCATATATTATAGAGCCTACCGCAGAAGCGTAGGGTATAATAGACATGCGTTCCCTTTCCAAATCAGTCTTGGGAGACATCTCTTTGAATAGGGTGATTCCGTGACAAGCCGGTAGATTACCGTGCTTAGAATCTTCCATACTGAATCTTTTCAGTACAGTGTCGATATACCTGAACTGCGAAAGTCCCAACATCCTCTTGGATCTATCACGATAGATCCGGATCCCCAGAATATAAGAGGCATTACCCAGGTCTTTCATGGAGAACCTGTGTGACAAGAATTCTTTGACAGATTGTAGCATAGGAATGTCATTTCCTATTAATAGAATGTCATCCACGTACAAGACGAGAAATACGACAGTTCTTGCTACAACTTTACTATATATACATGGTTCATCTGGATTTTTGATAAAGTCATATTCTTTGACCGTTTCATCAAAACAGATGTTCCAACTCCGCGATGCCTGCTTTAATCCATAAATGGATTTAAGCAACTTGCATACTTTCCCGCTGCTCCCACTCTGATTGAAACCCTCTGGCTGATCCATATAGACGCACTCTTCTAAATTACCATTCAGAAAAGCCGTCTTTACGTCCATCTGCCAGATTTCATAATCATGGAAGGCAGCAATAGCAAGAAGGACCCGAATGGATTTGAGCATAGCCACTGGAGAAAAAGTTTCGTCATAGTCCAAACCAGGACTTTGACGAAAACCCTTTGCAACAAGTCCAGCCTTATAGGTTTCCACCTGTCCATCTACACCAATCTTTTTCTTGAAGATCCATTTGCATCCTATGGGTTTTACCCTATCTGGAGCAAAGTCCAAAGTCCATACTTTGTTGGTGTACATGGACTCCATTTCGGTCCGCATTGCATCTAGCCATCGTACCGAGTTGCCGCTCTGGATGGCCTGCTGGAAGCTAGTAGGTTCATCATCATCGATGATGCAATCCTCTCTATCCCCATCTATGAGAAAACCGTAGTATCTCTCAGGCGGATGAGACGGCCTACTACTCCTGCGGAGGGGTGCGGAAATGTCCTGTTCTTCTTGAACTACTGGTTCTACCAAACTTTCAGTAGTAGTTTGTAGTTCTGGAATTTCTTCCAGTTCTATTTCGCTCCCACTCATTTTCTTTTCTAAAAACTGCTGTTCTAGAAAATGGGCATTACGAGAAACAAAAACCTTTTGTTCCTCTGCGTAATAGAAATAATATCCCTTGGAGTTCTTTGGATATCCCACAAACTTACACTGTACTGATCGTGCCTCGAGCTTGTCCGCATGCTGTTTTTTAACAAAAGCTGGACATCCCCATATCTTCATATGCTGAATATGGGGTTTCTTCCCACTCCACATCTGATATGGGGTGGTAGACACAGTCTTAGTAGGAGCCCTGTTCAGAAGATATGCCGCTGAATATAGCGCATAACCCCAGAAAGATCGCGGTAACTCAGCATTACTCATCATGGAACGTACCATATCCAATAGGGTTCGATTCCGTCTCTCCGATACACCGTTATGCTGTGGAGTGTATGGAGGAGTAAGCTGAGAGAGAATTCCTTTCTCTTTTAGGTAACCTAGGAACTCGGCACTCAAGTATTCACCACCTCGATCAGATCTTAGTGTCTTGATACTTTTGCCGGTTTGGTTTTCTACTTAATTCTTATACTCTTGGAATTTCTCAAAAGCCTCGGATTTATGTTTCATCAGATAAATGAATCCGTACCTTGAGTAATCATCCGTAAAAGTAATGAAATAGGAAAAACCACCTCTTGCATGTGTAGATATTGGACCACATACATCGCTGTGTATGAGTCCTAAAAGCTCGCTCGCTCTTACTCCATGTCCAGTAAATGGAGTCTTTGTCATCTTTCCTTTGAGACAAGATTGACAAGTGGCATAAGTTTGATATTCGAACGAGTCCAAATATTCTTCTCTATGTAACTTAGTCAACCTTCTCTCATTGATGTGACCCAGTCTACAATGCCATAAGAAAACTTTATTTAAATCTGGAGACTTTCTTTTTAGTGTGTTCTGGACATTGAAAATTTGGAGTTGGTTTAAGACATATATACCGTTATCCAGTGTACCAGACCCAATCAAACTATGATTAAGGTGGATGTTAACAATATCACTTACAAACGTGAAATCATAACCTTTATTTGATAACAAGGAAACAGATATGATATTACACGTTAAGCTGGGTACATAAAAACGGTTATGTAAAACCAAAATGTGTCCACTCGTCAATCCCAGGTGATAATCCCCTACGGACACAGCTCCCACGCTAGCTCCGTTAGCAACTATCAGGGTCATATCACCATCCTTCAGCACTCTACGGTTTCTCAGTGCCTGCAATGAATTGCATATATGAGATCCTGATCCGGTATCCAATACCCAGGAAGTAGAGTTGATTGACAGACAATTCTCAATTACAAACACACCTGAAGTTGAAGCCACAGCTTGCTTCGGTTCCTGGTTCTTGGCGTTCCACGCCTTGCAATCTTTCTTCCAGTGCCCTTTCCTATGACAATGGAAACACTCATCCTGGGCCACTACTGGTACCGCAAACTTTTTCTTTCCCTTCGCTCCCACCTTACTTACACCTCCTCTAGGTTTGGTGGCGGCCTTCTTCTTCCTTCCTTTGGCCCTAGCCTTGAACCCGGAAGAAGAAGCACCGCTAACAAACATAGCGGGTGTTTCCCTTGCCTTCTGCAAGGTGCCCTCTGCACTCCTCAACATGTTAAGGAGTTCCGGAAGTTCAACTTCTTTTCTTTGAATGTTGAAGTTCAGAATAAACTGGGCGTAGGTGGAAGGAAGGGACTGGAGAATAAGGTCTGTATAGAGCTCATTATCCAAAGTCGTCCCAAGGTCTGCGAGCTCTTTTATATAGCCAATCATCTTTAGGACATGTTCTCCTACCAATGATCTGACGGCCAACCTCGCTCGAAACAAGTTCTTAGAGGTCTCGTATCTTGCTATACGAGATTGCTCTCCATAAAGTTCCTTTGTATGGAGAAATATGGCATCAAGATCCATATCCTCGTGCCTCCTCTGATGTTCATTGTTCATCGAGGCAAGCACGATGCACTTGGCCTTCGTGCAATCATACTCCCAGGTTTTGCGGATTTCCTTATCCGCATTACTGGATTTGGGACCTGGGACTGCAGGTGCCTTAGCGGTGAGGACGTACCCCAATTTGTCATAGGTCAAAGCCATTTTGACATTCCGCAGCCAATCTTTATAGTTTGGCCTTATCAGTATATTTTTCTCTAAAAGTAACTTAAGTCCAGTCATTTTCAGGGTCGCTGCAAGTAGGAGAGAGAGAAGAAACACTTTAGCTTGATGCTCTTGCAAGTTTAGAGTGGTTTTTAATTTATCTAAACTGGATGGCTCCCACCGTTTCTCGAATCCTTCCTCAAACCATGAAAGAAGAATTATCCAGGACTATTCTCACTGTACAATACTTGCTTAACCGTTCAGCCAGGCTGGTGTCGGTACTTCGAGGGAGGTTTTCCAATGCTTTCGCGAACTTCCTTAATTAAATAACCTCTTTTCTCTGGGGGCGTAACCCCGCTGACACTTTTCTTGACACCTACTTGGTTTATAGCATTGATCGTTAAGTGACGAATCTCCTGATGAGTAGCATATACACACAGTAGGATCGGGATCCAAATATCATCGTATGATAATGTTGAAGGAATCCTACCAACATTCATCAAACTCTAAATGGTATGCATCTCTTTGCAAATTTCAGTTTCTTTAGAAATTCCCGATATGAATTTTTGCCCCATGCTCTTATGACCTTGGCTTTGGTCAAAATGTCATAAGTCACATGTCAAGCTCTACCCGCCATTATCTTGTCATTTTGAACCCATCCATACATACCCCTGACTTTGGTCAAATGATAATACGACTGTCCCAAACTAACTCATCTATCAATGCAACAAATGAATACCCAGCAGCTACCAAACACTATGCCTTGACTTTGGCCAAAATGCATAGCTTGAATATTACTGAATACCCAAATGAAATGATGGAGGGCTACGAATGGTTTTGGTGAAACCATGAACGTAGTGAACTTGATATGACCGAAGGAATCTGATAGCTTTTAAAACGAGTGGTTAAAGCTCCGCAATTAAAAATATCATCTGTTTTAAAACAACCGAGTGGTTTCTTTGAAATTGTTCCAACGATTCAACTTTTGGTTTATTTTCTTTGCATTAATAATAATGCGTCCCATCATTAACCTATCATTGCAGAAAACAACGAAAATACAACGTCCTCTTATGCCATCTGCATTCGCCACTGGGTCCCGTCATCACCCGTTAGGTTACTTAACTGATGGCAGAGCGGGGGCTGGGCTAGCACGGGTGTAAAACATAAGTGACGTCTAAATAGCTATCATATATAGATATTGTATATTCGTCAGACGCAATAATAGGCATTCCAGATCTCATATGAACATAATTGGATTTGCAAACAATCCGCGTTTGTTTAGAGCCTGCAACAAAAGATGGATTATACAGTTGTGATGAATAGCCATTACCCTACCCTAGACCCCTACGGGTACGGCAAACTACGCGCCAAATACTCGAAGTGAAGCGGTCTCCCTCAACAACGTGAGTAGGCCACTAAACACTTCAAAGTACCCGGTAGTTTGTGCACCCCACCTTGGGTCTATCCTAGGAGCAAAAACAGTAAAATGAAATAATACAACGGTGGCTACAACCGCAACCTGGATGTGCCCCGCAAAATAATATTACAACATATTACAATTTCTTTGAATGAATGAATATAACAACCCATCACAAACCCCGGCTAATCATCACAACAGTCCAATACAGTTCACAACCACAAACAGTAAAAACCATTATAGAAATGTGCAACCCCCGGCCAACCGACATACTAGCAGTTAGGGGAGGTTTACGAACACATTATACAATCACAGATATAATTAAATTAGCAAACATCGTATAATTTCGATCGTGCAAACATATCATATTCTACTCCCAAAACTTCTCTGTGCACCTGAGACTTGAGCAGAAAATAAACATTCCAGAAAATACAAAAATATCACAGAAGAGTTACTGGAGCAAACTGGGTTGAATCGGCCCCAATTCGGCCGCGGATCTGCGGCGGATCGGTGGGATCGGCCGCGGTTCCGCGGCTGTATGGCCGATTCAGGAACCCATTTTTCTCCAGTGATCTTATATTTCTCTGCTAGTTATTCTGCAGCTCCCTGAAAAATTTTTAGAGCCTGTTTTAAATTCGACAGAAACTTAGTGATATCGATGTTTTTTCCGGTTCGTTTTGCTTTCAAAATTCATACGACTTTGCTGATGAGTTAATTATTGTTTAGCGAGGCTCTGACACCACTGTAAGTCGATATACTACACCCCACGACTTGCGGGGAGGCGGAAATATGAAAAACGATCTTGTTCTTTGCAATAACATCGACTAACCGCAAGAATCGTTGCTAAACAATAACTAACAAAAGCATAGGAGTTCTAAACTACTATGTGAAGTGATTATACCTAATGAACCGTGTCCTTCGTCTTTTCGTTCTCCACCTCCTCTACGGCCTTCTCTATGTAGTAGATGATCCACCCAAGAGCTATACTTCAAGCTTCACCTCTAACTTGAGGTAACTAGGTTTCTTAAAGTGCTAATCTAAGTAACCTAGGTGATATAGAGTTGGATTATGGATTGATTAGTCTATTCTAATCCTTGATCTCAACACATGAGAGGGGAGGATTAGGGTTTGAAGAGAGAGAGAGCTTGAGGAGAGAGAAGGTGAGCATTAGAATGAGAATGAGATAATGATCTCTCATGATATATATGAAGCATTATATTTATCAAATAAATGAAATAAAGGATTTAACAACCATACTTCATAAATACAAATGAGTGATTCATCTACATGAGTCATTAAGCATTTATGATGCATTAATGATAAGAATGAATCACACAAATGAGTCACTAATCTCATTTAATGCTTATGCCACCTAAACCCCCAAGTCACCATCCTTCTAGAAGCTTCTCGCGAAATTACGAGAACGCCCCTCCTATCCGTGAAAACACGGAAAAACTTTAGACTGTATAAATCCAATATCCCGATACTAGAATCTGGCTTAAACAAAAGCCGGCTAGTAAAAACTGTCCGAAAGTCGTACGTGCGTAAACACACGTATGCGTCCGAACTCTTGTCGTAAAACCATACGACCTCTATATCGTTTTGCCTGGAGCAGGGAAACTCTCTGTGTGGGACTCTAATGACTCGACTACTACGCTGGCAGTGGGTTTAACCACAGACCGCAAGTGGCACTAACTGTACGTAACGGTCCCCAAGTAGATGTCGATAAGAAGGCCGGTGAGGAAACCCATCCGAACTCCTACTGAGCCTGATGTGACAATCTCCGTACAGTCCGGTCTGTTCATCTAAGACTATCGCATATCGGGCCTAGTGGGGCGGCAAGCGTCAGTCCCCTAATAGCGGTATAAGTCGTGTCGGAGTGAAGCCCATTACACCCTGAGAAACAACTGGAACCTACCAGCAAATCTCGCTTGCCCTGGCCAGGGACTTTGCGTAATGGCTCTCTGACACAGCGCGATATCAACTCCCAATACCGGGAGAGACGAATCCTTTCTAACTGCCACTGCCTCCAAGTGCTCGGGACCGCACCCAACTGCTACCTGTTTGCACGACTCCTTTGAGCCGTGGTAGGGTAGCAATCTAAGAACAGTGGGACACACTCGAGGCGAAGTAGCAGTGTCAAGTCTGCGGACTATGCTGTACTCATGTCACCTGGGAACTGTTAACTGATGACTGGTATAAAACCAACCTACAGTTCCCTGCGAGTACTGTCCGGTGTACCCGTAACCCAACGAGCACCTGTATACTATCTCCAGTATGACGTACTGACGGCTATGGGACAGACCATCTCCCCAACTGGGATGAGAAGCGTACACACTAGTCTACTCCGGAGTATCGATGCCCTGTCTCGATAATCCTACGACTAGGGACCTGAATAAGGATGTGCTTGTAGACTACCCAGCCCCCACTAGTGTGACTGCCATCACAACGCTGGTAGTCAAGCAAGATCCTAAGAGCTCTATCAATACGTATACTCACATATTAAGATAGAAAAACCAAGTAGCACACTACCATGTTTAGCAAGACTGTTATATACATGTGAATATCCCAAGCTTCCATTAAGTAATATACAAACTAGTATGATACAATAATGGCCCCTAGGGCATATACACTAACAGAACCACCGTCGATCACCTCCTCGCCCTCACCCCCACAACCACCAAGCCCCGACGAGACCAACTTCAGCACCCTTACGGCCTCCTCACACCCACCGCGACGAGCCGAACCCATCACCTCCACCTTCGTCTGCATCTCCTTGCCCTCCCAACACCACAACCACCACCACCATCATCATCACTTACCTTTTCCCTGCACACCCGAGCCTCCATCGCCTCTTCGCTGGCAACCCCTTTTTGTCGCCCCAGTACCCTCGCCTCACCCTCGACGCTGCCTCCATACTCTCATCCTCGACCACATCCTCACTGTCATCTCTTCTCCCGTGCAGCCTCTCCCCCGCAACCTCATACCCATTGCAACCCTTACCGCACCCATTGCCTCGCCGTCCTCGAGCTCCTCACCTCACCGTCGACCACCTTCTCCCCGAGCACCCGTGCTGCAACCCCCTTCACCCCGCAGCCCACACCCTTGCTCGTTGCCGTCCTCGCCTGCATACTCCCTCGCCGAGCTTACCACCTCGTCGAAACACTCATCGCACCAGAGCTTCCTCCACTGTCGACGAGCACCTTTCCTTCCCTCAACCTCCAAGCTACCTCCAACGTCCCCGAACCCTCACACCCCAACCCGGAGCCGCAACCTTCAGCTCCTTCTCTCTCACCCATCACCAGCTGAGCACCCGAGAACCCCATCCCCAGAGTCACCTGAGCATCACCGCGGCCACCACCAGCGTGACCCTCTCCTACTGTTCCCCGCCGAAAGACACGACCGGGATGTTGGGACGTCAGGCCTGAATTTCGAGGGCAGATGCTATTTGGTGCTATCCGTCCACCTCTCCGAAGATGCTAAGTTGATTTATGACACCATATATCGAAGGTTTAAACGGATGCGGCCGATGTAGCAGACTTCGTCAGATTCCCCCTCGTTGATGGGTTTTTGATTGTGGGGACTCTCTTCTCTGCAGGCGCAAGCCCCTGCAGTTAATTACGCTACCGCATCGCGGTAACCACTTTCTCCTTCTCCAGATAGTCATTTCGTGTTGTGTGTGTTTGTTTTGTTTTTGGTTGCCCGGGATTGTATACGGAGACTAATTTATGTTGTCGTCTGTAGGGTGTGGATTATTCCAAATCCATATTTTCTTAGATTTGGGTTTGGAGTTGGGGTTTAAGGATACATTAGTCTCATTTGAGACTAAGATCAACTTAAACGTTTGTTAAGGATACGTTAGTCTAATTTTTAGACTAAGATCAACTTAACAGGATCGTTTAGATCCAACAAAAGAGCATTTGAGCTCTATTGTTTAGTTTAGGGATATTGCGGTCCAAGGTTAAAGTCATCATAGTCCATGGGTTTAAGGACCCCACAGTCCAAGGTTAAGGATATCATGGTCCATGGGTTTAAGGACCTCACAGTCCAAGGTTAAGGACATCATAGTCCATGAGTTTAAGGACCCCACAGTTCAAGGTTAAGGACATCATAGTCTATAAAGTTTAAAGACATCATAGTCCATGAGTTTAAGGACCCCACAGTCCATAGAATGTTTGGTTATCGGGTCCCGTCACCTCTCTGAAGACGTTGAAGGATTACAACGACAAATATCAAAGGAGTGAAGAGATGTACCCTTGAACCAATGTTGGTTGGAAGATCTGTAGTCCAATTAGGACTAAGATCTGAGATTTATGAGCATATAGGCTCAATTAATCTGAATGAGGGGTTTATGGCCAACTTGGGCTCGGCCCACTCAGTTAAAATGTTAAACATTTGACAATGCTGAGTATTGATTTGAATTCTGACAATGTTTTTGTCTTTTACTGAATGCTGAGCATTCATCATAGCTCTGGGCTTTATTCATAGAACAATTTATGTTCTTTTAGCGCACACGTGAAGGCACGTGGCGCGCTTGGTGCTTTGCGCCAGTTAAAGAGAGCAGAGCGCTTCTGTTGGGTGGCGCACACGTGAGGAGCACGTGGTGTGCTTAGCGCTGAGCGTCAGTCCATGAGCGCAAAGCGCTATCTGTTAAGTGGCACACACATGAGGAGCACGTGGTGCGCTTGGTGCTGAGCACCAATCCATGAGCGCAAAGCGCTATCTGTTCAGTGGCGCACACGCGAGGAGCACGTGGTGCGCTTGGCGCCAGTCAAAGAGCGCAGAAGTGCATCTGATCAATTTTATGATCTGAGAAATAAATTCTCGTTTAGAAGAGACTTTGTCTCAAGGTTCTAAGAACAAAGTTCTTATTTTGTAGGAGATGTTTCAATCTCTTATTTTGGCGAAAGGCTTTGCCTTTATGGATCTGTGATCATGAGAGAATTGAATTATTCTCCCCCCTTTTATAATGAGATGTTCATGATCTCTTTGTGTAAAAGATCTTAGTCTTATAGATTTATGATCTGCGAGAAGAATTATGTTCTTCTTCTTATTTTATGATGAGATCCTTTGATCTCTTTGTGAAAGACCTTGGTCTTGTAGACCTATGATCTTAAAGAAAGAAGTGAATTCTTCTTTTTATATGAGACGATTTCGTCTTTCTGTTCTTTTTACCTTGAAGAAAAGTTCTTATTCTACCGAGAGCTTGGCTCTTCTTTCTGAGATTTCTCAAAGTGTATGGGGGGTTTCTCTGTATGAGACTTGAAGTCTTGGGGCCTTTATATAGGGCAAACTGATTTGTTCAATCAGTTAAGGAGATATTTTCTCCGATTGATTTGGGGATTTCCCCACCGTTGGATCTTTGATCCAAGGGCTTCTGATTTACAGAAGGCAATTTTCTTTTTAACAAGATTAGGAAATTTTTCCCCATACAGAATTTATTCTGTAATTTTGGTGATTTTTAATCACCTTTGGATCATTGATCCAACGGTGCTCTGATTTACAGAGCACAATCTTTTTGTTTGGAAAGATTTTGAGGAATCTCACCTTAACAGAATTTTATTCTGGTTAATTGATGATCTATCATCTTTATTGGATTTTTGATCTGACGGTAGGGAGCTTTTAGTTCTAGCGCCAGCGCACCCGTGCTTTGCACGTGGTGCGCTGCTTAGAGTGCATGTAGCACTAGCGCACACGTGCTTTGCACGTGGTGCGCTGCTTAGAGTGCAGCGCTCCTAGCGCTAGCGCATACGTGCTTTTGCACGTGGTGTGCTGCTCAGAGCGCAGCACACTTGGCGCTGCTATGAAACGTTGCTTCATTTCAAAATTTGAAATTTGAACAGAGCTTTGCTCTGATTGGGCGAAATAAATGCCCCTCACCGTTGCACTCACGTGGCCTACATGTGAGTGCAGCGGTGGCAGCATCTGCGCTCTTGGATCAACTCAGAAGTTGAAACGGCATCTCAGTGCATATAAATAGGACCCTTGGCCCTTGAGATGATTTCTATTCATCTTCTTCCTTGTTTTTTCCTGAGAACTAATTCTCTTTTAGAGCATAGCTCTTCATCTTAAGAATTTTCTTAAGGACGGAACTCTGTCAAAATTTAGGTAAAGATCAAATCTTTTAAAGGATCTTTTAATAACCTAGGGTTTTACCCATTAACAGAGCTTTGCTCTTCATAGATCATCGATCTAAAGAAAACCTTTTTTAGGGTTTCATTAACAGAGCTTTGCTCTCTTGAAATCATAGATCTAAAGAGATCTTTCTTGGGGTTTCTTAACCCATTAACAGAGCCTTGCTCTTTTCAAATCATGTAGATTTATTAATCTCTTATGAAGAACTCTTAAGAGTTTGTTCATGGATCTTGAAGATCTCAAAATTTTAATTCATTAAAAATTTTACTTCAATTTTTCTGATGGGTTATTCCATCATTCTTACAGAGCAAGGCTCTTGAGGAATTCTCTTTGGGGATTTTTTATTCCTTCATCATTAGAATCTGACAGATGTCATTCTATCATAGAGCACTGCTCTCAAGGGGAGATTTACTTCTTGGCCCGAGGGGTCCTCATTTAATGAGAATCTCTTCGAGAATTTCCTCATTTAATGACGGTCTCATCAAATGATGAGACTGTTTTATTAATGATGAACTGTCATCTAGATTATGTGGGTCCCCTTTGGTCCCTTTTCACCGCATTGCAGTGCGGTACGGATTTAAAGTACCTAGTGATAGAACATAAACTGTAGCAATGGTGGCTGAAAATTTGTTCTTTTCCGCGCAGGTACTATGTCTTTTGACACTTCCTTCCCGTTCGTCCGTTCGGAAGGCGGATTCCTCGAAGCGCCCGTAGACAGGGAAGTCTTTGCACTGATCAAGGATCACGATCCCGAGCGGAAGAATCTCCATTTCTGGGGAACATGGTACAACCAAATCATCAGGGGTCGGCGGAGTTTTTCTTGCGCGACACCTTCGGATCCTATTTCGGCGATCCCTTATGCAGATGCACCCCCGATAAACTATACTGTGGAGGAGGTGAATTGGACTTCTGAGGGTCTACTTCGGCCTTCTATGGCCGCGATACCCGTGCAGCCGCCGGTGGCTTTGGACACTCTAGGGCAGCGCATATGTCAGGGCGAGTCGCGCCCTTAGGGACAGCCATACAACATAGGACTAACACCCCGTCACCCAGCCGGATATCTGCAGTGGGCCCGATACATCTTATCGGCGAAGAAGTCACGGCTGCTAAGGTTCAGATTATACCCTGCGATCTATGCTTCTTTGTTCCAGTATTCCACACCTCCTACATGGTGGGTCAAGGCATTTCTGGAGCAATGGAACATTCCGACCTATACCTTCCTCTTATTGGATCGAGAAGTCTCCATTTCTTTGGAGGAATTTTCTGAGATCTCTGGTTTACCCGTTAGGGGAGAACATTACGAGGAGCTGCTTCCTTCGGATGAATACATTTTTGCCACCAAATCAGTAGTAATGGGTCTTGCTCCGGAAAACGCTATTCAACATCAGTTCCCGAGTTTGATAAAGGTGCCGAATATCTATGAGAACCTTTTTCTCGAATCCGAAGGTCGTGGGGTTAATTTTACGGATTTTATCGTTCGTTTTCTCCGCCCAGAAGTACTGTCGAAGGAAGCCGCGAAGTTCGCTAAACTTGATGATCATTTTGGCTTAGGTTTGGGCAACCTGCCGACGGCGGAGGCGGATCAGAAGAGTTTCTTTCTCCCCGGCACCCCGGTCGTCCCTTTTGCAGAGATGGCAGCTCCTGGGATCGACGAAGAAACGTTCTGTCATGCCCCGCTTCCCAGAGTGCGCTAAGATAGGCGTGTGACAGAGCCAACCATGCTACCTATGGCTAGGAAACATCCCTCCACAGTCACATTACGGCTGTCTATAAGATATCAAGAACCGTAGAAATAAAATAAACTATCTAGTAGATGTCCATGAGCCAAACGAGTCAAGAAATAATATGCGGAAGCAATAGATCCAAGTAACAATAACAATCTGAAAAGTACGTCCCAAATACGGGCTCACAACAGGAAATAAAAGTGCTGAAAGAAAACTAAACTAAAATACTAACAGGTCCTCATTGCTCGGCCTGCTGACTGAAATACTCCTGATCGGTCAGCTGCAAAAGTAGAGGATCTGGGCCATGCAAAACCCAGACGTTAGTGCGTCATAATATCAACAATAATATAATCAGGGGTAATGAACATGCAGACACGAGTATGAACAGTAATAAAGGTATAACAGTAACACGAATGTGGAACAGTGAAGGGTAAAAGTATATGTGACGTGCAGTGGGTAATCTGAACTAAACTACTGGGTAACTACTCTCAATTCTGTGAAATCAATTTAATTAATCATCGATGTAACTCAATAGTATCCCGTGCATGCCGGGACCACGGTCAAGACTCTCGGGCTGAATCCGAGACGTGCCGCTAGGCAGTAAACATGTAACATGTACAGACGAATGATGTCAGCATCATCATCCCGGGGCTGGCCTAGCCCGTAAAACTAATCAGTATAAGCATCGAACTGTCGAGTTACAAGTCAGGTTTCATCATTGATTTCCCCATACCCCCAAGTTATGTGTTCAAGTCGGGTATTGATAAATCTGGAGTTAATACCAACACAGGATCAAGCAGGTACAGGTTTGTCTATACAGACAATAGGATATGTCCATCGGGACAACATGTCAGGATTGTCGGCATTAGAAACAGAATCAGGTAACATGTCAAGTAGGGATATATCAGGTCATGTCAGGTAGTGTATATGTATAAGTCATGTCAAGTAGTGGTGTATCAGGTCATGTCAAGTAGTGCACAGGTATCAAACGGGTGCTCATAATCAAACTATAGCAAGTATTGAATCAGGGTGGAAGTACGGACGTACAATAAAAGTATGGATGCACAAATATCGATCAGGGGCTACATCATGACTATGTAGGGTGTACAATATCAAGGCATGGGGTGTCGATATAACAACAATATGTAATAATGTGACATGGTATGTGAATAGATATAGAATTAATGGTATGGATGCACAAATATCGATTAGGGGTTACATTTACAGTTCCAATACTAATTAGGATGCACTTTATTAAGCATGATGTGTTACTATAATAATAATATGAATTAATGTGATCCATAAATGCAGTATATATATTTTTAAATGATACGGATGCAAACGGGTATCCGAAAACAGTAAAACTTCAGTATGGATGTACAGTGTGATAAACGGGTAACATTTTACTCATATGGATGCATAATACTATACCTAACATGTAGCCAGATGATTTAGCATGCGACTAGACATGTAAATAATGATACGGATGCACACGGACGTCATATAACAGTAAGATGATAAACTGGTAAATGCAGAATGTACAACAAAACAATATGAGATGTAAATATTCCATTGGGTGCAGTATATTATAATATAGTATATAACAAGATAGGTTTGCATGCACTAGATGTGCAATAACTTGTACGGATGCATACGGATGTCGTAAAACTGTAAAACTAAACATGGGATACATGATTTAAAATACAAGTGTTATATTTATTCAAATAGATGTAAATACAGTAACATAGCATGTAGTAAGATAAACTTGCCTCGATGAATCGCGATACGGATACGCACGGTACGTCCGACGTCGGTAAAACGTCGCAACGCACGCACGACACGCGGGACGGATCCAAGCAATGTAAGAGGGTGATCACGCAGGTAATGCACGTCTACTGGGTTGTCTGGAATGGCAACGACGATGCGACTCCGGCGATCGCTGAAAAATACAAGATTTCAAGAAAAGAACAGACAAAGAAAAGAAGAATCGGAAGAAGAAGGAAGAGGGAAGAGGTTAATGCTTACTGGGGTTGTGCACTGGGGACAGGGAGACGAGAGGGCGACGACGAGATCAACGGCGGCGAGGTGCACCGGCGAGATGAGGGTTAGGGTTAGGATTTTCTTGATCGGGGTTGGCTGCAGGTGGTGCTCGGGTGAGGAAGGGAGAAGAAGGAGATGACGAGGAGGAGGAGGAGGAGATGGGGCTCGGTTGAGGTCGTGGGTGGTAAGGTAGTGAGGAGTTTTAGGGTTAGATTTGAGGAGCTGTGAGTTTTCCTCGTGGGCTCGGGTTAAAAAGAAAAGAAGAAGAAGATTAGAAGGAGGGAGGTGACCGTAGCGCGTGGGCGGTGACGCGACTCGAGAAACGCACAGTACCCGCGAGATGAGAGAGAGAGGGCGCGAGAGGAGAGAGAAAGGAGAGAGAGAGAGACTGAGCGAGGGGGAGAGAGAAAGAGAAAGAAAGAGAAAAGTGAGAGCTGGTGGGGTCGGAGAGAGAGAAGGAGAGAGAGTTGTTAGGAAAAAGATTTAAAATAAAAAAAGATTTATAAGTTATAGAAAATTTTAAACTGTCGATTTATTTTTAATAAAAATATTATATTAAAAAAATTTGATTTTCTGGTAAATACAAACTTAGTCCAAAACGCGCCCGGGTCGGGTCTAAAAATTCAGTTTCGAAATATGAAAAATATATGTGTCGACCAGAATCAAAATTAAATATCCGGGTAACGAAAATGCATACCCCCAAGAACGGATGCACGTACGTGCGCGTAGCCATCCAAACAAGTCTGTTTCACTGAACGGGACGAGAATAGGATGCGCCGATGCTACCACAGGGTTAGGGGTATCAGGCATGTCATGCAATGTATTTTTAAAATATTTTATGTGACTTAAATGTTATATTTAAAAAATGCAGATGCCAGATATAATGCGAGTATGCAATGTATAAATTAGAATGAAAGTGCACGAGTCTACATAACAAGTCAGGGTAGATCATAAACATGAATCAAGACATGTTTCAAGCAAGCGGATCGGATCGGATACAAATACAGATGTCGAATATACTATTCGCACCCAAAACACAATAAATCAAGAAAATACCATAAATAAAGAATACTAAAATTGGTATAAATGAACTAGGGTGTTACATTATACCCAACTACAAAAATAATTTCGTCCTCAAAATTTCAGGAACAAGAAAGATAAACAATCATGAATCTACAAGAATAGGTGTGGAAACTTCTGTCGAATTTCGTCTTCTCGTTCACAAGTCGATTCTCCATGCGAGCGATTTCCCCAAGAAACAAGTATGAGCGGGATAACCTTATTCTTAAGGACCTTTTCTCTTCGATCAACAATCAACATCGGTCATTCCTCAAAGGTCAAATCCTCTCTTACAGTCAGCTCCGAATGATCTAGCACGTGCGTCTCATCTCGAACATACTTACGGAGTTGAGATACATGAAACACGCCATGAACATTCGCCAAAGATTGTGGTAAAGCCAATCGATAAGCCACTTCTCCAACACGCTCCAAAATCTCGAAAGGCCCCACAAATCGAGGACTAAGCTTACCTCGACTCCCAAAATGAATCACTCCTTTTGTCGGTGATATCTTCAAGAATACCAGATCACCAACAGCGAACTCTAAAGGTCTTCTCGATGTGTCGGCCTAACTCTTCTGCCGATCTTGTGCCGCCTTCATGTGATTCCGGATAGTATTAACTTTCTCTACTGTTTGCACGATCAAATCCGCTCCCAACAACCTTCGTTCTCCAACATCGTCCCAACAAACAGGTGAACGACACTTGCGACCATACAATGCTTCGAATGGAGCCATCTGAATAGTCGCCTGAAAACTATTGTTGTACGAAAACTCCACCAAGTGTAGATGATCCTCCCACGAACCCTTGAAGTCCAACATGCAAGCTCTCAACATATCTTCAAGAGTTTGGATCGTTCTCTCCGACTGGCCATCTGTCTGAGGATGATAAGCTGTGCTAAACTTCAATCGTGTCCCCAAACTTTCCTGTAAACTCCTCCAGAAGTACGATAAGAATCGGGTGTCACGATCGGACACGATGCTCACAGGTACTCTATGCAATCTTACAATCTCCTGCATGTACCGTTCTGCTAACGCTTCCAATGATTGACCAACTTGAAATGGTATGAAATGAGCTGCCTTGGTCAATCGATCAACAATCACCCAAACTGCATTGTTGGCCTTTGGACTCTGCGGTAAAGCTGTCACGAAATCCATGGTTATATGTTCCCACTTCCATTGAGGAATCGGAAGTGGTTGTAATAAACCAGCAACCCTTTGATGTTCAGCCTTAACTTACTGACACACCAAGCACTTCGCTACAAAGCGGGCAATCTCCCTTTTCATTCCTTCCCACCAGAAATGCCGTCGTAGATCACGGTACATCTTCGTGCCTTCTGGATGTACGGAATACACGTAATTGTGTGCCTCCTTCATAACTTATTCACGGATGTCGCCTTTTGGCACACACAAATGGCTACCATATCGCAACGAACCATCTTCATGAATTAACAAGTCCGTACGAAGTCCAGCTTCAACCTGTTCCCGAAACTTCTGCAATCTTGGGTCCTGTGGCTGCGCTGCTTTAATATTATCGATCAACGATGACTGTACTTGCAGCTGCATCAACTGTCCCGAAGAATGCGGTAGCACGATCTCCAACTCGAATCTCCGAAAGTCTTTGATAAGTTCCTTTTGTGCAGTCAACATCCGAATTGCTAGCAACTGACTAAGCGCATCCGGCACTATATTAACTTTCCCCGGATGGTACTTAAGATCAAGATCATGGTCAGTCATCAGCTCCAACCATCTACGCTACCTCATATTAAGCTCTTTCTGTGTGAACACGTACTTTAGGTTTTTGTGATCGGTGAATAATTTGACCATTTCGCCCAATAAGTAGTGTCTCCAAATCTTCAAAGCGAAAATCACAGCTGCTAGCTCCAAATCATGAGTTGGGTAATTCTTCTCATGGATCTTCAACTATCTAGATGCGTAAGCTATAACTTTCCCATGCTGCATCAAAACACATCCCAAACCTTTCCCAGATGCGTCGCTGTGAATCACCAATCCTCCGGAACTGTCTGGTACCGTCAAAATAGGAGCGGTTATCAACCTCTGCTTCAATGCCTCAAAAGCTGACGCACACTTATCCGCCCATACGCACGGTACCTCCTTACGCGTAAGCTTGGTCAAAGACTCAGCCAAACGGGCAAAATTCTCCACGAACCTTCTGTAATATCCGACAAGTCCAAAAAAACTCCTGATCTCTGCTACGTTCTTCGGAATTGGCCAATCTCGAACTGCTGTAATCTTCTCGGGATCAACGGCGATTTCATCTTCGCATACGACATGCCCCAAAAACTTCACTTTTTCAAACCAAAACTCGCACTTACTCATCTTTGCATATCATTTTTCTTGCCTCAACGTCTGCAGCGCGATCTTCAAGTGTTCCGCATGCTCTTCAAGACTCCTTGAGTAGACCAGAATATCATCAATAAACACCACAATAAACTGGTCCAAGAACGGTGAAAAGATTCGGTTCATTAAGTCCATAAATATCGCTGGTGCATTCGTGACTCCGAATGGCATCACTAAATACTCGTAATGTCCATATCGAGTTCAGAATGCAGTCTTGCAAATATCTTCTGATTTAACCCGAACCTGATGATATCCGGATCGCAAATCCAGCTTCGAGAATACCCTCACGCCACTGAGTTGCTCGAATAATTCGCCAATGCGAGGGATCGGGTACTTGTTCTTAATAGTCACCCGGTTTAATTCTCGATAATCGATGCACATCCTCCTTGTGCCATCTTTCTTCTTGACTAGAAGAACCGGAGCTCCCCAAGGTGAGTTGCTGCTGCGAATCCAACCCTTCTCTAGCAATTCAGTAACCTGCTTCTTGATTTCTTCCAACTCCACTGGTGACATTGGATAGTATGCCTTTGAGATTGGCGCTGCACCAGGAACAAGATCGGTCGCGAACTCCACATCTCGTTTTAGCGGTAAACCCGAGATGTCCTTGAACACGTCCATAAACTCTCGAACTACAGCCGGCGCTTCCTCCTTATCAACTTCCATTGACGAAAGAACATTGCTTGTCGGCCTAGCCCTAAACTCGACTGGCCCGACAGAACTGCTTCCTCCAACAAATACAAACTCCGGATGTCCGGAAATCTGGAAAATCACTTTCTTTTCCCTACAATCAATGTGAGCGTGGAAAGTGCCAAGAAAATCCATTCCCAAGACAACTTCATAACTGCTGGTATCAATCACCAAGAAATCTGCAAATAACTCCCGTCCACAAACAACAACCGAACAATCCTTACATTCTCTACTAGCTATGATCTTCCCATTCCCAATGTGTATGTCCCAACAACTAGACAGAGTCGTGCAAGAAATCGAGTGTGCAGCAATAAACTTAGACGACATAAAACAATGGGATGCACCAGAATCGAATAATGCTAATGCGGGAAAACCATGAAAAAGTAGGATACCTGAAACAACTTCCTCTGAAGCCTTGGCCTCTTCAGCTGTCAGGGTAAAGGCTCGAGCTTAATTGGGTCCCTGAGTCAACTGCTTCTGCCCCTGAAATTGCTTCTGCTGTGGCTTCTGAACATCATCCTTCAAACGAAGCTTCGACGGACAAGCATCGATAGTATGATCCGCCGATTCACAAACCAAACAGGGTCCCCGCATCCTTCGACACTCCCTCTGCACATGTCTGGATAAATGGCAGTAGTCACAAATCACGCTCTTTCTCTGATTGGCTATGACGGGCTTCTTCATCGGTGCTACGCCATGTCGGTTCACCGGAATACTTATGCGTAAAGGCGCTCGGTTTGGCGCAAACACCGGCTTACGCACTGCAACTGCCTGCTGCTGCGTACCCTCAGTCTTCAATGATAAACTCTGCTGCTCCCTGGCTGCTTTAAGCACTTGCGAGAAAGTGGTCAATCCCAGAGATATAATGTGCCTCTAGATTTCCACGTCCAAACTGCGCATAAACCTTCGTGCCCTATCGGTTTTTTTGGCCACCAAAGGTCCAGCGAATCGACTGAGCCGTGTCCACTCAGCCGCATGCGCATCCACGGATCCGTCGTTCCGCTTCAAACTGATAAACTTTTCTTCCATTTCCTCCCGTGCAGTCTGCGGAAAGAACTTCTCCAAGAAATTCTTCGAAAAATCTGCCCAACTGATTGGCTTGGGCAAGCGGGTCTCTTCCACAAGCCACCATTCACGGGCATAATCTACCAATTGGATGCGTACAACATCTACTCTCTTATCCTCTGGAATCTGTGCCGCGACTAGCAAATTCTCCGTATCAACCAGCCACTGCTCCGCTGGCAACGGCTCTTCCAGTCCAGTGAAGATGGACGAACCAAGTCTCCTAAAATCCGCCACGGTACCGACACGCTCTACTGGTTTGGCCGCAACATTGTTTACGGACTGCTGGACGGTCCGCAAACCTTCCTGAAAAGCTTCGGCTTGTCGCTGGTTCAGCTCGGTCTGCCGCTTCTGGTTCTCCGGCATGCCACGAATTACTCCAATTAAGGCGGCGTCATCCACGCGCCTCTGGTACGATCTCAAATTTCTGTCTGCCATGTTCCTGAAACCAAAATACCAAAAAGGATTAGGATGATAACAAGATTCAAACTTTTGATGAATAATGACCATAGATCAAGAATATGAATCAAGACTAGAACTCCAAGTTACTTAAATAGAGTACCATATTGTAACCATGCCGCGGTACATAGTTACAATCACATAACTCCACTCAAGTCGCCCAAATCCTAGTATCAGAATCAAGGAACAGGGAGAAACAAGAGGGAACCAAAAGGTTTCAAGCCGAGATGCAAAGTTGTTTGCATATCGTCAGAACATGGGTCAAGAGAAAGATATGATTCAAGAATTACGATAACAATGTGGCAGGACATGTTCATCACGATTATTCTGATTCGTGTATTGGGTCCAATACCCAACTACAAAAGAATCAAACCCGATTAACCTAAATCCTATGGCTCTGATACCAAACAAACCCTGTCACGCCCCGCTTTCCAGAGTGCGCTAAGATAGGCGTGTGACAGAGCCAACCATGCTACCCGTGGCTAGGAAACATCCCTCCACAGTCACATTACGGCTGTCTATAAGATATCAAGAACAGTAGAAATAAAATAAACTATCTAATACATGTCCAGGAGCCAGAATAAATGAGTCAAGAAACAATATGCGGAAGTAATAGATCCAAGTAACAATAACAATCTAGAAAGTACGTCCCAAATACGGGCTCACAACAGGAAATAAAAGTGCTGAAAGAAAACTAAACTAAAATACTAACATGTCCTCACTGCTCGGCCTGCTGACTGAAATACTCCTGATCGGTCAACTGCAAAGGTAGAGGATCTGGGCCATGCAAAACCCAGACGTTAGTGCGTCATAATATCAACAATAATATAATCAGGGGTAACGAATATGCAGGCACGAGTATGAACAGTAATAAAGGTATAACAGTAACATGAATGTGGAACAGTGAAGGGTAAAAGCATATGTGACGTGCAGTGGGTAATCTGAACTAAACTACTGGGTAACTACTCTCAATTCTGTGAAATCAATTTAATGAATTATCGATGTAACTAAATAGTATCCCGTGCATGCCCGGGACTACGGTCAAGATTCTCGGGCTAAATCCGAGACGTGCCGCTAGGCAGTAAACAGGTAACATGTACAGAAGAATGATGTCAGCAGCATCATCCCGGGGCTGGCCTAGCCCGTAAAACCGATCAGTATAAGTATCGAACTGTCGAGTTACAAGTCAGGTTTCATCATTGATTTCCCTATACCCCCAAGTTATGTGTTCAAGTCGGGTATTGATAAATCTGGAGTTAATACCAACACAGGATCAAGCAGGTACAGGTTTGTCTATACAGACAATAGGATATGTCCATCGGGACAACATGTTAGGATTGTCGGCATTAGAAACAGAATCCGGTAACATGTCAAGTAGGGATATATCAGGTCATGTCAGGTAGTGTATATGTATCAAGTTATGTCAAGTAGTGGTGTATCAGGTCATGTCAAGTAGTGCACAGGTATCAAACGGGTGCTTATAATCAAACTGTAGCAAGTATTGAATCAGGGTGGAAGTACGGACGCACAATAAAAGTATGGATGCACAAATATCGATCAGGGGTTACATCATGACTATGTAGGGTTACAATATCAAGCATGGGGTGTCGATATAACAACAATATGTAATAATGTGACATGGTATGCGAATAGATATAGAATTAATGGTATGGATGCACAAATATCGATTAGGGGTTATATTTACAGTTCCAATACTAATTAGGATGCACTTTATTAAGCATGAGGTGTTACTACAATAATAATATGAATTAATGTGATCTATAGATGCAGTTATATATATTTTTAAATGATATGGATGCAAACGGGTATCCGAAAACAGTAAAACTTCAGTATGGATGTACAATGTGATAAACAGGTAACATTTTACTCATATGGATGCATAATACTATACCTAACATGTAGCAAGATGATTTAGCATACGACTAGACATGTAAATAATGATACGGATGCACACGGACGTCATATAACAGTAAGATGATAAACTGGTAAATGCAGGATGTAAAACTAAACAATATGAGATGTAAATATTTCATTGGATGCAGTATATTATAATATAGTATGTAACAAGATAGGTTTGCATGCACTAGATGTGAAATAACTTGTACGGATGCATACGGATGTCGTAAAACTGTAAAACTAAACATGTGATATATGATTAAAATACAAGTGTTATATTTATTCAAATAGATGTAAATACAGTAACATCGCATGTAGCAAGATAAACTTGCCTCGATGAATCGCGATACGGATACGCACGGCACGTCCGACGTCGGTAAAACATCGCAACGCACGCACGACACGCGGGACGGGTCCAAGTAATGCAAGAGGGTGATCACGCAGGTAAGGCACGTCTACTGGGTCGTCTGGAATGGCAACGGCGACGGGACTTCGGGGATCGCTGGAAAATACAAGATTTCAAGAAAAGAACAGACAAAGAAAAGAAGAATCGGAAGAAGAAGGAAGAGGGAAGAGGTTGATGCTTACTGGGGTTGTGCACTGGGGTCAGGGAGACGAGAGGGTGATGACGAGATCATCGGCGGCGAGGTGAGCCGGCGATATGAGGGCTAGGGTTAGGGTTTTCTTGATTGGGGTTGGCTGCAGGTGGTTCTCGGGTGAGGAAGGGAGAAGAAGGAGATGACGAGGAGGAGGAGGAGGAGATGGGGCTCGGTTGAGGTCGAGGGTGGTGAGGTAGTGAAGAGTTTTAGGGTTAGGGTTGAGGAGCTCTGAGTTTTCCTCATGGGCTCGTGTTAAGAAGAAAATAAGAAGAAGATTAGAAAGAGGGAGGTGACCGTAGCGTGCGGACGGTGACGCGACTCGAGGAACGCACAGTACCCGCGAGATGAGAGAGAGGGCGCAAGAGGAGAGAGAAAGGAGAGAGAGAGACCGAGCGAGGGGGAGAGAGAAAGAGAAAGAAAGAGAAGAGAGAGAGAGCTGGTGGGGTCGGAGGGAGAGAGGGAGAGAGAGTTGTTAGGAAAAAGAATTTAAAATAAAAAAAGATTTGTAAGTTATAGAAAATTTTAAACTGTCGATTTATTTTTAATAAAAATATTATATATGGTATGAATACACAATAAAATATGGATGCATAATTAACTATTAGGGTTACATCATGACTATGTAGGGTGTACAATATTAAGCATGGGGTGTCGATATAACAAAAATATGTAATAATGTGACATGGTATGCGAATAGATATAGAATTAATGGTATGGATGCACAAATATCGATTAGGGGTTACATTTACAGTTCCAATACTAATTAGGATGCACTTTATTAAGCATGAGATGTTACTACAATAATAATATGAATTAATGTGATCTATAGATGCAGTATATATATTTTTAAATGATATGAATGCAAACGGGTATCCGAAAACAGTAAAACTTCAGTATGGATGTACAATGTGATAAACGGGTAACATTTTACTCATATGGATGCATAATACTATACCTAACATGTAGCAAGATGATTTAGCATGCGCCTAGACATGTAAATAATGATACGGATGCACACGGACGTCATATAATAGTAAGATGATAAACTGGTAAATGCAGGATGTACAACTAAACAATATGAGATATAAATATTCCATTGGGTGCAGTATATTGTAATATAGTATGTAACAAGATAGGTTTGCATGCACTAGATGTGAAATAACTTGTACGGATGCATACGGATATCGTAAAACTGTAAAACTAAACATGGAATACATGATTTAAAATACAAGTGTTATGTTTATTCAAATAGATGTAAATACAGTAACATAGCATGTAGCAAGATAAACTTGTCTCGATGAATCGCGATACGGATACGCACGGCACGTCCGACCTCGGTAAAATGTCGCGACGCACGCACGACAAGCGGGACGGGTCCAAGCAATGAAAGAGGGTGATCACGCAGGTAAGGCACGTCTACTGGGTCGTCTGGAATGGCAACGGCGACGCGACTCCGGCGATCGCTGGAAAATACAAGATTTCAAGAAAAGAACAGACAAAGAAAAGAAGAAGAGGAAGAAGGAGGAAGAGGGAAGAATCTCGAAGCGCCCGTAGACAGGGAAGTCTTTGCACTGATCAAGGATCACGATCCCAAGCAGAAGAATCTCCATTTCTGGAGAACATCGTTCAACCAAATCATCAGGGGTCGGCGGAGTTTTTCTTGCGCGACACCTTCGGATCCTATTTCGGCGATCCCTTATGCAAATGCACCCCCGATAAACTATACTGTGGAGGAGGTGAATTGGACCTCTGAGGGTCTCCTTCGGCCTTCTATGGCCGCGATACTCGTGCAGCCACCGGTAGCTTTGGACACTCTAGGGCGGCGCATATGTCAGGGCGAGTCGTGCCCTTGGGGACAGCCATACAACATAGGACTAACTCCCTGCCACCCAGCCGGATATCTGCTGTGGGCCCGATACATCTTATCGGCGAAAAAGTCACGGCTGCTAAGGCTCAGATTATACCCTGCGATCTATGCTTCTTTGTTCCAGTATTCCACACCTCCTACATGGTGGGTCAAGGCATTTCTGGAGCAATGGAACATTCCGACCCACACCTTCCTCTTATTGGATCGAGAAGTCTCCATTTATTTGGAGGAATTTTCTGAGATATCTGGTTTACCCGTTACGGGAGAACATTACGAGGAGCCGCTTCCTTCGGATGAATACATTTTTGCCCCCAAATCAGTAGTAATGGGTCATACTCCGGAAAACGCTATTCAACATCAGTTCCCGAGTTTGATAAAGGTGCCGAATATCTATGAGAACCTTTTTCTCGAATCCGAAGGTCGTAGGGTTAATTTTACGGATTTTATCGTTCGTTTTCTTCGCCCGGAAGTACTGTCGAAGGAAGCCGCGAAGTTCGCTAAACTTGATGATCATTTTGGCTTAGGTTTGGGCAACCTGCCGACGGCGGAAGCGGATCAGAAGAGTTTCTTTCTCCCTGGCACCCCGGTCGTCCCTTTTGCAGAGATGTCAGCTCCTGGGATCGACAAAGAAACATTTTTTTTGGGGTTTCTCGGGTTATGGCTGAGCTGGTTTGCGCTTCCGATGCACCCTCGCCGTATGAGGCCGTCCGTCTTCTACCCAGTGCATCGAATGGTTGCTGGGATGCAAGTGGCCGTCCGGATCGCTGGATTAGCCCATTTGTATCACGACCTCAGCTTGGCAGTGGATACTACTGAACCAGGGGTGCAGCCTGCAAACTTCTTGATGAATAATTCACCTCGTGGGAGTTGCATGTGCTTGGCGTCTTCGGTATCCACAGAAGGCCTTTCTTCTATGATAGGTGTAAGTTCTCTCGGATCATGCGGCTAGTCGACGCATCCATTGTAAACCCGACACCGTGGGAAGTAGGGGCTTGCTCCTTCGTCCATGCACGGTTGGAGATGGCATGTCCTTCACCGATAAAATTTTGACTGTCGGCCAGGAATCCACGAAAATGGTGTTGCCTTTGCAGGACATTTTTAAAGACGGGACCTCTGTCTTTAAAGCTCGGGAAATTCTTCATCTATACCCTATTAGGCTGGGCTTTCTCGTATTTAGGCAGAATGATTCGGCATTGTTCATGAGATACAACCCGCATCATTTCGCCCAGCAGTTAAGTTATAATCAGGGCATCCCGCTTGAGGCTTTCTTGGCAGAACCGGCCGCTACTGAAGAGGGTATCTGGAGCGCGCTGCATCATTTTATGCGCCTAAACACAGGGTCCAACTCCTTCATTAGTGAACCGAGCTGTGTTCCGAAGGCCCTGAATGTGTATGTGGTGTGGTATCAACATTCGATGGGCGCCGTCATTAGGGAAGAAAAGCGATTGCTGCTTGATCGTAAGGGCACCGCCCCGGCTGGTAATCCAGCTATCCCTTTGAAGCAACGGACCGTCATTCGCCCTCCTTTGAGAGAGGTTGCTGTGGTTGTAGTCCCGCGAGTGATGTCTGAGCTGCCGCTACCCTGTGCTCCCGTGAATGCGGTGACTGTGGCGTCTCCCGAGTCTGGCGTGGGTTCAGATATCGGGACTCGTCGTCCAAAGGTGCCTACCAAGCGTAAGCTTGTGCTAGCGGCTACGGGCACTCGCTCGCAGAAGAAGAAGAAGTCGATTCTTTCTGCAGACGTTGTACTCGGCCAGGAGCCTCATGGTAGAGGAGTTGGGTGTTCGGTATCACACGGGCTGTGAGTATGCGACATCGCAATAATTAGCCTTGAGTGCAAGTGGGAGATTGTTGGAGATAGTGCCCTCAGAGTCAATTATTGGATCACAGGCACGTGATTGCAATGATTGAGGGAGGACCTATCCCAGTAGGACAGTCTTACTCGTGATGATAGTATGCTATCTGGTTTACCTTTATCATCGTGTACTGTTTTAGGTGACCTGACACGTCGCTATTACACGTTGATAGAGCCCCTAGGATTCTTGCTTGACCACCAGCAGTATGAGGGCGATCATATAAGTGGGAGCTGGGGGTCTATAAGCATATTCTTAAATGGTCCCTAGTCGTGGGAGTTTCGAGACAGGGCATCGATACTCCAGAGTAGACTAGTGTATACAGTCGAGACCCCGACGAGGGGCGGTGGCCGGTCTCACAAGCCATTGGTGTCAGTTAGACCACCTAAGATGTATACAGGTGCTCATTGGGTTATGAGTACACCGGACAGGACTCGCCGGGAATATGCTAGTTGGTCATATACCAGACGTCAGATGGCAGTTCCCTGGTGACATGTGTACAGGTTAGTTCATCGACCTGGGGATCGTCATTTGTCTCGTGTGAGTTCCCACTGTACTTTGATCACTACCCTACCACGGCTCAAAGGAGTCGTGCAAACAGGTTTTAGTTGGGTACAGTCCCGAGCCACATGGAGGCAGTGAGCGTATCTTCAGGGGTTCGTCTCTTCCGGTGTTGGGGGTGAGGTCGCGCTGTGTCTAGGAGAGCCATTACACAAAGCCCTCGGCCGAGGCAAGGAGATTTACTGGTAGGTATTCCAGTAGTATCTCAGGATGTTCTGGGCTACACTCCGACACGACTTGTACCGCTTTTGGGGGTCTGACTTTTACCAACCCCCTAGGCCCGCCATGCGATGCTCATAGACGAACGGACCGGACTGTACGGATATTGTCACTGACAGGCTCGGTAGGGTGTCAGGCTGAGTTCGCTCACAGACGTCCCTTTTGGTCAATACCTGGTAGCCCGTTACGTATTGGCTTATACCTCTGACGTGCTAGTGGTTAAATCCACAACCAAGGTGTTGACGAGTCTTTAGAGTCCCCCACATTCAGTTACTCAAGCTTTCGGGCGAAAAGCTGTAGAGGCCGTATGGAGATATGGCAAGGTCCGATCAGATACGTGCGGTATTGCACGGATCAGGATCGGACAGTTTGTACTAGAGGCCGTATGGATATATGGCAGGGTTCGATCAGATACGTGCGGTATTGCACGGATCAGGATCGGACGGATATTACTAGCCGGCTTTGGTCTAAGCCGGATCCTAGTATAGTACAGTGTAGACTTTGTCTCATTGCATTTGTATTTCGGTCGGAATACAAATGCAGGTGTGTATGCACAGTAGCGGGGTTTTCCTGTGATTTATTACGGGACCAGTTTTCAGGAGTTGCCAGTTTGCTTTCCGTTTCGGCCAATTTCCTTTGTATCGTTCATTGGCCGAAGATTGGTGGAGTAGGGCTTATTTGCATTTGTGCAAATAAGCTTTTGTGGAGGGGGTCTTTGCATTTTCTTGTGTCATGATGGTTGCACCATCCCTTGACCATTTGACTTCTTCTTCTTTCATGATGGCTTGACTTTTGAAGCCATCATGGTTGTTGATGGTTGGTGGAGTGTGGGTTTGTTTTTGTGATCATGTTCCTTCATGATTTGATTTTGATTCCCTCTTGCATTATTGATCAAGCCACTCTCTCCCTCACTCACTCTCATTCTCTCCTTCCCATTATCATGGCCGGCCTCATTGAGGAGAGGGGCTGTCCAAAATTTTTGGAGTGGGTATTTGGTTCATTTCATGCTCCCAAATATCCCCAAGTTCCTCCACATAATTCTTGTATCATCCCTCCACCAAAATGGCAAACTCCATGAACCCCAAATGAGACTTGAGCACTACACATTCTACAGCAAACCTTGGGCACGTCGACTAGCCAGCTTCGTGCCCGAGTTGCCTCGGCATTGAGGTGGGAGCCCGTAAAAGATGTAGGCGATGTGGTGCACTTCCGGCGACGAGGTGGAGACAGGACTTTCCGCGGGAGATCGGGACGACGACGAGAAGACCGGAGGACTCGGATCAGTCGGTATATCTCTATTCCCTATCTTGTAGTTAGCTAGGACTAGTTAATGGTTCGATCCGGGTTTTTAGTGCGCGGTGGTGCCGGTTTGCTAGTTTGCAAAATTAAAGTTTATCACCGCTTCCGCACTTGGCCGTCGGATTGACGGCCGGGGCGCCGCCGTGCACTTACAGTGGTATCAGAGCCTCGCCATTAACCTAGTCTAGCTTTGTGTAATGTGTTTACATTTCCGATCGACCAAAATTCCAAAACCCGCATTTTGTTTGCATCAGTTTTCTGTTGAAATTTTTTGGAGTCGAAATTTTTTTCAGGTTACAGAAAAGTGATGTACTGGAAAATATAAGGCTACTGTAGAAATTCGACAGAGTAATTCCATAGTGGGAGCGCGGAACCGCGGCCAAACCCCCCTTTGGGCCGCGGTTCCGCCGCACTATCATCAGATCACTGTGTCAATTTTCTTCAGTTACTTTCTGGGCTAATAATAGGGGTTTTGGAATATTAATTTTGGGCCCAGAATTTCTTGATGTGCTACAGTAGTACTTGGGGGCCCACTTGTTAAAATTTGATCGATCGGATATTTAAAACACATTATTTCACAGTATTTACATTATATCTGCGACCGTGAATGTCACTCGATCGGTAAATCCTGTCTAGCTGCTATAGCCCGGTTAGACGGATTTACGAACGTGACTTTCACGTTGATTTTCTGTGTATTGCTGTGATGTTGCGGATCGGTCGTGGGGATAGCCTGGATGCAATGCTAGTACAGTTTTGTTGTATTATGTACATTTGATATTGCGGGGCGAGCGTCCGACATGTGGACTGCCGTCACTGCCTGATTGTATTATTCTTTTGGGGCACGACCAGGTTGCGGTCGATGTACCCGGTGTATGTATATTTTACTTTCTGTACTAGGATTGCCCCGCGGAGGGGTGCACGAATATCCGGGTTCTAGAGGGCAACGAGCCCGCATCTCATGGCATTGAGACGGAGGGGGCTTCACTCTAGGATTGGCGGGCTATTCGCTGCACTTGTAAGGGGTGCAGGTTGACCCAGGAGGGGTGCCCAAGTTACCGGATTCCGTGAAGTGCTGGGTGGTCCATTCACGGTGCTGAAGGGGGCTGCCTCGCTTCAGGTTTTGGCGGGTGACTTGCCGCGCCCGTAGGGGTCTAGGATTTCATTGCACAGGCTATCCACACGACCAGGGGAACGTCGGGTTTCAGCGGCTCTGTGAAACCCGGGGATACCAGATATCTGTTTTATTCTGTGATGCTGTACATTTCTGTGATGTTGCATTTTATCACGCCTTGAGCGAATATAATATATTGGTATATATATTAGTAGATGTTGTATATGTTTTGCATCCGCGCTAGTCCAGTCCCCGCTCTGTCGTTAGTTAGCTAACCTAACGGGTAATGACGGGACCCAGTGGCGAATGCGGATGGCATATACGTACGTCAGTATAATTTCGTTCTTTGTGGTGTGATCAATTGATGGGACTGCATTGATTCGGATCAATGCAAGTTAAAAACAAACCTAATCTGATGTTGTTGGAACACTTTTCAAAAGGCTGTTATTACAAGGACGTTCACTTTTGTTTTGCATCGTGGTATTCAGTTGGAATATCCTGCTCCTCAGTCGACGAGGCAAGAGCCGAGATCCCTTCACTGGGAGTGACCCCTTGGACCAAAGTTTGCGTCAGGGCAATAACTTCACTATAGCCGATTACTTTTGCTTTGCACCGTGGTCTTCGGTTGGAATATCCTGCACCTCATTCTACGGGGAAAGAGCCGAGATCCCTTCACCGGGAGTGACCTCTTTGGCAAAGGTTTTCGTCACTATATTTTTAAAAGCTATCCGTTCCTTCAACGATATCAAGTTCATTACGTTAAAGGTTTTCGCCAGAAACCATTCGTAGCCCTCCGTCGTTTCATATGGGTAGTCAATAGTATTCAAGCTGTGTTTGTTGGCCAAAGTCAAGGCACAGTGTTTGGTAGCTGTTGGTTATTTATATGCAGCATAGATAGATGCGTTGGTTTGGAACAGTCGTACTGCCTTGTTGGCCAAAGTCAAGGGTAGGTACGGGTGGATTCAAAACAACCTGGAGAATGACGGGTAGAACTTGACATGTGACTTATGATTTGTTGGCCAAAGTCAAGGTCATAAGAGCATGGGGTATAAATCACATCGGGAGTTTCAAAAGAACTGAAACTTGCGAGATATGCGCATACCTTCTGGAGTGTGATAGCATGAGCGGATTCCGTCACGTTATCATGCGATGATAGTTGGATCCCGATTCCCACTGATGAGTTGGTTTACTCCTCGGGTGATCCCGACTAATTCTTCTTTTAGGTTTGGAGGAGAATTTGACGGTACAGTGGGAGGTTTCCAGATTAGATAAATTGGTAACCATTCTGATCTAGGTTAGAGTGCACGCTGAGTGTTTCTTTTCTCTCTCTCTTTGGCAGCGACCATTGACCCGACCCTAAGACTATGACTCAGAGACCATAATTAACCGAACCTTCTTAAACACTGGCTTTTGGATTGTCAGAGTTGCAAACCTCATTGCCACTCCTGCTTTTACCCTTTTCTCCAGGACACTCCGTATTACTACGAACGTCCACTTCTATTGGACAAAACCATCGTATGGTTATATACGAACTCGAAGGGATTTATTCGAGGATGGTTTCCGGTTCTGGAGAAAACGGATAGGATTATTCAGTTGTCTTTTCCTTTTACCTTCTCTCAAGTTGTGAGTACTCCTTGGTTTAGGAGATAGTACACCTATTACGCAAATTGGATAGTCTTCTTCCAAACCATAGGCAGGTGCCGACCGGTAGGGAATGAGGAAAACCAATTAGCCTAAACGGTGTACAGAAGGTATTAAGTAAAGACAAAGCAAGGGATTAGTAAGAGGGCAAAGTAAATTGCAACAGATATTCACGACCAAACCAAGTATTTCTTTGCCAATCCTAAAATCACCTTTGTATTTCTCCAGGACACTCCGTGTCACTACGAAGATCCTCAGTTTATTGGATACTCCATCGTATGGTTATATACGAACTCGAAAGGAACTTGTTCCAGTTCGGGGATGGATTCTGGTTCAGGAGAAATAGGAAAAAGGTTTATTCAGGTGTCTTTTATCATCACCTTCTCTCGCATTGCGAGTGCTCCTAGGATTAGGACAGTACACCCATTATGCTTATTGGATAGTCTTCTTCCAAACCATAGGCTGGTGCCGAACGGTAGGGAAGGAAGAAAACCATTTGGCCTAAGGGGTGTGCAGAAGGTAATGACTAAAGACATATAAAGGGATTTGGAGAGGTGGCAAAGAATTACACGGTTACAGTCGTGAATCTGGAAGAGGCATTACTAGGAATACCGGGATACCCCATCGAAACATTTCGATGTTTCAGTTTCACTGTGTACCGTTAAAGGAAAACTGATTTCCCAATTAGTCCTTACTCCAGGGTATGTATTTACCAGGTACGATTCTCACATCTGTATGGTTTTACAGATGATGAGTGGGAGTAAGTTATTAGGAATTAGGTGATCATCCTCATTATATCGGGATTCGTTGTAATCGGTGATATTTGAGGAAATCACCTGGACTGTTTGCCGGTCAGCAAATATTTGGTTTTGAATATCCGCTGTCATGCACCAATTTCAAATTGATATATCTGTACGTCTATTGTCATAGAGTGAGATATACCTTTTTGAAATTATGTCTACGACATTTACCTATATCAGTAGATGGTTAGGTAAGGAGCATTAAACAGCGGTGTAATTCTTCTTAACCATAAGTACAGTTTTCAACCTACGACACACAGTGAATGAGTTATCAGACTCAAGGGACTTATACAGAGTATTGTATGTTGTCCAGGGTCCATCAGGACAGAGGGGTTGGTCCTCGCACTATATTCGGTTTACTTATGACTTCTCTAGTTTTTAGACAGGTGTTTCGTGGAAACACAGGGTCCGAATTTTGAGAAGTTATAGGTATTTGAATAGAGTAGAGAACCAGGTGTAGCAAGTATCGGGATTCTTCAAAGTGATCGAAGATGTAGACACTTGTATACGGTATTCAGTTAATAGTAATGATTTAGAGAACTTGCTTCTCTTTCAGGTTACTCATAATTGGAAGCATTCCTAAGTTGAGTAACGCTGATCGACTTCTCTCCATTTAGTTGACATGCACTGGAGATAGCTGCATGATTTGAATCTGCTTCAATTAAATCAGTGCCTCTGGTTCTATATTGGATATAGAACAGTTCATATCTTAACGTTGTTAAGATACGGGGAGTTGTCCGGTTTATGATTAAAACCAGACACTGGACAGCTCAAGGCACGTTTCTGTAATGGCTGTTTGTGGGTTGACCCAGGCTTTGACGAGGGTTGATTTTCTACCATCTAGAAGATCAATAGTGATATTGTTCTGAACTCGCCACAGTTTTAAATAAAATGGATTTTTCAGAAAACAGTAGTGGGAGTATGGTAGAACTGGAAGTGATTCTTGAACCGCAAACGATTACTGAAGATTTGATAGGAACCTAAAGATTCAATCTGGTTTGACATTCCATTGGCCACTCCGCAGATACGGTGGGTAACCTCAGGCACCCGAGAGGTACTTTGGTATGCTCAAGGACGGTGGCAGGGAGGTTCTTGTTTACCCAGACTTACCATTGCTGTTGTTCCAGACTGTGAGACCCGGCAGGAGAATGAGTATAGCGTCTTTCTAAACTAGTTTTAGAAATGTACGTGTATATGACTCTGCCAAAGGGTTATCGTAGTCAGTGGGAGCAGCGGAAGCATTGGTGGACAGGTGGCTTATGTCTATTTATAGACTAAAGCAGATATAGCGGAGATAGATCATCCATTTCTGATGTGACAGTCATAGGTTTGACTTCATCAGAATAGGGGATGGATCTGTTGAGAAGGTAGTAGGGTGTGATGTCATGGTATTTAGATGACATACACAGAGTAGGAAAAGAAACTCCTATACTACGATCGGTTATACTTTGGTCGTCACACAGTGTTTTCTCCACATGGGACTTGGACATTATATCAGACATACTGGTTACTAGATCTATCGTTTTAGATCTAGATTTGGGTGGTTTCCCAATCTGGGTACTTAGACAGCATTCTAAGAGTATTTAGAATGAACGACTCCTGGCACGGTAGTGTACCTGCAGGTGATGGAGTCACCCTCTCTAAAGGTGTCTTACAGACTAAAGGGGAGAGGGATGTGCATGATTGGCAGATCACTTGCTTTGGCAATTGAGTCAATCATGAGATATCAAGTACCACACCAGATGTTGTTCTTGCAGTAGATGCAATAAGTTGATATTGATCCAATCCGGGAGAAACAGTCGGAAGCAGTTTTAGAACATAAGTGGATGTTCTAGGGATATGATAACGACAGCCTCATTCGGGAGACAGTTATCATTCCAGGCTTCCAAGGTGACTTGGACGACAGGGAGGTTGTCAGAGTTATAGTTTTCCTTTTGACGAGGGGCAGTATTTTGGACAGGTGGTCCAAGGAAATACTGAGGGAGGCATGGCGCAGGATACTGATTAAGTTCAGTTGACGATACAGTCTAAGAAGTTTGGATTTGGAGTTCATTTATGAGCTAGGTCCCATCAGACATCCAGACACATTCTAAGACAGGTATTGCTCATTTTCGGGAGATGGCATTCTCCGCGAACTTGAGATTTAGAGAGACATAGAAAGAAACATCAAGGCGGATCCACTCACTGAGGCTATTCCTCGAACGCAATAGTTTCGCAAACGAGTTTTGTGAGACTGACTGGTAGAGGAGTTGGGTGTTCGGTATCACACGGGCTGTGAGTATGCGACATCGCAATAATTAGCCTTGAGTGCAAGTGGGAGATTGTTGGAGATAGTGCCCTCAGAGTCAATTATTGGATCACAGGCACATGATTGCAATGATTGAGGGAGGACCTGTCCCAGTAGGACAGTCTTACTCGTGATGATAGTATGCTATCTGGTTTACCTTTATCATCGTGTACTGTTTTAGATGACCTGACACGTCGCTATTACACGTTGATAGAGCCCCTAGGATTCTTGCTTGACCACCAGCGGTATGAGGGCGATCATATAAGTGGGAGCTGGGGGTCTATAAGCATATCCTTAAATGGTCCCTAGTCGTGGGAGTTTCGAGACAGGGCATCGATACTCCAGAGTAGACTAGTGTATACAGTCGAGACCCCGACGAGGGGCGGTGGCCGGTCTCACAAGCCATTGGTGTCAGTTAGATCACCTAAGATGTATACAGGTGCTCATTGGGTTATGAGTACACCGGACAGGACTCGCCGGGAACATGCTAGTTGGTCATATACCAGACGTCAGATGGCAGTTCCCTGGTGACATGTATACAGGTTAGTTCATCGACCTGGGGATCGTCATTTGTCTCGTGTGAGTTCCCACTGTACTTTGATTACTACCCTACCACGGCTCAAAGGAGTCGTGCAAACAGGTTTTAGTTGGGTACAGTCCCGAGCCACATGGAGGCAGTGAGCGTATCTTCAGGGGTTCGTCTCTCCCGATGTTGGGGGTGAGGTCGCGCTGTGTATAGGAGAGCCATTACACAAAGCCCTCGGCTGAGGCAAGGAGATTTACTGGTAGGTTTTCCAGTAGTATCTCAGGGTGTTCTGGGCTACACTCCGACACGACTTGTACCGCTTTTGGGGGTCTGACTTTTACCAACCCCCTAGGCCCGCCATGCGATGCTCATAGACGAACGGACCGGACTGTACGGATATTGTCACTGACAGGCTCGGTAGGGTGTCAGGCTGAGTTCGCTCACAGATGTCCCTTTTGGTCAATACCTGGTAGCCCGTTACGTATTGGCTTATACCTCTGACGTGCTAGTGGTTAAATCCACAACCAAGGTATTGACGAGTCTTTAGAGTCCCCCACATTCAGTTACTCAAGCTTTCGGGCGAAAAGCTGTAGAGGCCGTATGGAGATATGGCAAGGTCCGATCAGATACGTGCGGTATTGCACGGATCAGGATCGGACAGTTTGTACTAGAGGCCGTATGGATATATGGCAGGGTTCGATCAGATACGTGCGGTATTGCACAGATCAGGATCGGACGGATATTACTAGCCAGCTTTGGTCTAAGCCGGATCCTAGTATAGTACAGTGTAGACTTTGTCTCATTGCATTTGTATTTCGGTCGGAATACAAATGCGGGTGTGTATGCACAGTAGCGGGGTTTTCCTGTGATTTATTACGGGACCAGTTTTCAGGAGTTGCCAGTTTGCTTTCCGTTTCGGCCAATTTCCTTTGTATCGTTCATTGGCCGAAGATTGGTGGAGGAGGGCTTATTTGCATTTGTGCAAATAAGCTTTTGTGGAGGGGGTCTTTGCATTTTCTTGTGTCATAATGGTTGCACCATCCCTTGACCATTTGACTTCTTCTTCTTTCATGATGGCTTGACTTTTGAAGCCATCATGGTTGTTGATGGTTGGTGGAGTGTGGGTTTGTTTTTGTGATCATGTTCCTTCATGATTTGATTTTGATTCCCTCTTGCATTATTGATCAAGCCACTCTCTCCCTCACTCACTCTCATTCTCTCCTTCCTATTATCATGGCCGGCCTCATTGAGGAGTGGGTCTGTCCAAAATTTTTGGAGTGGGTATTTGGTTCATTTCATGCTCCCAAATATCCCCAAGTTCCTCCACATAATTCTTGTATCATCCCTCCACCAAAATGGCAAACTCCATGAACCCCAAATGAGACTTGAGCACTACACATTCTACAGCAAACCTTGGGCACGTCGACTAGCCAGCTTCGTGCCCGAATTGCCTCGGCATTGAGGTGGGAGCCCGTAAAAGATGTAGGCGATGTGGTGCACTTCCGGCGACGATGTGGAGATAGGACTTTCCGCGGGAGATCGGGACGAGGACGAGAAGACCGGAGGACTCGGATCAGTCGGTATATCTCTATTCCCTATCTTGTAGTTAGCTAGGACTAGTTAATGGTTCGATCCGGGTTTTTAGTGCGCGGTGGTGCCGGTTTGCTAGTTTGCAAAATTAAAGTTTATCACCGCTTCCGCACTTGGCCGTCGGATTGACGGCCGGGGCGCCGCCGTGCACTTACAGTTCCCTGCCATCGCCTGGCATCGCGAGTGTCTCGACGGCTCTTATGGAATCAGGGGACGAGGCTACGGGTAACGAAACCATCCCCCCAAATGAGATCGAAGAAGTCGTGATGCTTGGTGATGCTTCCGTCACCGTTTTGGCTGATGACTTGTCTGGTAGGTCTTGGATCGCTGAATTCTTTTCGTTTTGCGATCCCTTCTGATGACATCTTGTTCCTTTCGAATGTAGGTGTGGTGAGCGATGAGCTTGTAACACCCGAAGAAGCACCACCAGCTGCCACTCTGACAGTTGCTGCCCCTTCGTCTCCTCTCATATCTTCTCGAATGTTTGAAGGTATGGGTTTGTGATTAATTTAAATTAGGGACAGCATCTTCCGTGTACTGACCATGCATCATCGTGATCTTGCAGGAGTTCTCTTTGATCACCTGTATCAGGTGCTGAACCCGCACTTCTCCTTCCAGTCGGAGATTAGTCCGCCCGCTGGTGTCGGTGAGTATCTTTTCTAATCGACGTCTTTTCTTTTCTTTAATGGGCAGCCATGTTATTGCTAATTCTTCTTTGCATTACTTGTAGCCTTACAAATTGAAGGAGGGGACGAGAGTATCGTCGCGCCACCGGTACTCCCAGCTCTGCCCACTGTTGCAGCCGGTATAGTGGACTCTTTTGTTCGTGTATTTTTCTTTATTTCTTGAGCCGACATCTGATTATGATTTGTTTTGCAGCGGTGACACTGACTCCAGCTCCGTTCGAGTCTTGCATCATAATGCCGGCAGGGCCCTTTTCTAGACGTCCATCTTCAAAAGGCGCTGTGACCAGTCTGCGTATGTTGAGTGAATACATCGAGGAGCTTGACGCGGAGGCCCCTACATTCGCTGCGGATTTTGCTGCCGAGGTTAATCCAATGTTGGTGATGCTTGTGAACTTCCATAACGAAGGTGTCGTTGGGTCTTGGGTTAACCACTGCAGGAAGATCGAGGCCTGCCTGCATGAGCTTGAGCTTAAGCATCCTGCTCCTGAGATGTTGGCTTTGAACTCGCAGCGGGCTGCATGGGTTAAGCAGAGCGTGTCCTTCCTTCGCCATTTTGAAAAAGAAGCGATCTTGAGGCGGAAGGAACGCGAGGAGGCTTCGGGTGAATCTGCCCGGCTGCGCGCCCAAGTTGAAGCGAATGCCACGCAACTGAGAGCCGTCTTTGACAATTTGCAGCGATGTATTTCGGATGGGCTGGTATTGAGGCGGAAGCTCGACTCTACTGAGCGGGTTACGTAGAGTCGCAAAGCTGCCCAACGGGAAATCGATGGGAAAGTTTCATCGTGCTTGCAGCAATGGGCTCGAATTGAAGCAGAGCCAGCTGATCATGAGAGGGCACTGAAAGGAGTGCGCGAGCAATTTGCTGACTTATTGAAAATGCCTCCTTCTCAGTAGTTGTTTTGTATAGATTGAACACTTGTAATCTTTGAATAACATGTATCCATTTTTTTTTATTCTTTCATATGATTCAACTTGTACTCAATTGAATTTATGAATAAAAGATACACATTTTTTGTTCTACTGTTGCTTTCTTCTCTTTTTTGTGCCGTTGCCATGTGATTTTAGCAAGTGTGGCCTGTAGATAGTAAGTGACGGTTCATCTTGGACTCTTTGCAGGGTAACGATGGCTTAGGAGACAGGTTCAGGTCTGTTGCCTAAGACTTTTCAATTTCATGAGCCGTGAGGGTCTCATAAAGAATTTTCTCCCTACAGGTCGAGAGGATCCTATAGGTGTATTTTCTCCTTAGGAATCGTGAGGATTCCTAAGTGCGTTTTCTCTTGAGAGTCGTAAGGATCTCACAAGAGAATTTTCTCCTTACAAGTCGAGAGGACTCGTAAGTGGTTGCTTCCTTTCTTGTCGATGTTTGACTTAGGAGAGTTTGGCCTATAGAAAATCTACCTTGACCTCTCTGCGAGGCAATGATGGCTTGGGAGACAGGGTTAGGATCTACCACCTACAATTTTATGAGCCGTGAGGGTCTCATAAAGAATTTTCTCCCTACAGGTCGAGAGGATCCCGTAGGTGTATTTTCTCCTTAGGAATCGTGAGAATTCCTAAGTGTGTTTTCTCTTGAGAGTCGTAAGGATCTCACAATAGAATTTTCTCATTACAAGTCGAGAGGACTTATAAGTGTTCGATGAGTTGACCTGCTTCCGGGTCAAAGCATTGCTTTTGACGGGGAGTTCAAGGGTTTACTCTGGCTATTTCCCATGGAGTCAGAATTGACTTTGGCCGTGTTCTACGGGACCAGGAGGGGTTGATTTTATCCGTATTTCACGGAGTCAGGAGTTGACTTTATCCGCATTTCACGGAGTCAGGGGTTGGCTCTATCCGCATTTCACGGAGTCGGGAGTTGGCTCTATCCGCATTTCACGGAGTCGGGAGTTGGCTTTATCCGCATTTCACGGAGTCGGGAGTTGGCTTTATCCGCATTTCACGGAGTCGGGAGTTACTTTATCCGCATTTCACGGAGTCAGGGGTTGACTTTATCCGCATTTCACGGAGTCAGGGGTTGACTTTATACGCATTTCACGGAGTCAGGAGTTGACTTTATCCGCATTTCACGGAGTCAGGAGTTGCTCTGGATGTTTCCCACGGGGTTAGGGTTGACATTAGCCGTGTTCTACGGGACCAGGAGGTGCTCTGGACGTTTCCCACAAGGTCAGGATTGATATTAGCCGTGTTCTACGGGACCAGGATTTGCTTTGGGCGTTTCCTACGGGGTCAGGATTGATATTAGCCGTGTTCTATGGGACCAGGATTTTCTCTGGGCGTTTCCTACGGGGTCAGGATTGACATTAGCCGTGTTCTACGGGACCAGCATTTGCTCTGGGCGTTTCCCACGGGGTCAGGATTGACATTAGCCGTGTTCTACGGGACTAGGAGGTGCTCTCTCGGTTGTCAGTGAACCGTCGAGGTTTGGAACATGGACTTTGCCATAGCTCCAAGGTTGATTGTCGCGTCTGAATCCTGCTGGAATGAGGAGAAACGCTGTTGGTGATCTCTAGGCCGTAGATACGGCCGTCGAGACTTGGCTCTCTTTCTGATGGAACCTGGTGGGAAGGTATGGTTCCCTTTTTATTTGTGCCCCTGGATTGTATACAGGGATCGATGTGATCTCATCTGCAGGGCAAACAAATTCATTTTATATATTTTTCTTTCCGCGATGCTCTATCATTTCAGCTTTTATATCACGAAAGTCGCGATTGCCCAATCATTTCGGCTATTTTTCGCGGTGCCCAATCATTTTGGCTATTTGTTTTATTTACTCGCTGCTTTTTATTGCGAGTTGCCCAACCATTTCGGCTATTTGTTTTATTTACTCGCTGCTTTTTATTGCGATTTGCCCAACCATTTCGGCTATTTTGTATGCATACATTTTTACTTGCTGATTTTGTTGCAAGTTTCCCCATCATTTCGGCTATTTCATATGCATTTGTGTCTCGCTGGCTTTTCGTTGCGAGTTTGGGATTTGATACCGATTTAGGCATCAGCATCGCTACAACTGGGATATTTCCAGGAGCAAATCATCATTTGTCTCTGTTAATGTCGAACAAAGGTGGCTTAGCGAACAGGGTTAGGATCCTGTCGACTAAGGCTTTTAACTTCATGAGCCGTAAGGGTCTCATGAAGGTATTTCTCCTTACGAGTCATGAGGATCTCGTAGGTGCATTTTTTCCTTAAGAATCGTGAGGAGTCTTAAGCGTATGGTCTCTTATAAGTCGTAAGGATCTTACAAGAGTGTTTTCTCCTTATAAGTCGAGAGGACTTACAAGGGTCGTTCACCGTATGAGCATATCACAAGTCACTGGTAGGACTCTGTTAGGGAAATGTTTATTCGTGCCCGTGGATTGTATACAAGGGTCGATATTGAGACGCTTGTAGGGCAGCATTGGAGATTGTTATGGTTTAAGAGTTCAGATCCCTGTAGCTTAAGGCTTTTGAACCCTGTGAGCCGTGAGGGTCTCAAAGGGGAATTCTCCTTACGAGTCGTGAGGATCTCGTAAGTGTGATTTCTCCTTAGGAAACGTGGGGATCCCTAAGTGTGTTGCGCCCTTGTGAGTCGTAAGGATCTCACGCAGGTATTTTCTCCTCACAAGGTCGAGAGGACCTTACAAGTGTCTTTTAACGAGCTTGCGCCCTTTCGGGTTTTCACAAACTCGCTGGTAGTCCTGCTGTTTTTACTCACGGAGCCCTTTCGGGTTTTCATCCGTGCCCATTTCGCTTGTGGATGTACCTCTTTTTTTCCACAGCCTTGGGATGCTGCGGACCGTAGTAGTTTATAGACGTCTCGGTCAACAGCCAGTTTTAGGACATAATGGTCCATCGTTAGTTTAAGGACGTTTCGGTCCGTTTTTCGGCTACTACTTATAGAGTTTGGGCTTAGGAAGATAGTGAGCGGACATAGGCGTCGTCATCTATCGTTGATCTAGGCCGTGGCTCGTCAGGCGTAGTATTTTTTTAGGAAGTGACCATTTATTGGCCTGAAAGGTCTTTCACCATGCATGTCCATGAGTAGATAGGCTCCACCCTGGTAAACTTTGTCTATGATGTACGGGCCTTCATAGTTCGGCTCGAATTTCCCCCGCTTGGCACGATTGGGGATCATGGGTCTTTTGACCACTAGCACAAGTTCGCCTTGGCGGAATGTTCTCGGCCTAGTCAATCTTTCGTATGAGCGTATTATTTTTTCTTTATAAGCTTCCAAGTTTTGCTATGCCATGAGCCGGGTCTCGTCAAGGGCGTCGAGCTCCTCAAGCCGAAGATGATCATTGTCTTCGTCTGTTAGCTCATAATGAACCGCCACTCGTAGGGAGGGTAACTCTATCTCCAAGGGGAGTACCGCTTCAGTGCCGATTACTAATGCATACAGCGTTGTGTTTGTGGCCGTTTTGAACGTAGTTCGATACGCACAGAGAGCTTCATGCAGTCTCTCGTGCCAGTCCTTTTTATTTTTGGACACCGTCTTTTTCACGATCTTCGTCAAGGTCTTTTTGAAAGCCTCAGCTAGACCGTTAGCTCGGGGATTGTAGACCGAAGAGTATCTCCAGTCTATATTATGCTGTTGTGCGAAGCGGCTGATCTTGTGGCTTCTGTAGGCTAGCCCGTTATCGAAGATAATTCGTCGCGGAGTGCCGAACTGATAGATGAAGTGTGTTTTGAAGAAATGGAGGATATTCTCCGTCTTCACTTCTCTTAGCGGTATTGCTTCCGCCCACTTGGAGAAGTAATCAGTTGTAAAATGAATCAATGTCCTCTGGATGATGCCGGTTCAATGGGCCTGATTATGTCGGTTCCCCACATTTCGAACGGCCAGCTAGCCACCGTTGGGTGTAGCGGATTTGGATGCTGGTGGATAAAGTCCTCGTGAATTTAGCACGAGTGGCACCGCTTCGCGTATTCGAGGCAGTCTTGGATCATCGTGGGCCAATAGTATCCCATCCTTTTGATCTTTAGTTTCATCTTCTGTCCGGCTTGGTGAGAACCGCAGAGTCCGTCGTGAGTTTCTTGGACGACTCTCTTTGCCTCTTCACGTCCCAGGGATCTTAGCCATAGAGAATCAAATGATCTCTTATACAGAGTATCATTGACAAAGGCGAAGGATAGAGCTCGTTTCATGAGTTGATGTCTTGAGGACGCGTCTTCAGGTGTTCGACGGGATTTGAAGTAGTCTATAAAGACTTCTTTCCAATCCTTAGCCTTTTCCTAGTCTTTTATTTGTAGGTCCGTTTGCTCGGTCGCTCCCTTTTCTTCGAAAGACTCCGGAGATATTTCTGCCGGTGCGAGAACCCGACGGCTTTGCACAACGATCCTCACGTCATCGAGATTCTCGTCGGCCAATTCTTTAGCGAGTTTGGCTGATGTATTCGCCTTGCTTATTTTCCGTGCGCGATATGCTTTCCAGGGCATAGGCAGGGATTTGAGTCAGTAATTGTTGCACCCTTTCACCCTACTTTACCAACTCCGGTTTGCACGTCTGATAGTCGCCGTTTACTTGACTAACGACCAGCTGGGAGTCTCCGTATATGAGGAGGTTTTCAATTCCCATGTCGACAGCGATCTCGAGACCTGCTATCAAAGCTTCATATTCGGCTTCATTGTTCGTCCTCGGCTCTGTTAAGGAGAAGGCAAAGCGCATTATCCCTTCTTGTGGAGTCACGAAGAAGAGGCCCACCCCAGATTTGATTATGGGGAAGTTGTGCTTTCGCTTCTTCATAGAAGATGCTCCATTGAAGTAGAGTTCCCATCGGGCATCACTCCCTCTTTTCTCTCCGTCGACCATGTCAAACGCGTGCTCGTCAGGCAATTCGCAGTTCAAGGGAGAATCGGCGGGTATCAGATGCTCAGCGAGGAAGTCGCCGATGGCCTGACCTTTTACTGCCTGGAGAGGACGATAAGTTATCGAGAACTCCATCAAGAGCAGGGCCCATTTAGCAAGTCATCTCGTTAATATGGCTGTTGACATCAAATATTTGAGAGGATCCACTTTTGATATGAGGTGGACCTCATGCGCCAAAGCGTAGTGTCTGAGCTTCGTTATTGCGAAAGATCAACGCCAGGCAATGTTTTTCGATGGGGGAGTAGTTACTTTCTGCCCCTAGGAGAACTCGACTCAAATATTAGAGGGCTCTCTCCTTCCCTTGGTCATTTTCTTGTGCCCACAGCGCGCCTAAGGAACCTTCATGGGCTGTTGTGTACAGGACGAGAGGTTTTCCTTTAACGGGAGCGGCCAGTACTGGCGGATTCTGCAGGTATTGCTTGATTTCGTCCAGTGCGCTTTGGCATTTGCGATCCCATACGAACGGGGTTCCCTTTTTCATTAGGTGACTGTAAGGACGGCATTTTCCGGAGAGGTTAGCTATGAACCGTCGGATTTAAGCGAGCTTTCCTTGGAGAGACCGCAGTTGCCTGAGAGTTCTTGGTGGAGGCATTTCCATGATAGCCTTGATCTTCGACGGGTCTATCTTGATGCCTCGATGCCGTACGATGAACCCTAGGAATTTGCCAAAGGATACTCCGAACGTGCATTTGAGAGGGTTCATCTTCAAGTTGTATTTCCGAAGGCGCTGAAACACGATCTTCAGATGCTCCCAATACTCCTCGTGCGATTTGCTTTTCACCACAAGGTCGTCGATATAGTATTCGACGATTTCATGTATGAGGTCATCGAATATCTTCGTCATGGCCCTCTGATAGGTGGCGCCGGCGTTCTTCAGACCGAAGGGCAACACTTTGTAGCAGAATATGCCCAGAGGAGTCCGGAAAGCGGTATGCTTCTGGTCTTCGGGATGCATCTTTATCTGATTGTATCCTGATGAGCCATCCATGAAGGAGAAAACTTCGTGAGTGGACGTATTATCTATCATCAGCTCAGTGACCGATACTGGAAAGACGTCCTTCGGGCAAGCTTTGTTGAGATCCCGGAAGTCTACGCATATGCGCACCGTCCCATTTTTCTTCATCACTAGGACGATGTGGCAATCCAGTCAGGATACTGAACCTCTTGGATGAAGCCGGAGTCGATTAGCTTTTTGACCTCGGCATTGATGCTCATCTCAAGCTCAAGCCGCATTCTTCTTGGTGCTTGTTTGATCGGCTTGACGTCCGGAGACATCGATAATTTGTGGATGGCTATTTCTGGATCTAATCCTGGTATCTCGGAATAGTTCCATGCAAAGCAGTCTTTATATTGTATGAGCACGTCTTTAAGCATAGCCACCTTTTCTTCAGACAATAACTCACTGACGAATGTCGGCCGTGGGTCATTTGTCGTCCCCAAGACGATTTTTCTGAGGTTATCTGCAGTAGTATGTATCCCATCTTCCAGCTCTTTTTGCGCCGGCGGAAACTCTGAGATCACCTCGTTATCATCGTTTTCGAAGCACCAGGGGAGTTCAGCCATATCCTCGTATACCCCTTCTCCTGACAACGTTATCACATGACAGGTACGAGATCGCTTCCAAGACCGATGTTGATCTGGCTCTACTCTTGCTGCATGTGTGGCTTTCGGTTCATGCTTCTGTGGTGGGGTTACCTTCCAACTGCTGGATAGAGCAAACCTACCTTGCTGATACTGGTCTTCTACCCAGTCTTTGAATATGAAGCAGTATTCAAGAGGATGTCCTATCGCTCGGTGATAGGAGCAATAGTCTGGGTGAGAGACCTCGCCTGCTTGCTCGGGGTGCTTGAACTCCGGAAGTGTCATCATCTGATATTTTATGACAAGATTGAATATCATCCTTGTCTTGTCTTGGGAAAAAGAATATGCTCGACCCATCTTCTTTATAAGATACGGATCTCTGCTGCTCAATTCTCGATCGCGTGGCTTCTTGGACCCGTTTTGCCGCTGTCGAACGTCTTTTCCGTTCTTTAGCTTGTTTTTACCCCTGCATCGGGTCTTCTGTATGACGGGTTGAAGACGAGGATCACTGTCATTCTCCACAGCCTGCTAAAGAAGGCGCTGCGTCCTGGCTTTCTCGTAGATGGCCATTTCGCGGCTATGATTATCCCGGACCTTTTGACCCGCTTCCCTTATTAGCTTGTCCATCTATTCTTCGAACGACGGACTTGGCACTTTCACGGTGGGACCTTGTCTTGGTTCAGGGTTAGAATCTTCCCACAGAGTATCTCCTTCTTCATCGAAGTCATGTATGACGCTGCAGCCATGGAATCCTCCCGTTTCTTGGACCGGATATATCCAAGCCCGATCGCTTCCATTCTCCCGTTGGGCAATTTTCGCTGAGCTCCGGGAACGTTCCAGACCCTGTTATAGAATTGAGCTTGTCGAGCAGTCTATTTGAAGGGTACGCCTTGGCGCTTCAACAGCTTTTTTAATCCTTCTATGTAGTATCTGGGCAGACGGATGGGCTGGAGCCTGTCAAGCGTAGAATCGACACCATGCCAAATTTCCTTTTCCACTTTGGTTTCCGTGGATTGATAAAAGAGGATCTTCTTTTCATCTTTTTGCCTAGGAGGGACGTAGAATGTCTGCAGTTCCTGTACACTATAGGTATCAGGTGCGTCGTGTTCTTTGTAATGCTTTTGCGGAACCATGGCGATTTGTAAACTCCGATCATCGTCAGCGAAGGCTTGTATCGATGGCCAAACAGAAAATACGGCATTGACCTCATCTTCCGAGTCGCTGCCGAAGACCAGAATAGGGGTGGACGGTCCCGTCTTGTTACATTGGGGTGGCCCTGAATAAACTATTTCTTCTTCCTCCTCGGTATCGCTTTCGAAGACTGGAATAGTGGTGATAGCCTTGTTTTTCGGTTTGTGACACCTTTCCGTGTCTTCGAAATCTGGTAAGAAGTATTTTGCATCTTCGTACTTTCGGACTTCATTCACGGAGAATGGATTCAACTCTCCTTTCACGGTATACTCGAGACCATCCTTGATATACTTCATACACTGATATTGTGTAGAAGGGATAATGTTATACTCGTGTAACCAAGGCCGGCCGACCAAAGCATTGTAAGATGTCTTGGCATCAATGATGTGAAATTTAATGTTCGTGACGAGTATCCCAAAGCATAACGTCGGTATCATAGACCTGAGCGTCCTTGATGACTGGGAGTCAAACCCGGAGATGGTGATCTTATCCCGAGCGAGTTGTTGAATGCTCATGCAGATTTCCTTCAACACTCTTACATTGAGGAGGTTGACGGATGACCCATTGTCAACCAGGATTTTGCCTATTTTGATATCATGACAGTATCCGGAAACATAAAGGGGACGGTTATGCTCGCACGTCCCGAGGAGGAGGTCTTCATCGCCGAAGGTGATATTGGCCGTGTGCACTTCTTCCAGCTCATCCTTCATTTTTTCTTCGGCTAGGAAAGCTTAAAATTGGTCAGGCTCTTGTAATGCTCTGATCAGAGAATCTCTCGCTTCCTTAGATAGCAGAAGGGCGTCGAGAATGCTTAGTTGTGAGGGGATCTTCCTCAGGTGTGCCAGAACGTTGTAATCCACCTTATTTTTCTTGGGCGTGTCCTTGGCTGCCAGCTCTTCGATGACTCGATCATCATGGGCGATATCCTCAGGGATCTTTTCTTTCCCCTTATCCTTTTTATTGGATCCCTTGTTTGTAGGTCCGAGATTCTTTTCAGGTAGCGTGCGATTGCGCAGCTGAATGTTCTCGCAGCTCTTCGGTTTTTCCTCTTTTCCTGGGGTGGATTCTTTGAAGATAGGGCCGAGAGTAATTTCTTCTGCAGAATTGCTCCCAAAGGTAAGAACTTGCGATCCCCTGTTATCAACCATGTGACAGTTGCCGGCAGCTCTTTTATGCTCATCAGTCGCGCTTCTCTGTTCCCGATGAGCCTTGCGCTTCATTCGCTGAACGTGTTGTCGGTAGACAACATATCCTTACCACCAGTTTTTAAAGGCCATGCATTCTTCGGTAGGGTGTGCAATCCTCTGATGGTATAAGCAAAAGTTAGGATGTATGTCTGCTTCATCAAGATGTATATCGCCAGGATAATTTCCTCTGAACGAGGGCAATTTCATTCCCATTGACAGGGCTCTGGCGAACCTTTTCCTTGTCTTGAACCTGCTTTTATTTGCGGCGGATGTACTTTGATCTGATGGGAGTGTTTTAACCTTTTCGTTCAGTGGCCGGCGTTTGGCCTTTTCAAATATGGCCATCTCGCGCTCTCGATCAGCTTTACTTTTCAGAAGAGCTTCGTTCAGGAATGCATCAATCATCTCGTCTGACGGTCCTAGGAGCTCCGATTCAGGATCTGACCCCAGTTTCTCTACATCCAGAGCTTCTTCACCGTTTATTAACGAGTGAGAGATCACATGACAACTTGCCACATAATCCTCAGGTTCATCTAACGAGTCTTCTCCATTGTCATCATCTCCATCCTCAAGGACGTGGCTGAGAAATTCTTGGAGTGTGACTGGGGTCTGCGCCTTCTGGTTATATTCTTCTAGCACGTCAATATATTTTTGCAGGTCCGTGCGCTTGTCATCAGGCTTCACGGGCTTTTTGGTCTTTTTCTTCTTCTTCGAAGACTTTGACAGCTGGGTGTGGGCGCTTTGACTATCACCACCAATTTTTGGAGTTGGGCGCGGCTTCAGTATTCCCTTGATGACTTCGGGTTCCAGCGGACTTTTCCATTTGATCGCCGGGCATGTTTGGAGATCCTTCAGCATTCTTTTCATTTTGGTTGAAAGAACGACCTCCCATGGAGCTTCTTCTATAAAAGAGCATGATGCCCCGGTGTGTCCCCCTTTTTGAGAGAGTCCGGCTGGGGCAGGTTTACTTTCCAATTCTCGGACAGTGCGAATTTGCCCTGTTGGTATTGGTTCTCAATCCACCCTTTGAAGACGAAGCAATCTTCGATTGGATGGCCTATCGCTTGGTGATAGGGGCAATAATTGGGATTATTAGCCTCGGCGGGTTGCAATGGACGTTTTGGATCCGGCAAGTTGATGAGCCTGTTGCGCACCGCCAGCTCGAACAATCTCCTTGTTTTGTCCCGGAGAAACAAATAAGGACGCTTCATTTTCTCATTAAAGAATCGCCGTTTCTCGTCTTGGCGATCAGTTAATTTCGGACCACTGGGCTGCTGTTGAGCATTGGCGACGAAGGTCGCTTTCCCTTTCCTTTTTTCATTCCGCGGCTCTGGCTTCGAAGAGGAAGGCCTGTGGCCCATCTGGTCCATTTGGGCCAGCTTGTCAATCAAGGCCTGGAATGTGGTCAGCTTGAAAAACATCATGAATTGGGAAATGGTCGCCTGAGGGTCGAGGGTCCCTACGAACATGCCTACCGCAGGCGCTTCTTCGATGTGCTGCTCGCACTTCGACTACAGATTCCGCCACCGTATCGCATACTGCACCCATGTTTCGCCTGGCTTCACTCTGGCGTTAATTAACGCGGTGATCGGGGTGCGCTCGCTAGCACTGGCAAAACGTTGGGTAAACAGCAATTCCATCTCCGTAAAAGTTTTGACGGGGTCGTTGGGATGCTCTGAGTACCATTCAAAAGATGTCTCCGCTAAGCTGCCGACGAATTGGCGAAGCAGTAGCTTATCATCCCCTCCAGTGTTGCCGCAGAGAGCCCTGAACTGAACGACATGTTGATGGGGATTGCCTGTCCCCTTATACACATGGAATTTAGAAATTGTGTATCCTGGCGGGTACTTTATCTGATCGTACCATCCTGGATATGGTCGCCTAGTTCTGACGACTTGGCCAGTTGCTTCATTCGCTTGATGAGCCCGTATTTGCTGAGCTATATAATCATCGAGAATGGCTTTGGAGATGGTCTCCTCCTTGGCTACTGACAGAGCCGGCAGAGGATTTGATGTCTCTCCTCTATCATCTTCAATTATTACCGGAGGATCTTGTACTGGAGGGTCCGGCTGGATCATCAGGCCCACCATATCTTGGAATAAAAGGGCCATTTGTTTTATGTTGTCCGCTTGTTCCGCAGCCTCTTTGTCCTTCTTCTCAAGCATTCTTCGAAGGAATTCGGCATCAGTTTCCTACTTATGACGCTGCTCCGAAGATGTCTCCGGGCCTGCTTTTGGTCCCGTGAGTGCGGCCGTAGCGGTTAGCATCTCTTGGAGCTTTTGTTGTTACTGCTCCTGAGCCTTTGTTACGGATCTGGTGAGCGGTCGATGGCCCGTAGAGATACGGCTATCCTCTTTTCCAGATGCCATATAGACGGTATGCACCACCATGCCCCCAGACTTAGGGCGTTTGGGTTCAGTGGTCCTGCGATTCGTCGCAGACTCAGGGATTTTCTCTGACCTTCTCCTCTTATGGGCGGTCGAAGTTGAGGGGCCCATTGCAGTGGGCACCCAAGTAGCTGTCGCCTTCTGTGGCTTGACAAGGTGTTCCTCTTCTTACCGAAACTTTATCTTTTTCTGTCGGTGGGGGTAGTCTTGATCAATCACCGAGTCTTGGACTTGACGCCAGACTTTATAAATTTTAGAGGACAGCCGCTGAGGGGGTTGCTCCAGCTTTGCCTTTGTAGCGTTCTCCATTGGTGGAAGAGATCTTTTCAGCACAGCAGTTAGCGAATTCCTGCGCACCCTGTTAAGTAGTTCAAAGCTGTTCCCGGTTGGAACAGCAGCATCAACTTCCACCATTGGAGCTGGCGGAGTCAGTCCAGAAGGGGAATTGCCCCCAGCTTTCCTCACTCAGCGCCAGTGGCGACGTCGAGCATGTCGTATGGCCGGGATCACCTCCGCTGTTGGACCAACTTTTCCATGCCCCTGTTCTGATGAGAGTCTGTTGTTGGCGCCAGCCTGTCAAAGACAGATGCTCGCTGAGAGGGAATGGTCAACCTGTCAAAAGCCGACCTACGAGTAGAGGAAGCAGCTTGGAGGACCTCCACTGTAGCAGGAGTTGGAGTGTCCTTCTTTGGTGTTGCGAGCCTCTTTGCGAGCCCACCTGAGCTTTGACCCAGCCTGTTAAAGACTGAGGCATTGGAGTTGGACAACCCGCTGAGAGGGGCCGTGGTGGTTGCAAGCCGATCAAAGACCGACTTCTTCTTAGCTTCTTGAGATGGCATAGGAGCGCTGAAACTCGTTGGTGGGATCATGGTCCCGAAGAATACCCCAGTGGCGGCTTGCGTCACCTGTTCCACTGGCATCGCAAAAATGGAGGCCGCTTGAGGCCCGTAGGTCACTCCTCCTGCGAGGATGGAGTGGGAGTTGTTGCAATTATTGCAGCTGGAGCAGTTAGAAGCCATTGATCTTCTTTTTCTGCACGGAGCGAAACACCAAATCTTAGTAGCTCGAATCCATGGGCAACCATATTAAACCGTAATTTGTTCGCGAACACGACACACGAAGTGTGGAGTGGAAAGAGGAAAAGGTCCCACCGGGCGTGCCAGAATCTGTTCCCCGCCGAAAGACGCGACCGGGACGTTGGGACGTCAGGCCTGAATTTCGAGGGCAGATGCTATTTGGTGCTATCCTTCCACCTCTCCGAAAATGCCAAGTTGATTTATGACACCATATATCGAAGGTTTAAACGGATGTGGCCGATATAGCAGACTTCGTCAGATTCCCCGTCGTTGAGGGGTTTTTGATTGTGGGGACGCTCTTCCCTGCAGGCGCAAGCCCCTGCAGTTAATTACGCTACCGCATCGCGGTAACCACTTTATCCTTCTCTAGATGGCCACTTCGTGTCGTGTGTGTTTGTTTTGTTTTTGGTTGCCCGTGGATTGTATACGGAGACTAATTTATGTTGTCGCCCGTAGGGCGTGGATTAGTTCAAATCCGTATTTTCTTAGATTTGGGTTTGGGGTTTAAGGATACATTAGTCTTATTTGAGACTAAGATCAACTTAAACGTTTGTTAATGATACGTTGGTCTAATTTTTAGACTAAGATCAACTTAACAGGATCGTTTAGATTCAACAAAAGAGCATTTGAGCTCTATTGTTTAGTTTAGAGAAATTGCAGTCCAAGGTTAAGGACATCATAGTCCATGGGCTTAAGGACCCCACGGTCTAAGGTTAAGGACATCATAGTCCATGGGCTTAAGGACCCCACAGTCCATAGTTTAAAGACATCATAGTCTATAAAGTTTAAGAACATCATAGTCCATGAGTTTAAGGACCCCACAGTCCATGGAATGTTTGGTTATCGGGACTCGTCACCTCTCTGAAGACGTTGAAGGATTACAATGACAAATATCAAAGGAGTGAAGAGATGTACCCTTGAACCAATGTTGGTTGGGAGATCTGTAGTCCAATTGGGAATAAGATCTGAGATTTATGAGCATATGGGCTCAATTAATCTGAATGATGTCAGTTAAAATGTTAAACATTTGACAATGCTGAGCATTGATTTGAATTCTGACAATGTTTTTGTCTTTTACTGAATGTTGAGCATTCATCTTAGCTCTGAGCTTTATTCATAGAATAATTTATGTTCTTTTAGCACACACGTGAGGAGCATGTGGCGCACTTGGCGCCAGTTAAAGAGCGCAGAGCGCTTCTGTTGGGTGGCGCACACGTGAAGTGCACGTGGTGCGCTTGGCGCTGAGCGCCAGTCCATGAGCGCAAAGCGCTATCTGTTAAGTGGTGCACACGTGAGGAGCGCGTAGTGCCCTTGGCGCTGAGCGCCAGTCCATGAGCGCAAAGCGCTATTTTATGAGCGCAAAGCGCTATCTATTCAGTGGCGCACACATGAGGAGCACGTAGTGCGCTTGGCGCTTTGCGCTAGTCAAAGAGCGCAGAAGCGCATCTGATCAATTTTATGATCTGAGAAATAAATTCTCGTTTAGAAGAGACTTTGTCTCAAGGTTCTAAGAAAAAATTTCTTATTTTGTAGGAGATGTTTCAATTTCTTATTTTGGTGAAAGGCTTTGCCTTTATTGATCTGTGATCCTAAGAGAATTGAATTATTCTCCCCCTTCTTTTATAATGAGATGTTCATGATCTGTTTGTGTAAAAGATCTTAGTCTTATAGATTTATGATCTGTGAGAAGAATTATATTCTTCTTATTATTTTATGATGAGATCTTTTGATCTCTTTGTGAAAGACCTTGGTCTTGTAGACCTATGATCTTAAAGAAAGAAGTGAATTCTTCTTTTTATATGAGACAATTTCGTCTTTCTGTTCTTTTTACCTTGAAGAAAAGTTCTTCTTCTACCGAGAGCTTGGCTTTTCTTTCTGAGATTTCTCAAAGTGTGTGGGGGGTTTCTCTGTATGAGACTTGAAGTCTTGGGGCCTTTATATAGAGCAAGCTGATTTGTTCAATTAGTTAAGGAGATGTTTTCTCCAATTGATTTGGTGATTTCCCCACCGTTGGATCTTTGATCCAAGAGCTTCTGATTTACAGAAGGCAAATTTCTTTTTAAAAAGATTGAGAAATCTTTCCCCATACAGAATTTATTCTGTAATTTTGGTGATTTTTAATCACCTTTGGATCATTGATCTAACGGTGCTCTGATTTACAGAGCACAATCTTTTTGTTTAGAAAGATTTTGAGGAATCTCTCCTTAACAGAATTTTATTCTGGTTAATTGATTATCTATCATCTTTATAGGATCTTTGATCTGACGGTGGAGAGCTTTTAGTTCTAGTGCTAGCGCACCCGTGCTTTGCATATGGTGCGCTGCTTAGAGTGCAGCGTACGTAGCGTTAGCGCACACGTGTTTTGCACATGGTGCGCTGCTTAGAGTGCAGCGCTCCTAGCGTTAGCACACACGAAAGCACGTGTGCGCTGCTTAGAGTGCAGCGCTCCTAGTGCTAGCGCACACGTGCTTTGCATGTGGTGTGCTGCTTAGAGTGCAGCGCTCCTAGCGCTAGCGCACACGTGCTTTTGCACATGGTGCGCTGCTATGAAGCATTGCTTCATTTCAAAATTTGAAATTTGAACAGAGCTTTGCTTTGATTGGGGGAAACACCTACCTCAGCCGACTTCGCCAGAGCCAGAGCCCACTGCCTCCAGCTACCACCCAAGCTCGCTGCCGTCGCCGCTGCTGGTGCCGTGATGGGCCTTTACGCGACCTCTCACCGTCGTCGCTACCGGGCTTATCATCGTCGCGTTTTTCTGAGGCAAGTGAACCCCTCTCACTTGCTTTACATGCTAAATAAAATTATATCGAGTAAATGGATGATTTTAATTATAACATATTAACATATATGTCGTATCATGATTTATTATCGAATATATAATAGCGACTACTTTGCATTAACTGTATTGGATGGAAAACACACATGGGTTTATTTATTGTTTAATCAACTAGATGAAACCGATGTTCGATTGATAGCAACCTAAGTGCTCGATGCGAAAACCTGTTTTAAAATGACGGAATTTATGACCAATAAGTCCCTTTACTGATAACGAATATCACGTAGAAATTTGGGTTGAAAATATTGACGTTTACAATATGAAATGACATCTCCGATAACCGACACGAAATCTGGAATTTACTGCATACACCGCCATATTAAATTTATGGTAAATTGTACATAAATCGTATCGTGACATGATTAGGCCCGTTATGAAGAAGACTGGATAATCTGTAAACCTCTAATAACTTTTACTAAATATTGTTTTGCTATGATGCTGAAAATTGAGAGGAAATACGACTTAGGACTGCAGTCCAGAGCAGTATTTTCCGACGACACCTGATTTTAGATGTATATACATCCCTGTAAAAATCTGAGAAAATGCGGAGTCCTATATCATAGCGTAGATAATCAAGTTATCTAAATAATGGTGTTAGTTTCATTTAATTTAAATAATGTTTCCTATTTTAAAAGTATTTTAGAATGTCGACATATCCTGCAGTTTTCTGCAGTGACAGTTTGTACACATTGATATTAAACTGAACATATCTCTCAGCACGAAGCGGATATTATAGATCCGTATGATGTGTTGGAAACATAACTGTTAAACTTAAATATTATCCAACTGTAGAATTGCCTAATTATGCTCCCAACTAGGAGTAAAACGTGTTACGAAACGGACTTTCAGTTCAGAAATTGGATTTCCAGCAGTGAACACTTAAAATGAAATGTCCATAACTAGCGAATCTGAAACCCGATTGACGTAAAACCAATTTTTATGGACAGATAATTAAACATACCACTTACCTATTTTATATTGTTTTGCTTAATACTGTACGTATGATTTATAGTAAATTTTGCAAGTAGTATGATACTGGCTAATATGTCTTATTCGTATTATAATTAATTGCATCTTCATCATATCATGTAGTGGTTATATCCTCATTGAGTAGTGGTCGTGAAACATTGATAACCTAGTGATCGTGTACATTATCCAGTGATAGATATTAGTGTTTTGATTGTGGCAAGTACGTTAGTATTAAAGCGTGATTGAATAAGTGAAGTGACACGTACTTGTACACAATCAGCGGACCCAGTTAATTTATTGCATTGTCGACGCCTTTGGGGCATATGTAAGTGTAACTATAATTGGCATGGGATGGTTATGGAAGCACTTATATTAGTGTCATAGGTAAGGCGTCAAACACAGTCCATTTATCTTGGATACCAGTCGAGACATGCTTGATGGAGATCCTGTCTCCAGCTCTCGCGTAGACTTGTCATGGACCGACTAGTATTTGGGTTTATGGTCGGTGTTTGATATAGGCCACGTGGTGTGAGGTAGTTTGAGTGTGAGTCAACGGAATCTCGGGAGTCCCATTGCCGGCATATGTAGCGATTCTGGGAGTCATATGGGTGATATTACTGATTATTAGCGAGCGTTTCGGGCCCGTGTTCCCTTGCCCCTGGGGCCCAACCTTTGGGTTGGGGATACTCCTGCATGGTTGACTCTCACACTTGGACTGACGATATGTTTAGCGACCCGGATAGTGAGACTTAGAGACTGATAGGGTTAGTGACATTGACATGCATGGCTTACTGATTTGATATGCCTACTTTACTGTTTACATGTACCGATTATTTCATGTCCGTCATCATTCTATATTTACTGCTTCATGTTCAGCATCATTGCACGTGTTTACTTTTGCATTTATATATATTGCTATTGTGTCTCTCTGACGACATGAGTATGCATGCTCAGAGCGAGAAGTGGACTTAGTTCGGATCAGCACCTGACGTACCTCGAGAATATTGCGGACATCTAGATCAGCGACGTCAACACTATCTTTCCTTTGACTCTATCTGGTTAGTTTTATATCTGTTTTGATTTAGTGACTGCATTTCTCATTACCTGTGCATTGATTACTGATTACCACGTAAAACTAGAAGCCAAAGTGTGACTACGGTAGGATATTTCCTTGACCGTAGGAGCATGGTTGGCCTTGTCACCGCTCGTATTCCGTATTTTGGGAAGCGGGGTGTGACAATATGTAAAGTGTGTAGCATATAAAGGCAAAGATGATGAAAATATCTAACAACTTTTTTCTATCTCTCAAAAAATTAGGGTCTGTGCTCCTTCTCCTTCCTCAAGGTTCTAAAACCTTCTTCCCCTTTTTGAATTAAATCAAGAGTTTAACTCTTCCTTTTCTAAAAATAAATAGTTTTCATCATCAAACCCTTGAAGGGGAACTCGGATCTTCCATCAGATCTCAAAAATGGGAGATTTTGAATCTCACCCCCCTTTTCCTCCAAGATCCGGCCAACAAAGAAGAGGAAGAAGTAGACCCATCTCCGAAAATCCCACTTTGGAAAAGATCCAAGGCTCAAGAGAAGATCCAAGGCTTAAGAGAGAAGAACCTCTGAAGATTTTTGGGGAGTTCAATTCCAAGACCCAAATCCTCAAAGGAGTTTAACTCCTAATCCATATCCTTTAGGAGTTTAACTCAAAATCTAAATCCTTTGGAGTTTAACTCCACTCAAAATCCTCTTTTGGAGTTTAACTCCTATTTCCGGGGGTAAAAACCCCTTCTTTTCACCGGCGCCCAAGCGCCCAGTGCCCACGTGTCGGGTACGTAAGACGCTCGCGCCCAGCGCCCGCATGCTAGGCACATGAGGCGCTGGCACCAACACGTCCTCTGGACTCTATTCTTCCCATTAGCGGGACCCCCGTAAAAACTCTGTGGGCCCCCCGATATATCCAAAACCCCTTCAAAACACAACACTGCACATTGAGTTCGCATGACCTGTTTTACCCGTCAATCGGAGGTTCTCTCGCTCCAAAGGCGAGGGGTAATTAATGGCAGCTTAGTTCACGGCCGCCGGAGATTCGGATCCCCACAATCAATAAACCCCAGCCTACCATAGGCAGGGGAATCTGTAATGCGCCTGACAAGCGCGCGCATGTTCCCATCTCAATGGGGTGACGAAAAACACCCTACATCGCCCTCGTCTTCAACATGGAGGACGAAGAAATTGGCCCGGCGATGCAGATCGCCGGCGAGTTTTCCTCGCGGGAGGAGGGGTTGAGCCGGGAGCTGCGCGAAGCGAAGGAGAGGATCGCCGCCCTCGAAGACTGGGCGGCGGCCGAGGATCGGGTGAACTCCAACTGCCGGGAGACCATCCGGGTTATGATGGAGTCCAACAAGGCCATTGAAGCCAAGTTGGAGGATGCCAGAGTGCTCGCCGCCACCCTGAAGAAGATACAGGATACCCTCAAGAGGGAGAACGAGGCGATGAAGGAAGAGATGAGGCGCTCCGATCTCTGGGCTGCAAAGGCGGTGGAGAACTATAGGACGTTGGATCAATTCTACGCCGACCTCACCGAAGCCTCGGCCCTTGTCTGGCATGATGCCATCGACGCCGTCAAGGCGCTGATGCCAGAGTTTCCCGACACTAAGCTCCGGCTCGAGTACCCCTTCGAGGGTGATGCGTAGGGGGATGCTGCCGGAAGCGTCGCCGGGGGGAGGCCCCTAGTGGGGGCGGGGAGGAGAAGGCGGTTACCTCGGCTCCCAGCGCCGAAGCTCCCATGGTGGGCGCCGACCCTCAAGCAGCCACCCCGGCTATCAATGTGGTCGCGGAGCACGTCGAGGTCCTTCTCAGCCCCGAGGCTTGAGTCTCCCTGCCCTTTTTTTTGCATATTTTTTGTTTTCGTCTTGGAATTTTGTAGGCCTTCGGGCGATTTTGTAAGGCTGAGGAGCCCAGAATACCTTTGTAAAGACTCCTGAGTTGTGAATAAAAGCCCTTTTTCATAAATTCGTGTTGCAATCTTTTCATTTTGTGGTAATGTCTCATTCTGCTCGCCTGATGAGCGTTAAGTCAGCGGCCGGTCCTTTAGTTGGCGATCGCGCGTCGAGTTAAATCCAGTCATCTGTCAAGTGTGCAAAGACCGGTGTAAGGTCGGCGTCTTTATGGCCCCAAAGTTGAGGTGGCGATCGCTCGATGAAGATACGTTAGGTTGGACCGGCGACCACCGCTTTTAAGATTGGTCGGCGTCGCCGAGGTTGCGGTCTGACCCTTAGCATAGATTGGCAATGAGTTACCCACTAAGGATGGACCGAGCAGGGTAGCTGCTCGGTTGCCTCTTGGCGAGGTCTTTGATCTTAAGAATAGATGGGTAAGAAGTTACCCGCTAAAGATAGACCGAGCAGGGTAGCTGCTCGGTTACCTCTTGGCGAGGGCTTTGATCCTTGGCGTCGGCGGGTAGTGAACTACCAGCCATGGATGGACCGAACAGGGTAGCTGCTCGGTTGCCTCTTGGTTAGGGCTTTGATCCTTAGCGTAGATGGATAAGAAGTTACCCGCTAAGGATAGACTGAGCAGGGTAGCTGCTTGGTTGCCTCTTGGCGAGGGCTTTGATCCTTGGCGTCGGTGGGCAGTGAACTACCAACCATGGATGGACCGAGCAGGGTAGCTTCTCGGTTGCCTCTTGGCGAGGGCTTTGATCCTTAGCGTAGATGGGTAAGAAATTACCCGCTAAAGATAGACGGAGCAGGGTAGCTGCTCGGTTGCCTCTTGGCGAGGGCTTTGGTCCTTAGCGTGGTGAGTAGTGAACTACCAGCCATGGATGGACCGAGTAGGGTAGCTGCTCGGTTGCCTCTTGGCGAGGGCTTTGATCCTTGGCGTTGGTGGGTAGTGAACTACCAGCCATAGAAGGACCGAGCAAGGTAGCTACTTGGTTTCGTCTTGGCAAGGGCTTTGATCTTTAGCGTAGATGGGCAAGAAGTTACCCGCTAAAGATAGATCGGGTAAGGTAGCTGCTCGGTTTATCGAGGCTCTGCCCGACCTTCCGAGATGTTTGAATATCGGGGAGAGTGACCATCGCGGGCGGCACGTAGCAGAAATGCATAGGGAAGGCGAAGCGTTCTAAGATTTGTGACGCTCCGACTTCGATTCGCCGAGCAGTACGGGATATCCGCCAGGTGGCGGTATAGCATTGGAAGAATCGAGCGAATCCTGGGATTCACGCCCATGCGCGCGCAAATCTGGACTCTTGGGGGCGCTGTAGAGGCTATAAAATAGAGTGGGTGTGTTGCTCATTCCTAACTTTGCATCCCGAAACATAAGAATGGACGAATTGCCTTTCTCCATCCCCGATATCATTTCTTTCGAAGATGTATACTTGTACGACCAGCTGAGCTCCGAGGAGACTCTTTGGGCGGTGGTTCGTCGTGTGGAGGACCATTTCGGCCGCCTGCTTCCCCGGCGATCACCCCTGCTCCAGCTGCTGATGTACTCGATTTGGAGGGCGTCGCCGGGGTTGCACAACCCCTTGTCCGAGCAACTGAAGGACGAGGCGGTTGGTAAGCTGAGATCGCTATGCCGTTTCGGCCTGATCTCGAAGAGTCGGCGCGATCGCTCGGTGACCCTCATCTTCGAGTGTTACCAATTGAGGCATCTCGCTGACGGGTGCCCGGCTGGAGGGTCCTCCGGCCCGTCCGTGGCGTCGAGGGTTCGCGGGCAGCATCGGAGGCAGAGGTCCGAGGCGGCAAGGGCTCGGCTGGCGGCAATTTCTTCGGAGTACCACGAGCAATACTTCCTGCACCCCTTCCCCTATTGTTGTAATTTCAACTTTTATGTAAGGTTGAGGAGCCCGCAATACCTCTTGATAAATAAATAAAGTTCTCCTTTTGCGAAGTTCTACTGTTTCTTCTTGTCTTCTGGGTTCATTTGAGTATTTCAGCGAAACGGAATTCGTGAGCTATGAACTGAGGAAGAGTGAAACATACAGGGGAAGTTCCTTCTTTATATATATAAAAAAAAACTTAGCAAAATTTACTTCGCTTCGTAAAAGAAGAAACATGTATTCTTAGATATGTTTTTTAAAGGTACAACTTGAGCTTCTCGGCATTGTAGGGCCGTGGAAATTTGCGACCCGGTGCATCTTGTAAGTGTTGGGGTTGAAAATTGCATCCCGGTTGACCAAGTCAAAGTCAAGGTCAACCCCAAGCCAGGTGGACCCAAGCCCAGATCAAGTGGGCCCATGCCCAGGTCGAGTCCGAACATGAAGCGGCCGGCCCTCCTCCATGCCAAAATAAAAAGTCATGTAATAAATAATTTTGATGTAATTTTTTTATGCATGAATGTAAGCAAAATGGACATAAAGCCAAATTTTTGTAAAGCTCATGGCTTATGTGCAAAAGAAACGAGCACATGAGGCATGGGATGGGCAAAATGCCATTTTGTAAAGCTCAAGAGGCTATATGTAAAGTGTATAGCCTATAAAGGCAAAGATAATGAAAATATCTCAAGATCTTTTTCTCTCTCTAAAAAATCAAGGTATGTGCCTTCTTCTCTTTCCTCAAGGTTCTAAACCTTCTTCTTTCTTTTGAATTAAATCAAGAGTTTTACTCTTCCTTTTCCAAAACTAAATAGTTTTTCACCACAAAACCCACAAAAGGGAGCTCAGATCTTCCATTAGATCTCAAAAAGGGAAGATTTTTAAAATCTCACCCCTCTTGTTCTCCAAGATCCGGCCAACAAAGAGGAGGAAGAAGGAGACCCGTCTCCGAAAATCCCACTTTGGAAAAGATCCAAGGCTCAAAAGAAGATCCCAGGCTTAAGAGAGAAGAACCTCTGAAGATTTTTAGGGAGTTCAACTCCAAGACCCAAATTCTCAAAGGAGTTTAACTCCTAATCCGGATCTTTTGGAGTTCAACTCCACTCAAAACCCTCTTTTGGAGTTTAATTCCTATTTCTGGGGGTAAAACCCCCTCCCTTTCGCTAGCGCCCACGTACCGGCCACGTGAGGCGCTAGCGTCCAAAGCGCTAGCGCTGGCGTCTGAGCGCCGGGCACGTGAGGCGCCCACGCCCAAAGCGCCAGCGCTGGCGCCTGAGCGCCCACGTGCCGGGCACGTGAGGCGCTAGCGCTGGCGCCCGAGCGCCTACGTGCCGGGCATATGAGGCGCTAGCGCCCAAAGCGCTAGCGCCCATGTGCCGGGCACGTGAGGCGCCAGCGCCCGAGCGCCCAAAGCTCTAGCGTCCAAAGCGCTAGCGCCCACGTGCCGGGAACGTGAGGTGCTAGAGCCTAAAGCGCTAGCGCCCGAGCGTCCAAAGCGCTAGCGCTCGAGCGCCCACGTGCCGGGCACGGGAGGCGCTAGCGCCCAAAGCCCTAGCGCTAGCGCCCAAGCGCCTAGCGCTAACCCAAGCGTTGTTGCTCATGCGTCCTTTGGACGCCCATTTTCCCCTCATTTTACATGTACTCCACACTAAAATTACCTCCCCCATTAGAAAAAATTTCTAACGGGACGCTGTCCAGCACCCCGCAAGGGGGCTGCTAGCCCACTTGACCCCCAGCCCGCTATCCGGGTAGCGGGCCCCCCATAAAAACTATGTGGGGTCCCCGATATATCCAAAACCCCTTCGAAACACAACACTGCACGTTGAGTTCGCATGACCTGTTTGACCCGTCAATCGGAGGTTCTCTCGCTCTAAAGGCGATGGGTAATTAACGACAGCTTAGTCCGCGGCTGCCGGAGATTCGGATCCCCACAATCAATAAACCCCAGCCTACCTTAGGCAGGGGGAATCTGTAGTATGCCTGACAAGCACGCACGTATTCCCATCTCATTGGGGTGACGACAAACACCCTACAGATTCTGGCACGCCCGGTGGGACTCATCTTTCCTCCCATATTTCGGGTTAAACGTTCATGCGAACTCAATCAATATACATATCGATTGCCTGTACTGAAATCATGCTTCTTTGTGCAGGTTCACAAGTTTCAAATTACAATCTCCGGAAGCAACGGAATGTCTCTAAGGATCAACTCGGCTCTCGACACAGCTCCCATCTCCTACACGATGAAGATGGATGCCAGGACGGTCCTCCCGGTCAGTCTCGGGCGACAATGGGAGGAGCCGCCGCTACCATTTGGCTCTATTATGTTCGTGTCAGCTAACGCCGTCCCAACTCCTAAAGCTCCGGTAACAGACAAACCAGTCTCAAAAGGGAAAAGGCCGAATGTCATGGTCACGAGGGCACCTCAGCCCAAGCACAAATCTGTTTCCGAACGACTCTCCATCGCTCCAGCTGGGGGCAAGGACATCAACGTCAACGAAGCAACGGGGCATCTCAGGCAAGCTCCAGCGGTACCCTCAACACCTGCTCAATCGGGTATTTTCTTTAAGCTCCCTATCAATCGACTCACGGTGGCTTCCCAGAAAACGGAAGCCCGCCAAGTCCTCAAAATCGAGAAGCTAAGGCAGAAAAGGCTCAGATACAGAGCCAACAAAAGGGCTAGGGCTTATGCTAGGCTGAGCTTCATGAGGCTCCAAGAACGGGGTTACCCCGCCGAAGATAAAGAGACAGCTGGATATGTGGTCTACATTGTCTACATGGTCGGACATGAAGAAACGAACTCTCCTATGCTTCACAGCCATGGTGATGATATGGTGGACGCTACCCAACGTCGACTCGGTCTAAATGATGAAGAGCTAGCTCAAGCCGATAAGCCAAAAGAGCCCGGGGTTCCTGCGGAATTGAACTCAGGCAATAAGGATGACGCGGTTGTCATAACCGGAACTACAGAACAAGCATTATTCCGATGGCTTCAGAGGCAGCTTCAGGACAGGGATGAGAAGTTAGCCAAGGTATAGTCTAAGTTCGACGAATTGGCAAACGTCACGGCAGATCTCGCGACCCAAGTCGCCCGATTGCAATTACAGCAGAATCAAATTTTGGTTCATGAGCTAGGGATTGATACCCGGAGGCAGCCAATTAATACCCCCTTCAGCCTAAGAGCGGACCGACTTCACAAAAACGGCCGCGATCAGCCTCCAGTCCCTCCGATATATACACCGAAAGGGAATTGCCTCTGAAAGAGAAACTGGATAAGGTCTATTCCTTCAAAAGGGATAAAGTCCACAAGATATTCAAAGGCGCCCTGAGAAACGGTCTACAACTGCCAGAATCAAAGAGACCGCAAGAAGCGAATATGACCGACGGCCCAAAATATTGCCCCTATCACAGAGTGGTAAGTCATGCCATTGAGGACTGCTTCATCTTTAAAGATTGGGTCGAAAAGCAATACAAGACGGGAGAGATAGAACTGTCTAAAGGCGTGTTAGCAAACAGTCAAGCTACGACCGCCGATTTCATACAAATGGAGACCGGAGCCCTTCGGGAACCTGATTCTCTCAGACATGTGCCATTATCTAAAAAGGGAGAACCAAAGACTGATCGGCCTCATGGACCAGCATCAGTAAAGACACCTACTCCAATGGAGAGAAAGAAAAAGGTATACTCCTTCAGGAGAGATGAAGTCCGCAAAATATTCACGGACGCCTTGAACAACGGTCTGCAACTGCCTGTTCCAAAGAGGCCACATGAAATGAACATGACCGGCAATCCCATATACTGTCCATATCATAGAATGGTGAGTCATACCATCGAAGACTGCTATATTTTCATAGATTGGGTGAAGAACCAATACAAACTTGGGAATGCCCTACAGTCGTCAGATGTACCGACTAGCTACAGAGCTACGGTCATCAACATAACTCCGCCAAGATCAAAGTTCGAGGAGCTGCGATAAGCAAGCTGACCACCACGTTGTTAAATTGGGAAAGACTGACCACCACGTCGTTAAAATAGGAACGATAGACCTCTAAGTCTTTAAACTGGGAACCACTGACCACCATGTCATTAAACTGGGAATAATCGACCTCTAAGTCGTTAAACTAGGAATGTAAATAAAAAAAAGGTGTGAATAAAAAATAATAAAAAGCTGAAATGATGGGGCAACTCGCAATAAAAATCAACGAGTAAAATAAATAAGAAAATAAAGCCGTAATGATGGGGCAACTCGCAATAAAAATTAGCGAGTAAAATAAATAAGAAAACAAAGCCGAAATGATGGAGCAACTGCGAATAAATAGCCGAAATGATTGGGCAATCGCGACCTTCACGATAAGAAAAGCTGAAATGATAGAACAATCGCGGTAAAAAAAATCCAACGGCGAATGATGAGTCGCTCCTGGTACCATATTCCAGTGCAGCGATGCAGACGCCAACCAAACTCTGAATCCCCAACGGCGGATGATGAGTCACCCCTGGTACCATATTCCAGTGCAGCGATGCAGACGTCAACCAAATTCCAAACCCCCAAACGGCGAATGATGAGTCTCTCCTGGTACCATATTCCAGTACAGCGATGCAGACGCCGTCCAAAATTCAAATCCCCAACGGCGAATGATGAGTCGCTCCTGGTACCATATTCCTGTGCAGCGATGCAGACGCCGTCCAAAACTCAAATCCCCAACGGCGAATGATGAGTCGCTCCCGGTACCGTATTCCAGTGCAGCGATGCAGATGCCAACCAAACTCTGAATGTCTCAACGGTGAATGATGAGTCGCTCCTGGTACCATATTCCAGTGCAGCGATGAAGACGCCAACCAAATTCCAAATCCCCAAACGGTGAATGATGAGTCGCTCCAGGTACCATATTCCAGTGCAGCGATGAAGACGTCGACAATTTCCAAAAATTCTTCCAGCCCTACGGGTGGTCCCTAAACTGACCACCGTATACAATCCACGGGCTCAAATAATTTTCATCATACCCATACCCCACCGAAACCACCAGTCACGCGGCTTGTCTCCGCCCTTGGAATTATGCTCCATTGGGAAGACCCACTCATGTGTCCCACGGTACATGAGGAGAATGGAACATACGAGACCTCGACTCGTAAGAAAACACCTTCGTGGGATCCTTACGACTCACGAAGGAAAAACACACTTAGGAGTCCCCACGACTCCTAAAGAGAAAATACACCTACGGGATCCTTTCGACTCGTAGGGAGAATTGCTTTTATGGGACCCTTACGGCTCATAAAATTGAGAAAGTCTTAGGTGATAGGGACCTAAACCTGTCTCCTAAGCCATCGCTCCCCAACAGGAAAAGACAAATGATGAATTGCTCCTAGCACATGTGCTTCAGTGTTAGTAACGCTGCTGCCGACCCCTACCCCAAAATTCCAAGCTTCCGATCCAATAGACCCCTAAGTCTTTAAACTGGGAACAGATGACCTCTAAGTCGTTAAACTGGGAACAGACGACCTCTTGTTGGGGTCGAAAATTGCACCCCGGTTGACTAAGTCAAAGTCAAGGTCAACCCCAAGCCAGGTGGGCCCAAGCCCAGATCAAGTGGGCCCATGCCCAGGTCGAGTCCGAACATGAAGCGGCCGGCCCTCCTCCATGCCAAAATAAAAAGTCATGTAATAAATAATTTTGATGTAATTTTTTTTATGCATGAATGTAAGCAAAATGGGTATAAAGCCAAATTTTTGTAAAGCCCATGGCTTATGTGCAAAAAGAAATGGCACATGAGCCATGGGATGGGCAAAATGCCATTTTGTAAAACCTAAGGGGCTATATGTAAATATGTAAGCCTATATAAGGCAACACGATGATGAATAAAGAATAAAAAACTTTTTCATTCTCAAAAATTAGGGTATGTGCCTCTTTCTCCTTTCTCAAGGTTCTAAAACCTTCTTCTTTCTTTTGAATTAAATCAAGAGTTTTACTCTTCCTTTTCCAAAACTAAATAATTTTTCACCACAAAACCCACAAATGGGAGCTTGGATCTTCCATTAGATCTAAAAAAGGGGAGATTTTTAAATCTCACCCCCTTTCTCCAAGATCCGGCCAAACGACAGGAAGAAGAAGGAGACCCATCTCCAGAAACCCCACTTTAGGGAAGATCCAGGGCTCAAGGGGAGAAGCCCCTTCATCAGCTTCAAAATATCCTATGAGTTTAACTCCTCACACACACACACACACACACACACACAAAATAATAAGTGTTCCTTTCTGGGAGTACAACTCCCATTGCATGGACCAAGTCCCTTTTGCCTCCCGAGCGCTCAAAGCGCCAGCGCCCGAAGCGCCAGCGCCCGAGCGCCCACGTGCCTGGCACGTGGAGCGCTAGCGTCCAAAGCACTAGTGCCCTTGTGCTCAAAACGCAAGCGCTCTTGCGCGCAAAGCGCTAGCGCCCAAAGCGCTAGCATCCGAGCGCCCACGTGCTTGGCACGTGAGGCGCTAGCGCCCAAAGCGCTAGCGTCCTGGCGCTCAAAGCGCTAGCGCCCGAGCGCTTTCTCCCACACATCCTTTGGATGCCCTTTCTCTTATATATATATATAACATATACACACACACATACTCCACGACATTGTCCCTGTTAGAAAAAATTTCTAACGGGGCGCTGCCCCGCACCCCCAAGGGGGTTGCTAGCCCCTTTGACCCCCAGCCCGCTATCCGAGTAGCGGGACCCCCGTAAAAACTCTACGGGGCTCCCGATATATCCAAAACCCCTTCAAAACACAACACTGCACGTTGAGTTTGCATGACCAGTTTAACCCGTCAATCGGAGGTTCTCTCGCTCCAAAGGCGAGGGGTAATTAACGGCAGCTTAGTCCGCGGCTGCCGGAGATTCGGATCCCCACAATCAATAAACCCCAGCCTACCCTAGGCAGGGGAAATCTGTAATGCGCCTGACAAGAGCGTGCGTATTCCCATCTCAATAGGGTGACAAAAAACACCCAACAGATTCTGGCACGCCCGGTGGGACGTTTCTCTCCTCCCATATTTCGGGTTAAACGTTCATGCGAACTCAATCAATATACATATCGACTGCCTGTACTGAAATCATGCTTCTTTGTGCAGGTTAACAAATTTCAAATTGCAATCTCCGGTCACAGCAAAAATGTCTCTAAGGACAAGCTCAGCTCTCGACACAGCTCCTATCTCCTACACGATGAAGATGGACGCCAGGACGGTCCTTCCGGCCAGTCTCGGGAGACAATAGAAAGAGTCTCCGTTACCATTCGGCTTTATCCTGTTCGTGTCAGCTAACGCCATCCCAGCTCCTCAAGCCCCGGTGACAGACAAACCGGTCTCGAAAGGCAAGAGGCCAAATGTGGTGGTCTCGAAGGCGCCCCAACTCAAACGCAAGTCGGTGTTTGTACGACTCTCCTTGGCCCCAGCTGGGGACAAGGCCATCAACACCAACAAAGCAACAAGGCGTCTCGAGCAAGCTCCGGCGGTGCCCCTGACAACTGCTCGATCGGGTGTCTTCTCTAAGCTCCCCGCTAATCGACTCACGGTGGCTTCCCAGGAAACAGATGCCCGCCAAGCCCTTAAAATTGAGAAGCTAAGGCAGAAAAGGCTCAGATATAGAGCCAACCAAAGGGGTAGAGCTCCTGCTAGGCTAAACCTCATGAGGTTCGAAGAACAGGGTTACCCTGCCGAAGATGAGGAAATGGCTGGATATATGGTCCACACTGTCTACACGGTGGGCACGCGCAGCAGGAGCAAGGACGGGGCCACCACATCTCAAATCCAATCTGGCTTGAATGTGGTTGCCGCTTTCCAAGAACAGCCACCTCCGCTGGATGATGAAAACCCTCTAGACAAGGATGATAGGCAGAAAGACTCCTCAGTTCATGTAGAGTCAAGCTCGGACAGCGAGGAAGAGCCGACTTTCCGCCCCAGGACCGCGGAGCAAGAGCTGCTTCAAGAGCTCCGAAAGCAGCTCAGGAACAAAGACAAGGAAATGGCCAAACTCTATTCCAAAATTGACAACTTGACGAATGTCGTGATGTAGCTCACGGCCCAACTTGCCTCTCAGCCACCCAATCAAGCGCAGGGCTCTGCTCGTGAACCGGGAAACGGTGTCCCAAAGCAGCCGGCGCCTATTCCCTCAAATCCAAAAGTGGGCGAACCGCATGAAAATCAGTCGCATCCTATCTCGGGAAATATCTTGGCTACCGATGACAGTAGCCCGCTAACTCAAGATCAAATCATGGATTTGGTTGCCAGCAAAATCAAAACATTGGTAGCTGAAGCCGAAGCGGAAAGAGATGTTAGCAGTAGTGGGAGACCATATCCTGCTCAGTATGATCTGGTAGAATTTTCTAGCGGCTATGTTATCCCTAAATTAGGAAGATTCGATGGGACGGGAAGTGCGAATCAGCACATCGCCCACTTTAAAGCCTTATGCGGGAATACTGGGGGCAATGATGCGCTTCTCCTCCGCCAGTTCGTTAATAGTTTGGCCGACGTTGCTTTCGACTGGTACGCGAGCATACCGGATGGCTCCGTTACAACTTTCGTCCAAATGGAGTCTTTGTTTCGGTAGAGGTTCATGAGTGTCAGCGATAAGATCACCATTGCCGAGCTCGTAAGGACCAAGCCAAAGAACAACGAAAGCAGCACAGATTTTATAACCCGATGGCGCAATCTCTCCGTCAAATATGAACCGCTAATAGAGCAGGACCAATCTGTCAGTCTCCTTGTCGAAAATCTCAACAATTGGATGGCCCCGTTTCTATGCACCGCGGGTCTGAAAAATTCCAAGAGCTGACCAGCAAAGTTCAGATGCTGGAACGCTCAAAGCAGGAGTCCTCCTTGGATTCCCAAAATAACAATAGGTCCTGGAGAAACTGAAAGGACGATAATCACAAAGGCGGAAATCCTGACGACTCTGAATCTTTCAACACTTCGGCTAACCGAAATAAGCGAGGGATGAGTGGGCCTAGTGCCAACCAGCCTCGGAAGCCAGTGTTCGGAGAGGGAGGAGAATCTTCACTGAAAGAGAAGCTGGATAAGGTCTATTCCTTTAGAAAGAACAAAATCCGTAAAATATTCAAAGACGCCCTGAGGAACGGTCTACAACTGCCAGAGTCAAAAAGACCGCAGGAAGCGAATATGACCAACGACCCAAAATACTGCCCCTATCATAGAGTGATAGGTCATGCCATTGAGGACTGCTTCGTCTTCAAAGATTAGGTCGAAAAGCAATACAAGTCAGGAGAGATAGAACTGTCTAAAGATGTGTTAACAAACAGTCCAGCTGCGACCGCCAATTTCATACAAACGGAGACCGAAGTTCTTCGTGAAACTGATTCTCTCAGACATATGTCTTTCTCTGAAAACAGTAGACCACCACGTCATTAAACTGAGAACAGCTGACCACCATGTCATTAAACTGGGAATAATCGACCACCACGTCATTAAACTGGGAACAATCGACCTCTAAGTCGTTAAACTAGGGATGTAAAAATATGTAAATAAAATAAAAAATATATATATATATATATATAAAGCCGAAATGATGGGGCAACTCGCAATAAAAATCAGCGAGTAAAAATAAAAATAAAGCAGAAATGATAGGGCAACCGCGAATAAAAAGCCGAAATGATAGGTCAATCGCGACCTTCGCGATAAGAAAAGCTGAAATGATAGAGCAATCGCGGTAAAAAAACGGCGAATGATGAGTCGCTCTTGGTACCATATTCCAGTGCAGCGATGCAGACGCCGTCCAAAACTCAAATTCCCAACGGCGAATGATGAGTCGCTCCTGATACCATATTCCAGTGCAGCGATGCAGACGCCATCCAAAACTTAAATTCCCAAATGGCGAATGATGAGTCGCTCCTGGTACCATATTCCAGTGCAGCGATGCAGACGCCAACCAAATTCCAAATCCCATACCCCAGTGGTGAATGATGAGTCGCTCCTGGTACCATATTCCAGTGCAGCGATGCAGACGCCAACAAAGTCCCGAAATTTTTCCGGCCCTACGGGCTGGTCTTACATCCTGCAAAACCGTATACAATCCACGGGCGTAAAATGATCCCAATCTCTCCCAAGTCCTACCGGCGAGACCACATTCAAAGTCCCACCGGCGATGAAGATTCAAAAAAAGAAAAAAAAAAGGTTTGTCCACAAGAAAAATGGACACGGATGAAAACCCGAAAGGGCTCCGTGAGTAAAAACAGCAGGACTGCCGGCGAGTTTGTGAAAACCCGAAAGGGTGCAAACTCGTGAAAAAGAGATGAAATGCACTCGCAAAGTCTTCTCAACTTTGTGAAGAGAAAATTCCCGCATGAGATCCTTACGAATCACAAAGGAGCAACACACTTAGGAGTCCCCACGACTCCTGAGGAGAAAATACACCTACGGGATCCTTTCGACTTGTAGGGAGAAAATGCTTTTATGGGACCCTTACGACCCATAAAATTGAAAAGCCTTAGGTGATAGGGATCTAAACCTGTCTCCTAAGCCACCAATTTCTAAATCCTACCGGGGCAGATGATGAGTTACTCCTGGCATTATTCCAGTGCAGCAATGCATATGCCGACCAAAACCAAATTCCCCAAATCCTCTCATGGCAAATGCTGATTCGCTTATGATACCATATTCCAGTATAGCGATGCTGATGTCAACCCAAATCAAATCAAACCAACAACCTCTGCGGCGGAATCATGCTCCGTCCCAGAATTTACCCCGTGTCGAAATCATGCTTCGCCTCAGGATATCTACCTTCCCTGCCGAAATTATGCTTCGTCTCGGAATCAAATCAACCAACCAGCTCTGCGTCGGAGTCAAACTTCGTCTCAGAGTGTACCCCGCGTCAAAATCAAGGTTCGCCTCGGTGTATCTGCCTTCCCTGTCGGAATTATGCTTCGGCTCAGAATCAACCAACGACCTCTTCATCGGAATTATGCTCCGCCTCGGAATCAAGTCAACCAGCAAGCTCTGCGTCGGAATCATGCTTCGCCTCGGTGTACCTGCCTTCCCTGTCGAAATTATGCTTCGTCTCGGAATCAAGTCAGCCAACAAGCTCTGCGCCGGAATCATGCTCCGTCTCAGAATGTACCCCGTATCGAAATCATGCGAACTCAACGTGCAGTGTTGTGTTTTGAAGGGGTTTTGGATATATCGGGGGTCTCGCAGAGGTTTTACGGGGGTCCCGCTACCCGGATAGCGGGCTGGAGGTCAAAGGGGCTAGCAGCCCCCTTACGGGGTGCGGGCATCGTCCCGTTAGAAATTTTTTTCTAACAGAGATAGTGTCGTGTAGTGCGTGTGTGTGTGTAAAAGGGAAAGGGCATCCAAAGGATGCATGGGAGAAAGCGCTCGGGCGCTAGTGCTTTGAGCGCTAGTGCTTTGAGCGCTAGGGCGCTAGTGCCTCACGTGCCAGGAACGTGGGCGCTCGGGCGCTAGCGCTTTGGGCGCTAGTGCCTCACGTGCCAGGCACGTGGGCGCTCGGGCACTAGCGCTTTAAGCGCAAGAGCGCTTGAGCTTTGAGCGCAAGGGTGCTAGCGCTTTGGATGCTAGCGCCTCACGTGCCAGGCACGTGGGCGCTCGGGCGCTAACGCTTTGGGCGCTAGCGCTTTCAGTGCAAGGGCGCTAGTGCCTCACGTGCCAGGCATGTGGACGCTCGGGAGGCAAAAGGGACTTGGTCCCTGCAATGGGAGTTGTACTCCCAGAAAGGAACATTTATTATTTTGTGTGCGTGTGTGTGTGTGTGTGTCTATATATATATATATATATATATATATATATATATATGAGGAGTTAAACTCCTAGGATATTTTGAAGCAGATGAAGGGGCTTCTCCCCTTGAGCCCTGGATCTTCCCCAAAGTGGGGTTTCTGGAGATGGGTCTCATTCTTCTTCCTGTCGTTTGGGCGGATCTTGGATAAAGTGGGTGAGATTTAAAAATCTCCCCTTTTTGAGATCTAATGGAAGATCCAAGCTCTCCTTTATGGGTTTTGTGGTGAAAAACTATTTAGTTTTGGAAAAGGAAGAGTAAAACTCTTGATTTAATTCAAAAGAAAGAAGAAGGTTTTAGAATCTTGAGGAAGGAGAAAGAGGCACAGGCCCTAATTTTTTAGAATGAAAAAGTTTTTATGCTTTATTCATCATCATGTTGCCTTATATAGGCTTACATATTTACATATAGTCCCTTAGGCTTTACAAAATGGTATTTTGCCCATCACATGGCTCATGTGCCATTTCTTTTTGCATATAAGCCATGGGCTTTACAAAAATTTGGTTTTATGCCCATTTTTCTTACATTCATGCATAAAAAAATTACATCAAAATTAGTTATTACATGACTTTTTATTTTGGCATGGAGGAGGGCCGGCCGCTTCATGTTCGGACTCGACCTGCGCATGGGCCCACTCGACCTGGGCTTGGGCCTACCTGGCTTGGGGTTGACCTTGACTTTGACTTGGTCAACCGGGGTGCAATTTTTGACCCCAACACGTCTAAGTCGTTAAACTGGGCATAATAGACCCTAAGTCTTTAAACTGGGAACAAATGACCTCTAAGTCGTTAAACTGGAGACAGATGACCCCTAAGCCATTAAACTGGGAATGAGGGAAATCCACTCATGTGTCCTCACGATGTATGAGGAGAACAAAACTTGCGAGATCCTTACGACTCGTAAGAAAACGCCTTCGTGGGATCCTTACGACTCACAAAGGAAAATCATGCTTGGGGGTCCTCAAGACTCCTAAGGAGAAAATACACCTACGGGATCCTTACGACTCGTAGGGAGAAAATACTTTTATGGGACCCTTATGACCCATAAAATTGAAAAGCCTTAGGTGATAGGGATTTAAACCTGTCCCCTAAGCTATTGCTTTCCAATAAGCAAAGGCAAATGATGATTCGCTCCTGGTACCATATTCCAGTGTAGCGGTGCTGATGCCGACCCAAAAACCAATTCCCAAATCCTCCCGGGGCAAATGATGAGTTGCTCCTGGTATTATTCCAGTGCAGCAATGCAGATTCCAAACCAAAACCAAATCCCCAAATCCTCTCATGACAGATGATGATTCGCTCCTGGTACCATATTCCAGTGCTGCGATGCTGAGGTCGACCCAAATCAAATCGAACCAACAACCTCTGCGGCGGAATCATGCTTCGTCCCAGAATTTACCCCGTGTCGAAATCATGCTTTGCCTCGGGATATCTACCTTCCTTGCCAGAATTATACTCCGCCTCGGGATCAGGTCAATCAGCGACACTCTGTGCCGGGGACAAGTCGACCAGCGACCCTCTATGCCGGGGATAAGTCGAACAACAACACTCCATGCCGGGGACAAGTCGATCAGCGACAATTCATGCCGTGGACAAGTCGAACAATCAGCGACACTCCGTGCCGGGGACAAGTCGACCAGCGAAACTCCATGACGGGGACAAGTCGAACAGCCAGCGACACTCCGTGCCGGGGATAAGTCGATCGGCGACACTCCGTGCCGGGGACAAGTCGAACAATCAGCGACACTCCGTGCCGGGGATAAGTCAACCAGCGACACTCCGTGCCAGGGACAAGTCGAACAGCTAGCGACACTCCGTGCCGTGGACAAGTCGACCAGCGACACTCCGTGCCGGGGACAAGTCGATCAATGACACTTTATGCCAGGGACAAGTCGAACAATCAGCAACACTCCGTGCCGGGGACAAGTCGACCAGCGACCTCCCTGTCGGAATCATGCTCCGCCTCGGAATCATGTCAATCAGCGACACTCCATGCTGGGGAAACGTCGAACAGCGACACTCCATGCCGGGGACAAGTCGAACAGCGACACTCCGTGCAGGGGGAAATGTCGAACAGTGACACTCCGTACCGGGGACAAGTCGAACAAACAGTGACACTCCGTGCCGGGGGTACGTCGATCAAATCACTCCAGGCCAGGAAAACGTTTACCACGGACACTCCGCCTTGGAGACGCGTCAAGCATCGACCATCCATGTCATAAAAAGGGCAGTGCAGGCTCCCACAAATCGAGAACTAAATCGCTACGGGCCAGGGAAAAGTCTACCACGGACACTCCGTCTCGGAGACGCTTCAAGCGTCGACCGTCCATGTCGTAAAAAGGGCAGTGCAGGCTTCCCACAAATCGAGAACTAAATCACTCCGGGCCAGGGAAAAGTCTACCACGGACACTCCGTCTCGGAAACGCGTCAAGCGTCGATCGTCCATGTCGTAAAAATGGCAATGCAAGCTTCCCACAAATCGGGAACTAAATCGCTCCGGGCCAGGGAAAAGTTTACCACGGACACTCCGTCTCGGAGACGCGTCAAGCGTCGACCGTCCATGTCGTAAAAAGGGCAGTGCAGGCTTCCTACAAAGTGGGAACCAAATCACTCCGTGTCGGGGAAACGTCTACTACGGACACTCCGTCTCGGAGACGCATCAAGCGTCGACCGTCCATGTCGTGAAAAGGGCAGTACATCCCAAAAAGTGGGAACCAAAGCAAGTCGCCTCCACGCGAAAGAAGATCCATCAATTTCATGCACACAACCCACATATATTGTGTGCATTTATTGATGGGGGCACTTTGTTGGGGTCGAAAATTGCACCCCGGTTGACCAAGTCAAAGTCAAGGTCAACCCTAAGTCAGGTGGGCCCAAGCCCAGATCAAGTGGGCTTATGCCCGAGTCGAGCTCGAACATGAAGCAGCCGACCCCCCTCCATGCCAAAATAAAAATCATGTAATAAATAATTTTGATGTAATTTTTTTTTATGCATGAATGTAAGCAAAATGGGCATAAAGCCAATTTTTTGTAAAGCCCATGGCTTATGTTCAAAAGAAATGAGCACATGAGGTATGGGATGGGCAAAATGCCATTTTGTAAAGCCCAGGGGGCTATATGTAAAGTGTATAGCCTATAAAGGCAAAGATAGTGAAAATATCTCAATATCTTTTTCTCTCTCTAAAAAATCAAGGTATGTGCCTCCTTTTCCTTCCTCAAGGTTTTAAACCTTCTTCTTTCTTTTGAATTAATCAAGAGTTTTACTCTTCCTTTTCCAAAACTAAATAGTTTTTCACCACAAAACCCATAAAGGGGAGCTCAGATATTCCATTAGATCTCAAAAGGGGGAGATTTTTAAAATCTCACCCTCTTGTTCTCCAAGATCCGGCCAACAAAGAGGAGGAAGAATGAGACCCATCTCCGAAAATCCTACTTTGGAAAAGATCTAAGACTCAAGAGAAGATCCTAGGCTTAAGAGAGAAGAACCTCTGAAGATTTTTAGGGAGTTCAACTCCAAGACTCAAATTCTCAAAGGAGTTTAACTCCTAATCCAGATCTTTTGGAGTTCAACTCCACTCAAAACCCTCTTTTGGAGTTTAACTCCTATTTCTGGGGGTAAACCCCCTTCCTTTCGCTAGCGCCCGAGCGCCCATGTGCCGGGCACGTAAGGCGCTAGCCCCCAAAGCGCTAGCGCTGGCGCCCGAGCGCCCACGCGCCAGGCACGTGAAGCGCTAGCGCCCGAGCACCCAAAGCGCTAGCGCCCGAGCGCCCACGTGCTGAGCACGTGAGGCGCTAGTGCCCAAAGTGTTAGCGCCCGAGCGTTCAAAGCGCTAGCGCTCGAGCGTCCACGTGCCGGACACGCGAGGCGCTAGTGCCCAAAGCGTTAGCGCTAGCACCCAAGCGCCTAGCGCTAACCCAAGCGCTGTCGCTCATGCGTCCTTTGGACACCCATTTCCCCCTCATTTTACATGTACTCCACACTAAAAATACCTCCTCCGTTAGAAAAAATTTCTAACGGGGCGCTGCCCAGCACCCCGCAAGGGGACTGCTAGCCCCCTTGATCCCAGCCCGCTATCCGGGTAGCGAGATCGCCGCAAAAACTCTGTGGGGCCCCCGATATATCCAAAACCCCTTCAAAACACAACACTGCACGTTGAGTTCGCATGACCTGTTTGACCCGTCAATCGGAGGTTCTCTCGCTCCAAAGGCGAGGGATAATTAACGACAGCTTAGTCCGCGTCTGCCGGAGATTTGGATCCCCACAATCAATAAACCCCAGCCTACCCTAGGCAGGAGGAATCTATAGTACACCTGACAAGCGCGCACATATTCCCATCTCAATGGGGTGACGAAAAACACCCTACAGTAAGCGATAAGCCCCACCGGGCAGGACCTCAGAGACGATGAATGGGTCGTCCCACTTCGGAGAAAACTTGTGCAAACGAACTCGTTCCGCCTTATGACCAAGTTCCTGGCCCTAAAGGCGCGATGCTTGACTCGCGCGTTGTAGTAGCGGGCAGTTTGTTGTTGGTAAGCGGCGGCTCTAATCTGTGTCCGGTCTCGCTTTTCCAACAAGACGTCTAAATTTGTCCGGAGTGCCGAGGTGTTCGCTTCGTCATCGAAATGCTCGACTCTGTGACTAGGTATCCCGATCTCTGCTGGGGCCATTGCCTCGGTGCCGTAGCAAAGACTGAAGGGGGTCTTCTTCGATGTGCGCAAGGCCCATAGGACACGAGGTAATGCGTTGGCCCAACTGCCCTGTCGTCCTTCAAGGCGAGCTTGAAGTCCTCGAATGACGTCCCTGTTAGCAACCTCGGCTTGCCCGTTGCACCGGGGGTGCGCGACGGCGGCGAACTTCATCAGTATATGGTATTCACTGTAGAATTCTTTAACTCTTTCGTTCTCGAAATTCGTCTCGTGGTCGGCGATGATACACCTTGGGATCCCGAACCAGAATATTACGTTATTCTGCAGGAACTTGATGTTCGTGGTAGCGTCCGGTTTTCTGATGGGGACGGCCTCGATCCACTTTGTAAAGTAATCCACCGCGATAAAGATGTACTTATGCCCGCCCGTACCTGTAAGGAGTTGACCTATCATGTACATTCCCCACTGGGAAAACAGCCTTAGGAAGGTCAGGGTAGTCAGCTCGGTAGCCGGAAGGTGGGGTATGCTGCCATGGAGTTGGCAACTCTTGCACCTTCTGACGATCTTCTGAGCGTCGTGATAAATGGTTGGCCAGTAATACCCTGGAGGAGTGTCTTCTGGACTAAGGTGCGGGACCCTTGATGTGCTTCGCCGATCCCTTCATGGACCTCACGGAGGACATAGTCGGCTTCGTGGGGGTCGACGCACCGAAGCAGGGGTTGAGTGAAGGATTTTTTGTAGAGGTTCCCATTGTTCCAGACGAAATGGCGGGATTTGGCTCGGAGGCGACGGGCCTTCCCACGATTTCCGGGGAGCGTACCCTCCTTCAGGAATTCCACGACGGGCTTCCTCCAATCATGATCCTCTTCCCAGGCTGTGTAAACTTAGAGCGATGTCGCTCCGTCTTCCACGCTGGGCCGCGGCAGGACCTCGAAGAAGATATTCCTCTTGTTGTGGGCCAAGTAGGAGGAAGCTAGCTTGATCAGGGCGTCGGCCTGGGCGTTTAGGTGTCGGGGATCTGCTTCACTTGAACTTCGTCGAAGTCCTTTCGTAACCTCCTTACCTCGGCTAAGTACTTCACCATCAGGAGCTCCCGTGCTTCAAAACGGCCGGTCACTTGGCCGACGACAAGAGCGGAGTCGCTATGGATTCGGATCGTCTTCAGCCCCACTCCGGAGGCGATCCGCAGTCCAGCGAGCAGGGCCTCGCACTCCGCTGCATTGTTTAAGGCTTTGAACCCGAGCTTTAAAGAATACTCCATCCCTGCTTCGTTCGAGCCCCGAATGATGAAGCCGGCACCACAGCCTTCCTCGGTTGATGACCCGTCGACGTAAAGAACCCAATCGGGGACGGAGTCGGGCCTCTCTTCGACCAAGGGTTGAGATCCGGGGGCCGGCACGAGCACCGCCTCCTTGTTAGGGATGGTGCATTCGATGATAAAATCGGCCAGGACTTGTGCCTTGATAGCTTTCCTCGGGCGGTATTTGATGTCAAATTGGGACAACTCCCACCTCCACTTCTCCAAATGACCAGAAGACTCGGGGAAGGCGAGAATAGCCCCTAAGGGGCGTTCGGTGAGGACGAGGATGGTGTGCGCCTGGAAATAGTGCCTTAGTTTCCTCGGGGCCATGATGAGTGCCAGGACAATCTTCTTTATGGCCGGGTACCTTGTTTCCGCGTCCTTGAAGATATGGATTACATAGTAGACCGGCTTTTGGACACCCTTGACTTCTCGGACGAGCACTAAACCTGTAGATTGATCGGACACCGCCAGATACAGCGATATCTCATCTCTTTCGACTGGCCGGGTGAGTAGTGGGGGGGTCGCCAGGTGCGCTTTCAATTGCTCGAAGGTGATCTGACACTCCTCCGACCATTTGAACCTTAGGATCTTCCTTAGAGCTTTGAAGAATGGGAGGCACTTTTCCTCGGATCTTGATATGAAATGACTCAGAGTGGCTACCCTCCCTGTGAGTCGCATGATTTCGACGTTAGTCTTGGGCGCGGCCATGTTGAGGATGGCGCTGATTTTCTCCGGGTTAGCCTCGATTCCTCGGTGGGTGACCATGAACCCGAGAAACTTTCTACTAATGACCCCGAACGCGCACTTGGTGGGGTTTAGTTTCATCTTAGCATGTCTTCGACGTAAACCTCCATGTTCCTGCCGATATGAGGTTTGAACATTCTGTTGACTAAGCGTTGGTACGTAGCCCCGGCATTTTTGAGGCCGAAGGGCATCACTTTATAGCAGTATACCCCCCGGTCTGTTATGAATGTTTTGAGCTCTTCATCTGCCGGATTCATACGGATCTGATTATAGCCGGAGAAGGCGTCCATGAAGCTGAGTAGCTCGTGGCCTGCCGAACTGTCGACGAGCTGATCTATCCGAGGGAGGGGATAGTTGTCTTTCGTGCAGGCCTTGTTAAGGTCAGTGAAGTTGACGCACATGCGCCACTTCCCGCTTGCCTTTTTAACTATGACCACGTTCGCCAACCACTCCGAATAAGCCATGTTCCGAATGAAGTTGGCCACGAGCAGCCTGTCAACCTCGTCCTCAATCGCTCTTTGCTTGATCGGGGCGAAGCTTCGTTTCTTCTGCCTGACAGGTCGGACCGCCGGGTCGACCTCGAGCTTATGTGATATTATTTTGGGGTTTATCCCGGGCATGTCGGCGGGCGCCCAGGCGAACACATCTGAGTTTTCTCGGAGGAAGTTGACCAGGTCGTCGTGCCGAGCCCTCGTTAAGAGTGACCCGGTTTGGACGGTTCATTCATTGTGCCCTTCGACGAGGGGGACCTCTGTTAGCGTCTCAACCGGGGCTCCTCGGATCTCTTTATGCTCATCCCGAGTATCCAAAGATCCTCTGAAATCATCCGTGCTCTCGAGAGCATCGTTTTTCTCCTCAGGCGTGGATGTCACTGTGAAGAAAATCTTCGCAGTTTGCTGGTTCCCGTAGGCCCGACCTATCCCGCCATGGTCGAGGGGAAACTTGATTGCCAGGTGGTAGGTCGATATTTGGGCCCGGAGGGAATTCAGCGTTGGGCGTCCCAGGAGGATATTGTAGGCCGATGGAATTCTGGCAACGATGAACTCTACAGGTATGGTACGTGTATGGCCTGTCTCCCCGATGTTAAGCAGGAGGGTGACCACCCCTTCTGCCGGGATGGAGTGGTTAGTGAACCCCGACAGGATGTGGGCGGTCGGCCTCAGGTCTGACGGGGTAAGTCCCATACACGGGAAGCAGTCGTAGAAGAGGATGTCTACCGAGCTTCCCTGGTCGACCAATATCCTTTGCACTTCGTAACGGTGGACCCGTGCGGTGATTACCAGAGGGTCGTTGTGAGGTAGGGATATCCCATGGAGGTCTTCATCGGTAAAGATGATGGGCTCGGCTGCTTTGACCCTCTTCCTTGGTTGGTTGCTAGTCCCTTCGACTGGCAAGGGGCGCCGTGTCTCGTCGGCCCCAGGCGCACCCCCAGCTGATACGACCATGATTTGGCCGATCGTCAATTCGCCGGGAGGGGGTGGTGCTCTTGTTCTCGGTCGGCTTGTCGCTTGTCCTGCAAGTATCTTGCTAGGTGTATCGAGCGGATCAACTCCTCGATGTAGTCTCGGAGCTGTTTGCAGTTCTCAGTGGGGTGTTCCTGCGACCTGTGGAAAGCGCAATAGGGACCTCGGGTCCGTTTGGCCGCCTTATGGCTGACCGGGGGAAGTTTAAAGAATCTCTCGCCCTTTGCCTCTTCCAACAGCTCTGTCTAGGAGATGTTGTGCGGGGTGTACTCCTGGAACTTTGGGGAGTAGGGCTTTGGCCGCTCAACCTTCTTTTTATCCTCTCTTGCCCTCTTCTTCTGATCGGTCTGGTCTGTCCGACGTAAGTTCGCGTTCACTTCCGATTCGAGCTGGATTTCTCGCTCGGTCCAGGCTTTTACCTCTGCCATGGTCTTAGGTTGCGCCAATGCAAAGGAGCGGAGCCACTCCTTATGCCTAAGACCCGACCTAAGGGCAGTGATGACTGTCTCGTCCCGGTGCTCTGGGACATCAAGGAGGGCGTTGTAGAAGCGGGTGACGTATCCCTTGAAGGGCTCCCTGTCCCCGCTCTTTATGGTGAAAAGATGATCGACGGTCCGCTTCTGCCTTCTGTTCCCGACGAAATGGCCGAGGAACTGGGTGGCCAGCTCATCGAAGGTAGAGATTGAGCATGGCGTGAGTCCTCGGAACCAGTCTCGTCCAGAGTGGATGAGAGCGGCGGGGAAAGCACGACATTGCACGGCGTCGGAGTTGTCCTGGAAACTCATCCCTGCTGTGAACGCGTCCAGATGGTCTTTTGGGTCGGACTTTCTGTCGAAGAGGGAGACCTTCGGGTGCTTGTTCCTAGAGGAGACGTGGACAGCGAGAAGCTTCTCGGTGAAGGGCCTCGTAAGCGAGTTAGCGACATATCTAGCCCCGTCACTTGAGGGACGATTCTCCCGATATATACCCTCGATCTTCTTTTCGAGGGCATCGAGTCAGTTGTGGTATCCCGAGGATTCAGCACACTCGGATTTATGGCCCCTGCTGCTGCTGACCTGCGCCGGGCCGCGATTCCGGTTGTGCTCTACGAGGTTTCGTAGGTCCCCTGGCGAGGTTGTCTTCGAGTTGTCGTGGTGAGTCCCGTCCGCGCGAACCTATCGAGGGAGAGGGCGCCGGCCATGCCTGGAAGCAGGCGAGCCGACCAACACCTCCTCGGGAGGGACATGAGCGTGATGGGCCTCAGGACGGGGCACTCTTTTATAAGACCTCGGCGTCAAGCTGTAAGGTGCCTACCGGGTCATTGAGTTGGTCGCCACGGGGGATCTGTGGCCACCGGAGATAGCGAGGCGGTGGCCAGATGTGCCAGCATGGGCAGTGTCTTCTCTCCCCACGTGTCACTCCCGAGGTGGGGGAAAAACGACTTGGGGAGCTTGTCCCGCCGTTTGGACACGGACAAGCGCATCCACGATGGACACGAGCCGATCTATCCGAGCAGATAGGGCGTGAATGGCGTTTGGGGGAGGAGGGGATCCACCCGCGTCTCCGTTGTGGGGGGGACGACGGTTGGAGCTTGGATCGTCGCGATGATCACTTGCCATATGTTCGAGATCGAAAGATTAACTTTCGTTGAGTGGAATTTCGATTTCCCACAGACGGCGCCAACTGATGGAGGTTGTGATCTCCTTCAAATGTTATCTTCCGTTGATCTGTGGCGAGCGTCGATGGATGGCTGAGATTGAGTTTGAGAGTCGCCTCTTGATGCGTATGGATCTCAATGGGCTTGATTTGGGAATGAAGCCGAGCTACCTGCAAAGAAGTCCCGGGGTGGTTGTACCACCGTGGGCTCTCCGACGATCAAGTTAGTCGGGGTATTTTGGCAGAGTAACAGCCTATTGGAGTCAAATCGCCTTACCCGAGTCGTCCGAAGAGGGGTTTATATAGTGGTAGTTATGGGCTGGCGGGCGCGAGATTCACACCGGCCGTTACGCCCCTGGGCGTTATGCCTACGTGAAAGGCGGGATCCCCCATTAATGACGGGATACGCTCGTTAATGGGGGAACGCGATAGCGTGGAACGCGGGATAGTGGACGGCGAATATCTCTCGACTGGTGAGATTCGCGGAGCTGTGGCGGAGACGTCTGTGATCTGCGCAGTGGGCCGGTCAGTGATACCGAGGAAGCTAAGCTCGGCGGGAGGCTCGGGAATGAGCGGGAGGCCGAGGGAGCTTGGTTCTGCGAGAGCTCGGAGGCGAGCTAAGAGGGCTGGGGGAGCTCAGCGTGCGGGAAGGCTCGGAGGCGAGCCAATGGTTGTTTGGAAGACGAGCATAGGAGTGGTCCGGGAGGCCATCGAAGGTCGAGAACATTCTCGGGAGGAAGGCCCAGGGTATGCTTTCAATGTACCCTTCTTGCTCTTCTCTCATAAGCTCTGGGACACGTCATCTGCCACGTGTCATGATCTGGGGAGCCCTCAGTACCGAGCATCATCACCAACCATATAATATCGTTTCGGCTGAAACACTTAAAAACTTATTTTTTTTAATACCATTTTTACTGTCATTGCGATCATTGTAGGCCTTCATTGTTAGAAAACCACAAAAAAGTGAACTCAAACCCAATATTAATACTTATTTAAGTACATTTTTCAATATATTCTGTACCATGGCTGGATTTTTAAGCACTAGGATCATTGTTTTATAATATATGACCATAAACTTAAGTATTTAATATATCCACACGTATGTATGTTGTACCGTCGAAACCGAAATCCGAACCGGAAATTAACGAAACTAGCTGAAACCCAATGAAACCAACAAGATTATAAGAGACCGAGACCGAAACCGAAACCGAAACCGAGTTCTTGAACCTTGGGTTTTACTCCAGGAGATGGTAAATTGCAAAATGTCATGATTTGATGAATGAATAGATCTGGACCGTTGAATGGAGTAGAGCAGGACAGACTTAATGTTTTTAACGGATTCGTGTGGGACCCACTTGCGACTGGTTAAACAAGTATAGCCGGTTACAATCTCTCTCCCGAATCAGATCCATCTTCGTCCCAACTCTTTCTCGCAAAATCAAAACCCTAATTCTAATAACATAGAAAAATAAAAATAGAGAAAGAGAGGATGCTGACCTGAGACTTTTCAATCTCCCTGCATCTCTCTCGATCTGTCGCGATATGATGGCTTCCTTCCTCTCTACACAGATCTGATCAGTGCCTGGTCTCGCTATCTCCGTCTTAGCCCTGGCATCTATGATTTCAATTCCTTTCGATCTAAAGATCAGTAAGATGTTCTCCATCTCCCTTTCAGAAGACAATGGAAAAGAGTATAGAAGAAATCCAAGTGATTTAAATTTAAGGTAAGATATTTTGTGTTTTCATTAATTTTCCCTTAGATATGTTGTCAATCGCTTCTATGTTGCATTTTTTGAACCTAATGCATCATCATACATGGAATCAGCAAGGAGAATCAGCAAGAACACTTTGATCTTTGTTAAATTTTTTAAAATAATTATATCACTTTATAAATTGATATGTTGCTGAAATTTCTTTGACATCTAGAGATATGGAATAAAGTGGGGGTGGACATGGGCGTGATGGAATGGAAGATCACTTTGTATAAGCATAGTATTTGGCCAATTCAATGGGAAAGACAGTTTTTTCCCCCTTGAATTTTTTGTTGTTAATTAGTGTTTTCTTTATTCCAATGAATTATGGACAATGGTATTTTCTTTGCCTAATGCATTGTTGCAATGTCTAAAATTTTACATATATGAGGGGTGATTTCTCCAAAAAAAAACACACATCTATAATGGGGTGAAGCTTCTTTGAAGGATCAATGATCCAGCATCATGTTTTTTGCCGTTACCATTTTGTTTGCCAAAAATTATCTCTGGGTAAATATTCTTTTTTTGGAAAAAGTTTTGATTTTTGTTTGCCAAAAATTATACAAATGATAAATTTCACTTATTTACAGATTGACGGAGAGAGGAAGTAGCACCATGAGCTTTCTTGAAGCTTCAATTGACTCAATAGAAGATGAATCGGAGTTTGGTACCTTCGTTCCTCCATCTAATGAATTTGAAAGCACTATAGATCTTACATTTTCTATTGAATTAGAATGGTATGGTTATTATAATAAGTATGCTCGGTCTAGGGGATTTAGCATTAGAAGATCAGATGTTAGATATGATGTGGAGGACTGAAACGTTAAGATTTTCTGTAGAATTTGTCTGTTCTCGTGCCGGGCATTGTTCGGGAAAAAATTTGAATGTAGTGAACAGAAAACGGAAAGCTCGTCGTATAACACGTTATGATTGCCCAGCAAAGCTAGACATTAGATATCAAAAGGAGACGAGCAAGTGGTTTGTATATCATTTTGAAGATGACCACAATCATCAATTAGCTGATAGTAGAGAAATTTCATTTCTCCGTTCACATAGGAAAATTGATAAATGGCATAAAAGAGATATCAACAATTTAGTGATCATCCATGTTAGGAAAAACAAGATCATCGACCTGAAAGAGCAAGAGAGTAACGGTTACAAAAATGTTGGGTACACACCTAGGGATGTCTACAACCATTGCTATCGAGAGCTCTTAAAGAAAATTGAAATAAGTGATGCGCAGGCTGTATTAAATAAGATGAGTGTGTGGAAGGAAAAAATAAAGGATTTTTCTATTGTTTTGATTTGGACAAAGATGGTCGTTTGATCCGTTTATTTTGGGCGGATGAGCAATCTCGATTAGATTATCAGTATTTTGATGATGTTGTTTTGTTCGATTCAACTTATCGAGCCAATAGATACAACATACCTTTTATTCCATTCGTTTGTGTTAACAATCATCGCCGTACAACTTTTTTCGGTTGTGGTGTTGTTGGGGACGAAACAAAAGATTCATATGCTTGGTTGCTAGAGAAGTTTCCTGTGTGTATGTATCAGAAAAAGCTGCCCAAGTCTGTGGTAACTGATGGTGACATGTCGATGCGTGTTGCAATAAATGAAATATTACCAGGCGCAACCCATAGATTATGTTGTTGGCATACAGAAAGAAATATTCGAAAGAGTCTGAAAGGTCGTGCACAAATCACAGCGCTTAATAAGCAGCTTTATGCTCAATATTCACCTGAAGATTTTGATAGAAAATGGGTTGAATTTATTTTCGAAACAAATATTAGTCCTGATTGTGAATGGATCCAAATGATGCATTCAAACCGGTATCTGTAGGCGGAGTCATTTTTTAAAGGAAAAGTACTCGTAGGAATTCGGAGCACCCAGCGTAGTGAAGGCACGAATGCTTTTTTACATAAGTATTTTGATCGTAACACGATCCTTCATGATCCGGTTTCACATTTTAATATTTGTGTTGCACAAGCATGAAGAAACGAAGCATTAGATGATTGCATTGCTACTCAGTCAGCTCTGTTTTTGAGTGCCGATGCACATCCGCTTGAGATTTGCGCTTCTAAGATATACACACCTTCTATATTTGTTTGGGTACAAGAGCAGTTTTTAGAGGCCGGGAAGTTCTTTATTGCTACAAGCAATATAGACGGTGGTTATGAACGTTGCATTCTCACCAACGGAGAAAGAACCCAATTGTACTATGTCCGATATCAGTTGGTAACAAGCAATCCTATCATAACCTGCTCGTGTTCATCCTTGGAATCCAAAGGTATACCATGTTCTCATATATTTTGCATGTTGCTTATGCATCATCTGGACTGTATACCACCTTCTTGTATTTGGGACCGATGGAAAATCAATTGCCGTTATTTTTCACTGTCTTATTTAAATCGTGCCTATGATGATGATGAAGCATCAAATTTTCGATACGGTGATCTATTGCAAATTGCAAAAAGGATATGTTTGGAAGCAAGCTACAACGTTGAAGATTATACTAAAAGGAAAGAACGGTTTGTTGATGAACTTAGAGAGTGGTTTCAAAGAGTTGGACGATGAACCGGCTTTACCAGAAGACGTATGTCATGTTCTAGATCCGATCCGTGTAGCTCGTAAAGGCACTCCACGAAAGAGATGTAAAGCCTACTAGGAGAGGAGTATACAAATGCAGTAATTGTTGACGTCCTGGACATCAATCGAGATCTTGCCCACACGCATTCTATGGTGATGTGATAGAGATTGATAGGATTCTCAATAATGATCTGGTTATTTAGTACCCAAGCTTAGGAAACCGTGACGGTGATTAGTAGGTAATTATGTGTTATATTCAATGTTTTCCTTCTATTACTTGCGTTGTTCAGTAATTTTATTTTTGATTTTTGAATCAGAAAGAATGAATGATGTCTTTGGAATAGATTAACGTAACTGTAGCAAGTTATGTGTACCATTCGACAAACACTATCCATGCAAGCACTCTTGTCGTTAATATATCCTAATTAACATTCGAGATCAGAAAATTATGCTGATGTACTACATCATAGTATGCTGAAAAACATTTTAGGGGAGTGGTGTTGATGATTATCTTTATTTGGAATCTGGCAGTAATTGGTTCCTCTCTTTTTTTACCTTGATTCCCTCAGTAATCTACAGTTAATTGTTTTTCCATTTAATTATTTTCAATTTCTTTGTTAGGTAGCATGATAGTATTTTGTCTTGATGATTTCTTGTATACATGGTTGCAAGTATTATTCATTGTGATGATAGTAATACTAGGTGGTTGTTTATGTTGGTTGGCAGAACTATTAGACGTTCCATCTAGAAGTAGCCCTAGAATGGAACTTTGATGTTTGCGTCATGGAACTATCATTAAAGAGAATGTTAACTTTATAGTAGTATTGAGCACATCGGAAGTACGCTTGTATATATTAGAACTAGTTTAGGTTTTATAGGCTTTCATTAGGAATTTTTGTTATACGAGAATTTAAGAAGTTGGCTATCCTAAAATATTTTTTGCAAGGAACATTTGACTTCAACAATACCGTTGTTGCGTTATATAAAGTTAGTCATTCGAGGGTCTAGATAATTCTGAAATCTATATTTGGTGAAGAATTTTTGTTTGAATTTGATCCTTTTCAAAATCGGGGTTAGCAGAGGAAAGTTGATACTACTTTTGTCTTTATTGAGATGCCATGGGAAACATGTAGTCCTCTATCACTTTCAAAAATCTCAACTTCTTTTTTATTGTATTTCCAAAAATTCTAGACAATGGGTGAGGTACTAAATCAACCTGAACTTATTATGAAGCTCCAATTGTAATGGTGAAGATTCTGCAAAGGGGGTGCACTTCATTTTTCCATGATATACGTTTAATTTTTTAATGGAGTTCGATTAAGAACTGATAGTACACAACAAAATATACATTGCACTTGTGTTATCCTAAAGTTTATGCCGGTTCCTTATATTAAGTGGAAATGTCCCCACAACAGCATACAAAATTTTTGTACATCAGATGATAATGCGAAACACTATTTAGTGGAAAATGATGCGGCACTGATAGCTTCCTTTGGTTTGGTGTGTTGAGCATTATATTTTTACTCATGCTGCTAATTTCTTGTACTGTAATGTTTAACGGATTGGTAATATATGTTTACCAGAACAAGTTCATTAGATAACATGGTGTTGTTTCTATATCGAAAGTTCTTAGGTATTCTTTATCTTTTATACCTGTATGGGTAAGATTAAGGATTTTTAAGACTTCTCTATATGGTCATATTTCTAACATATTCTTTTTGACTTCCAGTGTATGATATTTAAACATAGGTTTATGTTGTGCAAAAAGGTAATGTTAATAGGCATGGAAGCAGATAAAATGCAACTGCAGATCATGTCTAGAATCGTCTCTCTTTCCCCTTGTTATCATAAAATTAAGCATGTCATATACTGTAGTTGTTAAGGGAGGTAGACATCTCTTGTTTTTGTTAGCCATTGGGCCCGATCCGGCCCAATACCCGTCCATATAAGTGGGTATCCTATATATACATATAGAGGGCTAGGGTTTTATATGTGATATGTATAGAGAGAAAAACAAGAGAGCGACGTCTTTTTCTTCATCCTATCTTACTATGGTTGGCTTGCATGGCTCGTCCATATGAGTGGGTATCCAATAAGAGACCGGATCTACAACATGAAGTAGGCGAGGATAACAATCCTACAAATTGGATCAGGTATATCGATAAACCGTTAGAGTAGATACATGTTATTTCTGCTACTTTGATCGTTTGTATTGTACCAACGCATCTAAAATGAACATTGGTATCAGAGCCATGCATGCCCACGATCGTAGATTAATAGATCTGTTTTTTTTAAATGATCGCAACTCAAAAGTTGCGTTTTTTTATCTAAACTTAGATCAATTTTTTAAAATTGTTTTATGATAGATTTATGTTTTTAGGGTTATCGTTTTTTATGGATCTTAAAAGATCTTTCATTTTTTGCATCATTTGTCATCATAGATTATATCTATTTTTTAATGACACTTTGATGTAGAGATTCGTTGATGTGAAATTACCCACGGAACAAAAGGTGAGATAAATTTGTTTTAAAAGATTGGTTCTTTTTTATGTAAAAGGGAAAATTTTAATTCTCTCTTTTGGTGAGCATTAATGGCGGTTAGGTCGCAATTTTTTTAAAACCATAATCCTAAATTTTGGATGAACTCGAGAAATATTTTTTTGGATTTTGGTTGAGTGACCGAATATTTTTTGGATTTTGGTAAAGTGACCAAGTATTTTTTTGGAATTCGGTAAGGGGCCAAATATTTTTTAACAAAAAATTATTTCTAGACATAAAAACAATTTTCGGATTATATATATATATATATATATATATATATATTTCTTCGGATTTTCAGAAAATCCAGAAAACAAACATTTTTTTATTTTTTTAATTAGCAGACCAGGCCAAGATCGGGCTTGCCCGCAACCTAGGCATTCGGGCACTGCTCAGCCCCAGGCTGGGCCTGCGGGTGCAGGCCGACCATGGGCTTGGCCTGTAGACCGATTAAACCAGTTAAAAAAAGGATGAAAACCAAAGTCGTGCTTGGTTTTGTCTGGACCGAGCTGGGTTCGGTTCATTTATTTATTTTTGTTTAATAAAAAACTATATTATTTTTTTTATTCCGAAAAAATTTCAAAAAAAATCACAGAGAAATTCCAAAAAATCCAGAAAATTCTGAAAAATTAAGATATTTTTTATTTTCTTATATTTTTAGATTTCTCACTCAAGTTTTGTGTTAGTTGAAGTTTTTGCTATTAATTCTGGGAGTTATATTTTTTCGAATTTTTTTCTTGTTCACCAAAAGTTTCAAAAATTTATTCTCACATAAAATCTTGGAGATTTGAAGGGTAGTTGTTTCAGTGGGAGCGCAATTTCAAGAAAAAACGAAAATCCTAATAAAACGGGCAAGATTAAATAGAGTAATTTAATGAAAAGCGAAATTTGTTAAATTAGTTCTTGCATTTGTGATGTGCATGGCATACTAAATAAATAAAGTCGCATGCTGCATTAATAAAATCTGACAAATTTCATGTGGGAGAATTCGAGTGGTGACGGGAGTTTAGATTCAACTACGCAATCAACTCTGTTTCTATGAAATCTATAATTCGTTATTCAATCATTTTAACAGAATTTTAAAATTTATAATTTTGAAGGAAGTGTTTGGGGCCGTAGGCCTTCTTCTCTTTATTCGGGATGTAAATTTATTATTTTTGGTAAGATGGGTTGAACATGAAGCGTTTCTTAGGAAAGAACGATACTCCATTATATATGCTAGTTTTAACGCATCCATAATAAAGTCAAGATATCGTCAGTCTCACCAGGAGTGAGATGGTAGATGACGATAATATAATGAAACAGAAATATTAGTTCAGTGTTATATGAACAAGTTGGAAGACTTGGATGCCAGTGACAAGATGGCAGCGATATAGCGGGGCTACACGACGCAACACCATCGAGGTGGCAGTGATGTAGCGGGGCCACATGACGCAGCACTATCGGGATGCAGCGATCTTCGGAGGATTGGCGCATCTAAGATCTCTATATGCGTTGGACGTGATGAAGAGCGATGTCATTGGTGATTATATGATTTATTGCCGAGCACTCGCAGTTTATGCTGAGCGGTAGTTACAGTGTATCTACGCGCCAAGAGATGAGATGTGATGATTACAAGGTAATCTATGCGACGTAGCAATGTTACGTTATTTTTCGGTTTGGCCTTATTTTCACATAATGAGTCGAGCCATGTAATGTAGATATACTTAAGAGTTGTATCTTCATCGATCCGGCATCTAAAGAGTGTTGCTCCAATCAGACCGTTGAGCGATAGCGATAGATGGTTATATGTTTTTCTATTCGATATATGAAGCAGTTAGTTATGCGGAAAGCGAATGGGTTGACGTTTGCAATTACGTTTGAGTAATCGAGACTTAAGGTTTAATCGCCATGGATGATAGAATGGAGCTTTGCTGATATGTTGACAAGATTAACAGTGCGCAAAGGCATGTGTCGTAGCGTAAGAAGAGTTCAATCGAGTTAAAAAAACAGGAATAACGCGTCAACAACTTAAGTGATCTGACATGAAGAAATGTGCTGATAATAATGAATATAATAAGTCCAACGTTTGACCGTGGGAATTTGAACCGCCCCACTCATTAGAGTACTGAGTGGAAGGAGGCCTTCTATTTGGAGCAGAAAAGTTTGTGGAAGCAAATCATGTGTCGAGGGCATATGAGTCAATTCTGTATCGTGAATGTAGATAGCTATCCATAAATCATCTTCCTGTCAGTTACGGTTTCAATTTCGGCTTAGATATTTTAATAGCTTAACGGGCCAATCTGTCTTATGAGTTCCTTCTGGTTTTGAGAATTGACCATTCTATAAATGTCATGAGTGGCATGGTAGATTAGGTTAATAAATAGATGGGTTGACTTGACCACCTGGAGTGGATGAGTTGGCATTTGAGCCAAAATCAAATCATTTACTTGTGAGAGTTGACTTGGAAGCAAAACTACCAAAGGAAAACTATTTGGATATCCGTTGCAGATAATTCATTCCAATAAATATGGACCAATAAACATGAAGACACGTAGTGGAGTTTTCTAATTCAACATCTTCATTAATAATTACTCGATAGGCCACTGATCTCATACTGAACTGAAGCGTTGATTTGTATCAAGCGCTGCATCAGTAAAGTGTATTGCTAGCTCATGCAAACAGGACGATGCGTATTTCTTTTGGAGCAGTTCTGGGAATTATAAGCAAGCCATGAGTATTTATTTTAGCAGTTTAGAAAACTGAATGAAGGAAAAGGAGTCGTCAGACAGCTGATGATATTGTATACTCAGCAACAAAATGGTGCTGTAGAGAGGAGAATTAAGAAACCGCTAGATATGATAAAGAACATAATGGCAAGGGCCAATCTTACATATTATTTGGGAGATGCGCTGTTGACAGCGGCTTGTGTTCTTGATCATGTGTTTTCAAAGTCAGTACAGTCAAACACCCTATGAGTAGTGGACGGACGAGAGATCTGGGAGGTCACTTTTGTCCATGAGTTTTTGATAGGATTATGACCGACATTTAGTTGTGCGACGTTGATTTTCTCAGGAAGGAAACAACGAACGATTTCCTCGGGGAGAAATTTGCGCAAAATACAGAAATAGGTCAGGACTTGAGAGTCTACGAGATTGAGGAGTCTCCTAGTCGGTCAGAAGTGCAGAAGGAATTAGTTCTTCGGCGGCTGGCGACAATGGGTGCTTTATTCCTTTAATGGCTCGGAGCCAATCACGGATCCTCAAAGGAATTGTAGATAGTGTTGTGGATTGATACCCGACGATATTTCGATATCGAAGAGGAGACGTCTATGATAAATCTGCATTGATCGCGGAACTCAAGTCATTTGAGGATGCTGTTTCTGGGCCTACTGCGAAGGACCGAATAACAATGGAAGAGGTGCAAGAGTCAACATTATAGGATCAAGTCTGGGATTTGATCAATTATCTTACCGGCCGCGAAACTATTGATAAAAACTTGGTTCTTCGAAGTCTTGCAAAAGGAGGATGATACTGTTTTGTTGGCGAAGAGATTCACCTAGCGTAGGTGGACAATAAATATACACTTCACCCGGGATGATGATTATGTCTATTTCACCCTCCATAACAAATCGTTATACATAAAGATCTTGAACTAGTCCTGAAGTCTTAGATCATATTGTCGATGGAGATTTGGATAAGGAGATCTGAGAGATCTGCCTACGGGTTTCAAAACCAAGGGGACTCGAGTCGACTCAGAGAGTATTTATGGCTTGAAATACTTATCTAAGCAGTTGGCGGTTCAATGTGATCAATCTATATCGGATATGGACTGACGATGATTGAATGTGACAATTATAAGTTCAGAGATATTATAGTGAACGATGTTGTGGTGAGCAAAAGTGGCTTGGAAACAATTAATGCCACTTGGAGTCATTCTCGCTATAGAGGACACGTGAGATGTTGAGTTTGTGCTTGAAAATTGGATCCACGAGGAGCCATTTCAAGAGCATCCTATGTTTGTCTTCGGAGACTCAAATGAGGTATGTCTTAAAACGGTTCAGCCCGCACAATCACTTTAATTTATTACTCCAGTCGCTAATGGACATATTTTTAGCTTTGATCTTTGCTATAAGACTCTAGACGAAGAAAAATAGATTTTGTGAGTTTCATTTTGCATAGTCAATAGTCAAATGCATACAGTGTGTATTTGACCAGACATATAACTTTTGTCGACTGGACTTAATATTAGGGTCTCCTTGTTGGGATGAAATGCCGAGGATTTTCAGGTATTTAAGTGGGACGACCCAATATACTTGTGCTATAAAGAATCAGGCTTGCAATTACGTGGACATACAAATGTTGACTGGGCCGGCAATCTGGATTGTACATCCACATCCGCATATGCTTTCTTGCATAATGGCAGGGCTATCTCTCGGAGCAGCAAGAAACATGTTATGTAGTTTTTTCACCATGGTGGTTGAATATGTGGCTATCTTAGTAGCGCCAAAGAGGCTGCTAGGTTGAGGTGATTCTTAGAAGTCTGCGTGTGATTCCACACGCAATAGAAGCAGAGTTTCTCTTTATCGTGACATCAAGTCAACGATAGCAAACTCAAACAATCCCATGTATATACGAAGTTGAAACACTTACAGATTTAACGACACTTCATCAAGGAGCAAGTGGTATGAGAAGGTGGTCTAAACTATAGGGTTTTCTTTCAGGTCAGATGATCGGGTATCCGATGACGAAGGAAATGGCCTAGTAACGTTATGTGCGTTTGGGCTTCGTCCTAGATGACGTACTGCATTTCAGATAGCTTGATAGACCTTACTCTTATGTTTGACATTATTATTATGGATGACGACTTTTTATAGATGCATATTTAAAGATTGATTATGTGTTGCTTTCTTTCTTTATGATCTGGAATGGACATATCTATATTTTTTAAAAACTATTTCAGGCATGGAATGCAAGTGTATAAGGTACACGACGTGTGCATGGCACACATTTAATAAAGATACGTCAGCAGGTAGGAATTTTCCCTCACACGAGAGATCCCCTTTATATTAAGAAAGCAAACGAAGGTGAGACAAGTGCTAGATATCATCTGCTCGGACCAGTGACTGTATTGTTACATACTGGGTACGGCGATAGTGTAAAGATTTAAAAGAGTCGTCCTGACTGGGTGAGGATGAGATCACCATGTGCTATAGGCCGAGCGACCGAAATGGTTATTCTATGGCCACTTTATCTATTTACATATAGCCAGACTAAGGTCTGATTCGCCGTACGGGGTGTGAGCTTGTCAAGAGATCGCAGACATAGCAGGGCGATATGACCGAGCAAGTCAATCACAGGGTGATTGGACTTGGGTCCGTACGGTATATCCTTAATGACGTACGCTCTCAGAGAGAATTTTATACCGTAGCACGTTACTATACAATGTGCGCTTAGATCGTTCACATAAGGAGGCAGATGGATGGATCCTATCTTCCTTACTGTGTGAGCCCTTATGACAACTTCCTTCACTGAAGGACGGGCAGTTTATATACCCTTAACAACATTGGATTGTCTGGGTAGGCATGTTATGAGCGTTTTCTAATTTGGCTGTTGTTTCTTGCTACGATGACAATATACCGCACGTACGGGGCAGTGTCAGGAAAGCGGATGAATAGCAGACTTTGCTATTCAGAGCTGGATGAAGATCGATTGGAATGTCTCCTGATTGCATCGCAAACGCAACTCTTATTGAGGCCATGATGGCGAGGCTTAAGAGTGCGATGAATCGAGAGGTATACCTAGGTGTTCAAGTACGCTTCCGAGAGAGATCGAAAGCACTTGAGCAGACATGTCTGCTTGGATTTGAGGTATGAGATTTCGTGAGCCTAACATATATTTGATTTATGTTTTTTCTTTTAGGGGGATCCTTGTGTCGGTCCTAACGAATCTGGTTTCAAGGCTATCCACTTGCAGGTTCTCAACGGTGTTGGGGTTGAAATTTACACCCCATTGATCAAAGGTCAAAGTCAAACCGCGGACAAGTTGACGGGCCCTACTGTCGAACCCATGCCGGGCCCACGTCCGAACCCAAGTCCAAGCAAGTGGGCCTATGCCCAAGTCGAGCCCAAGTATGAAGAGGCCTGCCTCCCAAGCCAAAGGAATAATTGTTAAAGCATAAATATGCTTAATATAATTTCTATGAATAAATATAATAAAATGGGCAACATACCCAAATTATGTAAAAGCTTATGGCTTATGTGCAAAAGAAAGAGCACATAGCATGGGAAAAGCACACGTGCCATTTTGAAAAGTCCAAGATATGTAAAATGTAAAGCCTACATAAGGCATCATGATGAATGATAACAAACAAGATTCTCCATAAAATTTCTAGGGTTTGTGTCTACATCCTCTCTCAAGTTCTACTTTTTCTTCATTTCCAATTAAATCAGGAATTTAGCTCTCTTTTTCTCAAAACTAAATAAAGTTTCACCATAAACCCATTGAAGGAGACTTTAACTTTCACATCAAATCTCAAAAAGGGAAGATTTTTGCTATCTTCTTTCTCCTTAAGATCCAATTTAAGAGAAGGATACGGGAAACCCACCTCCCAAGGCTCCATCAAGAGAAGAAAAGGGATCTCTTTTTATCATTCAAGATCCAAATTTCGGAGTTTCAAGAGAACCCATTTGAGTTTCTTCTCAAAAGAGAAATGAGGAAATCTTTTTGAGTTTAACTTCATAATAAAAATTCTTTTAGAGTTTAACTCCATAATAAAAATTCTTTTGGGAGTTTAACTCCATTAAAAAAATTTGGGAGTTCAAACCATAATAAAAATTCTTGTAAGAGTTTAACCTCATTTAAATCTTTTTGGAGTTTAATTCCATAATAAAAATCAGAGTTTAATTTCAAATCTGAGGGTCTAGCCCCTTTTCCGGTCCGTGCTCGTGCTTCGCAGACACGTGCCCCGCGGGCACCCTCCGCTTCCCCACGTGAAGGGGTCTAGCCCCTTTTCCGGTCCGTGCTCGTGCTTCGCAGACACGTGCCCCGCGGGCACCCTCCGCTTCCCCACGTGAAGGGGAGGCTCCCACTTAGTGGGAGCCCCTGCTCCTTCACGTGAAGGGGAGGGAAGCTCCCACTAAGTGGGAGCTCTCCACACCCCTTCACGTGAAGGGAGGCTCCTATTAAGTGAGAGCCCTGCTCCCTCTCACCTGAGGGAAGCTCCCACTAAGTGGGAGCTCGCTACTCCTCTCTCCATCCCTTCACGTGAAAGGAGGCTCCTATTAAGTGAGAGCCCTGCTCCTCACATGAGGAGGGAAGCTCCCACTAAGTGGGAGCTCTCTAGTCCCCTTCACGTGAAGGGGAGGCTCCCATTAGTATGATAATCTGTGGTTCTCTAGCTCAAAAAGTGAAGGGTAATTAACGGCAGCTTAGTCCGCGGCTGCCGGAAATTTGGATCACCACAATCAATAAACCCCAGCCTATCCTAAACAGGGAGAATCTATATACACCTGACAAGTGCGCATTCGCATCTCAATGGGGTGACAAAACACTTTACAAACGGTCCACGCCGCATTAACATAACATGTATGGGTAAGAACAAGGAAGAGGAGTGTCTTGGGGAGACAATTGATTTAGGGAATCAATGATTCAGGAAACCACCTTAGAGAGTTGTGGACGACACTCACTCGAATGTGCGAATGAGAGTATGTTAGCCATTGGGCTCGATCTGGCCCAATTTCCGCTCGTATGATAAGAGGCTATGGTTTCATAAATGAGATATACAATAACATATAGAGAGTTTTTCTAGAGAGAAATAAGTGAGCCGTCGTCTCATGCATCCTATTCTATCATGGTTGGCTTACGGGGTGATCACGTGGAGGATTCTTGCTTCAAAGTGTGGTTTCACTCCGGCCGTTGCGTGGAGGCGTAAGAGACCGGATCTACGTGACGTGGACGAGAATAACGATCCCACCAATTAGATCAGGTATATCGGTAAACCTTTAGAGTAGATGCGTACATGTTATTTCCGCTGTTTTGATCGTTTGTATTATACTGTTTTTTATATTGGTAATTCTTAATTATGATATTAACCATCACAAAAGCTATCCTCGTTGATTTGCTAACTAATGAATGCAGATATGTTAAAGCTTATTTGAAGGCGTGCCACTTGGATGAAGGACAACTGGAAGCATCTGAAATTGTAAGCACGGGGGATTACCTGAAACTGAAGGAATTTGATGTTAATTGTGAAGATGATAGAGAATGATTAGGAATGGTATTGTTCCTTTCAGACGAAGGATGATTGAAATTAAGTGCTGCTATTGTTTTTCCCTTTCTTAACAGAAACCCCCACTACTTTCTCTTTCTCAATTTAATTTTGTAATTGGGAATCATAATGTAGCTCCTCGTATACTGGCTTTCTATGTGAAATTTTATGTTTCGGTTTAGATTGATTGTCGTTGTGCATCTGATTTTTTTGTTTGAATTATATTCTGAAGGAGAGGGGATTCTTAATTTTCCCAACAGTTTTTAGATCTTAAAATGAAAAATATTTATCGATGATATATCATGGGTGGTGTTTCCTTTGGTAAGTATATGAACAGTTGTGTGGTTGTGTTTTAATTGACTAATTTATGATTATTTGCTTCTCTCATGTTATTTCCCGTAAGAAGTTGGATACTGTGATACTTTTATGTATATGATTGTTTATTTCACGAACCAGATAAGGGGTTTGGCAAACCAGGTTGTTCTGGTCTGACCGTCTTCCTTGAAAACTTGAGAATTAGAAAAATTTTGTCAGAATCGTTTTTTGTTCTTTCAAAGTTTGGCCTGAGTCAGTCATGAATTTCATAACAAAATCAAAAGATTACATCAGACTCGAGTACAAGTAATCAAAAGCAGCACACACACAGAGCTGCTAAAAGAAACAAAAAAATACACAAGTAGATTCAAACAACGCATCCAACTCTACTACGCTCTTATATTGGGCAGCTCAGATGGGTCTTACTTGGCAAAAAGAGCAGCTGGCAAATTGCTGGACCGATAGGAGCAAGAATTTTGTGTTTTAATCCCTTCTTTAGCAAAGATAATCGGCCAGTTTATCTTTCTCTCTAAAAACATGGTGTAGCCGTAGCCTTGAGCTCCTGCGACAGGGAGAGAACAGCTTTGGCTAAGTAATTTGGTCTCTGGGGGCGCTCTGCTAGTGCCATTCAAAGAGTTAGCATGAATCATAGAATATGTTTCCACTTCAATGTTTGTAATCTGTAAGAATTTACATTGCAACAGCCCATCAAGCATGGCCTAACCTTCTGCTTCAATGAACTCCCCTCTACCATAAAAGAATTGAGAGGCAAAGATAATTTTCTTGAAAAATTCCTGAGGGAAGCACCACCTGCAGTGTTTTCTGTTTCATAATCTTTTGCACCATCAATATTCGGCCTGCTTTTGCTACCAGGGGGCTTACACCAGGAAGTGAGAATTGCCTTTTTCTTCTTTACACTACCAAAAATTATTGTAAGAAATACCCAGAGCCTCCAAAATGTGCAAGTTAACAAAGGTATGGATTCCCCCCTTATCAACTTGAGAAAATTATACCATGCAGGATTCACAGAGATGGAATAATCTTGAAATTTAGTTTTATACCTTTCTTTCCAGGGATAAGTTTAGCAATTTCTGGCAGAGATGTTACCTTATCCCAAAAATTAAAACAATCAGATGACATATGTCAGAATCTCTTGTAAATAATAGAACAGTGCATACAAAAGAGGTTAGAAGAGCAAGTTCTAAAAAGTTGGACTTGTAAGCATAATAATAGCTTTAATTCGCAATTTCTCGCAGCATTTCGATAGAACGAAGCCCAAATCAACCCAAGTTTCAACTGATGCTAAGGTGACTTAAATTGCAAATACCACATGGTGTCCAACAACATAATTGATCCAAACACCAAACCTATTACGTAGATTGAAGTCCCTCTTTTTCCTTCTAAGATATAAACAGTGGCTAGCACCTTGATACGTTGATGACAGATAACGAAAACATACAAAATACAAGTCCGCATAATCCGCAAAATCAATACAAGTTTCGTACAACACCCCACAAAACATATTCCCAGCGAATTTCATGAAAGACCTATAATTGAGGCGATGTAAGCATGCAACCCTCCAAAATCCAATATTATACAAGCCGAAGGAACCTTGAAGAGCATTATACGGTATTACAAGGACCACTAGTTGGTGTGCCACATGAGTCGTCATATTTTTTGCGTGGGTATATGGTGAATATGTCATTGGAATTCTGTCGCTTACCTAGCATATCTTTGTTCCTTATTAGATGAAAAACATAGTCTGGCGTAGGCGTTTGTGGCAGCGGTGGGAGGTCTTGGCCACTTAGCTGGTCGCTCTTAACATTACTACTAGATCCTGCCTCTAATTTTGAATTCATGCCCTCCCGCGATGCTTTTTCCCTCGAAGATTTAGCTTCATGCTTATTAAACAATACCTGAGCTATGGTTTGAATCTCCGTTTTCACGTTCACTGTATTCAAATCCGACAACAGCAATATTCCTATGAGCCTTTTTCGGAAGCAATTTATATACTCTTGCAAAATAAGCTTTCATAATGAATTTTCGATACGACCTTAGGAAAAAATAGAAATCTTGCAAATTGAAAATACATACTTCGGTGATGGGCATTGTGAGTTTGTCGCTATCCCAGAACTCCATGAACTTCATCGTATATAGTCCGCAATTGACACCCCCATCTTGCTCAGGCACATCTTTAATGGTGTTTATCTTACAGCTTTGTACGTTCAAATCATTACCCTCTGTCGGTTACGAAGGCTGACACTTTACATGCGGCGTCTAACCGATGTTGCACACCTAATATCTATGAAGCCATTGATAGGTAATTTAATCAACGAATAAATTGTAGGTCATAATATCTGAATTAAATGTATATATTAACTTACAATTTCTCTTAACGCCACGATGTGCTCTGGGCTTGGAAGTGAATCTAGTATTTGAAATTCTTTCCGATCCATGTGCATTATGATGAGAAACCAATGACTAGTCTTATTGTATATTGGCATCATAATTTGAATCATATTTAATTAGTATTGATGGAGCTTCGGATCTCCTTCAGATGCTGTCCTCCGTCGATCCTGTGATGGCGGTCTTTGACGGCCGATATTAGTTTTTGAGAGTTGTTGAGTGTGGATCTCAATGGGTTAGTGTTGGACGCCGAGCTACCTGCAAAGATGTTCCGGGATGGGTGACCACCGTAGGACCCTCCGACGATCAAGTTAGAGCCGAGATATAGATGCTGAGTAGCGGCGTATTGAAATAAATTCGAGTTACCCGAGTCGTCTGAGAGAGGGGTTTATATAGGGGTCGTGTGGAGTGAGCAGGCATGAGATCACCGCCGTCAGTTACGCCCCAGCGTTATCCTCGCCTTAAATGACGGGATGCGCTCATTAATGGGGGGATGCGCTAGCGTGGGACGCAGATTGTAGGGAGGCGGATATCTCGCCCTGGTTATATACGCGGAGCCGTTGCGGGACGCATGAGATCCACGCTCTTGGTTGATCGGGGGAGGCCGAGAAAGCTCGGCACGTCAGAAAGCTCGGAGACGAGCCGGGAGGTCGAGAAAGCTCGGCACATCAAAAGGCTCGGAGACGAGTCGGGAGGCCGAGGAAGCTCGGCACGTCAGACGGCTCGGAGACGAGCAAGGAGACTAAGAAAGCTCGGAGACGAGCTGTTGGTAGTTTCCTAGGTGAAGGTGGAATGTATTCAGGGAGGTCTCCCGAAAGGTCGGATACGTTCCTCGAGAAGGGGATCCCGAGGAATGTCCCCGATGCAACTCATTTATTCCACCCCCGTAGCCTTCGGAACACGTCATCCGCCACGTGTCGTAATCTGAGTAGACACCACTTGTGAGCATCATCATTAGTCTCCCACTCTTCCGACCTATTTATTGATCGGGTCGAGAGTGGCCTGCTCGATTTTTCTTTTGCTCATTTTGGCGCCAAGGAATCATAATACTGATCGCCCGGGAACGGCATGGCGTTTGGTGGTTACGTCGTTTCGATCTTTGGGCCCACGTGTCGCCTCATCGTTCGCCTGAATCTTCGCGCGTATCTCCGATGGCGTCAGCGGATCAATAAAATGATCGCGCATTAAAGAGGGGGTGCTGTTCCAGCCGATTGCCAGTTGGGATACGGGCCACGTGTCGGACGTCGGCTGGCGGAAGTGACAGGTTATCTCTGACTCCTGTAGTCGAAAAGACGTCCCCAATGGCCGATCGCCACGTGGAGCCCTGCCGGTCGCTGGGCATGACGTTTCATTTTGGCGGGAATCAATCAGGGCCGTAGGATGTTCCCCTTTGGGGTGTATAAATAGGAGGGGACCATCCTAGGGCTGATACTTTGCTCAAATTCTCTTTCATAGCTGAAGATTGCCCGGTGCTCCTTCTTTTATATCGGACCCCTTGTTGATTTTACCTCAGTGAGTCCCTTCCTTTGAACCAGGTTTGATGTCTTCATCTGAGGAGTCCGTAGAGGTAGTAAGGATAGAGTCGGATGATGAGGCTCCCATTGTTGGGGCCTAGTCTAGTGGGTCTTCCTCCTCTTTGGCTTCAGATAGCCAAAAGGGTTTTTCTTCTTCTTCGTCCTCTGTGTCGGGTTGCCCCCTAGAGTCAGGGCCGCCCCTGTCGCGTGCCGTCGGGCGGCGATAAGGGCCCCTAAGGTGCGCGTCGGGAACACCCGCGATGCGCCCTCTGTTTTGAAGAGTCTGGACGAGCTTTCCGAAATTCGGGCTCGATTTCACATTCCCTCTAACTATTCCATCCGTTTAGCTAGAGAGGGCGAGCGGGCGGACCATGTGCATGGCAAGAAGATTGCCCTATATTTGGAAGCGTTCCGGACAGGAATGCGTCTGCCCTTCCCAACTGGGGTCTGCGGGGTGCTTCGTTGCTTTCATCTTGTCCCGGGCCAGCTAGCTCCGAACTCGTGGAGAATTCTCCTCGGATTTCTGGTCCGGTTAAAACTTGAAAATTTCCCCTTCAGCTTGACTCTCCTTGTCTCTTTCTTTTGTTATAAGAATCACCCCAACACCAGTAAGGATGAGCCGAGCTGGATGTATTTCTCATTCAAAAAACGTAAGGGCTGAGTGGCCGGGTCGGGGGTCGTAGCCGTCCCTTCTTCCATCCATTAATGGAAGGAGATGTTTATATTCGTTGGGCCTCCTGAGGGCGAGGATTGTCCTGTGCCTACACAGTGGCACAGGGTCGACTGCCCGAGGGCAAAGTAGTCGACTTCCCCCGAAGCGAGGGTGGTGTCCCAGTGGGAGCCGATCCAATGGACGGATGTCCTGCTATCCGAGCAGGCGCTAAGCTGGGCTGGGCTCAGTCCTGCGTGTTTCTTGGGTAAGTTAGGGTCTTCGACGATATGTTTAGACTTTGTTAAATTTCTTTTGTTGTTTTTGTGTTGCTAACCCCCTTTGTTTGTGTGTTCCTTCTTTTTGATGAGCCCATGGACCAAGCAAAAATCCTAACCGCCCTGGCCGCCAAGACCCAGGGAAAGAAGGCCGGGGGCGCAAGCTCATCCCGACCTGGTCAGAGCTCAACCCCGAGGCCAACTCCCCCGTCAAAGCCTTCCACTGCTCCCTGAGTTCCAGAAGAACGCCGTGGGGGGAGCCATAAGCACTCGCGGTCCCTGGGTGCGAGAAGAGGAGGAAAAAGAGGCTGAGCCCGCCGAAGCCCCCCTCAAGAGGCAGAAGCAGACGGTTTCCCGGCCGCCACCATCCGGGACCCCAATGCAGGAGGGCAACTTCTGCATTGAGGTGCCCTCGGGGCTCTCGGTCGCCGACAGCCTGCTTTCTGACATGGAGCATGCGGTCGGGGTTAAAATACCCCAGGGGACCATGTGTTAGTTGTATGTATGCCCTAGAGGCCATTATTGTACATGATTGTATATTATAGTGGATGCTTGGACATATATAGGGAGGACTTTCTTGCTCGACATGATAGTATGCTATCTGGTTACTCTTTATCTTAACATGTATACTTGTATTGTCTCTCTGTTACATGTTGATAAAGCCCTTAGGATGTGGACTTGACTACCAGGACTATGATGGAGATCATACTAATGGGGCCAGGGTAGTCCATAAGTCCATCCTTTAATTGTTCCTAGTCGAAGGTGTATCGAGACGGGGTATCGATATTCCAGAGTAGACTAGCGTATACGTTTCTTGACCAATTTGATGGGCGATGGATGATCCCATATCCATTGGTGTTTGACATCAAAGATGGTATACGGGTGCTCAGTGGAGACTGGGTACACTGAACAGGACTCGCCGAGAACTCCTAGATGGTATTATACCTATCGTCAGATAGCAGTTCTCTGGTGACACTGGTATATGTTAGTTTGTTGACCCGAGATCGTCATAGAGTCTTGTGTGATTTCCACTGTGCTTTAATTTCCACCTTACCACGTTCAAGAGAGCGTGCAAAATAGTGGTTTTTGGGTACATTCCCGAGTCACATGGAGGCAATGAGCGATAGGAAGAGATTCGTCTCTCCCGATATTGGGGGTTGATATTGCGCTATGCTCGATTGACTATAACAGGAAGTCCCTGGCCAGGGCTGATACTGAGATTTACTGGTAAGTGTTATCAGTAGTTTCTCGATCCGTTTTGAGCCTCACATCGGCATGACTTATCAAGTTATTGGGGTCTGACGTTAACCACCACCAGACTAGATATGCGACATATCAGACGAAGAAACCGGACTGTACGGTAGTGTTACTGTTGGATTCACAGGAGTTTGGACAAGCCTGCTTGTTGATCTTCTGATCGCTCAATATCTGGGTAGCTGTTACGTCCATCTAGTACCGCTGACGGCTTGTGGGTAATTGATATGATCATTACCTACTGCCGGTATATTGACGAGTCATTAGAGTCCTACACAGAGATTTCCTAGCTCAAGCGAAACAAAGTAGGGCGCATATGTGATATGTGCGGGACCAAGATTAATACGTGTATATGATACCGTATTCTAATCTCGCGATACAGGTTATATGTGATATAATCGGATTGTTGAATGAAGTGTTGATTCAATGATATGTTATATGTATATGTGATATACATATAAATGATATTAGTCGGTTATATGCGATACAGCCGGATTATTAAATCAAGTGTTGATTTAATAATTTAATGTATAATTATATATTTGATATATTAATATACATTAACTAATATTATCTCATTTAAGAAAATGTTTTCTCCAAATACATTTAAATGTATATGTGGTATATATTAATGTATTTAATATGTGTCATGCTAGATGATACATTGGACTTAGGTCTATGAGACTCATACCTAACTTAAGATAATTTGCGTATTTAAATATTAAGGGGAAAATCAAAATTAGCTGGAAATTAGCATGGCTAAGATGCTTGTGGAAGCATGGAGAAACTTTGACTTTAGTCCACTAATTTTGTTTTACTCTAAATATTTTTAACCTAACCATTATCTTTAGCCATGGTTTAGTCTCTACATGAGTTGATATAAGATATTTTTCTCACCCATGGTTCACACTTGATTCATTCATCTTCTTCATCATCTCAATTCTTGCTCTCTAGTTTTGAGTGAGAAGAAAAAGAAAAGGAGAAAAATAATTCTAAAGTGAGCAAAATTCCTACTTCACCAATCTATACCAAACTAGCCATTTAGTATAGGTTGTTTCTTCACTAGTTCATCAATTAGTGAAGAGTTAGCTTGAGTTAGAGATTCTTCGACGTACATTATCTTCGGCCTCGAAGATCCTTGAGCAAGCTGCTGGTTATATATATGCCCTAGAGGCCATTACTGTACATACGATGTATATTGTAGTGGATGCTTGGATATATATAGGGAGGACTTTCTTGCTCGACATGATAGTATGCTATCTGGTTGTACTTTATCTTAACATGTACTCTGATTGTCTTTATGTTACATGTTGATAAAGCCCTTAGGATATGTACTCGACTACTGGGACTATGATGAGATCATACTAGTGGGGCCACGGTAGTCGACGAGTACATCCTATAACTGTTCCTAGTCGAGGGTGTATCGAGACAGGGCATCGATACACCAGAGTAGACTAGCGTATACGCATTTTGACCCATATGATGGGCGATGGATGATCCCATATCCATCGGTGTTTGACATCAAGGATGGTGTATGGGTGCTCAGTGGAGACTGGGTACACTGGACGGACTCGCCGAGAACTCCCAGCTGGTATTATACCTCACGTCAGATGGCAGTTCTCTGGTGACACTGGTACAGGTTAGTCTGTAGACCCGAGATCGTCATAGAGTCTTGTGTGATTCCCACCGTGCTTTGATTTCCATCATACCACGTCCAAGAGGGCGTGCAAAAAGGTGGCTTTTGGGTACAGTCCCGAATCACATGGAGGCAATGAGCGATAGGAGGGGATTCGTCTCTCCCGGTATAGGGAGTTGATGTTGCGCTGTGTTCGATTGGCTATAACTGGAAATCCCTGGCCAGGGTTGCTGAGATTTACTGGTAAGTGTTATCAGTAGTTTCTCGAACTGTTATAGACCTCATATCAACACGACTTATCAAGCTACTGGGGTCTGACGTTTTCCACCCCTAGGTGAGATATGCGACATATCATACGAAGAGACCGGACTGTACGGGAGTGTTACTGATTGGATTCGCAGGAGAATGTACAGGTTTGCTTGTTGATCTTCTGATCGCTCAATACCTGGGTGGCTGTTACGTTTAGCTGACCGCTTGCAGCTTGTGGGTGTTTGATATGATCAACGCCTACTGCCGGCGTATTGACGATTCTTTAGAGTCTTACACAGAGGTTTCTTGACTCAGGCAAAACGGAGTAGGAGCACATATGTGATATGTGCGGGACCAAGAACAATACGTGTATGTGATACCGTATTAGATTCTCGCGATATGAGATATCGGCCGGGTATATGTGATATAGTCGGGTCATCGGATCAAGTGTTGATTCGATGAACTGATACAGATTATATCAGTCGGTTATTTATGAAATAGCCGGATTATCGGATCAAGTGTTGATTCAATAATTTAATGTATAATTATATATTTGATATATTAAATTACATTAACTGATATAAGCTCACTAAAAGATTCTTTTTCTCACTCGGGTAATACATTGATATATATGTGATATATGTTAATTGTATTATTTTCTTTTGTTACAAAAATATATTATATATGTGATATATAATATTGTAACATGTTATAATTACTAATGCAACATAATTAGTGGAGATTAAACGAGGTTAGGGTTTGATTTGGGTTAAACTTTTCTAGAAGCTTCTAGAAGCTTTCTTTTTGTTTTTGCAAAGATATTTTGCAAGATATTTCCAAACCCAACCCACACCCTTTAATCCTAGTTAAGTCTCTACAATGGTTAGCCTATCATCTTTAACCATGGTTGCATAAGTAATTATTAACACAATTTCATTATTCATCACAAAAGGATTCTTCTTCTTCTTCCTTGAATTCTTGATGGAAAAAGTTTTCTAGCCTTTTGCTAAGTGATGATTATGAGTGAGATTATGAAAACAAAAGAGAGCAAAAATCCTACTTCATCATCCTCATCTATCCTTACCATTTAGATGAGGGTGTTCACTTCATTTGTGAGTGAGAGCTTGAGTTAAAGTTTCTTCAAGGTAGATCATCTTTGTTATCGAAGATCGGAAGCAAACTTGCATCTTTCTCTTCGTGGAGCCTCTCTAAAGTCCGGATGCATGATGATTGCAGCGAAGGGACCTCTACACGGAGCTTTTGAAGTGAAGGACTGGATCTACAAAGGTTGTAATCCCTCTCACTTAGATGTTAAAGTGTTTAACATGTTCATTTCGCCTAATCTCTAGTTTAAAGATCTTGGTTAGGGTTGTTCGGCACGTCTAAATTTTAAATCGGGCATAGTTGATGCCTTATAGACCCTTGTGAGAGTGTCTAGTAACCCTACACAAGCTTGTTCCTTTCGCCTAGTGGAGCCTAACAAGAGTTCGGGAGACCACTACTTAGAGCTAAGGGACTACTACACGGAGCTTTAGAAGTGATGGACCGGTCTACAAAGGTTGTATTCCTTGTTCACTCAGTGTAAAGATGTTTACATGTTTTAAAAACCCTAATTCTCTAGTTAGATCCTTGGTTTGGGTTGCTTTGCTCTCTAGATTTTTTAAAATTGCATATCCGATGTCTTATAAAACCTAGTGAGAGTGTTAAGGAACCCAGCAGTGGTATCAGAGCCAAGGCTAGAGAATTATACGATGTGTTAGAATTACGAAACCGAAACAACTCCGAAACCTGGACTCCGAAACCTTAGTTTCTGTCGAATTTTTTAAGTCCTCTAAAATTTTCTTAAACAAGTGCAGAAAGCTAGTTATGATGTATCCAGAACACCAGAAAAATTTGAGGCAAAACCACCAAAATATGGCCGGCCAAATTGTCAAAAAAACCAGCCTCACCTTTTTTCCTGTAGCAAAAAATCTTGAAATTTTTGCGGTGTTCTGATCTCTTGGTTTTAGGGTTTCAGGTTATGTTTGTTTTTGCCAAGATTGCATGTGATGTTATCTTTCTGTAGTGGCAATACGGAGTGTTTCGTAGTCGTATTTTAACATCGTTTCGGGTTTGATATTGAAATGTGATACAATATTTTGAATCCACGATAATTAGTTTTGTGAAAACTAGTTAGTGTTCTGTAAATCTAGCAATTTAGTCTCTTTTGATAGATTGCCACGGAGTTTCGATTTGGATCAAAACTCCGTCGCAATCTTGTATAGTACGTGAACATTCGCCGGGTAATACTACTAAATAGCCATACCCATAGCCCAGACCAAGTGACTGAGGAGAACCCCGTTGCCAAAAGCATCCCCTCAAATGCTCGCGGCCACGGTGTTCCGCCTAAGTGCACTTCGTCGATGGCATCGGGGGTACGACCATCTACTAATGTTTCCGAAGAGTATTCGATCAAGTAATCAGGAATCTTGTTGAATTACCCGACTAGGTTATTAAAAAGGCATTTTCAATATGAGACTAAAATGCAAGGTTTATATGTTAGGCATGAAATTCGGGGTATGAGATATTCCGGGTTTATGATGTCTAAGGATGTTGCGGATTCTAATTATTATAGTTTTCGTTTTCTTTTCTGCGACCGTAAGTGTAATATGTGGTGTATCGCCGATTTCGTTGCTATACGTCAACGACAATTGGGATACGTATATTTACTTACGTTGATGAAATGTGATGTTATGTGTTGCTGTGATATGTTATATTGGATCGTTGTATTTGAATAGCCGGGTTTTTTTTGCGTGAGATGAGAGTTTTTCATTTTCATTCATGTAAAAATGTATGTAATATTCTTTTATTGGAACACTTCTAGGTTGGGGATGATATCACCATTGATGTATATTATTTACTTTTCTGCATTAGGATAGACCCAAGGCGGGGAGCACAAGTAACCGTGTTCTAGAGTCCAGTGGAAAGCCATCTTGAGGAGTCGAGACCGGATCTCCTAACTCTAGAATTGGTAAGGTTGCTTGCCGCTCTCGTAGGGGTCTAGGGATGTGGGTTTGGCTATTCATCACGACCGTGGAATCCGTGTTTTTTACTGGCTTAATTTAAAACACGGACCTCCTAGTATATCCAATATTTCATATGTTGACTCTGCTGTAATGTTCTGTGATGAGATCATATAACTGCCTGAGACGAATGCTTAATATTATATATATGATATATAATAAATATTACTTATATTTTGCATCCGCGCTAGTCCTACCCCCGCTCTACCGTTAGTTATCTAACCTAACGGTGCATGACGGGACCCCGTGGAGAATGCGGATGGCATAAGCATACGTTGTATAAGTATTTTCGTTTCTTTATCTGTGATGCTTATGAAGCATAAATGATGGGACTTCATTAATGAGATTAATGAAAAGGAAAGAAACCCAATGATGTCGTGGAATCAATTTTTCAAAACAGGTAGCTCTAGTTCTTACTTTGCATAGTGGTATTCTTTTATGAATATCCCGCACCTTATTCGATGAGGAAAGAGCCGAGATCCCTTCACCGGAAATGACCTCTTTAGCAAAAACTAGCAGATGCTACACCCACTCGGTTTATTTTGAAAAACTCGATTTTAAAAAGCGGAGCTTAAACCACTCCTTTTCAAAATCACTCGATTCTACAACGATACCAAGTTCATTACGCAAAAGGTTTTTTTAAAAACCTGTCGTAGCCCTCCGTCATTTCAGATAAGTGCTATTTAGTATTCGTGCTACGTTTGTTGACCATATCCAAGGCATAGTGTGCGGTTGCTAGTGCTTATCTGCAGCATATGATTCGATTGAGTTAGGATAGTCGTACGGCTTTGTTGACCATAGCTAAGGGTCGTACGGGTGGGTTTAATTCAACCAGGAAATGACGGGTTGAACTTGACTAGCGCTTATGATTTGTTGACCATAGCCAAGGTCATAAATTGCTAGGGGAAAAATATTATTGGGAATTTCAAGTGTTGAAATTTGCAATAAGATTGCATACCTTATGTGAGATAGTTGGATCCCGATACCCATTGCGAGTAAGAGTTGCTCCTGAGAGAGTTTTGCACTTTATAATTAGCCGATCAAGTAGGTGTCTTGAAAGGTGTTAACGGGGTCACGCCTCTGGGAAAACGAATTTTATTTTAATTTGGTCCGTGCAAAAGCACGGGGAACCTCCCTCAAAGTACCGACACTAGCCTGGCCGAAAGATTGGCGAACTTGTAGAATGTAATTAATCCCGGGTAGTCTTACCTTTTAGGGTTTGAAGGAAGATTTGATAAAAACAGTGGGAGCCATCCTGATTAGATACGATAATAACCAATCTAATTTTGCAAGAGCATACGCTAAGTGTTTTCTCTCTCTCTCTCCAGGTAGCAACCATGTCACGCCTTAATCAAGATAATAATATGGATGTATTGACCGAACCCGCTTGTTATATTGAGCTGGAAAATGTTGGTTTCGCTCTATCTTATAATTGTTATAAGTATGAGCAGGAAATAGGGGAATATCCGGATTCCCACGCGACCAAGAACGAGGAATGAGCATATTGATGCATTTTCTTCGGGTGTGTTCGTTACCGAGAACTGTTTCTCAGTACACTCTACTTCCTGGGTATTAGATACCGGATCCTATATTTGTAATATGTTACATGGGCTAAAAAAAGGTAGAGAACTGGGAAAATGTGATCATTCTCTAAAAGTAGGGAATGGTGTAAGTGTTGCAACCAATGCAGTCGGCGAATATCACCTTGTATTACCAACTGGTAATACATTGATTCTGAAAAAATGTTATTACATACCGAACCTGATATGCAATATTATATCAGTTTCTTTATTATATAAAGAAGGATATAATTTTGTATTGCAGAATAATGTTATGAACATTTTCCTAAATCAAAAGTTGATTGGATCAGGCATGTTATGTAATGGTATATACGTTTTAAATCAAACTACAGTTCTCAACGTACAGAACATACACAAGAGGAAAAGTCCAGAAATGAACGAATCCTTCTTGTGGCATTGTAGCCTAGATCATATCAATGCGACACGACTAGCTAAGTTGCATAAAGTTGGATATTTGAATCAGTTTGAATTTACATCATATGAAACTTGCCAGTCATGTCTCAAAGGTAAAATGACCAAAACTCCATTTACTGGACACGGAGAAAGAGCTACTGAACTCTTGGGAATGATACATAGTGATGTATGCGGCCCTATGTCTACACATGCCAGAGTTGGTTCTTCGTACTTCATTACATTCACCGATGATCTCTGAAGATTCAGACATGTGTTCCTGTTGAAACACAAGTCTGAAGCTTTTGAGAAATTCAAGGAATATAAGTACGAAGTAGAGAACCAAACGGGTAAAAGTATTAAAATCTTTCGATATGATCGGGGATGAGAATATTTGAGCACGGAATTCCTGGATTATTTAAAAGGAGAATGGTAATCTCTCTCAGCTTATTCCTCCGTATACACCACAGCACAACGGTATATCAGGGCGGAGGTATCGCACCCTATGAGATATGGTGTGCTCTATGACGAGTACTGCTGAGTTACCTATTTCCTTTTGGAGTTATCCAATTAAGAAGCCGCTTACCTATTGAATAGGGTTCCGACCAAATCAGCGCCTACCACTCCATATACGATATGGCATGGGAAGAGACCATGTCTTAAACAAGTTAAGATATGGGATTGTCTGGCCTATGTTAAAAGGCAAAATTCGGACAAGCTCGAGACAAGGTCAGTTTTGTGTAAGTTTGTTGGATATCCCAAACATTCGCGATGGTATATCTTCTACCACACTGAGGAACAAAAGGTGTTTTGTTTCTCGGCATGCCACCCTTTTTTAGAAAAAGGAATTTCTTGAAAAAAAAATTAGTGGTTATGAGGTAGAACTGGAAGAAGTTCCATCTATACAAACTACATCTGATGATTTGATGGAACCAGAGGATTCGATAGTTCCCGACGAACCTCAACCTCTTTGTCGATCTGGTAGGGTTCCTCATCTGTCTGGGAGATACTACGGTTTTCTCAATGACAGTGGGAGCGAGGATTGCATCATGGAAGATGATGACCCAACCAGTTTCGAGCAGGCCATCACGAGTGGGGACTCTATGAAATGGCTGGATGCAATGCGATCCGAGATGGAATCCATGTACACCAACAAAATATGGACTTTGGAAGTTGCTCCTGAAGGGGTAAAACCTATTGGGAGCAAGTGGATATTGAGAAGATTCTTGGTGTAGATGGAAAAGTTGAGACTTTCAAAACTAGACTTGTAGCAAAAGGTTTTCGTCAATGACCTGGTGTGGATTTTGATGAAACCTTTTCTCCAGTGGCTATGCATAAGTCCATCAGGATCCTACCTGCTATTGCTGTATACCATAACTACGAAATGTGGAAGACATATGTCAAGACCGCTTTTTTAAATAGTGATTTAGAAGAGAGCGTATATATGACATTGCCAGAGGGTTTCGTAGACAGTGGGAGCAGCGGAAAGGTGTGCAAATGCTCATATTAATCTACGGGTTAAAGCAGGCATCGCGGAGTTGGAACATCTGTTTTTATGTAGCAGTCAAAGAGTTTGATTTCATCAAAAAGGTAGATGAATCTTGTATATACAAGAAGGTTGTAGAGAGTAAGATTGTCTTTCTCGTATTGTACGTGGATGACATACTCTTAATAGGAAATGGTGTTCCTATGCTACACTCGGTCAAGCTCTTCTTATCACTATGTTTCTCTATAAAGGATTTGGGTGATGCCTCTTACATCCTGGGGAGAAATATTGGACAGCAGTGAAGAACATTCTTAAATACTTGAGAAGGTCTAAAGAAACGTTCTTGGTGTATGGTAACGGTGAACTCCAAGTGGAGTCCTTTACCGATTCGAACTTTCAGAGTGATAAGGTCGACTGTAAGATAGTCTCGGGTTTTGTCTTTACTCTCAGTAGAGGGACGGTATGTTGGAAGAGTTCCAAGCTAGATGCAGACTCAATGATAAAGGGTGAATACATCGTTGCTGACGATACTACCAAAGAGGTTGTATGGGTATACATGTTCATGAGATGAACTTGGTTCCTACCACTGTGGTGAAAATGGAGCTGTGGTTTTCGCCTAAGAACCCCGGTCCCATCAGTGATCCAGACATATTCTTAGGCAGTATCACTGTTTACCGCCGGAAACCGGGAAGACAAACGTCTTGCCTAAATTTGGGGACAGATACTATTTGGTTTTATCTGTCTACCTCTCCGAAGATACCAAGTTAATTTATGGCACCATGTATCGAAGGTTTAAACAGATGCGGCCGTTGTAGCAGACTTCATCAGATTCTCCCTCGTTTGCGAGGGGTTTTTGATTATGGGGACGCTATTCCCTGCAGGTGTAAGGCTCCGCAGTTAATTACGTTACCGCGTAGCGATAACCACTTTATCTTGCTCCAGAAGTTCACTTCGTGTCGTGTGTGTTTGTTTTATTTTTAGTTGCCCGTGGATTGTATACGGAGACTAATTTATGTTGTCGCCCGTAGGTCGGGGATTAGTCCAAATCCGTATTTTCTTAGATTTGGGTTTGTTTTGTTTTAAGGCTCGTTAATCTCGTTTGCGATTAAGATCAAACTTAAACGGTTGTTGAGAATACATTAGTCTAATTTTAGGCTAAGATCTACTCAACAGGATATTGAGATCATTTAGATCCAACAGAAGAGCATTTGTGCTCTATTGCTTTAGTTTAGGGACGTTGTGGTCCATTGGGTTTAAAGATATCATAGTCCGTAGAGTTTAGTTTAGGGACGTTGCGGTCCATTGGGTTGCTGGTTATCGGAACCCGCCATCTCTCTGAAGACGTTGAAGAATTACAACGACACATATCAGAGGTGTGAAGAGATGTATCCTTGAACCAATGAATTTTCATCAGGGACTTGGTAGACTTGTCCAGGTCTAAGGACAATTTAGAAGAAGACATATGGGCTCGGTCAATTTGGAGTTTGGCCAACTTTGGGCTCAGCCTACTTGATTACTTATTTGGGCTTGATCCCCTTTCTGTATCAGCACTGCTGAGCATTGATTTAGGTTCTGACACCCCTCTTTCTTTTTGTTTTATTCATATTCTTTTATATGGAGTGTTAAACAATTTATGGCGCTCATGTGCAGAACACGTGAGGCGTTCGGTGCTGAGCGCTAAACACTGAGTGCTAAGCACTTTTTATTAAATAGCGCCCACGTGGGGCCCACATGGAGCGCTTGGCGCCGAGCGCCAGACTTGGAGTGCTAAGCGCTTCTTATAAGATAGCGCCCACGTGAGGAGCACGTGGAGCACCAGACTTGGAGTGCTAAGCGCTCCTTATAAAATAGCGCCCACGTGAGGAGCACGTGGAGCGCTCGGCGCTGAGCGCCAGACTTGGAGTGCTAAGCGCTTCTTATTAAATAGTACCCTCATGAGGAGCACGTGGAGCGCTCGGCGCTGAGCGCCAGACTTTAAGTGCTAAGCACTGAATTTTCTGTTCCGCTCAATTCAATTATCTGAGAATTAGATTCTCACTTATGAAAGACTTTGTCTTATAGATCTGAGATCCGAAAAAAGGACTAAGTTCTTTTGATATGAGAGTTAAACTCTCAAGCGCTGAGTTTTCTATTCTGCTCAATTCAATTCTCTGAGAATTAGATTCTCTCTTATGAAAGACTTTGTCTTATAGAACTGAGATCTGGAAAAAGAACTAAGTTCTTCTGATATGAGAGTTAAACTCTTAAATATAGAGGAGATACTGTGATCTCACTTATTGTTATATACCTTGAGAAGAAATTGCTCTTGTCTTTGAAGTTTGAAGTTTTTTTCTGGGGGGGAGGTTCCTCTATGTAAGACTTGAAGTCTTGGGTTCTTTATATAGGGGAGGTTGATTTGTTAATTCAGTTAAGGAAATCTCTCATTGAGAGATTTCTTTAATTGATTTGGGGAATTTATCCACCGTTGGATTTTTAATCCAAGAACTTCTGTTTTACAGAAGACATTTTTCTTTTTTTAACAAGATTGGGAAAATACTTTCCTATACAGAGCTTATTCTGTACCTTGGTGATTTTTAATCACCATTGGATTTTTGATCCAACGGTGCTCTGATTTACAGAGCACAATCTTTCTTGTTTAGAAAGATTTGAGGAGTATTTGCTCAATCAGAATTTAATTCTGTATCTTAGTGATTTTTAATCACCATTGGATCTTTGATCCAACGGTGCTCTGATTTACAGAGCACAATCTTTCTTATTTAGAAAGTTTTGAGGAGTATTTGCTCAATCAGAATTTAATTGGTTATCTTGGTGATTTTTAATCACCATTGGATCATTGATCCAACGGCGCTCTGATTTACAGAGCACAATCTTTCTTGTTTAGAAATATTTGAGGAGTATTTGCTCAATCATAATTTAATTCTGTATCTTGGTGATTTTTAATCACCATTGGATCATTGATCCAACGGTGCTCTGATTTACAGAGCACAATCTTTCTTGTTTAGAAAGATTTGAGGAGTATTTGCTCAATCAGAATTTAATTCTGTATCTTGGTGATTTTTAATCACCATTGGATCATTAATCCGACGGTGCTCTGATTTACAGAGCACAATCTTTCTTGTTTAGAAAGATTTGAGGAGTATTTCCTCAATCAGAATTTAATTCTATATTCTGATGATTTATCATCTCCGTTAGATCTTTGATCCAAAGGTGGAGAACTTTTAGTTCTAGCGCTGGCGCTCTCATGCTTTGCATGTGAGGCGCTGCTTCAGACTTTTTAAATCTTGGCGCTGGCACTCTCGTGCCTTGCACGTGAGGCGCTGCCTCAGAGTTTTTAACTCTGGGAGCTGGTGCTCTCGTGCTTTGCACGTGAGGCCCTGCCTCAGTTCAAATTTTGAACAGAGCCTTGCTCTCTTATTGGGGGCAAACAATCACCTGATCAGGAAGATGGTGGATCTCTGGATGATCGAGGTCAGGAGAGTTGATAGGAAGAATAACACGGAGGATCCACTCACGAAGGCCTTTCCCTAGATAGACATTAAGGGATGTTGGGTATGAGTTACTACAACAACTGGCTTTAGTGCAAGTGGGAGATTGTTAGTTGTATGTATGCCCTAGAGGCCATTATTGTACATGATTGTATATTATAGTGGATACTTGGACATATATAGGGAGGACTTTCTTACTCGACATGATAGTATGCTATCTGGTTACTTTTTATCTTAACATGTATACTTGTATTGTCTCTCTGTTACATATTGATAAAGGCCTTAGGATGTGGACTTGATTACCAGGACTATGATGGAGATCATACTAGTGGGGCCAGGGTAGTCCATAAGTCCATCCTTTAATTGTTCCTAGTCGAGGGTGTATCGAGACGGGGCATCGATATTCCAGAGCAGACTAGCGTATACGCTTCTTGACCCATTTGATGGGCGATGGATGATCCCATATCCATTGATGTTTGACATCAAAGATGGTATACGAGTGCTCAGTGGAGACTGGGTATACTGAACATGACTCGCCGAGAACTCCTAGATGATATTATATCTATCGTCAGATAGCAGTTCTCTGGTGACACTAGTACAGGTTAGTCTGTTGACCCGAGATCATCATAGAGTCTTGTGTGATTCTCACTGTGCTTTGATTTCCACCTTACCATATTCAAGAGAGCGTGCAAAACGGTGGTTTTTGGGTACAGTCCCGAGTCACATGGAGGCAATGAGTGATAGGAGGGGATTCGTCTCTCCCAGTATTGGGGGTTGATGTTGCGATTGGCTATAACAGGATGTCCCTGGCCAGGGCTGATACTGAGATTTACTGGTAAGTGTTATCAGTAGTTTCTCGACCCGTTATGAGCCTCACATCGGCATGACTTATCAAGTTATTGGGGTCTGACGTTAACCACCCCCAGACTAGATATGCGATATATCAGACGAAGAGACCAGACTGTACGGTAGTGTTACTGTTGGATTCACAGGAGTTTGGACAAGCCTGCTTGTTGATCTTCTGATCGCTCAATACCTGGTTAGCCTTTATGTCCAGCTAGTACCGCTGACGGCTTATGGGTAATTGATATGATCATTACCTACTGCCGGCGTATTGCCGAGTTTAGAGTCCTACACAGAGCTTTCTTAGCTCAAGCGAAACGAAGTAGGGCACATATGTGATATGTGCGGGACCGAGATTAATACGTGTATGTGATACCGTATTCTAATCTCGCGATATAGGTTATATGTGATATAACCGGATTGTTGAATCAAGTGTTTATTCAATGATATGTTATATGTATATGTGATATACATATAAATGATATTAGTCGGTTGTATGCGATACAACCGGGTTATTAAATCAAGTGTTGATTTAATAATTTATTGTATGCTTATATATTTGATATATTAATATACATTAACTAATATTATCTCACTTAAGAAAATGTTTTCTCCAAATACATTTAAATGTATATGTGATATATATTAATGTATTTAATATGTGTCATGCTAGATGATACATTGGACTTAGGTGTATGAGACTCATACCTAACTTAAGATAATTTGGGTATTTAAATATTAAGGGGAAAATCAAAATTAGGTGGAAATTAGCACGGCTAAGATGCTTGTGGAAGCATGGAGAAGTTTTGACTTTAGTCCACTAATTTTGTTTTACTCTAGATATTTATTAACCTAACCATTATCTTTAGCCATGGTTTAGTCTCTACATGAGTTGATATAAGATATTTTTCTCACCCATGGTTCACACTTGATTCATTCATCTTCTTCTTCATCTCCATTCTTGCTCTCTAGTTTTGAGTGAGAAGAAAAAGAAAAGGAGAAAAATAATTCTAAAGTGAGTAAAATTCCTACTTCACCAATCTATACCAAACTAGCCATTTAGTATATGTTGTTTCTTCACTAGTTCATCAATTAGTGAATAGGTGGCTTGAGTTAGAGATTCTTCGACGTAGATCATCTTCAGCCTCGAAGATCCCTTAGCAAGCTTGTTCCTTTCGTCTAGTGGAGCCTAACGAGAGTCCGGGAGACCACTACTTGGTGCTAAGGGACTACTACACAGAGCTTTAGAAGTGAAGGACCGGTCTACAAAGGTTGTATTCCTTGTTCACTTAGTGTAAAGATGTTTACATGTTTTAAAAACCCTAATTCTCTAGTTAGATGCTTGGTTTGGGTTGCTTTGCTATCTAGATTTTTTAAAATTGCATACCCGATGCCTTATAAAACCTAGTGAGAGTGTTAAGGAACCCAGCACCATGAAGGCCCAGGTGGCCTCCATAGCCCAGGAGACGGTTTAGGTCGGTTTTTGACTTTTCTCATAAATTATTTTAAGTCTTGTTTCCTTGGTTCGAGCATTCTAACCCGTTTGTTGCTTTCTTCAAGTCCTCCACCACTGTGCGCTCCTCATTGCCATGGAGTCCGAGGAGGTAGCCCCGGTCATGAAAAAAGCGAGTGAGTCCTCCAAGTTGGAGGAGGAGCTCCGCCTCCAACTGCGGCAAGCGGAGGAAAAGGTGGCTCTCCTTGACACTCGTCTGATCGCCGAGGGGTTGACGAACTCCAAGCTGAAGGAGTCTCATCGGCTTCTAGACGAGTCCAACCGGGCTATTCAGGCCAAGTTGGAGGTGGTGAATGACTTCTACCACGCGGTGAAGAAGTTGAGGGACGCCCTCAAGTGGGATGTTTGGGTGGCTTTGGACGCGGTGAAACTCATCGAGTGTCGGGCGGAGAAGGCCGTGGAGGCGTACAAGGCGTCAGACCAATTCTACGTCGATCTCGTCGAATCCGTGGCCGTCGTGTGGCATAGCGCCCTCGACGCCATTAAGGAGTCTGCGCCGGTGATTGATATCAGCGAGATCCGTGCTAAATATCCCATGGCCGAGGAGGAGCCGCAAGGGGAAGTTGCCGGGGCAGCCATTGGGGGTGAGGATGCCGGTAGAAGCGTCGACCCAGAGGTCGTAGTTTTGGTCATTGAGGCTGGCGTTGAATAGGGCGAGAACCTCCCCGAGCGGATGGCCTGAGCTTTCCTTCCTTGTGATTTTTTTCTTTTTCTGAATTTTTGTAAGGCTCCGAGCATTTTTGTAAGGTTGAGGAGCCCAGAATACCTTGTTTTTTATTTTGGTTATAAATAAAGTACTCCTTTTTCCTTTGCCCAAATGTTTGCTTGCTGCGCAAGTAGTTTTAGCTCGTATACTTTTGTTCGAATCTTCATTCTGCAAGTATTTTTAGCTCGTAGGTCTTCTTATCTTGTAAGTGTAAGGCTGGCGTCCACCCTCCCGCACTTGCTCACATTTCGTCGAGTAGCGACGAACGATGGCGCCAAGTGTAGGAAGGTCGGTACCCTCCTTTCTACTCAGCTGCCTCGTGGTGAGGGCTTTCGATCCACAACATTGTTGGGGAAGCTACCCGCTGCGGATGGACCGAGCAGGAAGCTGCTCGGTGGCCTCGATAGGAGGGCTTTGGATCCTTAGCGTAGATGCGCAGGAAGCTACCCGCTAGGGATGGACCGAGCAGGAAACTGCTCGGTGGCCTCGAGAGGAGGGCTTTAGATCCTTAGCGTTGATGGGCAGGAATCTACCCGCTTGGGATGGACCGAGTAGGAAACTACTCGGTGGCCTCGCGAAGAGGGTTTTCGATCCACAACGTAAGTTGGGCAGGAAGCTACCTGCTGCAGATGGACTAAGCAGGAAGCTGCTCGGTGGCCTCGACAGGAAGGTTTTAGATCCTTAGCGTTGATGGGCAGGAAGCTACCCGATAGGGATGGACCGAGCAGGAAAATACTCGGTGGCCTCGCAAAGAGGGCTTTCGATCCACAGCGTAAGTTAGGCATGAAGCTACCTGCTGCAGATGGACCGAGCAAGAAGCTGCTCGGTGGTCTCGAGAGGAGGGCTTTAAATCCTTAGCATTGATGGGCAAGAAGCTACCCTCTAGGGATGGACCGAGCAGGAAGCTACTCGGTGGCCTCGCGAGGAAGGCTTTCGATTCACAGCGTAAGTTGGGCAGGAAGCTACCCGCTGCAGATGGACCGAGCAGGAAACTGCTCGGTGGCCTCGAGAGGAGGGCTTTAGATCCTTAGAGTTGATGGGCAGGAAGCTACTCGGTAGGGATAGACCGAGCAGGAAACTACTCGGTGGTATCGCGAAGAGGACTTTCGACCCACAACATAAGTTGGGCAGAAAGCTATCCGCTGCAGATGGACCGAGCAGGAAGCTGCTCAGTGGCCTCAAGAGGAGGGCTTTTGAGACTCCCTTGCGCCTTCGTGGGGGCGTCGTTCAACCTTCAGCGGTCCACATAGGCAGGAGTGAGGGCGTCGTTCAATGTTCCGTGGCCCGCATAGCCGCTCGTGAAGACTGGAATGGCCGACACGTGGCAGTTCTATATCGGGAAATTGAGACATCCCGTGATTCGCGTCGCTTCGTGAGCAAATTTCAGCCGTTGGAAGATTTTTTTTGAGGCTATAAATAGCGAAGGCATGTTGGTTTCTTTCTAGCATTGCTTTTACTGATCGTGCCTCGAGCTTGTCCACATGCTGCTTTTTAACAAAAGCTGGACATTCCCAAATCTTCATATGTTGAAGATGGGGTTTCTTCCCAGTCTACATCTGATATGGAGTGGTAGGCACAGTCTTGGTAGGAGCCCTGTTCAAAAGATATGCCGCTGATTCTAGCGCATAACCCCAGAAAGATCGCGGTAACTTAGCATTACTCATCATGGATCGTACCATATCCAATAGGGTTCGATTCCGTCTCTCCGATACACCGTTGTGCTGTGGAGTGTATGGAGGAGTAAGCTGAGAGAGAATTCCTTTCTCTTTTAGGTAACCTAGGAACTCGGCACTTAAGTATTCTCCACCTCGATCAGATCTTAGTGTCTTAATACTTTTGCCGGTTTGGTTTTCTACTTCATTCTTATACTCTTGGAATTTCTCAAAAGCCTCGGATTTATGTTTCATCAGATAAATGAATCCGTATCTTGAGTAATCATCCGTGAAAGTAATGAAATAGGAAAAACCACCTCTTGCATGTGTAGACATCGGACCGCATACATCACTGTGTATGAGTCCTAAGAGCTCGCTCGCTCTTACTCCTTGTCCAGTAAATGGAGTCTTTGTAATCTTTCCTTTGAGACAAGATTGACAAGTGTCATAAGTTTGATATTCGAACGAGTCCAAATATCCTTCTCTATGCAACTTAGTCAACCTTCTCTCATTGATGTGACCCAGTCTACAATGCCATAAGAAAGCTTTATTTAAATCTGGAGACTTTCTTTTTAGTGTGTTCTGGACATTGAAAATTTGGAGTTGGTTTAAAACATATATACCGTTATTTAGGGTACCGGACCCAATCAAACCATGATTAAGGTGGATGTTGACAACATCTCTTACAAACGTGAAATCATTATTTGATAACAAGGAAACTGATATGATATTACACGTTAAGCTTGGTACAAAATAACAGTTATGTAAAACCAAAATGTGTCCACTCGTCAATCCTAGGTGATAATCCCCGACGGACGCAGCTCCCACGCTAGCTCCGTTAGCAACCTTTAGGGTCATATCACCTTCCTTCAGCACTCTACGGTTTCTCAGTGCCTGCAATGAATTGCAAATATGAGATCCTGATCCGGTATCCAATACCCAGGAAGTAGAGTTGATCGACAGACAATTCTCAATTACAAACACACCTGAAGTCGAAGCCACAGCTTGCTTCGGTTCCTGGTTCTTGGCGTTCCACGCCTTGCAATCCTTCTTCCAGTGCCCTTTCCTGTGACAATGGAAGCACTCATCCTGGCCCACTACCGGTACCGCAAACTTTTTCTTTCCCTTCCCTCCCACCTTACTTACACCTCCTCTAGGTTTGGGTGCGGCCTTCTTCTTCCTTCCTTTGGCTCTAGCCTTGGACCCGGAAGAAGATGCACCGCCAACAAACATAGCGGGTGTTTCCCTTGCTTTCTGCAAAGTGCCCTCTGCACTCCTTAACATGTTCAGGAGTTCCGCAAGTTCAACTTCTTTTCCTTGAAGGTTGAAGTTCAGGATAAACTGGGCGTAGGTGGGAGGAAGGGACTGGAGAATAAGGTCTGTATAGAGCTCATTATCCAAAGTCGTCCCAAGGTCTGCGAGCTCTTCAATATAGCCGATCATCTTTAGGACATGTTCTCCTACTGATGACCCGACAGCCAATCTCGCTCGAAACAAGTTCTTAGAGGTCTCGTATCTTGCTATACGAGATTGCTCTCCATAAAGTTCCTTTGTATGGAGAAATATGCCATCTAGGGTCATATCCTCGTGCCTCCTCTGATGTTCATTGTTCATTGAGGCAAGCACGATGCACTTGGCTTTCGCGCAATCTAAATCCCAGGTTTTGCGGATTTCCTTATCCGCATTGCTGGATTTGGGACCAGGGACAGCAGGTGCCGTAGCGGTGAGGATGTACCCCAATTTGTCATAGGTCAAAGCCATTTTGACATTCCGCAGCCAATCTTTATAGTTTGGCCCTGTCAGTATATTTTTCTCTAAAAGTAACTTAAGTCCAGTCATTTTCAGGGTCGCTGCAATTAGGAGAGAGAGAAGAAAACTCTTTAGCATGATGCTCTTGCAAGTTTAGAGTGGTTTTTAGTTTATCTAAACTGGATGGCTCCCACTGTTTCTCGAATCCTTCCTCAAACCATAAAAGAAGAATTAGCCAGGACTATTCTCACCGTACAATACTTGCTTAACCGTTCAGCCAGGCCAGTGTCGATACTTCGAGGGAGGTTTTCCAACGCTTTCGCGAAGTTCCTTAATTAAATAACCTCTTTTCTGTGGGGGCGTAACCCCACTGACACTTTTCTGGACACCTACTTGGTTTATAGCATTGATCGTTAAGTGACGAATATCCTGATAAGTAGCATATACTCACAGTAGGATCGGGATCCAAATATCATCGTATGATAATGTTGAAGGAATCCTACCAACATTCATCAAACTCCAAATGGTATGCATCTCTTTGCAAATTTCAATTTCTTTAGAAATTCCCGATATATATTTTTGCCCCATGCTCTTATGACCTTGGCTTTGGTCAAAATGTCATAAGTCACATGTCAAGTTCTACCCGTCATTATCTTGTCAATTTGAACCCATCCGTATATACCCCTGACTTTGGTCAAATGATAATACGACTGTCCCAAACTAACTCATCTATCTTATGCAACAAATGAAAACCCAGCAGCTACCAAACACTATGCCTTGACTTTGGCCAAAATGCATAGCTTGAATACTACTGAATACCCAAATGAAATGACGGAGGGCTACGAATGGTTTTGGCGAAACCGTGAACGTAGTGAACTTGATATAACCGAAGGAACCTGATAGCTTTTAAAAGGAGTGGTTAAAGCTCCGCATTTAAAATATCTGTTTTTAAAATTAACCGAGTGGTTTCTTTTAAATTGTTCCAACGATTTAAACTTTGGTTTGTTTTTCTTTGCATTATAGATAATGCGTCCCATCATTAACCTATCATTGCAGAAAACAACGAAAATACAACGTCCTCTTATTCCATCCGCATTCGCCACGGGGTCCCGTCATCACCCGTTAGGTTACTTAACTAACGACAGAGCGGGGGCTGGGCTAGCGCGGGTGTAAAACATAAGTGACGTCTAAATAGCTATCATATATAGATATTGTACATTCGTCAGACGCAATAATAGGCATTCCAGATCACAGATGAACTTTATTGGATTTGCAAGTAATCCGTGTTTGTTTCGAGCCTGCAACAAAAGACGGATTACACAGTTGTGATGAATAGCCATTACCCCACCCTCGACCCCTACGGGTGCGGAAAACTACCCGCCCGGCAGTTTGTGCATCCCACCTTGGGTCTGTCCTAGGAGCAAAAACAGTAAAATGAAATAATACAACGGTGGCTATAACCGCAACCTGGATATGCCCCGCAAAATAATATTACAACAAATTACATTTACATCAAATGAATTAAATAATAACCCATCACATAACCCCGGCTATACATCACAACAGTCCAACACAGTTCATATGCACAAACAGATAAAATCCATTCCAGAAATGTGCAACCCCCTGCCAACTGACATACTAGCAGTTAGGGGAGGTTTACGAACACATTATACAATCACAGATATAATCCAACAAGCAAATACTGTATAATTTCGATCGATTAAACATTTATAATCTTGCTCCAATACTGCTCTGTAAACTTGAAACCTGAACAAAATTAAAAAATACCAGAAAATCTCAAATATCACAGAGAACCAACACAAGAAAAACGGCTCCCTGAATCGTCAACTCGGCGGCGGAAGCGCGGCTGGAACTGTGTTAGCCGCCGCGGATCCGCGGCGCCGTAGGCGATTCAGGGGACCAAATTTTTTGTGTGTTCTATTACTGTCATTTTAAGCTTTCTGAACATCCCTGAAAAATTTTTGGACTTCATTTATAAATCGACAGAAACATGAGTTTTCGGGCTTTTCCGGTTTCGTTTTTTCCGTTCGAAATTCATACAAATTTGCAAAAAAGTTATTTATTGTTTAGCGAGGCTCTGATACCACTGTAAGTCGATGTACAACACCCCAATACTTGTGGGGAGGCGGAATTTTCAAAAACGAACTTGTTTAGTGAACAAATATCGACTAACCGCTTGAATCGAAGCTAAACGATAACTAACCAAACACATAGTTGTTCTAAACTACTATGCTTAGGGATTATACCTATCGAACCAAGTCCTTCGGCTTTACGATCTCCTCGTCCTCCTCGGCCTTCTCGATGTAGTAGATGATCCACCCGAGAGCAAAACTCCAAGCTTAGCCTCTAAACTTGAGGCAACTAACCTTCTTGGATTGCTAATCAAAGAAGATAGATGAGATAGAGTGAGAGTTATGGATTGTTTAGTCTAACTAATCCTTGTTCTCAACACATGAGAGGTGAGGATTAGGGTTTGAAGAGAGTGAGCTTGATGAGAGAGAATGTGAATGATATTATGAAGTGAGAATAGTAAGTTATCATAATATATATGAAGCATTTACATTTTTCAAGAAAAGAAAAAGAAGTGATGAATAATCATGCTTCACAAATATCAAGTGGTGATTCATTATCATGAGTTATTAAGCATTTATGATGCATTAATGACCTTGATGAATCACTCTCATGACTCACTAATCTCATTCAATGTATATGCCACCTAAACCTCCTTAGTCACCATCTTCTAGAAGCTTCTCGCGTAATTACGAGAACGCCCCTGTTCCCCTCCGAACGGCGGCCTGGACGTGAAGACGTCTAGCCTGAAGTTCGGGGCAGATGCTATTTAGTTTTATCCGTCTATCTCTCCAAAGATGCCGAGTTGATTTACGGCACCGTATATCGGAGGTTTAGACGGATGCGACCGATGTAGCAGACTTCGTCAGATTCCCCCTCAGGGTGAGGGGTTTTTGATTGTGGGGACGCTCTTCCCTGCAGGCGCAAGCCCCTGCAGTTAATTACGCTACCGCATCGCGGTAACAACTTTCTCCTTCTCCAGAATTTCACTTCGTGTCGTGTGTGTTTGTTTTGTTTGTGGTTGCCCGTGGATTGTATACGGAGACTGAGTAATGCCGTCGCCCGTAGGACGTGGATTAGTCCAAATCCGTATTTACTTAGATTTGGGTTTGATGTTTTTGGTTTAAGGATACATTAGTCGCGTTGCGGCTAAGATCAACTTAAACGTTCATCAAGAATACTTTAGTCCTGTTTTGGACTAAGATCAACTTAACGCAGTGATCGATTTAATTATCTGGCTGTCGGGACTCGTCACCTCTCTGACGTCGTTGAGGGATTACAACGACAAACGTCTGAGGAGTTCAGAGATGTACCCTTGAACCAAAGTTGATTTTGGGTTTTATTGTTTATTTAAAGATCTAAGGACACATTAACCGTATTTGGGGCTAAGATCAACTTAGACGGGACCATTTAGATCCGGCAAAAGAGCATTCGGGCTCTATTGCGCCAGTTTAAGGACGTAGTGGTCCATCGTTAGTTTTAGGGACGTTTCGGTCCGTCGCCAGTTTAAGGACGTAGTGGTCCATCATTAGTTTAGGGACGTCTCGGTCCGATATTAGTTTAGGGACGGTTCGGTCCGATGTTAGTTTAGGGACGTTTCGGTCCGATGTTAGTTTAGGGACGTTTCGGTCCGTCGCCAGTTTAGGGACGTAGTGGTCCGTCATTAGTTTAGGGACGTTTCGGTCCGATTTTAGATAAGTGGTCGTTGGGACCCGTCGCCTCTTTGACGTCGTTGAGGAATTACAACGACAGGTGTCAAAGGGGTTCGGAGATGTACCCTCGAACCGGTCGTAAATTGGTTTGGGAGAGCCATTTCGCTCAATCAATTTAATTTAAGGACTTACAGCCAGGATTGGGTTAAGTCCAATTTTTATTTTAGGCTCTGCCCGATTAAAAGAATCAACCTAAACAGGGCTCTGCCCCTTCATTATTTTGCAATCTGATTTGGGCCAGGCCCTTTTAAATAATGAGTTACAAAAAACTCAAGAATTTTCTGAACAGGGCTTTGCCCTTTTATTTTTCTGCAATTGGGCTAGGCCCTCTTAAGTAATGAGTTACAGAAACTCATGAGTTTTCCAAACAGGGCTTTGCCCTTTTATTATTCTGCAATTGGGCCAGGCCCCTTTAAATAATGAGTTGCAGAAACTCAATAATTTTTTGAGTTGGGCCAGGCCCTTTTGAATGATGAGTTGCACTTGTGCAGAAATTCAAGAATTTTCTTGATTTGAGAACAAAAAGTGCATAGCACTCTTGATCTAAATTTAGATCAAAGGAAAACAAGTTCTTCTTGTTTTCCTTGATTTTACAGAACCAAGGGTTCATATCAAGTGCAAGGCACTATTTATTATTCTTTGATTTTTTAGAACCAGGGGTTCATATCAAGTGCAAGGCACTATTTATTATTCTTTTATTATTCCCTTTTTAATTTTCTGTTCTTCAGAAATTTTACCTTCTCTTTTGTTCTTGATTAATCTTCAAGAGCTTTTTTTTTTCTAGAAGTTTATCCTTCTCTTGATGATGATTGATTCTCTCTTTTGAATGAGGCTTGGGGTCTTATTTATAGTGCCCACAAATTTGTTGGATTTGTTAACAAAATCTTTACTGAATAATTTTGGGAATTTTCCCACCATTGGATCTCTGATCCAAGGGTTCCTGTTTTACAGGAGAACAGAAAAGATTTATCTAAATCTTCATTCAGTTGCTGCGCAACTCACCAGCGCGTGACACGTGTCACGCATCTGTGCGCTTGCGCAGTTGCGGTTGCGCAACTGCGCAGACACGTGTCGCGCATCCGGGCGCTTGCGCAGTTCTGGTTGCGCAACTGCGCAGACACGTGTCGCGCATCCGAGCGCTTGCGCAGTTGCGATTGCGCAACTGCGCAGACACGTGTCACGCATCCGTACGCTTGCGCAGACACGTGTCGCGCATCCGTGCGCTTGCGCAGTTGCGATTGCGCAACTGCGCAGACACGTGTCACGCATCTGTGCGCTTGCACAGACACGTGTCACGCATCTGTGCGCTTGCGCAGTTGCGATTGCGCAACTGCGCAGACACGTGTCGCGCATCTGTGCGCTTGCGCAGACACGTGTCGCGCTGCCATGCATTTGCGCAGTTAAGTCTTAATTATGTTTTCTGAAGAGCCTTACTCTGATGGGATGCACCATTTCGGGCATTACGCTGCCGAATTGGCTTCTGCCATGTGGCAAATTGCGCACTGCGCACGGAAACCGAAGCGTTGCTTCAAATTTTGAATTTTCAAAATTCAGTAGAGCCTTGCTCTGATTGGGGGAAACAGCCCCTCCGATCCGCAAAAATACGGAAAAACTTTAGACTGTATAAATCCAATAACCGGATACCAGTAACTGGCTTAAACCAAAGCCAACTGGTAAAAACTGTCCAAACGACGTAAGTGTGTAAACACACATACGCGTCCGAACCCTTTGTCGTAAAACCATACGACCTCTATATCGTTTCGCCTGGAGTAGGAAACTCTCTGTGTGGGACTCTAGAGACTTGACTACTACGCTGGCAGTGGGTTTAACCACAGACCGCAAGCGGCACTAGCTGTACGTAACGGTCCCCAGGTAGTTGTCGATAAGAAGGCCGATGAGGAAACCCATCCGAACTCCTACTGAGCCTGCTGTGACAATCTCCATACAGTCCGGTCCGTTCATCTTAGACTATCGCATATCGGGCCTAGGGGGGCGGCAAGCGTCAGTCCCCTAATAGCGGTATAAGTCGTGTCGGAGCGAAGCCCATTACACCCTGAGAAACTACTGGAACCTACCAGCAAATCTCGCTTGCCCTGGCCAGGGACTTTGCGTAATGGCTCTCTGACACAGCGCGATATCAACTCCCAATACCGGGAGAGACGAATCCTGTCTAACCGCCACTGCCTCCAAGTGCTCGGGACTGCACCCAACTGCTACCTGTTTGCATGACTCCTTTGAGCCGTGGTAGGGTAGCAATCTAAGAACAGTGGGACACACTCGAGGCGAAGTAGCAGTGTCAAGTCTGCGGACTATGCTGTATTCATGTCACCTGGGAACTGTTCACTGACGACTGGTATAAAACCAACCAACAGTTCCCTGTGAGTCCTGTCCGGTGTACCCGTAACCTAACGAGCACCTGCATACTATCTCCAGTACGACGTACTGACGGCTGTGGGACAGACCATCTCCCCAACTGGGATGAGAAGCGTACACACTAGTCTACTCCGGAGTATTGATGCTCTGTCTCGATAATCCAACGACCAGGGACCTGAATAAGGATGTGCTTGTAGACTACCCAGCCCCCACTAGTGTGACTGCCATCACAACGCTGGTAGACAAGCAAGATCCTAAGAGCTCTATCAATACGTACACTCACATATTAAGATAGAAAAACCAAGTAGCATACTACCATGTTTAGCAAGACTGTTATATACATGTGAATATCCCAAACTTCCATTAAGTGATATACAAACTAGTATGATACAGTAATGGCCTTCTAGGGCATAAACACTAACAACTTTATCATAGAGGCAGCGTCCGGTTTTCTGATGGGTACCGCCTCTATCCATTTTGTGAAGTAATCCACAACGACGAGGATAAACCTATGTCCGCCCGTGCCGGCGGGGAGTTGACCGACCATGTCCATCCCCCATTGTGCAAACGGCCAGGGGGAACTGAGTGGCGTTAGTTCGGTGGCAGGAAGACGAGGTATGCTGCCGAAGAGTTGGCAGTTCTTGCATCTTCTGACCAGCTTCTTGGCGTCATGGTGTAACTTTGGCCAGTAGTACCCTTGGAGCAGCGTTTTCTGAACTAAGGTGCGGGCTCCTTGATGCGCTCTCCCGACCCCTTCATGAATTTCTCGTAGAACGTAGTCAGCCTCGTAGGGGTCGATACATCGGAGTAGAGGTTGAGTGTACGAATTCTTGTATAGGTTTCCATTGCTCCAGACGAAATGGCGTGCTTTGGCCCGCAGCCGACGAACTTTTCCTCGGTGTTCAGGGAGTGCACCATCTTTCAGGAACTCCATGAGGGGTTTCCTCCAATCTAGGCCTTCTTCTTGGGTTGCGTAGATCTGGAACGTTACCTCTCCTTCCACGCTGGGTCGTGGCAAGACATCGAAGAGGATGTTTCTTTTATGGGTGGCCGAGTAGGAAGAAGCGAGCTTGCTCAAAGCGCTGGCCCGAGTGTTCAAGTTCCTGGGGATTTGCTCCACTTGGACTTCATCAAAAATTTTCCGAAGCCTTTTTATCTCGGCTAGGTACTTTATCATGAGTGGTTCCCGGGCTTCGAACCGTCCGGTTACTTGGCTGACGACCAATGCGGAGTCGCTGCGAGTTCTGATGGTCTTCAGTCCTACCCCGGAGGCAATTTGAAATCCTGCTAACAAGGTCTCGTATTCCGCGGCGTTATTTGACGCTCTGAACCCGAGCTTTAAGGAGTATTCCATTTCTGCTTCTTTCGAGCCGGGAATGATTAGGCTAGCCCTGCTCCTTTCCTCGGTACAGGATACACCACGTAGAGCACCCAATCCGGGTGGGGTCTGGCACTTCTTCGACCATGGGATGAGGTTTGGGGCCCCGCTCCGGCGCTCCTTCCTTAGTGGGGATGGTGCATTCAACAATAAAATCTGCCAAGACATGTGCTTTGATGGCTTGCCGGGGTCGGTACTTGATATCAAATTGGGATAGTTCCCACCTCCATTTTTCCAGACGTCCTGATGACTCGGGGGAGGCAAGGATCGCCCCTAAAGGTCGCTCGGTAAGGACGAGGATTGTGTGTGCCTGAAAATAGTGTCGAAGTTTTCTGGAGGCGACGGCAAGTACCAGGACTATCTTCTTTATGGCCGGGTATCTCGTTTCTGCGTCCTTGAAGACATGGCTCACGTAATAGACCGGACTCTATATACCTTTGAATTCCCCGACAAGCACCGAGCCTGCTGCTTGGTCGGAGACGGCCAGATATAGCAACAGTTCATCGCCTTCGACTGTTCGGGTGAGTAGAGGTGGGGTCGTTAGATGTGCTTTAAGTTGCTCGAAAGCGTTCTGGCATTCCTCAGACCATTCAAACTTAGGGATCTTCCTCAGGGCCTTGAAAAACGGGAGGCACTTCTCTCCGGATCTGGACATAAATCGACTCAGGGCAGCGACCCTCCCCATGAGCCGCATGATTTTGACATTGCTCTTGGGCATTGCCATATTGAGGATGGCGCTGATCTTCTCAGGGCTTGCTTCGATTTCTCGGTGGGTTACCATGAACCTGATGAACTTCCCGCTGGTGACTCCGAATGCGCACTTAGCTGGATTCAGCTTCATTTTGTACTTGCGCAGGACGTCGAATATCTCCCCGAGGTCTTTAGCGTGCCCTGCTGATGAGATGGATTTTACGAGCATGTCGTCGACGTAGACTTTCATGTTTTTTCCGATCTGAGGTTTGAAAAGCTTGTTGACCAGTTGATAATATGTTGCCCCAGCGTTCTTGAGTCCGAAGGGCATCACTTTGTAGCAGTATACCCCAGGTCAGTGGTGAAGGCGGTATGTTTTTCGACTGCCGGGTTCATCCTGATCTGATTGTAACTTGAGAAGGCGTCCATGAAGCTCAATAGTTCGTGGTCAGCCGAGCTGTCTACCAGCTGGTCTATCCGAGGGAGGGGATAGTTATCTTTGGGGCAGGCCTTGTTTAAATCCGTGAAATCGACGCACATGCGCCATTTCCCTTACGCCTTCTTGACCATGACTACGTTCGCCAGCCAATCAGAGTAGTCCAGGTTCCTGATAAAGTTATCGGCGAGCAGCTGATCCACTTTGTCCTCAATTGCCCTTTGCTTCGCCGGCGCAAAGCTTCTCTTCTTTTGTCGGACATGTTTTTCTTTCGGGTCGACCCCGAGCTTATGGGAGATCACTTTAGGGTCGATTCCCGGCATGTCCATCGGCGCCCAAGCGAATACATCCGAGTTATCTCGGAGGAACCAGATCAGTTCTTTGCGGCGATCCCCGGTCAGGAGAGAACCGATCTGGACTGTTCGGCCATTAACCCCTTCTGCAAGGGGTACTTCTGTTAATGCTTCTACCGGGAACCTCTAACTTCTATTTGGTCATCGCGTGTATCTAAAGACCCCTGGAAGTCGGGTATGTCCTCAAAATCTTTGCCTTGATCTCCTGCGGTGGACGTCGAGGCGAGGCAAATCCTAGCGGTTTGCTGGTCTCCATAGGCCCGACCTATTCCCCCTTGATCTAAAGGAAATTTGATCGCAAGGTGATAAGTCAAGATCTGGGCTTGGAGAGCGTTTAAGGTCGGACGTCCTGGGAGAATGTTGTAGGATGAAGAGACCTTGGCGATGAGAAAGTCTACTGATACTGTCCGCATATTTCCCGCTTCCCCGATGTTGAGGAAGAGGGTGACCAATCCCTCGGCAGGGACAAAATTATTGGTGAACCCGAGAGGACATATGAGGTAGGTCGGAGGTCGGATGGTCCTAACCCCATACACTGGAAGAAGTCATGGAACAGGATATCCGCCGAGCTTCCTGAGTCGACCAATATCCTCTGGACCTCGTAACGGTGGACTCTGGCCATTATTATGAGTTTGTCATTGTGAGGGAACGATATGCCGTGGAGGTCTTCATTGGTGAAAGTGATCGGCTCGTCCCTCTTGCACCTCTTGTGTAGCATACCGCTTGTTCCCTCGATTGGGAGGATGTGGCGGTTCCCCTAGCTTTCTCGAGATGGATCCGAGGTAACGACCATGATATGCCCGATCGTTAATTCCTCGGGAAGGGTTTGATCATTTTGCTCCCGCACCGCCAACCGATTGTCCCTCAGGTACTTCTCCTGGTGGCATGAGCGGATCAACTCCTCGATGTAGCCATGGAGTTATTTGCAGTTCTCAGTCGGGTGGCCCCGCGTCCTGTGGAAGGCGCAGTATAGGCCACGGAGGCGTTTGCCTGCCCTTTGGATGACTGGCGGGAGCTTAAAGAACCTCTCACCCTTAGCTTCCTCCAGCAGCTCGGTCTGAGAGATGTTCAGGGGAGTGTACTCCTGAAACCTCGGTGAGTAAGGCTTCGGACGGTCGACCTTCTTCTTCTCCTCCCTATCCCTTTTCTTTTTGTCAACCTGATCAGCTCGGGGCAAGTTTGAGTTCACCTCGGACTCGAGTTGGATTTCTCACTCGGTCCAAGCTTTCACCTCGGCTATGGTCTTAGGTTGCGCTAATGCAAATGAGCGGAGCCACTCTTTATGCCTAAGACCCGACCTTAGCGCGGTGATGACCGTTTCATCGCGGTGCTCGGGGACCTCGAGGAGCGCGTTGTAGAAGTGGGTGACATAAACTTTGAAGGATTCTTTGACTCTGCTCTTGATGGTGAACAGGTAGTCGACCGTCCTCTTCTGCCGTCGATTCTCGACGAAGTGACCGAGAAATTGGGTGGCCAGCTCGTTGAAGGTCGAGATGGAGCATGGCGTGAGTCCTCAGAACCAGTCCCGGCCAGCCCGGATGAGGGTGGTGGGGAAAGCTCGGCATTGAGCCGCGTCGAGTTATTCTGGAAGCTCATGCCCACAGTAAATGCATCTAGGTGGTCCTTCGGGTCGGATTTCCCGTCGAAGAGGGTCTCCTTAGGCGGTTTGTTCCTGGATGAGACGTGCTCGGCCAACATCTTTTCTGCAAAGGGCTTCGTCAGTGAATCGGTGGAGTTCTGGCCCCTTCGTCGGACGCATGGCCGTCCTGTCGTATGTCCTCGATTTTCTTCTCGAGGGCTTTGAGTCGGTGGTGGTACCATGAGGATTTTGCACAGTCGGAGTGGTGGCTACCCCTGCTCCGGGTTTTGTGCGAGTGTGCGGCTTCAATTTCGCTCTATCAAGTGTCTTAAATCTTTGGGCAAGGCCCTCCTCAAGTAGTCCCTGCGCTCGTCGTTTGCGTGATCTCGGCGAGAGTGGGGGCATCGGTCATGTCTGGAAGCAGGTGAGCTGATGGACACCTCCTCAGAAGGAGAGAACGCGTGACGAGCATTAGAGCGATGGCCCAGTAATCCCTGGGACTGCGGCGTGGAGCTGTCCGGTGCCTAATGGGTCATGAAATCAATCGCCGCGTGTGGGTTAAGGTGGCCGAAGTCGGTCCGCCGGCGCTTGGTGGTGCTGTGATGAGGGTGAGGGAGATCAAGGGCTTGAGTGTGCCCGTCCGTCCTTTGGCGGACATCGTTATCCCAGGAAGGGGGAGTCGCGGTCTGGTGGGTAGGGTCCGCTGTTTGAACGCGGACGAGGGCATCCACCAGCGATGTGAGCCAATCTATCCGGACAGACAAGGTGTGGATGGCATTGGGAGGAGGAGGAGACGAACCGCTCACGCCTCCATTGTGGCGGCTCGTATTTGGATCGTCACGGTTGTCTCTCGCCATTTGGTCGAGAGAGGAAGATCAACTTTTATGGTGGAACAAAAAAAGTCTTTCGTTCCCACATACGGCGCCAACTGATGGAGTTTCGGATCTCCTTCAGATGCTGTCCTCCGTCGATCCTGTGATGGCGGTCTTTGACGGCTGAGATTAGTTTTTGGGAGTTGTTGAATGTGGATCTCAATGGGTTGGTGTTGGACGCCGAGCTACCTGCAAAGAAGTCCCAGGACCGTAGGACCCTCCGACGATCAAGTTAGAGCCGAGGTATAGATACAGAGTAGCGGCGTATTGAAATAAATTCGAGTTACCTGAGTTGTCTGAGAGAGAGGTTTATATAGGGGTCGCGTGGAGCGAGCAGGCGCGAGATCACCGCCGTCAGTTACGCCCCAGCGTTATCCTCACCTTGAATGATGGGGTGCGCTCATTATTGGAGGGATGCGCTAGCGTGAGACGCGGATCGTGGGGAGGCAGATATCTCGCCCTGGCGATACACACGGAGCCGTTGCGGGGCGCATGGGATCCACACTCTTGGTTGATCAAGGAGACAGAGAAAGCTCGAAGACGAGCTGTTGGTAGTTTTCTAGATGAAGGTGTAATGTATTCAGGGAGATCTCCTGAACGGTCGGATACGTTCCTCGAGAAAGGGATTCTGAGAAATTTCCCCGATGCAACTCATTTATTCCACTCCCGTAGCCTTCTTGATACGTCATCCGCTACGTGTCGTAATCTGAGCAGACACCACTTGTGAGCATCATCAAGTGTAGAAATTAGTCACCTTGCACGTAACTATTATAACTAGTGCAACCCAAGTGTGCGGCATGTACCAAATGGAGATTTTATACCAACATATAATTTGCAACATTTTAAAGCTAGTGCAATTTCCTGGGACGTGAAAGGTATAAAACAAATGTAGATCTTCTCATAATTGTGTTTTTCTTGATTTATAAAATAACTAGATCACTTGTAGTTCTATGGTGTGCTTATCAGATACATGTTATTAGAGCTTTACTTACAAATAAGGATTTTTATGTCTAATATCCAAGGCCTCAGATCTATTTTGTAAACAAGCACAAAGAAAAATGCAGTATTTATGAATTTCATATGTCAGATATTTATGAAATTCATATGTTATAATATCTTCGCAAACTATGTTCACAGAGGACTAAAAAAACACTATTTTTAATAGAAGCCGTTTGCTTGCATTGACAGATGGTGTAAAGGTTCCACATGTACCATTGATCAATCCCAGTTATAGACTCATTAATATTAGAGTATTTATATACGTCATGCATTAAAATAAGGCGGAACATAAAAATTTGATATCATAGAACATCTGTAATTTCCCCCCCTAAAGAGCACCCAGTCATGCAATAAAAAAAACAACCAACATCTTCGATCTACCAAAACCCTGGTAGTAGCAAATATTGTATGGTATATATACCAAAAGGTTAATTAATAGCGTCCTCATTCACTAGTATAAAGATGACTTGCCCCTACGATTAATAAAATCCGTAAGGACAATTAACTAATACCCCTACGGATTACTTCGTAGGGACAACTAATGCCCCTATGGATAAGACCATAGGGATATATATAAGTAAAAATTTATTAAAATTTAACTTATGCAGTTGCCCCTACAGTGTCGCAAGATAAGGCCCTATGGATATATCCGTAAGAGCAAATTTCGAGATTAAAAATAAAAAATAAAAACCAAAGGTTATCCTCCCTGTCACCACATTATACCCTAATTCCCCCCCCCCAAATTTCCCCACGCACGCTCGTCGCCTCCTCCCTTGTCGCCTCCGAGCTCCCTTCGCCTCCTCCGACCTCTCGTCGCCTCCTCCGAGCTCTCGGCCTCTCCTCCGACCTCATTGCCTCCTCCGACCGCGTCGCTTCCTCCCTCGTAGTCTTCTTCAACCTCCAGCGCCGCCTCCATCATCTCCAGCGCCGCCCTCTTCATCAACGTCAAGCTCCTCCCTGACTTCCTCGTCACCATCGAAATCGTCAATCGGTTAGTTAATTTATTGATCAATTTAAATTTTATTTTCGTAAATTGAATTTGGTGGGTAAGGCTTCAATTTGGGGATTTTGAATTGTAGTGGTGGTCGATGGTGGGCGGCGGCGGCTGTGGTGGTGGATGGCGGCGACTGTGGTTTGGGGATGTAGGTGGCGGTGGTGGTGACGGCGGCGGCGGGTGGTGGCGGTGTCTGTGGGTGGTGGTGGCTGCGCTTCATTTTGGGGTTGTTTAGTGATGTGGGTGGCTATGGTGTTGGGCGGCGGCGGCAGTGATGGTAGGGAAAAGGGTCAGGGAAGGTCGATGGGGACCGTGTAGGTCGGGTGAGGGACCGGGAAAAATAAGTTTAGATGATATTGGTGGAGATTGTGAGGAGAAGAAGAAGATTAGTTGTGAGTTAGGATTTGATTTGGTTTGGTTAGGGTTATGATTAGGGTTAGGGCTAATGGTTAGGGGCGGGTTTAGGATTAAGGTTAGGATCAGGGTTAGATGTATTTGTGAAAAAAAAATAGCTAAAGGTAGTTCAATGAAGAATTTATAGGGGGTTAGGGTTAATTGGGTCTAGAGTTAGGGTTAAGGTAATTAGAGTTAGGGTTAAGGATGAGAGTTATGGTTAGGGTATTTTAGTGTTAGTGTAAATGTATGTATGTGTGTTTGTGATATATATGATGATGATGATGATGATGATGCTGTGTGTGTGTGTGTGATAATGTTGATGATGATATATATGTGTGTGTGTGAGATAATGTTGATGATGATATGTGTGTGTTTGTGATAATGATGATGTTGATCGCTCATATTAAACAAGGCCAAACCCTAATTTTAAACTTAACACCAGAACTAAATCTAAAATCTTAAACTTAACACCAGAACCAAATCCAAAATCTTAAACTTGATTAAGAAAACCCTTAATTTTAAAAAACTTTACCCTAAAGTAAAAACTTAAAACCCTTGAAATTGAAATGTAAACGTAAAACCGATTCAACTTAAATCTTATAATAAGTGTATATATGATAATCGATGATAATATGAACTTTTCATATGCCCATCGATGGTCATATGTGAAAATCAAAGTGCGCCTTAGTCTCCGTCTATCGGTTAACATACATTCAATATTCGTCGTGACATAAAACTATATGAAGATTGTTAAATATCGGACGGTATCATTCAGTGCTAACAACCGTCGTGTAGTTTATATGACGAGAAAATTCAATCGTATGATAACCGATATATTTGTCCAGTTTGGAAAAGTTAGGACTGTATAAAGCAAACACCTGCATTCACTTGTGTTTTCATTCGTTTCGAGTTATTTAGCCGGTACTTTTCCATTGATTCTTCGTGTACAAAGATAGATTAGATGTTCATTTCAATATTGTTTCACAGTATTAAAATGATTATCTATTCTATTAAAGTGTACTCGGAGAACAGCGGGAAGGTGCTGCCGAAATGTACTCGAAACGGATGAGAACACAAGCGAATAAGTGTCTGATCTATAAATTCTTAATGGGATAGAAACCTTACTCCCGATAGCCGAAACATACACATACAACATGAATACACAACACACACACAAACCACATACACACTAACAACCCTACACTTAAGCGAAATCATAAATTGAAACACACATACACAGAATACTTCTCATACTTGGGTATCTTCAAACCTAGTTTTATTAATCGATAATTTATCCTTTTCAACGACAAACTTGCCCGTACAGATTTTTTCTTTGTCAATAACCATTGTTTACCGCCGAAAACAGGGACAAAACCTGGATGGATCGTCTTGCCTGAATTTGGGGGCAGATACTATTTGGGTTTATCCGTCCACCTCTCCGAAGATACCAAGTTGATTTATGGCACCGTATATCGGAGGTTTGGACGGATGCGGCCGTTGTAGCAGACTACATCAGATTCCCCCTCGTTTGTGAGGGGTTTTTGATTATGGGGACGCTCTTCCCTGCAGGCGCAAGCCCCTGCAGTTAATTACGTTATCGCATCGCGATAACCACTTTCTCCTGCTCCAGAAGTTCACTTCGTGTCGTGTGTGTTTGTTTTATTTTTGGTTGCCCGTGGATTGTATACGGAGACTAATTTATGTTGTCGCCCGTAGGGCGTGGATTAGTCCAAATCCATATATCTTATATTTGGGTTTGGGTTGATTTAAGAATCGTTGATCTGTTTTGAGATCAGGATCGACTTAAATGTTTGTGAGCATTTGGGGTTCGATTGGTTTTTTGTTAAGGATATGTTAGTCTAATTTGAAACTAAGATCTACTAAACAAGGTATTAGGATCATTTTTGTTTTAGATCCAACAAGAGAGTATTTGGGCTCTGTTGTTTTAGTTTAAGGGCGTTTCGGTCCCTTATCGCCGTTTTGGAGGCGAAGTTGTAGTTTGAGGACATTTCGGTCTGTAGATCACCATTTTGGAGGCGAAGCTATAGTTTGAAAACATTTCGGTCTGTAGATCATCTTGCGCGCACGTGTATTTGTTACGTGTCGGGATGAGCAACGATGATATGGGAGACACCCAACTTGCGGTGTGGTTTGATCTGGGGTGTGCACGTCAGTTTGGTAAGTGCGCCGAAAAGCAGTTGGTTGTCGGGACCCGCCACCTCTCTGAAGACGTTGAGAAATTATAACGACATGTATCAGAGGTGTGGAGAGATGTTCTCTTGAACCAATTTCTTTATTCGAGGGAAAATGAATTTGGTTGTCAACCCTGAAATTATTAGTCGTATTTTGAGACTAATACTTCCTCGGGGGAATGTGGACGGATATCGTCTTAGATATCATCAGTTGAGGGGTCATCAATCATGTTTGAGACCAAGATTAGTTTGGGAAAACATGAGCACAGAGGCTCGGTTGATTGGGAGATCAAAAGGGTTTTAACCTCAACAAAACTTAGCCCATTTGAGGCTGGAGTCCGAGTCTTCATAATGCTAAGCATTGGTGTATGTTCAGCACTCACGTGTTCCTACATGAGGCTCTCAATTAGTGTTAAACACTGCACTTTGGAAGCGCTCACGTGTGGGCACGTGAGGCGCCCCAAAGTGGGATTTGTTCTCTGGGTTCTATTCTCCCTCTCTCTTTATATAGAAGTGTTAAACACTGCATTTTGGAAGCGCTCATGTGTGGGCACATGAGGCGCCCCAAAGTTGGATTTGTTCTCTGGGTTCTATTCTCCCCTTCTTTTTTTTAAAATAGAAGTGTTAAACACTTGACTCCTGTGGTGCTCACGTGCGAGCACGCGAGGCGATTTTGTGTGTTTCCCTTTTCATTCATTAAAGACGCTCACGTGGAGCACGTGAGATCTTATTGTAGTGTTACAAATGAATCACCAATCTTTCCTTCTGAGTGTTTGGAGATTTTGATCTCATGCTAGGATTTTGGAGGATCTCATGCCTCTTGTTTTTTTTTGTAAGAATTAAATTCTTATTTGTAGGGTTAAACCTTGATTTTCAGAGGAATTAAACTCCCATATATCTCTATAAGAATTAAATTTTTTGAACTCAGTTTTCCCCCATAGGTTTTGAATCTGTATGACAAAATCTCCCCGATGAGAATTAAATTCTCAACTTATGGGGAGATCCACTTTTACAGATCTCAACCAGAGAAAGAACTAAATTCTTATGCGAAAGGTTAAACCCTTAGAAAGGTCAAGAAAAGATAGAACAATCTCTGTGTATTTCTCTTTTTTTTTACCTTGAATGTTATGATGAAGCAAGTATTTTCCGAGACTTAAATTCTCTTCTTCCTGTTTTTTTTATCCTCTCCGTCTCTGTATGTTTCTCCCTCCTCCCTCCTCATCTCCTCACTCCTATTTATATGAGAAGAAAAAGAACCAATTTGTTAAGAAAATCCCTCATTGAGAGATCATGATTGATTTCATAATCAATCCAATTGTTCTGGTGAATTTTATTCACCGTTGGATTTTTAATCCAAAAGCTCTCTGTTTAACAGAGAAGATTTCTTATTTGTTTTTTTAAACCAGATTAGGAAATATTTTCCTAAAATAGAATTTTATTCTATCACACGATCACCGTTGGATCTTTGATCCAAAGGTCTTTCGTTTAACAAAGAAGATCTTTTTAGTTTAAGGAAGATCAAGGAAATATTTCCCACATATATAGAATTTAATTCTATCAGATAGTTTAGAAAGATTTAAAGAAATATCTTCCAAATAGAGTTTTGATCCTATTATTTAGAATTTAATTCTATCAGCTTGGAAGGTGTTTAGGAACATTCATGTGTAGCACGTGACCCCAACGGAATTAATCTTGTTCGCTTATATGCAACAGCATAAGAGGGTATCGCGTGTTAACACGTCAGCCTTTTTGGCTTGCTATCTGTTTGAATGCAGCACCTATATGCTTTGCATATAGGCGCTCACGTGCTTACACGCGAGGCTCAATTTTAGCCTATTGATTGCTTAAATGCAGTGGCTATATGCTTTGCATATAGCCGCTCACGTGTGGGCACGTAAGACCTGCACAGTGGGGATTTCCCCTCCTTTTTCTTTCTATATATATATATTTTTATAAGGGAACAACCATCTTATTCTTATATTTCTCAATATAGTCATCATAAAAAACCAAAATCCATAACTTACAATTTATATGTTATACAGTCTAACATGGCCCATGAGTACATTAGAGTTAATGACTGGATGTACGTGGATTAGCAACAACGCATGCAATCTAAGTTTGTCGTAGGAGTTGCTCCTTTCATTGAATTTGCACGTGCATATAATAAGATCATGTTAGAGAAAATTCTCTGTCCGTAGGATAGATATGGGAATAAGTTCTGGTAGAAGGTAGAAATCGTAGAGTTTCACATTGTTAAACATAGTTTTACTAGAGTTTATACAACTTGGACATATCACGGAAAAGGACAAGAAGACGGTAATACGGTGGAAGGAGTAGACGATAACTTCTTTTCAGGAGAAAAAATAGAGGATATGGTAGAGGATGCCCTCGGTGATAGTAATCCTAGCAAAAAATATATTCCTTCTGGTCAAGGACCGCGTGCGGATAAGTATAAAAAGTTAATGAATGATGCTAAAAGACCAATTTATGATAATGTAAAGTATTCCACCTTATCATGATTCGTCCAAATTTTCCAGGTTAAGTGCCTAAATGGATAGAGCAACAAATCAATCACGAAACTTCTGAAGTTCCTGAAAGATTCTATGCACCCAGGAAATAACATACCCGAGAGCTGGTACGAAGCGCAAAAGATGATGTCTGATTTGGATCTGAACTGTGAGAAGATTAATGCATATCCCAAAGATTGCGTATTATACCGGAAAGAGAATTCAGATTTGAAAAAGTGTCCAACATGCGGAGAGGTCGGGTATAAACCGAAAGAATTTGATAAGAAACCCGATATATCTGTCAAGATAGCACGATACTTTCCCATAACACAGAGACTGCAGAGGCTAGTCAGGTGCAAGAAAACAACTGAGGAAATGATTTGGCATCATTATACTGCTCCAAGCGAAGATGGAAAAATAAGTCATCCAAGAGATTCATCAGTATGGAAGGATTTCGATAGGAGGCACCAAACATTCAGTAGTGATCCTCGCAATGTCAAGCTCAGACTGGCTAGTGATGGCTTCTGCCCATTCAACTATATGGCTGGAAGTTACAGCACATGGCCCGTTGTAATGATGGTTTATAATATGTCGTCTTGGTTGATTATGGATCAATCCTACTTTATGATGCCTTTTCTTATTGATGGACCTAACTCACCAGGAAACAATATCGACGTCTATCTCCGACCTCTGATCGATGAGTTAAAATCTTTATTCAGTGATGGTGTAGAGACCTACGATGCAAACACAGATACTACCTTCACGATGTGTGTAGCTTTAATGTGGACAATTAATGATTTTCCTGCGTATGCAATGCTATCAGGTTGGTCCGTATATGGTCAAAAAGTATGCCCTTATTGCCATCAAGATACAACATCGAAATGGTTGAATTTTAGCAGGATGATTAGTTATTGCGGTCATCGGTATTTCCTGCCACTAGACCATCCCTACAGGTTAAACAATACTCACTTTAATGGTCATCGGGAGCTTCTTGGGCCTCCAACCTCATTGTCTGGAGAGGACGTGATTGTTCAATGGGATGGTTACAATAATGTGACTTTCGGGATAGATCTGACAAAACAGGACAAACCACACTACTGGAACAAGTTAAGCATTTTCTACGAGCTTCCGTACTGGTCAACAAATTTAGTGCGTCATCGTCTGGACGTCATGCACATAGAGAAGAGAGTATTCCTAGTACGTACTTAATATAGGATATATATGCCCTAGTGGCCATTATTTATAATGGATACTATGGATATGTATATATATAGGTCAATCTTGCTCGAAATGATAGTATGCTATCTGGTTTGACTTTTTCTTAACATGTGCATATGTTCTACTTGTTATTACGTACTACTTATACATGTTGATAAAGCCCGTAGGATGTACTTAACTACCAGCGTTATGATGGCGGTCATACTTGTGAGGGCTGGGTAGTCTATAAGCATATCCTTAAAAGTGTCCTTAGTCGTAGGAATATCAAGACCGGGCATCGATATTCCAGAGTAGACTGGTGTATACATTTTTAGACCCCGATGAGGGGCGATGGTTAGTCTAACAGCTATTGGTGTGTTTCACCTAAAATTTAATACATGTGCTCAATGTGGATAGGTACACTGGACGGACTCGCCGAGAACTGCTGGATGGTATTATACTTAGCGTCAGATGACAGTTCTCGTGTGGCATGTGTACAGGTAGTCTGTAGACCTAAGATCATCATTTGTCTCGTATGAGTTCCCACTATGTTTTAATTACTATCCTACCACGGCTCAAAAGAGTCGTGCAAACAGGTTTTAATTGGGTACAGTCCCGAGCCACATGGAGGCAGTGTGTGATTGTTAGGGATTCGTCTCTCCCGGTATTGGGAGTCGATGTCGCACTGTGTTTGGTTGGTCAACGCCATAAGCCCCTGGCCAGGACAGTTGAGAATTACTGATAGTTAGATCAGTAATTTCTCGGATGGTCTTGAGCCATACCAGCATGACTTATCAAGGTTAGTAGGAGTCTGACGTTAACCTCCCTAGACCCGATATGCGATACTCTCAGACAAACAGACCGGACTGTACGGATATTGTCATGGTTAGGCTCAGTAGGGGTTCAGATGAGTTTGCTCGTCGGCCTTCTTTTCGATAGGCACCTGGGTATCCGTAACGTACAACTAGTACCGCTGATGTGCTTGTGGTTAAACCCGCCGCCAGCGTACTGTCGAGTCTTTAGAGTCCCACACAGAGGGTTTTCCTGGTTCAGGCGAAACGAATTAGAGGCCGTATGGTTTTACTTGCAGGGTTCCGATCATATACGTGTACTAGCTACACGGATTTTTTTGGATGTATAATACTAGTGGGTTTAGGATTAAGACGCATTCTGATATTATATTATTGGATTATCTTTATCTCTTGGTATTTGTATTTTTTGCAATACGAATACGGGTATGTATTGTTAGTTATATGTATGCCCTAGAGGCCATTACTGTACATACGATGTATATTGTGGTGGATGCTTGGACATATACATGGAGGACTTTCTTGCTCGACATGATAGTATGCTATCTGGTTGCTCTTTATCTTAACATGTACACTGATTGTCTCTATGTTACATGTTGATAAAGCCCTTAGGATGAGTACTTGACTACCAGGATTATGATGCAGATCATACTAGTGGGGACAGTGTAGTCTCTAAGTACATCCTTCAAATGTTCCTAGTCGTGGGTGTATCGAGACAGAGCATCGATATACCAGAGTAGACTAGCGTATAGCTTCTCAACCCATGTAGATGGACGATGGATGATCCCATATCCATTGGTGTTTGACATCAGAGACAGTATACGGGTGCTCAGTGGAGACTGGGTACACTGGACGGACCCACCGAGAACTCCCAGATGGTATTATACCTCACGTCAGATGGCAGTTCTATGCTGACACTGATACAGGTTAGTCTGTAGACCCGAGATTGCCATAGAGTCTTGTGTGATTTCCACTGTGCTTTGATTTCCACCTTATCATGTTCAAGAGAACGTGCAAAACAGTGGCTTTTGGGTACAGTCCCGAATCACATGGAGGCAATGAGCGATAGGAGGGGTTTCGTCTCTCCCGGTATTGGGGGTTGATGTTGCGCTGTGCTCGATTGGCTATAACAGGAAGTCCCTGGCCAGGGCTGCTTCAAAGATATACTGGTAAGTGTTATCAGTAGTTTCTCGACCCGTTATGAGCCTTATATCGACACGACTTATCGAGTTACTGGGGTCTGACGCTTACCACCCCTAGACGAGATATGCGACATATCAGACGAAGAGACCGGACTGTACGGTAGTGTTACTGATTGGATTCGCAGGAGTATGAGCAGACTTGCTTGTTGATCTTCTGATCGCTCAATACCCGAGTGGTCGTTACGTTTAGCAGACCGCTTGTGGCTTGTGGGTATTTGATATGATCATCATCTACTGCCGGCGTATTGACGAGTCTTTAGAGTCCAACACAGAGGTTTCCCGGTTCAAGCGAAACGGAGTAGGAGCACATATGTGATATGTGCGGGACCGAGATTAATACGATATGCGATACCGTATTCTATTCTCGCGATTTGTGATATCGGTCGGTTATATGCGATATAGCCGGGTTATCGGATCAAGTATTGATTCGATAAGTTGTTGCATTTGACATTAGTCAGTTATATGTAATATAGCCGGATTATTAAATCAATTATTGATTTAATGATTTAATGTATAATTATATATTTGATATATTAAATTACATTAACTAATATTAATTCAATTAAGATTTCTTTTCTCACTTGGTTTGTGCACATTGTATATATCTGATATATGCAAGGGTACATTATTTTGTGTCATGCTTGATGATACATGGACATGGGTGTGTGTATGACTTACACCATGTTAGGGATTATCTAGGGTTTTATTTATTTAAAATTATTCAAAAATGACTTGGACTTTGTCATGGCAAGAAGCTTATGGATGCATTGACTTAGTCTTCTATTTTTATTTAGCTTAAGATATTTATAAACCCAACCATCAAAGTTAGCCATGGTTAACTCTCTACAAAGGTTAGTGTGTGTCATATACTCACCATGGTTTATTTTCTCACCTCATAAGTTCATTCTCTCTTGCTCATTATTCATCTTCTTCTTCATTGAGAAAAGTTTGCTAGCTTTTAGATAAGTGAGAAAATAATGTGAGAAAATGATTTCTAAAGTGAACAAAATTCCTACTTCATCATCCTCTACTACTTACCATTTAGTATAGGGTGTCTGCTTCACTAATTCCACAATTAGTGAAGAGATAGCTTGGGTTAGTGTCTCTTCGACGTAGATCATCTTCGGTCTCGAAGAATTCGATGCAAGCATGTTCGTTTCTTCATGGGAGCCTCTCTAGAGTCCGGAAGTTCATGATCGCAGTGAAGGGACGACTACACAGAGCTAATGAAGTGAAGGACCGGTCTACAAAGGTTGTATTCCCTGTTCTCTTTTAGTTGCAAAGTGTTTGCATTTTATTTCGTCGGATTTCTAGTATACGATTCTATGTTAGGGTTAGCTAGAACGGCTAAAATTTTAATATGGCATGAAAGATGCCTCTCGAAACCTTGCTGCCGTGCTAGGGAACCCTGCATGTATATACGGTAAAGGCATTCTTGTAATTTTGCAAGAAGTGCTTCTAGAAGGAGATACCTCATTTTGCATATATCTATTTTTGGAAAATAGATAATGAGGTGGAGGAATGGAGATATTTGAGGCATGAGATGAAGCATGACTAATTCTTTTGTTTATTCATTTGCTCTTACTATTCAAACATGGTTACATTTTTCTATGGAAAAATAATGCATGCTTGATTATTGGTAAAAGACTTAGCCATTCTTCACTTGTTCATTCTAGACTTCATTCTACACTTTGCATTCTCTCTCCATTGCTCTCCTTCTTCTTGCTCAAACCCTAACCCTCACATGTGTTATGAAATCTAAGATTTTTTGAGATAAATTAGTCCAATTAACTCTCTACATCTCCTAAGCTACCTAGATTAGCAAACTAGGTACTTTAGTTACCTCGTTCTTGAGGTTAGAGCTTGAACCATAAACTCTCGGCTGGATCTTCTTCGACACGAGGAAGACGACGACCAAGCTTGTTCCGTACCATCTTGGAGCTTAAGAAGGAGACAAGAAGACCCGAAGAACTAGAATCATCAAGGTATAAACCACTAACATAGTAGTTTAGAACGTTTTTGAGTTTAGTTAGTTAAGGTTTCTAAATGATCTTGGAAATTTAGTCGATGTTACCGATATAAAAATCATTTTATGTAAATTCTGCCTCTCCATAATTCTTGTGGAGTGTGTGACATCGACTTACACTTAACTTGCTTCTTTGTAAAGACGGAAAATCGAAAGATAACCTTCGTACTCGGATGGATTTTCAGGACTGGGAAATTAGAAGTGAATTGCATCTTAAACCGATAGCGGGTAAATCAGACAAGTTTGTGCTTTCCAATACCGTGTATCATATGTCACAACCGGAGAAGAAAATGTTCCTGCAGGTGTTGCATAATTTGAAAGTTCTCATATGTTTCTCAGGTTCATTTAGCAAGAAGATAAAGATTGTGAAAGGTAAGATCGATGGGCTGAAAAGTCGTGATTACTATATTATTATGGAGCACCTTCTCCCATTAGCCTTCAGGACTTCCCTTCCCAAATTGGTTGGTCTAGTAATTAATGACCTTTATTGCTTTTTTAGAGAATTGTGCGCTAAAACCTTGGATGTTGTGACGCTGGAGAATCTAGAAAATTCTATTTTCTTGATACTTTGCAAGCTTGAGCGTATTTTCCCGCCGTCTTTCTTCGATATCATAATACACCTGACGGTTCATCTTGCAATTAAGGCTAAGTTTGCCGGACCTGTACAATATCGATGGATGTATCCAGTCAAAAGGCACGCTGAATTTTTCGTTTCACGCATTTGTAAAATTATTGTTATCTTATATACCCATATTTATTTATTTAACATATTTTTCTTTAGATATCTCTATACTCTAAAAAAGTATATACACAATAGAAATCGATTAGAGACGGTTGGTTAGAAAAAGCGTGTCTTTGTGTGTCCTAAATACCGCAATCAATAACGGTGTCGCAATAGCTAGCCGATAGTGAGTACGGGTCGTCCACAGGGAAATGGTGAATTGCTTATCTTGTTTTAGACGAGTTAACAAAGAAAGGTGGGATTTTCATCGTTTTATACTAGAAAGATTTTAAAATTTTATAAGAGAAGGGCTTGTACGGTTTATAGGATTTAGTAGTTAATGAATGGAGTTTTTTTAAAAATAATTATTTTTATCTTTTAATTATTTAATACTAGAGAAATAGCGATGCATGTAGATTAGGGTTCTTGGAGGGATTAGGGTTTCCCTGTACTGACCATTATCCTTCCATTGATCCCTATTTATCTCAAGCCCTCAACAAAACAAGTATTAACGAATCTCAGATCGTGGTCGTGACTATTATGAATTGATAGCACGCCCGATAAGAGGGTTAAGACTTATTTTGCTAAAGTTTATAAAAATTAAAACTTTAAAAAGAAATTAAGAGATTTTATTCATCCATTATACTATCCTATCTTACAAACTATAACAAGCGAGAATTTACTCGCTCATTGGGATAAACAAAATAAACGAGGAAAGATTGAAGATGAATGAACCCATAAGAAATAACAAAAATTAAAATTGCGAAAAGTAAATGCAGAAATTAAAATGCGGAAAGCAATGAGACAAGATAAAAAAATATACCTTTTATTGAATAAACTATTGTATTACAGAATTTGCTCGCTGAAAAACTAAATTACAAATCCTAGTTTTCTCGAGATATCTAGATTGCTTGATCTGTAGATCGGTCGATAGATAGTTCAATAAAATAACCCTAATTTCTCTCGGTCTTTTATATAGGCTCTGGAACTTGAAACCCTATATGTTATCTTGAAGTGTGTGCAAAGACGATCAAGCCCCTGAAGTTTCATATTCAACGGCCACAAAACGACCACGCTTCCGCCGCCCAATGCCCCATATGGCCGCGGATTCGCCGCCTTCTAATGGGTTTGCATCTCCAGATTCTTCGTGCCTTTTTCTCTCGATATTTGGAGATCTTTCTGATAAAAATATTATGAAAATATCTCTTGCGAGATTTTTCAATTCTCTCCTAACGTTCGGCAAATTTGTTTTGGTAAGTCGATTTGATATGGATCTCCTACTTATATTTCAGACCTGAACTGATTTATTATAATACTTGCACAATATCTCAAATTAAATTATTAGTAGTATTTGTTTTATTTGAGATAATATTCCAACCAATTAATTGATATGATATCTTAATAATATTGGTTAAGAATATTTGATATGACATAATATGCATATTTTAATAATTAAAAATCTCATGGATATTTTATTTAAATATGATATGCATATATTCCCCAATTATATTAATTATAAATTAAGAAACATATGACAATAATTTTTTTACAAATAAACCCATATATGTTCTTAATTTACAAATAACACTTTTTAGTAACTAATAATAGTAAGAAAAATGACTGTACAAATGTGCAATAAATACTGATCAAATACCCCCAAACTTATGTTTGATCGTCCTGAATAAACTATTTTATTTTTTAAAAAAAATAAAAAACCCAGCACACTTTTGTATGCAACACGATTGCACTTAGCTCGTGCAACAAACCGTTAAACCTCTAGTTCTCCCTAGTAGGAGGAGTGTTGTCTCCTGAGGGTTTTCAGCGGATTACACCCACAAAATCCTAAAATAAAAGAAAGAAGAAAAAAATTACATGCAAAGATAAGGAATATATAAAAGAAAAACTTGAAAATAAGAGTTTCGAACTACACTAGCTTTTAAGTTGTCATGAGCCCTATCTTAATGGTCTTGAAAAGATATCGGAATTCACATGCTCTCTCAATAAAACATCGTTTTTAGTCTTCCTCACCACCTCTCCTCCAAACATTGATCATATACTCCTACGTGTGTGTAAAAGTCATCCCTACACTTGGAGAATTCAATTCAAACTATCATAACCTTTGTCCTTATTCCTTACTGCTTTTTAGTCGGTGATATTTTAGATGAATTTGCTCACACATTCTTCATACGACCGTTAATACTTCTTGAGACACTAACCAACCGATTACCGAATGTGCTCACTTATTAAGACGTAATTAGCAATATCCTAGTCTTGCAACACCTAAGGCTTAGCAGTGACTCCCAAACCAGTTAGTCTAAGGCACTAGGTGATAATGTACCCTCACTATATTTTTTTTATGCTGCCTTAAGTAATTACAAAGCCAGTGTTCATTTTTCTGCACCATTTATATTTTCTTGATTTTTCTTTTTTTCATACTAAGGTTTTCAGGCAAGAGTATTTCAAGGTATCCTCTACTATCCCAAGTTTCAAGATTTGTATAAGTGTGTATAGTAGAGTATCAATGTTCAGAAGTTTGAACTCAAGAATAGAGACTATTTTTCAGACTTATTTCTATCCGCAGACTAGTAATTTCTTTATCTTACCAACTCTTGAGATAACAGCTCATGACCATGTATTACTAGATTCATTTTAAAATATCTAATTTTCTTGCATTTCTTAAATCTCTTCCTTTCTTTCATATGTATTTTTCACTTTCTAACTTTTATTTTCAAAATTTTTTTAATAGAGCAAAATTATACGTGAATAAACACAAACCTCCCCTCAAACCTGTTTGCAGCAGTGTCCTCACTGATGCTGTTGTTCGAGCACAAAAACCTGTACACTTGGGTGGAGAATAATAGGGTCAAAAGTTAGTCAAATGGAAAGCCACCCCAAACTTGTTCTTTAGCACGCGTATATATATATTTTTATTTTTTTATTATTGGATTTACTAATATACACACCTCTATTCTTAGATGAAACAATGCTGCCACTATTTATGGCTGGAAAACTGAAACATGGAGGTGATGCGGAGGAAACTTAGTCGTGATAAAGCAGCTCCTGTAAGAACATGAGCTTCTCTGATAGGTCAGCGGAAAAATACGGTTTTAATTTATACCCATTTACTTTGAAAATAGAACCGTTTTTAGCATTTTCTACATCCACTGCACCGTGCAGGTATACAAACTGCACCACAAAAGATCCTTTCCAATGAGATCTCAGCTTACCCGGATGAAAATGGAGACGGGTATCGTAAAGAAGAACTTGTTGTCCCGGTGTGAATGTTTTTCTCAAAAGGTGTTTGTCGTGGAACACCTTTGTCCGGTTCTTTACTATAACCGTGTTATCATAGGCTTCATCACGAAGCTCGCTCATCTCATTTAATTGCAGTTTCCGATAGCTACCTGCTTGGTCAAAATTGAAGTTAAGCTCTTTAATTGTCCACATTGCCCTATGTTCGCTCTCGACAGGGAGGTGGCAAGCCTTCCCAAATACCTGCCGATAAGGAGACATGCCAATATCGGTTTTATATGCAGTACAAAATGCTTAAAGAGCACCAGTTAGTTTAGAAGACCAATTTTTACGGTTCTTAGAAACCGTTTTCTTCAAAATTTGCTTGATTTGTCTATTAGAAACTTTAGCTTGCCCGCTCGTTTGGGAATGATAGGGCGTAGAAAAATTGTGGTTGATTGAATATTTTCACATCAAAGTCTCGAAAGACTGATAGCAGAAATGCATCCCATTATCGCTAATGATAGCACGAGGGTGCCCGAACCGAGAAAAGATATTTTTTAAGGAACTTAACGACAAGCTTATTGTCATTAGTATGGCTCAGTATTGTTTCAACCTATTTTGAGACATAATCAACCGCTAAGAGAATATATAAGTTCCCAAAAGAGTTGGGAAATGGGCCCATGAAATCAATTCCCCACATATCAAATATCTCAACAACCAAAATTAGTTGGAGTGGTATCTCGTTTCTCCATGAAATCCGACCCATGTGTTGACACCGTGAACAAGTTGTGCAATAATCATATGCATCTTTGAATAACGTTGGCCACTATATTGCAAAACTTTCTCCACAGTTTTTCTTGGACCAAAGTGACCGCCACATGCTTGATCATGGCAGAAGGATAATACACTCCTAAATTCATTATTAGGGACACACCGGCGAATGAACTGATCGGGACAATACTTGAACAAATAAGGTTCATCCCAGTAAAAGTGTTTTACCTGGGATAAAAATTTGTGATTGTCTTGATTTGACCATTCGCTGGGTAGAAGTCCCGTTGCTAAATAATTCACAATATCAGTGAACCAAGATTCACAAGATAGGGTCGAGAGATGTTCGTCTGGAAAAGAGTTGTTTATTGACAAGGTCAATGTTGGTGAAGAAGAAAGTCGTGAAAGATGGTCGGTTATGACGTTTTCACATCCACTTTTGTCTCTTATGACAAGGTCAAATTCTTGCGACAAGAGGATCCAACGTATTAGCCTTAGATTTAGCATCCTTCTTCGACAAAAGATATCTTAAGGCGGAATAATCGGTGTAAACTACGACCGGAGAGCCAATTAGGTAGGGCCTGAATTTTTCTAATGTAAGACAATTTCCAAGAATTCTTTCTCGGTAGTTGTATAGTTTATTTGGGTATCTGTCACGACCCGAAATATTAGCTCGTGACCGGCACTTGAATCACACCACGTCTAAAGGCGTAACATAAATCAAGTACGACGAAACCCAGAAATCTAAACCTTTTAAAGAAAATACAAGAGGTGAAGTTTTGAAATAAATGTGTGGTAAAAATCAAGAGTTTTCTTAAGTACATAAGTAATGAGATATAAAAAGGCAAGTAAATTTTACTAGTTGAAAACATGTTTCGTCTTTTAAAAATTTGGGAAGCACCTCCTTTGTATATTTTGATCCAAAACCACAAATATATGATAATAATAAAGGCACCCCCAAGCGGGAGCTAGCTCTTCGCCAAACGGCGGATTCACAACTATGCAAGACATAAATAAGTATACGACGCCCAATGGCGAAGATCCACATAAAGATAATGAAATAAGCAAGACATCAAAACCACTAGAAGTGGAATAACCCTCGCTTTAAGTCTCGCAACCAAAAGTCTCACTAAGTCTTACTATTTATACAAATACTAGATTTGATTGATGGAGTTGACTAGATATAATATGAATAATAAATACAAGAGGGGTACGATCCAACATGTACCGCCTACCAAAGCAAATCACCCGAATGCAGCTGTGTGCCAGCGATGCCACTACTGATCTGTGCGGTCAACCTGCAAGAACTGTGGCACAACGGGGGTGAATTGCCAACTCGTGAGTAGAAAACATTAACAGGTAGAAATCGAATAAACAACGATTCCTAGGTCAACTATATCATAAAGTTAATACTATGATATCTAGGGTGACCGTAACTGCATATGTGTTGACAATGTAATCAATGCCTGTATGCATGTGGATCTCGTCCACGTGTCAACCAATAACACAACAACATCATGTATGTAAATATCATAAAAGTATATGCATGAAGGTATGAGGATATAAATTAACGTGTGTCCCTCGCTACACATCAAAATCATGGAATCTGAGTGTCCAGCAGCGACACTCGAAACATCATGAAACCCGTGTCCAGCAACGACACGTAAATCCTCATATCTCGGGCTCCGTCAGTCCAGATCGGCCCTCGGGCTCCGTCTGCGGGATCGGCCCGCGGGCTCCGACAGAACGGGTCGGCCCATATCCATCTATCGACTCTGGTCGGTATCCTCCGGACAACCGCCAGGTCCAACCAATCACCGGCAGGTAGTAGTCCCTCTGCCAGGCTCATCGTCTACTTCACAACAATCTATTCTCGCCCCGGGGTACCATATCGTGCCCATCATGAACCCGCAAACGGATCATCGAACTTCTCGAATCGGGTTTCACACATCACACGTCTCAGAACTGAGAAAACGCATGGTGGACGCACTGAAATATCATATCAAGAGAAACCGAGTTTTTAAAACAATACATACTTTCTTTTGAAATAACCACGGTTCTCAAATCCAGAAATCTCATGAAAACAACATATCTCAATGCGTATAATCGTAAAGCATGATGTATGCGACATATGATAGAAATTGTAAGCATATCCGTATCATGCAACATGGACTAGTGATGTGACAATATCGTAAGGATGTGAACATATGTGAACATAGCAAGTAAATCATGTAAGGAGTCATATCATGATGCAACAATTCTACCGTGTAGTGACATAGCAATTATCGATGGTGAAGTGTGTGAGCCGGCCAAACCTGTTTAAGTGTAACATACGCATCATTGATAATGGTGTAGGTATACTAGCACAGGTGTATGCAATGCAATGAGAATAACATGAACGTAGTATAAAGTAAATCGTCAGCTAAATGCTATAAGGTATACGTATCTAACATGACCGAGTCGGTGAATCTATCAATCGGCCTGCAGTCTCACAACATCACGTACGGTATAATCCATTGTACGGCATCCTCTAGTCAAGGGTATGGATCAATCATCATAAAACTCATCACGTACGGTAAATCATCGTACGTCGGCATTAAACCATTAGAGATCCTATCGACCTATATGACAATGAGGGTATGGACCTAACGTCTCGTACGGCATCCCCTCGTGATTCACCACATTATATATATCTATATACCTATATCCCCGGTCGCATCCATAACAATCTCATATCGGGGGATCGGCAAAGGTATCGATCATTTCAATCGACTCGCATCCGTATACCGACATATCGATCAAGTCATCATGTCACATCTGTAAGTGCACGGCGGCGCCCCGGCCGTCAACCCGACGGCCAAATGCGGAAACGGTGATAAACTTTAATTTTGCGAACTTTGCAAACCGGCACCACCGCGCACTAAACCCCGGATCGGGCCATTAAACTTGTCCTAGCTAACTAGAGAAAGGGTGAGAGATATACCGAGTGATCCGAGTCCTCCGGTCTTCTCGTCATCGTCCCGATCTCCCGCGGATCCTCCGGTCGTCACATCCTTGCCGGAAGGGCACCACATCGTCTGCATCTTTTACGGGCTCCCACCTCAATACCGAGGCAACTCGGGCACGAAGCTGGCAAGTCGACGTGCCCAAGATTTGCTGTAGAATGTGTAGTGCTTAGTCTCTTTGGGGTTATGTTGCCATGATGGAGGAATCAAGATGATATGAACTTGGGGATTTTTGTGGCAATGGAAAAAATGATATGAATGATAATTTTTCCCACACCAAATGAAAACCTCTCATTTCCCCCCCTCTCCCAAAAAATGTGGCCGGCCAATCTCTAATGGGAAATGGTGGAGGGAATGGAACATAATACCAAGGGAGGTGAGTGTAGGAGAATAGAAGAGGTGACCACATCCAAAGACAAGAAAACATCAACCATGCTTACACCTCCAATCACATAAATGCACCATCATGAAAGAATAAGATGCATATCCTATCATAATCAACACAATAGCAAGAAACCCCCTCCACAAATGTTATTTGCACAATTGCAAATAACCCCCTCCATCGGAAAAGTCCGGCCGGGAAAGAACAAACGAAAACCGGCCGGAACGGAATGCAAACTGGCAACTCCAGAAAACTGGTCCCGTAATAAATTACAGGAAAACCCCAATACTGTGCATACACACCCGCATCTGTATTCCGTCCGGATACAAATGTAAAGAGACAAAATCTACACTGTACTAAACTAGGATCCGGCTTAAAACAAAGCCGGCTAGTAATGTTCGTCCGATGCTGATCCGTGCAATACCGCACGTATCTGATCGAACCCTGCCATATAACTATACGGCCTCTAGTACAAACCGTCCGATCCTGATCCGTGCAATACCGCACGTATCTGATCGGACCCTGCCATATCTCCATACGGCCTCTACAGCTGTTTCGCCCGAAAGCTGAGTAACTGAAAGTGTGGTGGACTCTAAAGACTCATCAATACTATGGCTGTGGATTTAACCACTAGCACGTCAGAGGTATAAGCCAATACGTGACGGGCCACCAGCTATTGACTAAAAGGGACGTGGATGAGCGAACCCATCCTGACACCCTACTAAGCCTGTCAGTGACAATATCCGTACAGTCCGGTCCGTTCGTCTATGAGCATCGCATGTCGGGCCTAGGGGGTGGGTAAAAGTCAGACCCCCAAAAGCGGTACAAGTCGTGTCGGAGTGTAGCCCAGAACACCCTGAGATACTACTGGAATACCTACCAGTAAATCTCCTGCCTTGGCCAAGGACTTCGTGTAATGGCTCTCCTAGACACAGCGTGACCTCACCCCCAATACCGGGAGAGACGAACCCCCGAAGATCCGCTCACTGCCTCCATGTGGCTCGGGACTGTACCCAACTAAAACCTGTTTGCACGACTCCTTTGAGCCATGGTAGGGTAGTAATCAAAGCACAGTGGGAACTCACACGAGACAAATGACGATCCCCAGGTCGATGAACTAACCTGTACACATGTCACCTGGAAACTGCTATCTGACGTCAGGTATAAGACCAACTAGCATGTTCCCGGCGAGTCCTGTCCGGTGTACTCATAACCCAATGAGCACCTGTATACATCTTAGGTGAACCAACTGACACCAGTGGCCTGTGAGACCGGCCACCGCCCCTTGTCGGGGTCTCGACTGTATACACTAGTCTACTCTGGAGAATCGATGCTCCGTCTCGAAACTCCCACGACTAGGGACCTTTTAAGGATGTGCTTATAGACTCCAGCTCTCACTTATATGATCGCCCTCATACTGCTGGCAGTCAAGCAAGAATCCTAGGGGCTCTATCAACGTGTAATAGTGACCTGTCAGGTCACCTAAAGCAGTACACGATTATAAAGGTAAACCAGATAGCAAACTATCATCTCGAGTAAGACTGTCGTACCGGGATAGGTCCTCCCTCAATCATTGCAATCACGTGCCTGTGATCCAATAATTGACTCTGAGGGCACTATCTCCAACAATCTCCCACTTGCACTCAAGGCTAATTATTGCGATGTCGCATACTCACAACCCGTGTGATACCGAACACCCAACTCCTCTACTAGTCAGTCTCACAAAGCCTGTTTGCGAAACTCTTGCGTTCGAGGAATAGCCTCAGCGAGTGGATCCGCTCTGAAGTTTCTTTCTATGTCTCTCTCTATATCTCAAATTCACGGAGAAAACCATCTCCCGAAATGAGCAATACCTGTCTTAGAGTGTCTGGATGTCTGATGGGACCGAGCTCATAAATGAACTCCAAATCCAAACTTCTTAGACTGTATCGTCAACTGAACTTAATCAGTATCCTGCGCCATGCCTCCCTCAGTATTGCCTTGGATCACCTGTCCAAAATACTGTCCCTCATCAGAAGGAAAACTAAAACTCTGACAACCTCCTTGTCGTCGATGTCACCTTGGAAGCCTGGAATGATAATTGTCTCCCAAATGAAGCTATCGTTATCATATCCCTAGAACATCCACTTATGTTCTAAAACTGCTTCCGACTGTTCCTCCAGGATTGGATCAATATCAACTTATTGCATCTAGTGCAAGAACAACATCTGGTGTGGTACTTGACATCTCATGATTGACTCAATTGCCTAAGCAAGTGATCTGCCAATCGTGCACATCCCTCTCTACTTTAGTCTATAAGACACCTTTAGAGAGGGTGACTCCATTAGCTGCAGGTACACTACCATGCCAGGAGTCGTCCATTCTAACTACTCTTAGAATGCTGTCAAAGTACCCTGATTGGGAAACCACCCAAATCTAGATCTAAAAACATAGATCTAGTAACCAGTATGTCTGATATAATGTCCAAGTCCCATGTGGAGAAACCACTGTGTGACGACCAAAGTATAACCGATCGTAGTATAGGAATGTCACTTCCTATTTTGTGTATGTCATCCAAATACCAGGATATCACACCCTACTACCTTCTCAACAGATCCATCCCCTATTCTGATGAAGTCAAACCTATGACTGTCACATCAGAAATAGATGATCTATCTCCGCTACATCTGCTTTAGTCTATAAATAGACATAAGCCTGATGTCCACCAATGCTTCCGCTGCTCCCACTGACTACGACAACCCTCTGGCAGAGTCATATAGACGTGCACTTCTAAAGCTAGTTTAGAACGACGCTATACTCATCCTCCTGCCGGGTCTCGCAGCCTGGAACAACAACAATGGCAAGTGTGGGTAAACAAGAACTTCCCTGTCACCGTCCTTGAGGCTACCGGAGTACCTCTCGGGTGCCTGAAGTTACCCACCTTATCTGCGGAGTGGCCAATGGAATGTCAAACCAGATTGAATCTTTAGGTTCCTTATCAAATCTTCAGTAATCGTTTGTGGTTCTGGAATCACTTCCAGTTCTACCATACTCCCACTACTGTTTTTGGAAAAATCCATTTTTATTAAAACTGTGGCGAGTCAAGAACAATATCACTATTGATCTTTCTTATGGTAGAAAATCAACCCTCGTCATAGCCTGGGTCAACCCACAAACAGCCATTACAGAAACGTGCCTTGAGTTATCCAGAGTCTGGTTTTAATCATAAGCCGGACAACTCCCCGTACCTTAACAACGTTAAGATATGAACTGTATTATATCCAATATAGAACCAGAGGCACTGATTTAATTTAACCAGATTCAAATCATGCAGCTGTCTCCAGTGCATGTCAACCAAATGGAGAGAGGCCGATCAGCGTTACTCAACTTAGGAATGCTTCCAATTATGAGTAACCTGAAAGAGAAGCAATTTCTCTTTATCATTACTATCAACTGAATATCATACACAAGTATCTACATCTTCGATCACTTTGAAGAATCCCGATACTTGCTATACCTGGTTCTCTACTCTATTCAAATACCTATAACTCCTCAAAACTTAGACCCTGTGTTTCTACGAAACACACGTCTAAGAACTAGAGAAGTCAAAAGTAAACAGAATATAGTATGAGGACCAACCCCTATGTCCTAATGGACACTGGACAATATACAATACTCTGTATAAGTCCGCCGAGTCTAAGAACTCTTTCACTGTGTGTCGTAGGTTGAAAACTGTACTTACGGTTAAGAAGAATTACACCGCTGTTTAATGCTCCTTACCTAACCATCCACTGATATAGGTAAATGTCATCGACATAATATCAAAAGGTATATCTCACTCTATTCAAATAGACGTACAGATATATCAATTTGAAATTGGTGCACAACAGCGGATATTCAAAACCAAATATTTGCCGACCGGCAAACAACCCAGGTGATCTCCTCAAATATCACCGATTACAACGAATCCCGATATAATGAGGATGATCACCCAATTCCCAATAACTTACTCCCACTCATCATCTGTAAAACTATACAGATGTGAGAATCATACCTGGTAAATACATACCCTGGAGTAAGTATCTAATCGGGAAATCAGTTTTCTTTTAACAGTACACAGTGAACTGAAACATTGAAGTGTTTCGATGGGGTATCCTGGTATTCCTAGTAATGCCTCTACCATTATCCAGATTCACAACTATAACCGTATAATTCTTTGCCACCTCTCCAAATCCCTTTATATGTCTTTAGTCATTACCTTCTGCACACCCCTTTAGGCCAATTGGTTTTCTTCCTTCCCTACCGTTCGGCACCAGCCTATGGTTTGGAAGAAGACTATCCAATAAGCATAATGGGTGTACTGTCCTAACCCTAGGAAGACTCTCAATGCGAGAGAAGGTGAAGATAAAAGACAACCGAATAAACCTTATTCCTATTTCTCCTGGACCAGAATCCATCCCCGAACTGGAACAAGTTCCTTTCGAGTTCGTATATAACCATACGATGGAGTATCCAATAAACTGTGGATCTTCGTAGTGATACGGAGTGTCCTGTAGAGATACAAAGGTGATTTAGGATTGGCGAAGAAATACTTGGTTTGGTCGTGAATATCAGTCGCAATTTACTTTGCCCTCTTACTAATCCTTTGTTTTGTCTTAATCTTAATACCTTCTGCACACCATCGTTATGCTAATTGGTTTTCTTCATTCCCCACTGTTCGGCACCAGCCTAAAGTTTGGAAGAAGACTATCCAATTTGCGTAATAGGTGTACTATCTCCTAAACTAAGGAGTACTCGTAACTTGAGAGGAGGCAAAAAGGAAAAGACAACTGAATAATCCTATCCGTTTTCTCCAGAACCGGAAACCATCCTCGAATTCCTTCGAGTTCGTATCTAACCATACGATGGTTTTGTCCAATGGAAGTGGACGTTCGTAGTAATACGGGGTGTCCTGGAGAAAAGGGTAAAAGTAGGAGTGGCAATGAGGTCTGCAACTCTGACAATCCAAAAGCCAGTGTTAAGAAGGTTCGGTCAACTTGGTTACTGAGTCATAGGCTTAGGGTCGGGTCAATGGTCGCTGCCAAAGAGAGAGAGAGAAGAAACACTCAGCGTGCACTCTAACCTAGATCAGAATGGTTATCCCTTTATCTAATCTGGAAACCTCCCACTGTACCTCAAATTCTCCTCCAAACCTGAAAGAAGAATTAGTCGGGGTCACCCGAGGAGTAAACCAACTCATCAGTGGGAATCGGGATCCAACTATTATCGCATGACAACGTGACGGAATCCGCTCACGCTATCACACTCCAGAAGGTATACGCATATCTGGCAAGTTTCAGTTCTTTTGAAACTCCCGATGTGGATTTTTACCCCATGCTCTTATGACCTTGACTATGGCCAACAAATCATAAGTCACATGTCAAGTTCTACCCGTCATTATCCAGGTTGATTTGAACCCACCCGTACAAGCCCTTGACTAGGGCCAACAAGGCTATACGACTGTCCCAAACCAACGCATCTATCTATGCTGCATGTGAATAACCAACAGCTACCAAACACTGTGCCTTGACTATGGCCAACAAACACAGCTTGAATACTATTGACTATCCATATGAAATGACGGAGGGCTACGAATGGTTTCTGGAGAAAACCTTTAACGTAATGAACTTGATATCGTTGAAGGAACGGATAGCTTTTTAGAAAATATAGTGACGAAAACCTTTACTAAAGAGGTCACTCCCGGTGAAGGGATCTCGGCTCTTTCCCTGTAGAATGGGGTGCAGGATATTCCAAATGAATACCACGATGCAAAGCAAAAGTAATCGGCTATAGTGAAGTTAATGCGCTGACGCAAACTTCTGTCCAAGGGGTCACTCCCGGTGAAGGGATCTCGGCCCTTGCCTCGTCGACTGAGGAGCAGGATATTCCAAATGAATACCACGATGCAAAACAAAAGTGAACGTCCTTGCAATAACAGCTTTTTGAAAAGTATTCCAACAACATCAGATTAGGTTTGTTTAACTTGCATTGATCCGAATCAACGCAGTCCCATCAAATGATCACACCACAAAGAACGAAAATATACTGACGTACGTATATGCCATCTGCATTCGCCACTGGGTCCCGTCATCACCCGTTAGGTTAGCTAACTAACGGCAGAGCGGGGACTGGACTAGCGCGGATGAAAAACATATACAACACCTACTAATATATATACCAATATATAGTATTTCGCTCAAGGCGTGAATAAAATGCAACATCACAGAAATGTACAGCATCACAGAACAATACAGATATCTGGGATCCCCGGGTTTCACAGAGCCACTGCTGAAACCCGACGTTCCCCTGGTCGTGTGGATAGCCTGTGCAATGAAATCCTAGACCCCTACGGGCGCGGCAAGTCACCCGCCAAAACCTGAAGCGAGGCAGCCCCCTTCAGCACCGTGAATGGACCACCCAGCACTTCACGGAATCCGGTAACTTGGGCACCCCTCCTGGGTCAACCTGTACCCCCTACGAGTGCGGCGAATAGCCCGCCAATTCCAGACTGAAGCCCCCTCCGTCCCAATGCCATGAGATGCGGGCTTGTTGCCTTCTAGAACCCGGCTATCCGTGCACCCCTCCACAAATGTTATTTGCACATCAGTTTTCTACAACCTGAAAAATTTTAGGAGACCAAAAAATTTCAACAGAAAACTGTCGTGAACTAAAATTGGGTTTTTGGAATTTTGGTCGATCGGAACTGAAAAACACATCAAACGAAGCTAGACGAAGTTAATGGCGAGGCTCTGATACCACTGTAAGTGCACGGCGGCGCCCCGGCCGTCAACCCGACGGCCAAATGCGGAAACGGTGATAAACTTTAATTTTGCGAACTTTGCAAACCGGCACCACCGCGCACTAAACCCCGGATCGGGCCATTAAACTTGTCCTAGCTAACTAGAGAAAGGGTGAGAGATATACCGAGTGATCCGAGTCCTCCGGTCTTCTCGTCATCGTCCCGATCTCCCGCGGATCCTCCGGTCGTCACATCCTTGCCGGAAGGGCACCACATCGTCTGCATCTTTTACGGGCTCCCACCTCAATACCGAGGCAACTCGGGCACGAAGCTGGCAAGTCGATGTGCCCAAGATTTGCTGTAGAATGTGTAGTGCTTAGTCTCTTTGGGGTTATGTTGCCATGATGGAGGAATCAAGATGATATGAACTTGGGGATTTTTGTGGCAATGGAAAAAATGATATGAATGATAATTTTTCCCACACCAAATGAAAACCTCTCATTTTCCCCTTCTCCCAAAAAATGTGGCCGGCCAATCTCTAATGGGAAATGGTGGAGGGAATGGAACATAATACCAAGGGAGGTGAGTGTAGGAGAATAGAAGAGGTGACCACATCCAAAGACAAGAAAACATCAACCATGCTTACACCTCCAATCACATAAATGCACCATCATGAAAGAATAAGATGCATATCCTATCATAATCAACACAATAGCAAGAAACCCCCTCCACAAATGTTATTTGCACAATTGCAAATAACCCCCTCCATCAGAAAAGTCCGGCCGGGAAAGAACAAACGAAAACCGGCCGGAACGGAATGCAAACTGGCAACTCCAGAAAACTGGTCCCGTAATAAATTACAGGAAAACCCCAATACTGTGCATACACACCCGCATCTGTATTCCGTCCGGATACAAATGCAAAGAGACAAAATCTACACTGTACTAAACTAGGATCCGGCTTAAAACAAAGCCGGCTAGTAATGTTCGTCCGATGCTGATCCGTGCAATACCGCACGTATCTGATCGAACCCTGCCATATAACTATACGGCCTCTAGTACAAACCGTCCGATCCTGATCCGTGCAATACCGCACATATCTGATCGGACCCTGCCATATCTCCATACGGCCTCTACAGCTGTTTCGCCCGAAAGCTGAGTAACTGAAAGTGTGGTGGACTCTAAAGACTCATCAATACTATGGCTGTGGATTTAACCACTAGCACGTCAGATGTATAAGCCAATACGTGACGGGCCACCAGCTATTGACTAAAAGGGACGTGGATGAGCGAACCCATCCTGACACCCTACTGAGCCTGTCAGTGACAATATCCGTACAGTCCGGTCCGTTCGTCTATGAGCATCGCATGTCGGGCCTAGGGGGTGGGTAAAAGTCAGACCCCCAAAAGCGGTACAAGTCGTGTCGGAGTGTAGCCCAGAACACCCTGAGATACTACTGGAATACCTACCAGTAAATCTCCTGCCTTGGCCAAGGACTTCGTGTAATGGCTCTCCTAGACACAGCGCGACCTCACCCCCAATACCGGGAGAGACGAACCCCCGAAGATCTGCTCACTGCCTCCATGTGGCTCGGGACTGTACCCAACTAAAACCTGTTTGCACGACTCCTTTGAGCCGTGGTAGGGTAGTAATCAAAGCACAGTGGGAACTCACACGAGACAAATGACGATCCCCAGGTCGATGAACTAACCTGTACACATGTCACCTGGGAACTGCTATCTGACGTCAGGTATAAGACCAACTAGCATGTTCCCGGCGAGTCCTGTCCGGTGTACTCATAACCCAATGAGCACCTGTATACATCTTAGGTGAACCAACTGACACCAGTGGCCTGTGAGACCGGCCACCGTCCCTTGTCGGGGTCTCGACTGTATACACTAGTCTACTCTGGAGAATCGATGCTCCGTCTCGAAACTCCCACGACTAGGGACCTTTTAAGGATGTGCTTATAGACTCCAGCTCTCACTTATATGATCGCCCTCATACTGCTGGCAGTCAAGCAAGAATCCTAGGGGCTCTATCAACGTGTAATAGTGACCTGTCAGGTCACCTAAAGCAGTACACGATGATAAAGGTAAACCAGATAGCAAACTATCATCTCGAGTAAGACTGTCGTACCGGGATAGGTCCTCCCTCAATCATTGCAATCACGTGCCTGTGATCCAATAATTGACTCTGAGGGCACTATCTCCAACAACATCGTATATTCTTTTCATCACATTAATATCTCGCATCAAGTCATCCTACATATACATTCTACCTTATACATCTAGTGTCACACTACCCTAAAACTCATACTTATTCTAGTGCAACTACATATCTATAAGTCGTGATTCACATTCACTTTTCATATCCTTATATATGTATCAATCCGAGACATCATTTCTTTCATATCATGTCACACTAAACCTTTAATCACATCTTTAGGTTCCTAGAATAGGTTCCTCTACCATGTCCTACATATCGGTTTCCATCAAATTGCGGGGGTGCTATACGCCATCCACCCGACTTCCCCCGTAAATATAGATCTACTCTTCTTGATCCTTGCTTGCCGAAGTCGATGACGCCATCCTCCATCATCTCGGAATCCACGCGAAGGTACCTATAATATCAACACATATCGCAATGCTATTAAAATCGAGTTCAGAAAAACAATACGGCACGCGCATTGCTTATAGGTTAGAACCTATAGCCTACGCGTACAAAAACGACCAAACAACCCTCGTCGTTGACGTACAAACATCAAACGACCAAACACAATATCAAATACTAAAACCCAAGTTTCAGAATCGAAAAACACGAAAACAGCAACATAGGAAAACCACGCCCAGATTTCACCCTAGGTCAAACTAGAACATTTAGCACATTGGGTTGCTCTAGATATCTGATAAGGAAGCCATGGTCCAAAAATCACACAAAACCATCCTGACTTGGCCGCAATTTGCGGCCAAATCCCTTAAATTTGCGGCTAAGAATGCTGGGGCTTAGGTTTCTAGGGTTGCTTCATGGTTGCCTGCACGTCTCACTATCAAGGGAACTTAATTTATGGGTCTCTTGGGTCATTCCAGATTTCTAATTACACTCACAGACTGTCAAATAACCGATATCGGGAAATCTAACTTTGCGTTTTTGGTTTTAATTCTCTGGTCCAGGTCAAGAATCACCTCTAAACTCTTGCAAACAGTCACTACATCACCACATGTCCACACAATCACTCAACCCTTCTCTAGGAATTTTCCATACATCACATACCCTAACCAAAACAACTTCTAACTAAATTAGGATACAAAGAAACTTAAACTAACCTAAATGAAAGAAGATATACCTCATTTGGATAACTCAAGAAAAACCCTAGTTTCTTAAAATCTCCAAAATCCAAACTTGCAAGGTCCAATGTGTAGAGGATGAAGTGGGGTCATTTTTAATGAAAGGGGTTTAGGGTTTTGGGAAGGAAATTGAAATGAAGTTTGGGGGTGAAGGTGGAGGGAGTAGCATGAAGAAGATGAGGAAACCATGGAGGAAAAATAAAAGAATGGAAGCCCCCTTCTCTCTCCTACCCTCACTCTCTCTTATCCTCACCCTCACAATCATGATGTGGTCCCCCCTCTCTCTCCTCAATAATACACTCTCATTTTTTTCTATTTAAAACCCAAACAACATAATACCCGAAAAACAACACAAGAACACAACATGTAATCAAAATGTAACATGACATGGTGCACTAACAATGGAAAACTGTAGAAACACGGATTTTGCTTAATCGCGATTAGTAGTGCACTAATTGATTTTTTTCCAAACTGCATATAATTAATTATAAAAATGCCAAATCCAATAAATATATTTTTAAATGAATAAATCATTTTAATTTCCAATTATTTCACAAATATCGTTATATATTTATACCATTTTACGAAAACCCTAATTTCGCAAATCGGGTAGTTTTCGCAAAATATATTATTTTAATATTAAATTCCAAAAATAATATTTTATATTTTCTGAAATGTTATAATATTCCCCCCTTAAATAAATTCGGTCCCCGAATTTAAATTTAAACCCCCAAATGCTAAAACATTTCAATAATCAACCCAAATCAACGGCGCTCCGAAATCACGGAAGATATCGAAATACTACAGCGCATCGCGTGCGCCTGAAAACGAGTATGAAACTCAAAATCGAACTCCGTCAAGCGTCACACAAATCATCGGACTTGCACACATATCATAGGAGTTACAATAGAGATACAGATTTTGAAATCCACTACTGAAATCCAATATGCACTAGTCAAATACTATAATACGTGTATAATACGCATCCTCGGAAAAACCTTCAAAACTGTCTAAAACACATGCAAAATCTTTTTCTGAATCGCCGTGTGATGCGTAACTCACGGCACAAGTGACAGACGCTCATTGTAAAGTAATACTATACGTTCATATATGTTTTGCTGAAATATACGTTCCGCCGTTTTAAAATATCCTAAAAGGTTTTCCCCTTTAGCGTTCGTGTCACTTACGGACACGTAGGAAATAGCGAGACTAGAGCTACTTTTTGAAAACCTCCGGTTAAACTTTTAATGCATGCAATGTACTCAGGTACTGTCCTTAGATCAGTCCTGTTCGGTTACTACATAATATAGTACCCGTCATGAAAACAAAGTGCTCAAAAGCAAAATCAGCCTCAAAAGGTGTATCCAACAGTCACGTGCGTCTGGTGCGCATGGAAATCATATCCAAATACAAGTGCCACAATATGCACAAAAGCAAAACTAAGTGCAACGGGTGTGCACGAAAGTATCTGTCCAGTGCAACGGGTGTGCACGACAACAACATCTAGTGCATCTATTGTGCATGAAAATCTCAACCCAGTGCAACTATCATACACGAATAAAATACCAATCGAGTGCATCTGATGTGCACAAAATCATATCTCATCTCATGCGCTCAATCATGCGCGAAAATACAAATCAAGTGCATTTGTCATGCACGAATGAAATCTAAATCAATATGCACGGATAAAATCTAAATCAAGGGTATCAAACATCCACGAGTAGAATCTCACTCAAGTGCATCCGATGCGCACAAAATCCAATATCAAGCGCCTCATATGCGCAAAAATCCAACCCAAGCGTGTCGGGTCCGTAAAAAATATCTAGTGCGGTAGCATGGATGAAAACGAACCTCAAGTACAAATGCGCACGAAAACACAAATCTGGTAAAACGAATGCTCAATGACATAAATCAGGTGCAATCAATGTACTGAGTATAAATCTAGTGCAACCAATGCACGAAATACCCACCTGGTGCAACAAACGCATGAAATGCAAATCTAGTGCAACAATGCACAAAATTACTAGTCTGGTGCATCAAGTGCACAAAATATAAATCCAGTGCAACAAATGCACGAAACACAAATCCAGTGCATCCAGTGCACGAAATACTAATACAGTGCATCCAGTGCACGAAATACAAATACAGTGCATCCAGTGCATGGCGCAAAAACCTAAAGCAACAATTGCATAAAATACAAATCGGGTGCAACAAGTGCACGGAAACGCATTAATACCTCAAATGCGTATTAAAAACAATACCGAGTGTACAAAGGTGTATAAAACCATAAACGTGTACAATTGCGTGCACAAAACATATATCAAGGCACTGCAAGCATATGCGTGCTATACCGAGTGCAAAAATCAAATCGAGTGCGTACCACATGCACAAAATCAAATCAACTGTATGAAATCCACGAAAGCATAAACACGTGCAGCCAAGACACAAAATCAATATCAAGTGCAACTGATACGCATAAATCACCAACGAAATGTAGCGGAGTGTAAACATAAGTCGAGTGCAATAACAGTGCACAAAATGAAAATACCCAGTAGGTGCAGCCATGGTGCACGAAAACGATACTATGAAACTCAATCATCAAAACTCAAATCCAAGCGATATAAGCGTGATACTCGGATCACAAATGCAAATATCAACAAATGACATTGAGGTACACCTACAATGTCGAAAAATATCGGTGCACCCAAAACTGGCAGAGCAAGAACATCCGCTTGCCTCCTGCTCACGGTCTGGCATCTTCTGTCTCTGGGTCCTCATTTTCTCTGTGGATTACCGATCTCGCAATCCATCGGCTCGTCGGCCCGGTCAGGTGTGCTAACGGAAACGATTCCGCTCTGGCACTTCTCTGGTCATCTCTCGGCCAATTAGCATGACCACTCGTAAAACAGCACGTCACTGGCGTCGGCCTCTAGCCCTCTGAATACACATGACACATCTGATCCTCGGTGCAAATCTTATTGCAGCAGTGTCCTGGAAGGAACCTGCTCAGGGTCTCTTCCGATCTCGCCTATGCCGAACTATACGGAGGCTGGTACTCTTACATAATCTTTTTTCGTCTTCTGGACATCTGCGTTCTCCGCATAGCATTTCCTCGGGAACTGGTCGCATCCCAATACCTCTGTAGACTTATCCGATCTCTAATCTCAACGGAGAGTAACAACAGCTCGTCAGCATCTCGCACGAACCTCTGGTTCCACTCGTCCTTAACATCGTCCACTTCGACGTCACGTCATATTATCTGCATACTGCAAATGTTCTCGGCTACAGTCAATCCAGAATCTCTCACACGGACTCGAAATCGCGAACTCTATATCTTCATCACTCTATGGAAGATATCTAACCGAACACGTCCTCGGGAGCTCGTCCCAACCATCAGAGGAATATTCAATACTCGTCCATTCTCGATCAACTCACAACGCATCTTGGTGAGGTCCTCAATCCGAAGCTGGTCAACTTTCTGATCTCCTATCACATGATATCCGGATGACGTTAAAATTTTCGATCGATTCATCAAAGTCCCATGATTCCCCGAGAGCTCAACACTTGAGCACAGTTTAATAATATCCAGTACATGCCACAGTACCTATGGACTAGCCGTAGAAGGGCAAACCCAAGTCTCATTAATGGCATCGCGGAACTGCCGCAAACCCTAAGGTCCAAAAGCGGTTCTATGGGCATTATGTCGAGTTAAGGTTTCATTCTTCTAGAGGGTCCACAGAATTACTTGCATGTTCCTTCGAATACCTTAAACTTGGAAAAATGGGTTTCTGACATTCGTTCGAACTTTTAACTTCGCCTAGACAACATGTGAATATCTTTCGTCTCTCAACTCAAAATAGACTAGCTATCATCTGTCGCAGGTCTGCCTGAAAGCTCCAGCGATCTCAGCTCGCAAAGTATGGAGGCGACATCCTATCAATCTCAGTAACAGCCGGGTCATCTGTCTGCACGGTAGACGACATCACAATCTCTGAGGTATGTTGTATATTAACAGTCCTCTCGCAACTGGAAGCCTCTACTGTAGGGTGTTTTTCGTCACCCCATTGAGATGTGAATACGCGCGCGCTTGTCAGGCGCATTACAGATTCCCCCTGCCTAGGGCAGGCGGGGGTTTATTGATTGTGGGGATTCGAATCTCCGGCAGCCGTAGACTAAGCTGCCGTTAATTACCCCTCGGCTTTTAGAGCGAGAGAACCTCTGATTGACGGGTTAAACAGGTCATCCGAACTCAATGTGCAGTGTTGTGTTTTGAAGGGGTTTTGGATATATCGGGGGCCCCGCAGAGTTTTTACGGGGTCCCGCTACCCGGATAGCGAGCTGGGGGTCAAGAGGGCTAGCAGCCTCCTTGCAGGGTGCGGGGCAGCGTCCCGTTAGAAATTTTTTTATAACGGGAGAGGTATTTTTAGTGTGAAGTGTGTGTAAAATGGGGGAAAAATGGCGTCCAAAGGACGCGTGAGCGCCAGCGCTTGGGCGCTTGGGTTGGCGCTAGGCGCTGGCGCTAGCGCTTTAGGCGCTCAGGCGCTAGCACTTTGGGCGCTAGCGCCTCACGTGTCCAGCACATGGGCACCCGGGCGCTAGAGTCTCACGTGCCCGGCACGTGGGCGCTCAGGCGCTAGTCCGGACGCTAGCGCCTCACGTGCTTGGAACGTGGGCGCTCGGGTGCTAGCGCTTTGGGTGCTAGAGCCTCATGTGCTCGGCACATCGGCGCTCGGGCGCTAGCGCTTTGGGTGCTAGCGAAAGGAGGGGATTTTACCCCAGAAATAGGAGTTAAACTCCAAAGCGAGGATTTTGAGTGGAGTAAAATTCCAAAAGATTTAGATTTGGAGTCAAATTCCTAAGGATCTGGATTAGGAGTTAAACTCCTTTGAGAATTTGGGTCTTGGAATTGAAATCCCTAAAAATCTTCAGTGGTTCTTCTCTCTTGAGTCTTGGATCTTCTCTTGACCGGGATTTCGTCCAAAGTTGGATTTTTGGAGATGGGTCTCCTTCTTCCTCCTCTTGATCGGCTGGATCTTGGAGAAAAGGGGTGAGACTTAAAAGTCTCCCCCATTTTGAGATCTAGTGGAAGATCTGAGCTCCCCTTTGTGGGTTTTGTGGTGAAAAACTATTTAGTTTTTGAAAAGGAAGAGTAAAACTCTTAATTTAATTCAAAAGAAAGGAGAAGGTTTGGAATCTTGAGGAAGGAGAAGAAGGAGGCACAAACCCTAGTTTTTTTTTGGGAGAATGAAAAGTGTTCCTTTATTCATCATCATGTTGCCTTATATAGGCTTACACATTTACATATAGCCCCTTGGGCTTTGCAAAATGGCATTTTGCCCATTCTCATGTCTCATGTGCTATTTCTTTTTTTTTTTGCACATAAGCCATGTGCTTTACAAAAATTTGGCTTTATGCTCATTCATGCATAAAAAAATACATTAAAATTATTTATTACATGATTTTTATGTTGGTATGGGGAGGCCGACCGCTTCATGTTCGGGCTCGACTCGGGCGTGGGCCCACTTGACCTGGGCTTGGGGTTGACTTTGACTTTGACTTGGTCAACCGGGGTGCAATTTTCGACTCCAACTGTAACATTTCAAAAAAAATAAAATATTATTTCTGGGAATTTTTATAATTTAATATTATTTTATTGAATATTTTAATATTTTGGTATAATTAAATACAGAAAAATTTGGAAAAATTATGGAAAATTCTAAAATAGGGTAATTTATAGAATTATGCCATTTTTAAGTTGTTATGATTAGTTATTTGCTAATTTAGTGCTAATCGCGATTAAAAAATCGCTAAACGGTTTTTTAGCAATTTTATGCAAAACATGCACACATCATTTTCTTACACTTGTGCATTGTTCCACCATGTTTCTTTTGGGGTTACTATTCTAGTGAGAAGGATTTTGAGAGAAAATGAAAAAGGGAATAAAGAAAAGAGAGGAATGGGCATGTAGTAGGTATGGGGGGAATTGACCTTGGACCTTAGCCATTTTTCCCTCTCACTTCCCTCATCTCTCCCTCTCCCTCTTCAGCTCCAGCAGCTGTTGCTGCCCCTCATCTCCCTCCCCTCTTCAAGCCCCAAATCACCATGAAAACATCACCAAAACCCTACCCCCATTTCCTTAAAAGTGTGCACAAGCTCAAGATCTACACATTGGACCAAGAAAGCAAGGATTTTGGCCATTAGGGGCAACTCAAGAAAATTCTTGAGTTGCCAAATGAGATAATTACTGAACCATTAGCTTAGTTTTTGTATTACATACACCCCCATACTAGTTTAGAATCGATATTGTGTGATTTGGTGGACTTAAGGAAAACCTAGTTAGGGTTTGAGGGAAATTTGAGTTATGATGTGAAATTGAGCTCAGTAGAGATTATATAAACACCCTAGTGCATGAATTGAGACCCAAACCTGAGACTTAAGAGCCGGAATACGGATTTAGAAACCGATATCGGAAATTTGAGAAATCTGTGAAGGTTATATGAGATCTGCTATCAACCCGAGACTCTGAAAATTATTTTGGTTGGACAGTGACGTGAGCAGGCACCCAAGAAGCTACCACCAAGACCCTAGCCCTTAACTCTCCACCTCGGCCGCAAATTTATCCTTTCTGGCCGCAATTTGCGGCCAGACCATGGTGGATTTGTGTCGCTTTTGTTCTGTAGCCCCTACATGTATAGATTAGACCCCTGGTATGTGTAGATTTGTCTAATTTGACCTAGGGTAAAATCTGGAGCCTATTTCCTTAGTTGCTGTTTTGGATTCGTGTTTCCGTATTCCGTATTTTTAAGTCTAAATTTGTGTGTTGCGTTTTACCTCGAATACTTGGCGTTTATACGACGATATCGAGGATTGATTGATGGTTTTGAAGGCGTGCCCATAGGTTCTAACCTATAAGCCCCTTATCGTATCGTTTTGGATTTCGGGTGTCATTTTAGCTTTGATTCAGTTTTAATACGTATTTGTAGGGTTCCTAGGCACACCAATGAGGTCTTACAGCAGATCAAACATGCCCAATTCAAAATTTTTCATGTGCCAACAAACCCTAATACGGATCGTTAACTAGATGTATAGGCGATGCAAGCAAGTAAACTACTTTAACTAAAAGGGAAGGGGCTACAACCTTTGTAGATCCGGTTCTCCACCTCCATAGCTCCGTGATGAAGTCCCTCCGCTGTACCCATTGGATCTCGGACTCTCGCGGTGGTTTCATCGAAGAATTGATCGGGCTAGGTCGTCGACTTCGATGCCGAAGATGATCTACGTCGAGGCAACTCAAGATCAAACTCCAACTTCATCAAGTCATGAAACTTGTGAAGAAAACACCCTATACTACTTGGCAAGTGGTAGAGGATGAAGAAATAGGAAGTGGGTTCACTTTAGAATTGGATTTCTCACTCTTTTTCTCAAGTTGCCATTGATGGAGGCAAGTTTTTCTTCTTGTTGAAGATGAAGAAAATGAAGAAAGAATATGATAAGTATTTTTCAAATAGAAAATAATATGAATACTTATCATATACCAACCATGGTTAAGTGTAGAGACTAAACTAGGGTTAGGTGAATGGTTAGGTTAAGGGAAGCAAACAAAATGGTCAAGCTTTCAACACTTCATGAAGCTTCATGAAAGAAACAAAGAAAGCCACCATTTCTATTTATCTTTTCCAAAATAAATAAACAAAATAAATAAATGAATAAGTAAACAAAACCCTAACCATTCATATAACCATGGTTTAATCATACACACAAACTCAAGTTAGCATGTATCATCAAACATGATACAAACAAGTGCACAAAAGTATATCACATATACAACTTGCGTATATCAAGTGAGAAAATCCAATTTAAGTGAACCAATACTAGTTAATGCAAGGTAATATATCAAAAATATAATTATGCATTAAATCATTAAATCAATACTTGATTTAACGATCCGGTCATACCGCATATAACCGACTAATATCCAATGTATCGGCTTATCGAATCAATCCTCGATTCGATAACTAGGTTATATCGCATACAACCAATCGATACATTCATCGCGAGAATGGAATACAGTATCACATACACGCATTATTCTCGGTCCCGCACATATCTCATATGCGCTCCTATTTCGTTTCGCTTGAGCCAGGAAACCTCTGTGTAGGACTCTAAAGACTCGTCAATACGCCGGCAGCAGATGATGATCATATCAAGCATCCACAAGCCGCAAGCGGTCTGCTAAACGTAACGGCCACCTGGGTATTGAGAGATCAGAAGATCGACGAGCAAGCCCGCTCACACTCCTGTGAATCCAACCAGTAACACTTACCGTACAGTCCGGTCTGTTCGTCTGATATGTCGCATATCTCGCCTAGGGGTGGTAAACGTCAGACCCCAGTAGCTTGATAAGTCATGCCGACGTAAGGTCCATAACATTCGTGAAACTACTGATAACTCTTACCAGTATATCACTGCAACCCTGGCCAGGGATTTCCTGTTATGGCCAGTCGTGCATAGCGCAACATCAACCCCCAATACCGGAAGAGACGAATCCCCTCCTATCGCTCATTGCCTCCATGTGAATCGGGACTGTACCCAAAAACCACCTGTTTGCACGACTCAGTAGAGCTATGGTAGGGTGGAAATCAAAGCACAGTGGGAGACACACAAGACTCTATGACGATCTCGGGTCAACAGACTAAGCTGCACCAGTGTCACCAGAGAACTGCCATCTGACGTGAGGTATAATACCATCTGGGAGTTCTCGGCGAGTCCGTTCAGTGTACCCAGTCTCTACTGAGCACCTGTATATCATCTCTGATGTCAAACACCAATGGATATGGGATCATCCATCACCCATCTGTATGGGTCGAGAAGGTACACGCTAGTCTACTCTGGTATATCGATGCCCCGTCTCGATACACCCACGACTAGGGACTTTGAAGGATGTACTTATGGACTACCATGTCCCCACTAGTATGATCCGCATCATAGTCCAGGTAGTCAAGTACACATCCTAAAGGCTTTACCAACATGTAATCAGAGAGACAATCAGTATACACGTTAAGGTAAAGAGTAACCAGATAGCATACTATCATGTCGAGCAAGAAAGTCCTCCCTATATATGTCCCAGCATCCACTACAATATACAACCTATGTACAGTAATGGCCTCTAGGGCATACATATAACTAACAATCTCCCACTTGCACTAGGGCCATCTGTTAGCAGTGGTTGTAGTATCTCATACTCAACCATCCCATAAAAGTCTCTCTCTGGGAAAAGGCCTTTGTGAGTGGATCCGCCGTGTTGTTCTCTGAGTCTGCTCTCCTAATCTTGATCCCCTAGGAGATCAACCATCTCCATGATCAGGTGATACTGCCTTAGAATATGTCTGGATCACTGATGGGACGGACGTTCCTTGGCATAAGCCACAACTTCATTGTCACATAATGGGAGGAACTAAGTTCATCTCATGAACAAATATACATCCAGACTGCCTCTTTGGTAGCATCTTAAGTAGCGATGTATCTAGCCTTTATCGTATAGTATGCCACGGTATCTAGCTTGGAACTCTTCCAACATACCGTCCCTTTACTAAGGGTAAAGACAATGCCTGTTACTGACATTCAGTCGTCTTTATCACCCTGGAACACTTCCAGTGATTCTCCCCAGGATCGATTGATACCATCTCACTACATCTAGTGAGTATCCTAATATCCAATTAGATCTATCTCATAGATCCAAAACCCAGGATTTAGGAGGTATTACTTTGATCCTATATGGGGAATCCTAGTGATAAGCGGAGATTGACCGAGCGTAGCATAGGAAACTCCTTCCCTATCAAGAGTATGTCATCCACGTACTCTACGAGGATCACCACCATACTCCCTACTACCTTTTTGTATATACAAGGTTCATCTACCATTTTGATGATGTCTAACTCTTTGACTAACACATCAAAACAGATGTTCCAACTCCGCGATGCCTGCTTTATCCTATAAAGCATCTTGTACACGTTTCCGCTGCTCCCACTGTTTACGAAGCCCTCTGGCTGTGTACTTATAGACGCCCTCTTCTAAAACATCATTTAGAAAAGCTGTCATGACACCCAACCACCAGATATCGTAGTCATGGTATGTAGCCGTGGCAAGTAGGATCTGGATGGACTTAAGCATAGGCCCCATAAAAAGTTTCATCATTATCCACGCCTGGTTGATGACGAAAACCTTTAACAAGTCTAGTCTTGAAAGTCTCAACTTTTCCATCTACACTAAGTAATCTTCTCAAGATGTACTTGCTCCTGATGGGGATTTAACCCTTCAGATATAGCAACCAAAGTCCATACTTTGTTGGTGTATAAGGATTCCATCTCAGATCACTAAGCATCCAGCCATTCTTACAGAGTCATTACTCTCGATGGCCTGCTCGAAACTAGTTGGGTCATCATCTCATGATGCAATCCTCGCTCGCACTGTCATAGAGAAACATAAGTATCTCTCAGGTGGGTGAGAAACCCTACTAGATCGGCGGAGAGGCTGAGGTTCGTTGGTATCTATTGAATCCTTTGGTTCTACCAAATCATCTGCTGTAGTTTGTATAGCTGGAACCTTTCCAGTTGTACATAACAGATCTTGCCTCGAGTTTGTCCGGATTTTGCTTTTCAGACATAGGCTGGACAACCCCAAATCTTAACTAACTTAAGATATGGGCTCTTCCCTTTCCATATCACATATGAAGTGGTAGGCAACTGATTTGATTTGAACCCTATTCAAAAGGTATGCAACTTCCCAAGTGCATAACCCCCAAAAAGGAAAAAGGTAACTCAGTAGTACTCATCATATAGCACACCATATCAAATAGGGTGTATCTGCTCCGCCCCGATATACCATCGTGCAATGGTGTATTCGGAGGAGTAATGCTGAGAGAGAATCTCATTCTCCTTTAGAATAGTCCAGGAATTCCGTGCTCAAGTATTCTCCTCCCTGATCGCATCAATGGACATAATACTTATACCCTCATTTTGGTTCTCTACTTCTAACTTATATTCTGTGAATATCTCAAAAGTTTCGGACTTGTGTTTCAACGGGAACATATGTCTGAATCTAAAGAGATCATCAGAGAATATAATGAAGTACAAAGAACCGGTCTTGGCATGTGTAGACAGGGGACCTTTATATATCAACATGTATCATCCCAAGAGTTCACTAACTCTTTCTCTGTTTCCAGTAAACAGAGCTATGGTCATCTTATCTTTGTGACATGGCTGGCAAGTTTCACAAGATGTAAATTGAAACAGATTTAAATATGCATCTATATGTAACTTCAGCTAGTCGGGTCGCATTGATATGAACTAGTCTACAATACCTCAAGAAGAATTCGTTCATTTTTGAACTCTTCCTCTTGTGTGTGTTCTGTATACCAAGAACTGTAGTTTGATTTAGAACATCAATGCTTTTAGATAACGTGCCTGAACCGATCAACTTTTGATATAGGAAATGTTCAAAACATTATCCAACAATACAAAATTTTATCATTTCTTTAATAATAAAGAGACTGATATGATTTTGTATATCAGGTTCGGTATCTAATAACATTCATTCAGAATCAATGTATTAGTAATACAGGGTGACAGTGACCAACAGACTTGGCTGCAACACTTGCCCCGTTTTCTGTCTCATGAAACTTATCACCCGTTCTCAGTTCTCTACCTTTCTGTAGCCAATATAACGGATTACATTTGCGGGATCCTGATCCGGTATCTAATACCCAGGACGTAGAGGATACTGAGAAACAGTTCTGTATAATGAACACACCCGAAAATGATGCATCAGTATGCACTTTCTTCGTTTGGGCGGCACGGGAATTCTGGTAATCCCCAATTTCTTGCTCTGTCTTATAACAATTATAAGTTGGAGCGGGACCAACGTTCCCCAGCTCAGTATAACAAGCGGGTTCGGTCAATAATCCGTATTATTATCTTGATTAAGGCGTGATATGGTCGCTACCTGGAGAGAGAGAGAAGAAAACACTCAGTGTGCGCTCTTGCAAGAATAGATTGGTTATTGTTTTATCTAATCAGGATGGCTCCCACTGTTTTTATCAAATCCTCCTTCAAACCCTAAAAGGAAAGACTAGCCGGGATTAATTACACACTACAAGTTCGCCAATCTTTCAGCCAGGCCAGTGTCGGTACTTTGAGGGAGGTCCCCCGTGCTTTCGCACGAACCTAATTAATGTAAACCTCGTTTTCCCAGAGGCGTAACCTCGTTAACACCTTTCTAGACACCTACTTGATCGGCTAATTGTAATGTATAAAACTCTCCCAGGAGTAACTCTTACTCGCAATGGGTATCAGGATCCAACTATCTCATAGAAGGTATGCAATCTCATTGCAAATTTCAACACTTGAAATTCCCGATAATTTTGCCCCTAGCACCCTATGACCTTGACGGAGGTCAACAAACTATAGGCTACTAGTCAAGTTCAACCCGTCATTTCTTGATCGAATTAAACCCACCCGCACGACCCTTGACGGAGGTCAACAAGGCCGCACGACTACCCTAATCCAATCTGCATCATATGCATAAAAAGATAAATACGAGTTAGCTACCGCACACTACGCCTTGACGGAGGTCAACAAACGTAGCACGAATACTAAATAGGACTTATCTGAAATGACGGAGGGCTACGACAAGTTTTTCTGAAAACCTATTGCGTAATGAACTTGATATCGTTGTAGAATCAAATGATTTTAAAATGGAGTGCTTTTGAGGCTTTTCTAGTTTTGCTAAAGGGGTCACTCCCGGTGAAGGGATCGTCGGCTCTTTCCTCGTCGAATGAGGTGCGGGATATATCATATATATCACTGTGCAAAGCAGAAACTATAGAAGCTATCAAAAGACAAACCGAATGTGTAGCATCTGCCAGTTATTGCTAAAGGGGTCACTCCCGGTGAAGGGATCGTCGGCCCTTTCCTCGTCGAATGAGGTGCAGGATATATCATATATACCGCTGTGCAAAACAAGAACTGTAGCTACCTGTTTTATTTTTGAAATTCAATTCTACAACATCTTTAGGTTTCTTTTATTTCATTAATCACATTAATGAAGTCCCATCATTTAAATACCTAAACATCACAGATAAATACGACGTACACTTATGCCATCCGCATTCGCCTCGATGTCCCCTCGTGCACCGTTAGGTTAGGTAACTAACGGCAGAGCAGGGCAGGGCTAGCGCGGGTGTAAAACATAAGTAACGTCTATATAATATATCATATATACTATATACAGTATTTATCACAGAACATCACATGATCACATCACAGATATCACAGCAGAAGAAACATATGAAATATTGGATATACTAGGACGTCCGTGTTTTCAATACGAGCCAGTATAAAACACGGATTCCACGGTCGTGATGAATAGCCAATCCCACACCCCTAGACCCCTACGAGAGCGGCAAGCAACCCTACCAATTCTAGGGTTAGGAGACCCGGACTCGACTCCTCGAGATGGTCTCCCACTGGACCGTAGAACCCGGTTACTTGTGCTCCCCTCCTTGAGTCTATCCTAATACGGAAAAGTAAATAATATACAAAAGGTGACATCTTCCGCAACCTGGAAGTGCCCCAATAAAAGAATATTACATACAAGTTTTTACATGAATGAAAATGAAAAACACTCATCTCACATAAAACCCCCGGCTATTCAAACACGACGATCCAATATAACATATCCAGCAACACATAACATCACATGTCATCAACGTAAGTAAACATGCGTATCCCAATTGTCGTTGACATATAGCAACGAAACCGGCGATATCACATATTACACTTACGGTCACAGAAAAGAAAGTGTAAAACTACAACAGTTGGAATCCGCAACCTGCATAGACATCGCATGCCTAATCAAATGAATTACTTAGACATCGCATGCCTAACAATTATAAACCCCGCATTTTAGTCTCAAAATCGAAAACACTTTTCAATATGAAGTCGGGCAATTCAACAAGATTCCCGACATCTTGATCGAATGCTCGTCGCAAACTTTAGTAGACGGCCGCACCCCCGACACCGTCGACGAAGTGCACCAAGGCGGAACACCGCTACCGCCAGCACCCGAACGGATGCTTTCGGCGACGGGGTTCTCCTACAGTCACTTGGTCGGGGCTATGGGGTGAGGCTGTCTATTAAGTTTACCGGCGAGTATCCGCGTACGCTACGAGATTGCGACGGACTTTTGATCACATCAAAATTCCGTGGCAACCGATCAAGTGAGACTAAACTGCTATGTTTATAACATTCATTCAGTTATCTCATAACAACTTGTGAATTCCAAATGTTGTATCATATTTCGGGTAAATAGAAAATGTTAAACTTTCCGATCGAACAATCGAACACCCAAGTTTTCCCGATACAGCTCAACACATGATATAAGTTTAAAAAACATTCACTTCGTGCCTCAGTACCAACGGTCCAGCCGTAGAAGGGTCAAGCCAACGCCTCACATGTGGCACGCCGTACTGCCCCAAACCCTAAGGTTCAATGGGTAGTTCAAGACGGTCACATAATCGAGTTAAGGTTTGTTGTCTTCTAGAGGGACCATCGCGTTACTTGCACTACTTGGAACGTCATTAAACTACGGAAAAGTCCAACAATTGGAAATTTCCCGGCAGGGGAAAAAGTGGGTATTTATATCCGGTCGAACTTTTTAACATATTCTAAAATTATCCGGAAAAGCACACAGACAAAATTAGACAATCCGATCGAAACACCGAGTCCCCAATACAACCCAGAAAACTCAACTCTTGAGTAAGATTTAAAAATTCCCAGAAAATACAGCAACAAAATATAAGAATTACTATGCAGAAATAATTGTCTGAAGAGACTAAGTTGCCGCGGAACCGCCGCAATAGGCATGCTATTGACGCGGTTCCACCGCGCTTCTATCGATTCAGGTGCTCGGTGTTAGTGTATATGCCCTAGAGGCCATTACTATATCATACTAGTTTGTATATTACTTAATGGAAGCTTGGGATATTCACAGTTGTATATACAATCTTACTCAAAATAGTAGTATGCTACTTGGTTTGTTTCTACTTCAATGTGTACATGTGTTTATTTTAGTATATCACCTATACACATTAGTGGAGCCCTTAGGATCTTTGCTTGATTACCAGCGTTGTGATGGCAGTCACATTAGTGAGGGCTGGGTAGTCTATAAACATATCCTTATGCAGGTCCCTAGTCGCAGGACTATCGAGACAGGGCATCGATACTCCGGAGTAGACTAGCGCATGCGCTTCTCATCCCAGAGTAGGAGATGGTCTGTCCCACAGCCATCAGTACGTCGTACTGGAGATAGTATGCGGGTGCTCGTTAGGTTACGAGTACACTGGACAGGACTCGTCGGGAACTGACCAGTTGGTATTATACCTATCGTCGGTTATCAGTTCTCAGGTGACATGAGTACAGCTTAGTCCGCTGACTTGACACTGTCACTTCGTCTCGAGTGTGTTCCCACTGTACTTTGATTACTACCCTACCACGGCTCAAAAGAGTCGTAAAAACAGGTAGTAGTTGGGTGCAGTCCCGAAGCACTTGGAGGCAGTGACGGTAAGACAGGATTCGTCTCTCCCGGTATTGGGGGTTGACACCGCGCTGTGTCTAGGAGAGCCATTACACGAGTAGTCCTAGACCAGGGCAAGCGAGATATACTGGTAGGCTTCCAGTGTTATCTCAGGGTGTATTGGGCTTCACTCCGACACGACTTGTACCGCTATTAGGGGACTGACGTTTACCGCCCCCTAGGCCCGCCATGCGATGTATCAGACGAACAGACCGGACTGTATGGAGACTGTCACATTCAGGCTCAGTAGGAGTTCAGATGGGTTTCACCTCGTCAGTCTTCTTGTCGGCATCTGCCTGGGGACCGTTACGCACAGCCAGTACCGCTTGCGGTCTGTGGTTAAACCCACTGCCAGCGTAGTGTCGAGTCTTTAGAGTCCCACACAGAAAGCTATTCGCCTTTAGGCAAAAGAGTAAAGGTCGCATGGTTTTGCGACAGGTCGCATGGTTTTGCGACAGGGTTCGGTCACATCCGTGCACTTCTGCACGTACAGTGTCCGGACAGTTAACACTAGCGGGCTTTGGTTTAAGCCAGATCCTAGTGTACGGTTTGGGATTGGTTTTATCCAGTATGTATTCGTGTTCCTCGGAACGCAGATGCGGGTGTGTATGCACAGTTGACGGAGAGACAGAGGCAGAGGATTCTCATTAGGGTTGTTGACCGTTGACTGTTGACTATTGACTTTTTGCTCAACCCTAATGAGAATATGATATGTAATTAACAATAATATTAATTAAGTATTATAGTGACATGGTTGTTGAGGGGTTGACTTTATTGACTTGTTGACTTTGTTGACCGGTTGACTAGGTTGGACTAGTTGACCATCATGATGACAATGGCTATCATTTCATGGCAAAGACTTTTGCTTGCTTGTTCTCTTGTGCAAAATGAGTGCATGAAATGATATGGCTATTGTAGCTTAAACCATCACTAATACTTGATTGCTATTATTATGATGGTTTTGGATAATGAGAGCCAAGAGAGAAAAGTCTTGCTTATTCTTTCATTTCCTTTCTCTCTCTTGTGTTCTTGAGCTCTCATCTTCTTCTTCTTGCTCTCCCTCTCTTTAGTCTATGGTTCACTTGTCTCATGTGTTGAGAACCAAGAACCATAGAGAAAAATCCCAACACACTCTTCTCTACTCACTCTAGTTCATAAGGTTTAGCAAACCGAGTGAACTAGTTTCTTCAAAGTTCGAAGAAGAAGCCAAAGGTAGAAGCTTTCGGGTGGATCGATCTTCGGCGCAAGGAGACGACGGGGTGAAGCCGATCCGTACACCATCGAGGTTTGAAGACGAAGGAGTTCAAGAAAGAAAGGTATAACCCCCTAACCGAGTAGTTAACAACTCCTAGTTAGGTTGTTAGTTAGATGTTTAACAAAGATCCGGTTTTGAGTCCATATTACCGCCTCTAGAAAATTGTTTTTCACCTAATTCCGCAAGCCCGTAAGTACCGGGAGAGGTAGCATGGACTTACAGTGGTATCAGAGCCTAGTTAAACTCTATCTAACATGTTAGCATAGTAGCTAGAAATTCGATTGGAGAAAAAGTCCCGAAATGAACCCGGAATTCATGTTTGCTGTCGATTTTCAAAGTACTGTAAAAGTAATAAATCATGCCTTAAAAATCGACTCAGGGTTTTTATAGTCTACTGTAGAAAAATGGTCCAGAGATCTCACCAAACCACCGCGGAAATGCGGCAATAGCTTGCTATTGCCGCGGTTCCGCGGCCGATTAAGCTCCTCTCTGGATCGTCTTCACTGCAGTTTGTTCAGTGGGGTATTTTGGGAATTTTGGTATATGTTTTTTCAGCCCAGATTTTCCAGAAAGAAAATTTTGTTTTTGGGGCTTTAAAAACCGTATTTTGATCGAGTTTCTAAAGACTTAAGCTGACGGGTTTTTATCTGTGATATGATATTTGTATTGAACGTCTGCTAATCGCCATATGTCGATTAATGGGGGTTATACAAATCTATGATCTGTAATGTCATTGGAATGTGTATATGAATTCATTGGATTGTCGCGGGTGAATAGCCGGGGGTTGTGAGACGAGAGTTTTCTTTTCTTTCAATTCATGTAATTTTGTAAATTGATGTAATAATTATTTATATGTCCGCACAACCGTGTCGGGGTTGTAGCCGTCATTGTATAATTTCTTTTTACTGTTTTTGCTCCTAGGATAGACCCATGGAGGGGGTGCACAAACTACCGGGTATGCCGAAGTGCCGAGTGGCCTACTCACGGAGTTGAGGGAGGTTGTTTCGCTTCGGGTACTTGGCGGGTAGTTTGCCGCACCCGTAGGGGTCTTGGGTGGGGTATTGGCTATTCACCGCGACCGTGTAATCTGCTTTTCGTTACAGGCTCGTACGAATTGCGGGTTCCTAGTATATCCAATGTGTTCATCTGTGATCTGAAATGGCTATCATTGCAATATATCTATATATGATATTATTTAGGCGTTGCTTATGTTTTACAGCCGCGCTAGCCCAGCCCCCGCTCTGTCGTTAGTTAAGTAACCTAACGGGTAATGACGGGGCCCCGTGGCGAATGCGAATGGCATAAGCGTACGTCATATTTTGGTTGTTTTCTGCAATGGTAGGATTAAATGATGGGACGCATTAAAAGAACTAATGCAAGAATATCACGCATTAAAAGAACTAATGCAAGAAAAATAAACCAAGTAAAAGTCGTTGGAACACTTTCGAAAAACCACCCGGTTCTTTTCAAAACCAACTTTTAAATGCGGAGCTTGAGCCACTCCTTTTAAAAGCTATCTCGTTCCATCGATTATATCAAGTTCACTACGTTCACGGTTTCGCCAAAACCATTCGTAGCCCTCCGTCGTTTCATATGAATAGTCAATAGTATTCAAGCAATGTTTGTTGGCCAAAGTCAAGGCATAGTGATTGGTAGCTATTGGGTATTCATGTGCAGCATAGATAGATGCGTTGGTTTGGAACAGTCATACTGCCTTGTTGGCCAAAGTCAAGGGTAGGTGCGGGTGGATTCAAATTAACCCGGAGAACGACGGGTAGAACTTGACATGTGACTTATGATTTGTTGGCCAAAGTCAAGGTCATAAGAGCTTGGGGCAAAAATCCACATCGGGAGTTTCAAAAGAACTGAAACTTGCTAGTGTTGCATACCATTTGGAGTGTGATGATTCTGGTAGGATTCCTTCAGTTTCGTCACGCAATGATATTTGGATCCCGATCCTACTGTGAGTATATGCTACTCCTCGGGAAATTTCTCACTTAACGATCAATGCTATAAACCAAGTAGGTGTCTAGAAAGGTGTTAGCGGGGCTACGCCCACAGGGAAAAGAGGTTATTTAATTAAGGAACTTCGCGAAAGCGTTGGAAAACCTCCCTCGAAGTACTGACACTGGCCTGGCTGAACGGTTATGCAAGAATTGTACGGTGAGATTGATCCTGACTAATTCTTCCTCTTTGGTTTGAGGAGGGATCCGAGAAACAGTGGGAGCCATCCTGTTTAGACAAACTAAAAACCATTCTAAACTTGCAAGAGCATCATGCTGAGTGTTTCTTCTCTCTCTCCTAATTGCAGCGACCAATCGACATGACTGGAATTAAGTTACTTCTAGATAAAAACATACTGACAGGGCCAAACTACAAAGATTGGCTCAGGAATGTCAAGATGGCAATCACTTACGACAAGCTGGGGTATCTTCTTACCACTAAAGCCCCCCTGTCCCAGGTCCCACCTCCAGCGTCGCGGATAAGGAAATCCGTAAGACATGGGAGATCGATTGCGCGAAGGCCAGGTGCCTCGTGCTTGCCTCTATGGACAACGAACATCAGAGGAGGCACGAAAATATGGACCTCGAATCCATATTTCTCCATACAAAAGAACTGTATGGAGAGCAGTCTCGTATCGCAAGATACGAAGTGTCGAAGAAGTTATTTTCGGCAAGGTTGGCCGTCGGATCATCGGTAGCGGAACACGTGCTTAAGATGATTGGCTACATAGAAGAGCTCGCGGACCTTGGGACCACGTTGGAGAATGAGCTCTATACAAACTTGATTCTCCAGTCCCTTCCTTCCACTTACGCCCAGTTTATCCTGAACTTCAACTTACAAGGAAAAGAAGTTGAACTTCCGGAGCTCCTCAATATGCTGAGGAGTGCAGAGGGCACCCTACAGAAAGGTAGGGAAACATCCACTTTGTTTGTAGGAGGATCTTCTTCTTCTAGGTCCAAGACGAAAGCCAAGGGAAAGAAGAAGAAAGCCCCCGCCAAACCAAGGGGCGGTGTTAGTAAAGTGGAAACGAAGGGAAAGGCAAAAGCAACAAAGAAAGTGGGAAAGCTTGTGGATAAGGAAGAATGCTTCTATTGTCATAAGAAGGGACACTGGAAGAATGATTGCAGGGCTTGGAAAGCCAGAACACAGGAACTGAAGCAGGTTGCGGCTTCAGCTTCAGGTGTGTATGTTATTGATAACTGTCTTTCAATAAACTCTACTTCCTGGGTACTGGATACCGGATCAGGATCTCATATCTGTAATTCTTTGCAGGCGTTGAGAAACCGTAGGTTTTTGAAGGCAGGTGACATGACCCTCAAAGTTGCAAACGGAGCTAGCATGGATGCTAAGGCCGTGGGGGACTATCACCTGGGAATGTCAGATGGACATGTTTTGGTTTTGCGTAATTGCTTTTTTGTACCCAACGCAACTTGTAATATCATTTCTGTATCTTTGGTTTCTAAAGAAGGTTATGAATTTGCGTTTGTAAGCAATGTTGTAAACATTCACCTTAATCAAGTTCTGATTGGGTCAGGTACATTGAGCAATGGTATATACGTACTAAACCAACCACAGATTTTCAATGTCCAGAATACACACAAAAGAAAGTCTCCAGAAATCAATCAGACTTTCTTGTGGCATTGTAGACTGGGTCACATCAATGAGAGAAGGTTGACGAAGTTACATACAGAAAGATATTTGGATTCGTTCGAATATCAATCGTATGCCACTTGTCAATCCTGTCTCAAAGGAAAGATGACAAAGACTCCGTTCACTGGACACGGAGTAAGAGCAAGTGAGCTCTTGGGACTCGTACACAGCGACGTGTGCGGTCCAATGTCTACACATGCGCGAAGCGGTTATTCTTACTTCATTACTTTTACGGATGACTTTTCAAGGTACGGTTATGTCTTCTTAATGAAACATAAGTCCGAAGCCTTTGGAAAGTTCCAGGAATATAAGAATGAAGTAGAAAAACAAACCGGCAAAAGTATCAAGATTCTAAGATCGGATCGAAGTGGTGAATACTTGAGTGCCGAGTTCCTGGACTATTTAAAAGAGAACGAAATTCTCTTTCAGCTTACTCCTCCATACACTCCGCAACATAACGGTGTATCGGAGAGACGGAACCGAACCTTATTGGATATGGTACGGTCCATGATGAGTAACGCTGAGTTACCGCGATCATTCTGGGGGTATGCGCTAGAATCAGCTGCATACCTTTTGAACCGAGTTCCAACTAAGACTGTGCCTACTACACCATATGAGATGTGGTGTGGGAAGAGACCCTATCTTAATCACATTAAGACATGGGGATGTCCAGCTTTTGTCAAAAAGCAGCATGCGTACAAACTCGAGGCACGCTCTGTACAGTGCAAGTTCGTGGGATATCCAAAGAACTCCAAGGGATATTTCTTCTACTGCGAAGAGGAACAAAAGGTTTTTGTTTCTCGTCATGCCTACTTCTTGGAAACTGAGTTTTTGGAAAACCAGATAAGTGGGAGCGCAGTAGAACTGGAAGAAATTCCAGAACCACAGACTATTACTGAAAGCTTAGAAGAACCAGAGGGTTCAAATGAACAGGACATTCCTACGCCGCTCCGCAGGAGTAGTAGGCAGTCTCATCCGCCCGAGAGATACTACGGTTTTCTCATAGACGGGGATAGAGAGGATTGCATCATAGATTATGATGAGCCTACTAGCTTCCAGCAGGCCGTTCAGAGCGTTGACTCGGTAAAATGGCTGGATGCAATGCGGACCGAAATGGAGTCCATGTACACCAACAAAGTATGGACGTTGGACATTGCTCCAGACGGGGTAAAACCCGTAGGATGCAAGTGGATCTTCAAAAGGAAGATTGGTGTAGATGGACAGGTTGAGACCTGTAAAGCTAGACTGGTTGCAAAGGGTTTTCGTCAAAGACCTGGTTTGGACTATGACGAGACCTTTTCTCCAGTAGCTATGCTGAAATCCATTCGGATCCTTCTTACCATTGCTGCCTTCCACGATTATGAGATTTGGCAGATGGACGTAAAGACCGCTTTTCTAAATGGAAATTTAGAGGAGTGTGTCTATATGGACCAGCCAGAGGGTTTCATTCAGAGTGGGAGCAGCGGAAAGGTGTGCAAGTTGCTTAAGTCCATCTACGGACTAAAGCAGGCATCGCGGAGTTGGAACATCTGTTTTGATGAGACGGTCAAGGAATTTGGCTTTATCAAAAATCCAGATGAACCATGCATCTATAGTAGATTTGTAGCAAGAACTGTAGTATTCCTCGTTTTATACGTGGATGACATTCTCTTAATAGGAAATGACATTCCTATGCTACAATCTGTCAAGGGGTTCTTGTCACACAGGTTCTCCATGAAAGACCTGGGTGATGCCTCATACATCCTGGGGATCCGGATCCATCGTGATAGATCTAAGAGGATATTAGGACTTTCACAGTCCAGGTACATCGACACCATACTGAAGAGATTCAGTATGGAAGATTCCAAGCACGGTAACCTACCAGCATGTCATGGGATCACCCTCTCTAAAGAGATGTCTCCCAAGACTGATTTGGAGAGGGATCGCATGTCTATTATACCCTACGCTTCTGCGGTAGGCTCTATAATGTATGCGATGTTATGTACCAGACCGGATGTAGCTTATGCACTGAGTGTGGTAAGCCGGTATCAGTCAAACCCTGGGGAGAAACACTGGATAGCGGTAAAGAACATTCTCAAGTACCTAAGAAGAACTAAGGAGATGTTCTTGGTGTATGGCGGAAAAGACCTCCAGATCGAGGCCTTTGCTGACTCCAGCTTCCAGAGTGACAAGGATGATTCCAAGTCCATGTCGGGTTTTGTCTTTACCCTCAATGGAGGGGCGGTGTGTTGGAAGAGTTCCAAACAGGAAACCATTGCAGACTCGACGATGGAAGCGGAATACATCGCTGCATCTGATGCCGCAAAAGAAGCTGTCGGGATGAGAAAGTTCTTGAGAGAACTTCAGGTGGTTCCGTCCATTGTTGATCCAATACCTCTGTATTGCGACAACAACGGGGCTATAGCTTTAGCGAAGGAACCCAGGTCCCATCAGAGATCCAGACACATCTTGAGGCGGTATCACCTGATCAGGGAGATCGTGGATCGCCAGGAGATCGAGGTTCAGAGGGTTGCTTCAGAAGATAACACTGCAGATCCATTCACCAAGGCCTTGCCCCAGACTCAGTTCGAGCGGCTGATCGAGATGATAGGTCTTCGATACGCCAGTACATGGCCTTAGTGCAAGTGGGAGATTGTTAGTGTATATGCCCTAGAGCCCATTACTGTATCATACTAGTTTGTATATTACTTAATGGAAGCTTGGGATATTCACAGTTGTATATACAATCTTGCTCAAAATAGTAGTATGCTACTTGGTTTGTTTCTACTTCAATGTGTACATGTGTTTATTTTAGTATATCACATATACACATTAGTGGAGCCCTTAGGATCTTTGCTTGATTACCAGCGTTGTGATGGCAGTCACACTAGTGGGGGCTGGGTAGTCTATAAGCACATCCTTATGCAGGTCCCTAGTCGCAGGACTATCGAGACAGGGCATCGATACTCCGAAGTAGACTAGCGCATGCGCTTCTCATCCCAGAGTGGGAGATGGTCTGTCCCACAGCCATCAGTACGTCGTACTGGAGATAGTATGCGGGTGCTCGTTAGGTTACGAGTACACTGGACAGGACTCATCGGGAACTGACCAGTTGGTATTATACCTATCGTCGGTTATCAGTTCTCAGGTGACATGAGTACAGCTTAGTCCGCTGACTTGACACTGTCACTTCGCCTCGAGTGTGTTCCCATTGTACTTTGATTACTACCCTACCACGGCTCAAAGGAGTCGTGCAAACAGGTAGTAGTTGGGTGCAGTCCCGAAGCACTTGGAGGCAGTGACGGTTAGAGAGGATTCGTCTCTCCCGGTATTGGGGGTTGACATCGCGCTGTGTCTAGGAGAGCCATTACACGAGTAGTCCCTGGCCAGGGCAAGCGAGATATACTGGTAGGCTTCCAATGTTATCTCAGGGTGTATTGGGCTTCACTCCGACACGACTTGTACCGCTATTAGGGGACTGACGTTTACCGCCCCCTAGGCCCGCCATGCAATGTATCAGACGAACAGACCGGACTGTACGGAGACTGTCACATTCAGGCTCAGTAGGAGTTCAGATGGGTTTCACCTCGTCAGTCTTCTTGTCGGCATCTACCTGGGGACCGTTACGCACAGCTAGTGCCGCTTGCGGTCTGTGGTTAAACCCACTGCCAGCGTAGTGTCGAGTCTTTAGAGTCCCACACAGAAAGCTATTCGCCTTTAGGCAAAAGAGTAGAGGTCGTATGGTTTTGCGACAGGTCGCATGGTTTTTGCGACAGGGTTCGGTCACATCCGTGCACTTATGCACGTACAGTGTCCGGACAGTTAACACTAGCGGGCTTTGGTTTAAGCCAGATCCTAGTGTACAGTTTGGGATTGGTTTTATCCAGTATGTATTCGTGTTCCTCGGAACGCAGATGCGGGTGTGTATGCACAGTTGACGGAGAGACAAAAGCAGAGGATTCTCATTAGGGTTGTTGACCGTTGACTGTTGACTATTGACTTTTTGCTTAACCCTATTGAGAATATGATATGTAATTAACAATAATATTAATTAAGTATTATAGTGACATGGTTGTTGAGGGGTTGACTTTGTTGACTTGTTGACTTTGTTGACCGGTTGACTAGGTTGGACTAGTTGACCATCATGATGACAATGGCTATCATTTCATGGCAAAGACTTTTGCTTGCTTGTTCTCTTGTGCAAAATGAGTGCATGAAATGATATGGCTATTGTAGCTTAAACCATCACTAATACTTGATTGCTATTATTGGTTATGATGGTTTTGGATTATGAGAGCCAAGAGAGAAAAGTCTTGCTCATTCTTTCATTTCCTTTCTCTCTCTTGTGTTCTTGAGCTCTCATCTTCTTCCTCTTGCTCTCTCTCTCTTTAGTCTATGGTTCACTTGTCTCATGTGTTGAGAACCAAGAACCACAGAGAAAAATCCCAACACACTCTTCTCTACTCACTCTACTTCATAAGGTTTAGCAAACCGAGTGAACTAGTTTCTTCAAAGTTCGAAGAAGAAGCCAAAGGTAGAAGCTTTCGGGTGGATCGATCTTCGGCGCAAGGAGACGACAGGGTGAAGCCGATCCGTACACCATCGAGGTTTGAAGACGAAAGAGTTCAAGAAAGAAAGGTATAACCCCCTAACCGAGTAGTTAACAACTCCTAGTTAGGTTGTTAGTTAGATGTTTAACAAAGATCCGGTTTTGAGTCCATGTTACCGCCTCTAGAAAATTGTTTTTCACCTAATTCCGCAAGCCCGTAAGTACCGGGAGAGGTAGCATGGACTTACACTCGGGCTTCACAGTAATTCTTAGAAATTCCTGCTTGGTTTTCAGCATATTTTTAATTCTAAAAAATCCCCGTTTTCAAAAAATGTACAGAGAGCTACTTTGAATTAGGGTTTTGGTTCGATCGGACTTCTAACTCCGTCTACGCATCGCCTAAGGCTCTAGCTAGGCTCTGATACCACTGTAGGGTTTCTAGGCACACCCATGAGGTCTCACAATAGATCAAACATGCCCAATTCAAAAATTTTCATGTGCCTACAAACCCAAATACGGATCGTTAACTAGATGTATAGGTGATGCAAGCAAGTAAACTACTTTAACTAAAAGGGAAGGGGCTACAACCTTTGTAGATCCGGTTCTCCACCTCCATAGCTCCGTGATGAAGTCCCTCCGCTGTACCTATTGGATCTCGGACTCTCGCGGTGGTTTCATCGAAGAATTGATCGGGCTAGGTCGTCGACTTCGATGCCGAAGATGATCTACGTCGAGCCAACTCAAGATCAAACTCCAACTTCACCAAGTCATGAAACTTGTGAAGAAAACACCCTATACTACTTGGCAAGTGGTAGAGGATGAAGAAATAGGAAGTGCGTTCACTTTAGAATTGGATTTCTCACTCTTTTTCTCAAGTTGCCATTGATGGAGGCAAGTTTTTCTTCTTGTTGAAGATGAAGAAGATGAAGAAAGAATATGATAAGTATTTTTCAAATAGAAAATAATATGAATACTTATCATATACCAACCATGGTTAAGTGTAGAGACTAAACTAGGGTTAGGTGAATGGTTAGGTTAAGGGAAGCAAACAAAATGGTCAAGCTTTCAACACTTCATGAAGCTTCATGAAAGAAACAAAGAAAGCCACCATTTCTATTTATCTTTTCCAAAATAAATAAACAAAATAAATAAATGAATAAGTAAACAAAACCCTAACCTTTCATATAACCATGGTTTAATCATACACACAAACTCAAGTTAGCATGTATCATCAAACATGATACAAACAAGTGCACAAAAGTATATCACATATACAACTTGTGTATATCAAGTGAGAAAATCCAATTTAAGTGAACCAATACTAGTTAATGCAAGGTAATATATCAAATATATAATTATGCATTAAATCATTAAATCAATACTTGATTTAACGATCCGGTCATATCGCATATAACCGACTAATATCCAATGTATCAGCTTATCGAATCAATCCTCGATTCGATAACTAGGTTATATCGCATACAACCAATCGATACATTCATCGCGAGAATGGAATACGGTATCACATACACGCATTATTCTTGGTCCCGCACATATCTCATATCCGCTCCTATTTCGTTTCGCTTGATGTTCATATCATAATATTGCAATTCATACGCCCCACTTTTATTCATTTTATAAGTAAACAGGTACTTTTGACGCACGTTTGTTGCATGATACAGGATACAGGCTCTTGGAGCGAAGACATTGAGAAAATACAGAAGATGATACAAAAGAAAGACTTTTGACCAACAAGAAGATGGATCCGAGTCACGAAGAACAGGTTACAATTGTATAAAGCAGTGCGGTCCGAAATGTCAAAGTGAACGGTCAAAAGCTCCTCACAAGTTTTCACTGAAGATCTGGAAAAAACCAAGAAGCCAAACAGAGAAAAATAGTGAAGAACAAACAAGCCCAAGTAACCAGCATGAAGACCAGAGAAGTTGGTGAGCTGATCTCACCAAAGGGCCGCGGAACCGCGGCCCAAGGCCTATCATTGCCGCGGTTCCGCGGCCGTATGGTGCCCTTGTCGGCACCGACTTCTTGTGTCGGTGCGACGGTACGGGTGTTGGGATTTTTAGGGGGAAAATCTGTAATTGCACCTCTGCGAGAGTCTGTAACCCTAGCTTCACTGTTTGCTTATAAATTATACTCAAAATCTGTAAAATGCTATGCCTCTTTTCAATCAATAAAAATCAGATTTGTTGGGAGATCTAGAGCATCACTTTTGTAAGTTTGTCTTTTAAATTCCTGCCTTAGTTCTAATCTAATTCTTGCCCTAGTTATTTCATATCATTCTTGCAGTAGAGTAACTTTGTTACTTGCCTTAGTTAACTAGTCTAGCTCCTTTTAATCTGCAGTAAGTAATAATTCAAGATTTGAACAAAACACTTTAAAACATAACAACAAAAATGTCGTTTTTAGAAAATTCCCTAATGAGCGAGTAAAATCCTCGCTTGTTAGGGTTAGGAACAAGGGAGGGAGTGAGAGATGAATATCTCTCACCTCCTTCAATGCCGATACTTTTTCTCATAACTAGAACTTCATGCACGCATGCATGACCCGCTCCCTACGGCACCCTACCTACGAGGTAACGGTGAACCGTAGTATAAAGGGCCGGGCATACATGACGTCCATGAAGATTGTACCAATTAATAGGAAAGGACGGACAAGGATCTAGAGGAAGAAACTTCGTTTCTTCCCAAATCATCCTAATCCCCTTTGCTAATAATTGTTATGATTTCTAAAAAGCTTTAATTAAACGGCATTGAAAGAGGTGACAATATTGATCTTATCAACCCTACCTTAGACCTAACCCTAACAAGTTCTTTAATATCGTGTTAATTAGTTTTAAATCAATCGACAAAAACCAAACCACCATCGGAATCAACTCGTGATAACACAAAAACAGAAAGTTACACATCTCTGCGGATCGACCCGTATTCACCGGCTAGCTGCAAAGCGACGCCGTTTCTGATTACGGTAAATACAAATTTTTGGATTAATCAAATGGCGCCGTCTGGAGTCGTCGCCCCCTGAAATTTTCAGATTTACCTCCCCTGAAAATTTCAGGGGGCGACGACTCCAGACGGCGGCGGTTGCGCGGCGGTTGCGCGGCGGGAGGCGGCAGTTGATGCGGCGGTTGCGCGGCGGCACGGCGAGATTTTTCTGCAGCGGGGTGGCGGCGGCTAGGGTTTTTTAGAGAGGAAAAATTTAGGTTTAAGAAAACAGGGGCTCGGGTTCCTTTAAATAGAGGGGGAAAGAAGGATATTTGTATAGAACACCCTCTAAAACGAGGGTTTTATTTGTAAAATCAGCTCTTAATCTGCAAATTTGCAATTAGGTCCAAAAATTATTATTTTTTTTATTATAAATTTTTTTTATTATTATTTTTTAATTTATTTTTTATGGTATTTTGGAAATATATATACAAATAATATACACACCCCCAAACTTATTTGAAATAATGTGTTGGGAAAAGAAATTTGGGGGTGAAAGTGGAGGAATATCACTCAGTATAGATCGACTCCTGCAAGAGCAGGAGCTCCTCCGAAGGGTCCGCTGTGAAGAACGGTTTCAGTCGATGCCCATTCACTTTGAATAAGGTACCGTCTTCAGGATCTTCAAGATCAACCGCACCGTGCGGATAAACGGTGCGGACTACAAAAGGTCCTCTCCATCTGGACCGGAGCTTGCCGGGATGAAAATGTAACCGAGTGTCATAAAGTAGAACCTGTTGACCAGGTTCAAAAGTTTTTCGCAAAAGGTGTTTATCGTAGAACACCTTAGCTCGGTTTTTAGCGATTATGGCATTATCATATGCCTCATCCCTCAGCTCCTCCAATTCATTCAATTGCAGCTTTCGATTGCTGCCCGCATCTCCTAAAGATAGATTCAGCTCTTTGATAGCCCAGAAAGCTTTATGCTCAATCTTCACTGGGAGGTGGCAAGCCTTCCCGTACACAAGCCGGTATGGAGACATACCAAGATCGGTCTTATATGCAGTACGGAAAGCCCATAGTGCATCTATCAGTTTAAGTGACCAATCCTTACGGTTTTTGGAAACCGTTTTCTCCAAGATTTGCTTTATTTGCCGATTTGAAATCTCGGCTTGCCCACATGTTTAAGGGTGATATGGCGTTGACAACTTATGGGTGATAGAGTATTTGCGCATTAAGGACTCGAAAGTCTTATTGCAGAAGTGAGAACCATTATCACTTATTATCGCCCGAAGGTGCCCAAATCGAGAAAATATGTGTTCTTTAAGAAACCGAATGACAACTTTATTATCGTTCGTTCGGCTAGGCACAGCCTCGACCCACTTTGAAACATAGTCAACCGCCAAAAGAATATACACATTTCCAAAAGAATTAGGAAATGGTCCCATGAAATCTATACCCCAAACATCAAAAATGTCCACAACCAAAATAGGTTGAAGCGGCATTTCGTTTCTCCGCGATATCCGGCCCACGTGTTGGCACCGGGAGCAAGTTTTGCAGTATTCAAATGCATCCTTGAAGAGTCGTGGCCAATAGAAACCACACTGCAAAACTTTTTCGGCTGTCTTCTTTGGGCCAAAGTGCCCGCCACATGCTTGATCGTGGCAAAAAGACAGCACGCTCTTGACCTCACATTCAGGTACACACCGACGAATGATTTGGTCGGAACAGTATTTAAAAAGATAGGGCTCATCCCAGTAAAAATGCTTTACTTGGGATAAAAATCGAAGTTTATCCTGTTTCGACCAATCATTAGGTATGAGGCCGGTGGCTAAGTAATTCACAATATCGGTGAACCATGGTTCGCAAGAAACGGTCAAGAGTTGCTCGTCGGGAAAAACATCAGTGATTGGAAGATCGAGCGTAGGCGAAGAAGGAAGTCGTGATAGGTGATCAGCTACTACGTTTTCACATCCTTTTTTGTCCTTAATGACAAGGTCAAACTCTTGTAATAAGAGGATCCAACGTATTAGCCTTGACTTAGCATCCTTCTTCGCAAAAAGGTGGCGAAGAGCTGAATGATCTGTATAAACAACGACTGGAGAGCCGATTAAATAAGGCCGAAATTTTTCGAGTGCAAACACAACAGCTAAAAACTCTTTCTCTGTTATTGTGTAGTTGAGTTGGGCCTCATTTAGTGTTCGGCTAGCATAATAAATCACGTGCGGCATCTTATTAATGTGCTGTCCAAGAACAGCGCCAATAGCAAAGTCTGATGCGTCGCACATGATTTCAAAAGGGTGCGTCCAGTCGGGAGATGAGAGGATGGGCGCAGTGATGAGTGAATGTTTCAAAGACTCGAATGCTTCAATGCAAGTGGAATCGAAAGCAAAAGTTGTGTCCTTGGCCAGTAAGAGAGTCAAGGGTCTAGCGATTTTGCTAAAGTCCTTGATGAACCGTCTGTAGAAACCGGCGTGGCCAAGGAAGGCTCTGATATCTTTGACTTATTTTGGGGGAGGGAGGTTAGAAATCACTTCGATTTTAGCTTTGTCAACCTCGATGCCGTTTTGCGAGATGACATGTCTTAAGATAATGCCCTCTCGCACCATGAAATGGCACTTCTCCCAATTCAATATTAGGTTCTTATCCCTGTAGCGGGTAAGAACAGCGTCAAGATGCCGTAAACACTCGTCGAAGGAGTCGCCAAAGATGGAGAAATCATCCATAAAGATCTCCAAGAACTTTTCAACCATGTCTGAAAAGATCCCCATCATACACCGCCGAAATGTCGCGGGTGCATTGCATAACCCAAAGGGCATGCGACGATAAGCAAAAGTGCCAAAGGGACAAGTGAATGTTGTCTTGTCTTGATCCTCTTTGGCGATGGGGACTTGGTTGTAACCAGAATAGCCATCGAGAAAGCAATAGAACTCGTGCCCTGCCAATCGCTCGAGCATTTGGTCAATGAAAGGTAAAGGAAAGTGGTCCTTCCTTGTTGCGGCATTGAGTTTCCTATAGTCTATACAGACTCGCCACCCAGTTTGGGTGCGAGTGGGAATTAACTCATTTGCCTCATTGGTAATGACCGTAATGCCCGATTTTTTTGGCACGACGTGGATTGGGCTAACCCATTGGCTATCTGAGATAGGGTAAATGATACCACAATCCAGACACTTGACAATCTCCTTCTTAACAGCCTCTTTCATGATGGGGTTGAGGCGTCTTTGTGGATCCCGGGCCGGCTTGGCATCATCCATTAAGTGTATATGATGTTCGACTATGAGGGGACTAATCCCCTTAATGTCCGCCATAGACCAGCCGAAAGCTTGCCGATTATTATGTAAGACCATCAAAAGAGCTTTCTCTTGCTCAAGAGCTAGAGAGGCTGATATAATGACAGGTAAGGTCTCATTATCACCTAGATAAGCATATTTTAGGTGTGTCGGCAAAAGCTTTAATTCGAGTTTAGGAGGTGAAACAATAGATGGTAACAATGGGGTAGTTGTTTCAAACTCGAAGGATTCCATCAAAGGTTCGAACCGAGTGTACGCAACAGTGTCGGATGGTTCAACTAACTCATTCGAAAAAGCAAAAGACTCCAATTCAGGTGATGAGTCTTCAAAGTCATCAACGAAGGTAAAGCACTCAAAATCGTTATCCGCTGTGAAAGCTGCGTCGGATTCTAGGAGGAACGCACTAGTGGCGTTAACATTGCTGTGATCGAACAAAAAATTCTCGAATTCACAGTCCTCCTCCACGATCTCATTGATCGACCAAACATCGAGTACGCTAGCATTAGGCTCAGCAGGCTGACTTCCCAACTTGAAAATATTGAGCTCAATTGTCATATTGCCAAAAGATAGGTTCATTGAACCATTACGACAATTGATTACTGCGTTGGAAGTAGCCAGAAATGGTCGACCAAGTATTACCGGAATTTGGTTCCGGGGGTTAGCGACAGGTTGTGTATCCATCACAATAAAGTCAACGAGGAAAATGAAATCCCCTACTCTAATTAACACATCCTCCAGCTCTCCCCTAGGATGGGTTATTGACCTGTCGGCCATTTGGAGAGTACAGTGAGTGGGCTTAAGCTCTCCAACGCCCAATTGCTCGTACACAGAATAGGGTAGCAAATTGACACTTGCGCCAAGATCTAATAGTGCTCTATTGATGTTCTTGTCCCTAATTGTTATCGAAATGGTAGGACACCCGGGGTCCTTTTGCTTTGGGGGTAGGGAATTTACAAGAGCATCACTAATAGCACTAGCCACAAAAACTTTCTTTGGCACTTGCGACTTTCTCTTTTTGGTGCATAAGTCCTTTAAAATTTTTGCATATGAAGGACCTTGTTGGATTGCATCCAAAAGAGGGATATTTATGCTAACCTATTTGAACAACTCAACAATCTTCTCCATCTGTGGAGTTGGTTTATTGGATCTCAACCGATTAGGAAAAGGAACATTTTGAAAGGTGGTTGAGTCCAACTTTTGCGGATCAGATTGTCGAGTTAGAACGGCACCCCGTGTAGATGTGTTCGTGTTGTGAGAAATGGGTCCGTTCGAGCTAGAAGAGGTAGAGCCATGTGAAGGGTAGAGAATAGGCTCTGAAGAAGAAGAAGAAGATGAAGAAGGGCCACCGGCAGGGGTGTCATTGTTCATGCCCACATTGTTTTGCAACACTTTTCCCGATCTCAACGTGGTCACAGCATTTACGTTATGATTCTGCTGTTGATATGCAGCATGTGCGTGACCGGGGTTGGGCAGTGGTTGAAACGGGAGTTTTCCTTTTTCGCGCTCGCTCAAAGCTGCATTGAGTTGTGCAATTTGTGCCTCAATAGATTTGATGCTTTGATCGTGTGAGGCACTATTTTGCACTAAAGATTGAATAGAAGTCTCCAGTCTTTCTGTAGACTGTGTAGATTGCTTAAGGAACGCATCTAGACTTCTTTCGAGCGAGCTAACCTTATCATTATTAGGTTGAACATAATTATTTGGCTGGTAAGCGTTGTTAGGCACAAAATTGTTCACCTGATTAGGGTAAGGTTGTTGAAATTGTTGCGGTTGAAATTGAGTTTGTGAAGGTGCTTGTTGTTGTTGTGGAGGAGGAGGTCTTTGAAAATTGTTATTTCCTTGGAATTCTTGATTTTGGTTCCAAGCGAAATTTGGGTGACTCCTCCATCCCGGATTGTATGTCGAAGAGTACGGATCGTTTCTTTGTCGTTGCTGAAATGCAGCATTGACTTGATCCTGTCCTTGGGTGGATGCATTATAAGGACACTCTTCGGTTAGGTGCGATGGATCTGCACAACAAGCACAGACAGTTCGTGGAGGCACAACAGGGGCAGGAGAAGGCGATGAGATTTTGGTCTCGATCGCTTCTAGCTTTTTCGTAAGAGCGGCCATCTCGGCCTTCATAGCAATCGACATCTCTACTTGATGTATGCCTGTCCTAAATTGACCACTCGAAGATGATGTGGTCTTGGTACTCTCCCACTGTATTGTTTGCTCACTAAGATCCTCAAGAAACTGCCACGCTTCATCACTAGACTTAGAGAGAAAATGACCTTGACAGATGGTTTCTACCAACTGCTTCGTTGCTGAGTTCAATCTCTCGTATAATGTTTGGCAAAGTTGCCAACTTTCGATCCCATGATGAGGGCATTGAACTAGTAGGTCCTTAAATATCTCGAAGCACTTCCAAAATGGTTCGGAAGGAAGTTGTGAGAATTGAATTATTTCATTGCGGATTCTGGCAGTTTTGTGATGAGGATAGAACTTTTTCAGAAAAGCTTTCACAAACTCGTCCCAATTTCTTATGGAATGTGATGCGGTGCTATATAGCCACTTCTCGGCTAGGTCACATAAGGTGAAAGGAATGACCCTTAGCCTTATAGCGTCATCACTTAATTGGGTTGTTTTCATCATAGCGCACACATTTTGGAATTTATTGATAAAGATATATGCATCTTCAGATTCCAAACTATGAAATTTTGGTAGCATATTGATGAAATGCGGTTTTATTTCAAAATTGTCCCCATTTGCCGGTAGGGGTGAAAGACAAGTAGGTAAAGAAGTGCGGATGGGGTAAAAGAGATCCTGGAGCGCAACTCGTGCGGGCGCTTCAACAGGCGGCTGATTCGGGTTATTCACACCTAACGGAGGTGGAATCCTTCCCGTAGGTAAGGTATTGTTGGGGTTGAATCCCGACATGCCTTCGGTGAAAGAATTTGAAGTTGAGGGTAAGAAAGTGGACGGAGTGTCGACTTTAGTGTCGAAAGGTTCGTCGGTCGGTACCAACGAAACACGGACTAATCGGGCGTCAGTATCCCTAGTCCAAAGTGACATACACTAAAGGGTAGTGCAGTCAGAAAAAAGAAAAAGACAGAATGTGGAGGTAAGATAACGTCAGTGAGGGAAAGTGGTGGAAGTGAGTTGCAAGTTTTCTTAGCGACAAGTTGCAAGTTTTGAAAATATTTTTTCTTTTTTTTTATGTGAGAGTTTTGCAAAAAGGTTTTTGGAAAGGGACTCGTGACACAAATCAACCACACATGCACAATCAGGCCTAGATCTAGGGTCACCTAGGTCTGCTAGACAGCTCCTAACTAGGGCTAGAAATAGGACCTCAAACCGCCTCTTCACGGACAAGTACGGTCAGGTAAGTGGGAAGGAACCACCACTAAAGTGGGCCTAATTTATAACCACTAGCCTAGACACCGCAATGTCAGTTAGGATAAACGGCCGATGCCTATACTAGTCCTTTTTCTATTGAGCTCGATGTCCTTAGGTCTGAGTCTAGTCTTTTTTTAATTAATTGTGGTCAATGCGCATGCTTTAGGTGTTTTCTGGGGTCCTGGGAAGGGTGATGAAATCCCCACCCAATCTGAGTTTGGTCAATTAGCCCCTTAAAGTCCGATTAAATTATGCAAAACAGTAAAATTCACTTGCAATCAATTTTTAGCGCGGCGCAAAGAAACCTGCAGAAAATCTGTTATTTAGAAGGGGGAGAAAGAATTTTCAGCGCAAAGAATTCCTGCAGAAAATTTTTACAGTGGATATATGGAGGTTGCAGAGGGGAGAAGGAGAGATCTAACCATGCAAATTTGAGGTGCTGACGTGGCTAAATAGCCGCGGTTCCGCGGTCTGGGGCGCTCCTGGGCCGCGGTTCCGCGGTCGTCTAGAGGGATCACTCTCTGGAAAAAATTGTACTGCTCCTTTGTGCCACTCCTCCTCTGTTGTGATGTTCACTTTTCTGATTTGACCTCTGTAAAATTCCAGATCCGAGAGTCTTTGCTGTTCCTGCAAGATTCAAACCATAAAACCCTTCAAACAGATAAAAATCGATAAAATGTTTTTGTATTTTTTATATTTTCTGATTTTTATGATTTTTCAAAAATTTATATCAACCCGAAATCATACAAAAGAAAAAATTACGCCATCCCCGGCAACGGCGCCATTTGATTAGTCCAAAAAAATTGTATTTACCGTAATCAGAAACGGCGTCGCTTTGCAGCTAGCCGGTGAATACAGGTCGATCCACAGAGATGTGTAACTTTCTGTTTTTGTGTTATCACGAGTTGATTCCGATGGTGGTTTGGATTTTTGTCGATTGATTTAAAACTAATTAATATGATACTAAAAAAACTTGTTAGGGTTAGGTATAAGGTAGGGTTGATAAGATCGATATTGTCACCTCTTTCAATGCCGTTTAATTAAAGCTTTTCAGAAATCATATCAATTATTAGCAAAGGGGATTAGGATTATTTGGGAAGAAACGAAGTTTCTTCCTCTAGATCCTTGTCCGTCCTTTCGTATTAATTGGTACAATCTTCATGGACGTCATATATGCCCGGCCCTTTATACTACGGTTCACCGTTACCTCGCAGGTAGGGTGCCGTAGGGAGCGGGTCATGCATGCGTGCATGAAGTGTAAGTCCACGTTGCGACCCCCGGTTCTTACGGGGAGGCGGAAACGGTATAAAATCAAAATTTTAACGCAAGAGGCAACATGGACTAAGCTAGGTCGGGATCTTTACCTAAACTAAAACTAGCATACTAAGCTAAAGATATTTAGCTACTCGGATGAAGATGGTTATACCTAAACTTGAACTCCTTCTCTTCAAGCTCCGATGGTGGTTCGATGGCTCCTTCTCGTTGTCTCCGTACGCCGAAGATAGATCCACTTGAAAGCTCCAACCTTTAGCTCCTTCTTCGTTCTTTGAAGAAACTAGTTCACTTGGTTTGCTAAACCTAGTGAACTAGAATGAGTAGAGATGATTTAGAATGGGATTTTATCTATGGTTCTTGATTCTCAACTCATGAGACAAGAGAACCATAGATCAAGAGAGGGAGCAAGAGGTTGAGGGTGAGAGCAAGAGGAGAGCTCAAGAACAAGAGAGAGAATGAGCATGAAAGAATGAGGCTCTCTTTTCTCTCTCACCCTCTCATAATCCAAAGTGATCATAACTCATCATATCAAAAAAGTCTTATGTGATGGTAGGAAGCAACCATAACCTTATCATGTCATGCACTCATTTTACTCAAATGAATAAGCAAGTAAAAGTCTTTGGCATGAAATGATAACCATGGTTATCATGATGGTCAACTAGTCAAGCCTAGTCAACCGGTCAACAAGTCAACAAAAGTCAACAAGTCAACAAAGTCAACAAGTCAACAAAAGTCAACAAGTCAACAACCAGATCACCATAATACTTAATTAATATAATAGTTAATCACATATCATATTCTCATTAGGGTTGAGCAAAAAGTCAAAAAGTCAACGGTCAACTGTCAACAACCCTAATGAGAATCCGCTGTCTGTGCCTCCCTGTCAACTGTGCATACACACCCGCATCCGCGTTCCGAGGAACACGAATGCAAACTGGATAAATCCAATCCCATAAGGTACACTAGGATCTGGCTTAAACCAAAGCCCACTAGTGTAAACTGTCCGGACACTGTACGTGCACAAGTGCACGGATGTGACCGAACCCTGTCGCAAAACCATGCGACCTGTCGCAATACCATGCGACCTCTACTCTTTTGCCTAAAGGCGAAAAGCTTTCTGTGTGGGACTCTAAAGACTCGACACTACGCTGGCAGTGGGTTTAACCACAGACCGCAAGCGGCACTAGCTGTGCGTAACGGTCCCCAGGTAATGCCGACAAGAAGACCGACGAGGCGAAACCCATCTGAACTCCTACTGAGCCTGAGTGTGACATTCTCCGTACAGTCCGGTCTGTTCGTCTGATACATCGCATGGCGGGCCTAGGGGGCGGTAAACGTCAGTCCCCCAATAGCGGTACAAGTCGTGCCGGAGTGAAGACCAATACACCTTGAGATAACACTGGAAACCTACCAGTATATCTCGGTTGCCCTGGCCAGGGACTACTCGTGTAATGGCTCTCCTAGACACAGCGCGATGTCAACCCCCAATACCGGAAGAGACGAATCCTGTCTAACCGTCACTGCCTCCAAGTGCTTCGGGACTGCACCCAACCACCACCTGTTTGCACGACTCCTTTGAGCCGTGGTAGGGTAGTGATCAAAGTACAGTGGGAACACACCCGAGGCGAAGTGACAGTGTCAAGTCAGCGGACTAAGCTGTACTCATGTCACCTGGGAACTGATAACTGACGATAGGTATAATACCAACTAGTCAGTTCCCGACGAGTCCTGTCCAGTGTACCCGTAACCTAACGAGCACCCGCATACTATCTCAAGTACGACGTACTGACGGCTGTGGGACAGACCGTCTCCCACACTGGGATGAGAAGCGCATGCGCTGGTCTACTCCGGAGTATCGATGCCCTGTCTCGATAGTCCTGCGACCAGGGACCAGCATAAGGATGTGCTTATAGATTACCCAGCCCCACTAGTGTGACGGCCATCACATCGCTGGTAATCAAGCAAAGATCCTAAGGGCTCTACTAATGTGTATAGGCGATATACAAAATAAACACATGTACACATTGAAGTAGAAACAAACCAAGTAGCATACTACTATTTTGAGCAAGATTGTATATACAAGGTGAATATCCCAAGCATCCATTAAGTAATATACAAACTAGTATGATACAGTAATGGCCTCTAGGGCATATACACTAACAATCTCCCACTTGCACTAAGGCCATGTACTGGCGTATCGAAGACCTATCATCTCGATCAGCCGCTCGAACTGAGTCTGGGGCAGGGCCTTGGTGAATGGATCAGCAGTGTTATCTTCTGAAGCGACTCTCCGAACCTCGATCTCCTGGCGATCTACGATCTCCCTGATCAGGTGATACCGCCTCAAGATGTGCCTGGATCTCTGATGGGACCTGGGTTCCTTCGCTAAAGCTATAGCCTCGTTGTTGTCGCAATACAGAGGTATTGGATCAACAATGGACGGAACCACCTGAAGTTCTTTCAAGAACTTTCTCATCCAGACAGCTTCTTTTGCGGCATCAGATGCAGCGATGTATTCCGCTTCCATCGTCGAGTCTGCAACGGTTTCTTGTTTGGAACTCTTCCAACACACCGCCCCTCCATTGAGGGTAAAGACAAAACCCGACATGGACTTGGAATCATCCTTGTCACTCTGGAAGCTGGAGTCAGCAAAGGCCTCGATCTGGAGGTCCTTTCCGCCATACACCAAGAACATCTCCTTAGTCCTTCTCAGGTACTTGAGAATGTTCTTTACCGCTATCCAGTGTTTCTCCCCAGGGTTAGACTGATACCGGCTTACCACACTCAGTGCATAAGCTACATCCGGTCTGGTACACAACATCGCATACATTATAGAGCCTACCGCAGAAGCGTAGGGTATAATAGACATGCGATCCCTCTCTAAATCAGTCTTGGAAGACATCTCTTTAGAGAGGGTGATCCCGTGACAAGCCGGTAGGTTACCGCGCTTGGAATCTTCCATACTGAACCTCTTCAGTATGGTGTCGATGTACCTGGACTGCGAAAGTCCTAATATCCTCTTGGATCTGTCACGGTAGATCCGGATACCCAGAATGTACGAGGCATCACCCAGGTCTTTCATGGAGAACCTGTGTGACAAGAACCCCTTGACAGATTGTAGCATAGGAATGTCATTTCCTATTAAGAGAATGTCATCCACGTATAAAACGAGGAATACTACAGTTCTCGCTACAAATCTACTATAGATGCATGGTTCATCTGGATTTTTGATAAAGCCAAATTCTTTGACCGTCTCATCAAAACAGATGTTCCAACTCCGCGATGCCTGCTTTAGTCCATAGATGGACTTAAGCAACTTGCACACCTTTCCGCTGCTCCCACTCTGAATGAAACCCTCTGGCTGGTCCATATAGACACACTCCTCTAAATTTCCATTTAGAAAAGCTGTCTTTACGTCCATTTGCCAGATCTCATAATCGTGGAAGGCAGCAATGGCAAGAAGGATCCGAATGGATTTCAGCATGGCTACTGGAGAAAAGGTTTCGTCGTAGTCCAAGCCAGGTCGTTGACGAAAACCCTTTGCTACCAGCCTAGCTTTATAGGTCTCAACCTGTCCATCTACACCAATCTTCCTTTTGAAGATCCACTTGCATCCTACGGGTTTTACCCCGTCTGGAGCAATGTCCAACGTCCATACCTTGTTGGTGTACATGGACTCCATTTCGGTCCGCATTGCATCCAGCCATTTCACTGAGTCAACGCTCTGAACGGCCTGCTGGAAGCTAGTAGGCTCATCATAGTCTATGATGCAATCCTCTCTATCCCCGTCTACGAGAAAACCGTAGTATCTCTCGGGCGGATGAGTCTGCCTACTACTCCTGCGGAGCGGCGTAGGAATGTCCTGTTCTTTCGAACCCTCTGGTTCCACTAAACTTTCAGTAATAGTCCGTGGTTCTGGAATTTCTTCCAGTTCTACTGCGCTCCCACTTATTTCTTTTTCTATGAACTGGTGTTCTAGAAAGTGGGCATGACGAGAAACAAGAACTTTTTGTTCCTCTTCACAGTAGAAGAAATATCCCTTGGAATTCTTTGGATATCCCACAAACTTGCACAGTACTGAGCGTGCCTCGAGCTTGTCCGCATGCTGCTTTTTGACAAAAGCTGGACTTCCCCATATCTTAATGTGATTAAGATGGGGTCTCTTCCCACACCACATCTCAAATGGCGTAGTAGGCACAGTCTTAGTGGGAACTCGGTTCAAAAGGTATGCGGCTGATTCTAGCGCATATCCCCAGAATGATCGCGGCAACTCAGCGTTACTCATCATGGACCGCACCATATCCAATAGGGTGCGGTTCCGTCTCTCCGATACACCGTTATGTTGCGGGGTGTATGGAGGAGTAAGCTGAGAGAGAATTCCGTTCTCTTTTAAATAGTCCAGGAACTCGGCACTTAAGTATTCTCCACCTCGATCCGATCTTAGAATCTTAATACTTTTGCCGGTCTGTTTCTCCACTTCATTCTTATACTCCTGGAATTTTCCAAAGGCCTCGGACTTATGTTTCATTAAGAAGACATAACCGTACCTTGAGAAGTCATCCGTAAAAGTAATGAAGTAAGAATGTCCGCTTCGGGCATGTGTAGACATTGGACTGCACACGTCACTGTGTACGAGTCCCAAGAGCTCGCTCGCTCTTACTCCATGTCCAGTAAACGGAGTCTTTGTCATCTTTCCTTTGAGACAAGATTGACAAGTGGCATATGATTGATATTCGAACGCATTCAAATATCCTTCTGTATGCAATTTAGTCAACCTTCTCTTATTGATGTGACCCAATCTACAATGCCATAAGAAAGTCTGATTTATTTCTGGAGACTTTCTTTTGTGTGTATTCTGGACATTAAAAATCTGTGGTTGGTTTAACACGTATATACCATTACTCAATGTACCTGACCCAATCAATACTTGATTAAGGTGAATGTTTACAACATTACTTACAAACGCAAATTCATAACCTTCTTTAGAAACTAAAGATACAGAAATGATATTACAAGTTGCGTTGGGTACAAAAAAGCAATTACGCAAAACCAAAACATGTCCATCTGACATTCCCAGGTGATAGTCCCCCACGGCTTTAGCATCCATGCTAGCTCCGTTTGCAACTCTGAGGGTCATGTCACCTGCTTTCAAAACCCTACGGTTTCTCAACGCCTGCAAAGAATTACAGATATGAGATCCTGATCCGGTATCCAATACCCAGGAAGTAGAGTTTATTGAAAGACAGTTTTCAATAACATACACACCTGAAGCTGAAGCTGCAACCTGCTTCAATTCCTGTGTTCTGGCCTTCCAGGCCCTGCAATCATTCTTCCAGTGTCCTTTCTTATGACAATAGAAGCATTCTTCCTTATCCACAAGCTTCCCCGCTATCTTTGTTGCTTTTGCTTTTCCCTTCGTATCCACTTTACTAACACCGCCCCTTGGTTTGGTGGGGGCCTTCTTCTTCTTTCCCTTGGCTTTCGCCTTGGACCTAGAAGAAGATGATCCTCCTACAAACAAAGTGGATGTATCCCTACCTTTCTGTAGGGTGCCCTCTGCGCTCCTCAGCATGTTGAGGAGCTCTGAAAGTTCAACCTCTTTTTCTTGTAAGTTGAAGTTCAGTATAAACTGGGCGTAAGTGGAAGGAAGGGACTGGAGAACTATATCCGTATATAGCTCACTCTCCAATATGATCCCTAGGTCAGCGAGCTCCTCAATGAAGCCGATCATCTTTAGCACGTGCTCGGCTACTGATGATCCGACGGCCATTCTTGTCGAAAATAACTTTTTCGACGCTTCGTATCTTGCGATACGTGATTGCTCTCCATACAGTTCTTTTGTATGGAGCAATATGGACTCCATGTCCATATTCTCATGCCTTCTCTGATGTTCGTTGTCCATCGAGGCAAGCAGGAGGCACTTGGCCTTCGCGCTATCAATCTCCCAAGTCTTGCGGATTTCCTTATCCGCGACACTGGAAGTTGGACCAGGGACAGGGGGAGCTTTGGTGGTAAGAAGATACCCCAGCTTGTCATAAGTGATTGCTATCTTGACATTCCTGAGCCAATCTTTGTAGTTTGGCCCTGTCAGTTTGTTTTTATCTAGGAGTAACTTAAGTCCAGTCATGTTGAATGGTCGCTGCAATTAGGAGAGAGAAGAAGAAACACTCAGCATGATGCTCTTGCAAGTTTAGAGTGGTTTTTAGTTTGTCTAAACAGGATGGCTCCCACTGTTTCTCGAATCCCTCCTCAAACCATAAAGGAAGAATTAGTCAGGATCAGTCCCACCGTACAATACTTGCTTAACCGTTCAGCCAGGCCGGTGTCGGTACTTCGAGGGAGGTTTTCCAACGCTTTCGCGAAGTTCCTTAATTAAAGAACCTCTTTTCCCTGGGGGCGTAGCCCCGCTAACACCTTTCTAGGCACCTACTAGGTTTATAGCATTGATCGTTTAGTGAGAAATTTCCCGAGGAGTAGCATATACTCACAGTAGGATCGGGATCCAAATATCATCGCGTGACGAAACTGAAGGAATCCTACCAGAATCATCACACTCCAAATGGTATGCAAATCTAGCAAGTTTCAGTACTTATGAAACTCCCGATGTGGATTTTTGCCCCATGCTCTTATGACCTTGACTTTGGCCAAAATATCATAAGTCACATGTCAAGTTCTACCCGTCATTATCCAGGTTAATTTGGATCCATCCGTACCTACCCTTGACTTTGGCCAAAATGGCAGTACGACTGTCCCAAACCAACGCATCTATCTATGCTACACATGAACACTCAATAGCTACCAATCACTGTGCCTTGACTTTGGCCAACATACACAGCTTGAATACTATTGACTATTCATGTGAAACGACGGAGGGCTACGGATGGTTTTGGCAAAACCGTGAACGTAGTGAACTTGATATGGTCGATGGAACGAGATAGCTTTTAAAAGGAGTGGCTCAAGCTCCGTATTTAAAAGTTGTTTTTGAAAAGAACCGAGTGGGTTTTCGAAAGTGTTCCAACGACTTTAGCTTGGTTTATTATCTTGCATTAGTTCTTTTAATGCGTGATATTCTTGCATTAGTTCTTTTAATGCGTCCCATTATTTAATCCTACCATTGCAGAAAACAACCAAAATATGACGTACGCTTATGCCATTCGCATTCGCCACGGGGCCCCGTCATTACCCGTTAGGTTACTTAACTAACGACAGAGCGGGGGCTGGGCTAGCGCGTCTGTAAAACATAAGCAACGCCTAAATAATATCATATATAGATATACTGCAATGATAAACATTTCAGATCACAGATAAATACATTGGATATACTAGGAATCTGTAATTTGTACGAGCCTGTAACAAAAACAGATTACACAGTCGCGGTGAATAGCCAATACCCCACCCAAGACCCCTACGGGTGCGGCAAACTACCCGCCAAGTACCCGAAGCGTAGCAACCTCCCTCATCTCCATGAGTAGGCCACTCGACACTTCGGCATACCCGGTAGTTTGTGCACCCCTCCATGGGTCTATCCTAGGAGCAAAAACAGTAAAAAGAAATTATACAATGACGGCTACAACCCCGACCCGGTTGTGCGGCCATACAAATAATTATTACATCAATTTACAAATTTACATGAATTGCAAGAAAAGAAAACTCTCGTCTCACAACCCCCGGCTATTCACCCGCGACAATCCAACATATTTATATACACATTCCAGCACATTACAGATCATGTATAACCCCGACCAATCGACTTATAGCGATTGGCCGACGTTCAATACATGCAAACATCACAGATATAACCATCATAGTCAAAGTGCAGTGAAGTTCGGAAAAATACGGAATTATAGGACCCCAAAAGGAAATTTCTTTTCTGGAAAATCTGGGCACATATAATATATTCCAAAAATCCCAAAACCAACACAGACACACACTGCACGAAAAACGATGCAGAGAAGACGACAAACCGCGGCGCTTCCGCGGCACATGCCTACCTCGTGCGGCGGAAGCGCGGCGGTTTGAACGAATTAGGGCAACGTTTTTCTTGGGTGTTCACACAAAACCCTGAGCCGAATTTACAAGTGTAACGTTTTTCATTTTGAGCCAAAAAAATTTCAACAGAAACTCAGTTTTTGTAAAAGTTTGGTTTTTGGATTTTTCCGGTTCCGAACTTCGTTACACTTCACTACCAAGCTAGTTTAAGTTTAGTTAGGCTCTGATACCACTGTAAGTCCACGTTGCGACCCCCGGTTCTTACGGGGAGGCGGAAACGGTATAAAATCAAAATTTTAACGCAAGAGGCAACATGGACTAAGCTAGGTCGGGATCTTTACCTAAACTAAAACTAGCATAATAAGCTAAAGATATTTAGCTACTCGGATGAAGATGGTTATACCTAAACTTGAACTCCTTCTCTTCAAGCTCCGATGGTGGTTCGATGGCTCCTTCTCGTTGTCTCCGTACGCCGAAGATAGATCCACTTGAAAGCTCCAACCTTTAGCTCCTTCTTCGTTCTTTGAAGAAACAAGTTCACTTGGTTTGCTAAACCTAGTGAACTAGAATGAGTAGAGATGATTTAGAATGGGATTTTATCTATGGTTCTTGATTCTCAACTCATGAGACAAGAGAACCATAGATCAAGAGAGGGAGCAAGAGGTTGAGGGTGAGAGCAAGAGGAGAGCTCAAGAACAAGAGAGAGAATGAGCATGAAAGAATGAGGCTCTCTTTTCTCTCTCACCCTCTCATAATCCAAAGTGATCATAACTCATCATATCAAAAAAGTCTTATGTGATGGTAGGAAGCAACCATAACCTTATCATGTCATGCACTCATTTTACTCAAATGAATAAGCAAGTAAAAGTCTTTGGCATGAAATGATAACCATGGTTATCATGATGGTCAACTAGTCAAGCCTAGTCAACCGGTCAACAAGTCAACAAAAGTCAACAAAGTCAACAAGTCAACAAAAGTCAACAAGTCAACAACCAGATCACCATAATACTTAATTAATATAATAGTTAATCACATATCATATTCTCATTAGGGTTGAGCAAAAAGTCAAAAAGTCAACGGTCAACTGTCAACAACCCTAATGAGAATCCGCTGTCTGTGCCTCCCTGTCAACTGTGCATACACACCCGCATCCGCGTTCCGAGGAACACGAATGCAAACTGGATAAATCCAATCCCATAAGGTACACTAGGATCTGGCTTAAACCAAAGCCCGCTAGTGTAAACTGTCCGGACACTGTACGTGCACAAGTGCACGGATGTGACCGAACCCTGTCGCAAAACCATGCGACCTGTCGCAATACCATGCGACCTCTACTCTTTTACCTAAAGGCGAAAAGCTTTCTGTGTGGGACTCTAAAGACTCGACACTACGCTGGCAGTGGGTTTAACCACAGACCGCAAGCGGCACTAGCTGTGCGTAACGGTCCCCAGGTAATGCCGACAAGAAGACCGACGAGGCGAAACCCATCTGAACTCCTACTGAGCCTGAGTGTGACATTCTCCGTACAGTCCGGTCTGTTCGTCTGATACATCGCATGGCGGGCCTAGGGGGCGGTAAACGTCAGTCCCCCAATAGCGGTACAAGTCGTGCCGGAGTGAAGCCCAATACACCCTGAGATAACACTGGAAACCTACCAGTATATCTCGTTTGCCCTGGCCAGGGACTACTCGTGTAATGGCTCTCCTAGACACAGCGCGATGTCAACCCCCAATACCGGGAGAGACGAATCCTGTCTAACCGTCACTGCCTCCAAGTGCTTCGGGACTGCACCCAACCACCACCTGTTTGCACGACTCCTTTGAGCCGTGGTAGGGTAGTGATCAAAGTACAGTGGGAACACACCCGAGGCGAAGTGACAGTGTCAAGTCAGCGGACTAAGCTGTACTCATGTCACCTGGGAACTGATAACTGACGATAGGTATAATACCAACTAGTCAGTTCCCGACGAGTCCTGTCCAGTGTACCCGTAACCTAACGAGCACCCGCATACTATCTCAAGTACGACGTACTGACGGCTGTGGGACAGACCGTCTCCCACACTGGGATGAGAAGCGCATGCGCTGGTCTACTCCGGAGTATCGATGCCCTGTCTCGATAGTCCTGCGACCAGGGACCAGCATAAGGATGTGCTTATAGATTACCCAGCCCCACTAGTGTGACGGCCATCACATCGCTGGTAATCAAGCAAAGATCCTAAGGGCTCTACTAATGTGTATAGGCGATATACAAAATAAACACATGTACACATTGAAGTAGAAACAAACCAAGTAGCATACTACTATTTTGAGCAAGATTGTATATACAAGGTGAATATCCCAAGCATCCATTAAGTAATATACAAACTAGTATGATACAGTAATGGCCTCTAGGGCATATACACTAACATGAAGTTCTAGTTATGAGAAAAAGTATCGGCATTGAAGGAGGTGAGAGATATTCATCTCTCACTCCCTTCCTTGTTCCTAACCCTAACAAGCAAGGATTTTACTCGCTCATTAGGGAATTTTCTAAAAACGACATTTTTTGTTGTTATGTTTTAAAGTGTTTTGTTCAAATCTTGAATTATTACTTACTGCAGATTAAAAGGAGCTAGACTAGTTAACTAAGGCAAGTGATAAATTACTCTACTGCAAGAATGATATTAGATAACTAGGGCAAGAATTAAATTAGAACTAAGGCAGGAATTTAAAAGAAAAACTTACAAAAGTGATGCTCTAGATCTCCCAACAATTCTGATTTTATTGATTGAAAAGAGGCATAGCATTTTACAGATTTTGAGTACAATTTATAAGCAAACAGTGAAGCTAGGGTTACAGACTCTCGCAGAGGTGCAATTACAGATTTGCCCCCTAAAAATCCCAACACCCGCACCGTCGCACCGACACAAGAAGTCGGTGCCGACAAGGGTACCATACGGCCGCGGAACTGCGGCAATGATAGGCCTTGGGCCGCGGTTCCGCGGCCCTTTGGTGAGATCAGCTCACCAACTTCTCTGGTCTTCATGCTGGGTACTTGGGCTTGTTTGTTCTTCACTATTTTTCTCTGTTTGGCTTCTTGGTCTTTTCCAGATCTTCAGTGAAAACTTGTGAGGAGCTTTTGACCGTTCACTTTGACATTTCGGACCGCACTGCTTTATACAATTGTAACCTGTTCTTCGTGACTCGGATCCATCTTCTTGTTGGTCAAAAGTCTCTCTTTTGTATCATCTTCTGTCTTTTCTCACTGTCTTCGCTCCAAGAGCCTGTATCCTGTATCATGCAACAAACGTGCGTCAAAAGTACCTGTTTACTTATAAAATGAATAAAAGTGGGGCGTATGAATTGCAATATTATGATATGAACACTTGAGCCAGGAAACCTCTGTGTAGGACTCTAAAGACTCGTCAATACGCCGGCAGCAGATGATGATCATATCAAGCATCCACAAGCCGCAAGCGGTCTGCTAAACGTAACGGCCACCCGGGTATTGAGAGATCAGAAGATCGACGAGCAAGCCCGCTCACACTCCTGTGAATCCAACCAGTAACACTTACCGTACAGTCCGGTCTGTTCGTCTGATATGTCGCATATCTCGCCTAGGGGTGGTAAACGTCAGACCCCAGTAGCTTGATAAGTCATGCCGACGTAAGGTCCATAACATTCGTGAAACTACTGATAACTCTTACCAATATATCACTGCAACCCTGGCCAGGGATTTCCTGTTATGGCCAGTCGTGCATAGCGCAACATCAACCCCCAATACCGGGAGAGACGAATCCCCTCCTATCGCTCATTGCCTCCATGTGAATCGGGACTGTACCCAAAAACCACCTGTTTGCACGACTCAGTAGAGCCGTGGTAGGGTGGAAATCAAAGCACAGTGGGAGACACACAAGACTCTATGACGATCTCGGGTCAACAGACTAAGCTGCACCAGTGTCACCAGAGAACTGCCATCTGACGTGAGGTATAATACCATCTGGGAGTTCTCGGCAAGTCCGTTCAGTGTACCCAGTCTCCACTGAGCACCCGTATATCATCTCTGATGTCAAACACCAATGGATATGGGATCATCCATCGCCCATCTGTATGGGTCGAGAAGGTACACGCTAGTCTACTCTGGTATATCGATGCCCCGTCTCGATACACCCACGACTAGGGACTTTGAAGGATGTACTTATGGACTACCATGTCCCCACTAGTATGATCCGCATCATAGTCCAGGTAGTCAAGTACACATCCTAAGGGCTTTACCAACATGTAATCAGAGAGACAATCAGTATACACGTTAAGGTAAAGAGTAACCAGATAGTATACTATCATGTCGAGTAAGAAAGTCCTCCCTATATATGTCCCAGCATCCACTACAATATACACCCTATGTACAGTAATGGCCTCTAGGGCATACATATAACTAACAGTATTTACGATACTTTGACATGTAGGTACCCCATAAAGACTTCGGGACGACAAGCAAGCGCGTGGCGACGTCGACAAATAAAGACGCAAGATGAGTAGATTATATCTACAAGGTGAAGTCGGGTGGATGGCGTATAGTACCCTCGCAGTCCGTAGTTAGTATACCTTATATATATATATATATAAGAGTTATAGTGTGTCGTAGATATTGTGTTAGGTGTATTATGCATAGATTTGGGTTAGAAGCAAACTAGTGTAGTTCATAGTCGCGAACCCTGAAATAGATTTACACCCACACGCACACCCTTACATATTCATTATACTTGCACTGTGTTTGATGATATTAGATGACATTGGAGATGAGTCGATGATATTGGGCATAGTGCCGTGAGATCGGTGATTTGATATGATTCGTATTTGGGATACGACCTGTGATCTTAGCGGGCCTTTGGGCATGTGTTTTACCCCCACATTCATACTTATATAGATGGTATCGATTTGTACTAGACTTAGATTCAGTACCCCAGATTATGTGATATGATGATAAGAATACCAGGTAATTGATGAGATAATGTTATATTAACCCATACCTAGCTATTGGGATGTCGTACGACGATTTACCGTACGAGCTTTATATTGATGATAGATCCGCACTCATGACTTGAGGATTGTCATATGATATACTGTATTGTACGTGATACTATTGAGGTGGGATCACCGACTATTATATGTATATATATTTATATCGACTCAGATTTAGGTGGATTCCATACCCCTCCCAGTTGACTTGATACTTAGATCTGTAGTTTGCATAGTAGATGTTAGACTAGACCCAAGTCATACCTATTTCAAAAACTAACGAATCGGGAATATCTTAAAAACACTGTAGCCCTTATTTTACAAAAAACCCCGATTTGTCTTATTTTAAATGGCAAGCTGCATTATTATTCATTTACCATTTATTCTACGGCTCGTATTGCATTGCATGCTTATATGTTATTGATTCATATTCCTTTGTGCATATGCCTTTACATAGTTCCATGCTCATATTAGTGTTTCATGTTGCATGTATTATAATTCATGGATTTCGCACTGTGATATGGTTGCATATGATGATTCTGGATTGTTTTACTCCTACGTATATATATCAGTGGTATGGGACGCTGAAATATATATGTATACCCATAGTATATATATATTAGTGGTATGGGACGCCGATATATATGTACACACCTACTTAATATATCATCATGATGATCTATGCAAACTTATATATGCATTTCATTATATGAGAGTGGGGGCTGACCCGGACTGACGGATGCCTGATATATGAGAGTGGGGGCTGACCCGGACTGACGGATACCCGATATACGAGAGTGGGGGCTGACCTGGACTGACGGATGCCCGATATACGAGAGTGGGGGCTGACCCGGACTGACGGATGCCCGATATACGAGAGTGGGGGCTGACCCGGACTGACGGATGCCCGATATATGAAAGGAGCCTATGTGCTCGGAGCCTATGTGCTCGATATGAGAGAAGCCTTTATGGTCGATGGCATATTATATCTCCCCTACCCCATATTTATTTTATATGCATTGCATCATGTATTAGTAGTACCTGATAGAGTACCTTCATGAATGTTGCATACATATCGGATACATGATATATGGGATTTACTTGATATTGAGATATATATTTGTGTCGATGCTCGACACTGATTTTCTGATGACTTCATTCGTGATACCTTCTGTTTTCATTTTACCGCATACATACATCATATTTATGATATGTTATTACGTGAGGCACTGGCACGAGTTCTTGGCATTACACTTATGTTCAGATGTTACATTGCCACTTTACCATGCTTCAGACTTATTCATTTGAGCTTTATATTATATTTGATCGTTTTGACTTAGGATTATGTCATGCATTCAATTTCTGCTTGTAGATATTTTCTATTCACGAGTTGGCAACTCACCCCCGTTGTGCCACAGTTCTTGCAGGTTTTGCCGTACAGGTTCCATAGCGGCATTTTCGGCACATTGCTTCCTTTGCGGGTGATTTTCTTGGTAGGTGGGTTCTTTGCATCAGAACCACCCTTGTATATGTATTATTCATTGTATCTAGAAATTCCATCAACCAAAACTTGTATATTGTTTCAGACTTAGACACTAGTGATGTATTATTTCGACCTTAGAGTCGCGCTCAGTAGTATTACGGTTTTCTTGCTTATTGGAGATTCTCTTGGTTTTGATCCTCGCCCTTTGGCGTTGTATATTATATTGCTTGTGTGGTTGTGACCGTCGATTGACGAAGAGCTAGCTCCCGCTTGGGGATGCCTTTTATTCATTGCATATATATTATTTATGTTGTACCCCGTTCGGGGCCAGAATTTACAAAGGAAACTCTGCCGAAATTTTCATAAAAGACTACACATTTTAGAAATGCTTTTTCGACTTAGTTATTTAAAATCTTGATTACAAAATATGTTTCTTTACTCTTAAAATGGTTTTAGATTTCTGGGCTTTTGGCTTACTTGGATCGGATGGGGTCCTATAGACTTCATATGGTTCAAAAGCCAGTCACGTGCTCTTTCGGGTCGTGACACCAACAATGCAGGGTTGCCTAGCACGGCAGCAAGATTTCAGGAGGCATCTCATATGCCATATTAAAATTTTGTCGTTCTAACTAACTCTAACCCTAGAATCGTATACTAGAAGTCGACGGAATCTAAAGCAAACTACTTTGCAATAAGAAGTGAGCAAGGAATACAACCTTTGTAGACCGGTCCTTCACTTCAATTGCTCCATGTAGTAGTCCCCTTCGCTGCTATCGTGAACTCCGGACTCTAGAAAGGCTCCCATGAAGAAACGAACATGCTTGCTTCGAAGACTTCGAGGCCGAAGATGATCTACGTCAAGGAGACACTAACCCAAGCTATCTCTTCACTAATTGTGAAATTAGTGAAGCAAACACCCTATATTAAATGGAAAGTAGTAGATGATGATGAAGTAGGAAGTTTGCTTAGATTAGAAATGATTTTCTCACTCATTTTCTCATACCTCCATTGAAGCTAGAAAGCTTTGAGGAAGAAGAAGAAAAAGAAGAAGTTAACTCATCAAATGAATTATTGTTTTGGTTAATAATGAAACCAAGGGTTAAGCATGTCATGCTTAACCCTTGTAGAGAGTTAACCATGTGCTATGGTTAAAGGTTAGGTCAAAAATATCTTAAGCAAGACAAAGAAAATGGACAAAGTCAATGATGCTAACAAGCTTCTACAAGCTTTCAACAAATATCAACCATGACTATTATCCATAATATTTGAATTACTTAATGAAAAATCTAAACCCTAATCTTAACCCTAGCATGATTTAACCCTCATTAACCCTAGTTGCATTTGTAACCTTGCATGATACATTTAACATATATCACATATATATCAATGTATCCAAAGTGAGAAAAGAAATCATAAGTGAGCTAATACCAGTTAATGTAATGTAGTATATCAAATATATAATTATACATTAGATTATCAAATCAACTCTTGATTTAATAATCCGGCTATATCATCTATAACCGACTAATATCATATGAATCAACTTATCGAATCAACACTTGATCCTATAACCCGGCTATATCATATATAACCGACCGATATCTCATATCACGAGAATAGAATACGGTGTCTCATATCGTATCAATCTCGGTCCAGCACATATCACATATGTGCTCCTACTCCGTTTCGCTTGAGCCAGGAAACCCCTGTGTAGGACTCTAAAGACTCGTCAATACGCCGGCAGTAGGTGATGATTATATCAAACACCCACAAGCCGCAAGCGGTCTGCTAAACGTAACGGCCACCCGGGTATTGAGCGATCAGAAGATCAACAAGCAAGCCTGCTCACACTCCTGCGAATCCAATCAGTAACACTACCGTACAGTCCGGTCTCTTCGTCTGATATATCGCATATCTCGTCTAGGGTGGTAAACGTTAGACCCCAGTAACTCGATAAGTCATGTCGATATGAGGCTCATAACGAGTCGAGAAACTACTGATAACACTTACCAGTATATCTCTGAAGCAGCCTTGGCCAAGGACTTCCTGTTATAGCCAATCGAGCACAGCGCAACATCAACTCCCAATACCGGGAGAGACGAAACCCCTCCTATCGCTCATTGCCTCCATGTGACTTAGGACTGTACCCAAAAGCCACCGTTTTGCACGTTCTCTTGAACGTGTTAAGGTGGAAATCAAAGCCCAGTGGGAATCACACAAGACTCTATGACGATCTCGGGTCTACGGACTAACCTGTACCGGTGTCACCAGAGAACTGCCATCTGACGTAAGGTATAATACCATCTAGGAGTTCTTGGCGAGTCCGACCAGTGTACCCAGTCTCCACTAAGCACCCGTATACTGTCTCTGATGTCAAACACCAATGGATATGGGATCATCCATCACCCATCTATATGGGTCGAGAAGTTATACGCTAGTCTACTCTGGTATATCGATGCCCTGTCTCGATACACCTACGACTAGGAACATTTGAAGGATGTACTTAGTGTTAGTTGTATGTATGCCCTAGAGGCCATTACTGTACATAGGATGTATATTGTAGTGGATGCTGGGACATATATAGGGAGGACTTTCTTGCTCGACATGATAGTATGCTATCTGGTTGAACTTTACCTTAACGTGTATACTGATTGTCTCTCTGTTACATGTTGGTAAAGCCCTTAGGATCTGTACTTGACTACCTGGACTATGATGCGGATCATACTAGTGGGGACATGGTAGTCTATAAGTACATCCTTCAAAGTCCCTAGTCGTGGGTGTATCGAGACGGGGCATCGATATACCAGAGTAGACTAGCGTGTACCTTCTCGACCCATACAGATGGGCGATGGATGATCCCATATCCATTGGTGTTTGACATCAGAGATGATATACGGGTGCTCAGTAGAGACTGGGTACACTGGACGGACTCGCCGAGAACTCCCAGATGGTATTATACCTCACGTCAGATAGCAGTTCTCTGGTGACACTGGTACAGAGTAGTCTGTTGACCCGAGATCATCATAGAGTCTTGTGTGGTTCCCACTGTGCTTTGATTTCCATCTTACCACGTCCAAGAGGGCGTGCAAAACGGTGGTTTTTGGGTACAGTCCCGAGTCACATGGAGGCAATGAGCGATAGGAGGGGTTTCGTCTCTCCCGGTATAGGGGGTTGATGTTGCGCTGTGTTCGATTGGCTATAACAGGAAATCCCTGGCCAGGGTTGCTGAGATTTACTGGTAAGTGTTACCAGTAGTTTCTCGAACAGTTATAGACCTCATATCGACACGACTTATTGAGCTATTGGGGTCTGACGTTTACCACCCCTAGGCGAGATATGCGACATATCAGACGATCAGACCGGACTGTACGGTAGTGTTACTGGTCGGATTCACTGGAGTGTGAGCGGGCTTGCTTGTCGATCTTCAGATCGCTCAATACTCGGGTGGCCTTTACGTTTAGCAGACCGCTTGCGGCTTGTGGGTGTTTGATATGATCATCACCTGCTGCCGGCGTATTGACGAGTCTTTAGAGTCCTACACAGAGGTTTCCTGGCTCAAGCGAAACGAAATAGGAGCGCATATGAGATATGTGCGGGACCGAGAATAATACGAGTATGTGATACTGTATTCGATTCTCGTGATGTGACATTGATCGGTTATATACGATATAGCCGGGTTATCGGATCAAGTGTTGATTCGATAAGATGTTACTAATGATACCAGTCGGTTATGTGCGCATGACCGGATCATTGAATCAAGTGTTGATTTAATGATTTAATGTATAATTATATATTTGATATATTACTTTGCATTAACTAGTATCGGTTCACTTTAGACGGATTTTCTCACTTGGTTCGTGCGCATTGCATATGCGATATGTTTTTGTGCACTTGTATGTATCATGTTTGATGATGCATGCTAACTTGAGTTTGTGTAAAGATTAAACCATGGTTATTCAAATGGTTAGGGTTTTGTTTTTCATATCTATTTATCTATTTATTTATTTATTTTCTTTTTGGAAAATGAAATGAGAAGAATGGAGGCTTTCTTTGTTTTTTCATGAAGATTCATGAACCTTTGACTTTGTCCACCATTCTTATCTCATGCTTAACCTAACCATTTGATTTAACCCTAGTTCAATCTCTACACATAACCATGGTTAAGTTATGATAAAGATTGGATTATTCTTTTCTTTTTATTTAACTTATCATAACTTGTCTTCTTCTTCATCCTTGCTTCAAGTGAAGAAAAGCTTACCTCATCAATGGTGATTGATGTTTTTGAGTGAGAAATCCAATTCTAAAGTTAACCCACTTTCTATTTCTTCATCCTCTACCTCTTGCCAAGTAGTAGAGTGTGTTTACTTCACAAGTTTCATGACTTGGTGAAGTTGTGAGCTTGATCTAGCGATGTCTCGACGTAGATCATCTTCGGCATGGACATCGACGACCTAGCTTGCCCATTCTCCGACGAAGCCGATCCTAGAGCCCGGATTTGACTTGGACAGCGGAGAGGACCTCGTTGCGGAGCTATGGAGGTGGTGCACCGGATCTACAAAGGTTGTATTTCCGTTTTCTCATTAGTTAAGTGTTAACTAGTTATTGTTCGCCTAGACATCTAGTTATCGATCTGTAGTTTAGGGTTTGTAGGCACCATATATTTTGAAATTGCCATGGTTGATGGCTTGGGAGACCTCACAAGCATGCCTAGGAACCCTACAGTGGTATCAGAGCCTAGCTAGAGCCTTAGGCGAAGTCCAGACGGAATTTGAAGTCCGATCGAACCAAAACTAAACCCGGAAAATTGCTCTCTGTACTTTTTCTGAAAACGTGGATTTTTCCAAATTAAAAATATGCAGAGAACTCAGTAGGAAATTATAAGAATTACGGTGGAATTATTTTTTGATGAACAGTTAAAAATTGCGCGGAAGCGCGGCATAATACTATGTTGTGCGGCGGATCAGCGGTATATTAATGACGTCATCCTTTAAAAATTGCTCAGTAATTCATTGTTTTCAGTGCTGAGTTCTCTGGATGTTTTTAAATTTTATTCAAGAGTTGAATTTTCTGCAGTTGTTTTGGGGATTCGGTGTTTCGATCAGGGTATCAAATTTTGTCTGTTTGGCTTTCCGGATAAATTTTAGAATATGTTAAAAAGTTCGACCGGATATAAATACCCAATTTTTCACCTATCGGGAAATTTCCAAGTGTTGGATTTTTCCGTAGTTTAACGACGTTCTAAGTAGTGCAAGTAACGCGATGGTCCCTCTAGAAGACACAAACATTAACTCGATTATGTGACCGTCTTGAACTGCCCTTTGAACCTTCGGGTTTGGGGCAGTACGGCGTGCCACATGTGAGGCGTTGGCTTGACCCTTCTACGGCTGGACCGTTGGTACTGAGGTACGAACTGAATGTTGTTAGACTTATTTCATGTGTTGATCTGTATCGGGAAAAGTTGGGTGTTCGATTGTTTGATCGAAAAGTTTAACATTTTCTATTTATCCGGAATGTGATACAATAATTGGAATTCACAAGTAGTTATGTGATAACTAAATGAATATTATAAACATAACAGTTTAGTCTCACTTGATCGGTTGCCACGGAATTTTGATGTGATCAAAAGTCCGTCGCAATCACGTAGCGTACGCGGATACTCGCCGGATAAACTTAATAGACAGCCTCACTCCATAGCCCCGACCAAGTGACTGTAGGAGAACCCCGTCGCCGAAAGCATCCGTTCGGGTGCTCGCGGTAGCGGTGTTCCGCCTTGGTGCACTTCATCGACGGTATCGGGGGTGCAGCCGTCTACTGAAGTTTGCGACGAGTATTCGATCAGGATGTCGGGAATCTTGTTGAATTGCCCGACTTGATATTGAAAAGAGTTTTCGATTTTGAGACTAAAATGCGGGGTTTATAATTGTTAGGCATGCGATGTCTAAGTAATTCATTTAGTCAGGCATGTGATGTCTGAAGAGATTGCGGATTCCAACTGTTGTAGTTTTACACTTTCTTTTCTGTGACCGTAAGTGTAATATGTGATATCGCCGGTTTCGTTGCTATATGTCAACGACAATTGGGATGCGCATATTTACTTACGTTGATGACATGTGATGTTATGTGTTGCTGGATATGTTATATTGGATTGTCGTGTTTGAATAGCCGGGGGTTTTTATGTGAGATGAGTGTTTTTTCATTTTCATTCATGTAAAAACTTGTATGTAATATTCTTTTATTGGGGCGCTTCCAGGTTGCGGAAGTAGTCACCGTTTGTATATTATTTACTTTTCCGCACTAGGTTAGACCCAAGGAGGAGGGCACAAGTAACCGGGTTCTGGAGTCCAGTGGGAGACCAACTCGAGGAGTCGAGTCCGGGTCTCCTAACTCTAGAATTGGTAGGGTTGCTTGCCGCTCTCGTAGGGGTCTAGGGGTGTGGGTTTGGCTATTCATCACGACCGTGGAATCCGTGTTTTATACTGTCTCGTATTGAAAACACGGACGTCCTAGTATATCCAATATTTCATATGTTTCTTCTGCTGCGATATCTGTGATGTGATCATGTGATGTTCTGTGATAGATACAGTATATAGTATATATGATATATTATATAGGCGTTACTTATGTTTTACACCCGCGCTAGCCCTGCCCTGCTCTGCCGTTAGTTACCTAACCTAACGGTGCACGAGGGGACATCGAGGCGAATGCGGATGGCATAAGTGTACGTCGTATTTATCTGTGATGTTTAGGTACATTAAATGATGGGACTTCATTAATATGATTAATGAAAATAAAAGAAACCTAAGATGTTGTAGAATCGAATTTCAAAAGAAAACAGGTAGCTACAGTTCTTGCTTTGCACAGAGGTATATGTGATATATCCTGCACCTCATCCGACGAGGAAAGGACCGAGATCCCTTCACCGGGAGTGACTCCTTTAGCAATAACTGGCAGATGCTACACACTCGGTTTGTCTTTTGATTGCTTTTAATGTTTTTTGCTTTGCACAGTGATATATGAGATATATCCCGCACCTCATTCGACGAGGAAAGGACCGACGATCCCTTCACCGGGAGTGACTCCTTTAGCAAAACTAGAAAAGCCTCAAAAGCACTCCATTTCAAAAAAAAATCATTTGATTCTACAACGATATCAAGTTCATTACGCAATAGGTTTTCAGAAAAACCTGTCGTAGCCCTCCGTCATTTCAGATAAGTAGTAGTTAGTATTCGTGCTACGTTTGTTGACCTCTGTCAAGGCGTAGTGTGCGGTAGCTGATTAGTGCTTATCTGCATAAGCATATGATGTGATTGATTTAGGGTAGTCGTGCGACCTTGTTGACCTCTGTCAAGGGTCGTGCGGGTGGGTTTACTTCAATCAGGAAATGACAGGTTGAACTTGACTAGCAGCCTATGGTTTGTTGACCTCTGTCAAGGTCATAGGACGCTAGGGGCAAAATATTATCGGGAATTTCAAGTGTTGAAATTTACAATGAGATTGCATACCTTCTATGAGATAGTTGGATCCCGATACCCGCTGCGAGTAAGAGTTACTCCTGGGAGAGTTTTATACATTACAATTAGCCGATCAAGTAGGTGTCTAGAAAGGTGTCAACGGGGTTACGCCTCTGGGAAAACGAGGTTTACAGTAATTAGGTTCGTGCGAAAGCACGGGGGACCTCCCTCAAAGTACCGACACTGGCCTGGCTGAAAGATTGGCGAACTTGTAGTGTGTAATTAATCCCGGCTAGTCTTTCCTTTTAGGGTTTGAAGGAAGATTTGATAAAAAGCAGTGGGAGCCATCCTGATTAGATAAAATAATAACCAATCTATTCTTGACAGAGCGCACGCTGAGTGTTTTCTTCTCTCTCTCTCCAGGTAGCGACCATATCACGCCTTAATCAAGATAATAATACGGAATATTGACCGAACCCGCTTGTTATACTGAGCTGGGGAACGTTGGTCCCGCTCCAACTTATAATTGTTATAAGACAGAGCAAGAAATTGGGGATTACCAGAATTCCCGTGCCGCCCAAACGAAGAGAGTGCATGCTGATGCATCATCTTCGGGTGTGTTCATTATACAGAACTGTTTCTCAGTATCCTTTACGTCCTGGGTATATGATACCGGATCAGGATCCCAGATATGTAACCTGTTACATAGGGCTACAGAAAGGTAGAGAACTGAGAACGGGTGATAAGTTTCATGAGGCAGAAAATGGGGCAAGTGTTGCAGCCAAGTCTGTCGGTCACTGTCACCCTGTATTACAATACATTGATTCTGAACGAATGTTATTAGATACCGAACCTGATATACAAAATCATATCAGTCTCTTTATCAGTAAAGAAAGGATATAATTTTGTATTGTTGGATAATGTTTTGAACATTTCCTATATCAAAAGTTGATCGGTTCAGGCACGTTATCTAAAAGCATTAATGTTCTAAATCAAACTACAGTTCTAAGTATACAGAACACACACAAGAGGAAGAGTTCAGAAATGAACGAATCCTTCTTGAGGTATTGTAGACTAGGTCAGATCAATGTGACCCGACTGGCTAGAGTTACATATAGATGTATATTTAAATCAGTTTGAATTTACATCTTGTGAAACTCGCCAGTCATGTCACAAAGATAAGATGACCATAGCTCTGTTTAATGGAAACAGAGAAAGAGTTGGTAAACTCTTGGGATGATACATGTTGATGTATGTAGGTCCCCTGTCTACACATACCAGGATTGGTTCTTTATACTTCATTATATTCTCTGATAATCTTTCAAGATTCAGACCTATGTTCCTGTTGAAACATGAGTCCGAACCTTTTTAGATATTCACAGAATATAAGTTAGAAGTAGAGAACCAAAACGGGTATAAGTATAATGTCCTTTGATAAGATCAAGGAGGAGAATACTTGAGCACGGAAATCCTGGATTATTCTAGAGGAGAATGGGATTCTCTCTCAGCATTACTCCTCCGAATACACCATAGCACGATGGTATATCGGGGCGGAGCAATCACACCCTATATGATATGGTGTGCTCTATGATGAGTATTACTGAGTTACCTATTTCCTTTTAGGGAGTTGTGCGCTTGAGAAGCTGCATACCTATTGAATAGGGTTCTAATCAAATCAGTTGCCTACCGCTTCATATGTGATATGGAATGGGAAGAACCCATGTCTTAAGTTAGTTAAGATTTGGGGATTGTCCGTCCTATGTCTAAAAGTATAATCTGGACAAGCTCGAGGCAAGGTCTGTAATGTAGAACTGGAAAGGTTCCAGCTATACAAACTGCAGCTGATGATTTGAAAGAACCAAAGGATTCAGTAGATTCCAACGAACCTCAGCCTCTCCGCCGATCTAGTAGGGTTCCTCACCCACCTGAGAGATACTTCGGTTTCTCTATGACAGTGGGAGCGATGATTACATCATGAGATGATGACCCAACTAGTTTCGAGCTGGCCATCAGGAGTGAGACTCTGTGAGAATGGCTGGATGTTTATCGATCTGAGATGGAATCCTTATACACCGGCAAAGTATGGACTTTGGTTACAATATCTGAAGGGTTAAATCCCCATCAGGAGCAAGTATATCTTGAGAAGATTACTTGGTGTAGATGGAAAAGTTGAGATTTTCAAAGCCAGACTTGATAAAGCTTTTCGTCATCGACCAGGCGTGGATTATGATGAAACCTTTTCAAGTGACTATGCTTAAGTCCATCCAGATCCTACTTGCCACGGCTACATACCATGACTACGATATCTGGTGGTTGGGTGTCATGACAGCTTTTCTAAATGATGTTTAGAAGAGAGTGTCTATAAGTACACAGCCAGAGGGCTTCGTAGACAGTGGGAGCAGCGGAAACGTGTACAAGATGCTTTATAGGATAAAGCAGGCATCGCGGAGTTGGAACATTTGTTTTGATGAAGCGGTCAAAGAGTTTGACATCATCAAAATGGTAGATGAACCTTGTATATACAAAAAGGTAGTAGGGAGTATGGTGATGATCCTCGTAGAGTACGTGGATGACATACTCTCGATAAGAAAGGAGTTTCTTATGCTACGCTCGATCAATCTCCGCTTATCACAAAGATTCTCCATATAGGATCATGATGATACCTACTAACTCCTGGATTTTGGATCTATGAGATAGATCTAAATGGATGTTCGGATTCTCACTAGTTGTAGTGAGATGGTATCAATCGATCCAGGGAAGAATCACTGGAAGGGTTTCAGAGTGATAAAGACGACTGAATGTCAGTCACAGGCATTGTCTTAACCCTCTGTAAAGGGACGGTATGTTGGAAGAGTTCCAAGCTAGATACCGTGACATACTAGACGATAAAGGCATGATACATCGCTACTTAAGATGCTACCAAAGAGGCTGTTTGGGTGTATATTGGTTCATGAGATGAACTATGTTCCTCCCATTGTGTGACAATGGAGTTGTGGCTTATGCCAAGGAACGCCGGTCCCATCAGTGATCCAGACATATTCTATGGCAGTATCACTTGATCATGGAGATGGTTGATCTCCAGGGAGATCGAGGTTAGGAGAGTAGACTCAGAGGACAACACAGCGGATCCACTCACAAAGGCCTGTTCCCAGAGAGAGATTTTTATGGGATGGTTGAGTATGAGATACTGCAACCACTGCTACAGATGGCCCTAGTGCAAGTGGGAGATTGTTAGTTGTATGTATGCCCTAGAGGCCATTACTGTACATAGGATGTATATTGTAGTGGATGCTGGGACATATATAGGGAGGACTTTCTTGCTCGACATGATAGTATGCTATCTGGTTGAACTTTACCTTAACGTGTATACTGATTGTCTCTCTGTTACATGTTGGTAAAGCCCTTAGGATCTGTACTTGACTACCTGGACTATGATGCGGATCATACTAGTGGGGACATGGTAGTCTATAAGTACATCCTTCAAAGTCCCTAGTCGTGGGTGTATCGAGACGGGGCATCGATATACCAGAGTAGACTAGCGTGTACCTTCTCGACCCATACAGATGGGCGATGGATGATCCCATATCCATTGGTGTTTGACATCAGAGATGATATACGGGTGCTCAGTAGAGACTGGGTACACTGGACGGACTCGCCGAGAACTCCCAGATGGTATTATACCTCACGTCAGATGGCAGTTCTCTGGTGACACTGGTACAGAGTAGTCTGTTGACCCGAGATCATCATAGAATCTTGTGTGGTTCCCACTGTGCTTTGATTTCCATCTTACCACGTCCAAGAGGGCGTGCAAAACGGTGGTTTTTGGGTACAGTCCCGAGTCACATGGAGGCAATGAGCGATAGGAGGGGTTTCGTCTCTCCCGGTATAGGGGGTTGATGTTGCGCTGTGTTCGATTGGCTATAACAGGAAATCCCTGGCCAGGGTTGCTGAGATTTACTGGTAAGTGTTACCAGTAGTTTCTCGAACAGTTATAGACCTCATATCGACACGACTTATTGAGTTATTGGGGTCTGACGTTTACCACCCCTAGGCGAGATATGCGACATATCAGACGATCAGACCGGACTGTACGGTAGTGTTACTGGTCGGATTCACTGGAGTGTGAGCGGGCTTGCTTGTCGATCTTCAGATCGCTCAATACCCGGGTGGCCGTTACGTTTAGCAGACCGCTTGCGGCTTGTGGGTGTTTGATATGATCATCACCTGCTGCCGGCGTATTGACGAGTCTTTAGAGTCCTACACAGAGGTTTCCTGGCTCAAGCGAAACGAAATAGGAGCGCATATGAGATATGTGCGGGACCGAGAATAATACGAGTATGTGATACTGTATTCGATTCTCGCGATGTGACATTGATCGGTTATATGCGATATAGCCGGGTTATCGGATCAAGTGTTGATTCGATAAGATGTTACTAATGATACCAGTCGGTTATGTGCGCATGACCGGATCATTGAATCAAGTGTTGATTTAATGATTTAATGTATAATTATATATTTGATATATTACTTTGCATTAACTAGTATCGGTTCACTTTAGACGGATTTTCTCACTTGGTTCGTGCGCATTGCATATGCGATATGTTTTTGTGCACTTGTATGTATCATGTTTGATGATGCATGCTAACTTAAGTTTGTGTAAAGATTAAACCATGGTTATTCAAATGGTTAGGGTTTTGTTTTTCATATCTATTTATTTATTTATTTATTTATTTTCTTTTTGGAAAATGAAATGAGAAGAATGGAGGCTTTCTTTGTTTTTTCATGAAGATTCATGAACCTTTGACTTTGTCCACCATTCTTATCTCATGCTTAACCTAACCATTTGATTTAACCCTAGTTCAATCTCTACACATAACCATGGTTAAGTTATGATAAAGATTGGATTATTCTTTTCTTTTTATTTAACTTATCATAACTTGTCTTCTTCTTCATCCTTGCTTCAAGTGAAGAAAAGCTTACCTCATCAATGGTGATTGATGTTTTTGAGTGAGAAATCCAATTCTAAAGTTAACCCACTTCCTATTTCTTCATCCTCTACCTCTTGCAAGTAGTAGAGTGTGTTTACTTCACAAGTTTCATGACTTGGTGAAGTTGTGAGCTTGATCTAGCGATGTCTCGACGTAGATCATCTTCGGCATGGACATCGACGACCTAGCTTTCCCATTCTCCGACGAAGCCGATCCTAGAGCCCGGATTTGACTTGGACAGCGGAGAGGACCTCGTTGCGGAGCTATGGAGGTGGTGCACCGGATCTACAAAGGTTGTATTTCCATTTTCTCATTAGTTAAGTGTTAACTAGTTATTGTTCGCCTAGACATCTAGTTATCGATCCGTAGTTTAGGGTTTGTAGGCACCATATATTTGAAATTGCCATGGTTGATGGCTTGGGAGACCTCACAAGCGTGCCTAGGAACCCTACACTTAGCGACTACTCTTTCCCCACTAGTATGATCTGCATCATAGTCCTGGTAGTCAAGTACTCATCCTATGGGCTTTATCAACATGTAACATAGAGACAATCGGCGTACATGTTAAGATAAAGAGCAACCAAATAGCATACTATCATGTCGAGCAAGAAAGTCCTCCATATATATGTCCAAGCATCCACTACAATATACATCGTATGTACAGTAGTGGCCTATAGGGCATACATATAACTAACAGCAAGAACTAGAAAAGCAATCAAAAGATGAAACCGAGGGTTGTAGCATCTGCCAGTTATTGTTAAAGAGGTCACTTCGAGAAGGGATCTCGGCTCTTTTCTTATCGAATAAGGTGCTGGATGTTCTACAAGGAATACCGCTATGCAAAGCAACAACTTGAGCTACCTGTTTTTGAAAATTTGATTCCACAACATTTTTAGGTTTCTTTTATTTCATTAATCTCATTAATGAAGTCCCATCATTATAAGTTACCTAAACATCACAGATAAATACAACGTACGCTTATGCCATCCGCATTCGCCTCGATGTCCCCTCGTGCACCGTTAGGTTAGGTAACTAACGGCAGAGCGGGCAATGCTAGCGCGGGTGAAAAACATAAGCAACGTCTATATAATATATCACATATACTATATCCAGTATCTATCTCATCAATATATCAAATGATGACATCACAGATATCGCAGCAGAAAACAACATATGAAATATTGGATATACTAGGATTTCGTGTTTTAAATTAAGCCTGTATAAAACACGGATTCCATGGTCGTGATGAATAGCCAATCCACACCCCTAGACCCTTACAAGAGTGGCAAACAACCTTACCAATTCTAGAGTTAGGAGACCCGGTCTCGACTCCTCGAGATGGTCTCCTACCAGACCCTAGAACCCGGTTACTTGTGCTCCCCGTCTTAGGTCTATCCTAATACGGAAAAGTAAATAATATACAATGGTGACATCATCCTCAACCCGGAAGTGCCCCAATAAAAGAATATTACATATAATGAATTTTACATGATGAAAATGAAAAACTCTCATCTCACATAAAACCCCCAGCTATTCAAACACGACGATCCAATATAACATATCCAGCAACAAATAACATCACATGTCATCAACGTAAGTAAATATGCGTATCCCAATTGTCGTTGACATATAGCAACGAAACCGGCGATACATCACATATTACACTTACGGTCGCAGAAAAAAAAGTGAAAAACTACAACAGTTGAATCCGCAACCACCTTAGACATCACATGCCTAACCAAATGAATTCCTTAGACATCGCATGCCTAACAATTATAAACCCTGCATTTTAGTCTCGATCTCGAAAACACTTTTCAATATTAAGTCGGGCAATTCAACAAGATTCCCGACATCCTGATCGAATGCTCGTCGGAAACTTTAGTAGACGACCGCACCCCTGATGCCGTCGACGAAGTGCACTAAGGCGGAACACCGCTGCCGCGAGCACCCGAACGGATGCTTTTGGCGACGGGGTTCTCCTACAGTCACTTGGTCGGGGCTATAGGGCGTGGTTATCTAATAAAGTTACCCGCTGAGTATCCGCGTATGCTACGTGATTGCGACGGACTTTTGATCACATCAAAATCACGTGGCAACAGATCAAATGAGACTAAATTGCTAGATTTATAACATTCAAATTTGTCATCTCATAACTACTTGTGGATTCCAAATATTGTATCCCATCACATGATACCCGGACGAACATTAAACTTTTTGGTCGACTCATCAAAGTCCCATAATTTCCCAACAGCTCAACACTTGAGCACAGTTTTAGTAATACCCAGAATATGCCACAGTACCTATGCACCAGCCGCAGAAGGGCAAACCCAAGCCTCACTCATGTTACCACGGAACTACGGCAAACCCTAGGGTTTGACCGCGGTTCCGCGATCCAAAAAGTCGAGTTAAGGTTTTATTCTTCTAGAGGGTTCATAGACTTACTTGCATGTTTTTCCGAATATGTTAAATTTGGAAAAATGAGTTTTTGACATTCGATCGAACTTTTTAACTTCGCCTATACAACATGCGAATAACCCGAAACAATGTTAAAACTACGAATACAAAACACTCCGAATTGTTTATAGTGTAAGATTACATCACATGCAAAATTAGTAAAAATAAACAACACCTAAAACACCAAAACCCAGTCATTTGAACACTGAAAAAATTGAGGGGGGGTGCTCGGATTTGGCCGAGATGGGGCATGTAGGGCCGACCACTTTTTCTCAGAATGGCCTCAAATTTCACCAGTGTTCATGTTATATCCCATATAGCACTCTGTACTTGTTTAAAAAAATTTTTGACAATCATTTAAAATCGACAGAAACTGGATTCATAGTTTCAAGTTTCGGAGTTGTTTCGGTTTCGTAATCTTAACAAAATCCGTATAAATTTCTAGCATGGCTCTGATACCACTGCAGGGTTCCCTATCACGGCAGCAAGGTTTCAGGTGGCATCTCTCATGCCTTATTAAAATTTTGCCGTTCTAGCTAACCCTAACCCTATAATCGTTTACTAGAAATCGACGGAAAGTAATGCAAACAACTTTGCATATGAAAAGTGAGCAAGGAATACAGCCTTTGTAGACCGGTCCTTCACTTCATTAGCTCCGTGTAGTCGTCCATTCGCTGCGATCGTGAACTCCGGACTCTAGAGAGGTTCCCTTAAAGAAACGGATATACATGCTTCGAAGACTTCGAGGCCGAAGACGATCTACGTCGAGGAGACACTAACCCAAGCCATCTCTTCACTAATTACAGAATTAGTGAAGCAAACACCCTATACTAAATGGCAAGTAATAGAGGATGATGAAATAGGAAGAGGGCTCACTTTAGATTTCATTTTCTCACACTTTTTCATCACAAACTCAATCCCTAGAAAATTCTTTTCTTGAGCTCTTGAAGAAGATGATGAATTATCAAGAGAGAATGAGAGTAAAACAACCATGGTGAGTTAAGTATCATATACTTAATCTTTGTAGAGACTTAACCAAGGCTAGGTTAATTGGTAGGGTTAACAAATATCTTAGGTAAAACAAAACTTGAAGACTTAGTCAAAGAACTACAAGCTTCTACAAGCTTATCAACCATGACAAAATCAATTAGTTTTGTAATTACCAAAATAAATAAAACCCTAGCAATTTAAACCATATATGGTGTAATTCATACACACACCATTTTTGCATGTATCATTAAGCATGACACATAATTATGTACACAAATATATATCACATATATACTTATGCACAATCTAGTGAGAAAAGAATCATAAGTGAGCTAATACTAGTTAATGTAATGTAATATATCAAATATATAATTATACATTTGATTATCAAATCAACTCTTAATTTAATAATCCGGCTATAAAACATATAACCGACTAATATCATATGTAACAACTTATCGAATCAACGCTTGATCCGATAACCCGTCTATATCGCATATAATCGATCAATGTCACAAATCGCAAGAATAGAATACGGTATCTCATATCATATTAATCTCGGTCCCATACATATCACATATATGCTCCTACTTCGTTTTGCTTGAGCCAAGAAACCCCTGTGTAGGACTCTAAAGACCCGTCAATACCCGGCAGTAGGTGATGATCATATCAAACACCCACAAGCCGTAAGCGGTCTGCTAAACGTAACGGCCACCCGGGTATTGAGTGATCAGAAGATCAACAAGCAAGCCTGCTCGTACTCCTACGAATCCAATCAGTAACACTACCGTACAGTTCGGTTTCTTCGTCTAATATATCGCATATCTCGTCTAGGGGTAGTAAACGTCAGACCCCAGTAACTCGATAAGTCGTGTCGATATGAGGCTCATAACGGGTCGAGAAACTACTGATAACACTTACCAGTATATCTCTAAAGCAGCCCTGGCCAGGGACTTCCAGTTATAGCCAATCGAGCACAGCGCAACATCAACCCCCAATACCGGGAGAGACGAAACCCCTCCTATCGCTCATTGCCTCCATGTGACTCGGGACTGTACCCAAAAGCCACCATTTTGCACATTCTCTTGAACGTGGTAAGGTGGAAATCAAAGCACAATGGGAATCACACAAGACTCTATGACGATCTCGGGTCTACAGACTAACCTGTACCGGTGTCACCAGAGAACTGCCATCTGACGTGAGGTATAATACCATCTGGGATTTCTCGGCGAGTTCGTTTAGTGTACCCAGTCTCCACTGAGCACCCATATACTGTCTCTGATGTCAAACACCAATGGATATGGGATCATCCATCGCCCATCTACATGGGTCGAGAAGCTATACGCTAGTATACTCTGGCATATCGATGCCCTGTCTCGATACACCTATGACTAGGAACATTTGGAGGATATACTTAGAGACTACACTGTCCCCACTAGTATGATCTGCATCATAATTCTGGTAATCAAGTACTCATCCTAAGGGCTTTATTAACATGTAACATAGAGAGAATCAGTGTACATGTTAAGATAAAGAGCAACCAGATAGCATACTATCATGTCGAGCAAGAAAGTCCTCCATATATATGTCCAAGCATCCACTACAATATACATCGTATGTACAACAATGCCCTCTAGGACATACATATAACTAACAATAGTACTGAACAATGAGTGTACTTTTTACTTTTAAGATTAATATTATGATAGGGCAGTTCTCCTGTATAAATGGCACGACAGTTCTACTGTATAAGTGACATGGCATTTCTATTGTATAAGTGACATGGCAAATTCTATTGCATAAGTGACATAGAAATTCTACTGTGTCAATGACATGGCAGTTACCGATGAAGAATGTATGTGAGCCAGCAAATCTGTGTATGTGTAACATGCACATCAACGGTAATTGTGCAGGTGTACTAGCAATAATATCATATAGCATTAAATACCGGCATGTGGTATGTACATCACGAGGGTAATATCCTACACAACATGAACAATAAATGGTATATCTATCTACACAAGAATCCTACGGTCACTTTTTAAACGATACGCATCGTCATTTTTAAAATAGGTATGGTTCAGGTGGCAATATTTATATCGGCGATCCTGCCTCATAACATCCTATATGACAATAATCATCGATCATCATCTTCAAATCACTAGTGCGGATCAATCATCTGGTACATCTCATCGCATACGGTAATCTATCGTACGGGGTCATCAAACAGAATAGGGAATCTATCGACCTATACAATAATGAGGGTACGGATCTAAAATCTAGTACGGCATATTACTCATTATACACATAAATAGATATATACACATATATCTCAAATCACATTTGTATAAACGTCATATCTTATCAAATCCACAACACCTCTATCTCAATCTCGTGTCGTGTTTATCGATCTCGAACTCATATCCTATCATCATCAATGCATACTTGTTCTCTTTCAATTCCTACCTATCATGATTTACTTCCCATTTCGTATTCTCATATATCAATATATTTATTAGTGTCAACTTAATCATATCATATCTTACTAAATCCTATAATCATGTCCGTCACATATCACCAATTAAAATATAATTATCAAACGATCTTCCATATCAATATTTGTAGGGATGCTATACGCCATCCACCCGACTTCCCCATAGATATAATCTACTCACTAGCAATTCTCCTCGCTTATCCAGAGTCGATGTGCTTCGTCGTCATAGAAGTCCACGCGAAGTACCTACAATCGAAACACAATCGAAATGCGAACACAATCAATATCTGAAAACCGATACGGAACACGGTTCACTCGTAGGTTAAAACCTATAGCTTCGCATGAAAAACATAACCAAATAATCTTCGTCCGTTGACGTACAAACGCCAAACGACGGAATCCAAACCAAATATAAAAACCCAAGTTTTCAGAATCGGAAAAAGAAATTCAGCAACTAAGGAAATCTATCCCAGATTTTGACTCAGGTAAAATTAGACAATTCTGCATATGGGGTTGCTCTAGATATAGGATAATAATGCCACAGACCAAAAATCACACATTTTCACCACAACTTGGCCGCAAATTGCGGCCAAATCTAATTAATCTGCGGTCTGACAAGAGGATACGGGCTCGGGTTTCTAGGGTAGGTTCCTAGTTTCCTGCACGTCTCTCTGTAATTGCTAAATATTTTTCAGGTCATCCGGGTCAAAGCAGATCTCAAAATCCTAACACAAATCATACAAAATACGACATCGGCCAAATTCTAACTTCGTGTTTTGGGTTCTAAACTCGATTCCAAGCCATGAAATGAATCCCTAAGGTCTTGTAAACACCCACTACATCTCAATTAACCATTTAACAGCAACTTATAATTTTCCAAGATCACAAACCTAATTAACTCAATTTCTAAAATAAAATACGATATTTAACACGATTACAATCTAAAAGTGAAGAGATATATCTCATTGGCCACTTAGGAAAATTCTAGAGTTGCTCAAAATCTTCAAAATCCAAACTTGAAAGGTTCTAAGGGTTTAGAATTATGTTGTGCATGTTTTTGATGAAGGGTGCATAGGGTTTTGAGAAGGGATTTGAATGATGCATTGGTGTAGTGGGGAATTGAAGGAGATGAAGAAACATGGAGAAAAAAATGGAGGAGAAGGGATTGGGGCAGCCAAGTAACCCTTTTTTATTCTCACTCTCTCACACTAAATATCCCCCTACACCCATCCCTCAACAAATATCTATTTTGTCCATGGCATCAAATTTTTATTCCTTTCACACACTCTTTTCTTTTCTTTTCTTTTCTAATTCTTAACTCATTCTCTTCTCACACTCACAATTACAAACATAAAGAAAAAACCAACATGCACACATGCACATGACATGGTGCACAAGTCATGAAAAATGTAAAAACACGGATTTTACCAAAAATCCGATAAATATCATTAAAATAAATAAATCATTTTAATCTCCGATTAATTTCCTAATATTGGTATATACTTATACCATTTTACGAAAAATTCCTATTCGCAAATCGAATAGTTTTCGTGAAATATATTATTTTAATATTAAATTTCCAAAAATAATATTTTTTATATTTCTGAAATGTTACAGCCTTCCCCCTTTAAATAAATTTGGTCTCCGAATTTAAAATTTAACTCCCTAAATACTAAAACATTTCAATAATCAGCTCAAATCAACGGGGCTCCGAAATCACGGAAGATACAGAAATGCCACAGCGCATCGTGTGCGCCTGAAAACGAGTACGAAACTCAAAATCGAACTCCGTCAAGTATCACGCAATCACTGGAGTTAAAAAGAAAATACGAATATCGAACTCCACCACTGGAATCCAAATGCACTATAGTCAAATCATAATATGTATATAGTATGCATTTTTGTAAAACCATTTTAAAAACTGAATAACTCATGCCAAATCTTTTCCAAATCTCCGTACTTTGCATAGCCCACGGTACAAGTGGCGGACGATCATTTGTAAAGTAGTAAATATATATTTATCTATGGTTTGCTCAAATTATACGTCCAGCCTTTTTGAAATATCGCAGAAGGTTCTCTTTATAAAATTTTGTGTTGCTCGCAGACACGTACTAAATAGCGAGATTATAGCCTCTTTTTGAAAACCTTTGGTAACTTTTTATGCATGCAAAAGTACTCAGGCACTGTTCTCAGACCAGCCTTGCTCGGCTGCTATATAATATAGTATTCATCATCAAAACATAATACTCATAAATAAAATCAGCCTCAAAAGGCGTATCCAACATCACATGCGTCTGGTGCGCATGGAAAACCAAATCCAATACAAGTGCCACAAATATGCACAAAGCAAACTAAGTGCAACGGGTGTGCATGAAAGTATCTGTCCAGTGCAATGGATATGCATGACAACAATATCAAATGCATCTATAGTACACGAAAGCATTTGTCCAGTGCAACGGATGTGCATGACAATCTCAACCCAGTGCAACTAACATGCACGAATATAAATCTCTATAAAGTGCATCCAACATGCACGAATAAAAATCTCAATCGAGTGCATCCTGGTGTGCACAAATCTCATATCATGCGCCCAATATGCGCGAAAATCCAAATCAAGTGTGTCAGGTCCGTATAAAACATCCAGTGCAATAGTATGCACGATAATGAACATCAAGCGCAGACGCTCACGAAAACATAATCTGGTGCAATAAGTGCACGAAATACAAATCAGGTGCAACTAATGCACGAAATACTAATATGGTGCAACTAATGCACGAAATACAAATCCGGTGCAACTAATGCACGAAATACAAATCCGGTGCAATCAATGCTTGAAAACTCATCAATATCCCTAATGATCACAAAAAAAACAACCCCGAGAATGCCAAGGTTTATAAGATCATAAACGTGTGCAACTGCGTGCACAAAATCTATCCCAATGCACTGCAAGCATATATAAGCTATACTGAGTGCAAAAATCAAGTCAAGTGCGTATGACATGCACAAAATCGAAATAGACAGTATCGAATCCACGAAACCATAATCAAGTGCAACGAAGGCACAAATCGATACCAAGTGCAATAGATATGCATAAATCATAAACCAATGTAGTGGTGTATAAAACATAATCAAGTGCAATAACTGTGCCTAAATATAAATCTCCAATAGGTGCAACCATGACGCAAAAAAACATAATCACGAAACCCAATCATCGAACTCAAGTCCTAAGCGATAAAAGTGTGATACTCGGATCACAAAACGCAATCGTAATAACTAACATTGAGGTACACCTCCTACAATATCAAAAAATATGCCGATGTGCCCAAACTGGCAGAGCAAGATCATCTACTTGCCTCTTGCTCACGGTCTGGCATCTCCGGTCTCTGGGTCCTCGTTTTCTCTGTGGATTACCAATCTCACAATCTTTCGGCTCGTCGGCCCAGTCAGGTGTATGTTCGCCGCCGAAAACAGAGAAGAAACCGTGTAGGTTCGTCTTGCCTGAATTTGGAGGCAAATGCTATTTGGTTTTATCCGTCCACCTCTCTGAAGATTCCAAGTTGATTTATGGCACCATGTATCGAAGGTTTAGACGGATGCGGCCGATGTAGCAGATTTCGTCAGATTCCCCCTCATTGTGAGAGGTTTTTGATTGTGGGGACGCTCTTTCCTGCAGGCGCAAGCCCCTGCAGTTAATTACGCTACCGTATCGCGGTAACCACTTTCTCCTTCTCCAGATGGTCATTTCATGTCGTGTATGTTTGTTTTATTTTTGGTTGCCCGTGGATTGTATACAGAGAATAATTTATGTTGTCGCCCGTAGGGCGTGGATTAGTCCAAATCCGTATTTTCTTACATTTGGTTTTGGGTTGGGTTTAAGGATCGTTAATCTTATTTGAGACATAGATCAATTTAAACGTTTGTTGAGAATACATTAGTCTAATTTTAGACTAAGATCTATTCAACAGGATCATTTAGATCCAACAAAAGAGCATTTAGACTCTATTATTTTAGTTTAGGGACATTGCGGTCCATTGGGTTTAGTCCGTGACAGTTTAAAGACATCATAGTCTGTAAAGTTTAAAGACATTATAGTCTATGAGTTTAAGGACCTCACAGTCTATAAAATTTAAGGACATCATAGTGCATGAGTTTAAGGACCCCACAGTCCATAAAGTTTAAGGACATCATAGTCCAGTTTAAAGACGTCATAGTCTGTGTGGTTTTGGTTCAACTGTTTGGGGATGCACAAAAAGTTATTGGTTATTGGGACCCTCCATCTCTCTGAAAACGTTGAGAAATTACAATGACGTATATCAGAGGTATGAACAGATGTACCCTTAAACCAATGTTGGTTGGGAGATCTGTAGTCAAGTTTGGGACTAAGATCAGTTAAAAACATTTATGAGCATATAGGCTCAATTAATCTAAATTAGGGCTCTATGACCAACTTGGGCTCGGCCCACTCAATTAAAATGTTGAACATTTAATTAGGGAAGGAACTGACGAAGCGAACGATAGAATTCCCATAACGGGAATTCTCAGTCCTTTTTCATTTAACAATGCCGAGCATTGGTTTGGATTCTGACAACTTTTTTGTCTTTCATTGAGTGTTGAGCCCTCATTATGGCTCTGGGGTTTTGTTTAAAGAACAGTTTATGTTCCCTCAACGCACACGTGAGGAGCACGTGGTGCGCTTGGCGCTAAGCGTCAGACTTAGAGCGCTATGGCGCTTCTTGTGAGATAGCGCACACGTGAGGAGCACGTGGCGCACTTGGCGCTGAGCGTCAGTCAATGAGTGCAGAGCGCTCTTTATAAAATAGCGCCCACGTGAGGAGTACATGGTGTGTTTGACGCTGAGCACCAACCTTGGAGCGCTGGGCGCTTCTTTTAAAATAGCGCTTGGAGCGCTGGGCGCTGATCGCCAGACTTGGAGCGCTAAGACGCTTCTTTAAATTAGAGCGCTAGGGCTCTGCGGCTTTGTGCGCCAGATTTGGATCGCTAAGGCGCTTCTTTAAATTAGAGCGCTAGGGCTCTGCGGCCTGTGCGCCAGACTTGGAGCTGTTAGGTCCACGTTACCTCTCCCGGTACTTTCGGGCTTGTGAAAAAGGTGAAAAACAATTTTCAGGGTTTAGGTAACATGGACTACAAAAACGGATCTTGGCTAAACTACACACTAGCAACCTAACTATAGATTTATCTACTCGGTTAGGGGTTATACCTCACTTGAACTCCTTCTTCTTGGACTCTTTGTAGTGGTCGGATGGTGCTTTCCTCGTCGCCTTCTCTTGTCGAAGATGGATCCACCTGAGGGTCTCTACCTTGGGCTCTTTTCTCGATCTTGAGAGAACTAAAGTATCCGGCTTGCTAGACCTTCTGCCTTAGAGTGAGTAGTGAGTGTCTTTGGGTGTTTTATTTTCAAGGAGATGTTTCTCAACTCATAAGAATGGTTCTCCTTGAACTGGAGGAGGAGGAAGATGAAGAGAAGAGAGAGAAATGTTATGATAGAATTAGATAGCTTTTTACAACCATAACAATATAAGTGAATAAATCAAATTAATAATTTTAATCAAATGAAAAAGTTGATGGTTGGTTTGATGAGACAATTATCATTTCACATTAAATGGTTTTTGCAAAGATCAAAGAGCATCTTTGATGTGTAATGATGATGGTCAATGTTTCAACCATGGTCAACTAGTCAACCTTGGTCAACAAGTCAACAAACCCAACCATGACACAATTTCATTTAATTAATATTATTAATTGATATATCACAATTTCATTAGGGTTTGGAAAAAAACGACTGTCAACTGTGCATACACACCCGTTCCAAAACCCTAATGAAAAACCTCTTCCTCCGCCTCAATCAACTGTGCATACACACCCGCATTCATGTTCCGAGGAACATGAACACAATGAGATAAAACTAACCCCAAAACATATACTAGGATCCGGCTCAAACCAGAGCCCGCTAGTAATGACTGTCCGGACACCAAACGTGCACAAGTGCGCGGATGTGAACGAACCCTGTCGCAAAACCATGCGACCTCTACTCTGTTTTGCCCAAAGACGAATAACCCTCTGTGTGGGACTCTAAAGACTCGACACTACGCTGGCAGTGGGTCAAACCACAGACCGCAAGCGGCACTAGCTGTGCATAACGGCCCCCAGGTAGATGCCGATAAGAAGACGGACGAGGTGAAACCCATCAGAACTCCTACTGAGCCTGTATGTGACAATCTCCGTACAGTCCGGTCTGTTCGTCTAAGAGTATCGCATGGCGGGCCTAGGGGGTGGCAAACGTCAGTCCCTTAATACCGGTACAAGTCATGTCGGAGTATAGCCCAAAACACCCTGAGAAACTACTGGTAACACTACCAGCAAATCTCGCTTGCCCTGGCCAGGGAAGACTATGTGTAATGGCTCTCCTAGACACAGCGCGATATCAACCCCCAATACCGGGAGAGACGAATCCTGTCTAACCGTCACTGCCTCCGAGTGTTTCGAGACTGCACCCAACTACTACCTGTTTGCACGACTCAGTAGAGCCGTGGTAGGGTAGTAATCAAAGAACAGTGGGAACACACTCGAGGCGAAGTGACAGTGTCAAGTCAGCGGACTAAGCTGTACTCATGTCACCTGGGAACTGTTAACTGACGATAGGTATAATACCAACCAACAGTTCCCGACGAGTCCTGTCCAGTGTACTCGTAACCTAACGAGCACCCGCATAGTATCTTAAGTACGACGTACTGACGGCTATGGGACAGACCGTCTCCCCTGCTGGGATGAGAAGCGCATACGCTAGTCTACTCCGGAGTATCGATGCCCTGTCTCGATAGTCCTACGACTAGGGACCTGTATAAGGATGTGCTTGTGGATTACCCAGCCCCCACGAGTATGATCGCCATCACAACGCCGGTAATCAAGCAAAGATCCTGAGGGCTCCACTAATGCGTATAGATGGTATACTGAAAGAAACACATGTACACATTAAAGCAGAGACAAACCAAGTAGCTTATTACCATTTCGAGCAAGATTGTCTATACAACTGTGAATATCCCAAGCTTCCATCAAGTAATATACAAGCTAGTATGATACAGTAATGGCCTCTATGGCATATACACTAACAATCTCCCACTTGCACTAAGGCTATGTACTGGCGTATCGAAGACCTATCATCTCGATCAGCCGCTCGAACTGAGTCTGGGGCAAGGCCTTCGTGAATGGATCCGCCGTGTTGTATTTTATGTCCACTCTCCGTACCTCGATCTCCTGGCGATCAATGATCTCCCTGATCAGGTGATACCGCCTTAAGATGTGTCTGGATTTCTGATGGGACCTTGGTTCCTTCGCTAAAGCTATAGCCCCATTGTTATCGCAATACAAAGGTATTGGGTCAACAATGGACGGAACCACCTGAAGTTCACTAATGAACTTCTTCATCCAGACCGCCTCTTTTGCGGCATCGCTTGCAGCAATGTATTCAGCCTCCATCGTCGAGTCTGCGACGGTATCCTGTTTGGAACTCCTCCAACATACCGTCCCTCCGTTGAGGGTAAACACAAAACTCGAGACAGACTTGCTGTCATCTTTGTCACTCTGGAAGCTTGAATCGGTAAAGGCCTCGACCCTGAGGTCTCCATTACCGTAAACCAGGAACATCTCCTTAGTCCTTCTCAGGTACTTGAGAATGTTCTTCACTGCCGTCCAGTGGTCCTCACCTGGGTCTGACTGATACCGGCTCACCACGCTTAGTGCGTAAGCTACATCTGGTCTTGTACATAGCATCGCATACATTATAGATCCTACCGCCGAAGCGTAGGGTATAGTGCTCATGCGAACCCTCTCTTCGTCAGTCTTAGGAGACATCTTCTTGGAGAGGGTAATTCCGTGCAATGCGGGTATGTTACCGCGCTTGGAATCCTCTATACTAAATCACTTTAGTACGGTCTCTATGTACCTGGACTGCGAAAGTCCCAGTAGTTTCTTGGATCTATCTCTGTAGATCTTGATCCCCAGAATGTACGAGGCATCACCCAGGTCCTTCATGGAGAACCGTTGTGACAAAAATAGCTTGACCGATTGTAGCATAGGAATGTCATTTCCTATCAAAAGAATGTCGTCCACGTACAAGACTAGGAACACGACAGTTCGTCCTACAATCTTCTTATAGACACAAGGTTCATCTTCGTTCTTGATGAAATCAAATTCCTTGATTGCCTCATCAAAACAGATGTTCCAGCTCCGTGATGCCTGCTTTAACCCATAAATGGATTTAAGCAACTTGCACACCTTCCCGCTGCTCCCACTGTCTATGAAACCTTCTGGCTGATCCATGTAAACGCACTCTTCTAAACAGCCGTTTAGAAAAGCCGTTTTAACATCCATCTGCCAGATTTCATAGTCATGGAAGGCAGCAATGGCAAGTAGGATCCTAATGGATTTGAGCATAGCCACCGGAGAAAAAGTTTCGTCATAGTCCAAACCAGGTCTTTGACGAAAACCTTTTGCAACGAGTCTAGCTTTATAGGTTTCCACCTGCCCATCTACACCAAGTTTCCTTTTGTAGATCCATTTGCATCCAACGGGTTTTACCCCAGGTGGAGCAATATCCAAGGTCTACACTTTATTGGCGTACATAGACTCCATTTCGGATTGCATTGCTTCCTGCCACTTATCAGAGTCCCTACTGATAATGGCCTGCCTGAAACTGGTAGGATCATCTTCTTCCAAAATGCAATCCTCTCGATCCCGGTCTAAGAGAAAACCGTAGTATCTCTCGGGCGGATGAGAAATCCTACCAGATCTGTGGAGTGACTGAGGTTCGTTTGGGGTTATTGAATTCAGTGGTTCCTCCAAATTTTCAGTTACATTTTGTGGTCGCTGAATTTCTTCCAGTTCTACCGAACTCCCACTAGTTTCTTTTGCAAGAAACTCCCTTTCTAAAAAGGTAGCGTGGCGAGATACAAACACCTTCTGTTCCTCAGTGTGGTAGAACAGATATCCTAGTGAGTTTTTAGGATATCCCACAAATTTACACAGAACTGACCGTGCCTCTAGCTTGTCCGGTTTCTATGTTTTCACATAGGCCGGACAACCCCATATCTTAAATCGCTTAAGATACAGATTTCTTCCACTCCATATTTCATATGGAGTCTTAGGCACTGATTTGGATGGAATGTAATTCAGTAGGTATGCCGCTGTCTGAAGCGCATGTCCCCAAAATGAAAGAGGCAACTCAGCACTACTCATCATGGAGCGAACCATATCCAATAGGGTACGATTCCTCCGTTCCGATACACCGTTGTGCTGTGGTGTATAAGGAGGAGTAAGATGAGAGAGAATACCATTCTCTTTTAAGTAATCTAAGAATTCCGTGCTTAAGTACTCCCCTCCTCTATCAGACCAGAGGATCTTGATAGTTTTGCCAGTCTGGTTCTCTACTTCGTTTCTGAATTCCTTGAATTTCTCAAAAGCTTCAGATTTGTGTTTCATAAGATACACATATCCGAATCTAGAGAGATCGTCAGTGAATGTGATGAAGTACGAGAACCCACCCCTTGCATGTATAGACATTGGACCACATACATCACTGTGTATGAGTCCCAAGAGCTCTGCTGCCCTTTCTCCATGTCCGGTGAACGGAGATTTGGTCATCTTCCCTTTGAGACAAGACTGACAAGTTTCATAAGATGAAAACTCGAACGCATTCAAGAGTCCATTTTTATGCAACTTACTTAGTCTTTTCTCTCCGATATGACCAAGTCTACAATGCCACAAGTAGGATTCATTCGTATCTGAATTCTTCCTCTTGCGTGTGTTTTGTATATTGAGAACCGTATTCTGATTTAGAACGTAGATACCATTACACAGTGTACCTTCTGCAACCATTACCTTATGAAGGTAGATTTTCATGATATTTCTATCAAGAACAAAGTTATATCCATCTTTATCGAGTAAAGAAACTGATATGATGTTGCAAACCATGGAAGGTACATAGTAGCAGTCGTTCAAAATCATAGTATTGCCATTTGGCAACACTAGGTGATATTCACCGACGGCTGCAGCATAAACTTGTGCTCCGTTCGCTACTCTGAGCGACATATCACCAGGTACAACTTTCCTACTTTTTCTCAGTCCCTGCAATAAATTACAGACATGAGATCCTGATCCGGTATCAAGTACCCAGGAGGTAGGGCTAACCGTAAAGCAGTTCTCAATTACAAGAACACCTGAAGTAGATGCAAAACCATGCTTCTTCTTCAACGGGGTATCCTTGGAATCCATATAAAACTCTTTCCCTTGCTCATACTTATGACTGTTGTCGTAAGTTAGAGCCGAACCAACGTTCCCCAGCCCCGAATAAGAATTCGGATCGGTCAAGCGATACATTTTATTATCTTGATTAGGGCGTGAAATGGTTGCTACCTGGAGAGAGAGAAAAGAAACGCTTAGCGTGCGCTCTTGCAAGATTAGATTGGTTTATTAATTTATCTAATCAGGATGGCTCCCACTGTTGCCTCAAATTCTTCTTCAAAACCTAAAAGAAGAACTAGTCAGGATTAATCGCACGTCACAATACTTGCTTAACCTTTCAGCCAGGCTGGTGTTGGTACTTCGAGGGAGGTTTTCCAACGCTTTCGCGAAGTTCCTTAATTAAATAACCTCTTTTCCCTGGAGGCGTAGCCCCGCTAACACCGTTCTAGACACCTACTTGGTTTATAGCATTGATTGTTAAGTGAAATAATCTCCCGAGAGTAATCCAACTCATCAGTAGGATCGAGATCCAACTATCATTGTGTGATGACCTAGATGGAATCCACTCTAGTCACTACACTCCAGAAGGTATGCTAAATCTGCAAGTTTCAGTTTCTTTAGAAACTCCCGATGTGGATTTTTTGCCCCTAGGACCCAAGTGACCTTGACGGAGTCAACAAATCAAAGAGTCCTAATCAAGTTCAACCCGTCATTATCTGGATTGCATTAAACCCACCCGCATAACCCTTGACGGAGTCAACAAGGTTATACGACTGTGCTAACCAATCCCATATACTGCTACAAACAAGCAGCACTCAGCTACCGTACACTACGCCTTGACGGAGTCAACAAATGCAGCACGAATACTAAGTGTTACTTGTAAGAAATGACGGAGGGCTACGGCTGGGTTTTTGGCGAAAAACCCGTTAACGTAATGGACTTGATATCGTTGAAGGAACCTGATAACCTTTTTGAAAATATAGTGGCGAAAACTTTTGCTAAAGAGGTCACTCCCCGTGAAGGGATCTCGGCTCTTTCCTCGTCGAATGAGGTGCATGATATTCCAAACAGAATACCTCGATGCAAAGCAAGAATAATCGACTATAGTGAAGTTATTACCCTGACGCAAACTTTTGTCCAAGGGGTCACTCCCGATGAAGGGATCTCGGCCCTTGCCTCGTCGACTGAGGTGCTGGGCATTCATAACCGAATACCTCTGTGCAAAACAAAAGTGAACGTCCTTGCAATAACAGATTTTTGAAAATTGTTCCAACAACGTCTTTTAGGTTTATTTTCTTGCATTAATTTAATGCGTCCCATCAATTAATCCTACCATTGCAGAAAACAACGAAAATATGACGTACGCTTATGCCATCCGTATTCGCCACGGGGTCCCGTCATCACCCGTTAGGTTACTTAACTAACGACAGAGCGGGGGCTGGACTAGCGCGGATGCAAAACATAAGCAACGCCTAAATAGATATCATATATAGATATATAAATCCATTCGTCAGATGCAATGATAGCCATTCCAGATCACAGATGAATACTTTGGATATACTAGGAATTTGCATTTCGTTCGAGCCTGCAACGAAAGACAGATTACACGGTCGCGATGAATAGCCAAACCCCACCCTAGACCCCTACGGGTGCGGCAAACTACCCGCCAAGTACCCGAAGCGAAGCAACCTCCCTCAACACCGTGAGTAGGCCACTCGGAACTTCGAGATACCCGGTAGTTTGTGCACCCCTCCTTGGGTCTATCCTAGGAGCAAAAACAGTAAAAAGAAATTATACAATGACGGCTACAATCCCGACCCGGTTGTGCGGCCATACAAATAATATTACATCAATTTACATATTACAAGAATTGAAAGAATAAGAAAACTCTCATCTCACAACCCCCCGGATATTCATCCGCGACAATCCAACGAATTCATATACACAAACCATTAACATTATAGATCACAGATATGTATAACCCCCACTAATCGACGTATAGCGATTAGCAGACGTTCAATACATATATCACATCACAGATATAAAACCCGTTAGCTTAAATCTTTAGAAATTCGATCAAAATACAGATTTTTAAGCCCCAAAAACAAATTTTGCTTTCTGGAAAATCTGGGCATAAAAATCATGTTCCAAAAATCCCAAAATACCCCTGTAAGAACACTGCAGGAAAATGGAGCCACAACCGAGTTAACTTAGCCGCGGATCCGCGGCAGGAGCAAGCTCATGCCGCGGTTCCGCGGCGCTTTAACCGAGTTAGTGCATCAATTTTCTCCAGTGTTCTACAAAAATCCTGAGCCGATTTTTAGTGTAAGATTTATTAATTTTTAAACAGATCTAAAAATCGGCAGAAACTTGAATTTTCCGGGATGTTTTGCGGTTTTTTGTCCGGTCGAAATTCTAGACACTTTGCTAACATGCTAGGGTGTGTTTAGTTAGGCTCTGATACCACTGTTAGGTCCACGTTACCTCTCCCGGTACTTTCAGGCTTGTGAAAAAGGTGAAAAACAATTTTCAGGGTTTAGGTAACATGGACTACAAAAACGGATCTTGGCTAAACTACACACTAGCAACCTAACTATAGATTTATCTACTCGATTAGGGGTTATACCTCACTTGAACTCCTTCTTCTTGGACTCTTTGTAGTGGTCGGATGGTGCTTTCCTCGTCGCCTTCTCTTGTCGAAGATGGATCCACCTGAGGATCTCTACCTTGGGCTCTTTTCTCGATCTTGAGAGAACTAAAGTATCCGGCTTGCTAGACCTTCTACCTTAGAGTGAGTAGTGAGTGTCTTTGGGCGTTTTATCTTCAAGGAGATGTTTCTCAACTCATGAGAATGGTTCTCCTTGAACTAGAGGAGGAGGAAGATGAAGAGAAGAGAGAGAAATGTTATGATAGAATTAGATAGCTTTTTACAACCATAACAATATAAGTGAATAAATCAAATTAATAATTTTAATCAAATGAAAAAGTTGATGGTTGGTTTGATGAGACAATTATCATTTCACATTAAATGGTTTTTGCAAAGATCAAAGAGCATCTTTGATGTGTAATGATGATGGTCAATGTTTCAACCATGGTCAACTAGTCAACCTTGGTCAACAAGTCAACAAACCCAACCATGACACAATTTCATTTAATTAATATTATTAATTGATATATCACAATTTCATTAGGGTTTGGAAAAAAAACGACTGTCAACTGTGCATACACACCCGTTCCAAAACCCTAATGAAAAACCTCTTCCTCCGCCTCAATCAACTGTGCATACACACCCGCATTCATGTTCCGAGGAACATGAACACAATGAGATAAAACTAACCCCAAAACATATACTAGGATCCAGCTCAAACCAGAGCCCGCTAGTAATGACTGTCCGGACACCAAACGTGCACAAGTGCACGGATGTGAACGAACCCTGTTGCAAAACCATGCGACCTCTACTCTGTTTTGCCCAAAGGCGAATAACCCTCTGTATGGGACTCTAAAGACTCGACACTACGCTGGCAGTGGGTCCAACCACAGACCGCAAGCGCCACTAGCTGTGCGTAACGGCCCCCAGATAGATGCCGATAAGAAGACGGATGAGGTGAAACCCATCAGAACTCCTACTGAGCCTGTATGTGACAATCTCCGTACAGTCCGGTCTGTTCGTCTAAGAGTATCGCATGGTGGGCCTAGGGGGGTGGCAAACGTCAGTTCCTTAATAGCGGTACAAGTCGTGTCGGAGTATAGCCCAAAACACCCTGAGAAACTACTGGTAACACTACCAGCAAATCTCGCTTGCCCTGGCCAGGGACGACTATGTGTAATGGCTCTCCTAGACACAGCGCGATATCAACCCCCAATACCGGGAGAGACGAATCCTGTCTAACCGTCACTGCCTCCGAGTGTTTCGGGACTGCACCCAACTACTACCTGTTTGCATGACTCAGTAAAGCCGTGGTAGGATAGTAATCAAAGAACAGTGGGAACACACTCGAGGCGAAGTAACAGTGTCAATTCAGCGGACTAAGCTGTACTCATGTCACCTGGGAACTGTTAACTGACGATAGGTATAATACCAACCAACAGTTCCCGACGAGTCCTGTCCAGTGTACTCGTAACCTAACGAGCACTCGCATACTATCTCAAGTACGACGTACTGACGGCTGTGGGACAGACCGTCTCCCCTGCTGGGATGAGAAGCGCATACGCTAGTCTACTCCGGAGTATCGATGCCCTGTCTCGATAGTCCTACGACTAGGGACCTGTATAAGGATGTGCTTGTGGATTACCCAGCCCCCACGAGTATGATCGCCATCACAACGCCGGTAATCAAGCAAAGATCCTAAGGGCTCCACTAATGCGTATAGGTGATATACTGAAAGAAACACATGTACACATTAAAGCAGAGACAAACCAAGTAGCTTACTACCATTTCGAGCAAGATTGTTTATACAACTGTGAATATCCCAAGCTTCCATCAAGTAATATACAAACTAGTATGATACAGTAATGGCCTCTAGGGCATATACACTAACAGGAGCTCTAAGGCGCTTCTTTTTAATTGGAGCTCTAAGGCTCTTTTTAGGCAGCTTTGATCAGCTCTGCGCTTTGAGAATTAAACACTCATTTATAAGAGACTTTGTCTCGTGACTTTTAAGAACAAGGTTCTTATTTTTATAGGAGATGTTACAATCTCTTATTTTTTTTGAAAGACTTTGCCTTTATGGATCTGTGATCTGAAGAGAATTGAATTCTTCTCCCCCCCTTTTTTATGATGAGATGCTATGATCTCTTTTTGTGAAAGACCTCTGTCTTATAGATCTATGATCTAGAAAAACTACTAAGTTCTTCTTCTTTTGATGAGATTCTTTGATCTCTCTGTTTTATTTACCTTGAAGAAATTCTTCTTCCGAGAGCTTGCTGTTCTCTTTGAAATTTCTCAAAATTTGTGGTGGTGGTGGTGGGGGGGTTCCTCTATGCAAGACTTGAAGTCTTCAGTCCTTTATATAGAGGAGACTGATTTGTTGAATCAGTTGAATAGATCTTTTCTCTAATTGATTTAGGGATGATTCCCACCGTTGGATCTTTGATCCTAGGGCTTCTGTTTTACAGAAGACAATCTTCTTATTTTTAACAAGATTGGGAAAATCTTTTCCTATACAGAACTTATTCTGTATCTTGGTGATTTTTAATCACCATTGGATTTTTGATCCAATGGTGTTCTAATTTTCAGAGGTAATTTGATGATTTTTAGTCATTTTTGTTGGATCTTTGATCCAAGGGTGGGGAACATTTAGTTCCAGCGCTAGCACTATCGTGCTTTGCACGTGAGCGCTGCATCAGAGTCTTTGACTCTTAGCGCCGGCGCGCTTAGTGGTAGCGCTCTCGTGCTTTGCACGTGAGTTCTGCATCAGAGTCTTTGACTCTTAACACTGGCGCATTTAGTGCTAGCGCTTTTATGAAGCGCTGCTTCATTTCAAATTTCAAAATTTGAAATGAGCTTTGCTCTGATTAGGGGAAACAGTATACTAACGGAACAGTCCCGCTCTGGAACTCCTATGATCACCGTTTGACCAATCAACATGACCAATCTCAAACAGCACATTATTGACGGCGGCATCTGGCCCTCTGAATACGCACGCTGTAACTGACCCTGGGTGCAAATCTCTATCGTTGTGGTGTCTTGGAAAGAATCTGCTCATGACTTCTTCCGATCTTACCTATGCTGAACTATACGAAGGTTGGCACTCTTGCTTAACTCCTTTCTTATAACCGGACAGCTGCGTCCTCCAACACGGCTTTCATCTGAAATTTGGCTGTATCTAATGTCTCTGCACACATATCAATCCTCTGGCATCAACGGAGCGTAACAACCGCTCGCTAACATCTTGTGCGAACCTCTTGTTCTACCTGTCTTTATTATCGTCTACTTCGACGTCATCTCTTGCTGTCTGCATATTGCAATTCGTTCTCGGCTACGGTCAATCTGGAGTCTTTCACACGGACTCGAAATTACAAACTCGGTATCTTCATTACTCTGTGGAAGATATCTAGCCGAACACATCCTCGGGAAATCGTCTAATCATCAGAGGAATACACTTTATTCATCCATTCTCGATCAACTCACAACACATCTGGGTGAGGTCCTTCTATCCGAAACTGGTCAACTTACCGATCTCACATCGGAGCATTCGACGAACAACGTCCTCCCTTGATCGATCTACTCTAGATCTGAGTAAGATCCTTCAACTGGAATTGTTCAACTCAACTGAGCCTGCATCGACACCTCAAATCTGACGAATCATAACAGTCGCTCAACTTGAGATAGACTATCTACCTCCTGTTATATCTCTGCCTGAAAGCTCCAGCGGTTTCAGCTCATAAACTCTGGAAACGACATCCCATCAATCTCAGCAATAGCTGGGTCATCTGTCTGCACGGTAGACAACATCACGATCTCTGAGATAGGCTGTACATCAACAGTCCTCTCACTCCGGCAGCCTTTATCAATGGCCCGATCATCCAGTGCAAAACCAAACACTCTCCTCAAACGAGAGGTCACAACACAGCACTATACCCACGTGTCCCTATGTCACCAGAAAACAACAATAGTCCATCCTCGTCTATGACGAGCTCTCCCTGACCGCAACACTAGCAGCAACTCAATCTGCGCTCAAACCATGGTAACATGAACCTCAAGCACGTATCGAAGAAGATAAATCACATGAACGAAAGAAATCATCATATCCCAAATGGATATATGATCATAGGAACGAATAGTATCAAAGATCTCAAGATATGTACATGCTAAGGTTTCTTAAGTGGAGTATCGTATCGTAAATATGCCTTGGAACATACGTATGGTACGTCACTCTATCCAAGCTACCTACTCCATCAATCAAGATCAACTTATGAAACGAAAGTTCGGGTCTAATACCCCCCCCCCGTTAAGTCGAAGTTCCGTAAGGTCAAGCCTAGGTTCCGAAATATAAATGCTTTAGACTCCGCATAGTCAAACCCAGACTCAAACCAAGGTTAAACTTAATGCTCTGATACGAACTTTGTCACGACCCGTAATTAAGCACGTGACCGGCACTTAAATTACGCAACGTCTAAAGGCGTGACGTAAATCAAGTAAGCCGAAGCCCAGAAAATCTAAACCTTTTTGCGAAAAATAGTGGGTGTGCAGTTTTGAAATAAAGGTATAATGAATCATGTTTTGTCTTTCTAAAATTTCGGGCAGCACCTCCCTTGTATATTTTGATCCAAAAACATATATACAACAATATATAGGCATCCCCATGTGGGAGCTAGCTCTTCGCCAACTGGCGGAATCACAACTACGCAATAACATATATACGACACCCAACGGCGAAGAACAGCCCATAAAGAACTAATAAAGAAGCAAGACATCAAATTTAAGAAGCGAACATAAACCCATCGCTCTAAGTCTAGCACAACCAAGTCTGACTAGGTCTACTAATAATACAATCTCTAGTTTCCTGATCTCATGTGATGTGATGGAGTTATCTAGATACAATAGAATATAACAGTACGAGAGTGGGCACGATCTAACATATGTCCCACCTACCAAAGCAAACACCCTGAAGAAGCTGTATGCCAGCGATACCGCAACTGATCCTAAGCGGTCAAACCTGCAAGAACTGTGGCACAACGGGGGTGAGTTGCCAACTCGTGAGTAGAAGACATCAACAAGTAGAAATCGAATAAAACAACGATTTCTCTGGTCACTATATCCTAAAGGTAATACTATGATATCTAGGGTGACCACATATGCATATATGTCAATAATCTATCAATGAAATGACATATATAAATAAATATCCGACATCATATGCCTGTATGCATGTGGATATCATCCACGTGTCCCTCAACGACACAACTCAATATCATGGAACCTGAGTATCCCATACTGACACTCGAACATCATGAAAACATATGCCTGTATATATATATATATATATATATATATATATATATATATATATATATATATGAGGATATGAACCACGTATGTCCATCAACGACATATCAAAATCATGGAATCTGAGTGTCCAACACCGACACTCGAAACATCATGAAAACCCGTGTCCAGTATCGACACGTAAATCCTCATATCTCTGTCCCTCGAACTCCATCAGTCCGGATCGACCTACGGCTCTCTCAGTCTGGATCGGCCCATATCATTTCACGACTTTGGTCGGTATCGTCTAGACATCCGCCGAGCCCAAAACTATCACCGGTAGGTAGTGCTCCCCTGCCAGGCTCATCGTCTACATCTCGAGTTTCTTGCCCCGGGGTACCACACCGGGTCTACCACGTACCCGCAAACGGTCTCATCCAGCTCCTCGAATCGGGTATCACATAACTCATAACAGAGAAAACATATGGTGGACGTCTCAAAATATCATATCAAGAGAAACCGCGTTTTTAAAACAATACACACTTTCCTTTGAAATTAAACCGCGGTTCTCAAATCCAGAGATCTTATAAAAACAGCATCTCAATGCATATAACCATAAAGTACAATGTATACAACATAGAGTAGTAATATGAGCATATCGTGTATATCATGTAAGTATATAACCATAAGGTACAATGTATGCAACATAGAGTAGTAATATGAGCATATCGAGTATATCAGGCATGTCAAGTGATAGTACTGAACAATGAGTGTACTTTTTACTTTTAAGATTAATATCATGATAGGACGGTTCTCCTGTATAAATGGCACGACAGTTCTACTATATAAGTGGCATGACATTTCTACTGTATAAGTGACATGGCAAATTCTACTGTATAAGTGACATGGCAATTCTACTGTGTCAGTGACATGGCAGTTACCGATGAAGAATGTGTGTGAGCCGGCAAATCTGTGTATGTGTAACATGCGCATTAAAGGTAATTGTGCAGGTGTGCTAGCAATAATATCATATAGCATTAAATGTCGGCACGTGGTATGTACATCACGAGGGTAATATCCTACACAGCATGAACAATAAATGGTGTATCTATCTACATAAGAATCCTACGGTCACTTTTTAAACGATACACATTGTCATTTTTAAAATAAGTATGGTTCAGGTGGAAATCTTTATATCGGCGATCCCGCCTCATAACATCCGATATGACAATAATCATCGATCATCATTCTCAAATCACTAGCGCGGATCAATCATCCAGTACATCTCATCGCGTACGGTAATCTATCGTACGGGATCATCAAACAGAATAAGGAATCTATCGACCTATACAATAATGAGGGTACGGATCTAAACTCTCGTACGACATATTACTCATTATACACAGAAATAGATATATGCACATATATCTCAAATCACATTTGTATAAACGTCATATCTTATCAAATCCACAACGTTATATCTTATCGTATCCTATCATCATCAACTCATACCTGTTCTCTTTTAATTCGTACCTATCATGATATACTTCTCATTTCGTATTCTCATATATCAATATATTTATTAGTGTCAACTTAATCATATCATATCTTACTAAATTCTATAATCATATCCGTCGCATATTACTTATCAAAATATAATTATCAAACGATCTTCCATATCAATGTTTGCGGGGGTGCTATACGCTATCCACCCGACTTCTCCCGTAGATATAATCTACTCACCAGTAATTCTCCTCGCTTAGCCGAAGTCGATGTGCTTCGTCGTCGCGGAAGTCCACGCGAAATACCTACAATCAATACACAATCGAAATGCAAACACAATCAATATCCGAAAACCGATACGGCACACGGTTCGCTTGTAGGTTAAAACCTATAGCTTCGTATGAAAAACACAACCAAATACCTTCTTCCGTTGACGTACAAACGCCAAACGACGGAATCCAAATCAAATATAAAAACCCAAGTTTTCAGAATCGGAAAACGAAATTCAACAACTAAGGAAATCTATCCTAGATTTTGACTCAGGTAAAATTAGCCAATTCTGCACATGGGGTTGCTCTAGATATAGGATAATAATGCCACAGACCAAAAATCACACATTTTCACCACAACTTGGCCGTAAATTGCGGCCAAATCTAATTAATCTGTGTCCTGAACAAGAGGATATGGGCTCGGGTTTCTAAGGTAGGTTCCTGGTTGCCTGCACGATTCTCTGTAATCGCTAAATATTTTTCAGGTCATCCGGGTCAAAGCAGATCTCAAAATCCTAACACAAACACACAAACTACGATATCGGCCAAATTCTATCTTCGTGTTTTGGGTTCCAAACTTGATTCCAAGCCATGAAATCAATCCCTAAGGTCTTGTAAACACTCACTACACCTCAATTAACGATTTAACAGCAACTTATAATTTTCCAAGATCACAAACCTAATTAACTCAATTTCTAAACTAAAATACGATATTTAACACGATTACAATCTAAAAGTGAAGCGATATACCTCATTGGCCACTTATGAAAATTCTAGAATTGCTCAAAGTCATCAAAATCTAAACTTGAAAGGTTCTAAGGGTTTAGAATGATGTTATGCATGTTTTTGATGAAGTGTGCATATGGTTTTGAGAAGGGATTTGAATGATGCATTGGTGTAGTGGGGAATTGAAGGAGATGAAGAAACATGGAGAAAACAATGGAGGAGGAAGGATTGGGGCAGCCAAATAACCCTCTCTTATTCTCACTCTCTCACACTAAATATCCCCCTACACTCATCCCTCAACAAATATCTATTTTGTCCATGGCATCAAATTTTTATTCCTTTCACACACTCTTTTCTTTTCTTTTTTTTGATTTTCTTTTCTTTTCTCATTCTTAACTCATTCTCTTCTCACACTCACAATTACAAACATAAAGCAAAAACCAACATGCACACATATACATGACATGGTGCACAAGTCATGAAAAATGTAAAAACACGGATTTTACCAAAAACCCGATAAATATCATTTAAATAAATAAATCATTTTAATCTCCGATTAATTTCCAAATATTAGTATATACTTATACCATTTTACGAAAAATCCTTATTCGTAAATCGAATAGTTTTCGCGAAATATATTATTTTAATATTAAATTTCCAAAAATAATATTTTTTTATATTTCTGAAATGTTACAGGGCGGCGGATCTGCGGTCAAATAGGCCAATAGGCGGCGGTTGCGCGGTCGAATGGTGGCCGTTGGATGAGAAAAATCAAGGGTTTGATCATAATTTTACACACTTCAATATGACGTCTAGGGTTTCAAGTTCCAGAGCCTATATAAAGGATCGAGAGCTATCTATCTATAATAATCGAACTATCTATCAAAGTATTGACTGATCTACCAAACAAACAATCTATAGATAACTAGGGTTTTGTAATTTGGTTTTTCAGCATGCAACTTTTATAATGCAATAGTTAATTAATAAAAAATAGTTCTTTTTTTTAATTTTTGTCGCATTTACTTTCTGCATTTACTTTCCACAATTACTTTCTGCCTTTTTAATTTTAATTATGGATTTCATTTTCTTCCACCTTTCTTTTATTTCGTTGATCTCCATGAGCAAGTAAATTCCTACTTGCTAGGATTTGTAGAATAAGGTAGAATAATGGATGAACAATATCACTTAAATTCTTTTTTAAAGTTTTAATTTTTATAAACTTTAGCAAAATGAATATTAACCCTCTTATCGGGGGCTCTATCAATTTATGATAGTCACGATCTCGATTTGAGATTAGTTAATGATAGTTTTGTTAAGGGCTTGAGATAAATAGGGATCAATGGAAGGACAAGGGTCAGCAGAGAGAAACCCTAATTTTCTCCAAGAACCCTAATCCACATTCATCGCTATTTCTCTAATAATAAATAACTAAAAATAAAAAGAATTATTTTTAAAACTCCATCAATCAACTACTAAATCCTATAAACCCTCAAGCCTTCTATTATAAACTTTTCAAACTTTCTTACTAATAAACGATAACAATTCCACTCTTCTTCTATCAACTCGTCAAAAACAAGAAAAGTAGTTCGTCATTTCTTTGTGGATGACCCGTACTCACTAGTGGATGGCTATTGCGATATCGTTATTGATTGCGGTATTTAGAACACACATAGACACACTTTTTCGAAACAATCAGTGATCGATATTGGTATGACTTATTTTGGTTTAAAACTTGAATTCTTGCATATTTATATGGATATTGAATTTAGGAGGAGTTTGTATAGTTTTACATGCATTCTTACTTTTGGTTATGTCTTAATATTTTTTCTTCTGTAAATATCTTTTGTCAAATGTCAAAAAGGGGGAGATTGTTGACCTTATTGGGTAACATCTACTTAATTTGGTTTTGATATTGGATAAAATACTATTTAACTATTTTAGACACCGACGATAGTTGTAGTTGAGTTTTATGTTTTCAATGTGAGAGACATAATAGGTATTGCATTTTCGAAGAAAAAGAACAAGTATAGCGATATCAAAGAGCAAATGGATTTAAAGAGACGTACAGATAAAGAGATCAATAAGAATAAGCTTGGAGATATTGAAGAGCAAAAGGCAATGGAAATATGGACTATCAAGACGATGAACAAGATAACGTTATTGAAATCAAAAGGACGTGACATTATGAATTAACAAGATGAACATTTGAAGATTTCAAATTGAACATAGATGAAGACTCAAAGCAACTCCAAGAATGTGCTACAGAGGTGTTTATCATGTTTTGTCTCTTTATTGAGTCATAAGATATCTCGTATAAGTCACAAGGTTGTTAAAATCTTTAAAATCTATAAGTATCTGATATGTCAGTTCTTGAGCCGGATCATGTAAGGTTTGAGTCGTCTCAAATGTCCTTGATCTTTATCCTTGAGTCCTTATTTTTTTGAGATGACTCATGTTGATCTTGAGCATGCTCAACGTTTGACTCAATTTTTGTTCAAGTCCTTGTCTTCTTGAGATGGCTCATGTTGCTCTTGAGCCGGCTCAATATTTGACTCAATTGTTGTTCAAGTTCTTAGGTGTATGAGACAGCTTCTATTTATTTCTTGAGTCGGCTCAACACTTGAATTTTTTGATATGTTTAAGTCCCTATGTGTATGAAACGGCTCGTATCTTCTTGAACCGGCTCAACATATGAACGTTTGAAATCCCTGAAATTATTCTTGACATGTTTTTTTCTAGTTTTGTGGGATTCTTTCCTAAAATCTTATATACTGCATTGGTTGAATTTTATCAGTAACAATTTTGAATAACTCTTGACATTATTATTATCGCTCTAAAAGTTCATCATCATCATCAAAGTTTTCGAAACCCTAGGATCATCACCAGGTTTATTTTCTTTTGGGTTTTTCGAAAGCTTTCATTTTTAATTTCTTGCAAAGGATTTTCTAAACTGGTTTGAATCTCTTTCCTTTGCAAAGATCTTGATCTCTCATTTTAAATTCTTTATAAATCTTTTGAGATCAAAAAGCGCTTTAACTTGACTTTATCATATACCCTAATTCACTTAGTTTTAAAAGTATGTTGATTCATATACAAGATTAGGAGTTGAATTTGGTTACTTGTGTTGTAATTGATATCCAGTAGAGATTGTCCATCAAGTTGTAAGCCCGGTGGAGGTTGTCCATCAGTATTGAGTTGTAAAGATTTGATCTGAGCCTGTTGAAAAGATTATCCGGTGGAGGTTGTCTATCAGTATTGAGTTGTAAAGGTTTGATCTGAGCATGCGAAAAAGATTACCCGGTGGAGATTATCCATCAGTTGTAAATCAGGTGGAGGTAGTCCATCAGCTGTAAAGGTTTCATCATGTTAAAAGAGTTGAATAGTGGATATTCCTAAAGGAAGATCTAGACGGACTTAAGGACAAGCGAACCCCACAAGATACGGTAAATAATTTCATCACCTTTTTCCGTGAGCCACAAATCATAAAACCGAGCATTCTTGCATACCCACAGTAGTTTTAAAATCAATTAGAACTCTTAGTCTAAGGATTCACGCTCAGTAGGGCAAGTTAATTGTGTTTAGAACACCGCTTAATATTAAATTGTTCACGAGGCGTCTAGGCAATTGTGAAAGGCGCAACCGCCGAAAGAGAAAAGGTTACTCTAATTAAAAACTTCGTGAAAGCATTGGAAAATCTTCCCTTAGCTCTACACTTGGTTTCTTGATCAGTATATCTTGAGCTCGTTTCTCGACACAATTTTACTTCAACAATCAGGTTCTTGAGCAGATTTAGTCGACTTAGCAACATATAGACTGATAGGGGTATAATATTCTTTGTTTTTGTGATTTTGTGAATGTTTGTTGATATGGATGACACACAGTTCAATTCGATTCTTCATGATCTATATTATTTTGTTAATATACATACCCAATTCTTTGGTTTAAACTGTCAAGATTCTTCCCACATTTTCGACAATTGTCCTCTTTTAGGGAGCAACCAACCAGGCCAAAATTTTGACATCTGTCCACCCCTAACACTCTTGAGCCAAATCCCACTTCAAACATAGAGAAATTGATTGAAAACTTAAAGAAAAAGGTCAACAGGATATCTTCTTTAGCATCGCCACCATCACAACCGTTCTCTTCTGAAACAATTGTCACATCTATAGGGCTTGATAGAGAGACTGGTGATTCCTTTTCAGGGTCAAGAGGGCCTCTTTTATGAGTTGATTTATCTTTGGTGTAGCCCTCAACAAGTTGGGTTATTGCCTCATCGGTGAGCCTCAACCTTCTAAACCGATCCAGCGGAGACAGAGAAGATCTTCAATGATTACCCGGGTACCAAGTGCACCACTTGGTCTGCAGGGGATTTGGAGGTGTTGGTTGGGTGTCCATGAAAGAAGGCATCCACTTTAGACCGGTAAGGTCAGATCCGAAATCTACCGCGCGGAAGTTTCCCACAGACAACGCCAACCTACACATAACTTCTCGTACCTGGGAGCACCAATGAGATTTGTATCGTGGGTCCTTTATCTGGGCGGTAAACTCTGGATTTGCCAACGGAGTACGCCCCAAGATGGTTCTCCGGGTTTCTCTTCCGATGCCTAAGTTAATAGCCGCTATTAGAATTAGGGTTTCTAAATGGTAAAGAGTGCATACCTTGAGATTGAAGGCTATTTGGTTTATATAGGCTGTTTTTTTTGGAGATACTTGATTGGACGATGGAAGGTCTGCATGGATCTCCTGTGTATCTTCTTGTATCAAAGATATATTATCGTTAATGGATGCATATGCTGGTCGGTTATTAGTTCAGGTGCGGTTATGGATCCACTTAGGCTTCTTCTTCTTCTTTTTTCTTTTGGGGCGGGGTTGGGGGGTTCCTTTGTTAGGCCAGGACAGGCTTCAGCCTGCTCCTTCACAGGCTTGGGCCGGGACAGGCTTGAGCCTGCTCGAACCTTCAACTCACTCTCGTTCAGAATACCTATTTTCAACAATATCCAATTATCTCAAGGATCTGAAAATGACTTCATCTGCACAAACCAGAAATCATAATCTTCACCATCAAACCTGGAACATAAGTTGGATGGGCGCTTAAACCTAAGATGCTTGTGCTAGCCGTGGGAATGTCCACTTTTTTCTTTGATTTCTTGCTCCAACGGCTAAACCCTATAGATCAGGCTCTGAAAACAAAATTATGTTGGTTTTTGAAGAGAAATGTGGAGTGTTTTGGTGGGAATTACAACAAGTTTTGCAGAGATTGAAATTTTGAAACAAAGTAGAACAAAACGGAAAGAACATGGCATGATATGTCAAGTACTTTCTTTCCTACATTTTTTTTCAGGCTTTTACGCATTCATACATGTATCTCTACTATTATAATACCGACTCCAAGCGTGTATCTAAGATCCTTAATTGATGGTCTTCTTTTTTCTAATAATAAATTGGAAAAAAGATAAAATTATTCTAATCTATTTCTCATGAAGCTAACTATAGGAGCAACCTATTAAAATATTTTAATTGTTTCGAATAAAGTTCAAATTTCAAACATCCTCCATTTTTTGTTGTTATTCTCTCCACATATTTATCTAGATGTCAACATCCAAACAATCAATATAACTTTAATATCACATCTTAATAATTAAATCACATAAAATAATATGTATTCAAAATTTCAAACCATAAAACATATTATTATACATCATCGTGCACATCTTACAAAATACTAGTTTTGTATTCCCAAAACACATTGCATCAAGTCCATACAAGTCACCAAAATATATAACCATATATAAAATAAGTATATTAAGATTAACAACCATAATTATAAGAACAAGACAAAGCAACAACAAAATAATTTTATAAACAACACATCAGTCTTAACTATTTTTCATCAATATAGCTCACATTTTCCAATTCAAGTTCTCTCTCAACATATTGACTTATGAGTAGGTCGATGTCATCTTGGAATGTAGGTTCCTACTCTAAAGTTTTATCATAGACTATATCAATTGGTAACATTAAAATCGTAGGTTCCTGATTGTGAATTTTGTCGAACACTATATCGAAACAATATCCGACAATTTCACAAATTTCATCATCAACAAATTTTTTACTGTAATCAGTCAGTGCAAAAATCTCCTCTTTTAAGTAGTTTATCAGTTAAATCATTCTCAAGACCACAAGTGATAGGAGGCTAATTAGTACCTGAATGCTAGTGTTAGACTGATTCGGAGGGTTTCTTGCTTATCCTTATAACACTCAGTCAAATCAATTATATCATCATCATCAATTATGAAATCATCAAAAATTGTTTGATCGTGTATCTCACTTAGTTGACTTCCTAGTTGACATATTATGCCATTTTTTGTTTCGATTTGACTGAGTTCACTCCTGAGAATCTGTACAGCTAATTGTTTCACTTGTTCATCGATTCTAACCAATAATTGAGATTGAACGTGAAACAATTGATCAGATTATTTTATAAACATAGCTAATGTCGAAACTGTTTGATTCTCGACTGCAATAATCACTTCTAAACCTTTCTCTGAAGTGGTCAACCTAGTATCCATCTCGCTATCAAGTCCTATTGATGTGACAGTTGTTTCAGAAGAGAATGGTTGTGATAGTGGCGATGCTAAAGCAGATATCCTGTTGACCTCTTTCTTTAATTTTTCAATCAATTTCTCTATGTTTGAAGTGGGATTTGGCTCAAGAGTGTTAGGGGTGGACAGATATCAAAATTTTGGCCTGGCTGGTTGCTCCCTAAGAGAGGACAATTGTCGAAAATGTGGAAAGAATCTTGACAGTTGGAACAAAAGAATTGGGTATGTATATTAACAAAATAATATGGATCATAAAGAATCGAATTGAACTGTGTGTCACTCATATCAACAAACATTCACAAAATAAAAAAAAAACAAAGAATATCATACCCCTATCAGTCTATATTTTGCTAAGTCGACTAAACCTGCTCGAGAACATGATTGTTGAAGTAAAATTGTGTCGAGAAACGAGCTCAAGATATACTGATCAAGAAACCAAGTAAGTGTAAAGATAAGGAGAGATTTTTCAATACTTTCATGAAGTTTTTTAATTAGAGTAACATTTTCTCTTTCGGCGGTTGCGCCTTTCACACTTGCCTAGACACCTCGTAAACAATATAATATTAAGCAGTGTTCTAAACACAATTACCTTGCCCTACTGAGCGTGAATCCTTAGACTAAGAGTTCTAATTGATTTTAAAACTACTGTGGGTATACAAGAATGCTCGGTTTTATGATTTGTGGCCCACAGAAAAAGGTGATGAAATCATTTACCGTATCTTGTGGGGTTCGCTTGTCCTTAAGTCCGTATTAATGAATGAAATGCGCAATAAAAAAAAAAGTTGTTCAAAACATCAAACAATCTTTTTTTAAGTTAAGCGGCGGCGCTACAACAAATACAGGTTAGTTTCTTTTGGTTATTGACGGCGAACTTTGCAAAGAATCCTATAGAAAATAAAATAGTGGAATGCGTCAGATTTGAGAGAAAAGGAGTTTAGAAAATACGTACCAAAATGTTTGGGTTAAAAAACCCACATTGAGTCGATCCCGAATAGGTTGGAAAGTTCGCTTGCACGGATCAAATAACCCGGATCTTTGGCATTGTACTTGACTATCGCCTTATTCTTGAATGTATACTTTGCTCCGCATGATCGCTGTTCGCAAATCCGCCAAAATCTAAAAATATCGGAAAACGGATAATTTTAGCGAAAAAGTGATGTAGATAGCCAATATGCTGGACAAACACAATTATGAAATTCAAAGTAAAAAAATGGAGAAAGAATAGAATAATAGAGCAAACATCAAAAAATTGGATCAAACCAGGCAAATGGAACGGCTGAAATGAATAAACCTGCGGCCAAAAGTAAAACTTTAGGTTCCAACTTTTGACCGTGTGCTCTATATTCTCCTAGTGTCACATTTTCAGACTTTAAATCTTCTAATATAACCCAAAATGACAACAGATTGTAAGAAAAGAGAACAAAATGTTAGAAAGTTAGGTTTTTTTTTTTGAAATTTTTTTGTTAAACTTAGTTTTGTATATACAAATGAACCTGAAATAATAATCCCTAATGACTACTGCATCACCGGCAATGGCGCCAAAAACTTGTTGGGACTTCATGCGTGCACGTCTATGTGTTTTGAAAAGAAAGGTTTTAGAAATTTGGTGCACGCGAGCTCGGTCTCGTTTTAAAATTTATAAACCGCAAGTGCACGGCTCATTATAGCTAGCCGGCAAATACGGGTCGATCCATAAAGAATTGGTGATTAGAATTGTTGTCGCAAGTTCAAGAGAAAAGAATGAATTTGAGTTTGTTTGTGTCACGAATTATAAAATACGAAAATAAAGAAATAAAGGTTAAAAGTGGACATGGCTTTGGTTCAAATGATTGAATCGTGAAGAATTCTTCGACGCTCTCTTGATCATATAAGTGTTCTCTCCTCTTGTTAGATCAGATATGAAAAATGGATTGCCATGGCGTTTGCGAAGCACAAACCATCAAGACATTGATTTCGCAACGCAAGATATGAAACGGTTCCGTTGCGTTCTCACTTAACATTTGTATGTCCGAGTATGATGTGTCAACACTAAATATAAGGGTTAGCAAGTATACAACATAATAGATAAATAAATTAGCACATAAGAAGTAGAGTTAGGATTAAAGTTGCTAAGTGTGGGGTGAAATTATAGGGTATATGTTTGAATAAGAGTGTCAAACAACTTTTAATAAAATACCCTATCTAAATATCCTAGCAAATTAAACACTAAGATGATTCTAAATTTAACATTATAAATTGGTGATAATGAAATAATAGGGTATACGATAAAGCTTACAAGTAACCATCAAAATCAACATATACCATCAAACAAATACCATTTTAAAAATCTTTAACTTACAATCAGATTAAGCACTTTAAATATTCAAAAGAGAATAGAGGAAGGCTAAGCAATTCTTCTCCATCCTCACCATCACCATGGCCAAAGAAATTACTCAAACATCACAAAAGAGAAAATGAAAAACACAAGAGAAAGAAACATAAAACACAAGTAAGAAAATATAAACAAGAAGTTAAAGCAAAAGAGTGAAATTTTATTAGCACTTGAGGAGAGGCTTGAGATACATGATAGGTTTCCAACTTTAACCTCCTTAATGGAACTCTCAAATTAGAGCATCAAGAGAGAAGAAGAAAAAAATAACCATGGCTTGAGCAAACACAAACTCTCCTCTCAAAACTAAGCTAAAACTTGTATAAAAACTTGGACAATAGAATGGACCCTTTCTCTGTTCTGATCTGGAGTATTTATAGGCTCTGAAATAAAACTCTGATTGTGTTTTCTAAAGCTATATAAAGTTACCAAAATAACGCTGAAACACGGAGACATTTGACGCCAATTCAACCGCAGAACCGCTACGCTTCCTTCTTACCCTGTCGCGGATCCGCCACCATGTTTGGACTTTAGCCTCCAATTTTCACTTGTATTCTTCGAACATCAAAACTCGATTTTTGGAGTATCGCTTTTCTCATAAATTGATCTGGTTTTCACACACGAGTATGAAGTCAGAGATGATGGCTAACTTTGCCACTTGCTTCATATCTGTAACCTTTCACAAAAATAGTAAATATTATTTTGGAAATTAAATAATAATATTTTGGATTTTACGGATATGTACCGGATATGGATTTGACTTTTCATAAATTGGTATAATTATATATCTCTATTTTTTAGAAGTAATTGGAATTAAAATGAATTTATAATTTTGGAAGCATTTATTTAATTGGGTTTTTCTTAAATTAGCATATAATTATATCCATATAAGTTATAATGTTAAAACTAAATTGTGTTTTCCTAATTAGTACCCTAAACCAAGACTTACTTTGAACATATACTTAAGGTGTATGACATGTTGACAAGTGTGTAAAATTAGCTTTCTTTTTTTTTCCTTTTTTCATTTGGGTTTTATTTACATGCATGGGCATGAGAGGCATGGGCATGAGTAAGGTGAGAGACATGGACAAGAGAGAGAAGGTGAGGAAAACATTATGTCTCAGATGTTTTTCCTTCACCCTCGTTTCTTCACGTCATTTTCCTTCTTCCTCCTCTTACAAGTCCCTCTCATCCAAACACAAACACGCCAAGTTATCACTCAAGAAAATCAATCCTACACCAAGCGTACTAAACATCATCAAAATCTTGGATTCCTTCATCTCAAATACCAAGAATAGAAAGTTGCACCACTTGAAGCCATCACCAAGGCTCTAATGGCCTCCTTCCAAGCTTAAGATCCCTGATTCCATCCAAAAGAGGTAAAAAAAACACCATCTTTTCTAATTTACTTGTAACACTTGCTATGAAAAACCATATTTAGAGCTAAAGTATATATTTTCTTAGTTGTGAGATTTCAAAAGTGAGTTTTTGTGGATACAACTAGTGGTGGTGGTGTAATAGAGGGTTAATTAATGATTACAACTTTATTAGTGATAGATGAAGATATTTTAGTGCAAGTATCATCGGTTTTAAAGTGTTTCAAAGTTTTAAAACTTGCTTTTCATTAAGTTTTGATGTTCAAATGGAATCTGGAAAAATTTGGATGCTCTGAAAAATATTTAAAGAGTACTGTGAAATGCTAGGACCAGTAGAAGACCACCCTCAAAGCCCAAGCCTCTATTTCTTTGTTTTGGTCACAGATTTAATCCTATTGGCCGCAAATTGCGGCCATGATGATGAGTCAGGGTTTGGGATTTGTTCTGTAACTCACTCACTTGATAACTAAGCCTATTTTATATGCTAAATTGCGCTAAATTGCTCTAGATTCCCTGAGTCAAAATCTGGAGGTATTTTACATAGCTTTTGACGATATCTTACGGTTTCTAAACTTGGTTTTTGTATTTTTATGTCATGACTCGGTCATTCGACGTTCTTCCATTGACGTCGGGGGTTTTTGTCATATTTGGCACGCGTTGACCATAGGTTCTAATCTATGTGCGCTTTGCTCGTTGTTTCGATTTCAAATTGAGTTTTTATGCGGTTTTTTTTATGATTTCGTTTGTAGGTACAATCGCGGGGACTTCCGAGATGACGAAGAAGGGTAAGGCATTCATCGGCTTCGACTAGGACGAAGCGTGTATCGGTGAGTAGATGTATATCTACAGGGGAAGTCGGGTGAATGACGTATAACACCCCCGCAACTGTAGTAATTAAGATACTATATATATTAGAATCATATATCTAGTCTAACCACATGTGTATAATAGTATATTTAGTAGAAGGTTATAAACTTACTCTCTATTTTTTAGCCATTGAGATATATGTGTGTGTGTGTAAATATAATATGATTATTGTTATGTACTGTACGCAACTAGGTGTCCGTACCTTATATGATATGGGATGAGTTGGCATACGCGACTATTGATCCGTACTGTATTGATTGGATGACATCGTACGAGGGAGATTCCGTACAGGATATGATGATGATAGATTGCCGATTACGGCCGATATTCATTTCGACTCGAGGAGTCTTGCTAAATCCCAAATTGAGAATTTATGAGATGTTTAGAGCCATACTTATTTTAAAAACAAACGATTCGTTATGTACTTTTAAATGATAATTTGAAAGGTGCGCTATGAATTTTCAAATGATATCTATTTCAAAAAATATCGTAGTCTCTTATTTCTAAAACAACGTTTCGTGCTATTTTAAATTATAACTGTATGGCTCATACGTAGTAAGATATTCAACGCTTATTCACGTTACGATTTTCTTATTCTGTAAACGCTCGCATTTCAATTTCTTATGACATATACTACATTTATATCATTAGCTCTACTTAACTTCATTTGTTAGGACACATGCACCATTACTAATGATTTCATATTGTACTTGCACATACTCACATGTTACACCTATACCTCATCGGTGATTAGCATGCCACGTACACATATAGAACTTACTATGTCACCCGTATCATACTATACCATATTAGTATTATAGATTACCGCTTATTACCCAGCACAGCGTACTGTTCCGGATATTGTACACTTTTTACATTGCTTATATGAACATACTAGTAGTATACTGTACAATTACCAATGATTTACATGTTGTACGTACATAGACTCGTATGTTTCACACACACATCATAGGTAATTGCCATGCCTCGCACACATATAAAATTTGCTATGCTATTTCGCATCATTCCACATTCCTGCCAGTACCTTAGACTATTGCTTATTTTATATCAGCATGCATTATATTATTGTTCTGTACTTTTATATGTTGTTCCAATATTGCCATGTTCTTATGAGATAGTGTTTTCATGGGATTTCTGTTTCTATGAGATTTGAGAAACCATGGATATGATTTTATAAAACTTGTGAATATTTTAAAATGCGGTTTTCTCTTGATATGATAATTTGGTGTCTACCATGAGTTTTCTGGGTTATGAGATATGAGTATTATCCGAATTAAGGCGGGGAGAGGAACCGATTGAGAATACATGGTGGACATGGTACGGTACCGAGAGGTAAGAAGCCTGTATAGAAATGCAGATGAGCCTAGCGAGGATTAGGCCGACCGGTGATAGTATGGAAACTCGACAGATATCTGAAAGATACCGACCGGAGTTATATGATTCAGATAGATATGAGGACCGATCCGAGAGACGGCGCTTGAGATATAAGGTTTCGAGTGTCGATAATGGACACGGGATTTTTGAGGATTTTGAGTGTCGATACCGGACACTCGATTGTTTTTATGAAGATTTTGAGTATCGTTGATGGGCACTCATTGGATGATGTGTGTGTGTTATGGATGACATATTTACACATATTGACACTAACGCAATATTTATGTATATACACGTTCACTTTCGTTATCACATAGTATAATAGTATATTACAGTATGACCTAGGTAGATCGTTATGCATTCGATTTCTACCTGATGATATTTTCTACTCACGGGTTGGAAACTCACTCCCGTTGTGCCATAGTTTCTTGCAGGACCGATCGCTCGGATCAGTAGCAGCTTGCTGGCACGCTTCTTTTTCGGGTGATTGTTTTGGCAGGTGGATTACATTCCAGATCGTAACCGCCACTTGTATATGTATAATCTTTGTAATCTAGTTAAAAACTCTATCGATCAAAACTTATATATTTTTTTGTGGATTTAGAGAAGAGACTTGTATATTATTCTTTTATATGTTAAGTTGGATATAGTTGAGTTGATATTTTGGTATTTCTGTTACTTTTCTTGTGTTGATTTTTGCTTTGGGCATTGTATATTACTGTGTGGTTGTGATTCCGCCGATTGGATGATGAATAGCTCCATATTATGGGTGTTGATATTATTTATGTATACGTACTGGTTTTTATCAAAATTTACAAAGAAGATACTTCCAAAATTTTAAATGACAAAAATATTTTCAAAACTTAGTCTACAACCCACTTGCATTTTCAAACAAACTTTACTTATATTTTAAAAAGAGCAACTTGATTTTATTAATAATCATTTTCCAAAACTTCACCTCCACCGTTTACTTAAAAAGATTTAGATTCCCGGTTTTCAGCTTACTTAGGTTACGGTGGGGTCCTATAAACTTCACGTGATTCGAGTGCCGGTCACGTGTCGTTTCCGGGTCGTGATAATATCACATCTTTTTGTGATCATTGTGCAGCCTATCATGAGCCATGCCCACTTACATATCACATCAAAAACTTTCCGATATGATCATGATGTCCCATATCATAAGTCATGCCCACTAGTGCACAATATGACTCATGACCCACTTGTGCATCATGCCATGCTCACTTGCATTATATGTGTATCACTTGGATTATATGTACCATGTTTAACCAAAATGCATTATTTGCTGTACACAACTTTATTTGTTGCAAAACATATTAGAACTTAATCGGTTATCTGTCCTGACTGCAGTTTCAGCTCAAATCTGTTGTACCCCCACGTGTTTTGCATGTTTTCAGTGATATTGCCCCGTGTACCTGTAACCTATACTTAATGAGCTGACATGAATTAAATAGCACTTCACAAAATGATATAAAATGAGCGGTATGAAATGCAGTTATTCGTGCCGAACATTCGGTGATATTCTTTCCCAGTCATTGTGCTTTTCATGATTTGAGTTTGAGGAAGACGATTGGAGTGGGTATATCTCATGGTGGCTTATATTATTTTCAGTTCTCAAGTGCTCATCTTGTTGTTTCATCTCTTTCGACAGAAATATGGCATTCTAGGCTCGGACATCCACCACATTCTCGTATGGAGTTTATATAAAAAATAAACTCTAATATTTCTTGTTCAAATAATGATATTTGTCAGGTTTGCCCACTTACAAAACAAACTCGTTTACCGTTTCCTAAAAGCTCTATTCAAACTACTAAATCTTTTCAATTAATGCATTGTGATCTTTGAGGACGTTTTTCCACACCAAGTTTGAGTAATTCTCGTTATTTTTTAACAATTGTTGATTATTTCACTCGGTGCATTTGGGTATATCTCATGAATTCTAAATCTGAAACCAAGTCTATTTGCAGAAAAAATTTGACATAGTCAAAACTCAATATAGTCATTCTGTTGCAACAATTCGATTTGATAATGGCATCGAATTTCTTTTTCATAATCTACAAGTTTTCTTCAAACAAAATAGAATTTCGCATGAACGTAGTTGTATATCGACTCCACAACAAAACAGTGTTGTTGAAAGAAAACACAGACACATATTGAATGTTGAACGTGTATTGAGATTTCAAGTTAATTTGTCTTTAAAATTTTGGAGGGAATGTATTTTAAGTGCTGTATATCTTATCAATAAAATTCCAACTCCAATTCTGTTGAAAATCACCCTATGAGATTCTTCTTAACAAACCACCTTAATAGAAATCTATTGAATTCTATATATGTTTGTCATCCTAAAAACTTGAATTTATCCGAATTTATACCCAGTGTTAATTTTTAGATCAAATACTCCCTAAATAGAAAATAGCTAGTTAATTTGTCATGTTCCAATAGTATTTTGATACAAAAATGAAGTACAGCTTTCGCTTTGCAAGAAATCAAAGATTTTGGGCAGTATAATGGAGAATAATGGATTGAGTAAAGTGAATTTGGAAAAAAAATAAATAAAATGGGGAGACCTTGGAAAAAGAAGAGTAACATAGAAACGAACTATTTGGGATTTTCTATGTCATAAACATGCTAACTAGTTAAGCTAACTCGGCTCAAGGTACTATCGGGAGGTGATATTTGAATAACTGGTTTATTTTGAGGGTGATTTATGGATAAATAATACATAAATGTTTCATCTACTTTTGCATTTATATACTTTATTAAATTTGTTGTTGAACTTATATAGCCTAAAATACAAACCGTCAATACCTTGCTCTCTTCAGTTGACCATCAAATCCATCAATATTTTAAACAAAATATACATGGTTTGTATTCCAGGATATTTAAATGCAGCGAAAAAATGAATAAGATATATAAATGCAAAATAGTAGAAAAATTAGGGTATTATTCTATAATTAACCCTGTGTTTTGCGATGATATGATATTTAAAAGTAAGTCAGTATTGAAGGTGACATGTAGAAAAAGACCGAATAATAAATACACTGTAAACGTAAAGGAACCGCAGATAGCTCCGTCAACTTGTATCAATCCAACAACATATAACAAAAAGAAACGAACGTCAAAAAAAAGGCTCTTGTCTTCCTTGCTCTCCCAACACCAAAATCAAATTAATGGCTTCACGGCTGCCGTCTCCGGAGCAGGTGCAGCAGTTCCTGTCGACGGCCCTCTCCCAGCGCTCTCTGCCGTACGCGGACGACGCAAAGCTCCACATCCTGAACCACCTGGTGATGCTCGCTGACGCCTACCCTACTATGACCCCCACGGCCTCTACATTCACCCACAACGACGGCCGCTCCCTCCTCCTCCTCAAAGCCGACGGCACCATCCCCATCGAGTTCCGTGGCCAGCCCTACAACATCCCCGCCACCATCTGGCTCCTCGAGCACTACCCGTGCCTCCCGCCTTCCGTCTACCTCACCCCTACCTCCGACATGACCATCAAGCCTGACCACCCCTTTGTCGATCGCAGCGGCTTCGTCTGCTGCCCGTACCTCAGCTCCTGGGTCTACCCTTCCTCCACCCTCGTCACCCTCGTCTGGTCCCTGTCACAGATATTCAGCCTCGAGCCCCCGCTCTTCGCCCGGTCCATCCCTAACCCGGCGCCTAGTAGGGCTCGGATGCGTACACCGGTGGAGGAGGACCCCGCGGAGGTGCACAGGCGGAAGCTCCTCGGGTTGGTGCAGGCTGACATGGCGGAGGCGAGGAACGTGTACGAGGCGGATATGGAGAGGATGCTAGGCAGGCGCACGGCGCTGCGTCAGCGGGAGCAGGAGATCTCGAAGGAGATGAAGGAGGTGTTGGAGGAGAAGCAGGCGGTTGAGCAGGAGCTGCAGCTGGTTTGGGTGAACGCCGATGTTTTAGAGAGTTGGGTGAGGGAGAATGAGGGGAAAAAATGGAGGGTGTTTGATTTTGACGATGTGTTTGCGCCGGCGGACGTGTGGTCCAGGCAGTTGATGGAGTGTACGGCGGCGGACATGGCGGTGGAGGATACTGTTTACTCGCTGGATAAGGCGGTGCAGGACGGGGCTATCCCGTTCGGTGTGTACTTGAAGAGCGTGAGGGCGTTGTCGAGGGAGCAGTTCTTTCACCGGGCGCTGGAGACGAAGGTCAAGACCATGCAGGTGACCGGCATGGGGGCGAGGGAGTCGGTGTCGGCAGCACACTATGGGTCAGTTGAGTTTGGTTATTAAGTTTTGGTTTTGGCTTGGATTGTTAATATATGGATATATATTAAACCTGGCATTGTGATGAAGATTAATTGGTTCGTTGTTTTAGTAACATGTAAGTGTATTGTTCAAACTTATTTGTGTCATGATGATTACGAGGCAGAGTCATGATGTCGGTATCTAATAAGTTTTTCAATCCATCTCTTCTTTTCGGTTGCATCATTTATACTTGATTGTGTTCCCTTTGCGGAATCAAAATTTGATGTGTAATAAAAATCTCTAAAGAACTTTTTTTGGATTATTTTGAAGCATTTTTCCATAGTAGGAAATAACATTCATATCCTCTACACGCGGTCCTTAAAATTCACTACGACAAACGGATTATTGAATCAAACGAAACAACGAGCGATGAAACCAAAGACAGATAAAGCAAATCAACTATAAGACGTGTGCACACATTACACAAACACACATTACATGATATACATAGTAACATATACACACAACAACACACACGTGTGTGCGTGTGATGTTCATAAGGATTCAAAAGCTAGATTACTCCTATGACATAAATTTATCATCCTTGATAGTTGGTACGCTGATAAAAGAGGTATTAAGATCAATTGTTTTTCTCATCTTATTAATTGTGGACTACTGATATATATATATATATTGTAATTATCAAAGAAATCAATTATTCCAATTTGTTAGCGAATTGTGATAGGTCATCATAGTATAGCTAAATACCTTGTATGTATATGTGTGTGTAGTTGTAATATCAATCAATCAATACAGTAACATTTCCCTGATTTATAATTAACTTGGTCAATTTTCATGACAGCGATGCAAACTAAATGAAAATATTTGTATTGGAAAATTGCTTACATTCCTTGTAACACTTGCTGAGAAAGATAGGTATGATGAAGCTGTTGTCAGTGTGACAGAGTGATAACATGGCTAATCACTGTCACCATAGGCTTACACCAAAGATCGGCATAACGATATGTTCTTTTTGCCAAATTCCTGAGCAAGGGAATTCTGGACAAGAAAGAGGCTTAGCATCCTTGAAGCTCTTCTAGCGTGACGTAAAAGGTCTTGAAGGAAGGAAAAAGTTTTTTTTTAAATTTTTTTACCTGAAAGCAGAACTTGGTCCCAAGATTAATATTTTATTTAAAACTCAAATAAAATGCAAAAAATACTGTTACAAAAACGGCACATTCCCACAGTTCGAAACAAGTTAAACTCCAAGACATAAATAAAGCCAAAACGGCATAGAACACATTCCCCAGTTTCCTCGGCCGTCTCGTCTATTGTAATAGTTGAAGTCCTTCGGTTCTTTTTTAATATTAGATTACATGAAACAAACATCTTATGAAATTTTCCAGACAACGGTCCACATGCGCTACAACATAGTATGGCTTTGGTCACGGTTTTAACCGTGACCAAAAACACTTTTGATCACGGTTAAAACCGTGACACATCCGTCGTCTAAAACCCCGTCACGAGAAACCTAGACACGTCTTTAACCGTGACCATATAGTATTTGGTCACAGTTAAAACCGTGACCAAATATATTATCAATTTTTTTAAACAGAAATCTAAACGTCCCACGCCCGCTATTTTCAATTACAACCAGCAATAGATAATAATAATATGATCAAATCTCACGCAATCATAACAATTAAGAAGTAATATGATTAGAATCAAACGCAATTATAAACAAAATATATACACCAAACAGTATAATCAATAAACTAATAAAATAAATATTTGTATCAACAAATCAAATATTTGTATCAAAAAATCAATAATCTATGGCCGTTGGGACGATCCAGTTCTATCGTCCTGTGACCTGAACATACTCCCAAACTCGTCTTGTATGGCATGCCTGATGGCCTCCGCATTCGACCGCCTCAGCTCCTCAATCTACGCCTCAAGCGTATCCACCCGCACATTCTGCTGCTCCACCCGATCTTGGAGCCGACGAATCTTCTCCTGCAACACAGCAACCGCATCTGTCCACATCAGGGCCACAACATACTCGTGGACGGACGGACGTCTGGCAAAGTGTCGGTAGGTCCCGGGACCAACCCTGTGCTCATAGCCGCCGCGATGTCCGCCGGATGTCGAATCCAGAACAGTGACAACGGCGGTGATCGAGTCGTCAGGGCTAAATCCTAAGGCGTCCGTCCTCTCCTGGAATTGGATCTGTGAATAATATATATATAAATATATATATATATATATATATATATATATATATATATATATATATATATATATATAACGTGTTAACTTAAATACAGTATCAGCTTGATTATATGAAACTTACCATGTACTCGCCCGTACCCTGTGTAATGCGGACCATCCCTTGAAAGTAGTGTAGTTGGCGGGGTCTTTTTTCTGCGATAAAATTAGGATTTATTTCAATAAGTAATTTACGACAAAGAAAACATATATTCATAAACGTCAAAATACTCACGAGCTGGTGATGAGCACTAGCATGCGACCACTTCTCCTCAAACATCGAAAAACTCACGTGACTTCTTTCAGGAGATAACCTTCCAAAATCGAACCTTCAGGACGATACTTGCTGGGGATATAGTTTTTTAAAGTTAATAGATATCTGTTGAAAATAAAAGATATTAATAATTCATGATAATTTTTTGCAATTTAAATGATTAATAATAATAAATTTCATACCTCTTGATGTGAGATATCCAACGGTAATGCACCGGGCCACCAATCTTGATCTCGATTGCCAAATGGACGGACAGTTGAACAATAATGTCGAAAAAGAAAAGTGGAAAGATAGTTTCGAGCTTGCAAAAGATCATACGAATATTTTTTTCGAGCTCTGCTTTCTCATTGACGTCCACATTTTTGAAACACGGTTGGCGAAAATACATGCAAAAGTTGTTAAGAACGAGACCAAATTCGAATTTTACCGATACTCTCAGGCATAAAGAAAGAAGATGTTGCATCAATATGTGGTAATCGTAGCCGTGAGTTCTATGATTTTTCTATTTTCTACTTGTACTTGTTTGGAAATATATGATGAGAAACCATCGAAAACTTTCAATTCTTTCAACACCCGCATAAACCGTCGCTTCTCCTCTTTGTCCAGCTTGTAGATTGTCGGTGGGATCTCATAATAACCTGGTTTACCAGCCACTGGCCGAGAATGCAATTCTTCTTTAATGGACAAACCATCCAAATCCGTCAAATCACGGCAAGCGTTGAGATTATCCTTCGTTTTTCCATTCATACACAGCGGAAGATTGATGACATATTCAGAGACACTCTTCTCGATATGTATAATATCTAAATTATGGCGGAGCGGTAGATCAGACCAGTACGAAAGTTGAAATAAACCGCATGGTTTCTTCCAGCCGGTTGGGTATGGCATTACATTGCATCTTTATTTTGTTTCTTCCCGAATGTGATATTCTGATAATCTCTCCATTGTTGCAATATGTCGTTACCAGACAATGGTTTAGGAGGCTACCGGTCTCCGTCTTGTCGTTGAACAATTCTTTATTCTTTCTGAATCTGGGAGTTATAAGAACGAAACGTCGTTGACCCATAAACGACTCTTTCCCGCTAAACTTCGAGTATACGGCGCTCGTATGAATATGACAACTGGGACACGCAAACTTACCATGAGTTGTCCATCCCGATAGTATGCCGTAGGCAGGAAAATTATTAATAGTCCACAACAAAGCATCCCACATCTGAAAAAATTGCTTACCATCTGCGTCATAGGTTCTCACACCAGGTTCCCACAGCAATTTTAACTCATCGATCAAGGGTTGAAGGTACACGTCAATGTTTTTCTCAAGAGACAAGGGACCATCGATTAAAAGCGCCAACGTAAAATAAGACTGCGTCATAGCCTTCCATGGCAGCAGGTTGTATATAGTCACCACAAGGGCCAAGTACTGTGAGTACACCTGCCGCGAACTATCCCAAATGGACTGAAACTGTCGCTCACAATTCCTAGACTCACGTTATGAGGGTATGCACTGAATAGAATGTTTTTCATCTAAAACTTTCCACGATATCGAATCTCTAGGATAACTCATTTTTCCCTCTTCACGAGGCGCTTTATGGTGCCACTGCATTTCAGACGCTGTCTCCTCACATATAAATAACTGTTGTAGCCTAGGTATTAATGGAAAATGATGAAGAATCATCACGGGCACATTACTCGACTGAGGGTCTTTCTTAGGCTTGAATCGGCTGGTCCCGCACACGGAGCAGTTTCTGAGTGTGGCGTGTTCATGGAACAAAACACAATTATTCTCACATGCATGTATATTATGATACTTCAGGCCGATATTTGTGATTATCTTTTGTGTCTCGTACCAGCTTGGTGGCACTTCATTTCCGTTGGGAAAAGCTTTTTTCAGCAATTCTAGGAGATCGGTGAAAGACTGCTTACTCCATCTATTCTTGCACTTGATCTAGAAGAGCGTACAAAAAATGATAGTTTTGAAAACCCTTTGCAATTTGAATATAGCGGGATCCTAGAGTCAGCCTTGTGATCTCCAATAACGAGGGTCCAATGCTTTTCATATCATAAAGAAGTCCAACGGCATTTATAAGCTCATCCATGTCATCGATCGTCGCGAATACCGTATGATGAAGTTCCTATATAGTATAATCTCTAACGAAATCGTATCTCACGATGTGTAACACAACTTCCGACTTCTTGAGCAATCGCTTATTCATACACTTAGAGTAAGGACAGTGGATTTCGTGCTCTTTCGGTAACCTAAGACGTGCCTAGGCAAAATCGGTGAAAAAGCTAACACCGTCAACAAATAAGCGGTTGACTCTCGAGAGAGTATCGACGTACATCCAACTCTTGTTATGGAGGTACGGGAATGCGATATTGGAACAGTCCGGACGGAGCAAGGTTCCTATAGACAAGACGTATCGGATTAAGATTTCTTGACAGATACACGATAGACGGGTTACTTAGAAGCGTTAGTGCTAGGTTTAATTGACGGCTTGGTTAATTTAAGTTTCAATTGACGATTTAGCCATAAAGATTATCAAGGACCGAGAACAAATGCTCATAGCTAGAGAGTTGGATTCTTCTTCCAAGTAAGATGATGGTGATATTAAATGTTCTATATTGGATGTCGAGGGTAGCAGCTGTTGGGGGTAAGGCACCTATCTCATTAAGAATGTATAAAGTATATGTAGGGTTATTTGGCACGACCACAAGGTTTCAAAAGGTATCAAACATGCCGTATTTAAAATTTCTAGTGTGTCAAACAACCTAACCTAGGATCTAACTAGAGTTTTAGGAGCAAAATTAAAATGTAATCAAACATTACATCTAAGTGAATAAGAAATACAACCTTTGTAGACCGGTCCCTTACTTCTAATGCTCCGTGTAGTAGTCCCTTCACTCCAAGTAGTGAACACCCGGACTCTAGTAAAGTTTCACATGAAGAAATGAACAATCTTGCTCAATGTTTTTATGGCCGAAAATGATCTACGTTCTCAAGCTCATGCTACCTTTTCACTAATATGTGAATTAGTGAAGCAAACACTCTAAACTAAATGGCTAATAGTTGAGAATGATGAAGTAGAAAGTGGGCTTTCTTTAGATTTTATTTTCTCACTATATTTTCTCGCTTAGAAAAAGCTAGTAAACTTTTTCTCTCATGAAGAAGAAGATGAAGAATGAAGATGAGAGAATGAACTCATGAGGTGAGAATAGCAACCATGGATGAGTTAGTGTCATACATTAACTCATGTAGAAAATAAACCATGGCTAACAATAATGATTAGGTTAATAAATATCTACAAGTAAAACAAAAAGAGTGGACTTAGTCAAAGATAATTCAAGCTTCTCCAAGCTTCCAAGCATGTGACTAAATACCAACTAATTTGATTTACTTTAAATAAATAAAACCTTATCATTATTATAAGTATGGTGTGAGTCTCATACGCCCATGTTGCATGTGGCATAGCATGACACAAAATAATGTACATTATATATATCATATATATACCAATTGTACACAAGTGAGAAAAAGAAAAGTTTAAGTGAGCTAATATTAGTTAATGTAAATTAATATATCAAATATATAATTATACATTAAATTATTAAATCAACATTTGATTTAATAATCCGGCTATATCATATACAACCGACTAATATCAAATGTAACAATCTATCAAATCAACACTTGATCCGATATCCCGGTTATATCACATACAACCGTCCGATATCACATATCGCGAGAATAGAATGCGGTATCATATACGCGCATTAATCTCGGTCCTGCACATATCACATATATGCTCTTACTCCATTTCGCATGAACCAGGAAAGCTCTGTGTGGGACTCTAAAGACTCATCAATACGCCGGCAGTAGATGGTGATCATATCAGTCACCCACAAGCCGTAAGCGGTTTGCTAAACGTAACGGCCACCCGGGTATTGAGCGATCAGAAGATCAACAAAAAAGCCTGCTCATACTCCTACGAATCCGATCAGTAACACTACCGTACAGTCCGGTCTCTTCATCTGATATGTCGCATATCTCGTCTAGGGGTGATAAACGTCAGACCCCAATAGCTTAATAAGTCATGCCGATGAAAGGTCTACAACGGGTCGAGAAACTACTGATAACACTTACCAGTAAATCTTATCTACCCTGGACAGGGATTTCCAGTTATGGTCAATCGAGCATAGAGCAACATCAACCTCCAATACCGGAAGAGACGAAATCCTCTCCTATCGCTCATTGCCTCCATGTGACTCGGGACTGTACCCAAAAACCACCTGTTTGCACGACTCAGTAGAGCCGTGGTAGGGTGGAAATCAAAGCACAACGGGAGAAACACAAGGCCCTATGACGATCTCGGGTCGACAGACTAACCTGTACCGGTGATCTGACGTGGGGTATAATACCATCTAGGAGTTCTCGGCGAGTCCATTCAGTGTACCCAGTCTCCACTGAGCACCCGTATACGATCTCTGATGTCAAACACCAATGGATATGGGATCATCCATCGCCCATCATATGGGTCAAGAAGCGTATACGCTAGTATACTCTGGAATATCGATGCCCTGTCTCAATATTCCTATGACTACGAACAATTGAAGGATGAACTCATAGACTACTCAGGCCCCATTAGTATGATCTGCATCATAATCCTAGTAGTCAAGTACACATCCTAAGGGCTTTATCAACATGTAACAGAGAGACAGTAGGTGTACATGTTAAGATAAAGAGCAATCAGATAGCGTACTATCATGTCGAGCAAGAAAGTCCTCCCTATATATGTCTCAGCATCCACTATAATATACATCTCATGTACAATAACGGCCCATAGGGCATACATACAACTAACAATCTCCCACTTGCACTAAGGTCATCTGTTGTAGTATCTTATACCCAACAATCAGCAGTGGCTGTAGTATCCCATACTCAACCATCCCTTAAAAATCTCTCTTGGGAAAAAGGCCTTCGTGAGTGGATCCGCCGTGTTGTCCTCTGAGTCTACTCTTCTAACCTTGATCTTCTTAGAGATCAGCTGTAACAACCCTAAATTTTCTGTACAACTTTCTGTACAATTTTTCAAAAAATACAGAAAGGGGTACTTTTGCCTGAGTACAAGTTATAAATTTGTTTTGCTTTTTAATAGCAAGAAGGAGTTTGTAGCTCATTGGTAAGACCTTGCACTGCTGAACCAAGCCACCAGAGTTCAAATCCCAAACCCCACATTATTTTTAATATTGTTTTATTTTAATATTTTTAGAATTCCAAGAGTCTATATGTGCTATACCCGTAAAACCCCACTACACTAATAAAACAAACTGTGCCAGGGGGTTAATGAAGCGAAGGGGAACACTCTGGACTCCTGACTCGCCCAGACTCGGCCGAATCGGCCGGCGACTCGGCCGAATCGACCGGTGACTTGGCCGACTCGGGCCGCCGCCGCCGGCCGGACTCGGCCGGACCGCCGAGTCCCCAATGTCAAAGTTGGGCCTCTTCACCTCCCATGTACTCATGCATACTTTATTTCTTTAGACCAGTACCAGAGACTCTTTAAAATCCTAATTACTCTATTTTTAATACATTTTAATACAATTTTCATTTCACCCTTTTACCTACCTTAAAGCCTAGCCTTACCCTATAAATACAACCCCTAAACACACCTCCCTCACTCCAAAATTCTGATCAAAACTCTTAAGAAATCCCTAAAATTTTTGTGTACAAGTGGAGTTAGCGAAGGGTGAAACTCCGACGATCTTCTGACAACGACTCTAGGAGCTCCCGGCGACGAAACAACGCACCGGTGCCTCCTACATCTTCCTCTCCCTCTTCTATTGAATATAAACCCGTAAGTCCCACCTACCTCTTCTCTATTCTTTTCTAAAAACATGTATTTCTAAAACCCGACGGAATCGGGGTTAATCTGATATCCGATTCGGTTCTTCCTAAAAATTTCACTTTTTCTTAAATACAATCGTACTAAACCCTTACATGTTGACTATTAAATATTAACAAGTCATATTGAACAAGTTCCATATAAAAAAGATTTTTATTTCAATTGTTATCGTACTTTTTCACTAAAATACCATGTAGTTTCATTTTGACATTAAAACATCACAATCTTGCTATACCTTTAAGTAGATCACGAGGTAATGACCTACCTCCTCACATACTCATATGCAACATAGCACAATATCTTTCGGGAATATAGAATACGGGAAAACGAAACTTTACATATAAATACCACTAACTATTAAAACCGTTTTCTATAAGAATTCGTATTTTTTATAAATCTTTGCAAAGTGCCACTACAACCCATTTTAGAGAACCCGACTGGGATGGTGCGGATTATCGCACATCCCTGAGCTTAGTAGTGTGAGATGCAGACCTCTGCAAGGAGCATTCAGTCTCGAAAGATTTAAAATACAAATATCTTAAGAAAATGAGATTTCTAAAAATATAATATATATTAAAATTATTTTTATATAAATATGTATATATGTATCATTAAAATATCTATTTTGTAATAATATGAATATTCCAACTTTTTCCTAAAATCACAAGAATCACTTTACATTAAAATACCATGAATTCCATACAAGTTCAATATTACAATTAAATACCATGTATTATGAAAAATAGGTTATTTTCACTAGAAATATCACAAATATAAAATCTACATCGATGACAACTCTAAATACAATAATTAAATACTTGGGGTGTATTTTGAAAATTATACAAAAGTATTTTTACATAAAACCCCCTCAAGTTCTATAAATTACCCTAAGGACCCTAGTAAATATAGGTTTAAGCGGGACCAATCTCTTGAGCCTCAGGGAGCCGGAGAAGTGGGTGCTTGCCTATTTAAGGTAGACAACTTAACAACGGTGTTATCAACACGGTAATTGTTTTTGAAAAAGACACAAATCCTGCCGCCCATGTGTAGCGGTTACCGATAACATCAAAACAATCAGGACTTCAATTTCTTTTCTAATTGTTCTGACTCATATTGAGTCTTATTATAATAATCTGACTTGAATATGATTCAAGTACAATCTACAAACCAACATGAATCTATGAATACATAAATTCAATCTATTCAACCTTTTTTGACTGAACCGAACCATGGATATACTTTCATTTACATGATTCTCCAGTTACATCCATGATTCTTTAGTTATATCCATTTACTGATATCATGGTTTCGGCAAGTCATCCCATTATACAATCTATATTACAAGACAATACACGTTGCAATACAATACAAACAATACAATTAAGATATCACGGGGTTTAAAGGGTAGATTGGTATGGAAGGCGTTAGAAGTGGCACGAGACTGCAGCCATAAGACACCTAACCTATATTCCGTTGCTGTTGTACCGTGGCATTAACGGTTCCTTAAGTTCCTGATACCTTAGTCTCTGGGGCAAGTGAGACTCATCTCGTATACACTGGCATCCTTCTGTACCAAGCTACAAACAACAACGTTAACATTAAATACATAATATAACAATATAATACAACTGTAAAAGTTACACACTCTCTCTTACTCTCTGTCTTTTCTATTTCTCCCTTATCTTTGGGACTTACCGAGCGATTGTTCGCTGACGACATTCCTTCTCTTTCTTCTTTGGAATGTTGTCAGGTGATCTGGACATTCAGACGATCGAGCCTACTAGTGAGAACTTGGACCAGCTTTCCTACGACCCAGAGCTCTAGCTTCATTGTACACATTTTTATTTCAGTACTTTTCATATCTGTTATGCCACTGTTTAGGCATTGCTTTCATTCGGTTGTATTTACTTTTCCATGCATTGTACAAAAGAATATTAATAAATAAAGTTGTTGTTCAGTTATACCTACTGTCTTTTGTCTCTTGTGCATTTTTATTTATATTGCTTAGATACGCTTAGCGTTTTTACTTTAGAGTAAATACGTAGCGGCCTCGTCGCGTCCCCTTCGCTATATACCGGGAAGCGGGGCGTGACATCAATCATCTCCATGATTAGGTGATACTGCCTTAGAATATGTCTGGGTCATTGATGGGACCAGGGTTCCTAGGCTAAAACCACATCTCCATTGTCACATAATGGTGGGAACTTAGTTTATCTTATGAACAAATATAGACCCAGACTGCCTTTTTGGTAATATCATTGATAGCGATGTATCCAGCCTTTATTGTCTAGTTTGCCCCGGTATCTAACTTGGAACTCTTCCAACATACTGCCCTACTTCTGGGGTAAAGACAAAGCCTGTGACTGTCTGACAGTCGACCTTATCACTCTGAAAGCTCGAGTCAGTAAAGGAATCCCATTGGAGTTCACCGTTACCAAACTCCAAGAACATTTCTTTAGTGCTTCACAAGTACCTAAGAAGGTTCTCAAAGCTGTCCAGTGATTCTCCCCAGGATCATTTGATACCATCCCACTACTCTTAGTGAGAATCCTAATATCCTTTTAGATCTATCTCATAGATCCAAAAACCAGGATTTATGAGGTATCACCTAGATTCTACATGGAGAATCAATGTAATAAGAGGAGATTGACCGAGTGTAGCATAGGAAACTCCTTTCCTATCAAGAGTATGTCGTCTACGTACAATACGAGGAAGACCATCTTACTCTCTACTACCCTTTTGTACATACAAGGTTTATCTACCATTTTGATGAAGTCAAAAGCTTTGAATTTGATATCAAAACAGATGTTCCAACTCCGCGATGCCTGCTTTAACGCATAAAGCAACTTGCACACGTTTCCGCTGCTCCCACTGTCTACGAAGCCCTCTGGCTGTGTACTTATAGACGCTCTCTTCTAAATCAGTATTTAGAAAAGCAGTCATGGCACCCAACCACCAGATATCGCAGTCATGGTATGTAACAATAGCAAGTAAAATCCAGATGGATTTTAGCATAGCCATAAGAAAAGGTTTCATCATAATCCACGCCTGGTCGATGACGAGAACCTTTTCCAACAAATCTAGCTTTGAAAGTCTCAACTTTTCCATCTACACCAAGTAATCTTCTCAAGATATACTTGTTCCTGATGGGGTTTTAACCCTTCAGATGATGCAACCAAAGTCCATACTTTGTTGGTGTATATAGATTCCATCTCAGATCACTTAGCATCCAGCCATTCTTACAGAGTCCCCACTCATGATGGCCTGCTCGAAACTAGTTGGGTCATCATCTTCATGATGCAATCCTCGCTCCCACTGTCATCGAGAAAACCGAAGTATCTCTCAGGCGGATGAGGAACCCTACTAGATCGGCGGAGAGGCTGAGCTTTGTTGGGAACTATTGAATCCTCCGGTTCTATCAAATCATCAGCTGTAGTTTGTATAGCTGGAACTTCTTCCAGTTCTACCTCATGACCATAAGTTTCTTTCCAGAATAAATTACTTTTCTAAAAAGGTGGCATGCCGAGAAATAAAACACCTTTTGTTCTTTGGAGCGGTAGAAGATATTCCCTTGCGAATGGTTGGGATATCCAACAAACTTCCAAAAAACTGACCTTGCCTCGAGTTTGTCCGGATTTTGCTTTTAGACATAGACCGGACAACCCAAATCTTAACATGCTTAAGAGATGGGCTCTTCCATACCATATCTCATATAGAGTGGTAGGCACTGATTTGATTGGAACCCAATTCAATAGGTATGCTGCTTCTTCAAGTGCATAACCCCAAAAGAAAACAGGCAACTCAGCAGTACTCATCATAGAGCGCACCATATCTAATAGGGTGCGATTGCTCTGCCCCAATACATCGCTGTGCTATGGTGTATACAGAGGAGTGGTGCTGAGAGAGAATCTCATTCTCCTTTAGAATAATCCAAGAATTCCATGCACAAGTATTCTCCTCCCTGATCCCATCAAAGGACATAATACTTATACCCGTTTTGGTTTTCTACTTCGGATTTATATTCATTGAATTTCTCAAAAGCTTCAAGCTTGTGTTTCAACAGGAACACATTTCCGAATCCTGAGAGATCATCAGTGAATATAATGAAGTACAAAGAACCAGTCCTGGTATGTATAGACAGGAGACCATATACATCATCATGTATCAGTCCCAAGAGTTTACTAACCCTTTCTCTGTTTCAAGTAAACGGAGCTATGGTCATCTTATCTTTATGACATGACTGGCAAGTTTCACAAGATGTAAATTCAAACTGATTTAAATATGCATCTTAATGTAACTTAGCTAGTCGGGTCGCATTGATATGGCCTAGTCTACAATGTCATAAGTAGGATTTATTCATTTCTGAACTCTTACTCTTGTGTGTGTTTTGTACGTTAAGAAGTGTGGTTTGATTTAAAACGTATATGTCGTTAGATAACGTGCCTGAATCGATCGACTCTTTGATATAGGAAATGTTCAAAATATTTATCCAACAATACAAGATTATATCCTTCTTTAGTAAATAAAGAGACTGATATAATGTTACATATCAGGTACGGTATCTAATAACATTCGTTCAGAATAATGTATTTGGTAATACAAGGTGATAACTCCCAACACCTTGGCTACAACAATTGCACCATTCTCTATACTTAGAGATATATCACTCATTCCCAGTTCTCTACCTTTCTGTAGCCCATGTAACAGATTACACATGCGGGATCCTGATCCGGTATCAAATACCCAGAACGTAGAGGATGCTGAGAAACAGTTCTCTGTAATGAACACACCCGAAGAAGATGCATCAATCATGCACTTTCTTCGTTTGGGCAGCATGGGAATCCTGGTATTCCCCTATTTCCTGCTCGGTCTTATAACAATTACAAGTTGAAGCGGGACCAACGTTCCCCAGCTCAATATAACAAGAGCGTTCGGTCAATACATCCATATTATTATCTTGATTAAGACGTGACATGGTCGCTACCTGGAGAGAGAGAGAGAAGAAAACACTCTGCGTGCGCTCTTGCAAGATTAGATTGGTTATATATTTTATCTAATCAGGATGGCTCCCACTGTTTTTATCAAATCTTCCTTCAAATCTTATAAGGAAAGACTAGCCGGGATTAATTACACCCTACAAGTTCGCCAATCTTTCAGCCAGGCAAGTGCCGGTACTTTGAGAGAGGTTCCTCGTGCTTTCGCACGGATCTAATTAAAATAAACCTCATTTTCCCATGGGCGTAACCCCGTTGACACCTTTCTAGACATCTACTTTATCGGCTAATTGTAAAGTGCAAAACTCTCCCAGGAGTAACAATTACTCGCAATGGGTATCAGGATCCAACTATCACATAGAAGGTATGCAATCTCATTGCAAATTTCAACACTTGAAACTCCCGATAAAGGTTTTTACCCCTAACACTTATGACCTTGGCTATGGTCAACAAATCATAAGCACTGGTCAAGTTCTACCCGTCATTTCGTGATTAATTAGACCCATTCACATGACCCCTTGGCTAAGGTCAACAAAGTCACATGCATATCCTAATTAATCACATCATATGCTGTGTAGGAAGACATCACTTAGCTACCGTACATTGCGCCTTGACTAAGGTCAACAAACGCAGTACGTATACTAAGTACTCTACTTCCTAAAATGACGGAGGGTTGCGGATTGTTTTTAAGAAAACCTTTAACGATTTGAACTTGATCTCGTTGCAGAATCAAACGATTTAAAATGGAGTGTTTTTTAGGCTTTTGCTAGTTTCGCTAAAGAGGTCACTCCCAGTGAAGGGATCTCGGCTCTTTCCTTGTCGAATGAGGTGCGGGATATTCACAATAAGCAAGAACTAGAAAAGCAATCAAAAACAAAACCGAGGGTTGTAGCATCTGCTAGTTATTGCTAAAGAGGTCACTCCCGGTGAAGGGATCTCGGCTCTTTCCTCATCGAATAAGGTGCAGGATATTCTACAAGGAATATAGCTATGCAAAGCAACAACTAGAGCAACCTCTTTTTGAAAATTCGATTCCACAACATCTTTAGGTTTATTTTCCTTCATTAATCTCATTAATGAATTTCTCATCATTTAAGTTACCTAAGCATCACATATAAATACGACGTACGCTTATACCATCCGCATTTGCCACGAAGTCTCGTCGTGCACCGTTAGGTTAGGTAACTAACGGCAGAGCGGGGCAGGGATAGCGCGGGTGAAAAACATAAGCAACGTCTATAATATATCATATATATTATATATAGTATTTATCTCAAAATATAAAGTAATCACATCACAGAATATCAGCAACAGAAAACAACATATGAACTATTGGATTTACTAGGATTTCCGGGTTTTAAATTAATGCAGTATAAAACACGGATTCCACGGTCGTGATGAATAGCCAAACCCACATCCCTAGACCCCAACGAGAGCGGCATGTAACCCTACCAATTCTAGAGTTAGGAGACCCGGACTCGACTCCTCGAGATGGCCTCCCACTGGACTCTAGAACCCGGTTACTTGTGCTCCCCTCCTTGGATCTATCCTAATGCGGAAAAGTAAATAATATACATCAACGGTGACATCTTCCTCAACCCGGAAGTTCCCCAATAAAAGAATATTACATACAAGTTTTTACATGAATGAAAAAGAAAAACTCTCATCTCACATAAAAAAAAACCCGGCTATTCAAACACGACGATCCAATATAACATATCACAGCAACACATAACATCACATGTCATCAACGTAAGTAAATATGTGCATCCCAATTGTCGTTGACGTATAGTAACGAAACCAGCGATACATCACATATTACACTTACGGTCGCAGAAAAGAAAGTGAAAACTACAACAGTTGGAATCCGCAACCACCTTAGACATCATAAATCCGAAATATCTTATATTCCGGATTTGATGCCTCACAATATGAATTCCTCAGATATCGCATGCCTAACAATTATAAACCCCGTATTTTAGTCTCGATATCGAAAACACTTTTCAATATCAAGTCGGGCAATTCAATAAGATTCCTGACATCCTGATCGAATACTCGTTGGAAACTTTAGTGGACGGCCGTACCCTCGATACCATCGACGAAGTGCACTCAGGCGGAACACCGCGGCTGCGAGCATCCGGACGGATACTTTTGGTAACGGAGTTCTTCTACAGTCACTTGGTCGGGGCTATGGGGCATGGCTATCTAGTAAGGTTACCCGGCGAGTATCCGCGTACGCTACATGATTGCGACGGACTTTTGATCCATATCGAAATTCCGTGGCAACCGATCAAATGAGACTAAATTGCTAGATTTATAAAATTCAAATATTATGGATTCTAAGTATTGTATCCCATCACAAATATTCGGACGACGTTAAACTTTTCGATTGAATCAAAGAATTCCCAAAATTTCCCAGAAAACTCAACACTTGAGCAGTTTCAACAGACCTACCGTAGAAGGCTCGGCCAAAGCCTCACACATGGCGCCGCGGAACCGCCGCCAAAGGCATGGTTTCGCCGCAGTTCCGCGGCCATGTTGTCGAGTTAGGGTGTCGTTCTTCTAGAGGGTCCATAGATTTACCCGCATATTTTTATGAATATTTTTAATGTGAAAAATTCCAACATCTTGAAAAATTTCCAGAGAATGGGCAAGATCGGGTTTTCGGAGTTCGTTCGAAATTCTAACTTCGCCTAGACAACTCCTAATGCTCTATCAAGTCCGATACCACTGTAGGGTTATTTGGCATGACCACAAGGTTTCACAAGGTATCAAATATGCCGTATTTAAAATTTCTAGTGTGCCAAACAACCTAACCTAAGATCTAACTAGAGTTTTAGGAGCAAAATTAAAATGTAATCAAACATTCCATCTAAGTGAATGAGAAATACAACCTTTGTAGACCGGTCCTTCACTTCTAAAGCTCCGTGTAGAAGTCCCTTCGCTCTAAGTAGTGAACACCCGGACTCTAGTAAGGTTTCACATGATGAAATGAACAACCTTGCTCAATGTCTTCGAGGCCGAAGATGATCTACGTCGAGAAGACTCAAGCACATGCTACCTCTTCACTAATATGTGAATTAGTGAAGTAAACACCCTAAACTAAATGGCTGATAGTAGAGAATGATGAAGTAGGAAGTGGGATCTCTTTAGATTTTATTTTCTCACAATATTTTCTCACTTAGAAAAAGCTAGCAAGCTTTTTCTCTCATGAAAGAAAAGATGAAGAATGAAGATGAGAGAATGAACTCATGAGGTGAGAATAGCAACCATGGGTGAGTTAGTGTCATACACTAACTCATGTAGAGATTAAACCATGGCTAACAATAATGGTTAAGTTAATAAATATTTACAAGTAAAACAAAAAGAGTGGACTTAGTCAAAGATGCTTCAAGCTTCTCCAAGCTTCCAAGCATGTGACTAAATACCAACTAATTTAATTTACTTTAAATAAATAAAATCTTATCATTATTATAAGCATGGTGTGAGTCTCATACACCCATGTTGCAGGTGGTATCTAGCATGACACAAAATAATGTACATTAATATATATCACATATATTCTAATTGTACACAAGTGAGAAAAAGAAAAGTTTAAGTGAGCTAATATTAGTTAATGTAAATTAATATATCAAATATATAATTATACATTAAATTATTAAATCAAAACTTGATTTAATAATCCGGCTATATCATATACAACCGACTAATATCAAATGTAACAATCTATCGAATCAACACTTGATCCGATATCCCGGCTATATCATATACAACTGTCCGATATCACATATCGCGAGAATAGAATGCGGTATCACATATGCGCATTAATCTCGGTCCCGCACATATCACATATGTACTTCTACTCCGTTTCGCATGAACCAGGAAATCTCTTTGTAGGACTCTAAGGACTCGTCAATACGCCGACAGTAGATGGTGATCATATCAGTCACCAACAAGCCGTAAGCGGTTTGCTAAACGTAACGGCCATCCAGGTATTGAGTGATCAGAAGATCAACAAGTAAGCCTTCTCATACTCCTGCGAATCCGATCAGTAACACTACCGTACAGTCCGGTCTCTTCGTCTGATATGTCGCATATCTCGCCTAGAGGTGGTAAACGTTAGACCCCAATAGCTTGATAAGGCATGCCTATGCAAGGTCCATAACGGGTCGAGAAAATACTGATAATACTTACCAGTAAATCTCATCTACCCTAGCCAGGGATTTCCAGTTATGGCCAATCGAGCATGACGATAAGCGCACGGACCTGCAAAGGTACATCGACGCGCTGGAGGAGTACAACTAGAAGGCGCGGACCCCAGTCACCCTCGAAGAGTTTCTCAACCATATACTTGAGAACGGAGATAGTGATGATGATGAGGGAAATGGCACGTTGGGAGAAACAGAAGATTATGTAGCAAGTTGCCACATGGTTTCTCATTCGTCGTTAAATAATGAAGAAACTCCCTCGGCGTCGAAAAGCAACGTAGAGGAACTGGGGGCAGGATCGGTTGCAAAATCCCCGGAGCTGCCAGAAGACCTACTTGACAGGCTGCTAAACGAAGTCTTTCAAAAGAGCAAAGCTGACCGAGAACGTGAAATGGCCATATACGAAAAGGCCAAGCGTCGGCGTCAGGATGAAGAAGCCGCGGTAAAGGTGAGTCGAAAAGTACTCCACCCAAGACAAAGCACACCTGCTACAAACAAGAGAAGGATCAAAGCGGAGAAGCGGTTCGCCAAAGTCTTGTTAATGGGAATGAAGCTGCCCCCTCTCATGAAAAACATTCTCGGGAGTACGTGCCTCGATGAAGCGGATGCACATCTGAACTAATGCTTATACCATCGGAGGGTCACACACTCCACCGAAGAGTGCAATGCCTTCAAGAAGTGGTGGCAAGGATATATTGCTCACCGGCAACACTTCAAACGGATGAAGTGCGAAACCCATCGACAACAAAGAAGCGCGACAGACGAGCGTGAAGGAACGCCTGGCAACTGTCATATGGTTGATACCAGTTCGACAAAAGGAAAATCTCAAGTTCTTACATTCAGGAGCGATTCTGAGGAAGAAATAACCCTCGGCTATCTCTTCAAAGAATCCACCTCTAGAAAAGAAGAAGAGGAGAAGAACTGCGAGAACATTCAGCTGCATAGCCGCATGCTGCCTGAAAAGAATCTCGGATCTACAAACAAGGGTTCGAGCAAAAGTGACAAGGGGAAGGAAAAAGTCCCTGAGGAAATTGCTTTCGATGAAATACTCCTTATAGCATAGCAAAACCTGGAGGCTTATAAGGCAAGGATGACTCGGTCATAGGTAAGACTGGCTAGGCCAAGAACATTCCGCTAAGACGAACTCGTGTTAGTCGTCAAAAGACCTATGATCCCCAATTGTGCAAAACGGGGGAAATTCGAGCCCAGCTATGAGGGCTCGTATATCATAGACAAAGTCTACCAAGGTGGGGTGTCACGCCCCGCTTCCCAATGTACGGCGAAGGGGACGCGACGAGGCCGCTACGTATTTACTCAGAAATAAATACGCTAAGCGTAACTAAGTAATATAAAACAAATATACACAAGAGACAAGATATATAAAACAACAACTTTATTTATTAACATTTTTTTTACAATACATGGAAAAGTAAATACAACTGAATGAAAATAATGCCTAAACAATGGCATAACAGAAAAGGAAAAGTACTGAAATAAAAGTGTACAATGAACTAAAGCTCTGGGTCTTCAACGTAATGGTCTAAGTGTTCAGCGCTGGGCTCGATCTCTGACGTGTCCAGATCACCTGACGACATTCAAAGAAGAAACAAGAGAATGTCGTCAGCGAACAGATCGCTCGGTAAGTCCCAAACATAAGGGAGAAATAGAATAGACATAATAAGAAGGTAGCTTTTAAAGTTGTATTATATTGTTATAAAATGGTGTTAACGCTGTTGTTTGTAGCTTGGTACAGAAGGATACCAGTGTATACGAGAGGAGTCTCTATATACTAGAGACTAGGGCAAATGGAAGTACAAGGTTCCGTCGATAATACCACGGAACAACGGCATGGATGTAATTACGTCTTAATCTTGCAGTATCGTGCCACTTTAACACCTTCCGTACCAATCTACCTCTTAAAGTCCGAGATGTCTTGTTTATATAGTTGTATTGTATTGTCTTGTATTGTAAACTGTATAAATTGTATAATTGGATGACTTACCGAAACTATGATATCAGTAAATGGATGTAACTGTAGAATCATGGATGTAACTGGAGAATCATATAAATGGAAGTATATCCATGGTTCGGTTCGGTCAATATAGATTAAATGGATTCATGTTGAATTGTAATATTGTAGATTGCAAATTGTAGATTGTAGATTGTACTTGAATCATATTCAAGTCGGTTTATTAATGAGACTCGGTCTGAGTCAGACAATTAGAAAAGTAAATTGAAGTCCTGATGGTTTCTATGTTATCGGTAACTGCTGTACATGGGCGGTTGGATTTGTGTCTTTTTCGAAGACGATTACCATATTGATAACACCGTTGTTAAGTTATTTACCTTAGATAGGCAAGCACCCACTTCTCCAGCTCCCTGAGGCTCAAGAGATTGGTCCCGCTTAAACCTATGTTTACTAGGGTCCTTAGAGTAATTTATAGAACTTGAGGGGATTTTATGTAAAAATACTTTTATATACTTTTCAAAATACACCCGAAGTATTTAATTATTGTTTTTAGAGTTATAATAATTGTAGATTTTATACATGTGACTTTTCTAGTGAATAAATCTAATTTTCATAATATATGGTATTAAATTATAATATTGAACTTGTATGGAATTCATGGTATTTTAATGTAAAGTGATTCTTGTGATCTTTGAAAAGAGTTGGAATATTTATATTATTATAAAATAGATATTTTAATGTTACATATATACATAATTATATAAAAATAATTTTAATATATATTTTATATTTCTAAAAATCTCATTTTCTTAAGATGTCGTATTTTAAATCTCTCGAGACCGAATACTCCTTGCGGGGGTCTGCATCTCGCACTACTAAGCCCAGAGATGTGCGATAATCTGCACCATCCCAGTCGGGTTCCCCAAAATGGGTTGTAGTGACGCTTTGCAAAGATTTTTGTAAAATACTAATCTTTTAGAAAACGGTTTTAATAGTAATGGTATTTATTTGAAATGTTTCGTTTTCCCGTATTCTATGTTCCCGAAAGGTATTGTGCTATGTTGTATATGAGTGTTGTGAGGAGGTAGGTCATTACGTCGTGATCTACTTAAAAGTATAGCAAGTTTGTGATGTTTAAATGTCGAAAATGAAACTATATGGTATTTTAATGAAAAAATACGGTAAAATGGAAATAGCAATTTCTTTTGATATCGAACTTGTTCAATATGATTAGTTAGTGTTTAATAGTCAACATGTAATGGTTTAACAAGATTGTAATAAAGGAAAAGTGAGATTTTAGGAAGAACCGAATCGGAAATCGGATTTGCTCCGATTCTGTCGGGTTTTAGAATTTCTTATTTTCAGAAAGAGTAGAGAAGCGGGAAGGTGGAACTTACAGCTTTAGAAGTTAGGGATGAGGAAAAGGAGTCAGGAGGAGGCGCCGGTGCGTCGTTTCATCGCCGGGAGCTTCTAGGGTTGTCGTCGGAAAAATCACTGGAGCTTCGCCTTTCCCTCACTTCAAATGCACACTAGCATTCTAGGAAATTTTTGAGAGTTTGCTCAGAATTTTGGAATGATAGGGTAGTGTTTAGGGGTTGTATTTCTAGGGTTAGGGTAGGTGAAAGGTTAAAATGAAAAAATGTGATAAATGTAATAAAATGTATTAAAAGTGGAGTAATTAGGGTTTTAAAAGAGCTTTGGAAATGGTCTGAGGAAAAATTTTGCAAGTATACAGGAGAGACCAAAAGACAAATTTTTTTTGTTGGGGTCATCACCGGAATCAGCCGACTCGGCCGTGACTCGGCCGGCTAACTGAGCCGGCCGGTTCGCCGGCCGAGTTGGCCGATTCCGGCCGACTTAGGCGGTCGGAATCCTCCCCCGACGGCTGTTCTATCCTCCGGTACAGTTACTTTCCAGGGTGTAGTGGGGTTTTTGTGAGATATGCACGTGTAAACCCTTGGTATTCTAAAGGTTCAAAATAAAACAATATTAAAAATAATGTGGGGTATGGGATTTGAACTCTGGTGGCTTGGTTTAGAAGTGCAAGGTATTACCAATGAGCTACAAGCTCCTTCTTGCTATTAATTAGCAAACAAACATTTAACTTGTGCTCCCGCAAAAGTACCCCTTTCTTTAAATTTTGAAAAATTTGCACAGAAAGTTGTACAGGAAATTTGGGGATGTTACATTCTACCCTCCTTAAAAAAAATTCGTCCTTGAAATTTGTAAAAAAGAAAGTGTAACAGATTCAAGGAAAGTTTGGGGACTGAAGTACTGATAGTGTATGAAAAATAACAATGTGATGCAAGGGTTTAAAAAATGTGGATGAGACTTACTAGTGTTATCTTGGTCAACTGTCTTGGCTTCTATGGCTGCTAAAGTGGAGGCTTGGCGTCTCGGTATATTTTTCTGTGTATGCCGGTACATCGATGCCTGACTGGGTAGAAGTGGTCCATGTGGAGGTGGTGCTGTGAGTGTAGAACGAGTTGCAGGAACCTGGATAGCTGGCCGCTGCGGGTAGTTGGTGGGTGTGTGAGCTGAGTTGTATCGGTATGGACAGGTCTCAATTCTGTGATTGGATGCGCCACAAACTAGGCACAGGCCTTTTGCGCGCCTACAGTCCTTCACTAAATGTCCATACCTATTGCAGTAGAAACAAAAACTTAGACTTGGTCGGTTAATTGTTTCTTTCTGTCTCTTGGGTTCAGAAGGTTGTGTAGTGTAGGCTCCTCTTGCCATCTGGGTGGCAGAGCGTTTCACTCCGGCAGATTGAGATTTACCCTTCTTCTTTACCACTGCCTCATTTCTTCGGGCAGCCTTCAAAGCCAAATCATGGGTTGGGAAATCCCCTGTAGCTAATGCAGCTTGGATTTTCGAGTCCAACCCTTACTGAAATCTTCTAGCTCTGATCTCAGCAGGCGGTATGAGATGGGGTTGCAAACATGTTACGGGCTTGTGTTAGCTGTGTAGTATGTGATATTAAAATCGAACCTTGAGACGTATCTTACCGACTAAGCATGGTGAACTCAGCGTTATATTCATCTACTGACTTGGTCCATATTGAACCTTGTTGTAGATGGATGAACTGATATTCCATGTCGAACCTGGCAGTCTCAGGGAAGTACTTTGCATCGAACATGTCTCAGAAAGTCTTCCATTCGATAGGTTGGTCAAGACGGCTTTCTTCCGCCTTCCACCAGACCCATGCATTGTCCGTGATCTGTAATTTTTCAACACGAACCCAAGCTATTTCTGGCACTTGTGCTGCGGCCAGATCATCCTCGATACTCTGAGCCCATTCCTCAACTTCCGGTGGGCTTCCCTTTTTTGAGAACTGTTTGGGATGTAAAGCTCTGAATTGCTTCATCCCAGGTGCTTCAGCCTCGGGACGGTTCAAGAGCTGCTGCTGTCCCTCTAGGAGGCTGTGGATTGCCTCAAGCAGAATCGTTTACTTGGTGGGTGGAGCAGGAACAATAGGTATGATTGGTAGTGGTGGTGGAGTGTTGTTGAAGTTGGTGCTGGTGTTGTTTGGGGAATCCATAACCTTGAATGAAAAATTTAGGTTAGGACAGATTCAAAGTATATGATTCAAAGAATATGAAATTGATAAGATTCAAGAAACATATTTATAAAGAATGTTTTAGTTACTGGTTCTTGTGTTATATTGCTTAGGTTGTTCACGCAGAACAGAACTGCATGATAGTATTCCATACAGCTCTAACCAGCATGGGCCACCAACGAAACCTGTCACGCCCCGCTTCCCAGTGTACGGCGAAGGTGACGCGAGGAGGCCGCTGCGTATTTACTCAGAAATAAATATGCTAAGCGTAACTAAGCAATATAAAAGAAATATACACAAGAGACAAGATATAATAAAACAGCAACTTTATTTATTAACATTCTTTTTACAATACATGGAAAAGTAAATACAACTGAATGAAAGCAATGCCTAAAAAATGGCATAACAGAAAAGGAAAAGTACTGAAATAAAAGTGTACAATGAACTAAAGCTCCGGGTCTTCAACGAAATGGTCCAAGTCTTCAGCGCTGGGCTCGATCTCTAACGTGTCCAGATCACCTGACGACATTCAAAGAAGAAAGAAGAGAATGTCGTCAGCGAAAAGATCGCTCGGTAAGTCCCAAAAATAAGGGAGAAATAGAATAGACAGAATAAGAAGGTAGCTTTTAAGGTTGTATTATATTGTTATAAAGTGGTGTTAACGCTGTTGTTTGTAGCTTGGTACAGAAGGATACCAGTGTATACGAGAAGAGTCTCTATATGCTAGAGATTAGGGCAAATGGAAGTACAAGGCTCCGTCGATAATACCACGGAACAACGGCATGGATGTAATTACGTCTTAATCTTGCAGTCTCGTGTTACTTTTAACACCTTCCGTACCAATCTACCCCTTAAACCCCGAGATGTCTTGTTTGTATAGTTGTATTGTATTGTCTTGTATTGTAAACTGTATAAATTGTATGATTGGATGACTTACCGAAACCATGATATCAGTAAATGGATGTAACTGTAGAATCATGGATGTAACTGGAGAATCATATAAATGGAAGTATATCCATGGTTCGGTTCAATCAATATAGATTGAATGAATTCATGTTGAATTGTAATATTGTACATTGCAGATTGTAGATTGTACTTGAATCATATTCAAGTTGGTTTATTAATGAGTCTCGGTCTGAGTCAGACAATTAGAAAAGTAAATTGAAATCCTGATGGTTTTGATGTTATCGGTAATCGCTGCACATGGGCGGCAGGATTTGTGTCTTTTTCAAAGACGATTACCGTATTGATAACACCACTATTAAATTGTCTACCTTAGATAGGCAAGCACCCACTTCTCCGGCTCCCTGAGGCTCAAGAGATTGGTCCCGCTTAAACCTATGTTTACTAAGGTCCTTAGGGTAATTTATAGAACTTGAAGGGGTTTTATATAAAAATACTTTTATATACTTTTTAAAATACACCATAAGTATTTAGTTATCGTCTTTAGAGTTATCATGAATGTAGATTTTATAATTGTGATATTTCTAGTGAAAATATCCTAAATTCATAATAAAGGGTATTTATTTGTAATATTGACTTGTATGGAATTCATGGTATTTTAATGTAAAGTGATTCTTGTGATTTTTGAAAAGAGTTGGAATATTTATATTATTACAAAATAGATATTTTAATGTTACATATATACATAATTATATAAAAATAATTTTAATATATATTTTATATTTCTAAAAATCTCATTTTCTTAAAATGTCGTATTTTAAATCTCTCGAGACCGAATGCTCCTTGCAGAGGTCTGCATCTCGTACTACTAAGCCCAAAGATATGCGATAATCCGCACCATCCCAATCGGGTTCCCCAAAATGAGTTGAAGCGGCGCTTTGCAAAGATTTGTGTAAAATACTAATCTTTTAGAAAACGGTTTTAATAGTAATGGTATTTATTTGAAATGTTTCATTTTCCCGTATTCTATGTTCCCGAAAGGTATTGTGCTATGTTGCATATGAGTGTTGTGAGGAGGTAGGTCATTACCTTATGATCTACTTAAAGATATAGCAAGTTTGTGATATTTAAATGTCGAAAATGAAACTATATGGTATTTTAATGAAAAAATATGGTAAAATGGAAATAGCAATTTCTTTTGATATGGAACTTGTTCAATATGATTAGTTAGTGTTTAACAGTCAACATGTAATGGTTTAACAAAATTGTATTAAAGGAAAAGTGAGATTTTAGGAAGAACCGAATCGGAAATCGGATTTGCTCTGATTCCGTCGGGTTTTAGAATTTCGTATTTTCAGAAAGAGTAGAGAAGGGGGAAGGTAGGACTTACGGCTTTAGAAGTTAGGGATGAGGAAAAGGAGTCAGGAGGAGGCACCGGTGCGTCGTTTCGTCGCCGGGAGCTCTCAGGGTTGTCGTCGGAAAAATCACTGGAGCTTCGCCCTTCGCTCACTCCAAATGCACACTAGGGTTCTAGGAAATTTCTTGAGAGTTTGCTCAGAATTTTGGGATGAGGGGGTAGTGTTTAGGGGTTGTATTTATAAGGTTAGGATAGGGTTATGGTAGGTGAAAGGTTAAAATGAAAAATATGTGATAAATGTAATAAAATATATTAAAAGTGGAGTAATTGGGGTTTTAAAAGAGCTCTGGAAATGGTCTGAGGAAACAATTTCCCGGGTGTACAGGGGAGACCAAAAGACACAATTTTTTTGTTGGGGTCGTTGCCGGAATCGGCCGACTCGGCCGTGACTCAGCCGGCTAACTGAGTCGGCCGGTTCGCCGGCCGAGTTGGCCGATTCCGGCCGAGTTAGGCGGCCGGAATCCTCCCCCGACGGCTGGTCTATTCTCTGGTACAGTTACTTTTCAGGGTGTAGTGGGGGTTTTTGTGAGATATGCACGTGTAAACTCTTGGATTCTAAAGGTTCAAAATAAAACAATATTAAAAATAATGTGGGGTATGGGATTTGAACTCTAGTGGCTTGGTTCAGCAGTGCAAGGTATTACCAATGAGCTACAAGCTCTTTCTTGCTATTAATTACCAAAACAAATATTTAACTTGTGCTCCGGCAAAAGTACTCCTTTCTTTAAATTTTGAAAAATTTGCACAGAAAGTTGTACAGGAAATTTGGGGTTGTTACATGGGGCGTACTTGCTCATGGATATGCATGGCGAGAGACCAATCCGGCCAATAAACGGCCGAATACTTAAGAAATACTACGCTTGAAAAGTCAAGACTCATGTTAATGATAGATGACAACGCTCGTGTCCGCTCGCTATCTTCCTGATTTAAAACTCTAAAAGTAGTATCCAACAGAATTTTCGCCCCAAACACGGCGACAATGGACCGAGATGTTCTTAAAATAACCTTCACCTAAAAAATGGCGTCAATGGACCGAAACGTCCTTAAACTAAAACGGACTGAAACGTCCTTAAACTACAACGGACCGAAACGTCCTTAAACTAAATGTTGCCTCCAAAATAGTGACAACGGACCGTAACGTTCTTAAACTAAATTCTCATCTCAAAAATGGTGATCTACAGACCGAAACGTTCTCAAACTAAACGTTGCCTCCAAAATGACGACAACGGACCGTAACGTCCTTAAACTAAAACCTCACATCAAAAATAGTGATCTACAGACCAAAATGTTCTCAAACTACAACTTCGCCTCCAAAATGGCGATAAGGGACCGAAACGTCCTTAAGCCAAAACAACAGAGCCCAAGTGCTCTCTTGTTGGATCTGAAATAAAAATGATCCTAACACCCTGTTAAGTAGATCTTAGTCTCAAATTAGACTAACGTATCCTTAACAAAAAACCAACCGAGCCCCCAACTGCTCGTATCCATTTGAGTCGATCTTGATCTCAAAACGGATCAACGATCCTTAAATCAACCCAACCCCAAATCTAAAAATATACGGATTTGGACTAATCCACGCCCTACGGGCGATGACATAAATTAGTCTCCGTATACAATCCACGAGCAACCAAAAATAAAACAAACACACACGACACGAAGTGAACCTCCGAAGCAGGAGAAAGTGGTTATCACGATACGATAACATAATTAACTGCAAAAGCTTGCGCCTGCAAGGAAGAGCGTCCCCACAATCAAAACCCCTCACAAATTAGGGGGAATCTGACGAAGTTTGCTACAACGGCCGCATCCATCTAAACCTCCGATATATGGTGCCATAAATCAACTTGGCTTCTTCAGAGAGGTGGACGGATAAATCCAAATAGCATCTTCCCCCAAAATTCAGTCCAGACATCCTAACGTCCCGGTCGCGTCTTTCGGCGGAAAACAGATGTCATCCGAGGTCTTTGAGCTCGCTTGGAATGAAGGCAAGACAGCTGGGTCGAGGAACTACACATCGAAGAAGACGCCCACGGAAGAGACCCCCTTCAGTCTCTGCTACGGTACCGAGGTAATGGTCCTATCGGAGATCAGACTGCCCAGTTACAGAGTCGAACACTTCGATGACGAAGCCAATACCTCGGCACTCTGGACTAATTTAGACATACTGCTAGAGAAGCAGGACTGAGTACAGATCAAAGCGGCCGCTTACCAACAACAAACTGCCTGCTACTACAATGCACGAGTTAAGCATCGTGCCTTCAAGCTAGGAGATTTGGTCTTAAGGCGGAACAAATTCGTAGATCAGGGCAAACTGCACAAGTTCTCCCCGAAGTGGGACGGCCCTTTCCTCGTCTCCGAGGTATTGACCGGCGGAGCCTATCGCTTATAAGACGCCGGGGGACACAAGTTTCTTCGGCCCTACAAATGAATGTATTTTCTTCTTTTCAAAGCAATGTAAATTTTCTTAAGTCTCTTGAATTAAAAGGGGCTTCTTCCACAAATTTTGTTCTTTTTCTCGGTTCCGAGATCCCTAGATTCATTTCTGAGAAAGAATGTCAAAAGTACTAAGGGACATGATTAGTCGAAAATATTGCATTTTTAACACATCTGTAACACCCTAGTTCATTTATATCAATTCCAGTTCAAGTATTTACTTATTTATGGTAGTTTCTTGGTTTACTGTGTTTTGGGTGCGAATAGTATTTTGACATTTGTATTTACATTTTACCCGACCCGCTTGCTTGAAATCTGTCTTGATTCATGTTTATGATTTAACCTGACCTGTTACATGGATTCGTGCATTTTCATTTTTTACTGCATACTGGCATTTTATCTGGCATCTGCATTTTTTTAATATAACATTTAAAGTCAAGTAAAATATTTTAAAAATATCTAGCATGGCCTGCATGATACCCCTGACCCTGTCATAGCATCTGCGCATCTTGTTCTCATCCCGTTCAGTAAAATGGACTTGTTTGGATGGCTACGCGCACGTGCGTGCATCCGTTCTTGGGGTATTTATTTTCGTTACCCGGACATCCAATTTGAGTTTTGGTCGACATGTATCCTTTTTATATTTTTGAAACTGAATTTTTGACCCGACCCGGGCGTATTTTGGACTAAATTTGTATCTACCAGAAAATCCAATTTTATTTCATTTAATATCTTTATTAAAATTTAACAGTTTAAAATATTTATAACTTACAAAATCTTTTAAATTAAAATCTAAACCTTAATAACAACCCCTTTCTCTCTCTCTCTCTTTCTCCCTCCTATATATATATATATATATATATATATATATATATATACATATATATATATATATTATTTTTTTTCTTTCCTTATTTAATACACAGCCTCTTCTTCTTACTTCTTCTTCTTTTTTCTTCTTTCTTTTTCTTAATCTTGTTTCTTGATTCCGGTGATCACCGCCGGAGCCGTGCTCGTCGCTGACGATCCGAGTGATCCAGTGAACGTACCTTTCCTGTGTGATCACCCTCTTGCCTTGCCTGGACCCGTCCCGCGTCCCGCGTGTGCGTTGCGACGATTTACCGATATCGGACGAGCCATGCGTATCCGTCGCGTGATTCGATCGAGGCAAGTTTACAACTTGCTACATGCTATGCTTTTTGTAATTTATTTATATGTTTCCGTATCATCATCATCATCATCATCATCATACAGCTATATCTATATAATTTATACACCGTAGTTATTTAACGTTAATCGGTTTTATAATTTAAAATGTATGAAAGTTTACAACTTGCGACATACTATAATTATATCTATAAAATATATATCGTCGTAATATTTCTTATAATTATCTTTAATTAGTTTATAATCTTCATTTTATAATGTTATATAAAATATAGTTTGAAAATATTATAGTTTACACATGAAACGTCGTTGCAAAGCGGATACGACAAATCTGAAATTTACTGTACACCTTACCTTATAAAATTCATTATAAATCATAGAAAATTTATTAGTATACGTTCTTTAGTTCGTTACGAAGTTAACTCAGAATACTATAACTCTATAAAATATTTAATTGCAAAATAAATTGTTTAAATAACGTAAAATAAAAATGAAAATATCTCTAAACTGCTGTCCAGGGAAATTCCAGCAGTAAACTTTCAACTTCGAATGTTCATAGATTTTTGTAGGAACAACCTGAGATACTTCAACTTATAAAAATGAAAACCTTATTGAATTATCTTTGTTTCGGTATAATACACGTCCCTTTTGGAGAACGTTTGTTATTTTTAAACTATTTTACAAATCAGGATAACGCTGAATTTCTGAACGGAACTTTCTTGTGCATGGTTAATCAATACCACTTTTATAGTTATTAATCGGTTTGAATATGTTATCCATGTTAATATTATTATATCACTATTTACATATCTAGTCGCATGCTAATTCATCTTGCTACTTGCTAGGTATATTATTATGAATCCATATGAGTAAAATGTTACCCGTTTATCACATTGTACATCCATACTAAAAGTTTACTGTTTTCGGATACCCGTTTGCATCCATATCATTTAAAATATATATAACTGCATTTATAGATCACATTAATTCATATTATTATTGTAGTAACACCCCATACTTAATAAAGTGCATCCTAATTAGTATTGGAACTATAAATGTAACCCTTAATCGATATTTGTGCATCCATACCATTAATTCTATAACTATTCGCATATCATGTCACATTATTACATATCGTTGTTATATTGACACCTCATGCTTGATATTGTGCACCCTACATAGTCATGATGTAACCCCTTATCGATATTTATGCATCTATGCTTTTATTGTACATCCGTACTTTCACCCTGATTCAATAATTACTACAGTTTGATTATGAGCACCCGTTTAATACCTGTGCACTACTTGACATGACCTGATACACCACTACTTGACATGACTTGATACATGTACACTACCTGACATGACCTGATATATCACTACTTGACATGTTACCTGATCCTGTTTCTAATGCCGACAATACTGACATGTTGTCCCGATGGACATATCCTGTTGTCTGTATAGACAAACCTGTTCCTGCTTGATCCTGTGTTGGCATTAGCTTCAGATTTATCAATACCTGACTTGAACACATAACTTGGGGTATGGGGAAATCAATAATGAAACCTGACTTGTAACTCGACAGTTCGATACTTATACTATCAGTTTTACGGGCTAGGCCAGCCCCGGGATGCTGCTGCTGACATCATTCATCTGTACATGTTACATGTTTACTGCCTAGCGGCACGTCTCGGATTCAGCCTGAGAATCTTGACCGCGGTCCCGGGCATGCACGGGATACTATTGAGTTACATCGACGATTCATTAAATTGATTTCACAGAATTGAGAGTAATTAATCCAGTAGCTTAGTTCAGATTATTCACTGTACATCACATGTGCTTATACCCTTCACTATTCCTTATTCGTGATACTGTTATACTCGTATTACTGTTCATAATCATGCATGCATGTCTTGTTACCTCTTGATTGTATTATTGTTGATATTATGACGCACTGACGTCTGGGTTTTGCATGGCCCAGATCCTCTACCTTTGTCGCAGGCTGATCAGGAGTATTCTGCCGTCAGGCCGAGCAGTGAGGATCCAGTTAGTATCCAATTTAGTTACGTTTTACTTTCTAGATTGTTATTGTTACTTGGATCTATTGCTTCCGCATATTATTTCTTGACTCGTTTATTCTGGCTCATGGACATGTAATAGATAGTTATTTTATTTCTCCTGTTCTTGATATCTTATAGACAGCCGTAATGTGACTGTGGAGGAATGTTTCCTATCCATAGGTAGCATGGTTGGCTCTGTCACGTGCCTATCTTAGCGCACTCTGGGAAGCAGGGCGTGACAACATCAATTTCCCTACTCTTTGCAATCATCTAAAGGTATTTGGTATAAATATAGCACATATTAGCAATTTGTCTGTAAAATACCAAATAACATGTGTTATACATTATAACCGGTATTTTGAAGGAAATTGAGTGTTTATTATTACACACATGATCTTTTGTGAATCAACACTTGTCTCGAGATTGTGTGCAGGAAATTCTCCAGGTAAAAGAGCCAGAACTGCTAAAAGTGCTGATAAAATACGTCAAGTCCAAGATTTGTGATCTGGCAGTAAATAAGAAAGTATAAAAATATTCCAAACATCAGAAAAGTGCCATAAAGCCAACAACAAAATAACCTGGAAATTTCATGCAGAGAACACACCAAACAGCCGTGGATCCGCGGCCGAGTTGGCCGATCCGCCGCGGATCCGCGGCCGCGTTGACTCATTGGCACTTGGTCATGTTTGCAGAAGCTTCTCTTTAAATGGCAAACTTCTTCAAGACACTTCAGTTCCTAGAGATCTCCAGAACCTTCTCTTTTAACAGCCAAGCTTCTTGTGAAAGCTTAATACCTACCAAGGTTCTCATGCAAGCTAGCTAACTACCTTAATCTAGAAGTTTCTCTACAACTACCTAGCTTCCTATGCAAGCTTCATAACAACTTAGCTTCTAAAGGAAGCTAAACCTAGCTTAGCTTCAAAAGGAAGCTAAACCTAGCTTCTAGGGAAAGCTTGAGGGAAAGCTATAAAAAGGGACCTAGTGTTTCATTACAAGGTGGTTCATCATTTTTGAGGGTAAAAATTGTAGTGAGATCCAAATCGATTCAAAAGCAAATTGAGTGACACAATTTGATCCAAATCAAGACTCATCGAGTATCGATTCAAGCAAGCATTCAACGAGCCTTTTTGAAGCAACGCTGATCTTCATCTGAGCAAGTGATCCATGACGATCCGCGACTCAAGAAGACCAATGCGAAGCTAAATTCGATGATCTAGTTCTCTCCTCAACTTTTGTAGTCTTTGAGTGAATTGTAACGAAATATCTGTTCCCCTCCGAAAGACGGCGCGACGCTGGGACGTCTTGCCTGAGATTCGGGGCAGATGCTAATTGGTGCTATCCGTCCACCTCTTTGAAGATGCCAAGTTGATTTATGGCACCGTATATCGAAGGGTTAAACGGATGCATCCGATGTAGCAGACTTCGTCAGATTCCCCCTCACTTGAGGGGTTTTTGATTGTGGGGACGCTCTTCCCTGCAGACGCAAGTCCCTGCAGTTAATTACGCTATCGCATGGCGGTAACAACTTTCTCCTTCTCCATGTGGTCACTTCGTGTCGTGTGTGTTTAGTTTGTGTTTGGTTGCCCGTGGATTGTATACGGAGACTGAGTTATGTCGTCACCCGTAGGGCGTGGACTAGTCCAAATCCGTATTATCTTAGATTTAGGTTTGAGGGTCGTGTTTAAGGATACGTCAGCCTCATTTGAGACTAAGATCGACATAAACGTTTGTTAAGGATACGTTAGTCTAGTTTTTAGACTAAGATCAACTCAACGGGATCGTTTAGATCCGACAAGAGAGCGATTAAGGGAGCCATGTTGTTTAGTTTAGTGACATTGCAGTCAATAGCTAGTTAAAGGACATTGCGGTCCAATATTAGTTTTAAGACGTTGCGGTCAAGGTTAAGGACGTCGTAGTCCGTGGATTTAAGGACTCCACAGTCCGATGTTAGTTTTAAGACATCACGGTCAAGGTTAAGGACATTATAGTCCGTTGTTAGTTTTAAGACATTCCGGTCAAGGTTAAGGACCTCATAGTCCATGGGTTTAAGGACCCCATAGTCCGGCGTTAGTTTTAAGACATCCCGGATAAGGTTAAGGACCTCATAGTCCATGAGTTTAAGGACCCTACAGTCCATGTCAATGTGTGGTCATCGGGACCCGTCACCTCTTTGAAGACGTTGAGAAATTATAATGCCAAGTATCAAAGGAGTGAAGAGATGTACCCTTAAACCGAAGGTAGATTAAGTGATCTGTAATCCAATTTGGAAACTAAGATCAATTATTATATTATGAGCCCATTGGCCCATTTATGTTTGAATTGAGGACTTATGGCCAACTTGGGCTAAGTCCAATCATATTTGGGATATTGGCCCTCTGTTGGTTCATTGAAGGAGAGGGTTTGCCTCTGGAAACTTAGCCAATTGGGCTAAAGCTTGTGTTAAACACTAGAGACCAACAGTGTTGAACACTGGGAATAAGATTAACAAGTTGGTGTTAAATATTAAAAGATAATCAGTGTTGAACACTGGGAACAGAGTTTTAAGATTAGTGTTAAACACTAAGCAAATCAGTGTTAAACACTGGGGACAAAATCTCCAGACTAGTGTTAAACACTAAGGAGAGAGGGGTCACGTGTGGACACGTGAGAGCGCCCTGGTTTCCTTATTCTGTTCTACAGATAAGTGTTTAACACTTTTAACTCTGAAAGCCATCACGTGTGGACACGTGATGGGGGCTTGCGCTTTGATCTGTTAGAGTGTTCATTAGGGGTCACGTGTTGACACGTGAGGGCGCCGTAGAGCTCTTTTCTGTTTCTTTTGCCTTTTTCTCTGTGTGCTTTAGAGATCACGTGGGGCACGTGAGGCATTGTCTCAAAGTTCTTTTTTTATGGACCCTTGCAGGAGTCACGTGGTAACACGTGAGGTATTTGCTTCAAAGTTCTTTTCTGTGTATCTTTGCAAGGGTCACCTGGTAGCACGTGACTCTGGCTCTTTGCATGTTTTAAAGATCTGTTTATCTTTTAAGAATTAATTTCTTCATAGGGTTAAACCCTAACAACAAACTTCAGAGGAATTAAATTCCTGTTTTCTTCTGAAGAATTATATTCTTAAATAGGGTTAAACCCTAATCTCTTTTCTTAAGGGAATTAAATTCCTGTGAGTTTGAGAGAATTATGTTCTCAATTAGGGTTAAACCCTAGTTCTGTTCATTTTGAAGGAATTAAATTCCTTTAACATAGGGTTAAACCCTAATTTTATCTCAAAGGAATTGAATTCCTATCATTTTGTGAGAATTAAATTCTCAAAACTCAGTTCCTCCTCTCTGTTTTAGATCTGCATGGCAGGATCTCAACCCAATGAGAATTAAATTCTCAATTCATGGGGAGATGTGCACTTTACAGATCCTCCACCAGAGGAAGAACTAAGTTCTTTTTCTTTATATAAGAGTTAAACTCTTTTGAAAATTAAATACTCTTTTGAAGCCTCCCTTTTTTTTTCTTACCTACGTTTTCCTTTTGCAGAGAATCAAAGGCTCTATATCTCTCTCTCTGTATATCAAAAGAAAAGGTCCAAAGGTCTAGAAAAGGTCCAGAAAAAGGTCCCTTTCTTCTTTTCTTGGCTCCTATTTATAGGAGAAGGAAAAGAATCAATCTGTTTAGTAAATCTCACATTGAGAGATTTGATTTATATTTATCATTAATCTGGGCCTTTAGATTGTTAGGTGAATTTTATTCACCATTGGATTTTAAATCCAAAGAGATCTCTTTGTTATTTCGGTTGGATTTAAGGGGAAATCTTTCCAAGTCCAAAATTTTACCATAAATTGGTGATATTTAATCACCTTTAGATTTTTAATCCAACGGTTTTAAATAAACCTTCTTTATTTTGGAAAGATTTGAAAGATTTATCCTCAGAATTTCATTCTGTTGAAGAATAAGGCTCTTAAAGCCGGTCACGTGTGGCCACGTGACCGTTGGTCACGTGTGGCCACGTGACCCCTGGTCACGTGTAGGCACGTGCCCCCTGGAGTAGACTTCTCTTCTTCTGCGCTCTATTCTCTGGCCGCTGCTTAACCATCACGGGTCAACACGTGACCACTGGTCACGTATGAGCACGTGATGCCTTTTCTGAAGCTTTTTCTTGACTTTTAATATGCTCTGCGCCGCTGCTTTAAACGTCACGTGCCAACACGTGACAACTGGTCACGTGTGAGCACGTGATGCCTCTTCTGAAGTTTTTTCCTGATTTTAAATCAGGGAACAAATGCCCCCACAGCGTTGTTCTCACGTGTCTGCACGTGAGTGAAACGCTGTCACTTTTGTGACCGTTGGATCTGTCTTGGGAGTAGGGTAAATGAAACGTTTTCCATCCCATCCTATAAATGCCCATGTCTTTTCAGAAGTGCCTCCACTTTTTCATCCTCTTCTTTTCAAACCTTTCTTTTAAGAATTTGATTCTCGTTCTTAGAGCTTAGTTTTCTGTTGTGTCTGTGCAGTGCCGCTTTATCTTCCAATCAAAAGCTAGTGCTCACGTGTTGCGCATGCAGGGCTCAGATTGATGGGGACGTTTCATTTCCCTGATCTGATTCCAATGCATCGTTGGATTTCATTTCCAACGCTCTCCCCTTCTTTCCGGGCTTTGAGAATAGTCCCACCATGCACAACATTTTTTGTGCATAGCATTAAATGCTCCCCTTTATAACCCGAACCCATGCCTTACCTCTTTTCCTCACAGAGACACCCATTTAAACCTTAAGGTGATCATCTTTGAGAACCCGATCAATCGCCATGGCTTGCAATGGTCCCCATGCTCGTCGTCAACTATGGGAGGTGCCTATTGAGGAGATAATCCCTCGCTTCGCTGCGCGGCTGGCAAATCGCCTTCTCACCGACGCTCAATGTGACACGGTGATGTATGAGCTACTGACTCGTCGGGGCTCTCCTCTTCCCATGGGCTCCATTTGGCTCCGGATGATCTCCTGTCTGTGCTTGCCGATATACCCCCTCATTCGACGATCCTTGACGCGGCGGAGGACAAGCTTGAGTGCTTTCACGAGGCTTGTCTAATCACTCAAGCTCTGAAGGATCACTCAGTTCATATACTGAGTCAGATAAGAGCCCGTCGGGCCGTCATGTCTGCTTTCGATGATGAGCACGGCTCCAACCGATGGGGAGCGACTCCTCGCGAAAATCGTCATTTTGACGTGCTGGAGAAGGCGGAGAGGGAGCTGGAGAATTTTGTGTTTTGCTTTGTTAACCCTTGTATTTCTGATCCCTTGTTTGGTGATCTTTTCCCACTAGTGTAGTATGTTTGAATCAATGTACTCCTTTAATCATTGGCAGTTTGCATGCTTTCTGTTGAATTTTCATGTTTGTCTGATAGTCGTACGTGTGTCTTGCTTGCGTAAATGAGCTGCCTGTTTTTCTCATGGGAATTTTCTTTAATTGCGAGCACCATCATTACGTTGCATGCACATCAGTGCCTCGGGTAACATTTCCTTTTAAACATTCGTACAGTTGCAAATGCGTGCCTGATGGGATACAGATCAGAAACTTTCGTTGTTATCTCCCGTATCAGGTGGTTTGTGCTGGCTTTAGATCGAGTATTGCCATCGAAGGGAGGTTTATGAGTGAAGACATATTTTTCTTTTCAGTGGTGTGTTTCTTTTTTATTGAATGTGTTCTGCGGACAATTTATCTAGGTTTCCTTGCAGGGCAGCGATGGCTTAGGGTTCAGGGTTAAGATCTGCATCCTAAGACTTTTGAGCTTTATGAGCCGCGAGAGTCTCATAAAGAGTTTTTCCCCCTACAGGTCGAGAGGATCCCGTAGGTGTAAGTTCTTCTTAGGAATCGTGAGGATTCTTAAGCGGGTTTTCCCTTGGGAGTCGTAAGGATCTCACAAGAGAGTTTTCTTCCTTGCAAGTCGTGAGGACCCGCAAGTGCTGGGTGCGGTCAACCCTTATCCGTATTCCGCGGGGTCAGGGGTTGGTTTGGGATGGTTTCCGGGGTATCGTAGTTTAAAGACATCGCGGTCAAGGTTAAGGACCTCATAGTCCATGGATTTAAGGACTCCACGGTCCGATGTTAGTTTTAAGACATCGCGGTCAATGTTAAAGACCTCATAGTCCGTGGATTTAAGGACTCCACAGTCCGATGTTAGTTTTAAGACATCACGGTCAAGTTTAAGGACCTCATAGTCCGTGGATTTAAGGACTCCACAGTCCGATGTTAGTTTTAAGACATCGCGATCAAGGTTAAGGACCTCATAGTCCGTGGATTTAAGGACTCCACAGTCCGATATTAGTTTTAATACATCGCGGTTAAGGTTAAGGACCTCATAGTCCGTGGATTTAAGGACTCCACAGTCCAATAGGTGGTTATTGGGACCCGTCACCTCTTTGAAGACGTTGAGGAATTACAACGACAAGTATCAAAGGGGTGAAGAGATGTACCCTTAAACCAAGGTAAAATCAGTCTAGAATCATGGTGGTTGATCGTTAGTTTTAAGACATTACGGTCGAGGTTAAGGACATCATAGTCCGTGGATTTTAAGGACTCTATAGTCCGATGTTTGCTCTGGATGCCTCACACGGGTTCACTGCCATGTTCGGCGAGGACCGGGCTCCGCTCTGGGCGTTTTCCGCGGGGTCAAAGAGTGACGTTATCCGCGTTCCACGTGACCAGGAATTTTGCACTAGATGCTTCACACGGGTTCACTGCCGTGCTTAGCGAGGACTAGGCTCCGCTCTGGATGGTTCACACGGGTTCACTGCCGTGCTCTGCGAGGACCAGGATCCGCTCTGGACGTTTTCCACGGGGTCAAAGAATGACGTTATCCGCGTTCCACATAACCAGGAATTTTGCACTAGGTGCTTCACACGGGTTCACTGCCGTGCTCGGCGAGGACTAGGCTCCGCTCTGGATGCTTCACACGGGTTCACTGCCGTGCTTTGCGAGGACCAGGATCCGCTCTGGACGTTTTCCACGGGGTCAAAGAGTGGCGTTATCCGTGTTCCACGAGACCAGGAATTTTGCTCTGGATGCTTCCCACGGGTTCACTGCCGTGTTCGGCGAGGACCAGGCTCCGCTCTGGATGCTTCACACGGGTTTACTGCCGTGCTCTGCGAGGACCAGGATCCGCTCTGGACGTTTTCCACGGGGTCAAAGAGTGACATTATCCGTGTTCCACGAGACCAAGAATTTTGCTCTGGATGCTTCCCACGGGTTCACTGCCGTGTTCGGCGAGGACCAGGCTCCACTTTGGATGCTTCACACGGGTTCACTGCCGTGCTCTGCGAGGACCAGGATCCACTCTGGACGTTTTCCACGGGGTCAAAGAGTGACGTTATCCGTGTTCCACGAGACCAGGAATTTTGTTGATTGTATCCGCGTTTCACGGAGTTGGGATTTGACTTTCGGTGATCTGTACATCGCCGAGTCATGGAACTGGGAATTGCCGCTGTTCCGCTTCGCTTGATGTTGTGTCCGTTGTGACGAGACGAGTGTTGAGACGATCTCTAGGTCACTTGTGGCCCGTCGAGATTTGGCTTCTTCTTATAATGAAACCTGGAGAGGAGGAGGAGTATAACCCCTTCTTCGTTTGTGCCCCTGGATTGTATACAGGGATTGATGTAACCTCACCTGTAGGGCATAAATTTCATTTTTATTTTATTTCTTTTTCCGCGATGCTCTATCATTTCATCTTTATATCACGAAGGTCGCGATTGCCCCATCATTTCGGCTATTTTTCGTGGTGCCCAATCATTTCGGCTATTTATTTTATTTTTTGCTCGCTGCTTTTTATTGCGAGTTGCCCCATCATTTCGGCTATTTTTCAAGCATACATTTTTACATACTGATTTTGTCGCAAGTTGCCCCATCTTTTCGGCTGTTTCGTATGCATGTGTGGCTTGCTGGTTTTTTGCTGCAAGCTTGGATTTATACACCGATTTTGGCATCAGCACCGCTACAACTGGGATGTTGCCAGGAGCGAATCATCATTTGCCTCTGTCGATGTCGAACAAAGGTGGCTCAGTAAACAGGGTTAAGGGTCCTGTCGACTAAGGCTTTTGACTTCGTGAGCCGTAAGGGTCTCACAAAGGTATTTCACCCTACAAGTCGTGAGGATCTTGCAGGTGTGTTTTCTCCTTGGGAATCATGGGGATTCCTAAGTGCATGTCCTCCCGTAAGTCGTAAGGATCTTACAAAAGGGTTTTCTCCTTATAAGTCGAGAGGACTCACAAGGGTTGTTCACCGTATGACCATATCCCTAGTCACGGATGGGACTTGGTTAGGGAAATGTTTATTCGCGCCCGTGGATTGTATACAAGGGTCAGTGCTGAGCCACTTGTAGGGCATAAATTGAAGGTTGTGGGGGTTGCTTAAGCACAGGTTTAGGTCTCTATGACTTAAGACTTTCAAATCTTATGAGCCGTGAGGGTCCCATAAGAGAGTTCCCCTTACGAGTCGTGAGGATCTCGCAAGTGTAATTTCTCCTTAGGAATCGTGAGGAATCCTAAGTGTGTTGCTCCCTTGTGATTCGTAAGGATCTCACGCGGGTGGTTTCTCCTTACAAGGTCGTGAGGACCCTGCAAGTGTCCTTTAACGAGGTTGCGCCCTTTCGGGTTTTCACAAACACTCACCGGTAGCCCTGCTGTTTTTACTCACGGAGCCCTTTCGGGTTTTCATTCGTGCCCACTTTGCTTATGGACATACCGTCTTTATTTTTTTTTTATTCTATATTTTTTTTATCAGCTTTGAGATGCTGCAATCCACCGTAGTTTATCGACATCTCGGTCAGCAGCCAGTTTTAGGACGTAGTGGTCCGTCGTTAGTTTAAGGACGTTTCGGTCCGTCGTTAGTTTAAGGACATTTCGGTCCGTCGTTAGTTTAAGTACATTTCGGTCCGTCGTTAGTTTAAGGACATTTTGGTCCGTCGTTGAAGAAGGCCGGTTACTACTTATAGAGTTCGGGCTTAGGAAGATAGCGAGCGGACATGGTCGTCGTCATCTATCATTGACCTAATCCTTAACCCGTCAAGCGTAGTATTTCTTCAGGAAGCGACCGTTTATTGGTCTGAAAGGTCTCTCACCGTGCATATCCATGAGCAGATACGCTCCACCCTGGTAGACCTTGTCTATTATGTACGGGCCTTCATAGTTCGGCTTGAATTTTCCCCGCTTGGTGCGATTAGGGATCATAGGTCTTTTGTCCACTAGCACGAGTTCACCTTGGCGGAACGTCCTCGGCCTGGTCAATCTTTCGTATGAGCGTGTCATCTTTGCTTTGTAAGCTTCTAGATTTTGTTGCGCTATGAGCCGGGTCTCATCAAGGGCATCAAGCTCCTCAAGCCGAAGGTGAGTGTTTTCTTTGTCCGTCAGCTTGTGGTGAACTGCCATTCGTAGATAGGGTAGCTCTATCTCTTGGGGGAGTACTGCTTCTGTACCGAATACTAACGCGTATGGCGTTGTGTTCGTGGCCGTTTTGAACGTAGTTCGATATGCCTAGAGAGCTTCTTACAGTCTCTCGTGCCAGTCCTTTTTGTTTCGGGACACCGTCTTCTTCACGATCTTTGTCAAGGTTTTATTGAAAGCCTCGGCTAGACCGTTAGCTCGGGGATTATAAACTGAGAAGTATCTCCAGTCTATGTTGTGCTGCTGCGCGAAGCGACTAATCTTGTGGCTTCTGTAGGCTGGCCCGTTATCGGAAATGATCCGTCGCGGAGTTCCAAACCGATAAATGATGTGCATCTTGATGAAATGGAGAATATTTTCCATCTTCACTTCCCTTATTGGTATTGCTTCTGCCCATTTGGAGAAGTAATCAGTCGTCGCTAGGATGAAATCCCCTGGATGATGCTGGTTCGATGGGGCCGATTATGTCAGTTCCCCATATTTCGAACGGCCACCTAGCCACCGTTGGATGGAGTGGATTTGGATGCTGATGGATAAAGTCCCTATGGATCTGGTACGAGTGGCATTGCTTCGCATACTCGAGGCAGTTTTGGATCATTGTGGGCCAATAATAACCCATTCGTTTGATCTTCAACTTCATCTTTGGGCCCGCTTGGTGAGAACCACAGAGTCCGTCGTGAACTTCCTGAACGACTCTTTTCGCTTCGTCAGGTCCCAGGCATCTTAACCACAGAGAGTCAAATGACCTCTTGTACAGAGTATTATTGACGAAGGTGAAGGACAGAGCTCGTTTCACAAGCTGATGTCTTGAGGACGTATACTCAGGCGTTTGACGGGATTTGAAGTAGTCTATGAAGACTTCTCTCCAATCCTCAGCCTTTTCTTGGTCATTTGTTTGCAGGGCCGTCTGCTCAATTGCTCCCCTTTCTTCGGGTGATTCCGGAGATATTTCTGCAGGGGCAAGTACTCGACGGTTTTGTACCACGATCCTGACGTCATCGAGGTTCTCATCAGCCAGTTCTTTAGCGAGCTTGGCCAACGCATCCTCTTTGCTATTTTCCACGCGCGGTATGCTCTTCAGCACGTAGGAGGGAATTTGGGTCAACAGTTGTTGCACCTTTTCGCCGTACTTCACCAACTCTGGTTTGCACGTTTGGTAGTCGCCATTTACTTGACTAACGACCAGTTGGGAGTCTCCGTATATGAGGAGGTTTTCAATTCCCATGTCAATGGAGATCTCGAGGCCTGCTATCAAAGCTTCGTACTCGGCTTCATTGTTCGTCCTCGGTTCTGTTAAGGAGAAAGCAAAGCGCATTATCCCTCCTTGTGGAGTCACGAAGATAAGGCCTACCCCCGATTTGATTATAGAGGTACTTTGTTTGCGCTTCTTCATGGAGGATGCTCCATCGAAATAAAGCTCCCATCGAATATTACCACCGTCGATCGCATCAAACGCGTGTTCGTTTGGCAGTTCGCAATCCAGAGGGGAATCGGCCGGTATTGGATGCTCAGCGAGGAAGTCGGCGATGGCCTGGCCTTTCACCGCCTTAAGAGGCTGATAGGTTATCGAGAACTCCATTAAGAGCAAGGCCCATTTAGCGAGTCGTCCCGTCAATATGGCTTTTGACATCAAGTATTTGAGAGGGTCCACCTTCGAGATGAGACGGACTTCATGCGCCAACGCATAGTGCCTGAGTTTGGTTATCGCAAAGATCAACGCCAGGCAGTGTTTTTCAATGGGGGAGTAGTTGCCTTCTGCCCCCAGTAGAACTCGACTTAAGTAGTAGAGTGATCTTTCTTTCCCTTGATCGTTCTCTTGCGCCCATAACGCGCCTAAGGAATCTTCAAGGGCGGTTGTATAAAGAATGAGGGTCCTTCCCTTGACCGGAGCAGCCAACACTGGCGGGTTCTGCAGGTATTGCTTGATCTCGTCTAGCGCGTTTTGGCATTTTTGGTCCCAGACGAACGGGGTTCCCTTCTTCATCAGGTGACTGTAAGGACAACACTTGCCAGAGAGATTGGCTATAAACCGTCGGATGTATGCGAGTTTCCCCTGGAGAGACCGCAATTGTTTGAGAGTCCTTGGCAGTGGCATTTCCATGATCGCCTTGATCTTCGATGGATCTATCTCGATACCCCGGTGCTGGACAATGAATCCTAGGAACTTGTCTGAGGATACCCCGAACGCACATTTGAGGGGGTTCATCTTCAAGTTGTATTGCCGAAGGCGTTAAAATACGATTTTTAGATGCTCGAGATGTTCCTCGTATGATTTGCTTTTCACGACGAGGTCGTCGATATAGCATTCGACGATTTCATGTATGAGATCATCGAAGATCTTCGTCATGGCCCTTTGATAGGTGGCACCAGCGTTCTTTAGACCGAAGGGCATCACCTTGTAGCAGAATATTCCCAGAGGGGTCCGAAAAGCGGTATGCTTCTGGTCTTCGGGATGCATCTTTATCTGATTATACCCTGATGAGCCGTCCATGAAAGAGAAAACCTCGTGAGTGGACGTATTATCTATCATCAGCTCGGTTACCGGTACTGGGAAATCGTCCTTCGGGCAAGCTTTATTGAGATCCCGGAAGTCCACGCATATGTGCACTGTCCCATTTTTCTTCATTACTGGGACGATGTTGGCGATCCAATCGGGATACTGAACTTCCTGGATAAACCCAGAGTCGATCAGCTTCTTGACTTCGGCGTTAATGCCCATCTCAAGCTCGAGCCGCATTCTTCTCGGCGCCTGTTTGACTGGCTTAACGTCCGAGGATATCGCCAGCTTATGGACAGCTATCTCTGGATCCAGTCCTGGCATTTCGGAATAGCTCCATGCGAAGCAATCTCTATGCTGCATAAGCACGTCTTTTAACGCAGCCACCCTTTCTTACGATAGCAGCTCGCTGACGAATGTCGGTCGTGGGTCGTTCGTCGTTCCCAACTCAATCTTCCTGAGGTTATCTGCAGTAGTATGTATGCCATCTTCCAGCTCTTTCGGCGCTGGTGGAAATTCTGAGATTACCTCGTCGTCATTGTTTTCGAAGCACCGAGGTAGGTCATTCATGTTCTCGGGCTCTTCTTCTGATACCGTTATCATATGACAAATACGGGCTCGCTTCTAAGATCGATGTGGGTCTGGTTCTGCTCTTGTGGCTTTGGGTTCGTGCTTTTGTGGCGGCGTTACCCTCCAGCTGCTGGATAGAGCAAACCTGCCTTGCTGGTACTGGTCTTCGATCCAGTTCTTGAATGTGAAGCAGTCTTCGATAGGGTGTCCTATGGCTTGGTGATAAGAGAAATAGCCCGGATGAGAGACCTCGTTAGCTTGCTCGGGGTGCTTGGACTCCGGAAGGGTGATCATTCGATGTTTTAAAGCAAGATCGAGTATCTTCTTCGTCTTGTCTTGAGGGAAGGAATACGCTCGACTCATCTTCTTCATGAGGGACAAATCCGGACCGCGCAATACCCGATCGCATGACTCTTTGTAACACCCGAGCCCAATACTACTTTTTCTGTTATCGGTTGAGCATTAAATATCACTCATTTTATTTATCTTACTTGTTTGGGTCTTACTGTAAAATTTCATCTGGCTAAGTCATTTTTGCATATAACAAATTTTAGCACCTAAAATAAAATTAAATATATATATCTTGGCCTACTCGTCACCCCTAGCCGCGTGATAGCGTCCGTGCGTCAAGTTCTCATCCTGATCGGTGAAACGGGCGAGTTTGGACGGCTACGCGCGCGTGCAAGTGTCCGACTTGGGGGCATGCTTTTTAATCATAAAACACTTCATTTTAAAATTTGGAACCCGCTTAAAATCCTATTATTTGAATTTCAAATTTTTGGACCCAACCCGGGCGCGATTTGGAAATGTTTCATTTAGCGCCAAAATCACAAATCAATAAAATATTCTAAACCGTAATATATTCATAATATTTTACTGTTAATTTAAAACTTTATAAATCTTTTAATATTTCTTTACCTCTGCAATCTTTCCCCCACTGGCCAATCACGGGGTTTTTAACCCCCGTGGGCCCCTCCTCTCTATCTCTCTCTCTCTCTAATCTCTAACTCTTTCTCTCTCCATCCCTACGTCTCTATCTCTCTCTCTCTAATCTCTATCTCTCTCTCTCTCTAATTTCCTATCTCTCTCCCCTATATATATTTACTCCCTCCCTCATAATACGCAGAACCCCACGCGAGGAAACACCCGAGAAACCCATCGCGCCCTCAACCCTAGCCTCCGTGCCCGTCGCCGCCGCAGCCCCCGCGCCGACGCCACCACCACCATCACCTTCGCCTCTTCGCCCTCGTCGCAGCCACTGCACCTCTTCTCCCCGTGTGCTCGGCGCCGCGACAGAAACCCTGCTGCCAACCCGTGCCTTCTCAGTTAGCCGGAAAACCCCGTCGGCGACCCTCGTCGTCGTGCTGCGCCACCGTAGGCACCTCCTCTTCACCTGTGCACCAGCCCCGACCACCTCCTCTATACCTCCACTCTCCTTCCCTGTCACATCCCCGCAACCCTAGCCGACCGCCTGCATCATCCCCGCCGGCGCCCCACCGCCGTCGACCCCATCGCTGTCGCAACCTTTGCAATCCCAGTAAGCTTTCCTTCACCTTCCTCCTTCCTTTTTCCCCCTCTGGTTGGTCTTTGTCTGTACATAGGGTTTCTAAACTTTTGTCGCTGTTTTGCATCTCGCCGGAATCCGGCCGTGCTGACGACTTGACCCGACATTCCAGCAAGGTACCCCGATCCGCGTGGTCCCATTGTTCGTTGTTTGGGTACAATCCGTGAACCGTGCGTCCGTCGCGTGTTTCTCCGCCGACGTTACGTCCGTTTTTCCCGGTTCGCGAACCGTCGAGGCAAGTATCACTTGCTACATGCTATACTATACAATTATATATATTTTGACTCATTAAACCTGCAAAACTCAACTCGGTATGGATATTTTCTTATTTGGTCGCAATATGACATATATCATGATACAGTTAACCTAAAATTACATTTTGCCACTTTAACCCTAATAACGAAGTTTACCCGTTAATCACATTTTACCGTTTAAAGGATGATAGCCTTTACACATGTAGCTCTATTACACTCGGATATTGATGTAACGGTATTGCACCATCATTTAATCTATTGCACCGCGAAGGGTGCTCGAAACCTGCTAATATGATAAAACGGCTGTACTATACTAATGCACTATTGTGATTAAATGAACTGCTTATTGTTGTTTAATTTATTGCTTATTTCCTGCTGTTATTCCTTGTTCGATTATATACCTGTTGTGAGCACACCCTCGATTTTGTTACATCTTGACCTGACCTTGCTACACATGATATATATATACCGATGCACCTGACATGGTACCCTTTACTATCGACTTGACCTGATGTACCATGACCTGACCTGTTACCTGATCTCATGCCTAATGCCAACAAACCTGACATGGAGTCCTCATAGACCAAGCTTGTTGTCTATCCAGACAAACCTACTGTTACCTGAATTTGTGTTGGCATTAGTTCTTGACCACTGAATACCTGACCTGACACATATAACCTGGGGGTATGGGGAAATCAAAAGGGTAATCTAAAGTGTAACTTAAAAGGGTATTACTTGATCCGTGGTCCCGGGGGGTAACGGGACAGAGCCATTCGTGACTCTTACATTTTCCTGATCCGTGGTCCCGGGGGGCAACGGGACAGAACCACTATTGGTTCCCATCTTCCTGATCCGTGGTCCCGGGGGGTAACGGGACATATCCTTTGAGTTACATGGAGGATTACTCGAATTGATTTCAAAGACTTTAGGATAGAAAACCCGATAACACAGTTTAGTTACCCACTGCACACTACCCTGCACTGCTTGTTTCATACTATTGCTTCATTCATGTTTATTTCTGCATTGCCTATTACACTGTTCACATTATATTATTGGTTGACATGACGCGCTGACGTCTGGGTTTTGCATGGCCCAGATTCTTTACCACCGTCGCTGTCCGAGCAGGAGTACTTCAGCCAGCAGGCTGAGTTGTGAGTTCTGTAGTGGTTAGTTTATTTCCCGCATTTTATTTCCAGATGTGAGCCCGCATTATGGGACATACTTTTCTGTTATTGTATTGGATCATTTGCTTCCGCATTTATTTATCATTGACTCTTGTTATTCTGGATTTGGACATGTGTTAGATAGTTTTATCTTGTTCTTGATATCTCTACAGCCGTAATGTGACTGTGGATGGATACTTCCTACCCACAGGTAGCATGGTTGGCTATGTCACGTGCCCAATCTTGCGTACTCTGGGAAGCGGGGCGTGACACTCTTTAATCCTGCGTTGTCGTTGTCGACCCCCTTTTCCGCTTTTTGACTTATTTCTGCCTCTGCGTCGGGCCTTTTGCACAGCAGGTTGACAGGGAGGAGCATTTTCGTCTTTTATAGCCTGTTGAAAGAGACGTTGCATCCTGGCTTTCTCGTAGATGACCATTTCGCGATTATGGTCATCCCGAGCTTTTTGACATGCTTTCCTGATAAGCTTGTCCATTCGTTCTTCAAATGACGGACTCGGCATTTTGATCGCGGGATCTAGCTTTGATGAGGGGTTGGCATTTCCCGACAGGGCATCCTCTTCTTCATCGAAGTTATATATGACGTAGCTACCATGGACTCGTTCTTGTTTCTCGGATCTCACATATTCAAGCCTAAGCGTCTCCATTCTCCCGTTGGGCAACTTGCGCTGAGTCCCAGGGACATCCCAAATCCTGTTGTAGAATCGAGCTTGTCGAATAGTCTATTTTAAGGTTACCCCTTGGCGCTTCAATAGCCTTTTCAATCCGTTTGTGTAATATCTGGGCAGACGGATGGGTTGGAGCTTGTCAAGTGTAGAATCCGCGCCATGCCAGATCTCTTTCTCCACTCTTGTTTCCGAGGATCGATAAAATAGGATCGCCTTTTCTCCTTTTCGCCTGGGAGGGACGTAAAATGTCCGCAACTCTTGCACGCTGTGAGCTTCAAGTGCGTCAAGGTCTTTGTAGTGCTCCCGCGGAACCATGGTGATTTGCAAACTCTGATCATCGCCAGGGGATGCTTGTATTGACGACCGACTGGAGAACACAACATTAACCTCATCTTCCGAGTCACTTCCGAAGATCAATATGGGGGCGAACGGTCCCGGGTTGTTGCGTCGAGACGGCCCAGCATAAACTATCTCTTCTTCTTCTTCGGTATCGCTCCCGAAAACAGGGATGGCGGCGGCGGCTTTGTTCTCCGGTTTGCGACACCTTTCTGTATCCTCGAAATCTGGCAAAAGGTACTTTGCATCTTCGTACTTGCGGACTTCGTTCACGGAGAATGGGTTCAGCTCACCTGTTACGATGTACTCGAGACCATCCTTGAAATACTTCATACACTGATATTGTGTAGAAGGGATGACATTGTACTCGTGTAACCAAGGACGACCGAGTAAGGCGTTGTAGCAGGTCTTGGCGTCAATGACGTGAAACTTAATGTCCGTGACGAGCAGTCCGAAATGTAATGTTAGTATTACAGATCCGAGAGTCCGTGACGACTGGGAGTCGAAACCGGAGATGGTAATTTTGTCATGAGTGAGATGCTGCACGCTCATGCAGATTTCTTTCAACACCCGAACATTAAGGAGATTGACGGAGGACCTATTATCCACCAGGATTTTGCCTATCTTGATATCGTAGCAGTATCCAGAGACATATAGGGGACGGTTGTGGTCGCACGTCCCAAGGAGAAGGTCTTCGTCACCGAAAGTGATGTCGGCCGCGTGCACTTCTTCCAGTTCATCCTTCATCCTTTCTTCGGCGAGGAAGGCTTGGAATTGCTCAGGCTCTTGTAACGCCTTGATTAATGAATCTCTCGCTTCTTTTAATAATAAAAGGGTGTCGAGAATGCTGAGCTGCGAAGGTAGCTTCCTTAAGTGTGCTAGGATGTTGTAGTCCACCTTACCCCTCCTGGGAGGGTCCTTGGCAGTCAGCTCTTTCATGACTTGGTCATCTAAGACGATATCCTCAGTGACCTTTTCCTTTTCCTTATCTTTTCTATTCGCGGGTCCGAGATTCTTCTCCGGGAGCGTGCGATTGCGCAGCTGAATGTTTTCGCAAGCTTCTGGTCCTTCCTCTTTCCCTAAGACGGATTCTTTAAAGAGTGGGCCCAGAGTCATTTCCTCATCGGAGTCGCTCCCAAAGGTGAGAACTTGTGATCCTCCGGCGTTGACCATGTAACAGTTACCGGTAGTTCTTTTGTGCCTGTCAGTTGTACTTCCCTGCTCCCGATGAGCTCTGCGTTTCATTCGCTTAAAATGTTGCCGATGAGCAACATATCCCTGCCACCATGTCTTAAAGGCATCGCACTCCTCAGTGGGGTGCGAAATCTTCCGATGATATGAGCAGTAATTAGGGTGCCTCTCCGCCCCATTGAACGTGTTGTCTTCCGAGGATGGTAGTTTCATTCCCATTAACATGGCTTTGGCAAACCTTTTTCTCGTCTTGAATATGTTTTTATTCGCATCGGATGTCTTTTGATCTGGCGAGAGTGTTTCGACTTTTTTGTTTAGTCGCCGGCGTTTGGCTCCTTCTGATGCGGCCATCTCACGCTCCTGGCCGGCTTTACTTTTCAAACGAATCTCGTCTAGAAAGGCGTCGATCATTTCGTCTATCGGCCACACAAGCTCCGGTTCAGGCTTTGCCCCCAGTTTCTTAGTACCAGAAGTTTTTTCATCGTTCGTAAACGAGTGGGAGATCATATTACAACTCTCTACATATCCCTCGGATTCATCCGACGAACTCTCCCCCTCATCTTCCTCTTGAAAGACGTGGTTGAGGAACTCTTGGAGTGTGATGGGAGTCCGTGCCTTTTGATTGTACTCTTCCAGCGCGTCGATCTGCTTCTGTAAGTCCGTGTGCTTGTCACCAGGCTTCACGGGCTTCTTAGATTTCTTCTTCTTCTTCTTTGAAGATTTCGACGGCTGGTTGTGAGTGCTCGGGCCATCACCACTGATCTTCGAAGTTGGGCGCGGCTTCAGCATCCCTTCAATGACCTGGGGTTCCAGCAGGTTCTTCCACCTGATCGTCGGGCATGTTTTAAGATCGTTCAGCATCTTCTTGGTTTTTGCTGAAAGCGCGATTTCCCATGGAGCTTCTTCAATGAAAGAACAATTTGCCCTCGGTGTGTCCGTCTTCTTAGCAATGTGAGGTTGTGGCAGGTTCACCTTCCACTTCTCTGACAGCGCAAATTTGCCCTGTAGGTATTGATCTTCAATCCATCCTTTGAAGACGAAGCAATCCTCAATCGGATGGCTTACCGTTTGATGGTAAGGGCAGTAGTTGGGGTTATTCACCTCATTGGGTTGCGGCGGTCGCCTTATGTTTGGCAAGTTGATCAGCCTGTTGCGTATTGCTAGCTCGAATAGCCTCTTCGTCTTATCCCGCGGGAATGAGTAGGGGCGCTTCATTTTCTCATTGTAATACCGCCGTCTTTCTTCCAATTGATCGGCTAGCTTCGGGGCACTGGGTTGCTGTTGAGCATTTGCAACGAAGGTCGCCTTCCCTTTACCCTTGTCGTTCCGAGGTTCTGGCTTCGGGGGAGACGGTCTGTGACCCATCTGGTCCATCTGGGCCAACTTGTCGATCAGAGCCTGGAACATGGTCGGCTTGAAGAACATCATGAACTGAGAGATAGTTGCATGGGGATCCAGGGTAGCCACGAACATGCCTACCGTGGGTGCTTCCTCAATGCGTTGTTCGCATTTCGACCATAAGTTTCGCCAGCGTATAGCGTACTGGACCCACGTCTCGCCTGGTTTCACCCTGGCATTAATTAATGCCGTTATCGGAGTGCGTTCGCTGGCACTTGAGAAATGTTGGGTAAACAGCAGCTCCATCTCCGCAAATGTCTTAATAGAGTCGTTTAGGAGCTCAGAGTATCACTCGAACGCCGTTTCTGACAAGCTACCGACGAATTGGCAAAGCAAGAGCTTATCGTCGCCACCGGTGTTGCCACAAAGCGCCCTGAACTGGGCAACATGCTGATGGGGATTGCCCGTCCCCTTATAGACATGAAATTTCGGTATTGTATAGCCCGGCGGGTACTTGATCTGGTCATACCAGCTCGGATATGGTCGCCCTGTTATGACAACCTGACCAGCTGCCTCGGTCGCCTGGTGAACCCGTATCTGCTGAGCTATATATTCGTCTAGGTCAGCTTTGGAGATTGTTTCCTCCTTGGCTATTGACAGAGCGGGTGGAGGATTTGACTTTTCTCTCCTATCATCTTCAAGAACGATTGGAGGATCTTCAGCAGGAGAATCTTGTTGGATCATCATTCCCACCATGTCCTGGAACAGGAGGGCCATTCGCTTTATGTTGGCTGCTTGTTCAGCAGCCTCTTTATCCTTCTTCTCCAATATCCGACGAAGGAATTCAGCGTCAGTTTCTTGCTCTTGGCGTTCATCAGATGACGCTTCGGGGCTTTCTTTCGGCCCAGTGAGTGCAGCCATTGCGTTAATCATTTCTTGGAGCTTCTGCTGTTGCTCCTGAGCTTTGGTCACTGACCGTGTAAGCGGTCTATGACCCGTGGATGCACGGCTGTCCTCTTTTCCCAGCGCCATGTATACCGTATGCACCATCATGCCCCCGGACTTAGGGTGTTTAGGCTTATTGTCCTTGATATTTGCTGCGGGAGTGGGGACTCTATCCGACCTTCTTCTCTTTTGAGTAGTCGACGTAGAGGGAGCCGTTGCAGCGGGCACCCAAGCGGTTGTCATCCTTTGTTGTTTGACGTGACGGCTCTTTTCTTCCTGCGCTTTCGCCTTTTTAAGTTGACAAGAATGATCTTGGTCAATTACCGAGTCTTGAACCTTCCGCCATAGTTTATAAATTTTGGAGGACAGCCGTTGAGGAGGCTGCTCCAGCTTTGTTTCTATAACATTCTCCGCAGGCGGAGGGGATCTTTTGAGAACTGCAATCGGCGAATTTCGGCGTACCCTGTTTAGCAGCTCGAAGCTGTTCCCGGTTGGAATGGCAACGTTAACTTCCACCACTGGAGCCGGTGGAGTTAGCCCGGAGGGGGAGTTGCCCCCAGTTTTCCTTATCCGGCGCCAGTGGCGACGTCGGGCATGACGGTTTGTTGGGATTGATTCAGCGACGGCTTCGTCTGGCCCTCTGTTCTGGGGAGGGGCTGCTGCCGGTGTCAGCCTCTTGAAGACTGACGTCTTTTGAGTGGCGGTATCCAATCTGTCAAAGACAGACCTTCGAACCGGAGCGGGAGCTGGGACAGCCAGTCTTGCAAAGACCGACTCTTTGGCAGTAGAAGCCGCCTTGACGACTTCGGGAGCAGCTGTCTTCTTTGGGATGGCCTTCTCAGGTATCATGGGCTTTTTGGCAGGCCCTTTAGAGTTCAGGCTCAGTCTGGTGAAGACCGAGGAGTTGGACGACCCACTGAGAGGGGCCGTAGGAGTAGCAAGTCGGTCAAAGACTAACTTCTTTGACGCTTCCGGTACGGGCATTGGGATGTTAATGCTCACTGTCGGGAGCATGGTCCCAAAGAATAGACCGGTGGTAGCTTGAGTCACTTTCTCCACAGGCATAGTGAATAGGGAACCAGCCTGCGGTCCATATGCTACACTCCAAGTGAGGCGGAGCGTTGGTTGCATTTGCAGTTGGAGCAGTTCGAGCAGTTGCCAGCCATTGATTCTTTTGCTTTCTGCAACAAACGAAACACCAAGTCTTAGTACTTCGAAACCCAAGGGCAACTATTAGCGAACCGCGATTGGTTCGCGATTCACGACACACGAAGTGTGGAGTGTAAAGAGGAAAAGGTCCCACCGGGCGTGCCAGAATCTGTTCCCCTCCGAAAGACGGCGCGACGCTGGGATGTCTTGCCTGAGATTCGGGGCAGATGCTAATTGGTGCTATCCATCCACCTCTTCAAAGATGCCAAGTTGATTTATGGCACCGTGTATCGAAGGTTTAAACGGATGCGTCCGATGTAGCAGACTTCGTCAGATTCCCCCTCACTTGAGGGGTTTTGATTGTGGGGACGCTCTTTCCTGCAGGCGCAAGCCCCTGCAGTTAATTACGCTACCGCATGGCGGTAACAACTTTCTCCTTCTCCATGTGGTCACTTCATGTCGTGTGTTTTTAGTTTGTGTTTGGTTGCCCGTGGATTGTATACGGAGACTGAGTTATGTCGTCGCCCGTAGGGCGTGGACTAGTCCAAATCCGTATTATCTTAGATTTGGGTTTGGGGGTCGTGTTTAAGGATACGTTAGCCTCATTTGAGACTAAGATCGACTTAAACGTTTGTTAAGGATACGTTAGTCTAGTTTTTAGACTAAGATCAACTCAACGGGATCGTTTAGATCTGACAAGAGAGTGATTAAGGGAGCCCTATTGTTTAGTTTAGTGACATTGCGGTCAATAGCTAATTTAAGGACATTGCGGTCCAATGTTAGTTTTAAGACGTTGCGGTCAAGGTTAAGGACGTCGTAGTCCGTGGATTTAAGGACTCCACAGTCTGATATTAGTTTTAAGACATCATGGTCAAGGTTAAGGACGTCATAGTCCGTTGTTAGTTGTAAGACATTCCGGTCAAGGTTAAGGACCTCATAGTCCATGGGTTTAAGGACCCCACAGTCCGGCGTTAGTTTTAAGACATCCCGGTCAAGGTTAAGGACTTCATAGTCCATGAGTTTAAGGACCCCACAGTCCGTGTCAATGTGTGGTCATCGGGACCCGTCACCTCTTTGAAGACGTTGAGGAATTACAACGCCAAGTATCAAAGGAGTGAAGAGATGTACCCTTAAACCGAAGGTGGATTAAGTGATCTGTAATCCAATTTGGAAACTAAGATCAATTATTATATTATGAGCCCATTGGCCCATTTAAGTTTGAATTGAGGACTTATGGCCAACTTGGGCTAAGTCCAATCATATTTGGGATATTGGCCCTCTGTTGGTTCATTGAAGGAGAGGGTTTGCCTCTGGAAACTTAGCCAATTAGGCTAAAACTAGTGTTAAACACTAGAGACCAACAGTGTAACACTGGGAATAAGATTAACAAGTTAGTGTTAAACACTAAAAGATAATCAGTGTTGAACACTGGGAACAGAGTTTTCAGATTAGTGTTAAACACTAAGCAAATCAGTGTTAAACACTGGGGACAAAATCTCCAGACTAGTGTTAAACACTAAGGAGAAAGGGGTCACGTGTGGACACGTGAGAGTTCCCTGGTTTCCTTATTCTGTTCTATAGATAAGTGTTTAACACTTTTAACTCTGAAAGCCATCACGTGTGGACACGTGATGGGGGCTTGCGCTTTGATCTGTTAGAGTGTTCATTAGGGGTCACGTGTTGACACGTGAGGGCGCCCTAGAGCTCTTTTCTGTTTCTTTTGCCTTTTTCTTTGTGTGCTTTAGAGATCACGTGGGGCACGTGAGGCATTGCCTCGAAGTTCTTTTTTTATGGACCCTTGCAGGAGTCACGTGGTAACACGTGAGGTATTTGCTTCAAAGTTCTTTTCTGTGTATCTTTGCAGGGGTCACGTGGTAGCACGTGACTCTGGCTCTTTGCATGTTTTAAAGATCTGTTTATCTTTTAAGAATTAATTTCTTCATAGGGTTAAACCCTAACAACAAACTTCAGAGGAATTAAATTCCTGTTTTCTTCTGAAGAATTATATTCTTAAATAGGGTTAAACCCTAATCTCTTTTCTTAAGGGAATTAAATTCCTGTGAGTTTGAGAGAATTATGTTCTCAATTAGGGTTAAACCCTAGTTCTGTTCATTTTGAAGGAATTAAATTCCTGTAACATAGGGTTAAACCTGTAACGTTTTGAAAATCGTTTCGGTGAAATTTCGAAAAAACGGTAAAATAAGGGGGTTTTCTGTAAAAAGTCAAAATACAAATATCTTATTATAAAAATTAAATATACATATTCTAGCTATGAAATTGCTATTATTTGGTGTTTATTGAGCCGCGGGTGAAATTTTAAATTTTCTGAAAAAAAATATTATTTTATTATTATTTTAAGCCGTCACTAATACATTTAATTAGGGAAAATTACAAATTGGAATGAGTTGAAACAAATTTTGTGCATCATAAAACATTAAATAAAATTTTATCATGTGGTTTTTGGAACGAAATCATTTGCCAAAACGGTTTAGAAATTATTGAAGAAAAAAGGCTTTTTTTTAGCGTAAATGGATGTTTGGGGTATTGTATTTATCATTTTTCATCACCCCACACCCGTCCCCACACCCCCATTCACTTCTCTCCTTGGCTGAATTCAGCAGCCCCCTCTCTTGTCCCCACTTGAATTTCAAAGAAAAGAAAAGAAAGAAAAACAAAGGAAATGAAAGGAAATTGTAAAATGAGTTGGACCTTTGACTTTATGCCTTGACTTGGACTATTTTCCCCACCTCCCTCTCTCTCCTCTCCCATCCATTTTCAGCCGAGCCCCCCCCTTTGTGCAGCCCCAATTTTCCCCCTCTTTTCCTCATCAAAAAGTCTTCAAAATCCATCAAATTTCCATCAAAAATTAAACCAAAACTCAAATCTAACTCCTACCCATTTTAGCTTAGCCCGTATAGCATGGATCTTTATGAAAAGAGAGCATTTTGGGAGGCCATAGATGCTTGTGGATCTTCAAATGTTTTTGGGTATAATTCTAAAACATTTTTGCTTAATTTGTTACTAATTTCTTAAAGCTAAACTACTTAAGTGTTAATTAGGCTTAAGTTGCAAGTTTTGGAATTCAAGTTAAGAAATTGAATGCAAGTTAGGGTTTTATAAAATTGGTGTATGGTTGTGTGTTATATTTAGGTTTTTTTTGTCATGTTAATACAAGATTCGTAGCTTGTGCTAATGGTTAGTTTAAAAATTGTGTTAATTTGCTAATTTGCTTACTAGGTTTTTGAAATTGGTTAAATACTTGGGATTAAAAATGTGTTTAGGTTTTTCATGACTTCATTAACTTTATTAAGTGTGGTTTAATGCTTTAGATCATGCAAATCTAAGCTAGATTGTAGTTTGTGCATTTTTGCTTTGAAATTGTTAAATTTTAGGTATTTTGTAAACTAGAATATTAGGGGTTTTGGAATTTAATGAGATTAAATTCCGGGAATTGTTTATATGACTTATTTAAGATATTTAATAAATATATTGGCCGCTACATTCATTTAAACATCCTGTTTTGTACAAAAACGGCGAATTGTGCTTGCTAGATTTTCGGAAAAATGACTTTTTAAGTGAAATTGGGGTTTTTGTGAGTTTTAACCTAGTTTATATTAAAATTAGTGTTCGTGAATGTGCAAATGAGTGTGATTGGATTTTTCTCGATGGTTTGACGTTTGTACATCGACATCGAGGGTTGGTTTGACTATTCTTGCATGCGTAGGCGATAGGTTTGGACCTATGCGTGATACGCGTGCCGATTTGATTTTCGTATGCCGTTTCGATTTCGAATTTAGTTTTAATGCGATATGGTGCGTTATGATATGTAAGTATCCCCATGTGGACTTCGAGACGACAAGCAAGCGCGTGGCGACGTCGGCACCGGCTAGCGAGGACCAGGTGAGTAGATTTATATCTACGGGGAGAAGTCGGGTGGATGGCGTATAGCATCCCCGCAGTCCGTGGTGGTGTATACGGATGCGTATACACACCAACAATTATTATATGTTATTTGGGATTAATAACGATGATAAAGATGGATATTTGGTATGTTTTGGATTGGTTTAGTGTAGTTGCGAAACCCTAGAGTAGTGGTCGCACTCACACCCGCACGCACACACATACTTGCATACATTCTTTCTTTTATATGTGCGTATATGGGAATATATATTTATGTGTTCACATAGGTATGGGACTATGTGTTCATATACTGGATTTGAGAATAGTATTTGGAATTTGAGATGAGTCGATGAGATTGGGCTTGAGGCCAGGAGATCGGTGATGTGATTTGGTTCGTATTGATATACGACATGATGTTTTAGCGGGTCTTTTGGCGTAGTGATTCTTACACCGGCATGCATACTTAGGCGGTATCAGTATGGTACTAGACGTAGATCAGTACCCCGATCATGATAATTGATAAAGAGGATACCAGGTGAATAGTATGATGAATGTGATATTGACCTGTACCCAGATTTGGGATGCCGTACGACGGATTTACGTACGAGCTATATTGATGATTGATCCGCACTCTTGACTTGGGATGCCTGATTATAGATATGGTATCGGCTATGATATTATTGAGGCGGGATCACCGACTATACATATACAGGTAGGTATATGTATCGACTCAGATGTTAGGCGGTTTCCTTACCTGTAGTCCAGCTTGTTAGCTTAGCCCTTTAGTTTAGTTTAGTTGTTAGATTAGATTCGATTCTTACCTATTTCAAAACTAACGAATCATGGGTATTTTAAAAGACAGCCCAAGAGATCTTACGGATATTTCAAAAGACGTATCTTTTCATAAAAACACCGTAGCCCTATTTTCAAAACCCCATGATTCGTGTTATTTCAAAAGGCACCATTTGTAGGACTTATATTAGATTAATACTGATTAGTTATCGTTGTGTCTAGTATTCAGCTCCCGCACATTATTGCTGTTCGCTCTGCCTCGCATACTTATTTTGCTGCATATTCCATTATTGATATCATGCTGTTAGGACACCAGCACCATTACCAATGATGCGTATGTACCACGTACACCTACTTGCCGGCTCACACACATCTTCATCGGTAATTGCCATGTCACGTACACTTTAGAGAATATATTTGCTTGACTTAGCTTGTTAGTTAGTAGTTTGATATGATATTAGTGTACCTGCCTTACATGCCTAGTTTATTAATCATACATTGCAACTTGGTTATTGATACCATATGCATTCATTATCATTGATATATGCACTTGTGATGATTTCTTGAGATTTATGATATTTCTGGATTTCGGGGAAAGCCGCAAAATTTACGACTTATGATCTTTTAAAATATAAAATGTTGCGGTTTTCTAGTGATGTAAAGTGTCGTCCACCATGAGTTTGCTGTGGTTTTCGAGATCCGTGTCAAGGAGTGGAGGAACCGTCACGGGTACATGGTGGGCCCGGTGCGGTACCCCGGGACAAGAGGAATGTGGTGTTGACGTTGAGCCCGGCAGGGGAGCACTACCGACCGGTGATATTACCCGACGCGTCGGATATCCGGAGGATACCGTCGTGGCCTTGAGATGGATGGTAGGGGCCGGTCTGGACTGACGGCGCCCTAGATATTGAGATTGAAACATTGATATTTCGAGACAGTGAGATTTATGTTTTGTGTCGATGCTAGACACTGTGGATACTGATTTCATTTATGATACCTCAGTTTAAAAATACGAAGGAAATCTCACTAATTTATGAAAACAGTTTCTTCATTTACATGTATTCTGTTTTCATGCATTCATACCTCATTCATATGATATATTGCTACCTGAGGCACTGACACGGGCACATGAGTTTACACTCGGATTAGATATTTACCCTAGCCATTGTTATAGGCTGCATGTTATATGCATTTTTGAGGCTATATTATGATCATTGACCTAGATTGCGTTATTTATGCGATTTCTGTGCGTAGATGTTTTTCTACTCACGAGTTGGCAACTCACCCCCGTTGTGCCACAGTTCTTGCAGGTTTCACCGTACAGGTTTCATTACGGCTTGCTGGCACTCTTTCCATTTCCGGGTGACTTGCTAGTGGGTGGGTTATTTGTATCTTACCCATCATTATATCTTGTATATCATTATTCTGTTGTATCTAGAAGTTCCATCAACCAAACATGTATTTATTTTTGAGATAGAGACCCGTGATGTTATTCTTTCGATCTTAGAGTCGCGCGTTTTATTTCTGTGGATTTCTGGTGGTTTTGAGTTCCTTTTGAGTTTTGATCCTCGCCGTTGGCGTTGTATATTATATTGCTTGTGTGGTTGTGGCCGTCGTTTGACGAAGAGCTAGCTCCCGCTTGGGGATGCCTTTTTCTTGATTTCGTATACTATTCATGTTGTATCCTGTTTGGGAGCCAGTATTTACAAAGGAGACTCTGCCGAAATTTTCAGTAAATTTTTTATGTTTTTAAAAAACCGCATAATTCGGCTTATGCTATTGAAACTACTTGCTTTAAGTTGGTTTTTCCTGCACTCTACTATTTTCTTGGTTTGGATTTCTGGGTTTTCGGTTTACTTAGATTACGTACGCCTCGAGACGTTCGTAGTTTAAGTGCCGGTCATGTTCCGTACTTTCGGGTCGTGACAAAACCCTAATTTTATCTCAAAGGAATTGAATTCCTATCATTTTGTGAGAATTAAATTCTCAAAACTCAGTTCCTCCTCTGTGTTTTAGATCTGCATGGCAGGATCTCAACCCAATGAGAATTAAATTCTCAATTCATGAGGAGATGTGCACTTTACAGATCCTCCACCAGAGGAAGAACTAAGTTCTTTTTCTTTATATAAGAGTTAAACTCTTTTGAGAATTAAATTCTCTTTTGAAACCTCCCTTTTCTTTTCTTACCTAAGTTTTCCTTTTGCAGAGAATCAAAGGCTCTATATCTCTCTCTCTGTGTATCAAAAGAAAAGGTCTAGAAAAGGTCCAGAAAAAGGTCATTTTCTTCTTTTCTTGGCTCCTATTTATACGAGAAGGAAAAGAATCAATCTGTTTAGTAAATCTCTCATTGAGAGATTTGATTTATATTTATCATTAATCTGGGCCTTTAGATTGTTAGGTGAATTTTATTCACCATTGGATTTTAAATCCAAAGAGATCTCTTTGTTATTTCGGTTGAATTTAGGGGGAAATCTTTCCAAGTCCAAGATTTTACCATAAATTGGTGATATTTAATCACCTTTAGATTTTTAATCCAACGGTTTTAAATAAACCTTCTTTATTTTGGAAAAATTTGAAAGATTTATCCTCAGAATTTCATTCTGTTGAAGAATAAGGCTCTTAAAGCCGGTCACGTGTGGCTACGTGTTACGTGTAGGCACACGACCCCTGGAGTGGGCTTCTCTTCTTCTGCGCTCTGTCCTCTGGCCGCTGCTTAACTATCACGTGTCAACACGTGACCACTGGTCACGTGTGAGCACGTGATGCCTCTTCTGAAGCTTTTTCTTGACTTTTAATATGCTCTGCGCCGCTGCTTTAAACGTCACGTGCCAACTGGTCACGTGTGAGCACGTGATGCCTCTTGTGAAGTTTTTCCTGATTTTAAATCAGGGAACAATATCGAATAATAAAAGGTGAAAATTCTTGATCTTGCTTTTCTTTACATTTGAGTATTATGAAGAGTTATCAATTCTTGATTGTTTTCTTTTTCATGATGTTTGAGTGAAAACTCCGCTTGTGGAGGAATCGAGAAAATAGAAAGATGATGATGATTAAATTCTTGAACGATTCTTAAGTCTTATGAGTTTTGTAAAATTTAGGAAATTGAATCAACAATGACCTAGTTTTGAGCGAGATGCTTTCTTGAATGTTCATGCTCTAAATTACAGATCAACGATCGATGATTGAATTTCTTAGAGGCTAGAATTTGAATGCTAATTAAAGAAAGGACAAAGGATGATGATGATGAAACCCTAGTTTCTTTGCTAGATCCCTAAACCTCGTTGATTGTCATCGATCTAGTAACAAATCTTCAATAGATAAGAATTTGTAATCGTAAATATTCATCATCATTATCGATTGGATCGATTCCTACAAGCCTCTTTGCAAATCTTAATAACTCATTCGATTTGGACAATTCTTGATTCTTGATTCTTGATCTTTATTTTCATGATGATTCTTGAAACTAAAATTTCATAAATCAATTTTCTTTTATCTTTTAATTTTCGACTCAATTAAAACTATAGCGAGCAAATCACACTTTCTCAGTGGACGATCCGTTCTCATTAACGAAACTACAATAGACACCGTCAATTGATTGCGGTATAAATTTCTTTGGTTGTGAAACATTCTAAACACGACACAGAAATGAATCAATCAAATGGCGCCGTTGCCGGGGATCGTGTACTAATTTGTTCGTTATTGTAATTTGAGTTGAAAGATTTATTATTCTATCAGAATTTTTAGATCGAAATTCGCACAAGCGCTTAACGATTTGTTGTGATTTGTTGCAAGGAGATCTGGAATCTGTGGAGCAAGAGGAAAAAATTTCAGGACATTCCAGAGAGTTCAGTGAGTGAACAGGAGCATCTGCACGAATTTTTGTGCAGAGATCTTATCAGAAGACCGCGGAACCGCGGCCATACGTAGCTTCTTATGGCGGAACCACGGTACTTTCTTATCTCCTCCCTGCTCTGTCCATTAACCAATTTCTGCAGGTTTCTTTGTAAAAATTCGCAGCGCCGCTAAAAGGAAAATTGTTGCATGTTTGATCTTGGTTGTTTGCATTTTTAATACGGAAATTAAGGGGTAAAGACCAAATTCAGATTAGGTGGGGAGTTCATTACCCTTCCTAAGCCCCAAAAATCATAAAACTTGCATCCGCTTTACCCTCATTAACTAAAAAAAATATCTAGACATGACTCTAAGGACCGTCGCGCTCACTTAGGACAGAAGGAGGTCGTGGGTAATCTATTGCTTATCCGCGTTTCTTTTGTGGTGTCTAAGGTAAGTGTGTCTAAGGCAAGTGGTTACTTAATTAGGCCCACTACTTACGTAGTGGAGAACCTCCCACTTACCTGGCACTTACCTGGCACTTACCTGGCCACAGGAGAGGCAAAGAGGCAGTAGAGGATCTATCTTGCGACTTGTCTTCTGGAAGTCTAGGTGCGGTCTAGAGACTTGACCTAGGTGACCACTAGATCTAAGGTTGCTTGTGCATTTTTGTGATTTGAATTTTTCAAAAATCCGTATTTTTCAAAACCAAACACCAAACTCATCTTTTCCCCTAATTATCACAACGCTGCTACTTGTGCTAAACCATTAGTGCAAGCTAGGCTAGACACGGGATTCTAGTGCCCGTCTTGTCTGCGTTCCTCCTATCGACTCCGAAGTCGGTATTTCTACGTCTAATTTTTCTTTACCCACTACCACACCCACTTTGATGGACAATTCTCCATTGAATTTCTTTAACACTACTCTGCCACCGTCCGCAGGTGCGCAGAATCCACCCCGCATCTCTCTCCAAGAGAGATGTTACCCTATGCGAGGTCCTCTTTTGACCTGTCTCACCATTCCACCAGCCAATGGGGACAATTTTGAAATCAAACCACAATACATCAATTTTCTACCAAAATATCACGGTCTCGAGTCTGAAGACGTGTATGTCTTTATTACCAAATTTGAAAATGTATGCGCTATGATGGGCACTTCACAGCTTTCTATGGATACTATGCGTTTACGTCTTCTCCCATTTACTCTGTGCGATATAGCCGAGAAGTGGTTTTATAACACAGCCGCACATTCTATTTCAAACTGGGATGAATTCGTCGCAGCTTTCCTTAAGAAATTCTACCCCAATCATAAAACAGCTCGAGTCCGTAGCGAAATAAATCAATTTACCCAGCTTCCAAATGAACCATTCTCGAAGTGTTTTGAAACGCTTCAAGCATCTGTTAGTTCAATGTCCACATCACGGAATTCCTAGATGGGATCTGTGCAGAATCATATATGAGGACATTAATCCTACCACAAAACAGACCCTTGAATCCATGTGTCAAGGCACCTTCATGACTAAAGATGATAGTGAAGCCTGGAGATTTTTAGAATATTTCGCTGAAAGAACTTTACAGTGGGAGAGTGCAAGTCAACCATCGTCTAGGGGTGATAATCACCAATCTGATATTTCTATAGGAATTAGAGCTGAAATGTCAGCAATGCAAAAGAAACTCGAAGCTATGGAACATAAACTTTTAGCAGCCGCCCTAAATCAGATGTCACTCTCCAAAATTGTCTATGGATACTATTCTGATCCATCTCATCTTATGGAAGAATGTCCTTTAAATTCTCCGTTTCAAGGTCAAGAGCATACCAATGCTGCTTTCCAACAAAGACCTAGAAACGATCCGTATTCTTCCACTTATAATCAGGGATGGAGGAATCACCCTAACTTTTCTTAGAACCAACAACAAAATCAAAACACGGTTCCAAATCAAAACAATTTCCAAAGGGCTCCTCCACCACAACAGCAACCACTTCAACTGAGTCAGCACCCCTACCAAACACAAACTTTTCAAAATCCGGCCATAAATTCTGTACCTGGGAATAATTCTTTCCAAACGGTCGGTTCAGATAACTCCTCTTCACTCGAACAAACCATGAATTTGCTTCTGACAAATTTCATGCAAGTTACGGCAAATTTTCAGTCTTCCGTCGATGAAATGAAAAGGAACTCTGCTTCCCAAAATGAGAGTATTAAATCGATGGAAGCACAAATTGCCCGTATAAATGCCGAATTGAGTGCTAGAGAGAAAGGAAAACTTCCAGCTCAATCTTTACCCAATCCTGGCTATTCACATCATGTGAATGCCATTATAACGTTGAGATCTGGAAGAGTGCTTGACAACCATGTCAGTGAAGAGATTGATACTAATAATGAAGAATCAATCGCTGATACCCCGGCTGAGACTTTTCCTTCCACTTCTGCTTCTACTTCTGACCCCAGTTCGTCTACCCCACCATTTTCTTCCGAGCCTATTCTCCGTTTTCCTTAAGGCTCGACCCCTCAGCACACTTCTTCTAGTCCACCAAAGACGATCCACATTTCTATTTTGGGATCTTTTCTACCCACACGATCTTCTCCAATGTTGGACCCAGCTCTTATTGCTAAAGCTCCTTATCCGAATCGGTTAAGGGGAAACAGACCAAGTCCGCAAATAGAGAAGATCACTGAAATGTTTAAACAAGTTAACATCAACATCCCTCTCCTAGATGCTATCCAACAAGTCCCGGCTTATGCGAAAATTCTCAAGGACCTGTGCACTAGGAAGAGAAAGACTCAAGTGCCAAAGAAGGTATTCATGTCAAAGACTGTAGACACAGCTTTTCCCCAATAATTACCTAGGAAGCGTAAGGATCCTGGCTATCCTACTATTTCTATTTCTATTAGGGATAAACACATTAACCGTGCTCTACTTGACCTTGGCGTAAGTGTTAACCTGCTTCCTTTCTCGGTTTATGAGCAGTTAGAGATCGGAGAGTTGAAACCAGCCCACTGCACTCTCCAGATGGCCGACCGATCAATCACAAAATCTAGGGGGTGAACTAGAGGATGTGTTGATAAAAATCGGGAAATTTGTATTCCATGTGGACTTTATTGTTCTCGATACACAGCCTGTAGTGAACCCACGGAATCAAATTCCGGTGATCCTTGGTCGCCCCTTTTTTGCCACTTCCAATGCTATAATCAACTGTCGTAACGGTTCTATGACCCTATCTTTGGGGAAGATGTCAATTGAGCTGAACATTTACAAAGTGGGAAGTGTACCCTCCGAACCTTCTGCTCATGCATGTTCTGTCGAATTAATGGATGTCGACAGCAGCGAATTTGATCAGCCTCATGATACTGATCTAGACTCTTTTCATATATTGTTGTTTCACCCAACTATGTATCATACACATACGGAATCTTCCACCGAGTTGTCCGGGTCAACAACTAACACTGATTATGAACAGATTTTGGAGTCTGAAGATCACCCCGCGCTTTTTGATGACATTATTCTTCGGGATATCGATGAGAGTTTTGAGGAAATTTTCGCTGATGAGCTCACATTTTTAGCAAATACAGGTGTTGAGATAAATCATCTCCCAAACAAAGAAATTGAACCTCCACCCCTTCTTCTTGACAATCACAAAAATGCGAGTAATCCATCATCATAACCACTGTGTTGTTTCTCCAAAACGAGACGCAAACATATTCTTTCACACCACTTACCTTTTCCCCACTTCTTCCTGGCTCCTTATAACATGTTCTTCCACCAACCAATGCACTACACTGATAAAATCTTTGAATGGTTGGTGTTGACTTTCGGTCTTTGCAAAGCTTAGCATTGACCAGTAACTTTGACCCCCTCTTGTGATTTTCAAAAGATTAACATTGTTTAACTCAAGTTTGGGGGGGTATAAGTTGGCTCTTGAAAATAAAATTTTTACTCAAAAATTGTGAGCCAAAAATAAATTTGGGGGAGGATTTTCACTTTCACTTATTCTTGCCCCCGTTAATAAATCTCCCAAGCTTACAGGTTTTCAAGATTTAACAGATAGCAACAATGAGGACACTGTTCTAAACAAGTTTGGGGGAGATTTGTGCTTATTTACGCATCACTTTGCATCATATTTTGCATAAGCACAAAACATATAATAAAATAATAATAATAAAAAAAAATTGTACATAAATAAGATAATAAAAGATTAGATAGTGAAAAATTACATCTAAAATATCGGAAAAATTTAAGAAAACCAAGAAAATTAGAAGTTTTCTTAAACGAACTAGTAATAAGTAGTTATGAGCCGTTGTCCCAAAGGTTAGTAAGATGAAAGAAGTCACTAATCTGAGAATAAAAATAAGTCTGAAAAATAGTTTCTATTCTGGAAGACAAACATTTGAATATTGATACCCTATTATACGCACTTACACACGTCTTAAAATTAGGGATAGTAGAGGACACCTTGAAATACTCTTGTCTAAAAGCCAAAGTATGAAAGAAATAAAAAATGAAAAAGATAAAATGGTGTTAAGAAAAAAATGAACACTGGTTTTGTTATCACCAAGGCAGCAAAAAAAATACAGCGAGGGTGTTTCATCACCTAGTACCTTAGACCAACTGGTTTAGGAGTCACTGCTAAGCCTTAGGTGGTGCAAGACGAGGAAAATACTAATACACCTAATAAGCAAGCATATGAGTAATCGGTCGGTTAGTACCTCAAGAAGTATTAACGGTCGCATGAAAAATGTGTGAGCAATCTCATTAAATATTCATCGATTAAAAAGTACTGAGGTAGATGGACAAGTGTATGATAGCTTGAATTGAATTCTCCGAGTGTAAGGATGTCTTTTACATACACGTAGGGGTATATGATCGATGTTTGGAAGAAAGGTAGGAATGAAGAATAAAGACGATGTTTTATTGAGGGATGATGTGATTTCTAACATCTTCTCATGACTATTAAGATAGGGCTCATGACAACCGAAAAGCCAGTGTAGTTGGAAACTCTAATTTTCAAAGTCTTTCTTTTATAATTCTTATTTTTACATGTAACTTTCACGGTCTTCCTTTTATTATTGGATTTTGTGGGTGCAATCCGCTGAAAACCCTCAGGAAACAACACTCCTCCTATTAGGGACACCTGAAGGTTTAAAGGCTTATTGCACGTGCTCAGTGCAATCGTGTTGCCTACGAAAGTGTGCTAGCTAGTTTTTCTTTTTTATATATTTTCTCCTTCTCTTAAAAATAAAAGATGTTTGCTCGAGACGACCAAAATTAAGTTTAGGGGAATTTGATCAGTCGAAAATATTGCATTTTTAACATATCAATTTTCCTACTCTTTGCAATCATCTAAAGATGTTTGGTATAAATATAGCACATATTAACAATTTGTTTGTAAAATACCAAATAACATGTGTTATACATTATAACCGGTATTTTGAGGGAAATTGAGTGTTTATTATTACACGCATGATCTTTTGTGAATCAACACTTGTCTCGAGATTGTGTGCAGGAAATTCTCCAGGTAAAAGAGCCGGAACTGCTAAAAGTGCTGATAAAATACGTCAAGTGCAAGACTTGTGATCTGACAGTAAACAAGAAAGTACAAAAATATTCCAGACATCAGAAAAGTGACATAAAGCCAACAACAAAATAACCTGGAAATTTCATACAGAGAACACACCAAACGGCCGCGGATCCGCGGCCGAGTTGGCCGATCCGCCGCGGATCCGCGGCCGCGTTGACTCATTGGCACTTGGTCATGTTTGCAGAAGCTTCTCTTTAAATGGCAAATTTCTTTAAGACACTTCAGTTCCTAGAGATCTCCAGAAATTTCTCTTCTAACAGCCAAGCTTCTTGTGCAAGCTTAATACCTACCAAGTTTCTCATGCAAGCTAGCTAACTATCTTAATCTAGAAGCTTCTCTACAACTACCTAGCTTCCTATGCAAGTTTCATAACAACTTAGCTTCTAAAGGAAGCTAAACCTAGCTTAGCTTCAAAAGGAAGCTAAACCTAGCTTTTAGGGGAAGCTTGAGGGAAAACTATAAAAGGGGACCTGGTGTTTCATTACAAGGTGGTTCATCATTTTTTAGGGTAAAAATTGTAGTGAGATCCAAATCAATTCAAAAGCAAATTGAGTGACACAATTTGATCCAAATCAAGACTCATCGAGTATCGATTCAAGCAAGCATTCAACGAGCCTTTTTGAAGCAACGCCGATCTTCATCCGAGCAAGTGATCCATGACGATCCGCAACTCAAGAAAACTGATGCGAAGCTAAATTCGACGATCTAGTTCTCTCCTCAATTCTTGTAGTCTTTAAGTGAATTGTAACAAAATATCGAATAATAAAAGGTGAAAATTCTTGATCTTGCTTTTTTTTACATTTGAGTATTATGAAGAGTTATCAATTCTTGATTGTTTTCTTTTTCATGATGTTTGGGTGAAAATTCCGCTTGTGGATGAATCGAGAAAATAGATAGATGATGATGATTAAATTCTTGAACAATTCCTAAGTCTTATGAGTTTTGTAAACTTTAGAAAATTGAATCAACGATGACCTAGTTTTGAGCGAGATGTTTTCTTGAATGTTCTTGCTCTAAATTAGAAATCAACGATCGATGATTGAATTTCCTAGAGGCTAGAATTTGAATGCTAATTAACAAAAGGACAAGGGATGATGATGAAGAAACCCTAGTTTCTTCGTTAGATCCCTAAACCTCGTTGATTGTCATCGATCTAGTAACAAATCTTTAATAGATAAGAATTTGTAATCGTAAATATTCATCATCACTATCGATTGGATCGATTCCTACAAGGCACTTTACAAATCTTGATAATTCATTCGATTTGGACAATTCTTGATTCTTGGTTCTTGATCTTTATTTTCTTGATGATTCTTGAAACTAAAATTTCATAAATCAATTTTCTTTTATCTTTTAATTTTCGACTCAACTAAAACAATAGCGAGCAAATCACACTTTCTCAGTGGACGATCCGTTCTCATTGACGAAACTACAATAGACACCGTCAATTGATTGCGGTATAAATTTCTTCGGTTGTGAAACATTCTAAACACAACACGGAAACGAATCAATCAGGACACAAAGAGACAAAACGTATGAGAAAGGGAGAATTTTATTCATTAAAAGGTATTAGAGGCTCCCCGGCCTTACAAAAAATTACAACAGAGGGGGTAGCGGGTTGAGAAAACACTGCTGATGGTACTCCGAGCAGATCTCCGCCAGCCGAGCCCTAGCTTATTCAGCCCGCTCCCTCTGATGTTGTCCGTAGACCCGAGACACCACGGAAGGACCGGAGCTCCCACCCGCCGGGAAAGAGTCCGCGATCTGCCTTTTCTGGAAACACTCCTGAAGAAGGGCCACCAATCGGTCCCGCCGGGCCTTCAAAATCAGGCCGTAGTGATGAAGCGTTTGCAGCTTGTCAAGCATCTCGTCCAGCAGCTATGGAGACAAGGCATTATGTAGCCCCAAAGACATCCTCCAAATCGCATACATGAGCAATTGGAGGAGGGGTGACCGCCGGGGAAGAAGACGACCAAAGTGGTCCTCCACGCGTTCGATCACCGTTTGGTACATCTCCTCAGTGCATTCCTGGTCATACAGGTACACATCGTCATGGGAGATGATCTCTTTGATGGAATAAATAAATCTGGCCATTTTCAAAAATGCAAGGCTAAAAGAAACCCGCATGCCTTCATTATTTATAGCCTCAACAGAATCCCTAAAGGTCGATATTTGAGCGCACACTAATGCGAATCACGGGACATTTTTAAATTTCCCAATACAGAGCTGCCGCATGGCGACCATGCCGGTCATCACGAGCCCCTACGCGGTCAAAGGAAGTCAGAATGACGCGGATCTGGAAGCGTCACGCCTTGCCTGTACGTTTTTCCAACGTGTCGTCTGCGACGGTCACTCTTCCAGACTTCATGGGTCACGGGAGATTGAACGACGCACCGTGAAGGTGAGGAGAAATCAAAAAAGCCCTCACCAAGAGGCCACCGAGCAACTTCCCTACTCGGTCAGTCCCTGGCGGGTAGCTCCTATCCATCCATGCCAAGGATCAAAAGCCCTCACCAAGAGGCCACCGAGCAGCTTCCCTGCTCGGTCAATCCCTAACGGGTAGCTCCTATCTATCCACGCCAAGGATCGAAAGCCCTCACCAAGAGGCCACCGAGCAGCTTCCCTGCTAGGTCAATCCCTAGCGGGTAGCTCCTACCCATCCACGCCAAGGATCGAAAGCCCTCACCAAGAGGCCACCGAGCAGCTTCCCTGCTCGGTCAATCCCTGGCGGGTAGCTCCTACCCATCCATGCCAAGGATCGAAAGCCCTCACCAAAAGGCCACCGAGCAGCTTCCCTGCTCGGTCAATCCCTGGCGGGTAGCTCTTACCCATCCACGCCAAGGATCGAAAGCCCTCACCAAGAGGCCACCGAGCTGCTTCGCTGCTCGGCCAATCCTCGGCGGGTAGCTCCTACCCACCTACGCTAAGGATCCAGAGCCCTCACCAAGAGGCGCCGACCAATCCTAACTTGGCTATTATTCAACTCATGCTAAGAGACGTGGTCGTCGGTCCGACTCCAAAGAATGGGCAGATACCGACCTTCCTACAATGAGGGATTTTCTAATTGATTATTCTAAGTGAACGATCGCCATCTCGACTCCGGAGGCTGGAAGGACACCGACCTTCCTGCACTTGGTGGTTAATTGATTTACACTCAACGCGCGATCGTCATCTAAAAGACCGGCCATCGACCTATGGCCTAACACTTGAATCGAGGAAAAGACTGACAAGATCAAGTACTTACGTAGGAACACATTGTCAGGCCGAGGAAAATAAACTCAGTTTTATTTCATATTCCAAAAATTTTTACAAGGTATTCTGGGCTCTCCGACCTTACAAAAAGTGCCCGGAGGCTTACAAAAAAAAAGAAAAGAAAAAAAGAAAAACAAAAAAGGCACAAGGCAAAAAAGCTCAGGCAGCAGGATCCGCCTGGATCTCTCCCTGCTCGGCATCACCCCCGGGGGCTGAGGCTTCTACCTCCGAAACCTCCTATCCCCTGATGGTCGTCCTGGCGCCAGCCACTTACGGTGCCTCCGCCGAGATCGGGACCCTAGCCCGGAGCTCGCCATCGGCAAACTCCGGCATCAACGCCTTGACGGCATTGAGAGCTTCATACCAAACGATGGTAGAGGCTTCGTCGATGTCGGCATAGAACTGGTTCGACTCCTTATAGAGGTCCACCGACCTGCGAGCTCGGAGCTCGGCGATCTTCGCTGCCTCAAATGCAGCCTCGATCTCCTTCTTGCTGGCGTCCCTCGCTTTCTTCATTATGGCATAGCGATTGCCCAACTCCTCCAACTTGGCCTCGACGGCCCGGTGGGACTCGCTCAGAAGTCGGTAGGACTCCTGGCCCTTGGAGATCCTGATCTCCCCAGCGGCCAACCGGGTTTCGAGGGCAACTGTCTTCTCCTTCCCCTGCCGCAACTGAAGGAGCAGATCGTCCACTAGCGAAGACAATTCCCCTGCCTTCACCATGGCCGGGGCAATTTCTTCGGCTTCCATGTTGACGATGAAAGCGCGGTGTTGGAGGACCTGACGAAAGCAACAGAAGGAGTTAGAAACATTCGAAATCAACTCGAGCACTTAAAATAATACTTAAACAGATACCAACCTAGATTGCCTCCTGAGCAATGGCGGCCACCTGGACCATCAGGGTCCCCCGGGGAATCTTGCCCCCGGCTGACTGCTCCATGTCCGCGAGCAAGTTGTCGGCGACGGTAAGCCCCGAGGGGACCACAAAACAGACTTCCCCTCCTGCACAGGGATCCCACCAGGGATCTCAGTTGACCGAGCGCGAGAGACCGTCCTTTTCCTCTTGAGGGGAACCTCGGCTCCCTCTTCCTCCTCTCCCCTCACCCGGGGCTCCGGGTCTCGCGTGTGTTTCTGGCTACCCCGCGGCGGTCGTCGGGGACTCGGGTCGATGCGGAAGGCATCGCCGATGGTGACGGTCTCAGGGCCGAGCTCAAGACAAGGTCACGCCCCCGGCCTTCTTCTAGGCCGTAACGCTAATGGCAGCGAGGATCTTGGATCGGTTCATTTGTCCTGCAAACGAAGAATATACAAGAAGGTTAGTGATGATAGAAGGGAAAAAGGAAATTATTCAAGTCTAAACAAATCGCCCAAACTCCTAACTTACCCACAAAGTGTTCGGGGCTGAGCCTGGCCTAGCTAAGGACCTGCTCGGAAAGGATGACGTCGGCCCGCTGGATCGGCTCTCACATGGATACCGCCCTCGCCTCGGGAGAGGACGACTGCTTCGCCCTCGAGCAGTCGACCATGTGCCACTGTGTAGGCACAGGACAATTATCACCCTCGGGTGGCCCGACGAAGATGAACTTCTCCTTCTATTCATGAATGGAGGAAGGAACGACTACCACACCTGACTCGGCCACCCTACCTTTACGCTTTTTAAAAGAAAAATATACCCAGCTCGGCTTACCCTTGCTGGTGCCGGGGTGATTCTTATAGTAGAGGAAGGAAGTGAGAAGGGTCAAGCTGAAAGGGATATCCTCAAGTTTCAACCGGACCAGAAACCCGAGGAGGATTCTCCACGAGTTCGGCGCTAGCTGGCCCGGGGCATGTTGGAAGCAATGAAGTACCTCACATACTTCGGCTGGAAAGGGCAGACGCATCCCAGCCAAGAATGCATCTAAGTACAAAGCAATCCCATTACTCTACATCTGATCCGCCCTCTCGTCCGCCCTAGCTAAACGAAGCGAATAGCTAAGGAGAATATGAAAGCGAGCCCGAATCTCGGTAAGCTTGTACACATTTCTCAAGATGGAGGGCGCATCGCGAGCGTTCCCGATATGCACTTTGGGGGCTCTTGCCGACGCCTAGCGACGAGCGGCGTGGGTAGCCCTAACTCTATGGTGGAACCCGACGCAGACGAAACAGTCGAAGAGGCGGGAGATGACACCCTGGACTTGGCTCCAACAACCGGAACCTCGTCGCCCGAATCGACCCTAACAACTTCTACAAACTCCTCAGAGAAAGACATCTAACCTAATTTAAAGGGAAGGTGTCGCCAAGGAAAAGCACAGGAGATCGGATCTAAAAGAAGGAGGAACGCCGAGCAATCTCTCGCAACTAAGGAAAATAACGGCGGAAATATAAACCCTAAAGGGATCCCCTTCCTATTTATACAACTTCAGAAGAAGCATCCAACGGCCCTGATCGATTCCCGTCAAAACCGAGCGTCGCGTCTGCCAGCCGTCGAAGCTCCACGTGTGGAACGACCATTGGAGACGTCGCTTTAGCCGCTGGCGACAACGACAGCCTGTCGCATCCACCAATCCACGTCGGGCACGTGGCATATGCCTCAACAGACACGCGAACCAATCGGCGCCCCCTCTTTAATGCATGATCTTTTCTCTGATCTGTTCATGTCACCAAAGATACGCGTAGAAATCCAAACGCTCGAAACACGCCACTTGGGCTTATACATCTGAACGGCGCAACTGACCTACACCGAGTCACCCCGGGAATCCGCACCAAAAGATTCTTGACTGCTAACCGCGCTAAGAAAACCGAGCAGGCCACTCTCGACCCGATCCATAAATAGGTCGGGACGAGAGTGGAGGCTAATGATGATACTCGTAAGTGGAAATTCGCCAGATCATGACACGTGGCAGATGACGTGTCCCGGAACTTACGGGACTTACGGGACAGGAGCAAACACGATACTTTGAAGACATTCCCTGGACCTCCGTCCTGAGGAACGACCCGACCTTAGATGGCTTCCCAAAGCATTCCTATGCTCAGCCTACAAATAACCATCGGCTCGCCTCCGAGCCATCCTACATGCTGAGCTTTCTCAGCTTCCCAGCTCGCCCCCGAGCTATTACGGAACCGAGCTTGGTCGACCTCCCGCTCGCCTCCGAGCCTCCCGCCGACCTAAGCGTCTCCGGTTCTCTCGAGCAACCGAGAACGCAGAGCCTAAGCATCTCCGCCACGGCTCCGCGTATCTCGCCAGAAGCGAGATATCCACCACCCAACATCCCGCGTTCCACGCTGGCGTATCTCTCCATTAACGAGCGTATCTCGTCATTAATGGAGGGATCACGTCATTCACGCAAGCGTAACGCTAAGGACGTAACTGACGGCGAAGATCTCGTGCTGGCTCGCTTCATGCGGCCGCTATAAAAAACCCTCTCCCAGACGACTCAGGTAAGGCAATTCTAATTCACTAAGCCGCTACTCTACTCAAATTTCTCGGCTAACTTGATCGTCAGAGGGTCCACGGTGGTACAACCATTTTGGAACTTCTTTTGCAGATTGCTCGACATCGCCTCTAAACATGCCCATTGAGATCCATACGCTCAAGGAGACAACCTCCAACACAAATCTCAACCATTTATCAACGTTCGCGACAGATCGACGGAGGACAACATCTGAAGGAGATCATACCCTCCATCACACATAATAGTTACCTAGTGTAGAGTGATGATTGATTGAAGAGTACAGGGAAGCAAATACAATCATCCAATGTTTTTTTTTTTTTTGAATGAGTGAGCGCAGACTAATGAATCATAGCTTTCGTTGTTAAACTTTGCTCTATATATGATGCGATTTTCAATATATTGGTTCAATTATCCACCATCTTTTTCATGATTTTCAAGGCTAACAAACCAATTAGAAGAACTGAATGGTTGGATTCCATTTGTTGCTCTTCATCGAAGCAAATAACTAGAGATGTGTTGATCTAAAATTTTCGTTTGTGTATATATCTTTTGAAGAATTTTTAGCACGTAAGTTGATCGTTTTAATTAAGGTGTGAAATAGGTTTCTTGAGTAGTTGATGTCAAGTGGTAGCTGAGAGTGGTCGAGGACATGTTGACAGTTATATAACTTATATTTTTCTATTGAATGTTTGACGACTTCTTTGCATTGTTTCACACAATTTTATTTTCATACAATAAGTGCAGTTGTTAATCTAGAATGAATTGGTAAATATTGATAAATTACGAACAGAAAGAACTCAAAAATCTTTAGATTAAGATTTTATATTCAAAATTTAGATGGAAGAAATATCCGGTAAGGTTAAAAAGAAATTGAGATTTACTTGGAACTACTGCAGCCTTACTCTCTTCTTTTGAAGGAGTATTAGAACTTTGGATATTTTCTTGTATTTTGTTTATCGTAATTAATATGGATGTCTGTGATGCAATCAACTTTTTTTATTATTAATAATATACTATTGAGGTAAATTATGGAAACTAACTAATAAATTGGGGATAATTTGAGAACTTAAATCGCAGTAGGGAAAATCATAGAATTTGGGGGAAATTAGGAAATGTGTAGGGTTCGACTCACAAAGACATGCAAACACTATATAAGAAATCTGAGTGGTACATTGAGAGGGTGGCTGGAACAAAGCTTCAGCTTTCGAAAGAGCTTGAAACATGGAAGAAGAGCGGAGTTCGAGTTAAATTAAGGGTTTTGCAAGGGATAACAGGATGCCAAGATCTTTGGGAAATAATGGGACCATTGGGATTGACGGGCAGGATGGGTATTTAATATGTGTAACGGATGATACAGATCACACAGAAATATAGATTAAAGCATCACAATTAAAAGATCAACCAACACAGCGAGACTGACAAATTTTACTTGGAAAACCCAAATCGAGCCGGAAAGACCACGGGCAGCGACAAAGATCGATATCACTGTTTTAATGGAGAGTTACAAAATTTTAGATGACGGCTCCTAAGCCTTCCTAAACCCTTAAATAGAAGTTAGGGTTTATTTATAGACATAATTTCTAAAATACCTCTCAAAAATCATATTCAGGTACGGGTATGGCACCCGCAAAAAACTCGAGACGGATGCTGCCATGCGCAGCTCACGTGCCAGGTTAGAGCCACGTGGGACACGTCAGACTCGCTTATGTTTGAAAAGACGTCAAACAGCTGATGAACTGAGCCGGCTTGGAAACATATAATAGAGATAGGATTAGGGCATCCCAACAATATGTCTGAAAATTTCCAAATATGGGTAATTGCAATGTTTTTAGTTAACGACTATTCTCTAAGGGCCTGTTTGGTTGCAGGATTATGGGTTTGGATTTGGATTTTGGATTGTGGAATCCTAGGATTCCACAATTTTGTGTTTGGTTGCAGGATTAGGATTTCTAGGATTCCTTTGTTTTATATGGGGGCCCACCACAAAAGAAGGATTCATGAATCCTAAAAATTTTCATGGATTCTCAAGAATTTGACACTATTCATTGTACTTTTAGATGGGGCCCATGCACTTTATTTATTTAACAATCCTCTCTCTCTCTAAAATCCTCAAATCCAAATCCTATTTTTTTTCCAACAACCAAACAAAGATTACAAGGATCTACAAATCCAGATCTACAAATCCAAAACCAACCAAACAACAAATTACCAAATCCAGAAATTTCAACCGTACTATTTTTGGAATCCAAATTCCATATTCCTGCAACCAAACAGCCCCTAAGGATTCGTTTTTAAAATTTCTGACCACCATTGGTGTCTGTTCATTAAATACCTCAAATTTCTGTTTCATTGACTTGATGAGTCTCCTTTTTCTCATGGTTGTGACTGCTGCTTTTGTATTTTTATCCTAGTTTTCATTTTGATGTCCTCATTTTTTTGTGCATGAAGAGACTAAAGACAGGAGGTGGGGTTGAGATCTAAAATATACTTTGAATGAGGATGAGGCCAGGAATGTGCCATTAATTGGCTTTGTCTCAACCTTGACTAAACTATGAACTTTACTCTTCTAATAAATATTTATACCAACCTTACAGATACATTGCATCACTAATGTTAATGTATCTTGGCTTGAAGGCAAAAAAACAACCTAAAATGTTCACATGAATAAGTAGTACCTTGCAATTTATTTTCTTTAAATAGCATGGGGGCGTTAGGGGTTAGGGGTGCCTAATAATTAAATAATAATTTTCCATATTTATATATTGAAAGAAATTTAAAAAGCTTCATCAAACTTTCAATATTTATACCTCCCAATATATATTATGCCCTAGGAGGAGGCGTCGGAATCAACATCCTCTGTCATTCTATTCAAAGATCGACACCTTTCATCTTGATCTTCATCGTCTAATACGTCGATACACCAAATTTCATGTAATTTTAACACTAGTGAGTCTTGTTGCATTCATAACATGTCCAAACTGGACAAATCCGACAATTACCGTATGTCAAATTCTCTCATCGAATACTACACATATATTTGAAAGAATTGAAGATGAGCGCTCAACTCTCACAAATATTTAATGTGATTATATCAATTCGACGGGAAAAAAAATTTGACATATACCAATTTTCAGACGGGAAACTATAGATCGATCCTAAACAAGTTTAAAATCTTTTGATCTTAAACTTACTAATTAAATAAAAATATAAAACCCTGGTTTCGTTTCTAATCAAAATTTTAGTGTATCACTTAACTTTCCATTTAATCGTTTTTAATCAGGATCTCGGTTCACTATTATCTTGTCTTAATTAAGATTTCTTAATTAATATATTAATGTTATAAATTAATTAGTGTTAATTTTTCTTAATCAATTTGATTTTAGTTTTGATTTAAGTATCTAATATAGTTTAATTGGTATTAAAAGATTTGATTTTTATTTTGATTTGGTTTATAAATTATGGTACAATTAAAAAATCTAAACAATAAATCATAAGGAATAAGATATCAAATTATTAAATTTACAAACTAAATGATATCGAATCATTAAATTTACAAAATACAAGTTAGAACTTAGAATGCATATATTTTTGAAATATTTCATATGCGGAGGCGCACGCGCACACACATACACTCACATACTCTCACATACGCGCACTCGCTCAAACACTCCTACATACACTCACTCACACACACACACACTCGCTCGTATACATTCACGCAAACACACATTTACACATACCCATAAACACGCATACCCATGCGCACTCTTTCAATTAACTATAATACATTTTACCTTAAATTCATCTAACATAATCATATAATTCATCTTACTCTAAATTAATCTAACAAGTAAATTCATCGATTGCCTATATTCTTATATGTTCAACTCTAAACCTAAATTACCAAATTTATATTTTAATTTTTTTTATCTATTTTCAATTCTAAAATCCATCTAAAACAATTTTCTTCAATTATATTTTAATGATAAAACCCATTAACCCCCAAAATCAAAATAAATTTCAAACCCTAATTTCAAACCCATCATTCTACAAACGATTCAATTCATCATTAACCATATTTAATATATCAAAACCAACACAAATCACATATTATAATCAAATAATTTTCAAATTTAATAATTTAAATGAAAAAATTAGGATTAGAAGGAGAAAACACCAAGCTTGGCCTGGATTTGAAAAGAATAAGAGCGATTGTAAGTTTCTACACCACCAACTGCAACAATAACACCTAAAAAATTTTGCCGTTACATTTCATAATTTTTCCGAAAAATTTTAGTAAAAGAAGGAAAATAATTGCCTCTTCAGAAAAATTTTAGGGGAAGAAGAAGCCATACCGGTTCTTATTCAATCAACATATTAGCGACCGTTTAGGACGGTCGCTAATATTATGTATTGGCGATTGTTCACTAGAGACCGTATAATATATATGGTCTCTAATAATTTATTAGGGACTGTATATATTTACACAGTCTCTAATAAACGGTCTCTAATGCGTACAGTTTTTACTAATGACATTTTCGCCGTTGATTTAGTGGGTGCAAAATTAACGGTTTACCGACAATAGAATTTTTTACATTGCTAAAGCAGTGATGAAAAGTGTTAATATCATATGAAATTTGGTGTATCGACATATTAGACGATGAAGATCAAAATTGGCGGTGCCGATCGTCGAATAAAATGACAGAGGATGTAGATTTCGATGCCATCTAATGGAAAAAAAACCTCCCAGGACCTCTTGCCTTCATTATTTTCTATATATAAAACATTTTCCTTATATTTTTCACAGCTTCCAAAATAAATTTAAATAGAGGGAAAAACTTGAGTGGCCCTGCCCCTAACATGAAATGATAAGAGAACCAACAAATACGAAGCTGATGTGATAAAAGGTTATATGAATGATGATTATAGAAGCCTAACTAAATTTATTCAACGTTGATAGCAGCATCTCACCAACTTCACAAACTTGATTGGTATCATCAAGTCACATGATTGATATCAAAAATCACGTGAGATAAAGCACAAAGCGCATCATGAGCTGGGCCTCCTGTTGCCATAACGCGTATCTTATCGTGTTTTTTTAGTCTCAGTCAGCATAAAAAATTACACCCTTCGTCATTTTCACCGTTGAATATAGCAATGTAAAAAGTTGTATTATTGGTTAGCCGTTAATTTTGCACTCACCAAATCAACGGTGAAAAGGTGTTAGAATCACATGAAATTTAGTGTATCGACCTATCAGACGATGAAGATCAAGATGGCCGGTGCCGATCGTCGAATAAAATGATGAAAGATATATTTCTTGATGCTGCCTGACGGAAAAAAGCCACCTAAGGCCTCTTTTGCTCCATTATTCTCTTATATTTAGGACATCTTTTTACAAAAATATATTCTTTAAATATTTGATTATTCAAATCGAATATCAATATTTTATCCCATGGGTTATTATTTGCATATAACTTCTCTCACGTTTATTTAGAATATCTATGAGATCAATCAGCAAACGAAATCAATTATTTCCATCTCAACTGGTTTGTTGATGTGTTTATAAACTAGAGAGGATATATATGACGAGTCTAGCTAATAAGATACAGAGGGAATACAAGCGTTTAATCTATTTTATTTCATCCTGAAAATATCTTACTTGCTCTAAGTGGGTCATTAATCTTAACATCTCTTCTTCCAACAATGATATATGTATCAAGTAAATTTGAACCATTTTATAATTGAACATGCAACGATGATATGTCAATTGCTGGAAAAAGCTCTTGCAATCAGAATCATGAGAAGTTTCTAAGAAACATCTATGGAATCTATTTTCGGAGTTAATTAGAGTGTGAAATTTAAAAGTGACTAAAATAGTCTACGAATGAAAATAGGGAGATGATCCCTTGAGGCTGGTGCTCATTTTATAAAATGAGGCCGATTCTTCAAACTTCCAAACCGCTGTGGTTTTTCACCAATCCGACGGGTCATCGTGATCAACATGTCATTGATGGATTAACATAAAAAAATTTACGAGATCTGGAGACCTCTAACACATCAAATAGATGGAGTAAAAAAATTAACGGCTTTTCGATACATGAAAAATAATCATTTGATGGACATGCTACATTGCTGCACGTCTCCAAATCTCATGCATTTTGATACCTAGCTTATCCATGACATGTAGATCACGACGACCGGTCGGATCGGTGAAAAATACGGAGGTTTAGGAGTTTGAGTAAAATAAGCAACGGACTCAATGGATCGTCTCCAATGATAATAGTCGTTTAATTTTCCCCTCAAACTAAAAAAATGGAGTTGTTTTTTAATAAGGAAGAATTTTTTTGGTGGAAAAAGAAAATTGTAGAATGGTGGAAAAGGAAAATTCTTATTTAAAAATAAAAAGAATAAAAAATAGCGCCGCAATTCACTCCACCGACACTAGGCCCAAGCCCACTCAATCACTCAATATAATACTCTCCTAATTTTTTTTGACAATTGTTTAATCATGAGATCTTTAGCAACATGCATAGAAGTAGATGAGCCTCCAAACTATAAGTGGAAATTAAATTTATACTATTATAGAAAATCATGATTTTTAGTTATTTATTATAAAATATTGTGTGTATTATCGAAAACATTCATACCACAAAAGGTCATAGAATAAACTGGTGTTTAGCATACTTGTTTAACATGAAATATCAGGAAATTACCTAAAATAAGCCTATTTTAGCCACTCACCGGATATGATGGAAGAAAGACTTTGTAAGTTACACATGGTAAGATGATATGGATCATATATAGTTGGGATAGCCAATTCCAACATTTTTCTCCCTTCGATTTGCTATGAAATAGAATATATAATGCACGGTATAAAAAAAGGAAACCGATATATTATTTATTCCTTAGTTTACTTACAAATGAAGAGAATTATTATCACTACCAAACAACATGCTTTTTCTGTTTGTTTTGATTAAGAAGATGCAGATAAAATTATTTCGAGGGAGCTTTTTCACATGAAGTAAATTCAAAACAAAATGTATTGAAATAAAGCTGAAAGCTTTAAAAAAATGTAACATGCAAAAAATGTATTTATTTGCAAGTTACATTAACTTCAAAAAAAAGTTGAAAGCTTTGTTGTATTTTACCATTTTGGGGGTGTACATAATAAAAAGGTCCATAAATATAACGATCTCTCGCTCTCTCATTCTACCTCCTCATCTTGCTACTTGGCTCTAGAGAGAGAAAGAGGCCAACGACGATTACAACAGCCATGAATTATTTTTAAGATTTTTTTTCGAGCATCGACGAAAATACGAGCCCTCTATTAAATCATAAAGCAAATGTATTGAAATCAGCAGCAAGCTTTCGCCATCCCTCTCTCTCTCCTCTCCCAATAACAATAATTTTCTAGAGAGAGAAACTGCAGAGGTAATCATTTTTGCACTTGTTCCTGCATTGTCACTTTATCTGGTCCCTAGATTTGTTCTAGGGTTTTCATTGGATATGTTCCATTTTGAATCGAAATTCATATATCAGTTATCGAAGATTCAATCTTAGATCGATTTGTTTGTGGAGAGATCTGTGTGATTTTTTTTTGAATTTTGGTTATTTATTTTTTGTTTTGCTGCCATTAACAGATCTGGATGCGATTTCGTTAATGTTTAGTACGATTAACTAGTAAGAATCAATGATTTGATAAATGCTGTGATTTGATTGGGGACCTCATCATTTTTTTAAGGTATCTTTTTTGAAGATGCAGTTTCATTTTGTTTGGTAAGTTTTGAATCATTTACAAATCACTAAGATCTATAAGTTTAGTGATTGGAACAGGCTAATCTAAGTGGGTTGTGTCTTTTTGAGCATTGGATGCTCTCTTTTTTATTTTATTTTTTGGTAGATTGAGCTGGAATTACACGAGGGATTAGAGCTTGATAATGAGGGATTATAGTGTTTGACTGCTAGGTTCACACTGGACGCTGGGATTTGCCGTATGAGCTATAATTTTAATTTTATTGTTTTCTGCTGAATTTGTGTCGCCGCAAGTCAGATTGGTTGCTTGATTCTTGAACTTTATCAATTTGGAAGTTGTTTTTTTGCAAGCTATATATAATAGCCACATTTGCCTCGTATATTTGAATGCCTACATAGTTGCATAGGATTCCATTAAGCATTGATTTATATAGTTTAAGATCATAGATCAATGGAAATTGCTTTGTGTTGATTGTTTCCTATGAATTCTTATCAAAATATTCGAATGCCAGAACATTATATTTTACATCATTCTCATTGTTGATACAAAAAAATGTTTTAAATCATATTTCCATTAGCAGTTATCTATGTCTTGACAGAGTTATTGATTCGGTTGGTTTATTCATTATTTTTTCGTGCATGATCTCCTGCATAAAAGATCAGCTTTATCATACGGCTCATTGTCACTCTTGTAATTTCATTATTATTATATATGTTTGTTTTTAGGAACTTAATATATAATTCTATATATGTATATACCTTGCCATGTGCGTTGTTCTCACAGGCCTCAACGATATTTATAAAACATGAAGAGTAAAGATGGCAAGGCAGGGGCTTACCCTAAGAAAAGTTCTAGGGCAGTCCCCACGGCTTTAGTATTTGCAGCTCTGTGTGGTTTTTCATTCTATCTTGGAAGCATGCATTGCTCTGAGAAAGAAGAAGTCGCCATGGAAGTTGATTCTCCATTAGTTAAGTCCCGTAAAGATACAGTAGTATCTCCTCTTCAAATCAAGCCTCTTGCGTTCCCAGAGTGTGGCATTGCTTATCAAGATTATACACCATGCACTGACCCTAAGGTATTAAATGATTTTATTTGATTTCTGCGTATATAAGGTTATTTATAGATTTGCACCGAAACCACAGTAGTTGCATCGTTTTTCTTTTTCCTTTCGGTGTGTGAAAATGGAATCTAATAATTTAGTTATTGTTTGGCATCCAAACCTTTGAAGCTAATATCACTGAACTAGAAAATCCTTTTCGAAGAAAACTTTTTTGGTTTCATGATTTTTCTCTTATAATTACTATGTTATTCACTTTATTAAATTTTAATCCCATTTACAACCAAGTTCAAGATGGGTAATCTTAGTGTTTAAATTTATAGTTTCAATTCACGACAGAAAGTCAAAATTTACCAAATGGAAACAATTGATCAGCATTATGTATCAGATGCTGTGAGGTCATGAGCAGATAAAAATCTTGACAGAATTTTGAGGAAGGACTATATAAATTATAAATATCACGACTAAACCATTTATAATCGTGACTAAACCACCAATTTATAATAATTATTAGGTGTAACTCTTTATTATTGGATAAACTAATAGATGGATTGTAATATTGTCATGTGTTAGAAAAAAGGGTTCCTAGTGGTCTTTCAGTTACGATGCGCCCCTTTCTTGGCCGTAGCTTCCTTTGAATGTGATATAGACTGTGGGCACCCTCAGTCAGTTGATACTCGGGATATAAAGCTTTAATTGGCCTAAAGTATGCATCTGTCGATAGAGACCCCATTTATACTAGGAAGGGCTTCAACATCAAAGAATGAAATTTTTACAACATGCTGCATTATGGCTCTTTGGCGCACATTTTTACCCTACATAAATTGCAGTACCAATAGCTGAACCGTTCACGCGAATTTAGAGATAGCACCATTGTTGCAGATAATTGAAATCGTCATTTGTTCAAACACACTGATAGTAACAGAATCACATGTATGTTAACAGTTCAGTGTTTTTTTGTCCATGATATATATGTTCTTTCAAAAATAAACTTAACTTTTATTAAAGTTGCCCCATACATAAGAGCCACCTATCCAGAAAAAGACATTTGTTGCTAAAATAACATTTTATTTACACTGTTCTCAATCTTTCTTTAAAAATATGGTCTTTTTTTAGAACAAAAGTTTGCATTCTTAAAATAATTGGCAGAGATGGAAGAAGTATGGATACTATAGACTTACTTTCTTGGAACGCCACTGCCCACCAATGTCTGAAAGGAAAGAATGCTTGGTGCCTCCTCCTGATGGCTACAAGTCACCGATCAGATGGCCAAAGAGCAGAGATGAGTGTTGGTACAGGTACCAAATTTACTTACTGCTCAATTTTCAACTTACCAACCAAAATTCCCATTTTTATGTGTTTTACTGAAATTTTAAAACTTTATCCTATTTGTGAGTTCAGGAATGTACCCTATAACTGGATAAACAGTCAAAAATCCAATCAGAACTGGCTTAGAAAGCAAGGCGAGAAGTTCCTGTTCCCTGGTGGAGGAACCATGTTTCCTCATGGAGTTGGTGCATATGTCGACTTGATGGTAGCGCTTATTCCTGAAATGAAGGATGGAACTATCCGAACCGCCATTGATACTGGATGTGGGGTTAGTGCTTCCCATCTAATATTCTTAGAGGACTCTTATCTTGTGCATGTTCATGTCTACTGCATATATTCTTGAATTTTTTCTTAAACGGCTATTTGGTTTTGGTAGAAGTCGCGTGTTGGTAAAAGCACCTAATAAACCGTTAGCCTATGGTTTGCTCGTCATATCAGTAATTTTATCCTATTTTATATCGTGTAGCACAAAGCTAATGACTGACCAATAGAGAGTAGTGGTGCACAAATAGAGCTTTGTTGCTCATCTTATTCTCCTTCAACCAATAGAAAGTGAAGGGTTATAGATGAATGTAGATTTCATCTTTTAGGTCTTTATAGCATTTCTTATGTAGGTATCATTTGGCACTGTCATGTTTTCAAGTTTATGATGGACAAAAAGAAAATTATGCAAGACTGATATCTTCTTCTTCTTCTATTTGGTGAAACGAGATGCAAATAAATTTTCTAGGTACTTTCTTATTCATGTACTACGTGGCAGCGTACGCCATGTGTTGCACTAATATGTGAGACAGCACTATTATGTGGATTGTGAAAGTATAGCTTCTCCAAAGTTCTGATTGAAGGAATACTATATGTTGAATTTTGTGATGACAGATTCAGAATATATCTTAGAAAGCAGGTTTATGATATATTTCTGAAGAAGCCATGATCATACTATTATTCTGTGTGCTCTGATTCGATGTTCTTACAGGTTGCAAGTTGGGGCGGTGATTTGTTAGACAGAGGAATCCTAACTGTTTCTCTTGCACCTAGAGATAATCATGAGGCTCAAGTACAGTTTGCTTTAGAGCGTGGTATCCCGGCAATTTTGGGCATCATATCAATGCACCGCGTTCCTTTCCCAGCCAATTCTTTTGATATGGCTCACTGCTCCAGATGTCTTATTCCTTGGACAGAATTTGGTAAATTTTCTTTTCATGTTTTATTGCTATTGGAGATTATTCTTTTTCTAAAAGGAGCAGTAGCAATTTACTTAGGCTTAATTCCAAAAAACTAACAAATTCATTGCCTCGGTTACAATAAACTACCAAATTCTCTAAAAATTACGAGAAATTACCGTGCTTTGAAAGTTTTGTGGTAGTTTCTTGCAATTATTGCTGACGTGGCACCTTATTTACGTTAGTTTTTTTTTAGTTTTTAAAAGTTTCGTAGCAGTTTCATTTAGTTTTTGCAAGTTTTGTGGTAGTTCCTTGTGTATTTAACAAGAATTTGATAGTTTCTTGTAATTATACCAAAGTATTTGGTAGTTTGTTAGAATTAAGCCATTTACTTATAGGAAGAGGCCATTTATTGAAAGAACCAGAAGATTAAAAAAAATTTGTGATGTTCCCTATTTTTCAATATAGCCACAATATTCTAATCCTACAACACAAGCTACAAAATGAGTACTAGAATTAGAGTATATGCAAGGTAGAGAGATTTAGTTTAGTAGTTGTTATTAAGTTCATAACTAAACCTTGATGTGAAAAGCATTAGTACAGAGCCTTAAAATTTTCTATTGGTCAAATTTTAATAAAATTAAATATTTTCAACTAATAGATTTTAGAACTCATAGAGATTTTTTTTAAAACAGATTTATTTGAAATTTTATTATTTACCTTTTTCATATGTTTTTAAAATTTTGATTATAGTTCTGAGGATATGGAATTCTCAATTCTCAATTTATAATGCACAGGATATTTTCATTGAAATAGTTCAATAAATTTGAGCCATTACGTTTCAGGGGGCATATACCTTCAGGAAATCCATCGTATACTCCGACCTGGTGGTTTCTGGGTTCTATCCGGTCCACCCGTAAATTATGAGAATAGATGGCGGGGATGGAACACGACGATAGAAGAACAAAAAACAGATTTCGACAGATTAAAGAAGTTGCTCACCGGCATGTGCTTCAGATTATACAACAAAAAGGACGACATTGCTGTTTGGCAAAAATCCCCAGACAACAACTGCTACAGTAAGCTCACTCCATCTTCATATCCACCAAAATGCGATGATAGCACAGATTCAGACGCAGCATGGTACATTCCTCTTCGCCCGTGTTTGACAATCCCAAGCCAAAACTTTAAGAGACTAGCCCTTAAATCTATTCCAAAATGGCCTGAGCGGCTTAATACTGCACCTGAGCGTGTCGCTTTAGTTCCTGGGGGAAACCCTAATGGATTCAAGCATGAGGATGGTAAATGGAAAGTGAGGGCGAAACACTACAAGTCGGTGCTCCCTGCTTTAGGAACTGATAATATTCGTAATGTGATGGACATGAATACACTATATGGAGGATTTGCGGCATCGTTTATAAAATCTCCTTTGTGGGTAATGAATGTCGTTTCATCGTATGGGCCGAATTCACTTGGCGTGGTCTATGATCGAGGTCTAATTGGTACCTACCATGATTGGTGAGTAAATTTCCCCATGTGTACATGATTCATGCTTTTGGTGGTTTCTTTTTCCTGTTCTATATGTGCCTATATGTGCAATTTTTCTTTAGTCTGCTTGAACTTCATCATCATCATCATCATCATCATCATCTCTCTCTCTCTCTCTCTCTCTCTCTCTCACACACACACACACACACACACACACACGTTTATATCTTGAAACATGGGTCATTTCCAACTGTTGTAGTCGATACATATGTGCCTTGTGTTCATATTCTATTTTTGGGTAGAACTTCACATTTTAGATGGTTCATAAAAATTCTGCATCATCTGATTTAAGTGGACTGGAAAGAAAAAGGAACCATAAAAACCTCTATGCTATATGCTGATCTTTTTTCAGTAACTACATAAATGTTTTCCCCCTCTAAAATTTACTAACCGAGATGCTAAATAGTTTTCTTTGGTTCTTCTTTTAGACTGTCAAGTTCAATGAATTTATTTTTATTTTGACCTTAGTAATTACTTATTAGGGTGCACGGTTAATTCTTGAGAGCCAACCTCAAATAACTTCTAACCGTTAAGAGGGTTTTTATACTCAAGTGAGACAAAATCATGAAAATTTGTTGAGGTAATGTATTTCAAACCCTACTGAATTTCTTGGTAACTGTTAACTGAACTGAATGGATGCTGTCATCCTGTGTTGTGTAATGAAAGAAGATTTGACTCAACTTTCTCACTTATTTATGGCTACACAATGCGCATCATGTACAACCCATATTTTATCTGTTTGCCATTGTCATCCATGCTTGTAAAATCAAATTTCCATTTCCGTACTACATTTATTCATGATGGCATAGCACTACTCCTTATTCGTGCAATATATCTTCGACGTGTGATTATATAGATCTATATGGCTTTGATTCCTGTACATATCAAATGAAAGCATGCACCATTGTGACTCGTATTTTCTCATGGCTACATACTCGAAAGTGTGTTTTTGTGGATCCACATGTTTGCCTGTAGGCTACAACTATAAGTTGGATTTTTGATCATGACTGTTTTTGTTTTATTTTTGTAGGTGTGAGGCATTTTCAACATATCCTCGTACATATGACCTCTTACATCTGGATGGCCTTTTTACTGCTGAAAGCCACAGGTAAAATCCTTAAGCTGCATGTGTATAATAGACCTGATATTCACTAGTTCCAGCATTCAAAACTTTCAGTACCAACAATAGTTATTATAAAAGAAAGCAGTTCAACTTAATTTATGTATGGTTATCTACCTATGGTCATTGGTTTGTATAAATAAGTTGGTCTGATAAAAGTCACAGGTAAGACTCATGGATAATGCCATGTTCTTCGAAACAGTTAATAATGTTCTTCACATATCTATTAGATATACTAGATCATATTTACCACCGCTATTAGTTATGTTCCTACAAGTTATCTTTTTTCAGTTGGTTTTCTACTTCAGATTTATATAACATGCGCAAATGCTTCTTCTTTAATCTTCGATAAATATAGTCTAGAATATTTATCCATAAACGTAATGATTGTGCCAAGAACGCACATTAGATAGCACGCCTGCAACTGAAAATATTCAACAAGATTATTTTGTGTATTTTTTACATTCTTGCTACCACTATGGCAGATGCGAAATGAAATACGTGCTCCTCGAAATGGATCGGATCCTTCGTCCAAATGGTTATGCAATAATTCGTGAATCAAACTACTTTATCGACGCCATAGCCACAATAGCTAAAGGCATGAGGTGGGGTTGCGAGAAACACAAAACTGAATACAGTGCCGAGAAGGAGAAGCTGCTAGTGTGCCAGAAGAAGCTCTGGTACTCCAAGCTCAGTCAACAGTAACAAAACACGTCGACAAATAATGATTTACATTTATCTTTTTGGTCTACATTATTTAGAATTTTTTTGGTCGGATAGGGTGAAATTTGTACTGGGATATAGGGCTGATTCATGATTGGTCATAGTCAATTGTAATTTTTTTTTTCAAATGTCAGATAAATGTTCTTTTGCTGGCTATATGGGGAAGTGATTTTTTTCTTCTTATTCTTTTTGGTCCCCTTTTTCTCTTTCTTTTTTATTCTTTTTTAAATTGATACATGGCAAGAACAGAAACAGATATCTGAAGCTGTTGGAATTCCAAGCATATTCTTCATGACATTATTAAATTGAAATCTTACATTTTGTATAATTATGAGCTCCATCAATAATTGTTGTTTAGATGTTTGGATTTTCACAACATTGTTAAAAAATGCTTGAAATTGCGTTTGCTGCAGAAAATAAAATAACTTGCAGGCAGAAAATGCTTTAAGTTTTTATAAATAAACTGGAATTAATATGTCTCATTGTTATTGGTTTAAACAATCTGTCTCAAAAGTGTTCCATAAGAAGTTAATGCTTTCCATCTAATTCATAATTTCTCAGATTGCTAATTAAGTTTTAACAACAAAACCTAAATGCATCATGCCAATTTCCAAATAGAACTTAATACCTTTTTATTTCATTCAAATTGTTATCCATAGGAAAAGATGTAACAAAGTTTACAATTAGATACCACACAGAATTATGTTTATCTTTAATATATAGAGCAAAATATAGCACATTCTCATGACAAAATACGAAATTCAAATACAACAGGCAAACCAAAATTGGAATATTTTTAGGAAAATCCAACACTATAATATTCGTCTCCCCAGTAACGAAACATGATCTTTTTGGACCGCTTGAGAGAGATTGACATCTAAGAGTTCGCATCGGATTGGCATTTCCATTTCATAGAATGATGATTCTTCAGAACACATTCAGTATATACTTGTATGCTAGTTTGAGCAAGCCTTCCATATGCTGCATCCTAGGCTCACAAACTACGAAAAATTTCGTTCCTGGGGGATTCTTCTGTGAAACTGAAGCCATTATGAAGCACGAGTGCATAAAAGATTGGAAAATGTTTTATAGTATGGTGCCTAACGCGAACTTAGTGTCCTCCAAACAAATTCTCACAGAAACCATAAGGATAAAAAAGAGAATATATTTTATAAGAGAGAAAGAGTAGCACAAGAAACTACTACAAAAATAGCAAACATGGATTTCTCAACATTAGTGAGAAGCGGAAATTGAGAATGGGAAAGGATGTAACCAATTTAAAGAAGCTACAAATAGAATCAATATTTTTCTCCCCTAGTTTATATGATAATATCGTACTAATAGATTTACACAGCATTATAAATATTTCCGGACACATCTTACATTTAGTATTGTCTTTAACGATCCTGTGATCAAAATTGAAGGAAATGTAACTGAAAGTAAACCTATGGTGGTCAATAATGCAAGGGACTCATAGGGGAAAACATACCTGTATTTGTTTGCAGAAGTACATATAATGTGTTTTATGTATTGATAACTTAAAATTAAAGCACATAGTATTAAGCTTCTCAATAGAGTCATTTACTGGTCATAATGATTTCACTTTGTGGCAAGAATGGTGAAGAATATTCTTGTAAAGGCCTAGGGACCACAATCAAATGAGCCGGAAGCTGATCGATGAAGTATGGGAGGAATTGCAAGCAAGATTTAAAATCTAGGTATTGGTAGCAGACAACCACTTTTGGGATTAGAATCGGCCATTTAGGTCGTCTTGGATTGAATATCGGATTTTATATCATTTTAGAATAATATGATCCGGTTGTACTTGGCGGATAATACACTTCATGAGGTAATTGGATTGTCGGATGATTACGAACATTTGGAATAATTTACAAAGTACAAAATCTAAATTTCTAACAAAATGATTGCTTCTAAATAAAAAGTTGTATGCTTTCAAATTGCATGAGGGAACGAATCTTAAGTTGCACATAGATTAGTTCAATAGATCTAGTTTGATTTAAGATCGATGAGGATATGGCATTGGTCTTGTTGGTATCGTTGTTTTCATCGTTTGATCATGCGAGACTGCATTAATGTTTAGAAAAGATACTCTATGCATTCATGAGTTGAATGTAGAGTTGTTGGATAAAGAGTCTTGACTGAGGTCACTGTTGCGTTGTTGAGTAATGAGTTTTAACTGAGTTACATGAAATAATCCTTGAGGGGGTGAATAGAATTATACTACCGAATACCACTAATTAAAAATAGAATTATCCTACCGAATACCACTAATTAAAAAAACTACTTGCAACATAATTATAAACACAAAATAATTAGCAAGCAAGAGATGGCAAGAGATAATCAAACAAGCAAACACAAGCGCTTTTATAGTGGTTTGGAAGATCCCCTAGTCCACTTTCTTTAGGTGTATGAACCCGTTCCACTAACACGTCTCTGATGAGATTTTCGCATTGCCCAGTAGCAACTGCAACCACGTCTCTCAACACACGAGAGACTCTCTTCAACAACCTTCTCCTCTGTTGCAAGAATCCTCTTACACCCAAGAGATTCCACATAAAGAAAGAAAAAGTAGAAGATTACAACCCAAGACTCTTTCAAGAGTTTACAATTAAGGGCTCTAGAATACTTCATTAGAGTAGTATTTGGTTTGCAAATTAAATCTCAAGTATTTTCTTTTGTGTTTTGGTTGGTAAAGATGAACTCAAGAAATGAATGCTATTTTTCAGAATAGTTGAGATACCATGAATGCAAGAGCAAAGCCCTTAAAATCACAATCCAAAAACCAAAACAGAACAAGCATTTATTACGGCCAGACTGTCAAACAGACATCTGAAGAAGGAAGGGACTAACGTCTGAAAGCAAATAAAAACTAACCGTTATAGCATTTAATGCACTGTAACGATCAATTTTTCAAATAATTATTGCTTCAGGCGTTTGTCAAATAAGCTTCAGACGTACGTCGATTAAAAACAAAGAAGTCGGTTTGAAGATATTGAAAAATAGACGTCTGAAGAAGAACAAAACTAACATCTGAAAAAGAAAATATTTTCATCCAAAATGACCTTCAGACGTTTGTCTAAAGTACCTTCAGACGTTTGTCTTAGAATTTAGAAGTTAGAAAACTTAAGTCTAAGAAGACAATTAATGTCTGAAGAAGATCAAGACAGACGTATATTTTTAATCAGAGAATTCAGCCTAGACGTCTGTTTTTATCACAGACGTTTGTTCTGCTTCAGACGTTTGTACGAAATAACTTCAGATATTTATTCTGAAGTATGTCAGAAAATGTGCATATTTTGAAAACAAAAACTGACGTCTGAAGAACACTAGGACTGACGTTTGAAGAAGGATTTCTCATAAAACTTGGAACTTTGAATTTGAAAATCGTTTTGAATGAAATCATTTGCAAACTTTTGGCCAATAACTTCATGCATGCAGCAGTGTGTTCTTGAGCTTTATATGCTAGTCTCGTAAAACATGAAGTACTTACATCGATTTTCTAGAGATTACACATGTAGCTCGAACTCTTGAATTCTCCGATATCTTGAATTCTTTAAATTTGGACTTTTGACTTCTTAGCTTTTTGAAGCTTGAATATGAACTTTGAGGAGCTCTAATCCGTTATCCTTCAACCTCCGATAGATTTGCCGTTTTAACTCAATTTCCTCCGTCCTTTATTATATGCTTGTGTCGTTTGATATCCTGGAATCTTTCTTAAATACGGCCAAGCTCATATACGGTGTTATGAAATAAACAATAGGAAACACATGTATACATACATTAATATTGTATAACATCATCAAAACTAAATAATAGAATTATGGAAATCCATAAGTCATCGTTACAGTGATGGATTGTAGGAGAAAGCAGTGCCTTTGTTACTATGATGGCCAAAGTTGATTTGTTTGATGGCAGGAGTGTATTGATGTGCACAAGGGGCGTTTTAAGCCAAGAGATCAGAAACCACCTACATATTGTAACTGTAATAAGATAATGCATAGATGGACGTTTTGTCGCGAGTTGAAAGAGTCGGAAAAAGGAGAAGGAAGATGCATCATCAAAGATAGTAATATTCGATAAATCCAACATGTTATTGACCACATCTTCAAACAAGGGGAAATCATATCGGGCTTTACATCTTCAAACAAGGGATATGCCGATTTCAGGACGAGTATGATCTCGCTGGGCATGTTGAATTCGAAGGGATATAGGCGCTCAATTCATGGTGGACTATCAGGGTATCCAAAGGAGAGTAAGTTGTGCTATGTCGACCGATGGTGTCGAGTTGTATCAGCTTGTAGGAAATGTAGTGCCAAGTGAAGGTGATCTTCTTGACCATGTTAGGGTGTTGGAGGCACATTTTGTTGTGTAGCGGTGAGTCATATGGGTACCCTGGGTGAGGGTATTGGCTATGCCGATTTGAGCAAGATAAATAAATAAATGTGGTGGAGCTTTGTCGAATTCAAGCCAAGATGGAAAGTGCTGGGTTTATGACTTGTATTATGCATATCCCGGATATCTATGGGGCTTGGGTTTGTTCTGGTATTGCTATAGACAGACCCATATGTTGAATGGGTGTTTCACTGTTTTGGTTAGGGTAAGTTAAGTAATTGTGTTTTTTAGATAAAGTTTAAAAAGAGATATACACTTTTAGGGTTTAGACATGAGATTTTTGTTTTGAGTTGTGGCTAAATGTGTAAGGGAGAGGTGTTGTAGAGAAGGTGAATGAAAGATGTTGTTTCTCTCTGAATTTGTTCTTTATTCCTTTGTTGTGAGTGTGTTGTCTAAATCTCCTTCACAGACTTTTAAGCAGCCATACTTCGTACTCATCTCTATGTTCATGGAGAAAGCTAGTATGTGCGGGTGTGCATGCATGCGTGCACGCATGTGTTTTTACCAAATCTCGGCTAGATCGTAATATGTTCATCTTGTTGGTAGAATATGCATGCACAAACTTCTCAATCTATGTATACGTAATATACACATTTTCAAAAAACGGAAAAGAAACCAAACAATATCGCCGGATCTGATATTTAACTTTGTATTTTTAAAGAGACAATAGGATGGGAAGAACTCATTAAGATAGGATTCACATCAAATAGATGGCTACAGACTTTGTCAACCTTTTCCATTAAATCATGATTCATAACCGTCCCCTGGTATATGATAAAACAAGACCCAGATGATTATAATGAAAACAATGGTAAGGTCTACAAGAACAAGGCATAGCACATAATCCCTAGATGAAATATGCATGCTAGTGATCATATAACCAGACATGTAAACAATGCATTCTAATTCGATATCCGCTTAATAAGCACCCTGTTCTTTCCTTTTTCACTCCCAATTACATCTTTTCTTCTATTTTTTCTGATTAGTCCGGAATTTTGATTTCGTGTAGAACTCCACAATCAATTATGCAGCGTATAATATGTTTATGCCTTGTGGGTTGGCCGACCGAATATAGAATGAATACATGTTTTACAACATTGGATGAAAAAAAACTAAGGGTAAACTTTGCAAAACACACTTTTCCAGAGATTTTGAGATATCATTGATCTTTAAAAATGCTATAAAACCCTATTGACGGGCATTTTCGTTTTTTTTTATAAAAAAAAGCGAAAGTACTTTGTCAAAAAATGTTATATTCCGTTCATTTTAAGTGTATTCAATCTATCATAGGACATTTTGGAGTAATTCGGTCTAATTATGACTTGCATGAGTTAATGAAGCTAAAGGTGGATGGCGTTCAGTAAAGTTTATGCAAAACTAATTCTAATTCCTAATTTACAACTTGGGACTCATTCTTTATCTATCAATTATGAGATCATTAAAGAGATTAAAAAAAAACCTTAATTAAACATGAGAGCAAAAAAAATGGAAACCTGTGAGAGATTGAAAGCAATTAATTTACTAGTTACTTACGGGCCAATTTCAAAAATTTACGCACGTGAGCTTATAAAATATATGGAAGGCCAGAGTTAATTTGCCAAATTTTTAAACACATAAGCAATCGTGTTTTGCACCGATCCGTATTGATCATTTTGATCTATATATGTATTGATCATTTTGATCTATATATTTTAGATAGGTTATGTATAAAGTTTCTTGAGATTTGAAAAACATCAAGTCTCATGATAGTGAAAAAAGTCGATAGGTTGTGTTAGAAATCTCTAAATCTCGTGAGATTTTATACATAAACTATTCGAAATATGCGGATCAAAATGACAAGAAAGAATTGAAAAACACGGTAAGTTGTGTGTCTAAAAATTTGGCCTCAAAATATAAAATCAGGTCCGGCCTCATATGATCGGCTCGCTATAAAACGTTGGATGGCATTCATAATTCTACCAGTACCATGCAAATATGCAGTCATAGTTCATAATCATCATATAAATCAATCCCTGAAGTCAAGCCGCATATCAATAATTACGTAAAAATTTTATTACATCAAAGAATTCCAAGGTGAAATTCCAGCTTTATTTAGACTAATATATTGTCACAATATTGCAAGCATGATGTATATAAATATTGGTGTCTTTTATTCCATCCTAATATCTTGGAGAAAAAGTATCCCCACAGAGTAAGCTGAAGCAATCACTGGAGTCGGAACTTTGTCCACAGTTTTCCGAACGCTCGGAAATTGCCTCCCCGCATTTTTTGTAAGAACCGCTAATAGAGGCGCAGCCAAAAGAGAAACCGCGATCCTGTTCGCGAGAACAATGTGCAGGTCCTTTTGGATCCAATTTATGATTATCTCATAGAATTTGTCTTGGTTTATCAATTCCGTTCCTCCCGCGGACAAGGCCTGAAAAAATTATTAACTCCGTATACAAATTAGAAAGCTTCCTTGTAGTAAAGCATCCTTGTAGTTTACTTATAAGGATGTTGAAGTTTCAAAAATAGTACCTTTATTTGGTAAACTAAAAGCAATTCGGACTTTAAGACTTGATCATGAATTTAGTATGAAACAGTTATATAGATACATGACATTCAACATCTTATTAATAACTGCTGGTTCTTTCGCCATACAAAATGACATATTCTATACAATGACTCAATGAGAATCATGAGTCATTATTTAACATACAAGATGAGATATTATCATATTTAGAGAAGCTGCTTGAATGAGTCATGTTTGGATCCTTCGACTTGAGAGATCCATAAATATATTTATGAATGCAATGTATAAAATTTGACGGACAAGATCTTGATACAATAGAACTTGACTACCATTCACCTAGTAATTGGTTTCTACCTGTCAAATGTCTTTTTCATTGCATTAAAACTCTGAAATTGTGATGAGGGCCCCCGCAGGTCGAAGGCCAGGCCGAAACATGGGCTTTGGCGCTGCAGAATTTTTAAATTTAAATAAAACTGCATTTAATACGCGCCCGGTGGAGATTGAAGCTGAGTTATTTTGATACCATGTGAAATGCAACTTCATCAAAACTTCGAAATTGTGATGAGTGTTGATGGAGTATATTTTATATTCTAAGGCTACCAATTTTCATTATTTATGTAAGAGAAACAACAAGGAATCCTAAACTCTATTATAGACGATGAATTCTCAATATACCACTAGTGAATTATTGATGAAGTAAGATAAAACATGGTCCCCTGATTATTATTGTTGCAAAATGATTTACTCATTGAGATAAATAACTCCCCCCACCCCCCACCCCTTGGGCAAAAACTAATTGGATATATGTTATTGAAAAAATTATTGTGAGCATACCTTTACTTTATCTTGAACTACTTCCATCCTTGGAGGTTCCTTATGAGGACTAAGTAGTTGCTTGTTCACAGAACTGCAAAAATAGAAATAGAATAAACCAAAGAAACCCGATTTTTATCTTAATTTTTTCCAAATCAACATACCATAACAGAAGAATGAAATTATTCTTACTTATAAACCATCAAGGTCAGAACGTAAAGATCTTTTGTCGCCAAATTGCCCATATTCTTCTCCGGCCATTGATTATAAATCTTGTCGCAGATTCTTCGTACTTGACATTTGCCTATAAAAACGGGCAAGGACCATGTTTAAAATAAATGGATTATGGAAATGCTTGTAAAAATATGCACATCAATATAAGGTTAGTTGTATGTCCTTCAGGTTGTGTTTGTGGGTGTTTTGGAACTGTAGTAATGTAAAAGTAAAAAAAATCCCAGATGTCAGTAACACCATTTTGCAATTAGCAATCGACACATTCTGCTGAGCGCATCACAATCTGCGTAAAAATTGAAAATAAAAATGTAGCTGATTTCTTGATTTTAAGAAAGGTAATTCTATAGTTCCTAAGCACGATTCGCATGATTTAAAGGTGTAATTTACAATAGGAGAAGGGTAATGTTTGTTGTTCCTCGCCTCGTACAATTTCCAACCACAAGCTTTCATCCAAAATCAGTTCGCGAGTATCATCTTCTCTGTGATACCCCTATTTCTACTGCCTCGATTCGTTATATCAGCCACGACTCGATATCTTCAATAAGAAATTGGTCCATCACTTGACAATCAAGTGTTGATTAGCATTTTCTAGCAAATAATCCAAAAAATAAAAACCCTTTAATTTTTTTGGGTCTAAATTGTAACCATAATGTCAAGTCAACAACGAAAAATTCATCTATGTACCCGGTCATGCTACAAAACTGCCCAAAGAGTGGCCGAAGAATCACATCTCCTTCTCTCTTCTGCCCGGATGCATTTTATACCGAACAATTTCTCGTCAACAACAACAATTCAGAATCCCACAAAAAATTTCATCTGCTCTACTTCTACTGAGATAGCTAGCTACAACATAAATTATCATCCTTGTACATTCACTTTCAAACAATAACACCCCAAATCAAAAACTAAAATCCTAAAAAAGTAAACGAATTTGCTAGAATAAAAGAAACTCACCTTGAGCTCGATCCCAGAGTCCTCCAACAACTTGCCCCATTCTAATTAAGCTGCAGAATTGAAAACCCTAGCCCTATGGCATTGGGGATTTGGAGAGCTAGGGCTTAAATAGAGATGCATTTGTGTATCAAAAGCCATTGGCATACCCTTGGACTCAACGCCAAGTATCAGAATTTTGAGACAAAATAAGGAAGAGAGGTACATTGATTGCTCAACAGAGACGTCGAGAATAATACCAACTTTTTAGTCCCACATCGGCTACAGAGAGAAAGGGAAACCCACATAGGTTATAAAATAGGCCAAATGCCACGTCAGTAGCTTCACATCTTTCTCCATCTTTTGGTGGAGATCGAATATGATATGTGTTCTATCAGTTTAATATCTGATACGCATGACAACGGTTCGTTATGATGATGAATTACTTTTTGTCTCAAGACCTTGTTTTCTCAAGTTTCACAAAAGTTTCAAGTTTAAAATTGCTTAATAATATTTTAAGGTTTGACTATTTTTGCTCTTTTGTAATTGCTTAATAATACTTTAATGTAGTAACTTATAGTTTTCTTCTCAGCACTTTGATATCCTAATGTATTTCGTCGTTAGTACTTTAATACTTTTTTATTTTACCACCATGTCTATTTTACGTTGTTTTATTCCTACAATCATGTAAACAAAAAATTATGAAAATGGTTTGTAAGGAGTAAACCGATGCAAAATAGACACGGCGGTAAACGCAGAAGATAACAAAGTGCTAACAGCGAAATACATTAAGATGAAACATTGCGATATTATTAAGCTATTTACCCAAAGATTGAAGTTCTTCTTGAACCTTTTTCTAAAGAAACCCTTGGTTTCATGCTTAGGGACCATAAACTATAGGAGAACTGTTCTTTCCTCGAAATAGTAGGTGGCATGTAGCAAACAACGATTTTCCTTGCAGCTTGTAAACAAAATTGGGACCTCATATTTGCCAAACCAAGCTTTATAATCTCCCAAACATATATGCTAATCAATGCATGCAGGCCTTTTATCGTCACCAACACAAATACTGACCATAATATGATCGATACATAGAACTATGATAAGTGCTAAAACCTTCTTGCTGCTGAGCTAAATGCATGCGATTCAAACCCTGCTTGCATAAGGTTACGGTCTATTATCCAACTAAAAGAGTGCTATTATGATCGATACATAGTGGTAATTGGTAAGAGCTTTTTGCGGTTGGCAAGTGGTTCGGAATTCAAATCCCGTTTGTATTAGGTTATGACCTATTATTAGCAAAACAGATAAAAGCAACAACAATTACAATAGTCACCAAATAGGCACGTACCTTAAACAAATTCTGTCTCGTTTTAGGTGCGATTTTTGAAGAGGCGACCAAAAACAAAAACAGCAATTTCAGCACAAATCAACGTGAGCAAAACAAACAAATATTCCAAAACTATACAACTAATTTAATTTATATCTCTCGGATAGATATAAATATAAAATTATAAATAAAATTTAAAATGGATATATCCATGTTCCAAATATCACAGGCATGAAACTATGGCTGAAGAGAATGATTCCTAATCCCCAATATTTATTGGCTGCTCATAGAATAAATAAATATCTCAATTTCACACTAGGTAACATCTAGAGTTTTTGAAATTGAAGGTCCCCCACCTGCAAACTTGTATAATGACAAAACGCACAATTGGCCTTTTAGGTTTGGCGTTTAGTTTCAAACTTTGTCCTCAAACTTGGGAAATATACCATTTAAGGCCAAGCAAATTTATGTGTTTAATTTCTTTTTCTTTTTTGTGTTTTTCTTTTGGCAAAAACAAAAACGAAAAAAGCCCCTTTTATTTCTTTTGGCAAAACAAAAACGAAAAAAGCCCCCATGTAAGGCCCCCTTTATTTCTTGTTTAGTTTTATATACTGGAGTTTCATAAAGTATAGAAAACTAAGCTCCAAAATGTAAGTTGAACTCTGTTTGGGATCATTTTGGAATTAAGACAACTGTAGTTATTTCAACTCCAATCTGACCAAAGTTTTGTAAACTCCATTTTTTGAGCTTGGGGATTGCAAATCATAGTTTGCATCCCAACTCTATATCTAAATAGGGTTCAAGACGTTCAAAAATCTCCCTTTCTAAAAGGCAGAAATGCCCTCTGATTTACAAAGGAGCAGATTTTTAAGCGAGTTGAATGTTTTGAGGGTGAAGTATGAAAAATTTGGGGGCGAAAACACGGAAATATCAAGTTTTTGGGGTGAAAAATTAAGAATATGATTTTGGGATGGGATAAAATAAAGAGGAAACAGGGACTGCAGGGACACTGCAGGTTAAAACTACAGTACCCACTCACAGCCCATGGCGCAGGGTTCCTGTTCTCTAAAATAAAACCCTTGGTGTTTAGAAAAAGGTTTTTTTTTTGGGATGGATAGAAAAAGTTTTTTTTTTTGGGATGGATATTTACAGTAATGCTAAATTAACAAAAGGTAAGTACACAATTAAATGTTATTTCCCAAAACATACATGTGAAGACAAAAAAAAATCATTGTAACACCTCAAATTGTTCTTTTCTCAAATAAATTAATGGGAGTGCATATTTTAACAAAAAGGAATAGTTGGGGTCACATACCCAATAATTAAAGAGAAAAAATACAAAATAGTAAAGGGGGAAAAAGGAAAAAGGGCAGAGCGAACGAATAAGCAGAAGCGAGAAGAATACGAGAGAAGCTTGAGATTGCTCGATTGTTTCTATAAATATGATCGCTTCGATGGCGAGAGATTCGCTTGCGAGCTCCGATGGAGGTTGAATGAGCGCTATATCTTGTAAGCTATCGATTTTTATCTTAATATTATCAATATTTCCTTTTTGATTTCGATTGATGTTTTTGGTGTTGATGCATTCGATTTTGGTGTGTGTTTTTTTCCTAGGGTTTATGAGGACTGGGACTGCAGTTTCGCCCCAATTTCGCAAGGGTTTTGAGAGGTTAGAAGGATCCGATTGCTCTTGTTTTTTGCTTCATCTTTTGATTTGATTGAACGCTAGGGTTTTGTGAGTGGTGTTGTTGTTTTGTGTGATGTTTTGAACGAATTTGTGCAGAAATGTGTCATAAATTGAAGATGTGGCCTGAGCTAGAGCTGTTAAGCGTTTGTTGTTGAGTTGGAGTGGTTGAATTGCAATTTGCAAAATCCACCTTCATGCGGGAAAATGCTTGTTAGTTGTTGTATTCACGAGTGTCGCAAATGAGTTATAATAGAAATGGGAAGATGGGTGAGGTCAATTCTTTAAGAAATGAAAGATAGCTCTAAATGAGGGAGAAAGATGTTTTGGGCCTGTACAAGGGAGATTAGTTCTATGCAGCACAGGTTCTGATTCGGATATGGGACACGATATGAATCAGATTCATGGATTCACAATCTTCCAAGGATATGATTCGATAGGGTACTTTATATATTTGCTGTATAAAATATACATACATATTAATTTTAAAAAATAATTATATCAAGCACAAATATTTATTGTTTTTGGTTATAGATAATTGGTGTTTTAGTTGGTCATCTATGTTCATTACATCTAGTGCATTTACAATGTGCCAATAAGAGTTCCGCAAGCATCCTAGACAAATCCGAAAGAATCTGACATGGATACGACGATACGTATCCGACAGAATCCGATACGGATGTCTCCTCGACAAGGAATCCATGCTACATAGTTAGGGGTGAAAAAATTGTAGTCAGTGTTAGATTTATGGATGGAGGTGGTTCAATAAGGCATGGAAATGGTCGTTAATGGTGATGAACGGAAGAAAAGGATCCATTACCCCATTAGTTTGTGGTGAAAAATGTTGTGGTGGTGGTGGTTGTAGGCTTGTAGCTTTAATGTTTGTGAAATGGAAATTATTTTCGATTCAATAAATCGTTGTTCTATAGCGCCTCTGATATGTTTTTAAATATAGCAACATTATGCTTGTTAACGTGAGGCCTTGGGTTGTGATGGCTATGTTACCTCTCTAGCAGCGTGTTTTAGAATTTTAGTTGGGAAGCAATGCTTAACTTGTCCGTAATCCATCATTCGCCGTTAGCTTCTACCAAGCTATGCTGTTGATGTTGATAATGCACCCTTCTGAATTTGTATGTGATATACCAACTTCTGATGAACTGATACAGTTATGAACCCTTCCATAAATTACCAAGCTAGTATTTTGACCTTCCCTATGCAATATGGATTCTTGTTTGAATTTATTATCAACATATTTGCAACTAAGTTCTCTTTTTACATTCCTTTGATTTAACTCTTTGGCAACTTCTAAGCCATTAATATATCCAGTGTCCCCATCTAATAACTTAATCACGACCACTGTTCTCTTCTTCACATACCTGAGCCTTATGGAGACATGCGGATTTGTTATGAAAACCTTTCAAGGTCTCCGAATGAAGAATGACCTTTTTGTGCAAAGTACCTGAATTCCCGCTGCAAAGTATTTTTGGACATTATTATGCAGATCATATGATTTAGAGTTTTCTTTCAACACAAACTTTTCTTACCAAAATTTAGTTCTTGTCTCTCCCTTGTAGCACAGCTGGTTACTCTCTCAGAGCATGTTTTTTCCCTGTTGTGTAGGTTTGATTTATCTTCTATATTTTCTGCCACTACTGTCTCCATCTAAGATGAAACCAAAAGAAAATGGGAACATACAGAGAACTCAAAGGCTAAATCATGTTCAAAGGGAGGGACCAAATTGGGTTCTTATTGCAGGTGGTGCATTGCTAAGCACACTATCAATTAGGATTTGGTGCAGACTGAAGCAGGCTTTTGATGAAAAGCATTCAAATAATGCCCATAAAACGTTAAAAGGTCTCATTATGTACTATTTGTTAAGTGACTATATTATACTATGACCATACCCTCCCTCATCAGTTGTTATAATGCAGAAAATGGAAAATGTGTAGTCCAGAGGAGGCCTGGAACTTGCAAGTTGCATTCAAATTTATATTGTTATACTCAGGAAGAAGATGGATGCTACCATTGTTTATCAGGTAGAGTGCCTTGAATCTGTACCTTGTGTATACTAGCTCAAAAGTGGGTTTCTACAGCCATTAATTGCACATGATTGTGGGCCTGTAATTCTTCTTGCGTGCATGTTATTGTTGTCTGATCGGGTTTTGATTCAAAATTATGTTTCAAATTGATCTTTTATGTTTTGCAACCTAAAACCTAAAAAAAGAGCTTTTATGGTCTATAATATACATCCAAGATTTAGACTTGAGAATTAATATTCCTAGTGCACTTACCATGAGATCCATAGGCGTTCAAACTTTAAACTCATTTGTCTTATATTGGGGAAACCAATTTATAATCAACTTCAAGGAGTCGAGATAACTTTCATTCAATTGTCAATCTTGCATCTTTTAAAGTATTCTAATATTTTAATATTTGGAGTATTCCTCTATGCAAACTATATATATGCGATGTTTTTAAACTAAATTATTTTTATAGCTATTTTAAGTTTAAAATATGTTCCTCTAACTACTTGTCAACTCAAACCAAATTGCTACCACTGCACACGGAAGTTAAAAGGAAGTATAGAAGTGGCATTATATCAGCAACAAAATACTAACTATTATGCTGTGTATGATAGATAGTTACATGATTTAAGAACCATTTAACGAAACTAAAGCAGTTTATAGGTAAATGAAGGGATGTTTTTGTAGAGATTGTATGATAGCTAGATGCAATTGACACTTCAAATGACGGAAAATATCGACACACATAATGTGAATGCCGCATAGCAAAGACTATTAGACTATCTTTGGTACGTGTAAAAAGAGTCTTCAAAATGATTGGAGTTGAGTGATGCTGGTGTGATCTACTTAGCGTAATGATATGTATGTATGCAATGAAGAGGGACACCTTGAGAAAATTATGATAATTGGATCATTAACTGATAGTTAGGATAGAGGTAATCAACGAGCATAAACTGTCCTAGGACTTGATCTTACCTGGCTGGCTAAATGCAGAATCTCCAATCACCTCGGGAAGTATCTTGAGAATATTCATATAATTCTTAAACACAATTTGTAAATATGTTCTGCTTGTATTAATTTCCCAAAGGATTCTGAAAGTCTGATCTTTACATAAACACAATTTCATAATATATATCTACTATTATAACCCAAACTCAAGAGGATCATGTGTCATTTTCTTATGGTTCCCGACAAAATTTTGAAAGAAAAAGAAAAGAACAGAAATTCTTCTTGTAATTCTTAACCCATAGTTGTCCACATCATCATCATCTCTCTCTCTCTCTCTCTCTCTCACACACACACACACACACACACACACACACGCACCCACGCGTGCACGCACATTCACACACATTTTTTTTACTCACAAAAAAAGAAAAAGACAAAAACATGTGTGTTGATATAGGAGAAGTTAGAAGTAATGTCCTGTATATCCCTTTTTTCACATAATAGAGGGTTTCAAATTGAAATTTTTAATTTGAATTTTTGCATGATGTGAATCAAGAGTATTTTCATAGTTTTAAAGAAAATAATCAAATTTTAGAAAGCTTCATTTATAATCATCTCAAAATTTCATTTATAATCAATAAAGCACCCAATTTAGTCTTTTGTTTATTTTTTTGGCACCTACTACCTATCACATAATATCACATAGCATTTGTATACTAATGTTTGTATTTTGAATATTAAAGCTTTACCATTTATATAACTTGGTGTTTTACCACTATATTAGTTGCTGGAGTAGTATCCTAGGAGAAGAAATCATATTATATGAGACATAGACCTAGTACACAGCTATCACATATAGCATTGATATATATTTTAGCGATCGATGCAATATATGTAATCAAAAAAGCAAAATTTTGAAATATTTCACAAAGAAGCATGAATGTCCTTCTAAAGTGTATCATAATCAGTAAGTGCCTTTGATAAAATGTAACTACACTATGAGAGAGCATAGTAGGCTAGTAGCTAAGTCAGCTTAGATCTTAATTAGGTGCACCTGTTTATATTAGGGTTTGGTTTCAGTTTTTTGGTACTAGCGACTGATTTTTTTACACTTTTAGCAAGCTCTTGGCCCATAGATTACTTGATTCCATGATCCTTCAGTACTCCTAATGATGCTTCAATACTCACCACTCGCTTGCTAGTAGTGATCCTCCAGTACTTGCCACACTTTCTAAACCAAATAAATAAGCACAATCTTCTGCGAACACTCAAGCAATAAATAGCAATTAGAAATAACTTGAGACCAAAATTATTGCAAATTTAGGTCTGTGATTTTGAAATGACTTGGGACTGACACTGCATGTTGATTCAAGCTCTACTTAGTTCAAAGCACAAAACGTCTAGACCGTTATTATGTATCCTAACCTGCCGTGATTAATTTGACAATATGTAAGAATTTCATTATGTAATTATTCACGTCAGGAACCAAATTTATATGGCTATATGGGTCCTGCAGGGACCCTGCAGGCCATGGCCTGTAGTGCCCAGACCCATGGGCACTGCGGGCCCATTTTTTTTTTTTTGGCAAATAGGTCCCTGGGCCTACAGGGTCTCTGCAGGCCCTGAATCCTGAATTTAAATTGGTGACGTGATTGTCGAACTCAGCTCTACCAATTGAGGGGCAAACCGGATCATTTCCCACACATCAAATTGAGGATGCTTTGGATTGTGATTATCCTCATCTTTTCTTAGTAATTGTGCACGTGTTGCTCACATGCACATAATTAGGAGTTCTCTACAATATATATAGAGGAGATGTGGAATGCATTTGCATCCTCGATTTATATCTTTGCCCCACATTCATGAGCGAGCACTGTAACTAGAAGTAAACCAATTAAATAAAATGTATGATTTTTGTACCTTGAACAAAACGTTCAGCAATTTGCTCTTCAAGAGTAGGTGGGTCTTGCGATACAATCAGTCATTGACATGATGTATCTCTATAATTATATCTCAAAAGGGGAGGGCTTTCAATTAGATTTTTCAATATTACTCTCAGCATGACTCATGGACAGAGAGGTTTCAATGATTTTGAGAAAATATCTGAAAGTTTTCTATTTGTCACCATCATATCTTTAAAAACTATGTTAACTAAAAATCTCTATACTTCTCAGATATTTTTGCATGTCTAACAATGTATATCGTATGCGCAAAATACTAATGATAAATTTGGCCAATGTTTCGTTGTAGAAAACTTAAATGGAGATACCAAGCACACACCCACAAGCCCGATCTCAAAAGCGGGAGATCATTCTCTTCAACTAGTAAAAATCCCAACACCAGAATCAAAGCCATTTCACCGGTCGAACAGTTCGGGCTCTCTATCATTCTCAGAATCCGGATCCGATATCTACAGCAAGCGAGAAGTAATACAAAAGCTCAGGCAACAACTCAAGCGACGTGACGAAATGATTATGGAGATGCAAGCTCAGATCACGGAGCTACAAAATTCGCTGAGTGCCCAAGCGAACCACTCGGTTCACTTACAATCTCAACTGGATTCATCGAATCAGGACTTGTTTGATTCAGAGAGAGAGATCCAACGGCTCAGAAAGGTCATTGCCGATCATTGTGTGGCCGGAGCGAATGGATATTTGGATGATGCGGAGGCCAAAGAGTCGGAAAAGGTTGAGATGTTGAAGAGGGAAGTTGGAGAGTTGAAGGAGGTGATAGAAGGGAAAGAGTTTTTGCTTCAAAGTTACAAGGAACAGAAGATAGAACTGGGTGTGAAAGTGAAGGAGCTTCAGCTGAAGCTTTCTTCTCAAGTGCCGAGTATTTTGTAGTCATTTTTCTTAGAATGGTAGTGTTATTCTTGTTTAGGAGATGCCTTTTCGTGCTCTTTTTTTTTTCTTTTTCAATAATTTGGTTGTATAGTTTCGGAATATTTGTTTGTTTTGCTCACATCGATTTATGGAAATCTAGTCAAGGCTTGATGGGAATCGTTCTTGGGAGTTAGATGCAGAAGAATTTGAAGGTGTTTGCTGCTGAAGTTGTATGTTTGGAACCGGCATCTGAGAATTGATGTTGCCAGATCAAATAGAAGTTTTGGTTCCTTCTTTCTCTCTCTTTTTTATATTTATGGAAAATGAGTTGTTTGGTTTTGATGATTTGTTCTTCTACACAAGTTTTGATGTCAGATAACCACTTCATAATAATTGTTGAAGTTAGTAGTGAATTTTATTACCTTTTACTGCTTTTTAAACAATGTTAATATACCGATGTGTACTGAAATCATTGTTGTTTTTATCTGTTTTGCTCTCTATTTACAATTTATATATACCCCAGATAGTTGTGTATTGATCATGGTATGGTCTGAATTATGGTATGGTCTGAATTATGTTTGTGACGATAGAAGGTCCACCATCCAGTCCTGCATTCATTTACTGTGCTTGCATTGCTGGAGGGATTAGTGTACTGGTTGGGTGCTTTTAAGGCCTTGTTTGAGGTTTTCTGAAACCCCAGTTTTGTTCAAGTTAAAAACAAAACCGTGTTTTGAAGTCTCTGGAAAATAGGGTTCCATGAAATTTAGGGTCATTTGGCAACACATTCTAGGTTTCACTTCAAGACAAAAAGCAACTTGATGCAAAACTCAGGTATTTTTAGACCATCTTAATGAAAATCACCAGTATGAGTTGAGAAGGACGAAGATTCAAGCATTAAAAAGCTGCTAGGCTACAAATTCGAAGTTTAGTCAAAACCTTGGCTGCCAGAGACATGAAATAAATGAGTAATGATAACAATATGATTTGGGGTTATTGTTTATAAGTGAATGTAAAACGATGAATTTTTTTGCTGTAGTTATCTCATTAGAATTAGAGCAGATGAATATTTGAATCCTTTGGAATTATTTCGTAGGATTCCAAATTGCTGTTTAAGAGAAATTATTGGTTATAACAGCTGTAATGCATCTGGGTAGAAAAAAGAAGGGCACCTTTGGATAGTTTTGTGGGCAATAGGTACATACAAAAAAATTTCCCTTGTTAATATGTCATTATTGTTGCAATTTAGACAAACAAAAAAGTTTCGATTATTGAAACATACATTGTATGTAAGAGTTTTACCATCCGTTAAAATAATATCCGTACCCAGCCCGCTTATAAGTATCGCTAGATTGATTCAACCCATGGATTCGTGGATTTTATCCGGCTTACCACCGGTTGACCCGATCTGAGTTTATATGATACATATTAAACAAAATCAAGACCAAACTCCAAATTATTGTCAGGGGTTAGTGGGTCATTATTTGTGGGTTTTATTTTTAATATATTTAATAAATATATTAAATATTATATTTAATATATTTATTATGACTGCTACTAAGATCTTTGTTAGAATGTACGGTTGAATGTATATATTGTCTTCATTTAAGATTTTTAACGTAACCGAACTCCAAAAGACCTATACATGCAATTCTTTTCCTATTAAATTGCAAAAAATATTTCATAATACTCTAAGTTACCCATTAAACCGTGTATGAATGACCTGTTTATTTATTCATGAATTAGCCACATCCGCTCACCCGTTGTGGATCGGTTGATGGACACCAAATCTAACATTCATTTAAATCCGGTTATTTTTACCTACGTCCGTTATATCCGCTACCTGCAATGATCCATCTGCTGGTGATCCAACCCGTCGGTTTGACACCTCTAGCCAATATCAAAAAAGCCCAAAAACCAATCGTAGTGTAGATTATCAGAAAAATAGATAGTATCAATTCAAAAGAGGCTGACTTTATAGATCCATTTTTCATGGTAAATGAACACTTTTTTCCTTTTTCCTTTTTTTTTTTTGGTTTTTATCCATCAAGATCTTTGGAACTTATCTCTCGTCACTAAGAGCTCCTAAATGCCTAAAAAATATAAGATGGTTTGGGCATGTCTTAATTCATTCAAAGGTATGTATTATTATCTTTAACTTGTTCACACTTATGGCTTGGCTATTCCTTTTGTGCTTTTTCGATAGCTAATAAATCTGCTTTCAGAAAGCAGCTTGGCTATTGGAAATTCAAATAAACTTGTACTAAGCCTATTTATTTTGTTGTTAAAACTCTCTGATCAATGATGCACCTGAGATAATAAAAGAAGAAAAGATGGTGTCTGGATATGATTCTTCGAAGCCGACTAGATATATTAGAAAGCTTTCTTGAAGCCTGAAGAAACCTGTCACACCCCGCTTTCCAAAAAAGATAGCTGCCAAGTGACTGGGCCCATTAGACGAGAAGCGAGAGCGACAAGCCTGCGGCGTATTCACACCGAGAAATAGACCTTCCCGATATGAATATGCCAAAAGTCTGGTCAAGCAAAATAATAATAACTAGAAGTTAAACCATCACAAAGCAAAAATAAAACATCGAACTCCATTTACTACATTCAAGTTCTAAAAGCAACACCGTCCAAATAAAAGTTACTACAAAAAAATAAGAGGTTTAAACTAAGCCTTTAAGTTCAAGGCCCACTGAACTGAAATATGCTAAGTATCAGCTTGCGATGTAAGGTAAAGACTATCCTCCTCAAACGGCTCAACTTCGTACGAGCCCTCGTCACTTGTCTCTGTTTCTTCTGTTAGATATTCCTAATAAGAAAACAAAAGAGAATATTTGTCAGCAAGCTTACGCCCGATAAGTTCCTCAAAATCAACACAACCATTTCTTATAAATAAACATAAAAATAAAGTACTTAAAACACAAGAAGATACCAATCCAAAAGTAAACAACATAAAGGAAAAACAAATGGTACATAAACACGATAACATGGATGCAAGGCAAACAATATCAGTGTAATAATATAAACATGATGGTAAAAGTCAGCGAATTAGTTTTATAAGCATGGATGGAATATCATGAATAATTAAAGTGGGATAGTCGTTTAATTTAAGGTTTTCCGGTCTAACGCAAATCAAGGCATGTCGTCCAACCACATCGTAAGTTTTTATATAAGATGGTAGACTACAGGAATGCAGAAACCCTAACGTAACTGGATGACACATACTCAACTCCCAATACCCCCAGCAAATATCGACCATGACCATTTTTAACGTAAGTTAATGTATGGTATTCAACCACATCATGAGAATTTATACATGATTACAGGAGTACATGCGTACAACATTACAGGCAGGAGACTCCGAAACAGTTGAACTGCTCACCCTTCATTACCCCAACTGTTAGTTGTATGTATGCCCAAGAGACCATTATTGTACATGATTGTATATTATAATGGATACTTGGATATATATAGAGAGGACTTTCTTGCTCGACATGATAGTATACTATCCGGTTGCACTTTATTTTAATATGTAGACTAGTATTGTGATACTGTCTTTCTCTCACATGTTGGTAAAGCCCTTATGATATGTACTTGACTACCAGGATTATGATGCAGATCATACTAGTGGGGCCAGGATAGTCCACAAGTTCATCCTTTAATTGTTCCTATTCGTAGGAGTATCGAGACAGGACATCGATATTCCAGAGTAGACTAGTGTGTACGTTTCTTGACCCTGTATGGGGCGATGGATGATCCCACATCCATTGGTGTTTGACATCAAAGATTGTACACATGTGCTCATTGGAGAATGGATACACCGAACAAGACTCGCCGAGAACTCCTAGATGATATTATACCTAAAGTCAGATAGCAGTTCTCTGGTGACACTGGTACATGTTAGTCTGTAGACCCAAGATCGTCATAGAGTCTTGTGTGATTCCCACTGTTCTTTGATTTCCTCCCTACCACATTCAAGAGAGCGTGCAAACAGGTGGATTTTAGGTACAGTCCCGAGTCATATGGAGGCAATGAGCGATAGGAGGGGTTTCGTCCCTTCCGGTATTGGGGATTGATGTTGCGCTGTGCTCGGTTGGTCATAATAGAAAGTCCCTGGCCAGGGCTGATGATGAGATTTACTGGTAAGTGTTATCAGTAGTTTCTCGACCCGTTATGAGCCTCACATCGGCATGACTTATCAAGTTATTGGGGTCTGACGTTTACCACCCCCAGACTCGATATGCGACATATCAGACGAAGAGACCGGACTGTACGGTAGTGTTACTTATTGGATTCACGGGAGTATGAATAAGCTTGCTTGTTGATCTTCTGATTGCTCAATACCTGGGTAGCCGTTACGTCCAGCTAGTATCGCTGACGGCTTGTGGGTGACTGATATGATCATCACCTACTGCTGGTGTATTGACGAGTCTTTATAGTCCTACACAGACTCAAGCGAAACGAAATAGGGCACATATGTGATATGTGCGGGACCGAGTTTGATACGTGTATGTGATACAATATTCTAATCTCGCGATATAGCTTATATGTGATATAACCGAATTATTGAATCAAGTGTTGATTCAATAATTTGTTGTATGTATATTTGATATACATATAAACAATATTAGTCGGTTGTATGTGATATAGCCGGATTATTAAATCAAGTGTTGATTTAATAATTTGATATATAATTATATATTTGATATATTAATATATATTAACTAATATTAGCACACTTAAGAATTTCTTTTCTATTAATATATTTAAATATATATGTGATATATATTAATGTATTTATTATTGTGTCATGCTTGATGATACATTGGACTTGGGTGTATGAGACTCATACTAACTAAAGATAATTTGGGTGATTAATTATTAAGAGATAAATCAAAATTAGGTGGAAATTGGCATGGTTTAAGATACTTGTGGAAGCATGTAGAAACCTTGACTTAATCCACTAATTTTGTTTTACTCTAGATATTTATTAACCTAGCCATTATCTTTAGCCATGGTTAAGTCTCTACAAGAGATTATATGAGATATTTTTTTACCTATGGTTCATCACTTGAGCTTCTTCTTCATCTCATTTTCTCTTCTCTTGCTTTCTAGTTTTTGAGAGGGATGAAAAAGAAAAAGAGAAAAATAATTTTAAAGTGAGCAAAATTCCTATTTCATCAATCTATACCAAACTAGCCATTTAGTATAGGTTATTTACTTCACTAATTCATCAATTAGTGAAGAGGTAACTTGAGTAAGAGATTCTTCGACGTAGATCATTTTCGGCCTCGAAGATCCTTAAGCAAGCTCGTTCCTTTCGTCTAGTGGAGTCTAAGGAGAGTCCGGGACACTACTACTTGGAGCAAAAGGACTACTACACGGAGCTTTAGAAATGAAGGACCGGTTTACAAAGGTTGTATTTCTATTCTACTTAGTGTAAAGTTTGTTTACATGCTATAAAACCCTAATTCTCTAGTTAGATCCTTGGTCGGGCTCGCTCGGCACCCTAGATTTTTTGAAATAGGATACTTGATGTATGCCAAAACATAGCGGGGGTGCTAAGAGAACCCAGAAGTGGTATCAGAGCCAATCTAGAGTATTAGAGGCCGTCTAGGCGAAGTTAACGTGTTCGATCGACTTTTCAAAACCCGAAATACCCACTCTCTGGAAAAATTTTCAAAAGTTGGAATTTTTCATATTAAAAATATTCAGAAAATAGTGCAGGGTTTTCTATGGATCCCCAAGAAAAACGACGGCCCAACTCGACCAAACGACCGCGGAAGCGCGGCCAAAACATGCTTTTGGCGGCGGTTCCGCGGCGCCGTTGGTGAGGCAGGGAGCGTGCCTTCTTGTGTTGGTCCGTAGGTACTTGGGGCACTCTCTAGGTATTTTTAACTGTGACTTAAGTGTTGAGGTCTCTGGGAATTTTGGGTGTTTGATAAATCGATCAAAATGTTTAATATCGTCTAGATATCTGTGATTTGTGATACAATATTTGGAATCCACAATAATGAGTTTTGTGAAAACTAATTAGTATTTTGTAAATCTAGCAATTTAGTCTCTTTTGATCGGTTGCCGCGGGGTTTTGGTTCGGATCAAATCCCGTCGCAATCTCGTATAGTACGCGAACACTCGCCGGGTAACACTACTCGATAGCTACGCCCTATAACTCCGACCAAGTGACTGTAGAAGAACCCTGTAGCCAAAAGCATCCGTTCAGGTGCTCGCGGCCGCGGTGTTCCGCCTAAGTGCGATTCGTCGACGGCATCGGGGGTGCGGCCGTCTACTAATGTTTCCGACGAGCATTCGATCATTTGTTGGGAATCTTGTTGAATTGCCCGACTGGATATTGAAAAGTGTTTTCAATTTGAGACTAAAATGCCGGGTTTATAATGTTAGGCATGAAACTCGGAATATGTGATATTCCGAGTTTATGATGTCTAAGGAATTTATACGGTCAGGCATGAAATCCGAAATATGTGATATTTCAGGTTTATGATGTCTAAGATTGTTGCGGATTCTAACTATTGTAGTTTTCATTTCTTTTCTGCGACCGTAAGTGTAATATGTGGTGTATCGCCGGTTTCGTTGCTATACGTTAACGACAATTGGGATACACATATTTACTTACGTTGATGACATGTGATGTTATGTGTTGCTGTGATATGTTATATTGGATCGTCGTGTTTGAATAGCCAGGGTTTTTTTTGCGTGAGATGAGAGTTTTTCATTTTCATTCATGTAAAAAGTTATATGTAATATTCTTTTACTGGGACACTTCCGGGTTGAGGATGATGTCACAATTGATGTATATTATTTACTTTTCCGCATTAGGATAGACCCAAGGCGGGGAGCACAAGTAACCGGGTTCAAGAGTCCAGTGGAAGACCATCTCGAGGAGTCGAGACCGGGTCTCCTAACTCTAGAATTGGTAGGGTTGCTTGCCGCTCTCATAGGGGTCTAGGGATGTAGGTTTGGCTATTCATCACGACCGTGGAATCCGTGTTTTTTACTGGCTTGATTTAAAACACGGACCTCCTAGTATATCTTATATTTCATATGTTGACTTCTGCTGCAATGTTCTGTGTTGAGATCATATAACTGCCTGAGACTAATGCTTTTGTCACGACCCGAATATGTGGAACTTGACTGGCACTTAAATTGCGCAACGTCTAGAGGCGTAACATAATCTAAGTAAGCCAAAGCCTAGAAATCCAAACCGTTTAAAGAAATAGAGTGAAGGAAAACTTGTTTTTTTTTTTTAAAATTAGGTGATTTGAATATAGAAAAGTTACGTGAAAACCCCCTAACAATAACTCATGTTTTATAAAAATTTCGGCAGAGTTTCCTTTGTAAAAACTAGCCCCAAATGGGTACAATACATGAATATACATAAGAAATGAATAAAGGCATCCCAAGCGGGAGCTAGCTCTTCGCCAAACGGCGGAACACAACCACATGCAGGATATATCATCATAATATGAAAACAACATTTAAAAGCAAGAAAACAGAAACCGGGTATAAGTCGGCTCACACGAGCTCGACACCAGAATCAGAATATATATACACACACACACACACACACACACACACAAATCTCACAAGCTCACAGTCTAAGTCTAATATACAAATAGTGGGAATGGTAGAAAGGGTAGATGGAGTGTACTAGATGCAAAAGTAAATACACAAGGTGGGAACAAAAGAGTATCCTTACAAACCCACCTACAAGCAAGCCGCAAGTTGATGCAAGGGAGCAGAAGAGGAAGTACGCCCGCCGCTACTATGCTGACGGGTCGGACCTGTAAGATACTGTGGCACAACGGGGGTGAGTTGCCAACTCGTGAGTAGTAAGTAATATCTAATAAGGCTATCGTAAGCATGCACGCAAATGCGTCACAAACTACATATACAATTACGATGTGATGCATTAGTATGAATACGACATGAATGAATAATCAAACACGAAATCTGGATATATCTGGTATGAGAAAATCTGTGTTCTTATCTTAGTAAAACTTTTGTATAGTAAAACTGGAGTATCATCAGTGAAATCGACAGAAATCCGTGTCAAGCATCGACACAATATCCTCAATATCCCGGGCTCCGTTAATCCGGATCGGCCCATATCATCAATCTCACGACTACGGTCGGTATCCTCCGGATATCCGCCGCGCCAAATATCACCGGTAGGTAGTCCTCCCCTGCCAGGCTCATCGTCTATAACTCGAGCTTCTTTCCCCGGGTACCTTACCGGGCCCACCATGTACCCGAGACGGTTCATCCTACTCCTCGAATCGGGTCTCGAAAACTAACTCAATCAGGAAAACTCATGGTGGACGTCATATACATCATATCACGAGAAAACCGCAAGTTGCATTTTAAAAATGATAATAGGTTTATAAAATTCTTGCGGTTTTCCCCCAAAATCCATAAATCTCATAAATACTGAATTCACCAAGAAGAATCACAATATATGAACATGTCGGTAATGATGAATGTCTATGCTATCAATAATATGCAATGCGATGTATGACTAGAAAAACTATGTATGAATGATGATGAAAAGAGGTATATATGACTAGCAATCCTACGTATCCATCCTGATGAAATGATTATACAACTACAAGTTTACATATCATATATGATGAAAATGCACAGATACTGATTAAAACAAGTTCTATAGTGTTCGTGGCATAGCAATTACCAATGGCGTGTGTGTTCGCATAAATAGTGCACGTGCGGCATGAACCAATGGTAATGGTGCAAGTGTCCTAGGCAATAACATCATAGGTAAGAAGACGCAATGCCATAATATGAATGATTTGAGACTACGCATATAGATGCAAGAAATACTAATAATCCTAACTATCGGGCGCCTTGCACCATCCAGATGATCCCCCCATAGATGTGTACATCAACTCACCGGGACGCCTCGACTAATCTGATCCAATCACAGCTTTTCCTTTCCGTGCTGCGTCCGACGTCTCCGTAACCGCTCCTAGAATCGCATAAATATCAATATATAGAAAGCTAAACATTCGATAATACGTGAAAACAAAACGATACGAAAGAATTAACGCCACGAGTTAAAATACGTGTGCACTTGGTGCACAAGACGTGCGTAACATCGCTCAAAACCAACCCGATCTGGCTGTAATCACAGACATGCCAGACCATGACTCGAATCGTATGTATCGCGCAAGACACAACACTAAAAATATAGGTAAATTGTCACGACCCAAATTTAGGCACGTGACCGGCACTTAAACCACGTGACGTCAACATGCGTAACGCAATTTAAGTAAGCCGAAACCCAGAAATCTAAACCATCAAAGAAGTAATCGATAAAAACACTGTTAAAAACATTTGGAAATCTCAAGTAAAAATATTTAAACTTAAGTTTATTTTCTCAAAAATTTCGGCAGCACCTCCTTTGTAAAAATTAGCCCCGAAACGGGTACAAACATAAGATATACATAAAGCATCTCCAAACGGGAGAAAATCACGCCCAAAAGAAGAAACAACCACCACAAGCATATATACGACGCCGTAGCGAAGAAATAGACAATATAAATGAAATACAACATAAAGAGGTAAAACTGCATAATAAAGGCCGGCTCACACGAGCTCGACACCCAGAGTCACAAAATATACAATATCGTCCTCACAACCCGTCTCTAAGTCAATACATGAAAGTAGTAGATGGAGAGTACTAGATACAATAAGAGATACAATGGATATATTCGGATAACCGCAACCCACCTACAGCAAAAAGGCTCACAGCCAACCGTAGCGGTATCCGCTAAAAAAGATACAATAAAAAGCCCTGCCGCGACTACTCTGAGGGTCAAGCCTGCAAAACACTGTGGTACAACGGGGTGAGTTGCCAACTCGTGAATAGTAAGTAACATCATACAGATAATCGCAGGTATACACGTACAGCGATAATCTAAAACATGCAATCTGATAGCATAAATATGTCAATATGGATATGCAACAAATCATGATCAAGGTACTCCACCAGGTACTATAAATACATGAAGCAATGCATATCAAATAACTACTGAGTATGGGATAAAACATATCATCATCAATGAATCATCATCATGGAAAATCCTAGTGTCCATCAACGACACCCCAAATCCCAATGCCTCAGGCGCCGTCACTCTGATCAGCCCTCATATCTGTAAATCTCATGGAACCTAAGTGCCCAATATCGACACTCGAAATATCATAAAATACTCGTGCCCAGTATCGACACGTAAATCCACATAACTCGGGCTCCATCAGTCCGAATCGGTCCATATCCATCTCACGACTCCGGTCGGTATCCTCCGGATAACCGCCGGGTCCAAACTATCACCGGTAGGTAGTGCTCCCCTGCCAGGCTCACCGCCTAACTATACGAGTTTTCTTGCCCCGGGGTACCTCACCGGATCCACCATGTACCCGCAGATGGTGCCTATCGCTCCTCGAATCGGGTTTCTAACACAAGTCTCGGAACCGAGAAAACTCATGGTGGACGCACCGAAATATCATATCAAGAGAAACCGGGTTTTTAAAACAATACATACTTTCTTGAAATATCCCCACGGTTCTCAAATCCATAAATCACATGAAATCCGTATCCCAAAGCATAAATCCATGAAATACGATGTATGCCACATAGAACAGTAATATGCACATATCAAAGGAAAACCGCTCATTTAAATAAATCTAGTTTTTAAATGTATTATGTGGTTCCCAATTTTCCAAAGTCAATGCAACATCATATAAAGGTGTATATGTAGCTATAGTAAGGTATGTGTGTATACATGTAGGTGTGTATGCATGATACATCTTATATGCGCAATAAAACAAGAATCAATGTCTCAATATCGATAACGAATACAATACCACATAGGTGTATATGTTGTGCGTGGCATGGCAATTACCGACGGCGTGTGTGTAGTATACAATTTAGTGCTCGTGCTACCGTCAGTAATGGTGCAGTGTCCAATGGGTACTAAGTCAAGGCACAACAAGTAATAATATGCAATGATGCTCATGTACAATCAACTCATATGCATATAACATGTGGTAATAATATCATATTTAGCCCTGACACTTAACGCCATACGGACGATTTTCCCGTAGATGTTAAATCTACTCACCGATGATCTCGAGCTAAGAAAATCCTATAAGTCTACGGTAGCGCCCCGGCCGTCAAACCGAGGCCAAACGCGGAACAAAACTTTTACAAAACTGGCGCTAACATAGACTTTCACCCGGATCGTGCCATTAACATAAACTAGCAAACTACAAAATGATAGAATGGCTATACCGATCGATCCGTGTCTTTCGGTCTTTAGCCATCATCCCACGCTCCTCGCGGCATCTCCGATCTCGCTCGATCTCCGGTCTCCTCGTCGGAGTAGCACCACGTCAACGAATCTTTATACGGGCTCCCACTTCAAACTGAAGCAACTCGGACATGAAGTTTGCTAACCGACATGTCCAACATTGAAGTAGAGAGAGTGTAGAATACTTTTTCTCAAGGCACACAATGAATTGGGTGAAGTTAAATGAAGTTGCCTTTTTGGGAATCGATGAAATGAGGAATGGTTTTTGATGAGAACAAATTTCCTCACTCAAAAAAGGGGTCGGCCAAAAAGGGGGGTTGAATTGTGCTCGGCCAAATAGTGGGGGTAGGGGGTGGGGGGTGGGGTGAGCACAAGGAGTAAGTGGTGACCACAAGAATAATATCCTCACAAAAGATCAACTAAATATCCTTAAGCTTTCCAAAAGCAATTAAAGCTTCCAATGAGTCACAAATAACACCTCACCATTTTAGAAGCACAACCAATGACTCATCAACATGACTTACCCAAAACAAATCCCACACCCATCAAGAAGGTTCGGCCATGGTGCAAAAGGAATGATATTTCGGCCAAAAAAGATACACTCACAATAACCTTTAATTAAACATTAAAACTAATGTTTAATCAAGCGGAGAAAAACTGGCAACTTCAAAAAGCAATCCCGCAACAAATTACAGGATTACCCCACAACTGTATATACATACCCGCATTTGTATTCCGACCGAATACGAAATGCAAAGAGACAAAAATATTCCTACACAATATAATACTAGGATCCGGCTTAAATCAAAGCCCACTAGTATTATCTGTCCGAACCATGACACGTGCACAAGTGCACGTGTATGTTCGAACCCTTCCATAAAACCATACGGCCTCTACAACGTTTCGCCCGAACTTGGGAAACTATCTGTGGGGGACTCTAAAGACTCGTCAATACTCTGGCAGTGGGTTTAACCACAAGCACGTCAGTAGTGCTAGCTGTACGTAACGGCTGCCCATGTATTGACCGAAAAGGAAGCCGATGAGCGAACTCATCCTGGAACCCTACTGAGCCTATCAGTGACAATATCCGTACAGTCCGGTCCGTTCGTCTATGAGCATCGCATATCGGGCCTAGGGGGCTGGTAACGTCAGACCCCCAAAAACGGTATAAGTCGTGTCAGAGTGTAGCCCAGAACACCCTGAGATACTACTGGAATACCTATCAGTAAATCTCCTGCCTCGGCCGAGGGCTTTGTGTAATGGCTCTCCTAGACACAGCGCGATCTCACCCATAATACCGGGAGAGACGAAACCCCTGCCGATCCTCTCACTGCCTCTATATGGCTTGGGACTGTACCCAACTAAAACCTGTTTGCACGACTTTTTTGAGCCGTGGTAGGGTAGTAATCAAAGCACAGTGGGAACTCACATAAGACAAATGACGATCTCAGGTCGATGAACTAACCTGTACACATGTCACCTGAGAACTGCTATCCGACGCTAGGTACAATACCAACTAGCAGGTTCCCGGCGAGTCCTGTCCGGTGCACTCATAACCTAATGAGCACCTGTATACATCTTAAGTGAACTAACTGACACCAATGGCTTGTGAGACCAGCCACCGCCCCTCGTCGGGGTCTCGACTGTATACACTAGTCTACTAATGGAGTATCGATGCCCAGTCTCGAAACTCCCACGACTAGGGACCACTTTTAAGGATGTGCTTATGGACTACCCAACTCTCACGTATATGATCGCCATCATACTGCTGGTAGTCAAGCAAGAATCCTAAGGGCTCTATCTGTTAGTTATATGTATGCCTTAGAGGCCATTACTGTACATACGATGTATATTGTAGTGGATGCTTGGACATATATAGGAGGACTTTCTTGCTCGACATGATAGTACGCTATCTGGTTGCTCTTTATCTTAACATGTACTCTGATTGTCTCTATGTTACATGTTGATAAAGCCCTTAGGATATGTACTCAACTACTGGGACTATGATGAGATCATACTAGTGGGGCCACGGTAGTCGACGAGTACATCCTATAACTGTTCCTAGTCGAGGGTGTATCAAGACAGGGCATCGATACACCAGAGTAGACTAGCGTATACTCATCTTGACCCATATTATGGGCGATGGATGATCCCATATCCATCGGCGTTTGACATCAAGGATGGTGTACGGGTGCTCAGTAGAGACTGGGTACACTGGAAGGACTCGCCGAGAACTCCCAGATGGTATTATACCTCACGTCAGATGGCAGTTCTCTGGTGACACTGGTACGGGTTAATCTGTAGACCCGAGATCATCATAGAGTCTTGTGTGATTCCCACTGTGCTTTGATTTCCATTATACCACGTCCAAGAGGGCGTGCAAAATGGTGGCTTTTGGGTACAGTCCCGAATCACATGGAGGCAATGAGCGGTAGGAGGGGATTCGTCTCTCCCGGTATAGGGAGTTGATGTTGTGCTGTGTTCGATTGGCTATAACTGGAAATCCCTGGCCAGGATTGCTGAGATTTACTGGTAAGTGTTATCAGTAGTTTCTCGAACTGTTATAGACCTCATATCGACACGACTTATCAAGCTACTGGGATTTGACGTTTACCACCCCTAGGCGAGATATGCGACATATCAGACGAAGAGACCGGACTGTACGGGAGCGTTACTGATTGGATTCACAGGAGAATGTACAGGCTTGCTTGTTGATCTTCTGATCGCTCAATACCTGGGTGGCTGTTACGTTTAGCTGACCGCTTGCAGCTTGTGGGTGTTTGATATGATCATCACCTACTGCCGGCGTATTGACGATTCTTTAGAGTCCTACACAGAGGTTTCTTGACTCAGGCAAAATGGAGTAGGAGCATATATGTGATATGTGCGGGACCGAGAACAATAGTGTATGTGATACCATATTAGATTCTCGCGATATGAGATATCGGCCGGGTATATGTGATATAGCCGGGTCATCGGATCAAGTGTTGATTCGATGAACTGATACAGATTATATTAGTCGGTTATTTGTGAAATAGCCGGATTATCGGATCAAGTGTTGATTCGATAATTTAATGTATAATTATATATTTGATATTTTAAATTATATTAACTGATATAAGCTTACTAAAAGATTTTTTTTCTCACTCGGGTAATACATTGATATATATGCGATATATGTTAATTGTATTATTTTATTTTGTTACAATAAATATTGTATATGTGATATATAATATTGTAACATGTTAGGGTTATTAATGCAACCATGGTTCAAGAGAGAAGAAGTAACTCATGTAGAGATTTAACTAAGGTTAAAGGGTTGGGTTGGGTTAAACAAATATCTCACAAAATATTAAAACAAATATCTTTGCTTAAAACAAAAGCAAAACCTTCTAGAAGGTTCTAGATTTAGGGTTTTGGTTTTATACAGTAATATCCGTACCAATTTCCTTATTGTTTCTGGGAATTTTTATTTCACTCAAGTGTTGAGTTTTCTGGGTTGTATTGGGAGCTCGTTGATTCGATCGGAAAGTTTAACTTCGTTTAAGTTTTTCCGGATAATTTTAGAACCTGTTAAAAAGTTCGAACGGATATCAATAACTCACCTTTTTCCCTGTCGGAAAATTTTCAAAAGTTAGATTTTTCTCGAGTTTGAAACTTCCGGAAAATCATGCAAGTAACGCGGTGGACCCTCTAGAAGAACACAAACCTTAACTCGATTATGTGACCGTCTGAACCGCCTCTAAACCTTAGGGTTTGGGGCAGTACGGCGTTGCCACATGTGAGGCGTTGGCTTGACCCTTCTACGGCTGGACCACTGGTACTGTGGCATGTAATGGATACTTTTTCGAACTCCGCTCAAGTGTTTAGCTATTTGGGAAATCTTGGGTGTTTGTTTATTCGATCGGAAAGTTTAACACTGTTTATTTATCTGGAATGTGATACAATATTTGGAATCCACAAGTAGTTATGAGATAACTAACTTGAATGTTATAAATCCAGCAGTTCAGTCTCAGTTGATCGGTTGCCACGGAATTTTGATGTGATCAAAAGTCCATCGCAATCACGTAGCGTACGCGGATACTCGCCAGGTAAACTTAATAGATAGCCATGCCCCATAGCCCCGACCAAGTGACTGTAGGAGAACCCCGTTGCCAAAAGCATCCGTTCGGGTGCTCGCGGCAGCGGTGTTCCGCCTTAGTGCACTTCGTCGACGGCATCGGGGGTGCGGCCGTCTACTAAAGTTTGCGACGAGCATTCGATCAGGATGTCGGGAATCTTGTTGAATTGCCCGACTTGATATTGAAAAGAGTTTTCGATAATGAGACTAAAATGCGGGGTTTATAATTGTTAGGCATGAGATGTCTAAGGAATTCATTTGGTTAGGCATGCGATGTCTAAGGAGGTTGCGGATTCCAACTGTTGTAGTTTTGCAATTTCTTTTCTGCGACCGTAAGCGTAGTATGTGGTGTGTGGTGTATCGCCGGCTTCGTTGCTATACATCAACGACAATCGGGATACGCATACTTGCTTACGTTGATGATATGAGATATTATGTATTGGTGTGATATGTTATATTGGATCGTCGTGTTCTGAATAGCCGGGGGTTTTATGTGAGATGAGAGTTTTTATTTTCATTCATGTAAAATTCATTTGTATGTAATATTCTTTTATTGGGGAACTTCCGGGCTGAGGATGATGTCACCATTGTATATTATTTACTTTTCCGCATTAGGACAAACCCAAGGCGGGGAGCACAAGTAACCGGGTTCTAGGGTCCAGTGGGAGACCATCTCGAGGAGTCGAGACCGGGTCTCCTAACCCTAGAATTGGCAGTGTTGCTTGCCGCTCTCGTAGGGGTCTAGGGATGTGGGTTTGGCTATTCATCGCGACCGTGGAATCCGTGTTTTATACAGGCTCGTATTAAAACATGGACGTCCTAGTATATCCAATATTTTATATATGTTCTTCTGCTGCAATGTTCTGTGATGAGATCATATTGCTGCTTGAGACGAATGTTTATATTATATATATATGAGATATATGTTATATTGCAGATTTCGTTTTAAATGTGATACTTGTGAAGTATAATAAAATGGGACTTCATTAATGAGATTAATGAAACTAAAAGAAACCTAAAAATGTTGTAGAAACTTGTTTAAAAACTGATAGCTCTAGTTCTTGCTTTGCATAGCGGTGTTCCTTGTAGAACATCCAACACCTTATTCGATAAGGAAAGAGCTGGGATCCCTTCACCGGGAGTGACCTCTTTAGCGAAACTAGCAGATGCTGCATACTCGGTTTGTCTTTTGATAGCTTCTATAGTTTTTGCTTTGCATAGTGGTATTTGTGAAATATCCCGCACCTTATTCGATAAGGAAAGAGCCGACGATCCCTTCACCGGGAGTGACATCTTTAGCAAAACTAGAAAAGCCTAAAAAACACTCCATTTAAAATCACTCGATTCTACGACGATATCAAGTTCATTACGCAAAAGGTTTTCTTAAACACCTGTCGTAGCCCTCCGTCATTTCAGATAAGTACTACTTATTATTCGTGCTGCGTTTGTTGACCTTAGCCAAGACGTAGTGTGCGGTAGCTAATTAGTGCTTATCTGTATAAGCATATGATGCGATTGAGTTAGGATAGTCGTGCGACTTTGTTGACCTTAGCCAAGGGTCGTGCGGGTGGTTTTAATTCAATCGGGAAATGACGGGTTGAACTTGGCTAGCACTTATGATTTGTTGACCTTAGCCAAGGTCATATGTTGCTAGGGGTAAAATATTATTGGGAATTTCAAGTGTTGAAATTTGCAATGAGATTGCATATCTTCTGTGAGATAGTTGGATCCCGATACCCGCTGCGAGTAAGAGTTACTCCTGGAAGAGTTTTACACATTACAATTAGCCGATCAAGTAGGTGTCTAGAAAGTTGTCAACGGGGTTACGCCCCTGGGAAAACGAGGTTTATTTTAATTAGGTCCGTGCGAAAGCGCGGGGAACCTCCCTCAAAGTACCGGCACTGGCCTGGCTGAAAGATTGGCGAACTTGTAGGATGTAATTAATCCCGGCTAGTCTTTCCTTTTAGGGTTTGAAGGAAAATTTGACTAAAACAGTGGGAGCCATCCTGATTAGATAAATTGATAACCAATCTAATCTTGTAAAAGTGCACGCTAAGTGTTTTCTTCTCTCTCTCTCTCAAGGTAGCGACCATGTCACGCCTTAATCAAGATAATAATACGGATGTATTGACCGAACCCGCTTGTTATACTGAGCTGGGGAACGTTAGTCCCGCTCCAACTTATAATTGTTATAAGACAGAGCAGGAAATTTGGGATTTCCATAATTCCCGTGCCGCCCAAACGAAGAAAGTGCATGTTGATGCATCATCTTCAGGTGTGTTCATTGCAGAGAACTGTTTCTCAGTATCCTTTACATCCTGGATATGAGATACCGGATCAGGATCCCGCATATGTAATCTGTTACATAGGCTACAGATAGGTAGAGAACTGAGAACGGGTGATAAGTTTCATGAGATAGAAACGGTGCAAATTGCAGCCAAGTCTGTTGGTAGTTATCACCCTGTATTAACAAATACATTGATTCTGAACGAATGTTATTAGATACCGAACCTGATATACAACATCATATCAGTCTTTTTATTAGTAAAGAAGGATATAATTTTGTATTCTTGGATAATGTTTTGAACATTTCCTATATCAAGAGTTGATCGGTTCAGGCACGTTATCTAAAAGCATTGACGTTCTAAATCAAACCACAGTTCTTAACGTACAGAACACACACAAGAGGAAGAGTTCAGAAATGAACGAATCCTTCTTGAGGCATTGTAGACTAGGTCATATCAATGTGACCCGACTAGCTGAAGTTACATATAGATGCATATTTAAATTAGTTTGAATTTACATCTTGTGAAATTTGCCGGTCATGTCACAGAGATAAGATGACCACAACTCTGTTTATTAGAAACAGAGAAAGAGTTAGTGAACTCTTGGGATTGATACATGCTGATGTATGAAGGTCCCCTGTCTATACATACCAAGATCGGTTCTTTGTACTTCATTACATTCTCTGATGATCTCTCAAGATTCAGACATATGTTCCAGTTGAAACACAAGTCCCAAGCTTTTGAAATATTCACAGAATATAAGTTAGAAGTTGAGAACCAAAAACGGGTATAAGTATTATATCCTTTGATGAGATCAAGGAGGAGAATACTTCAGCACGGGATTCCTGGACTATTCTAAAAGGAGAATGAGATTCTCTCTCAGCATTACTCCTCCGTATACACCACAGCACGTCGGTGTATCGGGGCGGAGAAAACACACCCTATTTGATATGGTGCGCTCTATGATGAGTACTACTGAGTTTCCTATTTCCTTTTGGGAGTTATGCACTTGTGAAGCTGCATACCTATTGAATAGGGTTCCAATCAAATCAGTTGCCTACTACTTCATATGTGATATGGAATGGGAAGAGTCCATATCTTAAGTAAGTTAAGATTTGGGGTTGTCCGGCTTATGTCAAAAGCAAAATCCGGACAAGCTCGAGGCAAGGTCAGTTTTATGGAAGTTTGTTGGATATTCCAAGCATTCGCAAGGGAATATCTTCTACCAAACCGAGGAACAAAAGATGTTTTGTTTCTCAGCATGCCACCTTTATGAAAGGGAATTTCTTGTGAAGAAATTAGTGGTCATGAGGTAGAACTGGAAAGGTTCCAGCTATACAAACTACAGCTGATGATTTGGTAGAACCAAAGGATTCAATAGTTTCCAACGAACCTCAGCCTCTCCGCCGATCTAGTAGGGCTCCTCACCCACCTGAGAGATACTTTGGTTTCTCTATGACAGTGGGAGCGAGGATTGCATCATGAGATGATGACCCAACTAGTTTCGAGCTGGCCATCAGGAGTGGGACTCTGTAAGAATGGCTGGATGCTTATCGACCTGAGATAGAATCCTTATACATCAACAAAGTATGGACTTTGGTTGTTTTATCTGAAGGGTTAAATCCCCATCAGGAGCAAGTATATCTTGAGAAGATTACTTGGTGTACATGGAAAAGTTGAGACTTTCAAAGCTATGCTAAAGTCCATCCAGATCCTACTTGCCACGGCTACATACTATGACTACGATATCTGGCGGTTGGGTGTCATGACTGCTTTTCTAAATGATGATTTGGAAGAGAGCGTCTATAAGTACACAGCCAGAGGGCTTCGTAGACAGTGGGAGCAGCGGAAATGTGAGCTGTAAGTGCACGACGGCGCCCCGGCCTCCATCCCGAGGCCAAATGCGGAAGCGATGGTTAACTTTAATTTTTTTTGAACCGGCACCACCGCGCACTAAAACCCGAATCGTACCATTAACTAGTCCTAGCTAACTACAAGATGGGGAAGAGAGATATACCGACTGATCCGTGTCCTCCGGTCTTCTCGTCGTCGTCCCGATCTGCCGCGGAAGCTCCGGTCTCCACCTCGTCGCCGGAAGGGCACCACGTCGCCGGATTCTTTTACGGGCTCCCACCTCTATACCGAGGCAAATCGGGCACGAAGTTGGCGAGCCGACGTGCCCAAGGTTTGTTGTAGAATGCGTGTAGTGTTCATGTCTCATTTTGGGGTTCATGGAGGTTGCCTTTTTGGTGGAGGAAATGATATGGACTTTTGAAGATGGAGTTGTAGGGATTTTACAAAGCCAAAGATACCAAAATCCCGACCAAAATAAAATGGGCAGCCCCATCTCCTATGGCCGGCCACACAAGAATGGAGAGGAGAAGAATAAGAGTGTGTTGAGTGTGTGAATGAGTGAGCCAACCAATAACCCAAGGGAGAGAGAGAAAAGGCTATCATGCTCAAGCATGATAACAAGCTAAAACCAACACTCCACCACATCCATCATGATATCCAAAGTCAAGCAATCATGAAAACCATCATGAAGCAAAAAGTCAAGTCAATGGATGGTGCACCATCATGATACAATAATAATGCAAAGAACACCCTCCACAAATGCTTATTTGCACAAATGCAAATAAGCCCTCCTCCACCAATCTTCGGCCATTGAAAGATACAAATGAAAATGGCTTAAACGGAAAGCAAACTGGCAACCCTAGAAAACTGGTCCCGTAATAAATTACAGGAAAACCCCGATACTGTGTATACACACCCGCATCTGTATTCTGACCGAAATACAAATGCAATGAGACAAATCTACACTGTACTATACTAGGATCTGGCTTAAACCAAAGCCGGCTAGTATTATCCGTTCCATCCTGATCCGTGCAATACCGCACGTATCTGATCGAACCCTGCTATATATCCATACGGCCTGTAGTACAAACTGTCCGATCCTGATCCGTGCAATACCGCACGTATCTGATCGGACCTTGCCATATCTCCATACGGCCTCTACAGCGTTTCGCCCGAGAACTTGAGCAACTGAATGTGGGGGACTCTAAAGACTCGTCAACACCTTGGTTGCGGATTTAACCACTAGCACGTCAGAGGTATAAGCCAATACGTAATGGGCTACCAGGTATTGACCAAAAGGGACGTCGATGAGCGAACTCATCCTGACACCCTACTGAGCCTGTCAGTGACAATATCCGTACAGTCCGGTCCGTTCGTCTATGAGCATCGCATGGCGGGCCTAGGGGGTTGGTAAAAGTCAGACCCCCAAAAGCGGTACAAGTCGTGTCGGAGTGTAGCCAAGAACACCCTGAGATACTACTGGAATACCTACCTGTAAATCTCCTGCCTCGGCCGAGGGCTTCGTGTAATGGCTCTCCTAGACACAGCGCGACCTCACCCCCAATACCGGGAGAGACGAACCCCTGAAGATCCGCTCACTGCCTCCATGTGGCTCGGGACTGTACCCAACTAAAATCTGTTTGCACGTCTCCTTTGAGCGTGGTAGGGTAGTAATCAAAGTACAGTGGGAACTCACACGAGACAAATGACGATCCCCCGGTCGATGAACTAACCTGTACACATGTCACCAGGGAACTGCTATCTGATGTCAGGTATAAGACCAACCAGCATGTTCCCGGCGAGTCCTGTCCGGTGTACTCATAACCCAATGAGCACCTGTATACATCTTAGGTGAACCAACTGACACCAGTGGCTTGTGAGACCGGCCACCGCCCCTCGTCGGGGTCTCGAGTGTATACACTAGTCTACTCTGGAGTATCGATGCCCTGTCTCGAAACTCCCACGACTAGGGACCTTTTAAGGATGTGCTTATAGACTACCAGCTCCCACGTATATGATCGCCCTCATACTGCTGGTAGTCAAGCAAGAATCCTAGGGGCTCTATCAACGTGTAATAGCGACATGTCAGGTCACCTAAAGCAGTACACGATGATAAAGATAAACCAGATAGCATACTATCATCTCGAGTAAGACTGTCCTACTGGGACAGGTCCTCCCTCAATCATTGCAATCACGTGCCTGTGATCCAATAATTGACTCTGAGGGCACTATCTCCAACAATCTCCCACTTGCACTCAAGGCTAATTATTGTGATGTCGCATACTCACAGCCCGTATGATACCGAACACCCAACTCCTCTACTAGTCAGTCTCACAAAGCTCGTTTGAGAAACTATTGCGTTCGAAGAATAGCCTCAGTGAGTGGATCCGCTTTGATGTTTCTTTCTATGTCTCTCTATATCTCATGTTCGCGGAGAAAGCCATCTCCCGAAATGAGCAATACCTGTCTTAGAATGTGTCTGGATGTCTGATGGGACCTAGCTCATAAATGAACTCCAAATCCAAACTTCTTAGACAGTATCGTCAACTGAACTTAATCAGTATCCTGCGCCATGCCTCCCTCAGTATTTCCTTGGATCACCTGTCCAAAATACTGCCCCTCGTCAGAAGGAAAAACTATAACTCTGACAAGCTCCTTGTCGTCCAAGTCACCTTGGAAGCCTGGAATGATAACTGTCTCCTGAATGAGGCTGTCGTTATCATATCCCTAGAACATCCACTTATGTTCTAAAGCTGCTTCTGATTGTTTCTCCAGGATTGGATCAATGTCAACTTATTTCATCTAGTGCAAGAGCAACATCTGGTATGGTACTTGACATCTCATGATTGACTCAATTGCCTGAGCAAGTGATCTGCCAATCATGCACATCCCTCTCCCTTTAGTCTGTAAGACACCTTTAGAGAGGGTGACTCCATCACCTGCAGGTACACTACAGTGCCAGGAGTCGTCCATTCTAAATACTCTTAGAATGCTGTCTAAGTACCCTGATTGGGAAACCACCCAAATCTAGATCTAAAACCATAGATCTAGTAACCAGTATGTCTGATATAATGTCCAAATCCCATGTGGAGAAACCACTGTGTGACGACCAAAGTGTAACCGATTGTAGTATAGGAATATCACTTCCTACTATGTGTATGTCATCCAAATACCAGGACATCACACCCTACTATCTTCTTAACAGATCCATCCCTTATCCTGATGAAGTCAAACCTATGACTGTCACATCAGAAATTGATGATCTATCTCCGCTATATCTGCTTTAGTCTATAAATAGACATAAGCCACCTGTCCACCAATGCTTCCGCTGCTCCCACAGACTACGACAACCCTCTGGCAGAGTTATATACACGTACACTTCTAAAGCTAGTTTAGAACGACGCTATACTCATCCTCCTGCCGGGTCTCACGGTCTGGAACAACAACAATGGCAAGTCTGGGTAAACAAGAACTTCCCTGTCACCGTCCTTGAGGCTACCGAAGTACCTCTCGGGTGCCTGAAGTTACCCACCTTATCTGCGGAGTGGCCAATGGAATGTCAAACTAGATTGAATCTTCAGGTTCCTATCAAATCTTCAGTAATCGTTAGTGGTTCTGGAATCACTTCCAGCTCTACCATACTCCCACTACTGTTTTCTGAAAAAATCCATTTTTGTTAAAACTGTGGCGAGTTAAGAACAGTATCACTATTGATCTTCCAGATGGTAGAAAATCAACCCTCGTCATAGCCTAGGTCAACCCGCAAACAACCATTACAGAAATGTGCCTTGAGTTATCCAGAGTCTGGTTTTAATCATAAGCCGGACAACTCCCCTTACCTTAACATCGTTAAGATATGAACTGTTCTATATCCAATATAGAACCAGAGGCACTGATTTAATTGAACCAGATTCAAATCATGCAGCTGTCTCCAGTGCATGTCAAATAAATGGAAAGAGGCCGATCAGCGTTACTCAACTTAGGAATGCTTCCAATTATGAATAACCTGAAAGAGAAGCAAGATCTCTTAATCATTCCTATCATCTGAATACCATATACAAGTATCTACATCTTCGATCACTTTGAAGAATCCCGATACTTGCAATACCTGGTTCTCTACTTTATTCAAATACCTATAACTTCTCAAAATTCGGACCCTGTGTTTCCACAAAACACCTGTCTAAAAACTAAAGAAGTCATAAGTAAATCAAATATAGTACGAGGACCGACCCCTCTGTCCTGATGGACCCTGGACAACATACAATACTCTGTATAAGTCCTTTGAGTCTGATAACTCAGTCCCTGTGTGTCGTAGGTTAAAAACTGTACCTTTGGTTATGAAGAATTACACCGCTGTTCAATGCTCCTTACCTAACCATCTACTGATATAGGTAAATGTCATAGACATAATTTCAAAAAAGGTATATCTCACTCTATAAAAATAGACGTACAGATATATCAATTTGAAATTGGTGCATAACAGCGGATATTCAAAACCAAATATTTGCCGTCCGGCAAACAACCCAGGTGACTTCCTCAAATATCACCGATTACAACGAATCCCGATATAATGAGGATGATCACCCAATTCCCAATAACTTACTCCCACTCATCATCTGTAAAACCATACAGATGTGAGAATCATACCTGGTAAATACATACCCTGGAGTAAGTATCTAATCGGGAAATCAGTTTTCCTTTAACTGTACACAGTGAAACTGAAACATTGAAATGTTTCGATGGGGTATCCCGGTATTCCTAGTAATGCCTCTTCCAGATTCACAACTGTAACCGTGTAATTCTTTGCCACCTCTCCAAATTCCTTTATATGTCTTTAGTCATTACCTTCTGCACACCCCTTAGGCCAAATGGTTTTCTTCCTTCCCTACCGTTCGGCACCAGCCTATGGTTTGGAAGAAGACTATCCAATAAGCATAATGGGTGTACTGTCCTAATCCTAGGAGCACTCGCAATGCGAGAGAAGGTGAAGATAAAAGACAACCGAATAAACCTTATTCCTATTTCTCCTAAACCAGAATCCATCCCCGAACTGGAACAAGTTCCTTTCGAGTTCGTATATAACCATACGATGGAGTATCCAATAAACTGTGGATCTTCGTAGTGATACGGAGTGTCCTGGAGAAATACAAAGGTGATTTAGGATTGGCGAAGAAATACTTGGTTTGGTCGTGAATATTAGTCGCAATTTACTTTGCCCTCTTACTAATCCCTTGCTTTGTCTTAACTTAATACCTTCTGTACACCATCGTTAGGCTAATTGGTTTTCTTCATTCCTTACCGGTCGGCACCTGCCTATGGTTTGGAATAAGACTATCCAATTTGCGTAATAGGTGTACTATCTCCTAAACCAAGGAGTACTCACAACTCGATAGAAGGTAAAAGGAAAAGACAACTGAATAATCCTATCCGTTTTCTCCAGAACCTAAAACCATCCTCGAATAAATCCCTTCGAGTTCGTATATAACCATACGATGGTTTTGTCCAATGGAAGTGGACGTTCGTAGTAATACGGGGTGTCCTGGAGAAAAAGGGTAAAAGTAGGAGTGGCAATGAGGTCTGCAACTCTGACAATCCAAAAGCCAGTTTTTTTTTAAGAAGGTTCGGTCAACTTGGTCACTGAGTCAAAGTCTTAGGGTCGGGTCAATGGTCGCTGCCAAAGAGAGAGAGAAAAGAAACACTCAGCGTGCACTCTAACCTAGATCAGAATGGTTACCAATTTATCTAATCTGGAAACCTCCCACTGTCATCTCAAATTCTCCTCCAAACCTGAAAGAAGAATTAGTCGGGGTCACCCAAGAAGTAAACTAACTCATCAGTAGGAATCGGGATCCAACTATCATCGCATGATAACGTGACGGAATCCGCTCACGCTATCACACTCCAGAAGGTATGCGCATATCTGGCAAGTTTCAGTTCTTTTGAAACTCCCGATGTGATTTTTGCCCCATGCTCTTATGACCTTGGCGTGAGGTCAAAATATCATAAGTCACATGTCAAGTTCTACCCATCATTGTCCAGGTTAATTTGAACCCACCCGTACATACCCTTGACGTAGGCCAAAATAGTAGTACGACTGTCCCAAACCAACGCATCTATCTATGCAACAGATAAATACCCGGCAGCTACCAAACACTATGCCTTGGCGTGAGGTCAAAATACATAGCTTGAATACTACTGAATATTTAACTGAAATGATGGAGGGCTACGAATGGTTTCTGGCGAAAACCTTTAACGTAATGAACTTGATATCGTTGAAGGAACCGGATAGCTTTTAAAAAAAAATAGTGACGAAAACCTTCGCTAAAGAGGTCACTCCCGGTGAATGGATCTCGGCTCTTTCCCCATAGAATGAGGTGCAGGATATTTCAACTGAATACCACGATGCAAAGCAAAAGTAATCGGCTACAGTGAAGTTATTGCCCTGACGCAAACTTCTGTCCAAGGGGTCACTCCCGGTGAAGGGATCTCGGCCCTTGCCTCGTCGACTGAGGAGCAGGATATTCCAACTGAATACCACGATGCAAAACAAAAGTGAACGTCCTTGCAATAACAGCTTTTTGAAAAGTGTTCCAACAACATCAGATTAGATTTGTTTTTAACTTGTATTGATCTGAATCAACGCAGTCCCATCAATTGATTACACCATAAAGAACGAAAATAATATGACATACGTATATGCCATCCGCATTCGCCACTGGGTCCCGTCATTACCCGTTAGGTTAGCTAACTAACGACAGAGCGGGGACTGGACTAGCGCGGATGCAAAACATATACAACATCTACTAATATATATACCAATATATTATATTTCGCTCAAGGCGTGATAAAATGCAACATCACAGAAATGTACAGCATCACAGAACAATACAGATATCTGGGATCCCCGGGTTTCACAGAACCGCTGAAACCCGACGTTCCCCTGGTCGTGTGGATAGCCTGTGCAATGAAAACCCTAGACCCCTACGGGCGCGACAAGTTACCCGCCAAAACCTGAAGCGAGGCAGCCCCCTTCAGCAACGTGAATGGACCACCCAGCACTTCACGGAATCCGGTAACTTGGGCACCCCTCCTGGGTCAACCTGTACCCCCTACGAGTGCGGCGAATGGCCCGCCAATTCTAGAGTGAAGCCCCCTCCGTCTCAATGCCATGAGATGCAGGCTTGTTGCCCTCTAGAACCCGGCTATCCGTGCACCCCTCCGCGGGGTAATCCTAGTACAAAAAGTAAAATATACATACAACGGGTACAACGACCGCAACCTGGCCGTGCCCCAAAATAATAATACAAACAGACAGTGACGGCAGTCTACATGTCGGACGCTCGCCCCGCAATATCAAATGTACATAATACAACAAAACTGTACTAGCATTGCATCCAGGCTATCCCCCACGACCAATCCGCAACATCACAGCAATACACAGAACATCAACGTGAAAGTCACGTTCGCAAATCCGTCTAACTGGGCTATAGCAGTTAGACAGGATTTACCGATCAAGTGACATTCACGGTCGCAAATATAATGTAAATACTGTGAACTAATGTGTTTAAAATATCCGATCAATCAAATTTTAACAAGTGGGCCCCCAAGTACTACTGTAGCACATCAAGAAATTCTGGGCCCAAAAATAATATTCCAGAAATACTATTTTCACCCGAGAAGCCCACTGGAAAAATTTGAAGCATTGATCACTCCATACTGCGGCGGAACCGCGGCGCCAAGTGGGGTTTGGCCGCGGTTCCGCGCTCTCCCTGAAAGATCAATGTCTCGAATTTCCCCAGAACTCTTAGGACTTCCAGTACACCAGTTTTATACAACCTGAAAAATTTTTCGAGACAAAAAAATTTCGACAGAAAACTGTTGCTATTGAAAATGCGGATTTTAGAATTTTTGCTCGATCGGAAATGTAAAACACATTAGACAAAGCTAGATTATGTTAATGGCAAGGCTCTGATACCAATGTAAGTGCACGGCGGCGCCCCGGCCTCCATCCCGAGGCCAAATGCGGAAGCGATGGTTAACTTTAATTTTTTTTGAACCGGCACCACCGTGCACTAAAACCCGGATCGTACCATTAACTAGTCCTAGCTAACTACAAGATGGGGAAGAGAGATATACCGACTGATCCGTGTCCTCCGGTCTTCTCGTCGTCGTCCCGATCTCCCGCGGAAGCTCCGGTCTCCACCTCGTCGCCGGAAGGGCACCACGTCGCCGGCTTCTTTTACGGGCTCCCACCTCTATACCGAGGCAACTCGGGCACGAAGTTGGCGAGCCGACGTGCCCAAGGTTTGCTGTAGAATGCGTGTAGTGTTCATGTCTCATTTTGGGGTTCATGGAGGTTGCCTTTTTGGTGGAGTATGGACTTTTGAAGATGGAGTTGTAGGGATTTTACAAAGCCAAAGATACCAAAATCCCCACCAAAATAAAATGGGCAGCCCCATCTCCTATGGCCGGCCACACAAGAATGGAGAGGAGAAGAATAAGAGTGTGTTGAGTGTGTGAATGAGTGAGCCAACCAATAACCCAAGGGAGAGAGAGAAAAGGCTATCATGCTCAAGCATGATAACAAGCTAAAACCAACACTCCACCACATCCATCATGATATCCAAAGTCAAGCAATCATGAAAACCATCATGAAGCAAAAAGTCAAGTCAATGGATGGTGCACCATCATGATACAATAATAATGCAAAGAACACCCTCCACAAATGCTTATTTGCACAAATGCAAATAAGCCCTCCTCCACCAATCTTCGGCCATTGAAAGATACAAATGAAAATGGCCGAAACGGAAAGCAAACTGGCAACCCCAGAAAACTGGTCCCGTAATAAATTACAGGAAAACCCCGATACTGTGTATACACACCCGCATCTGTATTCCGATCGAAATACAAATGCAATGAGACAAATCTACACTGTACTATACTAGGATCCGGTTTAAACCAAAGCCGGCTAGTATTATCCGTTCGATCCTGATCCGTGCAATACCGCACGTATCTGATCGAATCCTGCCATATATCCATACGACCTGTAGTACAAACTGTCCGATCCTGATCCGTGCAATACCGCACGTATCTGATCGGACCTTGCCATATCTCCATACGGCCTCTACAGCGTTTCGCCCGAAAACTTGAGCAACTGAATGTGGGGGACTCTAAAGACTCGTCAACACCTTGGTTGCGGATTTAACCACTAGCACGTCAGAGGTATAAGCCAATACGTAACGGGCTACCAGGTATTGACCAAAAGGGACGTCGATGAGCGAACTCATCCTGACACCTTACTGAGCCTGTCCGTGACAATATCCGTACAGTCCGGTCCGTTCGTCTATGAGCATCGCATGGCGGGCCTAGGGGGTTGGTAAAAGTTAGACCCCCAAAAGCGGTACAAGTCATGTCGGAGTGTAGCCCAGAACACCCTGAGATACTACTGGAATACCTACCAGTAAATCTCCTGCCTCGGCCGAGGGCTTCGTGTAATGGCTCTCCTAGACACAGCGCGACCTCACCCCCAATACCGGGAGAGACGAACCCATGAAGATCCGCTCACTGCCTCCATGTGGCTCGGGACTGTACCCAACTAAAACCTGTTTGCACGTCTCCTTTGGGCGTGGTAGGGTAGTAATCAAAGTACAGTGGGAACTCACATGAGACAAATGACGATCCCCAGGTCGATGAACTAACCTGTACACATGTCACCAGGGAACTGCTATCTGACGTCAGGTATAAGACCAACCAGCATGTTCCCGGCGAGTCCTGTCCGGTGTACTCATAACCCAATGAGCACCTGTATACATCTTAGGTGAACCAACTGACACCAGTGGCTTGTGAGACCGGCCACCGCCCCTCGTCGGGGTCTCGAGTGTATACACTAGTCTAATCTGGAGTATCGATGCCCTGTCTCGAAACTCCCACGACTAGGGACCTTTTAAGGATGTGCTTATAGACTACCAGCTCCCACGTATATGATCGCCCTCATATCGCTGGCAGTCAAGCAAGAATCCTAGGGGCTCTATCAACGTGTCATAGCGACATGTCAGGTCACCTAAAGCAGTACACAATGATAAAGATAAACCAGATAGCATACTATCATCTCGAGTAAGACTGTCCTACTGAGACAGGTCCTCCCTCAATCATTGCAATCACGTGCCTGTGATCCAATAATTGACTCTGAGGGCACTATCTCCAACATGAGCAAGATGTTTTATGTAATAAATCAGGCATCGCGGAGTTGGAACGTCTGTTTTGATGTGGTAGTCAAAGAGTTTGACTTCATCAAAATGGTAGATGAACCTTGTATATACAAAATGGTAGTAGAGAGTATGGTGGTGATCCTCGTAGAGTACGTGGATGACATACTCTTGATAGGGAAGGAGTTTCCTATGCTACGCTCGGTCAATCTCCGCTTATCACAAAGATTCTCCATATAGGATCAAGGTGATACCTCCTGAATCCTAGGTTTTGGATCTATGAGATAGATCTAATTGGATGTTAGGATACTCACTAGTTGTAGTGAGATGGTATCAATCGATCCTAGGGAGAATCACTGGAAAGGTTCCAGGATGATAAGGACGACTGAATGTCAGTCGCGGGCATTGTCTTAACCCTCAGTAGAGGGACGGTATGTTGGAAGAGTTCCAAGCTAGATACAGTAACTTACTAGACGATTAAAGGCAAGATACGTCGTTACCAAGTATGCTACCAAAGAGGCAGTCTGGATATATATAAGTTCATGAGATGAACTTCGTTCCTACCATTGTGTGACAATGGAGTTGTGGCTTATACCAAGGAACCCGCGTCCTATAAAAAATCCAGATATAATTCTTAGGCAGTATCACCTGATCATGGAGATGGTTGATCTCTAGGGAGATCAAGGTTAGGAGAGTAGACACAGAAGAAAACAACGCGGATCCACTCACAAAGGCCTTTTTTCCCAGTAAAGACTTTTATGGGATGGTTGAGTATGAGATACTTCAACCACAGCTAATTGTTGGGTATGTGACACCACAACAGATGGCCCTAGTGCAAGTGGGAGATTGTTAGTTATATGTATGCCCTAGAGGCCATTACTGTACATACGATGTATATTGTAGTGGATTCTTGGACATATATAGGGAGGACTTTCTTGCTCGACATGATAGTACGCTATCTGGTTGCTCTTTATCTTAACATGTACTCTGATTGTCTCTATGTTACATGTTGATAAAGCCCTTAGGATATGTACTCGACTACTGGGACTATGATGAGATCATACTAGTGGGGCCACGGTGGTCGACGAGTACATCCTATAACTGTTCCTAGTCGAGGGTGTATCGAGACAGGGCATCGATACACCAGAGTAGACTAGCGTATACGCATCTTGACCCATATGATGGGCGATGGATGATCCCATATCCATCGGTGTTTGACATCAAGGATGGTGTACGGGTGCTCAGTAGAGACTGGGTACACTGGACGGACTCACCGAGAACTCCCAGATGGTATTATACCTCACGTCAGATGGCAGTTCTCTGGTGACACTGGTACAGGTTAGTCTATAGACCCGAGATCGTCATAGAGTCTTGTGTGATTCCCACTGTGCTTTGATTTCCATCATACCACGTCCAAGAGGGCGTGCAAAAAGGTGGCTTTTGGGTACAGTCCCGAATCACATGGAGGCAATGAGCGATAGGAGGGGATTCGTCTCTCCTGGTATAGGGAGTTGATGTTGTGCTGTGTTCGATTGGCTATAACTGGAAATCCCTGGCCAGGGTTGCTGAGATTTACTGGTAAGTGTTATCAGTAGTTTCTCGAACTGTTATAGACCTCATATCGATACGACTTATCAAGCTACTGGGGTTTGACGTTTACCACCCCTAGGCGAGATATGCGACATATCAGACGAAGAGACCGGACTGTACGGGTGCGTTACTGATTGGATTCACAGGAGAATGTATAGGCTTGCTTGTTGATCTTCTGATCGCTCAATACCTGGGTGGCTATTACGTTTAGCTGACCACTTGCATCTTGTGGGTGTTTGATATGATCATCACCTACTGCCGGCGTATTGACGATTCTTTAGAGTCCTACACAGAGGTTTCTTGACTCAGGCAAAACGAAGTAGGAGCACATATATGATATGTGCAGGGCCGAGAACAATACGTGTATGTGATACCGTATTAGATTCTCGCGATATGAGATATCGGCCGGGTATATGTGATATAGCCGGGTCATCGGATCAAGTGTTGATTCGATGAACTGATACAGATTATATTAGTCGGTTATTTGTGAAATAGCCGGATTATCGGATCAAGTGTTGATTCGATAATTTAATGTATAATTATATATTTGATATATTAAATTACATTAACTGATATAAGCTCACTAAAAGATTCTTTTTCTCACTCGGGTAATACATTGATATATATGCGATATATGTTAATTGTATTATTTTATTTTGTTACAATAAATATTATATATGTGATATATAATATTGTAACATATTAGGGTTATTAATGCAACATGTTTAGTGGAGATTAAATATGGTTAGGGTTTGATTTGGGTTAAGCTTTTCTAGAACCTTCTAGAAGGTTTTGCTTTTGTTTCAAGCAAAGATATTTGTTTTGATATTTTGTGAGATATTTGTTTAACCCAACCCAATTCTTTAACCTTAGTTAAATCTCTACATGAGTTACTTCTTCTCTCTTGAACCATGGTTGCATTTCTAACCTTAGCATAACTTTCATTATTCATCACAAAAGGATCATTATTCATTCATTTTCTTCTTCCTCTTTGCAAACCTTTCTTGCTTTGATTTTTGTGATGAAAGTGAGTGAGAATAAGAAAACAAATGAGAGCTAAAATCCTACTTCATCATCCTCATCTATCCTTGCCATTTAGATGAGAGTGTTCACTTTATCAGTAAGTGAGAGCCTGTGTTAAAGAAACTTCAAGGTAGATCATCTTAGTTATCGAAGATCGGAAGCAAGCTTGCATCTTTCTCTTCGTGGATCCTCTCTAGAGTCCGGATGCATGTTGATTGCAGCGAAGGGACCTCAACACGGAGCTTTAGAAGTGAAGGACCGGATCTACAAAGGTTGTAATCCCAAACTCTTAGTGTTAAAGTGTTTAACATGCTTTGTTTCGCCTAATCTCTAGTTTAAAGATCTTGGTTAGGGTTGTTTGGCACGTCTAAATTTTAAATCGGGCATGGTTGATGCCTTATAGACCCTTGTGAGAGTGCCTAGTAACCCTACACTATCAACGTGTAATAGTGATCTGTAATGTTACCTAAAGCTGTACACGATGATAAAGACAAACCGGATAGCATACCATCATCTCGAGTAAGACTTTCCTACCGGTATATGTCCTCCCTCAATCATTGCAATCATGTGCCTGCGATCCAATAATTGACTTTGAGGGCACTGTATCCAAAAATCTCCCACTTGCACTTAAGGCTAATTATTGCGATGCCGCATACTCACAGCCCGTGTGATACCGAATACCCAACTCCTCTACTAATCAGTGTCACAAAGCTCGTTTGTAAAACTATTGTGTTCGAGAAATAGCCTCAGTGAGTGGATCTGCCCTGATGTTTCTTTCTATGTCTCTCTTAATCTCAAGTTCGTGGAGAAAGCCATCTCCTGAATTGAGTAATACCTGTCTTAGAATATGTCTGGATATCTGATGGGACCTAGTTCATAAATGAACTCCAAATCCAAACTTCTTAGACTGTATCGTCAACTGAACCTAATCAGTATCCTGCGCCACACCTCCCTGAGTATCCGCTTGGACCACCTGTCCAAACTACTGCCCCTCGTCAGAAGGAAAACTATAACTCTGATAGTCACTCTGTCATCCAGGTCACCTTGGAAGTCTGGAATGATAACCGTCTCCTAAAGGAGGCTGCCATTATCAAATCCCTAGAACATTTGCTCATGTTCTAAAACTGCTTCTGCACGTTTCTCCAGGATTGAATTAATATCATCTTATTGCAGCTAGTGCAAAAACAACATCTGGTGTGGTACTTGACATCTCATGATTGACTCAATTGCCTAAGCAAGTGATATGCCAATCATGCACATCCCTTTCCCTTTTAGTCTGTAAGACACTTTTAGAGAGGGAGACTCCATCACCTGCAGGTACAACACCATGCCAGGAGTCGTCTATTCTAAAACACCTTTAGAATACTGTCTAAGTACCCCGATTGGGAAACTACCCAAATCTAGATCTAAAACCATAGATCTAGTAACCAGAATGCCAGATATTATATCCATATCCTATGTGGAGAAACTACTGTGTGACAACCACAGTATAACCGATCGTAGTATTGGAATTTCACTTCCTACTCTGTGTATGTCATCCAAATACCAGGACATCACACCCTACTGCTTTCTTAACAGATCCATCCCCTATTCTGATGAAGTCAAAGCCCATGACTGTCACATCAGAAATAGATGATCTATCTCCGCTATATCTGCTTTAGTCTATAAATAGACACAAGCCAATTGTCCATTATGCTTCCGCTGCTCCCACTGACCACAACAACCCTCTGAAAGAGTCATATACACGTACACTTCTAAAGCTAGTTTAGAACGACGCTATACTCATCCTCCTGCCGGGTCTCATAGTCTGGAACAGCAGCAATGGCAAGTCTGGGTAAGCAAGAACCTCCCTGTCACCATCTTTGAGCATACCGAAGTACCTCTCGGGTACCTGAGGTTACCCACCATATCTACGGAGTGGCTAATGGAATGTCAAACCTGATTGAATCTTTAGGTCCTATTAAATTTTCAGTAATCGTTTGCGGTTCTGCAATCACTTCCAGTTCTACCATACTCCCACTACCGTTTTCTGAAAAAATCCATTTTACTAAAACTGTGGCGAGTCAAGAACAATATCTCTATTGATCTTCCAGATGGTAGAAAGTCAACCCTCGTCATAGCCTGGGTCAACCCACAAACTGCCATTACAGAAACGTGTCTTGAGTTATCTAGAGTCTGGTTTTAAGCATAAACCGGACAACTCCCCATACCTTAACATCGTTAAAATATGAACCATTCTATATCCAATATAGAAACTTTAGCACTGATTTAATTGGGACCAGATTCAAATCATGCAGCTGTCTCCAGTGCATGTCAACAAAATGGAGAGAGACAGATCATCATTACTCAACTTAGGAGTGCATCTAATTATGAGTAACCTGAAAGAGAAACAAGTTCTCAAAATCATTACTATCAACTGAATACCAAACACAAGTATCTACATCTTCGATCACCTTGAAGAATCCCGATACTTGCAACACATGGTTCTCTACTTTATTCTTGTACCTATAACTTCTCAAAACTTAGACCTTGTATTTCTATGAAACACTTGTCTAAAAAATAGAGAAGTCACAAGTAAACAGAATATAGTACGAGGACCTACCCCTTTGTCCTAATGGACACTGGACAACATACAATACTTTGTATAAGTCCCTTGAGTTGAATAACTCAAACCCTGTGCGTCGTAGGTTGAAAACTATACTCAGGCGATTTCCTCAAATATCACCAATTACAACGAATTCCGATATAATGAGGATGATCACCTAATTCCCAATAACTTACTCTCACTCATCATCTGTAAAACCATACAAATGTGAGAATCATACCTGGTAAATATATACCCTGGAGTAAGTATCTAATTGGGAAATCAGTTTTCCTTTAACAACACATAGTGAAACTGAAACTTGAAAATGTTTCGAAGGGGTATCCGGATATTCCTAGTAATGCCTGTTCCATTTTCCAGATTCATGACGGTAACCGTATATTTCCTTGCCATCTCTCCAAATCCCTTTATTTGTCTTTAGTCATTACCTTCTGTACACCCTCGTTAGGCTTAATGGTTTTCTTCCTTCCTTACCCTTCGGCACCAGCCTATGGTTTGGAAGAAGACTATCCAGTAAGCATAATAGGTGTACTCTCCTAATCCTAGGAGTACTCGTAACCTGAGAGAAGGCGATGATAAAAGACAACTGAATAAACCTTATTCTATTTTGTTAGTGTATATGCCCTAGAAGCCATTACTGTATCATACTAGCTTATATATTACTTGATGGAAGCTTGGGATATTCACAGTTGTATAGACAATCTTGCTCAAAATGGTAGTATGCTACTTGGTTTGTCTCTACTTTAATATGTGCATGTGTTTCTTTTAGCATATCGCTTATATACATATTAGTAGAGCCCTTAGGATCTTTGCTTGATTACCAGCGTTGTGATGGCGCTTACACTCGTGGGGGCTGGGTAATCCATAAGCACATCCTTATACAAGTCCCTAGTCGTAGGACTATCAAGACAAGGCATCGATACTCCGGAGTAGACTAGCATATGCGCTTCTCATCCCAGCGGGGGAGACGGTCTGTCCCACAGCCGTCAGTACGTCGTACTTGAGATAGTATGCGGGTGCTCGTTAGGTTACGAGTACACTGGACAGGACTCGTCGGGAACTGTTGGTTGGTATTATACCCATCGTCAGTTATCAGTTTCCAGGTGATAAGAGTACAGCTTAGTCCGCCGACTTGACACTGTCACTTCGCCTCGAGTGTGTTCCCACTGTACTTAGATTACTACCCTACCACGGCTCAAAGGAGTCGTGCAAACAGGTAGTAGTTGGGTGCAGTCCCGAAGCACTTGGAGGCAGTGACGGTTAGACAGGATTCGTCTCTCCCGGTATTGGGGGTTGACATCGCGCTGTGTCTAGGAGAGCCATTACACAAGTAGTCCCTGGCCAGGGCAAGCGAGATATACTGGTAGGTTTCCAGTGTTATCTCAGGGTGTTCTGGGCTACACTCCGACACGACTTGTACCGCTATTAGGGGACTGACGTTCACCGCCCCCTAGGCCCGCCATGCGATGTATCAGACGAACTGACCGGACTGTACGGAGATTGTTACATACAGGCTCAGTAGGAGTTCGGATGGGTTTACCTCATCGGCCTTCTTATCGACATCTACCTGGGGACCGTTACGTACAGCTAGTGCCGCTTGCGGTCTGTGGTTAAACCCACTGCTAGCGTAGTGTCGAGTCTTTAGAGTCCCACACAGAGAGTTTCCCTGCACTGAGCGAAACGTGTAGAGGCCGTATGGTTTTACGGCAGGGCTACGATCACTTACGTGCACTTGTGTGCGTATGCTGTTCGGGCAGGCAATACTAGTGGGCTTTGGTTTAAGCCAGATCCTAGTATTGCACAGATGGATTTGTTTTGTCTTCTCTGCATTCGCATTCTACGGAATGCGGATGCAGGTGTGTATGCACAGTTTTGAGGAGCGATGAAGGAGGAGGTTCCCCATTAGGGTTTTGGCAGATAGTTCGGCCAAAACCATAATGTGGCACACTCATTAGGGCTTTAACAATTCGTTTGGTCAAAACCGTTATGAGTCGGAGACATTGTTTATTAATCCTTTTAGTTATAAATTAGTGATGGCTAATTGCATTGACCATTTGACCACTTAGACCCCTCTTGATTTTGTTGACCCGTTGACCGTGTTGACCATTGACTTTCAAGAGGGATCTACACTCTTCTTTTATTTTCTTTTTAATTCTTGAGTTATGATAATGGTCAATTCAATGTGCCATCAACTCTTTCATGATAGGATTAGTAATGATGATTCTTGTGTATTATTGCAAGCATGGTTCATTTCATTTGGCTTAATCTTTTCATTATTCTCTTCTCATTCTCTCTCTTGAAATGAGAAGAAAAGAAAAGCTCCATGGTTGCTAACCTTTCTCCTTCTTCTTCCTCCTCTTGATCTTATCTTTTGATCTCATGTGTTGAGAGAAAAAGATCCCACAAAGACAAATACATCCATACATCTCCTCTACACATTCTAGGGCTTCTTGACTAGCAATCACTTTGCCCTAGTTGCCTTGGCTTGAGGCGGAGCTTAGTGTACAACTCTTGGGTGGATCATCTTCGACTCAAGAAGGCCGCGGAGGTACCCAAGGTCCGGATCGACGCTTGGAGCTTGGATGGACGAGCGGGACAACGGAATGAAGACCCGAAGGACCGGTTCCGTGAGGTATACTTTCTACAAGCATAGTAGTTAAAACCTCTTAGTGTTTACTAGTTTCTAGTTTAGCAAAGATCCCGGCTTTTAGTCCATGTTGCCTTGCGCCAAAATCATTGTTTTTCGTCGTTTCCGCCTCCCCGTAAGAACCGGGGTGAGCAACGTGGACTTACAGTGGTATCATAGCCTAGCTAAACATAAACTAGTAAGTTAGCAAAGTGTTAAGAACATCGATCGGAAAAAGGTCGCAAAACACATCCGCAAAACCTCAACTTTCTGTTGATTTTTTTTCTGCTCTAAAAATAAAAAATCATACTTCAAAAATCGTCTCAGGGTTTTGTGAAAACACTGCAGAAAAACGATCCAGTGATTTGATCAAACGACCACGGTTCCGCGGCAATGACATGCTCATTGCCGCGGTTCCGCCGCCATTTTGACTCGTCACTGGATCGGGTTTTGTGCAGTGTTTTAGTTTGGATGTTTTGGGATTTTTAATGCATGTTTTTTCCACCCAGATTTTCCAGAGAGCAAATTGACTTTTGGGGTGGTTAAAAATCCGTATTTTGATCGATATTCCGTAGACTTTGGCTAATGGATATTATCTGTGTTGTGATATATGTATTGAACGTCCGCTAATCGCTATACGTCGATTAGTGAGGGTTATACATATCTGTGATCTGTAATGTTGATGGTTTGTGTATATGAACTCGGTGGATTGTCGCGGATGAATAGCCGGGAATGGGTGTGAGATGAGTGTTTCTTTTTCTTTCATTCATTGTAAAAGTTGTAAATTGATGTAATATTATTTGTATGGCCGCACAACCGGGTCGGGGTTGTAGCCGTCATTGTATAATTTCTTTTTACTGTTTTTGCTCCTAGGATAGACCCAAGGAGGGGTGCACAAACTACCGGGTATCTCGAAGTGCCGAGTGGCCTACTCACGGGTTGAGGGAGGTTGCTTCGCTTCGGGTACTTGGCGGGTAGTTTGCCGCACCCGTAGGGGTCTAGGGTGGGGTTTGGCTATTCATCGCGACCGTGTAATTCGTTTTTCGTTGCAGGCTCGAACGAATCGCGGATTCCTAGTATATCCAAAGTGTTCATCTGTGATCTGTAATGTCTATCATTGCTATATATTTATATATGATAACTATTTAGGCGTTGATTATGTTTTTCAGCCGCGCTAGCCCAGCCCCCGCTCTGTCGTTAGTTAAGTAACCTAACGGGTGATGACGGGGCCCCGTGGCGAATGCGAATGGCATAAGCGTACATCATATTTTGGTTGTTTTCTGCAATGGTAGGATAAATGATGGGACGCATTAAAAGAACTAATGCAAGAAAATAAACCAAGTAAAAGTCGTTGGAACACTTTGAAAACCACTCGGTTCTTTTCAAAAACCAGCATTTTAAACGCAGAGCTTGAACCACTCCTTTTAAAAGCTATCTCGTTCCATCGATCATATCAAGTTCACTACGTTCACGGTTTCGCCAAAACCATTCGTAGCCCTCCGTCATTTCGGTTAAATATTCAGTAGTATTCAAGCTATGTATTTTGACCTTCGCTAAGGCATAGTGATTGGTAGCTGCTGAATATTTATCTGTAGCATAGATAGATGCGTTGGTTTGGGACAGTCGTACTACTATTTTGGCCTTTGTCAAGGGTATGTACGGGTGGGTTCAAATTAACCTGGATAATGACGGGTAGAACTTGACATGTGACTTATGATATGTTGGCCTTCGTCAAGGTCATAAGAGCATGGGGCAAAAATCCACATCGGGAGTTTCATAAGTACTGAAACTTGCTAGCGCTGCATACCATTTGGAGTGTGATCATTCTGGTAGGATTCCTTCAGTTTTATCACGCGATGATATTTGGATCCCGATCCTACTGTGAGTATATGCTACTCCTCGGGAACTTTCTCACTTAACGATCAATGCTATAAACCAAGTAGGTGTCTAGAAAGGTGTTAGCGGGGCTACGCCCACAGGGAAAAGAGGTTATTTAATTAAGGAACCTCGCGAAAGCATTGGAAAACCTCCCTCGAAGTACCGACACTGGCCTGGCTGAACGGTTAAGCAAGTATTGTACGGTGAGATTGATCCTGACTAGTTCTTCCTTTATGGTTTGAGGAGGGATTCGAGAGACAGTGGGAGCCATCCTGTTTAGATAAATTAAAAACCAATCTAAACTTGCAAGAGCATCATGCTAAGTGTTTTCTTCTCTCTCTTATAATTGCAGCGACCCAGTGACCGCACCTAGGTTACATCTAGATAATAAAATGACTGAATCTGACTGTTATGACTGGCAAAGGTCTGTCCAGATGTCCATTTCCCATGACAAGCTGGGACACCTCTTGACTGATCCAACCCCTGCCGTCTCAGGTCCAGTTTCCCCTGTCACGGATATTCATATCCATAGGACATCGGAAGAAGACTGTGCGAAAGCCAAGTGCCTCGTGTTAGCCTCAGTTGATGGTATATACCAGAGGCAGCACGAGAAGATGGACTCAGCTTCTATCTTCCTCCATAACAAAGTTTTATATGGAGAGCAATCTCGTATCGCAAGATATGAGACCTCGAACGAATTGCTTCCAGCGAGGTTGGCTATCGGGTCATCTATAGGGGGCAACGTCCCTACAGAGACCAGCTCTTTTGAGCTCTCGGACCTGAAGACCACGTTGAAGAACGGGTCAGATGCTGACTTAGTTCAACAGTCTCTACCTACTACCCTAAAGGAAACTAGGGAAGTAGAAAGAAAGGGAAGGGCAGAAGTTTCAGGAACAGATGTAGTAAAAGAGGGATGTTCCTATTGTTACAGGAATGAACATGGGCAGAAGGATTGCAGGGCTTGTAAAGCCAGTAGCCAGAATTCGAAGTATGTTGTGGCTTCGGCTTCGGGTGTGTTTGTAATAGAGAACTGTATGTCAGTTAACCCTACTTCCTGGGTATTGGATACCGAATCAGGATCTCATAACTGTAATTCGTTACAGGCTTTGAGAAACCGTAGGGTTATCAGGAAAGGTGATATGACTCTCAGGGTTGCTAACGGAATGAGCATGTATGCTGAATCCGTAGGGGAATATCATCTAGGACTGACAACTGGGCAGATATTGATTCTGCGTGACTGTTTTTATGTACCAGGTGCAACTTGTAACATCATATCTGTATCCTTACTTTCTAAGGAAGGATATGATTTTACTTTTGTAAGCGATGTAGTAAACATCCACCTAAATCAAGTGCTGATTGGGTCAGGTACATTGAAATACGGTATATACATTTTGAATCAAGCTCAGGTCTTCAGTGTCCAGAACACACTTAAAAGAAAGTCTCCGGAATTAAATCAGGCTTTCTTATGGCATTGTAGACTGGGTCACATTAATGAGACACGGTTGACAAAGTTACATAAAGAAGGATACTTGGATCCGTTCGAGTACCAGTCTTATGCCACTTGTGAATCTTGTCTCATGGGAAAGATGACAAAGACTCCGTTCACTGGACACGGAGAAAGAGCAAGCGAGCTCTTGGGACTCATACACGGTGATGTGTGTGATCCAATGTCTACACATGCGCGAAGTGGTTATTCATACTTCATTACTTTCACAGATGATTTTTCTAGGTATGGGCATGTCTTCTTGATGAAGCACAAATCCGAGGCCTTTGAGAAATTTCAGGAATACAAGAATGAAGTTGAAAAACAAACAGGCAAAACTATCAAGACACTGAGATCTGATCGAGGTGGTGAATACTTGAGTGCCGAGTTTCTGGGCTACTTAAAAGAGAATGGAATTCTCTCTCAGCTTACTCCTCCATACACACCACAACACAACGGTGTATCGGAAAGGCGGAATCGAACCCTATTGGATATGGTTCGATCCATGATGAGTAAGGCTGAGTTGCCGCGATCCTTCTGGGGTTATGCACTAGAATCAGCTGCATATCTTTTGAACAAGGTTCCCTCCAAGACTGTGCCTACCACACCATATCAGATGTGGTGTGGGAAGAAACCCTGTCTTAAGTACCTGAAGATATGGGGATGTCCAGCTTTTGTAAAAAAGCAGCATGCGGACAAGCTCGAGGCACGCTCAGTACTGTGTAAGTTTGTGGGATACCCAAAGAACTCCAGGGGGTATTTTTTCTATTACGCAGAGGAACAAAAGGTTTTTGTTTCTCGTCATGCCCACTTTCTAGAACATCAGTTTTTAGAAAAAGAAGCAAGTGGGAGCGTAGTAGAACTGGAAGAGATTCCAGAACCACAAGCTATTACTGAAATCTTGGAAGAACCAGAGGTTTCAAGAGAACCGGACATCCCAGCGCCACTCCGCAGGAGTAGTAGGCAGTCTCATCCGCCCGAGAGATACTACGGTTTTCTCATAGACGGGGATAGAGAGGATTGCACCATGGATTATGGTGAGCCTACTAACTTCTAGCAAGCCATTCAGAGCGGCGACTCGGTAAAATGGCTGGATGCAATGCGGGCCGAGATGGAGTCCATGTACACCAAAAAAGTTTGGACTTTGGACTTTGCTCTAGAAGGGGTGAAACCCGTAGGATGTAAATGGATCTTCAGAAAGAAGATTGGTGTAGATGAGCAGGTTGAGACCTATAAAGCTAGACTTGTTGCAAAAGGTTTTCGTCAAAGACCTGGTTTGGACTATGACGAGACCTTTTCTTCAGTGGCTATGCTGAAATCCATTCGGATCCTTCTTGCTATTGCTGCCTTCCACGATTATGAAATCTGGCAGATGGACGTAAAGACGGCTTTCCTAAATGGAAATTTGGAAGAGTGCGTCTATATGGATCAGCCGGAGGGATTCATTCAGAGTGGGAGCAGCGGTAGAGTGTGCAAGTTGCTCAAGTCCATTTATGGACTTAAGCAGGCATCGCGGAGTTGGAACATCTGCTTTGTTGATACTGTCAAAGAATTCGACTTTATCAAAAACCCAGATGAACCATGCATTTACAGTAAGATTGTAGGGAGAACTGTGGTATTCCTCGTCTTGTACGTGGATGACATTCTCCTAATAGGAAATGATATTCCTATGCTACAGTCAGTCAAAGGATTCTTGTCGCAGAGGTTCTCCATGAAGGACCTGGGCGATGCCAACTACATTCTGGGGATCCAGATCTATCGTGATAGATCTAAGAGGATGTTGGGACTTTCACAGTCAAGGTACATCGACACCATACTAAAAAGGTTCAGTATGGAAGATTCCAAGCGCGGTAATCTACCGGCTTGTCACGGGATCACCCTCTCCAAAGAGATGTCTCCCAAGACTGATTTGGAAAGGGATCGCATGTCTATTATACCCTACGCTTCTGCGGTAGACTCTATAATGTATGCGATGTTGTGTACCAGACCAGATGTAGCATACGCATTGAGCGTTGTAAGCCGGTATCAGTCAAACCCAGGGAAGAAACACTGGATAGCGGTAAAGAACATTCTCAAGTACCTGAGAAGGACTAAGGAGATGTTCTTGGTGTATGGAGGAAAAGACCTCCAGCTTGACGCCTTTGCTGACTCCAGCTTCCAGAGTGACAAGGATGACTCCAAGTCCATGTCGGGTTATGTCTTTACCCTCAATGGAGGGGCGGTTTGCTGGAAGAGTTCCAAGCAGGAGACCGTTGCAGACTCAACTATGGAAGCGGGGTACATAGCTGCTTGCGATGCCGCAAAGGAAGCTGTCTGGATGAAGAAGTTCCTCACGGAGCTTTTGGTGGTTCCTACCATTGTTGATCCAATACCGCTGTATTGCGACAACAACGGAGCTATAGCTTTAGCGAAGGAACCCAGGTCCCATCAGAAGTCCAGGCATATTTTGAGGCGGTACCACCTGATCAGGGAGATCGTAGATCGCCAGGAGATCGAGGTGAAGAGAGTAAATACGGAGAACAACACTTCAGATCCACTCACGAAGGCCCTACCCCAGACTCAGTTCGAGCGGCTGATCGAGATGATAGGTCTTCGATACGCCAGTACATGGCCTTAGTGCAAGTGGGAGATTGTTAGTGTATATGCCCTAGAGGCCATTACTGTATCATACTAGCTTGTATATTACTTGATGGAAGCTTGGGATATTCACAGTTGTATAGACAATCTTGCTCAAAATGGTAGTATGCTACTTGGTTTGTCTCTACTTCAATATGTGCATGTGTTTCTTTTAGCATATCGCTTATATACATATTAGTAGAGCCCTTAGGATCTTTGCTTGATTACCAGCGTTGTGATGGCGCTCACACTCGTGGGGGCTGGGTAATCCATAAGCACATCCTTATACAGGTCCCTAGTCGTAGGACTATCGAGATAGGGCATCGATACTCCGGAGTAGACTAGCGTATACGCTTCTCATCCCAGCGGAGGAGACGGTCTGTCCCACAGCCGTCAGTACGTCGTACTTGAGATAGTATGCGGGTGCTCGTTAGGTTATGAGTACACTGGATAGGACTCGTCGGGAACTGTTGGTTGGTATTATACCCATCGTCAGTTATCAGTTCCCAGGTGACATGAGTACAGCTTAGTACGCCGACTTGACACTGTCACTTCGCCTCGAGTGTGTTCCCACTGTACTTAGATTACTACCCTACCACGGCTCAAAGGAGTCGTGCAAACAGGTAGTAGTTGGGTGCAGTCCCGAAGCACTTGGAGGCAGTGGCGGTTAGACAGGATTCATCTCTCCCGGTATTGGGGGTTGACATCGCGCTGTGTCTAGAAGAGCCATTACACAAGTAGTCCCTGGCCAGGGCAAGCGAGATATACTGGTAGGTTTCCAGTGTTATCTCAGGGTGTTCTGGGCTACACTCCGGCACGACTTGTACCGCTATTAGGGGACTGACGTTCACCGCCCCCTAGGCCCGCCATGAGATGTATCAGACGAACTGACCGGACTGTACGGAGATTGTCACATACAGGCTTAGTAGGAGTTCGGATGGGTTTACCTCATCGGCTGTCACGACCCGCAGGGTACGGAACGTGACTGGCACTTAAGTTTACGAAACGTCTCAAGACGTCCGTAAAATAAGTAAGCCAAAGCCCAGAAACCAAAACCAAATAAGCAAAAGAGTGAAGAAAACCCAATCAATTGAAAGCGAGTTTATCAATTAAGTCACGTGAAACCCTTTTTAAAAACAATATCAATTTTTCCGAAAATTTCGGCAGAGTCTCCTTTGTAAATACTGGCCCCCAAAATGGGTACAACAAGAATATATATGAATCCAACAAATAAGGCATCCCCAAGCGGGAGCTAGCTCTTCGCCACAAGGCGGTCACAAATCCCACGCAATATAAAACAACAACATGCGAAATAAACATAAAGAAGCATGAGAAAAACAGCATGTCGACTCAAGTGAGCTCGACCCCAAAATACAGCATAAAAAGTCCACAAATCTCACAGTCTCATCTCTAGGTCCATATACAACAATACTGGTAGATACAGTAGATGGAGTACACTAGATACAAAGAATATACAAGGTGGTGCAAAAATAATAATATAACCCACCTAAGAGCAAAACCTCGAGTCCAGGCAAAAGAAGCAACTGTGCCCGCCGCTACTGTACTGACGGAGCGGACCTGAAAAAGGCTGTGGCACAACGGGGGTGAGTTGCCAACTCGTGAGTAATAAATAACATCTACACAGGCTATCGAATGCATGCACACAAGCATCCTAGCATCTCAAATACAGGTAAGGCAGGACATAATAGCAGGTATGTATGCAATATGAATATACTAGCAGGTATGAATGCAATGCGAATCAACTCATGATCTGAATGTGTGAGTATAAGAATCATGTTTTTCCTTTAGGAATCTCTTTTGAAATACCAGCACAATACCAATAGAATCAACAAGAATCTGTGTCCAGCATCGACACCTCAAAACTGTCTCAAATCTCATATCAATGTATCTCTGGCCTCAGCCGTCCGGCTGACCCATCTCAAATATCAATATCTCATCATCTCGCGGCCACGGTCGGTATGCTCTGGATATCCGCCGTCCCAAACAGTCACCGGTAGGTAATCCGTCCCCTGCCAGGCTCAACGTCAACACCACATTCCTCTTGCCCCGGGGTACCTTACCGGGCCCACCATGTACCCGTGACGGTTCCTCCACTCCTCGACACGGATCTCGAAAACCACAGCAAACTCATGGTGGACGACACTTACATCACTAGAAAACCGCAATTTACATATTTTAAAAATATAATAAGTTTAGAAATTTTGCGGCTTTCCCCCGAAATCCAGAAATATCATAAAATCTCAAGAAATCCTCATAAGTGCATATGTCAATGATAATGAATGCATATAGTATCAATAATCAAGTTGCGATGTGTGATTAATAGATTAGGCATGAACAAATAATATGATGAAGTACATGCACATGAATAGCAATCCTACGATTTCATTTTAAGGAATTAAAGCAATAGCACAAGTTTAAGTATCAATTATAGTAAAAGGTTTCAATTTAAAGGTTATCTAGTGTGGTGGCATGGCAATTATCAGGGTGTGTGTGTAAGCATGAATAGTGCTCGTGCTGCATATAAAAACCCTGGCAATGGTGCAGGTGTCCTATAGAATGGGTTCGTATATGTATGTCAATATAAGGCATGAATGTAGCAAATAATCATACAAGTATTACACCCCTAATTACTAACATTACTAAGAATCTTTTTAAGCTACTAAACTATCGGGCGACTTGCGCCATCCAACGATAGTCCCCCGTAGATGTTACATCTACTCACCGGAATCCCTAGCTAGTCACGTCCAATCACCGCTTTCCCCTTTCGAGCCGCGTCTGACGTCTCCGCGACCGAACCTGGAATTACATCATACCAAACATAAGGTTACATATCAAGAACGACGCAATTCCCTAACGAAAATACCAACGTTCACAAGCTAGGTACAACGTGCACAGATGCGCGGAACGCACGCGAAAATCGCAAAACTAACTAGAATCGTCGATTTGGTCGCCCGGCAAAACTAAAACCCGAACACTCAAAAATCCGTACTCATACATCCTAAAAGTCATAGGATACGCTAAAAATGTCATCAAGGCATCGCAAATAATTCACCACAATATTTTATAACACAACTAGTAAGCTAGAATTTGCAATTTGGTGCAAACATCGACAATTAGCGACAAAGTTATCCCAGTCCAACACAACCATCCAACCACACAATTAGTTAGCCACAATAACAAAATTTTAACTCATTTACCATGCTACAAAACCCAATATCCAAACACAACCCTTTCTTGAATTTTGGTAATTAGCAATCTTAATGAAAATTTCACACAAGTTTAACTTAGATTAGCATAATATGAAGCCACTTAAGCAAAGTAACCTTAAAGATTGGTTTAGTAAACAACTAGATAGCTAATTAGCTTTAATTAACTAAATAATGGTTTCTAAAAACCCTAGTTTAACTCTAACCATAAACCTTTAAAAACTAGATTAGAAACTAACACTAAATTAACACTAGATTTTAGCCCAATTAGCAAGTTAACCACTTAGATTAAGCTAACAAAATAACTAGATAACAAAATAGCTTAATTAATCTCTTAATGGTGTTCTAAACCCTAAATTAATTTCAACCCACAAACTTTAAAAAAACTAGTATGCAAATAGCACTAAAATTAACACTAAACAACTCAATTAAAGAATTTTAACCATAGGAACTTAAATGAGTAGAAATTATACCTCAAATTTTATAGATCTAGCAAGAAGAATTTGCCTCAATGATGGCCTCATTGCACCATGATTCCAAGCAAGAGAGGCTAAGGAGAAAGGGGATGAAGAATGGGGTTTAATTTGTGAGTTTTAACTTTGGAAATTTTGGAGCAACTTAATGAATTTTTGAAGAAAATGAAAAGAACAAAGATGAAGGGGGCTGCTGCAGCATTCTCGGCTAAACAAGGGAGTGGGGAAGTGGTGTGGGGTGTGGGAAAGTCATGGTCAACCCACACCAAACAAGTAAAGACCCATACCTAATAAAAAAATCCAAAATCCTTAAAAAAACACCTCTTTTCTACACAAAAATGAAGTCAAAGAGGCAAGCACTTTTTTTTTCTTGGGTTGCTGGAAATGGGCCGGCCTAGGGCTGAGGGAAGAGAGAGAGGGGTTTTACAAAAGAAATTTTATGCAAAAAGACCCCCTACAAGTCCAAAATTGCAAGTTTAAGCTTAAATTCAATAAATTTCGTTTTCTATAATAAAAATTAGTTAAAACTTGAAATAAAATACTAAAAATTTATGTTACAACTAGATTTTAATTAACATGATTTTAAAGCTTAAATTTATCCCATTTAAATTTGTATTTATCGCTAATTTAATGTATTTTCTTACCGGCTTAAAATAATATTAAAAAATTGAAAAATTAGGGAAAATTTTTAAACGACCAGAATTTCATAATTAACTCATTTGCTACTAAAAACTAGCAATTAGCTATCCAAATTAGGTATAATTAGTCCTAAACTGCAAAATAACAAAAAGGGCGGTTTTCGGAAAAATACCGAATTTTCACCGATTTTCAGGAAAACACCAAAACGACTTTTCAAGACGCTACATCGGCCTACTTATCGACATCTACCTGGGGACCGTTACGTACAGCTAGTGCCGCTTGCGGTCTATGGTTAAACCCACTGCCAGCGTAGTGTCGAGTCTTTAGAGTCCCACACAGAGAGTTTCCCTGCATTGAGCGAAACGTGTAGAGGCCGTATGGTTTTACGGCAGGGCTACAATCACTTACGTGCACTTGTGTGCGTATGCTGTTCGGGCAGGCAATACTAGTGGGCTTTGGTTTAAGCCAGATTCTAGTATTGCACAGATGGATTTGTTTTGTCTTCTGTGCATTCGCATTCTACGGAATGCGGATGCAGGTGTGTATGCACAGTTTTGAGGAGCGATGAAGGAGGAGGTTCCCCATTAGGGTTTTGGCAGATAGTTCGGCCAAAACCATAATGTGGCACACTCATTAGGGCTTTGACAATTCGTTTGGTCAAAACTGTTATGAGTCGGAGACATTGTTTATTAATCCTTTTAGTGATAGATTAGTGATGGCTAATTGCATTGACCATTTGACCACTTAGACCCCTCTTGATTTTGTTGACCCGTTGACCGTGTTGACCATTGACTTTCAAGAGGGATCTACACTCTTCTTTTATTTTCTTTTTAATTCTTGAGTTATGATAATGGTCAATTCAATGTGCCATCAACTCTTTCATGATAGGATTAGTAATGATGATTCTTATGTATTATTGCAAGCATGGTTCATTTCATTTGGCTTAATCTTTTCATTATTCTCTTCTCATTCTCTCTCTTGAAATGAGAAGAAAAGAAAAGCTCCATGGTTGCTAACCTTTCTCCTTCTTCTTCCTCCTCTTGATCTTATCTTTTGATCTCATGTGTTGAGAGAAAAAGATCCCACAAAGACAAATACATCCATACATCTCCTCTACACATTCTAGGGCTTCTTGACTAGCAATCACTTTGCCCTAGTTGCCTTGACTTGAGGCGGAGCTTAGTGTACAACTCTCGGGTGGATCGTCTTCGACTCAAGAAGGCCGCGGAGGTACCCAAGGTCCGGATCGACGCTTGGAGCTTGGATGGACGAGCGGGACAGCGGAATGAAGACCCGAAGGACCGGTTCCATGAGGTATACTTTCTACAAGCATAGTAGTTAAAACCTCTTAGTGTTTACTAGTTTCTAGTTTAGTAAAGATCCCGACTTTTAGTCCATGTTGCCTTGCGCCAAAATCATTGTTTTTCGTCGTTTCCGCCTCCCCGTAAGAATCGGGGTGAGCAACGTGGACTTACATATTTCTCCTGAACTGGAGAAAAAAAACAAAGGTGAAGTAGGAGTGGCGATGAAGTACGCGGTTTGGTCGTGAATGATAGCAGTTACAATTTACTTTGCTCTCTTTCTAATCCCTTTATATTTCTTTACTTATTACTTTCTGTACACCCTACTTAGGCTAATTGGTTTTCTCCTTTCCCTACCGTTCGGCACCTGCCTATGGTTTGGAAGAAGACTATCCAATAAGCGTAATAGGTGTACTCTCCTAAACCAAGGAGCTCTCGCAATCTGAGAGAAGGTGATGATAAAAGACAACTGAATAGTCCTATTCAATCTCTCCAGAACCAGAATCCATCCTCGAATCTGGAACAAGTTCCTTCGAGTTCGTATATAACCATACGATGGATTTATCCAATGGAAGTGGATGTTCGTAGTGATACGAGGTGTTCTGGAGAAATGCAAAGGGTAAAAGAAGGAGTGGTAATGATGTATGCAACTCAGACAATCCAAAAGCCAGTATTTTAAGAAAGTTAGATTAACTTGGTCAATGAGTTATAGTCTAGGGTCGGGCCATGGTCGCTGCCAAAGAGAGAGAGGAAAGAAACACTCTGCGTGCACTCTAACCTAGATCAGAATGGTTATCACTTTATCTAATCAGGAAACCTCCTACTGTATCCTCAAATTCTCCTCCAAACCTAAAAGAAGAATTTAGTCGGGATCACCTGAAGAGTAAACCAACTCATCAGTGGGAATCGGGATCCAACTATCATCGCATGATAACGTGAAGAAATCCACTCACGTTATCACACTCCAGAAGGTATGCGCATGCCTGGTAAGTTTCCTGTATGTTTGAAACTCCTGATATGATTTTTGCCCCATGCTCTTATGACCTTGATGTTGGCCAAAATATCATAAGTCACATGTCAAGTTCTACCCATCATTATCCAGGTTAATTTGAACCCACCCGTACATACCCTTGACGTTGGCCAAAATGGCAGTACGACTGTCCCAAACCAACGCATCTATCTATGCAACAGATGAATATCCAGTAGCTACCAAACACTATGCCTAGGCGTTGGTCAAAATACATAGCTTGAATACTACTGAATATCCAACTGAAATGACGGAGGGCTACGGCTGGTTTTTGGCGAAAAACCTTTAACGTAATGAAGTTGATGTTGTTGAAGGAACCTGATAGCTTTTTACAAATATATAGTAGCGAAAACCTTTGCTAAAGAGGTCACTCCCGGTGAAGGGATCTTGGCTCTTTCCCCATAAATGAGGTGCTGGATATTCCAAACTGAATACCACGATGCAAAGAAAAAAGTAATCGACTATAGTGAAGTTATTACCCTGACGCAAAGTTCTGCCCAAGGGGTCACTCCCGGTGAAGGGATCTCGGCCCTTGCCTCGTCGAATGGGGTGCTGGATATTCCAAACTGAATACTGCTGTGCAAAACAAATGAAAACGTCCTTGTAATAACAGTCTTTTGAAAATTGTTCCAACAACATCCAATAGGTTTGTTTTCCTTTGCATTGATCTGAATCAACACAGTCCCATTAATTAATCATACCAGAAAAGAACGAAAATAAAATGTACGTATATGCCATCCGCATTTTCCACTGGGTCCCGTCATCACCCGTTAGGTTACTAAACTAACGATAGAGCGGGGACTGGACTAGCGTGGGTATAAAACATATACAACATTTACTAGTATATATATCAATATACAATAATCGCTCCAGGCGTGGTAAATGCAACATCACAAAAAAGTAATAAATATCACAGAACAATACAGATATCTGGGAGCCCCGGGTTTCATTGAGCCGCAACTGAAACCCGACGTTCCCCTGGTTGTGTGGATAGCCTGTGCAATGAAATCTAGACCCCTACGAGTGCGGCAAGTTACTCGCCAAAACCTGAAGCGAGGCAGCCCCCTTCAGCAAAGTGAATGAACCACATGCCACTTCACGGAATCCGGTAACTTGAGCACCCCACCTTGGGTCAACCTGTACCCCCTACGAGTGCGTCGAATAGCCTGCTAATCCTAGAGTGAGGTCCCCTCCCTCTTAAAGCCATGAGACGCGGACCCGTTGCCCTCCAGAACACTGCTATCCGTGCACTCCGTCGCGGGGTAATCCTAGTACGGAAAAGAAAATATGTACAACGGGTACATCGACCTCAACCCGGTCGTGCCCCAAAAGAATAATATACAAACAGGCAGCAACGACAGTCCATATGTCGGACGCTCGCCCCCCGATATCAAATGTATAAACAAATCCAAATTACACTACCATTGCACACAGCTATCCACCATGACAAATCTGCAACATCACAGTACAACACAGAACATCAACGCGAATGTCACGTTCGCAAACCCGTCTAACAGGACTATAGCAATTAGACAAGATTTACCGCTATAATGACATTCACGGTCACAGATATAATGTAAGCACTGTAAACTAACGTATTTAAATCTCGATCGACAAAACTTCCTGAAGTGGGCCTTAGGTACAAATCCAGTACTCAAACAAAATCTGGACCCAAACAAAATATTCCAGAAACCACAATTCCATATGAAAGACCCCTAGAAGAAAAATGGTATACTGTTGCACCAAAACGGAAGCGGAACCGCGGCCAACACATGGCTTGTGCGGCGGTTCCGCGGCAGTCTTGTCGGTTCAGTCGACCAAATTTCTTCAGTAGTCTTAAAAAAGCCTGCACGATTTTCTGACATACCCAAAATAATTTTTAGACCAGTTTAAAAATTCGGCAGAAACTTGAAATTTGGAATTGCAGTTTTGGAAATTTCGTTTGATCGATATTTTAAACATGTTAGAACAAGCTAGTAAAGGTTAATGGCGTGGCTTTGATACCATGTAAGTCTACGGTAGCGCCCCGGCCGTCAAACCGAGGCCAAACGCGGAACAAAACTTTTACAGAACTGGCGCTAACATAGACTTTCACCCGGATCATGCCATTAACATAAACTAGCAAACTACAAAATGATAGAATGGTTATACCGATCGATCCGTGTCCTTCGGTCTTTAGCCATCATCCCACGCTCCTCGCAGCATCTCCAATCTCGCTCGATCTCCGGTCTCGTCATCGGAGTGGCACCACGTCAACGAATTTTTATACGGGCTCCCGCTTCAAATTGAAGCAACTCGGCATGAAGTTTGCTAACCGACATGTCCAAGATTGAAGTAGAGTGAGTGTAGAATACTTTGTTTCAAGGCACCCAATGAATTGGGTGAAGGTAAATGAAGTTGCCTTTTTGGGAATCGATGAAATGAGGAATGGTTTTTGATGAGAACAAATTTCCTCACTCAAAAAAAGGGGTCGGCCAAAAAGGGGGGGGGGCTGAATTGTGCTCGGCCAAATAGTTGGGGGGTGGGATGAGCACAAGGAGCAAGTGGTGACCATAAGAATAATATCCTCACAAAAGATCAACTAAATATCCTTAAGCTTTCCAAAAGCAATTAAAGCTTCTAATGAGTCACAAATAACACCTCACCATTTTAGAAGCAAAACCAATGACTCATCAACATGACTCACCCAAAACAAATCCTACACCCATCAAGAAGGTTCGGCCATGGTGCAAAAGGAATGATATTTTGGCCAAAAAGATACACTCACAATAACCTTTTATTAAACATTAAAACTAATGTTTAATCAAGCGGAGAAAAACTGGCAACTTCAAAAAGCAATCCGGTAACAAATTACAGGATTACCCCACAATTGTATATACATACCCGCATTTGTATTCCGACCGAATACGAAATGCAAAGAGACAAAAATATTCCTACACAATATAATACTAGGATTCGGCTTAAACCAAAGCCCACTAGTATTATCTGTCCGAACCATGACACGTGCACAAGTGCACGTGTATGTTCGAACCCTGCCATAAAACCATACGACCTCTACAACGTTTCGCCCGAACGTGGGAAACTATCTGTGGGGGACTCTAAAGACTCGTCAATACTCTGGCAGTGGGTTTAACCACAAGCACGTCAGTAGTACTAGCTGTACGTAACGGCTACCCATGTATTGACCGAAACGGAAGCCGATGAGCGTACTCATCCTGGAACCCTACTGAGCCTATCAGCGACAATATCCGTACAGTCCGGTCCATTCATCTATGAGCATCGCATATCGGGCCTAGGGGGCTGGTAACGTCAGACCCCCAAAAGCGGTATAAGTCGTGTCAGAGTGTAGCGTAGAACACCCTGAGATACTACTGGAATACCTATTAGTAAATCTCCTGCCTCGGCCGAGGGCTTTGTGTAATGGCTCTCCTAGACACAGCGCGATCTCACCCCCAATACCGGCAGAGACGAAACCCCTGCCGATCCGCTCACTGCCTCTATATGGCTCGGGACTGTACTCAACTAAAACCTGTTTGCACGACTCCTTTGAGCCGTGGTAAGGTAGTAATCAAAGCACAGTGGTAACTCACACGAGACAAATGATGATCTCAGGTCGATGAACTAACCTGTACACATGTCACCTGGGAACTGCTATCTGACGCTAGGTACAATACCAACTAGCAGGTTCCCGGCGAGTCCTGTCCGGTGCACTCATAACCCAATGAGCACCTGTATACATCTTAGGTGAACCAACTGACACCAATGGCTTGTGAGACTGGCCACCGCCCCTCGTCGGGGTCTCGACTATATACACTAGTCTACTAATGGAGTATCGATGCCCAGTCTCGAAACTCCTACGACTAGGGACCACTTTTAAGGATGTGCTTATGGACTACCCAACTCTCACGTATATGATCGCCATCATACTACTGGTAGTCAAGCAAAAATCCTAAGGGCTCTATCAACGTGTAATAGTGATATGTAATGTCACCTATGTTAGTTATGTATATACCCTAGAGGCCATTGTTGTACATATGATGTATATTATAATGGATGCTTGGATATATATAGAGAGGAATTTCTTGCTCGTCATGATAGTATGCTATTTGGTTTCACTTTATCTTAACATGTTGACTTGTATTGGTTTATTGTCTTTCTCTCACATGTTGATAAAGCCCTTAGGATCTGTACTCGACTACTGGGACTATGATGAGATCATACTAGCGGGGCCACAGTAGTCGATGAGTACATCCTATAACTGTTCCTAGTCGAGGGTATATCGAGACAGGGCATCGATACACCAGAGTAGACTAGCGTATACGCATCTTGACCCATATGATGGGCGATGGATGATCCCATATCCATCGGTGTTGGACATCAAGGATGATATGTGGGTGCTCAGTGGAGAGTGGGTACACTGGATGGACTCGCCGAGAACTCCCAGATGGTGATATACCACACGTCAGATAGCAGTTCTTCGGTGACACTGGTACAGGGTAGTCTGTAGACCCGAGATCGTCATAGAGTCTTGTGTGATTCCCACTGTGTTTTGATTTCCACCTTACCACGTCCAAGAGGGCATGCAAAACGGTGGCTTTTAGGTGTAGTCCCGAATCACATGGAGGCAATGAGCGATAGGAGGGGATTCGTCTCTCCCGGTATAGGGAGTTGATGTTGTGCTATGTTCGATTGGCTATAACTGGAAGTCCCTGGCCAGGGCTGATATAGAGATTTACTGGTAAGTGTTACCAGTAGTTTCTCGACCCGTTATGAGGCTCACATCGACACGACTTATCGGTTACCGGGGTCTGACGTATACCACCCCTAGACTTGATATGCGACATATCAGACGAAGAGACCGGACTGTACGGGAGTGTTACTGATTGGATTCACAGGAGAACGTACATGCTAGCTTGTTGATCTTCTGATCGCTCAATACCTGGGTGGCTGTTACATTTAGCTGACCGCTTGCAGCTTGTGGGTGTTTGATATGATCATCACCTGCTACCGGCGTATTGACGATTCTTTAGAGTCCTATACAGAGGTTTCTTGGCTCAGGCAAAACGGAGTAGAGGCACATATGTGATATGTGCAGGACCGAGGATAATGCGATATGAGATACTGTATTATATTCTCGTGATATTTAGATATGAACCGGGTCATCGGATCAAGTGTTGATTCGATGAATCGGTACATGATACATTAGTCGGTTATATTCGATATAGCTGGATTGTCGGATCAAGTGTTGATTCGATAATTTAATGTATACTAATATATATGATATATTGTATTACCTTTTCTAATAATGGCTCACTTTATTATTTCATTTTCTCACCGGGTAATACATTGATATATATGCGATATATGTTAATTGTATTATTTTCTTTTGTTGCAAATATATAATATATATGTGATATATATTATTGCAACATGATATGATTAATAATGGAACATGTTTAGTAGAGATTAAACAAGGTTAGGGTTTGATTAGGGTTAGCTCCTTCTTGCACCTTCTAGAAGGAATTCCTTTTGTCATGGTTAAGATATTATGGTTGATATTTATCCATGACTCATTCTTTAACCTAACCAAACCCTAGCCCTAGTTAATTCTCTACAAGGGTTATCCTTGTCATCCCTTGACCATGGTTCCATTATTATTCATATATACATTTCTATTATTCATCACAAAAGGATTAACTCATTATTCATCTTCTTCTTCTCTCTTGAGCTTTGAGAAAGCTTGCTAGTTTTTCATTTTGTGATGAATTCATGTGAGAATTTGATATAAAAAGATAGCATAAATACTACTCCATCATCCTCATCTAATCTAGCCCATTAGATTAGGGTGTTCATCTCATTAGAGTGAGAGAGCTTACATAGATCATCGGAGAAAAGGAACACTACAAGCTAGCATGGATCGTTCGAGTCGTAGAGCCTCTCTTGAGTCCGGAAGATCGTGGATCGCGGCGAAGGGACTTCTACTCGGAGCTTATGAAGTGAAGGAGCGGACTACAAAGGTTGTAATCCCTCACACTGTAACATTTCAAAAAAAAATAAAATATTATTTTTGGGAATTTTCATAAATTAATATTAATTTTTAATGGATATTTTAATATTTCGGTATAATTAAATACCGATAAATGGGGAAATTCTGGAGAAAATTATGGAAATTGTAAAATAGGTTATTTTGTGGAAATATACCATTTTACAGTTTTTATGATGAATTATATGCGACTTTAGTGTTAATCGCGATTAAAAATCGCTAATTGGATTTTTGTGCAAAATGTACACATAACATTTTCCACACTTGTCACACTTGTTTCATGTTTTGGATTCATGGTAGTCTAGGGTTACCATATTTAGATGAGCATGGTGGGTTAGCCAAGTTTAGACAACCATGGTGGTCTAACCCAATTGATTATGTTAATGGGGTTAGTTAAGGGTTGTTAGCTTTGTTTAAAGGTGATTAGAATGGGGGTTGACTTGTGTAGGGAGAGAGTGAGCCATGATGGCTTGTGTAAGCTAGCACTTAAGAGAGAGAGAGAGAGAGGTGGCTAGGGTGTGCCATGATCCCTCTCATTTCATAATCCCTTGTGTTCTTTCACTACCCCCTCTCACATCTTTCAACTCCTTCTCACACACACACAAATCAAACCACATCAACTGCTGCAACAGCAGCTGATGTAACACATCAGCCCCAATTGTTCAACATCAGCAGCATCAGGAGTAACTCAGCAGCAGCAGCTACTGAAACAATACATCAGCCAGCCCTACACCAGCCACATAACATCAGCACCCACACCAACACATCAGCCCAAGCCTCTGCTGCATCAGCTAACATCAGCACAACTTCAGCCCTACTTTTTATCACATCAGCTGCAACAAAAGTATCAGCAAGCATCAGCAACTGCTGTGAAAACAGTCACAACAGCAACAACTTCATTCAAAACCACACCACACCCTCATCATACCACAACTTCAGCCCAACACAACACCCCAACAAATAAAACAGCCACTGCTGTAGCAGCAGCAACAGCAACCAAAGAAACCAAATTTCAAGCTGCAACAGCAACATCTGGAGCAAATGGAGCAGCTCCACAGCAGCAACAGCCCTTCCTCCTTCTTCCCTTTTCCTTCATCCTAGGACCCCCTTGAGGTATAATCTCGCAACCCAACTCTGTTCTTGCTTAGTTATGGGTAGTTAGCTGAAATCTCGTGTTATTATGTGAGTTAGTGCTAGTTTTAGGTAAATTGAGTGAGATTTGGTCAAGAGATGGTTTTGAATGTTAGGGTAGCCTTATTAGGTGTGTTTGAGACCGGTTAACCCCAGATTGTTCCAGATTTCACCCAAATACCAGAATTGTTCGACTTGGCGTAAATTAGCAATTTTGTCGATTTTATGACCTTTCTGGATTCTGCTACAACCTGAGATACCCTAAAATAATATTGACTTGGCAGTGAGATGTACAGGCTGGTAGAAACCAACACCCAAAACCCTAGACCCCACCTCCTTTCCCTGGCCGCCATTTAATTCCCCCTGGCCGCAATTTGCGGCCAGAGCAGGGGGAAACCCCCTCGTTTTTGGTGCACGGCTCTTTTACCTGTAAACTTGACCCTGGGTATGTCTAGTTTTGTCTGATTCCAATCAGGGTAGAATCTGGGTTGATTTACTTGAGTTGGCGCATGATTTACGACTTATTTAGCATGGATTTTTGATATTCGTTAATTCGTTTCTATCGGGTGGCGTTTGAACGCCAACGGCAGAGGGTTGTTGGCTGTGTTTGCACGCGAGGCCGTAGGTTTTTACCTATCGGCGTAGCGTGTACCATTTTTGTTTTCGACATGGTTTTCATGTGTTTTAGCATTTGCGATATCCTTGTAGGTACCCCACGTGGCGTCGAGGCGTTGGAGATGCAAATGGCGATATCGGCATCGACACGCCTAAAACAAGGTGAGTAGATTTATATCTACGAGGAGAAGTCGGGTGGATGGCGTATAGCACCCCCGCAGTTCGTGGTGATGTATACGGATGCGTATACACACCAACAATTACTATATGTTGTTTGAAATTGATTATAATGTTTATGATGGATATTGGTGTGTTGGATCGATTTAGTGTCGCGAAACCCTAGAGTAGTGGGTACACTACACATACACACTCACACACATACATACTTGCATACATCCTTACTTTATATGTGTTTATAGGATTCTATATAGTTATGGGTTCACATGGGTATGAGACTATGTGTTCACATACGGATTGAGGATGATTACTTGGGACCGAGATGAGTCGATGAGATATGTTCTGGGGTTATGATATCGGTGATATAGCAGGACTCCTATTTGAGATACGTCCTGATGTTATAGCGGATCTTTAGACGACGATACATATCCGAGTGATATACATTGAATAGTTGACATGTGATCGTGAAATGAAATAAGACATGTTAGATATTTATAGTGGGTCGTACTGAGTGATGTATCCTACTTTATGACGATATGATGATGATATCAGTTTATTTTGAGGCTGTAGATCAGCAGCTAGATCATGATTGAATTGATGATAGTAATATTGTACTAGATGTAGGTCAGTACCCCGGATGATGATCTTGATAAAAGAGGATACCAGATAAATAATGTGATGAACATGATATTGATCCGTACCCAGATTTGGGATGCCGTACGACGGATTTACGTACGAGCTATATTTTGATGTTTGATCCGCACTCTAGACTTGGGATGTCTGATCATAGATATTATTTCGGATGTGATATGATTGAGGCGGGATCACCGACTGTATATATACATATATATATCGACTCAGAGGTTAGGCGATTTCCTTTACCTGCAGTTAGCCTATTAGTTCAGCCCTATAGTTGGTATAGCTGTATGACTCTTATGACTTTAGATGCAGTTTAGCGATCATTGTGTTTAGTATTTATCTCCCGCACATTATTATTGTTACTCTGCATCGCATACTGTTGTGATTCATATTCCATTATTGATATCCTGCTGTTAGGACATCAACACCATTACCGATGATGCGTATGTACCACGTACACTTATTTGCTGGCGCACACACATCTTCATCGGTAATTGCCATGTCACGTACACTTAAAGAATATTATTGCCTGATTTAGCTTATTAGCTAGTAGTGACGTGATATTAGTGTACTTGCCTTATATGCCAGCTTGACATTGTTGTTATTACTTGTTACTTCATGCATACTGTTGTTCATTATATGCCGCATTCATGGATTCTCATGCTTATATTCATGGTTTTACATGCTATTGATGATTTGGATTTGGGTCTCCATGAGATTTTATGGATTTGGAGGAAAACCGCAAAACATATATAAACTGCTTTCTCTCTTTTTAAATTAAAAATGCGGTTTTCCCAGGATGTATGAGTCGTCCACCATGAGTTTTGCTAATGGATTTCGAGACCCGATTCGAGAAGGCGGATGAACCGTTTCAGATACATGGTGGGCCCGGTGCGATACCCCGGGGCAAGAAGATTATGCTGTTGACGTTGAGCCTGTGCAGGGGAGCACGACCGACCGGTGATATTACCCGACGCGTCGGATATCTGGAGGATACCGTCGTGGTCTTGAGATGGATGGTAGGGGCCGGTCTGGACCGACGGCGCCCTAGATATTATGATTGAGACATTGAGATTTCGAGATATTGAGGTACAGAGATTGTGATACAGAGATATCGAGATATTGAGATTTATGTTTTGTGCCGGTACTAGGCATTGTTTTATGCTGATTTCATTATGATACCTCATTTTAAAAATACAGAAATCTCACTAAATTATGAAAGCAGTTTTCTTCAGTACATGCATTCTGTTTCATGCATTCATACATCATCCATATGATACATTGCTACCTGAGGCACTGACACGGGCACATGAGATTACACTTGGGCTAGATATTTACCCTAGCCATTGTTATAGGCTGCTGGTTATATATTTGAGGATTATATATTATCATCGTATGACCTAGGATTGCGTCATACATGCGATTTTCTGTTCGTAGATCTTTTTCTACTCATGAGTTGGCAACTCACCCCCGTTGTGCCCCAGTTTCTTGCAGGTCCGGCCGTACAGGTTTCATTACGGCTTTGCGGGCACTGCTTCTTTCGGGTGACTTGCTAGTAGGTGGGTTATTTGTATCATACCCATCATTATACATTGTATATTATATTTTAGTTGTATCTAGAAGTTCCATCAACCAAACATGTATTTATTTGAGATAGAGACCAGGGATGTTTATTCTTTCGACCTTAGAGTAGCGTGTTACATTTCTATGGATTTCATGCTGATTGGAGTTCCTTTTCTGTTGTGATCCTCGCCTTTAGGCGTTGTATATTATGTTGCATACTGGTTGATTCGATATGGTTTTTCCTACCCTCTACTATTTTTCTTGGTTTGGATTTCTGGGTTCGGCTTACTTAGGGTACGTACGCCTCGAAACGTTCGTAGTCTAAGTGCTGGTCATGTTCCGTACTTTCGGGTCGTGACACACACTTAGTAGTAAAGATGTTTACTTGCATGTTAAACCCTAATAATCTAGCAAAGATCCCGGCTTTGGGTTGTTCGGCACGTCTAAAATTTTATTCAGGCATGGTTGATGCCTTATGAACCCTCACAATAGTGCCTAAGAACCCTACAGTGGTATCAGAGCCTAGCTAGAGCATTAGGCGACGTGTATACGAAGTTAAAACTCCGAACGAACCCCAAAACGTGTAGGGTTGCTAGGCACACGCACAAGGGTCTATGAGGCATCAACCATGCCCGATTAAAATTTTAGCCGTGCCGAACAACTCTAATACGGATCTTTAAACTAGGGTTTAGGCGAAAACTAGCAAGTTAACAACTTTAACACTAAGTGAAAGGGATTACAACCTTTGTAGATCCGGTCCTTCACTTCAATAGCTCCATGTAGATGTCCCCTTCACTGCGATCGTGAACTTCGAACTCTGGAGAAGATCCACAAGAAGAACGAACGTGCTTGCTTCGTTGACTTCGAGGCCGAAGATGATCTACGTCGGGGAGACACTAACTCAAGCTATTCCTTCACTAGGTCATGAACTTTGTGAAGAGAACACACTCTACTACATGGAAAGTGGTAGAGGATGAAGAAGTAGGAAGTGAGCTCACTTTAGAATTGATTTTCTTACTCTTTTTCTCATGGCACCATTGGAGCTAGTAAGCTTTTGGATGGAGCTTGATGAAGAAGAAGAAGAAAGAATAATCCATCCAAATGAAAACTTATCAAATGAATTATGGCACCATGGTTGAGTTAAGCCCTCATGCTTAACTCATATAGAGAATTAACCAAGGCATTAGGTTAAGGGTTGGGTTAACTAATATCCTAAGGAATGACAAAAGAGTTGACTTTGTCAATGTTTATCAAGCTTCATGAAGCTTGATAATTTTGACCAAAGTCTCACCTCTTTTGTTATTTGTTAGGAAATTAGTAAACCCTATTTTAACCTTGAATTGGTTTAAGTCTCATACACCCATCTTGTATGTATCATCAAGCATGATACAAACATGTACACTTGCATATATCACATATAAACAATGTGCACAATCTAGTGAGAAAATAAATCATAAGTGAGCTAATACTAGTTAATGCAATGTAATATATTAAATATATAATTATGCATTAAATTATTAAATCAACTCTTGATTTAATAACCCAGCTATAACCGACTAATATCATGTGTAACAACTTATCAAATCAACACTTGATCTGATAACCCGGCTATATCGCATACAACCGATCAATGTCACGAATTGCGAGAATAGAATACAGTATCTAATATCGTATTAACCTCGGTCCCGCACATATCACATATGTGCTCCTACTCCGTTTCGCTTGAGCCAGGAAACCCCTGTGTAGGACTCTAAAGACTCGTCAATACGCCGGCAGTAGGTGATGATCATATCAAACACCCACAAGCCATAAGCGGTGTGCTCAACGTAACGGCCACCCGGGTATTGAGCGATCAGAAGATCAACAAGCAAGCCTGCTAGTACTCCTGTGAATCCAATCAGTAACACTCCTGTACAGTCCGGTCTCGTCGTCTGATATGTCGCATATCTCGCCTAGGGGTGGTAAACGTCAGACCCCAGTAGCTTGATAAGTCGTGTCGATATGAGGTCTATAACAGTTCGAGAAACTACTGATAACACTTACCATTAAATCTCAGCAACCCTGGCCAGGGATTTCCGGTTATAGCCAATCGAACACAGCGCAATATCAACTCCCTATATCGGGAGAGACGAATCCCCTCCTATCGCTCATTGCCTCCATGTGATTCGGGACTGTACCCAAAAACCACCGTTTTGCACGCCCTCTTGGACATGGTATGGTGGAAATCAAAGCACAGTGGGAATCACACAAGACTCTATGACGATCTCGGGTCAACAGACTACTATGTACCAGTGTCACCGGAGAACTGCCATCTGACGTGAGGTATAATACCATCTAGGAATTCTCGGCGAGTCCGTCCAGTGTACCCAGTCTCCACTGAGCACCCGTACACCATCCTTGATGTCAAACACCGATGGATATGGGATCATCCATCGCCCATCATATGGGTCAAGATGCGTATACGCTAGTCTACTCTGGTGCATCGATGCCCTGTCTCGATACACTCTCGACTAGGAACAGTTATAGGATGTACTCGTCGACTACCGTGGCCCCACTAGTATGATCTCATCATAGTCCCAGTAGTCGAGTACATATCCTAAGGGCTTTATCAACATGTATTAGAGACAATCAGAGTACATGTTAAGATAAAGTACAACCAGATAGTATACTATCATGTCGAGCAAGAAAGTCCTCCCTATATACGTCCCCGCATCCACTACAATATACATCGTATGTACAGTAATGGCCTCTAGAGCATACATATAACTAACAATCTCCCACTTGCACTAGGGCCATTTGTTGTGGTATCACATACCCAACAATTAGCTGTGGTTGAAGTATCTCATACTCAACCATCCCATAAAGGTCTCTACTGGGGAAAAGGCTTTTGTGAGTGGATCCGCGCTGTTGTCCTCTGCGTCTGCTCTCCTAACCTCGATCTCCCTGGAGATCAACCATCTCCATGATCAGGTGATACTGCCTAAGAATTATATCTGGATTTCTGATGGGACGGCAGTTCCTTGGCTAAAGCCACAACTCCATTGTCACACAATGGTAGGAACGAAGTTCATCTCATGAACTTATATATATATATATCCAGACTGCCTCTTTGGTAGCATCTTTGGTAACGATATATCTTGCCTTTAATTGTCTAGTATGTCACGGTATCTAGCTTGGAACTCTTCCAACGTACCGTCCTTCCACTGAGGGTATAGACAATGCCTGCGACTGACATTCAGTCGTCCTTATCACCCTAGAACCTTTCCAGTGATTCTCCCCAGGATCAATTGATACCATCTTACTACATCTAGTGAGTATCCTAACATCCAATTAGATCTATCTCATTGATCCTAAACCCAGGATTTAGGAGGTATCACTATGATCCTATATGGAGAGTCCTTGTGATAAGCGAAGATTGACCGAGCGTAACATAGGAAACTCCTTCCCTATCAAGAGTATGTCATCCACGTACTCTACGAGGATCAACACCATACTCTCTACTACCTTTTTGTATATACAAGATTCATCTACCATTTTGATGAAGTCAAACTCTTTGACTACCACATCAAAACAGACGTTCCAACTCCGCGATGCCTGCTTTATCCTATAAAGCAACTTGTGCACGTTTCCGCTGCTCCCACTGTCTACGAAGCCCTCTGGCTGTGTACTTATAGACGCTCTCTTCTAAAACATCATTTAGAAAAGCTGTCATGACACCCAACCACCAGATATCGTAGTCATGGCAAGTAGGATCTGGATGGACTTAAGCATAGGCCCCAGAAAAAGGTTTCATCATTAGCCACAATTGGTCTATGATGCAAACCTTTAACAAGTCTATCTTTGAAAGTCTCAACTTTTTCATGTACACCAAGTAATCTTCTCAAGATATACTTGCTCCTGATGGGGATTTAACCCTTCAGATAAAGCAACCAAAGTCCATACTTTGTTGGTGTATAAGGATTCCATCTTAGATCGCTAAGCATCCAGCCATTCTTATAGAGTCCCACTCCTGATGGCCAGCTCGAAACTAGTTAGGTCATCATCTCATGATGCAATCCTCGCTCCCACTGTCATAGAGAAACCGAAGTAACTCTCAGGTGGGTGAGGAACTCTACTAGATCGGCGGAGAGGCTGAGGTTCGTTGGTTACTATTGAATCCTTTGGTTCTACCAACTCATCTGCTGTAGTTTGTATAGCTGGAACTTTTCCAGTTCTACCTCATGACCACTAATTTTTCACAAGAAATTCCCTTTCACAAAGGTGGCATGCTGAGAAACAAAACACTTTTGTTCCTCGGTTTGGTAGAAGATATTCCCCTGCGTATGCTTGGGATATCCAACAAACTTCCATAGAACTGACTTTGCCTCGAGCTTGTCCGGATTATGCTTTTTAGACATAGGCCGGACAACCCCAAATCTCAACATACTTAAGATATGGGCTCTTCCCATTCCATATCACATATGAAGTGGTAGACAACTGATTTGATTTGAACCCTATTCAATAGGTATGCAGCTTCTCAAGTGCATAACTCCCAAAAGGAAATAGGAAACTCAGTAGTACTCATCATAGAGCACACCATATCACATAGGGTGCTATTGCTCTGCCCCGTTATACCATCGTGCTATGGTGTATACGGAGGAGTAATGCTGAGAGAGAATCTCATTCTCCTTTAGAATAGTCCAGGAATTCCGTGCTCAAGAATTCTCCTCCTTGATCTCATCAAAGGACATAATACTTATACCCGTATTTTGGTTCTCTACTTCTAACTTATATTCTGTGAATATCTCAAAAGCTTCGGACTTATGTTTCAATAGGAACATATGTCTGAATCTTGAGAGATCATCAGAGAATGTAATGAAGTACAAAGAACTGGTCTTGGCATGTGTAGAAAGAGGACTTTCATACATCGGCATGTATCAATCCCAAAAGTTCACTAACTCTTTCTCTGTTTCCAATAAACAGAGCTATGGTCATCTTATCTTTGTGACATGACCGGCAAGTTTCACAAGATGTAAATTCAAACTAATTTAAATATGCATCTATATGTGACTTCAGCTAGTCGGGTCACATTGATATGGCCTAGTCTACAATACCTCAAGAAGGATTCGTTCATTTCTGAACTCTTCCTCTTGTGTGTGTTCTGTATATTAAGAACTGTAGTTTGATTTAGAACATCAATGATTTTAGATAACGTGCCTGAACCGATCAACTCTTGATATAGGAAATGTTCAAAACATTATCCAACAATACAAAATTATATCCTTTCTTTACTAATAAAGAGACTGATATGATGTTGTATATCAGGTTCGGTATCTAATAACATTCATTCAGAATCAATGTATTCTGGTAATACAGGGTGACAGTGACCAACAGACTTGGCTGCAACACTTGCACCATTTTCTGTCTCATGAAACTTATTACCCGTCCTCAGTTCTTTACCTGTCTGTAGCCCATGTAACAGATTACATATGCGGGATCCTGATCTGGTATCATATACCCAGGACGTAAAGGATACTGAGAAACAGTTCTCTGTAATGAACACACCCGAAGATGATGCATCAGTATGCACTTTCTTCGTTTGGGCGGCATGGGAATTCTGGTAATCCCTAATTTCCTGCTCTGTCTTATAACAATTATAAGTTGGAGCGGGACCAACGTTCCCCAGCTCAGTATAACAAGCGGGTTCGGCCAATATATCCGTATTATTATCTTGATTAAGGCGTGATATGGTCGCTACCTGGAGAGAGAGAGAAGAAAACACTCATCGTATGCTTTTGCAAGATTAGATTGGTTATCTAATATATCTAATCAGGATGTCTCCCACTGTTTTAATCAAATCTTCCTTCAAACCCTAAAAGGAAAGACTAGCCGGGATTAATTACACGCTACAAGTTCGCCAATCTTTCAGCCAGGCCAGTGTCGGTACTTTGAGGGAGGTCCCCCGTGCTTTCGCACGAACCTAATTAAAGTAAACCTTGTTTTCCCAGAGGCATAACCTTGTTAACACCTTTCTAGACACCTACTTGATTGGCTAATTGTAATGTGTAAAACTCTCCCAGGAGTAACTCTTACTCGCAGCGGGTATCGGGATCCAACTATCTTATAGAAGGTATGCAATCTCATTGCAAATTTCAACACTTGAAATTCCCGATAATATTTTGCCCCTAGCGTCCTATGACCTTGACGCAGGCCAACAAACCATAGTCCGCTAGTCAAGTTCAACCCGTCATTTCTTGATTGAATTAAACCCACCCGCACGACCCTTGACGCAGGCCAACAAAGTCGCACGACTACCTTAATCCAATCTGCATCATATGCATAAACAGATAAATACTAGTTAGCTACCGCACACTACGCCTTGACACAGGCCAACAAACGTAGCACGAATACTAAGTAGGACTTATCTGAAATGACGGAGGGCTACGACAGGTTTTTCTGAAAACCTATTGCGTAATGAACTTGATATCGTTGTAGAATCAAATAATTTTAAATGGAGTGTTTTAAAGGATTTTCTAGTTTTGCTAAAAGGGGTCACTCCCGGTGAAGGGATCGTCGGCCCTTTCCTCATCGAATAAGGTGCAGGATATTTCACAAATATCACTATGCAAAGCAAGAACTAGAAAAACAATCAAAAGACAAAACCGAGGGGTGTAGCATCTGCCAGTCATTGCTAAAGAGGTCACTCCCGGTGAAGGGATCTCGGCCCTTTCCTTATCGAATAAGGTGCAGGATGTTCTACAAGGAACACCGCGATGCAAAGCAAGAACTGTAGCTACCTGTTTTTGAAAATTCGATTCCACAACATCTTTTAGGTTTCTTTTCTTTCATCAATCACATTAATGAAGTCCCATCATTTAAGTCACCTAAACATCACAGATAAATACGACGTACACTTATGCCATACGCATTCGCCTCGATGTCCCCTCGTGCACCGTTAGGTTAGGTAACTAACGGCAGAGCGGGGCAGGGCTAGTGCGAGTGTAAAATATAAGTAACGTCTATATAATATATCATATATACTATATACTGTATCTATCACAACATATCAAATGATCACATCACAGATATCGCAGCAGAAGAAACATATGAAATAATGGATATACTAGGACGTCCGTGTTTTATTTTGAGCCTCTATAAAACACGGATTCCACGGTCGCGATGAATAGCCAAACCCACACCCCTATACACCTACGAGAGCGGCAAGCAACCCTACCAATTCTAGAGTTAGAAGACCCGGACTCGGCTCCTCGAGTTGGTCTCCCACTGGACTCTAGAACCCGGTTACTTGTGCTCTCCTCCTTGGGTCTATCCTAGTGCGAAAAAGTAAATAATATACAAATGGTGACATCAACCTCATCCCGGAAGTGCCCCAATAAAAGAATATTACATACAAGTTTTTACATGAATGAAAATAAAAACTCTCATCTCACATAAAACCCCCGGCTATTCAGAACGCGACGATCCAATAAACATATCCAGCAACACATAACATCACATGTCATCAACGTAAGTAAATATTCCCATCCCAATTGTCGTTGACATATAGCAACGAAACCGGCGATATCACATATTACATTTACGGTCGCAGAAAAGAAAGTGTAAAACTACAACAGTTGGAATCCGCAACCTCCTTAGACATCGCATGCCTAACCAAATGAATTTCTTAGACATCGCATGCCTAACAATTATAAACCCTGCATTTTAGTCTCATTATCGAAAAATCTTTTCAATATTAAGTCGGGCAATTCAACAAGATTCCCGACATCCTGATCGAATACTCGTCGCAAACTTTAGTAGACGGCCGCACCCCCGGATGCCGTCGACGAAGTGCACTAAGGCGGAACACCGCTGCCGCGAGCACCCAAACAGATGCTTTTGGCGACGGGGTTCTCCTACAGTAACTTGGTCGAGGCTATGGGGCGTGGCTGTCTATTAAGTTTACCCGGCGAGTATCCGCGTACGTTACGTGATTGCGACGGACTTTTGATCACATCAAAATCCCGTGGTAACCGATCATCTGAGACTAAACTGCTAGATTTATAACATTCAAATCAGTTATCTCATAACTACTTGTGGATTCCAAATATTGTATCACATTCCAGATAAATAGACAATGTTAAACTTTCCGATCGAATAATCAAACACCCAAGTTTTCCCAATAGTACCAACGGTCCAACCGTAGAAGGGTCAAGCCAACGCCTCACATGTGGCACGCCGTACTGCCCCAAACCCTAAGGTTCAAAAGGCAGTTCAAGACGGTCACATAATCGAGTTAAGGTTTGTTGTCTTCTAGAGGGTCCATTGCATAACTTGCATGATTCAGACGTTCTCAAACAACGGAAAAATCCAACACTTGGAAATTTTCCGGGTCGGGAAAAAGTGAGTTATTGATATCCGGTTGAACTTTTTAACACTTTCTAAAATTACCCGGACAAAAGGAACAAAGTTAAATAATCCGATCAAATCATCGAATCCCCAATACAACCCAGAAAACTCAACTCTTGAGTATAAATAAAAAATTCCCAGAAAACACAGGAATTACAGACGGACATTAATGTGCAAACCACGTGCCTCAACTCACCATTTTGGCCGTGGAACCGCCGCGCAAGCCAGGTACGGCCGCGGCTCCGCGGCGCTTTGGTCGAAGTGGGGGCACGTGCTGCACAATAATTCTTAGAAAACCCTGCTGATTTTTCTGAGTATTTTTAATTAGGAAAAATCCCAGTTTTGAAAAAATTCACAGAGAAGGGTTTTGATTAGGGTTTCGGGGTTCGATCGGGTTTCTAACTTCGTCTAGACTTCGCCTAAAGCTCTAGCTAGGCTCTGATACCACTGTAGGGATGCTAGGCACGCGCACAAGGGTCTACGAGGCATCAACCATGCCCGATTAAAATTTTAGCCGTGCCGAACAACTCTAATACGGATCTTTAAACTAGGGCTTAGGCGAAAACTAGCAAGTTAACAACTTTAACACTAAGTGAAAGGGATTACACCTTTGTAGACCCGGTCCTTCACTTCAATAGCTCCGTGTAGATGTCCCCTTCGCTGCGATCATGAACTTCGGACTCTGGAGAAGATCCACAAGAAGAACGAACGTGCTTGCTTCGTTGACTTCGAGTCCAAAGATGATCTACGTCGGGAAGACACTAACTCAAGCTATTCCTTCACTAGGTCATGAACTTTGTGAAGAGAACACACTCTACTACATGGCAAGTGGTAGAGTATGAAGAAGTAGGAAATGAGCTCACTTTAGAATTGATTTTCTCACTCTTTTTCTCATGGCACCATTAGAGCTAGTAAGCTTTTGGATGGAGCTTGATGAAGAAGAAGAAGAAAGAATAATCCATCCAAATGAAAACTTATCAAATGAATTATGGCACCATGGTTGAGTTAAGCCCTCATGCTTAACTCATGGAGAGAATTAACTAAGGCATTAGGTTAAGGGTTGGGTTAACTAATATCCTAAGGAATGACAAAAGAGTTGACTTTGTCAATGTTTATCAGGCTTCATGAAGCGTGATAACTTTGACCAAAGTCTCACCTCTTTTGTTATTTGTTAGGAAATTAGTAAACCCTAATTTAACCTTGAATTGGTTTAAGTCTCATACACCCATCTTGTATGTATCATCAAGCATGATACAAACATGTACACTTGCATATATCACATATAAACAATGTGCACAATCTAGTGAGAAAATAAATCATAAGTGAGCTAATACTAGTTAATGCAATGTAATATATCAAATATATAATTATGCATTAAATTATTAAATCAACTCTTGATTTAATAACCCGGCTATAACCGACTAATATCATGTATAACAACTTATCGAATCAACACTTGATCCGATAACCCGGCTATATCGCATACAACCGATCAATGTCATGAATCGCGAGAATAGAATACGGTATCTCATATCGTATTAATATCGGTCCCGCACATATCACATATGTGCTCCTACTCCGTTTCGCTTGAGCCTGGAAACCCCTGTGTAGGACTCTAAAGACTCGTCAATACGCCGGCAGTAAGTGATGATCATATCAAACACCCACAAGCCGCAAGCGGTGTGCTAAATGTATTGGCCACCCGGGTATTGAGCGATCAGAAGATCAACAAGCAAGCCTGCTAGTACTCCTGTGAATCCAATCAGTAACACTCCCGTACAGTCCGGTCTCGTCATCTGATATGTCGCATATCTCGCCTAGGGGTGGTAAACGTCAGACCCCAGTAGCTTGATAAGTTGTGTCGATATGAGGTCTATAACAGTTCGAGAAACTACTGATAACACTTACCAGTAAATCTCAGCAACCCTGGCCAGGGATTTCCGGTTATAGCCAATCGAACACAGCGCAGCATCGACTCCCTATACCGGGAGAGACGAATCCCCTCCTATCGTTCATTGCCTCCATGTGATTCGGGACTGTACCCAAAAACCACCATTTTACACGCCCTCTTGGACGTGGTAAAGTGGAAATCAAAGCACAGTGGGAATCACACAAGACTCTATGACGATCTCGGGTCAACAGACTACTCTATACCAGTGTCACCAGAGAACTGCCATCTGACGTGAGGTATAATACCATCTGGGAGTTCTCGGCGAGTCCGTCCAGTGTACCCAGTCTCCACTGAGCACCCGTACACCATCCTTGATGTCAAACACCGATGGATATGGGATCATCCATCGCCCATCATATGGGTCAAGATGCGTATACGCTAGTCTACTCTGGTGCATCGATGCCCTGTCTCGATACACCCTCGACTAGGAACAGTTATAGGATGTACTCGTCGACTACCGTGGCCCCACTAGTATGATCTCATCATAGTCCCAGTAGTCGAGTACATATCCTAAGGGCTTTATCAACATGTATTAGAGACAATCAAAGTACATGTTAAGATAAAGTACAACCAGATAGCATACTATCATGTCGAGCAAGAAAGTCCTCCCTATATACGTCCCAGCATCCACTACAATATACATCGTATGTACAGTAATGGCCTCTAGGGCATACATATAACTAACAAAACGACATTGTAAACCCCTCTCTGGATATTTTTTAAAAACTGTGATTTTTCAGAATTAAAAATGATTAAAAATACCAGCAGAAAAATATAAGCACCATTGTGAAACACGTGGCAATGATCCGTACAATACGCCGCGGAACCGCGGCAATACCTTGCTCCTGCCGCGGTTCCGCGGCCGTAAAGAAGTGTTGTTGACTCGTTTTTCCATGGTTATATCCGTAGGTGATTGTGTTTTTTTCTGGGTATTTTTAATCTGACTCAAGTGTTGAGTGTTCTGGGGTTTATTTTGTAATCGTTGATTCGATCGGAAAATTTAATTTCGTTATGTTTTCCGGATGTTTAGAAAATGTTAAAATGTTCGAGCGGATATCATTAACTCATTTTTTCCCGGCACGAAAAACTTTCAAGTGTTGAATTTTCTTGGGTTTAAATCTTTCGGAAAATTGTGCAAGTAACATGGTGGACCCTCTAGAAGAACACAAACCTTAACTCGATTATGTGACCGTCTTGAACTGCCTCTAAACCTTAGGGTTTGTGGCAGTACGGCGTGCCACATGTGAGGCGTTGGCTTGACCCTTCTACGGCTGGATCATCGGTACTGTGACATATTCTGGGATTATTTGAACTCCGCTCAAGCGTTGAGCTATTTAGGAAATCTTGGGTATTTGATCATCCGGTCGGAAAGTTTAATACTGTCTATTTATCTGGAATGTGATACAATATGTGGAATTCATATTGTTAGGCATGAAATGCGAAGTATGTGATATTTCGGATTTACGATGTCTAAAGTGATTGTGGATTCCAAATATTGTAGTTTTACAATTTCTTTTCTGTGACCGTAAGTGTAGTATGTAGTTGTATTGCCGGTTTTCGTTGCTATACATCAACGACGATCGGTGTATGCATACTTACTTACGTTGATGATATGTGATATTATGTGTTGCTGTGATATGTTATATTGGATAGTCGTGTTCTGAATAGCCGGGTTTTTTTTATGTGAGATGAGGGTTTTTATTTTCATTCATGTAAAATTCATTTGTATGTAATATTCTTTTATTGGGGCACTTCCGGGATGAGGTTGATGTCACCAGTGTATATTATTTACTTTTCCGCATTAGGTAGACCCAAGGAGGGGAGCACAAGTAACCGGGTTCTAGGGTCCAGTGGGAGGCCATCTCGAGGAGTCGAGACAGGGTCTCCTAACCCTAGAATTGGCAGTGTTACTTGCTGCTCTCGTAGGGGTCTAGGGATGTGGGTTTGGCTATTCATCACGACCGTGGAATCCGTGTTTTATACCGGCTCGTATTAAAAACACGGACATCCTAGTATATCCAATATTTCATATATGTTCTTCTGCTGCAATGTTCTGTGATGAGATCATATTACTGCCTGAGACGAATGCTTATACTATATATATATATGCTGATATATAAATATTACTGCTTTCGTTTCTTCTGTGATGCTTAGGAAGCATAAGCTGATGGGATTTATTAATGAGATTAATAAAAAGAAAAGAAACCTAAAAGATGTTGTAGAATCAAAACTTTATAAAAAGGATAGCTATAGATTTGCTTTGCATAGCAGTATATATGATATACCCTGCACCTTATTCGATGAGGAAAGAGCCGAGATCCCTTCACCGGGAGTGACCTCTTTAGCAAAACTGGCAGATGCTACAAACTCACGGTTTAGTTTTTGACAGCTTATATAGTTCTTGCTTTGCACAGCGGTATATATGATATACCCTGCACCTTATTCGATGGGGAAAGAGCCGAGATCCCTTCATCGGGAGTGACCTCTTTAGCGAAACTAGAAAAGCTTAAAAATCACTCCTTTTTCAAAAACTACTAGATTCTACGACGATATCAAGTTCATTACGCTCATGGTGTTCTGAAAAACCTGCGTAGCCCTCCGACATTTCAGATAGATATTACTTAGTATTCGTGCTACAGTATTTTGGCATTCGTCAAGATGTAGTGTACGGTAGTTATTTACTATTTATCTGTAGCATATGATGCAATTGGATTAGGGTATTCGTACGGCGTTGTTTGGCATTCATCAAGGGTCGTGCGGGTGGGTTTAATTCAATCAAGAAATGTACGGGTTGAACTTGACTAGCGGACTATGGGTTGTTTGGCATTCGTCAAGGTCATAGCACGTTAGGGGCAAAAGCCTTATCGGGAATTTCAAGTGTTGAAATTTGCAATGAGATTGCATACCTCCTATGAGATAGTTGGATCCCGATACCCACTGCGAGTAAGAGTTACTCCTGGGAGAGTTTTACACAGGACAATTAGCCGATCAAGTAGGTGTCTAGAAAAGTGTTAACGGGGTTACGTCTCTGGGAAAACGAGGTTTACTTTAATTAGGTCCGTGCGAAAGCACGGGGAATCTCCCTCAAGTACCGACACTGATCTGGCAGTGTTACTTCTGTGATGTGGGTTTGGCTATTCATCACGACCGTGGAATCCGTGTTTTATACCGGCTCGTATTAAAAACACGGACATCCTAGTATATCCAATATTTCATATATGTTCTTCTGCTGCAATGTTCTGTGATGAGATCATATTACTGCCTGAGACGAATGCTTATACTATATATATATGCTGATATATAAATATTACTGCTTTCGTTTCTTCTGTGATACTTAGGAAGCATAAGCTGATGGGATTTATTAATGAGATTAATAAAAAGAAAAGAAACCTAAAAGATGTTGTAGAATCAAAACTTTATAAAAATGGTGGCTACAGATTTGCTTTGCATAGCGGTATATATGATATACCCTGCACCTTATTCGATGAGGAAAGAGCCGAGATCCCTTCACCGGGAGTGACCTCTTTAGCAAAACTGGCAGATACTACAAACTCACGGTTTAGTTTTTGACAACTTATATAGTTCTTGCTTTGCACAGCGGTATATATGATATACCCTGCACCTTATTCGATGGGAAAAGAGTCGAGATCCCTTCATCGGGAGTGACCTCTTTAGCGAAACTAGAAAAGCCTAAAAATCACTCCTTTTTCAAAAACTACTAGATTCTACGACGATATTAAGTTCATTACGCTCATGGTTTTCTGAAAAACCTCCGTAGCCCTCCGACATTTCAGATAGATATTACTTAGTATTCGTGCTACGGTATTTTGGCATTCGTCAAGGTGTAGTGTACGGTAGCTATTCACTATTTATCTGTAGCATATGATGCGATTGGATTAGGGTATTCGTACGGCGTTGTTTGGCATTCGTCAAGGGTCGTGCGGGTGGGTTTAATTCAATCAAGAAATGTACGGGTTGAACTTGACTAGCGGACTATGGGTTGTTTGGCATTCGTCAAGGTCATAGCACGTTAGGGGAAAAAGCCTTATCGGGAATTTCAAGTGTTGAAATTTGCAATGAGATTGCATACCTCCTATGAGATAGTTGGATCCCGATACCCACTGCGAGTAAGAGTTACTCCTGGGAGAGTTTTACACAGGACAATTAGCCGATCAAGTAGGTGTCTAGAAAAGTGTTAACGGGGTTACGTCTCTGGGAAAACGAGGTTTACTTTACTTAGGTTCGTGCGAAAGCACGGAGAACCTCCCTCAAGTACCAACACTGATCTGGCTGAAAGATTGACGAAATTATAGGGTGTAATTAATCCCGGCTAATCTTACCTTTTAGGGTTTGAAGGAAAATTTGATAAAAACAGTGGGAGACATCCTGATTAGATAAGATAATAACCAATCTAATCTTGCAAGAGCATATGCTAAAGTGTTTTCTTCTCTCTCTCTCCAGGTAGCGACCATGTCAGGCCATAATCAAGATAATAATATGGATGTATTGACTGAACCGGCTTATTATACTGAGCATGGGAACGTTGGTCCCGTTCTTTCTTATAAGAGTTATAAGACTGAACAACGAATAGTAGAATATCTGGATTCTCACGCCGCCCAAACGGAGAACATGCATGTTGATGCACCTTCTTCGGGTGTGTTAGTTATTGAGAACTGTTTCTCAGTTCACCCTACGTCCTGGGTATTAGATACCGGATCAGGATCCCACATATGTAAATTGTTACATGGGCTACGGAAAGGTAGAGAACTGGGAAAAGGTGATCATTCCGTTCAAGTAGGGAATGGTGCAAATATTGCAGCCAAAGCAGTTGGCGAATATCACCTTGTATTACCAAGTAGTAATACACTGATTCTGAATGAGTGCTATTATATACCGAACATGATGTGCAACATTATATCAGTTTCTTTATTAAGTAAAGAAGGATATGATTTTGTAGTACAGGATAATGTTATGAACATATTCCTGAATCAAAAGTTGATTGGATCAGGCTCGTTACATAATGGCATTTTTATTCTCAATCAAAATACAGTCCTTAATATACAAAGCACACACAAGAGGAAGAGTTCAGAAATGAACGAATCCTTCTTGTAGCATTGTAGATTTGGTCATATCAATGCGACACGACTAGCTAAGTTACATAAGGATGGATATTTGAATCCGTTCGAATTATTATCTTATGATACTTGCCATTCATGTCTCAAAGGCAAAATGACCAAAGCTCCGTTTAGTGGACACGGAGAAAGAGTTACGGAACTCTTAGGACTGGTACATAGTGATGTATGCGGTCCTATGTCTACACATACTAGGAACAGTTCTTCTTACTTCATTATATTCACTGACGATCTCTCAAGATACGGACATGTGTTCCTGATAAGACAAAAGTCTGAAGCTTTTGAGAAATTCAGAGAATATAAGCACGAAGTAGAGAACCAAACGGGCAAAAGTATTAAGATTCTTCGATCTGATCGAGGAGGTGAATACTTAAGCAATGGGTTCCTAGATTATCTAAAAGAGAATGGAATTCTCTCTCAGCTTACTCCTCCTTATACACCACAGCACAACGGTGTATCGGAACGGAGGAATCGCACCCTATTAGATATGGTGTGCTCTATGATGAACACTGCTGAGTTACCTATTTCCTTCTGGGGGTATGTGCTTGAGACAGCCATACACCTATTGAATATGGTTCCTACCAAATCAGTGCCTACCACTCCATATGAGATATGGAAAGGGAAGAGACCATCTCTTAAGTATGTTAAGATATGGGGTTGTCCAGCCTATGTCAAAAGACAAAATCCGGAAAAACTCGAGGCAAGATCTGTCTTATGTAAGTTTGTAGGATATCCCAAAAATTCACAAGGGTATATCTTCTACCACCCCGAGGAACAAAAGGTGTTTGTTTCTCGACATGCCACTTTCTTAGAAAAATGTTTTCTTATGAAACAGATTAGTGGCATTAAGGTAGAACTGGAAGAGGTTCCAGTGACACAAATTATAACAGAAGACTTGGTAGAACCAGAGGATTCAGTAGTACACGACGAACCCCAGCCTCTCCGCCGATCTAGTAGGGTTTCTCATCCACCTGAGAGATACTACGGTTTTCTCATTGATGGTGGAAGCGAGGATTGCATCATGGAAGATGATGACCCAACTAGTTTCGAGCAGGCCATCATAAGTGGTGACTCTGTGAAATGGCTGGATGCAATGCGATCTGAGATGGAATCCATGTACACCAACAAAGTATGGACTTTGGAAAATGCTCCTGAAGGGGTAAAACCCATTGGGAGCAAGTGGATCTTTAAAAAGAAATTTGGTGTAGATGGAAAAGTTGAGACTTTCAAAGCTAGACTTGTTGCAAAGGGTTTTCGTCAACGACTAGGTGTGGATTATGACGAAACTTTTTCTCCAGTGGCTATGCTTAAGTCCATCCGGATCTTACTTGCCATTGCTGCATACCATGACTACGAAATCTGGCAAATGGATGTTAAGACCGCATTTCTAAATGGTGATTTAGAAGAGTGCGTGTACATGACTCATCCAGAGGGATTCGTAGATAGTGGGAGCAGCGGAAAGGTGTGCAAGCTACTTAAATCAATTTATGGGTTAAAGCAAGCATCGCGGAGTTGGAACATCTGTTTTGATGTTGTAATCAAAGAGTTTGACTTCATCAAAAATATAGATGAACCTTGTATCTATAAGAAGGTAGCAGAGAGTAAGGTTGTCTTCCTCGTATTATACGTGGATGACATACTCTTGATAGGAAATGATATTCCTATGCTGCAATCTGTCAAGCTCTTCTTATCACAAAGATTCTCAATGAAAGATCTAGGTGATGCCTCCTGCATATTGGGAATCATGATCTATAGAGATAGATCTAAACGGATACTGGGATTGTCCCAATCCAAGTACATTGACACCATACTAAAAAGGTTTAGTATGGAAGAATCCAAGCGTGGGAACCAACCGACGATCTCTGGACTCACTCTCTCCAAAGAGATGTCTCCCAAGACTGATTTGGAGAGAGCTCGCATGCAAGGGATACCCTATGCTTCGGCAGTAGACTCTATTATGTATGCGATGCTATGTACCAGACTCGATGTAGCATACTCACTAAGTGTGGTGAGTCGGTATCAAGCAGATCCTGGAAAGAATCACTGGACAGCTGTGAAGAACATTCTCAAGTACTTGCGAAGGACTAAGGAGATGTTCTTGGTGTATGGTAACGGAGAGCTCCAGGTGGAGTCCTTTACCGATTCGAGCTTCCAAAGTGATAAGGACGACTTTAAGTCGCACTCGGGATTTGTCTTTACCCTCAATGGAGGGGCGGTGTGTTGGAAGAGTTCCAAACAGGATACCGTTGCAGACTCGACGATGGAGGCTGAATACATCGCTGCCAACGATGCTGCCAAAGAGGCTGTCTGGATAAAGAAGTTCATTAGTGAACTTGGTTTGGTTCCATCCGTTGAACATCCAATACCTCTGTATTGCGATAACAATGGAGCTGTGGCTTTAGCCAAGGAACCCAGGTCCCATCAAAAGTCCAGACATATTCTGAGGCAGTATCACCTGATCAGGGAGATAGTTGATCGTCGGGAGATCGAGGTCAGGAAAGTAGATACGAAGTACAACACTGCGGATCCATTCACGAAGGCCATTCCCCAGATACAGTTTGAGAGATTATTCGGGATGCTAGGTATGAGATACTACAGCAGCTGGCCTTAGTGCAAGTGGGAGATTGTTAGTTATGTATATGCCCTAGAGGCCATTGTTGTACATATGATGTATATTATAATGGATGCTTGGATATATATAGAGAGGAATTTCTTGCTTGTCATGATAGTATGCTATTTGGTTTCACTTTATCTTAACATGTTGACTTGTATTGGTTTACTGTCTTTCTCTCACATGTTGATAAGGCCCTTAGGATCTGTACTCGACTACTGGGACTATGATGAGATCATACTAGCGGGGCCACGGTAGTCGATGAGTACATCCTATAACTGTTCCTAGTCAAGGGTATATCGAGACAGGGCATCGATACACCAGAGTAGACTAGCGTATACGCATCTTGACCCATATGATGGGCGATGGATGATCCCATATCCATCGGTGTTGGACATCAAGGATGGTATGCGGGTGCTCAGTGGAGACTGGGTACACTGGATGGACTCGCCGAGAACTCCCAGATGGTGATATACCACACGTCAGATGGCAGTTCTTCGGTGACACTGGTACATGGTAGTCTGTAGACCCGAGATCGTCATAGAGTCTTGTGTGATTCCCACTGTGTTTTGATTTCCACCTTACCACGTCCAAGAGGGCGTGCAAAACGGTGGCTTTTGGGTGCAGTCCCGAATCACATGGAGGCAATGAGCGATAGGAGGGGATTCGTCTCTCCCGGTATAGGGAGTTGATGTTGTGCTGTGTTTGATTGGCTATAACTGGAAGTCCCTGGCCAGGGCTGATATAGAGATTTACTGGTAAGTGTTACCAGTAGTTTCTCGACCCGTTATGAGCCTCACATCGACACGACTTATCGGTTACTGGGGTCTGACGTATACCACCCCTAGACTTGATATGCGACATATCAGACGAAGAGACCGGACTGTACGGGAGTGTTACTGATTGGATTCACAGGAGAACGTACATGCTAGCTTGTTGATCTTCTGATCACTCAATACCTGGGTGGCTGTTACGTTTAGCTGACCGCTTGCAGCTTGTGGGTATTTGATATGATCATCACCTGCTACCGGCGTATTGACGATTCTTTAGAGTCCTACACAGAGGTTTCTTGGCTCAGACAAAATGGAGTAGAGGCACATATGTGATATGTGCAGGACCGAGGATAATGCGATATGAGATACCTGTTCATATTAGATTTTTGCATTTTTATACCGCCCAATTTTTATCACATTGCATATCGGTAGGTACTCTTGAGCCGTGTTTGCTAGTCAATTGCAGGATACAGGTTCTCGGCTCTGAACGGTGAAATTCATGGAAAAACACGACAAAACCCGGGTTCCTGCCAACTACAGATAAAACACGGATCTCCGCTCTTTATCCGTCTGTTTCCACACACCAGTTTAAGAGACAAAATGGCAAATCGATGTCATTTTCATGCACAAGGCTCAATGGCAACACAAGATCCAAGAAATCTACGCGGAGCTCGAGGAAATCATGGCAAAAGATCCACTTTCAATCACCTTTTGATCAACAGAAATTCTGGAAGAAATGTGGAAAGTTTATCAGAAAAATCATATGCCAAACTACAGAGAAAAGCAAACCAGGGGACCACAAGAAACCGGAGGGCCCAACTCATCTATAAGGCCGCGGAACCACGGCCAATAGGGGGTCTAGGCCGCGGTTCCGCGGCCATATAGGCGCCGCACATGAAGAGTTTTTGGGGGCAGATTGGTCATTCCATGTTAGTTCTGATTGTTGCCCTAGGTTTTCATTTTCCAGCCTATAAATAGCCCAGAACCTTGTGAAGCCAAGAGTGCTTAATCTTGTATTTTTTTTAGGTTTTAGAATACTCGATCTTCTTCCTCTTCTCATCTCTTCTCCATTGAAAAACTTGTAGTGAGCTTTTGTGAGTGAAGAATGATGAATAAAGAAGTTCATTTTATTATCATACTTGTCTTGCTCTTATGTTAAATGCTTGTAATTTTTATTTCTTAACTTAGTTGTTGTTATTTCTTGTTGTTTCTTTCTTTCTCTTTTTCTTTATCCTTAAAACAACCATGATGCTTACGCTTGATCCTTGCCAAGGTGAGGTCGCAAATAGCTAGTTGTTATCTTCTAATCTCTTTCTTTCTATCTTCCTCTTTGTTTTGTTTTCTTTTCATTATGATGTGTGAGTAGTTTCCATACTTGTTAGGGTAGGATAAGGGAAGTTTGAGAGAAGGAAATCTCTCTCACTCTTTCCTTGCCCAACATCTTAAATCGACTCCCGTTAATTGAACCACAATCCGCTCCCTACGGCATCCTATCCTACATGATAGCGGTGATTCCGTAGTGAGACCGGTTGTGGTTGAATTAACCGGAGGTTATGGCTAAGAGCCAAGAACGGACGGACAAGCACCAAAAGGAAGAACTTAAGCGTTGGAAAGCCTAGCTTATACTCGCAAGTTCCTTCCTAGTCGTGCTAATCCCTGTTGCTGCCGATTACCGTAACACCGATATTAAGAGTGGCAACGAAAGAAGTGAGCGACTCCTAACTCAAACTAACCTAATTCTAACCCTAACAAGCTCTCTTTACATATCATTTTAACACTTAGATAATCATAAACAAATCTTGACTTTCGGACTTAACTCGTTAAAGCACATAGAAAAAGATTCCCATCTCCCTGCGGACGACCCGTACTCAACCGGCTAGCTACAAGCGAAACCGTTTTGATTGCGGTAATTAACTAAACTTGAACACGAAGAATCGCTAACAATCAATATCGTATTATATTCTCGCGATATTTAGATATGAACCGGGTCATCGGATCAAGTGTTGATTCGATGAATCGGTACATGATATATTAGTCGGTTATATTCGATATAGCCGGATTGTCGGATCAAGTGTTGATTCGATGATTTAATGTATAATAATATATATGATATATTGTATTACATTATCTAATAATGGCTCACTTTATTATTTCATTTTCTCACCGGGTAATACATTGATATATATGCGATATATGTTAATTGTATTATTTTCTTTTGTTGCAAATATATAATATATATGTGATATATATTATTGCAACATGATATGATTAATAATGGAACATGTTTAGTAGAGATTAAACAAGGTTAGGGTTTGATTAGGGTTAGCTCCTTCTTGCACCTTCTAGAAGGAATTCCTTTTGTCATGGTTAAGATATTATAGTTGATATTTATCCATGACTCATTCTTTAACCTAACCAAACCCTAGCCCTAGTTAATTCTCTACAAGGGTTATCCTTGTCATCCCTTGACCATGGTTCCATTATTATTCATATATACATTTCTATTATTCATCACAAAAGGATTAACTCATTATTCATCTTCTTCTTCTCTCTTGAGCTTTGAGAAAGCTTGCTAGTTTTTCATTTTGTGATGAATTCATGTGAGAATTTGATATAAAAAGATAGCATAAATACTACTCCATCATCCTCATCTAATCTAGCCCATTAGATTAGGGTGTTCACCTCATTAGAGTGAGAGAGCTTGAGTTATAGCAACTTCGACGTAGATCATCTGAGAAAAGGAACACTACAAGCTAGCATGGATCGTTCGAGTTGTGGAGCCTCTCTTGAGTCTGAGAGATCGTGGATCTCGGCGAAGGGACTTCTACTCGGAGCTTATGAAGCGAAGGAGCGGACTACAAAGGTTGTAATCCCTCACACTTAGTAGTAAAGATGTTTACTTGCATGTTAAACCCTAATAATCTAGCAAAGATCCCGGCTTTGGGTTGTTCGGCACGTCTAAAATTTTATTTAGGCGTGGTAGATGCCTTATGAACCCTCACAAGAGTGCCTAGAAACCCTACAACCTAAAACTGTACACAATGATAAAGGCAGATAGCATATTATCATCTCGAGTAAGACTGTCCTACCGGTATAGGTCCTCACTCAATCATTGCAATCACGTGCCTGCGATTCAATAATTGACTTTGAAGGCACTATATCCAACAAATCCCACCACCTGCTTTCCTTTCTTCGCAGCGTCCGAAGTCCCCGCCTGCGATCCTATTAACACACAACACAATAACGCGTGGATTTAGCAAACTATGCAATAATAAACGAACACTACGTCAATTAACGAATCGGTTCCCTTAAGCTACAAAAGGGGTTCCCTTAGCGGCTACGTGTGCAGCGACATCATCAAAACAAACCCATGACAACAAGCTACCCGAAACACTAAAACTAAGTCGGATCAATCGTATCGCACTTTGCCGAATTGCCTAAAATTAGCTAAATGGTCCCAGATTTTACCAGTCAATATATCAAAATCTAGCAGTACCAAACACCCCAAAACACCTACAGACAGCTACCCTACAAAGCATAACTCCCCAGATCCCTACACGGCCGGCGACACCGGAATTTGGCCTGATCTCGCCGGATGAACAGTGAGTGGTGGGGCCAGGGTTTCAGGTGAACACTCAGGGCCTCTAGTACAACACTACTAGATTTTACAGTACAAATTCATGGTCGTAGCAGATCACAGAAACTCAAAAATGACACTAAAAATACGATATGTGCACAAAGCTACACTTTTAGGGTTCTAAACAACAACTAATTAGCAACACATCAACTTAATATCCTAATTAACAGTAGAGAGCACTACCTTACCAAACTTGCTCAAAAACCCTAGCTTTCCATGCTCCAAGTCATCTCTAGTGGTTTTAGATCAAGTTTAATGAAGGGTTTAGTGAGTTTTTGAAGATTAGTGAGGATTTGTGAGGATTTGGCTTTGGTTTACTGAAGAACAAGATAAGTGTTCAGTTTGAGGGGAAGAGGAGAAGAAAATAATTGAGATGAATGAGTGAGGTGAAAATGAGGATTGAATAAGTGAAGGATTAGAGGGGGTGAGTGCAGGGTGAGGGTTTGGCTTACACTTACTCCCTCTCTCCCTCTCTCTTCATTAAATGCAAGCCATGCTTGTCATGCCCATTGTCAACTCTCCCTCTCCCTCTCCCTCTTAAGTCAACCCCAAATTCAAACCTCTATTATTTTTAAAACTAAATAACTTAAATAATTACATACACTTAATTGAAATGAGGTTAAGGTGCCATGGCTACCTAAGCATGGTTAACCCTAATTAACCTTAGGTTAACATGCACAAGTGTGTGCAAGCCCAAAATAAATAATAATAAAATATTAATTAATTTTTATAAAATATGTGATAACTATTTTGGTAAACTTTTTACTAAAAATCCGTATTATCGCTTAATTAACACTAATCGCATTCTAAGGTGTTACAATCTTCCCCCTTAAAGAAATTCATGCTCGAATTTAAAAAAATCTTACTATGCGTACCTTCAAAGAGATGTGGGAATTTCTTCTACATCTCGCTCTCGGCCTCCCAAGTGACCTCTTCATTATTCGGGCCACGCCAAAGAACCTTCACAGATGGCAAGACCTTTGACCGAAGTTTCTTCACCTGCCGATCCAATATAACTACCGGCTGCTTGGTGAACGAAAGATCGCGCTCTAGCTGAACGGTCTGGTGCTGAATCATGTGAGATGGGTCATGAAAGTACTTGCGAATTATTGATACATGGAATACGGGGTGAACATTCGGAAAACTGGGCGGAAGTGCTAAACGATAGGCAACGGTACCAACTCGCTCAAGGATCTCGAAAGGACCTACAGATCTGGGACTAAGCTTCCTTTTCTTCCTAAATCTCATCACGCCCTTCATCGGAGAAATCCGTAGGAATATATGATCCCCTACCGTGAACTCGAGCCTGCGACGACGACGGTCGGCATAAGACTTCTGTCTGCACTGGGCTGCTCTCATCTTATCCCGAATCAACCGAATTTTCTCCGTAGTCTCTTGAACTAGCTGGGGTCCTAAAATCCTGCTCTCGCTGAGTTCGGTCCAACAGACTGGCGATCGACACTTTCTACCATACAAAGCCTCAAAAGGTGCCATCTGAATCGTCTCCTGATAACTGTTATTGTAGGAGAACTCTATCAACGGCAAGTGACGATCCCAACTGCCACCAAAATCAAGCACGCACGCACGAAGCATATCCTCCAGAGTCTGTATAGTCTGCTATGACTGACCATCGGTCTGCGGATGGAAAGCGGTGCTAAAACTCAATCGGGTACCCAAAGCTTCCTGAAGCTTCTGCCAAAGACGACTAGTGAACTGGGTGCTCATGTCGGATACTATGCATGTGGGAACGCCGTGAAAACACACAATCTCATCAATATACAACTGAGCATACTGAGCATAACCAAAAGTGGTCTTCACTGGAAGGAAGTGAGCCGCTTTCGTCAACCGGTCAACAATCACCCAAATGGAGTCATACCCTCGACTAGACCTGGGTAGACCGACAACGAAGTCCATAAAAATCTGCTCCCATTTCCACTCCAGAACGAGTAAAGGATGCAACTCTCCTGCCGGTCTCTGATGCTTAGCCTTGACTTGTTGACAAGTCAGGCACCTCGAAACAAAATCCGAAACATCATTCTTCATCCCTGTCCACCAGTAGATATCTCTCAAGTCACGATACATCTTGGTGGAACCTGGGTGAACATTATAAGCTGACTGATGTGCCTGCTCTAGGATCTCACGTCTCAACCTATCGGTATCAGGTACACACAAATGAGTCCCGAAACATAGCATACCCTGGTCATCAATCTCAAACTCCGAATCTCTACCCTACCGAACCTGCTCAAGAATCTCAGATAAACGGGCATCGTCGGGCTGTGCCTCACGAATACGATCTAGTAGAAGTGGACGGGAACGGACATGAGCAAGCTGTACCTCAGTGGAAGTGGACTCAAACTATACTCTGCTGTCATATAAGATCTGCCAATCTGCAGAAGACTGTCTCTGAACTGCGCTCAACTGGGACAAGCTATCCCCTGGCCTACGACTCAAAGCATCGGCTACCACATTCGCCTTTGCCCGGGTGATAAAGGATCTCACAATCATAATCCTTCACGAGCTCCATCCAATGGCGCTGTCTCAAATTCAGATCCCGCCACTGGAAGATGTACTTCAAGCTCTTGTGGTCCGTGAAAATCTGACACGACTCCCCGTACAAGTAGTGTCTCTAAATCTTAAGCGCAAAGACCACCGCGACCATCTCAAAATCATGAGTGGGATAATTCTGCTCGTGCTTCTTCAACTGCCGGGAAGCATAAGCGATAACTCTATCATGCTGCATCAATACACAACCGAGTCCCACTCGAGAAGCATCACAGTAAACGACAAAGCCGCCCGATCCAGAAGGCAAGGATAAAACTGGTGCAGTCGTCAACCGAGTTTTCAACTGCTGAAAACTCTGCTCGTATGCCTCAGTCCAAAGAAAAGGAACCCCTTTCCTGGTCAGCCCGGTCAGCGGTGCAGCGATACTCGAGAAGTCCTGCACGAAACGGCGGTAATAACCGGCTAAGCCCAAAAAGCTGCGGACCTCTGTCACTAATACAGGTCTGGGCCAAAGCTGTACGGCCTCGATCTTCCTCGGGCCCACATGAATACCGTCTCCCGTAACTACATGACCCAGGAAGTCAACACTATAAAGCCAGAAGGCACACTTCGAGAATTTAGCAAACAAATGGTGCTCTCTCCATATCTGCAAAGCAATCCTCAAGTGCTGCTCATGCTCCTCTCGACTCTTGGAATAAACCAGAATGTCATCAATAAACACAATAATAAACTGGTCGAGGAACGGCCTGAAAATCCGGTTCATCAAATCCATGAATGCTGCTGGGGCATTGGTGAGTCCGAACGACATCACCAAAAACTCATAATGCCCGTAGCGCGTACGAAAAGCAGTCTTCGGAATGTCATCATTCTGAACCCGCAACTGATGATAACCTGATCTCAAATCAATCTTGGAAAAATGTCCCACACCCTGGAGCTGATCAAACAAATCGTCAATGCGAGGTAAAGGATACCTATTCCGCACCGTAACTCGGTTCAATTGACGATAATCAATGCACAATCTCAAACTGCCGTCCTTCTTCTTGACGAACAGAACATGAGATCCCCAAGGAGAAACACTCGGACGTACAAGTCCCCTATCAAGCAACACTTGCAGCTGATCCTTAAGCTTCTTAAGCTCTACAGGGGGCATCCGGTAAGGCGGTATAGAAATAGGCCCCGTGCCGGGGATTAAATCAATGCACAACTCAATCTCACGCTCTGGCTGCAATCTAGGAAACTCATCGGGAAAAACGTCGGGAAACTTTCGCACGATAGGAACCAGGTCCAACGAATCTACTGTGGCTCCGGTATCACAAATGAAAGCTAAGAATCCCCGACATCCTCTCCTCAAAAGCCGACTAGCGTAAAGGGCTGAAATAAAACTGTGAGGGGCAGCACCACGGTCCCCCTGCACAACAAGAACTGACTCGCCGGGAAAACAAAACCTGACTGTCTTCTTGCTGCAGTCCACAGACGCGTAGCAAGTAGCTAACCAGTCCATGCCAAGGAGAACATCAAAGTCCAACATCTCAAGAAGGATCAAGTCGACGGACGAATCTCTATCTCCAATCCGAACGGCACACGACCGAAACACGTATCGCGCAACAAACGACTCGCTAATAGGAGTAGTCACGACAAGCGGCTGATCTAGCAAACACGACTCTCGGCCCAATCTCGGCATGAAGTGTGTAGAAATATACGAGTGCGTAGATCCCGGATCAAACAAAATGTGTGCATCGAAGGAACATACTGAAAGAGTACCTGAAACCACTGCATTGGACGCCTGCGCGTCCTGATGAGTCAAAGCAAATACTCGAGCTTGCCCTCTACCGGCAACTGGCTATCCTCCGCCTCCGCCACCCTGTCCCCTCTGAGCAAAACCTCCACGACCACGACCTCTCCGAGCATAAGTTTGACGCGGAGCAACAACAGGCGCAAGAGGAAACGCTTTCTGAGGTGGAGAAGGTGGTAAGGTAACATGTGGAATCACTGCCTCCCTCCGGCGTATCTCAGTACAATCTCTGATGCGGTGATGGGGACTGACACACCCAAAACATCCAGGCGACGACTGCTGACTCTGTAGGTATAAACTATATGTCTGGCCCCGTCTCACGCTCTGGCTACCCGCACGGCCTATAGCAAATTACCGCGGCCTCTGCCAAACTGCCTCTGCGCTGATAAATCAGTACGAATCCTCTTCGGTTCCGGAACAATCGACGTCTCAGAAATATGCTCCTCTACCAATAGGGCTGCGTCCACTGCGGCTGCGTATGTATCGAAATGCCGGGCGCCGATGGAGAGGAATAACTGGGTACTCAGGCCTCAAACAAATCTCTTGACCCGCATCTCCTCAGTATCTACCAAATACAGAGCATATACAGACAACTGGGTAAACTGAATGTCATACTCTGCCACCGTCATACCCGGATTCTGGCGTAACGACTCGAAACTGCGAGCTCGAGCATCCCTGATGCTCTGTGGAAGGAAACGGGAAAGAAAAACCGTCACGAACTCAGCCCAGGTCATAGGAGAAAGACCTGTAGCTCTGCCCCTCTCTAAAGACTCGCACCAGGTCTGGGCAAGACCCTCCAGTCGAAAACTCGCGAACTCTACCCATCTTGCGTCGGAGCATCTCAGCGAACGATAGATCCTGGCCATCCGATCGATAAACGACTGCGGATCCTCAGCTGTATCGGTGCCGGTGAAGACCGGAGGCTTCAGCCTCATGAACTCAGATAATGACACGGTGATAATCTCCGTAGCTGCAGGTACGACTGCCTGAACCGTAGGCACCATCGCGGTCCCCGTAACAGGTGGGACAACCTCCTGTCTCTGCGCTCGACTAGCCTCAACTAACGACCCCATCATCTGGCGCAAATCCTGCATACCGGCCTCTAGCCTAGTAATACGGTCTGTCGAAGGTGGATCAACCTGCTCCTGTACAACGGGCGTACCATCCTGGTCAGTCCTCGTCTCCGACGAGCCTACCCTGACCTCGGCTTTCGCGGCCGCTCTCTGCGCCCTCGTAGTCTTCGGCAGCATAATGGCTGGAATGAAAACATGATTTGATAAGAACATAGAAATCAAATCACAAGGATGTATATAATCATGGAAGGAATTTCAACCAACAAGTCCTAAGGTCACTTAGGCGGAGTGCCGTGTCGTAAGTATGCCGCGGAACATACACACGCTACGTCACTCTGCTTAAGCGACCTACTCCATCATACCAAGGTCATTCTACACTCCGAAAGGTAAAACCTAGCGCTCTGATACCAACTTTGTCATGACCCAAATTTAGGCACGTGACCGGCACTTAAACCACGTGACGTCAACAGACGTAACGCAATTTAAGTAAGCCGAAACCCAGAAATCTAAACCATCAAAGAAGTAATTGATAAAAACATTGTTAAAAACATTTGGAAATCTCAAGTAAAAATCTTTAAACTTAAGTTTATTTTCTCAAAAATTTCGGCAGCACCTCCTTTGTAAAAACTAGCCCCGAAATGGGTACAAACATAAGATATACATAAAGCATCGCCAAACAGGAGCAAATCACGCCTAAAGGCGGAAACAGCCACCACAAGCATATATACGACGCCGTAGCGAAGAAATAGACAATATAAATGAAATACAACATAAAGAGGTAAAACTGCATAATAAAGGCCGGCTCACACGAGCTCGACACCCAGAGTCACAAAATATACAATATCGTCCTCACAACTCGTCTCTAAGTCAGTACATGAAAGTGGTAGATGGAGAGTACTAGATACAATGGATATAATCGGATAACCGCAACCCACCTATAGCAAAAAGGATCACAGCCAACCGTAGTGGTATCCGCTGAAAAAGATACAATAAGAAGCCCTGCCGCGACTACTCTGAGGGTCAAGCCTGCAAAACACTGTGGCACAATGGGGGTGAGTTGCCAACTCGTGAATAGTAAGTAACATCATACAGATAATCACAGGTATGCACGTACAACGATAATCTAAAACATGCAATCTGATAGCATAAATATATCAATATGGATATGCAACAAATCATGATCAAGGTACTCCACCAGGTACTACAAATACATGAAGCAATGCATATCAAATAACTACTGAGTATGGGATAAAACATATCATCATCAATGAATCATCATCATGGAAAATCCCAGTGTCCATCAACGATACCCCAAATCCCAATGCCTCAGGCACCGTCACTCTGATCGGCCCTCATATCTGTAAATCTCATGGAACCTGAGTGACCAACATCGACACTCGAAACATCATGAAATACTCGTGTCCAGCATCGACACGTAAATCCACATAACTCGGGCTCCGTCAGTCCGGATCGGCCCATATCCATCTCACGACTCCGGTAGGTATCCTCCGGATAACCGCCGAGTCCAAACTATCACCGGTAGGTAGTGCTCCCTTGCCGGCTCACCGCCTAACTATATGAGTCTTCTTTCCCCGGGTACCTCATCGGGTCCACCATGTACCCGCAGACGGTGCCTACCGCTCCTCGAATCGGGTTTCTAACACAAGTCTCAGAACCGAGAAAACTCATGGTGGACGCACCGAAATATCATATCAAGAGAAACCGAGTTTTCAAAATAATGCATACTTACTTGAAATATGCCCACGGTTCTTAAATCCATAAATCACATGAAATCCGTATCCCAATGCGTAAATCCATGAAATACGATGTATGCCACATAGAACAGTAATATGCACATATCAAAGGAAAACCGCTCATTTAAATAAATCCAGTTTTTAAATGTATCATGCGGTTCCCAATATTCCAAAGTCAATGCAACATCATATAAAGGTGTATATGTAGCTATAGCAAGGTATGTGTGTATACATGTAGGTGTGTATGTGCCACGACCCGAAATTGGCACGTGACGGCCCTAATACTACGCAACGCCTAAAGACGTAACACAGTAAAAGAAATCCAAAACCCAGAAATCTAAACCATGAAAATACGGAAAAGATAATAAAAGTTTTTGAAACATTTGAAATCGCAAACCAAATTCTTTAAAAGTCCAACTTCTTTCTTAAAAATTTTGGCAGCACCCCCTTTTGTAAAAACTAACCCCAAAATAGGTACAACAGATAAAGATAAATAAAGCATCCCCAGACGGGAGCAAAAACACGCCCAAAGGCGGAAAACAATCACCATCACAAATATACGACGCTGTAGCGAAGAAATAAAGACAATAGAGAGAAAGCTGTATAAAAGACAATAAATCCACAAATAATATACAATATCGTCCTCACCAAGTCTCTAAGTCAACAACATAATAGTAGATGAAGAGTATAAGATACAACGAATGTACAATACAAAATACAGATAACCACCAAAACCCACCTAAGCAAAATAGCACACTGTGAGCCGATGCGGTATCTATAGCAAAAGATGATAGGTGAATAGCCTGCCTCGACTACTCTGGGGAACACCCTGCAACACCTGTGGCAACGGGGGTGAGTTGCCAACTCGTGAATAGTAAATAACATATTCAGGTAATCGCAGGTATGTACATACATCATGAATCTAAGATATGCAATCAACAGTAATAACAGGTCATATCAATGCAGAATAATGGAAAGTACACTAGCAGGTACAACCAATGTATGAAGCAATAGTGATATGACAATAGTATGCAATAATCATGCAATAGGGATATGAGAATGTAGATATGCAGCAATCATGAAGGGTACACTACCAGGTACTACTAACATATGAAACGGTGCATAAATAGATGAGTGTGAGGTATGGAGTGAAATATGTCATTTCCACGGAAACCTAACATCGTGGTAGGATTACAATCTATCAAGACACTCAAATTCCAAATTCCTCAAATCAGCCCCCTGGTTGGGCTCTCATATCATATAAGTCTCACATCTCCTCAATGTACAATATCGAGTAATCTCCTATATCCCGAATGTACAAATCAGTAATCTTATATGTATCCGGTATCTAATCTCAATGAATCACCTAATATCCCAAATCAAACTCAAGTAAGATTCTAACATCCTAAATATATATATTTGCAGAAATAAATATGATGGGGTCAATACACATATATTAGCGTCCCACTCCACTAATATTGGTGTAAAGGTATATATAACAGCGGCTAAATCCCTTGTTATATATACAAATGTGTTTAAAAGAAATATCATGAAAACAATGTGCCAAGCATCGACACAGAAATACTGATGTATCAGATGCCGCCACCAAGACTAGCACCCTGATAGGTATGTATGACACGCTACCCGAAAAGAACGAGTGCCTAGCTCTGACTCTCGTCTTCCTACGTATCCATACGTACATGACTCCCAACGGTATTCCCATGATCCCCGCTGAGTCATTGGTACTGTCACCGGTAGGTACTCGCCCGCCTCTAGGCTCAATCGGCAAAGTCCATCGATCATCTTACCGAGGGGAACCATACCGGGCCCCACCATGTACCCTCATATGGCACCCACTCCTCGTATGGAGTATATAATCAGAACCGATAAATCTCATGGTGGATGCGCAAATATCATATCAAGGAAACCGGGTTTTTCAATGTATGCATAATTTCATGAACTCTCGCGGTTCCCAAATCCAGAAAACATCATGTAAAATCCAAATAACAATGCGCAGATCCAGGAATAAATATGTGCGATATATCTGAAATGCGAGCATATAAAGGAAAATATGTAGCTGAAACCAGATGTATGCGAAATCAATAAGGTACCGCTAAGTATATGTGTCCACCTATAAGAACTGATGAAATATACCCCCTCCGGGTATGAGTGGAATATGTGAGTAAGGTATCTCTGTAGCTAAATGTCAAAAGTGATAAGTAATATAAATCGGTGTCGCAAAGTCTCTAACCAAGCAATATAATATCAATAATGGTTTGTGTGTGACATGGCAATTATTGACGTTGTGTGTAGCATACAATCCGTGCTCGTGTAACATGAACCGTCAATAATATGTGCAGTGTCCTACGGCTACTAGTCACAGTACAACTATATCTAAGTAATAGGGTAAAGACGCAATTCTAACAATGACGTAGAATATGCGACAAGTATTAGAATCCTATCCCAGACGCATAACGCCATGCGGGCGATTCCCCTGTAGATGTTAAATCTACTCACCTACGCTCCAAGCTAGGTCAATCCTACCACCTGTTCCCCTCTGTAGCAGTGTCCGTAGTCCCCGCCTGCAAACCTGAAAATTAGACAAGGACATCATATATAAGCCAAATATCTCGCAAAACGCGATATCGACACTAAACGAGAAACTCGCGTCGTGAACTAAACGCACGTGTGCACGATACGCTGAAACGTGTGTATACGCGGATAAAACTACCGCGACACGCCGCGACACGCTGGATCGCAGAACCCACTCACGTATCGCGCGTATCGTGCAAACACAACTTACTAGAAATACGATATATTGTCCCAGATTTTCCTACAGGTCAAATCTCACAAAACTATACATGCAAAAACACTATAGAACACAACAGACAACCCTCGCCAAGAACCCAACACCTAACTCCTCTTCCTGGCCGCAATTTGCGGCCAGATTGATTTAATTGGCGGCTTGGGTTGGAAATGGGTGGCTCGTGTTCAGGTGGTGTGGTCTATACCTAGTGAGCAGACTGCAGTTTTCTCAATTTTGTTCTGAAGGATCCGGGCCAAAAGCAGATCACAGAAAACCCCAATATTGCTTAAAAACACCAATTTGCATACAAATGGAAACCCTATGGTATTTTAGTGAAATCCGGGGTTACTCTCAGTTAAGGTGACCCTAACAACACTTAAATAAGTAGGTTTAATTAACACAATCACATCCTAACCAAAATTCCACATAATTCACCATAATTAGCACTAAACTCACTATTTAACACAAACCGAAGCTAATTAATACAAGAGCTTGGCAAATGTAACGTTTTGAAAATCGTTTCGGTGAAATTTCGAAAAAACGGTAAAATAAGGGGGTTCTCTGTAAAAAGTCAAAATGCAAATATCTTTATTACAAAATTAAATATACATATTCTAGCTATATAATTGCTAGTATTTGGTGTTTATTGAGCCACTGGTGAAATTTCAAATTTTCTGAAAAAAAATTATTATTTTAATATTATTTTAAGCCGTCACTAATACATTTAATTAGGGAAAATTACAAATTGGAATGAGTTGAAACAAATTTTGTGCATCATAAAACGTTAAATAAAATTTTATCATGTGGTGTTTGAAATAAAATCGTTTGCCAAAACGGTTTAGAAAATATCGAAGAAAAAGGCTTAATTAGTGAAATTAGTGTAAATAGAAATTGGGGTATAATATTTATCATTTTCTTTCTTCACCCACACTCACCCACACCCTCTCACCCCCCTCCCTATGTGCTGGCCGAGCCTAGCTTCCCCATCCCCAAAATTTGTCCCTACTTCTAAGGCTAAAGAAAAGAAAAGAAAAGAAAATGAAAACAATAAAGAAATGAGAATGGGTTGACTTGTGATATGGGTCTTTGACTTAACCAATCACTTTCCCCACCTCACTCTCTCTCCTCCCCCTCCCTAATTTGGCCAAGCCTCCCTCTTGCAACAGCCCCCATTTTTGCTTCTTCAATTCTTGTGCTAAAAACCTCACAAATTCATCAAAAAACCCACAAAAATCAAAATCTAATCCCTACCCATTTCTTATTGGCTATTCTAGTATGGATCTAGGGAACAAGATTTCAATTTGGGAGGCTAAGTGTGCTTGTGGGATCTTCAAATTGTTTGGGTAAATTCTAACCATTTTACTTAATTTGTTGTTAATTGCATGTGTTTAGCTTAATTAAGTGTTAATTGGGTTTTAAATGGGTTCAATTGCATGATTAAGGAATTCAAGTTAGGGTTTTGTTTTGGAATTGGGTTGTGATCAATTGTGCATGGTTATGTGATGTGGATTAGCATCTTAAGACTTGTTGAAAACTAATCTAGTTGCTAATTACAATTCGTTACTTGTAAAATGTCCAAATTAAGCTTTTTGTGCAAACTAGGGTTTTATGAAATACATTTATATGTGAGATTAAAAATATGGTTAGGGTTTTTATCACATTATTAACATTATAAGTTATAGTTTAATAGTTTAGATCATGCAAAACCAAGCTTAATTGTAAAATTGTGAATTTTACTTTAAAAAGAGTTAAAATCGGTATTTTTGCAAACTAGGAATTTGAAATTTATACAGATTGATGAGTTTAATTTATGAAAGTGATTTATATGACCTAATTATGTTATTTAATGAGTATTTTGGCCATTTGAATCATTAAAATTGTTAGATTGGTTAGAACATCAAGTTTTTAACCGAAATGAGAATTTGTGCTAACTAGGTTTTTGGAAAACAAAACGATTGGTTTAATTTTATGGTTTTGACGAATTAAACCCTATTTCTTATGCAGTTAGTGAGTTTTGAAACCATGATTGGTATGTTTGGTGTTTTTCTCGATCAATCGGCGTTTGTACGCCGACGTCGAGGGTTTTGGGTTGATTTGTGAAAGCAACCATAGGTTTTGACCTATGTGGGATTCGTGAGTCGTTTTGGTCATGAGTCGGATTCTAATGCGATACGGTGCGTTATGATATGTAGGTAACCCGTGTGGACTTCGAGACGACAAGCAAGCGCGTGGCGACGTCGGCACCGGCTAGCGAGGACCAGGTGAGTAGATTTATATCTACGGGGAGAAGTCGGGTGGATGGCGTATAGCACCCCCGCAGTCCGTGGTGGTGTATACGGATGCGTATACACACCAACAATTATTATATGTTATTTGGGATTAATAACGATGTTAGGATGGATATTGGTGTGTTGGATTACTTTAGTGTTGCGAACCCTAGGGTAGTGTTGCACTACACATACACACATACATACTTGCATACATTCCTATTTATATGTGCTCATGGGATTCTTTATAGTTATGTGTTCACATGGGTATGGGACTATGTGTTCACATACGGATTTGAGGATGATACTTGGGATTGGGCTGAGTCGATGAGATTTGTTTTGTGGTTGTGATATCAGTGATATGGCAGGATTCGTACTTGAGGTACATCCTGGTGTTATAGCGGATCTTAGGGTGGCGACACGGGTGAATAGTGTTATAAATAAAATGGTCGACATGTGATCGTGATATGAGGCATGATATGCTAGGATATTGATATTAGGCCGTATCGGGCGATGTATACCCCTTGATGATGATATGTGCTGACGATATCGGTTTGTACGAGATTGTCGATCAGTAGTCAGACCATGAGTACTGAGGATATTAGTATTGTACTAGACATAGGTCAGTACCCTAGACTATGATATTGGATAAAGAGGATACCAGAGGAATAGTGTGAGGAATATGATACGGATTTACGTACGAGCTATATTTTGATGATTGATCCGCACTCTTGACTTGGGATGTCTGATTATAGATATGGTATCGGATATGATATTATTGAGGCGGGATCACCGACTAATATATATACAGGTATGTATATGGATCGACTCAGATGTTAGGCGGTTTCCTTACCTGTAGTCCAGCTTGTTAGCTTAGCCCTTTAGTTTAGTTTAGTTGTTAGATTAGATTCGATTCTTATCTATTTCAAAAACTAACGAATCGTGAGTATTTTAGAAGACAGCCCAAGGGATCCTACGGATATTTCAAAAGATGTATCTTTTCATAAAAACACCGTAGCCCCTATTTTCAAAACCCCACGATTCGTGTTATTTCAAAAGGCACCTTTTGTTGGACTTATATTAAATTAAAGCAGATTAGTTACAGTTGCGTCTAGTATTCAGCTCCCGCTCATTATTGTGGTTCGCTTCGCATCGCATGCTTATATTATGTTTCGTACTCCATTATTGATATCATGCTGTTAGGACACCAGCACCATTACCGATGATGCGTATGTACCACGTACACTTACTTGCCGGCTCACACACATCTTTATCGGTAATTGCCATGTCACGTACACCTTAGAAAATATTATTGCTTGACATAGCCTGTTAGCTAATAGTTTAGACATGATATTAGTGTACTTGCTTTATATGTTAGTTTAGACATTGTAGTTATTACCTGCTGCTTCATGCATACTGTTATTCATTGTTATGCCGCATTCATGGATTCTCATGCATATATTCACTTTTTACGTGCTATTGAGGTTTTGGATTCGGATTCCATGAGATTTTCTGGATTTGGGGAAAACCGCAAAACATATACAAACTTCTTCTTTCTCTTTTTAAATGAAAAGCGCGGTTTTTCCCATGATGTATGAGTCGTCCACCATGAGTTTGCTGATGGATTTCGAGACCCGATTCGAGGAGTTGGATGAACCGTTTCGGGTACATGGTGGACCCGGTAAGGTACCCCGGGGCAAGAAGCTCGTGGTGATGACGATGAGCCTGGCAGGGGGAGACTACCTACCGGTGATTTTACCCGACGCATCGGATATCCGGAGGATACCGTCGTGGTCTTGAGATGGATGGTAGGGGCCGGTCTGGACTGACGGCGCCCTAGATATTGATATTGAGACATTGAGATTTCGAGATATTGAGGTACTGAGATTTGATGATACAGGCCAGTCCGGATAGCCGGAGCCTGAGGCTTTGAGACATTGAGATTTATGTTTTGTGTCGATGCTAGACACTATTGATGCTGATTTCATTTATGATACCTCATTTTAAAAATACAAAGGAAATCTCACTAATTTATGAAAACAGTTTCTTCATTTACATGTATTCTGTTTTCATGCATTCATACCTCATTCATATGATATATGGCTACCTGAGGCACTGACATGGGCACATGAGATCACACTCGGGTTAGATATTACCCTAGCCATTGTTATAGGCTGCATGTTATTCATATATTTGAGGATATATTATGATCATTGACCTAGGTTGCGTTATTTATGCGATTTCTGTGCGTAGATATTTTTCTATTCACGAGTTGGCAACTCACCCCCGTTGTGCCCCAGTTTCTTGCAGGTTTGCCGTACAGGTTTCTTTACGGCTTGCGGGCATAGTTTCCTTCGGGTGATTTGCTAGTAGGTGGGTTTTACTTGTATCGTACCCCCATTATATATCTTGTATATTATTATTCTGTTGTATCTAGAAGTTCCATCAACCAAACATGTATTTATTTTTGAGATAGAGACCAGTGATGTTATTCTTTCGACCTTAGAGTCGCGCGTTATATTTCTGCGGATTTCTTGTGGTTTTGAGTTTCCTTTTGAGTTTTTGATTCTCGCCGTTGGCGTTGTATATTATATTGCTTGTGTGGTTGTGACCGTCGATTGACGAAGAGCTAGCTCCCGCTTGGGGATGCATTTTTATTGATTTCGTATACTATTCATGTTGTATCCTGTTTGGGGGCCAGTATTTACAAAGGAGACTCTGCCGAAATTTTCAGGAAATTTTTGATGTTTTTAGAAACCCGCATAATTCGGCTTATGCTTTTAAAACTACTTATTTAAATTGGTTTTCCTTTACTCTACTACTTTTCTTGGTTTGCATTTCTGGGTTTTCGGCTTACTTGGATTACGTACGCCTCGAGACGTTTCGTAGTTTAAGTGCCGGTCATGTTCCGTACTTTCGGGACGTGACAAAGTTGGTATCAAAGCGTTAGGTTTTACCTTCGGAGCGTAGGATGACCCTTGGTTGATGGAATAGGTGACTAAAGTAGAGTGACGTACCGTGGGTATGTTCCGCGGCATACTTACGATACGCTACTCCACTTAAGAAGCCTTAGTATGTACATTTCTTTGCTCAGTATTATATTCATTCCGATCTAGCCTCATCGGTACCAGTTATGGTTTTTCTTCCACGATTACGGGCAGGGAGAGCTACGGCTAGAGTTGCGGTCAGCACGAGCTCGTCACGAACGAGGACTGACCAGGGCGTAATTCCGGTGACACACGATTACGGAGATGTGTCTTTTCGTTGTGTTTTCGCGCCACGAGCGTTGGGTGGATTGCTGTATGAGGTTACTCGGACGTGCCGATCAGTACCAGAAGATTGAGCCACTGACAGAGGCCAGCCAGATTTTGATGACCGTTGAGGTATTGCTTACTCCTGATGATTGAGGCACTGTTCAGTGTGCAGACGAGTGAGCCAGTCATTGCTGCGAATGACGAGATATCGCCCCAGATTTGGAACTATTGCAGTACAGGTTGTACTAAGAGATGATAGAAGGTCGCTAGTCACCCGAGGATGAATGACTAGGACATGTGGTTTGTTCGCCTACCTCGATGCGAGGTCATCAGATAGATTGATTCCAGTTAGAGACGACTTCACGCAGAGACGTTGAGAGTCGACAGAGACGATCGAATGTCAGCAACCTATTATTCCAAGTTTAAAGTATTCGGAAAGACATGCAGGCAATTCTATGGACCCTCTAGAAGAATGAAACCCTAACTCGACTTAATGACCGTGTGAAAGCCTTTGAATCTTAGGGTTTGCGGCAGTTCCGCGGCGCCATTAGTGAGGCTTGGGTTTGCCCTTCTACGGCTGGACCATCGATGCTGTGGTACGTACTCGATACTGTTAAACTATACCCAAGATTTTGAGCTCTTGGGGGATTATGAGGTTTTGACAAATCGATCGGATGGATCGACTTCATTCGGATGCCAGGTGGTGAGATGCATTTCTTGGGAGACTCCAGATACGAAGATAGCCGTAGGAGCTCAGTCCATGCAGCCACGACGAGATGAGTCCGAAGCAGTCGACATTAGAGAAAGTGGAGTAAGAGGTTCGTACGAGATCTTGATGAGACGACGTTCCACTCCGCCGACATCAGAGATGCGATATGCATGCCGAGGCATTGTACTTGGATATACCTTCTAGAAGGAGTCGCGATGAGTATGCAGCCGTTCTGGAACGAGCACGGATCTAGTAAGGGACGATGACTTTCGGACAGTTCGGCAGAGGCGAGATTTGGGAGAGATCTCGACGGGACCTTTCTGGAATAAATTACGAGAAGACCTGGACCCAGGAGTAGTCATGTTATACACACCGGCATGCCAGAGTTCAGGATCGTCGACGAGACATGCTATGAGTGACCACGGCAGTTGGCCAGAGATTCTTGGAGGATGTGCTTGAGCGGGACTATTCCGCCATACTTGATTTTGCGTATTTTGGGCGATCTATTCGCATGATTGATTTTGATGATTGAGTTTCATGATATTTGTTTTCATGGACCATGGTTGCACTTACTGAGTATTTACGATTTTTGTACAGTTGTTGCACTTGAGATAGTTTTCGTGCCTTGGTTTCTCATGTTGTGATTATGTGGATTTCATACAGTTGAGTTGATTTGTGCGTATATACGCATATTATTTGGTTTTTGCACTCGTTATGATTCACATATGCTTGCAGTGCAGTGATACGCCTTTTGTGCACTTAGAAGCACTGGACTTCGATTTCGATTGTGATACTCGATATTTATTTTATGCACCTTGTGCACCTAATTTGATTTTGCGCATATTCGGCGCTTGATATTGGATTTCATGATTTCGTGCATGATGGATGCACCTGATTTGGATTTTCGCGCATGTTGGGCGCATGTTTTGAGGTGAGATTTTGGTGCACACCAGATGCACTAAATCGAGATTTTTCGTGCATGTCAGATGCACCTGATTTTGCTGTCAGGCACACACGTTGCCTACGACAGATGCTTTGTGCACACCCGATGCACTTAGATCTTGTTTCTGTGCACTTGTATGACACGTATATGGATTTTGATTGTCGTGCGCACCAGACGCACGTAGTATTCATACGCGTATTTTGGGATTGATTTCTTATAGAGCAGTACATTTTCTTTTTATGATAATTGCGATGTGTTTTCGTACTAAGCAGGACTAGTCAGAGGACAGTACCTGAATGTATTTTGCATGCATTGATAGGTATTGAAGGGAATTCCAAAAAGCGAGTTATAGTCTCAGTATTTACCTACGTGTCTGATATGACGCGAAACGTTTAAAAGAAGGAAAACCCTTCTAAACTGTTTCCCAAAACGGCGGAACGTACATATTAAACAAAGGATATATATATATATGTAGTTATTTTCTTGCAATAGACGTCCGCCACTGTGCAGTGCTGCGAGCATCGCACAGCGATTTGAAAAAGGTTTGTCATGCATTGCTTTTAGATGCTTTAATGATGTATATCATATTAATTTTCGTTTTGGATCTTGACATTTGTGTCTTTGCCATGACTCCGATGATTGTGGGATGCTTGACGGAGTTTTGATTTTGGAGTTATATGCTCATTTTTCATGCGCATGCGCTGCGCTACGATTTGTTTGATATATTTATGATTTCGGAGCCCCGATGACTTGATGGTTTTGCTTAGATGTTTTTGTATTTGGGGGGAAGTTTGAATTTAAATTCGGGGACTGAATTTCTTTAAGGGGGAAGATTGTAACGTTTTGAAAATCGTTTCGGTGAAATTTCGAAAAAACGGTAAAATAAGGGGGTTCTCTGTAAAAAGTCAAAATGCAAATATTTTTATTATAAAATTAAATATACATATTCTAGCTATGTAATTGCTAGTATTTGGTGTTTATTGAGCCACTGGTGAAATTTCAAATTTTCTGAAAAAAAAATATTATTTTAAGCCGTCACTAATACATTTAATTAGGGAAAATTACAAATTGGAATGAGTTGAAACAAATTTTGTGCATCATAAAACGTTAAATAAAATTTTATCATGTGGTTTTTGAAATGAAATCGTTTGCCAAAACGGTTTAGAAAATATCGAAGAAAAATGCTTAATTAGCGAAATTAGTGTAAATAGAAATTGGGGTATAATATTTATCATTTTCTTTCTTCACCCACACTCACCCACACCCTCTCACCCCCCCTCCCTATGTGCTGGCCGAGCCTAGCTTCCCCATCCCCAAAATTTGTCCCCACTTCTAAGGCTAAAGAAAAGAAAAGAAAAGAAAATGAAAACAATAAAGAAATGAGAATGGGTTGACTTGTGATATGGGTCTTTGACTTAACCAATCACTTTCCCCACCTCACTCTCTCTCCTCCCCCTCCCTAATCTGGCCGAGCCTCCCTCTTGCAACAGCCCCCATTTTTGCTTCTTCAATTCTTGTGCTAAAAACCTCACAAATTCATCAAAAAACCCACAAAAATCAAAATCTAATCCCTACCCATTTCTTATTGGCTATTCTAGTATGGATCTAGGGAACAAGATTTCAATTTGGGAGGCTAAGTGTGCTTGTGGGATCTTCAAATTGTTTGGGTAAATTCTAACCATTTTACTTAATTTGTTGTTAATTGCATGTGTTTAGCTTAATTAAGTGTTAATTGGGTTTTAAATGGGTTCAATTGCATGATTAAGGAATTCAAGTTAGGGTTTTGTTTTGTAATTGGGTTGTGATCAATTGTGCATGGTTATGTGATGTGGATTAGCATCTTAAGACTTGTTGAAAACTAATCTAGTTGCTAATTACAATTCGTTACTTGTAAAATGTCCAAATTAAGCTTTTTGTGCAAACTAGGGTTTTATGAAATACATTTATATGTGAGATTAAAAATATGGTTAGGGTTTTTATCACATTATTAACATTATAAGTTATAGTTTAATAGTTTAGATCATGCAAAACCAAGCTTAATTGTAAAATTATGAATTTTACTTTAAAAAGAGTTAAAATCGGTATTTTTGCAAACTAGGAATTTGAAATTTATACAGATTGATGAGTTTAATTTATGAAAGTGATTTATATGACCTAATTATGTTATTTAATGAGCATTTTGGCCATTTGAATCATTAAAATTGGTAGATTGGTTAGAACATCAAGTTTTTAACCGAAATGAGAATTTGTGCTAACTAGGTTTTTGGAAAACAAAACGATTGGTTTAATTTTATGGTTTTGAAGAATTAAACCCTATTTCTTATGCAGTTAGTGAGTTTTGAAACCATGATTGGTATGTTTGGTGTTTTTCTCGATCAATCGGCGTTTGTACGCCGACGTCGAGGGTTTTGGGTTGATTTGTGAAAGCAACCATAGGTTTTGACCTATGTGGGATTCGTGAGTCGTTTTGGTCATGAGTCGGATTCTAATGCGATACGGTGCGTTATGATATGTAGGTAACCCATATGGACTTCGAGACGACAAGCAAGCGCGTGGCGACGTCGGCACCGGCTAGCGAGGACCAGGTGAGTAGATTTATATCTACGGGGAGAAGTCGGGTGGATGGCGTATAGCACCCCCGCAGTCCGTGGTGGTGTATACGGATGCGTATACACACCAACAATTATTATATGTTATTTGGGATTAATAACGATGTTAGGATGGATATTGGTGTGTTGGATTACTTTAGTGTTGCGAACCCTAGGGTAGTGTTGCACTACACATACACATATACATACTTGCATACATTCCTATTTATATGTGCTCATGGGATTCTTTATAGTTATGTGTTCACATGGGTATGGGACTATGTGTTCACATACGGATTTGAGGATGATACTTGGGATTGGGCTGAGTTGATGAGATTTGTTTTGTGGTTGTGATATCAGTGATATGGCAGGATTCGTACTTAAGGTTTATCCTGGTGTTATAGCGGATCTTGGGGCGGCGATACGGGTGAATAGTGTTATAAATAAAATGGTCGACATGTGATCGTGATATGAGGCATGATATGCTAGGATATTGATATTAGGCCGTATCGGGCGATGTATACCCCTTGATGATGATATGTGCTGACGATATCGGTTTGTACGAGATTGTCGATCAGTAGTCAGACCATGAGTACTGAGGATATTAGTATTGTACTAGACATAGGTCAGTACCCTAGACTATGATCTTGGATAAAGAGGATACCAGAGGAATAGTGTGAGGAATATGATACGGATTTACGTACGAGCTATATTTTGATGATTGATCCGCACTCTTGACTTGGGATGTCTGATTATAGATATGGTATCGGATATGATATTATTGAGGCGGGATCACCGACTAATATATATACAGGTATGTATATGGATCGACTCAGATGTTAGGCGGTTTCTTCACCTGTAGTCCAGCTTGTTAGCTTAGCCCTTTAGTTTAGTTTAGTTGTTAGATTAGATTCGATTCTTACCTATTTCAAAAACTAACGAATCGTGGGTATTTTAAAAGACAGCCCAAGGGATCCTACGGATATTTCAAAAGATGTATCTTTTCATAAAAACACCGTAGCCCCTATTTTCAAAACCCCATGATTCGTGTTAGTTCAAAAGGCACCTTTTGTAGGACTTATATTAGATTAAAGCAGATTAGTTACAGTTGCGTCTAGTATTCAGCTCCCGCTCATTATTGTGGTTCGCTTCGCATCGCATGCTTATATTATGTTTCATACTCCATTATTGATATCATGCTGTTAGAACACCGGCACCATTACCGATGATGCGTATGTACCACGTACACTTACTTGCCGGCTCACACACATCTTTATCGGTAATTGCCATGTCACGTACACCTTAGAAAATATTATTGCTTGACATAGCCTGTTAGCTAATAGTTTAGACATGATATTAGTGTACTTGCCTTATATGTTAGTTTAGACATTGTAGTTATTACCTGCTGCTTCATGCATACTGTTATTCATTGTTATGCCGCATTCATGGATTCTCATGCATATATTCACTTTTTACGTGCTATTGAGGTTTTGGATTCGGATTCTATGAGATTTTCTGGATTTGGGGAAAACCGCAAAACATATACAAACTTCTTCTTTCTCTTTTTAAATGAAAAGCGCGGTTTTTCCCATGATGTATGAGTTGTCAACCATGAGTTTGCTGATGGATTTCGAGACCCGATTCGAGGAGTTGGATGAACCGTTTCGGGTACATGGTGGACCCGGTAAGGTACCCCGGGGCAAGAGGCTCGTGGTGATGACGATGAGCCTGGCAGGGGGAGACTACCTACCGGTGATTTTACCCGACGCATCGGATATCCGGAGGATACCGTCGTGGTCTTGAGATGGATGGTAGGGGCCGGTCTGGACTGACGGCGCTCTAGATATTGAGATTGAGACATTGAGATTTCGAGATATTGAGGTACTGAGATTTGATGATACAGGCCAGTCCGGATAGCCGGAGCCTGAGGCTTTGAGACATTGAGATTTATGTTTTGTGTCGATGCTAGACACTGTTGATGCTGATTTCATTTATGATACCTCATTTTAAAAATACAAAGGAAATCTCACTAATTTATGAAAACAGTTTCTTCATTTACATGTATTCTGTTTTCATGTATTTATACCTCATTCATACGATATATGGCTACCTGAGGCACTGACACGGGCACATGAGATCACACTCGGGTTAGATATTACCCTAGCCATTGTTATAGGCTGCATGTTATTCATATATTTGAGGATATATTATGATCATTGACCTAGGTTGCGTTATTTATGCGATTTCTGTGCGTAGATATTTTTCTATTCACGAGTTGGCAACTCACCCCCGTTGTGCCCCAGTTTCTTGCAGGTTTGCCGTACAGGTTTCTTTACGGCTTGCGGGCATAGTTTCCTTCGGGTGATTTGGTAGTAGGTGGGTTTTACTTGTATCGTACCCCCATTATATATCTTGTATATTATTATTCTGTTGTATCTAGAAGTTCCATCAACCAAACATGTATTTATTTTTGAGATAGAGACCAGTGATGTTATTCTTTCGACCTTAGAGTCGCGCGTTATATTTCAGCGGATTTCTTGTGGTTTTGAGTTTCCTTTTGAGTTTTTGATCCTCGCCGTTGGCGTTGTATATTATATTGCTTGTGTGGTTGTGACCGTCGATTGATGAAGAGCTAGCTCCCGCTTGGGGATGCATTTTTATTGATTTCGTATACTATTCATATTGTATCCCGTTTGGCGGCCAGTATTTACAAAGGAGACTCTGCCGAAATTTTCAGGAAATTTTTGATGTTTTTAGAAACCCGCATAATTCGGCTTATGCTTTTAAAAATACTTATTTAAATTGGTTTTCCTTCACTCTACTACTTTTCTTGGTTTGCATTTCTGGGTTTTCGGCTTACTTGGATTACGTACGCCTCGAGACGTTTCGTAGTTTAAGTGCCGGTCATGTTCCGTACTTTCGGGACGTGACAGCAAACTAGGAAATGAGTTCATAAAATATACCCTATGGAACCCTATGAAGCAGGAGAAAGAGTGTATAGAGGAAGAAGAGCTGCTGCAAGTTGCTGGGGCCTCTGCTGCTGCTGTTGCAGAAGCTGCTACTGATGCTGATGTTGTTTCTGGTGCTGCTGCTTGCTTCTCTGCTGCTGCTGTTGCTGTTGTTTGCTGCTGCTGGAGCTGCTGTGTGTGTGTGTGTGTGAGTATGAGGGAATGAGAGAAAGGAAATGAGAGGGAGAAATGAGAGCAAACAACAAAGACCCCCCTTCTCACTCTCTCTCTTCATTAAATGGGCATGTCTCATTCCATGTAGCCCCATGCCCACACTCTCTCTCTCATGGTCAACAATTCAACAAAAGAAATCATTTAAATCTTTTTCTTTTTCATTTTATTTAAAAACAACCATACACAATTAAAACCCAAAACACTTAATATAAATTATTAAAAACTAGATTAAGGAATGGTTGGCTTACCATGTTGCTAATCATGGATAAACCCCAAATTAACACCCTAGTCAACATGCACAAGTGTGTGCAAGGCTAGGAAAAATCTAATAAAATATTCATTAAATAGGATAAAATAATTGGAAATCAATTTTGTAATTTTTTTAATTAAAAACTATACATTATAATATAATTATCCATAAAACACATTCTAAGGTGTTACAATCTCCCCCCTTAAAAGAAATTCGTCCCCAAATTTAAAAATATTCTGCTTCGCATACCTTCAAAGAGAAGATTATAACTCTCAAATCTCGCTCGCAGTATCCCAAGTGATTACCCCACTATACGGCTACGTCCAAGAAAACCCTTCACAGATGGCAAGACCCTTGACCGACGTTTCTTTACCTGCCGAGCCATTAACACAAATGGCTGCCGGTGAGCGAAACGATCGCGTCCAAGCCCAATGGTCTGGTGCCAAATCATGTGAGAAAGGTCATGAAGGTAATTGTAAAGTATCATCACAAGGAATACGGGGTGAAAACTCAATAATCTGGGCGGAAGTGCCAAATTAAAGGCAACGAAGCTAACCCGCTTATAGGATCTCAGAAAAACCTAAATCCTGGGATAAGCTTCCCAAAATCCAACACGTCATTTATCGGAAAAATCCCCAGGAATACATGATTTGCTACTGCGCACTTAAGTCTACGACCAACACGGTCGGCATAAGACCTCTATTTGCACTGGGCTACTCTCATCCTGACCTGAATCAACTGGATCATCTCCGAAGTTTCTAGACTAGCTGGGGTCCAAAATCCTACTTATGCAGAGTCAGAAAAACAACAGACTGGTAGTCGACATGACCTAACTCCTAAACCTAAAGGTTGCCAATTGGAGTGTCTCCTGATAACAGCTATCGAAGGAGAACCCTAACGATGGCGAGTGACGATCCCCAACTGCTGACAACAATTTACACAAACGCACGACTTAACAAAGAACAACCGAGCAAACTGAGTAAAACCGGACGAAAAGAATCCGAATGGAGTCACACCCTGACAAAACCTGGGTAGACACCACAACGAAATTCTTGGAGTTCTGCTCCCACTCCTACTTCGAAATGGTTAAAGGTTGCAACTCTCCAGCCGACCTCAGATGCTCAACCCAAACACACAAAAAGACAGACACCATGAAACGAAACTTGAAACTTCTCTTTACATCTCTGTCCACCCGTAACTATCTCACAAGTCACGTCAATGTTGGTGGAACTTGAATGAATACAGAGAGTTGACTGATGTGCCTGTTGTAGGATTTCACGTCTCTACCCGATAATATCAGGTACACAAACACGTCCCTAACTTAGCACACCGTGTCACAATTCAAGGATTCCGAATCATTACCCAGCCGAGTATGCTCAATTATCTCTGACGAACGAGCATCGGCGGGCAGTGTCTTGCGAAGCGATTTAAGAAAAGTGGTCGGGTGCGGACATGAGCAAGCTATCCCCTATGTAGAGACGAACTTAAGCTGTACTCAACGATCGTACAAGAACTGTAAATCTGCAGAAGACTATCACAACAATCAAAATCCGCTGCAGGAAGATGTACATTAAGCTCTGGTGGTCCGTGAAAATCTGACACGACTCTCGAACCAGTAGTGTCTCCAAATCTCCAACGCAAAACCACCGCGGCCATCTCCAGATCATGAGTGGAATATCCTTCTCGTACTTCCTCCAAATGTAGGGAAGCAAAAGCGATAACTCTATAGTGTCACCTCAGTACACACTCGAGCCCCACTCAAGAAACATTACAGTTAAACAACAAGGTCGTCCGAACCAAAGGAAAAGAAAGAACTGATGCAGTTGTTAACAGAATCTTCAACTGCCGAAAACTCCGCACACATGCTTCAGTCCAAAAAAAAGAAACCTCCCTTCCGGTCTATTCAGTCGACGGTGCAACACTACTCTAGCAATCCTGCACGAAACGGCGGTAAGAACCTGCTAAGCCCAAAAATCTGCGGACCTCTGTCCTGCACACAAGTCTGGACCTAAGCTGTACGGCTACGATCTCCCTCGAAACCATACAAAACCGTCTCCCGTGACAACAAGACCTAGGAGTCAACACAAACAAGCCTGAAGAAACACTCCAAGAATCTAGCAAACTGCTGGTGCTCTCCCAGTATCTGCATAACAAATCCTCAAGTGCTGCTCCTATCCCTCAAGACACATTAAATAGACCAGAATGTCGTAAATAACACAACAGTAACTGGTCGAGGAACGGCCTGAAGAAATCTTGTTCATCACATCTACGAATGCTGCTAGGGCATCAGTGAATCCAACGACTCACTAAGACACACAAATCCCGTAGCACGCACAAGGCAGTCTTCGGAATGCCATCACTCCGAACCCGCAATAATGATCACCTAATCCCGAACAAACTTAGAAAATGTCTCGCACCCTGGAGCTGATCGAAGAAATCGTCAATGCGAGGTAAAGGATACCCATCCGCACTGCCAGCCGGTTCAATTAACGATCCGTCGATACAAAACCTCAAACTGCCGTCTTTCTTCTTGACGAACAGAAATAGGAGCTTCCAAAAGCGAAACACTCATACGCACAAAATTCCCCAAACAACAACTCTGCAGCCGATCCTTAAGCTCCCTAAGCTTCGCCGGTTTATCTGGAACAACGTCGGAAAACTCTCGCACGAAAGGAACACCAGTCCAACAATCCCAACTGTGGCTATGGTATCACGAATGAACACCAGGAATCCACGACATCTCCTCAAAAGCCGACTAGCGAAAAAGGCTGAATTCAAGCTGTGAGAGGTGGCACAACTATCCACCTGCACAACAAGAACTGACCCGCCGGGGAAAACAAAACCTAACTGTTTCCCCACGGTAGCCCACAGACGCCTAGCACGTAGCTAACCAGTCCGTACCCAGGAGAACGTCAAATCTAACATCTCTAGAAGGATCGAAACGACGGACAAATCTCTATCTCCTATCCGATTGGCACACAACTGAAATACGTGTCGCGCAACAAAAGAATTGCTGACAGAAGTTAACACAAACTACGACTAATCTACCCAACCACGGTACAAGTGTGAAAAACAAACGAATACATCAAAGAACATGCGAAAAAAGGATACATGAAAACTCCACATTGGACGCCTGCGCGTCCCGATGAGTAGAAGCAAACTCCTGTGTCTGCCCCCTACCCGCAACTGGCTGAATTCCTCTGGTAGACTGACTCCTCTGAGCGAACCTTCCACGTCCACGGCCTCTCTGAATACGACTCTGACGAGGTGCTAAGGAACAATGTCTGACGAAGTGCTGAAGGCTTCCGCATCGAAAACATACACGTGGTGACTGCCGACCTTCCTGGGAATGAGAGCTGAACGACTGTTCTCGTCCTAAGCCTATGCTACTCCCACGATGGCCACGAAATCTGTCTCGATGACCAAACCTCTGTCTCTGGGCTGGTACACTGGTACGAGTCCTCCACTGTCCTGGAACTCTCAGAGTCTCTGGAATATGCGCCTCGTCAACTGGGGCTGCAACCACTGGTGCTATGTAGGTGACGGACTACTGCATGCTGATCGCAAGGGACGACTGAGTAACAGGGGTGATAACCTCCTGTCGTAGCTCCCGAATGACATCAACGAATGAACTCATAGTCTGGCGGAAGTCCTGCATCTCTGCCATAAGCCTATCGATACTATATGTCGAAGGCTGATCCGTCTGCACCTGTGCAACTAGCGTGCCATCCTGGTCAGTGCTCGTCTCACCCGAGCCAACTCTGACCTCGGCCCTCGCTGCATCACTCTGAGTCCCCATAGTCATCGGCGGCAAGGCTATAAATAGATATAAGATTCGATAAGAATAAGGAAATCGAATCACAAGGATATGAATCATCAAGGAAGGAATTCCAAGCAATTTGTACTTAGATCACTTAAGGCGAAGTACCGCATCGTGGGTATGCTGCAGACATACACACACTACGTTACTCTGTTTAAGCTACCTACTCCATCATACTAAGGTCATCCTACACTCCGAAAGGTAAAACCTAGTGCTCTGATACCAACTTTGTCACGACCCGAAATTGGCACGTGACGGCTCTAATACTACGCAACGCCTAAAGACGTAACGCAGTAAAAGAAAGCCAAAACCCAGAAATCTAAACCATGAAAATACGGAAAAGATAATAAAAGTTTTTGAAACATTTGAAATCGCAACCCAAATTCTTTAAAAGTCCAACTTCTTTCTTTAAAATTTTGGTAGCACCCCCTTTTGTAAAAACTAACCCCAAAATGGGTACAACAGATAAAGATAAATAATGCATCCCCAGACGGGAGCAAAAACACGCCCAAAGGCGGAAAACAATCACCATCACAAATATACGACGCTGTAGCGAAGAAATAAAGACAATAGAGAGAAAGTTGTATAAAAGACAATAAATCCACAAATAATATACAATATCGTTCTCACCAAGTCTCTAAGTCAACAACATAGTAGTAGATGGAGAGTACAAGATACAACGAATGTACAATACAAAATACAGATAACCACCAAAACCCACCTAAGCAAAATAGCACACTTTGAGCCGATGCGGTATCTGTAGCAAAAGATGATAGGTGAATAGCCTGCCTCGACTACTCTGGAGAACACCCTGCAACACCTGTGGCACAACGGGGGTGAGTTGCCAACTCGTGAATAGTAGATAACATATGCAGGTAATCGCAGGTATGTACATACAGCATGAATCTAAGATATGCAATTAACAGTAATAACATGTCATATCAATGCAGAATAATGGAAAGTACACTAGCAGGTACAACCAATGTATGAAGCAATAGTGATATGACAATAGTATGCAATAATCATGCAATAGGGATATGAGAATGTAGATATGCAGCAATCATGAAGGGTACACTACCAGGTACTATTAATACATGAAACGGTGCATAAATAGATGAGTGTGAGGTATGGAGTGAAATATGTCATTTTCACGGAAACCTAACATCGTGGTAGGATCACAATCTATCAAGACACTCAAATTCCAAATTCCTCAAATCAGCCCCCTGGTTGGGCTCTCATATCATATAAGTCTCACATCTCCTCAATGTACAATATCGAGTAATCTCCTATATCCCGAATGTACAAATCAGTAATCTCATATGTATCCGGTATCCAATCTCAATGAATCACCTAATATCCTAAATCAAACTCAAGTAAGATTCTAACATCCTAAATATATATATTTGCAGAAATAAATATGATGGGGTCAATACACATATATTAGCGTCCCACTCCACTAATATTGGTGTAAGGGTATATATAACAGCAGCTAAATCCCCTGTTATATATACAAAGGTGTTTAAAAGAAATATCATGAAAATAATGTGCCAAATATCGACACAGAAATACTGATCTATCAGATGCCGCCACCAAGACTAGCACCCTAATAGGTACGTATGACACGCTACCCGAAAAGCACGAGTGCCTAGCTCTGACCCTCGTCTTCCCACATATCCATACGTACATGACTCCCAACGGTATTCCCATGATCCCCGCCGAGTCATTGGTACTGTCACCGGTAGGTACTCGCCCGCCTCCAGGCTCAATCGGCAAAGTCCATCGATCATCTTGCCGAGGGGAACCATACTGGGCCCCACCATGTACCCTCATACGACACCCACTCCTCGTATGGAGTATATAATTAGAACCGATAAATCTCATGGTGGATGCGCAAATATCATATCAAGGAAACCAGGTTTTTCAATATATGCATAATTTCATGAACTCCCGCGGTTCCCAAATCCAAAAAACATCATGTAAAATCCAAATAACAATGCGCAAATCCAGGAATAAATATGTGCGATATATCTGAAATGCGAGCATATAAAGGAAAATATGTACCTGAAACCAGATGTATGCGAAATCAATAAGGTACAGCTAAGTATAGGTGTCCACCTATAAGAACTGATGAAATATACCCCCTCCGGGTATGAGTGGAATATGTGAGTAAGGTATCTCTGTAGCTAAATGTCAAAAGTGATAAGTAATATAAATCGGTGTCGCAAAGTCTCTAACCAAGCAATATAATATCAATAATGGTTTGTGTGTGACATGGCAATTATTGACGGTGTGTGTAGCATACAATCCGTGCTCGTGCAACATGAACCGTCAATAATATGTGCAGTGTCCTACTGCTACTAGTCACAGTACAACTATATCTAAGTAATAGGGTAAAAGCGCAATTCTAATAATGACGTAGAATATGCGACAAGTATTAGAATCCTAGCCCAGACGCATAACGCCATGTGGGCGATTCCCCTGTAGATGTCAAATCTACTCACCTACGCTCCAAGCTAGGTGAATCCTACCACCTATTCCCCTCTGTAGCAGTGTCCGTAGTCCCCGCCTGCAAACCTGAAAATTAGACAAGGAAATTATATATAAGCCAAATATCTCGCAAAACGCGATATCGACACTAAACAAGAAACTCGCGTCGTGAACTAAACGCGCGTGTGCATGATACGCTGAAACGTGTGTATACGCGTCTAAAACTACCGCGACACGCTGGATCACAGAACCCACTCACGTATCGCGCGTATCGCGCAAACATAACTAACTAGAAATACGATATATTGTCCCAGATTTTCCTACAGGTCAAATCTCACAAAACTATACATGCCAAAACACTATAGAACACAGCAAACAACTCTAGCCAAGAACCCAACACCTAACTCCTCTTCCTGGCCGCAATTTGTGGCCAGATTGATTTAATTGGCGGCCTGGGTTGGGAATGGGTGGCTCGTGTTCAGGTGGTGTGGTCTATACCTAGTGAGCATACTGCAGTTTTTTCAATTTTGTTCTGAAGGATCCGGGCCAAAAGCAGATCACAGAAAACACCAATATTGCTTAAAAACACCAATTTGCATACAAATGGAAACCCTATCGTATTTTAGTGAAATCCGGGGTTACTCTCAGTTAAGATGACCCTAACAACACTTAAATAAGTAGGGTTAACCAACACAATCACATCCTAACCAAAATTCTACATAATTCACCATAATTAGCACTAAACTCACTATTTAACACAAACCGAAGCTAATTAACACAAGAGCTTGGCAAACTAGGAAATGAGTTCAGAAAATATACCCTATGGAACCCTATGAAGCAGGAGAAAGAGTGTATGGAGGAAGAAGAGCTGCTGCAAGTTGCTGGGGCCTCTGCTGCTGCTGTTGCAGAAGCTGCTACTGATGCTGATGTTGTTTCTGGTGCTGCTGCTTGCTTCTCTGCTGCTGCTGCTGTTTTTTGCTGCTGCTGGAGCTGCTGTGTGTGTGTGTGAGAGTATGAGGGAATGAGAGAAAGGAAATGAGAGGGAGAAATGAGAGCAAACAACAAAGACCCCCCTTCTCTCTCTCTCTCTCTTCATTAAATGGGCATGGCTTATTTCATGTAGCCCCATGCTTTCTCTCTCTCTCTCTCATGGTCAACAATTCAACAAAAGAAATCATTTAAATCTTTTTCTTTTTCATTTTATTTAAAAACAACCATACATAATTAAAACCCAAAACAATTAATATAAATTATTAAAAACTAGATTAGGGAATGGTTAGCTCACCATATTGCTAATCATGGATAAACCCCAAATTAACACCCTAGTCAACATGCACAAGTGTGTGCAAGGCTAGGAAAAATCTAATAAAATATTCATTAAATAGGATAAAATAATTGGAAATCAATTTGGTAAACTTTTTATTAAAAACTATACATTATAATATAATTATCCATAAAACACATTCTAAGGTGTTACAGTATGCATGATACATTTCATATGCGCAATAAAACAAGAATCAATGTCTCAATGTCGATAACGAATACAATACCACATAGGTGTATATGTTGTGCGTGGCATGGCAATTACCAACGGCGTGTGTGTAGCATACAATTTAGTGCTCGTGCGACATGAACCGTCAGTAATGGTGCAGTGTCCAATGGGTACTAAGTCAAAGCACAACAAGTAATAGTATGCAATGATGCTCATGTACAATCAACTCATATACATATAACATGTGGTAATAATATCATATCTAGCCCTGACGCTTAACGCCATACGGGCGATTTCCCCGTAGATATTAAATCTACTCACCGATGATCTCGAGCTAAGAAAATCCGACCACCTTCTTTCCTTTCTTTGCAGCGTCTGAAGTCCCCGCCTGCGATCCTATTAACACACAACACAATAACGAGTGGATTTAGCAAACTACGCATTAATAAACGAACACTACGCCAATTAACGAATCGGTTCCCTTAAGCTACAAAAGGGGTTCGCTTAGCGGCTAACGTGTGCAGCGACATCATCAAAACAAACCCACGACAGCAAGCTACCCGAAACACTAAAACTAAGTCGGATCAATTGTATCGCACTTTGCCGAAATGCCTAAAATTAGCTAAGTGGTCCAAGATTTTATATACAGTCAATATATCAAAATCTAGCAGTACCAAACACCCCAAAACACCTACAGAAAGATACCCTATAAAGCACAACTCCCCAGGTCCCTACACGGCCGGCGACGCCGGAATTTTGCCTGATTTCGCCTGATGAACAGTGAGTGGTGGTGCCAGGGTTTTAGGTGAACCCTCAGGGCCTCTAGTACAACACTACTAGATTTTACAGTACAAATTCGTGGTCGTAGCAGATCATAGAAACTCAAAAATGACACTAAAAATATGATATGTGCACAAGGCTACACTTTTAGGGTTCTAAACAGCAACTAATTAGCAACACATCAACTTAATATCCTAATTAACAGTAGAGAGCACTAGCTTACCAAACTTGCTCAAAAACCCTAACTTTCCATGCTCCAAGTCATCTCTAATGGCTTTAGATCAAGTTTAATGAAGGGTTTAGTAAGTTGGTGAAGATTAGTGAGGATTTATGAGGATTTGTCTTTGGTTTAGTGAAGAACAAGATAAGTGTTCAGTTTGAGGGGAAGAAGAGAAGAAAATAATTGAGATGAATGAGTGAGGTGAAAATGAGGATTGAATAAGTGAAGGATGAGAGGGGGGTGAGTGTAGGGTGAGGGTTTGACTTACACTTACTCTCTCTCTCTCTCTCTTCATTAAATACAAGCCATGCTTGCCATGCCCATTGTCAACTCTCTCCCCCCTCTCCCTTAAGTCAACCCCAAATTCAAACCTCTATTATTTTTAAAACTAAATAACTTAAATAATTACATACACTTAATTGAAATGGGGTTAAGGTGTCATGGCTACCTAAGCATGGTTAACCCTAATTAACCCTAGGTTAACATGCAAAAGTGTGTGCAAGCCCAAAATAAATAATAATAAAATATTAATTAATTTTTATTAAATATGTGAAAACTATTTTGGTAAACTTTTTACTAAAAATCCGCATTATCGCTTAATTAACACTAATCGCATTCTTAGGTGTTACATAAATGGTCCCAGATTTTATCTGGAGCAGAAACAAGAAAAACAAGCAATACCATATACTATAAAATACCTACAGACAACTACCTGCAAAACTCCACCGTTCAACTCAAGAAGGGGACCGGCCAGGCTTGAAATTTGGACATTTTCGCCGGGCCAAGTCGGGCGAAAGGGGTTTGGATTTCAAGGGTAAGTTCAGGGCTATAATTATACTCTACTCTATATGTTTATTTAACTTAAAAACCAACACAGTAATAGCAAATTCACAGTATCATACAACTAGATTAAAAACCGTTTTAAAACACTAATTAGCGACATTATGGTATTTTGGTGCAAACTTGTAGAATGAATTTGATATTAGACACTAACTACTTTTAATTACCCTAATTAAGCCATAAAAAGCCTAACTTAACCTAATCTTCTTTTTAAATCTCAAAACTTGCATTAATTACCACTAAAACACCAAATTAAGCTCAATTAAGACAGATTAGTAAAACAAGTTAAGATTGGTTTTATGCCTCAAGAATTAGTAGAGAGGGATCCTACAAGAGAAGACTTGCCGTCAAAAAAGAAGACTTGCTTCAAAAACCCTTGCTTAGCTTAGAAAAATAAGATTTTTGGGATGATTTTTGAAAGAATTAGTGTTGATCTTAGTGAAGTTTGATGTGAGGTAGAGAGGTCGCAATTTCTTTAGCAAGAGAGAAGGAAAGAAGGAGAGGGGGCTACCTTGGTGAGGGAAAGAGAGAGGGAGAGAGTTTTAGAGAGTGAGAAAAAGAGAACCATGTGATGCATTAAATGCTCCATGCCTCTTTTTCCATTTTCTTTTCCATTTTATCAAAATGGAAAAGTCTAGAAACTTAGAGAGGAGAGAAAGAATGATCATGTTACATTTTTATTTTGAAAAAGATTAAGTTGCCATGGTGCAATGCAACTTGTATCAACATATCAAGACTTGTGATTAACACTAATTATGTGTGCATGTTCAAAATAAATAGTTAAGTAAATAATAAATAAGTAATATAATTAATTAAGTGAACAATAATTTAAATATTAACTAATAAAACACAATTATATATATATATATATAATTACATAATTACATAATTAAAATAGATTTATTCATGTCTATGTGGAAAATAGTTATTAATTAGGTTTTACGAAAAACACAAATTATCACTAATTAACATAAAATTAACCTAAACGAATTTTAAAATGTTATAATCTTTCCCCCTTAAAGAAATTCGGTCTCCGAATTTAAAATCTAACTACGCGTACCTTCGAAGAGATGGAGATATTTCTTCCCCATCTCGTCCTCGGCTTCCCACGTGACCTCTTCGCTGTTCGGGCCACGCCAAAGAACCTTTACGGATGGTATGACCTTAGACCTCAGTTTCATCACCTGCCGATCCAGAATGACTATCGTCTGCTCAGTGAAAGAAAGATCGCGCTCCAGCTGGATCGTCTGATACTGAATCGCGTGAGAAGGGTCATGAAGATACTTGCGGAGCATTGATACGTGAAACACGGGATGAACATCTGGGAAGCTGGGTGGAAGAGGCAAACGATAAGCAACTGTGCCGACACGCTCGAGAATCTTGAAGGGACCTACATGTAAGTCGATGTTATACACCCCATAGATGCGGGGAGGCGGAATAGGTAAAAACGATCATTTTCAAACAAGGTAACATCGACTATGCATAAGGATCTTTTCTAAACCTTAACTAACAATCTAATTAGGAGTTGTAACTACTATGAAAGGTGATTATACCTTAAGATACTTGTCTTTCTTGTTCTTGTTGTCCTCCTCCTCATCAGCCTCCTCAAGTTTGAAGAAGATCCACCCGAGAGTGCCTACTACAAGCTTTAACCTCTAAGATGAATTAACTAAGTGGCTTAGAGTGCTAATCTAAGTGACCTAGATAATATAGAGAGTGATTAAGGATTTGTTAGCCTCACTAACCCTATGATTCTCAACTCATGAGACACTTAGGGTTAAGATGAAGAAGAGAGAGAGAGCTTGAGGAGAGAGAAAGTGTTTATGATAATAAAATGAATCTTGACTCATTTGTGAATATTATGAAGCATGAAAATATCTCAATAATAATATCTATCAAAATATCAATCATGCTTCATTTAATTCATAAGATGAATCATCTCATGAGTCATGGTTCATTTAATGAAAGCAACACCTCATCTCCTCCACCTCATTAAGTTTAAATCAAAAAGAAATAAACCCTAATGAGTCACCTTCTTCTAGAAGCTTTCCCACAAATTACGAGAATGCCCCTCCCATCCGTATTTACGAAAAACACGGATATACTAAGACTAAATAAATCCAATAATCCAATACTAGGATCCGGCTTAAACCAAAGCCCACTAGTATAATCTGTCCGAATATCATACGTGCACAAGTACACGTATATGTTTGAACCCTGTCGTAAAACCATACGAACTCTATATCGTTTCGTCCGAAGCAGGGAAACCTCTGTGTGGGACTCTAAAGACTCAACACTACGTTGGCAGTGGGTTTAACCACAGGCCGCAAGCGGTACAAGCTGTACGTAACGGTCCCCAGGTAGATGTCAATAAGAAGGCCGATGAGGAAACCCATCCGAACTCCTACTGAGCCTGTAGGTGACAATCTCCGTACAGTCTGGTCTGTTCGTCTAAGAGTATCGCATATCGGGCCTAGGGGGCGGCAAGCGTCAGTCCCCTAATAGCGGTATAAGTCGTGTCAGAGTGTAGCCCATTACACCCTGAGAAACTACTGGAGCACCTACCAGTAAATCTCGCTTGCCCTGGCCAGGGACTTTGCGTAATGGCTCTCCAAACATAGCGTGATATCAACCCCCAATACCGGGAGAGACGAATCCTATCTAACCGCCACTGCCTCCAAGTGCTTCGGGACTGCACCTAACTTCTACCTGTTTGCACGACTCAGTAGAGCCGTGGTAGGGTAGCAATCTAAGAACAGTGGGAACACACTTGAGGCGAAGCAGCAGTGTCAAGTCAATGGAATAAGCTGTACTCATGTCATCTGGGAACTGCTAACTGACGATGGGTATAATACCAACCAACAGTTCCCTACGAGTCCTGTCCGGTGTACTCGTAACCTAACGAGCACCTACATACTATCTCTAGTACAACGTACTAATGGCTATGGGACAGACCATCTCCCCTGCTGGGATGAGAAGCGTATACACTAGTCTACTCCGGATTATCGATGCCCAGTCTCGATAATTCTACGACTAGGGACCTGTATAAGGATGTGCTTGTAGACTACCTAACCCCCACTAGTGTGACTGCCATCACAACGCTGGTAGTCAAGCAAAGATCCCAAGGGCTCTATCAATATATATTAGCGATACGTTAAAAGAAACATATACACATATTAAGATAGATACAAACCAAGTAGCATACTACCATTTTGAGCAAGACTGTCAATACAACTGTGAATATCCCAAGCTTCCATTAAGTAATATACAATCTAGTATGATACAATAATGACCTCTAGGGCATATACACTAACAATCTCCCACTTGCACTAGGGCCATGTGCTGGCGTATCGCAGACCTATCATCTCGAATAGCCTCTCGAACTGTGTCTGAGGGATGGCCTTTGTGAATGGGTCTGCAGTGTATTCCTCTGTAGCAACTCTCCGAACCTCGATCTCCCGGCGATCCACGATCTCCCTGATCAGGTGATACCGCCTCAAGATGTGTTTAGACTTCTGATGGGACCTGGGTTCCTTCGCTAAAGCTATAGCCCCGTTGTTGTCACAATACAGAGGTATTGGATCAACAATGGACGGAACCACCTGAAGTTCTGTTAAGAACTTCTTTATCCAGACTGCTTCTTTTGCGGCATCGCAAGCAGCTATGTACTCCGCTTCCATTGTTGAGTCAGCAATGGTGTCTTTCTTGGAGCTCTTCCAATAGACCGCCCCTCCATCGAGGGTAAAGACATAACCTGACATGGACTTGGAGTCATCCTTGTCACTCTAAAAGCTGGAGTCATCAAAGGCTTCAATCTGGAGGTCTTTTCCGCTGTAAACTAAGAACATATCCTTAGTCCTTCTCAGGTACTTAAGAATGTTCTTTACTGCTGTACAGTGGTTCTCCCCTGGGTTTGACTGATACCGGCTTACCACGCTCAGTGCGTAAGCAACATCTGGTCTGGTACATAACATCGCATACATTATAGAGCCTACCGCAGAAGCGTAGGGTATAATAGACATGCGATCCCTTTCCAAATCAGTCTTAGGAGACATCTCTTTGGAGAGGGTGATTCCGTGACAAGCTGGTAAATTACCGCGCTTAGAATCTTCCATACTGAATCTTTTCAGTATGGTGCCAATGTACCTGGACTGCGAAAGTCCCAACATCTTCTTAGATCTATCACGATAGATCTGGATCCCCAGAATGAAAGAGGCATCACCCAGGTCTTTCATGGAGAACCGGTGTGAAAAGAATCTTTTGACAGATTATTGCATAGGAATGCCATTTCCTATCAAGAGAATGTCATCCACGTACAAGACGAGAAATACAACAGTTCGTGCTACAATCTTACTATAAATATATGGCTCATCTGGATTTTTGATAAAGTCAAATTCTTTGACTGTCTTATCAAAACAGATGTTCCAACTCCGCAATGCCTGCTTTAGTCCATAAATGGACTTAAGCAACTTGCACACTTTACTGCTGCTCCCACTCTGAATGAAACCCTTTGGCTGATCCATATAGACGCACACTTCTAAATTACCATTTAGAAAAACCTTCTTTACTGTTGGAGATAGTGCCCTCAGAGTCAATTATTGGATCACAGGCACGTGATTGCAATGATTGAGGGAGGACCTATCCCGGTAGGACAGTCTTACTCGAGATGATAGTATGCTATCTGGTTTACCTTTATCAGCGTGTACTGCTTCAGGTGACCTTACAGGTCGCTATTACACGCTGATAGAGCCCCTAGGATTCTTGCTTGACTGCCAGCAGTATGATGGCGATCATATACGTGAGAGCTGGTGGTCTATAAGCACATCCTTAAATGGTCCCTAGTCGTTGGAGTTTCGAGACAGGGCATCGATTCTCCAGAGTAGACTAGTGTATACAGTCGAGACCCCGACGAGGGGCGGTGGCCGGTCTCACAAGCCACCGGTGTCAGTTGGTTCACCTAAGATGTATACAGGTGCTCATTTGGGTTATGAGTACACCGGACAGGACTCGCCGGGAACCTGCTAGTTGGGATTATACCAGACGTCAGATAGCAGTTCCCAGGTGACATGTGTACAGATTAGTTCATCAACCTTAGATCGTTATTTGTCTCGTGTGAGTTCCCACTGTGCTTTGATTACTACCCTACCACGGCTCAAAGGAGTCGTGCAAACAGGTTTTAGTTGGGTATGTTGGAGATAGTGCCCTCAGAGTCAATTATTGGATCACAGGCACGTGATTGCAATGATTGAGGGAGGACCTATCCCGGTAGAACAGTCTTACTCGAGATGATAGTATGCTATCAGGTTTACCTTTATCATCGTGTACTGCTTTAGGTGACATGACATGTCGCTATTGCACGTTGATAGAGCCCCTAGGATTCTTGCTTGACTACCGGCAGTATGAGGGCGATCATATACGTGGGAGCTGGGGTCTACAAGCACATCCTTAAAAGGTCCCTAGTCGTGGGAGTTTCGAGATAGGGCATCGATACTCCAGAGTAGACTAGTGTATACAGTCGAGACCCCGACGAGGGGCGGTGGCCGGTCTCACAAGCCACTGGTGTCAGTTGGATCACCTAAGATGTATACAGGTGCTCATTGGGTTATGAGTACACCGGACAGGACTCGCCGGGAACATGCTAGTTGGTCTTATACCTGACGTCAGATAGCAGTTCCCAGGTGACATGTGTACAGGTTAGTTCATCGACCTGGGGATCGTCATTTGTCTCGTGTGAGTTCCCACTGTGCTTTGATTACTACCCTACCACGGCTCAAAGGAGTCGTGCAAACAGGTTTTAGTTGGGTACAGTCCCGAGCCACATGGAGGCAGTGAGCGGATCTTCGGGGGTTTCGTCTCTCCCGGTATTGGGGGTGAGGTCGCGCTGTGTCTAGGAGAGCCATTACACAAAGTCCTTGGCCAAGGCAGGAGATTTACTGGTAGGTATTCCAGTAGTATCTCAGGGTGTTCTGGGCTACACTCCGACACGACTTGTACCGCTTTTGGGGGTCTGACTTCTACCAACCCCCTAGGCCCGCCATGCGATGCTCATAGACGAACGGACCGTACTGTACGGATATTGTCACTGACAGGCTCAGTAGGGTGTCAGGATGAGTTCGCTCATCGACGTCCCTTTTAGTCAATAGCTGGTGGCCCGTTACGTATTGGCTTATACCTCTGACGGGCTAGTGGTTAAATCCACAGCCATTGTATTGACGAGTCTTTAGAGTTCCCCACACTTTCAGTTACTCAGTTTTCGGGCGAAACGCTGTAGAGGCCGTATGGAGATATGGCAGGATCCGATCAGATACGTGCGGTATTGCACGGATCAGGATCGGACGGTTTGTACTAGTAGCCGTATAGGTATATGGCAGGGTTCGATCAGATACGTGCGGTATTGCACGGATCAGGATCGAACAGATATTACTAGCCGGCTTTGGTTTAAGCCGGTCCTAGTTTAGTACAGTGTAGAATTTGTCTTTTTGCATTTGTATCCGGACGGAATACAGATGCGGGTGTGTATGCACAGTATCGGGGTTTTCCTGTAATTTATTACGGGACCAGTTTTCTGGAGTTGCCAGTTTGCATTCCGTTCCGGCCGGTTTTCCTTTGTTCTTTCCCGGCCGGACTTTTCCGATGGAGGGGGTTATTTGCAATTGTGCAAATAACATATTGAGGAGGGGGTTTCTTGCACTTGTCTTGATTATGATAGGTTTGAATCTTTCATCCATGCTTGCTTTGACTTGTGATTTGAGTGGGTATGGATTCAATAGTGTATAAGCATGGTTGATGTCTTTTGTTGTGGTCACCACTTGTTATCCTACAATAACCTCCCTTCATTGTTTTCCATTCTTGTTTTTTCCTCCACCAATTTAACAAGTGGCCGGCCAATTCTTTGGATAGTGAGAGTGAGTTCATTTTGAGATGAAAGATTGGTTCATATCATTCTTACATGCTTGCAAAATTCTACACTTCATTTCCAAAGTCCATTCATGATCCCTCCATCATCCAAAGGCAACCAAACCCCAAAGAGACAAGTAGCCTCTACACTACACTTCCTACAGCAAATCTTGGACGCGTCGATTCGCCAGCTTCGCGCCCGAGTTGCCTCGGTATTGAGGTGGGAGCCCGTAAAAGCTACAGGCGATGTGGTGCCCTTTCCGACGAGGAGGAGACAGACGGAGATCCCGCGAGGAGATCGGAGTGGAGATGAAGACCGGAGGACTCGGATCAGTCGGTACAACATTTCTACACTCTTTACTGTTTGTTAGTTTAGCAATAATGGCAGATCCAGGTTAAAGTATACGATAGCGCCAAGTTAAAAAGTTTTATTCCGCAATTGGCGTCTGTAGACTGCCGGGGCGCTAACGTACACTTACAGTGGTATCAGAGCCTCACCATTTTGCTATGCTAACTTGTGCTAACGCGTTTAAAACTTCGATCCGACCGGAAATCGAAAACTACAAAAATCCAAGCCGACAGTTTCTGTTGTTTTTAAACGGTCTCAAAATTGATTTCTGGATGTCTTAAAAATCAGAGCAGGAACTTCTAAGAATGACGACAAAATTTGGGGTCGTGATCCCTAGAAGCCGCCGCGGAAGCGCGGCCAAACCCTTGGTTAGGCCGCGCAACCGCGGCCACGTGGGGAGCACGTGCTCCCAAATTTTGTCAGGTTGTTCTATGTGGGTTTTTGGGGTCTTTGATATATATCGTTTTTGCCCAGATTTTGTTACTGTTCACCAGTATGTCGTGGGGCCCACTTCTTGATATTTTGTCGATCGAAATTTAAACACGTTAGTTTTCACAGTATTTACATTATATCTGCGACCGTGAATGTCACTCGATCGGTAAATCCGGTCTAACTGCTATAGCCCGGTTAGACAGATTTGCGAACGTGACTTTCACGTTGATGTTCTATGTATTTGCTGTGATGTTGCGGATCGGTCGTGGGGGATAGCCTGGATGCAATGCTAGTACAGTGTTGTTGTATTATGTACATTTGATATTGCGGGGCGAGCGTCCGACATGTGGACTGCCGTCACTGCCTGATTGTATTATTCTTTTGGGGCACGACCTGGTTGCGGTCGATGTACCCGGTGTATGTATATTTTACTTTCTGTACTAGGGTTACCCCGCGGAGGGGTGCACGGATAGCCGGGTTCTGGAGGGCAACGGGCCCGCATCTCAGGGCATTGAGACGGAGGGGCTTCAGTCTGGAATTGGCGGGCTATTCGCCGCATTTGTAGGGGGTACAGGTTGACCCAGGAGGGGTGCCCAAGTTACCGGATTCCGTGAAGTGCTGGGTGGTCCATTCACGGCGCTGAAAGGGGGCTGCCTCGCTTCAGGTTTTGGCGGGTGACTTGCCGCACCCGTAGGGGTCTAGGTTTTCATTGCACAGGCTATCCACACGACCAGGGGAACGTCGGGTTTCAGTAGTGGCTCTGTGAAACCCGGGGATCCCAGATATCTGTATTGTTCTGTGTTGCTGTACATTTCTTTGATGTTGCATTTTATTCACGCCTTGAGCGAAATACTATATATTGGTATATATATTAGTAGATGTTGTATATGTTTTTCATCCGCGCTAGTCCAGTCCCCGCTCTGCCGTTAGTAAGCTAACCTAACGGGTGATGACGGGACCCAGTGGCGAATGCGGATGGCATATACATACGTCAGTATATTTTCGTTCTTTGTGGTGTGATCAATTGATGGGACTGCATTGATTCGGATCAATGCAAGTTAAACAAACCTATTCTGATGTTGTTGGAACACTTTTCAAAAAGCTGTTATTGCAAGGACGTTCACTTTTGTTTTGCATCGTGGTATTCATTTGGAATATCCTGCTCCTCAGTCGAAGAGGCAAGGGCCGAGATCCCTTCACCGGGAGTGACCCCTTGGACAGAATTTTGCGTCAGGGCATTAACTTCACTATAGCCGATTACTTTTGCTTTGCACCGTGGTATTCAGTTGGAATATCCTGCACCTCATTCTACGGGGAAAGAGCCGAGATCCCTTCACCGGGAGTGACCTCTTTAGCAATGGTTTTTCGTCACTATATTTTCTAAAAAGCTATCCGTTCCTTCAACGATATCAAGTTCATTACGTTAAAGGTTTTCGCCAGAAACCATTCGTAGCCCTCCGTCGTTTCATATGGGTAGTCAATAGTATTCAAGCTGTGTTTGTTGGCCAAAGTCAAGGCACAGTGTTTGGTAGCTGTTGGGTATTCATATGCAGCATAGATAGATGCGTTGGTTTGGAACAGTCGTACTGCCTTGTTGGCCAAAGTCAAGGGTATGTACGGGTGGATTCAAATTAACCTGGAGAATGACGGGCAGAACTTGACATGTGACTTATGATTTGTTGGCCAAAGTCAAGGTCATAAGAGCATGGGGTAAAAATCCACATCGGGAGTTTCAAAAGAACTGAAACTTGCCAGATATGCGCATACCTTCTGGAGTATGATACCGTGAGCGGATTCCGTCACGTTATCATGCGATGAGAGTTGGATCCCGATTCCCACTGATGAGTTGGTTTACTCCTCGGGTGACCCCGACTAATTCTTCTTTCAGGTTTGGAGGAGAATTTGAGGTACAGTGGGAGGTTTCCAGATTAGATAAATTGGTGACCATTCTGATCTAGGTTAGAGTGCACGCTGAGTGTTTCTTTTCTCTCTCTCTTTGGTAGCGACCATTGACCCGACCCTAAGACTATGACTCAGTGACCAAATTGACCGAACCTTCTTGACACAGGCTTTTGGATTGTCAGAGTTGCAGACCTCATTGCCACTCCTACTTTTACCCTTTTCTCCAGGACACCCCGTATTACTGCGAACGTCCACTTCCATTGGACAAAACCATCGTATGGTTAGATACGAACTCGAAGGGATTCGAGGATGGTTTCCGGTTCTGGAGAAAACGGATAGGATTATTCAGTTGTCTTTTCCTTTTACCCTCTCTCAGGTTACGAGTACTCCTTGGTTTAGGGGTAGTACACCTATTACGCAAATTGGATTGTCTTCTTCCAAACCTTAGGCTGGTGCCGACCGGTAGGGAATGAAGAAAACCAATTAGCATAACGATGGTGTGCAGAAGGTATTAAGTTCAGACAAAGCAAGGGATTAGTAAGAGGGCAAAGTAAATTGCAACAGATATTCACGACCAAACCAAATATTTCGTTACCACTCCCACATCACCTTTGTATTTCTCCAGGACACTCCGTATCACTACGAAGATCCACAGTTTATTTGGATAGTCCATCGTATGGTTATATACGAACTCGAATGGAACTTGTTCCAGTTCGGGGATGGATTCTGGTTCAGGAGAAATAGGAATAAGGTTTGTTCGGTTGTCTTTTATCTTCACCCTCTCTCATTGCGAGTGTTCCTAGGATTGGGACAGTACACCCATTATGCTTATTGGATAGTCTTCTTCCAAACCATAGGCTGGTGCCGAACGGTAGGGAAGGAAGAAAACCATTTGGCCTAAGGGGGTGTGCAGAAGGTAATGACTAAAGACATATAAAGGGATTTGGAGAGGTGGCAAAGAATTATACGGTTATAGTTGTGAATCTGGATAATGGTAGAGGCATTACTAAGAATACCAGGATACCCCATCGAAACATTTCAATGTTTCAGTTCACTGTGTACTGTTAAATGAAAACTGATTTCCCGATTAGACACTTGCTCCAGGGTATGTATTTACCAGGTATGATTCTCACATCTGTATGGTTTTACAGATGATGAGTGGGAGTAAGTTATTGGGAATTGGGTGATCATCCTCATTATATCGGGACTCGTTGTAATCGGTGATATTTGAGGAAATCACCTGGGCTGTTTGCCGGTCGGCAAATATTTGGTTTTGAATATCCGCTGTTATGCACAAATTTCAAATTGATATATCTGTACGTCTATTTTCATAGAGTGAGATATACTTTTCTGAAATTATGTCTACGACATTTACCTATATCAGTGGATGGTTAGGTAAGGAGCATTAAACAGCGGTGTAATTCTTCATAACCATAAGTACAGTTTTCAACCTACGACACACAGTGAATGAGTTATCAGACTCAAGGGACTTATACAGAGTATTGTATGTTGTCCAGTGTCCATTAGGACAGAAGGGTTGGTCCTCGTACTATATTCGGTTTACTTATGACTTCTCTAGTTTTTTGGCAAGTGTTTCGAGGAAACACAGGGTCCGAATTTGGAGAAGTTATAGGTATTTGAATACAGTAGAGAACCAGGTGTAGCAAGTATCGGGATTCTTCAAAGTGATCGAAGATGTAGATACTTGTCAATGGTATTCAGTTGATAGTAATGATAAAGAGAAATTGCTTCTCTTTCAGGTCACTCATAATTGGAAGTATTCCTAAGTTGAGTAACGCTGATCGGCCTCCTTCCATTTAGTTGACATGCGCTGGAGACAGTTGCATGATTTGGATCTGGTTCAATTAAATCAGTGCCTCTGTTTCTATATTGGATATAGAACAGTTCATATCTTAACGATGTTAAGGTACGGGGAGTTGTCCGGTTTATGATTAAAACCAGACACAGGACAACTCAAGGCACGTTTCTGTAATGGCTGTTTGTGGGTTGACCCAGGCTATGACGAGGGTTGATTTTCTACCATCTGGATGAACAATAGCGATATTGTTCTATACTCGCCACAGTTTTATTAAAAATGGATTTTTTTCAGAAAACAGTAGTGGGAGTATGGTAGAACTGGAAGTGATTCCAGAACCACAAACGATTACTGAAGATTTGATAAGGAACCTAAAGATTCAATCTGGATTGACATTCCATTGGCCACTCCGCAGATAAGGTGGGTAACTTCAGGCACCCGAGAGGTACTAAGGTGGCCTCAAGGACGGTGACAGGGAAGTTCTTGTTTACCCACAATTACCATTGCTGTTGCTCCAGGCTGCGAGACCCGGCGGGAGGATGAGTATAGCGTCATTCTAAACTAGTTTTAGAAGTGTACGTCTATATGACTCTGCCAGAGGGTTGTCGTAGTCAGTGGGAGCAGCGGAAGCATTGGTGGACAGGTAGCTTATGTCTATTTATAGACTAGAGCAAATGTAGCGGAGATAGATCATCTATTTCTGACGTGACAGTCATGGGTTTGACTTCATCAGAAAAGGGGATGGATCTGTTGAGAAGGTAGTAGGGTGTGATGTCCTGGTATCTGGATGACATACACAGAATAGGAAAAGAAACTCCTATACTACAATCGGTTATACTTTGGTCGTCACACAGTGGTTTCTCCACAAAGGAAATGGATTTTATATATGACATACTGGTTACTGGATCTATGGTTTTAGATCTAGATTTGGGTGGTTTCCCAATCGTGGTACTTGACAGCATTCTAAGAGTATTTAGGATGGACGACTCCTGGCACGGTAGTGTACCTGCAGGTAATGGAGTCACCCTCTCTAAAGGTGTCTTACAGACTAAAGGGGAGAGGGACGTGCATGATTGGCAGATCACTTGCTTAGGCAATTGAGTCAATCATGAGATGTCAAGTACCACACCAGATGTTGTTCTTGCACTAGATGCAATAAGTTGACATTAATCTAATCCTGGAGAAACAGTCGGAAGCAGTTTTAGAACATAAGTGGCTGTTCTAGGGATATGATAGCGAAAGCCCCATTCGGGAAACAGTTATCATTCCAGGCTTCCAAGGTGACCTGGACGACAAGGAGGTTGTCAGAGTTATAGTTTTCCCTCTGACGAGGGGCAGTATTTTGGACAGGTGGTCCAAGGCAATACTGAGGGAGGCATGGCGTAGGATACTGATTAAGTTCAGTTGACGATACAGTCTAAGAAGTTTGGATTTGGAGTTCATTTATGAACTCGGTCCCATCAGACATCCAGACACTCTAAGACAGGTATTGCTCATTTCGGGAGATGGCTTTCTCCGCGAACTTGAGATAGAGAGAGACATAGAAAGAAACTTCAGAGCGGATCCACTCGCTGAGGCTATTCCTCGAACGCAATAGTTTCGCAAACGAGTTTTGTGAGACTGACTAGTAGAGGAGTTGGGTGTTCGGTATCACACGGGCTGTGAGTATGCGACATCGCAATAATTAGCCCTGAGTGCAAGTGGGAGATTGTTGGAGATAGTGCCCTCAGAGTCAATTATTGGATCACAGGCACGTGATTGCAATGATTGAGGGAGGACCTATCCCGGTAGAACAGTCTTACTCGAGATGATAGTATGCTATCAGGTTTACCTTTATCATCGTGTACTGCTTTAGGTGACATGACATGTCGCTATTGCACGTTGATAGAGCCCCTAGGATTCTTGCTTGACTACCGGCAGTATGAGGGCGATCATATACGTGGGAGCTGGGGTCTACAAGCACATCCTTAAAAGGTCCCTAGTCGTGGGAGTTTCGAGATAGGGCATCGATACTCCAGAGTAGACTAGTGTATACAGTCGAGACCCCGACGAGGGGCGGTGGCCGGTCTCACAAGCCACTGGTGTCAGTTGGATCACCTAAGATGTATACAGGTGCTCATTGGGTTATGAGTACACCGGACAGGACTCGCCGGGAACATGCTAGTTGGTCTTATACCTGACGTCAGATAGCAGTTCCCAGGTGACATGTGTACAGGTTAGTTCATCGACCTGGGGATCGTCATTTGTCTCGTGTGAGTTCCCACTGTGCTTTGATTACTACCCTACCACGGCTCAAAGGAGTCGTGCAAACAGGTTTTAGTTGGGTACAGTCCCGAGCCACATGGAGGCAGTGAGCGGATCTTCGGGGGTTTCGTCTCTCCCGGTATTGGGGGTGAGGTCGCGCTGTGTCTAGGAGAGCCATTACACAAAGTCCTTGGCCAAGGCAGGAGATTTACTGGTAGGTATTCCAGTAGTATCTCAGGGTGTTCTGGGCTACACTCCGACACGACTTGTACCGCTTTTGGGGGTCTGACTTCTACCAACCCCCTAGGCCCTCCATGCGATGCTCATAGACGAACGGACCGTACTGTACGGATATTGTCACTGACAGGCTCAGTAGGGTGTCAGGATGAGTTCGCTCATCGACGTCCCTTTTAGTCAATAGCTGGTGGCCCGTTACGTATTGGCTTATACCTCTGACGGGCTAGTGGTTAAATCCACAGCCATTGTATTGACGAGTCTTTAGAGTTCCCCACACTTTCAGTTACTCAGTTTTCGGGCGAAACGCTGTAGAGGCCGTATGGAGATATGGCAGGATCCGATCAGATACGTGCGGTATTGCACGGATCAGGATCGGACGGTTTGTACTAGTAGCCGTATAGGTATATGGCAGGGTTCGATCAGATACGTGCGGTATTGCACGGATCAGGATCGAACAGATATTACTAGCCGGCTTTGGTTTAAGCCGGTCCTAGTTTAGTACAGTGTAGAATTTGTCTTTTTGCATTTGTATCCGGACGGAATACAGATGCGGGTGTGTATGCACAGTATCGGGGTTTTCCTGTAATTTATTACGGGACCAGTTTTCTGGAGTTGCCAGTTTGCATTCCGTTCCGGCCGGTTTTCCTTTGTTCTTTCCCGGCCGGACTTTTCCGATGGAGGGGGTTATTTGCAATTGTGCAAATAACATATTGAGGAGGGGGTTTCTTGCACTTGTCTTGATTATGATAGGTTTGAATCTTTCATCCATGCTTGCTTTGACTTGTGATTTGAGTGGGTATGGATTCAATAGTGTATAAGCATGGTTGATGTCTTTTGTTGTGGTCACCACTTGTTATCCTACAATAACCTCCCTTCATTGTTTTCCATTCTTGTTTTTTCCTCCACCAATTTAACAAGTGGCCGGCCAATTCTTTGGATAGTGAGAGTGAGTTCATTTTGAGATGAAAGATTGGTTCATATCATTCTTACATGCTTGCAAAATTCTACACTTCATTTCCAAAGTCCATTCATGATCCCTCCATCATCCAAAGGCAACCAAACCCCAAAGAGACAAGTAGCCTCTACACTACACTTCCTACAGCAAATCTTGGACGCGTCGATTCGCCAGCTTCGCGCCCGAGTTGCCTCGGTATTGAGGTGGGAGCCCGTAAAAGCTACAGGCGATGTGGTGCCCTTTCCGACGAGGAGGAGACAGACGGAGATCCCGCGAGGAGATCGGAGTGGAGATGAAGACCGGAGGACTCGGATCAGTCGGTACAACATTTCTACACTCTTTACTGTTTGTTAGTTTAGCAATAATGGCAGATCCGGGTTAAAGTATACGATAGCGCCAAGTTAAAAAGTTTTATTCCGCAATTGGCGTCTGTAGACTGCCGGGGCGCTAACGTACACTTACAGGGTACAGTCCCGAGCCACATGGAGGCAGTGAGCGGATCTGCAGGGGTTTGTCTCTCCCGGTATTGTGGGTGAGGTCGCGCTGTGTCTAGGAGAGCCATTACACAAAGCCCTCGGCCGAGGCAGGAGATTTACTGGTAGGTATTCCAGTAGTATCTCAGGGTGTTCTGGGATTCACTCCGACACAACTTGTACCGCTTTTGGGGGTCTGACTTTTACCAACCCCCTAGGCCCGCCATGCGATGCTCATAGACGAACGGACTGGACTGTATGGATATTGTCACTGACAGGCTCAGTAGGGTGTCAGGATGAGTTCGCTCATCGACGTCCCATTTGGTCAATAGCTGGTGGCCCGTCACGTATTGGCTTATACCTCTGACGTGCTAGTGGTTAAATCCACAACCATAGTATTGACGAGTCTTTAGAGTCCACCACACTTTCAGTTACTCAAGCTTTCGGGCGAAACGCTGTAGAGGCCGTATGGAGATATGGCAGGGTCCGATCAGATACGTGCGGTATTGCACGGATCAGGATCGGACGGTTAGTACTAGAAGCCGTGTAGTTATATGGCACGGTTCGATCAGATACGTGCGGTATTGCACGGATCAGGATCGAACGGATTTTACTAGCCGGCTTTGGTTTAAGCCGGATCCTAGTTTAGTACAGTGTGGATTTTGTCTCATTGCATTTTTATCCGGTCGGAATACAGATGCGGGTGTGTATGCACAGCATCGGGGTTTTCCTGTAATTTATTACGGGACCAGTTTTCTGGAGTTGCCAGTTTGCATTCCGTTCCGGCCGGTTTTCCTTTGTTCTTTCCCGGCCGGACTTTTCCGATGGAGGGGGTTATTTGCAATTGTGCAAATAACATTTGTGGAGGGGGTTTCTTGCAAATGTATTCATTATGATATGTTTAGCATCTTTCATCCATGATGGTGCTTTAATTGTGATAAGAAAGGATATGGGTTTGATGTGAATTAAGTATGGTTGATGTTTCTTTGCTTTATGATATGGTCACCATTCTCTTTATCCTACACTCACCTCCCTTAGTTGATTCCCTCCACCATTTCCATTTGAGACAAGGCCGGCCACAATTTTGAAAAAATGAGAGAGAGAGTTTCATTTTGGTATGGTGGCATTATTCTTGATCTCATATCATTTCATGCTAGAAAAATGCAAGCACCATTTTTCTTATCTTGATTCCTCCATCATCTTCAAAGGCAACAAAACCCCAAATGAGACATAGCCTCTACACTACATTCTACAGCAAATCTTGGGCGCGTCGGCTAGCCAACTTCGCGCCCGAGTTGCCTCGGTATTGAGGTGGGAGCCCGTAAAAGATACAGACGATGTGGTGCCCTTCCGGCAAGGAGGCGACGATCGGAGTTTCCGCGGGAGATCGGGACGATAACGAGAAGACCGGAGGACTCGGATCACTCGGTATATCTCTCACCCTTTCTCTTGTTAGCTAGTATCGGTTAATGGTTACGATCCGGGTATATTGTCCGCGGTAGCGCCAGTTTAAAAGTTAAGAAAATTTTGATTCCGCATTTTGGCCTCGGATAGACGGCCGGGGCGCTGCCGTGGCGCAACATGGTATCAAAGCCACGCCATTAACCTTGCCTAGCTTGTTCTAATGCGTTTTACTTATCCGATCGACCAAAATTCCAAAATCCGTGTTTTGCATGCATCAGTTTTCTGTCGTTTTTTTTTCCGGCCTCAAAATTTTTTTCAGGTTATTGCAGAATGATGTACAGAGAATCCTAAGAATACTGGAAAAATTTGGTAACCCAATTCTTCCGTACGACCGCGGAACCGCGGCCTTAACCTCTCTTTGGACGCGGTTCCGTCGCAGGAAGTTGGGATCACTTCGCCATATTTTTACAGTGGGCTTGTGGGCTGAAAATAGGGGTTTTGGAATATTAAAATTGGGCTCAGAATTTCTGTGAGTGCTACAGTATTGCTTGGGGGCCCACTTGTTAATTTTTGATCGATCGGATATTTTAAACACATTATTTCACAGTATTTACATTATATCTGCGACCGTGAATATCACTTGATCGGTAAATCCTGTCTAACTGCTATAGCCCGGTTAGACGGATTTGCGAACGTGATTTTCACGTTGATGTTCTGTGTTTATGCTGTGTTGTTGCGGATCGGTCGTGGGGGATAGCCTGGATGCAATGCTAGTACTGTTTTGTTTTATATGTACATTTGATATTGCGGGGCGAGCGTCCGACATGTGGACTGCCGTCACTGCCTGTTTGTATTATTCTTTTGGGGCACGACCTGGTTGCGGTCGATGTACCCGGTGTATGTATATTTTACTTTATGTACTAGGATTGCCCCACGGTGGGGTGCACGGATAGCCGGGTTCTGGAGGGCAACAAGCCCGCATCTCATGGCATTGGGACGGAGGGGGCTTCACTCCAGGATTGGCGGGCTATTCGCCGCACTCGTAGGGGGTACAGGTTGACCCAGGAGGGGTGCCCGAGTTACCGGATTCCGTGAAGTGCTGGGTGGTCCATTCACGTTGCTGAAGGGGGCTGTCTCGTTTCAGGTTTTGGCGGGTGACTTGCCGCGCCCGTAGGGGTCTAGGTTTTCATTGCACAGGCTATCCACACGACCAGGGGAACGTCGGGTTTCAGCAGCGGCTCTGTGAAACCCGGGGCTTCCAGATATCTGTATTGTTCTGTGATGCTGCATATTTCTGTGATGTTGCATTTTATCACGCCTTGAGCGAAATATAATATATTGGTACATATATTAGTAGATGTTGTATATGTTTTGCATCCGCGCTAGTCCAGTCCCCGCTCTGTCGTTAGTTAGCTAACCTAACGAGTAATGACGGGACCCAGTGGCGAATGCGGATGGCATATACGTACATCAGTATATTTTCGTTCTTTGTGGTGTGATCAATTGATGGGACTGCGTTGATTCGGATCAATGCAAGATAAACAAACCTATTCTGATGTTGTTGGAACACTTTTTCAAAAAGCTGTTATTGCAAGGACGTTCACTTTTGTTTTGCATCGTGGTATTCATTTGGAATATCCTGCTCCTCAGTCGACGAGGCAAGGGCCGAGATCCCTTCACCGGGAGTGACCCCTTGGACAGAAGTTTGCGTCAGGGCATTAACTTCACTATAGCCGATTACTTTTGCTTTGCATCGTGGTATTCAGTTGGAATATCCTGCACCTCATTCTACGGGGAAAGAGCCGAGATCCCTTCACCGGGAGTGACCTCTTTAGTAAAGATTTTCGTCACTATATTTTCTAAAAAGTTATCCAGTTCCTTCAACGATATCAAGTTCATTACGTTAAAGGTTTTTCGCCAAAAACCAGTCGTAGCCCTCCGTCATTTCAGATTAGTATTACTTAGTATTCGTGCTGCGTTTGTCGTGCATTGCCGAGGCGTAGTGTTCGGTAGCTATGTAGTGCTTTTCTGTCACATGGATAAGTGGATTGGTTAGGACAGTCGTACGGTCTTGTTGGCATTGTCAAGGACTCGTACGGGTGGGTTTAACGCAATCAAGATAATGACGGGTAGAACTTGACTAGGACTCTTTGATTTGTTGGCATTGTCAAGGTCACTTGGGTCCTAGGGGTAAAAACCTACATCGGGAGTTTCAAAAGAACTGAAACTTGCCAGATATGCGCATACCTTCTGGAGTGTGGTGACTTGAGTGGATTCCGTCAAGTTATCATGCGATGATAGTTGGATCCCGATTCCTACTGATGAGTTGGTTTACTCCTCGGGTGATCCCGACTAATTCTTCTTTCAGGTTTGGGGAAGAATTTGAGGTTACAGTGGAAGGTTTCCTGATTAGATAAAGTGATAACCATTCTGATCTAGGTTAGAGTGCACGCTGAGTGTTTCTTTTCTCTCTCTCTTTGGCAGCAACCATTGACCCGACCCTGGACTATGACTCAGTGACCAAGTTGACCGAACCTTCTTAACACAGGCTTTTGGATTGTTAGAGTTGCAAACCTCATTGCCACTCCTACTTTTACCCTTTTCTCCAGGACACCCCGTGTTACTATGAACGTCCACTTCCATTGGACAAAATCATCGTATGGTTATATACGAACTTGAAGGAATTTATTCGAGGATGGTTTCCGGTTCTGGAGAAAACGAATAGGACTATTCAGTTGTCTTTTCCTTTTACCTTCTCTCAGGTTGCGAGTACTCCTTGGTTTAGGAGATAGTACACCTATTATGCAAATTGGATAGTCTTCTTCCAAACCTTAGGCTGGTGCCGAACGGCGGGGAATGAAGAAAACCAATTAGCATAACGATGGTGTACAGAAGGTATTAAGTTAAGAAAAAGCAAGGGATTAGTAAGAGGGCAAAGTAAATTGCGACTGCTATTCACGACCAAACCGAGTATATCTTCGCCAAACCTAAATTACCTTTGTATTTCTCCAGGACACTCCGTATCACTACGAAGATCCACAGTTTATTTGGATACTCCATCGTATGGTTATATACGAACTCGAAAGGAACTTGTTCCAGTTCGGGGATGGATTCTGGTCCAGGAGAAATAGGAATAAGGTTTATTCGGTTGTCTTTTATCTTCACCTTCTCTCGCATTGCGAGTGCTCCTAGGATTAGGACAGTACACCCATTATGCTTATTGGATAGTCTTCTTCCAAACCATAGGCTGGTGCCGAATGGTAGGGAAGGAAGAAAACCATTTGGCCTAAGGGGGTGTGCAGACGGTAATGACTAAAGACATATAAAGGGATTTGGACAGATGGCAAAGAGATATACGGTTACAGTTGTGAATCTGGATAATGGTAGAGGCATTACTAGGAATACCAGGATACCCTATCGAAACATTTCAATGTTTCAGTTCAACTGTGTACTGTTAAAAGAAAACTGATTTCCTGATTAGACACTTGCTCCAGTGTATGCATTTACCAGGTTTGATTCTCACATCTGTATGGTTTTACAGATGATGAGTGGGAGTAAGTTATTGGGAATAGGGTGATCATCCTCATTATATCGGGATTCGTTGTAATCGGTGATATTTGAGGAGATCACCTGGGCTGTTTGCCGGTCGGGAAATATTTGGTTTTGAATATCCGTTGTTATGCACCAATTTCAAATTGATATATCTATACGTCTATTTTTATAGAGTGAGATATACCTTTTGAAATTATGTCTATGACATTTACCTATATCAGTGGATGGTTAGGTAAGGAGCATTGAACAGCGGTGTAATTCTTCTTAACCATAGTACAGTTTTCAACCTACGACACACAGTGAATGAGTTGTTAGACTCAGGGACTTATACAGAGTATTGTATATTGTCCAGTGTCCATTTGGACAGTGGGGCTGGTCCTCATACTATATTCTGTTTACTTTTAACTACTCTAATTCTTAGACATGTGTTTCGTAGAAACACAGGGTCTGAGTTTTGAGGAGTTATTGGTATAAGAATAGAGTAGAGAACCAGGTATTGCAAGTATCGGGATTCTTCAAGGTGATCGAAGATGTAGATACTTGTGTATGGTATTCAGTTGATAGTAATGAGAACTTGCTTCTCTTTCAGGTTACTCATAATTGGAAGCATTTCTAAGTTGGGTAACGCTGATCGGCCTCCTTACATTTAGTTGACATGCACTGGAGACAGCTGCATGATTTGAATCTGGTTCAATTAAATCAGTGCCTCTGGTTCTATATTGGGTATAGAACAGTTCATATCTTAACGATGTTAAGGTACGGGGAGTTGTCCGGCTTATGATTAAAACCAGACACTGGACAACTCAAGGCGCGTTTCTGTAATGGCTGTTTGTGGGTTGACCCAGGCTATGACGAGGGTTGACTTTCTACTATCTGGAAGATCAATAGTGATATTGTTCTTAACTTGCCACATTTTAAAAGAAATGGTTATTTTTCAGAAAACAGTAGTGGGAGTATGGTAGAACTGGAAGCGATTCCAGAACCGCAAACGATTACTGAAGATTTGATAAGGAACCTAAAGATTCAATCTGATTTGACATTCCATTGGCCACTCCGCAGATAAGGTGGGTAACTTCAGGCACCCGAGAGGCACTCCGGTAGCCTCAAGGACGGTGACAGGGAAGTTCTTGTTTACCCACACTTGCCATTGTTGTTGTTCCAGGCTGCGAGACCCGGCAGGAGGAGTATAGCGTCGTTCTAAACTAGCTTTAGAAGTGCGCGTCTATATGACTCTGCCAGAGGGTTGTCGTAGTCAGTGGGAGCAGCAGAAGCATTGGTGGACAGGTAGCTTATGTCTACTTATAGACTAAAGCAGATGTAGCGGAGATAGATCATCTATTTCTGACGTGACAGTCATAGGTTTGACTTCATCAGAATAGGGGATGGATCTGTTGAGAAGGTAGTAGGGTGTGATGTCCTGGTTTTGGATGACATACACAGAGTAGGAAAAGAAACTCCTATACTACGATCGGTTATACTTTGGTTGTCACACAGTGTTTTCTCCACACAGGACTTGGATATTATATCAGACATTCTGGTTACTAGATCTATGGTTTTAGATCTAGATTTGGGTGGTTTCCTAATCTGGGTACCTTGACAGCATTCTATAAGTATTTAGAATGGACGACTCCTGGCATGGTAGTGTACCTGCAGGTGATGGAGTCACTCTCTCTAAAGGTGTCTTACAGACTAAAGGGGAGAGGGATATGCATGATTGACAGATCACTTGCTTAGGCAATTGAGTCAATCATGAGATGTCAAGTACCACACCAGATGTTGTTCTTGCAGTAGGTGCAATAAGTTGATATTAATCCAATCCTGGAGAAACAGTCGGAAGCAGTTTTAGAACATAAGTTGATGTTCTAGGGATGTGATAACGACAGCCTCTTTTAGGAGACGGTTATCATTCCAGGCTTCCAAGGTGACATGGATGGCAGAGTGGCTGTCAGAGTTATAGTTTCTCCTTCTGACGAGGGGCAGTATTTTGGACAGGTGGTCCAAGGCGATACTGAGGGAGGCATGGCGCTGGGTACTGATTAAGTTCAGTTATCGATACAGTCTAAGAAGTTTGGATTTGGAGTTCATTTTTGAGCTAGGTCCCATCAGATATCCAGACATACTCTAAGACAGGTATTGCTCATTTCGGGAGATGGTCTTCTCCGCGAACTTGAGAAATAGAGAGACATAGAAAGAAACATCACAGCGGATCCACTCACTGAGGCTATTCCTCGAACGCAATAGTTTCGCAAACGAGCTTTCTGAGACTGACTAGTAGAGGAGTTGGGTGTTCGGTATCACACGGGCTGTGAGTATGCGACATCGCAATAATTAGCCTTGAGTGCAAGTGGGAGATTGTTGGAGATAGTGCCCTCAGAGTCAATTATTGGATCACAGGCACGTGATTGCAATGATTGAGGGAGGACCTATCCCGGTAGGACAGTCTTACTCGAGATGATAGTATGCTATCTGGTTTACCTTTATCAGCGTGTACTGCTTCAGGTGACCTTACAGGTCGCAATTACACGCTGATAGAGCCCCTAGGATTCTTGCTTGACTGCCAGCAGTATGATGGCGATCATATACGTGAGAGCTGGTGGTCTATAAGCACATCCTTAAATGGTCCCTAGTCGTTGGAGTTTCGAGACAGGGCATCGATTCTCCAGAGTAGACTAGTGTATACAGTCGAGACCCCGACGAGGGACGGTGGCCGGTCTCACAAGCCACTGGTGTCAGTTGGTTCACCTAAGATGTATACAGGTGCTCATTTGGGTTATGAGTACACCGGACAGGACTCGCCGGGAACCTGCTAGTTGGGATTATACCAGACGTCAGATAGCAGTTCCCAGGTGACATGTGTACAGGTTAGTTCATCGACCTTAGATCGTCATTTGTCTCGTGTGAGTTCCCACTGTGCTTTGATTACTACCCTACCACGGCTCAAAGGAGTCGTGCAAACAGGTTTTAGTTGGGTACAGTCCCGAGCCACATGGAGGCAGTGAGCGGATCTGCAGGGGTTCGTCTCTCCCGGTATTGGGGGTGAGGTCGCGCTGTGTCTAGGAGAGCCATTACACAAAGCCCTCGGCCGAGGCAGGAGATTTACTGGTAGGTATTCCAGTAGTATCTCAGGGTGTTCTGGGCTTCACTCCGACACAACTTGTACCGTTTTTAGGGGTCTGACTTTTACCAACCCCCTAGGCCCGCCATGCGATGCTCATAGACGAACGGACCAGACTGTACGGATATTGTCACTGACAGGCTCAGTAGGGTGTCAGGATGAGTTCGCTCATCGACGTCCCTTTTGGTCAATAGCTGGTGGCCCGTCACGTATTGGCTTATACCTCTGACGTGCTAGTGGTTAAATCCACAACCATAGTATTGACGAGTCTTTAGAGTCCACCACACTTTCAGTTACTCAAGCTTTCGGGCGAAACGCTGTAGAGGCCGTATGGAGATATGGCAGGGTCCGATCAGATACATGCGGTATTGCACGGATCAGGATCGGACGGTTAGTACTAGAAGCCGTGTAGTTATATGGCACGGTTCGATCAGATACGTGCGGTATTGCACGGATCAGGATCGAACGGATTTTACTAGCCGGCTTTGGTTTAAGCCGGATCCTAGTTTAGTACAGTGTGGATTTTGTCTCATTGCATTTGTATCCGGTCGGAATACAGATGCGGGTGTGTATGCACAGCATCGGGGTTTTCCTGTAATTTATTACGGGACCAGTTTTCTGGAGTTGCCAGTTTGCATTCCGTTCCGGCCGGTTTTCCTTTGTTCTTTCCCGGCCGGACTTTTCCGATGGAGGGGGTTATTTGCAATTGTGCAAATAACATTTGTGGAGGGGGTTTCTTGCAAATGTATTCATTATGATATGTTTAGCATCTTTCATCCATGATGGTGCTTTAATTGTGATAAGAAAGGATATGGGTTTGATGTGAATTAAGTATGGTTGATGTTTCTTTGCTTTATGATATGGTCACCATTCTCTTTATCCTACACTCACCTCCCTTAGTTGATTCCCTCCACCATTTCCATTTGAGACAAGGCCGGCCACAATTTTGAAAAAATGAGAGAGAGAGTTTCATTTTGGTATGGTGGCATTATTCTTGATCTCATATCATTTCATGCTAGAAAAATGCAAGCACCATTTTTCTTATCTTGATTTCTCCATCATCTTCAAAGGCAACAAAACCCCAAATGAGACATAGTCTCTACACTACATTCTACAGCAAATCTTGGGCGCGTCGGCTAGCCAACTTCGCGCCCGAGTTGCCTCGGTATTGAGGTGGGAGCCCGTAAAAGATACAGACGATGTGGTGCCCTTCCGGCAAGGAGGCGACGATCGGAGTTTCCGTGGGAGATCGGGACGATGACGAGAAGACCGGAGGACTCGGATCACTCGGTATATCTCTCACCCTTTCTCTTGTTAGCTAGTATCGGTTAATGGTTACGATCCGGGTATATTGTCCGCGGTAGCGCCAGTTTAAAAGTTAAGAAAATTTTGATTCCGCATTTTGGCCTCGGATAGACGGCCGGGGCGCTGCCGTGGCGCAACATTTACGTCCATCTGCCAGATCTCATAATCGTGGAAGGCAGCAATGGCAAGAAGGATCCGAATGGATTTGAGCATAGCCATTGGAGAAAGGGTTTCGTCATAGTCCAAACTAGGTCTTTGTCAAAAATCCTTTGCAACAAGTCTAGCCTTATAGGTTTCAACCTGTCCATCTACACCAATCTTCTTTCTGAAGATCCATTTGCACCCTACGGGTTTTACCCCTTCTGGAGCAATGTCCAAAGTCCATACTTTGTTGGTGTACATGGACTCCATCTCGGTCCGCATTGCATCCAGCCATTTTACCGAGTCGCCGCTCTGAATGGCTTGCTGGAAGCTAGTAGGGTCATCATTGTCAATGATGCAATTCTCTCGATCCCCGTCTATGAGAAAACCGTAGTATCTCTCAGGCGGATGAGAAAACCTGCTACTCCTGCGGAGTGGTGCGGGAATGTCCTGTTCTTTTGGAACTTCTGGTTCCACCAAGCTTTCAGTAACAGTTTGTGGTTCTGGAATTTCTTCCAGTTCTATTGCGCTCCCACTTGTTTCTTTTTCTAAAAACTGATGTTCCAGAAAGTGGGCATTACGAGAAACAAAAACCTTTTGTTCGTCTGCGTTATAGAAAAGATACCCCCTGGAGTTCTTTAGGTATCCCACAAACTTACACAGTACTGATCGTGCCTCGAGTTTGTCTGCATGCTGCTTTTTAACAAAAGCTGGACATCCCCATATCTTGAGATACTGAAGATAGGGTTTCTTCCCACTCCACATCTGATATGGTGTGGTAAGCACAGTCTTGGTAGGAACCTTGTTCAAAAGATATGTAGTTGATTCTAATGCATAGCCCCAGAATGATCGCGGCAACTCAGCGTTACTCATCATGGAACGTACCATATCCAATAGGGTTCGGTTCCGTCTCTCCGATACACCGTTGTGTTGTGGTGTGTATGGAGGAGTAAGCTGAGAGAGAATTCCATTCTCTTTTAGGTAATCCAGGAACTCGGCACTTAAGTTTTCACCACCTCGATCAGATCTGAGTGTCTTGATACTTTTGCCGGTTTGTTTTTCTACTTCATTCTTATATTCTCAGAATTTCTCAAAGGCCTCGGATTTATGTCTCATTAAGAAAATATGTCCATACCTAGAGAAATCATTCGTAAAAGTAATGAAATATGAATAACCACTTCTTACATGTGTAGACATTGGACCATACACGTCGCTGTGTATGAGTTCCAAGAACTCACTCGCTCTTACTCCATGTCCAGTGAACAAAGTCTTTGTCATCTTTCCTTTGAGACATGATTGACAAGTTGCATAAGATTGATACTCGAATGGATCCAAATATCCTTCTTTATGTAACTTATTTCACCTTGTCTTATTGATGTGACCTAGTCTACAATGCCATAAGAAATCCTGATTTGTATCCGGAGACTTTCTTTTAAGTGTGTTTTGGACATTGAAAACTTGTAATTGGTTTAATACGTATATACCGTTGTTTAGAGTACCTGACCCAACCAGACCATGATTAAGGTGGATTTTTACAACATCGCTTACAAATATAAAATCATAACCTTCATTCGATAACAAAGATACTGATATGATATTACAAGTTAAACTTGGTACACAAAAACAGTTGCGCAAAACCAAAATATGTCCACTCGTCAATCCAAGGTGATATTCCCCTACGGACACAGCATCCACGCTCGCTCCGTTAGCAACCCTAAGGGTCATATCACCGGTCTTCAGAACTCTACGGCTTCTCAGTGCCTGCAAAGAATTGCATATATGCGACCCTGATCCGGTATCCAATACTCAGGAAGTAGAGTTGATTGATAGACGGTTTTCAATTACAAACATACCTGAAGCCGAAACCACAACTTGCCTCGGGTCCTGGTTCTTGGCGTTCCAAGCTTTGCAATCTTTCTTCCAATGGCCTTTCCTATGACAGTAGAAGCATTCGTCCTTTCCTACTATTGTCCCTGCCACTTTTGACTTTCCCTTGGCTTCCACCTTACCAACACCTCCTCTCAGTTTGGTAGGGGCCTTCTTCTTCTTTTCTTTGGCTTTTGCCTTGGACCTAGAAGAGAAAGCACCACCAACAAACAGAGCGTGTGTTTCCCTTGCTTTCTGCAGAGTGCCCTTTGCGCTCCTCAACATGTTGAGGAGTTCCGGAAGTTCAACTTCTTTACCTTGAATGTTGAATTCAAGATAAACTGGGCATAGGTGGAAGGAAGGGACTGGAGAACCAAGTCTGTATACAGTTCGTTCTCTAACGTGGTCCCGAGGTCCGCGAGTTCCTCAATGTAGCCAATCATCTTAAGGACGTGTTCCCCTACAGATGATCCGACAGCCAGCCTCGACTGAAATAAATTCTTCGAGGTCTCGTATCTGGCGATACGAGATTGCTCTCCATACAATTTCTTGGTGTGGAGAAATATAGATTCAAGATCCATATTCTCGTGCCTCTTCTGATGTTCATTGTTCATAGAGGCAAGCACGATACATTTGGCTTTCGCGCAGTCAATCTCCTAGGTCTTGCGGATTTCCTTATCCGCGACACTGAATTCTGGACCTGGGACGGCGGGGGCTTTAGTAGTAAGTAGATACCCTAATTTGTCATAAGTGATTGCCATCTTGACATTCCTGAACCAATCTTTATAGTTTGGCCCTGTCAAAATATTTTTATCTAATAATAACTTAAGGCCCGTCATGTTCTGGTCGCTGCAATTAGGAGAGAGAGAAGAAACACTTTAGCATGATGCTCTTGCAAGTTTAGAATGGTTTTTAGTTTATCTAAACAGGGTGGCTCCTACTGTTTCTCGAATCCTTTCTCAAACCATAAAAGAAGAATTAGTCAGGATTGATCTCACCGTACAATACTTGCTTAACCGTTCAGCCAGGTAAGTGTCGGTACTTCGAGGGAGGTTTTACGACGCTTTCGCGAAGTTTCTTAATTAAATAACCTCTTTTCCCTGGGGGCGTAGCCCCGCTAACACCTTTCTAGACACCTACTTGGTTTATAGCATTGATCGTTAAGTGAAAAAATCTCCCGAGGAGTAGCATATACTCACAGTAGGATCGGGATCCAAATATCATCGTGTGATAATGCTGAAGGAATCCTACCAACATTATCAAACTCCAAATGGTATGCAACACTAGCAAGTTTCAGTTTCTTTAGAAACTCCCGATGTGGATTTTTTCCCCATTCTCTTATGACCTTGACGAAAGACAACATATTATAAGTCACATGTCAAGTTCTACCCATCATTATTCAGGTTAATTTGAACCCACCCGTATATACCCTTGACGAAGGACAAAATAGCAGTACGACTGTCCCAACCCAATGCATCTATCTATACTACAGATAAATATTCAGTAGCTACCAATCACTATGCCTTGTCGAAGGTTAAAATACATTGCTTGAATACTACTGAATATCTAACTGAAATGACGGAGGGCTACGGATGGTTTTGGCGAAACCGTGAACGCAGTGAACTTGATGTAATCGAAGAAACCTGATAGCTTTTAAAAGGAGTGGCTTAAGCTCCGCATTAAAAAGTTTTACTATTTTGAAAAACCGAGTGGTTTTAAAACTGTTCCAACGATTCAGTTTTGGTTTGTTTACTTTGCATTAATCTAATTCAGTCCCATCAATAACCTATCATTACAGAAAACAACGAAAATACAACGTCTGCTTATCCCATCCGCATTCGCCACTGGGTCCCGTCATTCACCCGTTAGATTACTTAACTAACGACAGAGCGGGGGCTGGGCTAGCGCGGATGCAAAACATAAGCAACGCCTACTGGATAACATATATAGATATGTACATTCGTCAGACGCAATAATAGGCATTCCAGATCACAGATGAACATATTTGATATACTAGGAATTCATGTTTCGTTTGAGCCTGCAATGAAAGACGGATTACACGGTCGCAATGAATAGCCAAAACCCACCCTAGACCCTTACGGGTGCGACAAACTACCCGCAAAGTATCCGAATTGAAACAGTCTCCCTCAACAACGTGAGTAGGCCACTTAGCGCTTCAAAGTACCTGGTAATTTGTGCACCCCTCCTTGGTTCTATCTTAGGAGAAATAAACAGTAAATGAAATAATACAACGGTGGCTACAACCTCAACCCGGATTTCCCCCGCAAAAGAATATTACAACAATTTACAATTTACAATTGAATGAAAAAAATATAAAACCTCACATCCCCGGCTATTCATTCACGACAATCCAACAAGTCCATATCCACAAACCAAAGTAACCATCACAGAAATGTGCAACCCCTAACTAACCGACATATAGCAATTAGCGGAAGTTTACGAACACATTAAACACAATACAGATATAATCCAATTAGCCAAAGTTCTTAGAATTTTGATGAATAACAAGATTTGAATCTACTCCAAGTACTACACTGTACACAAAAAACCTGAGCAGAAACAAAATATCCCAAAAAACCCAACATCAACACAGTAGACCACCTGAGAAAATTTGGACCAACTCGGAGTCGACTCGGCCGCGGATCTGTGGCAGAATCCTTGGTTCGGCCGCGGTTCCGCGGTCGCCTCACCAATTTAGGCGCCCAAATTTCTTCAGTGATCTCTAAAAACCCTGCACGCATTTTTCAGGTCTCGGGAAAAATTTTTAGACGAGAATTTAAAAACGACAGAAAGTGTGCCAAAAAGTCGTGTTTTCGGGATTAAACCGTGATTGAATTTCTAAAGGCTTTGCTAACATGTTAGTTATGGTTTAGCTAGGCTCTGATACCACTGTAAGTCAATGTTACACACCCCATAGATGCGGGGAGGCGGAATAGGTAAAAACGATCATTTTCAAACAAGGTAACACCGACTATGCATAAGGATCTTTGCTAAACCCCAACTAACAATCTAACTAGGAGTTGTAACTACTATGAAAGATGATTATACCTCAAGATACTTGTCATTCTTGTTCTTGTTGTCCTCCTCCTCGTCAGCCTCCTCAAGTTTGAAGAAGATCCACCTGAGAGTGCCTACTACAAGCTTTAACCTCTAAGATGAGGTAACTAAGTAGCTTAGAGTGCTAATCTAAGTGATCTAGATAATATAGAGAGTGATTAAGGATTTGTTAGCCTTACTAACCCTATGATTCTCAACTCATGAGACACTTAGGGTTAAGATGAATAAGAGAGAGCTTGAGGAGAGAGAAAGTGTTTGTGATAATGAAATGAATCTTGATTCATTTGTGAATATTATGAAGCATGAAAATATCTCAATAATAATATCTATCAAAATATCAACCATGCTTCATTTAATTCATAAGATGAATCATTTCATGAGTCATGGTTCATTTAATGAAAGCAACACCTCATCTCCTCCACCTCATTAAGTTTAAATCAAAAAGAAATAAACCCTAACGAGTCACCTTCTTCTAGAAGCTTCCCCACAAATTATGAGAATGCCCCTCCCATCCGTATTTAAGAAAAACACGGATATACTGAGACTAAATAAATCCAATAATCTAATATTAGGATCCGGCTTAAACCAAAGCCCACAAATATAATCTGTCTGAATATCATATGTGTATAAGTACACGTATATGTTCAAACCCTGTCGTAAAACCATACGACCTCTATATCGTTTCGCCCGAAGCAGGGAAACCCTTTTTGTGGGACTCTAAAGACTCAACACTACGCTGGCAGTGGGTTTAACCACAGGCCGCAAGCGGTACTAGCTGTACGTAACGGTCCCCAGGTAGATGTCGATAAGAAGGCCGATGAGGAAACCCATCCGAACTCCTACTGAGCCTGTATGTGACAATCTCCGTACAGTCTGGTCTGTTCGTCTAAGAGTATCGCATATCGGGCCTAGGGGGTGGCAAGCGTCAGTCCCCTAATAGCGGTATAAGTCGTGTAGGAGTGTAGCCCATTACACCCTGAGAAACCACTGGAGCACCTACCAGTAAATCTCGCTTGCCCTGACCAGGGACTTTGCGTAATGGCTCTCCAAACACAGCGCGATATCAACCCCCAATACCGGGAGAGACGAATCCTATCTAACCGCCACTGCCTCCAAGTGCTCCAGGACTGCACCTAACTGCTATCTGTTTGCATGACTTAGTAGAGCCGTGGTAGGGTAGCAATATAAGAACAGTAGGAACACACTTGAGGCGAAGCAGCAGTGTCAAGTCAACGGACTAAGTTGTACTCATGTCACCTGGGAACTGCTAACTGACGACGGGTATAATACCAACCAACAGTTTCTACGAGTCTTGTCCGGTGTACTCGTGTCACGACCCGAAAAGTACCGAGCGTGACTGGCACTTAAATTACGAAACGTCTCTAAGCGTATGTAATCTAAGTAAGCCAAAACCCAGAAATCAAAACCAATAAAGCAGTAGAGTGAAGGAAAAACCAATTTAAAGCAAGTAGTTTAACAACATAAGCCGAAGAATGCATTTCTAAAAAAATCTCAAGTCTTTTCTGAAAATTTCGGCAGAGTTTCCTTTGTAAATACTGACCCCAAACGAGTACAAAACCTGATAAAGCATATATAATGAACAAAGGCATCCCCAAGCGGGAGCTGGCTCTTCGCCAACAGGCGGACACAGCCACGCAAGCAATACAATATACAATGCCGAAAGGCGAGGATCAAAACTCGAAATGAAACCCATCATCATCAAGAAAACCAGAGGAAAACTATAATAATACAGCGCGCGACTCTAAGGTCGAAAGAATATACACTGGTCTTCTATCTCTATCAAATATACAATCTGGTTGATGGAGTTTTTACTAGATACAACTGAATATAAATATAAATACAATGGTGGTCACGATGCAAATGAAACCACCTACCAAAGAAATCACCGGAAGGAACAGTGTGCCAGCAAAGCCGCAACGAAACTTGTACGGCAAAACCTGCAAGGAACTATGGCACAACGGGGGTGAGTTGCCAACTCGTGAGTAGAAAATATCACAGAGCAAAAATCGCATGTATAACGCTATCCTAGGTCATATCAAGTAATATCCTCAAATAATATCCTGATCCATCTATACATGTAAGTGCAATACCACATGCTCGTGTCAGTGCCTCAGATAGCAATATATCAGATATATGATGTATGAATGCATTATGACTTAAAACAGAATACATCATGAGTGAGACAACTGTTTTCTTTATTTAATGAGATTTCTGTATGTATATAAATCGAGTATCATCAATGAAATCAACAGAGAAATCAGTGTCAAGTATCGACACAAAACGTAAATCTCAATATCTCAATATCTCTGGCTATCCGGACTGGCCTGTATTATCAAACCTCAATATCTCAGTGTCTCAAATCTCAATATCTCAATATCTCAATACCTCGGGCTCCGTCAGTCCGGATCGTCCCATATCATCAATCACACGACCACGAATGGTATACTCCGGATATCCGCCGTGCCAAACAATCACCGGTAGGCAGTCTGCCCCTTCCGGGCTCATCGTCTATAACTCGAGCTTCTTGCCCCGGGGTACTATACCGGGTCCACCATGTACCCGCAGACGGTTCATCCAACTCCTCGAATCGGGTCTCGAAAACCATCTCAGAACCGAGAAAACATCATGGTGGACAATACTCATCATATCAAGGAAAACCGCATCCATCTCTTTAAAACAAATCATCAGTTTATAAAACTTTCACATGCGGTTTCCAAATCCAGAAATCTCAAGAAGGATCCGAAATCATCAAAATCATGATATCAATAAACAGTGAATACCGGCATAAATCTCCATAATACCTCATGATCAAAGAATAGATGAATGCAACTGATCTCATGCAATAAATGCAATAGTTAAACTAGCATATGAAAGCTATAACATATTGCAACTATCAACTAGCTAGCTATGTCAATGAATAGTATTCTCTAAAGTGTACATGACATGGCAATTACCGATGATGATGTGTGTGAGCCGACAAGCAGGTGTACGTGGAACATATGCATCATCGGTAATGGTGCTGGTGTCCTGACAGCAGGGTTTCATAATAATTACAGATAACATATGTATAAGCATGCACTGCGATGAAACATCATGAATATACAAAAAGTGATGTAGTAACAGCAACACTGAAGAATATACCTACCCAATGTACGAGTTGTAGGGTTCCTAGGCACTCCCAAGAGGTCTCACAAGGCATCAACCATGCCAATTTTTAATTTTACGGGTGTCGAGAAACCCTAATACGGATCGTTAACTAGATATCTAGGCGAAAGATGCAACTAGTAAACTACTTTACTAAGAGTACGGAAATACAACCTTGTAGATCCGGTTCCCCACCTCCATAGCTCCGCGATGAAGGCCCCTCGCTGTAGAAATCGAATCTTGGACTCTAGTATTGGCTTCATCGGAGAATGGACGGGCTAGGTCATCGACTACACTGCCGAAGATGATCTACGTCGAGGCATCACAAGATCAAGCTCCACCTTCACCAAGCCATGAAAACTTGTGAAGGAAATACCCTATACTACTTGGCAAGAGGTAGAGGATGAAGAAATAGAAAGTGGGTTCACTTTAGAATTGGATTTCTCACCCATTTCATCAAGTCACCATTGATGAAGTCTAGGTTTTCTTCTTGAAGAAGAAGAAGAAGAAGATGATAATGTTATGATAAGTTAATTAGAATAGAAAAGAAAAAGAATACTTATCATAACATTAACTATAGTTAGGTGTAGAGAATTGACTAAGGTTAAAAGAATGGTTACGGTTAAGCTTGAAGACAAAATGGTCATATGGTCAAAGCTTCATGAAGCTTCATCAAGCTTCATGAAAGAAAGAAAGAAAGAATGAAACCATTTTGTTTTCTTTTGTCATTTCATTTTAATCCAAAATAAAAGATAAATGAATGGACAAATAAATAGAAACCTTAACCATTTTCTTACTTAGGTTTAATTCTTTACACAAACCAATATTGCATGCATCATCAAACATGATACAATCAAGTGCACAAAAATATGATCGCCATATACAATGCGCACATCCGAGTGAGAAAATCCATCTTAAGTGAACCGATACTAGTTAATGCAAAGTGATATATCAAATATATAATTATACATTAAATCATTAAATCAACATTTGATTTAACGATCCGGTCATATCGCATATAACCGACTAGTATCCAATGTATCGGCTTACCGAATCAATCCTTGATTCGATAACTAGGTTATATCGCATACAACCTTTCGATACATTCATCGCGAGAATGAAATACGGTATCACATACACGCATTATTCTCAGTCCCGCACATATCTCATATGCGCTCCTATTTCGTTTCGCTTGAGCCAGGAAACCTCTGTGTAGGACTCTAAAGACTCGTCAATACGCCGGCAGCAGGTGATGATCATATCAAACACCCACAAGCCGCAAGCGGTCTGCTAAACGTAACGGCCACCCGGGTATTGAGCGATCAGAAGATCGACGAGCAAGCCCGCTCATACTCCTGTGAATCCAACCAGTAACACTTACCGTACAGTCCGGTCTGATCATCTGATATGTCGCATATCTCGCCTAGGGGTGGTAAACGTCAGACCCCAATAGCTCGATAAGTCGTGTCGATATGAGGTCTATAACAGTTCGAGAAACTACTGGTAACACTTACCAGTAAATCTCAGCAACCCTGGCCAGGGATTTCCGGTTATAGCCAATCGAATACAGCGCAACATCAACTCCCTATACCGGGAGAGACGAATCCCCTCCTATCGCTCATTGCCTCCATGTGATTCGGGACTGTACCCAAAAACCACCATTTTGCATGCCCTCTTGGACGTGGTAAGGTGGAAATCAAAGCACAGTGGGAACCACACAAGACTCTATGACGATCTCGGGTCAACAGACTACTCTGTACCAGTGTCACCAGAGAACTGCCATCTGACGTACAGTATAATACCATCTGGGAGTTCTCGGCGAGTCCGTCCAGTGTACCCAGTCTCCACTGAGCACCCGCATATCATCTCCGATGTCAAACACCAATGGATATGGGATCATCCATCGCCCATCTGTATGGGTCGAGAAGGTATACGCTAGTCTACTCTGGTATATCGATGCCCCGTCTCGATATACCCACGACTAGGGACTTTGAAGGATATACTTATGGACTACCATGTCCCCACTAGTATGATCCGCATCATAGTCCAGGTAGTCAAGTACACATCTTAAGGGCTTTACCAACATGTAACAGAGAGACAATCAGTGTACACGTTAAGGTAAAGATCAACCAGATAGCATACTATCATGTCGAGCAAGAAAGTCCTCCCTATATATGTCCCAGCATCCACTACAATATACATCCTATGTACAGTAATGGCCTCTAGGGCATACATATAACTAACAATCTCCCACTTGCACTAGGGCCATCTGTAGCAGTGGTTGCAGTATCTCATACTCAACCATCCCATAAAAATCTCTCTCTGGGAATAGGCCTTCGTGAGTGGATCCGCCGTGTTGTCCTCTGAGTCTACTCTCCTAACCTCGATCACCCTGGAGATCAACCATCTCCATGATCAGGTGATACTGCCTTAGAATATGTCTGGATCACTGATGGGACGGGCGTTCCTTGGCATAAGCCACAACTCCATTGTCACACAATGGGAGGAACTAAGTTCATCTCATGAACAAATATACATCCAGACTGCCTCTTTGGTAGCATCTCAAGTAGCGATGTATCCTGCCTTTATCGTCTAGTATGCCACGGTATCTAGTTTGGAACTCTTCCAACATACCGTCCCTTTACTGAGGGTAAAGACAATGCCTGCGACTGACATTCAGTCGTCCTTATCACTCTGGAACCCTTCCAGTGATTCTCCCCAGGATCGATTGATACCATCTCACTACAACTAGTGAGAATCCTAACATCCATTTAGATCTATCTCATAGATCCAAAACCCAGGATTTAGGAGGTATCACTTTGATCCTTTATGGAGAATCATTGTGATAAGCGGAGATTGACCGAGCGTAGCATAGGAAACTCCTTTCCTTATCAAGAGTAAGTCATCCACGTACTCTACGAGGATCATCACCATACTCCCTACTACCTTTTTGTATATACAAGGTTCATCTACCATTTTGATGATGTCAAAATGTTTGACTACTTCATCAAAACAGATGTTCCAACTCCGCGATGCCTGCTTTATCCTATAAAGCATTTTGTACACGTTTCCGCTGCTCCCACTGTCTACGAAGCCCTCTGGCTGTGTACTTATAGACGCTCTCTTCCAAATCATCATTTAGAAAAGCAGTCATGACACCCAACCGCCAGATATCGTAGTCATGGTATGTAGCCGTGGCAAGTAGGATCTGGATGGACTTAAGCATAGCCACTTGAAAAGGTTTCATCATAATCCACGCCTGGTCGATGACGAAAAGCTTTAACAAGTCTAGCTTTGAAAGTCTCAACTTTTCCATATACACCAAGTAATCTTCTCAAGATATACTTGCTCCTGATGGGGATTTAACCCTTCAGATATAGCAACCAAAGTCCATACTTTGTTGGTGTATAAGAATTCCATCTCAGATCGCTAAGCATCCAGCCATTCTTACAGAGTCCCACTCCTGATGGCCAGCTCGAAACTAGTTGGGTCATCATCTCATGATGCAATCCTCGCTCCCACTGTCATAAAGTAACCGAAGTATCTCTCAGGTGGGTGAGGAACCTTACTAGATCGGCGGAGAGGCTGAGGTTCGTTGGTAACTATTGAATCATTTGGTTCTTTCAAATCATCAGCCGTAGTTTGTATATCTGGAACATTTCCAGTTCTACATCACAGACCTTGTCTCGAGCTTGTCCGGATTTTGCTTTTAGACATAGCCCGGACAACCCCAAATCTTAACCAACTTAAGAGATGGGCTCTTCCCTTATCATATCAAATACGAAGTGGTAGGCAACGGATTTGATTTGAACCCTATTCAATAGGTATGCAGCTTCTCAAGTGCATAACTCCCAAAAAGGAAATAGGTAACTCAGTAGTACTCATCATAGAGCGCACCATATCGAATAGGGTGCAACTGCTCCGCCCCGATATACCATCGTGCTATGGTGTATACGGAGGAGTAATGCTGAGAGAGAATCTTATTCTCCTTTAGAATAGTCCAGAAATTCCATACTCAAGTATTCTCCTCCTTGATCTCATCAAAGGACATAATACTTATACCCGTATTGGTTCTCTACTTCTAACTTATATTCTGTGAATATCTCAAAAGGTCCTGACTTGTGTATCAACAGGAACATATGTCTGAATCAAAAGAGATCATCAGAGAATTTAATGAAGTATAAAGAACCGGTCTTGGTAAGTGTAGACAGGGGACCTTACATACATCAACATGTATCATCCCAAGAGTTCACTAACTCTTTCTCTGTTTCCAGTAAACGGAGCTATGGTCTTCTTATCTCTGTGACATGACTGGCAAGTTTCACAAGATGTAAATTCAAACTGATTTAAATATGCATCTAAAATGTAACTTCAGCCAGTCGGATCGCATTGATATGACCTAGTCTACAATGCCTCAAGAAGGATTCGTTCATTTCTGAACTCTTCCTCTTGTGTGTGTTCCGTATACTAAAGAACTGTAGTTTGATTTAGAACGTCAATGCTTTTAGATAACGTGCCTGAACCGATCAACTTTTGATATAGGAAATGTTCAAAATATAATCCAACAATACAAAATTATATCCTTTCTTTACTAATAAAGAGACTGATATGATTTTGTATATCAGGTTCGGTATCTAATAACATTCGTTCAGAATCAATGTATTGGTAATACAGGGTGACAGTGACCAACAGACTTGGCTGCAACACTTGCCCCGTTTTCTGCCTCATGAAACTTATCACCTGTTCTCTGTTCTCTACCTTTCTGTAGCCCTATGTAACAGATTACATATCTGGGATCCTGATCCGGTATCATATACCCAGGATGCGGAGGACACTGAGAAACAGTTCTTTGTAACGAACACACCCGAAGATGATGCATCAGCATGCACTCTCCTCGTTTGGGCGGCACGGGAATTCTGTTAATCCCCAATTTCCTGCTCTGTCTTATAACAATTATAAGTTGGAGCGGGACCAACGTTCCCTAGCTCAGTATAACAAGCAGGTTTGGTCAATATTCCGTATTAGTATCTTGATTAAGGCGTGATATGGTCGCTACCTGGAGAGAGAGAGAAGAAAACACTCAGCGTGCGCTCTAGCAAGAATAGATTGGTTATTATTTTATCTAATCAGGATGGCTCCCACTGTTTTTATCAAATCTTCCTTCAAATCTAAAAAGGAAAGACTAGCCGGGATTAATTACACGCTACAAGTTCGCCAATCTTTCAGCCAGGCCAGTGTCGGTACTTTGAGGGAGGTCCCCCGTGCTTTCGCACGAACCTAATTAATGTAAACCTTGTTTTCCCAGAGGCGTAACCCCGTTGACACCTTTCTAGACACCTACTTGATCGGCTAATTATAATGTGTAAAACTCTCCCAGGAGTAACTCTTACTCGCAGCGGGTATCGGGATCCAACTATCTCATAGAAGGTATGCAATCTCATTGTAAATTTCAACACTTGAAATTCTCGATAATATTTTGCCCCTAGCAGCTATATGACCTTAACATAGTCAACAAATCATAAGTGCTAGTCAAGTTCAACCCGTCATTTCCCGATTGAATTAAACCCACCCGCACGACCCTTAACATAGTCAACAAAGTCGCACGACTACCCTAATCCAATCGCATCATATGCTTATGCAGATAAGCACTAATTAGCTACCGCACACTACGCCTTAACATAGTCAACAAACGTAGCACGAATACTAACTAGTACTTATCTGAAATGACGGAGGGCTACGACAGGTTTTTCTGAAAACCTATTGCGTAATGAACTTGATATCGTTGTAGAATCAAATGATTTTAAAATGGAGTGTTTTTGAGGCTTTTCTAGTTTTGCTAAAGGAATCACTCCCGGTGAAGGGATCGTCGGTCCTTTCCTCGTCGAATGAGGTGCGGGATATATCATATATATCACTGTGCAAAGCAAAAACTCTTAAAAGCAATCAAAAGACAAACCGAGTGTGTAGCATCTGCCACTTATTGCTAAAGGAGTCACTCCCGGTGAAGGGATCTCGGTTCTTTCCTCATCGAATAAGGTGCAGGATATATCACATATACCTCTGTGCAAAGCAAGAACTGTAGCTACCTGTTTTATTTTTGAAATTCGATTCTACAACATCTTAGGTTTCTTTTCTTTCATTAATCATATTAATGAAGTCCCATCATTTAAGTACCTAAACATCACAGATAAATACGACGTACACTTATGCCATCCGCATTCGCCTCGATGTCCCCTCGTGCACCGTTAGGTTAGGTAACTAACGGCAGAGCGGGGCAGGGCTAGCGCGGGTGTAAAACATAAGTAACGCCTATATAATATATCATATATACTATATACTGTATCTATCACAGAACATCACATGATCACATCACAGATATCGCAGCAGAAGAGTCATATGAAATATTGGATATACTAAGACGTCCGTGTTTTCAATACGAGCCAGTATAAAACACGGATTCCACGGTCGTGATAAATAGCCAAACCCACACCCCTAGACCCCTACGAGAGCGGCAAGCAACCCTACCAATTCTAAAGTTAGGAGACCCGGACTCGACTCCTCGAGTTGGTTTCCCACTGGACTCCAGAACCCGGTTACTTGTGCCCTCCTCCTTGGGTCTATCCTAGTGCGGAAAAGTAAATAATATACAAAGGGTGACATCTTCCGCAACCTGGAAGTGCCCCAATAAAACAATATTACATACAAGTTTTTACATGAATGAAAATGAAAAACACTCATCTCACATAAAAACCCCCGGCTATTCAAACACGACGATCCAATATAACATATCCAGCAACACATAACATCACATGTCATCAACGTAAGTAAATATGCGCATCCCAATTGTCGTTGACATATAGCAACGAAACCGGCGATATCACATATTACACTTACGGTCACAGAAAAGAAAGTGTAAAACTACAACAGTTGGAATCCGCAATCTCCATAGACATCGCATGCCTAATCAAATGAATATCTTAGACATCACATGCCTAACAATTATAAACCCCGCATTTTAGTCTCATTATCGAAAACACTTTTCAATATCAAGTCGGGCAATTCAACAAGATTCCCGACATTTTGATTGAATGCTCGTCGCAAACTTTAGTAGGCGGCCGCACCCCCGATACCGTCGACGAAGTGCACCAAGGCGGAACACCGCTGCCGCGAGCACCCGAACGGATGCTTTCGGCGACGGGGTTCTCCTACGTCACTTGGTCGGGGCTATGGAGCGAGGCTGTCTATTAAGTTTACCCGGCGAGAATCCGCGTACGCTACGTGATTGCGACGGACTTTTGATCACATCAAAATTCCGTGGCAACCGATCAAGTGAGACTAAAGTGCTATGTTTATAACATTCAAATCAGTTATCTCATAACTACTTGTGAATTCCAATTATTGTATCCCATTCCAGATAAATAGAAAATGTTAAATTTTCCGATCGAGCAGTCGAATACCCAAGTTTTCCCGAAAGAGACCAACACATGAAACAAGTTTAAAAACATCCAGTGCATGCCTCAGTACCGACGGTCCAGCCGTAGAAGGGTCAAGCCAACGCCTCACATGTGGCACGCCGTACTGCCCCAAACCCTAAGGTTCAAAGGGCAGTTCAAGTCGGTCACATAATCGAGTTAAGGTTTGTTGTCTTCTAGAGGGTCCATCGCGTTACTTGCACTACTTAGAACGTCTTTAAACCACGGAAAAATCCAACACTTGGAAATTTCCCGACAGGGGAAAAATTGGGTATTTATATCCGGTCGAACTTTTTAACATATTCCAAAATATCCGGAAAAACACATAGACGAAGTCTGACAATCCGATCGAATTTACGAACTCCCAATACAACCCAAAATACTCAACTCTTGAGTAAATATTAAAAATTCCCATAAAACTCAGCACCAGACAATATGAATTACTGTGCAAAAATTAGAGGCATCTCCCTTCATTTGGCCGCGGAACCGCAGCAGAAGCCATGCTTCTGCCGCGGTTCCGCCGCGTAATTGACACATCATCATGAAATTTTTGCACCGTAATTCTTGTAATTCCCTGCTGAATTTTTTAAGTATTTTTAATCTGGAAAAAACCCAGTTTTTGAAAAATGTCCAGAGAGCAACTTGGGTTTAGGGTTTCGGTTCGATTCGGATTTCAAACGTCGTCTACACATTGCTTAAGGCTCTAGCTAGGCTCTGATACCACTGTAGGGTTCCTAGGCACTCCCAAGAGGTCTCACAAGGCATCAACCATGCCAATTTTTAATTTTACGGGTGCCGAGAAACCCTAATACGGATCGTTAACTAGATATCTAGGCGAAAGATGCAACTAGTAAACTACTTTACTAAGAGAACGGAAATACAACCTTTGTAGATCCAGTTCCCCACCTCTATAGCTCCGCGATGAAGTCCCCTCGCTGTAGAAATCGAATCTTGGACTCTAGTATTGGCTTCATCGGAGAATGGACGGGCTAGGTCATCGACTACACTGCCGAAGATGATCTACGTCGAGGCATCACAAGATCAAGCTCCACCTTCACCAAGCCATGAAAACTTGTGAAGGAAACACCCTATACTACTTGGCAAGAGGTAGAGGATGAAGAAATAGGAAGTGGGTTCACTTTAGAATTGGATTTCTCACCCATTTCATCAAGTCACCATTGATGAAGTTTAGGTTTTCTTCTTGAAGAAGAAGAAGAAGATGATAATGTTATGATAAGTTAATTAGAATAGAAAAGAAAAAGAATACTTATCATAACATTAACTATAGTTAGGTGTAGAGAATTGACTAAGGTTAAAAGAATGGTTACGGTTAAGCTTGAAGACAAAATGGTCATATGGTCAAAGCTTCATGAAGCTTCATCAAGCTTCATGAAAGAAAGAAAGAAAGAATGAAACCATTTTGTTTTCTTTTGTCATTTCATTTTAATCCAAAATAAAAAGATAAATGAATGGACAAATAAATAGAAACCTTAACCATTTTCTTAACCTAGGTTTAATTCTTTACACAAACCAATATTGCATGCATCATCAAACATGATACAATCAAGTGCACAAAAATATATCGCATATACAATGCGCACATCCGAGTGAGAAAATCCATCTTAAGTGAACCGATACTAGTTAATGCAAAGTGATATATCAAATATATAATTATACATTAAATCATTAAATCAACACTTGATTTAACGATCCGGTCATATCGCATATAACCGACTAGTATCCAATGTATCGGCTTACCGAATCAATCCTTGATTCGATAACTAGGTTATATCGCATACAACCTTTCGATACATTCATCGTGAGAATGAAATACGGTATCACATACACGCATTATTCTCAGTCCCGCACATATCTCATATGCGCTCCTATTTCGTTTCGCTTGAGCCAGGAAACCTCTGTGTAGGACTCTAAAGACTCGTCAATACGCCGGTAGCAGGTGATGATCATATCAAACACCCACAAGCCGCAAGCGGTCTGCTAAACGTAACGGCCACCCGAGTATTGAGCGATCAGAAGATCGACGAGCAAGCCCGCTCATACTCCTGTGAATCCAACCAGTAACACTTACCGTACAGTCCGGTCTGATCGTCTGATATGTCGCATATCTCGCCTAGGGGTGGTAAACGTCAGACCCCAATAGCTCGATAAGTCGTGTTGATATGAGGTCTATAACAGTTCGAGAAACTATTGGTAGCACTTACCAGTAAATCTCAGCAACCCTGGCCAGGGATTTCCGGTTATAGCCAATCGAACACAGCGCAACATCAACTCCCTATACCGGGAGAGACGAATCCCCTCCTATCGCTCATTGCCTCCATGTGATTCGGGACTGTACCCAAAAACCACCATTTTGCACGCCCTCTTGGACGTGGTAAGGTTGAAATCAAAACACAGTGGGAACCACACAAGACTCTATGACGATCTCGGATCAACAGACTACTCTGTACCAGTGTCACCAGAGAACTGCCATCTGACGTAAGGTATAATACCATCTGGGAGTTCTCGGCGAGTCCGTCCAGTGTACCCAGTCTCCACTGAGCACCCGCATATCATCTCTGATGTCAAACACCAATGGATATGGGATCATCCATCGCCCATCTGTATGGGTTGAGAAGGTATACTCTAGTCTACTCTGGTATATCGATGCCCCGTCTCGATATACCCACGACTAGGGACTTTGAAGGATGTACTTATGGACTACCATATCCCCACTAGTATGATCCGCATCATAGTCCAGGTAGTCAAGTACACATCCTAAGGGCTTTACCAACATGTAACAGAGAGACAATCAGTATACACGTTAAGGTAAAGATCAACCAGATAGCATACTATCATGTCGAGCAAGAAAGTCCTCCCTATATATGTCCCAGCATCCACTACAATATACATCCTATATACAGTAATGGCTTCTAGGGCATACATATTGTTGCGCCACGGCAGCGCCCCGGCCGTCTATCCGAGGCCAAATTGCGGAATCAAAATTTTCTTATCTTTTAAACTGGCGCTACCGCGGACAATATACCCGGATCGTAACCATTAACCTAATGCTAGCTAACAAGAGATGGGAAGAGAAGTATACCGAGTGATCCGAGTCCTCCGGTCTTCTCGTCATAGTCCCGATCTCCCGCGGAAAGTCTTGTCTCCACATCGTCACCTCCACGCCGGAAGGGCACCACATCGCCTGCGTCTTTTACGGGCTCCCGCCTCGATACCGAGGCAACTCGGGCATGAAGCCGGCAACTCGACATGCTCAAGATTTGCTGTAGAATGTGTTGTAGATCATGCTAGTCTCATTTGGGGTTTGTAGTTGCCTTGATGGAGGAATGGGGTTAGGAAAAATGGTGCTTTCATTTTTCCAAAACAAGAAGAAGAAGGAGATGAAGAATTCCTCACATAACCAAGATGAACTCTCTCATTCTTTTCTTTCTCTCAAGTGAGTTCTACCATCCTCAAATGAGAATGGTGGAGGAGGGAATACAAAACCACAACCTTAGAAGGAAGGTAATGGTAGTAAAAGCAAGTGGTGACCATAGCCAAAAACATCATGATAACAATCTCACATCAACTTTCATCTCATTTCTAATCTTCATAAAGCAAGAAATGATGAAGGAAAAGAATGGTATCAAAAGATGCTATCATAATAAATACATTTGCAAGAAAACCCTCCACAATGTGTTATTTGCAAACTTGCAAATAACACCCTCCATCGGAAAAGTCCGGCCGGGAAAGAACAAAGGAAAACCGGCCGGAACGGAATGCAAACTGGCAACTCCAGAAAACTGGTCCCGTAATAAATTATAGGAAAACCCCGATACTGTGCATACACACCCGCATCTGTATTCCGTCCGGATACAAATGCAATGAGACAAAATCTACATTGTACTATACTAGGACCGGCTTAAACCAAAGCCGGCTAGTAATATCCGTTCGATCCTGATCCGTGCAATGCCGCACGTATCTGATCGAACCCTGCCATATATCCATACGGCTACAAGTACAAACCGTCCGATCCTGATCCGTGCAATACCGCACGTATCTGATCGGACCCTGCCATATCTCCATACGGCCTCTACAGCGTTTCGCCCGAAAGCTGAGTAACTGAAAGTGTGGTGGACTCTAAAGACTCGTCAATACTATGGCTGTGGATTTAACCACTAGCACGTCAGAGGTATTAGCCAATACGTGACGGGCCACCAGCTATTGACCAAAAGGGACGTCGATGAGCGAACTCATCCTGACATCCTACTGAGCCTGTCAGTGACAATATCCGTACAGTCCGGTCCGTTCGTCTATGAGGATCGCATGTCGGGCCTAGGGGGTTGGTAAAAGTCAGACCCCCAAAGGCGGTACAAGTCGTGTCGGAGTGTAGCCCAGAACGCCCTAAGATACTACTGGAATACCTACCAGTAAATCTCCTGCCTCGGCCGAGGGCTTTGCGTAATGGCTCTCCTAGACACAGCGCGACCTCACCCCCAATACCGGGAGAGACGAACCCCTGCAGATCCGCTCACTGCCTCCATGTGGCTCGGGACTGTACCCAACTAAAACCTGTTTGCACGACTCCTTTGAGCCGTGGTAGGGTAGTAATCAAAGCACAGTGGGAACTCACATGAGACAAATGACGATCTCAGGTCGATGAACTAACCTGTACACATGTCACCAGGGAACTGCTATCTGACATCTGGTATAAGACCAACTAGCAGGTTCCCGGCGAGTCCTGTCCGGTGTACTCATAACCCAATGAGCACCTGTATACATCTTAGGTGAACCAACTGACACCAGTGGCTTGTGAGACCGGCCACCGCCCCTCGTCGGGGTCTCGACTGTATACACTAGTCTACTAATGGAGTATCGATGCCCAGTCTCGAAACTCCCATGACTAGGGACCATTTAAGGATGTGCTTATAGACCCCAGCTCCCACGTATATGATCGCCATCATACTGCTGGTCGTCAAGCAAGAATCCTAGGGGCTCTATCAACGTGTAATAGCGACCTGTAAGGTCACCTGAAACAGTACACGATGATAAAGGTAAACCAGATAGCATACTATCATCTCGAGTAAGACTGTTCTACCGGGATAGGTCCTCCCTCAATCATTGCAATCACGTGCCTGTGATCCAATAATTGACTCTGAGGGCACTATCTCCAACACATATAACTAACATGAGTCATACAGTTTGGTATTTAAAATACTCACAATTCTCTACTTTTGAAAACAAGTATGACTCGAGCCCAGTCAAAAGGGTAAGGAAATCCACCTAAGTCTGAGTCGATCTGTATATATACCTAGTAGTCGGTGATCTCGCCTCAATAGTATCACGTACGATATGTAAGGTTGCTAGGCACGCTCACAAGGTTCTACGAGGCATCAACCATGCCCGATTAAAAAATTAGTCGTGCCGAACAACCTAAAGCCGGATCTTTAAACTAGGGTTTAGGCGAAAACTAACATGTTAAACACTTTAACACTAAGTGAGAGGGATTACAACCTTTGTAGATCCGGTCCTTCACTTCAATAGCTCCGTGTAGATGTCCCCTTCGCTGCGATCGTGAACTCCGGACTCTACAGAAGCTCCACAAGAAGAACGAACGTGCTTGCTTCGATGACTTCGAGGCCGAAGATGATCTACGTCGAGGAGACACTAACTCAAGCTATTCCTTCACTAGGTCATGAACTTTGTGAAGAGAACACACTCTACTACATGGCAAGTGGTAGAGGATGAAGAAGTAGGAAGCGGGCTCACTTTAGAATTGATTTTCTCACACTTTTTCTCACGGCACCATTAGAGCTAGCAAGCTTTTCATGGAGCTTGATGAAGAAGAAGAAGAAGAAAGAATAATATCATCATATGAATTATTTCTCCTCAATAATGTAACCATGGGTGAGTTAAGCTATCATGCTTAACTCATGTAGAGAATTGACCAAAGTATATGGTTAAGGGTTGGGTTAACTTAATATCTTAAAGAATGACAAAAGAGTTGACGTTGTCAATATTTCCACAAGCTTCATGAAAGCTTGAGAACTTTGACAAAGTCTTTCTCTTTTGTTATTCTTAAGATATAAACAAAACCCTAATCTTTACCCTAATCTTGGTATAAGTCTCATACACCCATCTTTGATGCATCATCAAGCATGACACAATCATATGTACACAAATATATATCACATATACACTTATGCACAATCATGTGAGAAAATAAATCTTAAGTGAGCTAATACTAGTTAATGTAATGTAATATATCAAATATATAATTATACATTAAATTATTAAATCAACTCTTGATTTAATAATCCGGCTATAACCGACTAATATCAAAAGTAACAACTTATAGAATCAACACTTGATCCGATAACCCGGCTATATCGCATACAACCGATCAATGTCACAAATCGCGAGAATAGAATACGGTATCTCATATCGTATCAATCTCGGTCCCGCACATATCACATATGCGCTCCTACTCCGTTTTGCTTGAGCCAGGAAGCCCCTGTGTAGGACTCTAAAGACTCGTCAATACGCCGGCAGTAGGTGATGATCATATCAAACACCCACAAGCCGCAAGCGGTCTGCTAAACGTAACGGCCACCCGGGTATTGAGCGATCAGAAGATCAATAAGCAAGCCTGTACATTCTCCTATGAATCCAATCAGTAACACTCCCGTACAGTCCGGTCTCGTCGTTTGATATGTCGCATATCTCGCCTAGGGGTGGTAAACGTCAGACCCCAGTAGCTTGATAAGTCGTGTCGATATGAGGTCTATAACAGTTCGAGAAACTACTGATAACACTTACCAGTAAATCTCAGCAACCCTGGCCAGGGATTTCCAGTTATAGCCAATCGAACACAGCACAGCATCAACTCCCTATACCGGGAGAGACGAATCCCCTCCTATCGCTCATTTCCTCCATGTGATTCGGGACTGTACCCAAAAGCCACCTTTTTGCACGCCCTCTTGGACGTGGTATGATGGAAATAAAAGCACAGTGGGAATCACACAAGTCTCTATGACGATCTCGGGTCAAAAGACTACTCTGTACCAGTGTCACCAGAGAACTACCATCTGACATGAAGTATAATACCATCTGGGAGTTCTCGGCGAGTCCGTCCAGTGTACCCAGTCTCCACTGAGCACCCGTATACCATCCTTGATGTCAAATACCAATGGATATGGGATCATCCATCGCCCATCATATGGGTCAAGATGCGTATACGCTAGTCTACTCTGGTGTATCAATGCCCTGTCTCGATACACCCTCAACTAGGAACAGTTATAGGATGCACTCGTCGACTACCGTGGCCCCACTAGTATGATCTCATCATAGTCCCATTAGTCGAGTACATATCCTAAGGGCTTTATCAACATGTAACTCAGAGACAATCAGAGTACATGTTAAGATAAAGTACAACCAGATAGCATACTATCATGTCGAGCAAGAAAGTCCTCCCTATATATGTCCCAGCATCCACAACAATATACATCGTATGTACAGTAATGGCTTCTAGGGTATACATATAACTAACAATCCCCCACTTGCACTAGGGCCATCTGTTGTGGTATCACATATCCAACAATTAGCTGCGGTTGAAGTATCTCATACTCAACCATCCCATAAAAGTCTCTACTGGGAAAAAGGCCTTTGTGAGTGGATCCACACTGTTGTCCTCTGTGTCTGCTCTCCTAACCTCGATCTCCCTGGAGATCAACCATCTCCATGATCAGGTGATACTGCATAAGAATTATATCTGGATTTCTGATGGGACGGGGGTTCCTTGGCAAAAGCCACAACTCCATTGTCACACAATGGTAGGAACGAAGTTCATCTCATGAACTTATATATCCAGACTGCCTCTTTGGTAGCATCCTTGGTAACGATGTATCTTGCCTTTAATCATTTAGTATGTCACGGTATTTAGCTTGGAACTCTTCCAACATACCGTCCCTCCACTGAGTGTATAAACAAGCCTGTGACTGACATTCAGTCGTCCTTATCACCCTGGAACCTTTCCAGTGATTCTCCCCAGGATCAATTGATACCATCTCACTACAGCTAGTGAGTATCCTAATATCCAATTAGATCTATCTCATAGATCCAAAACCCAGGATTTAGTAGGTATCACTTTGATCCTATATAGAGAATCATTATGATAAGCGGAGATTGACTGAGCGTAGCATAGGAAACTCCTTCCCTATCAAGAGTATGTTATCCACGTACTCTACGAGGATCTCCACCATACCCTCTACTACCTTTTTTGTATATACAAGATTCATCTACCATTTTGATGATGTCAAACTCTTTGACTAACACATCAAAACAGACGTTCCAACTCCGCGATGCCTGTTTTATCATATAAAACATCTTGCACACGTTTCCCCTGCTCCCACTGTCTATGAAGCCCTCTGACTGTATACTTATAGACTCTCTCTTCTAAAACATCATTTAGAAAAGCAGTCATGACACCCAACCGCCAGATATTGTAGTCATGGTATGTAGCCGTGGCAAGTAGAATCTGGATGGACTTAAGCATAGCATTGAAAGTCTCAACTTTTCTATGTACACCAAGTAATCTTCTCAAGATATACTTGCTCCTGATGGGGATTTAACCCTTCAGATAAAGCAATCAAAGTCCATACTTTGTTGGTGTATAAGGATTCCATCTCAGATCGTTAAGCATCCAGCCATTCTTACAGAGTCTTACTCCTGATGGCCAGCTCGAAACTAGTTGGGTCATCATCTCATGATGCAATCCTCGCTCCCACTGTCATAGAGTAACCAAAGTATTTCTCAGGAGGGTGAGGAACCCTACTAGATCGGCGGAGAGGCTGAGGTTCGTTGGTTACTATTAAATCCTTTGGTTCTACCAAATAATCTGCTGTAGTTTGTATAGCTGGAACTTTTTCCAGTTCTACCTCATGACCAATAATTCCTTCCACAAGAAATTCCCTTTCACAAAGGTGGCATGTTGAGAAATAAAACACTTTTGTTTCTCGGTTTGGTAGAAGATATTCCCTTGCGAATGCTTGGGATATCCAACAAACTTCTACAGATCTGACTTTGCCTCGAGCTTGTCCGGATTTTGCTTTTTAGACATAGACCGGACAACCCCAAATCTTAACAAACTTAAGATATGGGCTCTTCCCTTTCCATATCACATATGAAGTGGTAGGCAACTGATTTGATTTGAACCCTATTCAATAGGTATGCAACTTCTCAAGTGCATAGCTCCCAAAAGGAAATAGGAAACTCAGTAGTACTCATCATAGAGCACACCATATCACATAGGGTGCTGTTGCTCTGCCCCAATATACCATCGTGCTATGGTGTATACGGAGGAGTAATGCTGAGAGAGAATCTCATTCTCCTTTAGAATAGCCCAGGATTTTTGTGCACAAGTATTCTCCTCCTTGATCTCATCAAAGAACATAATACTTATACCCGTATTTTTGTTCTCTACTTCTAACTTATATTCTGTGAATATCTCAAAAGCTTAGGACTTGTGTTTCAACAGGAACATATGTCTGAATCTTGAGAGATTATCAGAGAATGTAATGAAGTACAAAGAACCGGTCCTGGCATGTGTAGACAGGGGATCTTCATACATCAGCATGTATCATCCCAAGAGTTCACTAACTCTTTCTCTGTTTCCTATAAACAGAGCTATGGTCATCTTATCTCTGTGACATGACTGGCAAGTTTCACAAGATGTAAATTCAAACTAATTTAAATATGCATATATATGCAACTTCAGCTAGTCGGGTCACATTGATATGGCCTAGTCTACAATACCTCAAGAAGAATTCGTTCATTTCTGAACTCTTCCTCTCGTGTGTGTTTTGTATACTAAGAACTGTAGTTTGATTTAGAACGTCAATACTTTTAGATAGCGTGCCTGAACCGATCAACTCTTGATATAGGAAATGTTCAAAACATTATCCAACAATACAAAATTATATCCTTTCTTTACCAATAAAGAGACTGATATGATGTTGTATATCAGGTTCGGTATCTAATAACATTCATTCAGAATCAATGTATTCTAGTAATACAGTGTGACAGTGACCAACAGACTTGGCTGCAACACTTGCACCATTTTCTGTCTCATGAAACTTATCACCCGTTCTCAGTTCTCTACCTTCCTGTAGCCCATGTAACAGATTACATATGCGGGATCCTGATCTGGTATCACATACCCAGGACGTAAAGGATACTGAGAAACAGTTCTCTGTAATGAACACACCCGAAGATGATGCATCAGTATGCACTTTCTTCGTTTGGGCGGCACAGGAATTCTGGTAATCCCCAATTTCCTGCTCTGTCTTATAACAATTATAAGTTGGAGCGGGACCAACGTTCCCCAGCTCAGTATAACAAGCGGGTTCGGTCAATATATCCGTATTATTATCTTGATTAAGGCGTGATATGGTCGCTACCTGGAGAGAGAGAGAAGAAAACACTCAGCGTATGCTCTTGCAAGATTAGATTGGTTATCTAATATATCTAATCAGGATGTCTCCCACTGTTTTAATCAAATCTTCCTTCAAACCCTAAAAGGAAAGACTAGTCGGGATTAATTACACGTTACAAGTTCGCCAATCTTTCAGCCAGGCTAGTGTCGGTACTTTGAGGGAGATCCCCGTGCTTTCGCACGAACCTAATTAAAGTAAACCTCGTTTTCCCAGAGGCGTAACCCCATTGACACCTTTCTAGACACCTACTTGATCGGCTAATTGTAATGTGTAAAACTCTCCCAGGAGTAACTCTTACTCGCAGCGGGTATCGGGATCCAACTATCTCATAGAAGGTATGCAATCTCATTGCAAATTTCAACACTTGAAATTCCCAATAATATTTTGCCCCTAACGTGCTATGACCTTGACGAAAGCCAACAAACCATAGCCCGCTAGTCAAGTTCAACCCGTACATTTCTTGACTGAATTAAACCCACCCGCACGACCCTTGACGAAAGCCAACAAAGCCGTACGACTACCCTAATCCAATCGAATCATATGCAGCAGATAAGCAGCATATAGCTACCGCACACTACACCTTAACGAAAGCCAACAATTGCAGCACGAATACTATATACAACTTATCTGAAATGACGGAGGGCTACGACAGGTTTTTCTGAAAACCTATTGCGTAATGAACTTGATATCGTTGTAGATTCAAATAATTTTAAAATGGAGTGTTTTTGAGGGTTTTACTAGTTTCGCTAAAGAGGTCACTCCCGGTGAAGGGATCTCGGCTCTTTCCTTGTCGAATGAGGTGCAGGATATATCATATATATCACTGTGCAAAGCAAGAACTAGAAAAGCAATCAAAAGACAAAACCGAGGGTTGTAGCATCTGCCAGTCATTGCTAAAGGGGTCACTCCCGGTGAAGGGATCTCGGCCCTTTCCTTATCGAATAAGGTGCAGGATATTCTACAAGGAAAACCGCGATGCAAAGCAAGAACTGTAGCTACCTGTTTTTGAAAATTCGATTCCACAACATCTTTTAGGTTTCTTTTTCTTTCATTAATCACATTAATGAAGTCCCATCATTTAAGTCACCTAAACATCACAGATAAATACGACGTACACTTATGCCATCCGCATTCGCCTCGATGTCCCCTCGTGCACCGTTAGGTTAGGTAACTAACGGCAGAGTGGGGCAGGGCTAGCGCGGGTGTAAAACATAAGCAACGTCTATATAATATATCATATATACTATATACAGTATCTATCACAACATATCAAATGATCACATCACAAATATCGCAGCAGAAGAAACATATGAAATAATGGATATACTAGGACGTCCGTGTTTTATTTTGAGCCTCTATAAAACACGGATTCCACGGTCGCGATGAATAGCCAAACCCACACCCTTAGACCCCTACAAGAGCGGCAAGCAACCTTTCCAATTCTAGAGTTAGGAGACCCGGACTCGGCTCCTCGAGTTGGTCTCCCTCCGGACTCCAGAACCCGGTTACTTGTGCTCTCCTCCTTGGGTCTATCCTAGTGCGGAAAAGTAAATAATATACAAATGGTGACATCAACCTCATCCCGGAAGTGCCCCAATAAAAGAATAATACATACATATGATTTTACATGAATGAAAATAAAAACCCTCATCTCACATAAAAACCCCCGGCTATTCAGAACGCGACGATCCAATATAACATATCCAGCAACACGTAACATCACATGTCATCAACGTAAGTAAATATACGCATCCCAATTGTCGTTGACATATAGCAACAAAACCGGCGATATCGCATATTACACTTACGGTCGCAGAAAAGAAAGTGTAAAACTACAACAGTTGGAATCCGCAACCTCCTTAGACATCGCATGCCTAACCAAATGAATTTCTTAGACATCGCATGCTTAACAATTATAAACCCCGCATTTTAGTTTCATTATCGAAAACTCTTTTCAATATTAAGTCGGGCAATTCAACAAGATTCCCGACATCCTGATCGAATGCTCGTCGTAAACTTTAGTAGACGGCCGCACACCTGGATGCCGTCGACGAAGTGCACTAAGGCGGAACACCGCTGCCGCGAGCACCCGAACGGATGCTTTTGGCGACGGGGTTTTCCTACAGTCACTTGGTCGGGGCTATGGGGCGTCGCTGTCTATTAAGTTTACCCGGCGAGTATCCGCGTACGCTACGTGATTACGACGGACTTTTGATCACATCAAAATTCCGTGGCAACCGATCATTTGAGACTGAACTGCTAGATTTATAACATTCAAATTAGTTATCTCATAACTACCTATGGATTCCAATTATTGTATCACATTCCAGATAAATAGACAATGTTAAACATTCCGATCGAATAATCAAACACCCAAGTTTTCCAAATAGCTCAATACTTGAGCGGAGTTCAAAAATATCCATCACATGCCACAGTACCGATGGTCCAGCCGTAGAAGGGTCAAGCCAACGCCTCACATATGGCACGCCGTACTGCCACAAACCCTAAGGTTTAGAGGCAGTTCAAGACGGTCACATAATCGAGTTAAGGTTTGTTGTCTTCTAGAGGGTCCACCGCGTTACTTGCACGACTTAGAAAGTTTCAAACTCGAGAAAAAATCCAACTTTTGAAAAATTTTCCGACTGGGGAAAAAGTGAGTTATTGATATCCGTTCGAACTTTTTAACAGTTTCTAAAAATATCTGGAAGAAACTAAACAAAGTTAAATTATCCGATCAAATCATCGAGTCCCCAATACAACCCTAGAAAACTCAACACTTGAGTGGAATAAAAAAATTCCCAGAAAAAATTGACAAGAAAGGACCTAAGAATAAATATATGAAATTTGAGGGACTAAGTCCAAATTTTAGCCGCGGAACCGCCGCCAAACCCTTGGTTTGGCCATGGTTCCGTGGTCATTTCAGGGACTTAGTAGACCGTACTTCACAGTAATTCTTAGTTTTTCCTGCTTGTTTTTCTGAGCATTTTTAATTCATAAAAAATCACATTTTCAAAAAATGTACAGAGAAGGGTTTACATCGGGGTTTTCGGGTTCGATCGTACTTTAAACTTCGCCTAGACTTTGCCTAAAGCTCTAACCTGGCTCTGATACCACTGTAGGATTGCTAGGCACGCTCACAAGGTTCTATGAGGCATCAACCATGCCCGATTAAAAAATTAGCCGTGCCGAACAACCCAAAGCCGGATCTTTAAACTAGGGTTAGGCGAAAACTAACATGTTAAACACTTTAACACTAAGTGAGAGGGATTACAACCTTTGTAGATCCGGTCCTTCACTTCAATAGCTTCGTGTAGATGTCCCCTTCGCTGCGATCGTGAACTCCGGACTCTAGAGAAGCTCCACAAGAAGAACGAACGTGCTTACTTCGATGATTTCGAGCCCGAAGATGATCCACGTCGAGGAGACCCTAACTCAAGCTATTCCTTCACCAGGTCATGAACTTTGTGAAGAGAACACACTCTACTACATGGCAAGTGGTAGAGGATGAAGAAGTAGGAAGTGGGCTCACTTTAGAATTGATTTTCTCACACTTTTTCTCATGGCACCATTAGAGCTAGCAAGCTTTTCATGGAGCTTGATGAAGAAGAAGAAGAAGAAAGAATAATATCATCATATGAATTATTTCTCCTCAATAATGTAACCATGGGTGAGTTAAGCTATCATGCTTAACTCATGTAGAGAATTGACCAAAGTATATGGTTAAGGGTTCGGTTAACTTAATATCTTAAAAAATGACAAAAGAGTTGACCCTGTCAATGTTTCCACAAGCTTCATGAAAGCTTGAGAACTTTGACAAAGTCTTTCTCTTTTGTTATTCTTAAGATATAAACAAAACCCTAATCTTTACCCTAATCTTGGTATAAGTCTCATACACCCATCTTTGATGCATCATCAAGCATGACACAATCATATGTACACAAATATATATCACATATACACTTATGCACAATCATGTGAGAAAATAAATCTTAAGTGAGCTAATACTAGTTAATGTAATGTAATATATCAAATATACAATTATACATTAAATTATTAAATCAACTCTTGATTTAATAATCCGGCTATAACCGACTAATATCAAAAGTAACAACTTATCGAATCAACACTTGATCCAACAACCCGGCTATATCGCATACAACCGATCAATGTCACAAATCGCGAGAATAGAATACGGTATCTCATATCGTATCAATCTCGGTCCCGCACATATTACATATGCGCTCCTACTCCGTTTTGCTTGAGCCAGGAAGCCCCTGTGTAGGACTCTAAAGACTCGTCAATACGCCGGTAGTAGGTGATGATCATATCAAACACCCACAAGCCGCAAGCGGTCTGCTAAACGTAACGGCCACCCGGGTATTGAGCGATCAGAAGATCAACAAGCAAGCCTGTACATTCTCCTATGAATCCAATCAGTAACACTCCCGTACAGTCCGGTCTCGTTGTCTGATATGTCGCATATCTCGCCTAGGGGTGGTAAACGTCAGACCCAGTAGCTTGATAAGTCGTGTCGAAATGAGGTCTATAACAGTTCGAGAAACTACTGATAACACTTACCAGTAAATCTCAGCAACCCTGGCCAGGGATTTCCAGTTATAGCCAATCGAACACAGCACAACATCAACTCCCTATACCGGGAGAGACGAATCCCCTCCTATCGTTCATTGCCTCCATGTGATTCGGGACTGTACCCAAAAGCCACCTTTTTGCACGCCTTCTTGGACGTGGTATGATGGAAATCAAAGCACAGTGGGAATCACACAAGACTCTATGACGATCTCGGGTCAAAAAACTACTCTGTACCAGTGTCACCAGAGAACTGTCATCTGACGTGAAGTATAATACCATCTGGGGGTTCTCGGCGAGTCCGTCCAGTGTACCCAGTCTCCACTGAGCACCCGCATACCATCCTTGATGTCAAACACCAATGGATATGGGATCATCCATCGTCCATCATATGGGTCAAGATGCGTATACTCTAGTCTACTCTGATGTATCGATGCCCTGTTTCGATACACCCTCGACTAGGAACAGTTATAGGATGCACTCGCCGACTACCGTGGCCCCACTAGTATGATCTCATCATAGTCTCAGTAGTCGAGTACATATCCTAAGGGCTTTATTAATATGTAACTTAGAGACAATCAGAGTACATGTTAAGATAAAGTACAACCAGATAGCATACTATCATGTCGAGCAAGAAAGTCCTCCCTATATATGTCCCAGCATCCACTACAATATATATCGTATGTACAGTAATGGCCTCTACGGCATACATATAACTAACACGATACAATATATATATATATATATATATATATGACATCCTCGAGTCAAGAGTGAGGATCTAATATCATAACTATATCTCGTACGGTAAATCAATCATACGGCATCCCAAATCTGGGTACGGGACAAATCTCATATTTATCTCATTACTCATCTGGTATCCTTATCATCATATGTCAAGAACAGGGGTGCCGATCTAAGTCTAGTACAAACTGATACCATCAACAAATGTATGTGCATGTGTCTGAAACACATCGCCTAAAGATCCGCTATACCATCATGTCGTATCTCCTAATACGAACCAAATCACACCACCGATCTCATGGCACCATGCCCAATCCTCATCGACTCATCTCCAAATACCATATACTATCCTCATCAACCGAGTATAAGTGTATGTATACACACACACACACACACACACACACCCCCCAACGCATCCATATATATATATATATATATATATACATAAAAACATATACACCCAAACTATATCCCGTGTATGCACGTGTGTGTTTGTCAACCTTACTCTAGGGTTCACGACTAAGAACCCAACTAAACCCTTTCTTCAAATCTCGCTAACACTATCCCATGATCTCCTAATGCTTTTCTTGCTAAGTTTCATATCCCGCAATAACCCATATATGTATATTTATACCACCTCACATCAAAATCTTATGAAATTGCGGGGGTGCTATACGCCATCCACCCGACTTTCCCCGTAGATATATATCTACTCACCTCGATCTTCGCTCGCCGATGCCGATGTCGCCACGCGCTTGCTTGTCATCTCGAAGTCCTCGTGAGGTACCTACATATCACATATAGAATCGTAAACGAAATCACGCACGAAAACCAAAATGTCGCACGAAACACCGATAGGTTAAAACCTATAGTCTCGCATGCAAAACACAACCAATAACCCTAGTCGTTGGCGTTCAAACGCCACACGACGGAAACACAATATCAAATACCAAAACCAATTTCATAAAAAGACGCAAAACAAATTCAGAAACTTAGAAAACATGCTCCAGATTTTACCCTAAGTGAAATTAGCCAAATCTGCACATATGGAGGGTCTAGTTTACAGATACTGGAGCCATGAAACAAACACGAGCCCCCATGTCCCTAGTCTGGCCGCAATTTGCGGCCAGAAAGAATATAACTACGGCCAAAAGGTGGAGGTGGGGTCTTGGGGTTAGCATCTAGGTTGTCTGCATATCTCACTGTGTTCGCTAAATAATTTTCCAGGTCCCCGAGTGATAGCAGATCTCAATTTACAACCACAATTCTCACAATTTCAAATATCGACAGAATTTCAAAGTTCGCAATTGGGGTTAAGTCTCAGGTTTTGGTTCAATAGGTTACCACTAAAGGGGGTTTAAGGTCACTGCTACACTCAATTTCATATTTGGATTCAATTCAAAACCCTAACCTCATCTAGGAATTTTCAAAGTTCACTAAACATCGATATATCGGTTCTAACTAACAATAGAAGCTACAAAGAATGAAAAACTACCAAAATAGTGAAGAGATTACCTCATTTGGCAACTCAAGAATTTTCTTGAGTTGCCCCAAGTGATCAAAATCGGATTTTTCTTGGTCCAAGGTGCTTGTGAGGAGCTTGGGCATGTTTTTAGTGAAGGCAAGGTGACGCTTTGGGGGTGTTTTTGATGATGAAATGAGGTGTTTAGAGGGAGGAGGGAGATGGGTTCTGCCATGAGAGAAGAGAGGGGAGAGAAATGAAGAAGAAACAATGAAGGGACAAGGAGCCATGGTCTTGGGTTGACTCCTCACCTCTCTTTCTCTTGCCCATCCCTCTTTCTTTATTATTTTCTTTTCTTTTCTTTTTATTTGTAAACCCAAATGAAAACCCAAAAGCAATATGTCATGGTTAACAAAATGCACAATTATAAAAATGTGATATGGTGCATGTCATGTGCACAAAACCGGATTAATGCGAGATTTGCGATATTTAATCGCGATTAGCATTAAAATAGTGTTAAATAAATCATAAATTTTCATAATTTGCTTAAATCCAATAAAGCACCCTCTTTTTAGTAATTTCTATAATTTTCCAAATTTTTCCCAATTTATCGGTATTTAATTATACCGCATTAATAAAATATTCAATATATTTATTATTTAATTATAAAAATTCCCAAAAATAATATTTTATTTTTCTGAAATGTTACAATCTTCCCCCTTAATGAAATTCGGTCCCCGAATTTTAATTTAAACCTCTCAAATACTAAAACATTTCAGTAAAAGACTACGTCGTCGGGGTCTCGAAATCATAAGTACATAAAGCACAACGTAGCGCAATGCATGCACATGAAAAATGAGTATATAACTCAAAATCAAGACTCCATCAAGAATTCCGCAATCATCGGAGTTATGGCGAAGAAATCAATGCCAAAGCCCAAAACGAAACCAACATGATATGCATCAAAACCATACATGTAAACATCTGAAGGAAATGCATGCCAAACCGTTTTAAATCGCTGTGCGATGCGCATAACACTACACAGTGGCAGACGCCTATTGTAAGAAAATAACTATATATATATCCTTTGTTTAATATGCATGTCCCGCCGTTTTGAAATTAATTTAGAAGGGTTTCCCTTACAAAAAGTTTCGTGTCATGTCAGACACATAAGTAAATACTGAGACTATAGCTCCTTTTTGAAAATCCCTTCGGTAACTATCGATGCATGCAAAATATATATTCAGGTACTGTCCTCTGACTAGTCTTGCTCAGCTACTCTACTAAGTAGTAAATATCATAAAAACCTCCTGCTCAAAGGAAATCAAATCCCAACATGTATATAAGAATGCCACGTGCGTCTGGTGCGCACGGAAATCGAAATCCAATAATGTGCTATACATGTGCACAGAAACAAAATCTAAGTGCAACGGGTGTGCACGAAACACCTGTCAAAGGCAACGGGTGTGCCTGACAGCACTATCATGTGCATCTGATATGCACGAAGAATCTCGATTTAGTGCATCTGGTGTGCACCTAAATCGCATCAAGCGCCTCAAGCATGCGCAAAATACAAGTTAAGTGCATCCATCATGCACGAATAAAATCTAAATCATGTGCATCCAATATGCACGAAATCCAATATCAAGCGCCGAACATGCGCAAAATCCAATCCAAGCGCGTCAAATATGCGCAAGAATCCAATCAGGTGCACAAGGTGCACAAAACAAATATCAGTGCACTGCAAGCATATATAAACTATACCGAGTGCAAAAACCAAATCGTGTGCGTACCATATGCACAAAATCAACCCAACTGTATGAAATCCATGAAATCATAAACATGTGCATCCAAGGCACAAAAACGATATCAAGTGCGATAACTGTGCACAAATCATAAATCAACACAGCAGTGTATAAAGCATATCTCAAGTGTAATAACTATGCACAAAATATAAATACCCAGTAGGTGCAACCATGGTGCACGAAAACAATTATCATGAAACTCAGTCATCAAAACTCAATCATGCGAATAGATCGTCCAAAATACCGAAATCAAGTATGGCGGAATAGTCCCAGTCAAGCACATCCTCTAAGAATCTCTGGCCAACTGTCGTGGTCACTCATAACATGTATCGTCGATGATACCGAACTCTAGCCTGCTGGGTGTGCGTAATATGACCGCTCCTGGGTCTAAGTCTTCTCGTAAATTATTCCAGAAAGGTCCTGTCGAGGTCTCTCCCAAATCTCGTTTCTGCCGAACTGCCCGGAGGTTACCACCCTTTACTATATCTGTTTCTTATTCCGGAACGGCTGCCTACTTATCGCGACTCCTTCTGGAAGATATATCCGTGTACAACGCCTCTGCATGCGTATCACATCTCTGATGTCGGCGGAGTGGAACGTCATCTCATCAAGATCTCGTACGAACCTCTTACACCACTTTTTTCTAATATCGACTGCTTCGGACTCGTCTCTTCGTAGCTGCATGGACTGTGCTCCAACGGCTGTACTCGTATCTGGAGTCTCCCAAGCAATGCATCCCATCACATGATATCCGAAAGATGTCGAACCATTTGATCGATTCGTCAAAACCTCATAATCCCCCAAGAGCTCAACATCTTGAGTACAGTTTAATAATATCGAGTATATGCCACAGCACCTATGGACCAACCGTAGAAGGGCAAACCCAAGCCTCATTAATGGAACAGCTGAACTGCCGCAAACCATAAGGTTTAAAGGCGTTCTCATGGTCATTATGTCGAGTTAGGGTTTCATTCTTCTAGAGGGTCCGTAGAATTACTTGCATGTTTTCTCCAAATACTTTAAGCTTGGAAAATGGTTTTCTGACATTCGATCGTCTCTATCGACTCCCAACGTATCTGTGTGAAGTCTTCTCAACTGGAATCAATCAATCTGATAACCTCACATCGGGGTAAGCGAACGAACCACATGTCCTAGTCATTCAGCCTCGGGTGACTAGCGACCTTCCATCATATCACTAAGTACAACTCGTACAGCAATAGCTCCAACATCTGGGGCGATATCTCGTCGTTCGCAGCAACAACTGGCTCATTCGTCTGCACACTGATGTTAGTTATGTATATGCCCTAGAGGCCATTGTTGTACATATGATGTATATTATAATGGATGTTTGGATATATATAGAGAGGACTTTCTTGCTCGACATGATAGTATGCTATCGGTTTCACTTTGTCTTAACATATTGACTTGTATTAGTTTACTGTCTTGCTCTCACAGGTTGATAAAGCCCTTAGGATCTGTACTCGACTACTAGGACTATGATGAGATCATACTAGTGGGGCCAGGGTAGTCTACGAGTACATCCTATAACTGTTCCTAGTCGAAGGTGTATCGAGATAGGGCATCGATACTCCAGAGTAGACTAGCGTACACGTATCTTGACCCATATGATGGGCGATGGATGATCCCATATCCATTGGTGTTGGACATCAAAGATGGTGTACAGGTGCTTAGTGGAGACGGGGTACACTGGACGGACTCGCTGAGAACCCCTAGATGGTACTATACCTATCTTCAGATAGCAGTTCTCCGGTGACACTGGTACAGGTTAGTCTGTAGACCCGAGATCGTCATAGAGTCTTATGTGATTCCCACTGTGCTTTGATTTCCACCTTACCACGTCTAAGAGGGCGTGCAAAACGGTGGCTTTTGGGTACAGTCCCGAATCTCATGAAGGCAATGAGTGATAGGAGGGGTTTCGTCTCTCCCGGTATAGGGAGTTGACGTTGAGCTGTTTTCGATTGGCTATAATTGGAAGTCCCTGGCCAGGGCTGATTTGGAGTGCTACTGGTAAGTGTTATCAGTAGTTTCTTGACCTGTTATGAGTCTTACATCGACAGGACTTATCGGTTACTGGGGTCTGACGTTTACCACCCCTAGACTAGATATGTAACATATCAGACGAAGAGACCAGACTGTATGGTAGTGTTGCTGACTGGATTCGAAGGAGTATGTACATGCTTGCTTGTTGATCTTCTGGTCGCTCAATACCCGGGTGGCTGTTACGTTTAGCTGACCGCTTACAGCTTGTAGGTGTTTGATATGATCATCACCTACTGCCGGCGTATTGACTAGTCTTTAGAGTCCTACACAGAGGTTTCCTGGCTAAGGCGAAACGGAGTAGGAGCACATATGTGATATGTGCGGGGACCGAGATTAATACGATATGTGATACCGTATTCTATTCTCGCGATATATAATATCGGCCGGTTATATGTGATATAGCCGGGTTATTGGATCAAGTGTTGATTCGATAAAATGATTGATATATATATATATATATTTGTATATTTATATATATTATATGCTCACTTAAGTATTTAGTATTCTCACTTATGATACATTTAACATATATGTGATATATGTTTATTGTATTGTTTTCTTTTGTTACATAAATATTATATATGTGATATATAATATTGTAGCATGCTAGGTTATACATGCAACATGTATGTATGAGAATTATACCATGCTATATGTAATGTTTGGGTTTAAATATCTAAGTAATTCATATAATGGAAATGAGTCATGGATGAAGCTTCATGAAGCTTGTAGATTACCATTAACCAAGTCCACCCTTTTTGTTTTGCCCTAGATATTTCTAACCCAACCATGACACATAGCCATGGATAACTCTCTACAATGGTTAAGGATGATATACTTGACCCATGGTTGCATTTCTAACCTCAATCTCATTCATTCTTCTTCTTCTTCCTCATTCTCATTTTTGCTTTCTAGCTTTTGAGATCAAGAAGAAAATAGTGAGAAATTAAATAATAAAGTGAGCAAAATTCCTACTTCACCATCCTCTTCTATACTAGCCATATAGATTAGTGTGTTAGCTTCACTAATTCATAATTAGTGAAGTCATAGCTTGAGTTCGTGTTTCCTCGAAGTAGATCATCTTGGATTTCGAAGTTTTCAAGCAAGCATGGATCATTCGACTTGTGGAGCCTCTCTAGAGTCCGAGAGTTTATGGATCGCGGCGAAGGGACTACTACTCGGAGCTAATGAAGCGAAGGAATGGATTCCAAAGGTTGTAATCCCTCTCTATTAGATTTAAAGTTGTTTACATGCAAAATTAACCCTAATTCTCTAGTTTGATTACTTGGTTGGTTTGTTTCGCACCTTAAATTTTTTTAATATATAGCATGTTTGATGCTTGCCAAAACAAGGTGCTAAGCTAACCCTACAGTGGTATCAGAGCCAAGCTAGAGCATTAGGAGAAGTCTAGACGAAATTTAAAGTCCGATCGAACCCCGAAAACCCAAACGAGACCCCTTTCTGGAAATTTTTTCAAAAGTTGAAATTTTTCATATTAAAAATACTCAGAAAATCATGCAGGGAATTCTGTGGACCCACCTGAAGAACTAGTCCCTAACTCGCTACAGTGACCGCGCAACCGCGGCCAAAACCTGGTTTTGGCGGCGGTTCCGTGGCGCCACTGTGGAGGCTTGGGACGGGCCCTTCAGCAACGGTCCGTAGGTGATAAGGCATGCTTCTGGGAATTTTTATTTTTCTGCTCAAGTGTTGATCTCACTGGGTATTTTGGGAATTCGTTGAATCGATCGAATTGTGTAACTTCGCCTAGATATCAGTGTTGTGATACAATATGTGGAATTCATTTAGTTAGGCATGAAATCCGTAATATGTGATATTTACGGTTTATGATGTCTAAAGAGATTGTGGATTCCAAATATTGTAGTTTTACATTTTCTTTTCTATGACCGTAAGTGTAATATGTGGTATATCACCATTTTCGTCGCTATAGATCGACGCCAATTGTGATTGGCATATTTACTTACGTTGATGACATGTGTTGCTGTGATATGTTATATTGGATCGTCGTGTTTTGAATAGCCGGGGGTTTTATGTGAGATGAGAGTTTTCTTTTTCATTCATGTAAAATTCATTTGTATGTAATATTCTTTTATTGGGGCACTTCCGGGTTGAGGTTGCTGTCACCATTGTATATTATTTACTTTTCCGCATTAGGATAGACCCAAGCTGGGGAGCACAAGTAACCGGGTTCTAGGGTCCAGTGGGAGACCATCTCGAGGAGTCGAGACCGGGTCTCTTAACCCTAGAATTGGTAGGGTTACTTGCCGCTCTCGTAGGGGTCTAGGGATGTGGGTTTGGCTATTCATCGCGACTGTGAAATCTGTGTTTTTTACAGGTTCAAAATAAAACACGGACGTCCTAGTATATCCAATATTTCATATGTTGACTTCTGCTGCAATGTTCTGTGATGAGATCATATTACTGCCTGAGACGAATGCTTATACTATATATATGATATATAAATATTACAGTTTTCATTTCTTCTATGATGCTTAGGAAGCATAAATGATGGGATTTATTAATGAGATTAATAAAATAAAAGAAACCTAAAAGATGTTGTAGAATCAATTTTTTTTTAAAAAAAGGGGGTAGCTATAGTTTTTTGCTTTGCATAGTGGTATTCCATATAGAATATCCAGCACCTTATTCGATAAGGAAAGAGCCGAGATCCCTTCACCGGGAATGACCTCTTTAGCAAAACTGGTAGATGCTACAAACTCACGGTTTAGTTTTTGATTACCTCTATAGTTCTTGCTTTGCACAGCGATATTTATGAAATATCCTGCACCTTATTCGATGAGGAAAGAACCGAGATCCCTTCACCGGGAGTGACCTCTTTAGAGAAACTAGAAAAGCCTAAAAAACACTCCTTTTTCAAAATCACTTGTTTCTACAACGATATCAAGTTCATTACGCTCATGTTTTTCAGAAAAACCTGCGTAGCCCTCCGTCATTTCAGATAAAGACTGTTTAGTATTCGTACTGCGTTTGTTGGCCTTTGTCAAGGCGTAGTGTGCGGTAGCTGACTAGTACTTATCTTCTTAAGCATGTGATGCGATTGGATTAGGGTAGTTGTACGACCTTGTTGGCTTTTGTCAAGGGTTGTACGGGTGGGTTTATTTCAATCAAGATATGACGGGTTAAACTTGACTAGCTTCCTATGGTTTGTTGGCCTTTGTCAAGGTCATAGGGGGTTAGGGGTAAAAGCATTATCGGGAATTACAAATGTTGAAATTTGCAATGAGATTGCATACCTTCTAAGAGATAGATGGATCCCGATACCCACTGCGAGTAAGAGTTACTCCTGGAAGAATTTTACACAGGACAATTAGCCAATCAAGTAGGTGTCTAGAAAGGTGTTAACGGGGTTATACCTCTGGGAAAATGAGGTTTATTCTAATTAGGTACGTGTGAAAGCACGGGGAACCTCCCTCAAAGTACCAATACTGATCTGGCTGAAAGATTGACGAACTTGTAAGGTGTAATTAATCCCGGCTAATCTTACCTTTTAGGGTTTGAAGGAAAATTTGATTAAAACAGTGGGAGCCATCCTGATTAGATAAGATAATAACCAATCTAATCTTGCACGAGCGCACGCTAAAGTGTTTTCTTCTCTCTCTCTCCAGGTAGCGACCATGTCAGGCCTTAATCAAGATAATAATATTGATGTATTGACTGAACCCGCTTGTTATACTGAGCAGGGGAACGTTGGTCCCGCTCACACTTATAATTGTTATAAGTCCGAGCAGAGAATAGGAGAATATCTGGATTCTCACCCCACCCAAACGAAGAATAAGCATGTTGATGCATCTTCTTCAGGTGTGTTAGTTACCGAGAACTTTTTCTCAGTTCACTGTACGTACTGGGCATTAGATACCGGATCACGATCCCACATATGCAATATATTGCATGGGCTAAAGAAAGGTAGAGAACTGGGAATGGGTGATCATTTCGTAAGAGTAGGGAATGGTGCAAATGTTGCAGCCAAAGAAATTGGCGAATATCACCTTGTATTACCAAGTGGTAATACATTGATTCTGAACGAATGCTATTATATACCGAACATGATATGCAACATTATATCAGTTTCTTTATTAAGTAAAGAAGGATATAATTTTGTAATACAGGATAATGTTATGAACATCTTCCTAAATCAAAAGTTGATTGGATCAGGCTCGTCACATAATGGCATATACGTTCTAAATCAAAACACAGTTCTTAATATACAGAACACACACAAGTGGAAGAGTTCAGAAATGAACGAATCCTACTTATGGCATTATAGACTAGGTCATATCAATGCGACACGGCTAGCTAAGTTACATAAGGATGGATATTTGAATCCGTTCGAATTTTCATCTTATGACACTTGCCAGTCATGTCTCAAAGGCAAGATGACCAAAACTCCGTTTAGTGGACACGGAGAAAGAGTTATAGAACTCTTGGGACCGATACATAGTGATGTATGTGGTCCCATGTCTACACGTGCCAGGAACGGTTCTTCCTACTTTATTACATTCACTGATGATCTCTCAAGATACGGACATGTGTTCCTGATGAAACACAAGTCTGAAGCTTTTGAGAAATTCAGGGAATATAAGCACGAAGTAGAGAACCAAACGGGCAAAAGTATTAAGATCCTTCAATCTGATCGAGGAGGAGAATACTTGAGCAATGAGTTCATGGATTATCTAAAAGAGAATGGGATTCTCTCTCAGCTTACTCCTCCCTATACACCACAGCACAACGGTGTATCGGAGCGGAGGAATCACACCCTATTAGATATGGTGCGCTCTATGATGAGTACTACTGAGTTACCTATTTCCTTTTGGGGTCATGCGCTTGAGACAACAGCATACCTATTGACTCAAGTTCTGTTTAAATCTGTACCTACCACACCATATGAGATATGGAGTGGGAAGAGACCATGTCTTAAACGTGTTAAGATAAGGGGTTGTCCGGCCTATGTTAAAACACAAAATCCGGACAAACTCGAGGCACGGTCAGTTCTTTGTACGTTTGTGGGATATCTTAAACATTCACATGGATATCTTTTCTACCACGGCTAGGAACAAAAGGTGATTGTTTCTCGACATGCCACCTTTTTAGAAAAGGAATTTCTTGTAAAAGAAATTAGTGGTGAAGCGGTAGAGCTGGAAGAAGTTCCAGCACCACAAACTATAACTGAAGATTTAATAGAACTAGATGATTCAGTAGTTCCCAACGAACCCCAGACTCTCCGCCGATCTAGTAGGGTTCCTCATACACCTTAGAGATACTACGGTTTTCTCATAGACGGTGGGAGCGAGGATTGCATCATGGAAGATGATGACCGGGTAGCTTCGAGCAGGCCATCACGAGTGGGGACTCTGTGAAATAGCTGGATGCAATGCGATCTGAGATGGAATCCATGTACACCAACAAAGTATGGACTTTGGAAGTTACTCCTGAAGGGGTAAAACCCATTGGGAGCAAATGGATCTTTAAGAAGAAACTTAGTGTGGATGGAAAAGTTGAGACTTTCAAAGCTAGACTTGTTGCAAAGGGTTTTCGTCAACGACTAGGTGCGGATTATGACGAAACCTTTTCTCCAGTGGTTATGCTTAAGTCCATCCGGATCTTACTTGCCATTGCTGCATACCATGACTACGAAATCTGGCAAATGGATGTTAAGACCGCCTTTCTAAATGGTGATTTAGAGGAGTGCGTGTACATAACTCAGCCAGAGGGCTTCGTAGACAGTGGGAGCAGCGGAAAGGTGTGCAAGCTGTTTAAATCCATCTATGGGTTAAAGCAGGCATCGCGGAGTTGGAACATCTGTTTTGATGTTGTAGTCAAAGAGTTTGACTTCATCAAAAACATAGATGAACCTTGTATATACAAGAAGGTGGCAGAGAGTAAGGTTGTCTTCCTCGTATTGTACGTGGATGACATACTCTTGATAGGAAATGATGTTCCTATGCTGCACTCGGTCAAGCTCTTCTTATCATAAAGATTCTCAATGGAAGATCTAGGTGATGCCTCTTGCATTTTGGGGATTAAGATCTATAGAGATAGATCTAGACGGATACAGGGATTGTCCCAATCTAGGTATATTGACACCATACTAAAGAGGTTTAGTATGGAAGAATCCAAGCGTGGGAACTTACCCACGATCTCTGGACTCACTCTCTCCAAAGAGATGTCTCCTAAGACTGATTTGGAAAGAACTCGCATGCAAGGGATACCTTATGCTTCGGCAGTAGGCTCTATCGTGTACGTGATGCTATGTACCAGACCCGATGTAGCAGACTCACTAAGTGTAGTGAGTAGGTATCAAGCAGATCCAGGAGAGGATCACTGGACAGCTGTGAAGAACATTCTCAAGTACTTGAGAAGGACTAAGGATATGTTCTTGGTGTATGGTAACGGAGAACTCCAGGTAGAGTCCTTTACCGATTCGAGCTTCCAAAGTGATAAGGACAACTCTAAGTCGCACTCGGGTTTTGTCTTTACCTTCAATGGAGGGGCGGTGTGTTGGAAGAGTTCCAAACAGGAAACCGTGGCAGACTTGACGATGGAGGCTGAATACATCGCTGCCAACGATGCTGCCAAAGAGGCTGTCTGGATAAAGAAGTTCATCATTGAACTGAGTGTGGTTCCGTCCATTGAGCATCCAATACCTCTGTATTGTGATAACAATGGAGCTGTGGCTTTGGCTAAGGAACCCAGGTCCCATCAGAGATCCAGGCATATTCTGAGGCGGTATCACCTGATCCGGGAGTTAGTTGATCGCCGGGAGATCGAGTTCAGGAGAGTTGATACGAAGGACAACACTGCGGATCCACTCATGAAGGACATACCCCAGATACATTTTGAGAGACTCTTTGGGTTGTTGGGTATGAGATACTACAACAGCTGGCCTTAATACAAGTGGGAGATTGTTAGTTATGTATATGCCCTAGAGGCCATTGTTGTACATATGATGTATATTATAATGGATGCTTGGATATATATAGAGAGGACTTTCTTGCTCGACATGATAGTATTCTATCTGGTTTCACTTTGTCTTAATATGTTGACTTGTATTAGTTTATTGTCTTGCTCTCACATGTTGATAAAGCCCTTAGGATCTGTACTTGACTACTAGGACTATGATGAGATCATACTAGTGGGGCCAGGGTAGTCTATGAGTACATCCTATAACTGTTCCTAGTCGAGGGTGTATCGAGATAGGGCATCGATACTCCAGAGTAGACTAGCGTACACGCATCTTGACCCATATGATGGGCGATGGATGATCCCATATCCAATGGTGTTGGACATCAAAGATGGTGTATGGGTGCTCAGTGGAGACTGGGTACACTGAACGGACTCGCTGAGAACTCCTAGATGGTACTATACCTATCGTCAGATAGCAGTTCTCTAGTGACAATGGTACAGGTTAGTCTGTAGACCCGAGATCGTCATAGAGTCTTGTATGATTCCCACTATGCTTTGATTTCCACCTTACCACGTCTAAGAAGGCGTGCAAAACTGTGGCTTTTAGGTACAGTCCCGAATCACATGGAGGCAATGAGCGATAGGAGGGGTTTCGTCTCTCCCGGTATAGGGAGTTGACGTTGTGCTGTGTTCGATTGGCTATAACTGGAAGTCCTTGATCAGGGCTGATTTGGAGTGCTACTGGTAAGTGTTATCAGTAGTTTCTCGACCTGTTATGAGCCTTACATCGACAAGACTTATCGGTTACTGGGGTCAGACGTTTACCACCCCCAGACTATGCAACATATCATATGAAGAGACCGGACTGTATTGTAGTGTTACTGACTGGATTCGCAGGAGTATGTACATGCTTGCTTGTTGATCTTCTGGTCGTTCAATACCCGGGTGGCTGTTACATTTAGCTGACCGCTTGCAGCTTGTAGGTGTTTGATATGATCATCACCTACTGCCGGCGTATTGACGAGTCTTTAGAGTCCTACACAGAGATTTCCTGGCTCAGGCGAAACGGAGTAGGAGAACATATGTGATATGTGCGGGGACCGAGATTAATACAATATGTGATACATTATTCTATTCTCGCGATATATAATATCGGCCGGCTATATGTGATATAGCCGGGTTATTGGATCAAGTGTTGATTCGATAAAATGATATATATATATATATATTTATATATTTATATATATTATATGCTCACTTAAGTATTTATTATTCTCACTTATGATACATTTAACATATATGTGATATATGTTTATTGTATTGTTTTCTTTTGTTACATAAATATTATATATGTGATATATAATATTGTAGCGTGCTAGGTTATACATGCAACATGTATGTATGAGAATTATACCATGCTATATGTAATGTTTGGGTTTAAATATCTAAGTAATACATATTGTGGAAATGAGTCATGGATGAAGCTTCATGAAGCTTGTAGATTACCATTGACCAAGTCCACCCTTTTTGTTTTGCCCTAAATATTTCTAACCCAACCATGACACATAGCCATGGTTAACTCTCTACAATGGTTAAGGATGATATACTTGACCCATGGTTGCATTTCTAACCTCAATCTCATTCATTCATTCTTCTTCTTCCTCATTTTCATTTTTGCTTTCTAGCTTTTGAGATCAAGAAGAAAATAGTGAGAAATTAAATAATAAAGTGAGCAAAATTCCTACTTCATCATCCTCTTCTATACTAGCCATATAGATTAGTGTGTTAGCTTCACTAATTCATAATTAGTGAAGTCATAGCTTGAGTTCGTGTTTCCTCGAAGTGGATCATCTTGGATTTCGAAGTCTTCAAGCAAGCATGGATCATTCGACTTGTGGAGCCTCTCTAGAGTCCGGGAGTTCATGGATCGCGGTGAAGGGACTACTACTCGGAGCTAATGAAGCGAAGGAATGGACTACAAAGGTTGTAATCCCTCTCTCTTAGATGTAAAGTTGTTTACACGCAAAGTTAACCATAATTCTCTAGTTTGATTACTTGGTTTGTTTGTTTAGCACCCCAAATTTTTTTAATATAGCATGTTTGATACTTGCCAAAACCTTTCTAAGGTGCTAAGCTAACCCTACAGCTGAACAGTGCCTCAATCATTAAGAATAAGCGATACATCGATGGTCATCAAAATCTGGCTGGCCCCTATCAGTGGCCCAATCCTCTGGTGCTGATCTGCACGTCCGAGTAATCTCGTAAAAGCGATCCATCAAACTCTCATGGCGCGAAAACACAATAAAATGACGCCTCTAAGCAAATCGTATGTCCCTGGAATCACGCCCTGGTCAGTCCTCGTCCGACGAGCTCGTGCTGACCGCAACTCTAGCCGTAGCTCTCTCTGCCCGTGTAATCGTGGAAGCAAAACCATAAACCGATATCGATGAGGGTAGATCATAGGAATGAAGATAATACCGTGCAAAGAAATGTACATCCTAAGGCTTCTTAAGCGGAGTATCGTATCGTAAGTATGCCGCGGAACATACACACGGTACGTCACTCTACTTGAGTCACCTACTCCATCAACCAAGGGTCATCCTACACTCAGAAGGTAAAACCTAACGCTCTGATACCAAATTTGTCACGACCCGAAAAGTACCGAGCGTGACTGGCACTTAAATTACGAAACGTCTCGAGACGTACGTAATCTAAGTAAGCCAAAACCCAGAAATCAAAACCAATAAAGCAGTAGAGTGAAGGAAAAACCAATTTAAAGTAAGTAGTTTAACAACATAAGCCGAAGAATGCATTTTTTAAAAAATCTCAAGTCTTTTCTTAAAATTTCGACAGAGTTTCCTTTGTAAATACTGACCCCAAACGTGTACAAAACCTGATAAAGCATATATAATGAACAAAGGCATCCCCAAGCGGGAGCTAGCTCTTCGCCAACAGGCGGACACAACCACACAAGCAATACAATATACAACGCCGAAAGGCGAGGATCAAAACTCGAAATGAAACCCATCATCATCAAGAAAACCAGAGGAAAACTATAATAATACAGCGCACGACTCTAAGGTCGAAGGAATATACACTGGTCTTCTATCTCTATCAAATATACAATCTGGTTGATGGAGTTTTTACTAGATACAACTGAATATAAATATAAATACAATGGTGGTCACGATGCAAATGAAACCACCTACCAAAGTAATCACCGGAAGGAACAGTGTGCCAGCAAAGCCGCAACGAAACCTGTACGGCAAAACCTGCAAGGAACTGTGGCACAACGGGGGTGAGTTGCCAACTCGTGAGTAGAAAATATCACATAGCAGAAATCGCATGTATGACGCTACCTAGGTCATATCAAGTAATATCCTCAAATAATATCCTGATCCATCTACATGTAAGTGCAATACCACATGCTCGTGTCAGTGCCTCAGATAGCAACATATCAGATATATGATGTATGAATGCATTACGATTGAAAACAGAATACATCATGAGTGAGACAACTGTTTTCTTTATTTAATGAGATTTCTGTATGTATATAAATCGAGTATCATCAATGAAATCAACAGAAAAATCAGTGTCAAGTATCGACACAAAACGTAAATCTCAATATCTCATGCTCCGGCTATCCGGACTGGCCTGTATCATCAAACCTCAATATCTCAGTGTCTCAAATCTCAATACCTTGGGCTCCGTCAGTCTGGATCGGCCCATATCATCAATCACACGACCACGAACGGTATCCTCCGTATATCTGCCGCGCTAGACAATCACAGGTAGGCAGTCTACCCCTTCCGGGCTCATCGTCTGCAACTCGAACTTCTTGCCCCGGGGTACCATACCGGGTCCAACATGTACCCGCAGACGGTTCATCCAACTCCTCGAATCGGGTCTCAAAAACCATCTCAGAACCGAGAAAACATCATGGTGGACAATACTCATCATATCAAGGAAAACCGCATCTATCTCTTTAAAATAAATCATTAGTTTATAAAACTTTCACATGTGGTTTCCAAATCCAGAAATCTCAAGAAGGATCCGAAATCATCAAAATCATGATATCAATAAACAGTGAATACCGGCATAAATCTCCATAATACCGCATGACCAAAGAATATATGAATGCATCTGATACCATGCAATAAATGCAATAGTTAAACTAGCATATGAAAGCTATAACATATTGCAACTATCAACTAGCAAGCTATGTCAATGAATAGTATTCTCTAAAGTGTACGTGATATGGCAATTACTGATGATGATGTGTGTGAGCCGGCAAGCAGGTGTACGTGGAACATACACATCAACGGTAATGGAGCTGGTGTCCTGACAGCAGGGTTTCATAATAATTACAGATAACATATGTATAAGCATGCACTGCGATGAAACATCATGAATATACAGAAAGTGATGTAGTAACAGCAACACTGAAGAATATACCTACCAAATATACGAGTCATACAGTTTGGTATTTAAAATACTCACAATTCTCTACTTTTCAAAACAAGTATGACTCGAGCCCAGTCAAAAGGGTAAGGAAATCCACTTAAGTCTGAGTCAATCTGTATATATACCTAGTAGTTGGTGATCTCGCCTCAATAGTGTATATATATATATGTATATATATATATATATATATATATATATATATATATATATATATGACATCCTCGAGTCAAGAGTGCGGATCTAACATCATAACTATATCTCGTACGGTTAATCTATCGTACGGAATCCCAAATCTGGGTACGGGTCAAATCTCATATTTATCTCATTACTCATCTGGTATCCTTATCATCATATGTCATGAACTGGGATGCAGATCTAAGTCTAGTACAAACTGATACCATCAACAAATATATGTGCGTGTTTCTGAAACACATCGCCTAAAGATCCGCTATACTATCATGTCGTATCTCCTAATACGAACCAAATCACACCACCGATCTCATGGCACCATGCCCAATCCTCATCGACTCATCTCCAAATACCATATACTATCCTCATCAACCGAATATAAGTGTATGTGTGTGTGTGTGTGTGTGTGTGTGTGTGTGTGTGTTGTATAGACACACACCAACGCATCCATATATATATATATACACACACACACATAAAAACATATACACCCAAACCATATCCCGTGTATGCACGTGTGTGTTTGTCAACCTTACTCTAGGGTTCACGACTAAGAACCCAACTAAACCCTTTCTTCAAATCTCGCTAACACTATCCCATGATCTCCTAATTCTTTTCTTGCTAAGGTTCATATCTCGCAATAACCCATATATGTATATCTATACCACGTCACATAAAAATCTTATGAAATTGCGGGGGTGCTATACGCCATCCACCCGACTTCCCCCGTAGATATATATTACTCACCTCGATCTTCTCTTGCCGATGTCGATATCGCCACATGCTTGCTTGTCATCTCGAAGTCCTCGTGAGGTACCTACATATCACATATAGCATTGTAAACGAAATCACGCACGAAAACCAAAATGTCGCACGAAACACCGATAGGTTCAAACCTATAGTCTCGCATGCAAAACACAACTAATAACCCTAGTCGTTGGCGTTCAAACGCTACACGACGGAAACACAATATCAAATACCAAAACCAATTTCATAAAAAGCCGCAAAACAAATTCAGAAACTTAGAAAACATGCTCCAGATTTTACCCTAAGTGAAATTAGCCCAAGCTTGGCTTGGGGTCTTAGTGTACAAGAACTGGGCATGAAAGCCAACAAACACGAGCCCCCAAGTCCCTAGTCTGGCTGAAATTTTCGGCCAGAAAGAATATAGCTACGGCCAAAAGGTGGAGGTGTGGTCTCGGGTCTTGGGGTTAGCATCTAGGTTGTCTGCATATCTCACTGTGTTCGCTAAATAATTTTCCAGGTTCCCGAGTGATAGCAGATCTCAATTTACCATCACAATTCTCACAATTTCAAATATCGGCAGAATTTCAAAGTTTGCAATTGGGGTTAAGTCTCAGGTTTTGGTTCAATATGTTACCACTAAAGGGGGTTTAAGGTCACCACTACACTCAATTTCACTTTTGGATTCAATTCAAAACCCTAACCTCATCTAGGAATATTTTAAGTTCACTAAACATCGATATATCGGTTCTAACTAACAATAGAAGCTACGGTGAATGAAAAACTACCCAAATGGTGAAGAGATTACCTCATTTGGAAACTCAAGAATTTTCTTGAGTTGCCCCAAGTGATCAAAATCGGATTTTTCTTGGTCCAAGGTGCTTATAAGGAGCTTGGGCATGTTTTTAGTGAAGGCAAGGTGATGCTTTGGGGTGTTTTTGATGATGAAATGAGGTGTTTAGAGGGAGGAGGGAGATGGGTGCTGCCATGTGAGAAGAGAGGGGAGAGAAATGAAGAAGAAACAATGAAGGGACAAGGAGCCATGGTCTTGGGTTGACCCCTCACCTCTCTCTCTCTTGCCCATCCCTCTTTCTTTATTATTTTCTTTTCTTTTCTTTTATTTGTAAACCCAAATGAAAACCCAAAAGAAATATGTCATGGTTAACAAAATGCACAATTATAAAAATTTGGTATGGTGCATGTCATGTGCACAAAACCGGATTAATGTGAGATTAGCGATATTTAATCGCGATTAGCATTAAAATAGTGTCAAATAAATCATAAATCTTCATAATTTTCTTAAACCCAATAAAGCACCCTCTTTTTAGTAATTTTTATAATTTTCCAAAATTTTCCCAATTTATCGGTATTTAATTATACCGCATTAATAAAATATTCAATATATTTATTATTTAATTATAAAAATTCCCCAAAACAATATTTTATTTTTCTGAAATGTTACAACTCGTAACCTAACTAGCACCTGCATACTATCTCCAGTACAACGTATTAATGGCTGTGGGACAAACCATCTCCCCTACTGGGATGAGAAGCGTATACACTAGTCTACTCCAGATTATCGATGCCAAGTCTCGATAATCCTACGACTAGGGACCTGTATAAGGATGTTCTTGTAGACTACCCAACCCCCACTAGTGTGACTTCCATCACAACGCTGGTAGTCATGCAAAGATCCCAAGGGCTCTATCAATATGTATTAGCAATACGTTAAAAGAAACATATACACATATTAAGATAGATACAAACCAAGTAGCATACTACCATTTTGAGCAAGACTGTCAATACAACTGTGAATATCCCAAGCTTCCATTAAGTAATATACAATCTAGTATGATATAATAATGGCCTCTAGGGCATATACACTAACACTACATATCTTGGACTAAGCTTCCCTTTCTTTCTGAATCTCATCATGCTCTTCATTGGAGAAATCCTCAGGAAAACATGATCACCTACAGCAAATTCCAGTCTGTGACGACGTCTATCCGCATAAGATTTTTGCCTACTCTGGGCCGCCTCATCCTATCCCGAATCAACTGGATCTTCTCGGTCGTTTCCTGCACAAGCTGCGGCCCCAAAACACTGCTCTCACTGAGCTCTGTCCAACAAACTGGTGATCGACATCTCCTCCCATATAATGCCTCGAAGGGTGCCATCTGAATCATCTCTTGGAAGCTGTTATTGAAGGAGAACTCTATCAAAGGCAAGTGATGATCCCAACTGCCACCGAAATCTAGAACGCAAGCTCGGAGCATGTCCTCAAGAGTCTGTATGGTCCGCTCTGACTGACCGTCGGTCTGCGGATGGAAAGTTATACTGAAACTCAATCGGGTGCCCAATGCCTCCTGAAGTTTCTGCCAAAGGCGACTGGTGAACTGAGTGCCTCTGTCGGACATGATGCAAGTAGGAACGCCATGTAGTCGCACAATCTTATTGATATATATCTGAGCGTACCGAGCGAATCCGAAAGTGGTCTTTACTGGAAAAAAGTGACCCGCTTTCGTCAATCGATCTACAATCATCCAAATAGAGTCATACCCTCGACTAATCCTAGGTAGACCCACGATAAAATCCATAGAGACCTGCTCCCACTTCCACTCCGGAATGGGCAAAGGCTGTAATTCTCCTGCTGACCTCTAATGCTCGGCCTTGACTTGCTGGCAAGTCAGGCATCTCGAAACAAAATCTGTGACATCTCTCTTCATCCCTTCCCACCAGTAGACATCTCTCAAGTCATGGTATATCTTGGTGGAACCCGGGTGAACACTATATGCTGACTGATGTGCCTCCTCAAAAATCTCGCATCTCAGCCCCTCGGAATCTGGCACATACGGTCGAGTCCCAAATCGTAACACTCCCTGGTCATCGATCACGAACTCTGAATCTCTGCCCTATCGAACTTGCTCCATAGTCTCTGACAAACGGGCATCGCCGTACTGTGCCTCGCGGATACGGTCAAGTAACTGTGGACGTGCACGGACATGGGCAAGCTGTCCCCCGGACGAAGTAAACTCGAACTGTACTCGGCTGTCACATAGAATCAGCCAATTTGCCGTCAACTATCTTTGAACTGCGCTCAAACAAGACAAGCTACCTCCGGGTCTTCGACTCAAGCATCTGCCACAACATTCGCCTTGCCCGGATGATAAAGAATCTCGCAGTCATAGTCTTTCACTAGCTCCATCCAACAGCGCTGTCTCAAATTTAGATCTCGCTACTGAAAGATGTACTTTAAGCTCTTGTGGTCCGTGAATATCTGGCACGACTCACCGTATAAGTAGTGTCTCCAGATCTTGAGTGCAAAAACCACCGCAGCCATCTCTAAGTCATGAGTGGGATAGTTCTGCTCGTGCTTCTTCAACTGCCGAGAAGCATAAGCGACGACCCTGTCGTGCTGCATCAACACACAGCCTAGCCCCACTCGAGAAGCATCGCAATAAACAACAAAAACGACTGATCCTGAAGGCAAAGATAATACTGGTGCAGTCGTCAAACGAGTCTTCAACTGCTGAAAGCTCTGCTCACATGCCTCGGTCCAAAGAAAAGGAACTCCCGTCCGGGTCAACCTGGTCAACGGTGCAGCTATACGAGAAAAATCCTGTACAAAACGTCGATAGTATCCGGCCAAACCCAAAAAGCTGCGAACCTCCGTCACTGATACGGGTCTGGGCCAGTGCTGAACGGCCTTGACCTTCTTCGGGTCCACACATATGCCATCTCTCGTAACCACGTGACCCAAGAAATCGACACTGTCACGCCAGAAGGAAAACTTGGAGAATTTAGCGAAAAACTGATGCTCCCTCAAAGTCTGCAATGTGATCCTCAAATGCTGCTCATGCTTCTCTCGACTCCGGGAGTATACTAAGATGTCATCAATGAACACGATAATAAACTGATCAAGAAACAGCCCGAATATGCCTTTCATTAAATCCATGAACGCTGCTGGGGCATTAGTGAGTCTGAACGACATCACCAAGAACTCATAATGCCCGTAGCGCGTGCGAAAAGCAGTTTTCGGAATATCATCTTTCCGAATCAGCAACTGATGATAACCTGACCGCAAGTCAATCTTCGAGAAATGCCCCGCACCCTAGAGCTGATCAAACAGATCGTCAATACGAGGTAGGGGATATCTGTTCTGCACAGTAACTCGATTCAACTGATGATAATCGATGCACAAACGCATACTGCCGTCTTTCTTCTTGACGAATAGGACATGAGCTTCCCAAGGTGACACACTCGGACAAATAAGCCCTTTATCCAGCAAATCTTGCAACTGATCCTTTAGCTTTTTAAGCTATGCCGGGGCCATTCGATAAGGTGGTATAGAAGTAGGCCCCGTGCCGGGGATCAAGTCAATGCAGAACTCGATATCGCGCTTAGGTGGCAAACCAGGCAACTTGTTAGGAAAGACATCTGGAAATTCCCTCACAATCGGGACCTGGTCCAACGGGACCTGGTCCAACGAGACCTCTGCGGCTCCGGCATCATGAACATACGCTAAGAATTCTTTACATCCTTTCCTCAAGAGCTGACTAGCACGAAGAGAAGAAATCAAACTGGGAAGGGTGGCACTACGGTCTCCCTGAATAACAAGAACCGGCTCACCCGAAAAACTAAATCTGACTGCCTTCTCACGGCAGTCCACGGACGCATATTAAGTGGCTAGCCAGTCCATGCCCAGAAGAACGTCAAAGTCTAACATATAGAGGAGAATCAAATCAACCGAAGAATCCCTCTTCCCGATACGAACGGAACACGACTGAAACACATATCGAGCGACAAATGACTCGCCTACTGGAGTAATAACAACAAGTGGCTGATCTAGCGACCTCGGTGCAAAGTGTGTAGATACATAAGAATGTGTGGAATCTGGATCGAATAATACTCGCGCGTCGAAAGAACATACTGGAAGAGTACCTGTCACAACGGCATTGGATGCCTGCGCATCCTGAGGAGTCAAAGCGAATACTCGGGCCTGTCCCCCACCAGTAGTCGGCTGTCCTCTGCCTCTGCCGCCTCGTCCTCTCTGAACAGGACCACCACGCCCACGGCCTCTAGGAGCATCTGCCTGGCATGGAGTTTCATCAGGGGTATGAAGCAAAGCTCTCTGAGGAGGGGGTGAAGGTGGTAAAGTCATATGTGGAACCGTCTCCGCGCCCTGGCGCCTCACAGTACAGTCTTTGATACGGTGGTACTGTCTCCCGTACCGAAAACAACCTGGCGACGACTGCATGCCCTGTGGATAAGATCCATATAACCGACCCCGTCTGAATCCTCTGCCACCACCATCTCCCGAAAAGAACCTGTTACGGCGTTTACCTAACCGCCTCTGAGCTGGCATACCGGTACGAATCCGCTTCGGTCAAGAAACGACCGAAGTCTCAGAAATGTGCTACTCCAACAGTAAGGCCGCGTCCATAGCAGCTGCATAAGTGTCAAAATGCTGGGCGCCAATAGCAAGAAATAACTGCGTGTCAAGTCCCCGTACGAACCTTTTTATGCGTTTCTCTTCAGTGTCCACTAGGTAAGGAGCATATCGGGACAACTGAGTAAACTGGATGTCGTACTTGGACACTATCATCTCAGGAGACTTGCGTAAAGACTCAAAACTATGAGCTCGAGCATCTCGGACGCTTTCCGGAAGGAAACGAGCAAGAAATACAGCTGTGAACTCATCCCAAGTCATAGGAGGTAGACCTGCAGCTCGGCCTCTTTCGACTGACTCGCACCACGTCTGAGCAAGACCCTCTAGGCAGAAACTCGCAAGTTCGACCGATCTCTCATCAGAACATCTCAGCGAATGTCAAATCCTAGCCATCCTATCGAGAAATGTCTGCGGACCCTCCGCTGCATCTGTGTCGGTAAAAACTGGAGGCTTCAGCCTCATAAACTCCTGCAAGGATACGGGGATAGTCTCGGTAACAGTAGGAACAACTGTCTGGGTAGCAGGTACAATCACAGTCCCCACAGTAGGAGGAACAACATCAGATCTCGGAGCTCGGCTAGCCTCAACTAATGATCCAACCATCTGGCGTAAGTCCTGAATACTCGACTCCAACCTAGCTATCCGGCCTGGAGAAGGCGGATCAATCTGTCCGTAAGGGGTAGGCGTACCGCCCTGATTGGTCCTCGTCTCAGACGAGCCCGCTCTAATCTCATCCCTGGCGGCAGCCCTCTGGGCCCTCGTAGTCTTCGGCGGCATAGTGGCTGGAACAAGAAACATGATTGATAAGAACATTACAATCAAATCAAGAGGACATATGGAATCAAGGATGGAAATACAAGCAAATATATATCCTAAGATCACGTAGGCGGAGTACCGTATCGTAAGTATGCCGCGGAACATACAAGCGCTACGTCACACTGCTTAAGTCACCTACTCTATCTACCAAGGGTTATCCTACACTCAGAAAGGTAAAACCTATCGCTCTGATACCAACTTTGTCATGACCCGAATATGTGGAGCGTGACTGGTAGCTCTAGTTTTTGCTTTGCATAGTGGTATTCCTTTATGAATATCCCGCACCTCATTCGATGAGGAAAGAGCCTAGATCCCTTCACCGGGAGTGACCTCTTTAGCAAAATCTAGCAGATGCTATACCCACTCGGTTTATTTTGAAAAACTCGATTTTAAAAGAGGAGCTTAAACCACTCCTTTTCTAAATCACTCGATTCTACAATGATATCAAGTTTATTACGCAAAAGGTTTTCTTAAAAACCTGTCGTAGCCCTTCGTCATTTCAGATAAGACTTATTTAGTATTCGTGCTGCGTTTGTTGACCTCCGTAAAGGCGTAGTGTGCGGTAGCTGATTAGTGCTTATCTGCTGCATATAATGCGATTGGATTAGGGTAGTCGTACGACCTTGTTGACCTCCGTCAAGGGTCGTGCGGGTGGGTTTAATTCAATCACGAAATGTACGGGTTGAAATTGATTAGCGGCCTATGGTTTGTTGACCTCCGTCAAGGTCATAAGTCGTTAGGGGCAAAATATTATCGGGAATTTTAAGTGTTGAAATTTGCAATGAGATTGCATACTTTCTATGAGATAGTTGGATCCCGATACCCACTGCGAGTAAGAGTTACTCCTGGGAGAGTTTTACACTTTACAATTAGCTAATCCAGTAGGTGTCTAGAAAGGTGTCAATGGGGTTATGCCTCTGGGAAAATGAGGTTTATTTTAATTAGGTCCGTGCGAAAGCACAGGGAACCTCCCTCAAAGTACCGACACTAGCCTGGCTGAACGATTGGCGAACTTGTAGGGTGTAATTAATCCCGGCTAGTCTTACCTTTTAGGGTTTGAAGGAAGATTTGATAAAAACAGTGGGGGGCCATCCTGATTAGATAAAATAATAACCAATCTAATCTTGTAAGAGCGCACGCAGTATTTTCTTCTCTCTCTCTCTCTTGGTAGCGACCATGATATGCCTTAATCAAGATAATAATATTGATGTATTGACCGGACCCGCTTATTATACTGAGCCGGGGAATGTTGGTTCCTCTCTATCTTATAATTGTTATAAGTCTGAGCAGTAAATAGGGGAATATCCGGATTCCCATGCAACCCGAACGAGTAATGTGCATGTTGATGCATTTTCTTCATGTGTGTTTGTTATCGAGAACTGTTTCTCAGTATACTCTACGTCCTGGGTATTAGATACCGGATCGGGATCCCACATATGTAATATGTTACATGGGTTAAAGAAAGGTAGAGAACTGGGAAAATGTGATCATTCTCTAAAAGTAGGGAATGGTGCAAGTGTTGCAGTCAAAACAGTTGGTGAATATCACCTTGTATTACCAAATGGGAATATATTGATCTTGAACGACTGTTATTATGTACCCTCTATGATATGCAATTTAATATCAATTTCTTTATTAGATAAAGAAGGATATAATTTTGTAGTAGAGAATAATGTTATGAACATTTTCCTAAATCAAGTGTTGATTGGGTTTGGTACGTTATGTAACCGTTTATACATTCTAAATCAAAATACGGTTCTTAATATACAGAACACACACAAGAGGAGAACTTCAGAAATGAACGAATACTTCTTGTGGCATTGTAGACTAGGTCATATTAATGCGACACGACTAGCTAAGTTGCATAAAGATGGATATTTGAATCAGTTTGAATTTACATCATATGAAACTTGCCAGTCATGTCTTAAAGGTAAAATGACCAAAACTTCGTTTACTGGACACGGAGAAAGAGCTACTGAACTCTTGGGACCGATACATAGTGATGTATGCGGTCCCATGTCTACACATTCCAGGAATGGTTCCTCGTACTTCATTACTTTCACCGATGATCTCTCAAAATTCGGACATGTGTTCCAGTTGAAACACAAGTTTGAAGTTTTTGAGAAATTCAAGGAATATAAGTACGAAGTAGAGAACTAAACGGGTAAAAGTATTAAAATCCTACGATCAGATCGGGGAGGAAAATACTTAAGCATGGAATTCTTGGACTATTTAAAAGAGAATGGGATTCTCTTTCAGCTTACTCCTCCGTATACACTATTAAACAATGGTGTATCGGAGTGGAGGAACCGCACCCTATTAGAATTTGTTCGCTCTATGATGAGTACTGCTGAGTTGCCTATTTCCTTTTGGGGTTATGCGCTTGAGAAGCCGCATATCTATTGAATAGAGTTCCAACCAAATCAGTACCTACCATTCCATATGAGATATGGAATTGGAAGAGACCATCTCTTAAACGAGTTAAGATATAGGGTTATCCGGCTTATGTTAAAACGCAAAATCCGGACAAGCTCGAGACAAGGTCAGTTCTGTGCAAGTTTTTAGGATATCCCAAGCATTCGCGAGGGTATATCTTCTACCACAGTGAGGAACAAAAGTTGTTTGTTTCTCGAAATGCCACCTTTTTAGAAAAGGAATTTCTTATGAAAGAAATTATTGGTCATGAGGCAGAATTGGAAGAAGTTCCAGCTACACAAACTACAGCTGATGATTTGGTAGAACCGGAGGATTCAATAGTCCCCGACGAATCTCAGCCTCTCCGCAGATCTAGTAAGGTTCCTTATCTACCTGAGAGATACTACGGTTTTCTCATAGACGGTGGGAGCGAGGATTGCATCATGGAAGATGATGACCTAACTAGTTTTGAGCAGGCCATCACGAGTAGGGACTTTGTGAAATGGCTGGATTCTATGCAATCTGAGATGGAATCCATGTACACCAACAGTGTATGGACTTTGGAAGTTGCACCTGAAGGGGTAAAACTCATCGGGAGCAAGTGGATCTTGAGAAGATAACTTGGTGTAGATAGAAAAGTTGAGACTTTCAAAGCTAAACTTATAGCAAAAGGTTTTCTTCAATGACCAGGTGTGGATTATGATGAAACCTTTTCTCCAGTGGCTATGCTTAAGTCCATCCGGATCCTACTTGCCATCGCTGCATACCATGACTACGAAATCTGGCAGATGGATGTCAAGACCGCTTTTCTAAATGGTGATTTAGAAGAGAGCGGCTACATGACACAGCCAGAGGGCTTCGTAGATAGTGGGAGCAGCGGAAATGTGTGCAAGCTGCTTAAATCAATCTACGGATTAAAGCAGACATCACGGAGTTGGAACATCTATTTTGATGTGACAGTCAAAGAGTTTGACTTCTTAAAAAATGTAGATGAACCTTGTATATATAAGAAGGTTGTAGAGAGTAAGGTTGTCTTCCTCGTATTGTACGTGGATGACATGCTCTTGATAGGAAATGATTTTCCTATATTACACTCGATCATGCTCTTCTTATCACAATGGTTCTCCATGAAGGATTTAGGTGATGCCTCTTACATCCTGGGGAGAATCACTGGACAGCTGTGAAGAACATTCTTAAGTACTTGAGAAGCACTAAAGAATTTTTCTTGGTGTATGGTAACGATGAACTCCATGTCGAGTCCTTTACCAATTCGAGCTTCCAGAGTGATAAGGACAACTGTAAGAAATTCGCGGATTTTGTCTTTACTCTCAATGGAGGGACGATATGTTGGAAGAGTTCCAAGCTAGATACCATAGAAGACTCGACAAAGAAGGCAGAATACATCGCTACAAATGATGCAGCCAAAGAGGCTATTTGGATGAACAAGTTCATGAGATGAACTTGGTGTTAGGTATATGTATGCCATAGAGGCCATTATTGTACATGTGATGTATTTTATAGTGGATGCTTAGACATATATATAGAGGACTTTCTTACTCGACATGATAGTAAGCTATCTGGTTACTTTTTATCTTAAGATGTTGACTGGTATTCTTTACTGTCTTGCTCTCACATGTAGATAAATCGTTTAGGATATGTGTATGTCTACGGTAGCGCCCCGACCGTCAATCCGAGGCCAAATGCGGAACAAAAACTTTTTACGAAACCCGCGCTATCGTAGTCTTTCACCCGGATCGAACCATTAACACTTAACTAGCAAACTGCTTAAATGATAGAATGGCTATACCGATCGATCCGTGTCCTTCGGTCTTTAGCCACCATCCCTAGCTCCTCGCGGCATCTTTGATCTCGCTCGATCATCGGTCTCCTCGTCGAAAAGGGCACCACATCAAGTAGTCTTTTTACGGGCTCCCGCTTCAAACCGAAGCAACTAGGACATGAAGTTTGCTAGCCGACATGTCCAAGGTGAAGTAGAGAATGTGTGTGATAACTTTGTCTCTAAACATCCATTGATTCTCAACACATGGGATTGTATGGATGGAGCTTGGAGATGAAGCCATGGTGGAAAATGTGAGCTCAAGAAGAAAGAGGAAGAAGAAGAGCTTTCTTTTTTGTGTGATAAAAATGAGAGAGAGCACTAGAATTATCATCACAAGAGCCAAACCCAACTCATATGGCTGCCCTCTTTCTCTCCCTCTCAATCTCACACAAATAAATCAATAAACAAGTGGCATGACATAAAAAATAATACCATGAGTCATCACCCATGCACATGCCACAATTAATTCTCCTCATGATGACTTGAGCTCATAATTGCCATTAATAAACATTAATCCAAATATTTAATCCAAAAAGAGAATGGCAACATCTAAAGTAAGCTCGTGACGGATCACAAGGATACCCCTCACCTGTATATACATACCTGCATCCACATTCCGACTGAATGCGAATGCAATGAGACGAAAGTAATCCAACAAATCTAATACTAAGATCCGGCTTAAACCAAAGCCCACTAGTGTGATCCGTCCGATCATGATCCGTGCACAATTGCACGTATACGATCGAACCTTACCATAAAACCATACGGCCTCTACAACGTTTCGCCTGAACTTGGGAAACTTTCTGTGGGGGACTCTAAAGATTCGTCGATACGCTGGTAGTGGGTTTAACCACAAGCACGTCAGTGGTACTAGCTGTACGTAACGGCTACCAAGGTATTGAGCAAAGGGAGGCCGACGAGTGAACTCATCCTGAAACCCTACTGAGCCTGTCAGTGACAATATCCGTACAGTTTGGTCCGTTCGTCTATGAGTATCGTATATCGGGCCTAGGGGGCTGGTAAACGTCAGACCCCCAAAAGCGGTATAAGTCGTGTCGGAGTGTAGCCCAGAACACTCTGAGATACTACTGAAATACCTACCAGTAAATCTCACTTGCCTTGGCCAAGGACTTCATGTAATGGCTCTCCTAGACACAGCGCGATCTCACCCCCAATACCAGGAGAGACGATTCCCCTGCCGATCCGCTCACTGCCTCCATGTGGCTCGGGACTGTACCCAACTAAAACCTGTTTGCACGACTCCTTTGAGCCGTGGTAGGATAGTAATCAAAGTATGGTGGGAACTCACATGAGACAAATGACGATCTCAGGTCGATAGACTAACCTGTACACATGTCACAAAGGAACTGCTATTTGATGTCAGGTATAATACTAACTAGCATGTTCCCGGTGAGTCCTGTCCGGTGTACTCATAACCCATTGAGCACCTGTATACGTCTTAGGTGAACCAACTGACACCAATGGCTTGTGAGACCGGCCATCGCCCCTCGTCGGGGTCGTGATCCGTATACACTAGTCTACTCATGGAGTATCGATGCCCAGTCTCGAAACTCCCACGACTAGGGACACTTTAAGGATGTTCTTATAGACTACCCAACTCTCACGTATAGGATCGCTATCATACTGCTGGTAGTCAAGAAAGAATCCTAAGGGCTCTATCAACTTGTAATAGTGATCTATAATATCATCTAAAGCATATACACGATGATAAAGACAAACCAGATAGCATAATATCATCTCGAGTAAGACTGTCCTACCGATATAGGTCATCCCTCAATCATTGCAATCATGTGCCTGCGATCCAATAATTGACTTTGAGGGCACTATATCCAACAATCTCCCACTTGCACTTAAGGCTAATTATTGCGATGTCGCATACTCACAGCCCGTGTGATACCGAACACCCAACTCCTCTATCAATCAGTTTCACAAAGCTCGTTTGCGAAACTATTGCGTTCGAGAAATAGCCTCAGTGAGTGGATCCGGCCTGATGTTTCTTTCTATGTCTTTCTTAATCTCAAGTTCGCGGAGAAAGCCATCTCCCGAAATGAGCAATACCTATCTTAGAATATGTCTAGATATCTGATGGGATCTAGTTCATAAATGAACTCCAAATCCAAACTTCTTAGACTGTATCGTCAACTGAACTTAATCAGTATCCTGCATCATGCCTCCCTTGGTATCTGCTTGGACCACCTGTCCATACTACTGCCCCTCGTCAGAGGGAAAACTATAACTCTGACAGTTACTCTGTCAACCAGGTCACCTGAAAGCCTGGAATGATAACCGTCTCCCGAAGGAGGCTGTCGTTATCAAATCCCTAGAACATCAACTTTTGTTCTAAAACTGCTTCCGAACGTTTCTCCAGGTGTAACGTTTTAGAAATCGTTATGTGAATGTTTCCGTTTTTGGGTAAAATTGTCGGTATTTTCTGTTTTAAAACCGACTGTGATCAAACGACCATATAGACTTGTCAGCACCTAGTTTAGCTAAAATAAATCTAGTGCACAAGCTTTGGGGTTATATGGGACGTTTTGGTCCAATTTGAATTTTTTCGCAATTTTAGTATTATTTTAATGCAGTATTCACATTTTGGGAAATTTCTCTTAAGTGATCTTTTCAACTTTTTGTTTGAGTTAATTCAACCTCCAGTTAATATCTAGATATTTGTTTGGAGTTATGGATTAAAATTCAAAGAAAAAGAAAAGAAATTGAGAGAGGTGCATGCATGTGAGTGTGAATGCATTAAAGTGTGCATTTATTGTTGGATTGACTAGAAAACCCTACACAATTCCTCACCCTTTCCTCCTTGGCCGAGCTCTCCCTCTCTCTTCTGCCCTTGACCATTTCTCTCTCTCATTTGCAACTGAACACTCTCTTTCCTTCACCAAATTCATCACAAATATTCATAATTTCATCAAAAATCACATTTTTCTTCACTTTTCTCTTCTTGGATGCCTTGGAGCATACAAAGCTTGGATTTTTGAGTTCTTGTGTGTAGGTAATGTTCTTTTGCTGTTGTTTTAGTGTTTTTAGTGTAGCTTAGCTTGTTAGTCTCAGTTTAGAATAGTTAAAGTTTAGTTTAATGCATAATATCGTATTTTTAGTGTTGGTTTGTGACCTATGGGATCTGCTGTGACCCGGAAAGTATACGGGAAAACCAAACAAAATTATAGTAATATACTAGTGACCCTGGAGCACCACCTGAGACACGATACCCATCCTACCGGCCAGGGCCGGCGACATCTGAAGAGGATTCTGACGAGATCGGCTAGGGTTTGGAGTTGGGGTTTGGGTTTTTCTGGGTAGGTGTCTGCAGTGGTTTTGGTATAATTGGTCTTGTTTGTTTGTTTAGTTTTCACTGTATACAAAATCTGGGATCACTTAGGTAGGTTGTAGTGTTTTGTGTTCGCGCGATACGTTATACGACACGGACCGTGTACTTTGGGTGGTTTTGCTCTTAAGTTGTTTTCGTCGTGTCGCTACGCACGTTAGCCACAATACGAACACTTGAGAGTATGTTTTGTGTTGTTGTGTCGGTTAAATGTAGTTGTACGTGTTTTAGGGTTATTATTAATATACACTTGTTTTATTGTCTTACTGTTGTAGGTTCGCAGGCGGGGACTACGGACACTGCTGCAAAGGGAAAACAGGTGGTTGGCTTCACTTAGCCAGAAGCATTGGTGAGTAGATTTAACATCTACAGGGGAATCGCCCGCATGGCGTTATGCGTCTGAACTAGAGATGTTACTTTTGTCACATATTCTATGTCATATTTAGAATTGCGCATTCACCCTACTGTTAGTTAATTGTTGTGCTTGGACTAGTATCCTTAGGACACTGCACTATTATTGACGGTTCATGTTGTACGAGCACTGATTGTATGCCACACACACCGTCAATAATTACCATGTCACGCACAACCCACATATAGAAATGCTATTGTTTGGTTAGGAACATTGGGACTTTGATTCATATTTCTTATTGCATATGACATTTAGCATACCGGTATATCCACATGCTTACACATATGCCTTCTCCTACTTACGTGTTAGTTACCTATATACCTATAGAGTATCGTACCATTAGTGATAGGTACATACACACTTTATGACATAGCTACAGGTATACCTTGCACACATACTTCACTTATACTAGGGGGTATACTACATCATTACTTATAGGTAGATACATATATCTGGTTATAGCTACATGTTTACCTTTACTTGATGTTATTTTAGAATTGAAGAAATTAGGAACCGCCTGATAGTTATATTAACTTGTTGCAGTTAATTAGCGGCTTTTCATTTATATGCTTTCATACAGTTTTATGTTGCATATATTATATTCATGGATTTTCGCATCGAGATATGGATTTTTCATGATGTTTTCTGGATTTGGGAACCGCGAGAGTTCATGAAATTATGCATTATTTGAAAAACCCGGTTTCCCTTGACATGATATTTCTGCATCCACTATGAGATTTATCGGTTCTGATATATATACCCCATGCGAGGAGGTGTCGTGGGCCGTATGAGGATACATGGTGGGGCCCGGAGGTACCCCGGGGCAAGACGATTGATGGACCTTGCCGATTGAGCCTGGCAGGGGAACCATACCATCCGGTGACATTACCAATGACTCGGCGGTTATCATGGGGATGCCGTTGGGAGTCATGTACGTATGGATACGTGGAAAAACGGGGGTCAGAGCTAGGCACTCGGGCTTTTCGGATAGCGTGTGATACGTACCTATCAGGGTGCCAGTCTTGGTGACAGCACCTGATAGATCAGCATTTCTGTGTCGATGCTTGACACATTGGTTTCATAATATTTCTTTTTACTCCTTTGTATATATAACAGGGGATTAGGCCGCTGTCATATATGCCCTTACACCAATATCAGTGGAATGGGACGCTAATATATGTGTATTGACATTAATTATATACATCATCATATTTATTCATGCAAATATACCTAGGATGTAAATGACTTATTGACATTGGATTTAGGACATTTGAGAATTCGTTTGATATTGATTACAGGATATATATGAGATTACTGATTTTGTACATACGGGATATGTGAGATCTACTTGATGTTGTACATTCGGGGTATATGAGATATACTTGATATTGTATATACGGGATATGTGAGATCTACTTGATGTTGTACATTAAGGATATGTGAGACTTACTTGATATGATAGGCAAATTAGGGGCTGATTTTAGGAAATTGGGATTTGGATTGTCTTGATGGATTTTGATCCTACCACGATATCAGGATTCCGTGGAAATGACATGTTTGATTCCATACTCTACATTTACTGTTTATGCACTGCTTCATGCATTAGTGTACCTGTTAGAGTACCTTCCATGACTGTTGCATTTACATACCTTTATTCATATCATTTCTTCATGTATTAGTAGTACCGATATAGTACCTTACATGATTGTACATATAGATTGTTATATTATTATTGCGTCATGTATAAATTGTACCTGCTACTGTACTTTTTCATGATTATTGCATTACATATGACCATTCATTTCTATTAGATGCTTATGTTAGATTCACGCTGTACGTACATACTCGCGATTACCTGCATATGTTATTTACTATTCACGAGTTGGCAACTCATCCCCGTTGTGCCACAGTGTCTTGCAGGTGTTCCTCAGGATAGTCAGAGGCAGGGCTATTTTCATCCTTCGTATCATCTTTTGCTGCGGATATCACTTCGCCTGACGGTGTGCAGTTTTGCCCAGGTAGGTTTTGTGGTTATCCGAAGTTGTATTGTATATTCGTTGTACCCATGTACTCTCCATCTACCAGTATTATGTATGACTTAGAGAGTTGGTGTGATGACGATATTGTATATTATTTTGTGTCTTGGAGGTTTTATGCAGTTTTATTTACATCGTCTCTTTCTTCGCTACGGCGTCGTATATCTGTTGTGGTGATTGTTTTCCGCCGTTGGGCGTGGATTTTGCTCCCGTTTAGGATGCTTTTACTTATATATTATGTTGTACCCATTTTTGGGGCTGGTTTTTACAAAGGAGGTGCTGCAAAAATTTTAAGGAATAAAAGTGAGACTTTAAAGAATTTGGGTTGTGATTTCAAAGGTTTTGAAAATACTATTATCACTTTCTTGCTAGTTTTGATGGTTTAGATTGCTGGGTTTTGGCTTTCTTTTACTACGTTACGCCTGTAGACGTTGCGTAGTATTAGAGCCGTCACGTGCCAATTTCGGGTCGTGACACCAGGATTGGATTAATATCTGAACTTATTGCAGCTAGTGCGAAAACAATATCTGGTGTGGTACTTGACATCTCATGATTGACTTAATTGCCTAAGCAAGTGATACGCCAATCACGAATATCTCTTTCCCCTTTAGTTTGTAAGACACCTTTAGAGAGGGTGACTCCATCACCTGCAGGTACACCACCATGCCAGGAGTCGTCCATTCTAAAACACCTTTAGAATACTGTCTAAGTACCCAGATTGGGACACTTCCCAAATCTAGATCTAAAACCATAGATCTAGTGACCAGAATGTCTAATATTATATCCAAATCCTATGTAGAGAAACCATTGTGTGACAACCACAGTATAACCGATCTTAGTATAGGAATATCACTTCCTACTCTGTGTATGTTATCCAAATACCAGGACATCACACCTTACTACCTTCTTAACAGATCCATCTCCTATTCTGATGAAGTCATAACCTATGACTGTCACATCAAAAATAGATGATCTTTCCCCACTATATCTGCTTTAGTCTATAATAGACACAAGCTACTTGTCCACTATGCTTCCGCTGCTTCCACTGATTACGAAAACCCTCTGGCAGAGTCATATACACGTACACTTCTAAAGCTAGTTTAGAACGACGCTATACTCGTCCTCCTGCCGGGTCTCATAGTCTGGAACATCAGTAATGGAAAGTATGGGTAAACAAGAACCTCCCTGTCACCGTCCTTGAGGATACCGGAGTACCTCTCGGGCGCCTGAGGTTACCCACCATATCTGCGGAGTGGCTAATGGAATGTCAAACCTGATTGAATATTTAGGTCCTATTAAATTTTTAGTAGTTCTGGAATCACTTCCAGTTCTACCATACTCCCATCACAGTTTTCTGAAAAAGTCCATTTTACTAAAACTATGGCGAGTCAAGAACAATATCACTATTGATCTTCCAGATGGTAGAAAGTCAACCCTCGTATCTACATCTTCGATCACCTTGAAGATGTTAGTTGTATGTATGCCCTAGAGGCCAGTATTGTACATGATGTATATTATATTGGATGCTTGGACATATATAGAGAGGACTTTCTTGCTCGATATGATAGTATGCTATCTGGTTGCTCTTTATCTTAACATGTATACTTGTCTCTTGATATTGTCTTATAGTTACATGTTAGTAAAGCCCTTAGGATGTGTACTTGACTACCAGGACTATGATGCAGATCATACTAGTGGGGCCATGGTAGTCCATAAGTTCATCCTTTAATGTTCCTAGTCGTGGGTGTATCGAGACAGGGCATCGGTATACCAGAGTAGACTAGCGTATACGCTTCTCGACCCATGGGATGGGCGATGGATGATCCCATATCCATTGGTGTTTGACATCAGAGATGGTATACGGGTGCTCAGTGGAGACTGGGTACACTGGACGGACTCGCCGAGAACTCCCAGATGGTATTATACCTCACGTCAGATGGCAGTTCTCTGGTGACACTTATGCAGGTTAGTCAGTAGACAAGAGATCGTCATAGAGTCTTGTGTGATTCCCACCGTGCTTTGATTTCCACCTTACCACGTCCAAGAGGGCGTGCAAAACGGTGGTTTTTGGGTACAGTCCCGAGTCACATGGAGGCGATGAGCGATAGGAGGGGTTTCGTCTTTCCCGGTATTGGGGGTTGATGTTGCGCTATGCTCGATTGGCCATAACAGGGAAGTCCCTGGCCAGGGCTGATTTAGAGATTTGCTGGTAAGAGTTACCAGTAGTTTCTTGACCTGTTATGAGCCTCACATCGGCACGACTTATCGGTTATTAGGGTCTGACGTTTACCACCCCTAGACTTGATATGCGACTTATTAGACGACGAGACCGTACTGTACGAGAAATGTTACCGTTAGGCTTTTACAGGAGTTGGAGCGGGCTTGCTTACTGATCTTCTGATCGCTCAATACCCGGGTAGCCGTTACGTCCAGCTAGTACCGCTGGCGGCTTGTGGGTGCTTGATGTGATCATCACCTACTGCCGGCGTATTGACGAGTCTTTAGAGTCCTACATAGAGGTTTTACTGGCTCAGGCAAAACGAAATAGGAGCGCATATGTGATATGTGCGGGACCGAGAATAATGCGTGTATGTGATACCGTATTCTATTCTCATGACTTTTTGTATCGGTCGGTTATATGTGATATAGCCAGGTTATCGAATCAAGTGTTGATTCGATAAGTCGATACATTGGATATTAGTCGGTTATATGAGATATAACCGGATTATTAAGTCAAGTATTGTTTTAATAATTTAGTGTATAATTGTATATATGATATACTAATTTACATTAACTAACATTTGTTCACTTAAAGATTTTTCTCACATGTGCACAACTTTAATATATATGTGATATATATTAAAATGTGTTTTCTTTTTGTATCATGGTTGTTGATACATCATTCATGGGTGTGCAAGACATACACCATTCTATTTTAAATGGTGGTTTATATTTATTTAAGGTAATTACAAATTAGTGGAGCTTTTGTCATAAGCATGTAGCTTGTAGAAGCTTGTGGATGCTTTGACAAAGTCCACTAACTTTGTTTTACTTTAGATTTTTATTAACCTAACCATTTTGGATTAGCCATGGTTATGTCTCTACATGAGTTAGTATATGATACTCACTCACCATGGTTAGCTTTCTCACTTGATTATTATCGTCATCTCATTTTTCTTCATCTTCTTCCTTGAGCTCAAAAGCTCTCTAGGTTTTGATTAAGTGAGAAATAAATGTGAGATAAATAATTCTAAAGTGTACCCACTTCCTATTTCCTCATCCTCTACTAGACTAGCACTTTAGTTTAGGGTGTTTGCTTCACTAATTCTCTAGTTAGTGAAGTAGTAGCTTGAGTTGGTATTCTCTCGACGTAGATCATCTTCGGCCTCGAAGACTTCAAGCAAGGACGCTTCTTCTGCCTCGTGAAGCCATGCAAGAGCCCGGGAGGACCATGATCGCAACGAAGGGACTACAACAAGGAGCTTTAGAAGTGAAGGACCGATCTACAAAGGTTGTATTTCGTATTCACAATTAGTCGTAAATGTTATTTACTAGCATGTGAAACCCTAATAATCTAGCAAAGATCTTGTTTAGGGTTATCCGGCACGACTAAAATTTTAATCGGGCTTGGTTGATGCCTTGTAGAACTTTGTTAGAGTGCTTAGTAACCCTACAGTGGTATCAGAGCCTAGCTAGAGAATTAAGCGACGTGTATACGAAGTTAAAATTCCGAACGAACCCCGAAACCTCAAAATCAACCCCTCTCTGGTCATTTTTTAAAAACTGTGATTTTTCTGAATTAAAAATACTTAAAAAAATCAGCAGGGAATTGTAAGAATTACCATGAAAAACGAGCCCCCAATTCTTTAATATGGCCGCGGAACCGCGGCAATGGGCTACTTGTCGCGGCGGTTTCGCGGCATGAATAGTGTATTGGGGACGGTTCTTTATGCAGTAATATCCGTTACTATTCTTACATATTTTTGGGTATTTTTAAAATGATTCAAGTGTTGAGTGTTCTGGGGATTATTTTGTATTCGTTGATTCGATCGGAATATTTAATTTCGTTATGTTTTCCGGATATTTAGAAACTGTTAAAATTTTCGAACGGATATCATTAACTCATTTTTTCACGGCACGAAAAACTTTCAAGTTTGAATTTTTCTTGAGTTTAAATCTTTCGGAAAAACATGCAAGTAACGCGATGGACTCTCTAGTAGAACACAAACCTTAACTCGATTATGTGACCGTCTGAACCGCCTCTAAGCCTTAGGGTTTGGGGCAGTACGGCGTGCCACATGTGAAGTGTTGGCTTGACCCTTCTACGGCTGGACCGTTGGTACTGTGACGTATTCTGGAATTTTTGAACTCCGCTCAAGTGTTGAGCTATTTAGGAAATCTTGGGTATTTGATTATTCGATCGGAAAGTTTAATACTGTCTATTTATCTGGAATGTGATACAATATGTGGAATTCATATAGTTAGGCATGAAATGCGAAGTATGTGATATTTCAGATTTACGATGTCTAAAGAGATTGTGGATTCCAAATGTTGTAGTTTTACACTTTCTTTTCTGCGACCGTAAGTGTAATATGTGATATCGCCGGTTTCGTTGCTATATGTCAACTACAATTGGGATGCGCATATTTACTTACGTTGATGACATGTGATGTTATGTGTTGCTGGATATGTTATATTGGATCGTCATGTTCTGAATAGCCGGGGGTTTTATGTGAGATGAGCGTTTTTATTTTCATTCATGTAAAATTAAATGTATGTAATATTCTTTTATTGGGGCACTTCCGGGATGAGGTCGATGTCACCATTTGAATATTATTTACTTTTCCACACTAGGATAGACCCAAGGAGGAGAGCACAAGTAACCGGGTTCTAGAGTCCAGTGGGAGACCCACTCGAGGAGTCGAGTCCAGGTCTCCTAACTCTAGAATTGGAAGAGTTGCTTGCCGCTCTCATAGGGGTCTAGGGGTGTGGGTTTGGCTATTCATCGCGACCGTGGAATCCGTGTTTTATATAAGCTCAAAATAAAACACGGACGTCCTAGTATATCCAATGTTTCATATGTTTCTTCTGCTGCGATATCTGTGATGTGTTCATTTGATATGTTGAGATGGATACTGTATATAGTATATATGATATATTATATAGACGTTACTTATGTTTTACACTCGCACTAGCCCTGCCCCGCTCTGCCGTTAGTTACCTAACCTAACGTGCACGAGGGGACATCGAGGCGAATGCGGATAGCATAAGTGTACGTCGTATTTATCTGTGATGTTTAGGTGATTTAAATGATGGGACTTCATTAATATGATTAATGAAAGAAAAGAAACCCAAAAGATGTTGTAGAATCAAATTTTCAAAAAAGGTATCTACAGTTTTTGCTTTGCATAGTGATATATATGATATATCCTGCACCTTATTCGATGAGAAAAGAGCCGAGATCCCTTCACCGGGAGTGACCTCTTTAGCAAAACTGGCAGATGCTACAACACTCGGTTTGTCTTTTGATTGCTTTTTAGAGTTTTGCTTTGCATAGTGATATATATGATATATCCTGCACCTTATTCGATGAGAAAAGAGCCGAGATCCCTTCACCGGGAGTGACCTCTTTAGCAAAACTAATGAAGCCTCAAAATCACTCCATTTCAAAATTCACTTGATTCTACAACGATATCAAGTTCATTACGCAATAGGTTTTCAGAAAAACCTGTCGTAGCCCTCCGTCATTTCAGATAAGAACTGTTTAGTATTCGCGCTGCGTTTGTTGGCCTTTGTCAAGGCGTAGTGTGCGGTAGCTGAATGGTGCTTATCTGCTTATGCATATGATGCAGATTGTTTTGGGGTAGTCGTACGACCTTGTTGGCCTTTGTCAAGGGTTGTGCAGGTGGGTTTGATTCAATCAAGAAATGACGGGTTGAACTTGACTAGCATCCTATGATTTGTTGGTCTTTGTCATGGTCATAGGGGTCAGGGGAAAAATATTATTGGGAATTTCAAGTGTTGAAATTTGCAATGAGATTGCATACCTTCTATGAGATAGTTGGATCCCGATACCCACTGCGAGTAATTGTTACTCTTGGGAGAGTTTTACACAGGACAATTAGCCGATCAAGTAGGTGTTTAGAAAGGTGTCAACGGGGTTACGCCTATGGGAAAACGAGGTTTACTTTAATTAGGTCTGTGCGAAAGCATGGGGAACCTCCCTCAAAGTACCGACACTGGCCTGGCTGAAAGATTGGCGAAATTGTAGGGTGTAATTAATCCTGGCTAGTTTTTCCTTTTAGGGTTTGAAGGAAGATTTGATAAAAACAGTGGGAGCCATCCTGATTAGATAAAATAATAACCAATCTGATCTTGCAAGAGCATACGCTAAAGTGTTTTTCTTCTCTCTCTCTCCGGGTAGCGACCATATCATGCCTTAATCAAGATAATAATATGGATGTATTGACCGAACCCGCATGTTATACTGTGCTGGGGAACGTTGGTTCTGTTCTTTCTTATAAAAGTTATAGGACTGAACAAGATATAGGGGAATACCAGGTTCCCAAGCCACCCGAATGAAGAAAGTACATGTTGATGCATTTTTTTCTGGTGTGTTCGTTATAGAGAACTGTTTCTCTATTTGCTCTACGTCCTGGGTATTAGATACCGGGTCAGGATCCCATATATGTAATCAGTTACATGGGCTTAGGAAAGGTAGAGAACTTGGAGAAGGTGATAAAGACATAAGGGTTGGAAATGGTGCAATTGTTGCAGCTAAAACCGTCGGGGAATATCACCTTGTATTGCCAACTAGTAATACATTGATTCTGAATGAATGTTATTACATGCCGAACTTGGTATGCAACATTATATCGGTTTCTTTGTTGAGTAAAGAGGGATATAGTTTTGTATTACAGGATAATGTTATGAACATTTTCCTTAACCAAAAGTTGGTTGGATCAGGCACGTTGTGCAATGGCATTTATGTTCTAAATCAATCAACAGTTCTGAGCATAACAAACACACACAAGAGGAAGAGTTCAGAACTGAACGAATCCTTCTTGTGGCATTGTAGACTGGGTCACATCAATGAGACACGACTAGCTAAGTTGCATAAGGATGGATATTTGAATCCATTTGAATTTTCATCTTATGATACTTGCCAGTCATGTCTTAAAGGAAAGATGACCAAAACTCCGTTTACGGGACACGGAGAGAGAGTTACGGAACTCTTGGGACTGGTACATAGTGATGTATGCGGTCCCATGTCTACACATGCCGCGGATGGTTCTTCGTACTTCATTACAATTCACTGACGATCTCTCTAGATTCGGGTATGTGTTCCTGATGAAACACAAATCAGAAGCTTTTGAGAAATTTAGAGAATATAAACAAGAAGTCGAGAACCAAACCGGGAAAAGTATTAAAATCCTTCGATCTGATCGAGGAGGTGAATACTTGAGCAATGAATTCCTGGACTTGCTAAAAGAGAATGGGATTCTCTCTCAGCTAACTCCTCCATATACACCACAGCACAACGGTGTATCGGAACGGAGGAACCGCACCCTATTAGATATGGTGCGCTCTATGATGAGCACAGCTGAGTTACCTATTTCCTTCTGGGGGTATGCGCTGGAGACAGCAGCATACCTATTGAATCAAGTTCCATCTAAATCTGTACCTACCACACCATATGAGATATGGAGTGGGAAGAGACCATGTCTTAAACGAGTTAAGATATGGGGTTGTCCGGCCTATGTCAAAAGGAAAAATCCGGACAAACTCGAGGCACAGTCAGTTCTATGTAAGTTTGTGGGATATCCCAAACATTCACATGGATATCTTTTCCACCATAGCGAGGAACAAAAGGTGTTAGTTTCTCGACATGCCACCTTTTTAGAAAAGGAATTTCTTATAAAAGAAATTAGTGGCAGTCAGGTAGAACTGGAAGAAATTCCGGCTACACAAACTCAAACTGAAGATTTAGTGGAACCAGAGGATTCGGTAGTTCCCAATGAACCCCGGCCACTCCGCCGATCTAGTAGGGTTCCTCACCCACCTGAGAGATACTACGGTTTTCTCATGGATGGTGGGAGCGAGGATTGCATCATGGAGGATGATGACCCAACTAGCTTCGAGCAGGCCATCACGAGTGGGGACTCAGTGAAATGGCTGGATGCAATGCGGTCCGAGATGGAATCCATATACACTAACAAAGTATGGACTTTGGAAGTTTCTCCTGAAGGGGTAAAACCCATTGGGAGCAAGTGGATCTTCAAGAAAAAACTCGGTGTAGATGGGAAAGTGGAGACTTTCAAAGCTAGACTTGTTGCAAAGAGTTTTCGTCAAAGACCAGGTGTGGACTATGACGAAACCTTTTCTCCAGTGGATATGCTTAAATCCATCCGGATCATGCTTGCCATCGCTGCATATCATGACTACGAAATCTGGCAAATGGATGTTAAGACCACCTTTCTAAACGGTGATTTAGGAGAGTGCGTATACATGACTCAGCCATAGGGCTTCGTAGATAGTGGGAGCAGCGGGAAGGTATGCAACCTGCTTAAATCCATTTATGGATTAAAGCAAGTATCGCGGAGTTGGAACATTTTCTTTGACGTCGTTATCAAAGAGTTTGATTTCGTCAAAAACGTAGATGAACCTTGTATCTACAAAAAGGTGGCAGAGAGTAAGGTTGTCTTCCTCGTATTGTACGTGGATGACATACTCTTGATAGGAAATGACATTCCTATGCTGCAATCAGTCAAGCTCTTCTTATCACAAAGATTCTCAAAGAAAGATCTAGGTGATGCCTCCTGCATAGTGGGAATTATGATCTATAGAGATAGATCTAAAAGGATATTGGGATTGTCCCAATCCAGGTACATTGACACCATACTAAAGAGGTTTAGTATGGAAGAATCCAAGCGTGGGAACTTACCCACGATCTCTGGACTCACTCTCTCTAAAGAGATGTCTCCCAAGACTGATTTAGAGAGAGCTCGCATGCAAGGGATACCCTATGCTTCGGCTGTAGGCTCTATCATGTACGCGATGCTATGTCCCAGACCCGATGTAGCACACTCACTAAGTGTAGTGAGTAGGTATCAAGCTGATCCTGGAGAGAGTCACTGGACAGCTGTGAAGAGCATTCTCAAGTACTTGCGAAGGACTAAAGAGATGCTCCTGGTGTATGGTAACGGAGAACTCCACGTGGAGTCCTTTACCGATTCGAGCTTCCAGAGTGATAAGGACGACTCTAAGTCGCACTCGGGATTTGTCTTTACCCTTTACGGAGGGGCGGTTAGCTGGAAGAGTTCCAAGCAGGAAACCGTGGCAGACTCGACGATGGAGGCTGAATGCATCGCTGCCATCGATGCTGACAAAGAGGCTGTCTGGATCAAGAAGTTCATTACTGAACTTGGTGTGGTTCCATCCATTGAGCATCCAATACCTTTGTATTGTGATAACAATGGAGCGATGGCTTTGGCCAAGGAACCCAGGTCCCATCAGCGATCCAGGCATATTCTAAGGTGGTATCACCTGATCCGGGAGATAGTTGATCGCCGGAAGATCGAGGTCAGGAGGGTTGACATGAAGAACAACACTGCGTATCCACTCACGAAGGCCATTCCTCAGATACAGTTTGAGAAACTCTTCGGTAAGCTTGGTATGCGATACTACAGCAGCTGGCCCTCGTGCAAGTAGGAGATTGTTAGTTGTATGTATGCCCTAGAGGCCAGTATTGTACATGATGTATATTATATTGGATGCTTGGACATATATAGAGATGACTTTCTTGCTCGATTTGATAGTATGCTATCTGGTTTCTCTTTATCTTAATATGTATACTTGTCTCTTGATACTGTCTTATAGTTACATGTTGGTAAAGCCCTTAGGATGTGTACTTGACTACCAAGACTATGATGCAGATCATACTAGTGGGGCCATGGTAGTCCATAAGTTTATCCTTTAATGTTCCTAGTCGTGGGTGTATCGAGACAGGGCATCGGTATACCAGAGTAGACTAGCGTATACGCTTCTCGACCCATGGGATGGGCGATAGATGATCCCATATCCATTGGTGTTTGACATCAAGGATGGTATACGGGTGCTCAGTGGAGACTGGGTACACTGGATGGACTCGCTGAGAACTCCCAGATGGTATTATACCTCACGTTAGATGGAAGTTCTCTGGTGACACTTGTGCAGGTTAGTCAGTAGACCCGAGATCGTCATAGAGTCTTGTGTGATTCCCACTGTGCTTTGATTTCCACCTTACTACGTCCAAGAGGGCGTGCAAAACGGTGGTTTTTGGGTACAGTCCCGAGTCACATGGAGGCGATGAGCGATAGGAAGGGTTTCGTCTCTCCCGGTATTGGAGGTTGATGTTGCGCTGTGCTCGATTGGCCATAACAGGGAAGTCCCTGGCCAGGACTGATTTAAAGATTTGCTGGTAAGAGTTACCAGTAGTTTCTCGACCCGTTATGAGCCTCACATCGGCACGACTTATCGGTTATTGGGGTCTGACGTTTACCACCCCTAGACTTGATATGCGACATATCAGACGAGGAGACCGGACTGTACGGGAAGTGTTACTGTTAGGCTTTTACAGGAGTTGGAGAGGGCTTGCTTACTGATCTTCTGATCGCTCAATATCCGGGTAGCCGTTACGTCCAGCTAGTACCGCTGACAGCTTGTGGGTGCTTGATGTGATCATCACCTACTGCCGGCGTATTGACGAGTCTTTAGAGTCCTACATAGAGGTTTTACTGGCTCAGGCAAAACGAAATAGGAGCGCATATATGATATGTGCGGGACCGAGAATAATGCGTGTATGTGATACCGTATTCTATTCTCGCGACTTTTTGTATCGGTCGGTTATATGTGATATAGCCAGGTTATCGAATCAAGTGTTGATTCAATAAGTCGATACATTGGATGTTAGTCGGTTATATGAGATATAACCGGATTATTAAGTCAAGTGTTGATTTAATAATTTAGTGTATAATTGTATATATGATATACTAATTTACCTTAACTAACATTTGTTCACTTAAGGATTTTTCTCACATGTGCACAACTTTAATATATATGTGATATATATTAAAATGTGTTTTCTTTTTGTATCATGGTTGTTGATACATCATTCATGGGTGTGCAAGACATACACCATTCTATTTTAAATGGTGGTTTATATTTATTTAAGGTAATTACAAATTAGTGGAGCTTTTGTCATAAGCATGTAGCTTGTAGAAGCTTGTGGATGCTTTGACAAAGTCCACTAACTTTGTTTTACTTTAGATTTTTATTAACCTAACCATTTTGGATTAGCCATGGTTATGTCTCTACATGAGTTAGTATATGATACTTACTCACCATGGTTAGCTTTCTCACTTGATCATTATCCTCATCTCATTTTTCTTCATCTTCTTCCTTGAGCTCAAAAGCTCTCTAGGTTTTGATTAAGTGAGAAATAAATGGGAGATAAATAATTCTAAAGTGTACCCACTTCCTATTTCCTCATCCTCTACTAGACTAGCACTTTAGTTTAGGGTGTTTGCTTCACTAATTCTCTAGTTAGCGAAGTAGTAGTTTGAGTTAGTATTCCCTCGACGTAGATCATCTTCGGTCTCGAAGACTTCAAGCAAGGACGCTCCTTTTGCCTCGTGAAGCCATGCAAGAGCCCGGGAGGACCATGATCGCAGCGAAGGGACTACAACAAGGAGCTTTAGAAGTGAAGGACCGATCTACAAAGGTTGTATTTCGTATTCACAATTAGTCGTAAATGTTATTTACTAGCATGTGAAACCCTAATAATCTAGCAAAGATCTTGTTTAGGGTTATTCGGCACGACTAAAATTTTAATCGGGCATGGTTGATGCCTTGTAGAACCTTGTTAGAGTGCCTAGTAACCCTACAGAAGAATCCTGATACTTGCAACACATGGTTCTCTACTTTATTCTTGTACCTATAACTTCTCAAAACTTGGACATTGTATTTCTTCGAAACACGTGTCTAAAAACTAGAGAAGTCACAAGTAACAGAATATAGTACGATGACCAACCCCTCTGTCCTAATGGACACTGGACAACATACAATACTCTGTATAAGTCCCCTGAGTTGAATAACTCAAACCTTGTGCATCGTAGGTTGAAAACTGTACTTGGTTATGAAGAATTACACCGCTGTTTAATGCTCCTTACCTAACCATCAACTGATATAGGTAAATGTCATGGACATAATTTCAAAAAGTTATATCTCACTTTATAAAATAAACGTACAGATATATCAATTTGAGCTGATGCATAACAACGGACATTCAAAACCAAATATTTGCTGTCCGGCAAAAACCCAGGCCATTTTCTTAAATATCACCAATTACAACGAATCCCGATATAATGGGGATGATCACCTAATTCCCAATAACTTACTCCCACTCATCATCTGTAAAACCATACAGATGTGAGAATCAAACCTGGTAAATACATACCCTAGAGTAAGTATCTAATTTGGGAAATCAGTTTTCCTTTAACAACACATAGTGAAACTGAAACATGAAAATGTTTCGTAGGGGATTCCGGGTATTCCTAGTAATGCCTCTTCCATTATCAGATTCACGACTATAACCGTGTATTTCTTTACCATCTCTCCAAAACCCTTTATATGTCTTTAGTCATTACCTTCTGTACACCTCCTTTAGGTTAAATGGTTTTCTTCCTTCTCTACCGTTCGACACCAGCCTATGGTTTGGAAGAAGACTATATAATAAGCATAATAGGTGTACTCTCCTAATCCTAGGAGTACTCACAACCTGAGAGAAGGTAAAGATAAAAGACAACTGAATAAACCTTATTCCTATTTCTCCGGAACCAGAATCCATCCTCGAACTGGAACAAGTTTCTTCGAGTTCGTATATAACTATACGATGGATTTATCCAATGGAATTGGATGTTCGTAGTGATACGGGGTGTTCTGGAGAAATACAAAGGTGAAATAGGAGTGGCGATGGGATACTCGGTTTGGTCGTGAATGATAGCAGTCGCAGTTTACTTTGCCCTCTTTCTAATCCCTTAATTTGTCTTTACTTATTACCTTCTATACACCACACTTAGGCTAATTGGTTTTCTTCATTCCTTACATTTCGGCACCTGCCTATGGTTTGGAAGAAGACTATCCAATAAGAGCAATAGGTGTACCCTCTCCTAATCCTAAGAGCCCTCACAACCTGAGAGAAGGTAAAGATAAAAGACAACTGAATAATCCTATTCAATCTCTCCAGAACCAGAATCCATTCTCGAATCTGGAACAAGTTCCTTCGAGTTCGTATATAACCATACGATGAATTTATCCAATGGAAGTGGATGTTCGTAATGATACGGGGTGTTCTGGAGAAATGCAAAGGGTAAAAGAAGGAGTGGCAATGATGTATGCAACTCAGACAATCCAAAAGCCAGTGTTCTAAGAAAGTTCAGTTAACTTGGTCACTGAGTCATAGTCTAGCAGGTTCGCTGCCAAAGAGAGAGAGAAAAGAAACACTCTGCGTGCACTCAAACCTAGATCAGAATGGTTAATCACTTTATCTAATCAGGAAACCTCTCACTGTATCCTCAAATTCTCTTCCAAACCTGAAAGAAGAATTAGTCGGGATCATCTAAAATCACCCGAGGAGTAAACCAACTCATCAGTGGGTATCAGGATCCAACTATCATCGCATGATAACCTGATGGAATCCACTCACGTTATCACACTCCAGAAGGTATGCGAATGCTTGGCAAGTTTCAGTTTCTTTAGAAACTCCTGATGTGATTTTTACCCCATGCTCTTATAACCTTAACGAAGGTCAACAAATCATAAGTCACATGTCCAGTTCTACCCGTCATTGTCCAGGTTAATTTGAACCCACCCGTACAAGCCCTTGACGAAGGTCAACAAGGCTGTACGACTGTCCCAAACCAATGCATCTATCTATGCAACAGAAAAGTAACAAGCAGCTACCATACACCATTCCTTGACGAAGGTCAACAAACATAGCATGAATACTAAGTGCTACCCGTATGAAATGACGGAGGGCTACGAATGGTTTTTGGCGAAAACCGTTAACGTAATGAACTTGATATCGTTGAAGGAACCGGATAGCTTTTTACAAATATATAGTGGCGAAAACCTTCGCTAAAGAGGTCATTCCCGGTGAAGGGATCTCGGCTCTTTCCCCGTAGAATGAGGTGCAGGATATTCCAACTGAATACCGCGACACAAAGCAAAAAGTAATCGATTATAGTGAAGTTATTACCCTGACGCAAACTTCTGCCTAAGGGGTCACTCCAGATGAAGGGATCTCGGCCCTTGCCTCGTCGAATGAGGTGCTGGATATTCCAAACTGAATACCGTTGTGCAAAGCAAATGAAAACGTCCTTATAATAACAGCTTTTTGAAAATTGTTCCAACAACATCGAATAGGTTTGTTTTCCTTGCATTGATATGAATCAATGCAGTCCCATCAATTAATCACACCAGAAAAGAATGAGAATATGATGTACGTATATGCCATCCGCATTCGCCACTGGGTCCCGTCATCACCCGCTAGGTTACTTAACTAACGACAGAGCGGGGACTGGACTAGCGCGGGTGTAAAACATATACAACATCTACTAGCATATATATCAATATACAATAATCGCTCCAGGCGTGATAAATGCAACATTACAGATAAGTAATAAGCATCACAGAACAATACAGATAACTGGGAGCCCCGGGTTTCTTTTGAGCCGCAAGCGAAACCCGACGTTCCCCTGGTCGTGTGGATAGCCTGTGCAATGAAACCTAGACCCCTACGAGTGCAGCATGTTACCCTCCAAAACCTGAAGCGAGGCAGCCCCCTTCAGCAAAGTAAATGGACCACCCAGCACTTCACGAAATCTGGTAACTTGAGCACCCCTCCTTGGGTCAACCTGTACCCCCTACGAGTGCGGCGAATAGCCCGCCAATTCTAGAGTGAAGCCCCCTCCATCTCAAAGCCATGAGATGCGGGCCCGTTGCCCTCTAGAACCCGGCTATCCGTGCACTCCACCGCGGGGTAATCCTAGTACAGAAAAGAAAATATGTATACCAGGTACATCGACCTCAACCCAGTTGCGCCCCAAAAGAATAATATACAAACAGGCAGTAATGGCAGTCCACATGTAGGACGCTCGTCCCGCGATATCAAATGTACAAATACATCTAAACTGCACTAACATTGCACCAAGCTATCCACCACGACAATCCGCAACATCACAGCACAACACAGAACATTAACGTGAATGTCACGTTCGCAAACCCGTCTAAAAGAGCTGTAGCAATTAGATAAGATTTACCGCTCGAATGACATTCACGGTCACAGATATAATGTAAGCACTGTGAACTAACGTATTTAAAATTTCGACCGACAAAACTTCCCGAAGTGGGCCCCAAGCACAAATCCAGTACTTTAACAAACCAGGGCCCAAACTAAATATTCCAGAAACCACAATTCCACATGAAAGACATCCAGAAGAAAAATGAAGCTCTGAGCCTACATTTCCACCGTGGATCCGCGACAAACATGACAGTTCTGTCGCGGTTCTGCGTGTAATGATGGGATCGTGCTTTCAAATTTCTTCAGGGGTGTTAGAAAAGCCTGCACGATTTTCTGACATACTGAAAATAATTTTTCGACCACAAAAAAATTTCAACAGAAACTATGTGAATGGAATTGTGGTTTTGGAAATTTCGTTCGATCGATATTTTAAACATATTAGAACAAGCTAGTAAGGGTTAATGGCGTGGCTCTGATACCATGTAAGTCTACGGTAGCGCCCCGGCCGTCAATCCGAGGCCAAATGCGGAACAAAAACTTTTTACGAAACCGACGCTATCGTAGTCTTTCACCCGGATCGAACCATTAACACTAAACTAGCAAACTTCTTAAATGATAGAATGGATATACCGATCGATCCGTGTCCTTCAGTCTTTAGTCACCATCCCTAGCTCCGCGCGTCATCTCTGATCTCGCTCGATCTTCGGTCTCCTCGTCGAAAAGGGCACCACATCAAGAAGTCTTTTTACGGGCCCCCGCTTCAAACCGAAGCAACTCGGACATGAATTTTGCTAGCCTACATGTCCAAGGTGAAGTAGAGAATGTGTGTGATAACATTGTCTCTAAACATCCATTAATTCTCAACACATGAGATTGTATGGATGGAGGTTGACGATGAAGCCATGGTGGAAAATGTGAGCTCAAATAGAAAGAGGAAGAAGAAGAGATTTCTTTTGTGTGTGATAAAAATGAGAGAGAGCACTAGAATTATAATCACAAGAGCCAACCCCAACTCATATGGCTGCCCCCTCTCTCTCTCTCCATCTCAATCTCACACAAATAAATCAATAAACAAGCGGCATGGCATAAAAAATAATACCATGAGTCATCACCCATGCACATGCCACAATTAATGCTCCTCATGACGACTTGAGCTCATAATTACCACTAATAAACATTAATCCAAATGTTTAATCCAAAAAGAGAATGGCAACATCTAAAGTAAGCTCATGACGGATCACAAGGATACCCCTCACCTGTATATACATACCTGCATCCGCATTCCGACTGAATGCGAATGCAATGAGACGAAAGTAATCCAACAAATCTAATACTAGGATCCGGCTTAAACCAAAGCCCACTAGTATGATCCGTCCGATCATGATCCGTGAACAAGTGCACATATATGATCGAACCCTGCCATAAAACCATACGGCCTATACAACGTTTCGTCCGAACTTGGGAAACTTTCTGTAGGGGACTCTAAAGATTCGTCAATACGCTGGCAGTGGGTTTAACCACAAGCACGTTAGTGGTACTAGCTGTACGTAACGGCTACCAAGGTATTGAGCAAAGGGAGGTCGACTAGCGAACTCATCCTGAAACCCTACTGAGCCTGTCAGTGACAATATCCGTACAGTCCGGTCTGTTCGTCTATGAGTATCGCATATCGGGCCTAGAGGGCTGGTAAACGTCAGACCCCCAAAAGCAGTATAAGTCGTGTCGGAGTGTAGCCCAGAACATCCTGAGATACTACTGGAATACCTACCAGTAAATCTCACTTGCCTTGGCCAAGGACTTCGTGTAATGGCTCTCATAGACACAGCGCGATCTCACCCCTAATACCGGGAGAGACGAATCCCCTGCCGATCCGCTCACTGCCTCCATGTGGCTCGGGACTGTATCCAACTAAAACCTGTTTGCACGACTCCTTTGATCCGTGGTAGGGTAGTAATCAAAGCACAGTGGGAACTCACACGAGACAAATGACGATCTCAGGTTGATAGACTAACCTGTACACATGTCACCAGGGAACTGCTATCTGACGTCAGGTATAATACCAACTAGCATATTCCCGGCGAGTCCTGTCCGGTGTACTCATAACCCAATGAGCACCTGTATACGTCTTAGGTGAACCAACTGACACCAATGGCTTGTGAGACTGGCCATCGCCCTTGTCGGGGTCTCGATCCGTATACACTAGTCTACTCATGGAGTATAGATGCCCAGTCTCGAAACTCCCATGACTAGCGACACTTTAAGGATGTGTTTATAGACTACCCAACTCACGTATATGATCACCATCATACTGCTGGTAGTCAAGCAAGAATCCTAAAGGCTCTATCAACGTGTAATAGTGATCTGTAATATCACCTAAAGAATATACACGATGATAAAGACAAACCAGATAGCATAATATCATCTCGAGTAAGACCGTCCTACCGGTATAGGTCCTCCCTCAATCATTGCAATCACGTGTCTGCGATCCAATAATTGACTTTGAGGACATTATATCCAACAATATGTACTTGACTACCAGGATTATGATGAGATCATACTATTAGGGCCGGGGTGGTCCACAAGTACATCCTTCAATCAGTTCCTAGTCGTGGGAATATCGAGACCAGGGCATCAATATTCCAGTGTAGACTAGTGTGTATGTTTCTTGTCCCTTAGAGGGCGATGGTTGATCCTACATCCATTGGTGTGTGACATCAAAGATTGTACACAGGTGCTCATTGGAGAATGGGTACACCGAACAGGACTCGTCGGGGACTCCTATGTGGAAGTATACCTATCGTCAGATAGCAGTCCTCTGGTGAAACTGGTACAGGTTAGTCTGTAGACCCGAGATCATCATAGAGTCTTGTGTGGCTCCCACTGTGTTTTGATTTCCTCCCTACCATGGCTCAAAGGAGTCGTGCAAATAGGTGGATTTTGGGTACAGTCCCGAGTCACATGGAGGCAATGAGCGATAGGAGGGGTTTCGTCTCTCCCGGTATTAGGGGCTGATGTTGCGCTATGCTCGATTGGCTATAACTGGAAGTCCCTGGCCAGGGCTGCTGCTGAGATTTACTGATAAGAGTTATCAGTAGTTTCTCAAACTGTTATAGGCTAGACATCGGCATGACTTATCACATTACTGGGGCCTGACATTTACCACCCCTAGACATGATATGCGACATATCAGACGAAGAGACCGGACTTTACGGTAGTGTTACTGATAGGTTTCATGGAGAGTATTGTAACATTTTAGAAAATATAAAATATTATTTTTAGAATATAATATTGAAATAATATATTTCGCGAAACCTAGTCGATTTGCGAAATGAGGATTTTCGTAAAATAATATAATCATATACCAATATTTGGAAAATAAAGGGAGATTAAAATGATTTATTTATTGGATTTGGCATTTTTATAATTAATTATATGCAGTTTAAATAAAAATGATTAGTGCACTACTAATCGCGATTAGGCCAAATCCGTCCATTTAATTAATCATGGTCAGTGCACCATGACATGTTGCATTTTGTTACATGTTTGTTCATTACATTTGGTTTTATTTATTATGAGAAGAAAAAGAGAATTATTGAGGAGAGAGAGAGAGGGGACACACTTATGACATGGGGCATGGGCATGAGAAAGAGTGACATGCCATGTGAGTAAGGATAAGAGAGAGAGAGTGGGCTGCCCCTTCACATTTCTCCCCTTGTTTTCTTCATCTTCTTCATCATCATACTACCTCCACTTCTACCCTCATATATCATCTCAATTTCTTCACCAAAACCTTACAACCCCTTCACAAAAAATGATCACAACCTCTCTACAAACCCTTTGGACCAATCAAAGTTGGATTTTGAAGACTTTGAGCAACTCAAGAAAATTCTTGAGTTGCCAAATGAGGTAATTCTTACACTTTTAGTTTAGTTTTTGAGTTTCATAGCACTCTATAGTAGTTTAGAGTTAAATCGATCTAGATTAGTGATGTCTGGAAATTCCAAGAGAGGGTTTAGGTGTTTGTGTAGACTTGGGATCTGTAGTGGGTGTTTACTTAACCCTTAGTGGTGTTTTACTGGCCAAGACCCGAGATTAGACCCAAAATACGAACTTAGAATTGTTCCGTGTCGGTTTTGTGGTGGTTTTCAGCCTGCAGGGTATCTGGAGCTATCTGGAGTATTTTCTAGAAAATCAAATAAGTCCAGTGACCTAGATAAACGACTAGAAGACCACCACCAAAGTTCGAGCCAATTTTACCTTAATATGGCCGGCGAGATCGGAATTTTGGGCAATGTCGCCAGATTTCTGTTGGAGTCTGATGTTGAATTTTTGGCTGTAGCTCACTTACCCTATAACCTATTCTTGTACTTGCTTGTTCAGTCCCAATTGACCTGAGCCAAAATCTGGGAGCATATTGGGTTGGTTTTGGCTATGTTTTCCGATATTGGAATTCTTGGTTTTGATATTAGATATGAGATTTGGTCGTTGGATGTTTTTACGTCAACGACGAGGGTTGTTTGGTTGTTTTTGCATGCGTAAACTATATGTTCTAACCTATGAGCACTTCGTGTGCCATATCGGTTTTCGGATATTGGTTTTAATAGAATTGCGATTGTCTATTGATTGTAGGTACCTTAGCGTGGATTCCGAGACGACGAAGCACATCGACTACGGCTGAACAAGGAGTTCCGCAGGTGAGTAGATTTATATCTACGGGGAAAGTCGGGTGGATGGCGTATAGCAACCCCGCAACCATTGATATGTGATTTGTAATTTGGAGACAAGATATGCCACGACTTAAGTTATAGTTAATGTTTTTAGTGTGAAATGATATGATGGAAAGGATGTCTCGAATTGATATTTAAGGTTGTGAAACGTGAATGTGAATCACGATATATATATATATATATATATATATATATATATGTAGTTGTAAGAGAATCAATATGAGATTATAGTGGCATGTTATGAGGTCGATGAATACGACATGAGATTAATAAGATGACTTGATGTGAGATATTAATGTGATAAAAAGAGTATACGATGAGATATGATAACTTGGTTTGATATGCCGTTATACAGATGCAAGGCGATATGAGATAATTGATACCTTTGTCGGTCCAATGATATGAGATTGATACAGATGCGACCTGAGATATAGGAATATATATATAATTATGTGAATAATGAGTGATATGCCGTACGAGATGTTAGATCCGTACCCTCATTGTTGTATAGGTCGATAGAATCCCTATTCTGTTTGTTGTTGCCGTACGATGGATTATACCGTACGTGATGTTGTGAGGCTGGATGCCGATTGATAGATTCACCGACTCAGATATGTTATAGATATCTAATCCCTGTCTACACCGCTTAGTTTAGCCTTTACGTAGATGTTAGATTAGATACGTATACCTTATAGCATTGCGCTTACGACTTACTTTCTGCTACGTTCATGATATTCTCATTTCATTATATATATACCTGTGCTAGTACACCTACACCATTATCGATGATGCGTATGTTACACTTACACAGATTTGCCGGCTCACACACTTTCATCATCGATAATTGCTATGTCACTTACACAGTAAAAATGCTCACATCATTATGCTATGTTGCATGATATACTTGCTATGCTCACATCATTATGCCATGTTGCATGATATACTTGATATGCTCACATTTCGGTTCTATGTTTGCATACATCATGCTTTGTGATTTTACGCATTGAGATGCTGTTTTCATGAGATTCTGGATTTGAGAACCGTGGTTGTATTTCAAAGGAAGTTATGTATTGTTTTAAAAACCCGGTTTCTCTTGATATGATATTTCGAGGTGTCCACCATATGTTTTCTCGGTTCTGAGATTGGTTTGTGAAACACGATTCGAGGAGATGGACGATCCATTTGCGGGTTCATGGTGGACCCGGTATGGTACCCCGGGGCAAGAAAGGTATATTGTGCAGTAGACGATGAGCCTGGCAGAGGGACTACTACATATCGGTGATAGTATTTGGGCTCGACGGTTATCCGGAGGTAGTCATGAGATGATATGGGCCAATCTGGACTGACGAAGCCCGTGGGCCGATTCGGACTGACGGAGCCCGAGATATGAGAATTTACGTGTCGATGTTGGGTACGTGTTTCATGATGTTTCGAGTGTCGATATTAGACACTCAGGTTCCATGATTTGATGTGTCATTGATGGACACACGTTGGTTGATTCCTCATATTTATATGCATATTCTTTCATGATGTTTCGTGTGTCGATGTTGGACACTCAGGTTCCATGATGTTGTCGTGTCATTGATGGACACGTGGATGATATCCACTTGCATACAAGCATTGATTTTATTGTTGGCATATATGCAGACACGGTCACCCTAGATATCATAGTATTACCTTCATGATATAGTTGACCTAGGAAATCATTGTTTTATTCGATTTCTACCTGCTGATGTTTTCTACTCACGAGTTGGCAACTCACCCCCGTTGTGCCACAGTTCTTGCAGGTTTGACCGCATGGATCAGTAGCGGTATCGCTGGCACACAGCTTGCATTCAGGTGATTTGCTATGGTAGGTGGGACATATTGGATCGTGCCCACTCTTGTATTTATTATTCCTGTTGTATCTAGTTAACTCCATCAATCGGAAACTAGTATTTGTATAAGTAGTAAGACTTAGCAAGACTTGTGGTTGCAAGACTTAGAGCGATGGGTTATATGTTCTCTTGGTGGATTTGATGTCTTGCTTTATTCACTATCATTTTTTATTGATCTTCGCTGTTGGGCGTCGTATACATATATTTCTGACTTGCGTGGTTGTGATTCCGCCGATTGGCGAAGAGCTAGCTCCCATTTGGGGATGCCTTTATTGTTGTTATGTATATGTGGTTTTGGATCAAAATATACAAGGGAGGTGCTGCCCAAATTTTTAAAAGACGAAACATGTTTTTCAACCAGTATAATCCACTTGCATTTTCATGTTTCATTATCTATGCATTTAAGAAAACATTTGATTTCATCATACCATTATTTCAAAACTTCACCTCTTTTATTTTCTTTAAAAAGGTTTAGATTTCTGGGCTTCGGCTTACTTAAGTTACGTTACGCCTTTAGACGTTGCTTAATTTAAGTGCTGGTTACGAACTAAATTTTGGGTCGTGTCAAAGTTGGTATCAGAGCGTTAGGTTTAACCTTGGTTCGAGTCTAGGTTTGACTATGTAGAGTCTGGGGCGTAATCTATTTCGGAACCTAGGCTTGACCTTACGGAACTTAGACTTGAACATGGGGATATTAGATCCGAACTTTCGTTACATAGGTTGACCCTGATTGATGGAGTAGGTAACTTAAGTAGAGTGACATACCGTGCGTATGTTCCGCGGCATACTTATGATATGATACTCCGCTTAAGTGACCTTAGGATGCATATACTTGAGATCTTTGATTCTATTCCTTCCCATGATCATACTCTCATTGATTCCATTCCTCCTTATGATCATGTATCCATTTTGGATCTGTTGATTCCTTTCGTTCCTTCGATATATCTTTTTCGATACATGCTTGAGGTTCCTGTCACCATGGTTTGAGCGCAGATTGAGCTGCTGCTGGTGATGTGGTCAGGGCGAGCTCGTCATGGACGAGGACTGACCATCGTGTTTTTTGGTGAAATGGGAATGTATCGATTTAGTGTTTGTGTTGTGACCTCTCGTTTGAGGCGAGTGTTCGGTTTTGCACCGGATGATCGGGCCATTGTTAGAGGCTGCCTGTTGTGAGAGGACTGTTGATGTACAGCCTACCTCAGAGATCGTGATGTTGTCTACCTTGTAGACAGATGACCCAGCTATTGCTAAGATTGATGGGATGTCGCCTCCAGACTTTATGAGCTGAGATGGCTGGAGCTTTCATGTAGAGATGCGACAGAAGATAGCTAGTCTATCTTGAGTTGAGTTGAGCGACTGAGATGATTCATCTGATTTGATGCGCCGACGCAGGCTCAGTTGAGTTGAAGATTTCCAGTGTGGAGAATCTTATTCAGATCTAGAGTAGATCGATCCAGAGATGATGTTGTTCGTTGGATGATCCGATAGGAGATCAGTAAGTTGACCAGCTTCGGATAGAGGTCCTCACCCAGATGCGTTGTGAGTTGATCGAGAACGGACGAATATAGAGTATTCCTCCGATGATTGTGACGAGTTCCCGAGGACGTGTTCGGCTAGATATCTTCTACAGAGTGATAAAGATACCGAGTTCGTAATTTCGAGTCCGTGTGAGAGACTCCGGATTGACTGTAGTCGAGAACAATTGCAGTACGCAGATATCATGAAGTGACATCGAAGTGGGAGATAATAAAGACGAGTGGAACAAGAGATTCGTGCGAGATATTAACGAGCCGTTTTCACTCCCCGTTGAGATTAGAGATCTGATATGTATACAGAGGTATTGGGATACGGCCAGTTCCCGAGAAAAAGCTATGCTGAGAACACAGATGTCCAGAAAACGAGAAAAGATTATGTAAGAGTACCAGCCTCCGTATAGTTCAGCATAGGCGAGATCGGAAGAGACCTTGAGCAGGTTCCTTTCAGGACACTGCTGCGATAAGATTTGCACCCAGGATCAGTTGTGTCACGTGTATTCAGAGGGCCAGAGGCCTACGCCAGTGACGTGCTGCTTTACGAGTGGTCATGCTAATTGTCCAAAAGATGACCATAGAAGTGTCAGAGCGGAATCGTTTCTGTTAGCACACCTGACCGGGCCGACGAGCCGATGGGTTGCGAGATTGGTAATCCACAGAGAAATGAGGACCCAGAGACAGAGGACGCCAGACCATGAGCAGGAGGCAAGCGGATGTTCTTGCTTTGCTAGTTTTGGGCGCACCGACATTTTTCGACATTGTAGGAGGTGTACCTCAATGTCATTTGTTGAGATTTGCGTTTGTGATCCGAGTATCATGCTGATATCACTTGGATTTGAGTTTCATGATATTGTTTTCGTGCACCATGGCTGCACCTACTGGGTATTTACATTTTGTGCATAGTTATTGCACTTGATATATGTTTTATACACCGTTGTGTTGGTTTATGATTTGTGCATATCTATTGCACTTGGTATCGATTAGTGCCTTCGTAGCACGTATTTATGGTTTCGTGGATTCGATACTGTTGATTTTATTTCGTGCATGTTGTATGCACTTGCCTTTACGTATGCACTCGGTATAATTTATATGTGCTTGCAGTGCATTGGGATGGATTTTGTGCACATAGTTGCACACGCTTATGATTTTTATACAACTTGGTACACTCTGTGTTGTTTTTATACGCATTTGAGTTATTGATAAGTTTCTGTGCACTTGTTGCACCCGATTTGTATTTTGTGCATTTGTTGCACTAGATTTATACTCCGTGCATTTGTTGCACCAGATTCGTATTTCGTGCATTTGTTGCACCATAATTGTATTTCGTGCATTTGTTGCTCTAGATTTATATTTTGTGCATTGGTTGCACCAGATTGGTATTTCGTGCATTGGTTGCACTAGATCTATACTCCGTACATTGGTTGCACCCAATTTATATTTTTGAGCATTTGTTTCACCAGATTAATGTTTTTGTGCGCGTTTGCACTTGATGTTCGTTTTCGTGCGCTTTACTACACTGGGCATTTATACGGACCTACGCTCTTGGGTTGGATTTTTGCGCATATTAGGCGCATGGTATGAGATTTTATTTGTGCATGTCGGATGCACTTGATTGGGATTTCATTCGTGCATGTCGGATGCACTTGATTTAGATTTCATTCGTGCATGTCGGATGCACTTGATTGGGATTTTATTCGTGCATGTTGGATGCACTTGATTTAGATTTCATTCGTGCATGTCGGATGCACTTGATTGAGATTTTATTCGTGCATGTCGGATGCACTTGATTGGGATTTTCATTCATGCAGGTTAGTTGCACTGGGTTGAGATTTTCGTGCACTCTAAGTGTACTTGATGTTGTTGTCATGCACACCAGTTGTATTTGATAGATACTTTTGTGCACACCGGTTGCACTTAGTTTGGTTTTGTGCACATTTATAGCACTTGTATTTGGCTTTGATTTCCGTGCGCACCAGAAGCACGTGATTATTCGATACACCTTTCGAGGCTGATTTTTGCTCTCGGGCATTATATTTTGATGTTGAGTACTATATATATAGTAACCGAGCAGGACTGATCTGAGGACAGTGCCTGAGTACTTATGCATGCATTAAAAGTTTACCAAGAGGTTTTCAAAAACGTGGTATAGCCTCGCTATTTCTTAAGTGTCCGTAAGAGACATGAATCTTTACAAAGAAAAACCTCTGGGATATTTCAAAAAGCGAAACGTATAATTTGAGCAAAAACATATATAGATATATTTATTACTTTACAAATGAGCATCCGTCGCTTGTGCCATGAGTTACACATCACACGGTGATTCAGAAAAGATTTTTCATGTGTGTTATTCAGTTTTAGAAGATTTTTCCAAGGATGCGTACTATACACGTATTATAGTATTTGACTAGTGCATATTGGATTTTAGTAGTGGTTTTCGAGATCTGTATCTCCATTGTAACTCCGATGATTGCGTGAAGCTTGACGGAGTTAGATTTTGAGTTTCGTACTCATTTTCAGGCGCACACGACGCGCTGTGGTGTTTCTATATCTTTCGTGATTTCGGAGCCCCGTTGATTTGAGCTGATTATTGAAATGTTTTACCATTTGGGGGTTTAAATTTAAATTCGGGGACCGAATTTATTTAAGGGGGGAAGATTGTAACATTTCAGAAAATATAAAATATTATTTTTGGAATATGATATTAAAATAATATATTTCGCGAAAACTAGTCGATTTGCGAAATGGGGATTTTCGTAAAATGGTATAGTTATATACCAATATTTGGAAAATAATGGGAGATTAAAATGATTTATTTATTAAAAAGATATTTATTGGATTTGACATATTTATAATTAATTATATGCAGTTTAAATAAAAATGATTAGTGCACTACTAATCGCGATTAGGCCAAATCCGTCTTTTTAATTAATCATGGTTAGTGCACCATAACATGTTGAATTTTGTTACATGTTTGTTCATTGCATTTGGTTTTATTTATTATGACAAGAAAAAGAGAATTATTGAGGGGAGAGAGAGGGGGGACAAACTTATGACATGGGGCATGGGCATGAGAGAGAGTGGCATGCCATGTGAGTGAGGATAAGAGAGAGAGAGAGAGAGTGGGCTGCCCCTTCACATTTCTCCCCTTGTTTTCTTCATCTTCTTCATCCTCATACTATCTCCACTTCTACCCTCATATATCATCTCAATTTCTTCACCAAAACCCTACAACCCCTTCACCAAAAATGATCACAACCTCTCTACAAACCCTTTGGACCAATCAAAGTTGGATTTTGAAGACTTTGAGCAACTCAAGAAAATTCTTGAGTTGCCAAATGAGGTAATTCCTACACTTCTAGTTTATTTTTTGAGCTTCCTAGCACCCTATAGTAGTTTAGAGTTAAATCGATTTAGATTAGTGATGTCTGGAAATTCCAAGAGAGGGTTTAGGTGTTTGTGTAGACTTGGGATCTGTAGTGGGTGTTTACTTAACCCTTAGTGGTGTTTTACTGGCCAAGACCCGAGATTAGACCCAAAATACGAACTTAGAATTGTTCCGTGTCGGTTTTGTGGTGGTTTTCAGCCTACAGGGTATCTGGAGCTATCTGAGGTATTTTCGAGAAAATCAAACAAGTCCAGTGACCTAGATAAACGACCAGAAGACCACCACCAAAGTTCGAGCCAATTTTACCCTAATATGGCCGGCGAGATCGGAATTTTGGGCAATGTCGCCGGATTTCTGTTGGAGTCTGATGTTGAATTTTTGGCTGTAGCTCACTTACCCTATAACCTATCCCCTGTACTTGCTTGTTTAGTCCCAATTGACCTAAGCCAAAATCGGGGAGCATATTGGGTTGGTTTTGGCTATGTTTTCCGATATTGGAATTCTTGGTTTTGATATTAGATATAAGATTTGGTCGTTGGATGTTTTTACGTCAACGACGAGGGTTGTTTGGTTGTTTTTGCATGCGTAAGTTATATGTTCTAACCTATGAGCACTTCATGTGCCATATCGGTTTTCGGATATTGGTTTTAATAGAATTGCGATTGTGTATTGATTGTAGGTACCTTCGCGTGGATTCCGAGACGACGAAGCACATCGACTACGGCTGAACAAGGAGTTCCGCAGGTGAGTAGATTTATATCTACGGGGGGAGTCGAGTGGATGGCGTATAGCACCCCCGCAACCATTGATATGTGATTTGTAATTTGGAGACAAGATATGCCGCGACTTAAGTTATAGTTAATGGTTTTAGTGTGAAATGATATGATGGAAAGGATGTTTCGAATTGATATTTAAGGATGTGAAACGTGAATGTGAATCACGATATATATATATATATGTAGTTGCAAGAGAATCAGTATGAGATTATAATGGCATGTTATGAGCTCGATGAATATGACATGAGATTAATAAGATGACTTGATGTGAGATTTTGATGTGATAAAAAGAGTATACGATGAGATATGATGACTTGGTTTGATATGCCGTTATACGGATACAATGCGATATGAGATAATTGATACTTTTGTCGGTCCCATGATATGAGATTGATACGGATGTGACCTGAGATATAGGAATATATATATAATTATGTGAATAATGAGTGATATGCTGTACGAGATGTTAGATCCGTACCCTCATTGTTGTATAGGTCGATAGAATCCCTATTCTGTTTGTTGTTGCCGTACGATAGATTATACCGTACGTTATGTTGTGAGGCTGGATGCCGATTGATAGATTCACCGACTCGGATATGTTATAGATATCTAATCCCTGTCTACACCGCTTAGTTTAGCCTTTACTTAGATGTTAGATTAGATACGTATGCCTTATAGCATTGCGCTTACGACTTACTTTCTGCTACGTTCATGATATTCTCATTCCATTATATATATACCTGTTCTAGTACACCTACACCATTATCGATGATGCGTATGTTACACTTACACAGATTTGCCGGCTCACACACTTTCAGCATCGATAATTGCTATGTCACTTACACAGTAAAAATGCTCACATCATTATGCTATGTTGCATGATATACTTGCTATGCTCACATCATTATGCCATGTTGCATGATATACTTGATATGCTCACATTTCGGTTCTATATTTGGATACATTATGCTTTGTGATTTTACGCAATGAGATGCTGTTTTCATGAGATTCTGGATTTGAGAACCGTGGTTATATTTCAAAGGAAGTTATGTATTGTTTTAAAAACCCGGTTTCTCTTGATATGATATTTTGAGGTGTCCACCATGAGTTTTCTCGGTTCTGAGATTGGTTTGTGAAACCCGATTCGAGGAGATGGACGATCCGTTTGCGGGTTCATGGTGGACCGGGTATGGTACCCCAGGGCAAGAAAGGTATGTTGTGTAGTAGACGATGAGCCTGGCAGAGGGACTATTACCTACTGGTAATAGTATTTGGGCTCGGCGGTTATCCAGAGGATACCGACAGGAGTCATGAGATGATATGGGCCGATCCAGACTGACGGAGCCCGTGGGCCGATCCTGAGTGACGGTGCCCGAGATATGAGGATTTATGTTTCGATGTTGGGCACTGGTTTCATGATGTTGTCGTGTCATTGATGGACACGTGGATGATTTTCACATGAATACAGGTGTTGATTATATTGTTGGCATATATGCAGACACGGTCACCCTAGATATCATAGTATTACCTTCATGATATAGTTGTCCTAGGAAATCATTGTTTTATTCGATTTCTATCTGCTGATGTTTTCTACTCACGAGTTGGAAACTCACCCCCGTTGTGCCACAGTTCTTGCAGCTTTGACCGCATGGATCAGTAGCGGTATTGCTGGCACACAGCTTGCATTCGGGTGATTTTCTATGTTAGGTGCGGCATATTAGCTCGTGTCCACTCTTGTATTTATTATTCCTATTGTATCTAGTCAACTCCATCAATCAGAAACTAGTATTTGTATAAGTTATAAGACTTAGCAAGACTTGTGGTTGCGAGACTTAGAGCGATGAGTTATATGTTCGCTTGGTGGATTTGATGTCTTGCTTTATTCACTATCCTTTTGTATTGATCATCGCCGTTGGGTGTCGTATACATATATTTCTGACTTTCGTCATTGTGATTTCGCCGATTGGCGAAGAGCTGGCTGTTGGGGTAAAAATTTACACCCCGGTTGACCAAGTCAGAATCAAAGTCAACCCCAACCCAGGTGGGCACAAGCCCAGGTCAAGTGGGCCAATGCCCGGGTCGAGCCCGAACATGAAGTGGCCGGCCTCCCCCCATTCCAAAATAAATAAATAATTTTGTTGTATTTATTTTATTTTATTTTATGAATAAATGTAAGAAAATGGGCATAAAGCCAAATTTTTGTAAAGCCCATGGCTTATGTGCAAAAAGAAATGGCACATGAGCCATGAGATAGGCATAATGCCATTTTGTGAAGCCAAAGGGGCTATATGTAAAGTGTATAGCCTATAAAGGCAAAAATAATAAAAATATCTCAACAACTCTTTCTCTCTGCAAAAAGAATTCAGATCTGAGATCTTTCTCCTTTCTCAAGGTTCTAAAACCTTCTCCTTTCTTTTGAATTAAATCAAGAGTTTTACTCTTCCTTTTATAAAATTAAATAGTTTTTTACCACAAAACCCACAAAGGGGAACTCAGATCTTCCATCAGATCTCAGAAAGGAGAGATTTTTAAAATCTCATATCTCTTGACCTTAAAGATCTTGCCAACAAAGGAGGAAGAAGGAGACCCATTTCCAGAAACCCCACTTTGGGGAAGAACTAGGGCTCAAGGGGAGAAGCTCTTCATTAGCTTCAAAACATCCTAGGAGTTTAACTCCTTACACACACACACACACACACACACACACACAAAATAATAAGTGCTCCTTTCTGGGAGTACAACTCCCATTGCAGGGACCAAGTCCCTTTTGCCACTCGAACGCCCACGTGCTGACACGTGGGGCGCTAGCGCTCAATGTACTAGCTTCCAAAGCGCTAGCGCCCGAGCTCCCACGTGCTGACACGTGGTGCGCTAGCGCTCAAAGCTCTGGCGCTCTTGCGCTCAAAGCGCTGGCGCTTTTTCCCACGCATCCTTTGGATGCCCTTTTCTTTTTTTATTTTATATATACACACACACACACACACACATACTCCATACTAAATATACCTCCCCCGTTAGAAAAAAATTCTAACGGGGCGCTGCCCCGCACCCCGCAAGGGGGCTGCTAGCCCCCTTGACCCCCAGCCCGCTATCCGGGTAGCGGGACCCCTGTAAAAACTCTGCGGGACCCCCGATATATCCAAAACCCCTTCAAAACACAACACTGCACATTGAGTTCGCATGGCCAGTTTAACCCGTTAATCGGAGGTTCTCTCGCTCCAAAGGCGAGAGGTAATTAAAGACAGCTTAGTCCGCGGCTGCCGGAGATTCGGATGCCCGCAATCAATAAATTCCAGCCTACCCTAGGCAGGGGGAATCTGTAATACGCCTGACAAGCGCGCGCGTATTCCCATCTCAATGGGGTGACGAAAAACACCCTATAGATTCTGGCACGCCCGGTGGGACCCTTCTCTCCTCCCATATCTCGGGTCAAGCGTTCATGCGAACTCATTTAACATATATGTTGATGTTTGTACTGAAATAATGTTTTTTTTCGTGCAGCAATCAACTTTCGATGACAATGTCTCCCAAGACGAATTCAGCTTTCGACGCAACCCCAATCCCGTACGTGGTCAAGGTCAATGCTCGTGTAGTTCTCCCTGCCAGTCTCAGCCGGCAATGGGAGGAGCCACCCCGTCAATTTGGTTTGGTCGTCATCTACCCTGCCGGAAGCGCAAATCTGGCAGAAGAACCGGCAAAACAGTTGGCCAAGCCAGTCTCAAGGGGCAAGAGGCCGAATGTTCTGGTTGCTAAGGTGCCACAACCGAAACTTAAGACGATGTTTGAATGACTCTCTTGTGCTCCGGCTGGGAGTAAGACTTCCGGTACAAAGGGAAACATCAAACGTTGCGGACGAGCTCAGGTGATGACTCCAACGAATGCACAATCAGTCGTATCTCCAAAGTCCTCCATTGCCCGGTCTACGGCGGCTTCCCGAAGAGCCATAGCCAGCCAAGTGCTCAAAACAGAAAGGCTGAGACAGAAGCGGCTCAGGTATCGAGCCAACAAGAGGGCCAGGACTCCGGCTATGTGGAATCTTTTGAGGTTCCAAGAGCAGAGCCATCCTGGGACGACGGCTGAGTCGGCCATAAAAATCAGCAATTCCTTCGAACATCCGAGGTGGGTTCAGAGAAATGCTATGACCGCCAGAATCAAGAAGACAGCAGTCCGAACAATGCTACGAAGAGACGTGTCCCGACCCAACAGAAAAAGTATGACACTGTCTCTTTAAGAGTCTATCAGGCGCTCTGTGTCGCACGAAAGCAGCGGGGCAAATCCAGAAAAGAAGCGCCAGCACCATTCAAGAACCTGGTCAGGCCAGCCGCCTTCAATCGACTGCTCGCTACCGAAACAGGGGGGTTAAGACAGCGATCTGTGAAATCGGCCGCCGATAATAAAAATACGGCTGAATATGTTATCCATACAGTCTATATGGCGGGCGGGCGTCCCAGCGACAACCTTCGCAGCAAAAGCAAAGAGGGGGCCACCATATCCCAAGCCCAATCTAGCTTGAATGTGGTCGCCGCTTCCCAAGAACAGCCGCCTCCGCTGGATAATGAAAACCCTCTCGATGAGGACGATAGGCAGAAGGACCCTTCGGTCCAGGCAGAGTCAAGCTTGGATAGCGAGGAAGAGCCGACTTTCCGCCCCAGGACTGCGGAGCAAGAGCTGCTTCAAGAGCTTCGGAAACAGCTCAAGAGCAAAGATAAAGAGATGGCCAAGCTCTATTCGAAAATTGACGACCTAACGAATGTTGTGATGCAGCTTACGGCTCAAATTGCTCGAGCGCCTCCCAATCAAGCACAAGTCGCTACTCATGAGCCGGATGATGATAATCCGAAGCGGCCGATGCCTGTCCCTTTGGGTCCAAGATTCGTCGAGCCGCACGAAAGCCGGCCACATTCCGCTTCGGGGGACGCCTTGGCCCCAGATAACACTATCCCGCTAACACAAGATTGGATAATGGATTTGGTCACCAGCAAGGTTAAAACATTGGTGGCCGAAGCTGATGCCCAGAAAGAGATTGGCAGTAGTGGTCGGCCATATCCCGCACAGTACGATCTGATCGAGTTCCCGAGCGGCTACGTCATTCCTAAGTTCGGAAGATTTGACAGAACGGGTAATGCAAATCAGCACGTCGCCCACTTTAGAGCATCGTGCGAAAATACAGAGGGCAATGATGCGCTCTTTCTTCGTCAGTTCGTCAACAGCCTGACCGATGTCGCTTTCGACTGGTACGCGAGTATACTAGACGGGTCCGTTATTACCTTTGCCCAAATGTAGTCTCTGTTTCGGCAAAGGTTCATGAGTGTCAGTGATAAAATCTCCATTGCTGACCTTGTGAGAACCAAGCCAGGGAAGAATGAAAGCAACACCGACTTTATCACCCGATGGTGTAATCTCACAGTCAAGTGCGAACCGCCGCTGGAGCAGGACCAGTCCGTCAGCCTTCTCATATAGAACCTCAGCAATTGGATGGTCCCATTCTTGTGTACAGCGGGCCTCAAGACATTTCAAGAGCTAACCAAGAAAGTCCAAATGCTGGAACGCTCGAAGCAAGAGTCTACCCCAGACTCTCAGAGAGACAAGACATGGAAAAGCAAGCTGGACGACAACCGTAGAAGCAGGAGTTCCAGCAGTACCAATGTCTTCAATGCGTCCGACAATGAAGAAAAGCAAAGGGCAGGCGAATCCAAAACCAACCGGTCTCGAAAGCCAGTGCTGGGAGGAGAAGGGTCTTCCCTAGAGGAGAAAAAGAACAAGGTTTACTATTTCTGGAGGGACGAGTTCCGAAAGATATTTAAAGATGCCTTGAACAACGGTCTATAATTTCCAGAGTCGAAAAGACCTCAACAAGCAAAAATGACCGACAATCCCCTGTATTGCCCGTATCACCGAGTAGTGAGCCATGCAATCGAGGATTGCTATATCTTCAAAGATTGGGTCGAGAAGCAGTACAAGGCTGGAGAGATCGAGTTGTCCAAAAGTGTGTTGGTGAACAATCAAGTTGCAACCACCAATTTTACACAGACAGAAGTTGAAGCCTTCTGGGAGTAGACAACCGAACCCGCTGCCCTGAGAAATGAAACCGACTCATCGCAACCTCCTTGGAGTAGGCACGTATCTAACAAGACGAACAAGATGCTAAAGCTACTTCGGAAAGAGCCCAGAACAGAATGGGAAGTGCAGAAGAAGCCTGCCGTACCAGCTGCCAATTCGTCTCCATCAGGCTCAAAATCCAAAAAGCACAAGAAGAAGAGTAGTGCAGCTCGATGCGAAAAAGAGTCTGCAGGGAGATCGACCATTCAAAAAATATCGATTCCCTCGAAGAATATGAACAGAAGGAAAGAACTCTGATTCAATTGAAGGAGTTCTTCCCTGTACGAGCGACTGAAATTCTGGAGGAGTTAGAAGAAGACTCCAATGAAGAGATCCCAGTAGTGACCTGCTACGCCATCCATCTTGGCAGCGACTCTAAGGAGGAGCTGTGTTTTCCCGAAGAGGACGAGGAGCTCGCCACAAAGGCCAACCAAATCCAGCTTAGAAACGGCAGGGCTCTACCGCCAAATCAGGGCAACGCCCCAAAAGGGAAGGAAAAACAGGTGGCTAATGAGGAAGATGGCAGAGAACTTGCTCATGAAGATTCGAATCCTTCCCCAGTAGACTATAATGTCTTGGCTCACCTTCGAAAGCTTCCGTCTCTCCTTAGCATCTACGATGCCTTGGTCCTATCTAAGGAGCTTAGAGATGTTCTCATTCATGCTCTACAAAACCCCGAGCGGTATCAGGCTCGCTTTGCGAAAATTAATATGAAAGAAGCTCAGTACGCTTTGCATGCCGCCGCAGTCACGTTTAAGGACGAAGACTTGCTACTAGAAACGGCTGAGCATAATCGGCCACTTTACGTGACCGGGTACAACAATGGAGATCGGATTAATCGCATATTGATTGATCCGGGGTCCTCAGTGAACATCATGAACTTGCGGACTCTGAAGAGTTTGTCAATGGACGTCCGACACCTGTCAAGGGAAAGGATTGTCATTCAAGGCTTCAACCAAAATTGCCAGCAAGTTCTGGGGTCCATAGCTCTGCCAATCAAATTTAGGGATCTGCAGACCGAAGCTAAGATATACGTGATCGATGCTGGCACGTCTTATAAAATTCTCTTGGGACGGCCGTGGCTCCACGATTATGGCATCATTCCGTCAACTCTTCATCAATACATGAAGTATACTAAAAATGGCAAAGGAAGACGTATTGACGAAGAGATCCAGTCGTTCGGTGTGCATGAAGTCCGATATGAAGATTCTCAGTACTTCATGAACCACCAAAGCGCTGAGCCACAGCTGACCAAAGACAGAATGGCCCCGAAACTCAAAAGCAAATCGGAGCCAGCTGTCACTTTCAAAAGCAAAAACGCCCAAGTACACCCACGTTTCGGTAGTGATACTGATGAGTCCGATGCTGGAAGTCCGTCTTTCCATAAAACTCGCCCTCATTTCGGTAGTGATACGGACGAATCTGATACTGAAGGCCCATCTAGCAGCAAGGTCCGCCCTCATCTTGGCAGCGACACTGAAGAGTCGGAGGAAGAGGACCTGCCTTGCAACAGCTGTGCAGATTGGACCCCCATGCAACAAGCGAAATTACGAGAGACCTTCGAAATTGCAGAAGGGTCCCTGGTCATCACAAGGGTGCCGGAACGGATGTGCAAAGAGCTCGATGCATTGTCAGTCTCTACCGTGGACCAGCTGAAAACTTTCTACGTTCTCGGGAGGAAAAGTGGACAGAAAGGCATCCTGTTTTATGGGTCAAATCCTGTTGTGCACCCGGACGATTTGTTTGTCGCGTGCCTTCCATACGAGAGAGGCATAAGATCCGTCCTCAATCCCAGATACTATGCACCTGAGATGCGGGAATACTTCAAAAGATGCGGATGCCGGTTATATCAAATGGAGTCCGAAGCAAAGTTTTATGAAGGGCTATGGCATCCGCCTCAGGTCCGAGAACTTATCGATGGACGAATTCCAGATAGACGGGGCATAGGCTTCGTTCAACCTGATTCGAAAGCGTGCTACATGATCCATGTTGGTGAAGCCAGCAAAAGGTAAAATGATGATGACGAGCTAGCCGAGCCAGAAGAATCTCCTCAAGAGCTCGAAGATGGCGGACAAGCAACCTTTGACGAGCTAATCGAAATTGACTTAGGAACGCCCGATAATCCAAGGCCGACCTACATCAGCTCACTTTTGTCAAAGGAAATGAAAGAGCAGATAATCGCCCTGCTGCATGAGTTCGTCGACTGTTTCGCGTGGACGTACACAGAAATGCCTGGCCTTTTCCCTGAAGTGGCCGTGCATAAGCTAGCTATATCTCCTGATGCTAAGCCATTCAAACAAACTCCTCGAAGAATGAGAAGGGAACTGGAGGAAAAGGTCATCGAGGAGACCAAGAAACTCATCGATGCCGGCTTCATCAGGGAAGAGAAATATGCGGACTGGATCGCATGCATAGTCCCAGTGAAGAAGAAAAATGGGCAGATCCGAGTTTGTGTTGATTTCAGGGACCTCAACAAGGCATTTCCTAAAGACGACTTCCCGCTATCGGTCATGGAAATGATGGTCGATGACACCTCAAATTACGAGTTGTTCATCTTTATGGATGGCTCGTCTGGATATAATCAGATCAAGATGTCGCCTGAGGATGAGAAACACAAAGCATTTCGAACCCCGATTGGAATATATTGCTACATGGTGATGCCGTTCGGGCTGAAGAACGCAGGGGCTACATAGCAAAGGGCAATGACCAATATCTTTGATGACCTAATTCATAAAGTCATCGAATGTTATGTTGATGATCTGGTCATCAAGACTAAAGCCAAGGCCGATCACATCCAAGATCTTAAGACCGTTCACACCAGACTCAGGGAGTACGACCTGAAAATGAATCCTCTGAAGTGCGCTTTTGGCGTGTCATCGGGAAAATTCTTGGGCTTCATAGTCCGACATCGAGGTATTGAAGTTGACCCATCCAAGATAAAGGCCATCATGGAGATGCCCCCTCCAAGAGTCTGACGCAGCTAAGATCTTTTCAAGGCAAGCTTGCTTATATACGGAGGTTTTTCTCAAATTTATCGGGGAGATGTAGGCCCTTCTCAAAGCTCATGAAGAAAGGAGCTCCTTTTATCTAGGATGCCGAATGTCAAGCAGCGTTCGAAAGCATCAAACAGTACTTGTTGCACCCTCCAGTGCTGGCTGCTCCCATTCCAAATAAACCGCTGATTCTCTACACTGCCGCGCTGGATGAGTCACTCGGTGCGCTCCTTGCCCAGAACAACAAGGAGGGAAAAGAGAATGCCGTCTACTACCTCAGTCGAACTTTAGTCGGGGCGGAACACAACTATTCCCCAATCAAAAAGCAATGCCTGGCTCTGATGTTCGCTGTGAAGAATCTGAGGCACTATCTGCTCGCTCATCGGGTCATGTTGATCTCTAAGGTCGACCCGCTCAAACACTTGATGACCAAAACAAGCCTAGCCGGCAGAATGGCAGGATGGGCTGTCATGCTACTTGAGTTTGACATAGTTTATACTCCTTAGAAAGCAGTAAAAGGGCAAGCTCTTGCAGACTTTCTTGCTGCTCATCCCATATTAGAAGGGTCACCACTCAATTGCGAGTTACCCGATGAACAAGTGCCGCACCTCAAGAATGACGAGCCATGTTGGGAGCTCTACTTTGATGGGGCCTCATTGATAAGGACCTCCAGTAAATCAAGCGTCCCGGAGATAAAAGCAGGGATATGATTGGTGTTCATCACGCTATCAATGGGAGCCCTACGATGTTCTTTCGCTCTCACCGAGCCTCGAACAAACAATGAAGCTGAATATGAAGCTCTGATAGCTGGTCTGGATCTCGCCATAGAAATGGAAATCCTTCGGCTATGGGTTTACGGTAACTCCCAGCTTGTCGTCAACCAAGTAAGCGGTGATTATAAGAAATACAAACCCGAGTTAGCTCGGTACAGAAGCCGAGTAGTTGAACTCATGAAACGGTTCACTCATATTGAGCCGATGAGAGTTCCTAGGGCCTTGAATGGAAAGGCTGACATACTCGCTCGCTTAGCCAAGGAGCTGGCTGATCCTGACATGGACGAAATTCTGATCACAGTCAGAAGCCGGCAAATTCTGCCTCTAGTCTCTCTACGAGAAGAGGAAATCGCGGAACAGAAGAGCAGTCCCGCCGAAGAAGTTTCAATCATTCAAAGACGAGCCCGATTGGAGAGAACCCATTATAGAGTACTTCCGATACGACAAGCTGCCCGAAGAAAAATCTGCGAGGATTCAGCTGAAGAAAAGAGCTCTCCGATACGTGTTTGTAAATGACACGTTATACCGCAGGTCATATGACCAACTCTGGCTCAGGTGTCTGTCATTGGCCGAAGCCCAAAAGGTCATGAAAGAAGTTCACTCGGGCGTTTGTGGTGCTCACCAATCTGGTCCCAAGTTGCGACTTCAAATCAAACGGCTTGGGTATTACTGGCCCACCATGATACGGGATTGCAGAAAGCATGCAAAGAAATGTCATATCTGCCAAATCCATGGTGATTTCATTCATAAGCATCCCAATCCGTTGCATCCTACGGTGGCGTCGTGGCCCTTCGAAATCTGGGGCACCGACATTTTTGGCCCAATTGATCCTCCTGTTGGATATAGTGCCCTCAGAGTCAATTATTGGATCACAGGCACGTGATTGCAATGATTGAGGGAGGAAATATACCGGTAGGACAGTCTTACTCAAGATGATAGTATGCTATCTGGTTTATCTTTATCATCGTGTAATACTTTAGGTGACCTTTCAAGTCGCTATTACACATTGATAGAGCCGTTAGGATTCTTGCTAGACGGCCAGCAGTATGATGGTGATCATATACGTGGGAGTTGGGGTCTATAAGCACATCCTTAAAGTGGTCCCTAGTCATGGGAGTTTTCGAGACAGGGCATCGATACTCCAGAGTAGACTAGTGTATATAGTCGAGACCCCGACGAGGGGCGGTGGCCGGTCTCACAAGACACTAGTGTCAGTTGGTTCACCTAAGATGTATACAGGTGCTCATTGGGTTATGAGTACACCGGACAGGACTCGCTGGGAACATGCTAGTTGGTATTATACCTGACGTCAGATAGCAGTTCCCTGGTGACATGTGTACAGGTTAGTTCATCGACCTGAGATCGTCATTTGTCTCGTGTGAGTTCCTACTGTGGTTTGATTACTACCCTACCATGGCTCGAAGGAGTCGTGCAAACAGGTTTTAGTTGGGTACAGTCCCGAGCCACATGGAGGCAGTGAGCGGATCGGCAGGGGTTCGTCTCTCCCGGTATTGGGGGTGAGATCACGCTGTGTCTAGGAGAGCCATTACACGAAGTCCTTGGCCAAGGCAGGAGATTTATTGGTAGGTATTCCAGTAGTATCTCAGGGTGTTCTAGGCTACACTCCGACACGACTTGTACCGCTTTTGGGGGTCTGACTTTTACCAACCCCCTAGGCCCGACATGCGATGCTCATAGACGAACGGACCGAACTGTACGGATATTGTCACTGACAGGCTCAGTAGGGTGTCAGGATGAGTTCGCTCATCGACCTCCGTTTTGGTCAATACTTGGTAGCCCGTTACGTACGGCTAATACCTCTGACGTGCTAGTGGTTAAATCCACAGTCAAAGTATTGACAAGTCTTTAGAGTCCCCCACAGACAGTTTCTCAAGTTTCGGGTGAAACGTTGTAGGGGCCATATAGATTTATGGCAGGGTTCGAACATACGCATGCACTTGTGCACGTGTCATGGTTCGGACGGATAATACTAGCGGGCTTTGGTTTAATCCGGATCCTAGTATTATACAGTGTAGATTTTGTCTCATTGCATTTGTATTCGGTAGGAATACAAATGCAGGTATGTATATACAGTCGCGGGGTTTTCCTGTAATTTATTACGGGATCGTCTTTTTGAAGTTGCCAGTTTGCATTCCGTTTCGGCCATTTTCCTTTCTATCTTTCTTTGGCTGAAAATTGGTGTGGAGGGGGTTATTTGCAAATGTGCAAATTAGCAAAATGGAGGGTGTTTTTTGTGGTGGAGAGTTCATGATGGTTCTAACATCCTTTGACTTCCTTTTGTTCATCATTACTTGCTTTATGGAGATGGGATTGGTGATGGGCTTTTTGAAAGGACTTTGGTGTGACATTCTTGATAATGATCACTCATTTTTCTTTCTTGCATTATTGTCTTCCCTCTCCCCTTTTTGAACATGGCCGGCCACAACTTGGGGGGGCTGTCCAAAATTTTTGGTGTGGGATTTTTATCTCTTTTGCTTGCATAAAATCATATAGCTCCATTTCAAAGTTCATCTTCAAAAGGTTTTCTTCTCCACTCCAAAATGGCAACTTCAAACAACCCCTCGAGACATAGCATTCTCCACTCAGTCTACAGCAATCTTGGACACGTCGCCTTGCCAACTTTTTGTCCGAGTTGCCTCGGTTCAGATGTGGGAGCCCGTAAAAAGATTCGGTGATGTGGTGCCCTTTTCGACGAGGAGATCGAGACCGAAGATACCGTGGGGAGATCGGGATGGTGGCCGAAGACCGAAGGACACGGATCGCTCGGTATAGCCTCTCTACCCTTTCCTTTGTTAGCTAGTAGTAGGTTAATGGTCCGATCCGGGTTTATAGTCCGCGGTAGCGCTGGTTTCTAGTTTAGAAAAAGTTTTTGTTTCCGTATTTTGGCTTCGGACAGACGGCCGGGGCGCTACCGTAGTTTTACATGGTATCAGAGCCACGCCATTAACCTTTTCTAGCTTGCTCTAACGTGTTTAGAACTCGATCGAAAGAAATTTCCAAAAACCACAATTTCAAAAGCATCAGTTTCTGTCGATTCTGTTTTGTTGTCAAAAAATTATTTGGTATATTGCATAAATATGGGCAGGCTTTTTCAAGAGAACTGAAGAAATTTGGTTGGCTGATTTTACTGTAGCACGGCGGATCCGTGGCCAAAACCACATGTTGGCCGCGGATCCGCCGCCGTACTATAGCCACAGTGCACTAAATTTCTTCAGTAGGTCTCTGACTTGGAATTGGGGTTTATGGTATATTCTGTTTGGGCGCAGATTTATTTTGAGTGCTACAGTTGTGCTTGGGGCCCACTTCGGGAATTTTTGTCGATCGAAAATTTTAAACATGTTAGTTCACAGTATTTACATTATATTTGCGACCGTGAATGTCACTTGATCGGTAAATCCTGTCTAACTACTATAGCCCTTTTAGACGGATTTGCGAACGTGACATTCACGTTGATGTTCTGTGTTGTGCTGTGATGTTGCGGATTTGTCGTGGTGGATAGCCTGGATGCAATGTTAGTACAGTTTTGGTATTTTTATGTACATTTGATATTGCGGGGCGAGCGTCCGACATGTGGACTGCCGTCACTGCCTGTTTGTATATTATTCTTTTGGGGCACGACCGGGCCGAGGTCGATGTACCCGTTGTATATTTTACTTTCTGTACTAGGATTACCCCGCGGAGGGGTGCACGGGTAGCCGGGTTCTAGAGGGCAACGGGCCCGCATCTCATGGCTTTGAGACATAGGGGGCTTCATTCTAGAATTGGCGGGCTATTCGCCGCACTCGTAGGGGGTACAGGTTGACCTAAGGAGGGGTGCCCAAGTTACCGGATTCCGTGAAGTGCTGGGTGGTCCATTCACGTTGCTAAAGGGGCTGCCTCGCTTCAGGTTTTGGCGGGTAACTTGCCGCGCCCGTATGGGTCTAGGATTTCATTGCATAGGCTATCCACACGACCAGGGGAACGTCGGGTTTCAGTAGCGGCTCTATAAAACCCGGGGATCCCAGATATCTGTATTGTTCTGTGATGCTTATTACATTTCCGTGATGTTGCATTTTATCACGCCTTGAGCGATTATTATATATTGATATATATATATATTAGTAGATGTTGTATATGTTTTGCATCCGCGCTAGTCCAGTCCTCGCTCTGTCGTTAGTTAAGTAACCTAACGGGTGATGACGGGACCCAGTGGCGAATGCGGATGGCATATACGTACATCGTATTTTCGTTCTTTATTGGTGTGATCAATTGATGAGACTGCGTTGATTCGGATCAATGCAAGCTAAACAAACCTATTCTGATGTTGTTGGAACATTTTTCAAAAGGCTGTTATTGTAAGGACGTTCTCTTTTGTTTTGCACAGTGGTATTCGGTTATGAATATCCAGCACCTCAGTCGACGAGGCAAGGGCCGAGATCCCTTCACCGGGAGTGACCCCTTGGAAAGAAGTTTGCGTCAGGGTAATAACATCATTATAGCCGATTACCTTTTGCTTTGCATCGTGGTATTCAGTTGGAATATCCTGCACCTCATTCTATGGGGAAAGAACCGAGATCCCTTCACCGGGAGTGACCTCTATAGCAAAGGTTTTCGTCACTATATTTTTATAAAAGGTTATCCAGTTCCTTCAACGATATCAAGTTCATTACGGTAAAAGGTTTTTCGCCAAAAACCATTCGTAGCCTTCCGTCATTTCAGATTAGTATTGCTTAGTATTCGCGCTACGCTTGTCGTTGCTATTCGCCGAGGCGTAGTGTGCGGTAGCTCTGTAATGCTTTCTGTCGTATGGATATGTGGATTGGTTAGGACGGTCGTACGACTTTGTTGATTATTCGTCAAGGGTCGTGCGGGTGGGTTTAACGCAATCAAGATAATGACGGGTTGAACTTGACTAGGACCTTTTGATTTGTTGATTATTCGTCAAGGTCACTTGGGTCCTAGGGGTAAAAACATACATCGGGAGTTTCTAAAGAAACTGAAACTTGCCAGGCATGCGCATACCTTCTGGAGTGTGATAACGTGAGTGGATTCCGTCACGTTATCATGCGATGATAGTTGGATCCCGATTCCCGCTGATGAGTTGGTTTACTCCTCGGGTGATCCCGACTAATTCTTCTTTCAGGTTTGGAGGTGAATTTGAGGATACAGTGGGAGGTTTCCTCATTAGATAAATTGATAACCATTCTGATCTAGGTTAGAGTGCACGCTGAGTGTTTCTTTTCTCTCTCTCTTTGGCAGCGACCATAGACCGACCCTTGACTATAACCCAGTGACCAAGATTAACCGAACTTTCTTAAACACTGGCTTTTGGATTGTCAGAGTTGCATACCTCATTGCCACTCCTACTTTTACCCTTTTTCTCCAGAACACCCCGTATTACTACGAACGTCCACTTTCATTGGATAAAGCCATCGTATGGTTATATACGAACTCGAAGGAACTTATTCCAGATTCGAGGATGGTTTCCGGTTCTGGAGAAAACGAATAGGACTATTCAGTTATCTTTTCCTTTTACCTTCTCTCAGGTTGCGAGTGCTCCTTGGATTAGGAACAGTACACCTACTACGCTTATTGGATAGTCTTCTTTCAAACCATAGGCAGGTTCCGAACGGTAGGTAATGAAGAAAACCAATTAGTCTAACGATGGTGTACAGAAGGTATTAAGTAAAGACAAATAAAGGGATTAGAAAGAGGGCAAAGTAAATTGCGACTGCTAATCACGACCAAATCAAGTACTTCATCGCCACTCCTACTTCACCTTTGTATTTCTCCAGAACACTCTGTATCACTACGAAGATCCACAGTTATTTGGATACTCCATCGTATGGTTACATACGAACTCGAAAGGAACTTGTTCCAGTTCGGGGATGGATTCTGGTTCAGGAGAAATAGGAATAAGATTTATTCTGTTGTCTTCAGTCTTCACCTTCTCTCAGGTTGCGAATGCTCCTAGGATTAGGACAGTACACCTATTACGCTTATTGGATAGTCTTCTTCCAAACCATAGGCAGGTGCCGAACGGTAGGGAAGGAAGAAAACCATTTAGCCTAACGGAGGTGTACAGAAGGTAATGACTAAAGACATATAAAGGGATTTGGAGAGATGGAAAAGAAATATACGGTTATAGTCATGAATCTGGATAATGGAAGAGGCATTACTAAGAATACCCGGATACCCCTTCGAAACATTTACATGTTTCAGTTTCACTATGTATTGTTAAAAGAAAACTGATTTCCCAATTAGTCCTTGCTCCAGGGTATGTATTTACCAGGTTTGATTCTCACATTTGTATGGTTTTACAGATGATGAGTGGGAGTAAGCTATTGGGAATTAGGTGATTGTCCTCATTATATCAGGATTCGTTGTAATTGGTGATATTTGAGGAAATCGCCTGGGTTGTTTGCCGGACGGCAAATATTTGGTTTTGAATATCCGTTTTTATGCACCAATTTCAAATTGACATATCTGTACGTCTATTTTTATAGAGTGAGATATAACTTTTTGAAATTATGTCTATGACATTTACCTATATCAGTGGATGGTTAGGTAAGGAGCATTAAACAGCGGTGTAATTCTTCTTAACCATAAGTACAGTTTTCAACCTACGACACACAAGGATTGAGTTATTAGAATCAGGCGACTTATACAGAGTATTGTATGTTGTCCAGTGTCCATTAGGATAGAGGGGTTGGTCCTCGTACTACATTCTGTTTACTTATGACTTCTCTAGTTCTTAGACATGTGTTTCGTAGAAATGCAAGGTCCAAGTTTTGAGAAGTTATAGGTATAAGAATAAAGTAGAGAACATGGTGTTGCAAGTATCAGCATTCTTCAAGGTGATCGAAGATGTAGATACTTGTGTATTGTATTCAGTTGATAGTAATGGTTTTGAGAACTTGATTCTCTTTCAGGTTACTCATAATTGGAAGCACTCCTAAGTTGAGTAATGCTGATCGGCCTCTCTCCATTTAGTTGACATGCACTGGAGACAGTTGCATGATTTGAATCTGGTTCCAATTAAATCAGTGCCTCTGTTTCTATATTGGATATAGAACGGTTCATATCTTAACGATGTTAAGGTACGGGGAGTTTTCCGGCTTATGCTTAAAACCAGACTCTGGATAACTCAAGACACGTTTCTGTAATGGTTGTTTGTGGGTTGACCCGGGCTATGACGAGGGTTGATTTTCTACCATCTGGAAGATCAATAGTGATATTGTTCTTGACTCGCCACAGTTTGGATAAAAATGGATTTTTTCAGAAAACAGTAGTGGGAGTATGGTAAAACTGGAAGTGATTCCATAACCGCAAACGATTACTGAAAATTTGATAAGAACCTAAAGATTCGATCTGGTTTGACATTCCATTAGCCACTCCGCAGATATGGTGGGTAACCTCAGGCACTCGAGAGGTACTTCGGTATGCTCAAAAACGGTGACAAGGAGGTTCTTGTTTACCCATACTTGACATTACTGTTGTTCCAGGCTATGAGACCCGGCAGGAGGATGAGTATAGCGTCGTTCTGAACTTGCTTTAGAAGTGCACGTGTATATGACTCTGCCAGAGGGTTGTCGTAGTCAGTGGGAGTAGCGGAAGCATAGTGGACAAGTAGCTTATGTCTATTTATAGACTAAAGCAGAAATAGCGGAGATAGATCATCTATTTCTGATGTGACAGTCATATGTTTGACTACATCAGTATAGGGGATGGATCTGTTAAGAAGGTAGTAGGGTGTGATGTCCTGGTATTTGGATGACATACACAGAGTAGGAAGTGAAGTTCCTATACTACGATTGGTTATACTTTGGTTGTCACACAGTGGTTTCTCTATATAGGATATAGATATAATATCTGACATTCTGGTTACTAGATCTATGGTCTTAGATCTAGATTTAGGTAGTTTCCCAATTAGGGTACTTAGAAAGCATTCTAAAGGTTCTTTAGAATGGACGACTCCTGGCATGGTGGTGTACCTGCAGGTGATGGAGTCACCCTCTCTAAAGGTGTCTTACAGACTAAATGGAAGAGGGATGTGCATGATCGGCAGATCACTTGCTTTGGCAATTGAGTTGATCATGGGATGTCAAGTACCACACCAGATGTTGTTTTTGCACGAGATGCAATAAGTTGATATTAATCCAATCCTGGAGAAACGTTTGGAAGCAGTTTTAGAACATAAGAGGATGTTCTAGGGATATGATAACAACAGCCGCTTTTAGGAGACAGTTATCATTCCAGGCTTCCAAGGTGACCTGGATGACAGAGTGACTGTCAGAGTTATAGTTTTCCCTCTGACGAGGGGCAGTGTTTTGGACAGGTGATCCAAGCGGACACTGAGGGAGGCATTACGCGGGATACTGATTAAGTTCAGTCGACGATACAGTCTAAGAAGTTTGGATTTGGAGTTCATTTATGAGTTAGGTCCCATCAGATATCCAGACATATTCTGAGACAGGTATTGCTCATTTCGGGAGATGAGTTTCTCCGCGAACTTGAGATAAAGAGAGACATAGAAAGAAACATCAGAGCGGATCCACTCACTGAGGCAATTCCTCGAACGCATTAGTTTCGCAAACGGGTTTTGTGAGACTGACTAGTAGAGGAGTTGGGTGTTCGGTATCACACGGGATGTGAGTATGCGACATCGCAATAATTAGAATTGAGTGCAAGTGGGAGATTGTTGGATATAGTGCCCTCAGAGTCAATTATTGGATCACAGGTACGTGATTGCAATGATTGAGGGATGACATATACCGGTAGGACAGTCTTACTCAAGATGATAGTATGCTATCTGGTTTATCTTTATCATCGTGTAATGTTTTAGGTGACCTTTCAGGTCGTTATTACACGTTAATAGAGCCCTTAGGATTCTTTCTTGATGGCCAGCAGTATGATGGCGATCATATACGTGGGAACTGGGGTCTATAAGCACATCCTTAAAGTGGTCCCCAGTCATGGGAGTTTTTGAGACAGGGCATCTATACTCCAGAGTAGACTAGTGTATACAGTCGAGACCCCGACGAGGGATGGTGGCCGGTCTCACAAGCCACTAGTGTCAGTTGGTTCACCTAAGATGTATACAGGTGCTCATTGGGTTATGAGTACACCGGAAAGGACTCGCCGGGAACATGCTAGTTGGTATTATACCTGACGTCAGATAGCAGTTCCCTGGTGACATGTGTACAGGTTAGTTCATCGACCTGAGATCGTCATTTGTCTCGTGTGAGTTCCCACTGTGGTTTGATTACTACCCTACCACGGCTCAAAGGAGTCGTGCAAACAGGTTTTAGTTGGGTACAGTCCAGAGCCACATGGAGGCAGTGAGCGGATCGGCAGGGGTTCGTCTCTCCCGGTATTGGGGGTGAGATCGCGCTGTGTCTAGGAGAGCCATTACACGAAGTCCTTGGCCAAGGCAGGAGATTTACTGGTAGGTATTCCAGTAGTATCTCAGGGTATTCTGGGCTACACTCCTACACGACTTGTACGCTTTTGGGGGTCTGACTTTTACCAACCCCCTAGGCCCGACATGCGATGCTCATAGACGAAAGGACCAGACTGTATGGATATTGTCACTGACAGGCTCAGTAGGGTGTCAGGATGAGTTCGCTCATCGACCTCCTTTTTAGTCAATACTTGGTAGCCCGTTACGCACGGCTAATACCTCTGACGTGCTAGTGGTTAAATCCACAGCCAAAGTATTGACGAGTCTTTAGAGTCTCCCACAGACAGTTTCTCAAGTTTCGGGCGAAATGTTGTAAAGGCCATATGGATTTATGGCAGGGTTCGAACATACGCGTGCCTTTGTGCACGTATCATGGTTCGGACGGATAATACTAGCGGTATTTGGTTTAAGCCGGATTCTAGTATTATACATGTAGATTTTGTCTCATTGTATTTGTATTCGGTCGGAATATAAATGGGGGTATGTATATACAGTCGTGGGGTTTTCCTGTAATTTATTACGGGATCGTCTTTTTGAAGTTGCCAGTTTGCATTCCGTTTCGGCCATTTTCCTTTCTATCTTTCTTTGGCTGAAAATTGGTGTGGAGGGGGTTATTTGCAAATGTGCAAATTAGCAAAATGGAGGGTGTTTTTTGTGGTGGAGAGTTCATGATGGTTCTAGCATCCTTTGACTTCCTTTTGTTCATCATTACTTTCTTTATGGAGATGGGATTGGTGATGGGTTTTTGAAAGGACTTTGGTGTGACATTCTTGATAATGATCACTCATTTTTCTTTCTTGCATTATTGTCTTCCCTCTCCCTTTTTTGAACATGGCCGGCCACAACTTGGGGGGGCTGTCCAAAATTTTTGGTGTGGGATTTTTATCTCTTTTGCTTGCACAAAATCATATAGCTCCATTTCAAAGTTCATCTTCAAAAGGTGTTCTTCTCCACTCCAAAATGGCACTTCAAACAACCCCTCGAGACATAGCATTCTACACTCAGTCTACAGCAATCTTGGACACGTCGGCTTGCCAACTTCGTGTCCGAGTTGCCTCGGTTCAGAGGTGGGAGCCCGTAAAAAGACTCGGTGATATGGTTCCCTTTCCGACGAGGAGATCGAGACCGGAGATACCGCGGGGAGATCGGGATGGTGGTCTAAGACCGAAGGACACAGATCGCTCGGTATAGCTTCTCTACCCTTTCTCCTATTAGCTAGTAGTAGGTTAATGGTCCGATCCGGATTTATAGTCCGTGGTAGCGCCGGTTTCTAGTTTAGAAAAATTTTTTGTTTCCGCATTTTAGCCTCGGACAGACGGCCGGGGCGCTACCGTAGTCTTACACCTCCATCATCCAAAGGCCACCGATTCATACTGGCTGCAACCGACTACTTCTCCAGATGGGCTGAAGCTATCCCGCTAAAAGAAGTCAAGACAGAAAATATTCTGACATTCTTCCTGCATAATATTTTATACCGCTTTGGTACACCAAGAAGAATCATTTCTGACAACGGGCCTTCTTTCAAGAGCTTCAAAGTCTCAAGATTCGCTGCTCAGCACAAAATAGACTGGAGATATTTCTCCATCTATAATCCAAGAGCCAATGGGCTAGCCGAAGCCTTCAATAAGACCCTATGCAAGCTCCTGAGGAAAAATGCTTCAGCCAACAAGAGGGACTGGAATCTCAAGCTTCACGAGGCGTTGTGGGCATATCGTACCACGCACCGTACTCCAACTCAGTCCACTCCATACTCATTGCTCTTCGGAGTGGAGGTGGTCCTCCCCCTCGAAGTCGAAGTTCCAAGCTTAAGAATGGCCATTCAGCACGAATTGACGGAGGAGGAAAACGTGCTCCTTCGGCTGGAAGAGCTTGACGCCCTCGAAGAAGAGCTCGCAGTGCAGCAAAATCTGGAGCTGTACCGAGCCCAAATGTCACGGGCCTATGACAAGATGAACCGTCTCCGCTCTTTCAAGAAAGGCGAATTGGTGTTGGTCCTCAAAAGACCGATCATCCCCAATAGATATACCAAGGGAAAATTCGAGCCAAACTGGGAAGGACCATACGTCATCGAGAAAGTGTTCGACGGTGGATCCTACCAACTAATAAGTGCCGAGGGAGAAAGGCCCATGCCACCCATCAATGGCCGATATCTCAAGAAATACTACGCGTAAATGCTCCAAGTCGTAGGCGAATTGAGCACACAGGCCCTATGGTCTGGATCATACATCCTGTAAAACCGTATACAATCCACGGGCGCAAATGACCCCTATCTCTCCCAAGTCATGCCGATTTTAAAGCCCCACCAGCGTAAAAAAAAGAAAAAAAAGGGTATGTCCACAAGCAAAACGGGCACGGATGAAAACCCGAAAGGGCTCCGTGAGTAAAAAAAGCAGGACTGCTGGCGAGTTTGTGAAAACCCGAAAGTGCGGAAATTCATGAAAAGAGATAAAACACACTCGCAAAGTCCCCTCGACCTTGTGAGGAGAAAATCCCTGCGTGAGATCCTTACGACTCACAAAGGAGCAACACACTTAGGAATCCTCACGATTCCTAAGGGGAACATACACCTGCGAGATCCTCTCGACTCGTAGGGAGAAAATGCTTTTATGAGACCCTTATGGCTCATAAAATTGAAAAGCCTTAGGTGATAGGGACCTAAACCTGTCTCCTAAGCCATCGTTCCCCCAACGGGCAACGGCAAATGATGAGTCGCTCCTGGCATTTCGCTTCAGTGTTAGCGGTGCTGATGCCGACCCAAAAACCAAATCCCAAGTCCTCCCGGGGAAAATGATGAGTTGCTCCTGGCATTATTCCAGTGCAGCAATGCTGATGCCAAACAAGATCCAAATTCCAAATCCCAAACGGCGAATGATGAGTCGCTCCTGGTACCGTATTCCAGTTTAGTGATGCAGACGCCAACCAAAATCCAATTTCTCAAAATTCTCTCGGCCCTTTGGTTAGTCCCCAAATTGACTACCGTATACAATCTACGGGCTCAAATAATTCTCATCATACCCATACCCCACCGCAGTCACCAGTTACACGGCTGGTCTTCGCCCTCGGAATTATGCTCCATTGGGAAGACCCACTCATGTGTCCTCACGATGCATGAGGAGAACAAACCGTCGTGGGATCCTTACGACTCGCAAAGGAAAAACACACTTGGGAGTCCCCACGACTCCTAAGGAGAAAATGCACATACGGGATCCTTACGACTTGTAGGGAGAAAATGCTTTTATGGGACCCTTACGGCTCATAAAATTGAAAAGTCTTAGGTGATAGGGGCCTAAACCTGTCTCCTAAGCCATAACTTCCCAACAGGAAAAAGCAAATGATGAATTGCTCCTGGCACATGTGCTTCAGTGTTAGCAACGCTGATGCCTACCCTAAATCCCAAAATTCCAAACTCCAATCCAATAGACCCCTAAGTCTTTAAACTGGGAACAGATGACCTCTAAGTCATTAAAATGGGAACAGATGACCCCTAAGTCGTTAAACTGGGAACGAGGGAAATTTCCTCACGGCAAATGATGATTCGCTCCTGGTACCATGTTCCAGTGTAGCGGTGCTGATGTCAACCTAAATCACATCAAATCAGAAAAACAACCAATGGCCTCCCTGGAAGAATCAAACTCCACCTCGGAAACAAGTCAACTTCATCCCTGACACCGCAAGGAGCGGACCAAGTCAAATCCAGCATCGACCGTCCAAGTCGCAAAAAGGGCAGAACCGACCGTCCAAGTCGCAAAAAGGGCAGCATCGACCGTCCACGTCGCAAAAAGGGCAGCATCGACCGTCCACGTCGCTAAAAGGGCAGCATCGACCGTCCACGTCGCAAAAAGGGCAGCACCGACCGTCCACGTCGCTAAAAGGGCAGCACCGACCGTCCAAGTCGCAAAAAGGGCAGAACCGACCGTCCAAGTCGCAAAAAGGGCAGCATCGACCGTCCACGTAGCAAAATGGGCAGCACCGACCGTCCACGTCGCTAAAAGGGCAGCACCGACCGTCCACGTCGTAAAAAGGGCAGCACCGACCGTCCACGTTGCTAAAAGGGCAGCACTGACCGTCCAAGTCGCAAAAAGGGAAGAACCGACCGTCCAAGTTGCAAAAAGGGCAGCATCGACCGTCCACGTCGCAAAAATGGCAGCACCGACCGTCCACGTCGCTAAAAGGGCAGCATCGACTATCCACGTCGCAAAAATGGCAGCACCGACCGTCCACGTCGCTAAAGGGCAGCACCGACCGTCCACGTCATAAAAAGGGCAGAACCGACCGTCCAAGTCATGAAAATGGCAGCACCGACCGTCCAAGTCGTAGAAAAGGCAGCACCGACCGTCCAAGTCTCGAAAAGGGCAGAACCGACCGTCCAAGTCGTGAAAATGGCAGCATCGACCATCCATGTCGTAAAAAGGGCAGTGCAAGCTTCCTACAAAGCGGGAACCAGATCACTCCGGGACAGGGAAACGTCTACCACGGACACTCCGTCTCGGAGACATGTCAAGCAACAACCGTCTATGTCGTAAAAAGGGCAGTGCCAGCTTCCCAAAAAGCGGGAACCAAATCAAGTCGCCTCCACGTGAAAGAAAATCCAACAATTTCATGCACACGACCCACATGTTTGGTGTGCAATTATTGATGGGGGGCAATTTGTTGGGGTAAAAATTTACACACCGGTTGACCAAGTCAGAATCAAAGTCAACCTCAACCCAGGTGGGCCCAAGCCCAGGTCAAGTGGGCCAATGCCCGGGTCAAGCCCGAACATGAAGTGGCCGGCCTCCCCCTATTCCAAAATAAATAAATAATTTTGTTGTATTTCTTTTATAAATGTAAGAAAATGGGCATAAATCCAAATTTTTGTAAAGCCCATGGCTTATGTGCAAAATGAAATGGCACATGAGCCATGAGATAGGCAAAATGCCATTTTATGAAGCCCAAGGGGCTATATGTAAAGTGTATAGTCTATAAAGGCAAAGATAATGAAAATATCTCAACAACTCTTTCTCTCTCCAAAAAGAATTCAGATCTGAGATCTTTCTCCTTTCTCAAGGTTCTAAAACCTTCTCCTTTCTTTTGAATTAAATCAAGAGTTTTACTCTTCCTTTTATAAAACTAAATAGTTTTTCACCACAAAACCCACAAAGGGGAACTCAGACCTTCCATCAGATCTCAGAAAGGAGAGATTTTTAAAATCTCATATCTCTTGACCTTCAAGATCCTGCCAACAGAGGAGGAAGAAGGAGACCCATCTCCAGAAACCCCACTTTGGGTAAGAACTAGGGCTCAAGGGGAGAAACCCTTCATCAGTTTCAAAACATCCTAGGAGTTTAACTCCTTATACACACACACACACACACACAAAATAATAAGTGCTCCTTTCTGGGAGTACAACTCCCATTGCAGGGACCAAGTCCCTTTTGCCGCTCGAACGCCCACGTGCTGACACGTGGGGCGCTAGCGCTCAATGCGCTAGCGCCCGAACGCCCACGTGCTGACACGTGGTGCGCTAGCACTCAAAGCGCTGGCGCTCTTGCGCTCAAAGCGCTGGCGCTCTTGCGCTCAAAGCGCTGGCGCTTTTTCCCACGCGTCCTTTGGATACCCTTTCCTTTTTTTATTTTATATATATAAGAATACACACACATACTCCATACTAAATATACCTCCCCCGTTAGAAAAAATTTCTAACGGGGCGCTGTCCCGCACCCCGCAAGGGGGCTGCTAGCCTCCTTGACCCCTAGCCCACTATCCGGGTAGCGGGACCCCTGTAAAAACTCTGCGGGGCCCCCGATATATCCAAAACCCCTTCAAAACACAACACTGCACATTGAGTTCGCATGACCAGTTTAACCAGTTAATCGGAGGTTCTCTCGCTCCAAAGGCGAGGGGTAATTAACGGCAGCTTAGTCCGCGGCTGCCGAAGATTCGGATCCCCGCAATCAATAAACTCCAGCCTACCCTAGGCAGGCGGAATCTGTAATGCGCCTGACAAGCGTGCGCGTATTCCCATCTCAATGGGATGACGAAAAAGACCCTACACTAGCTCCCGCTTGGGGATGCCTTTATTGTTGTTATGTATATGTGGTTTTGGATCAAAATATACAAGGGAGGTGCTGCCAAATTTTTAAAAGACGAAACATGTTTTTCAACTAGTATAATCCACTTGCATTTTCATGTTCCATTATCTAAGTATTTAAGAAAACGTTTGATTTCATCATACCTGTATTTCAAAACTTCACCTCTTTTATTTTCTTTAAATGGTTTAGATTTCTGGGCTTCGGCTTACTTAAGTTACGTTACGCCTTTAGACGTTGCGTGATTTAAGTGCCGGTCATGAACTAAATTTTGGGTCGTGACAAGTATGGACGAGCTTGCGTGTTGATCTTCTTATCGCTCAATACCCGGGTAGCCGTTACGTCCAGCTAGTACCGCTGAGGCTTATGGGTGACTGATGTGATCATCATCTACTGCTGGCGTATTGACGAGTCTTTAGAGTCCCACACAGAAGTTTCCTGGTTCAAGCGAAACGAAGTAGGACACATATGTGATATGTGTGTGGGCCTGATTAAATACGTGTATGTGATACCGTATTGTAATCTGGCAATTATCTGTCGGTTCGGTTATATGTGATATAACCAGATTGTCGAATCAAGTGTTGATTTGATAATGTGATATACAGATAAATGATATTATTCGGTCATATATGATACAACCGGATTATTAAATCAAGTGTTGATTTAATAATGTGATATATATTATATTTGATATAATTGTATCTTAACTAATATCATTAGCTCACTAAATATTTTCTTATATGTATTAATATGTATATATATGATATGAGAATAATGGAGAAAAGAGGCCATAGGAGGGGATTCCCTCCTATGGCGTCGAAAAAATACAACCCTCATAGATTTTTCCGACGATCGGCACCCACCATCTTCATCATCATCATCTAAGATGTGGGTACACCAAATTTCATGTGATTCCACAACCTTTTCACCGTTGATTTACCAATGTAAAAAGTTCTATTGTCGGTAAACCGTTAATTTTGAACCCACTAAATCAACGGTGAAAAAGTTGTAGAATCACATGAAATTTGGTGTACCCTCATCTTAGATGATGACAATGAATATGGTGGGTGCCGATCGTCTGGAAAAACTAAGGAGGGGGTATTTTTTCGACGCCATAGGAGGGAATCCCCTCCCATGGCCTCTTCCCTCCATTAATCTCATATGATATATATATAAATATATATATGTAGCATGGTATGATTTCTATTTTTGAGAAAAATAGAAAAAGAGGTGGAAAATGAGAGTATGGTTGCAAGCATGGGCTTTATTCATAGTTCATTTATCTTGACTCACTATTCAAGCATGGTTGTAATTTTATATTGCAAAAATGCATGCTTGAATGAGTGGGGGTCAAGAGTTGCCATTCATTCTAGTCTCATTCTCAACACTTAGCCATTTTTCTTGAGTTGCTCCCATGGTTGCTCTCTAGCTTCATCTTCCTCGTCAAATGTCATGGTTCAAGCTTCAACCCTCACATGAGTTGTGAATCATGAATCTTGAACATAGACAAGTGAGAAAAATAAAACCCTACTTCACCATCTCACATTAGATTAGCAATTTGATATGGAGTGTTGCCTTCACTAATGAGATTAGTGAAGGATTAGCTCGAGCTAGTGGATTTCGGGTGGATCGTCTTTGGCGCGAAGATCACGAAGGAGGTTCGTTCAACTCGAAGAGGAGCCTAGTGGAGTCGCGTGGACCACAACCCTGAGTTATTGAAGAGAAGGACTCGATCTACAAAGGTTGTATGCTCTTTTCTTCTCTTTAAGTTAATCACATCACAAAGGAAAACCCTAATAATCTAGTAATGATCTTGGTAGTCTAACTTAGCACCTAATAAAAATTAAAATGTGGCATGCTTGATGCCTCTAGAACCTCATGGTGGTGTTAAGGTAGATTTTCATGGTATCAGAGCCAAGCTAGAATATTAGGGTAGCTTGTAGCGACGTTATAAATCCGCCGTTTTTATCGCGCAAAAACTGCCGATAAAAAAGTTTTCAAAATTGATGTTTTAAGTTGTTTGCATATCCAGCGGGCTCACTGTTTGAACTGAGAAGCTGCGGGGTGGAGCGTGGGCATCCCCCGGGGGGACCAGAGGCCGGGCACACACCCCAAGACCACCACTTGGTGGCCTTAGTGGGGGGTGACCTGAGAGCACCATAAATGGGTGCTCTCGGGTCTGCCAACTTCGGGGGGACACCTCGAGGTGGCCCCTATGGGTGGGTACCCTTCCGAGGCCCCCCATTCGATATTTATTTGTGGTTCTTCGCCCTTGTGAAGATTCGGGTGGTTTTCGAGTTCGTTTCGACTCCCGGGTTGGCTTAAAACCATCGGTTTTGAAACTTTAGCTCACTAAATTTTTCAAGTGTTGGAAAAATTAGTTTAGTTTGCTAATTGCGTGCGGAATTCTAATATCGCGGTTACTTTACAAGGTTTATGATGCGTGATATAATTATTAGAATCCGGATTAATTAGTCTTATGAAAACTAGTTAGTATATTGTAAAGCTAGCCATTTAGTCTCAATTGATCGATTGCCACGATATTTTGATTCGGATCAAAACTCCGTCGCAATTGCGTATTGTACGCGATCACTAAGTCCGGAATCTTGTTGAATTTGTTGGGGTACGGTGGCGCCCCAGCCGTCCAAACGACGCCAAATGTGAAACAAAAACTTTTTACGGAAGCGGCGCCACCGCAGCCCAAATACCCGGATCTTTCCATTAACCGTAAACTAGCAAAATGTAAAAAAGTTTGAAAATTATACCGATCGATCCGTATCCTTCGGTCTTCAATCTCCGCGCCAAACTCCTCGCTGCTGTGCCGACGAAGTCCGCTCCCCGATCACGCCCGTCGGTATGGCACCACATCTATGAATCTTTATACGGACTCCCGCCTCGAACCGAGGCAACTCGGACATGAAGTTTGCTAGTCGACATGTTCAAGAATGAAGTAGAGAAAGTGTAGAATATCTTGTCTCAAGACTAAAGTTGCCAATTAGGATTGATGAAGTGAGTGATGGAGTTGCAATGGAAAAATCAAAATTTTCCTCCACTAAATGAGCTCGGCCATAAGGATTGGAAAGCTCTCTGCCCAGGTCAGAAGACATCTCTGTGGAATGGTGAATACAATGTTGTGGTGGGAATGCTAAATTAAATCACCAAAGAAAAAAAATAGCCATAGCACAAATAGTGTGCAGCCATTCAAAACAAAACCAAATGGAATAAATTAATCATTCCACCAAATAAACCCCATCACAAAAAAAGACCTCCAGCACACCATTCAAAAGCAACTGCCCACTTCACCAAGCTAAGCCCATGCTTAATAAATGATGCCCATGCCCCATGCCACACAATTTCCCACATGTTGCCAGCACACCAAAGTGCTCGGCCACACCTAGGTGCTCACTATGGAGAAAGGCCAAGAGAAAGAGAAAAGGAGATGGCAATAAATGGTCAAGGTCAAATCTCACAATGATTAAACAAGGTGTTTGAGGCAGAAAAAGAAACTGGCAACTCCGAGAGTGATCCCGTAACGAGTTACGAGATTAGCCCTCAACTGTAAATATATACCCGCATTTGTATTCCGGCCGAATACAAATGCAACGAGACAAAAATATTCTTACACTTTATAATACTAGAATCCGGCTTAAACCAAAGCCTGCTAGTATTATCCGTCCGATCCTGATCCGTGCACAAGTGCACGAATGTGATCGAACCCCGCCATATATCCATACGGCCTCTACAACGTTTCGCCCGAACTTGGGAAACTTTCTGTGGAGGACTCTAATGACTCATCAATACACTGGCACTGGGTATAACCACTAGCACGTCAGAGGTACCAGCTGTACGTAACGTTTTCCCATGTATTGATTGGAAGGGAAGCTGACGAGCGAACTCATTCAGAAACCCTACTGAGCCTGACAGTGACAATATCCGTACAGTCCGGTCCGTTCGTCTATGAGTATCGCATATAGGGCCTAGGGGGTTGGTAAACGTCAGACCCCCAATAGCGGTATAAGTCGTGTCGGAGAGTAGCCCAGAACACCCTGAGATACTACTGGAATACCTACCCGTAAATCTCGATTACCCTGGCCAGGGATTTCGTGTAATGGCTTTCCTAAACACAGCGCGATCTCACCCCCAATACCGGGAGAGACGAATCCCTGACGATCCGCTCACTGCCTCCATGTGGCTCGGGACTGTACCTAACTAAAACCTGTTTTCACGACTCCTTTGAGCCGTGGTAGGGTAGTAATCAAAGCACAGTGGGAACTCACATGAGACAAATGACGATCTCAGGTCGACAGACTAACCTGTACACATGTCACCTGGGAACTGCTATCTGACGATATGTATAATACCAACTAGTATGTTCCCAGCGAGTCCTGTCCGGTGTACTCATAACCCAATGAGCACCTGCATATATCTTAGGTGAACCAACTGACACAAATGGCTTGTGAGACAGGCCACCGCCCCTCGTCGGGGTCTCGACTGTATACACTAGTCAACTCTGGAGTATCGATTCCCTATCTTGAAACTCCCACGACTAGGGACACTTTAAGGATGTGCTTATAGACTCCAGCTCCCACGTATATGATCGCCATCATACTGTTGGAAGTCAAGCAAGAATCCTATGGGCTCTATCAACATGCAATAGTGAAATAAAGCATGTACACGATGATAAAGACAAACCAGATAGCATACTATCATCTCGAGCAAGACTGTCCTATCGGTATAGGTCCTCCCTCAATCATTGCAATCACATACCTGCGATCCAATAATTGACTTTGAGGGCACTATATCCAACAGAATTATCCGGCAACCAATTGAAAAGATTTTTCAATTTGAGACTAAAATGCAAGTGTTATAAGTTAGGCATGAAATCCGGAATATGAGATATTTCGGGTTTATGATGTCTAAGGATATTGCAGATTCTAATTATTGTAGTTTTCTGTTTTCTTTTTTGCGACCGTAAGTGTAATATGTGGGGTATCCCAATCTCGTTGCTATACGAATTTTAGAGATACGCATATTTACTTACATTGATGATGTTAGTTATATGTATGCCCTAGAGGCCATTACTGTACATACGATGTATATTGTAGTGGATGCTTGGACATATATAGGGAGGACTTTCTTGCTCGACATGATAGTATGCTATCTGGTTGCTCTTTATCTTAACATGTTGACTTATATTAGTTTACTGTTTTACTCTCACATGTTGATAAATCCCTTAGGATATGTACTCGACTACTGGGACTATGATGAGATCATACTAGTGGGGCCACGGTAGTCGACGAGTACATCCTATAACTGTTCCTAGTCGAGGATGTATCGAGACAGGGCATCGATACACCAGAGTAGACTAGCGTATACGCATCTTGACCCATATGATGGGCGATGGATGATCCCATATCCATCGGTATTTGACATCAAGGATGCTATACGGGTGCTCAGTGGAGACTGGGTACACTGGACGGACTCGCCGAGAACCCCCATATGGTATTATACCTCACGTCAGATGGCAGTTCTCTGGTGACACTGGTACAGGTTAGTCTGTAGACCCGAGATCGTCATAGAGTCTTGTGTGATTCCCACTGTTCTTTGATTTCCATCATACCACGTCCAAGAGGGCGTGCAAAAAGGTGGCTTTTGGGTACGGTCCCGAATCACATGGAGGCAATGAGCGATAGGAGGGGTTTCGTCTCTCCCGGTATAGGGAGTTGATGTTGCGCTGTGTTCGATTGGCTATAACTGGAAATCCCTGGCCAGGGTTGCTGAGATTTACTGGTAAGTGTTATCAGTAGTTTCTCGAACTGTTATAGACCTCATATCGACATGACTTATCAAGCTACTGGGGTCTGACGTTTACCACCCCTAAGCGAGATATACGACATATCAGACGAAGAGACCGGACTGTATGGGAGTGTTACTGACTGGATGCACAGGAGAATGTACAGGCTTGCTTGTTAGTCTTCTGATCGCTCAATACCTGGGTGACTGTTACGTTTAGCTGACCGCTTGCAACTTGTGGGTGTTTGATATGATCATCACCTGCTACCGGGGTATTGACGATTCTTTAGAGTTCTACACAGAGGTTTCTTGACTCAGGAAAAACGGAGTAGGAGCATATATGTGATATGTGCAAGACCGAGGATAATACGATATGAGATACCGTATTATACTCTCGCGATATTTTGATATAAGCCGGGTCATCGGATCAAGTATTGATTTGATGAATCGGTACATGATATATTAGTCGGTTATATTCGATATAGCCGGATTGTCGGATCAAGTGTTGATTCGATAATTTAATGTATAATTATATATGTGATATATTACATTACATTATCTAATATTGGCTCGCTTTATTGATTCATTTTCTCACCGGGTAATACATTGATATATATGCGATATATGTTAATTGTATTATTTTCTTTTGTTACAAAAATATATTATATATGTGATATATAATATTGTTACAAATTATGATTACTAATGCAACATGTTTTGTGGAGATTAAACCTAGTTAGGGTTTGATTTGGGTTAGCTCTTTCTTGTAGCTTCTAGAAGTTTTTACTTTGTTTCTAGCAAAGATATTATGGTTGATATTTTGCTTGATATTTCTAACCCAACCCAAACCCTTCACCCTAGATTAAGTCTCTACAATGGTTAGCCTCTTCATCCTTGACCATGGTTGCATTTGTAATCATTATGATATTTTTCATTATTCATCACAAAAGGATTATTCATTGATTCTTCTTCTTCCTCCTCCTTACAAAGCTTTCTAGCTTTGGGTTTTGTGATGGATTAGTGTGAGATTATGAAAATAAATGAGAGCTAAATTCCTACTTCATCATCCTCATCTAATCTAGCCCATTAGATTAGGGTGTTCGCTTCATTAGTAAGTGAGAGCTTATGTTAAAGAAACTTCAAGGTAGATCATCTTTGTTATCGAAGATCGGAAGCAAGCTTGTATCTTTCTCTTCGTGGAGCCTCTCTAGAGTCTGGATTCTCGATGATCGCAGCGAAGGGACCTCAACACGGAGCTTTTGAAGTGAAGGACCGGACTACAAGGTTGTAATCCTTTTCACTTAGAAGTAAAGTTGTTTACTTGCTTTGTTTCGCCTAATCTCTAGTCTAAGATCTTGGTTAGGGTTGTTCAGCACGTCTAAAATTTAAATCGGGCATGGTTGATGCCTTGTAGAACCTTGTGAGAGTGCCTAGTAACCCTACAGATGATATGTGATATCATGTGTTGCTGTTGATATGATTTATTGGATCGTCGTGAAAGAATAGCCGAGGGGTTTTATGTGAGATGAGGGTTTTTATTTTCATTCATGTAAAATCTGTATGTAATATTCTTTTATTGGGGCACTTCCGGGTTGAGGATGATGTCACCACTATTGTATATTATTTACTTTTCCGCATTAGGATATACCCAAGGCGGGGAGCACAAGTAACCAGGTTCTAGAGTCCAGTGGGAGACCATCTCAAGGAGTTGAGGCCGGGTCTCCTAACTCTAGAATTGGCAGGGTTACTTGCCGCTCTCGTAGGGGGTCTAGAGATGTGGGTTTGGCTATTCATCACGACTGTGGAATCCGTGTTTTACATTATTGGCTAAATTTAAAACACAGACATCCTAGTATATCCAATATTTTATATGTTGCTTCTGCTGCTTGATTCTGTGATGTTGATCATATAACTGCGTGAGATGAATGTAATTATATATATATGATATATAATAAATGATGCTTATGTTTTGCACCCGCGCTAGTCCAACCCCCGCTCTGCCGATAGTTAGGTAACCTAACGGTGCATGACGGGGCCCCGTGGCAAATGCAGATGGCATAAGCGTACGTTCTATTTTCGTTTCATTTTTCTGTGATGTTTAGGAAACATTAATTGATGGGACTTCACTAATGAGATTAATGAAAAGAAAGAAACCAAAAGATGTTGTAGAATCAAATTTTCAAAAAGGGTAGCTCTAGTTTTTGCTTTGCATAGTTGTATTCCTCGATGAATATCCAGCATCTCACTCGATGAGGAAAGAGCCGAGATCCCTTCACCGGGAGTGACCTCTTTAGCGAAACTAGCAAATGCTATAACCCACTCAGTTTTGTCTTTTGATTGCTTCTCTAGTTCTTGCTTTGCATAGTGGTATTCTTGAATATCCAGCACCTCATTCGATGAGAAAAGAGCTAAGATCCCTTCACCGGGAGTGACCTCTTTAGAAAAACTAGCAAAATCCTCAAAAATACTCTTTTTCAAAATCACTAGATTCTACAACGATATCAAGTTCATTACGCTCATGGTTTTCTTAAAAACCTGCGTAGCCCTCCGTCATTTTAGATAAGTATTATTTAGTATTCATGCTGTGTTTGTTGACCATAGCCAAGGCGTAGTGTGCGGTAGCTAATTAGTGCTTGTCTGCAGCATGTGATGCGATTGGATTATGGTAGTCGTGCAGCTTTGTTGACCTTAGCCAAGGGTCGCACGGGTGGGATTAGTTCAATCAAGAAATGACGGGTTGAACTTGGCTAGCACTTATGATTCGTTGACCATAGCCAAGGTCATAAGTTGCTAGGGGTAAAAACCATTATCGGGAATTTCAAGTGTTGAAATTTGCAATGAGATTGCATACCTTCTATATGATAGTTGGATCCCGATACCCACTGTGAGTAAGAGTTACTCCTTGGAGAATTTTGCACTTTACAATTAGCCGATGAAGTAGGTGTCTAGAAAGGTGTCAATAGGGTTATGCCTATGGGAAAACGAGGTTTATTTTAATTAGGTCCGTGCGAAAGCACGGAGAACCTCCCTTGGAGTACCGATACCTGCCTGGCCGAACGATTGGCGAACCTGTAGGGTGTAATTAATCCCGGCTAATCTTATCTTTTAGGCTTTGAAGGAAGATTTGATAAAAATAGTGGGAGGCATCATGATTAGATAAGATAATAACCAATCTAATCTTGCAAATAGCGCACGCTAACGCGTTTCCTTCTCTCTCTCTCTAGGTAGCAACCAATGTCACGCCTTAATCAAGATAATAAAATGGATGTATTGACTGAAACCTCCTTTTATACAGGGCTATGGAATGTTGGTCCCGCTCTATCTTATGAATGTCATAAGTCTGAGCAAGGGATAGGGGAATGTCAGGATTCTCGCGCCACCCGTACGAAGAAACAGCATGTTGATGCATCTTCTTCGGGTGTGTTCGTTACCGAGAACTATTTCTCAGTTTGTTCTTGAGAGTTATATGTATGCCCTAGAGGCCATTATTATACATGTGATGTATATTATAGTGGATGCTTGGACATATATAGGGATGACTTTCTTGCTCGACATGATAGTATGCTATCTGGTTGCTCTTTATATTAACATGTATAATTGTTGTTTCTCTATTACATGTTGATAAAGCCCTTAGGATGAGTACTTGACTTCCAGGATTATGATGCAGATCATACTAGTGAGGCAGAGGTAGTCGGTAAGTACATCCTTTAATTGTTCTTAGTCGTGTGAGTATCGAGACGGGGCATCGGTATTCCAGAGTAGACTAGCGTATACGCTTCTCGACCCATATGATGGGCGATGGATGATCCCATATCCATTGGTGTTTGACATCAGAGATGGTATATGGGTACTCAGTGGAGACTGGGTACACTAAACGGACTCGCCGAGAACTCCTAGATGGTATTATACCTATCGTCAGATAACAGTTTTTTGATGACACTGGTACAGGTTAGTCTGTCGACCCGAGATCGTCATACAATCTTGTGTGATTCCCACTGTGCTTTGATTTCCACCTTACCACATTCAAGAGATCGTGCAAAACTGTGGTTTTTGGGTACAGTCCCGAGTCACATGGAAGCAATGAGCAATACGAGGGGATTTCGTCTCTCCCGGTATTAGGGGTTGATGTTTCGCTATGCTTGATTGGCCATAACAGGAAATCCCTAGACAGGGTTGCTGAGATCTACTGATAAGTGTTATCAGTAGTTTCTCGGACCATTATGGGCCTCACATCGGCATGACTTATCAGGATATTGGGGTCTGACGTTTACCACCCCCAGGCTGCGATATGCGACATATCAGGCGAAGAGACCGGACTGTACGGTAGTGTTACTGATTGGATTCGTAGGAGTATGAGCAGGCTTGCTTGTTGATCTTCTGATCGCTCAATACCCGGGTGGCCGTTACGTTTAGCAGACCGCTTGCGGCTTGTGGGTGACTGATATGATCACCACCTACTGCGGGCGTACTGACGAGTCTTTAGAGTCCTACACGGATGTTTTCTGGCTCAAGCGAAACGAAGTCGGAGCACATATGTGATATGTATGTGACCGATATTATTATGAGTATGTGATACCGTATTCTATTCACGCGATATGTGATATCGGATGGTTATATGTGATATAGCCGGGTTATCGGATTAAGTGTTGATTCGATAAGTTGTTACATTTGATATTAGTCGGTTGTATGTGATATAGCCGGATTATTAAATCAAATATTGATTTAATAATTTAATGTATAATTATATATTTGATATATTAATTTACATTAACTAATATTAGCTCACTTAAGATTTCTTTTTCTCACTTGTGTGCATTTAGTATATACGTTATATATATTAATGTACATTTTTGTGTGTCATGCTAGATGATACATGTGACATGGGTGTATGAGACTCACACCATGCTTAATATAATCTAGGGTTTTATTTATTTAAAGTAATTCAAAATTGGGAGGAAATTAGTCATGGTTGTTGCTTAGTGGAAGCTTGTAGAATCATTGACTAAGTCCACCAATTTTGTTTTACTTAAAATATTTATTAACCCAACCATTATGATTAGCCATGGTTTAGTCTTTACATGAGTTAGTATATGATATTAACTCACCCATGGTTGCTATTCTCACCACTTGCTTCATTCTTCACTTGCTTCATTCTATGGTTGCTCTCTTCATCTCCTTCCTCCAGCTTTCTAGCTTCATGAGAGTTGAAGAAAAATAGTGAGAAAATTATTTTTAAAGTGAGCAAAATTCCTACTTCATCAGCCTCTTCTCTACTGGCCATTTAAATTGGGTTGTTTCTTCACTTGTTTATCACTTAGTGAAGATGTAGCTTGAGTTAGTGTCTGCTCGACGTAGATCATTTTTGGCCTCGAAGACTTCAAGCAAGCTTGTTCCGTTCATTTTGTGGAGCCTTTCTAGAGTCCAGGAGTTCACTACTTAGAGCGAAGGGACTACTACACGGAGCTATTGAAGTGAAGGACCGGTCTACAAAGGTTGTATTCCTTGTTCACTTAGATGTAAAGATATTTGCATTCTAGTTTCGTTTAATTCTCTAGTTTAGATTCTAAGTTAGGGTTCTTTAGCGTGCCAATTTTTTAAAAACGGAATGGACGATGCCTCCCGAAACCCAGCGGCGCCCCAGGGAACCCTGCAGTGGTATCAGAGCGAGATTAGAGAATTAGACGATATTTGTTAGATTACGAAACCGAAACTACTCCGAAACATGCAACACTAAAACCTAGTTTCTGTCGACTTCTAGATAGCCTCTAAATTTTTTTTAAGCAATTGCAGAATGTTATATAAGATGTAACATGAACACAGTAGAAATTTGAACCCTCCTCGCCGGAATTTGGCCGGCGACATGTGCATAAAATCCGAGCTCGCCGAATTTTTTAGGGAATTTTGTCTTCAAATTTTTACATTGTTCCAGTCTCTGGGTTTTGGTGTTTCAGGTGTTGTTTGTTTCTTTCTAAGATTGCATGTGATGTGGTCTTACTGTATTGGCAATTCAGAGTGTTTCGTATTCGTAATTTTAACATTGTTTCGGGTTATTTAGACGACGTTAAAAAGTTCGAACGGATATCAATAACCCAATTTTTCCCTCGCTGGAAATTTTCCAAGAGTTGGATTTTTCCGTGTTTAAAATCTTCAGAAAATCATGCAGGTGATTCTGTGGACCCTCTAGACGAACGAAACCCTAACTCGATTCTGTGACCGTCGGAACCTCCACCAAACCCTAGGGTTTGCGGTAGTTCCGTGACGTCATAGGTGAGGCAAGGGTTGACCCTACTACGGCTGGTCCATAGGTGCTGTGGCATGTTCTGGGATTTTTTAAACTCCGCTCAAGTGTTGAGCTCTTTGGGAAATTTTGGGTGTTTGTTTATTCGATCGAAAAGTTTAACATAATCTAGCTATTTGTGATTGTGATACAATACTTGGAATCCACAATATTTAGTTTTGTGAAAACTAATTTGAATTTTATAAATCTAGCAATTCAGTCTCATTTGATCGGTTACTACGGAATTTTGATGTGGATCAAAAATACGTCGTAATCACGTAGCGTACGCGGATACTCGCCGGGTAACCTTAATAGATAGCCACGCCCTATAGCCCCGACCAAGTGACTGTAGGAGAACCCCGTCGCCAAAAGCATCCGTTCGGGTGCTCGCGACCGCGGTGTTCCGCCTAAGTGCACTTCGTCGACGTCATCGGGGGTGCGGCCGTCTACTAAAGTTTCCGAAGAGCATTCGATCAGGTTGTCGGGAATCTTGTTGAATTAACCGACTGATTATTGAAAAGTGTTTTCAATATCGAGACTAAAATGCGGGGTTTATAATTGTTAGGCATGCGATATCTAAGGAATTCATTTGATTAGGCATGAAACCAAAGTATGTGATACATTGGGTTTATGATGTTAATGATGGTTGCGGATTCCAATTGTTGTAGTTTTTCACTTTCTTTTCTGTGACCGTAAGTGTAATATATAGTGTATCGCGGGTTTCGTTGTATATCAACAACAATTGAGATACACATATTTACTTACGTTGATGACATGTGATGTTATGTGTTACTGTGATATGTTATATTGGATCGTCGTGTTTTGAATAGCCGGGTTTTTTTTTATGTGAGATGAGAGTTTTTCATTTTCATTCATGTAAAAGCTTGTATGTAATATTCTTTTATTAGGGCACTTCCGGGTTGAGGATGATGTCACTATTGATGTATATTATTTACTTTTCCGCATTAGGATAGACCCAAGAGGAGAGCACAAGTAACTGGGTTTTAGGGTCCAGTGGGAGACCATCTCGAGGAGTCGAGTCCGGGTCATCTAACTCTAGAATTGGGAGGGTTGCTTGCCGCTCTCGCAGGGGTTTAAGGATGTGGGTTTGGCTATTCATTACTGTAGGGTGTTTTTCGTCACCCCATTGAGATGGGAATACGCGTGCGCTTGTCAGGCGTACTACAGATTCCCCCTGCCTAGGGTAGGCCGGGGTTTAATGATTGTGAGGATCCGAATCTCCGGCAGCCGCGGACTAAGCTGCCGTTAATTACCCGTCGCCTTTGGGGTGAGGGAACCTCCGATTAACGGGTTAAACTGGTCATGCGAACTCAATGTGCAGTATACGTGTGTTCAGTTCTGAAAGGGGGGTTTGGATATATCGGGAGCCACGCAGAGTTTTTACGGGGGTCCCGCTATCCGGATAGCGGGCTGGGGGTCAAGGGGGCTAGCAGCCCCCTTGCGGGGTGCGGGGCAGCGCCCCGTTAGAAATTTTTTTCTAACAGGGACAGTGTCGTGGAGTACGTGTATGTATAAATTTGTATACATATGTATATGTGTATATATGTACACAAAAGAGGGGGAAAAGACATCCAAGGGATGCGCAGGTGCGCAAGCGCGCGCGCGCCACGTGTCGGCACGGGGGCGACTTGCGCACTTGCGCAGTTGCGCAAGCGCGCGCGCCACGTGTCGGCACGCGGGCGCCTTGCGCAACTGCGCAGGTGCGCAAGCGCGCGCGCCACGTGTCGGCACGCGGGCGACTTGCGCACTTGCGCAGTTGCGCAAGCGCGCGCCACGTGTCGGCACGCGGGCGACTTGCGCACTTGCGCAGTTGCGCAAGCGCGCGCGCCACGTGTCGGCACGCGGGCGACTTGCGCACACAACAGGCTTTTAGCCTAAAAAGATTTCTCTGAAGAGAAATCAAAGAGGAGTTAGACTCCTGAGTGTTTTTTTTTTTTTTTGTTGGGTTAATGGAAGGGTTCTTCTTCTTCCTCCTGTTGCTTGCTGGATCTTGAAGATCAAGAGATGTAAAATCTCAAAATCTCTCCTTTTTAAGATCTGATGGCAGATCCAAGTTCCCCTTTGTGGGTTTTGTGGTGGAAAACTATTTAGTTTTGAAAAAGGAAGAGTAAAACTCTTGATTTAATTCAAGAGAAAGAAGAAGGTTTTGGAACCTTGAAGAAGGAAGAAAGAGCTCAGCTCTAATTTTTTTTGGAGAGAATGAAAAGTCTCCTTTATTCATCATCATGTTGCCTTTTATAGGCCTACATATTTACATATAGCCCCTTGGGCTCTACAGAATGGCATTTTTCCCCTCCCATGGCTTATGTGCCATTTCTTTTTTGCACATAAGCCATGGGCTTACAAAATATTGGCTTTATGCCCATTTTGCATACATTCATGCACAAAAATTACATAAAAATTATTTGTTACATGATTTTTGTTGTTGGCATGGCGGAAGGCTGGCCGCGGGCTCGACTTGGGCATGGGCCCGCTTGACCTGGGCTTGGGCCCACCTGGCTTGGGGTTGACCTTGACTTTGACTCGGTCAACGGGGGTGTAAATTTTTACCCCAACAAAGTGCCCCCCATCAATAAATGCACACAGCATATATGGGTCGTGTGCATGAAATTGATGGATCTTCTTTCACGTGGAGGCGACTTGCTTTGGTTCCTACTTTTTGGGACGCACTGCCCTTTTTACGACATGGACGGTCGACGCTTGACGCGTCTCCGAGACGGAGTGTCCGTGGTAGACGTTTCCCTGACCCGGAGTGATTTGGTTCCCGATTTGTGGGGAGCTTGCACTGCCCGTTTTACGACATGGACGGTCGACGCTTAACGCGTCTCCGAGACGGAGTGTCCGTGGTAGACGTTTTCCTGACCCGGAGTGATTTGGTTCCCGATTTGTGGGGAGCCCGCACTGCCCGTTTTACGACATGGACGGTCGACGCTTAACGCGTCTCCGAGACGGAGTGTCCGTGGTAGACGTTTCCCTGGCTCGAAGCGATCTGGTTCCTGCTTTGTAGGAAGCCTGCACTGCCCTTTTTGCGACATGGACGGTCGACGCTTAACGCGTCTCCGAGACGGAGTGTCCGTGGTAGACGTTTCCCTGACCCGGAGTGATTTGGTTCCCGATTTGTGGGGAGCCCGCACTGCCCGTTTTACGACATGGACGGTCGACGCTTAACGCGTCTCCGAGACGGAGTGTCCGTGGTAGACGTTTCCCTGGCTCGGAGCGATCTGGTTCCTGCTTTGTAGGAAGCCTGCACTGCCCTTTTTGCGACATGGACGGTCGACGCTCTGATCCGGAGCGATTTGGGTTCCCAATTTGCGGGAGCCTGCACTGCCCTTTTTGCGACATAGACGGTCGACGCTCTGTTACGGAGCGATTTGGGTTCCCAATTTGCGGGAGCCTGCACTGCCCTTTTTGCGACATAGACGGTCGACGCTCTGTTACGAAGCGATTTGGGTTCCCAATTTGCGGGAGCCTGCACTGCCCTTTTTGCGACATAGACGGTCGACGCTGCCCTTTTAGCGACGTGGACGGTCGGTGCTCTGATCCGGAGCGATTTGGGTTCCCAATTTGCGGGAGCCTGCACTGCCCTTTTTGCGACATAGACGGTCGACGCTCTGATCCGAAGCGATTTGGGTTCCCAGTTTGCGGGAGCCTGCACTGCCCTTTTTGCGACATAGACGGTCGACGCTCTGTTACGAAGCGATTTGGGTTCCCAGTTTGCGGGAGCCTGCACTGCCCTTTTTGCGACATAGACGGTCGACGCTCTGATCCGAAGCGATTTGGGTTCCCAGTTTGCGGGAGCCTGCACTGCCCTTTTTGCGACATAGACGGTCGACGCTCTGATCCGGAACGATTTGGGTTCCCAATTTGCGGGAGCCTGCACTGCCCTTTTTGCGACATAGACGGTCGACGCTCTGTTACGAAGCGATTTGGGTTCCCAATTTGCGGGAGCCTGCACTGCCCTTTTTGCGACATAGACGGTCGACGCTCTGATCCGGAACGATTTGGGTTCCCAATTTGCGGGAGCCTGCACTGCCCTTTTTGCGACATAGACGGTCGACGCTCTGTTACGAAGCGATTTGGGTTCCCAATTTGCGGGAACCTGCACTGCCCTTTTTGCGACATAGACGGTCGACGCTTTGTTACGAAGCGATTTGGTAGACGTGCCCCCGGCACGGAGTGTCGCTGTTTGACGCAAAGGTCGATGTTGAAATTGGATGGTTTGATTTGTTTGACTTCAGCATCGCTGTACTGGAATATGGTACCAGGAGCGAATCATCATCTGTCTTTGAGAGGATTTGGGAATTGGGGTTTTTGTTTGGCATCTGCATTGCTGCACTGGAATAATGCCAGGAGCAACTCATCATGTGCCCTGAGAGGATTTAGGAATTGGTGGCTTACGAGACAGGTTTAGATCCCTGTGACCTAAGGCTTTTCAATTTTATGGGCCGTGAGGGTCCCATAAAAGCATTTTCTCCCTACGAGTCGAAAGGATCTCGTATGTGTATTTTCTCATTAGGAGTCATGGGGACTCCTAAGTGTATTGCTCCTTTGTGAGTCGTAAAGATCTCACGCGGGAATTTTCTCCTCACAAAGTCGAGAGGACTTTGCGAGTGCATTTCATTTCTTCTTCTTTTTTACGAGTTTGCGCCCTTTCGGGTTTTCACAAACTCGCCGGCAGTCCTGCTGTTTTTACTCACGGAGCCCTTTCGGGTTTTCATCCATGCCCATTTTGCTTGTGGACATACCATTCTTCTTTTCTTTTTCCTCTTTTTTTTTCTTTTTTTTTTCATTTTTTTTTTCATTTTTTTTTTATTATTTTTTTTTTTGGAATCTTCCCTGCCGGTGGGACTTTGAATGTGGTCTCGCCGGTAGGACTTGGGAGAGATTGGGATCGTTTTACGCCCGTGGATTGTATACGGTTTTGTAGGATGTATGATCCAGACCGTAGGGCCAAAACATTTCGGGGCTTTGTTGGCGTCTGCATCGCTGCACTGAAATATGGTACCAGGTGCGACTAATCATTCGCCGTTGGGGTATGGGAGTTGGAATTTGGTTGGCGTCTGCATCGCTACACTGGAATATGGTACCAGGAGCGACTCATCATTCGCCACTTGGGGATTGAGGAGCGATTGCTTATGAGACAGGTTTGGATCCCTATCACCTAAGACTTTTCAATTTTATGGGCCGTGAGGGTCTCATAAAGGTATTTTCTCCCTGCGAGTCGTAAGGATCCCGCAGGTGTATTTTCTCCTTAAGAGCCGTGAGGACTCCTAAGTGTGTTTTTCCTTGGTGAGTCGTAAGGATCTCACGAAGGTTTGTTCTCCTCATGCATCGTGAGGACACATGAGTGGGTCTTTCCAATGAAGCATAATTCCAAAGGCGGAGACCAGCCGCGTAACTGGTGGTTGCGGTGGGGCATGGGTATGCTGAGAATTATTTGAGCCCGTGGATTGTATACGGTAGTCAATTTGGGGACTGGCCGTAGGGCTGAAAGAATTTTGGGAAATTGGATTTTTGTTTGGCGTCTGCATTGCTGCACTGGAATAATGCCAGGAGCAACTCATCATCCGCCTTTTTTTTTTTTTTTTTTTTTTTTTTTTAACCGCGATTGCTCTATCATTTCAGCTTTTCTTATCGCGAAGGTCGCGATTGCCCTATCATTTCGGCTATTTATTCACGGTTGCCCCATCATTTCGGCTTTATTTTCATTTTTATTTTTACTCGCTGATTTTTATTGCGAGTTGCCCCATCATTTCGGCTTTTCTTTATTTTTCTTTTATTTACACAAATTTTTTTTTTTATTTACACATTTTTTTTTTTTTACATTCCCAGTTTAACGACTTAGAGGTCGATTATTCCCAGTTTAATGACGTGGTGGTCGATTGTTCTCAGAGAAAGGCAGATGTCTGAGAGAATCGGTTTCACGAAGAACTTCGGTCTCCGTTTGTATGAAATTGGCGGTCGCACCTTGACTGTTTACTAACACGCCTTTGGACAGTTCTATCTCTCCTGCCTTGTATTGCTTTTCGACCCAATCTTTGAAGACGAAGCAGTCTTCAATGGCGTGACCTATCACTCTGTGATAGGGGCAGTATTTGGGGTCGTCGGTCCTATTCGCTTCCTGCGGTCTTTTTGACTCTGGCAGTTGTAGACCGTTCTTCAGGGCATCTTTGAATATTTTACGGATTTTGTCCCTTCTGAAGGAATAGACCTTATCCAGCTTCTCTTTCAGTAGAGATTCTCCTCCCTCTCCGAACATTGGCTTCCGAGGCTGGTTGGCGTTAGGCCCGCTCAACCCTTGCTTATTTCGGTTGGCCGAGGCATTGAAAGACTCAGAATCGTCGGAATTTCCGCCTTTGCGATTATCGTCCTTTCGGTTTCTCCATGACCTATTGTTATTTTGGGAATCCGAGGAGGACTCCTGCTTTGAGCGCTCCAGCATCTGAACTTTCCTGGTCAGCTCTTGGAATGTTTTGAGACCCGCGGTGCATAGAAACGGGGCCATCCAATTGTTGAGATTTCCGACGAGGAGACTGACAGATTGGTCTTGCTCTATCGGTGGTTCGCATTTGACGGAGAGATTGCGCCATCGGGTTATAAAATCCGTGCTGCTTTCATTGTTCTTGGGCTTGGTCCTTACGAGCTCGGCAATGGTGATCTTATCGCTGACGCTCATGAACCTTTGTCGAAACAAAGATTCCATTTGGACAAAAGTTGTGACGGAGCCATCCGGTATGCTCGCGTACCAGTCGAAAGCAACATCGGTCAAGCTATTAACGAACTGGCGGAGGAGAAGCGCATCATTGCCCCCAGTATTCCCGCATGAGGCTTTGAAGTGGGCGATGTGCTGATTCGCATTTCCCGTCCCATCGAATCTTCCGAATTTGGGGATGACATAGCCGCTAGGAAATTCTACCAGATCATACTGAGCAGGATATGGTCTCCCACTACTGCTGATATCTTTTTGCGCTTCGGCTTCGGCTACCAAGGTTTTGACTTTGTTGGCAACCAAATCCATGATTTGATCTTGAGTTAGCGGGCTACTTTCATCGGTAGCCAAGGCATTTCCTGAGATATGATGCGACTGATTTTCATGTAGTTCGCCCACTTTTGGATTTGAGGGAATAAGCGTCGGTTGTTTTGGCACACCACTTCCCGGTTCACGAGCAGAGCCCTCCGCTTGATTGGGCGGTTGAGAGGCAAGTTGGGCCGTAAGCCGTAAGACGACATTTGTCAAGTCGTCGATCTTTGAGTAGAGCTTGGCCATCTCCTTATCTTTGCTTCTAAGCTGTTTTCGAAGCTCTTGGAGAAGTTGCTGCTCTGCGGTCTTAGGACGGAAAGTTGGCTCATCTTCGCTTTCCGAGCCTGACTCCTCATGAATTGAGGGCTCTCTCTGCCTATCAGCCTCATCGAGAGGGTTTTCATCATCCAGCGGAGGCGGCTGTTCTTGGGAAGTGGCAACCACATTCAAGCCAGATTGGATTTGAGATGTGGTGGCCCCGTCCTTGCTCTTGCTGCGCGTGCCCACCACGTAGACAGTGTGGATAACACATTCAGCCATCCCCTCATCTTTGGCGGGGTAACCCTGTTCTTCGAACCTCATGAGGTTTAGCCTGGCAGTAGCCCTAGCCCTTTTGTTGGCTCTATATCTGAGCCTTTTCTCCCTCAGCTTCTCGATTTTGGAGGCTTGGCGGGCATCCGCTACCCGGGAAGCCATTGTGAGTTGATCAGAGGGGAGCTTAGAGAAGACACCCGATCGAGCAGTGGTTAGAGGCACCGTTGTAGCTTTGTTGGTGTTGATGGCCTTGCCCCCAGCTGGGGCCATGGGGAGTCGTTCGGAAACGGACTTGCACTTGGGCTGAGGTGCCCTCGCGACCACCACATTTGGCCTCTTGCCTTTCGAGACCGGTCTGTCTGTCACTGGGGCTTGAGGAGCCGGGATGGTGCCAACAGGCATGAACATAATAGAGCCGAATGGTAGCAGTGGCTCCTCCCATTGTCGTCCGAGACTGGCCGGAAGGACCGTCCTAGAGTCTATCCTCATCGTGTAGGAGACGGGAGCTGTGCTGAGAGATGAGTTCATCACTGGAGACATTGTTGAAAGGTGACTGCTTGAAGACCTTCATGAAAGAGCATTATTTTAGTATAAATACAGATATGTACATTGATTGAGTTCGCATGAACGCTTAACCCGAAATATGGGAGGAGAGATTGGTCCCACCGGGCGTGCCAGAACCTGTAGGGTGTTTTTCGTCACCCCATTGAGATGGGAATACGTGTGCGCTTGTCAGGCGTACTACAGATTCCCCCTGCCTAGGGTAGGCCGGGGTTTAATGATTGTGAGGATCCGAATCTCCGGCAGCCGTGGACTAAGCTGCCGTTAATTACCCGTCGCCTTTGGGGTGAGGGAACCTCCGATTAACGGGTTAAACTGGTCATGCGAACTCAATGTGCAGTATACGTGTGTTCAGTTCTGAAAGGGGGGTTTGGATATATCGGGAGCCACGCAGAGTTTTTACGGGGGTCCCGCTACCCGGATAGCGGGCTGGGGGTCAAGGGGGCTAGCAGCCCCCTTGCGGGGTGCGGGGCAGCGCCCCGTTAGAAATTTTTTTCTAACAGGGACAGTGTCGTGGAGTACGTGTATGTATAAATTTGTATACATATGTATATGTGTATATATGTACACAAAAGAGGGGGAAAAGACATCCAAGGGATGCGCAGGTGCGCAAGCGCGCGCGCGCCACGTGTCGGCACGGGGGCGACTTGCGCACTTGCGCAGTTGCGCAAGCGCGCGCGCCACGTGTCGGCACGCGGGCGCCTTGCGCAACTGCGCAGGTGCGCAAGCGCGCGCGCCACGTGTCGGCACGCGGGCGACTTGCGCACTTGCGCAGTTGCGCAAGCGCGCGCCACGTGTCGGCACGCGGGCGACTTGCGCACTTGCGCAAGCGCGCGCGCCACGTGTCGGCACGCGGGCGACTTGCGCACACAACAGGCTTTTAGCCTAAAAAGATTTCTCTGAAGAGAAATCAAAGAGGAGTTAGACTCCTGAGTGTTTTTTTTTTTTTTTGTTGGGTTAATGGAAGGGTTCTTCTTCTTCCTCCTGTTGCTTGCTGGATCTTGAAGATCAAGAGATGTAAAATCTCAAAATCTCTCCTTTTTAAGATCTGATGGCAGATCCAAGTTCCCCTTTGTGGGTTTTGTGGTGGAAAACTATTTAGTTTTGAAAAAGGAAGAGTAAAACTCTTGATTTAATTCAAGAGAAAGAAGAAGGTTTTGGAACCTTGAAGAAGGAAGAAAGAGCTCAGCTCTAATTTTTTTTGGAGAGAATGAAAAGTCTCCTTTATTCATCATCATGTTGCCTTTTATAGGCCTACATATTTACATATAGCCCCTTGGGCTCTACAGAATGGCATTTGCCCCTCCCATGGCTTATGTGCCATTTCTTTTTTGCACATAAGCCATGGGCTTACAAAATATTGGCTTTATGCCCATTTTGCATACATTCATGCACAAAAATTACATAAAAATTATTTGTTACATGATTTTTGTTGTTGGCATGGCGGAAGGCTGGCCGCGGGCTCGACTTGGGCATGGGCCCGCTTGACCTGGGCTTGGGCCCACCTGGCTTGGGGTTGACCTTGACTTTGACTCGGTCAACGGGGGTGTAAATTTTTACCCCAACAATTACGACCGTGGAATCCACGTTTTTACTGGCTTAATTTAAAACACGGAATTCCTAGTATATCCAATATTTCATATGTGTTCTTCTGCTGCTGAAATTCTGTGATGTGATCACTTGATATGTTGAGACGAATGCTTATATTATATATATGATATATAATAAATATTGTTGCTTTCGTTTCTTCTGTGATACTTAGGAAGCATAAATGATGGGACTTCATTAATGAGATTAAAGAAATAAAAGAAACCTAAAGATATTGCAGAATCTTGTTTTAAAAACTGGCAGCTCTAGTTCTTCTTTTACATAGCGGTATTCCTTATAGAATATCCAGCACCTTATTTGATAAGGAAAGAGCCGAGACCCCTTCACCGGGAGTGACCTCTTTAGCGAAACTGACAGATGCTATAACCCACTCGGTTTTGTTTTTGATTGCTTTTTTAGTTCTTGTTTTGCAAAGTGGTATTTGTGAAATATCCAGCACCTCATTCGATGAGGAAAGAGCCGAGATTCCTTCATCGGGAGTGGCCTCTTTAGCAAAACTAGTAAAAGCCTAAAAAACACTCCTTTTCAAAGTCACTCGATTCTACAACGATATCAAGTTCATTACGCAAAAGGTTTTCTTAAAAACCTGTCATAGCCCTCCGTCATTTCAGATAAGTACTACTTAGTATTCATGCTACGTTTGTTTACTATGTTAAGGCGTAGTGTGCGGTAGATGATTAGTGCTTATCTACTTAAGCATATGATGCGATTGGATTAGGGTAGTCGTACGACTTTGTTGACTATGTTAAGGGTCGAACGAGTGGGTTTAATTCAATCAGGAAATGACGGGTTGAACTTGGCTAGCGCTTATGATTTGTTGACCTTGTTAAGGTCATAAGTTGCTAGGGGCAAAATATTATCGGGAATTTCAAGTGTTGAAATTTGCAATGGGATTGCATACCTTCTATGAGATAGTTGGATCCCGATACTCATTGCGAGTAAGAGTTATGTCTGGAAGAGTTTTACACATTACAATTAGCCGATCAAGTAGGTTTCTAGAAACGTGTTAACGGGGTTACGCCCCTGGAAAAACGAGGTTTATTTTAATTAGTTCCGTGCGAAAGCACGGGGAACCTCCCTCAAAGTACCGATATTGGCCTGGCCGAAAGATTGGAGAACTTATAGGGTGTGATTAAACCCGGCTAGTCTTACCTTTTAGGGGTTGAAGGAAGATTTGATAAAAACAGTAGGAGCCATCCTGATTAGATAAAATAATAACCAATCTGATCTTGCAACAGCATACGCTGAGTGTTTTCTTCTCTCTCTCTCCCGATCGCGACCGTAACATGCCTTAATCAAGATAATAATATGGATGCATTGACCGAACCTCCTTATTATACTGAGCTGGGGAACGTTGGTTCCGCTCTATCTTATAATTGTTATAAGTCCGAGCAGGAAATAGGAGAATATCCGAATTCCTACGTGACCCAATCGAGGAATGAGCATGTTGATGTATATTCTTCGGGTGTGTTCGTTACCAAGAACTGTTTCTCAGTATCCTCTACGTCCTAGGTATGAGATACCGGATCAGGATCCCACATATGTAAGAGTTACATGGGCTATAAAAATGTAGAGAACTGGGATTGGATGATATGTCTCTAAGTGTTAGAGAATGGTTCAATTGTTGCAGCCAAATCAGTTGGCAAATATCACCTTGTATTACCAAATGGTAAATACAATGATTCTGAACAAATGTTGTTAGATACCGAATCTGATATACAACATTATATCAGATTCTTTATTAAGTTAAAGAAGGATATAATTCTGTATTGGAGGATAATGTTGTGAATATTTTCCTGAATCAAAAGTTGATTGAATCAGGTACGTTATATAATGGCATATACGTTCTAAATTAAACCACAGTTCAAAGTATATAGAACACACACAAGAGGAGTAGTTCAGAAATGAACGAATCCTTCTTGTAGCATTGTAGACTAGGTCATATCAATGCGACACGACCAGCTAAGTTACATAGGATGAATATGAGAATCTGTTCGAATTTTCATCTTATGATACTTGCCAGTCTTGTCTCAAAGGTAAAATGACCAATACTCCGTTTACTGGAAACAGAGAAAGAGTTATTGAACTCATGGGACGGATACATGATGATGTATATGGTCCAATGTCTACAAATGCCAGGGTTGGTTCTTCGTACTTCATTACATTCATCGACGATCTCTCAAGATTCGTACATATGTTCCTGTTGAAACACGAGTCTGAAATTTTTGAGAAATTCAAGGAATATAAGCTTGAAGTTAAGAACCAGATGGGTAGAACTATTAAATCCTTCGATGTGATCGAGGAGCAGAATACTTGCGCATGGAGTTCCTGGTGTTTCTAAAAGGAGAATGGGATTCTCTCTCAGCTTACTCTTTCGTATACACCACAGCACAACGGTGTATCGGGACGGAGGTATCGCACCCTATGAGATATGGTGCGCTCTATGATGAGTACTGCTGAGTTACCTGTTTCATTTTGGTGTTATGCACTTGAGAAGCTGCATACCTATTGAACGGGGTTCCGTCCAAATCAGTGCCTACCACTACATATGAGATATGGAATGGGAAGAGACCATGTCTTAAACGAGTTAAGATATGGGGTTGTCCGGCCTATGTTGAAAAGCAAAATCCGGACAAACTCGAGGCAAGATCAGTTCTGTAAGTTTGTTGGATATCCTGAACATTTGCGAGGGTATATCTTCTACCACACTGAGGAGCAAAAGGTGTTTTGTTTCTCAGCATGCCACCTTTTTAGAAAAGAAATTTCTTGTGAAGAAATTAGTGGTCATGAGGTAGAACTGGAAGTAGTTCCAGCTGGACAAACTAAAAGCTGATGATTTGGTGAAACCAAAGAATTCAATAGTCTCCGACGAACCTCAGCCTCTCCACGGATCTGGTAGGGTTCCTCATCCACCTAAGAGATACTACGGTTTCCTCGGTGACGGTAGGAGCAAGGATTGCATCATGGTAGATGATGACCCAACTAGGTTCAGGCAGGCCATCACGAGTGGGGACTCTGTGAAAATGGCTGGATGCTATGCGATCAAAGATGGAATCCATGTACACCAACAAAGTATGACTTTAAATATTGCACCTGAAGGAATAAAACCCATTGGGAGCAAATTGATCTTGAGAAGATTTTTGGTGTAGATGGAAAAGTTGAGACTTTCAAAGCAAGACGTGTAGTAAAAGGCTATCGTCAATAACCAGGTATGGTTTATGATGAGACCTTTTCTCCAGTGGCTATGCTTAAGTCCATCAGGATTAGAGCACGCATCGTGGAGTTGGATCATCTATTTTGATGTGGCAGTCAAAGAGTTTGACTTCATCAAAATGGTATATGAACCTTGTATATACAAGAAGGTTGTAGAGAGTAAGGTTTTCTTCCACGTATTGTACGTAAATGACATACTCTTGATTGGAAATGGTTTTCTATGCTACACTCGGTCAAGCTCCTCTTATCACGAGGATTCTCCATAGAAGATCTGGATGATACCTATAGATCTAAGTGGATGTTGGGAGTGTCCCAAATCCAGGTACATTAACACAATACTAAAAGGGTTTAGTATGGAAGATTCTAAGCGTGGTGGTTCGCCCACTTACTCAGGAATCACTCTCTCCAAAAAGATTTCTTCCAAGACTGATTTGGAGAGAGCTCGCGTGCAAGGGATAACCTATGCTTTGGCAGTAGGCTCTATCATGTATGCGGTGTTATGTACCAGACCAGATGTAGCTAACTCACTAGGTGTAGTGATCAGGAATCAATCGGATCTTGGGAGAATCACTGGACAGCTGTGTAGGACATTCTTAAGTACTTGAGAAGCATTAAAGAAATGTTCTTGGAGTTTGGTAACGGTGAACTCCAGTGGGAGTCCATTGCCAATTCGAGCTCTTAGAGTGATAAGGTCGACTGAAATTCAGTCTCGGGCTTTGTCTTTACCCTCAGTGGAGGGACGGTATGTTGAATGAGTTCCAAGCTATATACCGTGGCAAACTAGACGATAAAGGCTGAATACATCGTTATCAACGATGCTACCAAAGTGGATGTCTGGATAATTCTTGTTCATGAGATGAACATGGTTCCTACCATTGAATGTCCAATAACTATTATTGTGATAACAATAGAGTTGTGGCTTTGGTCAAGGAACGCCGGTCCCATCAGCGATCCAGACATATTCTGAGGACAGTATCACCTGATTAGGGAGATGGTTGATCTTCAAGGGATCAAGGTTAGGAGAGTTGACGCGAAGGATAACACGGCGGATCCACTCACAGAGGCCTTTCCCTAGAAAGACTTTTATGGGGTGTTGAGTATGAGATAATACAATAAATGGCCTTAGTGCAAGTGGGAGATTGTTAGTTATATGTATGCACGAGAGGCCATTATTATACATGTGATGTTTATTATAGTGGATGCTTGGACATATATAGGGATTGTTACTTATATGTATGCCCTAGAGGCCATTACTATACATAGGATGTATATTGTAGTGGATGCTTGGACATATATAGGGAGGACTTTCTTGCTCGACATGATAGTATGCTATCTGGTTGCTCTTTACCTTAACGTGTACACTGTTAGTCTCTCTGTTACATGTTGGTAAAGCCCTTAGGATGTGTACTTGACTACCTGGACTATGATGCGGATCATACTAGTGGGGACATGGTAGTCCATAAGTACATCCTTCAAAGTCTCTTGTCGTGGGTGTATCGAGACGGGGCATCGATATACCAGAGTAGACTAGCGTATACCTTCTCGACCCATACAGATGGGCGATGGATGATCCCATATCCATTGGTGTTTGACATCAGAGATGATATACGGGTGCTCAGTAGAGACTGGGTACACTGGACGGACTCGCCGAGAACTCCCAGATGGTATTATACCTTACGTCAGATGGCAGTTCTCTGGTGACACTGGTAAAAAAGAAGTCTGTTGACCCGAGATCGTCATAGAGTCTTGTGTGGTTCCCACTGTGCTTTGATTTCCATCTTACCACGTCCAAGAGGGCGTGCAAAACGGTGGTTTTTGGGTACAGTCCCGAGTCACATGGAGGCAATGAGCGATAGGAGGGGATTCGTCTCTCCCGGTATAGGGGGTTGATGTTGCGCTGCGTTCGATTGGCTATAACAGGAAATCCCTGGCCAGGGTTGCTGAGATTTACTGGTAAGTGTTACCAGTAGATTTTCGAATTGTTATAGACCTCATATCGACACGACTTATCGAGCTATTGCGGTCTGACGTTTACCACCCCTAGGCAAGATATGCGACATATCAGACGATCAGACCGGACTGTACGGTAGTGTTACTGGTTGGATTCACTGGAGTGTGAGCGGGCTTGCTCGTCGATCTTCAGATCGCTCAATACCCGGGTGGCCGTTACGTTTAGCAGACCGCTTGCGGCTTGTGGGTGTTTGATATGATCATGATCTTCTACCGGCGTATTGACGAGTCTTTAGAGTCCTACACAGAGGTTTCCTGGCTCAAGCGAAGCGAAATAGGAGCGCATATGAGATATGTGCGGGACCGAGAATAATACGTGTATGTGATACCGCATTCCATTCTCGCGATGAATGTATCGGAAGGTTGTATGCGATATAACCTAGTTATCGAATCATGGATTGATTCGATAAGCCGATATATTGGATATTAGTCGGTTATATGTGATATGACCGGATCGTTAAATCAAGTGTTGATTTAATGATTTAATGCATAATTATGTATTTGATATATTACTTTGCATTAACTAGTATTGGTTCACTTTAAATGGATTTTCTCACTCGGATGTGCACATTGTATATGTGATATACTTTTTGTGCACTTGATTGTATCATGTTTGATGATACATGCTCACTAGGGTTTGTGTGAAGATTAAACCATGGTTGTATATTGGTTAGGGTTATGGTTTTCTTATTTATTTATTCTTATTGGAAAATATTATGCATAAAGAGAAAATGGTGGCTTTCTTTGTTTGTACATTGAAGCTTCATGAAGCTTTGACCTTGTGACCATTTTGTCTTGATGCTTAACCCTAACCCTTCATTCTAACCATGGTTTATTCTCTACACCAAACTATGGTTGCTAAATGATAAGGATTCATTTATTTTCCTTTTTGGAAAATACTTATGATATTCTATCATCTTCTTCCTCTTCTTCTTCTTCATGAAGAAACCTTGCTACATCAATGGCAACTTGAGCAAATGAGTGAGAAATCCAATTCTAAAGTGAACCCACCTCCTATTTCTTCATCCTCTACCTCTTGCCAAGTAGTAGAGTGTGTTTCCTTCACAAGTTTTCTAGACTTGGTGAAGTTGGAGCTTGATCTAGCGATGCCTCGACGTAGATCATCTTCGGCACGTCGTCGATGACCTAGCCTGCTCTTTCTCCGATGAAGCCGACGCTAGAGCCCGGGATTTGATTTGGACAGCGGAGAGGACTTCATCACGGAGCCGTGGAGGTGGAGGACCGGATCTACAAAGGTTGTATTTCCGTATTCTTGTAGTTAAGTATTAACTAGTTTCCTTTGTCGCCTAAAAATCTAGCCAACGATCTTGTTAGGGTTTCTCAGCACCGTTAAAATTTGAAATTGGCATAGTTGATGCCTTGTGAGACCTCTTGGGAGTGCCTAGGAACCCTACAGGGATGACTTTCTTGCTCGACATGATAGTATGCTATCGGATTGCTCTTTATCTTAACATGTATACTTTTTGTCTCTCTATTACATGTTGATAAAGCCCTTAGGATGAGTACTTGACTACCAGGATTATGATGCAGATCATACAAGTGGGGCAGAGGTAGTCGGTAAGTACATCTTTCAATTGTTCATAGTAGTGGGAGTATCGAGACGGGGCATCGGTATTCCAGAGTAGACTAGCGTATACGCTTCTCGACTCATATGATGGGCGATGGATGATCACATATCCATTGGTGTTTGACATCAGAGATGGTATATGGGTGCTCAGTGGAGACTGGGTATACTGAACAGACACGCCGAGAACTCCTAGATGGTATTATACCTATCGTCAGATAGCAGTTCTCTGGTGACACTGGTACAGGTTAGTCTGTCGACCCGAGATCGTCATAGACTCTTGTGTAATTCCCACTGTGCTTTGATTTACACCTTACCATGTTCAAGAGATCGAGCAAAACGGTGGTTTTTGGGTACAGTCCTGAGTCACATGGAGGCAATGAGCGATAGGAGGGGATTTTGTCTCTCCCGGTATTGGGGGTTGATGTTGCGCTATGCTTGATTGGCTATAACAGGAAATCCCTGGCCAGGGTTGCTGAGATCTACTGATAAGTGTTATCAGTAGTTTCTCGAACCATTATGGGCCTCACATCGGCATGACTTATCAGGCTATTGGGGTCTGACGTTTACCACCCCCAGGATGCGATATGCGACATATTAGACGAAGAGACCGGACTGTACGGTAGTGTTACCGATTGGATTCGCAGGAGTATGAGCAGGCTTGCTTGTTGATCTTCTGATCGCTCAATACCCGGGTGGCCGTTATGTTAAGCAGACCGCTTGCGGCTTGTGGGTGACTGATATGATCACCACCTACTGCCGGCGTATTGACGAGTCTTTAGAGTACTACACAGATGTTTCCTGGCTCAAGCGAAACGAAGTCGGAGCACATATGTGATATGTGCGGGACCGTGATTAATACGAGTATGTGATACCGTATTCTATTCTCGCGATATGTGATATCGGATGGTTATATGTGATATAGCCGGGTTATCGGATCAAGTGTTGATTCGATAAGTTGTTACATTTGATATTAGTCGGTTGTATGTGATATAGCCGGATTATTAAATCAAGTGTTGATTTAATAATTTAATGTATAATTATATATTTGATATATTAATTTACATTAACTAATATTAGCTCACTTAAGATTTCTTTTTCTCACTTGTTTGCATTTAGTATATATATGATATATATTAATGTACATTTTTGTGTGTCATGCTAGATGATACATGTGACATGGGTGTATGAGACTCACACCATGCTTAACATAATCTAGGGTTATATTTATTTAAAGTAATTCAAAATTGGGAGGAAATTAGTCATGGTTGTTGCTTAGTGGAAGCTTGTAGAATCATTGACTAAGTCCACCAATTTTGTTTTACTTAAGATATTTATTAACCCAACCATTATGATTAGCCATGGTTTAGTCTCTACATGAGTTAGTATATGATATTAACTCACCCATGGTTGCTATTCTCACCACTTGCTTCATTCTTCACTTGCTTCATTCCTTGGTTGCTCTCTTCATCTCCTTCCTCAAGCTTTCTAGCTTCATGAGAGGTGAAGAAAAATAGTGAGAAAATTATTTCTAAAGTGAGCGAAATTCCTACTTCATCAACCTCTTCTCTACTAGCCATTTAGATCGGGTCATTTCTTCACTTGTTCATCACTTAGTGAAGAGGTAGCTTGAGTTAGTGTCTCCTCGACGTAGATCATCTTCGGCATCGAAGACTTCAATCAAGCTTGTTCCGTTCATCTTGTGGAGCCTCTCTAGAGTCCCGGAGTTCACTACTTGGAGCGAAGCGACTACTACACAGAGCTATTGAAGTGAATGACCGGTCTATAAAGGTTGTATTCCTTGTTCACTTAGATGTAAAGACGTTTGCATTCTAGTTTCATTTAATTCTCTAGTTTAGATTCTAAGTTAAGGTTCTTTAGCGCGCCAATTTTTTAAAAACGGTGTAATACCCGGTCTTCATCTACGCCAATACCTGTATTCAAATAAAATATTTTTATCCATTTTACATTTTATATTATATTCTAATTATTGCTTTCCTATGAATCCAACCCTAAACCCAAGTCTATATTTAAATCCCTTATTTTTCCTTCAAGATTTTCGTGAGCCCAAGCCCAACAAACCAAGGCCAATTTTTTTTAAAAAAAACAACAACAAATTATTCCAATTACTTACCTTCTCTTCTCTTTTCAAAATTCAAAATTTTATACCCTCATTTAAACCCAAATCTGTCCCAAATATAAATTTCATTAAAAACCCATTCAATTCAAATTTCCATTAATCATCTCTCATTTAAAATTATTATCCCGTTACCTCACTGTTTCCTCTCTCATTTAATTTCTTTATTTATTCCTATTCCTCACGTTAATTCCCCTCTCTCTTCCTTAAATTTCTCTTTCAGTATTCTACACGTTATCTATCTCCCTCCCTCACATTCTCTGTCTCTCTTCCACTCTTCTCGCTCCCCCTCTCTAACCCACACCATGCCTACACTGCGCTCGCCCCGCCACATCGCCGGCATCACCCTCGCCCCTCTCTCCTCTCTCCAAAACCCCGAGCCCCACTTCACCTCTCTGATCCCCGACCTCACCGTATCCCCGTCGCCGCCTCCCCACCTCACCTGCAACCCGATGCACCCATCACCGTCGACGACCCCATCACCTCCCTGCAACTTCTTCCAACAACGCCGCAACACCACCACTCCTCCCCACTTCTTCCTCGATTCACAGCCGTGACCCATCAACCGCAACCGAGCTTCTCTGCAACTCCGGTGACCGCCTGCAAGCTCCGGCCATCCATCATCGCAACCACCATCGTCAAGCTCTCCCTACAACCTCCGTCAACCTTACCGCACCTCGCCAACACAAACACAAGCACCTCGAACCTTCACCCTCCTCCTTTCTGCACCCGAGCTCACCTTGTAGCCGTCGCAATCGCCATTTTCGTTGTCGCTGTTGACGGCGTCGTCTCTGTCCAAGCCGTGGCCTCTGTCACCGTGGATATCACCGTCGTAGCTGTTGCCGCCATCATCGTCTCCAGGCAAGTGATTTCCACTTCCTTTTCATGCTATTAGTTTTCTTTTTCACATAGTTATATATATTGTATATAACAATCAAGTTAATTAGAAAATCATGGATTTTGGATAAGTCTTACAATCCCATGTTTATACATAGCTTGACATAGTTTATAAGTCGGGCCTTTTATTCGGTTCTAACGACGTTACGAATGTATATTGACCGATTAAACGAAACCAAAGCTCCGATTACCAAACGTATAAATAAGTATTTGATACTAAACTCTACGTGAAAACCCATCTTTAAATGGTAGAACTTGTGATCATTAAACCTGTTTACTGTTCATAGTGGTACTGCAGAAATTTGGTTGAAAATCGATAACGTTTCACTTATAAAATGTTACCCCGATAACCATTGCGAAATCAGAATTTTTCCTGAACACGCTAGACCGTTAAATTCATATTAAATCTTTTACAAATCGGATTTTAGCGTTCCATGGCTTGTATCGAAGCTAACAGAATAATATACAGTAATCTATAGTTTATTTATAAATTTGAAATAGTTATGATAGAGAAAACTGAGGAGAATTACGGTTATGGACTGCAGTCCAGAGCAGTAATCCCAGATAACCCTTGTTTTTAAATCACTGTATATCCTTACTCAAATGCGAAAATGTGCGGAACCCTATATCGTTACGTATAAAATTGAGTTATATTCCTTACCCCACCATTTTCACTAGATTCCTTAACTGTATGATATTTTAAACACATTTTATAATGCCGACGTGTCCAGCTGAATTCTGCAGTGATAGATTTTACACATCGAACTTAATCTGATCATAACTACCTGTTGATATAGGATATCACTGATCTTCCAATTGAGTTGGAAACCTAACTGATAACCCTAAATATTGTTCAACTATAGTGTCGCCTAATTTTTATCCCAACAGGGTGAAAACTGCGTTGGGAAATGGACTTTTAGTTCAGGAACTGAATATCCAACAGCGAACACTTAAAATGAAACGACTGAAATTTGCAAACCCGAAACCCGTTTGACTTGAAACTAATTTCGTTGAACTGACGACTGAGTTTATTTGTTACCTCTTTTGTATCATTTTACTAAATTCTGAACGTATGATTTAATGTGATTTTTGTAAGTTCATAAGACACATAATAACTTGCATTGCACATGATTGGTTTAGCGGCATAAATGCACATATTATACCCGACCGTAATACCTCTAATGATAGTGCATTTCATTATTAAGTTTCAGTGTACCATGCATTGTTGAGCGTGAATGGTATCGGTTTAGGAGTGTCAAGTACGCCAGTGAAAAGTGAATGGTTCGTGATAGCGACAATACAGTGAATAGTGAATAATACCGTGCTATTGATGCGTACTTGTACACGACTGGCCCATACTCATAGATAGTGAAAACTAGGGGAAAAGGGGGAAATCGAAGTGGAAAGGAAATTGAATTTAGCGAGGTCAGTGTTTTTAGAGGATGATCATTCGAACAGCGACTCTTATATATTAGGTTGGATGTAGCGGTCCGGCTGACAGGGTTATGTCCCGGGTATCGTGGGCCGTAGTCTCGGGTACGTATGAGACCCTCGTTAAACATGATCACACCTTTCCGCATCTCGATTTCAAAATGACTTAGAGACTGCTAGGGACACACAGCATACCTTACATCAGTTTATGACATTGTTTGGCTGCATTATTATCTCCACCGCTATTACTTTTATTTTCCTTGTCTTTCATGATTATTATAATATTGCTATTGCGTCGCCCTGACGACCTGAGTATGCATGCTCAGAGATTGAAGAGGACCGGATTCAGGAGTCAGACCTACCCTTCGAGTTCGCAGAGATCTAGACGGTCGTGCCCTCAGTACTTTTACTGCTTTCCCTAAATCAACCTTGTATTCGCACTTGGTTAGTAGTTTCTTTATTTCATTCCATTGTAAACTGTGAACAATGAAAGTTGGTGTAATAAACTAGTAATGTGTTTCCTTTACTTCTGTGCTGTAGTTACTAATTACCATATAATGCTAGAAGCCGAAATGTGACTACGACAGGATTTTCCTTGATCGTAGGAGCACGGCTGGCCTTGTCACCCTTGTATTCCGTATTTTGGGAAGCGGGGCGTGACATGGTTTAGATGGTATCAAAGCCCAGGTTTAATATTAAGGGATAACATTAACTACGCTTTATTATATGTTCACTTCACTATTTCTCACTTTTATCCTTGAATCTAATCATATCCGTTCATCTATTTTTAGCGACATGACTTCTCCAAACGACCTCTCCTCGGACTCTAGTTCTCAGGATTGTACAGAGAGGATCCTGAATGCACTAACGACCCTCGCGGAAGCCCAAGAGAGAAAGACGGACCTACTTACCAAAGGACTCAGGGCGATTACCACATTAAGGGGATCCACCGCTCTCATTACCGCTCTCGAGGGCAACTCTACACCAGCTACACCTGCCAGGACTGGCATGGTGTCGGATTTTCGGAGATTACACCCAGCTGTGTTTACGGGACTAGCCGAACCACTCGAGGCTGAACAATGGCTGGTCAATGTGGTGAACCTACTGACGGCCGCACGGGTACCTGATGAAGAGAAGGTGAATGTAATAAAGATTCAGCAGGAGGGCGAAGTCCGTACTTAGTGGTCCGTCGAAGATAGCAGAATCGATGGGCCGATCGAGTGGAGCAAGTTCAAAGAGTGCTTCTTGGACCACTACTTTCCCCCCACCGCCAAGGAAGAGATGGAAGAGAAATTTATCTTACTGAAGCAGAACGTATTAGTTATATGTATGCCCTAGAGGCCATTACTGTACATAGGATGTACATTGTAGTGGATGCTGGGACATATATAGGGAGGACTTTCTTGCTCAACATGATAGTATGCTATCTGGTTGCTCTTTACCTTAACGTGTATACTGCTTGTCTCTCTGTTACATGTTGGTAAAGCCCTTAGGATGTGTACTTGACTACCTGGACTATGATGCAGATCATACGAGTGGGGACAGATAGTCCATAAGTACATCCTTCAAAGTCCCTAGTCGTGGGTATATCCAGACGGGGCATCGATATACCAGAGTAGACTAGCGTATACCTTCTCGACCCATACAGATGGGCGATGGATGATCCCATATCCATTGGTGTTTGACATCAGAGATGATATACGGGTGCTCAGTGGAGACTGGGTACACTGGACGGACTCGCCGAGAACTCCCAGATGGTATTATACCTTACGTCAGATGGCAGTTCTCTGGTGACACTGGTACAGAGTAGTCTGTTGACCCGAGATCGTCATAGAGTCTTGTGTGGTTCCCACTGTGCTTTGATTTCCATCTTACCACGTCCAAGAGGGCATGCAAAACGGTGGTTTTTGGGTACAGTCCCGAATCACATGGAGGCAATGAGCGATAGGAGGGGATTCGTCTCTCCCGGTATAGGGAGTTGATGTTGCGCTGTGTTCGATTGGCTATAACCGGAAATCCCTGGCCAGGGTTGCTGAGATTTACTGGTAAATGTTACCAGTAGTTTCTTGAACTGTTATAGACCTCAAATCGACACGACTTATCGAGCTATTGGGGTCTGACGTTTACCACCCCTAGGCGAGATATGCGACATATCAGACGATCAGACCGGACTGTACGGTAAGTGTTACTGGTTGGATTCACAGGAGTGTGAGCGGGCTTGCTCGTCGATCTTCTGATCGCTCAATACCCGGGTGGCCGTTACGTTTAGCAGACCGCTTGCGGCTTGTGGGTGTTTGATATGATCATCATCTACTGCCGGCGTATTGACGAGTCTTTAGAGTCCTACACAGAGATTTCCTGGCTCAAGCGAAACGAAATAGGAGCGCATATGAGATATGCGCGGGACCGAGAATAATGCGTGTATGTGATACCGTATTCTATTCTCGCGATGAATGTGTCGAATGGTTGTATGCGATATAACCTAGTTATCGAATCAAGGAATGATTCGATAAAACGATACATTGTATACTAGTCGGTTGTGTGCGACATGACCGGATCATTGAATCAAGTGTTGATTTAATGATTTAATGCATAATTATATATTTGATATATTACTTTGCATTAACTAGTATTGGTTCACTTTAAATGGATTTTCTCACTTGAAGTTCACAAGTTGTATATGTGATATACTTTTGTGCACTTGATTGTATCATGTTTGATGATACATGCTCACTAGGGTTTGTGTAAAGATTAAACCATGGTTGTATATTGGTTAGGGTTTTCACTTATTTATTCATTTATTTATTTATTTCTTTTTGGCAAAAGAAAAGAGAAAATGGTGGCTTTCTTTGCTTGAAGCTTCTTGAAGCTTCAAAGCATCTTTGACTAAGTGACCATTTTGTCTTCATGCTTAACCCTAACCCTTTAACTAACCTTAGTTTATTCTCTACACTTGACCATGGTTGGATTATGATAAGTATACATTTTAATTTCTTTTTGAAAAATACTTATCATAACATTTTTCATCTTCTTCTTCTTCTTCTTCAAGAAGAAGCTTGCTTCATCAATGGCAACTTGAGCAATTGAGTGAGAAATCCAATTCTAAAGTGAACCCACCTCCTATTTCTTCATCCTCTACCTCTTGCCAAGTAGTATAGGGTGTTTTCTTCACAGGTTTCATGACTTGGTGAAGTGGGAGCTTGATCTAGTGATGCCTCGACGTAGATCATCTTCGGCGCGAAGCCGACGACCTTGCCCGCCCATTTCTCCGATGAAGCCGACGCTAGAGCCCGAGTTTCCATTTGGACAGGGAGGAGACTTCATTGCGGAGCTATGGAGGTGGAGGACCGGATCTACAAAGGTTGTATTTCCGTATACTCGTAGTTAAGTTGTTAACTAGTTTAGTTTTCGCCTAAAATTCTAATTAACGATCCGTATTAGGGTTTCTCGGCACCCGTAAAGTTTGAAATTGGCATGGTTGATGCCTTGTGAGACCTCATTAGCGTGTTTAGGAACCCTACAGTGGTATCAGAGCCTAGCTAGAGCCTTAGGCGATGCGTAGACGGAGTTAGAAGTCCGATCAAACCGAAACCCTAAATCCAAAATGCTCTCTGGACTTTTTTCAAAAACAGGGATTTTTGAGAATTAAAAATATGCAAAAAAACTCAGTAGAAGATTATAAGAATTACTGTATAAAACAGGACCCCTGAATCGATCAAAGTGCGGCGGAACCGCGGCAGAAGCCTGGCTTCTGCGGCGGTTCCGCGGCCATATGATGACGTCAGCTTCCCATTTTTGCACAGTAATTCCTTTTTTCTGGTGCTGGATTTTCTGGGATGTTTTAAATATTACTCAAGAGTTGAGGTTTCAGGGGTGTTTTGGAGCTTCAACGATTCGATCGGATTATCAAGCTTTGTCTATGTGTTTTCCGGATAATTTTTGAATATGTTAAAAAGTTCGATCGAATATAAATACCCACTTTTTCCCCTGTTGGGAAATTTCCAAATGTTGGATTTTTCCGTGGTTTAACGACGTTCTAAGTAGTGCAAGTAACGCGATGGTCCCTCTAGAAGACAACAAACCTTAACTCGATTATGTGACCGCCTTGAACTGCCCTTTGAACCTTAGGGTTTGGGGCAGTACGGCGTGCCACATGTGAGGCGTTGGCTTGACCCTTCTACCGCTGGACCGTTGGTACTGAGGCACGAACTGAATGTTTTTAGACTTATTTCATGTGTTGGACTGTATCGGGAAACCTTGGGTGTTCGATTGTTCGATCGGAAAGTTTAACATTTTCTATCTTATTCGGAATGTGATACAATAATTGGAATTCACAATAAGTTATGAGATAATTGAATGAATGTTATAAACATAGCAGTTTAGTCTCACTTGATCGGTTGCCACGGAATTTTGATGCGATCAAAAGTCCATCGCAATCACGTAGCGTATGCGGATACTCGCCGGGTAAACTTAATAGACAGCCTCGCTCCATAGCCCCGACCAAGTGACTGTAGGAGAACCCCGTCGCCGAAAGCATCCGTATGGGTGCTCGCGGCAGCGGTCTTCCGCCTTGGTGCACTTTGTCGACGGCGTCGGGGGTGCGGCCGCCTACTGAAGTTTGCGACGAGCATTCGATCAGGATGTCAGGAATCGTTGTTGAATTGCCCGACTTCATATTGAAAAGTGTTTTCGATTATGAGACTAAAATGCGGGGTTTATAATTGTTAGGCATGCGATGTCTAAGGAATTCATTTAGTCAGGCATGCGATGTCTGAGGATGTTGCGGATTCCAACTGTTGTAGTTTTACACTTTCTTTTCTGTGACCATAAGTGTAATATGTGATATCGCCGGTTTCGTTGCTATATGCCAACGACAATTGGGATGCGCATATTTACTTACGTTGATGACATGTGATGTTATGTGTTGCTGGATATGTTATATTGGATTGTCGTGTTTGAATAGCCGGGGGTTTTTATGTGAGATGAGTGTTTTTCATTTTCATTCATGTAAAAACTTGTATGTAATATTCTTTTATTGGGGCACTTCCAGGTTGCGGAAGATGTCACCCTTTGTATATTATTTTCTTTTCCGCACTAGGATAGACCCAAGGAGGGGAGCACAAGTAACCGGGTTCTGGAGTCCAGTGGGAGACCAACTCGAGGAGTCGAGTCCGGGTCTCCTAACTCTAGAATTGGTAGGGTTGCTTGCCACTCTCGTAGGGGTCTAGGGGTGTGGGATTGGCTATTCATCACGACCGTGGAATCCGTGTTTTATACTGGCTCGTATTGAAAACACGGACGTCCTAGTATATCCAATATTTCATATGATTCTTCTGCTGCGATATCTGTGATGTGATTATGTGATGTTCTGTGATAGATACTGTATATAGTATATTTGATATATTATATAGGCGTTACTTATGTTTTACACCCGCGCTAGCCCTGCCCCGCTCTGTCGTTAGTTACCTAACCTAACGGTGCACGAGGGGACATCGAGGCGAATGCGGATGGTATAAGTGTACGTCGTATTTATCTGTGATGTTTAGGTACTTAAATGATGGGACTTCATTAATGAGATTAATGAAATAAAAGAAACCTAAGATGTTGTAGAATCGAATTTGAAAAATAAAAAGGTAGCTACAGTTCTTGCTTTGCACAGAGGTATATGTGATATATCCTGCACCTTATTCGATGAGGAAAGGACCGAGATCCCTTCACCGGGAGTGACTCCTTTAGCAATAACTGGCAGATGCTACACACTCGGTTTGTCTTTTGATTGCTTTTAAGAGTTTTTGCTTTGCACAGTGATATATATGATATATCCCGCACCTCATTCGACGAGGAAAGGACCGACGATCCCTTCACCGGGAGTGACTCCTTTAGCAAAACTAGAAAAGCCTAAAAAACACTCCATTTTAAAATCATTTGATTCTACAACGATATCAAGTTCATTACGCAATAGGTTTTCAGAAAAACCTGTCGTAGCCCTCCGTCATTTCAGATAAGTCCTGTTTAGTATTCGTGCTGCGTTTGTTGACCTTGTCAAGGCGCAGTGTGCGGTAGCTAACCAGTATTTATCTGCTTATGCATATGATGCAGATTGGGTTAGGGTAGTCGTGCGGCCTTGTTGACCTTGTCAAGGGTCGTGCGGGTGCGTTTGATTCAATCAAGAAATGACGGGTTGAACTTGACTTGCGGTCTATGGTTTGTTGACCTTGTCAAGGTCATAGATCGTTCGGGGCAAAATATTATCGGGAATTTCAAGTGTTGAAATTTGCAATGAGATTGCATACCTTCTATGAGATAGTTGGATCCCGATACCCGCTGCGAGTAATTGTTACTCCTGGGAGAGTTTTACACATTAAAATTAGCCGATCAAGTAGGTGTCTAGAATGGTGTTAACGAGGTTACGCCTCTGGGAAAACGAGGTTTACATTAATTAGGTTCGTGCGAAAGCACGGGGGACTTCCCTCAAAGTACCGACATTGGCCTGGCTGAAAGATTGGCGAACTTGTAGTGTGTAATTAATCCCGGCTGGTCTTTCCTTTTAGGGTTTGAAGGAAGATTTGATAAAAAGCAGTGGGAGCCATCCTGATTAGATAAAATAATAACCAATCTATTCTTGCAAGAGCGCACGCCGAGTGTTTTCTTCTCTCTCTCTCCAGGTAGCGACCATATCACGTCTTAATCAAGATAATAATACGGAAGATTGACCGAACCCGCTTGTTATACTGAGCTGGGGAACGTTGGTCCCGCTCCACCTTATAATTGTTATAAGACAGAGCAGGAAATTGGGGAATACCAGAATTCCCGTGCCGCCCAAACGAAGAAAGTGCATGAGATGCATCATCTTCGGGTGTGTTCATTATACAGAACTGTTTCTCAGTATCCTCCGCATCCTTGGTATATGATACCGGATCAGGATCCCAGATATGTAATCTGTTACATAGGGCTACAAAAGGGTAGAAAAACTGAGAACGGGTGATAAGTTTCATGAGACAGAAAACGGGGCAAGTGTTGCAGCCAAGTCTGTTTGTCACTGTCACCCTGTATTACCAATACATTGATTCTGAACGAATGTTATTAGATACCGAACCTGATATACAAAATCATATCAGTCTCTTTATTAGTAAAGAAATGATAAAATTTTGTATTGTTGGATAATGTTTTGAACATTTCCTATATCAAAAGTTGATCGGATCAGGCACGTTATCTAAAAGCGTTGATGTTCTAAATCAAACTACAGTACTTTAATATACTGAACACACACAAGAGGAAGAGTTCAGAAATGAACAAATCCGTCTTGAGGCATTGTAGACTAGGTCATATCAATGTGACCCGACTAGCTCAAGTTACTAGTAGATGCATATTTAAATCAGTTTGAATTTACATCTTATGAAACTTGCCAGTCATGTCACAGAGATAATATGACCACAGCTCTGTTTATTGGAAACAGAGAAAGAGTTGGTTAACTCTTGGGACGATACATGTTGATGTATGTAGGTCCCCTGTCTGCACATGCCAAGACCGGTTCTTTGTACTTCATTACATTCTCTGATGATCTCTTTAGATTCTGACATATGTTCCTGTTGAAACACAAGTCCGAACCTTTTGAGATATTCACATAATATAAGTTAGAAGTAGGGAACCAATATGGGTATAAGTATTATGTCCTTTGATGTGATCAAGGAGGAGAATACTTGAGCACGGAATTCCTAGACTATTCTAAAGGAGAATGGGATTCTCTCTTAGCATTACTCCTCCGTATACACCATAGCACGATGGTATATCGGGGCGGAGCAATCACACCCTATATGATAAGGTGTGCTCTATGATGAGTACTACTGAGTTACCTATTTCCTTATTGGGAGTTATGCACTTGAGAAGTTGCATACCTATTGAATAGGGTTCAAATCAAATCAGTTGCTTACCGCTTCATATGTGATATGGAAAGGGAAGAGCCCATATCTTAAATTGGTTAAGATTTGGGGTTGTCCGGGCTATGTCTAAAAGCAAAATCCGGACAAGCTCGAGGCAAAGGTCTGTAATGTAGAACTGGAAAGGTTCCAGCTATACAAACTACAGCAGATGATTTGATAAAACCAAAGGATTCAATAGTTACCAACGAACCTCAGCCTCTCCGCCGATCTAGTAGGGTTCCTCACCCACCTGAGAGATACTTCGGTTTCTCGATGACAGTGGGAGCGAGGATTGCATCATGAGATGATGACCCAACTAGTTTCGAGCTGGCCATCAGGAGTGGGACTCTGTAAGAATGGCTGGATGCTTAGTGATCTGAGATGGAATCCATGTACACCAACAAAGTATGGACTTTGGTTGCTATATCTGAAGGGTTAAATCCCCATCAGGAGCAAGTATATCTTGAGAAGATTACTTGGTGTAAATGGAAAAGTTGAGACTTTCAAAGCTAGACTTGATAAAGCTTTTCGTCATCGACCAGGCGTGGATAATGATGAAACCTTTTCAAGTGACTATGCTTAAGTCCATCCAGATCCTACTTGCCACGGCTACATACCATAACTATGATATCTGGCGGTTGGGTGCCATGACTGCTTTTCTAAATGATGTTTTAGAAGAGAGCGTCTGTAAGTACACAGCCAGAGGGCTTCGTAAACAGTGGGAGCAGCGGAAACGTGTACAAGTTTATTTATAGGATAAAGCAGGCATCGCGGAGTTGGAACGTCTGTTTTGATGAAGTAGTCAAAGAGTTTGACATCATCAAAATGGTAGATGAACCTTGTATAAACAAAAAGGTAGTAGGGAGTATAGTGACGATCCTCGTAGAGTACGTGGATGACATGCTCTTGATAGGGAAGGAGTTTCCTATGCTACGCTCGGTCAATCTCCGCTTATCATAATGATTCTCCATAAAGGATCAAAGTGATACCTCCTAAATCCTGGGTTTTGGATCTATGAGATAGATCTAATTTTATGATAGGATTCTCACTAGTTGTAGTGAGATGGTATCAATCGATCCTGAGGAGAATCACTGGAAGCGTTCCAGGGTGATAAAGACGACTGAATGTCAGTCACAGGCATTGTCTTTACCCTCAGTAAAGGGACGGTATGTTGGAAGAGTTCCAAGCTAGATACCGTGGCTAACTAGACGATAGTATGCAAGTGGGAGATTGTTAGTTATATGTATGCCCTAGAGGCCATTACTGTACATAGGATGTACATTGTAGTGGATGCTGGGACATATATAGGGAGGACTTTCTTGCTCAACATGATAGTATGCTATCTGGTTGCTCTTTACCTTAACGTGTATACTGCTTGTCTCTCTGTTACATGTTGGTAAAGCCCTTAGGATGTGTACTTGACTGTTGGAGATAGTGCCCTCAGAGTCAATTATTGGGTCACAGGCACGTGATTGCAATGATTGAGGGGAGGACCTATCCCGGTAGGACAGTCTTACTCGAGATGATAGTATGCTATCTGGTTTATCTTTATCATCGTGTACTGCTTTAGGTGACCTTACGAGTCGCTATTACACGTTGATAAAGCCCCTAGGATTCTTGCTTGACTTCCAGCAGTATGAGGGCGATCATATAAGTGGGAGCTGGGGTCTACAAGCACATCCTTAAAAGGTCCCTAGTCGTGGGAGATTCGAGACAGGGCATCGTTTCTCCAGAGTAGACTAGTGTATACAGTCGAGACCCCGACGAGGGGCGGTGGCCGGTCTCACAAGCCACTGGTGTCAGTTGGTTCACCTAAGATGTATACAGGTGCTCATTGGGTTATGAGTACACCGGACAGGACTCGCCGGGAACCTGCTAGTTGGGATTATACCAGACGTCAGATGGCAGTTCCCTGGTGACATGTGTACAGGTTAGTTCATCGACCTGAGATCGTCATTTGTCTCGTGTGAGTTCCCACTGTGCTTTGATTACTACCCTACCACGGCTCAAAGGAGTCGTGCAAACAGGTTTTAGTTGGGTACAGTCCCGAGCCACATGGAGGCAGTGAGCGGATCTGCAGGGGTTCGTCTCTCCCGGTATTGGGGGTGAGGTCGTGCTGTGTCTAGGAGAGCCAGAACATGAAAAGTCCTTGGCCAAGGCAGGAGATTTGCTGGTAGGTATTCCAGTAGTATCTCAGGGTGTTCTGGGCTACACTCCGACACGACTTGTACCGCTTTTGGGGGTCTGACTTTTACCAACCCCCTAGGCCCGCCATGCGATACTCATAGACGAACGGACCGGACTGTACGGATATTGTCACTGACAGGCTCAGTAGGGTGTCAGGATGAGTTCGCTCATCGACGTCCCTTTTGGTCGATAGCTGGTGGCCCGTCACGTATGGCTAATACCTCTGACGTGCTAGTGGTTAAATCCACAGCCATAGTATTGACGAGTCTTTAGAGTCCATCACACAGACAGTTACTCAAGTTTCGGGCGAAACGCTGTAGAGGCCGTATGGAGATATTGCAGGGTTCGATCGGATACGTGCGGTATTGCACGGATCGCGATCGGACAGTTTTTACTAGCCGGCTTTGGCTTAAGCCGGATCCTAGTATAAGATAGTGTAGTTTTGTCTCTTTGCATTTGTGTTCAGTGCGAATACAAATGCGGGCATGTATTTGCAGTAGTGGGGTTTTCCTGTAATTTATTACGGGATCGGTTTTCTGAAGTTGCCAGTTTGCATTCCGTTCCGGCCGGTTTTCCTTCATTCCTTCTCGGTCGGACTTTCTTGTTGGAGGGTGTTAATTGCAAGTTTGCAATTAACATTTAGTGGAGGGCTTTCTTGCTTATGTGGCTATTTGATGAGACTTGCTTCATGATGATATTCTATTTTGGTCATTTCCATTGCTTATCTTATGAGTGGATTTGTGATGAGAGAGATGTGTGACTTTAATCATTATTATTCTTTTCTTTTGAGATATATTTGGAGAAGTATTCTTTTTCTCTCTCCAATCTTCTTCATTCTTGAGAGGGGCCGGCCATTCTTGAGGGAGGAAAAATGAGAGGATCATTTTCTAGTGGTGAAAAGATATCATCTCATTCTCATGCTTGCTTGCTTGAAAAATTACACAAATCCCTCCATAGCCTTTTTATTCCTTTCCTCCAAACATCATGGCAACTTCATGAAACCCCAAAGAGATAACCTTCTACACTATTTCTATAGCAAGCCTTGGACGCGTCGGCTAGCCAACTTCGCGCCCGAGTTGCCTCGGTCAAGAGGCGGGAGCCCGTAAAAGATTCCGGCTACGTGGTGCCCTTTCCGACGAGCGAGGAGGTGACGGAGATTCCGCGGGAGATCGGAGTGGAGACGAAGACCGAAGGACACGGATCGCTTGGTATAACATCTCTACTCTTTTCCTTTTTGCTAGCTAGCTAGGTTAATGGCCCGATCCGGGTTGAAAGTCCGCGGCGGTGCCGTTTTGCAAAGTTCGCAAAGTTTTTGTTTTCCGCGTTTCCGGCGTCGGGTCGACGGCCGGGGCGCCCCCGCGGGCTTACAATGGTATCAGAGCCATGCCGTTAACCTTCCCTAGCTTGCTCTAGCGCGTTTAGAACTCGATCGAACAAAAATCCCCAAAAACCGTATTTTTGTGCACATGTGTTCTCTGTTGAAATTTTTTGAGCTCCTAAAATTTTTCTGGTGATTGCAGAGGCATTTACAAGCAATTATAAGAATTATGGGAAAATACGATCCACTGATTCTTCACTTAGACCGCGGAAGGGCGGCCAAACCCTCGGTTTGGCCGCGCTTCCGCGGCGGATAGGAGGAATCGTGGCACCATATTTTCCCAGTAAGCTTATGTGTTGAAAATAGGGCATTTGGGACATTTTCTTTGGGCCCAGATTTTCTGTAAGTGCTACAGTAGTGTGTGGGGCCCACTTTGATAAATTTGTTCGATCGGATATTTTAAACATGCTAGTTCACAGTTTTTACATTATATCTGCGACCGTGAATGTCACTTGATCGGTAAGTCGCGTCTAACTGCTATAGCCCGGTTAGACGGATTTGCGAACGTGACTTTCACGTTGATGTTCTGTGATTGTACTGTGTTGTTGCGGATCGGTTGTGGGGGATAGCCTGGATGCAATGCTAGTACAGTTTTGTTGTTTTATGTACATTTGATATTGCGGGGCGAGCGTCCGACATGTGGACTGCCGTCACTGCCTGTTTGTATTATTATTTTGGGGCACGACCTGGTTGCGGTCGAGGTACCCGTTGTATGTATATTTTACTTTCTGTACTAGGATTACCCCGCGGAGGGGTGCACGGATAGCCGGATTCTAGAGGGCAACAAGCCCGCATCTCATGGCATTGAGACGGAGGGGGCTTCGCTCTAGAATTGGCAGGCTATTCGCCGCACTCGTAGGGGGTATAGGGTTGACCCAGGAGGGGTGCCCAAGTTACCGGATTCCGTGAAGTGCTGGGTGGTCCATTCACGTCGTTGAAGGGGGCTGCCTCGCTTCAGGTTTTGGCGGGTGACTTGCCGCGCCCGTAGGGGTCTAGGATTTCATTGCACAAGCTATCCACACGACCAGGGGAACGTCGGGTTTCAGCGGCTCTGTGAAACCCGGGGATCCCAGATATCTGTATTGATCTGTATTGCTGTACTTTTCTGTGCTGTTGCATTTTTATCACGCCTTGAGCGAAAATTATATATTATATATATATTAGTAGATGTTGTATATGTTTTTCATCCGCGCTAGTCCAGTCCCCGCTCTGTCGTTAGTAAGCTAACCTAACGGGTGATGACGGGACCCAGTGGCGAATGCGGATGGCATATACGTACGTCAGTATATTTTCGTTCTTTGTGGTGTGATCAATTGATGGGACTGCGTTGATTCGGATCAATGCAAGATAAACAAACCTAATCTGATGTTGTTGGAACACTTTTCAAAAAGCTGTTATTGCAAGGACGTTTACTTTTGTTTTGCATCGTGGTATTCATTGGAATATCCTGCTCCTCAGTCGACGAGGCAAGGGCCGAGATCCCTTCACCGGGAGTGACCCCTTGGACAAAAGTTTGCGTCAGGGCAATAACTTCACTATAGCCGATTACTTTTGCTTTGCATCGCGGTATTCAGTTGGAATATCCTGCACCTCATTCTACGGGGAAAGAGCCGAGATCCCTTCACCGGGAGTGACCTCTTTAGCAACGGTTTTCGTCACTATATTTTTAAAAGCTATCAGTTCCTTCAACGATATCAAGTTCATTACGTTAAAGGTTTTCGCCAGAAACCATTCGTAGCCCTCCGTCGTTTCAGACGGGTAGCACGTAGTATTCATGCTATGTTTGTTGACCTTCGTCAAGGCATAGTGTATGGTAGCTGCTTGTTACCTTTCTGCTGCATAGATAGATGCGTTGGTTTGGGACAGTCGTACAGCCTTGTTGACCTTCGTCAAGGGCTTGTACGGGTGGATTCAGATTAACCTGGATAATGACGGGTAGAACTTGACATGTGACTTATGATTTGTTGACCTTCGCCAAGGTCATAAGAGCATGGGGCAGAAATTACATCGGGAGTTTCAAAAGTACTGAAACTTGCCAGATATGCGCATACCTTCTGGAGTGTGATAACGTGAGCGGATTCCGTCACGTTATCATGCGATGAGAGTTGGATCCCGATTCCTACTGATGAGTTGGTTTACTCCTCGGGTTATCCCGGCTAATTCTTCTTTCAGGTTTGGAGAAGAATTTGACGTTACAGTGGGAGGTTTCCAGATTAGATAAAGTGATAACCATTCTGATCTAGGTTAGAGTGCACGCTGAGTGTTTCTTTTCTCTCTCTCTCTGGCAGCGACCATTGACCCGACCCTAGACTATGACTCAGTGACCAAGTTGACCGAACCTTCTTAACACTGGCTTTTGGATTGTCAGAGTTGCAGACCTCTTTGCCACTCCTACTTTTACTCTTTTCTCCGGGACACCCCGTATTACTACGAACGTCCACTTCCATTGGACAAAACCATCATATGGTTATATACGAACTCGAAGGACTTCGAGGATGGTTTCCGGTTCTGGAGAAAACGAATAGGACTATTCAGTTGTCTTTACCTTTTACCTTCTCTCAGGTTGCGAGTACTCCTTGGTTTAGGAGATAGTACACCTATTACGCAAATTGGATAGTCTTCTTCCAAACCTTAGGCTGGTGCCGAACGGTGGGGAATGAAGAAAGCCAATTAGCCTAAACGGTGTACAGAAGGTATTAAGTTCAGACAAAGCAAGGGATTAGTAAGAGGGCAAAGTAAATTGCGACTGCTATTCACGACCAAACCATGTACTTCTTTGTCAATCCTAAATCACCTATGAATTAAGTTCATTCGGTTGTCTTTTATCCTCACCTTCTCTCGCATTGCGAGTGCTCCTAGGACTAGGACAGTACACCCATTATGCTTATTGGATAGTCTTCTTCCAAACCATAGGCTGGTGCCGAACGGTAGGGAAGGAAGAAAACCATTTGGCCTAAAGGGGTGTACAGAAGGTAATGACTAAAGACATGTAAAGGGATTTGGAGAGGTGGCAAAGAATTATACAGTTATAGTTGTGAATCTGGATAATGGAAGAGGCATTACTAGGAATACCAGCATACCCCATCGAAACATTTCAATGTTTCTGTTTCACTGTGTACTGTTAAAAGAAAACTGATTTCCCGATTAGACACTTACTCCAGGGTATGTATTTACCAGGTTGGATTCTCACATCTGTATGGTTTTACAGACGATGAGTGGGAGTAAGTTATTGGGAATTAGGTGACCATCCTCATTATATCGGGATTCGTTGTAATCGGTGATATTTGAGGAAGTCACCTGGGTTGTTTGCCGGTCGGCAAATATTTGATTTTGAATATCCGTTGTTGTGCACCAATTTCAAATTGATATATCTGTACGTCTATTTTTATAGAGTGAGATATACCTTTTGAAATTATGTCCATGACATTTACCTATATCTGTGGATGTTTAGGTAAGGAGCATTGAACAACGGTGTACTTCTTAACCAAAAGTACAGTTTTCAACCTACGACACACAGTGAATGAGTCACTAGACTCAGGGGACTTATACAGAGTATTGTATATTGTCCAGTGTCCATTAGGACAGAGGGGTTGGTCCTCGTACTATATTCTGTTTACTTTTAACTTCTCTAGTTCTTAGACATGTGTTTCGTAGAAACACAGGGTCTAAGTTTTGAGGAGTTATAGGTATAAGAGTAAAGTAGAGAACCAAGTGTTGCAAGTATCGGGATTCTTCAAGGAGATCGAAGATGTAGATACTTGTGAATGGTATTCAGTTGATAGTAATGATTAAGAGAACTAGCTTCTCTTTCAGGTTACTCATAATTGGAAGTACTCCTAAGTTGAGTAACGCTGATCGGCCTCTCTTCCATTTACTTGACATGCACTGGAGACAGCTGCATGATTTGAATCTGGTTCAATTAAATCAGTGCCTCTGGTTCTTGGATATAGAACAGTTCATATCTTGACATTGTTAAGATACGGGGAGTTGTCCAGCTTATGCTTAAAACCAGACACTGGACAACTCAAGGCACGTTTCAGTAGTGGCTGTTTGTGGGTTGACCCGGGCTATGACGAGGGTTGATTTTCTACCATCTGGAAGATCAATAGTGATATTGTTCTTGACTCGCCACAGTTTTATCAAAAATGGATTTTTTCAGAAAAACAGTAGTGGGAGTATGGTAGAACTGGAAGTGATTCCAGAACCGCAAACGATTACTGAAGATTTGATTAGAACCTAAAGATTCAATCTGGTTTGACATTCCATTGGCCACTCCACAGATATGGTGGGTAACCTCAGGCACCCGAGAGGTACTTCGGTATGCTCAAGGACGGTGGCAGGGAGGTTCTTGTTTACCCAGATTTGCCATTGCTGTTGTTCCAGACTGTGAGACCCGGCAGGAGGATGAGTATAGCGTCGTTCTAAACTGGTTTTAGAAGTGTACGTCTATATGACTCTGCCAGAGGGTTGTCGTAGTCAGTGGGAGCAGCGGAAGCATTGGTGGACAGGAGGCTTATGTCTATTCATAGACTAAAGCAGATATAGCGGAGATAGATCATCTATTTCTGATGTGACAGTCATAGGTTTGACTTCATCAGAATAGGGGATGGATCTGTTGAGAAGGTAGTAGGGTGTGATGTCCTGGTATTTGATGACATACACAGAGTAGGAAGTGATATTCCTATACTACGATCGGTTATACTTTGGTCGTCACACAGTAGTTTCTCCACATAGGAATTGGATCTTATATCAGACATTCTGGTAACTAGATCTATGGTTTTAGATCTAGATTTGGGTGGTTTCCCAATCAGGGTACTTTGACAGCATTCTATAAGTATTTAGAATGGATGACTCCTGGCACGGTAGTGTACCTGCAGGTAATGGAGTCACCCTCTCTAAAGGTGTCTTACAGACTAATGGGAGAGGGATACGCATGATTGACAGATCACTTGCTTAGGCAATTGAGTCAATCATGAGATGTCAAGTACCACACCAGATGTTGTTCTTGCAGTAGGTGCAATAAGTTGATATTGATCCAATTCTGGAGAAACAGTCGGAAGCAGTTTTAGAACATAAGTGAATGTTCTAGGGATATGATAACGGCAGTCTTCTTCGGGAGACAGTTATCATTCCAGGCTTCCAAGGTGACCTGGATGGCAGCGTGGCTGTCAGAGTTATAGTTTTCCCTCTGATGAGGGGCAGTATTTTGGACTGGTGGTCCAGGTGGATACTGAGGGAAGGCATGGCGCAGGATACTGATTAAGTTCAGTTGACGATACAGTCTAAGAAGTTTGGATTTGGAGTTCATTTATGAGCTAGGTCCCATCAGACATCCAGACATTCTAGGACAGGTATTGCTCATTTCGGGAGATAGTTTTCTCTGCGAACATGAGATATAGAGAGACATAGAAAGAAACATCAAAGCGGATCCACTCACTGAGGCTATTCCTCGAACGCAATAGTTTCGCAAACGAGCTTTGTGAGACTGACTAGTAGAGGAGTTGGGTGTTCGGTATCACACGGGCTGTGAGTATGCGACATCGCAATAATTAGCCTTGAGTGCAAGTGGGAGATTGTTGGAGATAGTGCCCTCAGAGTCAATTATTGGGTCACAGGCACGTGATTGCAATGATTGAGGGGAGGACCTATCCCGGTAGGACAGTCTTACTCGAGATGATAGTATGCTATCTGGTTTATCTTTATCATCGTGTACTGCTTTAGGTGACCTTACGAGTCGCTATTACACGTTGATAAAGCCCCTAGGATTCTTGCTTGACTTCCAGCAGTATGAGGGCGATCATATAAGTGGGAGCTGGGGTCTACAAGCACATCCTTAAAAGGTCCCTAGTCGTGGGAGATTCGAGACAGGGCATCGTTTCTCCAGAGTAGACTAGTGTATACAGTCGAGACCCCGACGAGGGGCGGTGGCCGGTCTCACAAGCCACTGGTGTCAGTTGGTTCACCTAAGATGTATACAGGTGCTCATTGGGTTATGAGTACACCGGACAGGACTCGCCGGGAACCTGCTAGTTGGGATTATACCAGACGTCAGATGGCAGTTCCCTGGTGACATGTGTACAGGTTAGTTCATCGACCTGAGATCGTCATTTGTCTCGTGTGAGTTCCCACTGTGCTTTGATTACTACCCTACCACGGCTCAAAGGAGTCGTGCAAACAGGTTTTAGTTGGGTACAGTCCCGAGCCACATGGAGGCAGTGAGCGGATCTGCAGGGGTTCGTCTCTCCCGGTATTGGGGGTGAGGTCGTGCTGTGTCTAGGAGAGCCAGAACATGAAAAGTCCTTGGCCAAGGCAGGAGATTTGCTGGTAGGTATTCCAGTAGTATCTCAGGGTGTTCTGGGCTACACTCCGACACGACTTGTACCGCTTTTGGGGGTCTGACTTTTACCAACCCCCTAGGCCCTCCATGCGATACTCATAGACGAACGGACCGGACTGTACGGATATTGTCACTGACAGGCTCAGTAGGGTGTCAGGATGAGTTCGCTCATCGACGTCCCTTTTGGTCGATAGCTGGTGGCCCGTCACGTATGGCTAATACCTCTGACGTGCTAGTGGTTAAATCCACAGCCATAGTATTGACGAGTCTTTAGAGTCCACCACACAGACAGTTACTCAAGTTTCGGGCGAAACGCTGTAGAGGCCGTATGGAGATATGGCAGGGTTCGATCGGATACGTGCGGTATTGCACGGATCGCGATCGGACAGTTTTTACTAGCCGGCTTTGGCTTAAGCCGGATCCTAGTATAAGATAGTGTAGTTTTGTCTCTTTGCATTTGTGTTCAGTGCGAATACAAATGCGGGCATGTATTTGCAGTAGTGGGGTTTTCCTGTAATTTATTACGGGATCGGTTTTCTGAAGTTGCCAGTTTGCATTCCGTTCCGGCCGGTTTTCCTTCATTCCTTCTCGGTCGGACTTTCTTGTTGGAGGGTGTTAATTGCAAGTTTGCAATTAACATTTAGTGGAGGGCTTTCTTGCTTATGTGGCTATTTGATGAGACTTGCTTCATGATGATATTCTATTTTGGTCATTTCCATTGCTTATCTTATGAGTGGATTTGTGATGAGAGAGATGTGTGACTTTAATCATTATTATTCTTTTCTTTTGAGATATATTTGGAGAAGTATTCTTTTTCTCTCTCCAATCTTCTTCATTCTTGAGAGGGGCCGGCCATTCTTGAGGGAGGAAAAATGAGAGGATCATTTTCTAGTGGTGAAAAGATATCATCTCATTCTCATGCTTGCTTGCTTGAAAAATTACACAAATCCCTCCATAGCCTTTTTATTCCTTTCCTCCAAACATCATGGCAACTTCATGAAACCCCAAAGAGATAACCTTCTACACTATTTCTATAGCAAGCCTTGGACGCGTCGGCTAGCCAACTTCGCGCCCGAGTTGCCTCGGTCAAGAGGCGGGAGCCCGTAAAAGATTCCGGCTACGTGGTGCCCTTTCCGACGAGCGAGGAGGTGACGGAGATTCCGCGGGAGATCGGAGTGGAGACGAAGACCGAAGGACACGGATCGCTTGGTATAACATCTCTACTCTTTTCCTTTTTGCTAGCTAGCTAGGTTAATGGCCCGATCCGGGTTGAAAGTCCGCGGCGGTGCCGTTTTGCAAAGTTCGCAAAGTTTTTGTTTTCCGCGTTTCCGGCGTCGGGTCGACGGCCGGGGCGCCCCCGCGGGCTTACATTGACTACCTGGACTATGATGCAGATCATACTAGTGGGGACAGATAGTCCATAAGTACATCCTTCAAAGTCCCTAGTCGTGGGTATATCGAGACGGGGGATCGATATACCAGAGTAGACTAGCGTATACCTTCTCGACCCATACAGATGGGCGATGGATGATCCCATATCCATTGGTGTTTGACATCAGAGATGATATACGGGTGCTCAGTGGAGACTGGGTACACTGGACGGACTCGCCGAGAACTCCCAGATGGTATTATACCTTACGTCAGATGGCAGTTCTCTGGTGACACTGGTACAGAGTAGTCTGTTGACCCGAGATCGTCATAGAGTCTTGTGTGGTTCCCACTGTGCTTTGATTTCCATCTTACCACGTCCAAGAGGGCGTGCAAAACGGTGGTTTTTGGGTACAGTCCCGAATCACATGGAGGCAATGAGCGATAGGAGGGGATTCGTCTCTCCCGGTATAGGGAGTTGATGTTGCGCTGTGTTCGATTGGCTATAACCGGAAATCCTTGGCCAGGGTTGCTGAGATTTACTGGTAAGTGTTACCAGTAGTTTCTCGAACTGTTAAAGACCTCAAATCGACACGACTTATCGAGCTATTGGGGTCTGACGTTTACCACCCCTAGGCGAGATATGCGACATATCAGACGATCAGACCGGACTGTACGGTAAGTGTTACTGGTTGGATTCACAGGAGTGTGAGCGGGCTTGCTCATCGATCTTCTGATCGCTCAATACCCGGGTGGCCGTTACGTTTAGCAGACCGCTTGTGGCTTGTGGGTGTTTGATATGATCATCATCTACTGCCGGCGTATTGACGAGTCTTTAGAGTCATACACAGAGGTTTCCTGGCTCAAGCGAAACGAAATAGGAGCGCATATGAGATATGTGCGGGACCGAGAATAATGCGTGTATGTGATACCGTATTCTATTCTCGTGATGAATGTGTCGAATGGTTGTATGCGATATAACCTAGTTATCGAATCAAGGATTGATTCGATAAAACGATACATTATATACTAGTCGGTTGTGTGGGACATGACCGGATCATTGAATCAAGTGTTGATTTAATGATTTAATGCATAATTATATATTTGATATATTACTTTGCATTAACTAGTATTGGTTCACTTTAAATGGATTTTCTCACTTGAAGTTCACAAGTTGTATATGTGATATACTTTTGTGCACTTGATTGTATCATGTTTGATGATACATGCTCACTAGGGTTTGTGTAAAGATTAAACCATGGTTGTATATTGGTTACAGTTTTCACTTATTTATTCATTTATTTATTTATTTCTTTTTGGCAAAAGAAAAGAGAAAATGGTGGCTTTCTTTGCTTGAAGCTTCTTGAAGCTTCAAAGCATCTTTGACTAAGTGACCATTTTGTCTTCATGCTTAACCCTAACCCTTTAACTAACCTTAGTTTATTCTCTACACTTGACCATGGTTGGATTATGATAAGTATACATTTTATTTTCTTTTTGAAAAATACTTATCATAACATTTTTCATCATCTTCTTCTTCTTCTTCAAGAAGAAGCTTGCTTCATCAATGGCAACTTGAGCAATTGAGTGAGAAATCCAATTCTAAAGTGAACCCACCACCTATTTCTTCATCCTCTACCTCTTGCCAAGTAGTATAGGGTGTTTTCTTCACAAGTTTCATGACTTGGTGAAGTGGGAGCTTGATCTAGTGATGCCTCGACGTAGATCATCTTCGGCGCGAAGCCGACGACCTTGCCCGCCCATTTCTCCGATGAAGCCGATGCTAGAGCCCGAGTTTCCATTTGGACAGCGAGGAGACTTCATTGCGGAGCTATGGAGGTGGAGGACCGGATCAACAAAGGTTGTATTTCCGTATACTCGTAGTTAAGTTGTTAACTAGTTTAGTTTTCGCCTAAAATTCTAGTTAACGATCCGTATTAGGGTTTCTCGGCACCCGTAAAGTTTGAAATTGGCATGGTTGATGCCTTGTGAGACCTCATTAGCGTGCCTAGGAACCCTACAGAACGGCCGTCCTGTTGACGTGTATGCGGTAGAATTCAACCGGCTAAGCCGATTTGCTTCATATATGGTCATTTCAGAGGCCACCAGGGCCAGACGTTTCTTACAGGGACTTGACTTTGAGCTGCAACAGTTGATTGCGTCACTCGAGTTGCAGACCTTTATAGGGTTCTTAGGCACACTCAAGTGGTTCTACAAGGAATCAACCATGCCAAATTCAAAAAAACTAGGTGCTAAGAAACCCTAATGAAGATCGTTAACTAGAAATTAGGCGAAACTAGAAGCTAGTTAACAACTTAACTAAGAGTGAACGGAAAATACAACCTTTGTAGATCCGGTCCTCCATGTCCATAGCTCCGTGTTAATGTCCATTCGCTGCGATCATCGGATCCCGGACCCTGACGATGGTTTCGTCGGAGAAATGATTGGGCTAGGTCGTCGACTTCGATGCCGAAGATGATCTACGTCGAGGCAACTCAAGATCAAGCTCCACCTTCACCAAGTCATGAAACTTGTGAAGAAAACACCCTATACTACATGGAAAGTGGTAGAGGATGAGGAAATAGGAAGCGGGTTCACTTTGGATTTGGATTTCTCACTTGGAATCATCACTTAGAATTTTCTAGCTAGGGTTTTTCTTTCTTCATGAAGAAGAAGAAGAAGAAAGAAAAGGAAAAATGAATAATCCTCTTGAAAATTCAAGTGATGCTTATCATTTAGCAACCATGGGTGAGTTAACTTGTGTAGAGAATAAACTAGGGTTAAGGTAAATGGTTAGGGTTAAGGAATAAAACAAAATGGTAAGACTTATTCAAAGATACTTTGAAGCTTCATGAAGCTTCAAGCCAAAATAAGAAAAGCCACCATTTTGTTTTTCAAAAAATAAATAAAGAAATAAAATAAGACCTTAACCATTAACCTAAACCATGGTTTAAAACATACACACCCAAGTTTGCATGTATCATCAAACATGATACAAACAAGTGCACAAAAATATATCATATATACAATGTGCACATCAAGTGAGAAAATCCATCATAAGTGAACAAATATTAGTTAATGTAAAGTGATATATCAAATATATAGTTATACATTAAATCATTAAATCAACACTTGATTTAACGATCCGGTCATATCGCATATGACCGACTAATATCCAATGTATCGACTTATCGAATCAATGCTCGATTCGATAACTAGGTTATATCGCATAAAACCAATTGATGCATTCATCGCGAGAATAGAATACGGTATCACATACACGCATTATTCTCAGTCCCGCACATATCTCATATGCGCTCCTATTTCGTTTCGCTTGAGCCAGGAATCCTCTGTGTAGGACTCTAAAGACTCGTCAATACGCCGGCAGTAAGTGATGATCATATCAAACACCCACAAGCCGAAAGCGGTCTGCTAAACGTAACGGCCACCCGGGTATTGAGCGATCAGAAGATCAACGAGCAAGCCCGCTCACACTCCTGTGAATCCAACCAGTAACACTTACCGTACAGTCCGGTCTGATCGTCTGATATATCGCATATCTCGCCTAGGGGTGGTAAACGTCAGACCCCAATAGCTCGATAAGTCGTGTCGATATGAGGTCTATAACAGTTCGAGAAACTACTGGTAACACTTACCAGTAAATCTCAGCAACCCTGGCCAGGGATTTCCGGTTATAGCCAATCGAACACAGCGCAACATCAACTCCCTATACCGGGAGAGACGAATCCCCTCCTATCGCTCATTGCCTCCATGTGATTCGGGACTGTACCCAAAAACCACCGTTTTGCACGCCCTCTTGGACGTGGTAAGGTGGAAATCATAGCACAGTGGGAATCACACAAGACTCTATGACGATCTCGGGTCTACAGACTAACCTGTACCAGTGTCACCAGAGAACTGCCATCTGACGTGAGGTATAATACCATCTGGGAGTTCTCGGCGAGTCCGTCCAGTGTACCCAGTCTCCACTGAGCACCCGTATATCATCTCTGATGTCAAACACCAATGGATATGGGATCATCCATCGCCTATCTGTATGGGTCGAGAAGGTATGCGCTAGTCTACTCTGGTATATTGATGCCCCGTCTCGATATACCCACGACTAGGGACCTTGAAGGATGTACTTATGGACTACCATGTCCCCACTAGTATGATCCGCATCATAGTCCAGGTAGTCAAGTACACATCCTAAGGGCTTTACCAACATGTAGCAGAGAGACAATCAGTGTACACGTTAAGGTAAAGAGCAACCAGATAGCATACTATCATGTCGAGCAAGAAAGTCCTCCCTATATATGTCCAAGCATCCACTATAATATACATCTTTTGTATAGTAATGGCCTCTAGGGCATACATATAACTAACAATCTCCCACTTGCACTAGGACCATCTGATAGCAGTGGTTGCAGTATCCCATACTCAACCATCCCATAAAAGTCTCTCTCTGGGAAAAGGCCTTTGTGAGTGGATCCGCCATGTTTTCCTCTGAGTCTACTCTCCTAACCTTGATCCCCTGGAGATCAACCATCTCCATGATCAGGTGATACTGCCTTAGAATATGTCTGGATCACTGAAGGGACGGACGTTCCTTGGCATAAGCCACAACTCCATTGTCTCACAATGGGAGGAACTAAGTTCATCTCATGAACAAATATACACCTAGACAGCCTCTTTGGTAGCATCTTAAGTAGCGATGTATCCAGCCTTTATCGTCTAGTAAGCCACGGTATCTAGCTTAGAACTCTTCCAACATACCGTCCCTTTACTAAGGGTAAAGGCAATGCCTGTGACTGACATTCAGTCGTCCTTATCACCCTGGAACACTTCCAGAGATTCTCCCCAGGATCGATTGATACCTTCTCACTACTACTAGTGAGAATCCTAACATCCAATTACATCTATCTCATAGATCTAAAATCCAGGATTTAGTAGGTATCACTTTTATCCTATGTGAAGAATCATTGTGATAAGCGGAGATTGATCGAGCGTAGCATAGGAAACTACTTCCCTATCAAGAGTATGTCATCCATGTACTCTACGAGGATCACCACCATACTCTCTGCTACCTTTTTGTTTATACAAGGTTCATCTACCATTTTGATGATGTCAAACTCTTTGACTAATACATCAAAACAGATGTCCCAACTCCGCGATGCCTGCTTTATCACATAAAACATTTTGCACACGTTTCCGCTGCTCCCACTGTCTACGAAGCCCTCTGACTGTGTACTTACAGACTCTCTTTTCTGAAACATCGTTTTAGAAAAGCAGTCATGACACCCAACCACCAGATATCGTAGTCAAGGTATGCAGCCGTGGCAAGTAGGATCTGGATGGACTTAAGCATAGCTACTTAGAAAAGGTTTCTACATAATCCATACCTGGTCAATGATGCAAACCTTTAACAAGTCTAGTTTTGAAAGTCTCAACTTTTCCAAGTACACCAAGTAATCTTCTCAAGATATACTTGCTCCTGATGGGGATTTAACCCTTCAGATAAAGCAACTAAAGTCCATACTTTGTTGGTGTATAAGGATTCCATCTCAGATCGCTAAGCATCCAGCCATTCTTACAGAGTCCCACTCCTGATGGCCAGCTCAAAACTAGTTGGGTCATCATCTCATGATGCAATCCTCGCTCCCACTATCATAGAGAAACCGAAGTATCTCTCAGGTGGGTGAGGAACCCTACTAGATCGGCGGAGAGGCTGAGATTCGTTGGAATCTACTGAATCCTTTGGTTCTACCAAATCATCTGCTGTAGTTTGTACAGCTGGAACCTTTCCAGTTCTACATAACTGACCTTGCCTCGAGCTTGTCCGGATTTTGCTTTTAGACATAGGCCGGTCAACCCTAAATCTTAACTAGCTTAAGACATGGGCTCTTCCCATACCATATCTCATATGGAGTGGTAGGCTATGATCTGATTCGAACCTAATTTCAATAAGTATGCAGCTTCTCAAGTGCACAACCTCCAAAAGGAAACAGGTAACTCAGTAGTACTCATCATAGAGCGCACCATATCGAATAGGGTGCAATTGCTCCGTCCCGATATACCATCGTGCTATGGTGTATACTGAGGAGTAATGCTGAGAGAGAATCTCATTCTCCTTTAGAATAGTCCAGGAATTCTATGCACAAGTATTCTCCTCCTTGATCTCATCAAAGGACATAATACTTATACCCGTATTGGTTCTCTACTTCTAACTTATATTCTGTGAATATCTCAAAAGGTTCGGACTTGTGTTTCAACAAGAACATATGACTGAATCTTGAGAGATCATCAGAGAATGTAATGAAGTAGAAAGAACCGGTCTTGGCATGTGTAGACGGGGGACCTTACATACATCAACATGTATCAGTCCCAAGAGTACACTAACTCTTTATCTGCTTCCAATAAACAGAGTTGTGATCATCTTATCTTTGTGACATGACCGGCAAGTTTTCACAAGATGTAAATTCAAACAGATTTAAATATGCATCTATGTGCAACTTAGCTAGTCGGGTCACATTGATATGACCTAGTCTACAATACCTCAAGAAGGATCCGTTCATTTCTGAACTCTTCCTCTTGTGTGTGTCCCGTATACTAAGAACTGTAGTTTGATTTAGAACATCAATGCTTTTAGATAACGTGCCTGAACCGATCAACTTTTGATATAGGAAATGTTCAAAACATTATCCAACAATACAAAATTTTATCATTTCTTTACTAATAAAGAGACTGATATGATTTTGTATATCAGGTTCGGTATCTAACAACATTCGTTCAGAATCAATGTATTTGGAATACAGGGTGACAGTGACCAACAGACTTGGCTGCAACACTTGCACCGTTTTCTATCTCATGAAACTTATCACCCGTTCTCAGTTCTCTACCTTTCTGTAGCCCTATATAACAGATTACATTTGCGGGATCCTGATCCGGTATCAAATACCCAGGACGCAGAGGATACTGAGAAACAGTTCTTTATAATGAACACACCCGAAGGAGATGCATCATATGCACTTTCTTCGTTTGGGCGGCATAGGAATTCTGGTATTCCCCTAATTCCTGCTCTGTCTTATAACAATTATAAGTTGGAGCGGGACCAACGTTCCACAGCTCAGTATAACAAGCGGGTTCAGTCAATATATCCGTATTATTATTTTGATTAAGGCGTGACATGGTCGCTACCTGGAGAGAGAGAGAAGAAAACACTTAGCGTGCGCTCTTGCAAGAATAGATTGGTTATTATTTTATCTAATCAGGATGGCTCCCACTGTTTTTATCAAATCTTCCTTCAAACCCTAAAAGGAAAGACTAGCCGGGATTAATTACACGCTACAAGTTCGCCAATCTTTCAGCCAGGCCAGTGTCGGTACTTTGAGGGAGGTCCCCCGTGCTTTCGCACGAACCTAATTAATGTAAACCTCGTTTTCCCAGAGGCGTAACCTCGTTAACACCTTTCTAGACACCTACTTGATCGGCTAATTGTAATGTGTAAAACTCTTCCAGGAGTAACAATTACTCGCAGCGGGTATCGGGATCCAACTATCTCATAGAAGGTATGCAATCTCATTGCAAATTTCAACACTTGAAATTCCCGATAATTTTGCCCCTAGCGTTCTATGACCTTGACGAATGCCAAACATGTTGGAGATAGTGCCCTCAGAGTCAATTATTGGATCACAGGTACGTGATTGCAATGATTGAGGGAGGACCTATCCCGGTAGGACAGTCTTACTCGAGATGATAGTATGCTATCTGGTTTACCTTTATCATCGTGTACTGTTTTAGGTGACCTGACATGTCGCTATTACACGTTGATAGAGCCCCTAGGATTCTTGCTTGACCACCAGCAGTATGAGGGCGATCATATAAGTGGGAGCTGGGGGTCTATAAGCTTATCCTTAAAAGGTCCCTAGTCGTGGGAGTTTCGAGACTGGGCATCGATACTCCATTAGTAGACTAGTGTATACAGTCGAGACCCCGACGAGGGGCGGTGGCCGGTCTCACAAGCCACTGGTGTCAGTTGGATCACCTAAGATGTATACAGGTGCTCATTGGGTTATGAGTACACCGGACAGGACTCGCCGGGAACATGCTAGTTGGTCATATACCAGACGTCAGATGGCAGTTCCCTGGTGACATGTGTGCAGGTTAGTTCATCGACCTGGGGATCGTCATTTGTCTCGTGTGAGTTCCCACTGTACTTTGATTACTACCCTACCACGGCTCAAAGGAGTCGTGCAAACAGGTTTTAGTTGGGTACAGTCCCGAGCCACATGGAGGCAGTGAGCGTATCTTCAGGGGTTCGTCTCTCCCGGTATTGGGGGTGAGGTCGTGCTGTGTCTAGGAGAGCCATTACACAAAGTCCTTGGCCAAGGCAAGGAGATTTACTGGTAGGTATTCCAGTAGTATCTCAGGGTGTTCTGGGCTACACTCCGACACGACTTGTACCGCTTTTGGGGGTCTGACTTTTACCAACCCCCTAGGCCCGCCATGCGATACTCATAGACGAACGGACCGGACTGCACGGATATTGTCACTGACAGGCTCAGTTGGGTGTCGGGGTGAGCTTCCTCATCGACGTCCCTTTTAGTCAATACCTGGTAGCCCGTCACGTATTGGCTTATACCTCTGACGTGCTAGTGGTTAAATCCACAACCAAGGTGTTGACGAGTCTTTAGAGTCCCCCACATTCAGTTACTCAGCTTTCGGGCGAAAGGTTGTAGAGGCCGTATGGAGATATGGCAAGGTCCGATCAGATACGTGCGGTATTGCACGGATCAGGATCGGACAGTTTGTACTATAGGCCGTATGGTTATATGGCAGGGTTCGATCAGATACGTGCGGTATTGCACGGATCAGGATCGAACAGATATTACTAGCCGGCTTTGGTATAAGCCGGATCCTTGTATAGTACAGTGTAGTGTTTGTCTCATTGCATCTGTATTTCGGTCGAAATACAGATGCGGGTGTGTATGCACAGTATCGGGGTTTTCCTGTAATTTTTTACGGGACCAGTTTTCTGGAGTTGCCAGTTTGCTTTCCGTTTCGGCCAATTTCCATTGTTCCGTTCATTGGCCGAAGATTGGTGGAGGAGGGCTTATTTGCATTGTTGCAAATAAGTATTTGTGGAGGGGGTATTTGCTTATTGTTGAATCATGATAGCCTCTCATTGACCTTGACTTCTAGCTTCATGATTGCTTGACTTTTAGTGATCATCATGGTTGTTGATGATGAGTTTGGTGATGATGGTTGGATGAGTGTTGGTTTTGCTTGTGATCATTACTTGATATCATAACCATTCCCTTCTCTCTCTCTCCCTTGTATTATTGAGATGGTCTTTCATTTTTCATAGGCCTCTCCCATTTTTCACTCTCTCCATTCCTCACCTCTTTGGCCGGCCAAGTCCTATAGGGGCTGTCCAAAATTGGGTGTGGGTATTTTTGGTTCATATCATGCTCCAAAATACCCACTAGCTCCTCCACATTGTTCTTGTTTCATCCCTCCACCATATGGCACTTCCATGAACCCCAAAAGAGACAATAGCTCACTACACATTCTACAGCGAATCTTGGGCACGTCGAGTAGCCGGCTTCGTGCCCGAGTTGCCTCGGCATTGAGGTGGGAGCCCGTAAACGATGTAGGCAACGTGGTGCACTTCCGGCGACGAGGATGAGACGGACGGAGATCCCGCGAGGAGATCGGATTGGAGATGAAGACCGGAGGACTTGGATCGTCGGTATATCTCTTATTCCCATTCTTGTAGATAGCTTAGACTAGTTAATGGTAACGATCCGGGGTTATAGTGCGCGGTGGTGCCGGTTTGCAAAGTCCGCAAAATTTAAGTTATTCACCGCTTCCGCATTCCGGCGTCGGATTGACGGCCGGGGCGCCGCCGTGCACTTACACTGGTATCAGAGCCTCGCCATTAACTTAGTCTAGCTTTGTGTAATGTGTTTTTCAGTTCCGATCGATCAAAATGTCCAAAAACCCGTATTTGCCCACATCAGTTTTCTGTTGGAAATTTTTGGTGTCGAAAAATTTTTCAGGTTGTAAATTATTGATGTACTGGAAAATCTAAGAACTCTGGGAAAATTCGACGCACTGATCCCTCTTCCAGAGCGCGGAACCGCGGCCTCACCCTTCTATTGGGCCGCGGATCCGCCGCAACTTAGAGAGATCAATGGGCCAAAATTTCCCAGTGGGCTTCTGGGCTCATATTAGGGGTTTTGGAATATTAAAATTGGGCCAATTATTTCTGTGACTGCTACAGTATTCTTTGTGGGCCCACTTGTTAATTTTTGGTCAATCGGAAAATCTTAAACACATTTTTCACAGTATTTACATTATATCTGCGACCGTGAATGTCACTCGATCGGTAAATCCGGTCTAACTGCTATAGCCCGGTTAGACGGATTTGCGAACGTGACTTTCACGTTGATGTTCTATGTATTTGCTGTGATGTTGCGGATCGGTCGTGGGGGATAGCCTGGATGCAATGCTAGTACTGTGCTGTTGTATTATGTACATTTGATATTGCGGGGCGAGCGTCCGACATGTGGACTGCCGTCACTGCCTGATTGTATTATTATTTTGGGGCACGACCTGGTTGCGGTCGATGTACCCGGTGTATGTATATTTTACTTACTGTACTAGGATTGCCCCGCGGAGGGGTGCACGGATAGCCGGGTTCTAGAGGGCAACAAGCCCGCATCTCATGGCATTGAGACGGAAGGGGCTTCACTCTAGGATTGGCGGGCTATTCGCCGCACTCGTAGGGGGTACAGGTTGACCCAGGAGGGGTGCCCAAGTTGCCGGATTCCGTGAAGTGCTGGATGGTCCATTCACGGGGCTGAAGGGGGCTGCCTCGCTTCAGGTTTTGGCGGGTGACTTGCCGCGCCCGTAGGGGTCTAGGATTTCATTGCACAGGCTATCCACACGACCAGGGGAACGTCGGGTTTCAGCAGTGGCTCTGTGAAACCCGGGGATCCCAGATATCTGTATTGTTTCTGTGATGCTGTACTTTTCTGTGATGTTGCATTTTATTCACGCCTTGAGCGAATATAATATATTGGTATATATATTAGTAGATGTTGTATATGTTTTGCATCCGCGCTAGTCCAGTCCCCGCTCTGTCGTTAGTAAGCTAACCTAACGGGTAATGACGGGACCCAGTGGCGAATGCGGATGGCATATACGTACATCAGTATATTTTCGTTCTTTTTGGTGTGATCAATTGATGGGACTGCGTTGATTCGGATCAATGCAAGATAAACAAACCTAATCTGATGTTGTTGGAACACTTTTCAAAAAGCTGTTATTGCATGGACGTTCATTTCTGTTTTGCATCGTGGTATTCATTTGGAATATCCTGCTCCTCAGTCGACGAGGCAAGGGCCGAGATCTCTTCACCGGGAGTGACCCCTTGGACAGAAGTTTGCGTCAGGGCATTAACTTCACTATAGCCGATTACTTTTGCTTTGCACCGTGGTATTCAGTTGGAATATCCTGCACCCCATTCTACGGGGAAAGAGCCGAGATCCCTTCACCGGGAGTGACCTCTTTAGTAAAGGTTTTCGTCACTATATTTTCTTAAAAGCTATCCGTTCCTTCGACGATATCAAGTTCTTTACGTTAAAGGTTTTCGCCAGAAACCATTCGTAGCCCTCCGTCGTTTCATATGGGTGGTCAATAGTATTCAAGCTGTGTATTTTGGCCAAAGTCAAGGCACAGTGATTGGTAGCTATTGGGGTATTCATATGCAGCATAGATAGATGCGTTGGTTTGGGACAGTCGTGCTGCCATTTTGGCCAAAGTCAAGGGTATGTACGGGTGGATTCAAATTAACCTGGAGAATGACGGGTAGAACTTGACATGTGACTTATGATATGTTGGCCAAAGTCAAGGTCATAAGAGCATGGGGCAGAAATCACATCGGGAGTTTCAAAAGTACTGAAACTTGCCAGATATGCGCATACCTTCTGGAGTGTGATACCGTGAGCGGATTCCGTCACGTTGTCATGCGATGAGAGTTGGATCCCGATTCCCACTGATGAGTTAGTTTACTCCTCGGGTAACCCCGACTAATTCTTCTTTCAGGTTTGGAGGAGAATTTGAGGTACAGTGGGAGGATTCCAGATTAGATAAATTGGTAACCATTCTGATCTAGGTTAGAGTGCACGCTGAGTGTTTCTTTTCTCTCTCTCTCTGGCAGCGACCATTTGACCCGACCCTAAGACTTTGACTCAGTGACCAAGTTGACCGAACCTTCTTAAACACTGGCTTTTGGATTGTCAGAGTTGCAAACCTCATTGCCACTCCTACTTTTACCCTTTTCTCTAGGACACCCCGTATTACTACGAACGTCCACTTCCATTGGACAAAACCATCGTATGGTTAGATACGAACTCGAAAGAATTTATTCGAGGATGGTTTCCGGTTCTGGAGAAAACGGATAGGATTATTCAGTTGTCTTTTCCTTTTACCCTCTCTCAGGTTACGAGTACTCCTTGGTTTAGGGGTAGTACACCTATTACGCAAATTGGATTGTCTTCTTCCAAACCTTAGGCTGGTGCCGACCGGTAGGGAATGAAGAAAACCAATTAGCATAACGATGGTGTGCAGAAGGTATTAAGTTCAGACAAAGCAAGGGATTAGTAAGAGGGCAAAGTAAATTGCAACAGATATTCACGACCAAACCAGGTATTTCGTTACCACTCCCACATCACCTTTGTATTTCTCCAGGACACTCCGTATCACTACGAAGATCCACAGTTTATTTGGATACTCCATCGTATGGTTATATACGAACTCGAAAGGAACTTGTTCCAGTTCGGGGATGGATTCTGGTTCAGGAGAAATAGGAATAAGATTTATTCAGGTGTCTTTTATCTTCACCTTCTCTCGCATTGCGAGTGTTCCTAGGATTGGGACATTACACCCATTATGCTTATTGGATAGTCTTCTTCCAAACCATAGGCTGGTGCCGAACGGTAGGGAATGAAGAAAACCATTTGGCCTAAAGGGGTGTACAGAAGGTAAAGACTAAAGACATATGAAGGGATTTGGAGAGGTGGCAAAGAATTATACGGTTACAATCGTGAATCTGGAAGAGGCATTACTAGGAATACCAGGATACCCCATCGAAACATTTCAATGTTTCAGTTTCACTGTGTACTGTTAATAGAAAACTGATTTCCCGATTAGATACTTACTCCAGGGTATGTATTTACCAGATACGATTCTCACATCTGTATGGTTTTACAGATGATGAGTGGGAGTAAGTTATTGGGAATTGGATGATTATCCTCATTATATCGGGATTCGTTGTAATCGGTGATATTTGAGGAAATCACCTGGGCTGTTTGCCGGTTGGCAAATATTTGGTTTTGAATATCCGCAGTTATGCACCAATTTCAAATTGATATATCTGTACGTCTATTTTCATAGAGTGAGATGTACCTTTTTGAAATTATGTCTACGACATTTACCTATATCAGTGGATGGTTAGGTAAGGAGCATTAAACAGCGGTGTAATTCTTCTTAACCATAAGTACAGTTTTCAACCTACGACACACAGTGAATGAGTTATCAGACTCAAGGGACTTTTACAGAGTATTGTATGTTGTCCAGGGTCCACCAGGACAGAGGGGTTAGTCCTCGTACTACATTCAGTTTACTTATGACTTCTCTAGTTTTTAGACAGGTGTTTCGTGGAAACACAGGGTCCGAATTTGGAGAAGTTATATGTATTTGAATAGAGTAGAGAACCAGGTATAGCAAGTATCGGGATTCTTCAAAGAGATCGAAGATGTAGATACTTGTGTATGGTGTTCAGTTGATAGTAATGATAAAGAGATCTTGCTTTTCTTTCAGGTTACTCATAATTGGAAGTATTCCTAAGTTGAGTAACGCTGATCGGCCTCCTTCCATTTAGTTGACATGCACTGGAGACAGTTGCATGATTTGAATCTGGTTCAATTAAATCAGTGCCTCTGGTTCTATATATGATATAGAACAGTTCATATCTTAACGATGTTAAGGTACGGGGAGTTGTCCGGTTTATGATTAAAACCAGACACTGGACAACTCAAGGCACGTTTCTGTAATAGCTGTTTGTGGGTTGACCCAGGCTATGACGAGGGTTGATTTTCTACCATCTGGGCGAACAATAGCGATATTGTTCTAGACTCGCCACAGTTTTATTAAAAATGGATTTTTTCAGAAAAACAGTAGTGGGAGTATGGTAGAACTGGAAGTGATTCCAGAACCACAAACGATTACTGAAGATTTGATAAGGAACCTAAAGATTCAATCTGAATTGACATTCCATTGGCCACTCCGCAGATAAGGTGGGTAACTTCAGCCACCCGAGAGGTACTCCGGTAGCCTCAAGGACGGTGACAGGGAAGTTCTTGTTTACCCACAATTGCCATTGCTGTTGTTCCAGGTTACGAGACCCGGCGGGAGGATGAGTATAGCGTCGTTCTAAACCAGTTTTAGAAGTGTACGTCTATATGACTCTGCCAGAGGGTTTTCGTAGTCAGTGGGAGCAGCGGAAGCATTGGTGGACAGGTTGCTTATGTCTATTTATAGACTAGAGCAGATGTAGTGGAGAAAGATCATCTATTTCTGACGTGACAGTCATGGGTTTGACTTCATCAGAATAGGGGATGGATCTGTTGAGAAGGTTGTAGGGTGTGATATCCTGGTATTTGGATGATATACACAGAGTAGGAAAGGAAACTCCTACACTACGATCGGTTATAGTTTGGTCGTCACACAGTTGTTTCTCCACAAAGGAAATGGATTTTATATCAGACATACTGGTTACTAGATCTATGGTCTTAGATCTAGATTTGGGTGGTTTCCCAATCAGGGTACTTGACAGCATTCTAAGAGTATTTAGGATGGACGACTCCTGGCACGGTAGTGTACCTGCAGGTAACGGAGTCACCCTCTCTAAAGGTGTCTTACAGACTAAAGAGGAGAGGGATGTGCATGATTGGCAGATCACTTGCTTAGGCAATTGAGTCAATCATGAGATGTCAAGTACCACACCAGATATTGTTCTTGCACTAGATGCAATAAGTTGACATTAATCCAATCCTGGAGAAACAGTCGGAAGCAGTTTTAGAACATAAGTGGATGTTCTAGGGATATGATAACGACAGCCTCATTCGGGAAACAGTTATCATTCCAGGCTTCCAAGGTGACATGGACGACAAGGAGGTTGTCAGAGCTATAGTTTTCCTTCTGATGAGGGGCAGTATTTTGGACAGGTGGTCCAAGGCAATACTGAGGGAGGCATGGCGCGCAGGATACTGATTAAGTTCAGTTGTCGATACAGTCTAAGAAGTTTGGATTTGGAGTTCATTTATGAGCTATGTCCCATCAGACATCCAGACACTCTAAGACAGGTATTGCTCATTTCGGGAGATGGTTTTCTCCGCGAACTTGAGATTTAGAGAGACATGGGAAGAGACAACAAGGCGGATCCACTCACTGAGGCTATTCCTCGAACGCAATAGTTTCGCAAACGAGCTTTGTGAAACTGACTAGTAGAGGAGTTGGGTGTTCGGTATCACACGGGCTGTGAGTATGCGACATCGCAATAATTAGCCTTGAGTGCAAGTGGGAGATTGTTGGAGATAGTGCCCTCAGAGTCAATTATTGGATCACAGGTACGTGATTGCAATGATTGAGGGAGGACCTATCCCGGTAGGACAGTCTTACTCGAGATGATAGTATGCTATCTGGTTTACCTTTATCATCGTGTACTGTTTTAGGTGACCTGACATGTCGCTATTACACGTTGATAGAGCCCCTAGGATTCTTGCTTGACCACCAGCAGTATGAGGGCGATCATATAAGTGGGAGCTGGGGGTCTATAAGCTTATCCTTAAAAGGTCCCTAGTCGTGGGAGTTTCGAGACTGGGCATCGATACTCCATTAGTAGACTAGTGTATACAGTCGAGACCCCGACGAGGGGCGGTGGCCGGTCTCACAAGCCACTGGTGTCAGTTGGATCACCTAAGATGTATACAGGTGCTCATTGGGTTATGAGTACACCGGACAGGACTCGCCGGGAACATGCTAGTTGGTCATATACCAGACGTCAGATGGCAGTTCCCTGGTGACATGTGTGCAGGTTAGTTCATCGACCTGGGGATCGTCATTTGTCTCGTGTGAGTTCCCACTGTACTTTGATTACTACCCTACCACGGCTCAAAGGAGTCGTGCAAACAGGTTTTAGTTGGGTACAGTCCCGAGCCACATGGAGGCAGTGAGCGTATCTTCAGGGGTTCGTCTCTCCCGGTATTGGGGGTGAGGTCGTGCTGTGTCTAGGAGAGCCATTACACAAAGTCCTTGGCCAAGGCAAGGAGATTTACTGGTAGGTATTCCAGTAGTATCTCAGGGTGTTCTGGGCTACACTCCGACACGACTTGTACCGCTTTTGGGGGTCTGACTTTTACCAACCCCCTAGGCCCGCCATGCGATACTCATAGACGAACGGACCGGACTGCACGGATATTGTCACTGACAGGCTCAGTTGGGTGTCGGGGTGAGCTTCCTCATCGACGTCCCTTTTAGTCAATACCTGGTAGCCCGTCACGTATTGGCTTATACCTCTGACGTGCTAGTGGTTAAATCCACAACCAAGGTGTTGACGAGTCTTTAGAGTCCCCCACATTCAGTTACTCAGCTTTCGGGCGAAAGGTTGTAGAGGCCGTATGGAGATATGGCAAGGTCCGATCAGATACGTGCGGTATTGCACGGATCAGGATCGGACAGTTTGTACTATAGGCCGTATGGTTATATGGCAGGGTTCGATCAGATACGTGCGGTATTGCACGGATCAGGATCGAACAGATATTACTAGCCGGCTTTGGTATAAGCCGGATCCTTGTATAGTACAGTGTAGTGTTTGTCTCATTGCATCTGTATTTCGGTCGAAATACAGATGCGGGTGTGTATGCACAGTATCGGGGTTTTCCTGTAATTTTTTACGGGACCAGTTTTCTGGAGTTGCCAGTTTGCTTTCCGTTTCGGCCAATTTCCATTGTTCCGTTCATTGGCCGAAGATTGGTGGAGGAGGGCTTATTTGCATTGTTGCAAATAAGTATTTGTGGAGGGGGTATTTGCTTATTGTTGAATCATGATAGCCTCTCATTGACCTTGACTTCTAGCTTCATGATTGCTTGACTTTTAGTGATCATCATGGTTGTTGATGATGAGTTTGGTGATGATGGTTGGATGAGTGTTGGTTTTGCTTGTGATCATTACTTGATATCATAACCATTCCCTTCTCTCTCTCTCCCTTGTATTATTGAGATGGTCTTTCATTTTTCATAGGCCTCTCCCATTTTTCACTCTCTCCATTCCTCACCTCTTTGGCCGGCCAAGTCCTATAGGGGCTGTCCAAAATTGGGTGTGGGTATTTTTGGTTCATATCATGCTCCAAAATACCCACTAGCTCCTCCACATTGTTCTTGTTTCATCCCTCCACCATATGGCACCTCCATGAACCCCAAAAGAGACAATAGCTCACTACACATTCTACAGCGAATCTTGGGCACGTCGAGTAGCCGGCTTCGTGCCCGAGTTGCCTCGGCATTGAGGTGGGAGCCCGTAAACGATGTAGGCAACGTGGTGCACTTCCGGCGACGAGGATGAGACGGACGGAGATCCCGCGAGGAGATCGGATTGGAGATGAAGACCGGAGGACTTGGATCGTCGGTATATCTCTTATTCCCATTCTTGTAGATAGCTTAGACTAGTTAATGGTAACGATCCGGGGTTATAGTGCGCGGTGGTGCCGGTTTGCAAAGTCCGCAAAATTTAAGTTATTCACCGCTTCCGCATTCCGGCGTCGGATTGACGGCCGGGGCGCCGCCGTGCACTTACAAAACAACCCATAGTCCACTAGTCAAGTTCAACCCGTACATTTCTTGATTGAATTAAACCCACCCGCACGACCCTTGACGAATGCCAAATAACGCCGTACGAATACCCTAATCCAATCTGCATCATATGCATAAGCAGATAAATACTAGTTAGCTACCGCACACTACGCCTTGACGAATGCCAAACTACCGCAGCACGAATACTAACTAGTACTTATCTGAAATGACGGAAGGCTACGACAGGTTTTTCTGAAAACCTATTGCATAATGAACTTGATATCGTTGTAGAATCAAATGATTTTAAAATGGAGTGTTTTTGAGGCTTTTCTAGTTTTGCTAAAGGGGTCACTCCCGGTGAAGGGATCGTCGGCCCTTTCCTTGTCGAATGAGGTGCGGGATATATCATATATATCACTGTGCAAAGCAGAAACTATAGAAGCTATCAAAAAACAAACCGAGTGTGTAGCATCTGCCAGTTATTGCTAAAGGGTTCACTCCCGGTGAAGGGATCGTCAGCCCTTTCCTCATCGAATAAGGTGCAGGATATATCATATATACCGCTGTTCAAAGCAAGAACTGTAGCTACCTGTTTTATTTTTGAAATTCGATTCTACAACATCTTAGGTTTCTTTTTCTTTCATCAATCATATTAATGAAGTCCCATCATTTAAGCACCTAAACATCACAGATAAATACGACGTATACTTATGCCATCCGCATTCGTCTCGATGTCCCCTCGTGTACCGTTAGGTTAGGTAACTAACGACAGAGCGGGGCAGGGCTAGCGCGGGTGTAAAACATAAGCAACGTCTATATAATATATCATATATACTATATACAGTATTTATCACAGAACATCACATGATCACATCACAAATATCGCAGCAGAAGAAACATATGAAATATTGGATATACTAGGACGTCCGTGTTTTCAATACGAGCCAGTATAAAACACGGATTCCACGGTCGTGATGAATAACCAAACCCACACCCCTAGACCCCTACTAGAGTGGCAAGCAACCCTACCAATTCTGGAGTTAGGAGACCCGAACTCGACTCCTCGAGTTGGTCTCCCACTGGACTCCAGAACCCGGTTACTTGTGCTCTCCTCCTTGGGTCTATCCTAGTGCGGAAAAGTAAATAATATACAAAAGGTGACATCTTTCGCAACCTGGAAGTGCCCCAATAAAAGAATATTACATACAAGTTTTTACATGAATGAAAATGAAAAACACTCATCTCACATAAAAACTCCCGGCTATTCAAACACGACGATCCAATATAACATATCCAGCAACACATAACATCACATGTCATCAACGTAAGTAAACATGCGTATCCCAATTGTCGTTGACATATAGCAACGAAACCGGCAATATCACATATTACACTTACGGTCACAGAAAAGAAAGTGTAAAACTACAAAAGTTGGAATCCGCAACCTTCTTAGACATCGCATGCCTAACCATTTGAATTCCTTAGACATCGCATGCCTAACAATTATAAACCCCGCATTTTAGTCTCATTATCGAAAACTCTTTTCAATATCAAGTCGGGCAATTCAACAAGATTCCCGACATTTTGATCGAATGCTCGTCGTAAACTTTATTAGGCGGCCGCACCCCGATGCCGTCGACGAAGTGCACCAAGGCGGAACACCGCTGCCGCGAGTACCCGAACGGATGCTTTCGGCGACGGGGTTCTCCTACAGTCACTTAGTCGGGGCTATGGGGCGTGGCTGTCTATTAAGTTTACCCGGCGAATATCCGCGTACGCTACGTGATTGCGACGGACTTTTGATCGCATCAAAATTCCGTGGCAACCGATCAAGTGAGACTAAAGTGCTATGTTTATAACATTCATATCAGTTATCTCATAACTACTTGTGGATTCCAAATATTGTATCACATTCCGGGTAAATAGAAAATGTTAAACTTTCCGATCGAACAATCAAACACCCAAGTTTTCCCAAAACAACTCAACACATGAAATAAGTTTAAGAACATCCACTTCATGCCTCAGTACCAACGGTCCAGCCGTAGAAGGGTCAAGCCAACGCCTCACATGTGGCACACCGTACTGCCCCAAACCCTAAGGTTCAAAGGGCAGTTCAAGACGGTCACATAATCGAGTTAAGGTTTGTTGTCTTCTAGAGGGTCCATCGCGTTACTTGCACTACTTAGAACATTCTTAAACTACGGAAAAATCCAACACTTGTAAATTTCCCGGCAGGGGAAAAAGTGGGTATTTATATCCGGTCGAACTTTTTAACATATTCTAAAATATCCGGAAAATACATAGACGAAGTTAAAGATTCCGATCGAATCATTGAGTCCCCAATAAAACTCTAGAAAACTCAACACTTGAGTGGAATTAAATTATTTCCATAAAAAATTGCCAAGAAAGGACCTAAGAATAAATATATGAAATTTCAGGGACTAAATCCAAATTTTAGCCGCGGAACCGCCGCCAAACCCATGGTTTAGCCGCGGTTCCGCGGTCAAATTGTTGACTTAGTGGACCGTACTTCACAGTAATTCTTAGTTTTTCCTGCTTGTTTTTCTGAGAATTTTTAATTCACAAAAATCCACTGTTTTGAAAAATTTATAGAGAAGGGTTTTGTCTGGGTTTACGGGTTTGATCGGACTTCTAACTTCGTCTACACTTCGCCTAAAGCTCTAGCTAGGCTCTGATACCACTGTAGGGTTCCTAGGCACACTCAAGTGGTTCCACAAGGTATCAACCATACCAAATTCAAAAAAACTAGGTGCCAAGAAACCCTAATGAAGATCGTTAACTAGAAATTAGGCAAAACTAGAAGCTAGTTAACAACTTAACTAAGAGTGAACGGAAAATACAACCTTTGTAGATCCGGTCCTCCACCTCCATAGCTTCGTGTTGACGTCCGTTCGCTGCGATCATCGGATCCCGGACCCTGGCGATGGTTTCGTCGGAGAAATGATCGGGCTAGGTCGTCGACTTCGATGCCGAAGATGATCTACGTCGAGGCAACTCAAGATCAAGCTCCACCTTCACCAAGTCATGAAACTTGTGAAGAAAACACCCTATACTACATGGCAAGTGGTAGAGGATGAGGAAATAGGAAGCGGGTTCACTTTGGATTTGGATTTCTCACTTGGAATCATCACTTAGAATTTTCTAGCTAGGGTTTTTCTTTCTTCATGAAGAAGAAGAAGAAGAAAGAAAAGGAAAAATGAATAATCCTCTTGAAAATTCAAGTGATGCTTATCATTTAGCAACCATGGGTGAGTTAACTTGTGTAGAGAATAAACTAGGGTTAAGGTAAATGGTTAGGGTTAAGGAATAAAACAAAATGGTAAGACTTATTCAAAGATACTTTGAAGCTTCATGAAGCTTCAAGCCAAAATAAGAAAAGCCACCATTTTGTTTTTCCAAAAATAAATAAAGAAATAAAATAAGACCTTAACCATTAACCTAAACCATGGTTTAAAACATACACACCCAAATTTGCATGTATCATCAAACATGATACAAACAAGTGCATAAAAATATATCATATATACAATGTGCACATCAAGTGAGAAAATCCATCATAAGTGAACAAATATTAGTTAATGTAAAGTGATATATCAAAAATATAATTATACATTAAATCATTAAATCAACACTTGATTTAACGATCCGGTCATATCGCATATGACCGACTAATATCCAATGTATCGACTTATCGAATCAATGCTCGATTCGATAACTAGGTTATATCGCATACAAACAATAGATGCATTCATCGTGAGAATAGAATACGGTATCACATACACGCGTTATTCTCGGTCCCGCACATATCTCATATGCGCTCCTATTTCGTTTCGCTTGAGCCAGGAAACCTCTGTGTAGGACTCTAAAGACTCATCAATACGCCGGCAGTAGGTGATGATCATATCAATCACCCACAAGCCGCAAGCGGTCTGCTAAACCTTACGGCCACCCGGGTATTGAGCGATCAGAAGATCAATGAGCATGCCCGCTCACACTTTTGTGAATCCAACCAGTAACACTTACCGTACAGTCCGGTCTGATCGTCTTATATGTCGCATATCTCGCCTAGGGGTGGTAAACGTCAGACCCCAATTGCTCGATAAGTCGTGTCGATATGAGGTCTATAACAGTTCGAGAAACTACTGGTAACACTTACCAGTAAATCTCAGCAACCCTGGCCAGGGATTTCCGGTTATAGCCAATCGAACATAGCGCAACATCAACTCCCTATATCGGGAGAGACAAATCCCCTCATATCGCTTATTGCCTCCATGTGATTCGGGACTGTACCCAAAAACCACGGTTTTGCACGCCCTCTTAGACATGGTAAGGTGGAAATCAAAGCACAGTGGGAATCACACAAGTCTCTATGACGATCTCGGGTCTACAGACTAACCTGTACCAGTGTCACCAGAGAACTGCCATCTGACGTGAGGTATAATACCATCTGGGAGTTCTCGGCGAGTCCGTCCAGTGTACCCAGTCTCCACTGAGCACCCGTATATCATCTCTGATGTCAAACACCAATGGATATGGGATCATCCATCGCCCATCTGTATGGGTCGAGAAGGTATACGCTAGTCTACTCTGGTATATTGATGCCCCGTCTCGATATACCCACGACTAGGGACCTTGAAGGATGTACTTATGGACTACCATGTCCCCACTAGTATGATCTGCATCATAGTCCAGGTAGTCAAGTACACATCCTAAGGGCTTTACCAATATGTAGCAGAGAGACAATCAGTATACACGTTAAGGTAAAGAGCAACCAGATAGCATATTATCATGTCGAGCAAGAAAGTCCTCCCTATATATGTCCAAGCATCCACTACAATATATATCCTATGTATAGTAATGGCCTCTAGGGCATACATATAACTAACAACCTTCGTGCAGGTGCTCAACGCTGCATGAATTCAGGAGAAGCTAATCAGTAAATTCAGGGGGGCCAGCTCGAGTGATAGGAGGCACCCAGTTGTTCCGGTGCGTACTCACACACCGTCTCAGGGGGTCATACCGGTTCATAGGCCAGGAACGACACAGATGAAGCATCCCTTCGTACCCCAGCATCGTCCATAGAGTAATGCCTTAGTCTGCGGCTACTGCCACAGGGATGGACATACCCAGAAGGACTGTCGCTGTGCCAAATGACAGTGTTTAATTTGCGGATCCAACCAACACCGAGTGAGTGGGTGTCCTCAGCGAGCAGAGCTACAGGGAGGGCCTGGACCGCAGTAGCAGAGATCGCTAGAATAGAGGCAGACCAACACAGGCCTTGATCAAGGGAGGGCTTTCACCCTGACCGCTGAGCAGGCAGAGGCCTCAGGAGAAGTTGTTACAGGTATTCTACTCGTATATTCTATGCCAGCTAGAGTACTGTTTGATTCCGGAGCATCACACTGTTTCATATCTGCACATTTTGTCGATACACACTCCATACCACATGAACCATTGACCAAGGGATAGGAAATACATACGGGTAATGGTATTATAGTATCCAGTCGGGAATGTAGATCTTGTCCGGTAGTAGTTTGTGGCAGGGAATTCTATGCAAATTTCCTTTTAATCGGAATAGGCAGCTATGACGCAATTCTCGGGATGGATTGGATGAGTACATTCCACGCGATTATTGATTGCCGAGCTAGGAATGTGACTTTCCGCATCCCCAATCACCCAGAATTTGTCTTTGAAGGAGTGAGCGAATCTTTGGCGCCAGCCAGGTATAGAGCTAAACCGAAAGTATTGACGGCTATAGAGATTGATGAAGTCCCCGCACCCGAAATCGTTCGGGATTTTCTTGACGTGTTTCCGGAAGATTTACCAGGTCTACCACCTCCACGCGTTTTAGGATTCTCGATAGATTTAATCCCAGGTACATCTCCAGTTTCCAAGGCACCGTACAGAATGGCACCAGTGGAGTTAGTTGAATTGAAGAAGCAAATTGGAGAACTCTTGGAGAAAGGATTTATTCGCCCAAGCGCTTCGCCGTGGGGTGCACCAGTCTTGTTGGTGAAGAAAAAGGATAGATCGCTACGGATGTGCATAAATTACCGGGAGCTGAACAGAGTAACGATAAAGAATAAATACCCCATTCCACGCATCGACGATTTATTTGATCAGTTAGGTAGTGCCAAGGTATTTACGAAGCTGGACCTTCGTTCGGTCTATCACCAGATCAGAGTAACGGCCGAGGATATATGCAAGACGGCTTTCAGGACCCGATACGGACACTATGAATTTCTGGTGATGCCGTTCGGCGTCACCAATGCCCCAGCTATATTTATGGATCAGATGAATAGAGTATTTGCAAAATATTTGGACACTTTTGTCGTTGTATTCATCGACGACATACTAGTCTACTCTAAGACTCGAGAGGAGCACGTCGAACACTTGCGAACGGTACCACAAATTCTTTGGGAAGAGAAGCTATACGCGAAATTGAGCAAGTGTGAGTTCTGGCTCGAGAAAGTGCAATTTTTTGGACACGTCGTTTCGGGCGAAGGCATCTCAGTGGACCCAGCAAAGATAGAATCTGTTAGAGATTGGCCGACACTGAAGTCAGTGGCCGAGATCAGAAGCTTCCTGGGATTGGTGGGATATTATCGACGGTTCATTCAGGATTTTGCACGAGTCGCTGAACCTCTGAAAAAACTGACACGGAAGGAGGTACCGTATGTATGGACGGAGGAATGTACTCAGGATTTTGAAGTACTGAAACAGAAATTGACTACGGCACCTATCCTTACAGTGCCATAAAACTCGGGTGGTTTGGTGATACACAGCGATGCTTCAGGAAAAGGCTTAGGCTGCGTTCTGATGCAGCACGGTCAGGTAATTGCTTTTGCCTCACGACAGCTAAAGAATCATGAGAAGAACTACCCAACACATGACTTGGAGTTATCCGCAGTGGTTTTCGCATTGAAGATCTGGAGACATTACTTACTGGGCGAAAAGGTGGAGGTGTACATGGATCACAAGAGTCTGAAATACGTGTTCACTCAAAGAGAACTGAATATGAGACAACGCCGATGGCTAGAACTGTAGGGTTCCTAGGCATACTTAAGAGGTTCCAAAAGGTATCAACCATGCCAAAATCAAAATTTTATGTGCCAGAGAACCCTAATGCTAGATCGTTAACTAGAGATTAGGCGAAACTACAACTAAGCAAACTACTTTGCTACTAAGTGAAAGGGATTACAACCTTTGTAGATCCGGTCCTCCACTTCTTTAGCTCCGTGATGACGTCCCTCCGCTGTGATCATCGGGATCCCAGACTCTAGCGTTGGTTTCATCGGAGAAATGAGCGGGCTAGGTCGTTGACTTCGGTGCCGAAGATGATCTACGTCGAGGCGACTAAAACTCAAGCTCCATCTTCACTAGGTCATGAAACTTGTGAAGATAACACCCTATACAACATGGCAAGTGGTAGAGGATGAAGAAATAGGAAGTGGGTTCACTTTGGATTTGGATTTCTCACTTGATTTCAACACTTGAAATTTTCTAGCAAGCTTTCTTCTTCATGAAGAAGAAGAAGAAGAAAGAAAAGAATGAATAAATGAAAATAGAAAATTCAAGTGAAGACTTATCATAATGCAACCATGGGTAAGTTAACTCATGTAGAGAACAAACCATAGTTTAGGTAATGGTTAGGTTTAAGCATAAAACAAAATAGTTAAGACTTTTTCAAAGATGCTAAGAAGCTTCATGAAGCTTGAAGCAAACAAGAAAAGCCACCATTTAGTTTTAGCAAAATAAATAAAGAAAATAAAACCCTAACTATTAACTAAACATGGTGTAAATCATACACATACCCAAGTTTGCATGTATCATCAACCATGATACAAACTAGTGCACAAACATATATCACATATACAACTTGTGCACATCAATTGAGAAAATCTATCTTAAGTGAACAAATACTAGTTAATATAAAGTAATATATCAAATATATAATTATACATTAAATCATTAAATCGATACTTGATTTAATGATCCGGTCATATCGCATATAACCGACTAATATCAAGTGTATCAATATATCGAATCAACACTTGATTCGGTAACCCGGCTATATCTCATATAACCATCCAATGATACAAATCGCGAGAATAGAATACAGTATCACATATTGGTATTATTCTCGGTCCCACACATATCTCATATGCGCTCCTATCTCGTTTCGCTTGAGCCAGGAAACCCCTGTGTAGGACTCTAAAGACTCGTCAATACGCCGGCAGTAGGTGATGATCACATCAAACACCCACAAGCCGCAAGCGGTGTGATAAACGTAACGGCCACCCGGGTATTGAGCGATCAGAAGATCAACAAGCAAGCCCACTAGTACTCCTACGAATCCAATCAGTAACACTCCCGTACAGTCCGGTCTCATCGTCTGATATGTCGCATATCTCGCCTAGGGGTGGTAAACGTCAGACCCCAGTAGCTCGATAAGTCGTGTCGATATGAGGTCTATAACAGTTCGAGAAACTACTGGTAACACTTACCAGTAAATCTCAGCAACCCTGGCGAGGGATTTCCGGTTATAGCCAATCGAACACAGCACAACATCAACTCCCTATACCGGGAGAGACGAATCCCCTCCTATCGCTCATTGCCTCCATGTGAATCGGGACTGTACCCAAAAACCACCGTTTTGCACGCCCTCTTGGACGTGGTAAGGTGGAAATCAAAGTACAGTGGGAATCACAGAAGACTCTATGACGATCTCGGGTCTACAGACTAACCTGTACCAGTGTTCCATCTGACGTAAGGTATAATACCATTTTGGAGTTCTCGGCGAGTCCGTCCAGTGTACCCAGTCTCCACTGAGCACCCGCATATCATCTCTGATGTCAAACACCAATGGATATGGGATCATCCATCGCCCATCTGTATGGGTCGAGAAGGTATACGCTAGTCTACTCTGGTATATCGATGCCCCGTCTCGATACACTCACGACTAAGGACCTTGAAGGATGTACTTATAGACTACCATGTCCTCACTAGTATGATCCGAATTATAGTCCAGGTAGTCAAGTACACATCCTAAGGGCTTTACCAACATGTAACAGGGAGACAATCAGTGTACACGTTAAGGTAAAGAGCAACCAGATAGCATACTATCATGTCGAGCAAGAAAGTCCTCCCTATATATGTCCAAGCATCCACTACAATATACATCCTATATATAGTAATGGCCTCTAGGGTATACATATAACTAACAATCTCCCACTTGCACTAGGGCCATCTGATAGCAGTGGTTGTAGTATCTCATATTCAACCATCCCATAAAAGTCTCTCTCTGAGAAAAGGCCTTTATGAGTGGATCCGCCGTGTTGTCCTCTGAGTCTACTCTCCTAACCTCGATCCTTTGGAGATCAACCATCTCCATGATCAGGTGATACTGCCTTAGAATATGTCTGGATCACTGATGGGATGGGCGTTCTTAGGCATAAGCCACAACTCCATTGTCACACAATGGTAGGAACGGAGTTCATCTCATGAACTAATATACACCCAGACTTCCTCTTTGGTAGTATCTTTGGTAGCGATGTATCTAGCCTTTATCGTCTAGTATGTCACGGTGTTTAGCTTGGAACTCTTCCAATATACCGTCCCTCCACTGAGGGTATGACAAGCCTGTGACTGACATTCAGTCGTCCTTATCACCCTGGAACCTTTCCAGTGATTCTCCCCAGGATCGATTGATACCATCTCAGTACAACTAGTGAGATTCCTAATATCCAAATAGATCTATCTCATAGATCCATAACCCAGGATTTAGGAGGTATCACCTTGATTCTAGGTGGAGAATGCTTGTGATAAGCGGAGATTGACCGAGCGTAGCATAAGAAACTACTTCCCTATCAAGTGTATGTCATACACGTACTCTACGAGGATCACCACCATACTCCCTACTACCTTTTTGTATATACAAGGTTCATCTACCATTTTGATGAAGTCAAACTCTTTGACTACTACATCAAAACAGACGTTCCAACTCCGCGATGTCTGCTTTATCATATGAAGCATCTTGCACACGTTTCCGCTGCTCCCACTGTCTATGAAGCCCTCTGACTGTGTACTTATAGACTCTCTCTTCTAAATTATCATTTAGAAAAGCAGTCATGACACCCAACCGCCAGATATCGTAGTCATGGTATGTAGCCATGGCAAGTAGGATCTGGATGGACTTAAGCATAGCTTTGAAAGTCTCAACCTTTCCATGTACACCAAGTAATCTTCTCAAGATATACTTGCTCCTGATGGGGATTTAACCCTTCAGATAAAGCAAACAAAGTCCATACTTTGTTTGTGTATAAGGATTCCATCTCAGATCAATAAGCATCCAGCCATTCTTATAGAGTCTCACTCCTGATGGCCAGCTCGAAACTAGTTGGGTCATCATCTTTATGATGCAATCCTCGCTCCCACTGTCACAGAGAAACCGAAGTATCTCTCAGGTGGGTGAGGAACCCTACTAGATCGGCGGAGAGGCTGAGGTTCGTTGGAATCTACTGAATCCTTTGGTTCTACCAAATCATCTGCTGTAGTTTGTATAGCTGGAACTCTTTCCAGTTCTACATAACAGAGCTTTCTTCGAGCTTGTCCGGATTTGGCTTTTAGACATAGGCCGGACAACCCCAAATCTTAACTAACTTAAGATACGGGCTCTTCCCTTTCCATATCACATATGAAGTGGTAGGCAACTGATTTGATTCGAACCTTATTCAAATAGGTATGCAGCTTCTCAAGTGCATAACCCCCAAAAGGAAACAGGTAACTCAGTAGTACTCATCATAGAGCGCACCATATCATATAGGGTGCTATTGCTCCGCCCCGATACGCCTACGTACTGTGGTGTATACGGAGGAGTAATGGGGAGAGAGAATCTCATTCTCCTTTAGAATAGTCCAAGAATTCCATACACAAGTATTCTCCTCCCTGATCACATCAAAGGACATAATACTTATACCCGTATTTTGGTTCTCTACTTCTAACTTATATTCTGTGAATATCTCAAAAGGTTCGGACTTGTGTTTCAACAGGAACATATGTCTGATTCTTGAGAGATCATCAGAGAATGTAATGAAGTAAAAAGTGTTGGATAGGCACGTGATTGCAATGGTTGAGGGAGGACCTATACCGGTAGGACAGTCTTACTCGAGATGATAGTATGCTATCTGGTTTATCTTTATCATCGTGTACTGCTTCAGGTGACCTTACAGGTCGCTATTACACGTTGATAGAGCCCCTAGGATTCTTGCTTGACTACCAGCAGTATGAGGGTGATCATATACGTGGGAGCTGGGGTCTATAAGCACATCCTTAAATGGTCCCTAGTCATGGGAGTTTCGAGACAGGGCATCGATTCTCCAGAGTAGACTAGTGTATACAGTCGAGACCCCGACGAGGGGCGGTGGCCGGTCTCACAAGCCACCGGTGTCAGTTGGTTCACCTAAGATGTATACAGGTGCTCATTGGGTTATGAGTACACCGGACAGGACTCGCCGGGAACCTGCTAGTTGGGATTATACCAGACGTCAGATAGCAGTTCCCTGGTGTCATGTGTACAGGTTAGTCCATCGACCTGAAATCGTCATTTGTCTCGTGTGAGTTCCCACTGTGCTTTGATTACTACCCTACCACACTCAAAGGAGACGTGCAAACAGGTTTTAGTTGGGTACAGTCCCGAGCCACATGGAGGCAGTGAGCGGATCTGCAGGGGTTCGTCTCTCCCGGTATTGGGGGTGAGGTCGCGCTGTGTCTAGGAGAGCCATTACACAAAGCCCTCGGTCGAGGCAAGAGATTTACTGGTAGGTATTCCAGTAGTATCTCAGGGTGTTCTGGGCTACACTCCGAAACGACTTATACCGCTATTGGGGGTCTGACTTTTACCAACCCCCTAGGCTCGCCATGCGATGCTCATAGACGAACGGACCGGACTGTATGAATATTGTCACTGACAGGATCAGTAGGGTGTCAGGATGAGTTCGCTCATCGACGTCCCTTTTGGTCAATACCTGGTAGCCCGTTACGTATAGGCTAATACATCTGACGTGCTAGTGGTTAAATCCACAGCCAAACTATTGACGAGTCTTTAGAGTCCCCCACACACAGTTACTCAAGTTTCGGGCGAAACGCTGTAGAGGCCGTATGGAGATATGGCGGGGTTCGATCAGATACGTGCGGTATTGCACGGATCGTGATCGGACGGATTTTACTAGCCGGCTTTGGTTTAAGCCAGATCCTAGTATTAGACAGTGTAGTTTTGTCTCTTTGCATTTGTGTTCAGTGGGAATACTAATGCGGGCATGTATATGCAGTAGCGGGGTTTTCCTGTAATTTATTACGGGATCAGTTTTCTGAGGTTGCCAGTTTGCATTCCGTTCCGGCCGGTTTTTCTTTGTTCCTTCCCGGCCGGACTTTCCGATGGAGGGGGTTATTTACAAGTTTGCAAATAACATTTGTGGAGGGGTTTATTTGTGAAAGGAGGGATTATGATATGACTATCATTATTATATTCTCTTTACATCACCTGTCTTGCATTAAATGAGAAAAGAATGGATGAGATTTTGATGTGGTTTTTGTTGTGACCTTTTTCCTTTATCATTCCTTTTTCTCCTCTTGCTTTTGATTCATTTTTTTTCCCACCATGGATTGAGGGCCGGCCACATGAGGAGGGAAGGGGGTTCTCATTTTTGAGTGGGAGAAATTTTGTATCTCATATTTTGATTCATGCAAAAAGGCTAGCACCATTTTCATTTGTTCATTTCTCCTCCTCAATCCATCAATGGCAACTTCACTACCCCAAAGAGACATAGATTCTACACTACACCTACAGTACCCTTGGACGCGTCGGCTAGCCCACTTCACGCCCGAGTTGCCTCGGTCCAGAGGTGGGAGCCCGTAAAAGAAATCGGCTACGTGGTGCCTTTCTGACGAGGAGGTGACGGACGGAGATTCCGCGGGAGATCGGAGTGGAGACGAAGACCGAAGGACACGGATCGCTTGGTATATCTCTCTTCCCATCTTTTAGTTTGCTAGTAGCTAGGTTAATGGCCCGATCCGGGTTGATAGTGCGCGGTGGTGCCGGTTTGCTAGTTTCGCAAAGTTTTTCGTTTCCGCGTTTCCGGCGTCGGATCGACGGCCGGGGCGCCGCCGTGCACTTACATTGGTATCAGAGCCACGCCATTAACCTAGTCTTGCTTGCTTTAACGTGTTTACAAGTTCGATCGATCGGATTTTCCAAAAACCACATTTCCATGTCGCACTTTCTGTCGAATTTTTCCTTGCTCTAAAAATTATTTGGTACATTGGAAAATTACGTGCAGGGTTTTTTATGAATTCTGTGAAAATTTGGTACGCTGATGTTACTGTAGCGTGGCGGTTTAGCGGCCAAAACCACGGTTTGGCCGCAGAACCACCGCCATTTTGTGGCCAAACCGTACCAAATTTCTACAGTGGTTTACTGACATGGAAATAGGGTTTCTGGTATATTCTTTTTGGGCCCAGATGTTTCTGAGTGCTACAGTTGTGCTTGGGGCCCACTTCGGAAAATTCAGTCGATCGAAAATTTTAAACATGTTAGTTCACAGTATTTACATTATATCTGCGACCGTGAATGTCATTTGATTGGTAAATCCTGTCTGACTGCTATAGCCCTTTTAGACGGATTTACGAACGTGACATTCACGTTGATGTTCTGTGTTGTGCTGTGATGTTGCGGATTGGTCGTGGGGGATAGCCTGGTTGCAATATTAGTACAGTTTTGTTTTATATGTACATTTGATATTGCGGGGCGAGCGTCCGACATGTGGACTGCTGTCCCTGCCTGTTTGTATTATTCTTTTGGGGCACGACCGGGTCGAGGTCGATGTACCCGTTGTATGTATATTTTACTTTCTGTACTAGGATTACCCCGCGGAGGGGTGCACGGATAGCCGGGTTCTATAGGGCAACGGGCCCGCATCTCATGGCATTGAGACGGAGGGGGCTTCACTCTAGAATTGGCGGGCTATTCGTCGCACTCGTAGGGGGTACAGGTTGACCCAGGAGGGGTGTCCAAGTTACCGGATTCCGTAAAGTGCTGGGTGGTCCATTCACGTTGCTGAAGGGGGCTGCCTCGCTTCAGGTTTTGGCGGGTGACTTGCCGCGCCCGTAGGGGTCTAAGATTTTCATTGCACAGGCTATCCACACGACCAGGGGAACGTTGGGTTTCAGTAGCGGCTCTATGAAACCCGGGGATCCCAGATATCTGTATTGTTCTGTGATGCTGATTACATTTCTGTGATGTTTCATTTTATCACTCCTTGAGCGATTATTATATATTGATATATATACTAGTAGATGTTGTATATGTTTTGCATCCGCGCTAGTCCAGTCCCTGCTCTGTCGTTAGTTAAGTAACCTAACGGGTGATGACGGGACCCAGTGGCGAATGCGGATGGCATATGCGTACATCATTATTTTCGTTCTTTGTGGTGTGATCAATTGATGGGACTGCGTTGATTCGGATCAATGCAAGCTAAACAAACCTATTCTGATGTTGTTAGAACATTTTTCAAAAAGCTGTTATTGCAAGGGCGTTCACTTTTGTTTTGCATCGTGGTATTCAGTTGGAATATCCTGCTCCTCAGTCGACGAGGCAAGGGCCGAGATCCCTTCACCGGGAGTGACCCCTTGGACAAAAGTTTGCGTCAGGGCAATAACTTCACTATAGCCGATTACTTTTGCTTTGCATCATGGTATTCAGTTGGAATATCCTGCACCTCATCCTACGGGGAAAGAGCCGAGATCCCTTCACCAGGAGTGATCTCTTTAGCAAAGGTTTTCGTCACTATATTTTTATAAAGCTATCAGTTCCTTCAACGATATCAAGTTCACTACGTTAAAGGTTTTCGCCAGAAACCATTCGTAGCCCTCCGTCGTTTCATATGAATAGTCAATAAGTATTCAAGCTGTGTATGTTGGCCAAAGTCAAGGCACAGTGATTGGTAGCTATTGGGTATTCATATGCAGCATAGATAGATGCGTTGGTTTGGGACAGTCGTACTACTATTTTGGCCAAAGTCAAGGGTATGTACGGGTGGGTTCAAATTAACCTGGAGAATGACGGGTAGAACTTGACATGTGACTTATGATATGTTGGCTAAAGTCAAGGTCATAAGAGCAAACAACAAACAACAACAACAACAACTGAGCCTTTTATCCCAAGCATATGGGGTAGGCTACATGAACCAACATGAGAATCACGCCGGGTCCAGCACATGAATCCTCTGTCTCCACTCACTTCTATCGAACAATATACTTTCATTGAGTCCTTTGGCAACCATATCGTTTCGTATCACCTCTATCCATGTTTTCTTCGGTCTCCCTTTTGCCCTTTTGCCATTACCCATATCGAGAGTATTTATTCGTCGAACCGGTGCTTCCATAGGTCTGCGTCGCACATGACCAAACCATCTAAGCCGGCTTTCCCGCATCTTCTCCTCCACGGGTGCTACACCAACTTTTGCACGAATATCCTCATTTCGCACCTTGTCTTTTCTAGTGTTACCGCACATCCAACGAAGCATGCGCATCTCCGCTACGTGCATCTTCTGTGTATGATGCTTCTTAGGAGCCCAGCATTCTGTACCATATAATAAGGCAGGCCGAATAGCGCTCCGATAAAACTTCCCTTTCAATTTTAACGGAAAGTTACGATCACACAAAATCCCTGTTGCACTCCTCCATTTCAACCAACCAGCTTGGATCCTTTGATTAACATCACTATCGATCTACCCATTCCTTTGGATGATGGAACATAGATATCTAAACTGGTCGCTCGGTGATATCTCTTGCCCTTCCAATGTTATACCAATATGGTTTTGACTTCTCTGGCTACTAAATTTGCAGTGCATATATGCTGTCTTGGACCTGCTCAATCTGAATCCCCGAGATTCCAATGTTTGTCTCCATAATTCCAATTTGGCATTAACCCCTGCTTTAGTCTCATTTACTAGAACAATATCATCAGCGAATAGCATACACCAAGGGACCTCATCTTGGATAGTTCTAGTAAGCTCATCCATCACGATGGTAAACAGGAAAGGACTTAATGCAGATCCTTGATGTAAACCAATAGTAATCGGAAAATCACTTGTTAAGCCACCGCAAGTTCTGACATTTGCCACTACTCCGTCGTACATATCCTTGATTATGTCAATATACTTGACGGGGACCCCCTTTTTCATCATTGTCCCCCATAATACCTCTCTAGGTACCTTGTCGTACGCTTTTTCTAAATCAATAAATATCATATGCAAATCTCTTCTCCTCTCTCGAAAGCGCTCGACAAGTTGACGAAGCAAATGAATCGCCTCTGTCGTCGATCGTCCAGGCATGAACCCAAATTGGTTCTCTGTTATCTTAATATCCTTCCTTAGCCTGTGTTCAATCACTCTCTCCCAAAGTTTCATGGTGTGACACATTAGTTTTATTCCACGGTAGTTTGAGCAACTTTGAATGTCACCCTTATTCTTGTAGATAGGTACAAGGATACTTTTCCTCCATTCATTTGGCATATTTTTTGTCTGCCAAAACTTATTAAGCATGGGGCAAAAATCACATCGGGAGTTTCAAAAGAAACTGAAACTTGCCAGATATGCGCATACCTTCTGGAGTATGATAGCGTGAGCGGATTCCGTCACGTTATCATGCGATGATAGTTGGATCCCGATTCCCACTGATGAGTTGGTTTACTCCTCGGGTGATCCCGACTAATTCTTCTTTCAGGTTTGGGGAAGAATTTGACGGTACAGTGGGAGGTTTCCTGATTAGATAAAGTGATAACCATTCTGATCTAGGTTAGAGTGCACGCTGAGTGTTTCTTTTCTCTCTCTCTTTGGAAGCGACCATTGACCCGACCCTAGACTATTACTCAGTGACCAAGTTGACCGAACCTTCTTAAACATTGGCTTTTAGATTGTCAGAGTTGCAAACCTCATTGCCACTCCTACTTTTACCCTTTTCTCTAGGACACCCCGTATTACTACGAACGTCCACTTCCATTGGACAAAACTATCGTATGGTTATATACGAACTCGAAGGAATTTATTCGAGGATGGTTTCTGGTTATGGAGAAAACGAATAGGACTATTCAGTTGTCTTTTCCTTTTACCTTCTCTCAGGTTGCGAGTGCTCCTTGGATTAGGACAGTACACCTATTATGCATATTGGATAGTTTTCTTCCAAACCATAGGCAGGTGCCGACCGGTAGGGAATGAAGAAAACCAATTAGCCTAAACGGTGTACAGAAGGTATTAAGTTTAGACAAAGAAAGGGATTAGAAGGAGGGCAAAGTAAATTGCGACTGATATTCACGACCAAACGAAGTGTTTCTTTTCCACTCCCATTTCACCTTTGTATTTCTCCAGAACACTCCGTATCACTACGAAGATCCACAGTTTATTGGATACTCCATCGTATGGTTATATACGAACTCGAAAGGAACTTGTTCCAGTTCGGGGATGGATTCTGGTTCAGGAGAAATAGGAATAAGGTTTATTCGGTTGTCTTTTATCTTCACCTTCTATCGCATTGCGAGTGCTCCTAGGATTAGGATAGTACACCCATTATACTTATTGGATAGTCTTCTTCCAAACCATAGACTGGTGCCGAACGGTAGGGAAGGAAGAAAACCATTTGGCCTAAAGGGGTGTACAGAAGGTAATGACTAAAGACATATAAAGGGATTTGGAGAGGTGGCAAAGAAATATACGGTTACAGTTGTGAATCGGATAATGGAAGAGGCATTACTAGGAATACCCAGATACCCCTACGAAACATTTCATTGTTTCAGTTTCACTGTGTACTGTCAAAAGAAAACTGATTTCCAAGTTAGATACTTGCTCCAGGGTATGTATTTACCAGATTTGATTCTCACATCTGTATGGTTTTACAGATGATGAGTGGGAGTAAGTTATTGGGAATTAGGTGATCATCCTCATTATATCGGAATTCGTTGTAATTGGTGATATTTGAGGAAGTCGCCTGGGTTGTTTGCCGGACGGCAAATATTTGGTTTTGAATATCCGTTGTTATGCACCAATTTCAAATTGATATATCTGTACGTCTATTTTATAGAGTGAGATATAACTTTTTGAAATTATGTCTATGACATTTACCTATATCAGTGGATGGTTAGGTAAGGAGTATTGAACAGCGGTGTAATTCTTCTTAACCATAAGTACAGTTTTCAACCTACAACACACAAGGAATGAGTTATTAGACTCAGGAGATTTATACAGAGTATTGTATATTGTCCAATGTCCATTAGGACAGAGGAGATGATACTCGTACTATATTCTGTTTACTTGTGACTTCTCTAGTTCTTAGACAGGTGTTTCGTAGAAACACAAGGTCTAAGTTTTGAGAAGTTATAGGTATAAGAGTAAAGTAGAGAACCAGGTGTTGCAAGTATCGGGATTCTTCAAGGTGATCGAAGATGTAGATACTTGTGTGTGGTATTCAGTTGAAAGTAACGATTAAGAGAACTTGCTTCTCTTTTAGGTTACTCATAATTGGAAGCATTCCTAAGTTGAGTAACGCTGATCGGCCTCCTTCCATTTAGTTGACATGCACTGGAGACAGCTGCATGATTTGAATCTGGTTCAATTAAATCAGTGCCTCTGTTTCTATAGTGGATATAGAACAGTTCATATCTTGACATTGTTAAGGTACGGGGAGTTGTCCGGCTTATGCTTAAAACCAGACTCTGGATAACTCAAGGCACGTTTTTGTAATGGCTGTTTGTGGGTTGACCCAGGCTATGACGAGGGTTGGCTTTCTACCATCTGGAAGATCAATAGTGATATTGTTCTTGACTCGCCACAGTTTTAATAAAAATGGATTTTTTTTCAGAAAACAGTAGTGGGAGTATGGTAGAACTGGAAGTGATTCCAGAACCGCAAACGATTACTGAAAATTTGATGAGAACCTAAAGATTCAATCTGGTTTTACATTCCATTGGCCACTCCGCAGACATCGTGGGTAACCTCAAGCACCCGAGAGGTACTATGGTAGTCTCAAGGACGGTGACAAGGAGGTTCTTGTTTACCCAGACTTGCTATTGCTGTTGTTCCAGGCTGTGAGACCCGGCAGGAGGATGAGTATAGCGTCGTTCTAAACTAGCTCTAGAAGTGTACGTCTATATGACTCTGCCAGAGGGTTGTCATGGTCAGTGGGAGCAGCGGAAGCATTGGTGGACAGGTGGCTTATGTCTATTTATATTTATAGACTAAAGCAGATATAGAGGAGATAGATCATCTATTTCTGATGTGACAGTCATAGGTTTGACTTCATTAGAACAGGGGATGGATCTGTTAAGAAGGTAGTAGGGTGTGATGTCATGGTATTTGGATGACATACACAGAGTAGGAGTGAAATTCCTATACTACGATCGGTTATACTTTGGTTGTCACACAGTGATTTCTCCACATGGGACTTGGATATAATATCAAGACATTCTGGTCACTAGATCTATGTTTTAGATCTAGATTTGGGTGGTTTCCCAATCTGGGTACTTAGACAACATTATATGAGTATTTAGAATGGATGACTCCTGGCACGGTAGTGTACCTGCAGGTGATAGAGTCACCCTCTCTAAACGTGTCTTATAGACTAAAGTAGAGAGGGATGTGCATGATTGGCTGATCACTTGCTTAAGCAATTGAGTCAATCATGAGATGTCAAGTACCACACCAGATGTTGTTCTTACAGTAGATGCAATAAGTTGATATTAATCCAATCCTGGAGAAACGATCGGAAGAAGTTTTAGGACATAAGTGCGTGTTCTAGAGATTTGATAACGGCAGCCTCCTTTAGGAGACGGTTATCATTCCAGGCTTCCAAGGTGACCTGGATGGCAGAGTGGCTGTCAGAGTTATAGTTTTCCCTCTGACGAGGGGCAGTATTTTGGACAGGTGGTCCAGGCGGATACTGAGGGAGGCATGGCGCAGAATACTGATTAAGTTCAGTTGACGATACAGTCTAAGAAGTTTGGATTTGGAGTTCATTTATGAACTAGGTCCCATCAGATATCCAGACATTCTAAGATAGGCATTGCTCATTTCGGGAGATGGCTTTCTCCACGAACTTGAGATATAGAGAGACATAGAAAGAAACATCACAGCGGATCCACTCACTGAGGCTATTCCTCGAACGCAATAGTTTCTCAAATAAGCTTTGTGAGACTGACTAGTAGAGGAGTTGGGTGTTCGGTATCATACGGGCTGTGAGTATGCGACATCGCAATAATTAGCCTTGAGTGCAAGTGGGAGATTGTTGGATATAGTGCCCTCAGAGTCAATTATTGGATCACAGGCACGTGATTGCAATGGTTGAGGGAGGACCTATACCGGTAGGACAGTCTTACTCGAGATGATAGTATGCTATCTGGTTTATCTATATCATCGTGTACTGCTTTAGGTGACCTTACAGGTCGCTATTACACGTTGATAGAGGCCCTAGGATTCTTGCTTGACTACCAGCAGTATGAGGGCGATCATATACGTGGGAGCTGGGGTCTATAAGCACATCCTTAAATGGTTCCTAGTCGTGGGAGTTTCGAGACAGGGCATCGATTCTCCAGAGTAGACTAGTGTATACAGTCGAGACCCCGAAGAGGGGCGGTGGCCGGTCTCACAAGCCACTGGTGTCAGTTGGTTCACCTAAAATGTATACAGGTGCTCATTGGGTTATGAGTACACCGGACAGGACTCGCCGGGAACCTGCTAGTTGGGATTATACCAGACGTCAGATAGCAATTCCCTGGTGACATGTGTACAGGTTAGTTCATCGACCTGAGATCGTCATTTGTCTCGTGTGAGTTCCCACTGTGCTTTGATTACTACCCTACCACGCTCAAAGGAGACGTGCAAACAGGTTTTAGTTGGATACAGTCCCGAGCCACATGGAGGCAGTGAGCGGATCTGCAGGGGTTCGTCTCTCCCGGTATTGGGGGTGAAGTCACGCTGTGTCTAGGAGAGTCATTACACAAAGCCCTCGGCCGAGGCAGGAGATTTACTGGTAGGTATTCCAGAAGTATCTCAGGGTGTTCTGGGCTACACTCCGACACGACTTGTATCGCTATTGGGGGTCTGACTTTTACCAACCCCCTAGGCCCGCCATGCGATGCTCATAGACGAACGGACCGGACTGTACGGATATTGTCACTGATAGGCTCAGTAGGGTGTCAGGATGAGTTCGCTCATCGACGTCCCTTTTGGTCAATACCTGGTAGCCCGTTACGTATAGGCTAATACCTCTAACGTGCTAGTGGTTAAATCCACAGCCAAAGTATTGATGATTCTTTAGAGTCCCCCACACACAGTTACTCAAGTTTCGGGCGAAACGCTATAGAGGCCGTATGGAGATATGGCGGGGTTCGATCAGATACGTGCGGTATTGCACGGATCGTGATCGGACGGATTTTACTAGCCGGTTTTGGTTTAAACCGGATCCTAGTATTAGACAGTGTAGTTTTGTCTCTTTGCATTTGTGTTCAGTGGGAATACTAATGCGGGCATATAAATGCAGTAGCGGGGTTTTCCTGTAATTTATAACGGGATCAGTTTTCTGAGGTTGCCAGTTGCATTCCGTTCCGGCCGGTTTTTCTTTGTTCCTTCCCGGCCGGACTTTCCGATGGAGGGGGGTTATTTGCAAGTTTGCAAATAACATTTGTGGAGGGGTTTATTTGTGAAAGGAGGGATTATGATATGACTATCATCATTATATTCTCTTTACATCACTTGTCTTGCATTAAATGAGAAAAGAATGGATGAGATTTTGATGTGGTTTTTGTTGTGACCTTTTTTCTTTTATCATTCCTTTTTCTCCTCTTGCTTTTGATTCATTTTTTTTCCCACCATGGATTGAGGGCCGGCCACATGAGGAAGGAAAGGGGTTCTCATTTTTGAGTGGGAGAAATTTTGTATCTCATATTTTGATTCATGCAAAAAGGCTAGCACCATTTTCATTTGTTCATTTCTCCTCCTCAATCCATCAATAACAACTTCACTACCCCAAAGAGGCATAGATTCTACACTACACCTACAGTACCCTTGGACGCGTTGGCTAGCCAACTTCACGCCCGAGTTGCCTCGGTCCAGAGGTGGGAGCCCGTAAAAGAAATCGGCTACGTGGTGCCTTTCCGACGAGGAGGTGACGGACGGAGATTCCGCGGGAGATCGGAGTGGAGACGAAGACCGAAGGACACGGATCGCTTGGTATATCTCCCTTCCTATCTTTTAGTTTGCTAGTAGCTATGTTAATGGCCCGATCCGGGTTGATAGTGCGCGGTGGTGCCGGTTTGCTAGTTTCGCAAAGTTTTTCGTTTCCGCGTTTCCGGCGTCGGATCGACGGCCGGGGCGCCGCCGTGCACTTACAAAAAGAACCGGTCTTGGCATGTGTAGACAGGGGACCTTCATACATCAGCATGTATCAATCCCAAAAGTTTACTAACTCTTTCTCTGTTTCCAATAAACAGAGCTATGGTCATCTTATCTTTGTGACATGACCGGCAAGTTTCACAAGATAAAAATTCAAACTAATTTAAATATGCATCTATATGTAACTTCAGCTAGCCGGGTCGCATTGATATGACCTAATCTACAATACCTCAAGAAGGATCCGTTCATTTCTGAACTTTTCCTCTTGTGTGTGTTCTGTATACTAAGAACTGTAGTTTGATTTAGAACATTAATGCTTTTAGATAACGTGCCTGAACCGATCTACTTTTGATATAGGAAATGTTCAAAATATTATCCAACAATACAAAATTATATCCTTTCTTTTTTAATAAAGAGACTGATATGATTTTGTATATCAGGTTCGGTATCTAATAACATTCGTTCAGAATCAATGTATTCTAGTAATACAGGGTGATAGTGACCAACAGACTTGGCTGCAACACTTGCACCGTTTTCTATCTCATAAAACTTATCACTCGTTCTCAGTTCTCTACCTCTCTGTAGCCCATGTAACAAATTATATATGTGGGATCTTGATCCGGTATCACATACCCAGGACGTAAAGGATACTGAGAAACAGTTCTCTGTAATGAACACACCCGAAGAAGATGCATCGGTATGCACTTTCTTCGTTTGGACGGAACGGGAAATCTGGTATTCCCCAAAATTCCTGCTCGGTTTTATAACATTTATAAGTTGGAGCGGGACCAACGTTCCCCAGCTCAGTATAACAAGCGGGTTTGGTCAATACATCCGTATTATTATCTTAATTAAGGCGTGATATGGTCGCTAACTGGAGAGAGAGAGAAGAAAACACTCAGCGTGCGCTCTTGCAAGAATAGATTGGTTATTATTTTATCTAATCAGGATGGCTCCCACTGTTTTTATCAAATCTTCCTTCAAACCCTAAAAGGAAAGACTAGCCGGAATTAATTACACTATACAAGTTCGCCAATCTTTCAGCCAGGCCAGTGTCGGTACTTTGAGGGAGGTTCCCCGTGCTTTCGTACGGACCTAATTAAAGTAAACATCGTTTTCCCAGGGGCGTAACCCCGTTGACACCTTTCTAGACACCTACTTGATCGGCTAATTGCAAAGTGCAAAACTCTCCCAGTAGTAACAATTACTCGCAGCAGGTATCGGGATTCAACTATCTCATAGAAGGAATGCAATCTCATTGCAAATTTCAACACTTGAAATTCCCGATAATATTATACCCCTAGTGTCCTATGACCTTGACGCAGGCCAACAAACCATAGTCCGCTAGTCAAGTTCAACCCGTCATTTCTTGATTGAATTAAACCCACCCGCACGACCCTTGACGCAGGCCAACAAAGTCACACGACTACCCTAATCCAATCTGCATCATATGCATAAACAGATAAATACTAGTTAGCTACCGCACACTACGCCTTGACGCAGGCCAACAAACGTAGCACGAATACTAAGTAGGACTTATCTGAAATGACGGAGGGCTACGACAGGTTTTTCTGAAAATCTATTGCGTAATGAACTTGATATCGTTGTAGAATCAAATAATTTTAAAATGGAGTGTTTTTGAGGCTTTTCTAGTTTTGCTAAAGGGGTCACTCCCGGTGAAGGGATCGTCGGCCCTTTCCTCGTCGAATGAGGTGTGGGATATATCATATATATCACTGTGCAAAGCAGAAACTATAGAAGCAATCAAAAGACAAACCGAGTGTGTAGCATCTGCCAGTTATTGCTAAAGGGGTCACTCCCGGTGAAGGGATCTTGTCCCTTTTCTCATCGAATAAGGTGCAGGATGTTCTACAAGGAACACCACGATACAAAGCAAGAACTGTAGCTACCTGTTTTTGAAAATTCGATTCCACAACATCTTTTAGGTTTCTTTTATTTTCATTAATCATATTAATGAAGCCCCATCATTTAAGCACCTAAACATCACAGATGAATACGACGGACACTTATGCCATCCGCATTCGCCTCGATGTCCCCTCGTGCACCGTTAGGTTAGGTAACTAACGGCAGAGCGGGACAGGGCTAGCGCGGGAGTAAAACATAAGTAACGTCTATATAATATATCATATATACTATATACAATATCTATCTGAACAAATCACATGATCACATCACAGATAACGCTGCAGAAAATATCATATGAAATATTGGATATACTAGGACGTCCGTGTTTTATTTTGAGCCTGTATAAAACACGGATTCCATGGTCATGATGAATAGCCAATCCTACACCCCTAGACCCCTACGAGAGCGGCAAGCAACCCTACCAATTCTAGGGTTAGGAGACCCGGACTCGACTCCTCGAGATGGTCTCCCACTGGACCCTAGAACCCGGTTACTTGTGCTCCCTTCCTTGGGTCTATCCTAATGCGGAAAAGTAAATAATATACATCAACGGTGAAATCTTCCGCAACCTGGAAGTGCCCCAATAAAAGAATATTACATACAAGTTTTTACATGAATGAAAATGAAAAACACTCATCTCACATAAAAAACCCCCGGCTATTCAAACACGACGATCCAATATAACATATCCAGCAACACATAACATCACATGTCATCAACGTAAGTAAACATGTGTATCCCAATTGTCGTTGACATATAGCAACGAAACCGGCGATATCACATATTATACTTACGGTCGCAGAAAAGAAAGTGTACAACTACAACAGTTGGAATCCGCAAACTCATTAGACATCACATGCCTAACCAAATGAATTCCTTAGACATCGCATGCCAAACAATTATAAACCTCGCATTTTAGTCTCAATATCGAAAACACTTTTCAATATCAAGTCGGGCAATTCAACAAGATTCCCGACATCCTGAACGAATACTCGTCGCAAACTTTAGTAGACGGCCGCACCCCCGATACCGTCGACGAAGTGCACTAAGGCGGAACACCGCTGCCGCGAGCACCCGAACGGATGCTTTTTAGCGACGGGGTTCTCCTACAGTCACTTGGTCGGGGCTATAGGGCATGGCTGTCTATTAAGTTTACCCGGCGAGTATCCGCGTACGCTACGCAATTGCGACGGACTTTTGATCGCATCAAAATTCCGTGGCAACCGATCAAATGAGACTAAACTGCTAGATTTATAACATTCATATTAGTTATCTCATAACTACATGTGGATTCCAAATATTGTATCACATTCCAGATAAATAGAAAATGTTAAACTTTCCGATCGAACCGTCAAACACCCAAGTTTTCCCGAAACAGCTCAACACATGAAATAAGTTTAAAAAACATCCACTTCATGCCACAGTACCAACGGTCCAGCCGTAGAAGGGTCAAGCCAACGCCTCATATGTGGCAAGCCGTACTGCCCCAAACCCTAAGGTTCAAAGGGCAGTTCAAGACGGTCACATAATCGAGTTAAGGTTTGTTGTCTTCTAGAGGGTCCATCGCATTACTTGCACTACTTAGAACGTTCTTAAACTACGGAAAAATCCAACACTTTGAAATTTCCCGGCAGGGGAAAAAGTGGGTATTTATATCCGGTCGAACTTTTAAACATGTTCTAAAATACCCGGAAAAACACAAACGAGGTTAAACTATCCGATCGAATCAACGAGTCCCTAATACACCCCAGAAAATTCAACTGTTGAGTACAGATTAAAAATTCCCAGAGAACACAGGAAACTGCTACGGGCATTACTGTATGAAAATGGACCCCTAATCAGTACATACGGCCGTGGAACCGCCGCCAAAAGCAGGGTAAGGCCGCGGTTCCGCGGCGCTACAGTAGAGTTAGGGCTTCCTTTTCTACAGTTAACCTTATATTTCCCTGCACTATTTTCTGAGCATTTTTAAATAGGAAAAATCCACTGTTTTGAAAAATGTATAGAGAAGGGTTAGAAATAGGGTTTCGGGGTTCAATCGGGTTTCTAACTTCGTCTACACTTCGCCTAAAGCTCTAGCTAGGCTCTGATACCACTGTAGGGTTTCTAGGCACACTCAAGAGGTTCCACAAGGCATCAACCATGCCAAAATCAAAATTTTATATGCCAAAGAACCCTAATGCTAGATCGTTAACTAGAGATTAGGCGAAACTACAAGTAAGCAAACTACTTTGCTACTAAGTGAAAGGGATTACAACCTTTGTAGATCCGGTCCTCCACTTCTTTAGCTCCGTGATGACGTCCCTCCACTGCGATCATCGGGATCCCGGACTCTAGCGTTGGTTTCATCGGAGAAATGAGCGGGCTAGGTCGTTGACTTCGGTGCCGAAGATGATCTACGTCGAGGCGACTCAAACTCAAGCTCCATCTTCACTAGGTCATGAAACCTGTGAAGATAACACCCTATACAATATAGCAAGTGGTAGAGGATGAAGAAATAGGTAGTGGGTTCACTTTGGATTTGGATTTCTCACTTGAAATTTTCTAGCAAGCTTTCTTCTTCATGAAGAAGAAGAAGAAGAAGAAAGAAAAGAATGAATAAATGAAAATAGAAAATTCAAGTGAAGACTTATCATAATGCAACCAAGGGTAAGTTAACTCATGTGGAGAGCAAACCATAGTTTATGTAATGGTTAGGTTTAAGCATAAAACAAAATGGTTAAGACTTTTTCAAAGATGCTAAGAAGCTTCATGAAGCTTGAAGCAAACAAGAAAAGCCACCATTTAGTTTTAGCAAAATAAATAAAGAAAATAAAACCCTAACCATTAACTAAACATGGTGTAAATCATACACATACCCAAGTTTGCATGTATCATCAATCATGATACAAACTAGTGCACAAAAATATATCACATATACAACTTATGCACATCAAGTGAGAAAATCAATCTTAAGTGAACAAATACCAGTTAATGTAAAGTAATATATCAAATATATAATTATACATTAAATCATTAAATCGATACTTGATTTAATGATCCAGTCATATCGCATATAACCGACTAATATCAGGTGTATCAATGTATCGAATCAACATTTGATTCGGTAACCCGGCTATATCTCATATAACCGTCCAATGATACAAATCGCGAGAATAGAATACAGTATCACATACTGGTATTATTCTCGGTCCCGCACATATCTCATATGCGCTCCTATCTCGTTTCGCTTGAGCCAGGAAACCCCTGTGTAGGACTCTAAAGACTCGTCAGTACGCCGGCAGTAGGTGATGATCACATCAAACACCCACAAACCGCAAGCGGTATGCTAAACGTAACAGCCACCCGGGTATTGAGTGATCAGAAGATCAACAAGCAATCCCGCTAGTACTCCTGCGAATCCAATTAGTAACACTCCTGTACAGTCCGGTCTCGTCGTCTGATATGTCGCATATCTCGCCTAGGGGTGGTAAACGTCAGACCCCAGTTGCTCGATAAGTCGTGTCGATATGAGATCTATAATAGTTTGAGAAACTACTGGTAACACTTACCAGTAAATCTCAGCAACCCTGGCCAGGGATTTCCAGTTATAGCCAATCGAACACAGCATAGCATCAACTCCCTATACCGGGAGAGACGAATCCCCTCCTATCGCTCATTGCCTCCATGTGAATCGGGACTGTACCCAAAAACCACCATTTTGCATGCCCTCTTGGACGTGGTAAGGTGGAAATCAAAGCACAGTGGGAATCACATAAGACTCTATGACGATCTCGGGTCTACAGACTAACCTGTACCAGTGTCACCAGGGAACTGCCATCTGACGTAAGGTATAATACCATCTGGGAGTTCTCGACGAGACCGTCCAGTGTACTCAGTCTCCACTGAGCACCCGTATATCATCTCTGATGTCAAACACCAATGGATATGAGATCATCCATCGCCCATCTGTATAGGTCGAGAAGGTATACGCTAGTCTACTCTGGTATATCGATGCCCCGTCTCGATACACCCACGACTAGGGACCTTGAAGGATGTACTTATGGACTACCATGTCCCCACTAGTATGATCTGCATCATAGTCCAGGTAGTCAAGTACACATCCTAAGGGCTTTACCAACATGTAACAGAGAGACAATCAGTGTACACGTTAAGGTAAAGAGCAACCAGATAGCATACTATCATGTCGAGCAAGAAAGTCCTCCCTATATATGTCCAAGCATCCACTACAATATACATCCTATGTATAGTAATGGCCTCTAGGGCATACATATAACTAACAAGAACTAATGGCAGACTACGACTTGGACTTACAGTATCATCCGGTAAAAGTAAATGTCGTACCCGACGCCCTCAGTCGCAAGCCAGCGGCCATGATGTTGACCAGGCAGAGGAGCAACATTGAGGATTTTCAGAATCTCGAACTAGAGGTTGTTACACCGAGTGCAATCAAACAGTTTTGGCAGGTATAGGTGCAGTCTTCTCTTGTAGATCGTATTAAGGCTGCGCAAGCTGACGATCCTTGACTGCAGAAGTTCAGAGAGCAGGTGGAAGCCGGACTGAGGACAGACTTACTTATACATCGAGACAGTTCTTTGAGAATCGGTAGCAGACTCTGCGTTCCCAAGGGAGATGTTAGCGAAGAAGTACTAGCTGAGGCTCACAGTTCAGCTTATTCCGTACATCCGGGAGGCACGCAGATGTATCGAGATCTGAGGCAGCATTATTGGTGGAAGGGATGAAGCGAGAGATTGCACGGTTTGTATCCAAATGCTTAGTGTGTCAGCAAGTAAAAGCTGAACACCAGAGAACGGCTGGACTGTTGCAACCACTTCCAATACCAGAATGGAAATGGGAGCACATCACTATGGATTTTGTGACTGCCTTACCGCGAAGTCCATGAGGAAACAACGCCATTTGGGTTATCGTCGACCGCCTTACAAAAGAAGCACACTTTATACCCTTCCAGGTGGGACAATAGACAGAGTCGCTTGCGGAGAAATACATGCAAGAGGTAGTGCGACTACACGGAGTTCTGGTAAGTATAGTATCAGATCAGGACACTAGATTCATTTCGCACTTTTGGAAGAGCTTACAGGAGAGTCTGGGTACACGTCTCAAGTTCAGCACGGTTTACCATCCACAGACGAACGAACAGTCCGAGCGTACTATTCAGACACTCGAGGACATGTTGAGGGCGTGCATGCTTGACTTTCAAGGTTCTTGGGAGGATCACCTCCATCTAGTGGAGTTTTCTTATAACAACAGTTTCCAAGCTAGCATCCAGATGGCCCCATTCGAAGCACTGTACGGATGGAAGTGTCGATCTCCTGTTTGTTGGGATGACGTGGGTGAGCGAAGACTATTGGGTCCCGAACTTATTGTTCAGACAGTAGACAAGGTTCAGATAATCAGACAGTGCATTAAGACGGCTCAGGACCGACAGAAGAGTTGGGAGGATGTTAGCCGGAGAGCACTAGAATTCGAGGTCGGAGATCATGTGTTTCTGAAGATTTCTCCTACCCGCGGTGTTATCAGGTTTGGAAGTCGCGGGAAACCCAGTACTCGATTCATCGGACCATTCGAAGTTTTGGAGCGGGTCGGAGAAGTGGCTTACCGGCTTGCCTTACCCCCTTCGTTAGCGGGCGTACACAACACATTTCATGTGTCACAGTTGCGGCGCTACGTTCGAGAAGACAATCATGTTCTCGATCATTCTGAATTGACCTTGGGTGCCGATTTGACTTATGTGGAGCAGCCTACTACCATACTCGACCGTAGAGAGAAAGTGCTGAAGAGTAAAGTCATTCCGTTAGTCCGAGTGTCTTGGGGCGGCCATTCACCGGGGGAATCTACCTCGGAACGTGAGGAGGATATCCGTTCACGATTCGCACATCTTTTCGAGTAACCGTTTTTGTATCGCCGTTTTCTTTTCGTCTCTTTAAATTTCGAGGACGAAATTTTTGTAAGGGTGGTATGATGTAATACCCGGTTTTCATCTACGCCAATACCTGTATTCAAATAAAATATTTTTATCCATTTTACATTTTATATTATATTCTAATTATTGTTGCTTTCCTATGAATCCAACCCTAAGCCCAAGTCTATATTTAAATCCCACATTTTTCCTTCAAGATTTTCGTGAGCCCAATACCAACAAACCAAGGCCAATTTTTTTTATAAAAAAAACGACAAATTATTCCAATTATTTACCTTCTCTTCTATTTTCAAAATTCAAAATTTTATAACCTCATTTAAACCCAAATCTTACCCAAATATAAATTTCATTAAAAACGTATTCAATTCAAATTCCCATTAATCCTCTCTCATTTAAAATTATTATCCCGTTATCTCACTGTTTCCTCTCTCCTTTAATTTCTTTAATTATTCCTATTCCTCATTATTTCCCCTCTCTCTTCCTTAAATTTCTCTTTCACTATTCTTCACGTTATCTCTCTCCCTCCCTCACATTCTCTCTCTCTCTTCCACTCTTCCCGCTCCCCCTCTCTAACCCACACTACGCCGACGCTGCGCTCGCCCCGCCACATCGCCGGTATCACCCTCGCTCCTCTCTCCTCTCTCCAAAACCCCGAGCTCCACTTCACCTCTCCGATCCCCGACCTCACCGCATCCCCGTCGCCACCTCCCCACCTCACCTGCAACCCGACGCACCCATCACCGTGTAAGTGCACGGCGGCGCCCCGGCCGTCAATCCGACGGCCAAAAGCGGAAGCGGTGATAAACTTAAATTTTGCGGACTTAGCAAACCGGCACCACCGCGTACTAAACACCCGGATCGAACCATTAACAAGTCTAAGCTAACTACAAGATAGGGAATAGAGATATACCGACGATCCAAGTCCTCCGGTCTTCTTGTCATCGTCCCGATCTCCTGCGGAATGACCCGTCTCCTCCTCGTCGCCGGAAGTGCACCACATCGCCTACTTCTTTTACGGGCTCCCACCTCAATGCCGAGGCAACTTGGGCACGAAGCTGGCTAGTCGACGTGCCCAAGGTTTGCTGTAGAATGCGTAGTACTCAAGTCTCACTTTGGGGTTCATGGAGATTGCCATTGGAGGAGGAAATGATATAATCTTTTGGAGGAGGAACTTGTGGGATTTTGCAACATGAAATGAGCTAAAAACCCCACCAAAAAAAATGGGACAGCCCCCACTCAAATGTGGCCGGCCATGACATGAAGAGGGAGAGAGAGTGTGTGTGAGAGAGAGTGTGTGTATCAAAAGATTATCCATCTCATAATGCAAGAGAGAGAGGGAAAAAGACTATCATGCAAAAACATGATAACATGCTAAAAACCAACACTCCACCACAACCATCATGATATGCAAAGTCAAGCCATCATGAAAACTATCATGAAGCAAAAGTCAAGTCATGATGAAGACAAGAAGTCAAGGTCAAAGAATGGCTATCATGATGCAACAAAAAGCAAAAGCCCCCTCCACAAATACTTATTTGCAACAATGCAAATAAGCCCTCCTCCACCAAACTCCGGCCAATGAACGGAACAATGGAAATTGGCCGAAACGGAAAGCAAACTGGCAACTCCAGAAAACTGGTCCCGTAATAAATTACAGGAAAACCCCGATACTGTGCATACACACCCGCATTTGTATTCCGACCGAAATACAAATGCAATGAGACAAAATCTACACTGTACTATACTAGGATCCGGCTTAAACCAAAGCCGGCTAGTAATATCCGTTCGATCCTGATCCGTGCAATACCGCACGTATCTGATCGAACCCTGCCATATAACCATACGGCCTATAGTACAAACTGTCCAATCCTGATCCGTGCAATACCGCACGTATCTGATCGGACCCTGCCATATCTCCATACGGCCTCTACAACCTTTCGCCCGAAAGCTGAGTAACTGAATGTGGGGGACTCTAAAGACTCATCAACACCTTGGTTGTGGATTTAACCACTAGCACGTTAGAGGTATAAGCCAATACATAACGGGCTACCAGGTATTGACCAAAAGGGACGTCTGTGAGCGAACTCAGCCTGACTCCCTACTGAGCCTGTCAGTGACAATATCCGTACAGTCCGGTCCGTTTGTCTATGAGTATCGCATGGCGGGCCTAGAGGGTTGGTAAAAGTCAGACCCCCAAAAGCGGTACAAGTCGTGTCGGAGTGTAGCCCAGAACACCCTGAGATACTACTGGAATACCTACCAGTAAATCTCCTTGCCTCGGCCGAGGGCTTCGTGTAATGGCTCTCCTAGACACAGCACGACCTCACCCCCAATACCGGGAGAGACGAACCCCTGAAGATACGCTCACTGCCTCCATGTGGCTCGGGACTGTACCCAACTAAAACCTGTTTGCACGACTCCTTTGAGCCGTGGTAGGGTAGTAATCAAAGTACAGTGGGAACTCACACGAGACAAATGAAGATCCCCAGGTCGATGAACTAACCTGCACACATGTCACCAGGGAACTGCCATCTGACGTCTGGTATATGACCAACTAGCATGTTCCCGGCGAGTCCTGTCCGGTGTACTCATAACCCAATGAGCACCTGTATACATCTTAGGTGATCCAACTGACACCAGTGGCTTGTGAGACCGGCCACCGCCCCTCGTCGGGGTCTCGACTGTATACACTAGTCTACTATGGAGAATCGATGCCCTGTCTCGAAACTCTCACGACTAGGGACCTTTTAAGGATATGCTTATAGACCCCCAGCTCCCACTTATATGATCGCCCTCATACTGCTGGTGGTCAAGCAAGAATCCTAGGGGCTCTATCAACGTGTAATAGCGACGTGTCAGGTCACTTAAAGCAGTACACGATGATAAAGGTAAACCAGATAGCATACTATCATCTCGAGTAAGACTGTCCTACCGGGATAGGTCCTTCCTCAATCATTGCAATCATGTACCTGTGATCCAATAATTGACTCTGAGGGCACTATCTCCAACAATCTCCCACTTGCACTCAAGGCTGATTATTGCGATGTCGCATACTCACAGCCCGTGTGATACCGAACACCCAATTCCTCTACTAGTCAGTCTCACAAAGCTAGTTTGCGAAACTATTGCGTTCGAGGAACAGCCTCAGTGAGTGGATCCGCTTAGTTGTTTCTATCTATGTCTCTCTATATCTCAAGTTCGCGGAGAAACTCATCTCCCGAAAAGAGCAATACCTGTCTTAGAATGTGTCTGGATGTCTGATGGGACATACCTCATAAATGAACTCCAAATCCAAACTACTTAGACTGTATCGTCAACTGAACTTAATCAGTATCCTGCGCCATGCCTCCCTCAGTATTGCCTTGGACCAGCTGTCCAAAATACTGCCCCTCGTCAGAAGGAAAACTATAACTCTAACAACCTCCCTGTCGTCCAGGTCACCTTGGAAGCCTGGATTGATAACTGTCTCCTGAATGAGGCTGTCGTTATCGTATCCCTAGAACATCCACTTATGTTCTAAAACTGCTTCCAACTGTTTCTCCAGGATTGGATCAATATCAACTTATTGCATCTAGTGCAAGAACAACATCTGGTGTGGTACTTGACATCTCATGATTGACTCAATTGCCTGAGCAAGTGATCTGCCAATCATGCACATCCCTCTCCCCTTTAGTCTGTAAGACACCTTTAGAGAGGGTGACTCCATCTTCTGCAGGTACACTACCGTGCATGGAGTCGTCCATCCTAAATACTCTTAGAATGCTGTCAAGTACCCTGATTGGGAAACTACCCAAATCTAGATCTAAGACCATAGATCTAGTAACCAGTATGTCTGATATAAAGTCCATTTCCTTTGTGGAGAAAACACTGTGTGACGATCAAAGTATAACCGATCGTAGTATAGGAGTTTCTTTTCCTACTCTGTGTATGTCATCCAAATACCAGGATATCACACCCTACTACCTTCTCAACAGATCCATCCCCTATTCTGGTGAAGTCAAACCTATGACTGTCACATCAGAAATAGATGATCTATCTCCGCTACATCTGCTTTAGTCTATAAATAGACATAAGCTACCTGTCCACCAATGCTTCCGTTGCTCCCACTGATTACGACAACCCTCTGGCAGAGTCATATAGACGTACACTTCTAAAACTAGTTTAGAACGACGCTATACTCATCCTCCCACCGGGTCTCGCAGCCTGGAACAACAGCAATGGTAATTGTGGGTAAACAAGAACTTCCCTGTCACCGTCCTTGAGGCTACCGTAGTACCTCTCGGGTGCCTAAAGTTACCCACCTTATCTGCGGAGTGGTCAATGGAATGTCAATCCAGATTGAATCTTTAGGTTCCTTATTAAATCTTCAGTAATCGTTTGTGGTTCTGGAATCACTTCCAGTTCTACCATACTCCCACTACTGTTTTCTGAAAAAAATCCATTTTTATTAAAACTGTGGCGAGTCTAGAACAATATTGCTATTGTTCATCCAGATGGTAGAAAGTCAACCCGCGTCATAGCCTGGGTCAACCCACAAACAGCCATTACAGAAACGTGCCTTGAGTTGTCCAGTGTCTGGTTTTAAGCATAAGCCGGACAACTCCCCGTACCTTAACATCGTTAAGATATGAACTGTTCTATATCATATATAGAACCAGAGGCACTGATTTAATTGAACCAGATTCAAATCATGCAACTGTCTCCAGTGCATGTCAACTAAATGGAAGGAGGCCGATCATCGTTACTCAACTTAGGAATGCTTCCATTTATGAGTAACCTGAAAGAGAAGCAATTTCTCTTAATCATTACTATCAACTGAATACCATACACAAGTATCTACATCTTCGATTTCTTTGAAGAATCCCGATACTTGCTATACCTGGTTCTCTACTCTATTCAAATACCTATAACTTCTCCAAATTCGGACCATGTGTTTCCACGAAACACTTGTCTAAAAACTAGAGAAGTCATAAGTAAACCGAATATAGTACGAGGACCAACCCCTCTGTCCTGATGGACCTTGGACATCATACAATACTCTGTACAAGTCCCTTGAGTCTGATAACTCACTCACTGTGTGTCGTAGGTTGAAAACTGTACTTATGGTTAAGAAGAATTACACTGCTGTTTAATGCTCCTTACCTAACCATCCACTGATATAGGTAAATGTCGTAGACATAATTTCAGAAAGGTATATCTCACTCTATGAAAATAGACGTACAGATATATCAATTTGAAATTGGTGCATAAAAACGGATATTCAAAACCATATATTTGCCAACCAGCAAACAACCCAGGTGATTTCCTCAAATATCACCGATTACAACGAATCCCGATATAATGAGGATAATCACCCAATTCCCAATAACTTACTCCCACTCATCATCTGTAAAACCATACAGATGTGAGAATCGTACCTGGTAAATACATACCCTGGAGTAAGTATCTAATCGGGAAATCAGTTTTCCTTTAACATTACACAGTGAAACTGAAACATCGAAATGTTTCGATGGGGTATTCTGGTATTCCTAGTAATGCCTCTTCCATATTCACGACTGTAACCATATAATTCTTTGCCACCTCTCCAAATCCCTTCATATGTCTTTAGTCATTACCTTCTGTACACCCCTTTAGGCCAAATGGTTTTCTTCCTTCCCTACCGTTCGGCACCAGCCTATGGTTTGGAAGAAGACTATCCAATAAGCATAATGGGTGTACTGTCCTAATCCTAAGAACACTCGCGATGCGAGAGAAGGTGAGGATAAAAGACAACCGAATGAACTTAATTCCTATTTCTCCTGAACCATAATCCATCCCCGAACTGGAACAAGTTCCTTTCAAGTTCGTATATAACCATACGATGGAGTATCCAATAAACTGTGGATCTTCGTAGTGATACGGAGTGTCCTGGAAAAATACAAAGGTGATTTTAGGATTGGCGAAGGAATACTTGGTTTGGTCGTGAATATCTGTTGCAATTTACTTTGCCCTCTTACTAATCCCTTTCTTTGTCTTAACCTAATACCTTCTGCACACCATCGTTATGCTAATTGGTTTTCTTCATTCCCTACCGGTCGGCACCTGCCTATGGTTTGGAAGAAGACTATCCAATTTGCGTAATAGGTGTACTATCTCCTAAACCAAGGAGTACTCGCAACTTGAGAGAAGGTAAAAAGGAAAAGACAACTGAATAATCCTATCCGTTTTCTCCAGAACCGGAAACCATCCTCGAATAAATTCCTTCGAGTTCGTATCTAACCATACGATGGTTTGGTCCAATGGAAGTGGACGTTCGTAATGATACGAGGTGCCCTGGAGAAAAGGGTAAAAGTAGGAGTGGCAATGAGGTTTGCAACTCTGACAATCCAAAAGCCAGTGTTAAGAAGGTTCGGTCAACTTGGTCTCTGAGTCAAAGTCTTAGGGTCGGGTCAATGGTCGCTGCCGAAGAGAGAGAGAAAAGAAACACTCAGCGTGCACTCTAACCTAGATCAGAATGGTTACTAATTTATCTAATCTGGAAACTTCCCACTGTACCTCAAATTCTCCTCCAAACCTGAAAGAAGAATTAGTCGGGATCACCCGAGGAGTAAAACAACTCATCAGTGGGAATCGGGATCCAACTATCACCACATGATAACGTGACGGAATCCGCTCACGTCATCACACTCCAGAAGGTATGCGCATATCTGGCAAGTTTCAGTTCTTTTGAAACTCCCGATGAGATTTTTACCCCATGCTCTTATGACCTTGGCGTGAGGTCAAAATATCATAAGTCACATGTCAAGTTCTACCCGTCATTATCCAGGTTAATTTGAATCCACCCGTACATACCCTTGACGTAGGCCAAAATAGTAGTACGACTGTCCCAAACCAACGCATCTATCTATGCAACAGATAAATACCCGGCAGCTACCAATCACTATGCCTTGGCGTGAGGTCAAAATACATAGCTTGAATACTACCGAATATTTAACTGAAATGACGGAGGGCTACGAATGGTTTCTGGCGAAAACCTTTAACGTAATGAACTTGATATCGTTGAAGGAACGGATAGCTTTTAAAAATATTGTGACGAGAACCGTTGCTAAAGAGGTCACTCCCGGTGAAGGGATCTCGGCTCTTTCCCCGTAGAATGAGGTGCAGGATATTCCAACTGAATACCACGGTGCAAAGCAAAAGTAATCGGCTATAGTGAAGTCATTGCCCTGACGTAAACTTTTTGTCCAAGGGGTCACTCCCGGTGAAGGGATCTCGGCCCTTGCCTCGTCGACTGAGGAGCAGGATATTCCAACTGAATACCACGATGCAAAACAAAAGTGAACGTCCTTGCAATAACAGCTTTTGAAAAGTGTTCCAACAACATCAGATTAGGTCTGTTTTTAACTTGCATTGATCCGAATCAACGCAGTCCCATCAATTGATCACACCACAAAGAACGAAAATATACTGATGTACGTATATGCCATCCGCATTCGCCACTGGGTCCCGTCATTACCCGTTAGGTTAGCTAACTAACGACAGAGCGGGGACTGGACTAGCGCGGATGCAAAACATATACAACATCTACTAATATATATACCAATATATTATATTTCGCTCAAGGCGTGAAAAGAAATGCAACATCACAGAGAATGAACAGCATCACAGAAACAATACAGATATCTGGGATCCCCGGGTTTCACAGAGCCACTGCTGAAACCCGACGTTCCCCTGGTCGTGTGGATAGCCTGTGCAATGAAATCCTAGACCCCTACGGGCGCGGCAAGTTACCCGCCAAAACCTGAAGCGAGGCAGCCCCCTTCAGCGCCGTGAATGGACCACCCAGCACTTCACGGAATCCGGTAACTTGGGCACCCCTCCTGGGTCAACCTGTACCCCCTACGAGTGCGGCGAATAGCCCGCCAATCCTAGAGTGAAGCCTCCTCCGTCCCAATGCCATGAGATGCGGGCTTGCTGCCCTCTAGAACCCGGCTATCCGTGCACCCCTCCGCGGGGCAATCCTAGTACAGAAAGTAAAATATACATACAACGGGTACATCGACCGCAACCAGGTCGTGCCCCAAAATAATAATACAATCAGGCGGTGACGGCAGTCCACATGTCGGACGCTCGCCCCGCAATATCAAATGTACATAATACAACCACAACTGTACTAGCATTGCATCCAGGCTATCCCCCACGACCGATCCGTAACAACACAGCAAAAACAGAACATCAACGTGAAAGTCACGTTCGCAAATCCGTCTAACCGGGCTATAGCAGTTAGACCGGATTTACCGATCGAGTGACATTCACGGTCGCAGATATAATGTAAATACTGTGAAAAATGTTTTTAAAATATCCGATCAATCAAAATTTTAACAAGTGGGCCCCAAAGCAATACTGTAGCAGTTAAAGAAATTCTGGGCCCAATGTTATTATTCCAAAACCCCTAAAAACAGCCCAGAAGCCCACTGGAGAAAATTGACACAGTGAGCTCATTATAGTGCGGCGGAACCGCGGCCCAAAGGGGGGTTTGGCCGCGGTTCCGTGCTCCAACTATGGCATCACTCAGTCGAATTTCTACAGTGGCCTTACAATTTCCAGTACATCAATTTTCTGCAACCTGAAAAATTTTTGGAGACTGAAAAATTCTGACAGAAAACTGATGTGAAGACAATACGGGTTTTGGAACATTTTATCGATCGGAACTGAAAAACACATTACACAAAGCTAGAATAAGTTAATGGGGAGGCTCTGATACCACTGTAAGTGCACGGCGGCGCCCCGGCCGTCAATCCGACGGCCAAAAGCGGAAGCGGTGATAAACTTAAATTTTGCGGACTTAGCAAACCGGCACCACCGCGCACTAAACACCCGGATCGAACCATTAACAAGTCTAAGCTAACTACAAGATAGGGAATAGAGATATACCGACGATCCAAGTCCTCCGGTCTTCTTGTCATCGTCCCGATCTCCTGCGGAATGACCCGTCTCCTCCTCGTCGCCGGAAGTGCACCACATCGCCTACTTCTTTTACGGGCTCCCACCTCAATGCCGAGGCAACTTGGGCACGAAGCTGGCTAGTCGACGTGCCCAAGGTTTGCTGTAGAATTCGTAGTACTCAAGTCTCACTTTGGGGTTCATGGAGATTGCCATTGGAGGAGGAAATGATATAATCTTTTGGAGGAGGAACTTGTGGGATTTTGCAACATGAAATGAGCTAAAAACCCCACCAAAAAAAATGGGACAGCCCCCACTCAAATGTGGCCGGCCATGACATGAAGAGGGAGAGAGAGTGTGTGTGAGAGAGAGTGTGTGTATCAAAAGATTATCCATCTCATAATGCAAGAGAGAGAGGGAAAAAGACTATCATGCAAAAACATGATAACATGCTAAAAACCAACACTCCACCACAACCATCATGATATGCAAAGTCAAGCCATCATGAAAACTATCATGAAGCAAAAGTCAAGTCATGATGAAGACAAGAAGTCAAGGTCAAAGAATGGCTATCATGATGCAACAAAAAGCAAAAGCCCCCTCCACAAATACTTATTTGCAACAATGCAAATAAGCCCTCCTCCACCAAACTCCGGCCAATGAACGGAACAATGGAAATTGGCTGAAACGGAAAGCAAACTGGCAACTCCAGAAAACTGGTCCCGTAATAAATTACAGGAAAACCCCGATACTGTGCATACACACCCGCATTTGTATTCCGACTGAAATACAAATGCAATGAGACAAAATCTACACTGTACTATACTAGGATCCGGCTTAAACCAAAGCCGGCTAGTAATATCCGTTCGATCCTGATCCGTGCAATACCGCACGTATCTGATCGAACCCTGCCATATAACCATACGGCCTATAGTACAAACTGTCCAATCCTGATCCGTGCAATACCGCACGTATCTGATCGGACCCTGCCATATCTCCATACGGCCTCTACAACCTTTCGCCCGAAAGCTGAGTAACTGAATGTGGGGGACTCTAAAGACTCATCAACACCTTGGTTGTGGATTTAACCACTAGCACGTTAGAGGTATAAGCCAATACATAACGGGCTACCAGGTATTGACCAAAAGGGACGTCTGTGAGCGAACTCAGCCTGACTCCCTACTGAGCCTGTCAGTGACAATATCCGTACAGTCCGGTCCGTTCGTCTATGAGTATCGCATGGCGGGCCTAGAGGGTTGGTAAAAGTCAGACCCCCAAAAGCGGTACAAGTTGTGTCGGAGTGTAGCCCAGAACACCCTGAGATACTACTGGAATACCAACCAGTAAATCTCCTTGCCTCGGCCGAGGGCTTCGTCTAATGGCTCTCCTAGACACAGCACGACCTCACCCCCAATACCGGGAGAGACGAACCCCTGAAGATACGCTCACTGCCTCCATGTGGCTCGGGACTGTACCCAACTAAAACCTGTTTGCACGACTCCTTTGAGCCGTGGTAGGGTAGTAATCAAAGTACAGTGGGAACTCACACGAGACAAATGACGATCCCCAGGTCGATGAACTAACCTGCACACATGTCACCAGGGAACTGCCATCTGACGTCTGGTATATGACCAACTAGCATGTTCCCGGCGAGTCCTGTCCGGTGTACTCATAACCCAATGAGCACCTGTATACATCTTAGGTGATCCAACTGACACCAGTGGCTTGTGAGACCGGCCACCGCCCCTCGTCGGGGTCTCGACTGTATACACTAGTCTACTATGGAGAATCGATGCCCTGTCTCGAAACTCTCACGACTAGGGACCTTTTAAGGATATGCTTATAGACCCCCAGCTCCCACTTATATGATCGCCCTCATACTGCTGGTGGTCAAGCAAGAATCCTAGGGGCTCTATCAACGTGTAATAGCGACGTGTCAGGTCACTTAAAGCAGTACACGATGATAAAGGTAAACCAGATAGCATACTATCATCTCGAGTAAGACTGTCCTACCGGGATAGGTCCTCCCTCAATCATTGCAATCATGTACCTGTGATCCAATAATTGACTCTGAGGGCACTATCTCCAACACACCGTCGACGACCCCATCACCTCCCTGCAATTTCTTCCAACAACGCCGCAACACCACCACTCCTCCCCACTTCTTCCTCCATTCACAGCCATGACCCATCAACCGCAACCGAGCTTCTCTGCAACTCTGGTGACCGCCTGCAAGCTCCGGCCATCCATCATCGCAACCACCATCATCAAGCTCTCCCTACAACCTCTGTCAACCATACCGCACCTCGCCAACACAAACACAAGCACCTCGAACCTTCACCCTCCTCCTTTCTGCACCCGAGCTCACCTTGCAGCCGTCGCAATCGCCGTTGCCGTTGTCGCCGTTAACAACGTCGTCCCTGTCCAAGCCGTTGCCTCTGTCACCGTGGATATCACCGCCGTAGCTGTTGCCGCCATCATTTTCTTCAAGCAAGTGATTTCCACTTGCTTTACATGCTATTAGTTTTCTTTTTCACATAGTTATATATATTGTATATAACAATCAAGTTAATTAGAAAATCATGGATTTTGGATAAGTCTTACAATCCCATTTTTATACATAGCTTGACATAGTTTATAAGTCGGGCCTTTTATTCGGCTCTAACGACGTTACGAATGTATATTGACCGATTAAAGGAAACCAAAGCTCCGATTACCAAACGTATAAACAAGTATTTGATACTAAACTCTACGTGAAAAACCATCTTTAAATTGCGGAACTTATTATCATTAAACCCGTTTACTGTTCATAGAGGTACCGCAGAAATTTGGTTGAAAATCGATATTGTTTCACTTATAAAATGTTACCCCGATAACCATTGCGAAAGCAAAATTTTTCCTAAACACGCTAGACCGTTAAATTCATATTAAATCTTTTACATATCGGATTTTAGCGTTCCATGGCTTGTATCGAAGCTAACAGAATAACCTACAGTAATCTATAGTTTATTTCTAAATTTGAACTAGTTATGATAGAGAAAACTTAGTAGAATTACGATTCTGGACTGCAGTCCAGAGCAGTAATCCCAGATAACCCTTGTTTTTAAATCACTGTATATCCTTACTAAAATGCGAAAATGTGTGGAACCCTATATAGTTATGTATAAAATTGAGTTAGATTCCTTACCCCACTAGTTTCTCTGGATTCCTTAACTGTATGATATTTTTAACACATTTTAAATGTTGACGTGTCCAGCTGAATTCTGCAGTGACAGATTTTACACATCGAACTTAACCTGACCATAACTCCCTGTTGATATAGGATATCACTGATCCAACAATTGCGTTGGAAACCTAACTGATAACCCTAAATATTGTTCAACTATAGTGTCACCTAATTTTGATCCCAACAGAGTGAAAACTACGTTGCGAAATGGACTTTCAGTTCAGAAACTGAATATCCAGCAGCGAACACTTAAAATGAAACGTCTGAAATTTGCAAACCCGAAACCCGTTTGACTTGAAACTAATTTCGTTGAACTGCCGACTGAGTTTATTTGTTACCTTTTTGTATCATTTTACTAAATTCTGAACGTATGATTTAATGTGATTTTTTTAAGTTCATAAGACGCATAATAACTTGCATTGCACATGATTGGTTTAGCGGCATAAATGCACATATTATACCCGACCGTAATACCTCTAGTGATAGTGCGTTTCATTATTAAGTTTCAGTGTACCATGCATTGTCGAGTGTGAATGGTATTGGTTTAGGAGTGTCAAGTATACTAGTGAAAAGTGAATAGTTCGTGATAGAGACAATACAATGAATAGTGAATAATACCGTGCTATTGATGCGTACTTGTACACGACTGGCCCATACTCATAGATAGTGAAAACTGGGGGAAAAGGGGGAAATCGAAGTGGAAAGGAAATTGTATTTAGCGAGGTCAGTGTTTTTAGAGGATGATCATTCGAACAGCGACTCTTATATATTAGGTTGGACCTAGCGGTCCGGCTGACAGGGTTATGTCCCGGGCATCGTGGGCCGTAGTCTCGGGTACGTACGAGACCCTCGTTAAACATGATCACTCCTTTCCGCATCTCGATTTCAAAATGACTTAGAGACCGATAGGGACACAGAGCATACCTTACATCAGTTTATGACATATTGTTTGCCTGCATTATTATCTCCACCGCTATTACTTTTATTTTTCTTGTCTTTCATGATTATTATAATATTGCTATTGCGTCGCCCTGATGACCTGAGTATGCATGCTCAGAGATTGAAGAGGACCGGATTCAGGAGTCAGACCTACCCTTCGAGCTCGCAGAGATCTAGACGGTCCTGCCCTCAGTACTTTTACTGCTTTCGCTCAATCAACCTTATATTCGCACTTGGTTAGTAGTTTCTTTATTTCATTCCATTGTAAACTGTGAACAATGAAAGTTGGTGTAATAAACTAGTAATGTGTTTCCTTTACTTCTGTGCTGTAGTTATTGATTACCATATAATGCTAGAAGCCGAAATATGACTACGACAGGATTTTCCTTGATCGTAGGAGCATGGCTGGCCTTTTCACCCTTGTATTCCGTATTTTGGGAAGCGGGGCATGACAAAAGGCATGGACGATGCCTCCCGAAACCCAGCGGCGCCCTAGGGAACCCTGCAGTTCTACGTCCTGGGTATTGGATACCAGATCAGGATCCCTCGTATGTAATTTGTTACATGAGCTAAAGAAAGGTAGAGAACTGGGAAAGGGTGATAAATCCCTAACAGTAGGGAATGGTGCAATTGTTGTAGCCAAGGCAGTTGGCGATTATCACCTTGTATTGCCAACTGGTAATACATTGATTCTGAACGACTGTTACTACGTACCAAAGATGATGTGCAATATTATATCGGTTTGTTTGCTAACTAAAGAAAGATATAATCTCACATTAGAGGATAATGTTATGAACATTTTCCAGAATCAAGTGTTGATTGGATCTGATACGTTATGTAACGGTATATACGTTCTTAATCAAAGTATAATTCTTAACATATAGAACACAAACAAGAGGAAAAGTTCAGAAATGAATGAAGCCTTCTTGTGGCACTGTAGACTAGGTCATATCAATGTGACAAGACTGGCTAAGTTACATAAAGATGGATATTTGAATCCGTTCGAATTTTCATCTTATGAAATTTTCCAGTCATGTCTCAAAGGCAAGATGACCAAAACTCCGTTTACTGGACACGGAGAAAGAGCTTCTGAACTCTTTGGACTGATACATAGTGATGTATGCGGTCCTATGTCTACACATGCCAGGAATGGTTATTCGTACTTTATTATATTCACCGATGATCTTTCAAGATTCGGACATGTGTTCTTGTTGAAACACAAGTCTGAAGCTTTTGAGAAATTCAAGGAATATAAGTGCGAAGTAGAAAACCAGATGGGCAAAAGTATTAAAATCCTATGATCTGATCGGGGAGGAGAATACTTGAGCGGGGAATTCCGAGACTATCTAAAAGAGAATGGGATTCTCTCTCAGCTTACTCTTCCGTATACACCATAGCACAACAGTGTATCGGAGCGGAGATATTGCACCCTATTAGATATGGTACGCTCTATGATGAGTACTGCTGAGTTACCTATTTCTTTTTGGGGACATGCGCTTGAGATAGCTGCATACCTATTGAATAGGGTCCCGACCAAATCAGTGCCTACCACTCCATATGAGATATGGAATGGGAAGAGACCATCTCTTAAACGAGTTAAGATATGGGGTTGTCCGGCTTATGTTAAAAAGCAAAATCCAGACAAACTCGAGGCAAGGTCTGTTTTGTGCAGGTTTGAGTGATATCCAAAGGATTCCTATGGATATATCTTCTACCATACTGAGGAACAAAAAGTGTTTGTTGCTCAACAAGCCACCTTTTTGGAAAAGGAATTTCTTGTGAAAGAAATTAGTGGAAATGAGGTAGAACTGGAAGAAGTTTCAGCAGCACAAACTACAACTGACGATTTGGTGGAACCAGAGGATCCAATAGTACCCAATGAACCCCAGCCAATCCGCATATCTAATAGGGTTTCTCATCCACCTGAGAGATACTACGGTTTTCTTGTAGACGGTAGGAGTGTGGATTGCATCATGGAAGATGATGACCCGACTAGTTTCGAGCAGGCCATCACGAGTGGGGACTCTGTGAAATGGCTGGATGCTATGCGATCCAAGATGGAATCCATGTACACCAACCAAGTATGGACTTTTGAAGTTGCTCCTGAAGGGGTAAAACCCATTGGGAGCAAGTGGATCTTCAAAAAGAAGATTGGTGTAGATGGAAAATTTGAGACTTTCAAAGCTAGACTTGTAGCAAAAGGTTTTCGTCAACGACCTGGCGTCGACTATGATGAAAGCTTTTCTCCTGTCGCTATGCTTAAGTCCATTAGGATCCTACTTGCCATTGCTGCATACTATGACTACGAAATCTGGCAGATGGACATCAAGACCGCTTTTCTAAATGGTGATTTAGAAGAGAGCGTATACATGACACAACTAGAGAGCTTCGTAGACAGTAGTAGTAGCGGAAAGGTGTGCAAGCTGCTTAAATCCATCTACGGATTAAAGCAGGTGTCGCAGAGTTGGAACATCTGTTTTGATGAAGCTATCAAAGAGTTTGACTTCTTCAAAAATATAGATGAACCTTGTATATATAAGAAGGCAGTAGAAAGTAAGGTGGTCTTCCTCGTATTGTACATGGATGGCATACTCTTGATAGGAAACGATGTTCCTATACTACACTCGGTCAAGCTCTTCTTATCACTCAAGTTCTCCATGAAAGATCTTGGTGATGCCTCCTACATTCTGGGGATAAAGATCTATAGAGATAGATCTAAACGGATGTTGGGATTGTCCCAATTCAGGTACATAGACACCATACTAAAGAGATTTAGTATAGATGAATACAAGCGAAGTAATGTACCCGCTTTTTTAGGAATCATTCTTTCCAAAGAGATGTCTCCGAAGACTGATTTGGAGAGGGCTCGCATGCAAGGAATACCCTATGCTTCGGCAGTAGGCTCTATCATATGTGCGATGTTATGTACCAGACCGGATGTAGCTTACTCACTAGGTGTAGTGAGCAGGTATCACTCAGATCCTGGGGAAAACCACTTGACAGCTGTGAAGAACATTCTTAAGTACTTGAGAAGGACTATAGAAATGTTCTTGGTGTATGGTAACGGTGAACTCCAGGTGGAGTCCTTTACCAATTCGAGCTTTCAGAGTGATAAGGACGACAGTAAGTCAGTCTCGGGTTTTTTCTTTACCCTCAACGGAGGGGCGGTGTGTTGGAAGAGTTCCAAGCAAGACACCGTAGCTGACTCGATGATGGAGGCTGAATACATCGCTGCCAACGATGCTGCCAAAGAAGCTGTCTGGATGAAGAAGTTCATTGCTGAGTTTGGTGTGGTTTCATCCATTGAGCATCCAATACCTGTGTATAGTGATAACAATGGAGCGGTGGCTTTGGCCAAGGAACCCAGGTCCCATCAAAGATCCCGACATATTCTGAGGCGGTATCACCTGATCAGGGAGATAGTAGATTGCCGGGAGATCGAGATCAGGAGAGTTGACACGAAGGACAACGTAGCGGATCCACTCACGAATGCCTTCCCCCAGATTCAGTTTGAGAGATTTTTTGGGATGTTAGGTATGAGGTACCACAACACATGGCCTTAGTGCAAGTGGGAGATTGTTAGGTATATGTATGCCCTAGAGGCCATTATTGTACATGTGATATATATTATAGTGGATGCTTGGACATATATATAAAGGACTTTCTTACTCGACATGATAGTATGCTATCTGGTTACTCTTTATCTTAACATGTTGACTGGTATTCTTTACTATCTTGCTCTCACATGTTGATAAAGCCCTTAGGATATGTACTTGACTACCAGGATTATGATGAGATCATACTAGTAGGGCCAGAGTGGTCCACAAGTACACCCTTTAATCAGTTCCTAGTCGTGGGAATATCGAGACCATGGCATCGATATTCCAGTGTAGATTAGTGTGTACGTTTCTTGTCCCTTAGAGGGCGATGGTTGATCCCACAACCATTGGTGTGTGACATCAAAGACTGTACACAGGTGCTCATTGGAGAATGGGTACACCGAACAGGACTCGCCGAGGACTCTTATGTGGTAGTATACCTATCGTCAAATAGCAGTCCTCTGGTGACACTAGTACAGGTTGGTCTGTAGACCCGAGATCGTCATAGAGTCTTGTGTGGTTCCCACTATGCTTTGATTTCCTCCCTACCACGGCTCAAAGGAGTCATGCAAACAGGTTGATTTTGGGTACAGTCCCGACTCACATGGAGGCAATGAGCGAGGAGGAGTTTCGTCTCTCCCGGTATTGGGGGTTGATATTGCCCTATACTCGGTTGGCTATAACTGGAAGTCCCTGGGCCAAGGCTGCTGCTGAGATTTACTGATAAGAGTTATCAGTAGTTTCTCAAACCGTTGTAGGCCAGACATCGGCATGACTTATCACTTTACTAGGGCCTGACGTTTACCACCCCTGGACATGATATGCAACATATCAGACGAAGAGACCGGACTGTACGGTAGTGTTACTGATAGTCTTCATGGAGAGTATGGACGAGCTTGCTTGTTGATCTTCATATCGCTCAATACCCGGGTAGCCGTTACGTCCAGCTAGTACCGCTGACGTCTTGTGGGTGAATGATGTGATCATCACCTACTGCTGGCGTATTGACGAGTCTTTAGAGTCCCACACAGAAGTTTCCTGGTTCAAGCGAAACGAAGTAGGACACATATGTGATATATGTGTGGGCCTGATTAAATACGTGTATGTGATACCATATTGTAATCTGGCAGTTATCTGTTATCGGTTCAGTTATATATGATATAACCAGATTGTCGAATCAAGTATTGATTTGATAATGTGATATACAGATAAATGATATTAGTCGGTCATATATGATATAACAGGATTATTAAATCAAGTGTTGATTTAATAATGTGATATATATTATATTTGATATAATTGTATCTTAACTAATATCATTAGATCAATAAATATTTTCTTATAGGTATTAATATACATATATATATATATATGTAGCATGGCATGATTTCTATTTTTGAGAAAAAATAGAAAAAGAGGTAGAAAATGAGAGCATGGTTGCAAGCATGGGCTTTATTCATAGTTTATTCATCTTGACTCACTATTCAAGCATGGTTGCAATTTTATATTGCAAAATTGCATGCTTGAATGAGTGGGAGTCAAGAGTTGCCATTCATTCTAGTCTCATTCTCAACACTTAGCCATTTTTCTTGAGTTGCACCCATGGTTGCTCTCTAGCTCCATCTTCCTCCTCAAATGTAATGGTTCAAGCTTCAACCCTCACATGATATGTGAATCATGTAGCTTGAATACAAACAAGTGAGCAAAATAAACCCCTACTTCACCATCTCACATTAGATTAGCAATTTGATATAGAGTGTTGCCTTCACTAATGAGATTAGTGAAGGATTAGCTTGAGCTAGTGGACTTCGGGTGGATCGTCTTTGGCGCGAAGATCACGAAGGAGGTTCGTTCAACTCGAAGAGGAGCTTAGTGGAGTCGTGTGGACCACAACCCGGAGTTATTGAAGAGAAGGACTCGAACTACAAAGGTTGTATGCTCTTTTCTTCTCTTTAAGTTAATCACATCATAAAGGAAAACCCTAATAATCTAGTAATGATCTTGTTAGTCTAACTTAGCACCTAATAAAACATAAAATGTGGCATGCTTGATGCCTCTAGAACCTCATGGTGGTGTTAAGGTAGACTTTCACTTGGTGAGGTTCCTACCATTTAGCATCCAATACTTATGTATTGTGATAACAATGGAGTTGTGGCTTAGGCCTAGGAACCCCGGTCCCATCAGTGATCTAGACATATTCTTAGGCGGTATCACCTGATCAGGGAGATAGTTGATCTCCGGGAGATCGAGGTCAGGAGAGTTGACACGAAGAATAACACGGCTGATCTACTCACGAAGGCCATCTCGCAGATTCAATTTGAGAGACTCTTTGGGATGTTGGGTATGAGATACTACAACAACTGGCCTTAGTGCAAGTGGGAGATTGTTAGTTGTATGCATGTCCTAGAGGCCATTATTGTGTTAGTGTGTAGTAGCGGCTCTAGTTAGGTTGCAACATCATAAAGTAGTGAACTTTCTAAATTCTAGAGGGCTATTACAAACGAACTACGAATCGTAACTAGAGATTATGGTAATAGCATCAATATGTGAAGTCTAAGCTAAAGGAAAAGGAAATACAACCTTTGTAGCCAACTCCTTCGGTCTTTAGGACTCCTACGGCTTTGCTCGAAGCTTGGATCAACTCCGCTCAAGGTCCTTCATCGTCTACGATGATCCACCCGGAGATTTCTAGGTCAAGCTCTTTGCCTCACTAAATCAAGATGAAGTGGAGCAAACACTTTACACTAAAGGGCCAGGGTAGTGTAGAATGGTTATGTGGTTTGTAAACTCACTTAAAAACCCTTTCTTTTTGGTTCCTTAACAAACTCAAGTGAGCTAGAGAGAGGAGGAAGATGAAGATGGCAAAAGCTTTTGTGAATATAATGAAAAACTTATCTTTAATAATTGAAAAGAAAAAGATTATATATGAGACACTCTCAAATATAACCATGGTTGGCTAAATATCTAGATATTATTTGGATGGATTAAAGAACAAAGGAAATATAACTATAGTTAAAGTCAATGGTCAAAGAAGAAGTGTGTAGAAAAAATGAGTCATTATAGCTAATTTCCTTTTTCTTTAAATCATTAACAAAAATCTAGATATTTATCAACCATGTAAGTCTTGCATTGCCATCTCCTTTGTATCATCAACCATGACACATATGTATGTGTGTATGTGTGCATGCACATCATCATGTGTATATGTAAACATACATGCATACATCCAAAAGAAAAATGGTTAATTAAAAGTGAGCTAAAAGATAATATTAAATCAACACTTGATTTAATAAATCGGTCATATCAAATACGACCCAACCAATAGTGAACGCTTGACTAAAATACGGTATCACATATTCGTATTTAATCGAGCTCCCGCATATCACATATGCTCACCACATCATTTCGCCTGAGGTAGAAAAATCCTGTGTGGGAGTCTAAGACTCGTCAATACGCCGGCAGTAGGTGATGATCATATCAAAACACCTACAAGCCGCAAGCGGTCAGCTAAACGTAACGGCCACCCGGGTATTGAGCGATCAGAAGAAAAACAAGTGAACCCGTCAAAACTCCCGTCGAGCCATTGGCAACACTTACCGTACAGTCCTGTCTCTTCGTCTAATATGCTGCATATCAAGTCTATGGATGGAATCGTCGATCCCTAATAACTCAATAAGTCATGTCGATATGAACTATGACCGGTCGAGAAACTACTGATAACACTTATCATTAAATCTCATCAGCCCTGGCCAGGGACTTCAAGTCAGAGCCAATCGCATATTGCACAACATCAACTCCCAATACCGGGAGAGACGAAACCCCTCCTATCGCTCACTGTCTCCATGTGTCCCGGGACTATACCCAAAAGCCACCTGTTTGTACGACTCAGTAGAGCTATGGTAGGGTGGAAATCAAAGTACAGTGGGAGAACACACAAGACTCTATGAAGATCTCGGGTCTACAGACTAACCTGTACCAGTGTCACCAGAGAACTGCTATCTAATGATAGATATAATACCATATAGGAATTCTCTGTGAGTCCGTTCAGTGTACCCAGTCTCCACTGAGCAACCGTATACAATCTTCATGTCACAACATCAATGGATATAGGATCATCCATCGCCCATCATATGGGTCAAGAAACGTATACGCTAGTCTACTCTGGAATATCGATGCCCTATCTCGATATACCTACGACTAGGAACATTTAAGGATATACTTATAGACCACTCATGCCCCACTAGTATGATCTCCATCATAGCCATGGAAGTTAAGCAAATATCCTCAGGGCTTTATCAACATGTATCAAATGAACAGTATCAAGTAAACATGTCAGATAAAGTAAAACCAGATAGCATACTATCATGTCGAGCAAGAAAGTCATATATATAAATATACATATATACATGTCCAAGCATCCACTATACATATAATGGCCTCTAGGGCATACATATATCCAACAATCTCCCACTTGCACTAAGGCCAATTATTGGTGTATCTCATACCCAACATCTCAAAAAGTCGCTCATGTTGCAGCTGTGGAAGGGCCTTGGTGAGTGGATCCGCGGTGTTTTCCTTTGTATCTATTCTCCGAATCTCGATCTCTTGGCGATCAACTATCTCCCGGATCAAATGATATCGCCTTAGGATGTGTCTGGACTTTTGATGGGATCCGGGTTCTTTGGCCAACGCCATAGCTTCATTATTATCACAATACAATGGTATTGGATTAATAATGGTTGGAACTACTCCTACCTCCGCGACGAACTTCCTCATCCAGACGGCTTCCTTGGCTGCATCATTTGCAGCAATATACTCAACTTCCATCGTGGAGTCTGCAACGGTATCCTGTTTGGAACTCTTCTAACATACCGCCCCTCCATTGAGGGTAAATACAAACGCTGAGATAGATTTACTGCCATCCTTATCACTTTGGAAGCTGGAATCGGTAAAGGCCTCCATTTGGAGATTCCCATTACCATACACCAAGAACAATTCTTTAGTCCTTCGTAAGTACTTAAGAATGTTCTTCACGGCTATCCAGTGTTGCTCCCCTGGGTTGGATTGATACCTGCTTACTATAGCTAGTGCATAAGCTACATCAGGGCGAGTACATATCATCGCATACATTATAGATCCTACGGCTGAAGCGTAGGGTATAATGCTCATGCGAGCTCTCTCTTCATCAGTCTTCGGACAGAAGTCCTTAGAGAGAGTAATTCCATGGCAAGCGGGCAAGGCACCACGCTTGGAATCTTCCATACTAAACCTTTTTAGGATGGTATCAATGTACTTTGATTGGTATAATCCCAATAACCTCTTGGATCTATCTCTATAGATCCTTATGCCCAAAATGCACGAGGCATCACCCAGGTCCTTCATAGAGAACCTTTGTGATAAGAATAATTTGACCGATTGTAGCATAGGAATATCATTTCCTATCAAGAGAATATCATCCATGTACAATACAAGGAAAGTGACAGTACTCCCTACAATTTTCTTATAAATGCATGGTTCATCTATATTTTTGATAAAATCAAATTCTTTGATTGTATCATCAAAATAGATGTTCCAGCTCCGAGATGCCTGCTTTAATCCATAAATGGATTTAAGCAACCTACACTCTTTTTCGCTGCTCCCACTATCAATAAAGCCCTCTGGCTGATCCATAAAAACGCACTCTTCTAAATCACCATTTAGAAATGCAGTCTTAACGTCCATCTTCCAGATTTCATAGTCGTAGTGAGCAGAAATAGCAAGTAGGATCCGAATGGATTTAAGCATTGCTACTGGAGAGAAAGTATCATCATAGTCCAGTCCTGGTCTTTGACGAAAACCTTTCGCTATAAGTCTTGCTTTATAGGTCTCTATATGTCCATCTACACCAATCTTCTTCTTAAAGATCCATTTGCACCCTACGGGTTTTATCCCAGGAGATGCAACGTTCAAAGTCCATACTTTGTTGGTGTACATGGACTCCATTTCAGATCTCATGGCATCCAGCCATTTCACTGAGTCTCCACTCGTGATAGCCTGTTGAAAACGAGTAAGGTCATCATCATCCATGATGCAATCTTCTCTATCACCATCAATGAGAAAACCATAGTATCTCTCCGGTGGGCGAGAAGTTCTACTAGATCTCCGGAGCGGCTGAGGTTCTTGATGTTCTACTGCAACATCAGGTTCAACCAATTCTTCATGAGTAATTTATGTCTCCAGAACCTCTTCTTGTTCTACCTCATTGCCATCAGTATTATTTGCAAAAATTTCATTTTCCAAAAATGTGGCATGTTGAGAAACAAACACTTTTTGTTCCTCCTTGTGGTAGAAAAGATATCCATATGAGTGTTTTGGATATCCCACAAATGTACACATGACCGATCGTGTCTCGAGTTTATCCGGATTCTGCTTTTTGACATAAGCCGGACAACCCCATATCCTAACTCTTTTAAGAGATGGTCTCTTCCCACACCACATCTCATATGGAGTGGTAGACACGGTTTTGGTTGGAACCCTGTTCAATAGATAAATTGCTGTCTCTAATGCATGTCCCCAAAAGGAAAGTGGTAACTCAGCATCACTCATCATGGACCGTACCATATCTAATAGGGTACGATTCCTCCGTTCTGACACACCGTTGTGCTGTGGTGTGTAAGGAGGAGTGAGCTGAGAGAGAATCCCATTCTCTTTTAAGAAGTCTGAAAACTCAATGCTTAAATACTCTCCACCTCGATCTGATCGAAGTTTCTTGATACTCGAGCCAGTTTGCTTTTCTACTTCAAGTTTGTACTCTTTGAATTTCTCGAAAGCTTCGGATTTATGCTTCAATAAAAACACGTGTCCGAATCTTGAGAAATCATCAATAAAAGTAATGAAGTATGAAAAACCGCTTCTAGCATGTGTAGACATTAGTCTGCATACATCACTATGTATGAGGGTTAAGAGTTCTGTAGCTCTCTCTCCGTGTCCTATAAACGGAGTTTTGGTCATTTTACCTTTGATACAAGACTGACAAGTTGCATAAGATTTATATTCAAAAGGTTTTAAATATCCATCTTTATATAGCTTGTTTAGTCTTGTTTCATTAATATGACCAAGTCTACAATGCCAAAGAAAAGATTCATTTATATCTGAAATCTTTCTTTTATTTGTATGTTGTATATTGAAAACTGTGTGTTGCTTTAGGACGTAAATTCCGTTACTTAGTGTACCATACCCAATCAACTGTTGATTCAAGTTAATGTTCATAACATTATTTTGCAACACAAAATGATATCCTTCATTGTCCAACAAAGATACAGATATTATATTACATAGCATACCATGTACAAAATAACAAGGTTTCAAAACCAAAATACATCCTGAAAGCAACCCCAGATGATACTCTCCTACGAATACAGCATGTACAATGGAACCATTTCCAACCCGTAGAGTGTGGTCCCCAGTCTTCAAAACTCTACTGTTTCTTAATCCATGCATACAATTACAGATGTGAGAACCAGAACCGGTATCTAATACCCATGATGCAGAGTTTAATGAAAAACAGTTTTCAGTTACAAACACACCTGAAGCGGAAGCATCAACATGCTTCTTCTTCTTAAGATCTGCAAGGTACAAAGCACAATTGCGTTTCCAGTGTCCCGACTTGTGGTAGTAAAAACATTCTCCATTTCCACTTCCCGCGGTCCCAGACTTGTCTTTCCCCTTCGCCTTTTCAACTCCACCTCTCGGCTTGGTGGGATTCTTCTTCTTCTTTCCCCTGGCCTTGGCTTACGGGACTGAAGAGGAAGATGACCCATAAAGCAGAGCGGGAGTTTTTGCTATCTTAAGCGTGCTCTCTGCACTTCTCAACATATTGAGAAGTTCAGGCAATGATTTTTCCAAATCGTTCATATTGAAATTCACTATGAACGGAGCAAAGGCGGGGGAGAGAGACTGCAGAATAATATCTGTATATTTCTCATTATCCATAGTCCATCCTGATTTGAGTAGGATTCTAACGATCAAAAATATAATTACCGCAATCAAGAACGGCATCTCTTGGTAGCTAGCCGGTGAATACGGGTCGGTCCACAGGGATTTTGTGTTTTCTTAATCGTGCTAACGAGTTAATTCCGATGGGTGTCGGATTGATTTATTAAATCTAAAAACTACCAAATTAAGTTATACTAAGATTATCTAGATCTAAGTCTTGCTAGGGTTAGGTTTAGGGGAAGTTGAGAGATTAAAGGTTTCCTCACCGCTTTCAATGCCCTATTATAGATTTATTAGGTGTTATGGTAATTATCAATAAAGTGGATTAGAATCATTTGGGAAGATGTTTCTTCCTCTAGGTTCTTGTCCTTCCTTTATCGATCCTTACCCTAACTTCCATGGAAAACACGCGCAACCGATCCTTTATACTACGGTATCACCGTTACCTCGAGGGGTAAGGTGCCGCAGGGAGCGGTGTGTGCGTGTATGCATGGAGTGTAGGGTTCCTAGGCACACTAATGAGGTCTCACAAGGCATCAACCATGCCAATTTCAAATTTTACGGGTGCCGAGAAACCCTAATACGGATCGTTAATTAGATTTTAGGCGAAACAAAAACAAGTAAACGACTTTACTCTAAGTGAACGGAAATACAACCTTTGTAGATCCGGTTCTCCACCTCCATAGCTCCGTGATGAGTTCCCTCCGCTGTCCAAATCAAATCCATGACTCTAGCATCGGCTTCATCGGAGAAATGGACGGGCTTGGTCGTCGGTTCGATGCCGAAGATGATCTACGTCGAGGCATCACAAGATCAAGCTCCAACATCACCAAGCCTTGAAAACTTGTGAAGGAAACACCCTATACTACTTGGCAAGAGGTAGAGGATGAAGAAATAGGAGGTGGGTTCACTTTAGAATTGGATTTCTCACTCATTAGCTCAAGTTGCCATTGATGGAGCAAGCTTTCTTCATGTTGATGATGATGAAGAAGAAGAAGAAGGAATGATAATGATATGATAAGAATAATCAAGAAAATAGAAAATAGATTATCCTTATCATATAGCAACCATGGTCAAGTAAACTAGTGTAGAGAATCAACTATGGTTCAAGTGAATGGTTAGGGTTAAGAAAAGAGACAAAATGGTCAAACCATTCAAAGCTTCATGAAGCTTCAAAAGAAAGTCCAAAATGAGCTACCATTTTGCTTCTTTTCCAAATATAAATGAAAATAAATAAATAAATAAATAAATAAATAAGTAAATCAAATAAACAAAACCCTAATCATTAACTTAACCATGGTATGATTCTTTACACAAACTCAAGTGAGCATGCATCATCAAACATGATACAATCAAGTGCACAAAAGTATATCACATATACAACTTGTGAACTTCAAGTGAGAAAATCCTTTTAAAATGAACCAATACTAGTTAATGCAATGTAATATATCAAATATATAATTATGCATTAAATCATTAAATCAACACTTGATTTAACGACCCGGTCATATCGCATATAACCGACTAATATTCAATGTATCGGCTTATCGAATCAATCCTTGTTTCGATAACTAGGTTATATCGCATACAACCATTCGATACATTCATCGCGAGGATAGAATACGGTATCACATACACGCATTATTCTCGGTCCCGCACATATCTCATATGCGCTCCTATTTCGTTTCGCTTGAGCCAGGAAACCTCTGTGTAGGACTCTAAACACTCGTCAATACGCCGGCAGCAGATGATGATCATATCAAGCACCCACAAGCCGCAAGCGGTCTGCTAAACGTAACGGCCACCCGGGTATTGAGCGATCAGAAGATCGACGAGCAAGCCCGCTCACACTCCTGTGAATCCAACCAGTAACACTTACCGTACAGTCCGGTCTGTTCGTCTGATATGTCGCATATCTCGCCTAGGGGCGGTAAACGTCAAACCCCAATAGCTCGATAAGTCGTGTCGATATGAGGTCTATAACAGTTCGAGAAACTACTGGTAACACTTACCAGTAAATCTCAGCAACCCTGGCCAGGGATTTCCGGTCATAGCCAATCGAACACAGCGCAACATCAACTCCCTATACCGGAAGAGACGAATCCCCTCCTATCGCTCATTGCCTCCATGTGATTCGGGACTGTACCCAAAAACCACCGTTTTGCACGCCCTCTTGGACGTGGTAAGATGGAAATCAAAGCACAGTGGGAACCACACAAGTCTCTATGACGATATCGGGTCAACAGACTACTCTGTACCAGTGTCACCAGAGAACTGCCATCTGACGTGAGGTATAATACCATCTGGGAGTTCTCGGCGAGTCCGTCCAGTGTACCCAGTCTCCACTGAGCACCCGTATATCATCTTCGATGTCAAACACCAATGGATATGGGATCATCCATCGCCCATCTGTATGGGTCGAGAAGGTATACGCTAGTCTACTCTGGTAAATCGATGCCCCGTCTCGATACACCCACGACTAGGGACCTTGAAGGATGTACTTATGGACTACCATGTCCCCACTAGTATGATCCGCATCATAGTCCAGGTAGTCAAGTACACATCCTAAGGGCTTTACCAACATGTAACAGAGGGACAATCAGTGTACACGTTAAGGTAAAGAGCAACCAGATAGCATACTATCATGTCGAGCAAGAAAGTCCTCCCTATATATGTCCCAACATCCATTACAATATACATCCTATGTATAGCAATGGCCTCTAGGGCATACATATAACTAACAATCTCCCACTTGCACAAGAGCCATCTGATAGCAGTGGTTGTAGTATCTCATACTCAACCATCCCATAATAGTCTCTCTCTGGGAAAAGGCCTTTGTGAGTGGATCCGCCATGTTGTCCTCTGAGTCTACTCTCCTAACCTCGATCACCCTGGAGATCAACTATCTCCATGATCAGGTGATACTGCCTCAGAATATGTCTGGATCACTGATGGGACGGGCGTTCCTTGGCATAAGCCACAACTCCATTGTCACACAATGGGAGGAACTAAGTTCATCTCATGAACAAATATACATCCAGACTGCCTCTTTGGTAGCATCTTAAGTAGCGATGTATCCTGCCTTTATCGTCTAGTATGTCACGGTATCTTGCTTGGAACTCTTCCAACATACCGTCCCTTTACTGAAGGTAAAGACAATGCCTGTGACTGACATTCAGTCGTGTTTATCACCCTGGAACCTTTCCAGTGATTCTCCCCAGGATCGGTTGATACCATCTCACTACAACTAGTGAGAATCCAAACATCCAATTAGATCTATCTCACAAATCCAAAACCCAGGATTTAGGAGGTATCATATTGATCCTATATGGAGAATCATTGTGATAAGCGTAGATTGACCGAGCGTAGCATAGGAAACTCCTTTCTTATCAAGAGTATGTCATCCACGTACTCTACGAGGATCATCACCATACTCCCTACTATCCTTTTGTTTATACAAGGTTCATCTACCATTTTGGTGATATCAAACTCTTTGACTAACACATCAAAACAGATGTTCCATCTCCGCGATACCTGCTTTATCCTATAAAGCATCTTGTACACGTTTCCGCTGCTCCCACTGTCTACGAAGCCCTCTGGCTGTGTACTTATAGACGTCTTCTTCTAAAACATCATTTAGAAAAGCAGTCATGGCACCCAACCGCCAGATATCGTAGTCATGGTATGTAGCCGTGACAAGTAGGATCTGGATGGACTTAAGCATAGCCACTTGAAAAGGTTTCATCATAATCCACGCCTGGTCGATGACGAAAAGCTTTAACAAGTCTATCTTTGAAAGTCTCAACTTTTCCATCTACACCAAGTAATCTTCTCAAGATATACTTGCTCCTGATGGGGATTTAACCCTTCAGATATAGCAACCAAAGTCCATACTTTGTTGGTGTACATGGATTCCATCTCAGATCGCTAAGCATCCAGCCATTCTTACAGAGTCCCACTCCTGATGGCCAGCTCGAAACTAGTTGGGTCATCATCTCATGATGCAATCCTCGCTCCCACTGTCATAGAGAAACCGAAGTATCTCTCAGGTGGGTGAGGAACCCTACTAGATCGGCGGAGAGGCTGAGGTTCATTGGTAACTATTGAATCCTTTGGTTTTATCAAATCATCTGCTGTAGTTTGTATAGCTGGAACCTTTCCAGTTCTACATTACAGACCTTGCCTTGAGCTTGTCCGGATTTTGCTTTTCAGACATAGCCCGGACAACCCCAAATCTTAACCAACTTAAGATATGGGCTCTTCCCTTTCCATATCACATATGAAGTGGTAGGCAACTGATTTGATTCGAACCTAATTCAATAGGTATGCAGCTTCTCAAGTGCATAACCCTCAAATGGAAAAAGGTAACTCAGTAGTACTCATCATAGAGCACACCTTATCATATAGGGTGTGATTGCTCCGCCCCGATATACCATCGTGCTATGGTGTATACGGAGGAATAATGCTGAGAGAGAATCTCATTCTCCTTTAGAATAATCCAGGATTTCCGTGCTCAAGTATTCTCCTTCTTGATCACATCAAAGGACATAATACTTATACCCTTATTGGTTCTCTACTTCTAGCTTATATTCTATGAATATCTCAAAAGGTTCGGACTTGTGTTTCAACAGGAACATATGTCTGAATCTTGAGAGATTATCAAAGAATGTAACGAAGTACAAAGAACCGGTCCTGGCATGTGTAGACAGGGGACCTTACATACATCATCATGTATCAATCCCAAGAGTTTACTAACTCTTTCTCTGTTTCCAATAAACAGAGCTATTGTCATTTTATCTTTGTGACATGACTGGTAAGTTTTCATAAGATGTAAATTCAAACTGATTTAAATATGCATCTAAAATGTAACTTCAGCCAGTCGGGTCGCATTGATATGACCTAGTCTACAATACCTCAAGAAGGATTCGTTCATTTCTGAACTCTTCCTCTTGTGTGTGTTCCGTATACTTAGAACTGTAGTTTGATTTAGAACATCAATGCTTTTAGATAACGTGCCTGAACCGATCAACTTTTGATATAGGAAATGTTCAAAACAGTATCCAACAATACAAAATTTTATCATTTCTTTACTAATAAAGAGAGTGATATGATTTTGTATATCAGGTTCGGTATCTAATAACATTCGTTCAGAATCAATGTATTTGGAATACAGGGTGACAGTGACCAACAGACTTGGCTGCAACACTTGCCCCGTTTTCTGTCTCATGAAACTTATCACCCGTTCTCAGTTTTTCTACCATTTTGTAGCCCTATGTAACAGATTACATATCTGGGATCCTGATCCGGTATCATATACCCAGGATGCGGAGGATACTGAGAAACAGTTCTTTGTAATGAACACACCCGAAGGAGATGCATCATATGCACTTTCTTCGTTTGGGTGGCACGGGAATTCTGGTAATCCCCAATTTCCTGCTCTGTCTTATAACAATTATAAGTTGGAGCGGGACCAACATTCCCCAGCTCAGTATAACAAGCGGGTTCGGTCAATATTCCGTATTATTATCTTGATTAAGGCGTGATATGGTCGCTACCTGGAGAGAGAGAGAAGAAAACACTCAGCGTGCGCTCTTGCAAGAATAGATTGGTTATTATTTTATCTAATCAGGATGGCTCCCACTGCTTTTTATCAAATCTTCCTTCAAACCCTAAAAGGAAAGACCAGCCGGGATTAATTACACACTACAAGTTCGCCAATCTTTCAGCCAGGCCAGTGTCGGTACTTTGAGGGAGGTCCCCCGTGCTTTCGCACGAACCTAATTAATGTAAACCTCGTTTTCCCAGAGGCGTAACCCCGTTGACACCTTTCTAGACACCTACTTGATTAGCTAATTGTAATATGTAAAACTCTCCCAGGAGTAACACTTACTCGCAGCGGGTATCGGGATCCAACTATCTCATAGAAGGTATGCAATCTCATTGCAAATTTCAACACTTGAAATTCCCGATAATATTTTGCCCCGAACGATCTATGACCTTGACAAGGTCAACAAACCATAGACCGCAAGTCAAGTTCAACCCGTCATTTCTTGATTGAATCAAACCCACCCGTACGACCCTTGACAAGGTCAACAAGGCCGCACGACTACCCTAACCCAATCTGCATCATATGCATAAGCAGATAAATACTGGTTAGCTACCGCACACTGCGCCTTGACAAGGTTAACAAACGCAGCACGAATACTAAACAGGACTTATCTGAAATGATGGAGGGCTACGACAGGTTTTTCTGAAAACCTATTGCATAATGAACTTGATATCGTTGTAGAATCAAATGATTTTAAAATGGAGTGCTTTTGAGGCTTTTCTAGTTTTGCTAAAGGAGTCACTCCCGGTGAAGGGATCGTCGGTCCTTTCCTCGTCGAATGAGGTGCGGGATATATCATATATATCACTGTGCAAAGCAAAAACTCTTAAAAGCAATCAAAAGACAAACCGAGTGTGTAGCATCTGCCAGTTATTGCTAAAGGAGTCACTCCCGGCGAAGGGATCTCGGTCCTTTCCTTATCGAATAAGGTGCAGGATATATCATATATACCGCTGTGCAAAGCAAGAACTGTAGCTACCTGTTTTATTTTTGAAATTCGATTCTACAACATCTTAGGTTTCGTTTATTTTCATTAATCTCATTAATGAAGTCACATCATTTAAGTACCTAAACATCACAGATAAATACGACGTACACTTATGCCATCCGCATTCGCCTCGATGTCCCCTCGTGCACCGTTAGGTTAGGTAACTAACGGCAGAGCGGGGCAGGGCTAGCGCGGGTGTAAAACATAAGTAACGCCTATATAATATATCATATATACTATATAAAGTATCTATCACAGAACATCACATGATCACATCACAGATATCGCAGCAGAAGAAACATATGAAATATTGGATATACTAGGACGTCCGTGTTTTCAATACGAGCCAGTATAAAACACGGATTCCACGGTCGCGATGAATAGCCAAACCCACACCCCTAGACCCTTACGAGAGCGGCAAGCAACCCTACCAATTCTGGAGTTAGGAGACCCGGACTCGACTCCTCGAGTTGGTCTCCCACTGGACTCCAGAACCTGGTTACTTGTGCCCTCCTCCTTGGGTCTATCCTAGTGCGGAAAAGTAAATAATATACAAAAAGTGACAACTTCCGCAACCTGGAAGTGCCCCAATAAAAGAATATTACATACAAGTTTTTACATGAATGAAAATGAAAAACACTCATCTCACATAAAAACCCCCGGCTATTCAAACACGACGATCAAATATAACATATCCAGCAACACATAACATCACATGTCATCAATGTAAGTAAATATGTCCATTTCAATTGTCGTTGACATATAGCAACGAAACCGGCGATATCACATATTACACCTACGGTCACAGAAAAGAAAGTGTAAAACTACAACAGTTGGAATCCGCAACCTACATAGACATCGCATGCCTAATCAAATGAATTCCTTAGACATCGCATGCCTAACAATTATAAACGCCGCATTTTAGTCTCATTATCGAAAACACTTTTCAATATCAAGTCGGGTAATTCAACAAGATTCCTGACATCCTGATCGAATGCTCGTCGCAAACTTTAGTAGGCGGCCGCACCCCCGACGCCATCGACGAAGTGCACCAAGGCGGAACACCGCTACCGCCAGCACCCGAACGGATGCTTTCGGCGACGGGGTTCTCCTACAGTCACTTGGTCGGGGCTATGGGGCGAGGCTGTCTATTAAGTTTACCCGGCGAGTATCCGCGTACGCTACGTGATTGCGACGGACTTTTGATCACATCAAAATTCCGTGGCAACCGATCAAGTGGGACTAAACTGCTATGTTTATAACATTCATTCAGTTATCTCATAACATTTTGTGAATTCCAATTATTGTATCCTATTCCAGATAAACAGAAAATGTTAAACTTTCCGATCGAACAGTCAAACACCCAAGTTTTCCCGAAGCAGATCAACACATGAAACAACTTTAAAAACATCCAGTTCATGCCTCAGTACCAACGGTCCAGCAGTAGAAGGGTCAAGCCAACGCCTCACATGTGGCACGCCGTACTGCCCCAAACCCTAAGGTTCAAAGGGCAGTTCAAGACGGTCACATAATCGAGTTAAGGTTTGTTGTCTTCTAGAGGGACCATCGCGTTACATGCACTACTTAGAACGTTGTTAAACTACGGAAAGATCCAACACTTGGAAATTTCCCGACAGGGGAAAAGGTGGGTATTTATATCCGATCGAACTTTTTAACATATTCAAAAATTATCCGGAAAAACACACAGACAAAATTAGACAATCCGATCGAAACACCGAGTCCCCAATGCACCCCAGAAAACTCAACTCTGGAGTGTGATTTAAAAATTCCCAGGAAACTCAGCAATGCAAGAGAGAAGTTACTGTGCAAAAAGTTTTGAATAAAAAGATTAAATGGCCGCGGAACCGCCGCATTAGCCATGCTAATGCCGCGGTTCCGCCGCGCAATGATCGAATCATGGGTCCCGTTTTGTACAGTAATTCTTAGAATCTCCTGCTGAGTTTTCTGCATATTTTTAATTCTCAAAAATCCCAGATTTCAAAAAATGTACAGAGAGCATTCTTGAGTTAGGGTTTCGGTTCGATCGGACTTCTAACTCCGTCAACGCATCGCCTAAGGCTCTAGCTAGGCTCTGATACCACTGTAGGGTTCCTAGGCACACTAATGAGGTCTCACAAGGCATCAACCATGCCAATTTCAAATTTTACGGGTGCCGAGAAACCCTAATACGGATCGTTAACTAGATTTTAGGCGAAACAAAAACAAGTAAACGACTTTACTCTAAGTGAACGGAAATACAACCTTTGTAGATCCGGTTCTCCACCTCCATAGCTCCGTGATGAGGTCCCTCCGCTGTCTAAATCAAATCCATGACTCTAGCATCGGCTTCATCGGAGAAATGGGCGGGCTTGGTCGTCGGTTCGATGCCGAAGATGATCTACGTCGAGGCATCACAAGATCAAGCTCCAACTTCACCAAGCCTTGAAAACTTGTGAAGGAAACACCCTATACTACTTGGCAAGAGGTAGAGGATGAAGAAATAGGAGGTGGGTTCACTTTAGAATTGGATTTCTCACTCATTAGCTCAAGTTGCCATTGATGGAGCAAGCTTTCTTCATGTTGATGATGAAGAAGAAGAAGAAGGAATGATAATGATATGATAAGAATAATCAAGAAAATAGAAAATAGATTATCCTTATCATATAGCAACCATGGTCAAGTAAACTAGTGTAGAGAATCAACTATGGTTCAAGTGAATGGTTAGGGTTAAGAAAAGAGACAAAATGGTCAAACCATTCAAAGCTTCATGAAGCTTCAAAAGAAAGTCCAAAATGAGCCACCATTTTATTTCTCTTCCAAATATAAATGAAAATAAATAAATAAATAAATAAGTAAATCAAATAAACAAAACCCTAATCATTAACTTAACCATGGTATGATTCTTTACACAAACTCAAGTGAGCATGCATCATCAAACATGATACAATCAAGTGCACAAAAGTATATCACATATACAACTTGTGAACTTCAAGTGAGAAAATCCTTTTAAAATGAACCAATACTAGTTAATGCAATGTAATATATCAAATATATAATTATGCATTAAATCATTAAATCAACACTTGATTTAACGACCCGGTCATATCGCATATAACCGACTAATATTCAATGTATCGGCTTATCGAATCAATCCTTGTTTCGATAACTAGGTTATATCGCATACAACCATTCGATACATTCATCGCGAGGATAGAATACGGTATCACATACACGCATTATTCTCGGTCCCGCACATATCTCATATGCGCTCCTATTTCGTTTCGCTTGAGCCAGGAAACCTCGGTGTAGGCCTCTAAAGACTCGTCAATACGCCGGCAGCAGATGATGATCATATCAAGCACCCACAAGCCGCAAGCGGTCTGCTAAACGTAACGGCCACCCGGGTATTGAGCGATCAGAAGATCGACGAGCAAGCCCGCTCACACTCCTGTGAATCCAACCAGTAACACTTACCGTACAGTCCGGTCTGTTCGTCTGATATGTCGCATATCTCGCCTAGGGGCGGTAAACGACAGACCCCAATAGCTCGATAAGTCGTGTCGATATGAGGTCTATAACAGTTCGAGAAACTACTGGTAACACTTACCAGTAAATCTCAGCAACCCTGGCCAGGGATTTCCGGTCATAGCCAATCGAACACAGCGCAACATCAACTCCCTATACCGGGAGAGACGAATCCCCTCCTATCGCTCATTGCCTCCATGTGATTCGGGACTGTACCCAAAAACCACCGTTTTGCACGCCCTCTTAGACGTGGTAAGATGGAAATCAAAGCACAGTGGGAACCACAAAAGACTCTATGACGATATCGGGTCAACAGACTACTCTGTACCAGTGTCACCAGAGAACTGCCATCTGACGTGAGGTATAATACCATCTGGGAGTTCTCAGCGAGTCCGTCCAGTGTACCCAGTCTCCACTGAGCACCCGTATATCATCTTCGATTTCAAACACCAATGGATATGGGATCATCCATCGCCCATCTGTATGGATCGAGAAGGTATACGCTAGTCTACTCTGGTATATCGATGCCCCATCTCGATACACCCACGACTAGGGACCTTGAAGGATGTACTTATGGACTACCATGTCCCCACTAGTATGATCCGCATCATAGTCCAGGTAGTCAAGTACACATCCTAAGGGCTTTACCAACATGTAACAGAGGGACAATCAGTGTACACGTTAAGGTAAAGAGCAACCAGATAGCATACTATCATGTCGAGCAAGAAAGTCCTCCCTATATATGTCCCAGCATCCATTACAATATACATCCTATGTATAGCAATGGCCTCTAGGGCATACATATAACTAACATGGAGTTCTAATTCTTATGTGTGAAGGGGCAAGAAAGGGGTGAGAGATCTCATCTCTCAAAGCTTTCCCTAAAACTAACCCTAACAAGCGAGGAGACTACTCGCTCATTAGGGGATTAAAAGACATTCTAAATTAAAAGTAAACTAAAGCAAAGAAATAAAAGGAACTTACTAATTTTTATTAATGGTTCTCTCCAAACATCAACGCAGTACAGATATGAATTTATGAAATGAAAAGAGGCATACCTCAAAAGAGGTATTAGGGTCTCTATTTATAGGACATAGAAACCCTAGGGTTACAATTGACTCGCACATCTGCTATTACAAAAATACCCTCTAAGAAAAGACCTAGTCAACTATCCGCGCACCGCCACAACTTTCTGCACCGACACGGGCTCTTAGTGGCCGCGGATCCGCGGCCAAAAGCAGGGTTTGGCCACGGTTCCGTGGCCGTATAGAGTGCTTGTGTGCTCATATTTTCTGGGGCTGTTCTGGTGCTTGTTTACTTCATGTTTCTTCAGTCTTTTTCTCATATTGGCTTCTAGGTTTCTTCCAGATCTCCACAGTGAATAGTTGTAGCGGACTTTTATCGTTGCTTCGTGATGAAGTCTTGAACCTTACCCTGCCTTTGTTCTTTGTGAAATCGTCTTCGTTTAGGCTTGATCAAGATTCTTCCATTTGTTGGTCGTAGTCTCACTTTGTATCATCTTTTTCATCGATTTCACTGTTTTAGCTCCGAGAACCTGTAACCTGTAACTAAGTAGCAGACATGGGTCAAAAGCACCTGTTTATTTGTAAAAAGAATAAGATTGGGGAATATAATAATGCAATATTATGATATGAACAAATACCCCCAAACTTATCTTTAGCTCGTCCTCGAGCAAACTTAGTTTTATTCTCGACAAAAACCTAACCTCACTTTCGCAGGGAATCGCGATTGCACTGAGCTCATGCAACAAGCCGTTAAACCTCTAGGTGTCCCTAGTAGGAGGAGTGTTGTCTCCTGAGCGTTTTCAGCAGATACTACCCACAAAATCCTATCAATTTGGCCCATTAACTCTTATTCTCCAATTAGGTCTTTTAACAAGGAATTCTATTATCTTCGACTCGTAAATTATCAACCCATATTCTTCACGCTTCCTTATCATTTAACTTAAGATTATATATGTTCTGTAGACTTACTTAGCTTTCGGCATCTCTTAAGTTTTCCTTCTAGGGTTCCATCTCAACTTAGGAATTTTTATCATCTCTATTAAAAATATAAGTCCTATTCTTTATTCCTATCTCTTATCTAAATCCCAATCACATACCCCTACGTGTGTGTATAAATCACCCCTACATTTGGAAATTCAAATCAAGCAATCATACTCTTGTCCGTTGTCCAAAGCACTTCTTAATTGGTGGATATTTAGATGAATTTCGCTCACACATCCTTCATGCGATCGTTAATACTTCTTGAGGTACCAACAACCGATTACAAGATGTGTTTGCACATTTAAGCGTAATTCCTATTCTTGTAACACCTAAGGCTTTAGCAGTGACTCCTAAACCAGTTGGTCTAAGGCACTAGGTGATGAAGCACCCTCGCTAATTATCTTTCTATTTTTGCAGCCTTAAGTAATCACAAAAACCAGTGTTCATTTTTTTATTATCTCTTTATTCACACTTGTATTTTTTATTTTCTTTTCTTCGAACTAAGGACTTTAGACAAGAGCATTTCAAGGTCTCTTCTACTATTCCAAGTTTCAAGGTGCGTGTTTGTGCAATTTTGTAGGGTATAAGTTTTCAGAATCTAGACTTAAGCTTAGGAATTATTTTTCAAACTTATACTTTAATAAAAACATCAATACTCTTCCCTTGTTTTAACTTAGCCCAAGAAGTGAACTCAAAATTTGCCTATTTCTAAATAACTACAAAGACATATACTTTCTACCGTTAAACTTTAAAAAAGGTTATTTTTAGGGTTTTTAATTTCCTAAGTCTAGACCTAGTTGTTCCTAGCTAGTTAACCTTTTTGTCAAACTCAAGTCAATTATGGCCAAAATTGAATACTTTAATTTTTATAATTTTTGAAATTTTTCAATTTTTTATGGGTTTTAAAATAAGTATGCAAATGCAAGAATATACACATGAATACGAAGGAAGAAGGCTTACCGAGCATACCCCCAAACTTAAACTTGACAGTGTCCTCACTGTCATGCTACACCAAGAGAGTCAAAATGTCGGCACTCCCCTGTTTATTTATTTATAATTTTTTTTATTTTTTTTATTTTTAACAAAAAAATATATACATATATACAACAAGGTCCTCCCCAAACTAAACAAGGCCTTACACAAGCCAAAGGTTAGCACCAACCATTCAAAAATCCTATCGTGATAATGGTGGGGTTGGTGAAAGAATGGAGTGGAAAGAAAAGAAATAAGAAGCACATGAGACCGTGTGGAGATAGAAACGGTATACGGTCTCGGTGGAGGGGAAGAAGGGCGAAAAAGAGAAAGAAGTGTAGCACGATCTTGAGGGTGTAAATCGAGTGAATAAATTAGCGCAATTTGTGATGACCGATGTGTTAAAAGTGATTGTGCTAATCTATCAACCTATCGAGAAATGGGGTCAAATCCCTCAAGATTCGCAAGAAAGCATGGGTACGCCGAACTTGGTATTGGAGATGAAAGCGTAACGTTCTCTTGTACAGTCGGAACGATAGGAAGGACGAAAGGGAGTGAATTAGGGATAGTCTCATTCTCACCGTAGTAAACTGTCTCGAATTTAAAAGATTCCATCAATGGTTATGACTGTAAGCAACCGAGTCTGATGGTTCAACTAACTCATCTGAAATTTCAAAGGACTCAAACTCGAGCGGTGAGTCTTCAATATTGTCCGAAAAAGTGAAACACTCGTAAGTGTTATCGGCTATGAAAACTGTGTCAGACTCAAAGGGAAATTTTTCAAGCTCACAGTCTTCAAGTGTGATCTTTTGTGTGGTCGGAACGATGGAAAGGAGAGAGGGTGATATAACAGTTAAAGGTTCAGGAGGATGAATTGGAAAATCCGACACATCAAAGAAAAATGGTTCAACCTCAATATTATCCTCAATACTCTTCTCAATACTATCCTCATAATTCTCTTCAAAATTTAGCCTATCCATGCCATTATCATCAAAATCAAGACGCATATGAAGTCCGGGAGAAACATTTAATGACTCGGGATGATGAATTGGACATAAAATTTCAATCAAATCTACTGGTTCATCATCCAAAATATTCCCGGCGTCTATATCCTCAATCAAGTGAAAATCAATTTTTTCTGACACCTCATCAGAAGCATGGATATTTATCAATTCAGGTCCAAGATTGGAGGTGTAAAGATCGAAAGGATTAAGTGTGGTTTCACTCGAAAGGGGTTCTTCACAATCTGGCAAATCAAGCACTACAAAGTCACACAACTCGTTAGATGTTTTGTTTGTAACTTGTGAATCATTTGGGACAATCGATGGAAAACCGGAGTTGTGGGCTTCAAGTGGGTATGGGTAGGTCTGATTTGGGAATGTGTAGAACTCACCCGCTCCTCTCAAATTCTCACTTTGTCCAACCGCCTCCTCATACATTGAAAAATTTGAAGCTAGTTAGAAACTAGCTGCCGGTTCACTAGGTTGCATAAGGGCGGCAATGGACGCATCCACATTCCTCACCATTTTGTTTGTTGCTAAAATATAAGCCTCCAACGACTGTTCCAAACTAGACATGGGTTGTGAAGGGGTTTCGGTAAAAGATTCGAAATTGTTTGGATACGTGAAACTCCCAATTGGCTGTGTAAAAGCAATGTCTAGTGAGGGTGGGACAGTCGGGTAGGACTGTGTAAGTCTACGCTAGCGCCCCGGCCGTCTACAGACGCCAAATGCGGAACAAAAACTTTTTATCTGGCGCTATCGTACCCGGATCTTCCATTATTGCTAAAACTAACAAACAGTAAAGAGTGTAGAAAGGTTATACCGAACGATCCGAGTCCTTCGTTCTTTAACCATCATCCCACGCTCCGTTGCGGCTGCTCCGATCTCGTCGATCTCTGATCTGCTCGTCCAGGTGGCACCACATCACTGATTCTTTAAACGGGCTCCCGCCTCTGACTCGAGGCAACTCGGTCATCAAGTTTGCTAAAAGAGACGACCAAGAATGATGTAGAGAATGAGTGGATGACTTTGTCTCGTTCCGTCCAAAGCTATGGACGGACGGTTAATGAAGTTGCCGAGGGAATTGGGTGATGGAATGAAATGAACTGTAAAATTCCATGCACCCAAAATACTATCATATCTTTTACAACCATATGAAAACCTCAAGTGTGAGAGAGTGAGAGGAGAGAGAGGGGGCCGGCCACTTATAGGAGTGGGGGGGTGACCGTAGGAGAGGGGAGAGTAACCATAGGATAAATATCATAATGTGAACACAAAATAATATCTTAAGGAAAACAAGAAATGGTTAAAATCAAAGCATGAGTCACACGACACCTCACCCAATGTAGAACCTTCTAGAACCTTCTAGAAGCATGACTCACTCTCATCCAATAAAAGATAAATCCGTCTTTAACCGAATGTTAAAAGACGGCTGATAGAAAACTGGAAACTGGCAACTTCCAAAAGTGATCCTGAAACGACTTTCAGGATAACCCCGTAACTGTATAAATATACCCGCATTTGTATTACGACCGAATACAAATGCAACTGAGACAAAGATATTATACCTACTCTATATAATACTCGGATCCGGCTTAAACCAAAGCCGACCAGTATCATCTGCCTGAAAAATAACACGTGCGTAAACGCACGTGCATTTTCCGAACCCAGCCATAAAACCATACGGCCTCTACAACGTTTCGCCCGAACCTGGAAAACTGTCTGTGGGGGACTCTAATGACTCGTCAGTACCCTGGCAGTGGGTTTAACCACAAACCGTCAGCGGCACTAGCTATGCGTAACGGTTGCCCACGGACTGACCTCAAGGGAAGCCGATGAGCCAACTCAAGGGAGGCCGATGAGCGAACTCATCCAGAAACCCTACTGAGCCTAACAGTGACAATGTATATACAGTCCGGTCCGTTCGTCAATGAGTATCGCATATCCGCCTAGGGGGCTAGTAACGTCAGACCCCCAGAAGCAGTATAAGTCGTGTCGGAGTGTAGCCCAATAACACCCTGAGATACTACTGGAGTACCTACCAGTAAATCTCCTGCCATGGCCATGGACTATGTGTAATGGCTCTCCTAGACACAGCACGACCTCGCCCCCAATACCGGGAGAGACGAATCCCCTGCCGATCCGCTCACGTGCCTCCATATGGCTCGGGACTGTACCCAAAAGCTACCGTTTGCACGACTCCTTTGAGCCGTGGTAGGGTAGAAATCAAAGCACAGTGGGAACTCACACGAGACAAATGACGACCTCAGGTCGATGAACTAACCTGTACACATGTCACCAAGGAACTGCTATCTGACGATAGGTATAGTACTAACTAGCAGATTCCCGGCGAGTCCTGTCCGGTGTACTCATAACCCAATGAGCACCTGTATACATCTTAGGTGATCCAACTGACACCAGTGGCTTGTAAGACCGGCCACCGCCCCTCGACTGTATACACTAGTCTACTCCGGAGTATCGATGCCCTGTCTCGAAACTCCCACGACTAGGGACCACAATTAAGGATATGCATATAAACTACCCAACTCTCACGTATATGATCGCCATCATACTGTTGGTAGTAAAGCAAGATCCTAAGGGCTCTATCAAAGTGTAACATGCAATCAGTCACCTGAACATGTACACGACTGATAAAGGCAAACCAGATAGCATACTATCATCTCGAGTAAGACTGTTCTACCGGGATAGGTCCTCCGCAATCATTGCAATCACGTACCTGCGATCCAATAATTGACTATGAGGGCACTATCTCCAACAGACTGGTAGGAATTGGATGGTTGGACATGAGTAGGATCAACAGTTGGATAAAAAGGTGAATGGACTTGTTGACCCCTAGAACTAGATGTGTGGAGAGGAGTGAAAGATCGGCTATGAGATTGAGCAATATGCTCAGCAATGGACATCGGTTTAGGAGTTACAACAGTACTTGAAAATGTGGTATCAACGTACGAAGGTGGTGAAGGTTGACATGGTTGACACAAAGTGGGTTGTGAAGTCGAACTGTTTCTTCTAGACGCTTCTATTTGATCTTTCAATGAAATTTTGGGCACGGAGGGATCTTCCTTAAATCGACCGAAACAATTGATGTACGAGGGAAAGTTAGGTTCGGGATACCAAAGTTTGGCAAGAGATTTATGATGTGGGGTAGCTATGATAGAAGAAAGAGAAGAGAAGGAAGGTAGGTGGTGCAAGGATTTCTTAGCGGCAAACTTTGCAAGCTTTGTTAAAAAAAATTCCCTTTTTCCTTTTTCTCTATATTTGGAAATTTTTGCCAAAAAGATTTTTGATAAAGGTATGCAAACAGATCACTTGCAATCAATTTATACTTTACGCGCGGCGCAAAGATTCCTGCACAAGATTTGTTATTTGGAAGGGGGAAGATTTTTAAAGCGCAAAGAATCCTGCAGGAGATTTGACAAAAGATATATTGTAGGTTGCAGAGGGCGGAAAAAGGAAACAAACAGTGAAAATTTCACGCTATGAAGAGGTAGAAGGACCGCAGATTAGCGGCGGGAGGTGGCTTACGTGGCGGAAAGGCGGCGGCGTTGAGGCTTCAGGTCTCTGAAAAAATTCTGGTGTTCCGTTGGTCCAATTCCCTTCCGTTCTGATCTACCTTTTTCTGTTTCGCACTCTGGATTTTTCCAGATCCGTCGATCCTGCAAAGATTCACAAAAAATACCCTTTCCAAAAAAATAACAGATGATATATTTTTATATATTTTTTTTGATTTTTCAGTTTTTATGATTTTTTAATTTATATTAACCCGAAATTGCAAAAAGGAAATAACACGCCATCCCCGGCAACGGCGCCATTTGATTTGAGTAGGATTCTAACGATCAAAAATATAATTACCGCAATCAAGAACGGCGTCGCTTGGTAGCTAGCCGGTGAATACGAGTCGGTCCACAGGGATTTTGTGTTTTCCTAATCGCGCTAACGAGTTAATTCCGATGGGTGTCGGATTGATTTATTAAATCTAAAAACTACCAAATTAAGTTATACTAAGATTATCTAGATCTAAGTCTTGCTAGGGTTAGATTTAGGGGAAGTTGAGAGATTAAAGGTTTCCTCACCGCTTTCAATGCCCTATTATAGATCTATTAGGTGTTATGGTAATTATCAATAAAATGGATTAGAATCATTTGGGAAGATGTTTCTTCCTCTAGGTTCTTGTCCTTCCTTTATCGATCCTTACCCTAACCTCCATGGAAAACACGCGCAACCGGTCCTTTATACTACGGTATCACCGTTACCTCGAGGGGTAAGGTGCCGCAGGGAGCGGTGTGTGCGTGTATGCATGGAGTTCTAATTCTTATGTGTGAAGGGGCAAGAAAGGGATGAGAGATCTCATCTCTCAAACCTTTCCCTAAAGCTAACCCTAACAAGCGAGGAGACTACTCGCTCATTAGGGGATTAAAAGACATTCTAAATTAAAAGTAAACTAAAGCAAAGAAATAAAAGGAACTTACTAATTTTTATTGATGGCTCTCTCCAAACATCAACCCAGTACAGATCTAAATTTATGAAATGAAAATAGGCATACCTCAAAAGAGGTATTAGATCATCTATTTATAGGACATAGAAACCCTAGGGTTACAATTGACTCGCACATCTGCTATTACAAAAATACCCTCTAAGAAAAGACCTAGTCAACTATCCGCGCACCGCCATAACTTTCTGCACCGACACGGGCTCTTAATGGCCATGGATCCGCGGCCAAAAGCAGGGTTTGGCCGCGGTTCCGCGTCCGTATAGAGTGCTTGTGTGCTCATATTTTCTGGGGCTGTTCTGGTTCTTGTTTACTTCATGTTTCTTCAGTCTTTTTCTCATATTGGCTTCTAGGTTTCTTCCAGACCTCCACAGTGAATAGTTGTAGTGGACTTTTACCGTTGCTTCGTGATGAAGTCTTGAACCTTGCGCTGCCTTTGTTCTTTGTGAAATCGTCTTCGTTTAGGCTTGATCAAGATTCTTCCATTTGTTGGTCGTAGTCTCACTTTGTATCATCTTTTTCATCGATTTCACTATTTTAGCTCCGAGAACCTATAACCTGTAACTAAGTAGCAGACATGGGTCAAAAGCACCTGTTTATTTGTAAAAAGAATAAGATTGGGGAATATAATAATGCAATATTATAATATGAACACATCCCAGTTCCTCAAGTTCATCTATAAGACCAATCATCTTCAGAACATAGTCTCCTACTGATGCGCCGGGGGCCATCCGCATCTGAAACAACTTTCGAGATGCCTCGTATCGTAAAGTATGAGATTGCTTTTCATACAACTCCTTTGCATGAAGAAAGATGGATTGTACATCCATCTTCTCATGCTGTTTCTGATGGATACTGTCCATAAAAGCAAGCGCGAGGCACGTGGCCGTGTTGCAATCAATATCCCATGTTTTTCGGATCTCCTTATCCGAAATATGTAGACTAGTATTGTGATACTGTCTTTCTCTCACATGTTGGTAAAGCCCTTATGATATGTACTTGACTACCAGGATTATGATGCAGATCATACTAGTGGGGCCAGGATAGTCCACAAGTTCATCCTTTAATTGTTCCTATTCGTGGGAGTATCGAGACATGGCATCGATATTCTAGAGTAGACTAGTGTGTACGTTTCTTGACCCTTTATGGGGCGATGGATGATCCCACATCCATTGATGTTTGACATCAAAGATTGTACACAGGTGCTCATTGGAGAATGGGTACATCGAACAAGACTCGCCGAGAACTCCTAGGTGGTATTATACCTAACGTCAGATAGCAGTTCTCTGGTGACACTGGTACATGCTAGTCTGTAGACCCGAGATCGTCATAGAGTCTTTTGTGATTCCCACAGTGCTTTGATTTCCTCCCTACCACGTTCAAGAGTGCGTGCAAACAGGTGGATTTTGGGTACAGTCCCGAGTCACATAAGGGCAATGAGCGATAGGAGAAGTTTCGTCTCTCCCGGTATTAGGGGTTGATGTTGCGCCGTGCTCGATTGGCCATAACAGGAAGTCCCTGGCCAGGGTTGATGATGAGATTTACTGGTACGTGTTATCAGTAGTTTCTCGACCCGTTATGAGCTTCACATTGGCATGACTTATCAAGTTATTGAGGTCTGACGTTTACCACCCCTAGACTCGATATGCGACATATCAGACGAAGAGACCGGACTGTACGGTAGTGTTACTACAGGGTTGCCTAGCACGGCAGCAAGGTTTCGGGAGGCATCGTCCATGCCATTTACAAAAATTTGCCGTTCTAGCTAACCCTAACCCTAGAATCTTTACTAGAAAATCCAACGAAACAACATGTAAACAACTTTACATATAAGTGAATGAGGAATACAACCTTTGTAGACCGGTCCTTCACTTCTAATGCTCCGTGTAGTAGTCCCTTCACTGCATGTAATGAACATCCAAACTCTAGAAAGGGTTCACTTGAAGAAATGAACAAGCTTGCTCGAAGTCTTCGAGGCCGAAGATGATCTACGTCGAGGAGACTCAAGCTCATGCTACCTCTTCACTAATGGTAGATTAGTGAAGCACACACCCTAAACTAAATGGCTAATATAGTAGAGGATGATGAAGTAGGAAATGGGCTCTCTTTAGATTTAATTTTCTCACTCATTTTCATCATCTCCCAAAAGCTAGTGAGCTTGAGGAAGGAGATGAAGAAATGCAACCATGGAAAATTGCAAGTCTAGAATGTAAACCATGGGTGAGTTAATATCATATATTAACCCTTGTAGAGACTAAACCATGGCTAATGTAATGGTTGGGTTAATAAATATCTTAAGTATGACAAAATGAGTGGACTTGGTCAATGGTTCCACAAGCTTCTCCAAGCTTCAACCATTAAACCAATTTCCACTAATTTTGATTAACCTTAAATAAATAAAAACCCTTTATTACATCAAGCATGACACAAAAACATGTACATTAATATATATCGCATATATACACATGCACACAAGTGAGAAAGATAAATCATAAGTGAGCTAATATTAGTTAATGTAAGTTAATATATCAAATATATAATTATACATTAAATTATTAAATCAACACTTGATTTAATAATCCGGCTATATCACATATAACCGACTAATATCATGTGTATCAACTTATCGAATCAACACATGATTCGATAACCTGGCTATATCACATATAACCGACCGATAACACAAATCGCGAGAATAGAATACGGTATCACATATCATATTAATCTCGGTCCCGCACATATCACATATGTGCTCTTACTTCATTTCACATTAACCAGGAAACCTCTGTGTAGGACTCTAAAGACTCGTCAATACGCCGGCAGTAGGTGATGATCATATCGAACACCCACAAGCCGCAAGCGGTCTGCTAAACGTAACGGCAACCCGGGTATTGAGCGATCAGAAGATCAACAAGCAAGCCTGCTCATACTCCTGCGAATCCAATCAGTAACACTACCGTACAGTCCAGTCTCTTCGTATGATATGTCGCATATCTCGCCTGGGGGTGGTAAACGTCAGACCCCAATAGCTTGATAAGTCATGTCGATGTGAGGCTCATAACGGGTCGAGAAACTACTGATAAGACTTACCAGTAAATCTCAGAAACAGCCCTGGCCAGGGACTTACTGTTATGGCCAATCGAGCACAGCGCAACATCAACCCTCTATACCGGGAGAGACGAATCCCCTCCTATCGCTCATTGCCTCCATATGACTCGGGACTGTACCCAAAAACCAACTTTTTGCACGATCTCTTGATCGTGGTATGGTGGAAATAAAAACACAGTAGGAATCATACAAGACTCAATGATGATCTCGGGTCGACAGACTAACCTGTACCAGTGTCACCAGAGAACTGCCATCTGACGTGAGATATAATACCATCTAGGAGTTCTCGGCGAGTCCGTCCAGTGTACCCAGTCTCCACTGAGCACCCGTATACCATCTCTGATGTCAAACACCAATGGATTTGGGATCATCCTGTTAGTTATATGTATGCCCTAGAGGCCATTACTGTACATGCGATGTATATTGTAGTGGATGCTTGGACATATATAGGGAGGAATTTCTTGCTCGTCATGATAGTATGCTATCTGGTTGCTCTTTAACTTAACATGTACACTTATTGTCTCTCTATTACATGTTGATAAAGCCCTTAGGATGAGTACTTGACTACCAGGATTATGATGCAGATCATACTAGTAGGGCAGAGGTAGTCGGTAAGTAAATCCTTAGATTGTTCCTAGTCGTAAGAGTATCGAGACAGGGCATCGATACTCCAGAGTAGACTACCGTATGCGCTTCTCGACCCATGTGATGGGCAATGGATGATCCCATATTCATTGGTGTTTGACATCAGAGAAGGTATACGGGTGCTCAGTGGAGACAGGGTATACTGGACGGACTCGCCGAGAACTCCTAGATGGTATTATACCTATCGTCGGATAGCAGTTCTCTGGTGACACTGGTACAGGTTAGTCTGTAGACCCGAGATCATCATAGAGTCTTGTGTGATTCCCACTGTGCTTTGATTTCCACCATACCGCGGTCAAGAGATCATGCAAAAAGATGGTTTTTGGGTACATTCTCGAGTCACATGGAGGAAATGAGCGATAGGAGGGGATTCGTCTCTCCTGGTATTGGGAGTTAATGTTGCGCTATACTCGATTGGCCATAACATGAAATCCCTGGCCAGGGTTGCTGAGATTTACTAGAAAGTGTTATCAGTAGTTTCTCGAACCGTTATAGACCTTGCATCGACATGACTTATCAGGTTATTGGGGTCTGAGGTTATACCACCCCCAGGCTGTGATATGCGACATATCAGACGAAGAGACCGGACTGTACAGTAGTGTTACTGATTGGATTCCTAGGAGTACGAGTAGGCTTGCTTGTTGATATTCTGATCGCTCAATACCCGGGTGGCTGTTACGTTTAGCAGACCACTTGCAGCTTGTGGGTGATTGATATGATCATCACCTACTGCCAGCGTATTGACGAGTCTTTAGAGTCCTACACAGAGGTTTTCTGGCTCAAGCGAAATGGAGTAGGAGCACATATATGATATGTGCGGGACTGAGATTAATACGATATATGATACCGTATTTTATTCTTGCGATTTGTGACATCGGTCGGTTATATGTGATATAGCCGGGTTATCGGATCAAGTGTTGATTCGATAAGTTGATACACATGATATTAGTCGGTTATATGTGATATAGTCGGATTATTAAATCAAGTGTTGATTTAATAATTTAATGTATAATTATATATTTAATATATTAATTTACATTAACTAGTATTAGCTCACTTAAGATTTCTTTTCTCACTTGATTTGTGCACATTGTATGTATGCGATATATATAAGTGTACAAGTTTTTGTGTCATGATTGATGATACAAGTGACATGGGTGTGTGTATGACTTACACCATACTAATTATAATGAAGGGTTTATAATTGATTAAGTAATTCAAAATGGTTGGAATTATGTCATGACTTGAAGCTTGTAGAAGCTTAAGGTTTCATTGACTTAGTCCACAACTTTTGTTTTGATTAAGATATTTATAAACCCAACCATCATTGTTAGCCATGGTTAACTCTCTACAAAGGTTAGTATATGATACTAACTCACTCATGGTTGCCATTCACTCTCTCATGAGTTCATTCTTCTTCTTCTTCATCAAGGAAAAAGCTCACTAGGTTTTTTCTAAGTGAAGAATTAGTGTGAGAAAAATAAATCTAAAATGAGCAAAATTCCTACTTCATCATCATCTACTACTAGCCATTTAGTTTAGGGTGTTTGCTTCACTAATCTCACCATTAGTGAAGAGGTAGCATGAGCTAGTGTCTCCTCGACGTAGATCATCTTCGGCCTCGAAGACTTCGATGCAAGCTTGTTCATATCTTCATGGGAGCCTTTCTAGAGTCCGGGAGTTCGTGATCGCAGCGAAGGGACTACTACACGGAGCTATTGAAGTGAAGCACCGGTCTACAAAGGTTGTATTCCTTGTTCACTTTAGTTGCAAAGTTGTTTGCATTCGTTTTGTCGGTTTTTCTAGTATCGATTCTAGGGTTAGGGTTAGCTAGAACGGAAAAAATTTAAATATGGCATGGATGATGCCTCCCGAAACCTTGCTGCCGTGCTGGACAACCCTGGACATCCATCGCCCATCCACATGGGTCGAGAAGTTATACGCTAGTCTACTCTGGTATATCGATGCCCCGTCTCGATACACCCACGACTAGGGACTTTAAAGGATGTACTCACGGACTACCTTTGTCCCACTAGTATGATCCGCATCATAATCCAGGTAGTCAAGTACACAACCTAAGGGCTTTATCAACATGTAACAGAGAGACAATCAGTGTACATGTTAAGATAAAGAGTAACCAGATAGCATACTGTCATGTCGAGCAAGAAAGTCCTCCCTGTGTATATCCAAGCATCCATTATAATATACATCTCATGTACAATAATGGCCTCTAGGGCATACATATAACTAACAATCTCCCACTTGCACTAGGGCCATATGTTGTAGTATCCAATACCCAAAAATCAGCAGTGGTTGTAGTATCCCATACTCAACTATTCCATAAAAGTCTCTCTCGGGAAAAGGCCTTTGTGAGTGGATCTGCCGTGTTGTCCTCTGAGTCTACTTTCCTTAACCTCGATCTCCCTGGAGATCAACCATCTCCATGATCAAGTGATACTGCCTTAGAATATGTCTGGATCTCTAATGGGATGGGGGTTCCTAGGTATAAGCCACAACTCCACTGTCTCACAATGGTAGGAACGAAGTTCATCTCATGAACCTATATACACCAAGACTGCCTCTTTGGTAGTATCGTTGGTAGCAATGTATTGAGGCTTTATCGCCTAGTTTGACACGGTATCTAGCTTGGAACTCTTCCAACATACCGTCCCTCCACTTAGGGTAAAGACAATTCCTGTGACTGACATTCAGTCGACCTTACCACCGTGGAAGCTATCCAGTGATTCTCCCCAGGATCTATTGATACCATCTCACTACACTTAGTGAGAATCCTAACATCCACTTAGATCTATCTCATAGATCCAAAACCCAGGATTTAGGAGGTATCATCTTGATCCTATATGGAGAATCATTGTGATAAGAGGAGATTTACCGAGTGTAGCATAGAAAACCCTTTTCCTATCAAGAGTATGTCATCCACGTACTATACGAGGAAGACCACCTTACTCTCTACTATCTTTTTGTATATACAAGATTCATCTACCATTTTGATGAAGTCAAACGCTTTGACTACCACATCAAAATAGATGTTCTAACTCTGCGATGCCTGCTTTAATACGTAAAGCAACTTGCACACGTTTCCGCTGCTCCCATTGTCTATGAAGCCCTCTGGCTGTGTACTTATAGACGCTCTCTTCTAATTCACTATTTAGAAAACAGTCATGACACCCAACCGCCAGATATCGTAGTCATGGTATGTAGAAATGGCAAGCAGGATCCGGATGAACTTAAGCATAGGCACTGGAGAAAAGGTTTCATTATCCACACCTAGTCGATGACGAGAACCTTTTACAACAAGTCTAGCTTTGAAAGTCTCAACTTTTCCATCTACACCAAGTAATCTTCTCAAGATATACTTGCTCCTGATGGGGATATAACCCTTCAGATATAGCAACCAAAGTCCATACTTTGTTGGTATACATAGATTCCATCTCAGACAGCATAGCATCCAACCATTCTTATAGAGTCCCCACTCTTGATGGCCTGCTCGAAACTAGTTGGGTCATCATCTCATGATGCAATCCTCGCTCCCACTGTCATTAAGAAAACCGAAGTATCTCTCAGGTGGATGAGGAACTCTACCAGATCGGCGGAGAGGCTGAGATTCATTAGGAGCTATTGAATTCTCCGGTTCTACCAAATCATCAGCTGTAGTTTGTATAGCTGGAACTCCTTCCAGTTCTATCTCATGACGACTAATTTCTTCCATAAAAAATTCCTTTTCTAAAAAGGTGGCATGCCGAGAAATAAAACACCTTTTGTTCCTCGGTGTGGTAGAAGATATTCCCTTGCGAATGCTTAGGATATCCAACAAACTTCCACAGAACTGACCTTGCCTCGAGCCTTTCCGGATTTTGCTTTTAGACATAGGCCGGACAACCCCAAATCTTAACTTACTTAAGAGATGGGCTCTTCCCATACCATATCTCATATGGAGTGGTAGGCACCTGATTTGGTTAGAACGCTATTCAATAGGTATGCAGCTTCTTAAGTGCATAACTCCCTAAAAGGAAATAGGCAACTCAGTAATACTCATCATAGAGCGCACCATATCAAATAGGGTACGATTGCTCCGTTCCGATATACCGACGTGCTGTGGTGTATACGGAGGAGTGATGCCGAGAGAGAATCTCATTCTCCTTTAGAATAGTCCAGGAACTCCGTGCCAAGTATTCTCCTCCCTGATCACATCAAAGGACATAATTCTTATACCTGTTTGGTTTTCTACTTCTGACTTATATTCATTGAATTTCTCAAAAGCTTTAGACTTGTGTTTCAGCAGGAACACTTGTTCGAATCTTGAGAGATCATCAGTGAATGTAATGAAGTGCGAAGAACTAGTCCTGGTATGTATAGACAGGGGACCACATACACCATCATGTATCAATCCCAAGAGTTCATTAACTCTTCTTCTGTTTCCAGTAAACGGAGCTATGGTCGTTTTATCTTTGTGACATGACTGGAAAGTTTCACAAGATGTAAAATTCAAACCGATTTAAATATGCATCTTAATATAACATAGCTAGTCGGGTCGCATTGATATGACCTAGTCTACAATGCCTCAAGAAGGATTCGTTCATTCTTGAACTCTTCCTCTTGTGTGTTCTTTACGATAAGAACTGTAGTTTGATTTAGAACGTATATGCCATTAGAGAACGTGCCTGAACTGATCAACTCTTGATATAGGAAATGTTCAAAATATTATCCAACAATACAAAATTATATCCTTCTTTAGTAAATAAAGTGACTGATATAATGTTGCATATCAGGTTCAGTATCTAATAACATTCGTTCAGAATCAATGTATTTGATAATACAGGGTGATAACCGCCAACACCTTGCTGCAACAATTGCACCGTTTCCAACTCTTGAAACTTATCACCCATTCTCAGTTCTCTACCTATCTGTAGCCCATGTAACAAATTACATATGTGGGATCCTGATCCGGTATCTCATACCCAGGACGTAGAGGATACTGAAAAACAGTTCTTGGTAATGAACACACCCGAAGAAGATGCATCAACATGCACTTTCTTCATTTGGGCGGCACGGGAATCCTGGTAATCCCCTATTTCCTACTCGGTCTCATAATAATTATAAGTTAGAGCAGGATCAACGTTCCCCAGCACAGTATAACAAGCGGGTTCGGTCAATACATTCATATTATTATCTTGATTAAGGCGTGACATGGTCGCTACCTGGAGAGAGGGAGAGAGAAGAAAACGCTTAGCGTATGCTCTTGCAAGATTAGATTGGTTATTATTTTATCTAATCAGGATGGCTCCTACCATTTTTATCAAATCTTCCTTCAAGCTCTAAAAGGAAAGACTAGCCGGGATTAATTACACCGGTTAATTGAACACTTTCCTATTTTAACACCTTACAAGTTCGCCAATCTTTCAGCCAGGCCAGTGCCGGTACTTTGAGGGAGGTTCCCCATGTTTTCACATGGACCTAATTAAAATAAACCTCGTTTTCCCATGGGCGTAACCCCGCTGACACCTTTCTAAACACCTACTTGATCGGTTAGTTGTAAAGTGCAAAACTCTCCCAGGAGTAACAATTACTCGCAGTGGGTATCGGGATCCAACTATCTCATAGAAGGTATGCAATCTCATTGAAAATTTCAACACTTGAAATTCCCGATAATATTATGCCCCTAGCATGGCTATGACCTTGACGCAGGCCAAACTACCCATAGTCCGCTAGTCAAGTTCAACCCGTACATTTCTTGATTGAATTAAACCGACCCGTACGACCCTTGACACAGGCCAAACTACGCCGCACGAATACCCTAATCCAATTGCATCTCATTCTGCAGATAAGTACTAATTTAGCTACCGTACACTACGCCTTGACGCAGGCCAAACTACCGTAGCATGAATACTAAAATAGCACTTATCTGAAATGACGGAGGGCTACGACAGGTATTTTTTTAGAAAATCTTTTGCGTAATGAATTTGATATCGTTGTAGAATCAAATGATTTAAAATGGAGTGTTTTTGAGGCTTTTGCTAGTTTCGCTAAAGAGGTCACTCCCGGTGAAGGATCTCGGCTCTTTCCTCGTTGAATGAGGTGCAGGATATTCACAATACCGCTATGCAAAGCAAGAACTAGAAAAGCAATCAAAAGATGAAACTGAGGGTTGTAGCATCTGCCAGTTATTGCTAAAGAGGTCACTCCCGGTGAAGGGATCTCGGCTCTTTCCTTATCGAATAACGTGCTGGATATTCTACGAGGAATACCGCTAAGCAAAGCAACAACTAGAGCTACCTTTTTTTGAAAATTCGATTCCACAACATCTTTAGGTTTATTTTCTTTCATTAATCTCATTAATGAAGTCCCATCATATAAGTTACCTAACCATCACAGATAAATACAACGTACGCTTATGCCATCCATATTCGCCTCGATATCCTGTCATGCACCGTTAGGTTAGGTAACTAACGGCAGAGCGGGTGCAAAACATAAGCAACGTCTATATAATATATCACATATACCATATACATTATCTATCTCATCATATCAGGTGATCACATCACAGAATATCGCAGCAGAAATCAACATATGAAATATTGGATATACTAGGATTTCCGGGTTTTAAATTAAGCCTGTATAAAATACGGATTCCATGGTGGTGATGAATAGCTAAACCCACATCCCTAGACCCCTACGAGAGCGGCAAGCAACCCTACCAATTCTAGAGTTAGGAGACCTGGACTCGACTCCTCGAGATGGCCTCCCACTAGACTCTAGAACCCGGTTACTTGTGCTCCCCTCCTTGGGTCTATCCTAATGCGGAAAAGTAAATAATATACATCAAAGGTGATATCTTCCTCAACTCGAAAGTGTCCCAATAAAAGAATATTACATACAAGTTTTTACATGAATGAAAATGAAAAACTCTCATCTCACATAAAAACCCACGGCTATTCAAACACGACGATCCAATGTAACATATCACAGCAACACATAACATCACATGTCATCAACGCAAGTAAATATGCGTATCCCAATTGTCGTTGACATATAGCAACGAAACCGGCGATACACCATATATTACACTTACGGTCGCAGAAAAGAAACTGAAAAACTATAACAATTGGAATCCGCAATCACCTTAGACATCATAAACCTAATGTATCACATACTTTGGATTTCATGCCCAACTAAATGAATTCCTTAGACATCGCATGCTTAACAATTATAAACCCCACAATTTAGTCTTGATATCGAAAACACTTTTCAATATCAAATCAGGTAATTCAACAAGATTCCCGACATCCTGATCGAATGCTCGTCGGAAACTTTAGTAGACGGCTGCCCCCCCGATACCGTCGATGGAGTGCACTTAGGTGGAACACCGCGGCCCCGAGCACCCGTACGGATGCTTTTGGCAACGGGGTTCTCCTACAGTCACTTGGTCGGGGCTATGGAGCATGGATATCTAATGAGGTTACCCGGCGAGTATCCGCGTACGCTACGTGATTGCGACGGACTTTTGATCACATCAAAATCCTGTGGCAACCGATCAACTGAGACTAAATTGCTAGATTTATAAAATTCAAATTAGTGTGGATTCTAAGTATTGTATCACAATCACATATAGCTAGACGAAGTTAAACTTTTCGATCGAATAAGCAAGCACCCAAAATTTCCCAACAAGCTCAACACTTGAGCGGAGTTCAAAAAGTACCCAGAAACTGCCACAGCTCCAATGAACCATCCGTATAAGGGCCGACCCATGCCTCACTCATGTCGCCACGGAACTACGGCAAACACTAAGGTATGACCGCGGTTCCGCGATCCAAAAAGTCAAGTTTGGGTATCGTTCTTCTAGAGGGTCCATAGAATCGCTTGCAAGATTTTCTGAAGATTTTAAACTCGGAAAAAATCCAACTCTTGGAAAATTTCCAGCGAGGGAAAATATGAGTTATTGATATCCGTTCGAACTTTTTAACGTCGTCTAAATAACCCGAATAGATGTTAGAATTACGATTACGAAACACACCGAATTGCCTTTGCAGAAAGTTAACATACAAGCAAATTTAGCAAAAACTAGCAACACCTGAAACACCAAAACTCAGAGACTGGAACACCATGAAAATTTGAAGCCAGAATTCCAAAATTGACCCGAGCAGGCCGGTTTTAGTGCCTATGTGTCCGGCCATATCATGCCCAAATTGCTTCAACTTTTCACAGTGTTCATGCTATATCTCATACAGCATTCTGCAGTTGTTTAAAAAATTTTTGAAGACTTTTCCAAATCGACAGAAATTAAGTTCAAGTGTTACAAGTTTCAGAGTAGTTTCGGTTTCGTAATCTAACAAACATCGTCTAATTTTCTAGCATGGCTCTGATACCACTGCAGGATTGCCTAGCACGGCAGCAAGGTTTCGGGAGGCATCGTCCATGCCATTTACAAACATTTGCCGTTCTAGCTAACCCTAACCCTAGAATCTTTACTAGAAAATCCGACGAAACAACATGTAAACAACTTTACATCTAAGCGAATGAGGAATACAACCTTTGTAGACCGGTCCTTTACTTCTAATGCTCCGTGTAATAGTCCCTTCGCTGCAAGTAATGAACATCCGAACTCTAGAAATGGTTCACTTAAAGAAATGAACAAGCTTGTTCGAAGTCTTCGAGGCCGAAGATGATCTACGTCGAGGAGAATCAAGCTCATGCTACCTCTTCACTAATAGTAGATTAGTGAAGCACACACCCTATGTTTTCTCGTGATATGATTTGTGTGACGTCCACCATGAGTTTTCTCGGTTCTTGAGCCACGTGTGTACTCATACCCGATTCGAGGAGAGAGACGTCGTCTGCGAGTACATGGTGGACCCGGTGCGGTACCCCGGGGTAAGAAGGCCATATAGAGAGACGTTGAGCCCGGCAGGAGAGCACTACCGACCGGTGATATTTGGCTCGACGGATATCCGGAGGATACCGACCGCAGTCATGAGATTTGATGATACGGGCCGATCCGGACTGACGGAGCTTGGGATTTGAGGATTTTGTGTCGCTGATGGACACGATTTTCATAATATTTTCGAGTGTCGATGCTTGGCACTCAGGTTTATCCTGGTTTTTCTATTTCGTTGATGGACACACCCTTTTTGTGATGCATTCATACCTAATGCATATGACATGTAGTTGCTTTATGACACGGACACGAGTGCTTGACTTTACAAATATGTTTACATTATTACCTCTACTGTTATTAGAAGTTATCGTGATACTATTACTATTGTATTGTACTGTATGACCTAGGAGATCGTCATACATTCGGTTTCTACTCGGTGATGTATTCTACTCACGAGTTGGCAACTCACCCCCGTAGTTCCAAAGTTTCTTTGTAGGTTTAGCCGTACAGGTTCCGTAGCGGGTTGCTGGCACTTCACTTTCTTCCGGGTGATTGCTTGGTAGGTTGGTTCACTTGCGTCGTGACCACCGTTGTTTATTCACATTACATTTCAGTTGTACATGTTATTTATTTCAGTTGTATCTAGTTAAAGACTCCATCAACCAGACTATGTATATTTATAGACTTAGAAAACACCGCTTGTATATTCTTTCGACCTTAGATTCGCGCTCTTGTATTCATTATTGTTGGGATTTTCTTGGTGATACTTTAGCTTTCTTGCTTTCTTTCTGTTTTTGATCCGCGCCTTCGGCGTTGTATATTTGCATTACTTGCGTGGTTGTTTCCGCCAGTTGGTGAAGTGCTAGCTTCCGCTTGGGGATGTTGGGTTACGCCAGCGCCCCGGCCATCAATCCGTGGCCAAATACGGAACCAAAATTTAATAAACTGGCACTAACGGAACCCGATTCCCCAGATCGACTATTAACCCTACACTAGTTATCTATAAAGGAGTTTAGAAAGCTTATACCGAAAGATATGTGTCCTTCGGTCTTCAACCTCTGTCCCAAGCTCCTCGTGGCTTTCTTGATCATGTTTGATCTCCGGTTTCCCCCATCGAAGACGATCCACCTTGAGAGTATGTAATACAGGCTCCGACCTTAAATCCGAGGCAACTCGAGTACCTAGTTCACCACCCTAGATAGCCAAGAAGAAATAGAGAGTGTGTAGGATTAGATTGTCTCAATACACCCTAGGTTTCGCAATATATGAGACATATAGGGTGGAGGTAGAAGAAGATGCCATTGGAGAGAAGTGTGAGGCAAAGCAAAAGCAAGTGAAGAAAGTGGCTGCCCTTTTTTGTGAGTGTTGTGTGAGTTATTTGTTGTGAGTGTTTTTATATGAAGCAAACAAGCAACTAAAGAAAAACAACTAAAGAATAAATATCCCATGTTTCACAACAAATATCCCACACCACAAACAAAGTAACATCATTCCACCATGAGTCACACCCATGTGGACATGCATGAATCAATGACTCACAACAATGACTCACACTTCCACTCACAATAAACATTTAAACTAAATGTTTAATAACAAATGAAAGAGATGGCATCTTCTAAAGTGATCTTGTAATAAAATTATAAGAATACCGATCATTCGTATATACATACCCGCATCTGTATTCCGAAAGAATACGAATACAACGAGACGAAAATAATCTAACAATATAATACTAGGATCCGGCTAATACCAAAGCCCACTAGTATTATACGTCCGAGTCATCATCCGTGCACAAGTGCACGTATATGCTCGAACCCTGCCATAAAACCATACGGCCTCTACAACGTTTCGCCCGAAATAGGGAAACCCTCTGTGTGGGACGCTAAAGACTTGTCAATACGCTGGCAGTGGGTTTAACCACAAGCACGTCAGTGGCACTAGCTGTACGTAACGGCTACCCAGGTATTGAGCAAAAAGGAGGCCGACGAGCAAACTCATCCTGAAACCCTACTGAGACTGACAGTGACAATATCCATACAGTCCGGTCCGTTCATCTATGAGTATCGCATATCAAGTCTAGGTGGGTGGATAAAGTTAGACCCCTAATAACTTGACATTCAGTGTCGGTATGAAACCCATCACCGCCTGAGAAACCACCGATCCTAGATCAGTAATTCCTGACTACCTTGGCTAAGGATTTCTGGTGATGGCTACCCGTGCACAACGCGACATCATCCCCCAATACCTAGAGAGACGAATCCCCTGACGATCCGCTCACTGGCTCTATGTAGCTCGGGACTGTACCCAACTAAAACCTGTTTGCACGAATCCTTTGAGCTATGGTAGGGTAGTAATCAAAGCACAATAGGAACTCACACGAGACAAATAACGATCTCAGGTCGATAGACTAACCTGTACACATGTTACCAGGGAACTGCTATCTGAAAATAGGTATAATACCAACTAGCATGTTCCCGACGAGTCCGTCCGGTGTACTCATAACCCAATGAGCGCCTGTATACATCTTAGGTGAACAAACTAACACCAATGGCTTGTGATACCGGCCACCGCCCCTCGTTGGGGTCTCGATCAATATACACTAGTCTACTCTGGAGTATCGATGCCCAGTCTCGAAACTCCCACGACTAGGGACATTTAGGGATGTGCTTACAGACCCCCAGCTCCCACGTATATAATCGCCATCATACTGCTGGCAGTCAAGCAAGAATCCTATGGGCTCTATCAATATGTAATAGTGATCTGTAAAGCCACCTAAAGCAAGTACACGATGATAAAGACAAACCAGATAGCATACTATCATCACGAGTAAGACTGTTCTACCGGTATAAGTCCTCCCACAATCATTGAAATCATGTGCCTACGATCCAATAATTGACTTGAGGGCACTATAGCCAACAATCTCCCACTTGCACTTAAGACTAATTATTGCGATGTCACATACTCATAGCCCGTGTGATAACGAACACCCAACTTCTCTATTAATCAGTTTCACAAATCTTGTTTGTGAAACTATTGCGTTCGAGAAATAGCCTCAGTGAGTGGATCCGCTCCACTGTTTCTTTCTATGTCTCTCTTTATCTCAAGTTCAGGGAGAAAACCATCTCCCGAAATGAGCAATACCTGTCTTAGAATATGTCTGGATATCTGATGGGACCCAGTTCACTAATGAACTCCAAATCCAGCAAACTTATTAGACTGTATTGTCCACTGAATTTAATCAGTACCCTGCGCCATGCCTTCCTCAGTATCCGCTTGGACCACCTGTCCAAACTACTGCCCTTCAAAAGAGGGAAAACTATAACTCTGACAGTCACTCTGTCATCCAGGTCACCTTGGAAGACGGAAATGATAGCCGTCTCCTGAAGGTGGCCGCCGTTACCAAATCCCTAGAACATCCACTTATGTTCATAAACTGCTTCTGAACGTTTCTCTAGGATTTGATTAATATATAAACTTATTGCAGCTACTGCAAAAACAATATCTGGTGTGGTATTTGACATCTCATGATTGGCTCAATTGCCTAAGCAAGTGATATGTCAATCATGCACATCTCTCTCCCCTTTAGTCTGTAAAACACCTTTAGAGAGGGTGACTCCATCACCTGCAGCTACACCACCATGCCAGGAGTCATCCATTCTAAAACACATTTAGAATAGTGTCAAAGTACCCAGATTGGGAAACTACCCAAATCTAGATCTAAAACTATAGATCTAGTAACCAGAATGCCTGATATAATATCCATATCCTATGTGGAGAAACCACTGTATGACAACCATAGTATAACCGATCATAGTATAGGAATTTTACTTCCTACAAAGTGCATGTCATCCATATACTAAAACATCACACCCTACTACCTTCTTAACAGATCCATCTCCTATTCTGATGAAGTCAAAGCCTATGACTATCACATCAAAAATAGATGATCTTTCCCCGCTATACCTGCTTTAGTCTATAAATAGACACAAGCTACTTGTCTAATATGCTTCCGCTGCTCCCACTGACTACAACAACCCTCTGGCAGAGTCATATACACGTGCACTTCTAAAGATAGTTTAGAACGACGCTATACTCATCCTCTTGCCAGGTCTTACAGTCTAGAACAACAGTAATGAAAAGTCTGGGTAAACAAGAACCTCTCTGTCACCGTCTTTGAGGATACCGAAGTACCTCTCGGGTGCCTGAGGTTACCCACCATATCTGCGGAGTGGCTAATGGAATGTCAGACCCGATTGAATCTTTAGGTTCTATTAAATTTTCAGCAATCGTTTGTGGTTCTGGAATCACTTCCAGTTCTACCATACTCCCACTACTGTTTTCTGAAAAAGTCTATTTTACTAAAACTGTGGCGAGTCAAGAACATTATCATTATTGATCTTCTAGATGGTAGAAAGTTAACCCTCGTCATAGCCCAGGATAACCCACAAACTGCCATTACAGAAACGTGCCTTATGTTATCCAGAGTCTGGTTTTAAGCATAAGTCGGAAACTCCATATACCTTAATATCGTTAAGATATGAACCATTCTATATACAATATAGAAACATAATCACTAATTTAATTGGAACCATATTCAAATCATGCATCTGTCTCCAGTGCATGTCAACTAAATGGAAGGAGGCCGATCAGTATTACTCAACTAGGAGTGCATCAAAATATGAGTAACTTGAAAGAGAAGCAAGTTCTCAAAACCATTACTATCAACTGAATACCAAACACAAGTATATACATCTTTGATCACCTTGAAGAATCCTGATACTTGTAACACATGGTTCTCTACTTTATTCTTGTACCTATAACTTCTCAAAACTTGGACCTTGTATTTCTACGAATTACTTGTCTAAAACTGGAGAAGTCACAAGTAAACAGAATATAGTACGAGCACCAACCCTTTTGTCCTAATGGACACTGGACAACATACAATACTTTGTATAAGTCCCCTAAGTTCAATAACTCAAACCTTGTGCGTCGTAGGTTAAAAAATGTACTATGGTTAAGAAGAATTACACCGTTGTTGAATGCTCCTTACCTAACCATCAACTGATACAGGTAAATGTCATAGACATAATTTAAAAAAGTTATATCTCGCTTTATGAAATAAACGTAGAGATATATCAGTTTGAAATTGGTGCATAACAACGGATATTCAAAACCAAATATTTGCCGTCAGGCAAAACCCCAGGTGATTTCCTTAAATATCACCAATTACAATGAATTCTGATATAATGAGGATATAATCACCTAATTCCCAATAATTTACTCCCACTCATCATCTGTAAACCATACAGATGTGAGAATCAAACCTGGTAAATACATACCCTGGAGCAAGGATCTAATTGGGAAATCAGTTTTCAATTAACAACACACAGTGAAACTGAAACATGAAAATGTTTCGAAAGGGTAACCGGGTATTCTTAGTAATGCATCTTCCATTATCCAGATTCATGACCGTGACCGTATATTTCCTTGCCATCTCTCCAAATCCTTTTATTTTTTTTACTCATTACCTTCTATACACCACCCTTAGGCTAAATGGTTTTCTTTCTTCCCTACCGTTCGGCACCAGCCTATGGTTTGGAAAAAGACTATCCAATAAGTGTAATAGGTGTACTCTCCTAATCCTAGATGCCCCCGCAACCTGAGAGAAGGTAAAGATAAAAGACAACTGAATAATCCTTATTCTATTTCTCCTGAACCAGAATCCATTCTCGAACTGGAACAAGTTCCTTCGAGTTCGTATGTAACTATACGATGGATTATCCAATAAATGTGGATTTTCGTAGTGATACGGGGTGTTCTGGAGAAATTCAAAAGTGAAGTAGGGGTGGCGATGATATACACGGCTTTGTCATAATGTCACGACCCGAAATGGCACGTGACTAGCCCTTGAATCATATGAAGTCTATAGGACCCCATCTAATTCAAGTAAGCCAAAAACTCAGAAATCTAAAACCATTTTAGGTAAGAAGAAACTTATTTTAAAACGAGTGATTTTAATAGCATAAGCCGAATTATCAAGTCTTTTCTGAAAATTTCGGCAGAGTTTCCTTTGTAAATACTGGCCCCGAACGGGGTACAACATGATAAAAGCATATATAATGATAAAAGACATCCCTAAGCGGGAGCTAGCTCTTCTACAATCGACGGCCACAACCACGCAAGCGATATAATATACAACGCCGAAAGGCGAGGATCAAAACTCAAAAGGAAACTCAAAACATCAATGAAACCGTAATAATACAACGCGCGACTCTAAGGTCGAAAGAATATACAACACTGGTCTACTAAGTCAATACATATACAAGTTTGGTTGATGGAGTTACTAGATACAACTGAATAAATAAAATATAATGGTGGTCACGATGCAAGTGAATCCACCTACCAAAGCAATCACCCGAAATGGAAGTAGTGTGCCAACAAAGCCGCAACGAAACCTGTACGGCAAAACCTACAAGAACTGTGGCACAATGGGGGTGAGTTGCCAACTCGTGAGTAGAAAATATCACAGAGCAGAAATCGTATGTATGACTCAATTCTAGATCAAAACGATCAATAAATATATCCTCAAAATAGTATCCCGAACCATATACACCTATGTGTAAAAAATATCAGATAAGACCTGAAGCATGTAATAAAGGCCTGGGTAACCATCTATACATGAGTGTAATACCAAGTGCTCGTGTCAGTGCCTCAGGTAGCCAAAATATCATAAATATGAGGTATGAATGCATGAAAACAGAATACATGTAAATGAGGAAACTGTTTTCATAATATAGTGAGATTTCTGTATATTTAAAATGAGGTATCATCAATGAAATCAACATAAATCAGTGTCTAGCATCGACACAAAACATATATCTCAAAATCCCAGGCTCCGGCTATCCGGACTGGACTGTATCATAATATCGCAATACCTCAAATCTCAATACCTCAAATCTCAAATTCTCAGGCATCCATATCATCTGTGCGATCGGCCCGCGGGCTCCGGCAGAACGAATCAGCCTATATCCATCCCATGACTCCGGTCGGTATCCTCCGGATAACCGACGAGTTCAAATAATATCACCGGTAAGTAGTGCCCCTTGCCAGGCTCATCATCCTCCATGAAATCACTCTCGCCTCGGGGTACCTCACCGGGCCCACCATGTACCCGAGATGGTTCATACGTCTCCTCGAATCGGGTCTCGAAATCCATCTCATAACCGAGAAAACATCATGGTGGATGACTCATACATCACGAGATAACCTCAACTTGCATTTTAAAATGATAATCAGTTTTATAAATCTTTCGGTTTCCCCAAATCCATAAATCTCATGGAAAACTAAATCTCGAGAGTAAATAACAATGAACATAAAATGTATCGGGCTCCGGCAACCCGGACTGGCCCTAAAATGCATGACAATGAATACGTAAATATGCATGCAAAAAACGGTAATAAATGCAATGTCTAAGCTATCAAATAAAAACAAGTACACTAATACTATATCGAAACTATCAGCTAACAATTTATACTGATAACTAGTATTTTCTAATGTGTACGTGACATGGAAATTACCGATGATGATGTGTGTGAGCCGGCAAGAAAGTGTAAGTGGAACATACGCATTATCGGTAATGGTGCTGGTGTCCTGACAGCATGGTTTCATAATAACAATGAAAACACGGTATAAGCCTGCAATGCGAAGAGAACAGCAATAATATGCGGGAGCTGAATATAAATCACAACAATAACGAATATGAAGTAATAATAACGAATAATACGGTAAACTATAGGTCTAAACTAACAAACTGATCAACGGGTAAGGAAAACCACCTATATCTGAGTCGATATATATAAATATATAGTAGTCGGTGATTCCGCCTCAATAGTATCATGTACGATACAATACATCATATGACGTCCTCGAGTCATGAGCGCGGATCTATCGTCAATATATAGCTCGTATGGTAAATCCATCGTACGGTCTCCCAAATCTGGGTACGGGTAAAATATCACATTCATCACGATCTCATATGGTATCCTTTTCATCGTACAACATGATCCGGGGTACCGATCTAAGTCTAGTATAATACTGATACCATCTACATATATGCAGGCGCGTGTATGAAAACACCACGCCAAAGGACCCACTAAACATCGTGTCGTATCTCATAATGCGGATCACGTCACATCACCGATCTTATGGCTTCAAGCCCAATCTCATCGACTCATCTTAAATCCCAAGTACTTTCCTCATCATCCATGTATATGTATACGTATATATATATATACACACATAGTTCCATACCTACGTGTGTGTGTATATATAAATATATATATATATACACACACATACATATCCCCATATATGTACAGTTATATAAAAGTATGCAAGTGTGTGTGCGCGTGTGGGTATAAACCTATTCTAGGGTTCGCGGCTAAAAAGCTATGCTAGGTTACTTCTAATAACACAAAACTATAACATGAACCCTATCTTAAATATCCAAGTTTTGCAACATAAACATATATATAATATATATCATACTATACTTCGAACTGCGGGCGTGTTATACGCCATCCACCCGACTTCCCCCGTAGATATATATCTACTCACCTTAACCTTCCCTTGCCGATGCCGATGTCGCCACGCACTTGCTTGTCGTCTCGAAGTCTTCATGGTGTACCTACACATCATAACGTATCGTATTGTAACGTTTTAAAAATAATTAAATAAATAATTAAATGAATAAAATTGTTTAAGTGAATTTTATGATTTTCGGCAAAGTAAAATGTATTTTTCGTAAAACCTAGCCGTGATTGTTTTTCATTATAATTTCAAAAATACCTATTTTAATTATGTAATTACTAGTAAATGGTGTTTATTTAGCCACTTATAAATTTTTAGTTTAATTAAATATTTTTCCTAAATTAATTATTTTAAATACTAACATAAGCTTTATTTTTACACTAAATTAGTGTAAATTACAAATTTAAATGGTTTTAATTTGTAAAAATGAACCATGGCATGTTATAATTTAGTGTGTATCATGCAAAATTTATTTGCAAATTTTTCCTATTTTCTAGAGCTTTCTTGAGTTGCTATAGTAAAGAAATAAAAGAAAAATAAAGAAATGCATGAAAAGACATAATGAAGTGATATTTTGGTGGAGACTTCTACACAACTTTTGTCACTCTCTTCCTTCTCTCCCTCACCTCCAAAAATGGCCGGCCTCACCCCCCATGGTAGCCCCCATTTTCCTCATTTTATTTTGCTCCAAAATTCATCAAAAATACATCAAAAATTCAATTAAAATTCCACAAAATCCTAATAAATTCCTACCCTTTGTTCTTTGCTCTTCTTTACATGGATTTTGGAGTGGGAAAGCATGCATTTTGGAGGCTCATTTTCATGTTTGGATTTCATATTTTGAAGGTATAAATTTCCTTCTTTTGTTTTATTTCTATTAGATGTTTCTTTTAAAGCATAATTAGATTTATTAAATTAATTCTAGTTGCAAATTTTAAAATTCAAGTTATGGTTTGTAAATTCAAGTTGTGGTTTTTATTAATTAAATAAGGTTATAATAGCTAGTTTAACATCTTTTAGAGTGGAAAAATCTTGCATGGTTGTTGTATAATAAATTGTTTATTCAAATTGTTTTAATCAAGCTATTTAGCTAACTAGATTTTTCTAAAATGTGTTTGTGGGTAAAATAAAATTCTTATTAAGGTTGTTATCATTATATGGTAGTTTTAATGAGAATATTAGCATGTTAATGGAAAGAAAAACTTAGTTTGATCACTAGTTTCCTTTGATAATTGGAAAATAGTAATAAAATGCTAGTATTTTGTAAACTAGATTTTGGAAATTCCTATATAAATGAAATTAAAAATATAATAATGGTTTCATTATATCATGATCATCATGAATTGTAGTTTAATACATTAATTCATACAAAATCACGTTTTGTGGTGGAATTGTGGTATTTTGCTTGAAAAATGTTGAAAATTGTTAAATGTTGCAAACTAGAAATTTCAAATTAATACAAATTTGTGTAATAAAAATATAGTAATGGTTTGTATAGTCTAGTTATGCTATTTAATGAGTTTTATGACCATTGGTTTCATTTAAATGTCAAGTTTTGATGAAAAACGGTAAATTGGTATTTTCGGGTTTTACGAAATTGGACGGTTTGATGGATTTTAGGGTTTCGATGGATTTAATCATGTTTTATAATATAATTAATGTGTTTTAAAACTACGAGTTATTTGTTGATGTTATTTCGATCCATCAGAGTTTGTACGCCGATATCGAGCGATATTTGGTCCTTTTGCGTGGACGGGACATAGGTTTTAACCTATGCTTGTTCCTTGCATCGTTTTGACTTTTGTATGTGATTCAGTTTATGATGCTATTTATATGTTTGCATTTAGGTACCCCTCACGTGGACCGCGGGAGATGAAGAGGAGGATGGCGACACCGTCTTCGGCAGACATGGACCAGGTGAGTAGATGCATATCTACGGGGGGAAGTCGGGTGGATGGCGTTTAGCACCCCCACAACGTAGAATAGGAATAGTACTTATTGACATTAGGAAACCAGATATGACCCTAGATTCTTAATGAGTAGGACCCTAGTAATGACCCTAGGCTGGACTAGACTGATTTAGGAAAACCATATCAGAGGATGAGTACCTTGGAAGAGGTTCGTAGGTTTCAGGTAGAAACACACACACGCACACACTGAAACTCGACATGGTGTATACGTGCATGTGTATATATATATAGGACGAGGTATAGGTATATATATATACAACACGTATATGGGATACATTGATGTGATATGATATCCGAGGTATGATGAAACAGTGTAACTGGGCTTGATGCCGTGATTCTTGGCTATACAGTCGTATTAAGTGTTAGCGGATCATTAGAGAATGAGATAATGAACATGTATACTTAAATTATAATGGGTGGTGATGATATTGAGGTACATGGGACTCTAAAATAGTACCCGGACTGTAACTTGTGACTGATCACGATATGATATATGTATGACTTGATTACGACATCATATAGGTGTAACCTGATGTCGATATCATAGAGGTGTGACTTGAGGACGATATGATATCAGTATGACTTAATCACAATATGATACATATGACATGATATTTCTGAGGATAAACTAATGATGCATATTATGATGGCAATGATATATGATTGATGTATGCGATTACAGTTTAGCACCTTGATCATGAGAGGTATTGATGATGACATTATACGAATGATGAGACACCTAGGAGACACTAGACCCGTACCCCGATATTGGGATGACGTACGATGGATTTTACCGTACGAGGCATAGAGATGATGATTGATCCGCACTCTTGTTTTGAGGATGTCGTACTATGTACGTGACGCTATTGAGGCTGGATCGCCGACTATTAGAGATATTGATTCAAACCTAGGTAGACTCTTGTTTCTTAATGACTAGTTTCTTAGGTTTAGTTCCTTAGGAGGTTAGATGGACACTAGGTTAGGTTCGAGTCATATAGTGGTAGTGATAATTGTATATCAAATGAGTGGATAACACACATCCGTCTTTATTTTCACACTGTAATCATAATGTTGCATGTTCATACATATGTTGCTATAATCAGTATAAACTATACATGTTAGGACACCAGCACCATTACCGATGATGCGCATATTCCACGTACACTTTAGATCTTATTATCTTTTATTGATAGAATCAGCTAGCAACTAGATCGATATATAATATTGTGATTACTCTCAGATGCTAGTATAGACATGGCATTTATTACTTAGACATTCATGCATTCATATTCTCATGTTATCATGCAGTTTTATGGGGCATATGCCGACACTTATCATTTACTTACTCATGATTTTGATATTTGGATTTCTATGAGATTTCTGGATTTTGGGGAAAACCGCAAAGAATATATAAAAACTTCTCTCTCTCCTCCTCCTCTCTTTTTAAAAACATAAGATGCGGTTTTCTCGTGATGTATGTGTCGTCCACCATGAGATTTCATGTTTTCTGATGGATTTCGAGACCCGATTCGAGGAGTGGATGAACCGTCTCGGGTACATGGTGGGCCCGGTATGGTACCCCAAGGCAAGAAGATCGAGTTGTAGACGATGAGCCTGGCAGGGGAAGGCTACCTACCGGTGATGTCTGGCGCGGCGGATATCCGGAGGATACCGACCGTTGTCGTGAGATTTGATGATATGGGCCGATCCGGACTGACGGAGCCCGAGATATTTAGACTATGAGACTTGAGATTTACATGTTTGTGTCGATGCTTGACACGGATTTCCATGGATTTTATTGTTGAGATTTCAGATTCCTATACACATTTTACTATAATAACAGTTAAAGATTTCTTATACAGATATATCTGGATTTCAGGATTGATTATTTTATATTCATGGTGCATGCTTATCCATTCATATGGCATAGTATTATATGAGGCACTGACACGAGTACGGAGTATCTGCATTTACACGTAGTTTTACCCTGCTATTACTAGATGATTGGGATATTATAGTGTATTATTATGACCTAGGATAGCGTCGTGCATTCGATTTCTTTTCGTAGATGTCTTCTACTCACGAGTTGGCAACCCACCCCTGTTGTGCCAAATTTTATTACAGGTTCGGTGTACAGGTTTCCCTGGCAGCTTGCTGGCACATCTATTCTTTCAGGGTGATTTGCACGGTAGGTTGGTTCACTTGTATCCGAACCACCATTGTACTTTTATTCATTCATTTGTATCTAATAAGCTCCATCAACCATATTTGTATTACTTGATAAGTTTATTGGACCAGTCTTTTATTTCGACCTTAGAGTCGCGCATGTATTATTCTGATCTGGTGGTTTTGTTTTCTTTTGAGTTTTGAGCCTCGCCGTTTGGCGTTGTATATTATTGTGCTTGTTGTGGTTGTTTCCGCCTGTTGGCGTTGAGCTAGCTCCCGTTTGGGGATGCTTTTTACTGTTTATGTATATTATACTTGTTGTACCCATTTGGGGGCCAGTTTTTATAGAGGAGACTCTGCCGAAATTTTTGAGAAAATTTGCTGATGCTTTTAAACTTGTTTTCTTCTTCTTCTTCTTTTATGGTTTAGATTTCTGGGCTTCGGCTTACTTAGGTTACGTGGCGCCTCTAGACGCTTCGTAATCTAAGTGCCGGTCACGTTCCGTACTCTCGGGTCGTGACACGTATCGCGTTAAAATCAAGTTCGAAGACGAAACGACACACAAAAACTAAAACAACACGCTTAAAAGCCTATAGGTTAGAACCTATGGTTTGCATCTCGCAAAAAAACCAAATAACACTCGGGATAGACGTACAAACGTCAAGTGACCGAGTACAAGCACAAATATCAAAACTTAGATTCGAAAACAACACAAAACATAAGGCAGCAACATTGAAAACATGCTCCAGATTTTGTTTAAGGTGAAACCAAGGTGCACAAACAACTCTGGGGTGATGTATAGGGGGCATGTGAGCTATGGAAGCAACCTGGGCACCTGAATCAACCAAGTGGCCAGCCACACTCATGGAAATTCCGGCCTGCTCGGTTCCTTAGGGGGTTAGGTTCTCGTGCTGGTAGGGTGGTCTCATATTGGTATAACTAGATCCCTGGTATTGTTTGCTTCTCTCGTATTGGTCCCGGTTCACTCCAGATTTCCCTGCACGCCCTAACCACTCACAAAACCGACATGGATAGTTTATGTTTTCAGTTCCAGGTTCTATTTTTGGTTTGGTCTGGGTTTGCATCATATCAGGGGTTCTATGGTCACTACTAGAACTCAATTGAACCACCACAACTCAAAAATTTCTCAAAACCCTCACTTGGACATTTCAATGTCCACTAAACCGATATAAAACACCTTATAACTTGCACAAGTGATAAAGAAGTGGAAAACTACACTAATGATGGAAGAATTACCTCATTTGGCACTCATGAATCTCCTACAGCACAAAAATGTGATTTTTCTTTGTCCAAAGTGTAGTTTGAAAGCTTGTGCACAATTTTTGTGAAGTGGGGATGAGGTTTTGGTGATGAATTTAGGGTTGAAGAGGGGGGGAGGGAGGAGGTGCTTCCATGGTGAGTGAAGAGGGAGAGAAAAATGAAGGGGATGAAGAATGAAGACCAAGTCAAAGAACTCATCACCTCACTCTCTCTTCTCTCTCATGTCCATACCTCATTTTCTATTCTTTTTCTTTTCTTTTTTTTTCCTTTTCTTTCCTTTTCTCTAATTAAAACAACAACCATGCAAAAAATGAAGAGAAGGCCATGAAACAAATGTAACACAAGTGCTAAAAATGATATGTGCATGTCATGTGCACAAAACACGCTTAAAGCTCGATTTGCGATATTTAATCGCGATTAGCATTAAAATAGTGTCAAATAAATCATCAAATTTCATAATTCGCATAAATCACATAATGCATCCTCTTTTAGTAATTTCCAAAATCTTCAAAATTTTTCCCAATTTATTGGTATTTAATTATACCGCACTATTAACATATTCAATATTTTATTATTTAATTATAAAAATTCCCAAAAATAATATTTTATTTTTCTGAAATGTTACAATCTTCCCCCCTTAAAGAAATTCGGTCCCCGAATTTAAATTTAAACCCCTCAATACTAAAACATTTCAGTAACAAGTCCAAGTCGTCGGGGCTCCGAAATCATAAATGCATAAAACACCTCGTAGCGTAATGCATTCGCATGAAAATGAGCAGATAACTCAAAATCAAAACTCCGTCAAGTATCCCGCAATCATCGGAGTCATGGGGAAGACGTCAATGTCAAAATCCAAAACGAAATCAGTATGATATAATCAAAACTCTTCATGTAAATATCATTAAACATCTGAAGAAATGCATGCCAAACCTTTCATATTGTTGTGCGATGCGCGTATCGCGGCATGGTGGGGGACGTCTATTATAAGAAAATAACTATATCTCTATATATCCTTTGTTTAATATACACGTCCCGCCGTTTTGAAAATAACTTAGAAGGGTTTCCTTGTTGTAAAAGTTTTGTGTCATCTCAAACACGTAGGTAAATACTGAGACTATAGCTCCCTTTTTGGAAATTTCTTCGATAACTATCAATACATGCAAAATATATCCAGGTACTGTCCTCGGACTAGTCCTTCTCAGCTACTATATCAAGTAGTAAATATCATAAAAACGTACCGCACCATAAGAAATCAATCCCAAAATGTGCATAAGAAGGCCGCGTGCATCTGGTGTGCATGCAAATCAAATCCATGAATGTGCCAACATCTAAGTGTATCGGGTGTGCACGAAACATCTGTCAAGGGCAACAGGTGTGCCTGACAGTAATATAAGGTGCATCTGATATGCACGAAGAATCCCGATTTAGTGCATCTGGTGTGCACCAAAATCGCTTCTCATATCATGCGCCCACTATGTGAAAATCCAAATCAGGTGCATCCATCATGCACGAATAAAAATCTAAATCCTGAGCATCCAACATGCTCGAAGTCACGAAATCCAATATCAAGCGCCGAACATGTGCAAGATCCAAATCAAGCGCGTCAAATATGCGCAAGAATCCAATCAGGTGCACAAGTTGCACAAAACAATTATCGAGTATCACACTCGAAATCGATGGTATACAACACATCTCAAATCCAAATCAGGTATACCGTGGTATCAAATCTCATAACCATGTGCAACCACGTGCACAAAAGCAAATCAATATACTAAAAGTGCATGAAATCTATGCCGAAAGCATAATTCAAATCAAATGCATGTCTTAGGCATGAAATCAAAATCAATATCTCAAATAACATCAAATCGAAGTCCTGTGCAACTGTGGTGCACAAAATACGTATCAATACACTGCAAGCATATGTGAACTATACCGAGTGTAAAATCCAAATCGTGTGCGTACCATAAGCACAAAATCAACCCAACGGTGTATAAAGCATATCTCAAGTGCAATAACTATGCACAAAATATAAATACCCAGTAGGTGCAACCATGGTGCACGAAAACAAATATCATGAAACTCGGTCATCAAAAATCAATCATGCGAATAGATCGCCCAAAATACCGAAATCAAGTATGGAGGAATAGTCCCGCTTAAGCACATCCTCTAAGAATCTCCGGCCAACTATCATGGTCACTCATAACATGTCTCGTCGACAGTGCCGAACTCTGGCCTGCTGAGTGTGCATAAAATGACCACTCCTGGGTCAAAGTCTTCTCGTAAAATATTCCAGAAAGGTACTGTCGAGGTCTCTCTCAATCTTGTTTCTGCCGAACTGCCCGGAGGTTATCACCCTTTACTATATCTGTTTCTGGATCCGGAACGGCTGCATACTCATCGCGACTCCTTCTGGAAGATATATCCATATATAACGCCTCTGTATGCGTGTCACATCTCTGATGTCGGCGAAGTGGAATGTCATCTCATCAAGATCTCGTACGAACCTCTTACTCCTCTTTTCTCAAATGTCGACTGCTTCGGACTCATCTCTTCGTGGCTGCATGGACTGCGCTCCAACGACTATACTCGTATCTGGAGCCTCCCAAGCAATGCATCCCATCACATGATATCCGAAAGATGTCGAACCATTCGATCGATTCGTCAAAACCTCATAATCCCCAAAGAGATCAACATCTTGAGTACAGTTTAATAATATCGAGTACATGCCACAGCATCTATGGACCAATCGTAGAAGGGCAAACCCAAGCCTCATTAATAGCACCGCGGAACTGCCGCAAACCTGAAGGTTCAAAGGCTTTCACATGGTCATTATGTCGAGTTAGGGTTTCATTCTTCTATAGGGTCCGTAGTGTTACTTGCACGTTTTCTTCAAATACTTTAAACTTGGAAAATGGGTTTCTGACATTCGATCGTCTCTATCGACTCCCAACGTATCCATGTGAAGTCTCCTCAAGCTGGAACCAATCAATCTGATGACCTCGCATCGGGGTAAGCGAACGGACCACACGTCCTAGTCATTTATCCTCGTGTGACTAGCGACCATCTATCATATCTCTGAGTACAACTCGTGCTGCAATAGCTCCAACATCTGGGGCGATATCTCGTCGCTCGCAGCAACAACTGGCTCATTCGTCTGCACGCTGAACAGTGCCTTAATCATCATGAATAAGCGATACATCAATGGTCATCACATTCTGGCTGGCCTCTAACAGTGGCTCAATCCTCTGGTGCTGATCTGCACGTCCGAGTAATCTCATAACAGTGATCTATCAAACGCTCATGGCGCGAAAACACAAATAAACGATGCCTCTCTATGCAATCGTAAGTCCCTGGAATTATGCCCTGGTCAGTCCTTGTTCGTGACGAGCTCGTGCTGACCACAACTCTAGCCGTAGCTTTCTCTGCCGGTGTAATCGTGGCAGCGAAACCATAACCGATATTGATGAGGATAGATCATGAATGAATATAATGTTGTGCAAGAAAATGTACATCCTAAGGCTTCTTAAGCGGAGTAGCGTATCGTAAGTATGCCGCGGAACATACACTTGGTACGTCACTCTCCTTAAGTCACCTACTCCATCAACCAAGGTCAACCTATGCGACGAAAGTTCGGGTCTAATACCCCCTCGACTAAGTCTAAGTTCCATAAGGTCAAGGCTAGATTCTGTATATATACAAACGCCCGAGGTTCCGCATAGTCAAACCTAGACTCGAACCAAGATTAACCTACCGCTCTGATACTAAATTTGTCATGACCGGAAATGGCACGTGACTGGCCCTTAAATCATATGAAGTCTATAGGACCCCATCTAATTCAAGTAAGCCAAAAACCCAGAAATCTAAAGCCATTTTAGGTAAGAAGAAACTTATTTCAAAATGAGTGATTTTAATAGCATAAGACGAATTATGTGTTTTCAAAACTTCAAGTCTTTTCTGAAAATTTCGGCAGAGTTTTCTTTGTAAATATTGGCCCCGAACGGGTACAACATGATAAAAGCATATATAATGATAAATGACATCCCCAATCTGGAGCTAGCTCTTCGTCAATCGACGGCCACAACCACGCAAGCAATATAATATACAACGCTGAAAGGCGATGATCAAAACTCAAAAGGAAACTCAAAATATCAATGAAACCGTAATAATACAACGCGCGACTCTAAGGTCGAAAGAATATACAACACTAGTCTGCTAAGTCAATACATATACAAGTTTGGTTGATGGAGTTACTAGATACAACTGAATAAATAAAATACAATGGTGGTCACAATGCAAGTGAACCCACCTACCAAAGCAATTACCCGAAATGGAAGTAGTGTGCCAGTAAAGCCGCAACGAAACATGTACGACAAAACCTACAAGAACTGTGGCACAACGGGGGTGAGTTGCCAACTTGTGAGTAGAAAATATTACAGAGCAGAAATCGTATGTATGACTCAATCCTAGGTCAAAACGATCAATAAATATATCCTCAAAATAGTATCCTGAACCATATACACCTATGTGTAAAAAATATCAGATAAGACCTGAAGCATGTAATAAAGGCCTGGGTAACCATCTATACATGAGTGCTAATACCAAGTGCTCGTGTCAGTGCCTCACGTAGCCAAAATATCATAAATATGAGGTATGAATGCATGAAAACAGAATACATGTAAATAAGGAAACTGCTTTCATAATATAGTGAGATTTCTGTATATTTAAAACAAGGTATCATCAATGAAATCAACATAAATCAGTGTCTAGTATCGACACAAAACATATATCTCAAAATCCCAGGCTCCGGCTATCCGGACTGGCCTGTATCATAATATCGCAATACCTCAAATCTCAAATTCTCAGGTAGCCGTATCATCTGCGGGATCGGCCCGCGGGCTCCGGCAGAACGGATCAACCTATATCCATCTCATGACTCCGGTCGGTATCCTCCGGATAACCGACAAGTCCAAATAATATCACCGGTAGGTAGTGCCCCCTGCCAGGCTCATCATCCTCCATGAAATCACTCTCGCCTCGGGGTACCTCACCGGGTCTACCATGTACCCGAGACGGTTTATACGTCTCCTCGAATCGGGTCTCGAAATCCATCTCATAACCGAGAAAACATCATGGTGGACGACTCATACATCACGAGAAAACCGTAACTTGCATTTTAAAATGATAATCAGTTTTATAAATCTTGCGGTTTCCCCAAATCCATAAATCTCATGGAAAACTAAATCTCGAGAGTAAATAACAATGAACATAAAATGTATCGGGCTCCGGCAACCCGGACTGGCCCTAAAATGCATGACAATGAATACGTAAATATGCATGCAAAACACAGTAATAAATGCAATGTCTAAGCTATCAAATAAAAACAAGTACACTAATACTATATCGAAACTATCAGCTAACAATTTATACTGATAACTAGTATTTTCTAATGTGTACGTGACATGGAAATTACCGATGATGATGTGTGTGAGCCGGCAAGAAAGTGTACGTGGAACATATGCATTATCAGTAATGGTGCTGGTGTCCTGACAGCATGGTTTCATAATAACAATGAAAGCACAGTATAAGCCTGCAATGCGAAGCGAACAACAATAATATGTGGGAGCTGAATATAAATCACAACAATAACGAATATGCAGTAATAATAACGAATAATACGGTTAACAACAGGTCTAAACTAACAAACTGATCAACGGGCAAGGAAAACCACCTATATCTGAGTCGATATATATAAATATATAGTAGTTGGTGATTCCGCCTCAATAGTATCATGTACGATACAGTACATCATATGACGTCCTCGAGTCAAGAGCGCGGATGTATCGTCAATATATAGCTCGTATGGTAAATCCATCGTACGTCCTCCCAAATCTGGGTACGGGTAAAATATCACATTCATCACGATCTCATATGGTATCCTTTTCATCATACGTCATGATCCGGGGTACTGATCTAAGTCTAGTACTATACTGATACCATCTACATATATGCAGGCGCGTGTATGAAAACACCATGCCAAAGACCCGCTAAATATCGTGTCGTATGTCATAATACGGAGCGTCACATCACCGATCTCATGGCCTCAAGCCCAATCTTATCGACTCATCTCAAATCCCAAGTACTATCCTCATCATCCATGTATATGTATACGTGTATATATATATATATATATATATATATATATACATAGTCCCATACCCACATGTATATATATATGTATATATATATATATGTGTGTATATATATATATATATACACATATCCCCATATACACACAGTTATATAAAAGTATGCAAATGTGTGTGTGCGTGTGGGTATAAACCTATTCTAGGGTTCACGGCTAAAAAGCTATGCTAGGTTACTTCTAATAACACTAAACTATAACATGAACCCTATCTTAAATATCCAAGTTTCGCAACATAAACATATATATAATATATATCATACTATATTTCGAACTGCGGGGTTCTATACGCCATCCACCCGACTTCCCCCGTAGAATATATCTACTCACCTTAACCTTCGCTTGCCGATGCCGACGTCGCCACACGCTTGCTTGTCGTCTCGAAGTCTTCATGGGGTACCTACATATCATAACGTATCATATCGCGTTAAAATCAAGTTCGAAGACGAAACGACACACGAAAACCAAAACGACACGCTTAAAAGCCTATAGGTTAGAACCTATGGTTTGCATCTCGCAAAAAAACCAAATAACACTCGGGATAGACGTACAAACCTTAAGTGAACGTGTACAAACACTAATAGAAAAACTTAGATTCGAAAACAACACAAAACATAAGGCAGTAACATTGAAAACATGCTCCAGATTTTGTTTAAGGTGAAACCAAGGTGCACAAACAACTCTGGGGTGATGTATAGGGTGCATGTGAGCTATGGAAGCAACCTGGGCACCTGAATCAACCAAGTGGCCGGCCACACTCATGGAAATTCCGGCCTGCTCGGTTCCTTAGGGGGGTTAGGGTCTCATGCTGGTAGGGTGGTCTCGTATTGGTATAACTAGGTCCCTGGTATTGTTTGCTTATCTCGTATTGGTCCCGGTTCACTCCAGATTTCCCTGCATGCCCTAACCACTCACAAAACCGACATGGATAGTTTCTGTTTTCAGTTCCAGGTTCTATTTTGGTTTTGGTCTTGGTTTGCATCATATCAGGGGTTCTATGGTCACTACTAGGACTCAATTGAACCACCGCAACTCAAAAATTCCTCAAAACCCTCACTTGGAAATTTCAATGTCCACTAAACCGATATAAAACACCTTATAACTTGCACAAGTGATAAAGAAGTGGAAAAACTACACTAATGATGGAAGAATTACTTCATTTGGCACTCATGAATCTCCTACAACACCAAATGTGATTTTTCTTTGTCCAAAGCATAGTTTGAGAGCTTGTGCACAATTTTTGTGAAGTGGGGATGAAGTTTTGGTGTTGTTTTGATGTTGAATTTAGGGTTGAAGAGGGGGGAGGGAGGAGGTGCTTCCATGGTGAGTGAAGAGGGAGAGAAAAATGAAGGGGATGAAGAATGAGGACCAAGTCAAAGAACCCCTCACCTCACTCTCTCTTCTCTCTCATGCCCATACCTTATTTTCTATTCTTTTTCTCTTCTTTTGTTTTCCTTTTCTTTCCTTTTCTCTAATTAAAACAACAACCATGCTAAAAATGAAGAGAAGGCCATGAAACAAATGTAACACAAGTGCTAAAAATGACATGTGCATGTCATGTGCACAAAACACGCTTAAAACCCGATTAGCGATATTTAATCGCGATTAGCATTAAAATAGTGTCAAATAAATCATAAAATTTTATAATTTGCATAAATCACATAAAGCATCCTCTTTTAGTAATTTCCAAAATTTTCAAAATTTTTCCCAATTTATCGGTATTTAATTATACCGCACTATTAAAATACTCAATATTTTATTATTTAATTATAAAAATTCCCAAAAATAATATTTTATTTTTCTGAAATGTTACACATGAATGATAACATTCGCAATTTACTTTGCCCTCTTTCTAATCTTTTTATTTGTCTTTACTTATTACCTTCTGTACACCACACTTAGGCTAATTGGTTTTCTTTCTTCACCACGTTTCAGCACCTGCCTATGGTTTGGAAGAAGACTATCCAATAAGTGAAATAGGTGTGGAAATGAAGTATGCAACTCTAAAAATCCAAAAGCCAGTGTGTTTTAAGAAGGTTCGGTTAACTTGGTTCATGAGTTTTAGTCTAGGGTCAGAGTATGGTCGCTGCCAAAGAGAGAGAGAAAAGAAGCACTCAGCGTGCACTCTAAATTAGAATAGAATGGTTAATAACTTTATCTAATCAGGATGTCTCCCACTGTATTATCAAATTCTCCTCCAAACCCTAAAAGAAGAATTAGTCGGGATCATCTAAAATCACCCGAGGAGTAAACCAACTCATCAGTGGGAATCGGGATCCAACTATCATCGCATGATAACTTGATGGAATCCACTCAAGTTATCACACTCCAGAAGGTATGCGCATGCCTAGCAAGTTGCCTGTATGTTTGAAACTCCCGATGTGATTTTTACCCCATGCTCTTATGACCTTGACGAAGGCCAACATATCATAAGTCGCATGTCAAGTTCTACCCGTCATTGTCCAGGTTAATTTGAACTCTCCCGTACATACCCTTGACGAAGGCCAACATAGTAGTACGATTGTCCCAAACCAACATATCTATCTATGCAACAGAAAAGTAACAAATAGCTACCATACACTATGCCTTGACAAAGGCTAATAAACATAGCATGAATACTAAGTGCTACCCTTCTGAAATGACGGAGGGAAATGAATGGTTTTTGGCGAAAAACCTTTAACGTAATGAGATTGATATCGTTGAAGGAATCGGATAGTTTTACAAATATATAGTGGCGAAAACCTTTGCTATAGAGGTCACTCCCGGTGAAGGGATCTCAGCTCTTTCCTCGTGGAATGAGGTACAGGATATTCCTAACTGAATATCTCGATGCAAAGCAAAAAATTAATTGACTATAGTGAAATTATTACCCTGACGCAAACGTCTGCCTAAGAGGTCACTCCTGGTGAAGGGATCTCGGCTCTTGCCTCGTCAAATGAGGTGCTGGATATTCATAAGCGAATATCGCTGTCCAAAACAAAAGAAAACGTCCTTGTAATAACAGTTTTTGAAAATTGTTCCAACAACATCATATAGGTCTATTTTCCTTGCATTGATCAGAATCAATGCAGTCCTATCAATTAATCACACCAGAAAAGAACAAAAATATGATGTACGTATATGCTATTTGGATTCGCCACTGGTCCCCGTCATCACCTGTTAGGTTACTTAACTAACAACGGAGCGGGGGCTGGACTAGCACGGGTGCAAAAAATATACAACATCTACTAGTATATAAATATAAATATATAATAATCGTTTCAGGCATGATATATGCAACATCACAGATAAGCGATAAGTATCAAAGAACAATATTGATAATCTGGGAGCCCCGGGTTTCCTTTGAGCCGAAAGTGAAACCCAACGTTCCCCTGATCATGTGGATACCCTGTGTAATGAAAACCTAGACCCCTACGAGCGTGGCAAGTTACCCTCCAAAACCAGAAGTGAGGCAACCCCTTTCATCAAAGTGAATGGGCCACCCGACACTTCACGGAATCCAGTAACTTGAGCACCCCTCCTTGGGTCAACCTGTACCCCCCACAAGTGCGGCGAATAGCCTGCCAATTCTAGACTGAGGCCCCCTCTGTCTCAACGCCATGAGATGCGGACCCGTTGCCCTCCAGAACCCAGCTATCCGTGCACTCCATCGCGGGATAATCCTAGTACAGAAAAGAAAATATGTACAACGGTGACATTGATCTCAACCCGGTCGTGCCCCAAATAAATAATATACAAACAGGCTGTGACGGCAGTCCACATGTCGGACGCTCGTCCCGCGATATCAAATGTACAAATGAAAGTAAACTGTACTAACATTGCACCCAAGCTATCCACCACAACGATTCAGCCACAACAAAGCACAACACGGAACATCAACGTGAATGTCACGTTCGCAAACCCGTCTAAAAGAACTATAGCAATTAGACAAGTTGTACCGCTCTAATGACATTCACGGTTGCAGATAGTAATGCATGTACTGTAAAACTTTAAACAGTGTTAGAAATATTGACTTCGAAATACCCCGAATTGCCCCCAAACTTAAGGATAAATCCATATCCAAACTGGGCAAAACAAGCAATACCAATTAACCAATATTCCAGAGTCTAAACTACACCCAAAAAACCAACACAAACTCCAGAAGAAAACCGGCCAGGACGGATTTTTGGCCAATGTGGCTGGGTCAGTAGTAGAGTTTGGGATCGTATTTGGTGTGTGTTCTAGCAGTCATACATGTAGTCTTCTACAATTGTTTAAATATTTTTAGAAGACTAAAATAAAATTGACAGAAACTGGATTACTAGATGGTATTGTTTCGGAGTTGTTTCAGTTTCGATACTTTAACATCGTCTAAAACAACTAGTATGAGGTTAATGGGTTCGCTATGATACCATGTTGGGTTACGCCAACGCCCCGGCCATCAATCCATGGACAAATGCAAAACAAAAATTTAATAAACCGGCGCTAACGGAACCCTATTCCCCGGATCGACCATTAACCCTACACTAGTTATTTATAAAGGAGTTTAGAAAGGTTATACCGAATGATCCGTTTCCTTCGGTCTTCAACCTCTATCCCAAGCTCCTCATGTCTTCCTTGATCATGTTTGATCTCCGGTCTCCCCACATTGAAGACGATCCACCTTGAGAGTATGTAATACGGGCCCCGACCTCAAATCCGAGGCAACTCGGGTGCCTAGTTCGCTACCCTAAATAGCCAAGATAATGTAGAAAGTGTGTAGGATTAGATTGTCTCAATACATCCTAGGTTTCTCAACACATGAGACATATAGGGTGGAGGTAGAAGAAGATGTCATTGGAGAGAAGTGTGAGGTAAAGCAAAAGCAAGTGAAGAAAGTCGGTGCCCCTTTTTGTGAGTGTTGTGTGAGTTATTTATTGTGGGTGTTTTTATTTGAAGAAAACAAGCAACTAAATAAAAACAACTAAAGAATAAATATCCCAAGTTTCACAACAAATATCCTACACCACAAACAAAGTAACATCATGCCACCATGAGTCACACTCATGTGTACATGCATGAATCAATGACTCACAACAATGGCTCACACTTCCACTCACAATAAACATTTAAACTAAATGTTTAATAACAAATGAAAGATATGGAATCTTCTAAAGTGATCTTGTAATAGAATTACAAGAATACCCCTCATCCGTATATACATACCCGGATCCGTATTCCGAAAGAATACGAATACAACGAGACGAAAATAATCCAACAATATAATACTAGGATCCGTCATAAACCAAAGCCCACTAGTATTATCCGTCCGAGTCATGATTCGTGCACAAGTCCACGTATATGCTCGAACCCTGTCATAAAACCATACGGCCTCTAAAACGTTCGCCCGAAGCAGGAAAACCCTATGTGTGGGACTCTAAAGACTCGTCAATACGCTGGCAGTGGGTTTAACCACAAGCACGTCAGTGGCACTAGCTGTACGTAACGGCTACCCAGGTATTGAGCGAAAGGGAGGCCGACGAGCAAACTCATCCTGAAACCCCTACTGAGCCTGACAGTGACAATATCCGTACAGTCTGGTCCGTTCATCTATGAGTATCGCATATCGAGTTTAGGGGGTGGATAAAGTCAAACCCCTAATAACTTGACATTCAGTGTCGGTATGAAACCCATCACCGCCTGAGAAACGACCGATCCTAGATCAGTAATTCCCGACTACCTTGGCCAAAGATTTATGGTGATGGCCACCCTGCAAAATGCGACATCAACCTCCAATACCCGGAGAGACGAAACCCCTGACGATCTGCTCACTGCCTCCATGTGGCTCGGGACTGTACCCAACTAAAACCTGTTTGCACGACTCCATTGAGCTATGGTAGGGTAGTAATCAAAGCACAGTAGGAACTCACACGAGACAAATGACGATCTCAATTCGATAGACTAACCTGTACACATGTCACCAGGGAACTGCTATCTGACAATAGGTATAATACCAACTAGCTTGTTCCCGATGAGTCCGTCCAGTGTACTCATAACCCAATAAGCACCTGTATACTTCTTAGGTGAATAAACTAACACCAATAGGTTGTGAGACCGGCCACAGCCTCTCGTCGGGGTCTCGATCAGTATATGCTAGTCTACTCTGGAGTATCAATGCCCAGTCTCGAAACTCCCACGACTAGGGACATTTAAGGATGTGCTTATAGACCCCCAGCTCCCATGTATATGATCGCAATCATACTGCTGGTAGTCAAGCAAGAATCCTATGGGCTCTATCAACATGTAATAATGATTTGTAAAGCCACCTAAAGCAAGTACACGATGATAAAGACAAACCAGATAGCATACTATCATCTCGAGTAAGACTGTTCTACCGGTATAGATCCCCCTTCAATCATTGCAATCACGTGCTTTCAATCCAATAATTGACTTGAGGGCACTATAGCCAACAGGGGATGCCTATATTTATTGCTTGTACCGTTTTTCGGGTTAAAATATGCAAAGGAGGTGCTGCCGAAATTTTAAATGACAAAACATGGTTTTAAGATAGCTACAAAACATTGTGTTCTCGTATACTATTACTTATTTTTTAAAGAAAGAACTTGTTTTCATTATACCGTTGTTTCAAAACTTCACCTCCACTATTTTCCCTAAAAGCTTTAGATTTCTGGGCTTTTGTCTTACTTGAATTAGGTGGGTTCCTATAGATTTCACATGATTCAAGTGCCAGTCACGTGCCTTTTCCGGGTCGTGACAGAAATGAACGAATCCTTCTTGTGACATTGTAGACTAAGTCATATCAATACGACACGACTAGCTAAGTTAAATAAGGATGAATATTTGAATCCGTTCGAATTTTCATCTTATGATACTTGCCAGTCTTGTCTCAAAGGTAAAATGACCAATACTCCATTTACTGGAAACGGAGAAAGAGTTGCTGAACTCTTGGGACTGATACATGGTGATGTATACGGTCCTATGTCGACAAATGGCAGGGTTGGTTCCTCGTACTTCATTATATTCACTGACCATCTCTCAAAATTCGGACATATGTTCCTGTTGAAACACAAGTCTGAAACTTTTGAGAAATTCAAGGAATATAAGCTTGAAGTTGAGAACCAGACGGGTATAAGTATTAAGTCCTTCGATCTGATCGGAGAGGGGAATACTTATTCATGGAGTTCTTGGATTTTTTAAAAAGAGAATGTGATTCTCTCTCAGCTAACTCCTCCGTATACACCACCGCACAACGGTGTATCGGGGCGGAGGAATCACACCTTATTAGATATGGTGCGCTCTATGATGAGTACTGCTGAGTTGTCTGTTTCCTTTTGGAGTTATGCACTTGAAAAGCTGCATACCTATTGAATAGGGTTCCAACCAAATCAAGTGCCTACCACTCTATATGCAATATGGTATGGGAAGAGACCGTGTCTTAAACGAGTTAAGATATGGAGTTGTTCGGCCTATGTTGAAAGGAAAAATCCGGAAAAACTCAAGGCAGGGTCAGTTCTGTAAGTTTGTTGGATATCCCATACATTTGCGAGGGAATATCTTCTACCATACTGAGGAGAAAAAGGTATTTTGTTTCTTAGCATGCCACGTTTTTAGAAAAGGAATTTCTTATGGAAGAAATTAGTGGTCATGAGGTAGAACTGGAAGGAGTTCCAGCTATACAAACTACAGCTGATGATTTGATGGAACCAGAGGATTCGATAGTTCCCGACGAATCTCAGCCTCTCCGCCGATCTAGTAAGGTTCCTTATCCGCCTGAGAGATACTACGGTTTTCTCAATGACAGTGGGAGTGAGGATTGCATCATGAAAGATGATGACCCAACTAGTTTCAAGTAGGCCATCACGAGTGGGGACTCTGTGAAATGGCTGGATGCTATGTGATCTGAGATGGAATCCATGTACACCAACAAAGTATGACTTTGGTAGTTGCACCTGAAGGGGTAAAACCCATCAAGGGCAAGTAGATCTTGAGAAGATTCTTGGTGTAGATGGAAAATTTGAGACTTTTGAAGCTAGACTTGTAGCAAAAGGTTTTCGTCAATGACCAGGTGTGGATTTTGATGAAACCTTTTCTCCAGTGGCTAAGTCCATCTGGATCCTACTTGCCATTGCTGCATACCATAACTACGAAATCTGGCTGATCAACGTCAAGACCGCTTTTCTAAATGGTGATTTAGAAGAGAGCGTGTACATGACACTGCCAGAGGGCTTCGTAGACAGTGGGAGCAGCGGAAAGGTGCGCAAGTTGCTTAAATCAATATACGGATTAAAGCAGGCATCGCGAAGTTGGAACATCTGTTTTGATGTGGCAGTCAAAGAGTTTGACTTCATCAAAATGGTAGATGAACCTTGTATATACAAGAAGGTTGTAGATGTTGGCTATAGTGCCCTCAAGGCAATTATCATAGTCACGGGCAGGTGATTATGATGATTGAGGGAGGACCTATACCGGTTGAACAGCCTTACTCGAGATGATAGTATGCTATCTGGTTTGTCTTTATTATTATGTACAGCATTAGGTGGTATTACATGTTGATAGAGCCCATAAGATTCTTACTTGACTGCCAGCAGTATGATGGCGATCATATACGTGGGAGCTGGGTATTCTATAGGCCGTTGCACGGTAGCGCATCCTTTTTCTTGCTGGCTTAAATGTCCCTAGTCGTCGGAGTTTCGAGACTGGGCATCGATACTCCAGAGTAGACTAGTGTATACTGATCGAGACCCCGATGAGGGGAGGTAGCCGGTCTCACAAGCCATTGGTGTTAGTTTGTTCACCTAAGATATATACAGGTGCTCATTGGGTTATGAGTACACCGGACGGACTCGCCGGGAACATGCTAGTTGGTATTATACCTATTGTCAGATAGCAGTTCCATGGTGACATGTGTACAGGTTAGTCTATCGACCTGAGATCGTCATTTGTCTCGTGTGAGTTCCCACTGTGCTTTGATTACTACCCTACCACGGCTCAAAGGAGTCGTGCAAACAGGTTTTAGTTAGGTACAGACCCGAGCCACATAGAGGCAGTGTAACGTTTCAAAATAATTAAATATTATTTTTAGGAATTTTTATAATTTAATATTATTTTAATGAATATTTTAATATTCCGGTATAATTAAATACAAATAAATTTTTGGAAAAGTTATGGAAAGTTCTAAAATGGGGTATTTCTTGGAATTATGCCATTTTTAAGTTTTTGTGATCATTTAATTGCTAATTTAGTGCTAATCGCGATTAAAAATCGCTAATCGGATTTTTGGCATTTTTGTGCAAAACATGCACATATCATTTTGGACTTGTGTTACATTATTCTTACCATGGCTTTTACTCTGTGTCTACTATTTGAATGAGAAGGTTTTGGAAAAGAAAAGAAAAGAAAAGGATTTTGAATAAAGAAATAGGTATGGTGAGAGAGAGGGTAGGTGAGGATGTTGACCTAGCCATTTCCTCTCATTTCTTCATCACATTTCTCTCTCCCTCCTCTCTAGAGCTGCTGCTGCTCCTGCTCTTCCCTTTCCCTCCTTCACCTTCAATCCCCCAAAACACCACAAAAATCATCTCAAAACCCCATTCCCTCTTCACAAAACATGCTCACAAGCTCGAGAGGAACGCATTGGACTAAGGAAGAGTGGATCTTGAGGACTTTGAGCAACTCAAGAATTTTCTTGAGTTGCCAAAGGAGGTAAATTCTGCAACCTTAGAGTAGTATGTCGATTCATTATGCAAGTTTAGAACCGATATTGTGTGTGTTTGTGGACTTAAAGAAAACCTAGTTAGGGTTTGAGGAAATTGTTTGTTATGGTGAGCAATTAAGCTCAGTAGAGGCTATACAAACGCCCTAGTGATGTTATTTTGGACCCGAACCTGAACTAGAAACCAGAATACGGATTTATGGAATCGATATCGGGGAAAACTATAAATCTGGGAGTGTATTTTGTAATCTGCTATCACCCGAGATATCCTAAAATAAAATTGATTGGACAGTGAGACGTGCATGCACCCTAGAACCACCACACAAAACCCTATCCCCTACCTCCTTCCCCAGGCCGCAGATTTAATCCTTCTGGCCGCAATTTGCGGCCAGAGCAGGAGGGATTTGGTTCGTTTTTGGTGCATGGCCCTATTTCCAGTAGTCTTGACCCATGGCATATGCAATTTTGTCTGGTTCCATCTAGGGTAAAATCTGGGTTGATTTTCCTATGTTGGCGCATGATTTACGACTTGTTTTAGCATGGATTTTGATGTTTGGTGATTCGTTTCTGTCGGGTGGCGTTTGGACATCAACGACAATTGGATATTGATCGTGTTGGCATGCGAGACGATAGGTTTTTACCTATGCGAATAGCATGTGCTGTTTTGGTTTTCGATATGATTTTCATGTGCTTTAGCATTTGTGATATCCTTGTAGGTACCCCACGTGACGTCAAGGCGTTGAAGTTAAGGATGGCGACATCGGCATCGGCACATGAGAAGCAAGGTGAGTAGATTATATCTACGGGGGAAGTCGGGTGGATGGCGTATAGCACCCCCGCAGTCCGTGGTGATGTATACGAATACGTATGCACACATATATTTATTATGTGTTGTTTAAGATTATTGATGGTAATAATGGAATTATTGATGATAAGGATGTATTGGTTTAGTATAGTGCGAAACCCTAGAGTAGTGGTTCCACCCACACATACACGTACACATATACTTGCATACATTCTTTCTTTTACCTGTGCGCACATGGAGGTGTGTATATCTACACATGGGTATGGGACTATGTGTTCATATACGGGATTTGAGGATGATACGTAGGATTTCGATGAGTCGATGGGATTTGATTTGAGGCCGTGAGATCGGCGGTATGACAGAGTTCGTATTCGAGATACGACATGATGACTTAGCGGGTCCTTTGACGAAGTGTTTCATACACGTGCTTGCATATATTGATGATGTCGTTTGTACTAGGCTTAGGTCAGTACCCCAGATTTGAGATGCCGTATGACGGATTTACGTACGAGCTATATATTGATGTTAGATCCGTACTCATGACTCGAGGATGTTATATGATACTGTATCGTACGCGATACTATTGAGGCGCGATCACCGACTATTGTGTGTGTGTGTGTGTGTCTATATATATATATATATATATATCGACTCAGATTTAGGTGGTTTCCATACCCCTCCCAACTGACTTGATAATTGGATCCGTAGTTCACGTAATAGGCGTTAGACTAGACCCGAGTCATACCTATTTCAAAACTAACGAATCGGGGATATTTTAAAGATAGGCAAAAGGGATTCTACGGATATTTTCAAACGACACATCTTTTCTTAAAACACCGTAGCCCTTATTAAAAACCTTGATTCGTCTTATTTCAAAAGGCAAGGCTGAATGATATAGTTATTGAGGTAGATTCTTTACTGTTGCGTTGATTATTCGATTCCGCATATTCATGCTATTTGCATTGCATCGCTTGTATTGTTGATATATTTTAGTCATGCTGCTAGGACACCAGCACCATTATCGATGATGCGTATGTTCCACGTACACTTGTTTGCTGGCTCACACACTTCATCATCGATAATTGCCATATCACTACACTGTAGTACTGTTGCATTCAGTATATGATTCTTGCATGACATAATGATATGCTTACATTTATTTTACATGTCGCATACATCATGCTTTCTGATTATACGCATTGAGAGTTGTTGTTTCCATGATATTTCTGGATTTGGGAACCGTGGGTATTTCAAAAGAGAATATGTAATTGTTTTAAAAACCCGGTTACCCTTGATATGATATTTCAGTGCGTCCACCATGTTTTTCTCGGTGCTGAGAGCGACATGTGAAAGCCGATTCGAGGAGTGGACGAGGCCGATTGTGGGTACATGGTGGGCCCGGTATGGTTCCCCTCGGCAAGATGATCGATGGACTTTACCGATTGAGCCTGGAGGTGGGCGAGTACCTACCGGTGATTGGTTGGACCTGGCGGTTATCCGGAGGATACCGACCAGAGTCGATAGATGGATATGGGCGTACTACTGGGGCCGAGGGCCGATTCCGCAGATGGAGCCCGTGGGCTGGTCCGGACTGACGGAGCCCGATATATGAGGATTTACGTGCCGATGCTGGGCACAGTTTTCATGATGTTTTCGAGTGTCGATGCTGGACACTCCAGTTCCATGATTTTTGACGTGTCGCGAGGGACACAGGTGGTTTATATCCTTATATTTCCATGCATATGCTGATGATATTTACATGCATGATAGTTATTGTCATTGGGTGACGAGTGGACGGGATCCACGTACATGCAGATTTGATTACCTTGATCATACCTCACATTTATGATATGATATTACCTGAGGCACTGGCACGAGCACTTGGCACTACACTCATGTATAGAGATTACATTGCCAGTTTAGCATGCTTCAGACTTATTCATATTGAGATTTATATATATCTGATTGTATTGACCTAGGATAGGTCATACATTCGATCTCTTCTTGTAGATATTTTCTATTCACGAGTTGGAAACTCACCCCCGTTGTGCCACAGTTCTTGCAGGTTTTTGCCGTACAGATTCCATAGCGGCATTTCTGGCACATTGCTTCATATGGGTGACTTGCTTGGGCAGGTGGGTTCTTTTGTATCAAAACCACCATTGTTCCTGTACTATTCATTGTATCTAGAAATTCCATCAACCAAAACTTGTATATTGTTTCAGACTTAGACACAGTGATGTATTATTTCGACCTTAGATTCGCGCTTGTAGTATTATGGTTTTCTGGCTGTTTTGAGTTCCTTCTTGGGTTTTGATCCTCGCCCTTTGGCGTTGTATATTATTATTGCTTGCGTGGTTATGACCATCGATTGACGAAGAGCTAGCTCCCGCTTGGGGATGCCTTTTATCATTTCATATATATCATTCTTGTTGTACCCCGTTCGGGGCCAGTTTTTACAAAGGAAACTCTGCCGAAATTTTCAGAAAAGACTACACATTTTTAAAAATGCATTTTCGGCTTAGTTATTTGAAAAACTTGATTTCAAACATGCTTTCTTGACTTATTAAAAACCAGTTCCTTTATTTACTCCTTAAATGGTTTTAGATTTCTGGGCTTTTGGCTTACTTGGATCAGATGGAGTCCTATAGACTTCATAGGATTCAAGGGCCAGTCACGTGCTCTTTCGGGTCGTGACAAAGTTGGTATCAGAGCGCTAGGTTAACCTTGGTTCGAGTCTAAGTTTGACTATGTGGAGCCTAGGGCGTTTATCTATATACGGAACTTAGGCTTGACCTTACGGAACCTAGACTTAGTCGAGGGGGTATTATACCCGAATTTTCGTCGCATAAGATGATCCTTGGTTGATGGAGTAGGTAGCTTGAGTAGAGTGACGTACCGTACGTATGTTCCACGGCATACTTACGACACGCCACTCCTCTTAAGAAACCTTAGGATGTACATTTCCTTGCACAGTATTATATTCCTTCCTATGATCTATCCTTATCGATACTGGTTATGATTTTGCTGCCACGATTGCACGGGAAGAGTGAGCTACGGCTCGAGTTGCGTCAGCATGAGCTCGTCGTGGACAAGGACTGATCAGGGCGTGATTCCAGAGACATACGATTGCATATAGAGGCGTCGTCTTATTGTGTTTTCGCGCCATGAGCGTTTGACAGATCGCTTTTACGAGATTTCTCGGGCGTACCGATCAGTACCAGAGGATTGAGCCACTGATAGAGGCCAGCCAGGATGTGATGACCATTGATATATCGCTTATTCATGATGATTGAGGCGCTGTTCAGCGTACCGACGAATGAGCCAATTGCTGCTGCAAATGACAAGATATCACCCAGATGTTGGAGCTACTGCAGCTTGAGCATATACTTAGAGATATGATGGTGAGTCGCTAGTCACCGAGGATGAATGACTAAGACATGTGGTTCGTTCGCTTACCCCGATGCGAGGTCATCAGATAGATTGATTCCAGCTAGAGACGACTTCACGCAGATTCGTTGAGAGTCGATTGAGACGATCAAATATCAGGAACTCATTTTCCAAGTTTAAAGTATTCAGAAAGACATGCAAGCGATTCTATGGACCCTCTAGAAGAATGAAACCCTAACTCGACATAATGACCGTGTGAAAGCCTTTGAACCTTAGGGTTTACGGCAGTTCCGCGGCGCCATTAGTGAGGCTTGGGTTTGCCCTTCTACGGATGGACCACAGATGCTGTGGTATGTACTCGATACTATTGAACTGTACCCAAGATGTTGAGCTCTTGGGGGATTATGAGGTTCTGACGAGGCGATCGGATGGTTCGACATCTTTCGGATATTGTGATGGGACACACCGCTTGGGAGACTCCAGATACGAGTATAGCCATTGGAGCGTAGTCCATGCAGCCACTGTTAGTTATATGTATGCCCTAGAGGCCATTACTGTACATACGATGTATATTGTAGTGGATGCTGGGACATATATAGGGAGGACTTTCTTGCTCGACATGATAGTATGCTATCTGGTTGTACTTTATCTTAACATGTATTCTGATTGTCTCTATTACATGTTGATAAAGCCCATAGGATATGTACTCGACTACTGGGACTATGATGAGATCATACTAGTGGGGCCACGGTAGTCGACGAGTACATCCTATAACTGTCCCTAGTCGTGGGTGTATCGAGACAGGGCATCGATGCACCAGAGTAGACTAGCGTATACACATCCTGACCCATATGATGGGCGATGGATGATCCCATATCCATCGGTGTTTGACATCAAGGATGGTGTACGGGTGCTCAGTGGTGACTGGGTACACTGGACGGACTCACCGAGAACTCCCAGATGGTATTATACATTACGTCAGATGGCAGTTCTCTGGTGACACTGGTACAGGTTAGTCTGTAGACCCGAGATTGTCATAGAGTCTTGTGTGATTCCTACTGTGCTTTGATTTCCACCTTACCACGTCCTAGAGGGCGTGCAAAACGGTGGATTTTGGGTACAGTCCCGAATCACATGGAGGCAATGAGCGATAGGAGGGGATTCGTCTCTCCCGGTATAGGGAGTTGATGTTGTGCTGTGTTCGATTGGCTATAACCGGAAATCCCTAGCCAGGGTTGCTGAGATTTACTGGTAAGTGTTATCAGTAGTTTCTCGAACAGTTATAGACCTCATATCGACACGACTTATTGAGTTACTGGGGTCTGACGTTTACCACCCCTAGGCAAGATATGCGACATATCAGACGACGAGACCGGACTGTACGGGAGTGTTACTGATTGGATTCACAGGAGTACTAGCAGGCTTGCTTGTTTATCTTCTGATCGCTTAATACCTGGGTGGCCGTTACGTTTAGCAAACCGCTTGCGGCTTGTGGGTGTTTGATATGATCATCACCTACTACCGACGTATTGACGAGTCTTTAGAGTCCTACACAGGGGTTTCCTTGCTCAAGAGAAATGAAGTAGGAGCGCATATGTGATATGTACGGGACCGAGATTGATACGATATGAGATACCGTATTCTATTCTCGCGATTTGTGACATTGATTGGTTGTATGCGATATATCCGGGTTATCAGATCAAGTGTTGATTTGATATGTTGTTACTTTTGATATTAGTCGTTTATAGCCGGATTATTAAATCAAGAGTTGATTTAATAATTTAATGTACAATTATATATTTGATATATTACATTACATTAACTAGTATTAGCTCACTTAAGATTTATTTTCTCACAAGTTTGTGTATAAGTGTATATGTGATATATATTTGTGTACATATGTTTGTATCATGCTTGATGATACATCAAAGTTGGGTGTATGAGATTCATACCAAGATTAGGGTTATTGTTTTATCTTAAGATTTAACAAAAGGGTTTAACTTATTCAAAGTAATCAAGCTTGAAGAAGCTTGGAGAAGCTTTGACAAAGTCCACTCTTTTGTCATTTCTTTTGATATTCTTTAACCTAACCTTTAACCTAATACTTTGGTTAATTCTCTACATGAGTTAAGCATGATAGCTTAACTCAACCATGGTACCATAATTGAAGAGGATAAGTTTTCATTTGGATGGATTATTCTTTCTTCTTCTTCTTCTTCATCAAGCTCCATCCAAAAGCTTACTAGATCCAATGGTGCCTTGAGGAAAAATGTGAGAAAATCAATTCTAAAGTGAGCCCACTTCCTACTTCTTCATCTTCTACCACTTGCCATGTAGTAGAGTGTGTTCTCTTCACAAAGTTCATGACCTAGTGAAGGAATAGCTTGAGTTAGTGTCTCCCTGACGTAGATCATCTTCGGTCTCGAAGTCAACGAAGCAAGCACGTTCGTTCTTCTTGTGGATCTTCTCCAGAGTCCGAAATTCATGATCGCAACAAAGGGGACATCTACACGGAGCTATTGAAGTGAAGGACCGGATCTACAAAGGTTGTTTTCCCTTTCACTAGTAGTAAAGTAGTTTACTTGTTTGCTTTCGCCTTAAACCATAGTTTAAAGATCCGTATTAGAGTTGTTCGGCACGGCTAAAATTTTAATCGGGCATGGTTGATGCCTCGTAGACCCTTGTGCGCGTGCCTAGCAACCCTACAGTGGTATCAGAGCCAAGCTAGAGATTTAGGCGAAGTGTAGACGATGTTAGAAATCCGATCGAACCCCGAAACCCTAATTCAAACCCTTCTCTGGACATTTTCTGAAAATGTGGTGTTTTCCAAACTAAAAATACTCAAAAAATTCAGCAGTGTTTTCTAGGAAATACTGTGAAGCACGTGCCCCTGATTCCCTCACTGCGCCGCGGAATTGCAGCCGTACCTTAGGTTGGACGGCGGTTCCGCGGCAATAAAGTGGCATCTTGCTCCTCTGTTTGCACAGTAATCTCCATATGTATGTCCTATGTTTTCTGGGTAATTTTAATATATACTCAAGAGTTGAGTTTTTTGGGTTGTATTGGGAGTTCGTTGATTCGATCGGAAAGTTTAACTTCGTCTGTGTGCTTTCCGGGTAATTTAGAACGTGTTAAAAAGTTCGACCGGATATCAATATCTCACTTTTTCCCCTGCCGGAAAATTTCCTAGTGTTGGATTTTTCCGTAGTTTAAGAATGTTCTGAGTCGTGCAAGTAACGCGATGGACCCTCTGGAAGACAACAAACCTTAACTCGATTATGTGACCGTCTTGAACTGCCTTTTGAATCTTAGGGTTTGGGGCAGTACGGCGTGCCACATGTGAGGCGTTGGCTTGACCCTTCTACGGCTGGACCGTTGGTACTGTAGCATGAAATGGATGTTTTTAAACTTATTTCAAGTGTTGAACTTTTTGGGAAAACTTGGGTGTTTGATTATTCGATCGGAAAGTTTAACATTGTCTATTTATCTGGAATGTGATACAATAATTGGAATCCACATCTAGTTATGAGATAACTAATTTGAATGTTATAAACATAGCAGTTTAGTCTCAGATGATCGGTTGCTACGGAATTTTGATGTGATCAAAAGTCCGTCGCAATCACGTAGCGTACGCGGATACTCGCCGGGTAAACTTAATAGACAGCCCCGACCAAGTGACTGTAGGAGAACCCCGTCGCCAAAAAGCATCCGTTTGGGTGCTCGCGGCAGCGGTCTTCCGCCTTAGTTCACTTCGTCGACGGCATCCGGGGGTGTGGCCGTCTACTAAAGTTTGCGACAAGCATTCGATCAGAATATCGGGAATCTTGTTGATTTGCCCGACTTGATATTGAAAAGTGTTTTCAATATAGAGACTAAAATGCGGGGTTTATAATTGTTAGGCATGCGATGTCTAAGGAATTCATTTGATTAGGCATGCGATTTCTAAAGTGGTTGCGGATTCCAACTGTTGTAGTTTTGCACTTTCTTTTCTGCGACCGTAAGTGTAATATGTGATATCGCCGGTTTCGTTGCTATATGTCAACGACAATTGGGATGGGCATATTTACTTACGTTGATGACATGTGATGTTATGTGTTGCTGGATGTTATATTGGATCGTCGCGTTCTGAATAGCCGGGGGTTTTATGTGAGATGAGTGTTTTTCATTTTCATTCATGTAAAAACTTGTATGTAATATTCTTTTGTTGGGCCACTTCCGGGCTGAGGATGATGTCACCATTGTATATTATTTACTTTTCCGCGCTAGGATAGACCCAAGGAGGAGAGCACAAGTAACCAGGTTCTGGAGTCCAGTGAGAGACCAACTCAAGGAGTCGAGTCCGGGTCTCCTAACTCTAGAATTGGTAGGGTTGCTTGCCACTCTCGTAGGGGTCTAGGTGTGTGGGTTTGGCTATTCATCGCGACCGTGGAATCCGTGTTTTATAGAGGCTCAAATTAAAACACGGACGTCCTAGTATATCCAATGTTTCATATGTTTCTTCTGCTGCGATATCTGTGATGTGATCATTTGATGTTCTGTGATAAATACTGTATATAGTATATATGATATATTATATAGATGTTACTTATGTTTTACACCTGCGCTAGCCCAGCCCTGCTCTGCCGTTAGTTACCTAACCTAACGGGGCACGAGGGGACATCGAGGCGAATGCGGATGGCATAAGTGTACGTCGTATTTATCTGTGATGTTTAGGTGACTTAAATGATGGGACTTCATTAATGTGATTAATGAAAGAAAAGAAACCTAAAAGGTGTTGTGGAATCGAATTTTCAAAAACAGGTAGCTACAGTTCTTGCTTTGCATCGCGGTGTTCCTTGTAGAACATCCTGCACCTTATTCGATGAGGAAAGGGCCGAGATCCCTTCACCGGGAGTGACCCCTTTAGCAATAACTGGAAGATGCTACAACCCTCGGTTTGTCTTTTGATTGGTTTTGGAGTTTTCGCTTTCCACAGTGATATATATGATATATCCTGCACCTCATTCGACGAGGAAAGGGCCGGCGATCCCTTCACCGGGAGTGACCCCTTTAGCAAAACTAGAAAAGCCTAAAAAACACTCCATTTTAAAATCATTTGATTCTACAACGATATCAAGTTCATTACGCAATAGGTTTTCAGAAAAACCTGTCGTAGCCCTCCGTCATTTCAGATAAGTCCTGTTTAGTATTCGTGCTGCGTTTGTTGACCTTGTCAAGGCGCAGTGTGCGGTAGCTAACCAGTATTTATCTGCTTATGCATATGATGCAGATTGGGTTAGGGTAGTCGTGCGGCCTTGTTGACCTTGTCAAGGGCCGTGCGGGTGGGTTTATTTCAATCAAGAAATGACGGGTTGAACTTGACTAGCAGCCTATGATTTGTTGGCCTTTGTCAAGGTCATTGAAGGCTTGGGGCAAAATATTATCGGGAATTTCAAGTGTTGAAATTTGCGATGAGATTGCATACCTTCTATGAGATAGTTGGATACCGATACCCGCTGCGAGTAAGAGTTACTCCTGGGAGAGTTTTACACATTACAATTAGCCGATCAAGTAGGTGTCTAGAAAGGTGTTAACGAGGTTACGCCTCTGGGAAAACGAGATTTACTTTAATTAGGTCCGTGCGAAAGCACGGGGCACCTCCCTCAAAGTACCAACACTGGCCTGGCTGAAAGATTGGCGAACTTGTAGCGTGTAATTAATCCCGGCTAGTCTTTCCTTTTAGGGTTTGAAGGAAGATTTGATTAAAACAGTGGGAGACATCCTGATTAGATATATTATATAACCAATCTAATATTGCAAGAGCATACGCTGAGTGTTTTCTTCTCTCTCTCTCCAGGTAGCGACCATATCACGCCTTAATCAAGATAATAATACGGATATATTGACCGAACCCGCTTGTTATACTGAGATGGGGAACGTTGGTCCCGCTCCAACTTATAATTGTTATAAGACAGAGCAAGAAATTGGGGATTACCAGAATTCCCGTGCCGCCCAAACGAAGAAAGTACATACTGATGCATCATCTTCGGGTATGTTCATTACAGAGAACTGTTTCTCAGTATCCTTTACGTCCTGGGTATGAGATACCGGATCAGGATCCCGCATATGTAATCTGTTACATGGGCTACAGATAGGTAGAGAACTGAGAACGGGTGATAAGTTTCATGAGACAGAAAACGGTGCAAGTGTTGCAGCCAAGTATGTTGGTCACTGTCACCCTGTATTACCAGAATACTTTGATTCTGAACGAATGTTATTAGATACCGAACCTGATGTACAACATCATATCAATCTCTTTATTGATAAAGAAAGGATATAATTTTGTATTGTTGGATAATGTTTTGAATATTTCCTATATCAAGAGTTGATCGGTTCAGGCACGTTATCTAAAAGCATTAACGTTCTAAATCAAACTACAGTTCTTAGTATACAAAACACACACGAGAGGAAGAGTTCAGAAATGAACGAATTCTTCTTGAGGCATTGTAGACTAGGTCATATCAATGTGACCCGACTATCTAAGTTACATTTAGATGCATATTTAAATCAGTTTAAATTTACATCTTATGAAACTTGCCAGTCATGTCACAAAGATAAGATGACCATATCTCCGTTTACTGGAAACAGAGAAAGAGTTATTAAACTCTTGGGATGATACATGTTGATGTATATAGGTCCCCTGTCTACACATGCCAAGACCGGTCCTTTGTACTTCATTACATTCTCTGATAATCTCTCAAGATTCAGACATATGTTCCTGTTGAAACACAAGTTCGAACCTTTTGAGATATTCACAGAATATATTTTAGAAGTAGAGAACCAAAACGAGTATAAGTATTATGTCCTTTGATGCGATCAAGGAGGAGAATACTTGAGCACGGAATTCCTGGATTATTCTAAAGGAGAATAAGATTCTCTCTCAGCATTACTCCTCCGTATACACCACAGCACGTTGGTATATCGGGGCGGAGCAATCACACCCTATGTGATAAGGTGTGCTCTATGATGAGTACTACTGAGTTACCTATTTCCTTTTTGGGAGTTATACACTGGAGAAGTTGCATACCTATTGAATAGGGTTCCGATCAAATCAGTTGCCTACCATTTCATATGAGATATGGAAAGGGAAGAGCCCATATCTTAAGTTAGTTAAGATTTAGGGTTGTCCGGCCTATGTCTAAAAGCATAATCCGGACAAGCTCGAGGCAAAGACAGATCTGTAGAAGTTTGTTGGATATCCCAAGCATTAGCAAGGGAATATCTTCTACCTAACCGAGGAACAAAAGATGTTTTGTTTCTCAACATGCCACCTTTGTGAAAGGGAATTTCTTGTGAAGAAATTAGTGGTCATGAGGTAGAACTGGAAAGAGTTCCAGTTATACAAACTACAGCAGATGATTTGGTAGAACCAAAGGATTCAGTAGATTCCAACGAACCTCAGCCTCTCCGCCGATCTAGTAGGGTTCCTCACCCACCTGAGAGATACTTCGGTTTCTCTATGACAGTAGGAGCGAGGATTGCATCATGAGATGATGACCTAACTAGTTTCGAGCTGGCCATCAGGAGTGGGACTCTGTAAGAATGGCTGGATGCTTAGTGATCTGAAATGGAATCCTTATACACCAACAAAGTATGGACTTTGGTTGCTTTATCTAAAGGGTTAAATCCCCATTAGGAGAAAGTATATCTTGAGAAGATTACTTGGTGTACATGGAAAAGTTGAGACTTTCAAAGATAAACTTCTTAAAGGTTTGCATTGTAGACCAGTTGTGGCTAATGATGAAACCTTTTCTAGGGCCTATGCTTAAGATCCATCCAGATCTTACTTGCCACGGCTACATACCATGACTACGATACCTGGTGGTTGGGTGTCATGACAGCTTTTCTAAATGATGTTTTAGAAGAGTGCGTCTATAAGTACACAGCCAGAGGGCTTCGTAGACAGTGGGAGCAGCGGAAACGTGCACAAGTTGCTTTATAGGATAAAGCAGGCATCGTGGAGATGGAACATCTGTTTTGATGTGGTAGTCAAAGAGTTTGACTTTATGAAAATGGTAGATGAACCATGTATATACAAAAAGGTAGTAGAGAGTATGGTGTTGATCCTCGTAGAGTACGTGGATGACATACTCTTGATAGGGAAGGAGTTTCCTATGCTACGCTCGGTCAATCTCCGCTTATCACAAGGACTCTCCATATAGGATCATAGTGATACCTCCTAAATCCTGGGTTTAGGATCTATAAGATAGATCTAATTGGATGTTAGGATACTCACTAGATGTAGTGAGATTGTATCAATTGATCCTGGAGAGAATCACTGGAAAGGTTCCAGGGTGATAAGGACGACTGAATGTCAGTCGCAGGCATTGTCTATACCCTCAGTGGAGGGACAGTATGTTGGAAGAGTTCCAAACTAGATACCGTGACATACTAGACGATTAAAGGCAAGATACATCGTTACCAAGGATGCAACCAAAGAGGCAGTCTGGATATATATATAAGTTCATGAGATGAACTTCGTTCCTGCCATTGTGTGACAATGGAGTTGTGGCTTATGCCAAGGAACCCCCGTCCCATCAGAAATCCAGATATAATTCTTAGGCAGTATCACCTGATCACGGAGATGGTTGATCTCCAGGGAGATCGAGGTTAGGAGAGTAAGTACAGAGGACAACAGCGCGGATCCACTCACAAAGGCCTTTTTCCCAGTAGAGACTTTTATGGGATGGTTGAGTATGAGATACTTCAATCACAGTTAATTGTTGGGTATGTGATACCACAACAGATGGCACTAGTGCAAGTGGGAGATTGTTAGTTATATGTATGCCCTAGAGGCCATTACTGTACATACGATGTATATTGTAGTGGATGCTGGGACATATATAGGGAGGACTTTCTTGCTCGACATGATAGTATGCTATCTGGTTGTACTTTATCTTAACATGTATTCTGATTGTCTCTATTACATGTTGATAAAGCCCTTAGGATATGTACTCCACTACTGGGACTATGATGAGATCATACTAGTGGGGCCACGGTAGTCGACGAGTACATCCTATAACTGTCCCTAGTCGTGGGTGTATCGAGACAGGGCATCGATGCACCAGAGTAGACTAGCGTATACGCATCCTGACCCATACGATGGGCGATGGATGATTCCATATCCATCGGTGTTTGACATCAAGGATGGTGTACGGGTGCTCAGTGGTGACTGGGTATACTGGACGGACTCGCTGAGAACTCCCAGATGGTATTATACCTTACGTCAGATGGCAGTTCTCTGGTGACACTGGTACAGGTTAGTCTGTAGAACCGAGATTGTCATAGAGTCTTGTGTGATTGCCACTGTGCTTTGATTTCCACCTTACCACGTCCTAGAGGGCGTGCAAAACGGTGGTTTTTGGGTACAGTCCCGAATTACATGGAGGCAATGAGCGATAGGGAGGATTCGTCTCTCCCGGTATAGGGAGTTGATGTTGTGCTGTGTTCGATTGGCTATAACCGGAAATCCCTGGCCAGGGTTGCTGAGATTTACTGGTAAGTGTTATCAGTAGTTTCTCGAATAGTTATAGACCTCATCGACACGACTTATCGAGCTACTGGGGTCTGACGTTTACTACCCCTAGGCAAGATATGCGACATATCAGACGACGAGACCGGACTGTACGGGAGTGTTACTGATTGGATTCACAGGAGTATAGCAGGCTTGCTTGTTGATCTTCTGATCGCTCAATACCCGGGTGGCCGTTACGTTTAGCAGACCGCTTGCGGCTTGTGGGTGTTTGATATGATCATCACCTACTGCCGGCGTATTGACGAGTCTTTAGAGTCCTACACAGGGTTTTCCTGGCTCAAGCGAAACGGAGTAGGAGCGCATATGTGATATGTGAAGGACCGAGATTGATACGATATGAGATACCGTATTCTATTCTCGCGATTTGTGACATTGATCGGTTGTATGCGATATATCCGGGTTATCGGATCAAGTGTTGATTCGATAAGTTGTTACTTTTGATATTAGTCGGTTATAGCCGGATCATTAAATCAAGAGTTGATTTAATAATTTAATGTATAATTATATATTTGATATATTATATTACATTAACTAGTATTAAATCACTTAAGATTTATTTTCTCATAAGTTTGTGCATAAGTGTATATGTGATATATATTTGTGTACATATGTTTGTATCATGCTTGATGATACATCAAAGTTAGGTGTATGAGACTCATAACAAGATTAGGGTAAAGATTAGTGTTATTGTTTTATCTTAAGATTTAACAAAAGGGTTTAACTTAGTCAAAGTAATCAAGCTTGAAGAAGCTTGGAGAAGCTTTGAAAAAGTCCACTCTTTTGTCATTTCTTTTGATATTCTTTAACCTAACCTTTAACCTAATGCTTTGGTTAATTCTCTACATGAGTTAAGCATGATAGCTTAACTCAACAATGGTATCATAATTGAAGAGGATAAGTTTTCATTTGGATGGATTATTCTTTCTTCTTCTTCTTCTGCATCAAGCTCCATCCAAAAGCTTACTAGCTCCAATAGTGCCTTGAGGAAAAATGTGAGAAAATCAATTCTAAAGTGAGCCCACTTCCTACTTCTTCATCCTCTACCACTTGCCATGTAGTAGAGTATGTTCTCTTCACAAAGTTCATGACCTAGTGAAGGAATAGCTTGAGTTAGTGTCTCCCCGACGTAGATCATCTTCGGCCTCGAAGTCAACGAAGCAAGCACATTCGTTCTTCTTGTGGATCTTCTCCAGAGTCTGAAATTCACGATCGCAGCGAAGGGGACATCTACACGGAGCTATTGAAGTGAAGGACCGGATCTACAAAGGTTGTATTTCCTTTCACTTGTAGTAAAGTAGTTTACTTGCTTGCTTTCGCCTCAAACCTTAGTTTAAAGATCCGTATTAGAGTTGTTCGGCACGGCTAAAATTTTAATCGGGCATGGTTGATGCCTCATAAACCCTTGTGCACGTGCCTAGCAACCCTACAGCCACGAGTAGACGAGTCCGAATCAGTCGACATTGGAACAAGTGGAGTAAAGAGTTCGCATGAGATTTCGACGAGATGACGTTCCACTCCACTGACATCAGAGATGCGATACGCACGTTGAGGACGTGATCGGTTAGATATCTTCTACTGAGTGATGAAGATACCGAGTTCGTGATTTCAAGCCCGTGTGAGGGACTTCGGATGGACCGTAGCCGAGGATATTGCAGTGCGCAGATAGAGACGCGACGTCGAAATGGACGATGATACAGACAAGCGGGACAAGAAGTTCGTGCGAGATGCAGACGAGCTATTACTACTCCCCGTTAAGATTAAAGGTCGGATATGCATACAGAGACGCTGGGATGAGACCAGCCTCCGTACAGTTTGGCTTAGGCGAGATCAGAAGAGACCTTGAGCAGGATTCCTTCCAGTACACTGCTGCAATAAGATTTGCACCAGGAGCCGATGTGTGATGTGCATTCAGAGGACCAGAGGTCGGCGCCAGAGATGTGCTGCGTTACGAGTGGTCATGAGGATTGGCCGAGAGATGACCAGAGAAGTGCCAGAATGGAATCGTTCCCGTTAGCACACCTGACAGGCCGATGAGCCGATGGATTGCGAGATTGGTAATCTACAGGGAAGATAAGGAACCATAGGCAGAGGACGCCAGCCGCGAGCAAGAGGCACGTAGATATCTTGCTCTGCTAGCATTGGATGTACCGGCACCTTCTCGATTTTGAAGGAGGTTATACCGACGACGGTATTAATGATTTGTGATTTTGTGATTCGATTATCATATATCCGTCATTTTTGGATTTCTTGATTCCGTGCATGTTGAGTGCGCAGGGTTTAGATTTTCATTCATGCACGATGGATGCACCGATTTGGATTTTCGCGCATGTTGGGCGCATGTTTTGAGATATGATTTTGGTGCACACCAGATGCACTAAATCGAGATTCTTCGTGCATGTCAGATGCACCTGATTTGGCTGTCAGGCACACACGTTGCCTATGACAGATGCTTCGTGCACACCTGTTGCACCTAGATGTTGTTTTGTGTACCTGTATGGCACATATATGGATTTTGATTTCCGTGCGCACCAGACGCACAGGGTGGTGTTATGTGCATTTTTGGGATTTATTCCTTTTGGAGCAGTACATTTTTATGATATTTGATATTTGTTTTCGTACTGAGCAGGACTAGTCAGAGGACAGTACCTGGATATATTTTGCATGCATTGATAGTTATCGAAGGGATTTCCGAAAAGCGAGCTATAGTCTCAGCATATATACCTACGTATCCGATATGACACGAATGTTTTAAAAACAAGGAAACCCTTCTAAATTGTTTTCAAAACGGCGGAACGTACATAGTAAACAAAAGATATATACGTATATAGTTATTTTCTTATGAGAAATGTCCGCCACTGTGCAGTGTTACGCGCATCGTACAGCGACTTAAAAAGATTTGGCATGCATTTACATCAGCTATTCACATGTATAGATTGGATGTCTACATGTATAGTTCTGATCTATATCATATTGGTTTTGTATTGGATTAGACATTTGTGTCTTTACCATGACTCCGATGATTGCGGGATGCTTGACGGAGTTTTGCTTTTGAGTTATCTGCTCAGTACTTATGCGCATGCATTGCGCTACGATGTTTTATGTATTGATGATTCGGAGCCCCGACGACTTGGAATTTGTATCGAAATGTTTTAGTATTTGGGGGTTTAAATTTAAATTGGGAGACCCAATTTCGTTAAGGGGTTAGATTATAACGTTTCAAAATAATAAAATATTATTTTGGGGAATTTTTATAATTTAATATTATTTTAATGAATATTTTAGTATTCCGGTATAATTAAATACAAATAAATTTTTGGAAAAATTATGGAAAATTCTAAAATGGGGTATTTATTGGAATTATGCCATTTTTAATTTTTTGTGATCATTTAATTGCTAATTTAGTGCTAATCGCGATTAAAAATCGCTAATCGAATTTTTGGCATTTTTGTTCAAAACATGCACATATCATTTTGGACTTGTGTTACATTATTCTTACCATGGCTTTTACTTTGTGTCTACTATTTGAATGAGAAAGTTTTGGAAAAGAAAAGAAAAGAAAAGGATTTTGAATAAAGAAATAGGCATGGTGAGAGAGAGGGTAGGTGAGGGTGTTGACCTAGCCATTTCCTCTCATTTCTTCATCACATTTCTCTCTCCCTCCTCTCTAGAGCTGCTGCTGCTCCTGCTCTTCCCTTTCCCTCCTTCACCTTCAATCCCCCAAAGCACCACAAAAATCATCTCAAAACCCCATTCCCTCTTCACAAAACATGCTCACAAGCTCGAGAGGAACGCATTGGACTAAGGAAGAGTGGATCTTGAGGACTTTAAGCAACTCAAGAATTTTCTTGAGTTGCCAAAGGAGGTAAATTCTGCAACCTTAGAGTAGTATGTCGATTCATTATGCAAGTTTAGAACCGATATTGTGTGTGTTTGTGGACTTAAAGAAAACCTAGTTAGGGTTTGAGGAAATTGTGAGTTGTGGTGAGCAATTAAGCTCAGTAGAGGCTATACAAATACCCTAGTGATGTTATTTTGGACCCGAACCTAAACTAGAAACCAGAATACGGATTTATGGAATCGATATCGGGGAAAACTGTAAATCTGGGAGTGTATTTTGTAATCTGCTATCACCCGAGACATCCTAAAATAAAATTGATTGGACAGTGAGACGTGCAGGCACCCTAGAACCACCACACAAAACCCTAGCCCCTACCTCCTTCCCCAGGCCGCATATTTAATCCTTCTGGCCGCAATTTGCGGCCAGAGCAGGAGGGATTTGGTTCTTTTTTGGTGGATTGCCCTATTTCCAGTAGTCTTGACCCATGGCATGTGCAATTTTGACTGGTTCCATCTAGGGTAAAATCTGGGTTAATTTTCCTATGTTGGCGCATGATTTACGACTTGTTTTAGCATGGATTTTGATGTTTGGTGATTCGTTTCTGTCTGGTGGCGTTTGGACGTCAACGACAATTGGATATTGATCGTGTTGGCATGCGAGACGATAGGTTTTTATCTATGCGAATAGCGTGTGCTGTTTTGGTTTTCGATGTGATTTTCATATGCTTTAGCATTTGTGATATCCTTGTAGGTACCCCACGTGACGTCGAGGAGTTGAAGTTAAGGATGGCGACATCGGCATCGGCATATGAGAAGCAAGGTGAGTAGATTATATCTACGGAGGAAGACGGGTGGATGGCGTATAGCACCCCCGCAGTCCGTGGTGATGTATACGAATACGTATGCACACATATATTTATTATGTGTTGTTTAAGATTATTGATGGTAATAATGGAATTATTGATGATAAGGATGTATTGGTTTAGTATAGTGCGAAACCCTAGAGTAGTGGTTGCACCCACACATACATGTACACATATACTTGCATACATTCTTTCTTTTACCTGTGCGCACATGGAGGTGTGTATATATACATATGGGTATGGGACTATGTGTTCATATACGGGATTTGAGGATGATACGTGGGATTTCGATGAGTCGATGGGATTTGATTTGAGGCCGTGAGATCGGCGGTACGACAGAGTTCGTATTCGAGATACGACATGATGACTTAGCGGGTCCTTTGACGAAGTGTTTCATACATGTGCTTGCATATATTGATGATGTCGTTTGTACTAGGCTTAGGTCAGTACCCCAGATTTGGGATGTCGTACGACGGATTTACATACGAGCTATATATTGATGTTAGATCCGCACTCATGACTCGAGGATGTTATATGATACTGTATCGTACGCGATACTATTGAGGCGACATCACCGACTATTGTATTTATATATATATATATCGACTCAGATTTAGGTGGTTTCCATACCCCTCCCGACTGACTTGATAGTTGGGTCCATAGTTCGCATAGTAGGCGTTAGACTAGACCCGAGTCATACCTATTTCAAAACTAACGAATCGGGGATATTTTAAAGATAGGCAAAAGGGATTCTACGGATATTTTCAAACGACACATCTTTTCTTAAAACACCGTAGCCCTTATTTTACCAAAAATCTTGATTCGTCTTATTTCAAAAGGCAAGGCTGCATGATATAATTATTAAGGTAGATACTTTACTGTTGCGTTTATTATTTGATTCCGCATATTCATGCTATTTGCATTGCATCGCTTGTATTGTTGATATATTTTAGTCATGCTGCTAGGACACCAGCACTATTATCGATGATGCGTATGTTCCGCGTACACTTGTTTGCCAGCTCACACACTACATCATCGATAATTGCCATGTCACAACACTGTAGTACTGTTGCATTCAGTATATGATTCTTGCATGACATAATGATATGCTTACATTTCTTTTATATGTCGCATACATCATGCTTTCTGATTATACGCATTAAGAGTTGCTGTTTCCATGATATTTCTAGATTTGGGAACCGTGGGTATTTCAAAAGAGAATATGTAATTGTTTTAAAAACCCGGTTACCCTTGATATGATATTTCAGTGCGTCCACCATGTGTTTTCTCGGTGCTGAGAGCGACATGTGAAACCCAATTCGAGGAGTGGACGAGGCCGATTGCGGGTACATGGTGGGCCCGGTATGGTTCCCCTCGGCAAGATGATCGATGGACTTTGCCGATTGAGCCTGGAGGTGGGCGAGTACCTACCGGTGATTGGTTGGACCTGGCGGTTATCCGGAGGATACCGACCAGAGTCGATAGATAGATATGGGCGTACTGCTGGGGCCGAGGGCCGATTCCGCAGACGGAGCCGGTGGGCTGGTCCGGACTGACGGAGCCCGATATATGAAGATTTACGTGCCGATGCTGGGCACAGTTTTCATGATGTTTTCGAGTGTCGATACTGGACACTCCGGTTCCATGATTTTTGACGTGTCGCGAGGGACACAGGTGGTTTATATCCTCATATTTCCATGCATATGCTGATGATATTTACATGCATGATGGTTATTGTCATTAGGTGACGAGTGGACGGGATCCACGTACATGCAGATTTGATTACCTTGATCATACCTCACATTTATGATATGATATTACCTGAGGCACTGGCACGAGCACTTGGCACTGCACTCATGTATAGAGATTACATTGCCAGTTTAGCATGCTTCAAACTTATTCATATTGAGGTTTATATATATCTGATTGTATTGGCCTAGGATGGGTCATACATTCGATCTCTGCTTGTAGATATTTTTTATTCATGAGTTGGCAACTCACCCCCGTTGTGCCTGTTAGGTCCACGTTACCTCTCCCGGTACTTTCGGGGTTGCGGAAACGGTAAATCAAAATTTTTCTAAACTTTGTAACATGGACCGTAAAAGCCGGATCTTTGCTAAACTAAACTAGCATACTTGCAAAGAAGAGTTAACTACTATGCAAAGTGGTTATACCTCAACTTGAACTCCTTCTCTTCTTGTTGTTGTTCTTCTTTCTTGTTCTTTGTAGTAGTTTGAATGGCTTCCCCTCCTCGTCTCCTCTTTGCCGAAGATAGATCCACCTGAGGGCTTCATCCTTTGGGCTCTTCCTCGATCTTTGAGTGAACTAGGATTGCCGGCTTGCTAAACCTTGAACCCTAGAGAGAGTAGAGAGTGTCTAGGGGTTGTTTTCTTTTCAAGGTGAAGGATTCTCAACACATGAGAAGGAATCACCTTGAGCTAGAGGAAGAAGAAGATGAAGTGAGGAGAGAGAATCATTATGAAAGAATGAGCTCTCATTTTCTTTCTTGCAACCATAATGCCAAAAGAAAAGAATTATCTAAATAATAATAATTCAAAATAAGAATAGTTGATGGTAATTTGGAATGACCACTACCATGCTTCATTTAATGAAAAGTAAGCATGAATCAAGGAGGACTTTTCAAAGCATGATGGTGGTCAGCATTCAACCATGGTCAACAAGTCAACCATGGTCAACAAGTCAACAAAATCAACCATAACATTATTCTCATTTAATTACTATTATTAATAGATAATTCATAAATCCATTAGGGTTTGGAAAATGATAACTGTCAACTGTGCATACGCACCCGTTCCGAAACCCTAATGAAATACCTCATCCTCCGCCTCAAGCAACTGTGCATACACACCTGCATTCTCGTTCCGAGGAACAAGAATACCAAGATATAAAAGCAACCCCAAATATATATATACCAGTATCTGGCTCAAACCAGAGCCTGCCAGTATAATCCGTCCGGACTCCAAACGTGCACAAGTGCGCGGATGAGAACGAACTCTGTCGCAAAACCATGCGACCTCTACTCTGTTTTGCCCAGAGGCGAATGCCCTCTGTGTGGGACTCTAAAGACTCGACACTACGCTGGCAGTGGGTTTAACCACAGACCGCAAGCGGCACTAGCTGTGCGTAACGGTCCCCAGGTAGATGCCGACAAGAAGGCTGACGAGGTGAACCCCATCTAAACTCCTACTGAGTCTGAATGTGACATTCTCCGTACAGTCCGGTCTGTTCGTCTGATACATCGCATGTCGGGCCTAGGGGGCGGTAAAACGTCAGTCCCCCAATAGCGGTACAAGTCGTGTCGGAGTGAAGCCCAAAACACCCTGAGATAACACTGGAAACCTACCAGTATATCTCGCTTGCCCTGGCCAGGGACTACTCGTGTAATGGCTCTCCTAGACACAGCGCGATGTCAACCCCCAATACCGGGAGAGACGAATCCTGTCTAACCGTCACTGCCTCCAAGTGTTTCGGGACTGCTCCCAACTACTACCTGTTTGCACGACTCAGAAGAGCCGTGGTAGGGTAGTAATCAAAGAACAGTGGGAACACACTCGAGGCGGAGTGACAGTGTCAAGTCAGCGGACTAAGCTGTACTCATGTCACCTGGGAACTGATAACTGACGATAGGTATAATACCAACCATCCGTTCCCGACGAGTCCTGTCCAGTGTACTCGTAACCTAACGAGCACCCGCATACTATCTCAAGTACGACGTACCGACGGCTGTGGGACAGACCGTCTCCCGTGCTGGGATGAGAAGCGCATACGCTAGTCTACTCCGGAGCATCGATGCCCTATCTCGATACTCCCACGACCAGGGACGTGTATAAGGATGTGCTTGTAGATTACCCAGCCCCCACGAGTGTGATCGCCATCACAACGCCGGTAATCAAGCAAAGATCCTAAGGGCTCTACTAATGCGTATAGGTGATATAATGAATAAACACACATGTACACATTAAAGCAGAGACAAACCAAGTAGCATACTACTATATTGAGCAAGATTGTCTGTACAACTGTGAATATCCCAAGCTTCCATCAAGTAATATACATACTAGTATGATACAGTAATGGCCTCTAGGGCATATACACTAACAATCTCCCACTTGCACTAAGGCCATGTACTGGCGTATCGAAGACCTATCATCTCGATCAGCCGCTCGAACTGAGTCTGGGGTAAAGCCTTTGTGAATGGGTCCGCAGTGTTGTCCTTTGTATCCACTCTCCGCACCTCGATCTCCTGTCGATCAATGATCTCCCTGATCAGGTGATACCGCCTTAAGATGTGCCTGGATTTCTGATGGGACTTTGGTTCCTTCGCTAAAGCTATAGCCCCATTGTTATCGCAATACAAAGGTATTGGGTCAACAATGGACGGAACCACCTGAAGTTCACAAATGAACTTCTTAATCCAGACCGCCTCTTTTGCGGCATCGCTTGCAGCAATGTATTCAGCCTCCATCGTCGAGTCTGCGACGGTATCCTGTTTGGAACTCCTCCAACATACCGCCCCTCCGTTGAGGGTAAACACAAAACCCGAGATAGACTTGCTGTCATCTTTGTCACTCTGGAAGCTTGAATCGGTAAAGGACTCGACCCTGAGGTCTCCATTACCGTAAACCAGGAACATCTCCTTAGTCCTTCTCAGGTACTTGAGAATGTTCTTCACTGCTGTCCAGTGGTCCTCCCCTGGGTCTGACTGATACCGGCTTACCGTGCTCAACGCGTAAGCTACATCTGGTCTTGTACATAGCATCGCATTCATTATAGATCCTACCGCCGAAGCGTAGGGTATAGTGCTCATGCGAACCCTCTCCTCGTCAGTCTTAGGAGACATCTTCTTGGAGAGGGTAATTCCGTGCAATGCGGGTATGTTACCGCGCTTGGAATCCTCCATACTAAATCTCTTTAGTACGGTCTCTATGTACCTGGACTGTGAAAGTCCCAACAGTTTCTTGGATCTATCTCTATAGATCTTGATCCCCAGAATGTACGAGGCATCACCCAGGTCCTTCATGGAGAACCTTTGTGACAAAAATAGCTTGACCGATTGTAGCATAGGAATGTCATTTCCTATCAAAAGAATGTCGTCCACGTACAAGACTAGGAATACGACAGTTCGTCCTACAATCTTCTTATAAACACAGGGTTCATCTTCGTTCTTGATGAAATCAAATTCCTTGATTGCCTCATCAAAACAGATGTTCCAGCTCCGCGATGCCTGCTTTAATCCATAAATGGATTTAAGCAACTTGCACACCCTTCCGCTGCTCCCACTGTCTACGAAACCTTCTGGTTGATCCATGTAAACGCACTCTTCCAAACAACCGTTTAGGAAAGCCGTCTTAATATCCATCTGCCAGATTTCATAGTCATGGAAGGCAGCAATGGCAAGTAAGATCCGAATGGATTTGAGCATAGCCACAGGAGAAAAAGTCTCATCATAGTCCAAACCAGGTCTTTGACGAAAACCTTTTGCAACGAGTCTAGCTTTATAGGTTTCCACCTGCCCATCTACACCAAGTTTCCTTTTGTAGATCCATTTGCATCCAACGGGTTTTACCCCAGGTGGAGCAATATCCAAGGTCCACACTTTATTGGCGTACATGGACTCCATTTCGGATTGCATTGCTTCCTGCCACTTATCAGAGTCCCTACTGATAATGGCCTGCCTGAAACTGGTAGGGTCATCTTCTTCCAAGATGCAATCCTCTCGATCCCCGTCAATGAGAAAACCGTAGTATCTCTCGGGCGGATGAGAAATCCTACCAGATCTGCGGAGTGGCTGAGGTTCTTCTGGGGTTATTGAATTCTGAGGTTCTGTCAAATTTTCAGTTTCATTTTGTGGTCGCTGAATTTCTTCCAGTTCTACCGAACTCCCACTTGTTTCTTTTGCAAGAAATTGCCACTCTAAAAAGGTGGCGTGGCGAGATACAAACACCTTCTGTTCCTCGGTGTGGTAGAACAGATATCCTGCGGAGTTCTTAGGATATCCCACAAATTTACATAGAACTGAACGTGCCTTTAGTTTGTCCGGATTTTGTACTTTTACATAGGCCGGACAACCCCATATCTTAATGCCTTTAAGATACGGTTTCTTACCATTCCATATCTCGAACGGTGTTTTAGGCACAGATTTAGACGGAACATCGTTCAATAGGTACGCCGCTGTCTGAAGCGCATGTCCCCAAAATGAAAGAGGCAACTCAGCACTACTCATCATGGAGCGAACCATATCCAATAGGGTACGATTCCTCCGCTCCGATACACCGTTGTGCTGTGGTGTATAAGGAGGAGTAAGCTGAGAGAGAATACCATTCTCTTTTAAGTAATCTAGGAATTCCGTGCTTAAGTACTCCCCTCCCCTGTCAGACCGGAGGATCTTGATACTTTTGCCTGTCTGGTTCTCTACTTCCTTTCTGAATTCCTTGAATTTCTCAAAAGCTTCAGATTTGTGTTTCATCAGATACACATATCCGAACCTAGAGAGATCGTCAGTGAATGTGATGAAGTACGAGAACCCACCCCTTGCATGTGTAGACATCGGACCACATACATCACTATGTACGAGTCCCAAGAGCTCTGCTGCTCTTTCTCCATGTCCGGTGAACGGAGATTTGGTCATCTTCCCTTTGAGACAAGACTGACAAGTTTCATAAGATGAAAATTCGAACGCATCCAAGAGTCCATCTTTATGCAACTTACTCAGTCTTTTCTCTCCGACATGACCAAGTCTACAATGCCACAAGTAGGATTCATTCGTATCTGAATTCTTCCTCTTGCGTGTGTTTTGTATATTGAGAACTGTATTCTGATTTAGAACGTAGATACCATTAAACAGTGTACCCTCTGCAACCAGTACCTTATCAAGGTAAATGTTCATGATATTCTTTTCAAGAACAAACTTATATCTATCTTTATCGAGTAAAGAAACTGATATGATGTTGCAAACCATGGAGGGTACATAGTAGCAATCGTTCAAAATCATAGTCTTGCCATTTGGCAATACTAGGTGATATTCACCGACGGCTGCCGCATTAACTTGTGCTCCGTTCGCTACTCTGAGCGACATATCACCCGGTGCAACTTTCCTACATTTTCTCAGTCCCTGCAATAAATTACAGATATGAGATCCTGATCCGGTATCAAGTACCCAGGAGGTAGGGCTGACCGTAAAACAGTTCTCAATTACAAGAACACCTGAAGTAGATGCAAAACCATGCTTCTTCTTTGACTGGGCATCCTGGAAATCCATACTTTCCTCTTTCCCATTCTCATACTCATGACTGTTGTCACAAGTTAGAGCTGAACCAACTTTCCCCAGTCCCGAATAAAAATTCGGATCGGTCAAGCGATACATTTTATTATCTTGATTAGGGCGTGAAAAGGTTGCTGCCTGGAGAGAGAAAAGAAACACTCAGCGTATGCTCTTGCAAGATTAGATTGGTTTATTAATTTATCTAACCAGGATGTCTCCCACTGTTTCCTCAAATCCTTCTTAAAACCTTTTTAAAAGAAGAACTAGCCGGGTTTTAATTCACGTCACAATACTTGCTTAACCTTTCAGCCAGGCTAGTGTCGGTACTTCGAGGGAGGTTTTCCAACGCTTTCGCGAAGTTCCTTAATTAAAGAACCTCTTTTCCCTGGGGGCGTAACCCCGCTAACACCTTTCTAGACACCTACTAGGTTTATAGCATTGATCGTTAAGTGAAATAATCTCCCGAGAGTAAACCAACTCATCAGTGGGATCGGGATCCAACTGTCATTGTGTGATAACCTAGATGGAATCCACTCTAGTCACCACACTCCAGAAGGTATGCTAAACCTGCAAGTTTCAGTTCTTTTGAAACTCCCGATGTGGTTTTTGCCCCTAGGATCCAAGTGACCTTGACTGAGCCAAAATGTCAAAAGATCCTAGTCAAGTTCAACCCGTCATTATCTTGACTGCATTAGACCCACCCGTACGAGTCCTTGACTGAGCCAAAATGACCGCACGACTGTCCTAACCAATCACTTTGTATCCTACGGAAAAACATTACATAGCTACCGTTCACTACGCCTCGGCTGAGCACGAAATACGTAGCACGAATACTAAGCAATATTAATCCGAAACGACGGAGGGCTACGATTGGGTTTTTTGGCGACAAACCCGTTAACGTAATGAACTTGATTTCGTTGAAGGAACGTGATACACCCTTTTGAAAATATAGTGGCGAAAAACTTTTGCTAAAGAGGTCACTCCCGGTGAAGGGATCTCGGCTCTTTCCTCGTCGAATGAGGTGCAGGATATTACAAAATGAATACCTCGATGCAAAGCAAGAATAATCGACTATAGTGAAGTTATTACCCTGACGCAAACTTTTGTCCAAGGGGTCACTCCCGGTGAAGGGATCTCGGCCCTTGCCTCGTCGACTGAGGTGCTGGGTATTCATAACCGAATACCGCGATGCAAAACAAAAATGAACGTCCTTGCAATAACAGCTTTTGGAAAAAAAAAATTGTTCCAACAACGTCTTTTAGGTTTATTTTCTTGCATTAGTTCTTTTAATGCGTGATATTCTTGCATTAGTTCTTTTAATGCGTCCCATCATTTAATCCTACCATTGCAGAAAACAACCAAAATATGACGTACGCTTATGCCATTCGCATTCGCCACGGGGTCCCGTCATCACTCGTTAGGTTACTTAACTAACGACAGAGCGGGGGCTGGGCTAGCGCGGCTGTAAAACATAAGCAACGCCTAAATAGTAAAGCAATGATAGACATTACAGATCACAGATGAATACATTGGATATACTAGTAATCCGCAATCCTTTCGAGCCTGCAACGAAAAAGCGGATTACACGGTCGCGGTGAATAGCCAAATACCCCACCCAAGACCCCTACGGGTGCGGCAAACTACCCGCCAAGTACTCGGCAGTTTGTGCACCCCTCCATGGGTCTATCCTAGGAGCAAAAACAGTAAAAAGAATTATACAATGACGGCTACAACCCCGACCCGGTTGTGCGGCCAAACAAATAATATTATTACATCAATTTACATTTACAATGAATGAAAGAAAAACAAAAGCTCATCTCACATCCAACCCGGCTATTCACCCGCGACAGTCCAACAGATTCATATACACATTCCAATATCAAACACAGATCATGTATAACCCCGACTAATCGACTTATAGCGATTAGCCGACGTTCAATACATGCAAGCAACACAGATATAACCAACATAGCCAAAGTGCAGTGAAGTTCGGAAAAAAAAATACGGAATTATAAGACCCCAAAAGTGAATTTCAGTTCTGGAAAATCTGGGCACATATAATATATCTGAAAAATCCCAAAATCCCACCAGAAGAACACTGCACGAAAAACGATGCAGAGAGGGAAACAAACTGCGGCGCTTCCGCGGCACATGCCTACCTCGTGCCGTGGAAGCGCGGCGGTTTAAATGAATTAGGCCATCGTATTTCTTGTGTGTTCAAACAAAACCCTGAGCCGAATTTACAAGTATAAAGTTTTTCATTTAGAGCAGAAAAAAAATTCAACAGAAACTTAGGGTTTTGGTTTTTCCGGTTTTGCGATTTTTCGGTTTCGAACTTCCATACACTTCGCTACCAAGCTAGTTTAAGTTTAGCCTGTCTCTGATACCACTGTTAGGTCCACGTTACCTCTCCCGGTACTTTCGGGGTTGCGGAAACGGTAAATCAAAATTTTTCTAAACTTTGTAACATGGACCGTAAAAGCCGGATCTTTGCTAAACTAAACTAGCATACTTGCAAAGAAGAGTTAACTACTATGCAAAGTGGTTATACCTCAACTTGAACTCCTTCTCTTCTTGTTGTTGTTCTTCTTTCTTGTTCTTTGTAGTAGTTTGAATGGCTTCCCCTCCTCGTCTCCTCTTTGCCGAAGATAGATCCACCTGAGGGCTTCATCCTTTGGGCTCTTCCTCGATCTTTGAGTGAACTAGGATTGCCGGCTTGCTAAACCTTGAACCCTAGAGAGAGTAGAGAGTGTCTAGGGGTTGTTTTCTTTTCAAGGTGAAGGATTCTCAACACATGAGAAGGAATCACCTTGAGCTAGAGGAAGAAGAAGATGAAGTGAGGAGAGAGAATCATTATGAAAGAATGAGCTCTCATTTTCTTTCTTGCAACCATAATGCCAAAAGAAAAGAATTATCTAAATAATAATAATTCAAAATAAGAATAGTTGATGGTAATTTGGAATGACCACTACCATGCTTCATTTAATGAAAAGTAAACATGAATCAAGGAGGACTTTTCAAAGCATGATGGTGGTCAACATTCAACCATGGTCAACAAGTCAACCATGGTCAACAAGTCAACAAAATCAACCATAACATTATTCTCATTTAATTACTATTATTAATAGATAATTCATAAATCCATTAGGGTTTGGAAAATGATAACTGTCAACTGTGCATACGCACCCGTTCCGAAACCCTAATGAAATACCTCATCCTCCGCCTCAAGCAACTGTGCATACACACCTGCATTCTCGTTCCGAGGAACAAGAATACCAAGATATAAAAGCAACCCCAAATATATATATACCAGTATCTGGCTCAAACCAGAGCCTGCCAGTATAATCCGTCCGGACTCCAAACGTGCACAAGTGCGCGGATGAGAACGAACCCTGTCGCAAAACCATGCGACCTCTACTCTATTTTGCCCAGAGGCGAATGCCCTCTGTGTGGGACTCTAAAGACTCGACACTACGCTGGCAGTGGGTTTAACCACAGACCGCAAGCGGCACTAGCTGTGCGTAACGGTCCCCAGGTAGATGCCGACAAGAAGGCTGACGAGGTGAACCCCATCTGAACTCCTACTGAGTCTGAATGTGACATTCTCCGTACAGTCCGGTCTGTTCGTTTGATACATCGCATGTCGGGCCTAGGGGGCGGTAAAACGTCAGTCCCCCAATAGCGGTACAAGTCGTGTCGGAGTGAAGCCCAAAACACCCTGAGATAACACTGGAAACCTACCAGTATATCTCGCTTGCCCTGGCCAGGGACTACTCGTGTAATGGCTCTCCTAGACACAGCGCGATGTCAACCCCCAATACCGGGAGAGACGAATCCTGTCTAACCGTCACTGCCTCCAAGTGTTTCGGGACTGCTCCCAACTACTACCTGTTTGCACGACTCAGAAGAGCCGTGGTATGGTAGTAATCAAAGAACAGTGGGAACACACTCGAGGCGGAGTGACAGTGTCAAGTCAGCGGACTAAGCTGTACTCATGTCACCTGGGAACTGATAACTGACGATAGGTATAATACCAACCATCAGTTCCCGACGAGTCCTGTCCAGTGTACTCGTAACCTAACGAGCACCCGCATACTATCTCAAGTACGACGTACCGACGGCTGTGGGACAGACCGTCTCCCGTGCTGGGATGAGAAGCGCATACGCTAGTCTACTCCGGAGCATCGATGCCCTATCTCGATACTCCCACGACCAGGGACGTGTATAAGGATGTGCTTGTAGATTACCCAGCCCCCACGAGTGTGATCGCCATCACAACGCCGGTAATCAAGCAAAGATCCTAAGGGCTCTACTAATGCGTATAGGTGATATAATGAATAAACACACATGTACACATTAAAGCAGAGACAAACCAAGTAGCATACTACTATATTGAGCAAGATTGTCTGTACAACTGTGAATATCCCAAGCTTCCATCAAGTAATATACATACTAGTATGATACAGTAATGGCCTCTACGGCATATACACTAACAGTGCCACAGTTCTTGCAGGTTTTTGCCGTACAGATTCCACAGCGGCATTTCTGGCACACTGCTTCCATATGGGTGACTTGATTGGGAAGGTGGGTTCTTTTGTATCAGAACCACCATTGTACCTGTACTATTCATTGTATCTAGAAATTCTATCAACCAAAACTTGTATATTGTTTCAGACTTAGACACAGTGATGTATTATTTCGACCTTAGAATCGCGCTTGTAGTATTATGGTTTTCTGGCTGTTTTGAGTTCCTTTGGCGTTGTATATTATTATTGCTTGCGTGGTTGTGACTGTCGATTGACGAAGTGCTAGCTCCCGCTTGGGGATGCCTTTTATCATTTCATATATATCATTCTTGTTGTACCCCGTTCGGGGCCAGTTTTTACAAAGGAAACTCTGCCGAAATTTTCAGAAAAGACTACACATTTTTAAAAATGCATTTTCGGCTTAGTTATTTGAAAAACTTGATTTCAAACGTGCTTTCTTTACTTATTAAAAACCAGTTCCTTTATTTACTCCTTAAATGGTTTTAGATTTCTGGGCTTTTGGCTTACTTGGATCAAATGGAGTCCTATAGACTTCATAGGATTCAAGGGCCAGTCACGTGCTCTTTCGGGTCGTGACAGGAAGTGAGCAGATCATCGGGGGATTCGTCTCTCCCGGTATTGGGAGTTAATGTCGCGGGTGTGCACGGGTGGCCATCACCAGAAATCCTTGGCCACGGTAGTCAAGAATTACTGATCTAGGATCGATAGTTTCTCAGGTGGTGATGGGCTTCATACCGACACTAAATGTCGTGTTATTAGGGGTCTGACTTTATCCAACCCCTAGACTCGATATGCGATACTCATAGAAGAACGGACCGGAATGTACGGATATTGTCACTTTCAGGCTCAGTAAGGGTTTCAGGATGAGTTTGCTCATCGGCCTCCCTTTCTCTCAATACCTGTGTAGCCGTTACATACAGCTAGTGCCGTTGACGTACTTGTGTTTGAACCCACTGTCAGCGTATTGACGAGTCTTTAGAGTCCCACACAGAGTGTTTCCCTGCTTCGGGCGAAACGATGTAGAGGTCGTATGGTTTTACAGCTGGGTTCGATCACATATGTGTACTTGTGCACAGATGATGTTCGGACGGATAATACTAGTGAGCTTTGGTTTAAGCCGGATCCTAGTATTATATTGTTGGATTATTTTCGTCTCGTAGTATTCGTATTCAGTCGGAATACGAATGCGGGTATGTATATACGGTTGAGGGGTATTCCTGTAATTTATTACAAAATTACTTTTAGAAGATTACACCTCATCATAGTTTAGACCTTTTGGGATTAAAAGGTTATTGAGGTGTAAGATGAGGTGTTTATTGCATTTTTGTTGCATGGCTAATTAGTGACCCATGGATACTATTCTAGCATGCTTAGAGTTTTTGTTTGTTGTGAGATTATGCTGACTTGAGATATTTTTTGTTGACTGAGATATTTTGGAGATATCGACATTTATGTGATGGCTCCATTATTTCTTATCACACTCACAAAACAAACAAAAACACAAGCCATTATTCATTTTTTTCTCTTTCTTGAGTTGCTCTTAACACCTCATTCTCATGGCATCTTCTTCTTCCTATAGCTCCACCCAAACCCTCTCATGAGTTGAGAATCCTTGGGTGTCTTAAGACAAATTAATCCTTCATCACTCTCCACTTCATCTACGGTATCTAGAGTAGCGATATAGGTGCCCTAGTTTCCTCGGATATGCGGTTAGAGCTCGTTTCATAGACTCTCGGGTGGATCATCTTCAATGGAGGGAGACCGGAGATCAAGCATGATCAAGGAAGCCCCTAGGAGCTTGGGATGATGGTTGAAGTGTTGGATATATGTATGCCCTAGAGGCCATTAAATGATAGTGGATGTATCGGTATGTGTGTATATATATTCAGGAGACATTCTTACTTGACATGATAGAATGCTATCTGGTTGTACTTTATCTTGACATGTTCATTTGATCTTGCATATTACTCATTTGGAACATGTTGATAAATCCCTAAGGATATTTGCTTGACTACTGGGATTATGATGTGGATCATAATAGTGGGACATGTGTAATTTATAAGCATATCCTTGAAATGTTCCTAGTCATGGGTGTATCGAGACAGGGCATCGATATTTCAGAATAGACTAGCGTATATCATTCTTTTCCCATATGATGGGCGATGGATGATCCCATATCCATCTAGTGTGCTGACACCAAAGATTGTATACGGGTGCTCAGTGGAGATTGGGTACACTGAACGGACTTGCCGAGAACTCCTATATAGTATTATATCTCACGTCGGATAGCAGTTCTCATGTGACACTGGTACAGGTTAGTCTATAGACCCGAGATCGTCATAGAGTCTTGTGTGTCCTCCCACTGTACTTTGATCTCCACCCTACCACGGCTCTACTGAGTCGTGCAAACAGGTGGATTTTGGGTACAGTCTCGAGGCACATGGAGGCAATGAGCGATAGGAGGGGTTTCATCTCTCCCGGTATTGGGGGTTGATGTTGTGCTATGCTCGATTGGCTATAACAGGATGTCCCTGGCCAGGGCTGCTGAGATTTACTGATAAGTGTTATCTGTAGTTTCTCGATCTGTTATGATCCATACAATGGCATGACTTATTTGTAGGGTTCCTTAGCACCCTCACGGTGTTTACTAGGGCATCGAACATGCCATTTCAAAATTTTCTAGAGAGCTAAAGAACCAGAACGAGGATCGAACTAGAGACTTAGGGTTTTCTAGATTGTAAACACTTTACAAACTAAAGAGAAGAAGGATACAACATTTGTAGACCGGTCTTTCACTTCAAATGCTCCGTGTAGTAGTCCCTTCGCTCCAAGTAGTGAGCTCCTCAGACTCTAGAAAGGCTCCACGAGATATACGGAACAAGCTTGCTTGATGTCATTGAGGCCGAAGATGATCTACGTCGAGGAGACTCAAGCTCTTGATACCTCTTCACTAATATGTGAATTAGTGAAGCAAACACCCTAAACTAAATGGCAAGTAGTAGAAGGTGAGCAAGTAGTAAGTAGGCTCTCTTTAGTTTTATTTTTCTCACAATAAATCATCACTTAGAAAAAGGTAGCTAGCTTTTTCTCTTGAGGAAGAAGAAGAAGTGATGAAGAAAATGAATGAGAGAGTGAGGTTAGAATTGCAACCATGGGTGAGTTAGTGTCATGCATAACTCATGTAGAGAATAAACCATAGCTATGAGTTAAGGGTTGGGTTAAGAAATATCTTAAGCAAGACAAAGGAGTGGACTAAGTCAATGAAGTCCACAAGCATCTACAAGCTTTGAACCATGACAAATATCTCCACAATTTTGAATTTGCTTGGAATAAATATAAACCCTAACTTAACCCTAGCATGGTGTGAGTCTCATACATACATGTTGCAAGTGTAACCTAACATGACACAACAATATATATCACATATATATTTTGTGTGCAAAAAGAAAACAATACATTTAAAATATATCGCACATATATCAATGTATCATAAGTGAGAAAAATAATTACTTAAGTGAGCTAATATTAGTTAATGTAATTTAATATATCTAATATATAATTCTACATTAAATTATTAAATCAACACTTGATTTAATAATCCGGCTATATCACATATAACCGACTAATATCAAATGTAACAACTTATCGAATCAACACTTGATCCGATAACTTGGCTATATCAGATATAACCTACGATGTCACTAATCGTAAGAATAGAATGCGGCATCACATACACGTATTAATCTCGGTCCCGCACATATCACATATGTGCTCCTATTCCGTTTCGCATGAACCAGGAAACCTCTGTGTATGACTCTAAAGACTCATCAATACGCCGGCAGTAGGTGATGATCATATCAAACACCCACGAGCTGCAAGCCGTCTGCTAAGCGTAACATCCACCCGGGTATTAAGCGATCAGAAGATCAAGAAGCAAGCCTGCTCGTACTCCTGCGAATCCAATCAGTAACACTACCGTACAGTCCGATCTCTTCGTCTGATATGTCGCATATCACAGCCTGGGGGTGGTAAAACGTCAGACCACAATAGCCTGATAAGTCATGCCGATGCAAGGTCTATAACGGTTCGAGAAACTACCGGTAACACTTACCAGTAAATCTCAGCAACCGTGGTCAGGGATTTCCTGTTATGGCCAATCGAGCATAGCGCAACATCAACTCCCAATACCGGGAGAGACGAAATCCCTCCTATCGCTCATTGCCTCGATGTGACTCAGGGCTGTACCCAAAAACCACCTTTTTGCACGATCTCTTGACCGTGGTATGGTGGAAATCAAAGTACAGTGGGAATCACACAAGAATCTATGACGATCTCGGGTCTACAGACTAACCTGTACCAGTGTCACCAGAGAACTGCTATCCGACGATAGGTATAATACCATCTAGGAGTTCTCGGCGAGTTCGTCCAGTATACCCAGTCTCCACTGAGCACCCGTATACCTTCTCTGATGTCAAACACCAATGAATATTTGATCATCAATCGCCCATCATATGGGTCGAGAAGCGTATACGCTAGTCTACTCTGGAGTATCGATGCCCTGTCTCGATACTCCCTCGACTAGGAACATTTGAAGGATGTACTTATCGACTGCCCTGTCCCCACTAGTATGATCTGCATCATAATCCTGATAGTCAAGTACTCATCCTAAGGGCTTTAGCAACATGTAATAGAGAGACAATAAGTGTACATGTTAAGATAAAGTGCAACCAGATAGCATACTATCATGTCGAGTAAGAAAGTCCTCCCTATATATTTCCAAGCATCCATTACAATATACATCGCATGTACAGTAATGGCCTCTATGGAATACATATAATTAACAATCTCCCACTTGCACTAAGGCCATCTGTTGTAATATTCAATACCCAACAATATAGCAGTGATTGTAGTATCCCATACTCAACCATCCCATAGAAGTCTCTCTAGGGGTAAGGCCTTTGTGAGTGGATCCGCTGTGTTATCCTTTAGGTCTACTCTCCTAACCTCGATCCCTTGGAGATCAGCCATCTCCCTGATGAGGTGATACTTGCCTCAGAGTATGTCTGGAAGCTGATGGGACCTTCGTTCCTAGGCCAAAGCCACAACTCCATTGTTGTCACAATAACAGTTATTGGACGCTCAATGGTAGGAACCTTGTTCATCTCATGAACAAGAAAATGCCCAGACAACCACTTTGGCAGCATCATTGGTAGCAATGTATTCAGCCTTTATCGTCTAGTATGTCACGGTATCTAGCTTGGAACTCTTCCAACATACCGTCCCTGTACTGAGGGTAAAGACAATTCCTGTGACTGACACTCAGTCAAACTTATCACTCTGGAAGCTAGAACCAAGAATTTTCTTTTAGTGCTTCTCAAGTACTTAAGAATGTCCTCCACAGCTGTCCAGTGATTCTCCCAATATCCGATTGATTCCTTATCACTACACCTAGTGAGTCAGCTACATCTGGTCTAGTACATAACATTGCATACTTTGATAAAGCCTACTGCCAAAGCATAGTGTATCCCTTGCATGCGAGCTCTCTCTAAATCAGTCTTAGGAGACATCCTTTTGGAGAGAATGATCCATGAGTAAGTGGGTGAACCACCACGTTTAGAATCGTCCATACTAAACCCCTTTAGTACGGTGTTAATGTACCTGGATTTGGGACACTCCCAACATCCACTTAGATCTATCACCATAGATCATAATCCACAAGATGTAGTAGGTATTATCCAAATCTTCTATTGAGAATCCCCATGATAAGAGGAGCTTGACCGAGTGTAGCATAGGAAACCCTTTTCCTATCAAGAGTATGTCATCTACGTACAATACGTGAAAGACAACCTTACTCTCTACAACCTTCTTTTATATACAAGGTTCATCTATCCTTTTGATGAAGTCAAACTCTTTGACTGTCACATCAAAACATATGTTTCAGCTCCGCGATGCGCGCATTGATCCTGATGGACTTAAGCATATCTTTGAAAGTCTCAACTTTTCGATTTACACCAATAATCTTCTCAAGATCCATTCGCTCCCAATGGGTTTTACCCCTTCAGGTGCAACATGCAAAGTCATACTTTATTGGTGTATATGGATTCCATCTTTGATCGCACAACATCCAGCCATTTCACAGAGTCGCCACTCGTGATGGACTGCCTGAACCTAGTTGGGCTATCATCTCATGATGCAATCCTCGCTCCCACTGTTACCGAGAAGACCGTAGTATCTCTCAAGTGGATGAGGAACCCTACCAGATTCGTGGAGAGGCTGAGGTTCGTTGGAGACTATTGAATCCTTTGGTTTCACCAAATCATCAGCTGTTAGTTTGTCTAGCTGGAACTCCTTCCAGTTCTACCTCATGACCACTAATTTCTTCACAAGAAATTCCCTCTCTAAAAAGGTGGCATGCTGAGAAATAAAACACCTTTCATTCCTCAGTTAGGTAGAAGATATACCCCCGCAAATGTTTGGGATATCTTAACAAACTTACAAAATTGACCTTGCTTCGGGCTTTTCCGGATTCTTCCCTTCAACATAGGCCGGACAACCCCATATCTTAACTCGTTTAAGACATGGTCTCTTCCCACACCATATCTCATATGCAATGGTAGGCCCTGATTTGGACGGAACCCCATTCAATAGGTATGCAGGTTCTCAAGTGCATAACACCAAAAGGAAATAAGTAACTCAGCAGTACTCATCATAGAGCGCGCTATATCTCATAGGGTACGATACCTCCGCCCCGATACACCGTTGTGCTGTAGTGTACTCGAAGGAGTAAGCTGTGAGAGAATCACATTCTCCTTTAAGAAATTCCAGGAACTCCATATCTAAGTATTCTCCTCCTCGATCACATCATAGGACTGTAATTCTTCTACCCGTCTGGTTCTCTAATTTCAAGCATTTCTTCCTTGAATTTCTCAAAAGTTTCAGACTCATGTTTCAACAAGAACACATGTCCGAATCTTGAGAGATCGTCGATGAATGTAATGAAGTTCCAAGAACCAACCTTAGCATTTGTATACATAGGACCGTATACATCATCATGTATCCGTCCAAAGAGTTCAGTAACTCTTTCTCTGTTTCCAGTAAACGGAGTATTGGTCATATTACCTTTGAGACAAGACTGGAAAGTATCATAAGATGAGAATTCGAACAGATTCTTATATTCATCCTTAGGTAACTTAGCTTGTCGTGTCGCATTGATATGACCTAGTCTACAATGCCACAAGAAGGATTCATTCATTTCTGGACTACTCCTCTTGTTGTGTGTTTTATATACTTTGAACTGTGGTATTATTTAGAACGTATATGCTATTATATAACATGCCTGATCGAATCAACTCTTGATTCAGGAAAATGTTCACAACATTATCCTCTAATACAGAATTATATCCTTCTTTAACTCATTAAAGAAACTGATGTAATGTTGTATATCAGGTTCGGTATCTAATAACATTTGTTCAGAATCAATGTATCTAATACAAGGTGATATCTACCTACTGACTTGGCTGCAACAATTGCACTATTCTCTAACACATAGAGACATATCACAATCTCAGTTTTTTACCTTTCTGTAGCCCATGTAACTCTTACATATGTGGGATTCTGATCCGGTATCACATACCAAGGACGTAGAGTATACTGAAAAACAGTTCTCGGTAATGAACACACCCGAAGAAGATGCATCAATATGCTCATCCCTCAATTGGGTCGCGTAGAAATCCGGATAATCCCCTATTTCCTGTTCAGACTTATAACAATTATAAGAAAGAACGGAACCAACGTTCCCTAGCTCAGTATAATAAGCAGGTTCGGTCAATGCATACATATTATTATCTTGATTAAGGCGTAACATGGTCGCTACCAGGAGAGAGAAAGAATAAAAACACTCTGCGTGCGCTCTTGCAAAATTAGATTGGTTATTAGTTTATCTAATCAGGATAGCTCCCATTGTTTTAGTCAAATCAACCTTCAAACCCTAAAAGGTAAGACTAGCCGGGATTAATTACGCCCTACAAGTTCGCCAATCTTTCAGCCGGGCCAGTGTCGGTACTTTGAGGAGGTTCCCCGTGCTTTCGCACAGACCTAATTAAAATAAACCCCGTTAACACCTTTCTAGACACCTACTTGATCGGCTAATTGTAATGTGTAAAATTCTCCCAGGAGTAACTCTTACTCGCAGTGGGTATCGGGATCCAACTATCTCATAGAAGGTATGCAATCTCATTGCAAATTTCAACACTTGAAATTCCTGATAATGTTTTGCCCCAAGCGATCTATGACCTTGACAAGGTCAACAAACCATAGACCGCATGTCAAGTTCAACCCGTCATTTCTTGATTGAAATAAACCCACCCGGACGACTCTTGACAAGGTCAACACGGCCGCATGACTACCCTAATCCAATCACATCATATGCTAGCAAATAAGCACTAATCAGCTACCGCACACTACGCCTTGACAAAGTCAACAAACGCAGCACGAATACTAAATACTACTTATCTGAAATTACGTAGGGCTACGACATGTTTTTATGAAAACCCTTTGCGTAATGAACTTGATATCGTTTTAGAATCGAGTGATTTTGAAAAGGAGTGTTTTTTAGGCTTTTACTAGTTTCGCTAAAGAGGTCACTCTCGGTGAAGGGATCTCGGCTCTTTCCTTATCGAATAAGGTGCAGGATATTTCAAAAATACCACTATGCAAAGCAAAAACTATAGAAGCAATCAAAAAACAAACCGAGTTTGTAGTATCTGCTAGTTTCGCTAAAGAGGTCACTCCCGGTGAAGGGATCTCGGCTCTTTCCTTATCGAATAAGGTGCTGGATATTCTACAAGGAATACCACTATGCAAAGCAAAAACTAGAGCTACCAGTTTTGAAACAAGTTTCTACAACATCTTTAGGTTTCTTTTATTTCATTAATCTCATTAATGAAATCCCATCAATTTTATGCTTCCTAAGCATCTCAGAAGAAACGAAAGCAGCAATATTTATTATATCTCATATATATAATATAGGCATTCGTCTCAGAACATATCAAGTGATCACATCACATAATATCAGCAGCAGAAGAATCACATATGAAATATTGGATATACTAGGAATTCCGTGTTTTAATTTAAGCCGGTATAAAACACGGATTCCATGGTCGTGATGAATAGCCAAACCTACATGTCTAGACCCCTACGAAAGCGACAAGCAACCCTACCAATTCTAGAGTTAGGAGACCCAGTCTCAACTCCTTGAGATGGTCTCCCACTGGACCCTAGAACCCGGGTACTTGTGCTCCCCGCTTTGGGTTTATCCTAATGCGGAAAAGTAAATAATATAGATCACTGATGACATCATCCTCAAGCCGGAAGTGCCCCAATAAAATAATATTACATACAAGTTTTTACATGAATGAAAAAGAAAAACTCTCATCTCACATAAAAACCCCGGCTATTCAGAACATGACGATCCAATATAACATATCACAGCAACACATAACATCACATGTCATCAACGTAAGTAAATATGCGTATCCCAATTATCGTTGACATATAGCACCGAACCGGCGATACACCATATATTACACTTACGGTCGCAGAAAAGAAAGTGAAAAACTACAACAGTTGGAATCCACAACCACTTTAGACATCATAAACCCAACATATCACATATATTGGATTTCGTGCCTAACCAAATGAATTCCTTAGACATCGCATGCCTAATAATTATAAACCCCGTTTTTTAGTATCGATATTGAAAACACTTTCCAATAGCCTGTTGGGTAATTCAACAAGATTTCCGATAACCTGATCGAATGCTCGTCGGAAACTTTATTAGACGGCCGCACCCCCCAATGCCGTCGACGAAGTGCACTAAGGCGGAACACCGCAGCCGCGAGCACCCGAACGGATGCTTTTTTGTGACGGGGTTCTCCTACAGTCACTTGGTCGGGGCTATAGGGCGTAGCTATCTAGTAAGGTTACCCGGCGAGTATCCACGTACGCTACGTAATTGCGACGGACTTTTGATCACATCAAAATCTCGTGGCAACCGATCAAATGAGACTAAACCGCTAGATTTATAAAATTCAAACTAGTTATCACATAACTAATTATAGTAGATTCTAAATATTGTATCACAATCACATAAAGATAGGCGACGTTAAATATTTCGATCGAATCAACGAATTCCAAAATTTTCCAGGAAGCTCAACACTTGAGCACTGTCAAAGTTAACCAGAGACATACCACAGTACCCACGGACCTACAGCTGAAGGGCCCGACCCAAGCCTCTTAAGTGGCGCCGCGGATCCACCGCCAAAACCATGTTTTAGCCGCGGATCCGCGGTCACTTATACGAGTTAGGGTTTCGTTCTTCAGGTGTGTCCATAGAATTACCTGCATGTTTTTCTGGATATTTTTAACATGAAAAAATCCAAATTTTGGAAAAATTTCCAGAAAGTGGGAAAAATAGGGGTTTCAGAGTTCGATCGGACTTTTAATTTCACCCACGCAACGCCTAATGCTCTAACTAGTCTCTGATACCACTGTAGGGTTCTTTAGCACCCTCATGGTGTTTACTAGGGCATCAAACATGCCATTTCAAAATTTTCTAGAGAGCTAAAGAACCCGAACGAGGATCGAACTAGAGACTTTGGGTTTTCTAGATTGTAAACACTTTACAAACTAAAGAGAAGAAGGAATACAACCTTTGTAGACCGGTCCTTCACTTTAAATGCTCCGTGTAGTAGTCCCTTCGCTCCAAGTAGTGAGCTCCTCGGACTTTAGAAAGGCTCCACGAGATGTACGGAACAAGCTTGCTTGATGTCATCGAGACCGAAGATGATCTACGTCGAGGAGACTCAAGCCCATGCTACCTCTTCACTAATATGTGAATTAGTGAAGCAAACACCCTAAACAAAATGGCAAGTAGTAGTGGATGATGAAGTAGGAAGTGGGCTCTCTTTAGTTTTATTTTTCTCACAATAAATCATCACTTAGAAAAAGCTAGCTAGCTTTTTCTAAGTGATGATTTATTGTGAGAAAAATAAAACTAAAGAGAGCCCACTTCCTACTTTTCTCTTGAGGAAGAAGAAGAAGTGATGAAGAAAATGAATGAGAGGGTGAGGTTAGAATTGCAACCATGGGTGAGTTAGTGTCATGCCTAACTCATGTAGAGAATAAACCATAGCTATGAGTTAAGGGTTGGGTTAAGAAATATCTTAAGTAAGACAAAGGAGTGGACTAAGTCGATGAAGTCCTCAAGCTTCTACAAGCTTTGAACCATGACAAATATCTCCACAATTTTGAATTTGCTTGAAATAAATATAAACCTTAACTTAACCCTAGCATCGTGTGAGTCTCATACATACATGTTGCAAGTGTAACCTAACATGACACAACAATATATATCACATATATATTTTGTGTGCAAAAAGAAAACAATACATTTAACATATATCGCAGATATATCAATGTATCATAAGTGAGAAAAATAATTACTTAAGTGAGCTAATATTAGTTAATGTAATTTAATATATATCTAATATATAATTCTACATTAAATTATTAAATCAACACTTGATTTAATAATCTGGCTATATTACATATAACTGACTAATATCAAATTTAACAACTTATCGAATCAACACTTGATCCGATAACTTGGCTATATCAGATATAACCTATGATGTCACTAATTGCGAGAATAGAATGCGGCATCACATACACGCATTAATCTCGGTCCCGCACATATCACATATGTGCTTTTACTCCATTTCGCATGAACCAGGAATCTCTATGTAGGACTCTAAAGACTCGTCAATACGCCGGCAGTAGGTGATGATCATATCAAACACTCACAAACCGCAAGCGGTCTGCTAAGCGTAATAGCCACCCGGGTATTGAGCGATCAGAAGATCAAAAAGAAAGCCTGCTCATACTCCTGCGAATCCAATCAGTAACACTGCTGTACAGTCCGGTCGCTTCGTCTGATATGTCGCATATCACAGCCTGGGGGTGGTATAACGTCAGACCCCAATAGCTTGATAAGTCATGCCGATGCAAGGTCCATAACGGTTCGAGAAACTACTGGTAACACTTACCAGAAAATCTCAGCAACCCTGGCCAGGGATTTCCTGTTATGGCCAATCGAGTATAGCGCAACATCAACTCCCAATACCGGGAGAGACGAAACCCCTCCTATCCCTCATTGCCTCCATGTGACTCGGGACTGTACCCAAAATCCACCTTTTTGCACGATCTCTTGACCGTGGTATGGTGGAAATCAAAACACAGTGGGAATCACACAAGACTCTATGACGTTCTCGGGTCTACAGACTAACCTGTACCAGTGTCACCAGAGAACTGCTATCCGACGATAGGTATAATACCATCTAGGAGTTCTCGGCGAGTCCGTCCAGTGTACCCAGTATCCACTGAGCACCCGTATACCTTCTCTGATGTCAAACACCAATGGACATGGGATCATCCATCGCCCATCATATGGGTCGAGAAGCGTATACGCTAGTCTACTCTGGAGTATCGATGCCCTGTCTCGATACTCCCTCGAATAGGAACATTTGAAGGATGTACTTATTGACTACCCTGTCCCCACTAGTATGACCTGCATTATAATCCTGGTAGTCAAGCATCATCCTGAGGGCTTTATCAACATGTAATAGAGAGACAATAAGTGTACATGTTAAGATAAACTGCAATCAGATAGCATACTATCATACCGAGCATGAAAGTCTTCCTTATATATGTCCAAGCATCCATTACAATATACATCGCATGTACAGTAATGGCCTCTAGGGCATACATATAATTAACATTATTGAGTTATTAGGGTTGACGATTCCATCCCTAGACTCGATATGCAGCAAATCTGACGAAGAGACCGGACTGTATGGTAAGTGTTGCTAGTTGGCTCGACGGGAGTTTTGACAGGTTCGCTTGTTCTTCTTCTGATCGCTCAATAACCGGGTGGCCGTTATGTTTAGCTGACCGCTTGCGGCTTGTGGGTGTTTTGATGTAATCATCACCTACTGCCGGCGTATTGATGAGTCTTAGAGTCCCACACAGGAGTTTCCTAGCTCAGGCGAAACGATGTGGTGTGCATATGAGATATGCGCGGGAGCTCGATTAAATGCGTGTATATGATACCGTATTTTAATCGGGCATTTTTCTATTGGTCGGGTCGTATGTGATATGACCGTTTTATTAAATCAAGTGTTGATTTAATATTGACTTTTATCTCATTTATTTAAACCTTTTCTATTTGGATGTGTGCATGTATGCATATACACATGTTGATGTGAATGCACACATACATGCATATATGTATGTGTCATGGTTGTTGATACATTGGAGATGGCATTACAAGACTCACATGGTAGATATATATGCATATATATTTTCATTATTAAGAAAAAGAAATGATTAAATCATGGTTGATTTTTCTTCATCACTATTCTTTACTCAACAAAGTAAGACCATGATTTAATTTCCTTCTTTAACTCACAAATGAAAATATTTAGATATTTATTAACCATGATTTGTTGTGAGTGTGACTCATATACATATATTTTCTTTTCTCATTTGATTATGAGAGATTATCATTATCACAAAAGTGCTCAAGCTAGCCATCTTCATCTTCTTCCTCTCTCATGCTCTCTTGAGTTTTCCATTGAGTGAAGAAAAGAAAAAGAAAGGGTTTTTAAGTGAGAAAACAAACCACATCACCAATCTATACTACTCTAGCCCATTAGTATAGGTTGTTTGCTCCACTTCCTCATAGATCAAGTGAAGCAAGGAGCTTTGGACAAAGGGACTCCGGGTGGATCGCCGTAGACTTGGAAGGATTCAAGCGAGCCGATTCAAATTCTAGGAGATCCAAGGAGTCACCAAAGGAGGTCTACAAAGGTTGTATTTCTTCCCACTTAGTGTTAGACACTAGTTTGTATGTGATACTATAAGATGTTACCCTAACTTTCTAGTTAGATTCCTAGGTTAGTTTGTTTAGCACCCCCTCAATTTTTTAAAGTGGCATGTGTGATACTTCCAAACCCTAGGCAAGGTGCTAAGGAAACCTTACTGTGGTATCAGAGCCAAACTAGAAATTTAGACGATGTTAAATATTACAAAACCAAAACAACTCCGAAAAATACGGATTTCTGGAACCCTGAATATTGCTCTCTGTCATTTTTTAAAAGGACTGTAAAAATTATTTTAGCAACTGCAGAAGATTGTATGTGATATATATAGAACACAGAAGAAATTTGAGGCCATTCCACCGGATTTCACCCGAGCACATGCTTAGTAAAACCGAGCAGGCCGGCCCTAGTTCCCCCAAATCGCCTCGATTTTCTCCTGTGCTCTAGTCTGTAGATTTTGGGGTTTCAGGTATTGTTTGTTTAGCCCAAAATTTCATGTGATGTTTATTTTTCTTAGGGGATAATTCGGTGTATTTCGTAGTCATAAATTTAACATTGTTTTGGTAACTTGGACGACGTTTAACCGTTCGAACGAATGTCACACACCACCTCATTACTCTCGCTGAAATTTTCCAACTGTTGGAATTTCCCAAGTTGAACATATTCGGAAGATCTTGCAAGTATCCCTATGGACCCTCTAGAAGAACGTAACCCTAACTCGATCCAATGACCATGGAACCGCGGCTAAACCTTAGGGTTTGCCGTAGTCCTGTGGCACCATAGGTGAGGCAAGGGTTGACCCTTCTACGGCTGGTCCATAGACACTGTGGCATGTTTTTGGGTATTTTAACTTTGCTCAAGTGTTGAGCTCTCGGGGTAATTTATGGGTGTTTGTTGATTCGATCGAAACGTTTAACATCGTATGGATATATGTGAAAGTGATGATTGCAAGTGTTTTTGTTTTTCACTTTCTTTTCTGCGACCGTAAGTGTAGTATGCGTTGTATCGCCGTTTTCGTTGCTATACATCAACGACAATCGGGGTACGCATACTTACTTACGTTGATAACATGTGATATTATGTGTTGCTGAGATTTGATGTACAGGATTGTCGTGAATGAATGGCCGGGGTTTTTATGTGAGATGAGAGTTTTTATTTTCATTCATGTAAAATTAATTGTATGTAATATTCTTTTATTTAGGGCACTTCCGGGTTGAGGATGATGTCACCATTGTTGTATATTATTTACTTTTCCGCATTAGGATAGACCCAAGGAGGGGAGCACAAGTGACCGGGTTCTAGGGTTCAATGGGAGGCCATCTCGAGGAGTCGAGACCGGGTCTCCTAAACTATAAAATTGGTAGGGTCACTTTTCGCTCTCGTAGGGGTTTTGGGGTGTGGCTTGGCTATTCATCGCGACCGTGGAATCCGTATTTTCTATTGATGGCTAAATAAAAAATACGGACCTTCTAGAATATCCAATATTTTCATATGTGCTTCTGCTGCTGATATTCTGTGATGTGATCACTTTATATGCTGAGACGAATGGTATTATATATATATGATATATAATAAACGTTGCTTATGTTTTACATCCGCGCTAGTCCCACCCCGCTATGTCGTTAGTTAAGTAACCTAACGGTGCATAACGGGATATTGTGGCGAATGCGGATGGCATAAGCATACGTTCTATTTTCGTTTCTTTTCTGTGATGGCTTAAGGACTTAAATAATGGGACTACATTAATGTGATTAATGTAAAGAAAAATGAACCTAAAAGATGTTGTAGAATCGGATTTGAAACCTACTCGGCTTTTTATGAAAAAGCAAGTTTTCAAAGTGTGGAGCTTAAGCCACTCCTTTTAAAACCATTAAATTCTACAACGATATCAAGTTTAAAGCGTTAAAGGTTTTCTTAAAAACTATTCGCAGCCCTCCGTCATTTTAGGAAGTAGAGTACTTAGTATTCGTGCTACGTATATTGACTTTAGCCAAGGCGTAGTGTACGGTAGCTAAGTGATGTCTTCCTACACAACATATGATGCGATTAATTAGGACGGTCACATGATTTTGTTGACTATAGCCAAAGGTCATGTGGGTGGGACTAATTAATCATGAAATGACGGGTAGAACTTGACTAGTGCTTATGATATGTTGACCATAGCCAAGGTCATAAGTGCTAGGGGTAAAAGCCATATCGGGAGTTACAAGAGTTGAAATTTGCAATGAGATTGCATACCTTCTATGTGATAGTAGGATCCCGATCCCACTGTGAGCAAGAGTTGCTCTCGGGAGAGTTTTGCACTTTACAATTAGCTAACCCATTAGGTGTCTAGAAAGGTGTCAATGAGGCTACGCCTCTGGGAAAACGAGGTTTATTCTAATTAGGTCCGTGCGACAGCATGGGGAACCTCCCTCAAAGTACTGGCACTGGCCTGGCTGAACGGTTAGCGAAGTTGTAGAATGTAATTAATCCCGGCTAATTTTCTTTTTAAAGGTTTTAAGGAAAATTTGATAAAAGCAGTGAGAGACATCGATTAGACAAGATAATAACCAATCTGATCTTTGCAAGAGTTTTCGCTGAGTGTATTCTATTCTCTCTCTTAATGGCAGATACCTATAACAGGCCTTAAGCTTCTACTAGATAAAAACAAGCTGACCGGACTGAACTATAAAGACTGGCTGAGGAACATTAATATTGCTCTCACATATGATAAAGTATCATATGTCCTCACTGCCTCAGGCCCACCTACCCCAGGCCCTGAATCTTCTGTTGCGGATAGGGAGATCCGCAAAACGTGGGATATTGACTGTGCCACTGCCAAATGCCTCGCGCTTGCATCGATGGACAATACACATGAAAAGCAACATGAGCAGATGGACGTTCAATCCATCTTCCTCCATACAAAAGAGTTGTATGGGGAGAAATCTCGGACCTTGAGATACGAATCATCTCGAAAGTTGTTTCAGATGTGGATGGATCCTGGCACACCAGTAGGCGATCACGTTTTGAAGATGATAGCTCTTGTTGAAGAGCTTGAGGACCTCGGATGGACAATGGATAATGAAAAGTATACTGATATTGTTCTTCAGTCTTTTCCCTCTGCCTTTGCTCAATTCATAGTAAACTTCAACATGCATAACATGGAGAAGTCACTACCCGAACTTCTCAATATGTTGAGAAGTGCGGAGAGCACGCTTAAAGCGAAGTCCCCCACTATGATTGTTGGACAATCTTCATCTTCTGTCCCAAAAGCCAAGGTCAAGGGAAAGAATAAGAAGAAATCCACCAAACCGAGAGGTGGAATCAAGAAGGCAAAGGGAAAGGACAAATCTAAAGCTGCGGAGTCTGGGAAAAGAGAATGTTTCTATTGCAAGAAGACATGGCACTGGAAGCGAAATTGTACTGAGTACTTGGATCTCAAGAAAAAGAAGCATGGTGATGCTTCTGCTTCAGGTGTGTTTGTAATTGAAAACTGTTTCTCTATTAACTCAGCTTCCTGGGTATTGGATACCAGTTCAGGTTCTCATATCTGCAATTTTGTGCAGGCGTTGAGAAATAGCAGAGTTTTGAAAACCGGTGATCATACTCTCCGAGTTGGAAATGGTTCCAATGTACATGCAGTTTCAGTGGGAGAGTATCACCTAGGGTTGCCGTCGGGTTTTATATTGGTTTTGAACCCATGTTATTTTGTACCAAGCATGCTTTGTAATATTATATCCGTTTCTTTGTTAGACAATGAAGGATATCATGTTGTATTGCAGCATAATGTTATGAACATTAAACTGAATCAAGAGTTGATTGGTTGTGGTACACTTAATAACGGGATATACGTCCTTAATCACAACACAGTTTTCAACATACAACACACAAATAAAACAAAATTTTCAGATATAAATGAAGCTTTTCTTTGGCATTGTAGACTTGGTCATATTAATGAAACAAGACTAAACAAGCTTCAAAAAGATGGATATTTAAATCCTTTTGAGTATAAATCTTATGTGACTTATCAGTCTTGTATCAAAGGGAAAATGACCAAAACTCCGTTTACTGGACACGGAGAAAGAGCTGTAGAGCTCTTGGGCCTCATACATAGTGATGTATGTGGGCCAATGTCTATACATGCGAAAGGCGGTTTTTCTTACTTCATTACTTTTACTGATGATTTCTCAAGATTCGGTCATGTGTTTTTATTAAAACATAAGTCTGAAGCTTTCGAGAAATTCAAGGAGTATCTTAGTACAGAGTTTTCAAACTTCCTAAAAGAGAATGGGATTCTCTCTCAGCTCACTCCCCCTTACACACCATGGCACAACGGTGTGTCAGAGCGGCGGAATCGTACCCTATTAGATATGGTACGATCCATGATGAGTGATACTGAGTTATCTCTCTCCTTTTGGGGGCACGCATTGGAGACTGCGGCTTTTCTGTTAAACAAAGTTCCAACCAAGACCGTGTCTACCACTCTATATGAGATATGGTATACGAAGAGACCATCTCTTAAACGAGTTAAGATTTGGGGTTGTCCGACTTTTGTCAAAAAGAAGAATCCAGACAAACTCGAGACACGATCGGTCAAATGTATATTTGTGGGATATCCAAAACATTTGTTTGGATATCTATTCTACCACAAAGAGGAACAAAAAGTGTGTGTTGCTCAACATGCCACATTTTTAGAAAATGAGATGTTTCCAAATGATACTGATGGCAATGTGGCAGATCTAGTGTTAGTGTATATGCCCTAGGGACCATTATTGTATCATACTAGATTGTATATTACTTAATGGAGGCTTGGGATATTCACATTTGTATATACAGTCTTGCTAAAAATGGTAGTATGCTACTTGGTTTGTGTCTACTTTAATATGTGCATATGTTTCTTGTAATGTATCACTTATACATATTAGTAGAGCCCATAGGTTCTTTGCTTGATTACCAGCGTTGTGATGGCAGTCACACTAGTGGGGGCTGGGTAGTCTATAAGCAACATCCTATACATGTCCCTAGTCGTAGGATTATCAAGACAGGGCATCGATACTCCAGAGTAGACTACTGTGTACGCTTCTCATCCCAGTTGGGGAGATGGTCTATCCCATAGCCATCAGTACGTCGTACTGGAGATAGTACACAGGTGCTCGTTAGGTTACGGGTACACTGGACAGGACTCGCAGGGGAACTGTTGGTTGGTATTATACCCATCGTCAGTTAACAGTTCCCATGTGATATGAGTACAGCATAGTCCGCAGACTTGACACTGGTACTTCGCCTCGAGTGTGTCCCACTGTTCTTAGATTGCTACCCTACCACGGATCAAAAAAGTCGTGCAAACAGGTAGCAGTTGGGTGCAGTCCCGAACACTTGGAGGCAGTAGTGGTTAGATAGGATTCGTCTCTCCCGGTATTGGGAGATGATATCGCGCTGTGTCAGAGAGCCATTACGCAAAGTCCCTGGCCAGGGCAAGCGAGATATACTGGTAGGTTCCAGTAGCTTCTCAGGGTGTAATGGGCTTCGCTCCGACACGACTTATACCGCTATTAGGGGACTGATGCTTGCCGCCCCCTAGGCTCGATATGCAATAGTCTTAGATGAACAGACCGAACTGTACGGAGATTGTCACATCAGGCTCAGTGGGAGTTCGGATGAGTTTCCTCATCGGTCTTCTTATCGACATCTACCTGGGGACCGTTACGTACAGTTAGTGCCGCTTGCGGTCTGTGGCTAAACCCACTGTCAGCGTAGTGTTGAGTCTTTAGAGTCCCACACAGAGAGTTTCCCTGCTCCAGGCGAAACGATATAGAGGTCGTACGGTTTTACGACAAAGGTTAGGACGCGTACGTATGTTTACGCACGTACGACTTTTCGGACAGTTTTTACTAGCCAGCTTTGGTTTAAGCCAGATTCTAGTATCGGGTTATCGGATTTATACAGTCTAAAGTTTTTCCGTGTTTTCACGGATTGGAGGGGCGTTCTCGTAATATGTTGGGAAGCTTCTAGAAGAGTGGTAACTAAGGGGGTAAGGCGGCATTGTATTAAATGAGATTAGTGACTCATTTGTGTGATTCATCCATGTCATTAATGCATCATAAATACTTAATGACTCATGGAGATGAATCACTCATAGATATTTATGAAGTATGGTTGTTAATTCTATTATTTCATTTTTGGATAAATAAATAATGCTTCATATATATTATGATAGATCATTATCTCATTTCATAACTTATCTTCACCTTTTCTCTCCTTAAGCTCACTCTCTCTTCAAACCCTAACCCTAACCTTTTATGTGTTGAGATCAAGGGTTAGCTAGACTAATACATCCATAACCTCACTCTATATCTCCTAGGTAGCTTAGATTAGCACTTTAAGCAACCTAGTTATCTCAAGTTAGAGATTAAGCTTGGCTTAGGAGCTTTCGGGTGGATCGTCTTTGACTCGAGGAGGCCGTTGAGGTGTCGATGTTCTAAGGAGCCTACGAGGAGTGGAGGACAGCGATGAAGACCCGAAGGACATGTAACGTGAGGTATAACTTCGAATCCGAGTAGTTAAACCTCTAGTAGATAGTTAGCAATGGTTTAGATAACGATTCATGCGCTCAAGTCCGTGTTACGAAGCTTTGATAATCGTTTTTCATATATTCCGCCTCCCGCAAGTTCGTGGGGTGCGTGACATGGACTTACATCTAGAAGAGGTTCTAGAAACACAAGTTACAAATGACGACTTGGTTGAACCTGATGTTGCAACAGAATCTTTTGAATCTCAGCTACTCAGTAAATCTAGTAGGACTTTTCGCCCACCGAAAAGATACTACGGTTTTCTCATTGATGGTGATAGAGAAGATTGCGTCATGGAAGATGATGACCCTACCAATTTTCAGCAAGCTATCACGAGTGGTGACTCTGTGAAGTAGCTGGATGCCATGAGATCCGAAATGGAGTCTATGTACACCAACAAAGTATAGAATTTGGAAGTTGTACCCTCTGGGGTAAAAACCGTAGGGTGCAAATGGATCTTTAAGACAAAGATCGGTGTAGATGGGCAGGTAGAGACCTATAAGGCAAGGCTTGTGGCGAAAGGATTTCGTCAAAGACCAGGTATGGACTATGACGAAACTTTTTCTCCTGTAGACATGCTTAAATCCATTCGGATCCTACTTGCTATTGTTGCTCACTACGACTATGAAATCTGGCAGATGGACGTTAAAACGGCATTTCTAAATGGTGATTTAGAAGAATGCGTTTATATGGATCAGCCAGAGGGCTTCATTGATAGTGGGAGCAGCGAGAAAGCATGTAGGTTGCTTAAATCCATTTATGGATTAAAGCAGGCATCACGGAGTTGGAACATCTATTTTGATGATGTTATCAAAGAGTTTGATTTTGTCAAAAATCCAGATGATCCTTGTGTTTATAAGAAGACTGTAGGGAAAACTGTCGCATTCCTCGTATTGTACGTAGATGACATTCTTCTGATAGGAAATGACATTCATAAGTTACAGTCGGTCAAATCATTCTTTTCACAAAGGTTCTCCATGAAGGACCTGGGTGATTCCATGTACATATTGGGCATACGGATCTATAGGGATAGATCCAAACGGTTATTGGGATTGTCCCAAACCAAGTACATCAACACCATCCTAAAGAGGTTTAGTATAGAAGACTCCAAGCGGGATGCCTTACCCGCTTGCCATGGAGTCACTCTTTCCAAGGACTTTTGTCCAAAGTCTGATGAAGAGAGAGCTCGCATGAGCATTATTCCCTACGCTTCAGCCGTAGGATCAATAATGTATGCGATGTTGTGTACATGCCCTGATGTAGCTTATGCACTGGGTGTAGTAAGTAGGTATCAGTCAACCCCAGGGGAGAATCACTGGACTGATGTGAAGAACATTCTTAAGTACTTGCGAAGGACTAAAGAATTGTTCTTAGTGTATGGTGATGGGGATCTCCAAATGGAGGCCTTTACCGATTCAAGCTTCCGGAGTGATAAAGATGACAACAAGTCTATCTCAGGGTTTGCATTTACCCTCAACGAAGGGGCGGTTAGTTGGAAGAGTTCCAAACAGGATACCGTTGCAGACTCTACGATGGAAGCTGAGTACATTGCTGCAAATGATGCTGCCAAGGAAGCTGTCTGGACGAGGAAGTTCATCTCGGAGCTAGGAGTAGTTCCAACCATTATTGATTCAATACCATTGTATTGTGATAATAATGGGGCTGTGGCATTGGCCAAAGAGCCCAGGTCCCATCAGAAGTCCATACACATCCTGAGGCGATATCATTTGATCCGGGAGATAGTTGATCGCCACGAGATCGAGATTAGGAGTGTAGATACAAAGAATAACACCGCAGATCCACTCACCAAGGCCCTCCCTCAGCCGCAGCATGAGCGAATTTTTGAGATGTTGGGTATGAGATACGCCAATAATTGGCCTTAGTGCAAGTGAGAGATTGTTGGATATATGTATGCCCTAGAGACCATTATATGATAGTGGATATATCGGTATGTGTATATATATATATTCAGGGGGCATTCCTGCTCGACGTGATAGTATGCTATCTGGTTGTACTTTATCTTGGCATGTTCATTTGATCTTGCATATTACTCATTTGGTACATGTTGATAAAGCCCTTGAGATATTTGGTTGACTACTAGGATTATGAGGTGGATCATACTAGTGGGACATGTGTAGTTTATAAGCATATCCTTGAAATGTTCCTAGTCGTGGGTGTATCGAGACAGGGCATCGATATTCCAAAGTGTTGGAGATAGTGCCCTCAGAGTCAATTATTGGATCACAGGCACGTGATTGCAATGATTGAGAGAGGACCTATCCAGGTACGACAGTCTTACTCGAGATGATAGTTTGCTATCTGGTTTACCTTTATCATCGTGTACTGCTTTAGGTGACCTGACAGGTCGCTATTACACGTTGATAGAGCCCCTAGGATTCTTGCTTGGCTGCCAGCAGTATGAGGGCGATCATATAAGTGAGAGCTGGAGTCTATAAGAACATCATTAAAAGGTCCCTAGTCGTGGGAGTTTCGAGACAGGGCATCGATTCTCCAGAGTAGACTAGTGTATACAGTCGAGACCCCGACGAGGGGCGGTGGCCGGTCTCACAGGCCACTGGTGTCAGTTGGTTCACCTAAGATGTATACAGGTGCTCATTGGGTTATGAGTACACCGGACAGGACTCGCCGGGAACATGCTAGTTGGTCTTATACCTGACGTCAGATAGCAGTTCCCAGGTGACATGTGTACAGGTTAGTTCATCGACCTGGGGATCGTCATTTGTCTCGTATGAGTTCCCACTGTGCTTTGATTACTACCCTACCACGGCTCAAAGGAGTCGTGCAAACAGGTTTTAGTTGGGTACAGTCCCGAGCCACATGGAGGCAGTGAGCGGATCTTCGGGGGTTCGTCTCTCCCGGTATTGGGGGTGAGGTCGCGCTGTGTCTAGGAGAGCCATTACACGAAGTCCTTGGCCAAGGCAGGAGATTTACTGGTAGGTATTCCAGTAGTATCTCAGGGTGTTCTGGGCTACACTCCGACACGACTTGTACCGCTTTTGGGGGTCTGACTTTTACCAACCCCCTGGGCCCGCCATGCGATGCTCATAGACGAACGGACCGGACTGTACGGATATTGTCACTGACAGGCTCAGTAGGGTGTCAGGATGAGTTCGCTCATCGACGTCCCTTTTGGTCAATAGCTGGTGGCCCGTCACGTATTGGCTTATACCTCTGACATGCTAGTGGTTAAATCCACAACCATAGTATTGACGAGTCTTTAGAGTCCACCACACCTTCAGTTACTCAGCTTTCGGGCGAAACGCTGTAGAGGCCGTATGGAGATATGGCAGGGTCCGATCAGATACGTGCGGTATTGCACGGATCAGGATCGGACGGTTTGTACTAGAGGCCGTATAGTTATATGGCAGGGTTCGATCAGATACGTGCGGTATTGCACGGATCAGGATCGGACGGATATTACTAGCCGGCTTTGGTTTAAGCCGGATCCTAGTATAGTACAGTGTAGATTTTGTCTCTTTGCATTTGTATCCGGACGGAATACAGATGCGGGTGTGTATGCACAGTATGGGGGTTTTCCTGTAATTTATTACGGGACCAGTTTTCTGGAGTTGCCAGTTTGCTTTCCGTTCCGGCCGGTTTTCCTTTGTTCTTTCCCGGCCGGACTTTTCCGATGGAGGGGGTTATTTGCAATTGTGCAAATAACATTTGTGGAGGGGTTTTCTTGCAAATATATTCATTATGATATGTTTAGCATCTTTCATCCATCACTTGCATTAATTGTGATTTGAATGGGTATGGGTTGATTAAGGTGTTAGCATGGTTGATGTTGTGTTTGTGGTCACCTCTTGCTTTATCCTACACTCACCTCCCTTCATGATTTGTTTTTGCTCTCCACCATTTTCCACATAAGAGAATGGCCGGCCACTTTACTTTGGGAAGGGGAGAAATTTCCATTTTGTGGTAGCACATATTTCTTCATCTCATTCTTCTAGTTTTGGAAAAATGAAAGCACCATTTTTCCATAACCTTATTCCTCCATCAAGGCAACTACAAACCCCAAATGAGACAAGCATCATCTACACTACATTCTACAGCAAATCTTGGGCACGTCGACTAGCCAGCTTCGTGCCCGAGTTGCCTCGGTATTGAGGTGGGAGCCCGTAAAAGATGCAGACGATGTGGTGCCCTTCCGGCAAGGATGCGACGACCGGAGTTTCCGCGGGAGATCGGGACGACGACGAGAAGACCGAAGGACTCGGATCACTCGGTATATCTCTTCCCATCTTGTTGTTAGCTAGATCTACTTTAATGGCCCGATCCGGGGTTTAGTGCGCGGTGGTGCCGGTTTGCTAAGTTCGCAAAATTAAAGTTTATCACCGTTTCCGCATTTGGCCGTCGGATTGACGACTGGGGCGCCGCCGTGCACTCACACTGGTATCAGAGCCTCGCCATTAACTTCGTCTAGCTTCGTTTGATGTGTTTTGCATTTCCGATTGACAAAAATTCCAAAATCTACTTTTTTGTTAGCATCAGTTTCTGTTGAAAATTTTTGGACTCGAAAAATTTTTCAGGTTATAAAACATTGATGTACTGGAAATTCTAAGACTACTAGGAAAATTCGACACAGTCAGTCCACGACTGAAGCGCGGAACCGCGGCCAAATCCCCCCTTGGGCCGCGGTTCCGCGGCACATTAGTGTCCTCACTGTGTCCAATTTCTCCAGTGGGCTTCTGGGCTAATTTTAGGGGTTTTGGAATATTAATTTTGGGCCCAGATTTTCTGTGAGTGCTACAGTATTGCTTGGGGGCCCACTTGTTAATTTTTGATCGATCGGATATATTTTAAACACATTATTTCACAGTATTTACATTATATCTGCGACCGTGAATGTCACTCGATCGGTAAATCCGGCCTAACTGCTATAGCCCGGTTAGACGGATTTGCGAACGTGATTTTCACGTTGATGTTCTGTGTTTTGCTGTGATGTTGCGGATCGGTCGGTGGGGATAGCCTAGATGCAATGCTAGTACAGTTGTGGTTGTATTATGTACATTTGATATTGCGGGACGAGCGTCCAACATGTGGACTGCCGTCACTGCCTGATTGTATTATTATTTTGGGGCACGACCTGGTTGCGGTCGATGTACCCATTGTATGTATATTTTACTTTCTGTACTAGGGTTACCCCGCGGAGGGGTGCACGGATAGCCGGGTTCTAGAGGGCAACGGGCCCGCATCTCAGGGCATTGAGACGGAGGGGGCTTCAGTCTGGAATTGGCGGGCTATTCGCCGCACTCGTAGGGGGTACAGGTTGACCCAGGAGGGGTGCCCAAGTTACCGGATTCCGTGAAGTGCTGGGTGGTCCATTCACGGTGCTGAAGGGGGCTGCCTCGCTTCAGGTTTTGGCGGGTGACTTGCCGCGCCCGTAGGGGTCTAGGATTTCATTGCACAGGCTATCCACACGACCAGGGGAACGTCGGGTTTCAGTAGTGGCTCTGTGAAACCCGGGGATCCTAGATATCTGTATTGTTCTGTGATGCTGTACATTTCTGTGATGTTGCATTTTATTCACGCCTTGAGCGAAATACTATATATTGGTATATATATTAGTAGATGTTGTATATGTTTTTCATCCGCGCTAGTCTAGTCCCCGCTCTGTCGTTAGTTAGCTAACCTAACGGGTGATGACGGGACCCAGTGGCGAATGCGGATGGCATATACGTATATCAGTATATTTTCGTTCTTTGTGGTGTGATCAATTGATGGGACTGTATTGATTTGGATCAATGCAAGTTAAAACAAACCTAATCTGATGTTGTTGGAACACTTTTCAAAAAGCTGTTATTGCAAGGACGTTCACTTTTGTTTTGCACAGTGATATTCGGTTATGAATATCCAGCACCTCAGTCGACGAGGCAAGGGCCGAGATCCTTTCACCGGGAGTGACCCCTTGGACAGAAGTTTGCGTCAGGGCATTAACTTCACTATAGCCGATTGCTTTTGCTTTGCATCGTGGTATTCAGTTGGAATATCCTGCACCCCATCCTACGGGGAAAGAGCCGAGATCCCTTCACCGGGAGTGACCTCTTTAGCGAAGGTTTTTCGTTACTATATTTTCTAAAAAGCTATCCGTTCCTTCAACGATATCAAGTTCATTACGTTAAAGGTTTTCGCCAGAAACTATTCGTAGCCCTCCGTCGTTTCATATGGATAGTCAATAGTATTAAAGCTGTGTTTGTTGGCCATAGTCAAGGTACAGTGTTTGGTAGCTGTTGGTTATTCATATGCAGCATAGATAGATGCGTTGGTTTGGGACAGTCGTACAGCCTTGTTGGCCCTAGTCAAGGGCTTGTACGGGTGGGTTCAAATCAACCTGGATAATGACGGGTAGAACTTGGCATGTGACTTATGATTTGTTGGCCATAGTCAAGGTCATAAGAGCATGGGGTAAAAATCCACATCGGGAGTTTCAAAAGAACTGAAACTTGCCAGATATGCGCATACCTTCTGGAGTGTGATAGCGTGAGCGGATTCCGTCACGTTATCATGCGATGATAGTTGGATCCCGATTCCCACTGATGAGTTGGTTTACTCCTCGGGTATTCCCGACTAATTCTTCTTTTAGGTTTGGAGGAGAATTTAAGGTACAGTGGGAGGTTTCCTGATTAGATAAATTGGTAACCATTCTGATCTTGGTTAGAGTGCACGCTGAGTGTTTCTTTTCTCTCTCTCTCTGGCAGCGACCATTGACCCGACCCTAGACTATGACTCAGTGACCAAGTTGACCGAACCTTCTTTACACCGGCTTTTGGATTGTCAGAGTTGCAGACCTCATTGCCACTCCTACTTTTACCCTTTTCTCCAGGACACCCCGTATTACTACGAACGTCCACTTCCATTGGACAAAACCATCGTATGGTTAGATACGAACTCGAAGGGATTCGAGGATGGTTTCCGGTTCTGGAGAAAACGGATAGGATTATTCAGTTGTCTTTTCCCTTTTACCTTTTCTCAAGTTGTGAGTACTCCTTGGTTTAGGAGATAGTACACCTATTACGCAAATTGGATAGTCTTCTTCCAAACCTTAGGCTGGTGCCGACCGGTAGGGAATGAAGAAAACCAATTAGCCTAAACGGTGTGCAGAAGGTATTAAGATTAAGACAAAGCAAGGGATTAGTAAGAGGGCAAAGTAAATTGCGACTGATATTCACGACCAAACCAAGTATTTCTTCGCCAATCCTAAATCACCTTTGTATCTCTCCAGGACACTCCGTATCACTACGAAGATCCACAGTTTATTGGATAATCCATCGTATGGTTATATACGAACTCGAAAGGAACTTGTTCCAGTTCGGGGATGGATTCTGGTCCAGGAGAAATAGGAATAAGGTTTATTCGGTTGTCTTTTATCTTCACCTTCTCTCGCATTGCGAGTGCTCCTAGGACTAGGACAGTACACCCATTATGCTTATTGGATAGTCTTCTTCCAAACCATAGGCTGGTGCCGAACGGTAGGGAAGGAAGAAAACCATTTGGCCTAAGGGGTGTGCAGAAGGTAACGAGTAAAGACATATAAAGGGATTTGGAGAGGTGGCAAAGAATTATACGGTTATAGTTGTGAATCTGGATAATGGTAGAGGCATTACTAGGAATACCAGGATACCCCATCGAAACATTTCAATGTTTCAGTTCAACTGTGTACTGTTAAAAGAAAACTGATTTCCCGATTGGACACTTACTACAGGGTATGTATTTACCAGGTATGATTCTCACATCTGTATGGTTTTACAGATGATGAGTGGGAGTAAGTTATTGGGAATTGGGTGATCATCCTCATTATATTGGGATTCGTTGTAATCGGTGATATTTGAGGAGATCATCTAGGCTGTTTGCCGGTCGGCAAATATTTGGTTTTGAATATCCGATGTTGTGCACCAATTTCAAATTGATATATCTGTACGTCTATTTTCATAGAGTGAGATATACCTTTTGATATTATGTCGATAACATTTACCTATATCAGTAGATGGTTAGGTAAGGAGCATTAAACAGCGGTGTAATTCTTCTTAACCATAAGTACAGTTTTCAACCTACGACACACAGTGAAAGAGTTGTCAGACTCAGCGGACTTATACAGAGTATTGTATGTTGTCCAGTGTCCATTAGGACAGAGGGGTTGGTCCTCATACTATATTCTGTTTACTTTTAACTTCTCTAGTTCTTAGACATGTGTTTCGTAGAAACACAGGGTCTAAGTTTAGAGGAGTTATAGGTATTTGAATAGAGTAGAGAACCAGGTGTAGCAAGTATCGGGATTCTTCAAAGTGATCGAAGATGTAGATACTTGTGTATGGTATTCAGTTGATAGTAATGATAAAGAGAAATTGCTTCTCTTTCAGGTTACTCATAATTGGAAGCATTCCTAAGTTGAGTAACGCTGATCGGCCTCTCTCCATTTAGTTGACATGCACTGGAGAAATCTGCATGATTTGAATCTGGTTCAATTAAATCAGTGCCTCTGGTTCTATATTGGATATAGTACAGTTCATATCTTAACATTGTTAAGGTACGGGGAGTTGTCCGGCTTATGATTAAAACCAGACTCTGGATAACTCAAGGCACGTTTCTGTAATGGCTGTTTGTGGGTTGACCCAGGCTATGACGAGGGTTGACTTTCTACCATCTGGGAGATCAATAGTAATATTGTTCTAGACTCGCCACAGTTTTAATAAAAATGGATTTTTCAGAAAACAGTAGTGGGAGTATGGTAGAACTGGAAGTGATTCCAGAACCGCAAACGATTACTGAAGATTTGATAAGGAACCTAAAGATTCAATCTGTTTTCACATTCCATTGGCCACTCCGCAGAATAAGGTGGGTAACTTCAGGCACCCGAGAGGTACTCCGGTAGCCTCAAGGACGGTGACAGGGAAGTTCTTGCTTACCCACACTTGCCATTGTTGTTGTTCCAGACTGCGAGACCCGGCAGGAGGATGAGTATAGCGTCGTTCTAAACTAGCTTTAGAAGTGCACATCTATATGACTCTGCTAGAGGGTTGTCGTAGTCAGTGGGAGCAGCGGAAGCATTGGTGGACATCAGGCTTATGTCTATTTATAGACCAAAGCAGAAATAGCGGAGATAGATCATCTATTTCTGATGAGACAGTCATGGGTTTGACGTTATCAGAATAAGGGATGGATCAGTTGAAAAGGTAGTAGGGTGTGATATCCGGGTTTTGGATGACATACACAAGGTAGGAAGTGACATTCCTATACTACGATCGGTTATACTTTGGTCGTCACACAGTAGTTTCTCCACAAAGGACTTGGACATTATATCAGACATACTGGTTACTAGATCTATGGTTTTAGATCTAGATTTGGGTGGTTTCCCAATCAGGGTACTTCGACAACATTCTAAGAGTATTTAGAATGGACGACTCCTGGCACGGTAGTGTACCTGCAGGTGATGGAGTCACCCTCTCTAAAGGTGTCTTATAGACTAAAGTAGAGAGGGATGTGCATGATTGGCAGATCACTTACTTAGGCAATTAAGTCAATCATGAGATGTCAAGTACCACACCAGATGTTGTTCTTGCACTAGATGCAATAAGTTGACATTGATCCAATCCTGGAGAAACAGTCGGAAGCAGTTTTAGAACATAAGTGGATGTTCTAGGGATATGATAACGACAGCCTCATTTGGGAGACAGTTATCATTCCAGGCTTCCAAGGTGACATGGACGACAAGGAGGTTGTCAGAGTTATAGTTTTCCTTCTGACAAGGGGCAGTATTTTGGACAGGTGGTCCAAGGAAATACTGAGGGTGGCATGGCGCAGGATACTGATTAAGTTCTGTTGACGATACAGTCTAAGAAGTTTGGATTTGGAGTTCATTTATGAGCTCGGTCCCATCAGACATCCAGACACTCTAAGACAGGTATTGCTCATTTCGGGAGATGGCTTTCTCCGCGAACTTGAGATATAGAGAGAGACATAGAAAGAAACTTCAGAGCGGATCCACTCGCTGAGGCTATTCCTCGAACGCAATAGTCTCGCAAACGAGCTTTGTGAGACTGACTAGTAGAGGAGTTGGGTGTTCGGTATCACATGGGCTGTGAGTATGCGACATCGCAATAATTAGCCTTGAATGCAAGTGGGAGATTGTTGGAGATAGTGCCCTCAGAGTCAATTATTGGATCACAGGCACGTGATTGCAATGATTGAGGGAGGACCTATCCAGGTACGACAGTCTTACTCGAGATGATAGTTTGCTATCTGGTTTACCTTTATCATCGTGTACTGCTTTAGGTGACCTGACAGGTCGCTATTACACGTTGATAGAGCCCCTAGGATTCTTGCTTGGCTGCCAGCAGTATGAGGGCGATCATATAAGTGAGAGCTGGAGTCTATAAGAACATCATTAAAAGGTCCCTAGTCATGGGAGTTTCGAGACAGGGCATCGATTCTCCAGAGTAGACTAGTGTATACAGTCGAGACCCCGACGAGGGGCGGTGGCCGGTCTCACAGGCCACTGGTGTCAGTTGGTTCACCTAAGATGTATACAGGTACTCATTGGGTTATGAGTACACCGGACAGGACTCGCCGGGAACATGCTAGTTGGTCTTATACCTGACGTCAGATAGCAGTTCCCAGGTGACATGTGTACATGTTAGTTCATCGACCTGGGGATCGTCATTTGTCTCGTGTGAGTTCCCACTGTGCTTTGATTACTACCCTACCACGGCTCAAAGGAGTCGTGCAAACAGGTTTTAGTTGGGTACAGTCCCGAGCCACATGGAGGCAGTGAGCGGATCTTCGGGGGTTCGTCTCTCCCAGTATTGGGGGTGAGGTCGCGCTGTGTCTAGGAGAGCCATTACACGAAGTCCTTGGCCAAGGCAGGAGATTTACTGGTAGGTATTCCAGTAGTATCTCAGGGTGTTCTGGGCTACACTCCGACACGACTTGTACCGCTTTTGGGGGTCTGACTTTTACCAACCCCCTAGGCCCGCCATGCGATGCTCATAGACGAACGGACCGGACTGTACGGATATTGTCACTGACAGGCTCAGTAGGGTGTCAGGATGAGTTCGCTCATCGACGTCCCTTTTGGTCAATAGCTGGTGGCCCGTCACGTATTGGCTTATACCTCTGACGTGCTAGTGGTTAAATCCACAACCATAGTATTGACGAGTCTTTAGAGTCCACCACACCTTCAGTTACTCAGCTTTCGGGCGAAACGCTGTAGAGGCCGTATGGAGATATGGCAGGGTCCGATCAGATACGTGCGGTATTGCACGGATCAGGATCGGACGGTTTGTACTAGAGGCCGTATAGTTATATGGCAGGGTTCGATCAGATACGTGCGGTATTGCACGGATCAGGATCGGACGGATATTACTAGCCGGCTTTGGTTTAAGCCGGATCCTAGTATAGTACAGTGTAGATTTTGTCTCTTTGCATTTGTATCCGGACGGAATACAGATGCGGGTGTGTATGCACAGTATGGGGATTTTCCTGTAATTTAATACGGGACCAGTTTTCTGGAGTTGCCAGTTTGCTTTCCGTTCCGGCCGGTTTTCCTTTGTTCTTTCCCGGCCGGACTTTTCCGATGGAGGGGGTTATTTGCAATTGTGCAAATAACATTTGTTGAGGGGTTTTCTTGCAAATATATTCATTATGATATGTTTAGCATCTTTCATCCATCACTTGCATTAATTGTGATTTGAATGGGTATGGGTTGATTAAGGTGTTAGCATGGTTGATGTTGTGTTTGTGGTCACCTCTTGCTTTATCCTACACTCACCTCCCTTCATGATTTGTTTTTGCTCTCCACCATTTTCCACATAAGAGAATGGCCGGCCACTTTAGTTTGGGAGGGGGAGAAATTTCCATTTTGTGGTAGCACATATTTCTTCATCTCATTCTTCTAGTTTTGGAAAAATGAAAGCACCATTTTTCCATAACCTTATTCCTCCATCAAGGCAACTACAAACCCCAAATGAGACAAGCATCATCTACACTACATTCTACAGCAAATCTTGGGCACGTCGACTAGCCAGCTTCGTGCCCGAGTTGCCTCGGTATTGAGGTGGGACCCCATAAAAGATGCAGACGATGTGGTGCCCTTCCGGCAAGGATGCGACGACCGGAGTTTCCGCGGGAGATCGGGACGACGACGAGAAGACCGAAGGACTCGGATCACTCGGTATATCTCTTCCCATCTTGTTGTTAGCTAGATCTACTTTAATGGCCCGATCCGGGGTTTAGTGCGCGGTGGTGCCGGTTTGCTAAGTTCGCAAAATTAAAGTTTATCACCGTTTCCGCATTTGGCCGTCGGATTGACGACCGGGGCGCCGCCGTGCACTTACACAAAGTAGATTAGCGTATACCATTCTTGTCCTATATGATGGGTTATGGATGATCCCATATCCATCTGGTGTGCTGACACCAAAGATTGTATACGGGTGCTCAGTAGAGACTGGGTATATTGAATGGACTCGCCGAGAACTTCTATGTGGTATTATATCTCACGTCGGATAGCAGTTCTCAGGTGACACTGGTATAGGTTAGTCTGTAGACCCGAGATCGTCATAGAGTCTTGTGTGTCCTCCCACAGTACTTTGATCTCCACCCTACCACGGCTGTACTGAGTCGTGCAAACAGGTGGATTTTGGGTACAATCCCGAGGCACATGGAGGCAATGAGTGATAGGAGGGGTTTCGTCTCTCCCGGTATTGGGGGTTGATGTTGTGCTATGCTCGATTGGCTATAACAGGAAGTCCCTGGCCAGGGCTGCTGAGATTTACTGATAAGTGTTATCAGTAGTTTCTCAATCTGTTATGAGCTATACACTGGCATGACTTATTGAGTTATTAGGGTCGACGATTCCATCCCTAGACTCGATATGCAGCATATATGACGAAGAGACCGGACTGTACAGTAAGTATTGCCAATTGGTTCAACGGGAGTTTTGATAGGTTCGCTTGTTCTTCTTCTGATCGCTCAATACCCGGGTGGCCGTTACGTTTAGCTGACCGCTTGTGTCTTGCGAGTGTTTTGATGTGATCATTACCTACTGCCGGTGTATTGACGAGTCTTACAGTCCCACACAGGAGTTTCATAGCTCAATCGAAACGATGTGGTGTGCATATGAGATATGCGCGGGAGCTCGATTAAATACGTGTATATGATACCGTATTTTAATCGGGCGTTTTTCTATTGGTCGGGTCGTATGTGATATGACCGGTTTATTAAATCAAGTGTTGATTTAATATTGACTTTTATCTCATTTATTTAAACATTTTCTATTTGGATGTGTGCATGTATGCATATACACATATTGATTTGAATGCACACATACATGCATACATGTGTGTATCATGGTTGTTGATACATTGGATATGGCAATGCAAGACTCAAATGGTAAATATATATGCATATATATTTTCATTATTGAGAAAAAGAAATGATTAAATCATCATTGATTTTTCTTCATCACTATTCTTTACTTGACCAAAGTAAGACCATGGTTTAATTTCCTTGTTCTTTAACTCACGAATGAAAATATCTAGATATTTATTAACCATGGTTTGTTATGAGTGTGACTCATATGTTAGTGTATATGCCCTAGGGCTAGTATTGTATCATACTAGCTTGTATATTACTTAATGGAAGCTTTGGATATTCACAGTTATATTAACAGTATTGCTCAACATAGTAGTATGCTACTTGGTTTACATCTATCTTAATATGTGTATATGTTTCTTTTAGCATATCACGAATACATATTGATAGAGCCCATAGGATCTTGCTTGACTACCAGCGTTGTGATGGCAGTCACACCAGTGGGGGCTGGGTAGTCTATAAGCACATCCTTTTTCAGGTCCCTAGTCGTAGGATTATCGAGACAGGGCATCGATACTCCATAGTAGACTAGTGTGTACGCTTCTCATCCCAGTTGGGGAGCTGGTCTGTCCCACAACCATCAGTACGTCGTACTGGAGATAGTATGCAGGTGCTCGTTGGGTTACGGGTACACCGGACAGGACTCGCAGGGAACTGTTGGTTGGTATTATACCCGTCGTCAGTTAAAAGTTCCCAGGTGACATGAGTACAGCATAGTCCGTAGACTTGACACTGCTTCTTTGTCTCGAGTGTGTTCCTACTGTTTTTAGATTGCTACCCTACCACGGCTCAAAGGAGTCGTGCAAACAAGTATCAGTTGGGTGCAGTCCCGAAGCACTTGGAGGCAGTGGCGGTTAGAAAGGATTCGTCTCTCTCGGTATTAGGAGTTGATATCACGCTGTGTTTGGAGAGCCATTACGCAAAGTCCCTGGCCAGGGCAAACGAGATTTACTGGTAGGATTTCCAGTAGCTTCTCAAGATGTAATGGGCTTCACTCCGACACGACTTATACCACTTTTAGGGGACTGACGCTTGCTGCCCCCTAAGCCCGATATGCGATAGTATTAGACGAACAGACCGGCCTGTACGGAGATTGTCACATCAGGCTCAGTAGGAGTTCGGATGGGTTTCCTCATCGGCCTTCTTATCGACATCTACCTAGGGACCGTTACGTACAGCTAGTACCGCTTGCGGCCTGTGGTTAAAGCCACTGCCAGCGTAGTGTCGAGTCTTTAGAGTCCCACACAGAGAGTTTCCCTGCTTCAGGCAAAACGATATAGAGGTCGTATGGTTTTACAACAGGGTTCGGACACATACGTGTATTTATGCACGTACGATGTTCAGACAGTTTATACTAGCGGGTTTTAGTTTAAGCCAGATTCTAGTATTGGATTATTGGATTTATACAGTCTCGGTATTTTCGTGTTTTACGGATGGGAGGGGCATTCTCGTAATTAGTCGAGAAGTTTCTAGAAGGATGGTGACTCATTAGTTTTAATTCATTTATGGATTAAGTTTAATGAGGTGGAGGAGATGATGTGTAATTTGCATTAAATGAAATTCTGACTTATGAGATGATTCATCCATTTGCATTAAATGAAGCATGAAGATATTTGTGCAAGATATTTGTGCAAGATATTTTATGCTTCATAATATACATAATGAGTTATATTTTCATTTCATAATTACAAACACATTCTCTCTCCTCAAGCTCTCTTCTTCAAAAACCTAACCCTAATCGTCTCATGTGTTGAGATCCCAAGGGTTAGCAAGACTAATAGATCCTTAATCCACTTTTATATCTTCTAGGTCACTTGGATTAGCAATCCTAGCCACTTAGTTACCTCAAGTGAGAGGTTAAAACTTGGAGAAGGAACTCTCGGGTGGATCTTCTATCACATCGAGGAGGCCGACGAGGAGGTGAACAACAAGAACAAGAAGGACTAGTATCTTGAGGTATAATCATCTATCACAGTAGTTTAGCACTCCTAGATAGTTTGTTAGTTAGGGTTCAGTAAAGATCTGTAAAGTTAGTCGATATTAACTTAAACAAAATGATTGTTTTACCTATTCCGCCTCTCCGCATCATGTGGGGTGTCTAATGTCGACTTACATCATATACATATATTTTCTTTTCTCATTTGATTATGAGAGATTATCATTATCACAAAAGTGCTCAAGCTAGCCATCTTCATCTTCTTCCTCTCTCATACTCTCTTGAGTTTTACATTGAGTGAAGAAAAGAAAAAGAAAGGGTTTTTAAGTGAGAAAACAAACCACATCACCAATATATACTACTCTAGCCCATTAGTGTAGGTTATTTTCTCCACTTCCTCATAGATCAAGTGAAGCAAGGAGCTTTGAGCAAAGAGACTCCGGGTGTATCGTCGTGGACTTGGAAGGATTCAAGCGACCCGGTTCAAACTCTAGGAGATCCAAGGAGTCACCAAAAGAGGTCTACAAAGGTTGCATTTCTCCCCACTTAGTGTTAGACACTAGTTTGTATGTGATACTATAAGATGTTACCCCAACTTTCTAGTTAGATTCCTAGGTTAGTTTGCTTAGCACCCCATAAATTTTTTAAAGTGGCATGTGTGATGCTTCCAAACCCTAGGCAAGGTGCTAAGGAAACCATACATGATGACCGAAGGACACGGATCTATTCGGTATAACCATTCTAACTCCTTTGCATGTTTTGTTATCTAGGGCTTATGGGTAGATCCGGGTAATTGGTTGTGGTAGCGCCAAGTTTTATAAATTTTTGTTCCGCATTTGGTCACGGATTGATGGCCGGGGCGCCGCCGTAACCCAACATGGTATCATATCCACTCCATAAGCCTTTGTTAACTCATTGCGACATTAGAAATCCGCCGTTTTTGTCGTGCAAAAACTGCCGACAAAAACAGTTCCGAAAACTGAAAGTTTGAGATGTTTGCACACCCCGCGGGCTCACGGTTTGAACTGAGAAGCCGTGGGGTAGTGCATGGTCACCTCAGGGAATCCCCGGGGGGACCGAATGGCTGGGCCCACTCCCCAAGAGCACCACAAGGTGGTCTTGGCGGTGGGGACCCGAAACTACCCCACCTTGGGTAGTTTCGGGTCTGCCTCACCCCCTGTCCACCTCGTGGTGCCCTCATTGGTGGGTTACTCCCCTAGGGCCCCCGACTCAAAGTTAATTTCATGCTCTAACTCCTTATGAAGATTCGGGCACATTTTGTTTTGATTCGGACTTCCGAATTGGCTTTAAACGGTCGGTTTTTGGAACTTTAGCTTACTGTTTTTTCCTTGGTTTTGGAAATTGGATTAGTTTGCTAATTGCGTGCGGAATTCTACTGTCTTAGTTTTCAGTACATACATTACTATCCGCGACCGTGAATGTCATTAGAGCGGTATAACTCGTTTAACTGTTATATGCTCTTTTAGACGGGTTTGCGAACGTGACATTCACGTTGATGTTTTGTGTTGTGTTGTGGTTGTGGCTGGATCGTCGTGGTGGATAGCTTGGGTGAAATGTTAGTACAGTTTGGATTTATTTGTACATTTGATATTGCGGGGCGAGCGTTCGACATGTGGACTGCCGTCACTGCCAGTTTGTATATTATTTGTTTGGGGCACGACCGGGTTGAAGTCGATGTCACCCTTATACTTATTTTCTTTTCTATACTAGGATTACCCCACGGTGGAGTGCACGAATAGCCGGATTTTAGAGGGAAACGGGCCCGCATCTCATGGCTTTGAGACGGAGGGGGCCTCACTCTAGAATTGACGGGCTATTTGCCGCACTCGTAGGGGGTACAGGTTGACCTAAGGAGGGGTGCTCAAGTTACCGGATTCCGTGAAGTGCCGGATGGCCCATTCATATTGTTGATTGGGGTTGCCTCACTTCTGGGATTGGCGGGTAACTTGCCGTGCTTGTAAGGGTCTAGGTTTTCATTGCACAGGCTATCCACACGATCAGGGGAATGTCGGGTTTCACTTGCGGCTTAAATGAAACCCGAGACTCCAGGATTATCCACCACTCTATGTTGCTTGGCTGAGATTTTGAGATATTACTTTATATCATGCCTAGGACGAATGTTATATATATTTATATATATACTAGTAGATGTTGTATATGTTTTGCAACAGCGTTAGTCCAGCCCCCGCTCTGTCATTAGTTAAGTAACCTAACGGGTGATGACGGGGCTCAGTGGCGAATGCGGATGGCATATACGTACATTATATTTTCGTTCTTTTCTGGTGTGATTAATTGATAGGACTGCATTGATTCTGATCAATGCAAGGAAAACATACCTATATATTATGTTGTTGGAACCAAGTTTTTTAAAAACTAACATTACAGACATTCTCTTTTGCTTTGCACAGTGGTATTCGGTTATGAATATCCAGCACCTCATTCGACGAGACAAGGGCCGAGATCCCTTCATCAGGAGTGACCCCTTGGGTAGAAGTTTGCGTCGGCGTAATAACATCACTATAGTCGATTATTTTTGCTTTGCATCATGGTATTCAGTTGGAATATCTTGCACCTCATTCCATGAGGAAAGATCCGAGATCCCTTCACCGGGAGTGACCTCTTTAGCAAAGGTTTTCGCTACTATATATTTGTAAAAAGCTATCCGGTTCCTTCAACGATATCAAGTTCATTACGTTAAAGGTTTTTCGCCAAAAACCTGTTAGTTATATGTATGCCCTAGTGGCCATTACTGTACATGCGTTGTATATTGTAGTGGATGCTTGGACATATATAGGGAGGACTTTCTCGCTCGACATGATAGTATGCTATCTGGTTGCTCTTTATCTTAACATGTACACTTATTGTCTCTCTATTACATGTTGATAAAGCCCTTAGGATGAGTGATTGATATGATATTCTTGATGTGTAGTATTTGAAAAATTGTAAAGAATTCACAATCAAAGAATTATATTGATCGCAATCAATAACGGTGTCGGATGTAGCGCGTTAGTAAGTGCGGATCGTCCACAGGGAAAGTGTAATCCGTTCAATTTCCGAATTAGATGAGTCGAAAATTTAAGGAAAAGAAAAGAAAACAATTCATGATTTGCATTTGAAGATCAAGAAATAAGAAAAATTTAGATCTAGAAAAGACATTAAAAACAAAAATTGAGATGAGTGATAATTTCCAACCAACAATCAAGATTAGAAGTATGGCTCGTAGAAGTAGATCGGATCTATAGATGTGATGAGATCTAATGATTACTCATTCTTATCCATTAATCAATTGATACTAGATCGATGCAAATTCATCGAGGTTTAAGGATCGTGTGGGAAAATTAGGGATTCCGCAACTCATCCTTTGTCCTTTCGATAGATCGCATTCAAATTCTAGCTTCTAGTTAATCAAATGGTTAATAGTTGTTCCCTAGTTTCGAGTGAACACGATCTAGAAAGCATCATCTCGAAACTAGGTCTTTAATCATTTGATTCACTAGAATTTCAAAGCATTATAGGATTTAAGAATTGTAAGAATATCTAAATCATCATCATCTAAAGATCGTCACAACTCCTACACGAGCGGAGATTACTCAAACATCATGATCACAAACACAATCATAAATTGGGATCTAATCATTTTGCTTGAATTAAAAGATAAGCAAGAATATAGAAAATTCACCTTTATTTATCGACAAATTTCGTTACAACTCTCTTGAATTTACAAAAGGAAGGAACTAGATCGTCGATTTCGGCTTCGCTCGGCTCCTTGAGTCGCGGATCGGCGTGGATCTCTTGCTCCGTTGGAATCCGGCGTCGCTTCTAAAGGTTGAAGGCACTCTTGCTTGAATTGATCTCGGGAATTTGATCTTGATTTTGAATTGGGGTTGAATTTGAGGCACAAGTTTTTGTCACTAAACTTGTGGGTTGAAGATGGTGATGATTCTTGAACCATTTGTACTCTAGATCTAGGCTCCTTTTTATAGACCTCCCAAATCTTAGATCTAGAATTGAAATTTGAATTCCCCCTACAAGTTAGTTATCCAATGGTTTAAATTTCCCTCCAAAAAGTTAGTTAAGGCTAAAATTTGAATTTCCCTCCAAGAATTTGTTAAGCCGAGCCTTCTAGATATGCCACGTGGAGTTTCTACAGTATTCTGGAAGCTTTGGCCGTTATAAATAAGCATGTGAGGAAATTTGAACAAGTGATGACGTCATCACGCCGCGGTTCCGCGGCGCAAGCAGGCTCCCGCCGCGGATCCGCGGCGCTTTGGGGGCTTCGGAGCTGGGATTTTCTTCTGTGGGCTTGGACTGATTTATGGGCCTTGTTTTGATATGTGGATTTTTATTTGGCCATCTGTATTACTACCAGATCTTCAGCCTTTGAGTTGGCACGTCTTTTATCAGATCTTTTCCCAATTTTGGGCTCTGCTTCCGGAATTTCCTGCATAGACTCCAAGACAAGAGTTGCGCAATACAAGGATGATGCGATGCCATGAAACGCAGTTAATTTCCCTTAAAGTGCCGGTTAAAAAGTCTAACACATGCAATTTGGTATTTCAGAGATGATTTGGTAATATGTGCAATTATGAATACCGAACACTTCTATATGAGTGCAAAAGGTAGGGAAATTGCCGTGTTAGAAATACAGTATTTTCGACTGATCAAATTCCCCCAAACTTATTTTCGATCGTCTCGATCAAACAGTTTTATTAAAAAGAGAAGGAGAAAATAAAGAATGAGAAAAGCACACTTTCGTAGGCAACACGATTGCACTGAGCACGTGCAACAAGCCTTTAAACCTCTAGGTGTCCCTAGTAGGAGGAGTGTTGTCTCCTGAGGGTTTTCAGCGGATTGCACCCACAAAATCCAATAATAAAAGGAAGATCATGAATATTACATTTAAAGACAAGAATTGTAAAAGAAAAGCCTTGAAAATTAGGGTTTCCAACTAAGCTAGCTTTTCGGTTGTCATGAGCCCTATCTTAATGGTCATGAAAAGATGTCAGAAATCACGTCCTCCCTCAATAAAACATCGTCTTATTCTTCATTCCTATCTTTCTTCCAAACATCGATCATATCACCTTGCGTGTGTGTAAAGGACATCCCTACACCCGGAGAATTCAATTCAAGCTATCATACTCTTGCCCATCAGCCTCAGTACTTTTTAATTAATAAATATTTTGATTTGCTCACACACTTTCATACGACCGTTAATACTTCTTGAGGTACTAACCGATCGATTACTCATGTGTTTGCTTATTTGGTGTATTTTCCTCGTCTTGCACCACCTGAGGCATAGCAGTGACTCTCGGACCAGTTGGCCTTAGGGCACTAGGTGAAGAGGCACCCTCGCTATATATTTTTTTTTATTGCCCTCGGTGATAACAAAACCAGTGTCCATTTTTCTGACCACTTTATATTTTATTCATTTTTTTTATTTCCTTCATACTTTTGGCTTTAAGACAAGAGCATTTCAAGGTATCCTCTACTATCCCGGGCTTTAAGACGTGTGTAAGTACGAATAGCAGGGTAGCCACGTTCAAAATGTTTGGCTTCCTGAATAGAAACTATTTTTCAGACTTATTTTTATCCTCAGATTAGTGACGTCCTTCATCTTACTAACTCTTGGGACAACGGCTCATAACCACTCATTACTAGTTCGTATAAGAAAACTTCTAATTTTCTTAGTTTTCTTAAATTTTTCTAATCTCATGGATGTAATTTTTCACTATCTAATCTTTTATTATCATAAATATTAAATATTTTTATATTTTGAAAATTTTGAAAATTTTTATGAGTTCTGAAAATTTTTGAATTTTTATGGATTTTGAAATTTTTTTAAAATTTTTATAGGTTTTTATGGGTTTTGAAAATCTATTTACAAAAAAATGATGAGCCAAAAATATGTACACAGAATCTTTATGGGTTTTAAAAATTTTTAAAATTTTTATGGTTTTTAAAGAAATGTTTTGTGCTTATGCAAATGATATGCACATGATGCAAAACTAAGCACAAACCTCCCCCAAAGTTGTTTTCAACAGTGTCCTCACTGTTGCCAACCGCTATATCTACAAAACCTGTAAGCCTGGGAGGAATTTATTAGTGGGGGCAAAATATATAAGTGAAGACCCTCCCCCAAACTTATTCTTTTCACTCACCTTCATGGAGGTGAGACGGAGGAATTTTAATCAAGATAAACTGGCTCCTGTAAGAACAGGAGCTCCTCCGTGGGGTCAGTGGAAAAATACGGCTTTAGTCTATATCCATTCACTTTGAAAAATGTGCCGTTTTTAACATTTTCTACCTCTACTGCCCCGTGCGGGTATACAGACCGCACAACAAAAGGTCCCTTCCACCGAGATCGAAGCTTACCCGCGTGAAGGTGTAGTCGTGAATCATAAAGAAGGACTTGTTGACCTGGTGAAAATATTTTCCTCAAAATGTTCTTATCGTGAAAAACCTTGGTCCTATTCTTTACAATCACAGCGTTATCATAAGCTTCATCGCGGAGTTCGCTTAGCTCATTAAGTTGCAGCTTCCGAAAGGTGCAGGCTTGGTTTAGGTCAAAATTGATTTCCTTAATAGCCCACAATGCTTTATGCTCTATCTCGACGGGTAAATGACATGCCTTCCCAAACACTATCCTATATGGAATCCCTAGGTCGGTTTTAAATGCAGTTCTGAATGCCCAAAGAGCGTCCGTCAGTTTGGTCGACCAGTCTTTTCTATTTTTCGCAACAGTCTTCTCCAGGATTAGTTTGACCTGTCTATTTGAGATCTCAGCCTGCCCGCTCGTTTGGGGATGATAGGGTGTAGAAAGTCGGTGGTTGATTCCGTATTTCCGCATCAGAGTCTCGAAAGACCTGTTGCAGAAATGTGTCCCATTATCGCTAATGATAGCGCGTGGGTGTCCAAATCGCGAAAAGATATTCTCTTTCAAGAACTTAATGACAACTTTTCTGTCATTAGTGCGACATGGAATGGCTTCTACCCACTTTGAGACATAATCAACCGCCAGCAGTATGTACAAATTCCCAAAGGAGTTGGGAAAGGGACCCATAAAATCAATGCCCCAAACATCGAAAATTTCAACAACCAAGATGGGTTGCTGAGGCATTTCATTTCTCCGGGAGATTCTACCCGTGTACCGACATTGTGTACAGGTTTTGCAATAGTCAAATGCGTCCTTGAATACGGTCGGCCAATAAAATCCACATTGCAAAACCTTCTCCGCTGTCTTTTTAGGACCGAAGTGACCCCCACAGGCCTGATCATGACAAAAAGAAAGAACACTCATGAAATCTTCTTCCGGGACACACCGGCGAATGATCTGATCAGGACAATACTTAAACAAATATAGATCATCCCAGTAAAAGTGTTTTACTTGGGATAAAAAACGGTATTTGTCCTGTTTTGACCAATCGCTGGGTATCAGTCCCGTGACAAGATAGTTCACAATATCCCTGAACCATGGTTCATTGGATACGTTCAAGAGTTGTTCATCAGGGAATGAGTCATTGATCGGCAGGGTCACCGGGGAAGAAGAGATGCGTGAAAGATGGTCGGCTACTACGTTTTCACATCCCTTCTTATCTTTGATAACAAGATCAAATTCTTGTAACAGAAGGATCCAACGTATTAGCCGACCTTTTGCATCTTTCTTCGCCAGGAGATGTTTCAAGGCGGAATGGTCTGTGTACACAATTATTGGAGAGCCGATTAAGTAAGGCCTGAATTTTTCTAATGCAAATACAACTGCCAAAAGTTCTTTTTCGGTAGTTGTATAGTTGATTTGTGCATCATTCAGGGTCTTACTCGCGTAGTAGATCACGTGTGGCATCTTTTCAATGTGCTGTCTTAAGACTGCACCTACTGCAAAGTCGGATGCGTCACACATCAGCTCAAAGGGGTAGTCCCAATTTGGAGACGATAGCACGGGGGCTGAAGTGAGGGAGTGTTTAAGTGAGTCGAAGGCTGCCTCACAGTCCGAGTCAAAATGGAAGGTCGTATCCTTGGCCAGGAGAAGAGTTAAAGGTCTAGCAATTTTGCTAAAATCCTTAATTAACCTCCTATAAAAGCCCGCGTGGCCAAGAAATGATCGAATGTCCTTGACGCTTTTGGGATGAGGAAGGTTTTGAATGACATCTATCTTAGCTCTGTCAACCTCAATACCTTTCTGTGAAATAACATGTCCAAGCACAATTCCCTCTTGGACCATGAAGTGGCATTTTTCCCAATTCAAGGTTAAGTTCTTCTCTTTGCAACGAGTAAGAACCGCGTCAAGATTCGATAGGCAGTCGGAAAAAGAGTCTCCGAAAATCGAGAAATTGTCCATAAAGATCTCCAGAAAATTCTCTACCATGTCAGAGAATATCCCCATCATACACCGCTGAAAGGTAGCGGGAGCATTGCACAACCCAAAGGGCATGCGTCTATAAGCAAAGGTACCAAAAAGACAAGTAAAAGTGGTTTTATCTTGATCCTTTTTGGCTATGGGGACCTGATTATAGCCAGAGTATCCATCCATAAAGCAATAATATGCACGTCCAGCTAAGTGTTCCAGCATCTGATCAATGAAAGGTAGAGGAAAGTGGTCTTTTCTCGTAGCGGCATTGAGTTTACGATAATCAATACATACACGCCACCCAGTTTGGGCGCGTGTCTAAATCAACTCATTTGCCTCATTTGTAACAACAGTGATGCCAGATTTCTTAGGGACGACATGTATAGGACTCACCCATTGGCTATCGGAGATTGGGTATATGATACCACTATCAAGGCATTTGACGATCTCTTTCATCACCGCTTCCTTCATGACGGGGTTCAACCGTCTCTATGGTTCTCGGGTTAGTCTGGCATCATCCATCAAGTGTATATGATGTTCGACAATCAAGGGACTAATCCCTTTGATGTCCGCCATGGTCCAACCAAACGCCTCCTTATTAGATCTCAATACCGATAAAAGTGCATTCTCTTGCTCTGATGCTAGAGAAGCGGAAATGATAACCGGTAAAGACCTAAATATGCATATTTAAGGTGAGAAGGTAAAGTTTTGAGATCTAATTCGGGCGGAGAAATAATAGAAGGTGGGATCATTGAATGATTTTCGAAGTCGCGGAGAAGCTCATAGCCTGTAAAAGATACAGACTCGGATGGTGATGAGTCAGGAGTGGCAGACTCAAGCGCAGAAATGGTGTCCTCACTAAGGTCATGTGTCAGGTCAAACAGTGATGTGGTAATGTCGTCGAGATCTGTAAAGCAAAGTTCCTCAACTCCGCAACTTTCGGGAGCAATCTCGTGGACAGAGCACACATCAAGGATATGAGCAGAGGGTTCTGATGGCTGACTTCCAATTCTGTAAATGTTTAGTTCAATGGTCATATTTCCAAATGATAAGTTCATTGAACCATTTCTACAGTTGATGACAGCATTGGAAGTGGCAAGGAAAGGTCGACCCAAAATCACCGGAATTTGGCTCCGGGGTTTCGCTACAGGCTGTGTATCGAGAACAATGAAGTCTACAGGGAATACAAATTCCCCGACCATTATCAACACATCCTCTAGTTCACCCCGAGGTTTGGTGATTGACCGGTCTGCCATTTGGAGAGTGCAGTGAGCAGGTTTCAACTCTCCAATCCCTAACTGCTCATAGACAGAGTATGGAAGTAGGTTAACACTTGCGCCAAGGTCTAACAGAGCACGGTTGATGTTTTTACCCCCAATAGAAATTGATATCGTAGGACATCCTGGGTCCTTACGTTTCTTTGGTAGTTCGGGGATAAAAGAAGTGCTAATGTTATTGGACATGAAGACCTTTTTCGGCACTTGAGTCTTCCTCTTCCTAGTGCACAAGTCCTTGAGAATTTTCACATAAGCGGGGACTTTTTGAATTGCATCTAGGAGAGGGATGTTGATGTTAACCTGTTTGAACATTTCCATGATTTTTTCCATATGAGGACTCGATTTGTTAGCCCTTAACCGGTTCGGGTAAGGTGCTTTAGCAATGAGTGCTGGGTCCATCATAAAAGAAGGAAGAGGGGGTAGACAAGATCCCGAAAGAGGAGTGGGGATTGTCTGTGAAGAGCTAGAAGAGGTGGGCTGAGGTAGCGAGCCTAGAGGGAAATGGAGAATAGGCTCGCGAGAAGGTGGTGGGGTAGGTGAGCAAGAATCAGACGTAGAAGTGTGTGTGTGAGGAAAGGTCTCAGCCGGGGTGTTGATAGGATTTTCAGTATCATCAACTTCTTCCCCAACATGGTTATCCAGCATTCTTCCTGATCTCAACGTTGTGATGGCATTTACATTGTAATGCCCAGGATTCAGTAGGGGTTGAGACGGAAGTTTCCCTTTTTCTCTCGCACTTAATTCAGCCTTAAGTCGTGCAATCTCAGCTTCCATCGTTTTGATACTCTCAGCTTGAGACGCTGAGTTTTTCTTTATCTCACCGACGGAAGACCTAACCTCGGCCGACACTTCCATGAAATTTGACAAGAGTGATTTCATGGTTTGAGCGACTTGAGAGAACTCGTCAGAACAGGTCGACTGCATAGGATTAGAAGGTGCAGGAGTGTTGACCTGGTTTTGGAAATTTTGTGACTGGTAGGGGTGCTGGGTGAGGTGAAGTGGTTGCTGTTGTGGAGGAAGGGCCCGTTGGAATTGATTAGGGTTTGGAACCGTGTTTTGGGATTGGTTCCAGGCAAAATTCGGGTGATTCCTCCAACCCTGATTGTATGTGGAAGAAAAAGGGTCGTTTCTAGGTCTTTGGAATGCGGCATTGGTATGCTTGAGACCTTGAAACTGAGAGTTTAATGGACATTCTTCCGTTAAGTGAGAAGGGTCAGAACAACACCCACAAACGGTTTTGGGGAGCGACATTGGGTTTAGGGAGGCTGCTAAGAATTTGTGTTCCATCGCGTCGAGCTTCTTTTGCATTGCTGCCATCTCAGCTCGAACACCTATGGACACGTCTATTTAGTGTATGCCACCCCTACTCGATGGTTGGGTTCCAGTCTCCCACTGTAGTGACTTTTCAGCGAACTCTTCTAAAAATTTCCATGCTTCCCCATCATCCTTGGTCATAAAGGTGCCTTGACAAATGTTTTCAAGGTTTTGTTTAGTGGTCGGGTTACTGCCCTCATATATGATTCGGCAAAGTTCCCATCTCGGGATGCCGTGATGTGGGCATTGAACCAAAAGATCCTTGAATCGGTCAAAGTATTTTGAAAATGGTTCAGCCGGAGCTGGGAGAATTGATAGAGTTCGCTACGGATTCGAGCTGTCTTTTGCATGGGGTAAAATTTCTTAAGGAATGCCGCAACGAATTTTTCCCAATTCGTGATGGAGTGTGCGGTGGTGTTATATAGCCACTTCTCGGCTAAATCGCACAAGGTAAATGGAAGAAGTCGTAGACGCATGGCATCCACAGAAAGTTGTGATGTACCCATCATTGCGCATACGTTTTCAAATTTGGTAATGAAAACGTAAGCGTCTTCAGTCTCGAGACCGTGGAATTTGGGTAAGAGGTTGATGTACTGGGGCTTAATCTCAAAGTTATCCCCGTTGGCTGGTGGAATGGATAAGCAGGTCGAGAGAGGACCTCGCAAAGGGTAGCACCTCTCTTGGAGAGAGACGCGGGGAGGATTCTGCGCACCAACGGACGGCGGCAGAGTAGCGGTAAAGAGGTTCGATGGAGACGGATCCATCGGTGTGGGTGTGGTGGGGGGTAAAAGAAAGGTAAATGGAGAAATACCGACTTCGGAGTCGATCGAGGGGACGCGGACAAGTCGGGCACTAGAATCCCGTGTCCAGCTTATCTTGCACTAAAAGGGGTTAGTACAAGTGGCAGCGTGATTTATAATTAGGGGAAATGAAGTGAGTGCGGTGTTTGTTTTGGAAAATGATACGGATTTTGAAAAAATGATGTGAATCCCAAAATGCAACACACAAAACCCTAATTCTAGTGGTCACCTAGGTCCGGCTCTAGACCGCTCCTAACTGCCAAAAGACAAGTCGCAGGATAGAATCCTCCACTGCCTCTTTGTTTCTCCTGTGGCCAGGTAAGTGCCAGGTAAGTGGGAGGTTCTGCACTACGTAAGTAGTGGGCCTAATTAAGTAACCACTAGCCTTCGACACACTTTCCTTAGACACCACAAAAAGAAACGCGGATAAGCAATGAATTACCCATGGCCTTCTTCTGTCCTAAGTGAGTGCGACGGTCCTTAGAGTCATCTGTAGATATTTTTTAATTAATGAGGGTAATGCGGATGCAGGTTTGTGATTTTTGGGGCGTAGAAAGGGTAATGAACTCCCTACCTAATCTGGATTTGGCGGTGCCCCTTAATGTCCGTATTAATTATGCAAACAACCACAAAATCAAAAACAAGCACAATTTATTTTGCTTTTTGCGCGGCGCTGCGATTATTTGCAAAGAAACCTGCACAAAATGTTAATTGGAGCAGATTTTAGGGAAGAGATAAGAAAGTTAGAAATTACCTGCCAAAAATTGTACAGAGAGCTCCTTGATAGGCCGCGGAACCGCCGCAGTTACCTCCTAATGCCGCGGAATCGCGGTGAAACAGTGGAATCCCTGCACAAAATTTTTTCAGCAAGCTCCTGATCTCTTCCTTAGTCCTTTGGAATTCACCAAATAATTTTCCAATTTCACAGCAAGCTCCAGATCTCCTTGCAATTAACCACAACAACACGTATTAGTATTTTGCGCGAGTTTTGATCTAAAAAATATTGATGGAATAAACTTTTCAACTCAAATTTCAAAAACCGAACAAAAAGCACACTATCCCCGGCAACGGCGCCATTTGATTGATATGATATTCTTGATGTGTAGTATTTGAAAAATTGTAAAGAATTCACAATCAAAGAATTATTTTGACCGCAATCAATAACGGTGTCGGATGTAGCGCGTTAGTAAGTGCGGATCGTCCAAAGGGAAAGTGTAATCCGTTCAATTTCCGAATTAGATGAGTCTAAAATTTAAGGAAAAGAAAAGAAAACAATTCATGATTTGCATTTGAAGATCAAGAAATAAGAAAAATCTAGATCTAGAAAAGACATTAAAAACAAGAATTGAGATGAGTGATAATTTCCAACCAACAATCAAGATTAGAAGTATGGCTCGTAGAAGTAGATCGGATCTATAGATGTGATGAGATCTAATGATTACTTATTCTTATCCATTAATGAATTGATACTAGATCGATGCAAATTCATCGAGATTTAAGGATCGTGCGGGAAAATTAGGGATTCCGCAACTCATCCTTTGTCCTTTCGATAGATCGCATTCAAATTCTAGCTTCTAGTTAATCAAATGGTTAATAGTTGTTCCCTAGTTTCGAGTGAACACGATCTAGAAAGCATCATCTCGAAACTAGGTCTTTAATCATTTGATTCACTAGAATTCCAAAGCATTATAGGATTTAAGAATTGTAAGAATATCTAAATCATCATCATCTAAAGATCGTCACAACTCCTACACGAGCGGAGATTACTCAAACATCATGATCACAAACACAATCACAAATTAGGATCTAATCATTTTGCTTGAATTAAAAGATAAGCAAGAATATAGAAAATTCACCTTTATTTATCGACAAATTTCGTTACAACTCTCTTGAATTTACAAAAGGAAGGAACTAGATCGTCGATTTCGGCTTCGCTCGGCTCCTTGAGTCGCGGATCGGCGTGGATCTCTTGCTCCGTTGGAATCTGGCGTCGCTTCTAAAGGTTGAAAGCACTCTTTCTTGAATTGATCTCGGGAATTTGATCTTGATTTTGAATTGGGGTTGAATTTGAGGCATAAGTTTTTGTCACTAAACTTGTGGGTTGAAGATGGTGATGATTCTTGAACCATTTTGTCACGACCCGAAAGTACGGAACGCGACTGGCACTTAGATTACGAGACGTCTAAAGGCGTACCGTAACCTAAGTCAGCCAAAGCCCAGAAGAATCTAAACCAAAATCAAAAGAGAGTGAAGGAAAAACCTTAAATGAAAACGGTTTTTAAATCAAATAAGTTGCATAGAATCCCTAAAAAAAACATCAAAAAAATTTCCGAAATTTCGGCAGAGTCTCCCCTGTATTTTCTATCCCCTAAAATGGGTACAACAAGATAATAAACCTGTAATCATAAAAATGGCATCCCCAAGCGGGAGCTAGCTCTTCGCCCAAGACGGATCACAACCACACGCAATATATAAGTAATGTCAAGAAAAGAGCATAAAAGAAACGCAAAATACCAGAAAACACAACGCCGGCTCAAGTGAGCTCGACCCAAAAGAAACCACATATATACAATCTCTCAGTCTCATCACTAGGTCGCATATACAATATAAAGTGGTAGATGGAGAATACTAGATACAATGATAAAGCAAAAGAAATAAAGTGTGCTCGCAACCCACCTACGGGCGATGTCGCGAGTCTGAGCAAAAGGAGCTGATGATAAGATAGCCGCTGCTACAAGACTGATGAGTCCGACCTGCAAGACACTGTGGCACAACGGGGGTGAGTTGCCAGCTCGTGAGTAGAATATAATATCTAGTAAGGCAATCGTAAGAATGCACGCAATGCACCACAACATGTATGTCCATATGTGATATAATAGCTCTACTATGCATGCACATGTATGCAATGTCATTACTAAATCTTTAAGTGTTTTAAATGCTAGGGATACTGCATTCTTAACTTTAGAAAATGAATATCTGTATAATAGCTAAGTACCATCAAGAAATCATCTGAAAACCCGTGTCAAGCACCGACACCAAATATGAAATCATATATGTCTCAATATCTCACTGTATCAATGTCTCAAATATCGGGCTCCGTCAGTCCGGATCGGCCCATGTCATCAAATCTCACGACAACGGTCGGTATCCTCCAGATATCCGCCGCGCCAGACATCACCGGTAGGTAGTCTTCCCCTGCCAGGCTCATCGTCTACAACTCGATCTTCTTGGCCCGGGGTACCATACCGGGCCCACCATGTACCCGAGACGGTTCATCCACTCCTCGAATCGGGTCTCGTAATCTAAGTGCCAGTCGCGTTCCGTACTTTCGGGTCGTGACACATTTGCACTCTAGATCTAGGCTCCTTTTTATAGACCTCCCAAATCTTAGATCTAGAATTGAAATTTGAATTCCCCCTACAAGTTAGTTATCCAATGGTTTAAATTTCCCTCCAAAAAGTTAGTTAAGGCTAAAATTTGAATTTCCCTCCAAGAATTTGTTAAGCCGAGCCTTCTAGATATGCCACGTGGAGTTTCTACAATATTCTGGAAGCTTTGGCCGTTATAAATAAGCATGTGAGGAAATTTGAACAAGTGATGACGTCATCACGCCGCGGTTCCGCGGCGCAAGCAGGCTCCCGCCGCGGAACCGCGGCGCTTTGGGGGCTTCAGAGCTGGGATTTTCTTCTGTGGGCTTGGGCTGATTTATGGGCCTTGTTTTGATATGTGGATTTTTATTTGGCCATCTGTATTACTACCAGATTTTCAGCCTTTGAGTTGGCGCATCTTTTATCAGATCTTTTCCCAATTTTGGGCTCTGCTTCCGGAATTTCCTGCATAGACTCCAAGACAAGAGTTGCGCAATACAAGGATGATGTGATGCCATGAAACGCAGTTAATTTCCCTTAAAGTGCCGGTTAAAAAGTATAACACATGCAATTTGGTATTTCAGAGATGATTTGGTAATATGTGCAATTATGAATACCGAACACTTCTATATGAGTGCAAAAGGTAGGGAAATTGCCGTGTTAGAAATGCAGTATTTTCGACTGATCAATGAGTACTTGACTACCAGGATTATGATGCAGATCATACTAGTGGAGCAGAGATAGTCGATAAGTACATCCTTAGATTGTTCCTAGTTGTGGGATTATCGAGACAGGGCATCGATACTCCAGAGTAGACTAGCGTATACGCTTCTCGACCCATATGATGGGCGATGGATGATCTCATATCCATTGGTGTTTGACATCAGAGAAAGTATACGGGTGCTCAGTGGTGACTGGGTACACCGAACGGACTCGCCGAGAACTCCTAGATGGTATTATAGCTATCGCCAGATAGCAGTTCTCTGGTGACACTGGTACAGGTTAGTCTGTAGACCCGAGATCGTCATAGAGTCTTGTGTGATTCCCACTGTGCTTTGATTTCCACCATACCACGGTCAAGAGATCGTGCAAAAAATTGGGTTTTGGGTACAGTCCCGAGTCACATGGATGCAATGAACGATAGGAGGTGTTTCGTCTCTCCCGGTATTGGGAGTTGATGTTGCGCTATTCTCGATTGGCCATAACAGGAAATCCCTGGCCAGGGTTGCTGAGATTTTCTGGAAAGTGTTATCAGTAGTTTCTCGAACCGTTATGGACTTTGCATCGGCATGACTTATCAGGCTATTGGGGTCTGACGTTATATCACCCCCAGGCCTTGATATGCGACATATCTTACGATGAGACCGGACTGTACGGTAGTGTTACCGATTGGATTCGCAGGAGTATGAGCAGGCTTGCATTTTGATCTTCTGATCACTCAATACCCGGGTGGCCGTTACGTTTAGCAGACCGCTTGCGGCTTGTGGGTGTTTGATATGATCATCACCTACTGCCGGCGTATTGACGAGTCTTTAGAGTTCTACACAGAGGTTTCCTGGTTTATGTGAAATGGAGTAGGAGCACATATGAGATATGTGTGGGACCGAGATTAATGTGAAGGGTCCCGGCAGCGCCCCGGCCATCGAAACGCGGCCAAAATGCGGAACAAAAATTTCTAAAACCAGCGCTACCGCTACCGAATCCCGGATCGACCTTAAACCCTAAACTAACAAACTAATAAGAGTTAGAATCGTTATACCGAGTTGATCCGTGTCCTTCGGTCTTCATTCCAAGCTCCTAGTGGCTCGTTGAAGTGGTTTGGTTGCCGGTCTTCCTTCATCTCCGATGATCCACCCGAGGGAAACGGCGCAAGCTCCAACCTCGTCGAACGAGGTAACCGACCCTCCAAAGTCGCTAGCGATGAAGTGTGGCGGTGTACGAAAGTGTCACTACATTTTTCTCTCTTTCCTTTGAGCTCAAGAAGAAACTCAAGAAGAAGATGAAGGAGGTGAAAGCTTTTGCATGAACAAAGAATGGTGTGAACTTGAGAGAATGAGAGAGTGAGGAGGCTAGTAATGTGATAAAAACATCAAGCAAAATAAATCAATCCCACTCCCTCCTCATAGTGGCCGGCCCCCCCTCTCTCATTTCCAACATCAAAATAAATTATCATTTTCTTTTTACCAATAAACAACTAGCCACCATACTTTGTTCCATGCCATGAACATGCACAAACCCATGCTTGTGCCACCTCACACATTCCACCTCATTTATAAAACAAATGATTTTCCAAAAAGGTAAATCATATAAATGAGGTGGCAACTTCTTCTAGAAGCTATTCCATATAAATACGGAATACTTCCCGGTACATGTACCGAAATACATATACGCGTATTCGTACCAAAATACGAATAGCCGAGAGAGAAAACGTATAGTGAACAATAATACTAGAATACGTATATACAAATACATATATCAATTATTAAATCAAAACCTGATTTTAATAAACTGGATTAATCCTAAGCCGCTAGTATTATCAACCGTCCAATTAAAGTATGCGGAGCACTTGCACATATTTAATCGGACACCTGTATGTATCAATATACCTCATGTACACCATATCGCCTGAACCATGAAAACCCTCTGTGTGGGACTCTAAAGACCCATCAATACGCTGGCAGTGGGTTTAACCACAAGCACGTCAGCGGCACTAGCTGTACGTAACGGCTACCAAGGTATTGAGCGAAAGGGAGGCCGACGAGCAAACTCATCCTGAACCCCTACTGAGCCTGTCAGTGACAATATCCGTACAGTCCGGTCTGTTCATCTAAGAGTATCGCATATCGAGTCTAGGGGGTGGATAAAGTCAGACCCTCAACAACACGATATTTAGTGTCGGCATGTAACCCATCACCTCCTGAGAAACTATTGATCCTGGATCGGTAATCCTCGTCTACCATGGCCATGGATTTGTGGTGATGGCCACCCGTACACAATGCGACATCAACCTCCAATACCGGGAGAGACGAATCCCCGACGATCCGATCACTGCCTCCATATGGCTCGGGACTGTACCCAACTAAAACCTGTTTGCACGACTCCTTTGAGCCGTGGTAGGGTAGTAATCAAAGCACAGTGGGAACTCACACAAGACAAATGACGATCTCAGGTCGACAGACTAACCTGTACACATGTCACCTGGGAACTGCTATCTGACAATAGGTATAATACCAACTAGCAGGTTCCCGGCGAGTCCGTCCAGTGTACTCATAACCCAATGAGCACCTGTATACTATCTTAGGTGAACAAACTAACACCAGTGGCTTGTGAGACCTGGCCACCACCCCTCATCGGGGTCTCGATCAGTATACACTGGTCTACACTGGAGTATCGATGCCCGGTCTCGATACTCCTACGACTAGGGACATTTGAGGATGTGCTTTTAGACCCCAGCTCCCACATATATGATCGCCATCATACTGCTGGCAATTAAGCAAGAATCCTAAGGGCTCTATCAATACGTACATGATGATAAAGACGAACCAGATAGCATACTATCATCTTGAGTAAGACTGTTTTATCGGTATAGGTCCTACCTCAATCATCACAATCAACAGTCCGCGACTATGATAATTGCCTTGAGGGCTGTTTACCCCAATCAGAGCAAAGCTCTGTTCAAATTCTAAGGCGGGAAATGAAGCAACGCTTCTGTTTTCCCCAATCAGAGCAAAGCTCAGTTTTGAAAATTAAAATTGAAATAAAAGAAGCAACGCTTCAGCTGACTTGCGCTCTGCGCTGCGCGCCACGTGGCAGCGCAGTTGCGCTGCGCTCTGCGCTGCGTGACACGTGGCAGCGCAGTTGCGCTGCGCTGTGCGCTGCGCTGTGCGCTGCGCGACACGTGGCAGCGCAGTTGCGCAAGCGCAGCTGCGCTGCGCTGTGCGCTGCGTTACACGTGTCTAGCACTGGGGGCGCTTGCGCCAAACAGAATTAAATTCCAGTAAGATCTTTCTGTTCTTGTTAAAACAAGAAGATTGTCTTCTGTAAAACAGAAGCCTTTGGATCAAAGATCCAATAGTGGGGAAAATTCCCCAAATCACTCAGAGAATGATCTCTTTAACAAATCTAACAAATTAATGGGCACTATATAAACGCCCTTAGACCCCAATTCAAAGACAGAACACAGAGAAAAAGAAGAAAACAGAGAGAACTCTGAAGAATTTGGAGAAGAACTCAAGAACAAAAAAGAAAAAGGTAAAAACCTTTATAAAAGAGAAGGTTCTCTTCTGAATAGATCATTGATCTAAGAACAAGATCAATGATCCTCAATAAATAAAAATAATAATAGTGCCTTGCACTTTTTTATGATCCATTGGTTCTGGAATCTTAAAGATTCTTTTCTTGAATCCAAAATTGGATCAAGTTATTGAAACAGTGCCCTGCACTTGCAAAATTGGCACTGTTGCGCTCCTGGGTTGGCGCAACTCATCAGAGCGTGCCACGTGTCAGCGGCGCAACAGCGCAGCGCACTGACGCAGCGCACTGCGCTGTTGCGCTTGCGCTCACTAGAGAGTGATACGTGTCACCTCCACAAGCGCTTGCGCTCAATAACTGGTGCAAAGCGCCTGACAAGTCACTGTCAGATATTTAATGTACTGCATTATTTACAGAAGGGCCAAGCCCAATTAAAAAGGGGCTTAACAGGCCAAATTAAATGCAATGAAGGGCAGAGCCCAAACAGATGCCCTGCATCATTTATAAAGGGATAGAGCCCAAATCAAAAAGGCCTAGCAGGCCAGAATAAAATACAGTGCATTATCAAACAGGGGCAAAGCCCTAGCACAGGCCTAATAGGCCAAAGATAAAAACGTTGAATATTTTCAACTGGACTTAGCCCAATCATGGCCGTAAGTCCTCAAATTAAATTGACTGAGCACGGCTGCTCTCTTAAATCAATTTACATCCGGTTTAAGGGTACATCTCTGAACTCCTCTGACACCTATCGTTATAATCCTTCAACGACGTCAGAGAGGTGATGGGTCCCGACAACCACACATCGATACGGACCGAAACATCCTTAAACTAATGATGGACCACCATGTCCCTAAACTGGAACATGGACCACTATGTCCCTAAACTAGAACAATAGAGCCCAAATGCTCTTTTGTCGGATCTAAACGATCCCGTTTAAGTTGATCTTAGTCTCAAATATGGCTAACGTATCTTTAAACCTTCAAACTGACTTTAGTCCCAAATCGGACTATATATCCCCTAATCAACTTTGGCTCAAGGGTACATCTCTGAACTCCTCTGACAGCTATCGTTGCAATCCTTCAACGACGTCAGAGAGGTGACGGGTCCCGACGACCCTATGTGGAATGGACCAGTACGTCCCTAAACTGAAACAATAGAGCTCCTAAATGCTCTTTCCGTTAAGTTGATCTTAGTCTCAAATCAGATTAACGTATCCTTAACAAACGTTTAAGTTAATCTTAGCCTCAAATATGGCTAACGTATCCTTAAACTAAAACACCAAACCCAAATCTAAGAAAATACGGATTTGGACTAATCCACGTCCTACGGGCGACAACATAAATTAGTCTTCGTATACAATCCACGGGCAACCACAAACAAAATAAACGCCCACTACATGAAGTGAAATTATGGAGAAGGAGAAAGTTGTTACCGCGATGCGGTAGCATAATTAACTGCAGGGGCTTGCGCCTGCAGGGAAGAGCGTCCCCACAATCAAAAACCCCTCAAGCGTGGGGGAATCTGACGAAGTCTGCTACATCGGCCGCATCCGTCTAAACCTCCGATACACGGTGCCATAAATCAACTTGGCATCTTCGGAGAGGTGGACGGATAAAACCAAATAGCATCTGCCCCGAATCACAGGCAAGACGTCTCTCACGTCGTCGTCGCCGCCATTCGGAGGGGAACAGATTCTGGCACGCCCGGTGGGACCTTTTCCACTTTCCACTCCACACTTCGTGTGTCGTGTTCGCGAACGAATCGCGGTTTGCTGTGGTTGCCAGTGGATTCAAGGTACTTAGATTTGGTGTCTTGCTCCGTGCAGAAAATAGAAGATTAATGGCTTCAAACTGCACTACCTGCAACTGCAACTCTCACTCCGTCCCTGCCGGAGGAGTGACTTATGGGCCCCAAGCGGCCTCCCTTTTCAAGATGCCAGTGGAGCAGGTAACTCAAGCCACCGCTGGACTATTCTTCAGGACCCTGCTCCCACCGATGAGCTTCAATGCCCCAATGACATCGCGAGAAGCCCTAAAGAAGTCGGTCTTTGATTGGCTTACAACTACCGCGGCCCCTCTCAACGGGTCGCCCAACTTCAATACCTCAGTTTTCAACAGACTGGGCCAGAACGTCTACAAGCCCGCGATACCCGAAGCTGCCATCCCAAAGCGGATAGTCATCTCGGCTCAAGCGGACGAAATCATCGGAAAGGCTCCTCCTTCTAAGAAGTCGGTTTTTACAAGGCTGGCTATTCTAGTTGCTGCTTCAGGCGAGGTCCTCAAAGCTGCTTCCCCTGCCCAGAGGTCTGTCTTTGACAGATTAGACATTGCTTCTCAACGGATGTCAGCCTCCGACAGGCTAGCACCAATAACAGTCTCTCCTCAAAGCAGGGGGCACGAAGAAGTCACCCTTATAGCTGAAACGACTCCATCCGCAAGACATGCTCGACGTCGCCACTGGCGCCGAGTGAGGAAGGCTGAGGGCAACTCCCCCTCTGGGATAACTCCGCCAGCTCCAATGGGGGGGATCGATGCTGCTGTTCCAACCGGGAACAGCTTTGAATTGCTGAACAAGGTGCGCAGAAACTCTCCTACTGCGGTGCTGAAGAAAAATCCTTCACCTGTGGAGAATACTCCAGAGAAGAAGCTGGAGCAGCCCCCTCAGCGGCTGTCCTCTAAAATTTACAAAGTCTGGCGTCAAGTCCAAGACTCGGTTGTTGATCAAGACTATCTCCGCCGACAGGAAAAGATGAAGGTTCGGCAAGAGAAGGACTACTCTCTCAAGCCAGAAAAAGCGACAGCTTGCTGGGTTCCCACTGCAATGGCTCCCTCAATGTCATTCACTCAAAAGAAAAGGAGGCCGCAAAAAGCCCTTGTGTCTTTGGCAAATCGCAAAGAAACTGAATCTAAACGCCCCAAGTCTGAGGGCATGGTAGTGCACACTGTTTATATGGCTTCCGGAAAGGAGGAAAGCCGTGTTTCGACAGGTCACCGGCCGCTCACTCGATCCATGACAAAAGCCCAAGAGCAGCAACAGAAGCTTCAGGAAATGATGACTGCAATGGCTGCACTTACTGGGCCAAAAGAAAGCTCGGAGGCGTTATCAGAACAGCGTCACAAACAGGAGACTGATGCTGATTTCTTACGCAGAGTCCTCGAAAAGAAGGACAAGGAAGCCGCAGAGCAAGTGGCTAACATAAAACAGATGGTGCTCCTCTTCCAAGATATGATAGGGATGATGTTACAGCCGGATCCTCCAGCTGATGACCCTCCGATCATTGTTGAGGACGATGGAGGGGAGACATTTAATCCTCCTCCGGCCCTTTCAGCAGCCAAGGAGGAAACCATTTCCAAAGCTGCACTAGACGACTACATAGCTCAACAAATACGAGCTCACCAGGCAAATGAAGCGGCTCGCCAGAAAATTGTTAAAACTGGATGACCCTATCCGGGCTAGTATGACCAAATCAGTTACCCGCCGGAATATACGATCCCTAAATTTCATGTATATAAAGGGACGGGGAATCCACGTCAGCATGTCGCTCAAGTCAGGGCTCTTTGCGGCAATATTGGAGGCGATGACAAATTGTTGCTTCGCCAATTCGTCGGCAGCTTAGCAGAAACAGCCTTTGAATGGTATTCAAAGCTACCTAACGACTCTGTCAAAACATTTATGGAGATGGAGCTACTGTTTACCCAAAGATTCGCGAGTGCTAGTGGACGCACCCCGATAACAGCACTGATAAATGCCAGAATAAGGCCAGGCGAAATGTGGATCCAATACGCAACACGATGGCGGAACCTATGGTCGAAATGCGAACAATGCATAGAAGAGGAACCTGCGGTAGGCATGTTCGTGGGCACTCTTGATCCGCAAGCGACCATCTCGCAATTCATGATGTTCTTCAGGCCGACCACCTTCCAGGCCCTGATCGACAAATTAGCCCAAATGGACCAGATGGGCCATGGACCGTCTCCTCCAAAACCAGATTCTCGACATGAGAAAGGGAAAGGGAAAGCGATCGTCGTCGCCAATGCTCAACAACAGCCGAGCAACTCAAAGCCGGTCGTTCGCCAAAATAACGTGCGTCCACGCCCATCCTTCGAGGAGAGACTGGGACGTCCTTACTCGTTTCCTCAGAATAAAACGAGAAGACTGTTTGAGCTGGCAGTGCAAAACAGACTCATCAATCTACCGAGTCCAAAACGTCTGTTGCAGCCAGGCGATCTCAATAATCCCAATTATTGCCCTTACGACCAAACGGTAACCACCCGATCGAGGATTGTTTCGTCTTTAAGGGATGGATCGAGGATCAGTACCTACAACGCAAGTTCGTGCTGTCTAAAAATTGGAAGGTGAACCCACCACAGACGCACACTCCAAAGAAGACGGACACGATGGGGGCAACTTGTCATGTAATCTCTCACTCATTGGCGGATGATAAAGAGGCTCCTTGCGCCGAGAACAAGAGGGCGGACCCCAAACCAGAAATTCTGCGGCCGTCAGACGAGTTGATCGATGCCTTCCTGAATGAGATTCGTCTGAAAGTTAAAGCCGATCAAGAACGTGAGATGGCCATACTGGAGGGAGCCAAGCGCCAACTACTAGACCAAAGAGTCGAGGCACTTCCATCAAATCAAAAGTCATCCGCTGGGGATAAAAACAAATTCAAGACGAGGAAAAGGTTCGCCAAAGCCCTATCAGTGGGAATGAAGCTACCGCCCTCCGAAGAAAATACTCTCGGTGGAGTAGAGATGCATCCTAACTTTTGCTTATATCATCAGAAGATCATACATCCTACCGAAGATTGCGACTCCTTTAAGGGTTGGTGGCAAGGATATGTCGCTCAAAAGCAACACTTCAACAGGACAAAGTGTGAAGCTCGTAGACATCGGAAAAATGCGATAGATGAGCGCAGAAGAGCCGCCGCCGACTGTCATAAAGCCGACTCCAAGGGATCGCGAATTATCACCTTTGAAAGCGACTCTGACGAAGAAGTTGCCATCAACCCTCTCCTCAAGGAATCCATTTCAAAAATGAAAGAGTTGAGGAGTTGCGAGAACATTCAGCCGCGCAATCACCCGCTACTCGGAAAAAAATCTCGGCCCCGCAAACAAAGGATCGAGCAAAAAGGATAAAGGAAAGAGGAAAATGACCTTCGTCGCCAACACTCAACAACAGTTGAGTGGCTTTAGACCGGTCATTCGTCAAAACAATATGCGTCCACGCATATCCCTCGAGGAGAGGCTAAGACGTCCTTACTCATTTCCCCAGGATGAAAAAAGGAGGCTGTTCGAAGTGGCAGTGCATAACAACCTTATCACTTTACCGGAGTCGAAACACCAACTACAACTGGATGATGTCAACAGTTTTAATTATTGCCCTTACTACCAAGTATTGGGCCATCTGATCGAAAACTGTTATGTTTTCAAAAACTGGGTTGAAGACCAATACCAACAGGGCAAGTTCGTCATCTTCGAAAACTGGAAGATGAACCCGCCACAACCGCACGCTCTGAAAAGGATGGATAGGCTGGGGGCATCATGAAAACCCCTTAGACCGAAAAGTCAGTAAACTAGAGATTCGCCTCAAATACGGCGATGACGGACCGAAACGTCCTTAAACTAATGACGGACCGAAACGTCCTTAAACTAATGATGGACCGCAATGTCCTAAAACTTGCAAACGACCGAAACGTCTTTAAACTACTACCGCAGCATCCTCAGGCTGACAAAAAAAAGAATAAAGAATAAAGAAAAATAAAAATGGTATGTCCATAAGCAAAATGGGCACGGATGAAAACCCGAAAGGGCTCCGTGAGTAAAAACAGCAGGGCTACCGGCAAGTGTTCGTGAAAACCTGAAAGGGCGTGACCTCGTTAGAAAAAAGAATAAAAAGAAAAAAAAAGACGGTATGTCCATAAGCAAAATGGGCATGGATGAAAACCCAAAAGGGCTCCGTGAGTAAAAACAGCAGGGCTACCGGCGAGTGTTTGTGAAAACCCGAAAGGGCGCAACCTCGTTAAAAGACACTTGCGGGGTCCTCTCGACCTTGTAAGGAGAAACCACCCGCGTGAGATCTTTACGACTCACAGGGAAGCAACACACTTAGGGATCCTCACGATTCCTAAGGAGAAATTACACTTGCGATATCCTCACGACTCGTAAGGAGAACTCTCTTATGGGACCCTCACAGCTCATAAGACTTGAAAGTCTTAAGTTACAGAAACCTTAACCTGTTCTTAAGCAAACCCCCCACAACCTTCGATACTGCCCTACAAGCGGCTCAATACTGGCCCTTGTATACAATCCACGGGCGCGAATAAACGTTTCCCTAACCAAGTCCCACCCGTGACTGGCGATATGTCCATACGGTGAACAACCCTTGTAAGTCCTCTCGACTTACAAGGAGAAAACCCTTTTGTAAGATCCTTACGACTTACAAGGGAACATACACTTAGGAATCCTCATGATCCCTAAGGAAAAAACGCACCTACAAGATCCTCACGACTTGTAGGGAGAAATACCTTTGTGGGACCCTTACGACTCATGAAGTCAAAAGCCTTAGTCGACAGAATCCTAACCCTGTTTACTAAGCCACCTTTGTTCAACATCGACAGAGGTAAATGATGATTCGCTCCTGGCAATATCCCAGTTGTAGCGATGCTGATGCCTAAATCGGTATCATATCCCAAGCCCTTTCATGGCAAATGATGATTTGCTCCTGGCAATATTCCAGTTGTAGCGATGCTGATGCTGAGATTGGCACCAGATTCCAAGTTCAACACTCGCAATAAAAAGCAGCGAGTAAAAATGCATATGAGATAGCCGAAATGATGGGGCAACTTGCAATAAAAAATAGCAAGTAAAAATATATGCATGCAAAATAACTGAAATGATTGAGCAACCCGCAATAAAAAACAGCGAGTAAAAACAAAATAAATAGCCGAAATGATTGGGCACCGCGAAAAATAGCTGAAATGATTGGGCAATCGCGACCTTCGCGATATAAAAAGCTGAAATGATAGAGCGCCGTGGAAAGAATAAAAAAAATGATGAATAATGAAAGAATGAAACTTTTTGCCCTACAGGTGAGATCACATTAATCCCTGTATACAATCCAGGGGCACAAACAAAGAGGGGACCATATCTTCCCAACAGGCTCCACCAGAAAGCGAAGCCAAATCTCGATGGTTCATAGACAACCTAGAGACAATCTCGACATTTGTCGCAATATTGCAGGCACAATGTCAACAAACGGAGCAAAGGGAGGATCCCTAGCTTCAACGTCTTGACGTCAACAACCGACCTCAGGGTCACAATGAAATGGAGCCACGGCATAGTCCCTAGTTCCAAATCTTAACGGCAATATCTACGGCCTAAGAATCAACAAAGGCGTTCCTTCGCAATCCATCAAGATGCGGATACAACGCCAACAAAAGACCTCGCGGTCGAAACAAAGCGAAGCGACGGCAAAGTCCCAGCTTCATTTCAACAATCGTCTCGATACAGCAGACGAGATGTTAACAAAGGTGTTCCTTCGCAATCCATCAAGATGCGGATACAACGCCAACAAAAGACCTCGCGATAAAAATAAACGAAGCGACGGCAAAATCCCAGCTTCATCTCAACAATCTTCTCGATACAGCAGACGAGATGTTAACAAAGGCGTTCCTTCACAGTCCATCAAGATGCAGATACAACACCAACAAAAGACCTCGCGGTCAAAACAAAACGAAGCGACGGCAAAATCCCAGCTTCATTTCAACAATCGTCTCGATACAGCAGACGAGATGTTAACAAAGGTGTTCCTTCACAATCCATCAAGATGCGGATACAACGCCAACAAAAGACCTCGCGGTCAAAACAAAACGAAGCGACGGAAAAATCCCAGTTTCATCTCAACAATCGTCTCGATACAGTAGACGAGATGTTAACAAAGGCGTTCCTTCGCAGTCCATCAAGATGCAGATACAACGTCAACAAAAGACCTCGCGGTCAAAACAAAACGAAGCGACGGTAGAATCCCAGCTTCATCTCAACAATCGTCTCGATACAGCAGACGAGATGTTAACAAAGGCGTTCCTTCACAGTCCATCAAGATGCAGATACAATGCCAACAAAAGACCTCGCGGTCAAAACAAAACGAAGCGACGGCAAAATCCCAGCTTCATCTCAACAATCGGCTCGATATAGCAGACGAGATGTTAACAACGGCGTTCTTTCACAGCCCATCAAGATGCAGATACAATGCCAACGAAAAGCCCCATGGTCAGTAAGGCGGAGTGACGGCAAAATCTCAGCTCCACCTCAACATTCGTCTCGTTACAGCAGACGCAATGTCGACAACAGTGTCCTTCCTCCAACAGGATTCGGAAATGACAAAACAAACGAAGCGAAGGCCAAATTCCTGGCTTCGAGGTCTTAACGGCAAATCATATAAAGCCTGAAAGACAACTGGAGATCATCTCACACCAGCGCGAAATGGTCACCACTTCCACGTTCGTCTCAACACAGCAGACGCAACACAATCAAACAAATGGAGCCACGGCAAAATCCTAGTTCCAAATCTCGACGGTTCACCAGCAACCTAGAGACAATCGCGACGTTCGTCTCGATACAGCAGACGAGTTGCCTCCCCAGCGTTCTTCCTCCAACAGGGTTCAGACGCGACAATCAAACAAACGGAGCCACTACAAAATCCCTAGTTCCAAATCTCGACGGTTCATCAGCAACCTAGAGACAACCGCGACGTTCGTTTCGATACAGCAGATGAGTTGCTACCCCAGCGTTCTTCCTCCAACAGGGTTCAGATGCAACAATCAAACAAACGGAGCCAGGGCAAAATCCCTAGTTCTAAATCTCGACGGTTCATCAGCAACCTAGAGACAACCGCGACGATCGTCTCGATACAGCAGACAAGTTGTCACCCCAGCGTTCTTCCTCCAGCAGGGTTCAGACGCGAAAATCAAACAAATGGAGCCACGGCAAAATCCCTAGTTCCAAACCTCGACGGTTCACCAGCAACCTAGAGACAACCGCGACGTTCGTCTCGATACAGCAGACGAGTTGCCACCCCAGCGTTCTTCCTCCAGCAGGGTTCAGACGCGACAATCAAACAAACGGAGCCACGGCAAAATCCCTAGTTCCAAAGCTCGACGGTTCACCAGCAATCTAGAGACAATCGCGACATTCATCTCGATACAGCAGACGCGATGAGCAAAGGCCAAATTCCTAGCTTCACGGTCTTGACGGCAACTCACATAAAACCTGAAAGACTATCGGAGATCATCCCACACCAGCGCGGAGTGGTTATGACTCATCGGGGCTATCCAAAATGAACCTAACCTCAAGTAAAAAAAACGGCATGGCAAATTCCTAACGCTTGCTCTTCCGACGGTCAAACTGCCTAGGAAGATTGCTTGAAGACGTCTTGTCCAGCCCCCGAAGGGATCAGAGACACGGCAGTCGCAGGGCTACTCGAACAGCATGATTGCCTATCGAGGAATATATCAGCTTATGTGACGGTACGACGGCCAAAACCCTAAGTACCACAGACCTTAACGGACTTCTGTCGTAAAGAGCAGAGGTTAACTGTAACGTTAGGATATTCTTGTGAGAAATGCTCGATTCGTCTCGACTTGTGAAGAAATTGATGTCTTTGCGAGAACTTCTCGATGCGGCTCGACTCGTGAGGTAAAGCCTTAGGCAGTAGGCATAAAAGAAACCTGTTTCCTAAGCACTGGGACCCTGCAAGTCGGCCCAAAACGGTCTCTTGCCTACTATCCACGGGTCTCACTCTCCAAAGTCGAATCTCGACAAGGAGGGAAACAACCGCTTACGGGTCCTTTCGACTCGTAAGAAGGGATAATTCTTTTATAAGATCCTTACGACTTGTAAGAGGAAAACACACTTAGGGATCCTCACGATCCCTAGGGAGAAAATCCACCTATGAGATACTCTCGATCCGTAGGGAGAAAAATCTCTATGAGACCCTCACGGCTCATAGAATTGAAAAGTCTTAGGCAGCAGATCTGAACCTGCGGCCTAAGCCATCGCTATCTCTTGAAGAAACCAAGATGCTTACTCTATTATCTATCAACCATGTTTATCAAGACAGCGTACGGATAATAAAAGAAAGAAGAAAGTGACAGAAAGAACATCTGATTGGCGTTTGATCAAGCACTCGAAACACACTCATTCATGCACGTGCAAAAGACTCAGAACGAGAAATAAGACAAGCTGAAAGGAGAAATTTTTCATTGCAAAGGGTTCTTACAATCATAGAGAAATAAGCAAAACATTACTCAAATTACTACAATGGTATAACCTCAGATCCAGGACACGGATTGAGGAATTCAAAAGTAAGGCCATCTAGAGTTCTTCTAGCCTTTCTGATTATTCTCGTACGCAGCCTCTCGCGCTCACACGTGTCAAGATCTTCGGCAAGGCCCCCTATCCTTTGATAAGCAGCGATTATCGTCGTCTGCTGAAAAACTTGATGAAGAATGTCGACGAGGCTATCCCGCCGTTTCTTCGAGATCAGCCCCGACAGGTGCACTGAATGCACCTTGTCTTCGACGTCGTCCAGCGCATTGAGCGGCATGGCCTCGTGGAACCCCGGGAGTGCTCTCCAAATTGCTCCCAGCACGACTTTCAAGAGAGCAGAACAGCGGGGGAGCAGCCAACCAACGCGTGCGGTCAGACGACCCATAACCTCCGCACACTGGGCATCTGTAAACTCCCGGTCCTGTTGACGACCCTGTACACGGATATCCTCGTAGGTGATGAATTCGTGCAGACTGTATAGATGAACAGCCATAATGCCTGAAAGGAAATATCATTGGAGGATTAGCAATGAGAAAAAGATAGGGAGTTAAACTCCTTGAAAGCAATGCTCTACAGACAGGAGTGACACCTGCCAAAATCAGTTAAGAGGAGAATTTGCAGAAAATCCTTTAAGAACATTGAGAGCTTTGCTCTAAAAAGATAACATAATTCATGAAAAAAAAAATTCCATCTTTAACTTCCAAGGGCAATGAAAAACTCTTAGGAGTTCTTCTATATGATTTGGAAGGAGCAAAGCTCCATTAATGAATTAATAAAATCCAAGGAAAATCTCTTAGAAAGCAGAACTCTATTGATGGAATCCTAACAGGGTTCTCTTTAGTTCTCTTTAGATCCCTTTGGACCTATAGAGCAAAGCTCTACTAAGTGAAACCCTAAATGGGTTTCCTTTAGATCAGGGATCTATTGAGAGCAAGGCTCTGTCAATGAAAATTAATTTAATTTAATTTAATTCAAATTAAAATTTTCACCTAAAAGTTTTAAGAGTTTAACTCTCGAAGTTCTTGAAAATAAAGAGCAGGGCTCTGAGTTCTGAAAGTAAAATTTTGAAGATGAAAATCATCTAAGGGACCAAAGGTCCTATTTATAGGCATCAAATACCCTTTCAACTTCCAAAAGCTGCCGCGACAGTTCGAATTCTGCCACCGCTGCGCTCACGATCGGGGGCCACGTAAGCACAACGGTGGGGGGGCATTTGTTTACCCTAATCAGAGCAAAACTCTGTTCAAATTCCAAGGCGGGAAACGAAGCAACACTTCTGTTTCTTCCAATCAGAGCAAAACTCTGTTTTGAAAATTAAAATTGAAATAAAAGAAGCAACGCTCCAGCTGACTTGCGCTCTGCGCTGCGCGCCACGTGGCAGCGCAGTTGTGCTGCGCGACACGTGTCAGCGCAGGTGCGCAAGCGCAGCTGTGCTGCGCTGTGCGCTGCATGACACGTGTCAAGCGCTGGGGGCGCTTGCGCCAAACAGAATTAAATTCCAGTAAGATCTTTCTATTCTTGTTAAAACAAGAAGATTGTCTTCTGTAAAACAGAAAATTTTGGATCAAAGATCCAACGGTGGGGAAAATTCCCAAAATCACTCAGAGAATGATCTCTTTAACAAATCTAACAAATTAATAGGCACTATATAAAGGCCCCTAGACCCCAATTCAAAGACAGAACACAGAGAAAAAGAAGAAAACAGAGAGAACTCTGAAGAATTTGGAGAAGAACTCAAGAACAAAAAAGAAAAAGGTAAAAACCTTTATAAAATAGAAGGTTCTCTTCTGAATAGATCATTGATCTAAGAACAAGATCAATGATCCTCAATAAATAAAAATAATAATAGTGCCTTGCACTTTTTTATGAACCATTGGTTCTGGAATCTTAAAAATTCTTTTCTTGAATCTAAAATTGGATCGAGTTATTGAAACAGTGCCCTGCACTTGCAAAATTGGCACTGTTGCGCTCCTAGGTTGGCGCAACACATCAGAGCGCACCACGTGTCAGCGGCGCAACAGCGCAGTGCACTGACGCAACGCACTGCACTGTTGCGCTTGCGCTCACCAGAGAGTGACACGTGTCACCTCCACAAGCGCTTGCGCTCAATAACTGGCGCAAAGCGCCTGACAAGTCACTGTCAGATATTTAATGCACTGCATTATTTACAAAAGGGCCAAGCCCAATTAAAAAGGGGCTTAACAGGCCAAATTAAATGCAATGAAGGGCAGAGCCCAAACAGATGCCCTGCATCATTTATAAAGGGGCAGAGCCCAAATCAAAAAGGCCTAACAGGCCAAAATAAAATGCAGTGCATTATCTAACAGGGGCAAAGCCATAGCACAGGCCTAATAGGCCAAAGATAAAAAAACGTTGAATATTTTCAACTGGACTTAGCCCAATCATGTGTAAGTCGATGTAGTACACCCCAGTACTTGTGGGGAGGCGGAATTTTCGAAAACGATCAAGTTTAAAGAACGAACATCGACTAACCGCTTGAATCGAAGCTAAACTATAAATAACCGTACACAAAGAGTTTCTTAACTATTGTGTTTAGGGATTATACCAAATGAAACTAGTTGTCACGACCCAAGTTTGGATGTGACAGGCACTTAGATTGTATCATATCTAAAGATATACATAAGTCCAAGTAAGCCGAAAACCAAGATCAAAATACCTTTTTGCGGAATTACTTATGAAAATTTAGTTTTTAAGTAAAAATCTCAATTTATGAAGTTAATTTATTAAACAAATAATAAAGGTTAAGTTTAGTTGTATTCCTAGTTGGAACCAACAATATTAACAATGAACATGAATATAAACATATAGAACATCACTGTGAATTTCATAAAGAAAGAAATAATGATACTGACCAACATATCTTAACTGTCCATATATATTCCATCTCTCATTCTAAGTCAAAATACAGGTTTGATGGAGACTTTCTAGATACAAAATACAAAATCAAAACGGAAGGTTACTACACATGTAACCTACCTATCAAAAGATGGAATACAACTGCAAACGTAGCTCTGCCTCGCAGCTACCCGTCCACTCTATCCCTGCAAGGAACTGTGGCACAACGGGGGTGAGTTGCCAACTCAGTGAATATGACTAACATATAACGGCGAATAAAGTAAATATGACAATCATGCTACTGAATATGAATCAATATGAATATGAGTATATGTGAAGTTCAACAATAAATCTCATGATACTTCGGAAATCACAACTCAATTAAAATCATTTCTCAGTGTCCATCAACGACACAAAACTTCCATTTCTTATAGGCATCATTCCCCGAATGATCCTGAATCAATAATACCGGTCGTTATCATCCAGATACACGCCGTATTTTTATCACTAACTCCGGTATCGAGTAACCTCGCTAGGCTCCCCCGTCTCAATACGGCTATCCTGCCCCTCGGTCTCGACCGGGTCCACCATCTATCCAACTGTATATCTCCCCCACTCAGTATGGATAACACGAAATCCACGACCGTATATCTCCCCCACTCGGTCCGGAATAAAACCAAAACAGAAATCATCTCATGGTGGACATGACACATCAATCATAAAAACACTGGATTTATGTAATAGTATTCAAAACTCAAAACCATAAATCCTCAATTCTGCATTTACCTCATATATAACACAAAACACGCATAAAGAAACATGATGTCAATGATGCAATCTACTACTATAATTGTTATGTAAAATACGATATAAATCCATGTTAACAAGTATGATGTTTAAGTGTAAGTGACATGGCAATATCGACGAGGTGTGTGTAGCATATAAGATGTGCACGTGGCATGACTCGTCGATAATTGTGAAGTGTTCTAATCGTCTCATCAATTTATATGAATCTATGATGAATGCATATTGTCAATTTGACATAACGATATAAGCATCAAGTTAAGTAGAGCTACGGGCGAAACACGCCATCTTTACAAAATTCCCCGGTAGATGTTTAGTCTACTCACCGGAAAAGTCGAATCTACTCCGGAATTGCTAATCCTTTCCCTTTCCTCGCGGCTTCCGAAATTCTTGTATCCGAGTCTAAATTTACAAATTTAGCGTATATATAAGAAAAACGGCTATTCCGATATAACGGAAATGAAAAACACGCTTTCCCACTTACAAGTTACATACTATCTGATTATATCAAGTTATTAACACTTAATCTTGCTGAATTTTAACCTTGTTCTGTACTGTTTCAGAAATTAAAACGCGACGTGATTTAGTCGTGTCGTATTTAGTGTTTTACGATACCCTTTCCAATATCGGTTCCCAGATTTTAACTACTGTGAAACTAATTTAATTAAACAACACCAATTTAGCCAAAATTGTGTGCTGTAAACTACCCAAAATACCAAACCCACAAAACTCCCCCCATGGCCGGCGACGCCGGATTTTTATGTATGGCCACCGGCCCAAAACCGGCCCCCTGGTGTCGTCTTCTTGTGGTTTATTCTAGTTGTTATCTATATCATTTTAACTCTGTTTAATTAATTTAAATATTTTCCAGATCAAAGCAGATTTTAACAGGCACTCAATTTAGCTAAAATATGATATTGTGTGACTTGATTTACTCTAATTAAATAAGCTACAGAATTTAATCCCTACTGTGTTTAAGAGTTTTACCCTCCAAAATTTGCTGTAGGAATAACCCTCCAAGATTGAGTTAGAGACAGTGTGCGAATACTTTGTCTCAATACACCCAATGATTCTCAACACATGAGATGGAATGGGTGGAGGTTAATGAAGTTGCCAATGAGAAAAATGTGAGCACAAGGATTTTTCTAGTCAAAAATAGATCTCGGCCAAGATGAGAAATAGTGCTCTGGCTTGGAGGAAATTGCTTGCTGGAAATTTTGGCTTGGCTAAATATTTGCTCACTGTGGGTTGTTGTGAAGTGTTGTAATGATTGTGTTAATTAATTCAAGCCACACCTAAAATTAAACCATCACCTAAAGAAATGGGTGGGGCCACGAAATTGATGTGCTGCAGGAATTCAGCCACTTGTCTCAAGTCCACTTCTCAAATGCATGCAAGCTTCCACATCATTCATGAGTCACCAAGCCAATATTTAATCCTCCACCAATTAATACCAATTAATCCCAGCACACTCCAAATTGGCAGCCACCCAAATTAAACCTTGTGTCATGCTACTATGCAAAGCCTCATGCAAAAGCCCACTGCCCAAAACACCAAAACAAATAGGCCACGGAATTTCAAGGAGAAATCAACCAAGGAATTTGGATCAGTCCAAAAAGAAATGATGACTTATCAATTTATTATTAATTTAATTTATTTTATTTATTTCTAAATATTCCAAATGTTACAATATTCCCCCCTTAAGAAAATTCGGTCCCCGAATTTAAAATAATTACTAGACATACCTATGAAAAGATGTGGAAATTTCTTTCGCATTGCGTCTTCCGTCTCCCAAGTAATCTCCTCGCGATCCTTTCCTTGCCAGAGAACCTTTACAGATGGCAGTATCCTCGATCGTAGTTGCTTTGCCTGCCTGTCCAGAATAGCGACTGGCTGCACTGTGTAGGATAAATCTGGCCCAAGCTGTAGAGTCTGATGCTGGATCGCATGAGATGGATCGTGAAGATATCTGCGAAGCATCGAAATGTGAAACACCGGATGCACGTCGGGAAAATTAGGTGGGAGTGCTAACCGATAAGCTACAGCGCCCACCCTCTCTAAAATCTCGTAAGGTCCAATATATCTGGGGCTGAGTTTCCCTTTCTTCCCGAAGCGCATCACACCTTTCATTGGAGATACACGAAGGAACACATGATCTCCCACATCAAACTCGAGTTTACGTCGTCGTCGATCTGCGTATGACTTCTGTCTGCATTGGGCCGCTTTCATTCTATCTTGTATCAAATGAATCTTCTCTGTAGTTTCTTGTACTATCTGCGGTCCCAAAATACCACTCTCACTAAGTTCCGTCCAGCAAACGGGTGATCGACATTTCCTTCCATACAAGGCTTCAAAGGGTGCCATCTGGATCGTCTCCTGAAAACTGTTGTTGTACGAGAATTCTACCAAAGGTAGGTGACGATCCCAACTACCACCGAAATCTAGGCTACAAGCCCGAAGCATATCCTCTAGTATCTGAATGGTCCGCTCCGACTGACCGTCTGTCTGTGGGTGAAAAGCTGTACTAAAACTTAGTCGTGTACCAAGAGCGTCCTGAAGCTTCTGCCATAGCCTGCTCGTGAACTGGGTACCTCGGTCTGATACTATGCTTGTCGGCACTCCATGTAGACGTACAATCTCATCAATATAAACCTGTGCATACTGAGCAAATCCATACGTCGTCTTGACTGGAAGAAAATGAGCGGCTTTTGTCAATCTATCTACAATCACCCAAATTGAATCATACCCTCTGCTAGTCCTGGGTAGACCCACCACAAAATCCATGGAAATCTGTTCCCATTTCCATTCTGGAATGGGTAAGGGCTGCAGTTCTCCGGCCGGCCTCTGGTGTTCTGCTTTGACTTGCTGACAAGTCAAGCATCTTGAAACATATTCTGTAATGTCCCTCTTCATTCCTTCCCACCAATAAATATCTTTCAAATCACGATACATTTTGGTAGAACCAGGATGGATACTGTATACTGATCTGTGGGCATCCTCCAAAATCTCACGCCTCAATCCGTCAGAATCTGGCACGCAGAGACGAGTCCTAAAACGTAATACTCCATGATCATCAATCACGAACTCCGTCTCCTTGCCCTGCCTAACTTGATCCATAATCTCCATCATGCGAGTATCTGTAGGCTGCGCCTCTTGAATACGATCCAATAACTGAGGTCTAGTGCGAACATGTGCTAACTGACCTCCTGCCGACGTGAACTCAAACTGTATGCGACTATCACATAAGATCTGCCAGTCTGTAGAAGACTGTCTCTGCAAAACGCTTAATTGAGATAAATTACCTCTAGGCCTCCGACTCAAGGCATCTGCTACCACATTTGCTTTGCCTGGGTGGTACAAGATCTCACAGTCGTAATCCTTCACCAGTTCCATCCATCTACGCTGCCTGAGGTTCAGATCTTTCTGCTGAAAGATATACTTTAAACTTTTATGATCTGTGAAGATTTGACACGATTCTCCATACAAGTAATGTCTCCAAATCTTCAATGCGAATACTACAGCAGCCATCTCTAGATCATGAGTGGGGTAGTTTTGTTCATGCCTCTTCAACTGTCGAGAAGCATAGGCTATAACTCGGCCGTGTTGCATCAACACACAGCCTAGACCCACTCTAGAAGCATCGCAATACACGACGAAACCCCCTGCCCCGGAAGGTAATGATAATACAGGTGCAGTCGTCAAACGCGTCTTCAACTGTTGGAAACTCTGCTCACACGCATCTGTCCACTGAAATGGAACTTCCTTCTTAGTCAATCCTGTCAAAGGTGCTGCTATCCGTGAGAAATCCTGTACGAAGCGTCTGTAATAACCTGCCAGACCTAAGAAACTCCGAACCTCCGTAACTGACATAGGCCTGGGCCAGTGTTGTACCGCTTCAATCTTCTTTGGGTCTACATATATACCTTCTCTCGTAACTATGTGACCCAAGAACTCCACACTATCGAGCCAAAAAGCACACTTAGAAAATTTTGCATACAGCTGATGCTCCTTCAAGGTCTGCAATGTGATACGTAAATGCTGCTCGTGCTCCGTCTGACTCCGAGAATATACAAGAATATCATCTATGAATACTATAATAAACCGATCGATAAATGGTCTAAAGATACGGTTCTTCATATCCATAAAAGCTGCTGGAGCGTTGGTGAGTCCGAACGACATCACCAGAAATTCATAATGCCCATATCTCGTACGAAATGCCGTCTTCGGAATATCTTCCTTCCGAACTCTCAATTGATGATACCCTGACCTCAAGTCAATCTTTGAGAAAAACCCAGCTCCTTACAACTGATCGAACAAGTCATCTATACGTGGTAATGGATACCTGTTTCGTACAGTGACGCGATTCAGCTGTCGGTAGTCAATGCACATCCTCATACTACCGTCCTTCTTTTTAACAAATAAGACAGGAGCTCCCCACGGTGAAACACTGGGACGAACTAGTCCTCTATCTAACAACTCTTGCAACTGGCCCTTGAGTTCTTTCAATTCCGTCGGTGCCATTCGATAGGGTGGTATAGAAATAGGCCCTGCACCCGGAATCAAGTCGATGCAAAATTCGATATCTCGTTCAGGTGGCAATCCTGGTAACTCAGCAGGAAATACCTCAGGAAATTCTCGTATGATCGGGATTTGGTCCAATGGAACTTCAGCGACCCCTATGTCCTGAATAAAAGCCAAGAACCCATGACAACCCTTCTTCAAGAGCCGCCCCGCACAAAAAGCAGAAATCATGTTGACAGGGGTTAACTTGCAATCCCCCTGCACAATAAACACCGGTTCACCTGGAAAACAAAATCTAACCGCTTTTCCTCTACAATCTACATAGGCATGACAAGCGGCTAACCAATCCATCCCAAGAAGTATGTCAAAATCTAACATGTCCAGGAGAATCAGATCAACTAACGAATCTCTACCACCAATACGTACCGAACACGATCTGAATACGTGCCGAGCTATAAAAGAATCTCCAACCGGAGTAATCACTACCAAAGGTAACTCTAATAATGACGACTCTTTCCCCAACAAAAGTGCGAATCGTGAAGATACATAAGAATGTGTAGAACCGGGATCAAATAAAACATGTGCCTCTAATGAGCATACTGTAAGAGTACCTGTCACGACTGCATTTGATGCTTGGGCATCCTGTGGAGTCAGCGCAAAAACCCGTGCCTGGCCCCTGCCCGCATCCTGTCGTCCTCTACCTCTATCTCCTCTACCTCTCTGAGCACGTCCTGCAAAGCCTCGACCTCGTGGTGCAACTACCTGGCGTGTAGCGCCAACTGGGGGAGGAAGTAAAGCCATCGGTGTAGGAGGTGGAAGGGGTAAAGCAGCCTGTGGAGTAACGGTCCTTCCCTGAGATCTACAGTCCCGCGTAAAGTGTCCGGGAAGTCCACAACTATAACAGGTAGATGGTGGTCTCTGATCATCAGGATAAGAACTGAACATCTGGCCCTGTGTCCAACCTCGTCCGACACTGCGGCCTGTATATTTGTCTGGATATGACCCTCTACCTCGGCCAAACTGTCTATTTGTCGGCACGACCGGTCTACTCCTCTTTGGCTCTGGAACGACCCCTGACTCGCTCAAACGCTCCTCTACTCGAATCGCCGCATCCATGGCCTGTGCATATGTATCAAAATGCTGGGAGCCTATCGCCAGATACAACTGTGTGTCCAAACTCCTTAGGAACCTCTTCACCCGAAGCTCCTCTGTAGGTACTAAGTATGGGGCATATCGCGACAGCTGGGTGAATCGTAAGTCATAATCTGCTACTGACATACTTGCTGATTTCCTCAACGCTTCAAAACTGCTAGCTCTAGCGTCCCTCACACTCTGGGGAAGAAATCTGGCAAGAAATACTGTAGAAAACTCGGTCCACGTCATCGGAGGAAGATTCGTAGCTCGCCCTCTTTCCATCGACTCACACCACTCCTGTGCAAGTCCCTCCAAACGAAAGCTAGTCAGCTCAACTGACCTCGCATCAGAACATCGCAATGATCTGCCAATCCTCGCCATCCTATCAAGAAAAGACTGAGGATCTTCCGCCACATCGGTCCCTGTAAATACCGGGGGTCTCAATCTCATAAACTCTGCAAGTGATACCTCCATCACTCTCGTATCTACTGGCGCTACCGTCTGTGTAGGCTGTACTTCGGACTCTGCTACGGTCGGTGCTGGATCTGATCTCAATATTCGAGTGGCCTCAGCTAACTGTCCTACCACTTGCTGTAATCCCAACATACCCTCCTCAATCCTAGTCATGCGATCTGGAGGAGGATCAACATGCTCATGCACCGCCGGAACGTCCGGTGTACCAGTCATCATCACAGGTGGACTCGCCCTAGCTGCATCTCTAGCTGCAGCTCGCCTAGCCCGTGTAGCCATAGCAACTGGAATAAGAAACGAGAGTTGATAAGGTGTGGGAACAGAAGCAATCAATAACGAAGAATCAACGGAAGAATAGATCAAGATAAACATCCTAAGGTTAGTTAGGCTGAATACGATAACGTAAATATGCCGCGGAACATACGTACGGTACTGCATTCGTCCTAATTCACCTACTCCATCAAACCAAAGGTCATCCTAACTCTCGGACTTACATCAACCTATTGAAATCCCTTACTGAATTCCGTAAGGTTACTCCTAAGCTCTGATACCAACTTTGTCACGACCCAAGTTTGGATGTGACAGGCACTTAGATCGTATCATATCTAAAGATATGCACAAGTCCAAGTAAGCCGAAAACCAAGATCAAAATACCTTTTTGCGGAATTACTTATGAAAATTTAGTTTTTAAGTAAAAATCTCAATTTATGAAGTTAATTTATTAAACAAATAATAAAGGTTAAGTTTAGTTGTATTCCTAGTTGGAACCAACAATATTAACAATGAACATGAATATAAACATATAGAACATCACTGTGAATTTCATAAAGAAAGAAATAATGATACTGACCAACATATCTTAACTGTCCATATATATTCCATCTCTCATTCTAAGTCAAAATACAGGTTTGATGGAGACTTTCTAGATACAAAATACAAAATCAAAAAGGAAGGTTACTACACATGTAACCTACCTATCAAAAGATGGAATACAACTGCAAACGTAGCTCTGCCTCGCAGCTACCCGTCCACTCTATCCCTGCAAGGAACTGTGGCACAACGGGGGTGAGTTGCCAACTCAGTGAATATGACTAACATATAACGGCGAATAAAGTAAATATGACAATCATGCTACTGAATATGAATCAATATGAATATGAGTATATGTGAAGTTCAACAATAAATCTCATGATACTTCGGAAATCACAACTCAATTAAAATCATTTCTCAGTGTCCATCAACGACACAAAACTTCCATTTCTTATAGGCATCATTCCCCGAATGATCCTGAATCAATAATACCGGTCGTTATCATCCAGATACACGCCGTATTTTTATCACTAACTCCGGTATCGAGTAACCTCGCTAGGCTCCCCCGTCTCAATACGGCTATCCTGCCCCTCGGTCTCGACCGGGTCCACCATGTATCCAACTGTATATCTCCCCCACTCAGTATGGATAACGCAAAATCCGCGACCGTATATCTCCCCCACTCGATCCGGAATAAAACCAAAACAGAAATCATCTCATGGTGGACATGACACATCAATCATAAAAACACTGGATTTATGTAATAGTATTCAAAACTCAAAACCATAAATCCTCAATTCTGCATTTACCTCATATATAACACAAAACACGCATAAAGAAACATGATGTCAATGATGCAATCTACTACTATAATTGTTATGTAAAATACGATATAAATCCATGTTAACAAGTATGATGTTTAAGTGTAAGTGACATGGCAATATCGACGAGGTGTGTGTAGCATATAAGATGTGCACGTGGCATGACTCGTCGATAATTGTGAAGTGTTCTAATCGTCTCATCAATTTATATGAATCTATGATGAATGCATATTGTCAATTTGACATAACGATATAAGCATCAAGTTAAGTAGAGCTACGGGCGAAACACGCCATCTTTACAAAATTCCCCGGTAGATGTTTAGTCTACTCACCGGAAAAGTCGAATCTACTCCGGAATTGCTAATCCTTTCCCTTTCCTCGCGGCTTCCGAAATTCTTGTATCCGAGTCTAAATTTACAAATTTAGCGTATATATAAGAAAAACGGCTATTCCGATATAACGGAAATGAAAAACACGCTTTCCCACTTACAAGTTACATACTATCTGATTATATCAAGTTATTAACACTTAATCTTGCTGAATTTTAACCTTGTTCTGTACTGTTTTAGAAATTAAAACGCGACGTGATTTAGTCGTGTCGTATTTAGTGTTTTACGATACCCTTTCCAATATCGGTTCCCAGATTTTAACTACTGTGAAACTAATTTAATTAAACAACACCAATTTAGCCAAAATTGTGTGCTGTAAACTACCCAAAATACCAAACCCACAAAACTCCCCCCATGGCCGGCGACGCCGGATTTTTATGTATGGCCACCGGCCCAAAACCGGCCCCCTGGTGTCGTCTTCTTGTGGTTTATTCTAGTTGTTATCTATATCATTTTAACTCTGTTTAATTAATTTAAATATTTTCCAGATCAAAGCAGATTTTAACAGGCACTCAATTTAGCTAAAATATGATATTGTGTGACTTGATTTACTCTAATTAAATAAGCTACAGAATTTAATCCCTACTGTGTTTAAGAGTTTTACCCTCCAAAATTTGCTGTAGGAATAACCCTCCAAGATTGAGTTAGAGACAGTGTGCGAATACTTTGTCTCAATACACCCAATGATTCTCAACACATGAGATGGAATGGGTGGAGGTTAATGAAGTTGCCAATGAGAAAAATGTGAGCACAAGGATTTTTCTAGTCAAAAATAGATCTCGGCCAAGATGAGAAATAGTGCTCTGGCTTGGAGGAAATTGCTTGCTGGAAATTTTGGCTTGGCTAAATATTTGCTCACTGTGGGTTGTTGTGAAGTGTTGTAATGATTGTGTTAATTAATTCAAGCCACACCTAAAATTAAACCATCACCTAAAGAAATGGGTGGGGCCACGAAATTGATGTGCTGCAGGAATTCAGCCACTTGTCTCAAGTCCACTTCTCAAATGCATGCAAGCTTCCACATCATTCATGAGTCACCAAGCCAATATTTAATCCTCCACCAATTAATACCAATTAATCCCAGCACACTCCAAATTGGCAGCCACCCAAATTAAACCTTGTGTCATGCTACTATGCAAAGCCTCATGCAAAAGCCCACTGCCCAAAACACCAAAACAAATGGGCCACGGAATTTCAAGGAGAAATCAACCAAGGAATTTGGATCAGTCCAAAAAGAAATGATGACTTATCAATTTATTATTAATTTATTTTATTTTATTTATTTCTAAATATTCCAAATGTTACACTAGTCCTTCGTCTTTACGATCTCCTTGTTCTCCTCGGCCTTCTCTAGGTAGTAGACGATCCACCCGAGAGCAAAACTCCAAGCTACACCTCTAACTTGAGGCAACTAATCTACTTTGATTGCTAATCAAAGAAGAAAGGATGATATAGAGTGAAGGTAATGGATGTTTAAGTCTAACTAAACCTTTGATCTCAACACATGAGGATTAAGGATTAGTCTCTTGAAGATGAGAGCTTGAGGAGAGAGAATGTGAGATGAGATAATGAGATGAGAGAGAGAGTATCATAATATATTATGAAGCATTCTTATTTTAGAATAATGAATAAAAGAAATGAATAAGCATGCTTCATAAATGAAAAGAGGTGATTCATTAACATGAGTCATTAAGCATTTATGGTGCATTAATGACCATGATGAATCACCCTCATGACTCACTAATCTTATCCAAAGCTTATGTCACCTTAACCTCCTTAGTCACATCTTCTAGAAGCTTCTCGTACAATTACGAGAACGCCCCTCCAATCCGCAAAAAATACGGAAAAACTTTAGACTGTAAAAATCCAATAACCGGATACCAGTAACTGGCTTAAACCAAAGCCGACTGGTAAAAACTGTCCGAAAGTCGTACGTGCGTAAACGCACGTATGCGTCCGAACCCTTTGTCGCAAAACCATGCGACCTCTATATCGTTTCGCCTGGAGTAGGAAACTCTCTGTGTGGGACTCTAGAGACTCGACTACTACGCTGGCAGTGGGTTTAACCACAGACCGCAAGCGGCACTAGCTGTACGTAACGGTCCCCAGGTAGTTGTCGATAAGAAGGCCGATGAGGAAACCCATCCGAACTCCTACTGAGTCTGATGTGACAATCTCCATACAGTCCGGTCCGTTCGTCCAAGACTATCGCATATCGGGCCTAGGGGGGCGGCAAGCGTCAGTCCCCTAATAGCGGTATAAGTCGTGTCGGAGTGAAGCCCATTACACCCTGAGAAACTACTGGAACCTACCAGCAAATCTCGCTTGCCCTGGCCAGGGACTTTGCGTAATGGCTCTCTGACACAGCACGATAACTACTCCCAATACCGGGAGGGACGAATCCTTTCTAACCGCCACTGCCTCCAAGTGCTCGGGACTGCACCCAACTGCTACCTGTTTGCACGACTCCTTTGAGCCGTGGTAGGGTAGCAATCTAAGAACAGTGGGACACACTCGAGGCGAAGTGGCAGTGTCAAGTCTGCGGACTACGCTGTACTCATGTCACCTGGGAACTGCTTACTGACGACTGGTATCAAACCAACCAACAGTTCCCTGTGAGTCCTGTCCGGTGTACCCGTAACCTAACGAGCACCTGCATACTATCTCCAGTACGACGTACTGACGGCTGTGGGACAGACCATCTCCCCAACTGGGATGAGAAGCGCACACACTAGTCTACTCCGGATATCGATGCTCTGTCTCGATAATCCAACGACCAGGGACCTGAATAAGGATGTGCTTGTAGACTACCCAGCCCCCACTAGTGTGACTGCCATCACAACGCTGGTAGACAAGCAAGATCCTAAGAGCTCTATCAATACGTACACTCACATATTAAGATAGAAAAACCAAGTAGCATACTACCATGTTTAGCAAGACTGTTATATACATGTGAATATCCCAAGCTTCCATTAAGTAATATACAAACTAGTATGATACAGTAATGGCCTTCTAGGGCATAAACACTAACAATCTCCCACTTGCACTAGGGCCATGTACTGGCATATCGTAGACCAATGATCTCGAGTAGCCTCTCGAACTGAATCTGAGGAAGGGCCTTCGTGAATGGATCAGCAATGTTCTCTTCAGAAGCAACTCTCCGAACCTCGATCTCCTGACGATCAATGATCTCCCTGATCAGGTGATACCTCCTCAAGATGTGTCTGGACTTCTGATGGGACCTTGGTTCCTTCGCTAAAGCTATAGCTCCGTTGTTGTCGCAATACATAGGTATTGGATCAACTATGGTAGGAACCACCTGAAGTTCTGTCAGGAACTTCTTCATCCAGACTGCTTCTTTTGCGGCATCGCAAGCAGCTATATACTCCGCTTCCATCGTCGAGTCTGCAACGGTGTCCTGCTTGGAGCTCTTCCAGCACACCGCCCCTCCATTGAGGGTAAAGACATAACCCGACATGGACTTGGAATCGTCCTTATCACTCTGGAAGCCGGAATCAGCAAAGGCCTCCAACCTGAGGTCTTTTCCGCCGTAAACCAAGAACATCTCCTTAGTCCTCCTCAGGTACTTGAGAATGTTCTTTACTGCTATCCAGTGTTTCCCCCCTGGGTCTGACTGATACCGGCTTACCACGCTCAGTGCGTAAGCAACATCTGGTCTGGTACACAACATCGCATACATTATAGAGCCTACCGCAAAAGCGTAGGGTATAATAGACATGCGTTCCCTTTCCAAATCAGTCTTGGGAGACATCTCTTTGGAGAGGGTGATTCCGTGACAAGCCGGTAGATTACCGCGCTTAGAATCTTCCATACTGAATCTTTTCAGTACAGTGTCGATATACCTGGACTGCGAAAGTCCCAACATCCTCTTGGATCTATCACGATAGATCCGGATCCCCAGAATGTACGAGGCATCGCCCAGGTCTTTCATGGAGAACCTGTGTGACAAGAATCCTTTGACAGATTGTAGCATAGGAACGTCATTTCCTATCAATAGAATGTCATCCACGTACAAGACGAGGAATACGACACTTCTGGCCACAACTTTACTATATATGCACGGTTCATCTGGATTTTTGATAAAGTCATACTCTTTGACTGTTTCATCAAAACAGATGTTCCAACTCCGCGATGCCTGCTTTAGTCCATAAATAGACTTAAGCAGCTTGCATACTTTCCCGCTGCTCCCACTCTGATTGAAACCCTCTGGCTGATCAATATAGACGCTCTCTTCTAAATTTCCATTCAGAAAAGCCGTCTTTACGTCCATCTGCCAGATTTCATAATCATGGAAGGCAGCAATAGCAAGAAGGACCCGAATGGATTTGAGCATAGCCACTGGAGAAAAAGTTTCGTCATAGTCCAAACCAGGTCTTTGACGAAAACCCTTTGCAACAAGTCTAGCCTTATAGGTCTCCACCTGTCCATCTACACCAATCTTTTTCTTGAAGATCCATTTGCATCCTATGGGTTTTACCCCATCTGGAGCAAAGTCCAAAGTCCATACTTTGTTGGTGTACATGGACTCCATTTCGGTCCGCATTGCATCTAGCCATCGTACCGAGTCGCCGCTCTCGATGGCCTGCCGGAAGTCAGTAGGTTCATCATCATCTATGATGCAATCCTCTCTATCCCCATCTATGAGAAAACCGTAGTATCTCTTAGGCGGATGAGACGGCCTACTACTCCTGCGGAGGGGTGTGGGAATGTTCTGTTCTTCTTGAACCTCTGGTTCTACCAAACTTTCAGTAACAGCTTGTGGTTCTGGAATTTCTTCCAGTTCTACTTCGCTCCCACTCTTCTGATTTTCTAAAAATTCAGTTTCTAAGAAGTGGGCATGACGAGAAACAAAAACCTTTTGTTCCTCTGCGTAATAGAAATAATATCCCTTGGAGTTCTTTGGATATCCCACAAGCTTACACAGTACTGAGCGTGCCTCGAGCTTGTCCACATGCTGCTTTTTTACAAAAGCTGGACACCCCCATGTCCTAAAATGTTTTAGACAGGGTTTCTTCCCACTCCACATCTGATATGGTGTGGTAGGCACAGTCTTGGTTGGAACCTGGTTCAAAAGATATGCCGCTGATTCTAGCGCATAACCCCAGAAAGATCGCGGTAACTCAGTATTACTCATCATGGATCGTACCATATCCAATAGGGTTCGATTCCGTCTCTCCGATACACCGTTATGCTGTGGAGTGTATGGAGGAGTAAGCTGAGAGAGAATTCCTTTCTCTTTTAGGTAACCTAGGAACTCGGCACTTAAGTATTCTCCACCTCGATCAGATCTTAGTGTCTTAATACTTTTGCCTGTTTGGTTTTCCGCTTCACTCTTATATTCCTTGAATTTCTCAAAGGCCTCGGATTTATGCTTCATTAAGAAAACATGTCCATACCTAGAGAAATCATCTGTAAAAGTAATGAAGTAGGAAAAACCACCTCTTGCATGTGTAGACATTGGACCGCATACATCGCTGTGTATGAGTCCTAAGAGCTCGCTCGCTCTTACTCCTTGTCCAGTAAATGGAGTCTTTGTCATCTTTCCTTTGAGACAAGATTGACAAGTGTCATAAGATTGATATTCGAACGTGTCCAAATATCCTTCTCTATGCAACTTAGTCAACCTTCTCTCATTGATGTGACCCAGTCTACAATGCCATAAGAAAGCTTTATTTAAATCTGGAGACTTTCTTTTTAGTGTGTTCTGGACATTGAAAATTTGGAGTTGGTTTAACACATATATGCCGTTATTTAGAGTACCGGACCCAATCAAACCATGATTAAGGTGGATGTTAACAACATCTCTTACAAACGTGAAATCATAACCTTTATTTGATAACAAGGAAACCGATATGATATTACACGTTAAACTTGGTACAAAATAACAGTTATGTAAAACCAAAATATGTCCACTCGTCAATCCTAGGTGATAATCCCCGACGGACGCAGCTCCCACGCTAGCTCCGTTAGCAACCCTGAGGATCATATCACCTTTCTTCAGCACTCTACGGTTTCTCAGTGCCTGCAATGAATTGCAAATATGAGATCCTGATCCGGTATCCAATACCCAGGAAGTAGAGTTGATCGACAGACAATTCTCAATTACAAACACACCTGAAGTCGAAGCCACAGCTTGCTTCGGTTCCTGGTTCTTGGCGTTCCATGCCTTGCAATCCTTCTTCCAGTGCCCTTTCCTGTGACAATGGAAGCACTCATCCTGGCCAACTACCGGTGCTGCTATCTTTTTCTTTCCCTTCTTTCCCACCTTACTAACACCTCCTCTAGGTTTGGGTGCGGCCTTCTTCTTCCTTCCTTTGGCCCTAGCCTTGGACCCGGAAGAAGATGCACCGCCAACAAACATAGCGGGTGTTTCCCTTGCCTTTTGCAAGGTGCCCTCTGCACTCCTTAACATGTTCAGGAGTTCCGCAAGTTCAACTTCTTTTCCTTGAAGATTGAAGTTGAGGATAAACTGGGCGTAGGTGGGAGGAAGGGACTGGAGAATAAGGTCTGTATACAGCTCATTATCCAAAGTCGTCCCAAGGTCTGCGAGCTCTTCAATATAGCCGATCATCTGTAGGACATGTTCACCTACCGATGACCCGACAGCCAACCTCGCTCGAAACAAGTTCTTAGAGGTCTCGTATCTTGCTATACGAGATTGCTCTCCATAAAGTTCCTTTGTATGGAGAAATATGCCATCCAGGGACATATCCTCGTGCCTCCTCTGATGTTCATTGTCCATAGAGGCAAGCACGACGCACTTGGCTCTCGCGCAATCTAAATCCCAGGTTTTGCGGATTTCCTTATCCGCATTGCTGGATTTGGGATCAGGGACAGCAGGTGCCGTAGCGGTGAGGACGTACCCCAGTTTGTCATAGGTCAAAGCCATTTTGACATTCCGCAGCCAATCTTTATAGTTTGGCCCCGTCAGTATATTTTTTTTCTAAAAGTAACTTAAGTCCAGTCATTTTCAGGGTCGCTGCAATTAGGAGAGAGAGAGAAGAAAACTCATTAGCATGATGCTCTTGCAAGTTTAGAGTGGTTTTTAGTTTATCTAAACTGGATGGCTCCCACTGTTTCTCGAATCCTTCCTCAAACCATAAAAGAAGAATTAGCCAGGACTATTCTCACCGTACAATACTTGCTTAACCGTTCAGCCAGGCCAGTGTCGATACTTTGAGGGAGGTTTTCCAACGCTTTCGCGAAGTTCCTTAATTAAATAACCTCTTTTCTCTGGGGGCGTAACCCCGCTGACACCTTTCTGGACACCTACTAGGTTTATAGCATTGATCGTTAAGTGACGAATATCCTGATAAGTAGCATATACTCACAGTAGGATCGGGATCCAAATATCATCGTATGATAATGTTGAAGGAATCCTACCAACATTCATCAAACTCCAAATGGTATGCATCTCTTTGCAAATTTCAGTTTCTTTAGAAATTCCCGATATATGTTTTTGCCCCATGTTCTTATGATCTTGACTAAGGGCCAACAAATCATAAGTCACATGTCAAGTTCTGCCCATCATTATCCTGTTGATTTGAACCCATCCGTATATACTCTTGACTAAGGGCCAACAAAGCAATACGACTGTCCCAAACCAACTCATCTATCTCTGTAACAAATGAATACCCCAGCAGCTACCAATCACTATGTCTTGACTAAGGGCCAAACAAACATAGCTTGAATACTACTGACCATTCATAAGAAATGACGGAGGGCTACGACTGGTTTTGGCGAAACCGTGAACGTAGTGAACTTGATATAACCGAAGGAACCTGATAGCTTTTAAAAGGAGTGGTTAAATCTCCGCATTTAAAAATATCTGTTTTAAAATAACCGAGTGGTTTCTTTTAAATTGTTCCAACGATTTAAACTTGGTTTATTTTCTTTGCATTACAGATAATGCATCCCATCATTAACCTATCATTGCAGAAAACAACGAAAATACAACGTCCTCTTATGCCATCCGCATTCGCCACTGGGTCCCGTCATCACCCGTTAGGTTACTTAACTAACGACAGAGCGGGGGCTGGGCTAGCGCGGGTGTAAAACATAAATGACGTCTAAATAGCTATCATAAATATAGATATTTTACATTCGTCTGACGCAATGATATTCATTCCAGAACACAGATAAACAATATTGGATTTGCAAGCAATCTGTATTTCTTTTGAGCCTGCAAGAAAAGACAGATTACACAGTTGTGATGAATAGCCGATACCCCACCCTCGACCCCTACGGGTACGGCAAACTACCCGCCCGGCAGTTTGTGTACCCCACCTTGGGTCAGTCCTAGGAGCAAAAACAGTAAAATGAAATAATACAACGGTGGCTACAACCGCAACCTGGATGTGCCCCGCAAAATAATATTACAACAAATTACATTTACAACAAATGAATTAAACAATAACCCATTGCTAAACCCCGGCTATACACCACAACAGTCCAATACAGTTTATATGCACAAACAGATATAACCATTACAGAAATGTGCAACCCCCTGCCAACCGACATACTAGCAGTTAGGGGAGGTTTACGAACACATTAAACAATCACAGATATAATCCAACATGCAAATACTGTACAATTTCGATCGACTAAACATTATTAATATTGCTCCAAAATCTGCTCTGTTAAACTGTAACCTGAGCAAATATTAAATATTCCAGAAAACCCCAAATAATACACAGAAGCAACAGAAGAAAAATCGGCTCCTGACTCGCCAACTCGGCGGCGGAAGCGCGGCGACTCGGTAGGCTGAGGCCGCGGTTCCGCGGCGAGTTAGACGATTCAGGCGACTGTTTTTCTTGGGTGTTCTTCTGGTGTCTTTTCAAGTTCTCTGAACTTACCTGAAAAATTTTTGGACATCATTTTAAGTTCGACAGAAACTGAACAGATTTAGGGTTTTCCGGCTTCGTTTTTCCATTCGAAATTCGTACAAATTTGCAATCAAGTTATTTAGTGTTTAGCGAGGCTCTGATACCACTGTAAGTCGATGTAGTACACCCCAGTACTTGTGGGGAGGCGGAATTTTCGAAAACGATCAAGTTTAAAGAACGAACATCGACTAACCGCTTGAATCGAAGCTAAACTATAAATAACCGTACACAAAGAGTTTCTTAACTATTGTGTTTAGGGATTATACCAAATGAAACTAGTCCTTCGTCTTTACGATCTCCTTGTTCTCCTCGGCCTTCTCTAGGTAGTAGACGATCCACCCGAGAGCAAAACTCCAAGCTACACCTCTAACTTGAGGCAACTAATCTACTTTGATTGCTAATCAAAGAAGAAAGGATGATATAGAGTGAAGGTAATGGATGTTTAAGTCTAACTAAACCTTTGATCTCAACACATGAGGATTAAGGATTAGTCTCTTGAAGATGAGAGCTTGAGGAGAGAGAATGTGAGATGAGATAATGAGATGAGAGAGAGTGTATCATAATATATTATGAAGCATTCTTATTTTAGAATAATGAATAAAAGAAATGAATAAGCATGCTTCATAAATGAAAAGAGGTGATTCATTAACATGAGTCATTAAGCATTTATGGTGCATTAATGACCATGATGAATCACCCTCATGACTCACTAATCTTATCCAAAGCTTATGTCACCTTAACCTCCTTAGTCACATCTTCTAGAAGCTTCTCGTACAATTACGAGAACGCCCCTCCAATCCGCAAAAAATACGGAAAAACTTTAGACTGTAAAAATCCAATAACCGGATACCAGTAACTGGCTTAAACCAAAGCCGACTGGTAAAAACTGTCCGAAAGTCGTACGTGCGTAAACGCACGTATGCGTCCGAACCCTTTGTCGCAAAACCATGCGACCTCTATATCGTTTCGCCCGGAGTAGGAAACTCTCTGTGTGGGACTCTAGAGACTCGACTACTACGCTGGCAGTGGGTTTAACCACAGACCGCAAGCGGCACTAGCTGTACGTAACGGTCCCCAGGTAGTTGTCGATAAGAAGGCCGATGAGGAAACCCATCCGAACTCCTACTGAGTCTGATGTGACAATCTCCATACAGTCCGGTCCGTTCGTCCAAGACTATCGCATATCGGGCCTAGGGGGGCGGCAAGCGTCAGTCCCCTAATAGCGGTATAAGTCGTGTCGGAGTGAAGCCCATTACACCCTGAGAAACTACTGGAACCTACCAGCAAATCTCTCTTGCCCTGGCCAGGGACTTTGCGTAATGGCTCTCTGACACAGCACGATAACTACTCCCAATACCGGGAGGGACGAATCCTTTCTAACCGCCACTGCCTCCAAGTGCTCGGGACTGCACCCAACTGCTACCTGTTTGCACGACTCCTTTGAGCCGTGGTAGGGTAGCAATCTAAGAACAGTGGGACACACTCGAGGCGAAGTGGCAGTGTCAAGTCTGCGGACTACGCTGTACTCATGTCACCTGGGAACTGCTTACTGACGACTGGTATCAAACCAACCAACAGTTCCCTGTGAGTCCTGTCCGGTGTACCCGTAACCTAACGAGCACCTGCATACTATCTCCAGTACGACGTACTGACGGCTGTGGGACAGACCATCTCCCCAACTGGGATGAGAAGCGCACACACTAGTCTACTCCGGATATCGATGCTCTGTCTCGATAATCCAACGACCAGGGACCTGAATAAGGATGTGCTTGTAGACTACCCAGCCCCCACTAGTGTGACTGCCATCACAACGCTGGTAGACAAGCAAGATCCTAAGAGCTCTATCAATACGTACACTCACATATTAAGATAGAAAAACCAAGTAGCATACTACCATGTTTAGCAAGACTGTTATATACATGTGAATATCCCAAGCTTCCATTAAGTAATATACAAACTAGTATGATACAGTAATGGCCTTCTAGGGCATAAACACTAACATCATGGCCGTAAGTTCTCAAATTAAATTGACTGAGCACGGCTGCTCTCTTAAATCAATTTACATCCGGTTCAAGGGTACATCTCTGAACTCCTCTGACACCTATCGTTATAATCCTTCAACGACGTCAGAGAGGTGATGGGTCCCGACAACCACACATCGATACGGACCGAAACGTCCTTAAACTAATGATGGACCACCATGTCCCTAAACTGGAACATGGACCACTACGTCCCTAAACTAGAACAATAGAGCCCAAATGCTCTTTTGTCGGATCTAAACAATCCCGTTTAAGTTGATCTTAGCCTCAAATATGGCTAACGCATCCTTAAACCTTCAAACAGACTTTAGTCCTAAATCGGACTATAGATCCCCTAATCAACTTTGGCTCAAGGGTACATCTCTGAACTCCTCTGACACCTATCGTTACAATCCTTCAACGACGTCAGAGAGGTGACGGGTCCCGACGACCATATGTGGAATGGACCACTACGTCCCTAAACTGGAATAATAGAGCTCCTAAATGCTCTTTCCGTTAAGTTGATCTTAGTCTCAAATCAGATTAACGTATCCTTAACAAATGTTTAAGTTAATCTTTGCCTCAAATATGGCTAACGTATCCTTAAACTAAAACACCAAACCTAAATCTAAGAAAATACAGATTTGGACTAATCCACGTCCTACGGGCGACAACATAAATTAGTCTCCGTATACAATCCACGGGCAACCACAAACAAAACAAACACCCATGACACGAAGTGAAATTATTGAGAAGGAGAAAGTTGTTACCGCGATGCGGTAGCGTAATTAACTGCAGGGGCTTGCGCCTGCAGAGAAGAGCGTCCCCACAATCAAAAATCCCTCAAGCGAGGGGGAATCTGACGAAGTCTGCTACATCGGCCGCATCCGTCTAAACCTCCGATACACGGTGCCATAAATCAACTTGGCATCTTCGGAGAGGTGGACGGATAAAACCAAATAGCATCTGCCCCGAATCACAGGCAAGACGTCTCTCACGTCGTCGTCGCCGCCATTCGGAGGGGAACAAGGGCACTATATCAAACAATCTCCCACTTGCACTTAAGGCTAATTATTGCGATGTCGCATACTCACAGCCTGTGTGATACCGAACACCCAACTTCTCCACTAATAAGTTTCGCAAAGCCCGTTTGCGAAAATGATTGGGTTCGAGAAATAGCCTCAGTGAGTGGATCCGCTCCAATGTTTCTTTCTGTATCTCTCTTAATCTCAACTTCACGGAGAAAAACTATCTCCCGAAATGAGCAATACCTGTCTTAGAATTTGTCTGGATATCTGATGGGACCCAGTTCGCAAATGAACTCCAAATCCAGCAAACTACTTAGACTATATCGTCCACTGAATTTAATCAGTATCCTGCGCCATGCCTTTCCTCAGTATTCGCTTGGACCACCCGTCCAACATACTGTCCCTCAAAAGAGGGAAAACTATAGCTCTGACAGTCACTCTGTCATCCAGGTCACCTTGGAAGCCTGAAATGATAACCGTCTCCAGAAGGAGGCTGCCGTTACCATATCCCAAGAACATTTACTTATGTTCATAAACTGCTTCACAATGTTTCTCCAGGATTGGATTAATATATCTACTTATTGCATCTAGTGCAAAACCAATACCTGGTGTGGTACTTGACATTTCATGATTAGCTCAATTGCCTAAGTAAGTGATATACTAATCATGCAGGTCCCTCTCCCCTTTAGTCTGTAAGACACCTTTAGAGAGGTTGACTCCATCACCTGCAGGTACACCACCATGCCAGGAGTCGTCCATTTAATGTCAAAATACCCAGATTAGGATACTTCCCAAATCTAGATCTAAAACCATAGATCTAGTAACCAGAAAACCTGATATTATATCTATATCCTGTGTGGAGAAACAACTTTGTGACAACCAAAGTACAACCGATCGTAGTATAGGAATATCTCTTCCTATTAAGTGCATGTCATCACGAATCCTCGGACATCACACCCTACTACCTTTTTACCAGATCCATCTCCTATTCTGATGAAGTCAAAACCTATGACTGTCACATCAAAAATAGATGATCTATTTCCGCTATACCATCTTTAGTCTGTAAATAGACATAAGCTACTTGCCTACTATGCTTCCGCTGCTCCCACTGACTACAACAACCCTCTAGCAGAGTCATATACACGTGCACTTCTAAAACTAGATTAGAACAACGCTATACTCATCCTCCTGCCGGGTCTTATAGTCTAGAACAACAGCAATGGCAAGTCTGGGTAAACAAGAACCTCCCTGTCACCGTCTCTGAGAAGACCAAAGTACCTCTCGGGTGGCTGAGGTTACCCACCAAATCTGCGGAGTAGCTAATGGAACATCAAATACAACTGAATCCTTAGGTTTTATTAAATTTCCAGTAATCGTTTGTGGTTCTGGAATAACTTTCAGTTCTACCATACTCCCACTTCCGTTTTCTGAAAAAATCCATTTTATTAAAACTCTGGCGAGTCAAGAGCAATATAAATATTGATCTTCCTGATGGTAGAAAGTTAACCCTCGTCAAAACCCGGGATAACCCACAAACAGCCATTACTGAAACGTGCCTTGAGTTTATCCGGATTCTGGTTTTAAGCATCAGCCGGACAACTCCCTATACCTTAACATCGTTAAGATATAAATTGATTCTATATTAATCTAATATAGAAGCAAAAGCACTAATCTAATTTGAACCAGATTCAAAAACATGCATCTGTCTCCAGTGCATATCAACCAAATGGAAAGAGGACAATCAGCATTACTCATCTAGGAGTGCATCCATATATGAGTAACCCAAAAGAGAAACAAGTTCTCAAAACCATTACTATTAACGGAATACCAAACACAAGTATCTACATCTTCGACTTGATCGAAGAATCCTGATACTTACAATAAATGGATCTCTACTTTATTCTTATACCTATAACTTCTGAATATCTGGACCTTGCATTTCAACGAAATACATGTCCAGAACTGGAGAAGTCATAAGTAAACACAATATAGTACGAGTACCAACCCCTTTGTCCTAATGGAAACTGGACAACATACAATACTTTGTATAAGTCCTCTGAGTTCAACAACTCAAACCCTGTGCGTCGTAGGTTGAAAAACTGTAGTATGGTTAAGAAGAATTACACCGCTGTTGAATGCACCTTACCTAATCACTAACCGATATAGGTAAATGTCACAGACATAATATCAAAAAGATATATCTCACTTTATAAAAATAAAAGTACAGATACATCAGTTTGAAATTGGTGTATAACAACGGATATTCAAATCCATATATTTGCCATCCGGCAAAATCCAGATGATTTCCTCAAATATCGCCAATTAAAAAGAATTCCGATATAATGAGGATCTAATCATCCAATTTCCAATATCTTACTCCCACTCACCATCTGTAATAACATGCAGATGTGAGAAACTGATCTGGTAAATACATATCCTGGAGTTAGATTCTAGCTGGGAAAACAGTTATCAATTAACATCGCACAGTGAAACTGAAACATGAAAATGTTTCAAAAGGGTTAACTGGTATTCTTAGTAACGCCTCTTCCATTATCCTGAATCATGATAGTAACCATATACTTGCCTGCCCTCACTACAATCCCTTTATTATGTCTTTACTTATTACCTTCTGTACACCTTCTTTAGGCTAATTGGTTTTCTTCTTTCCCTACCCTTCGGCACCAGCCTAAGGTTTGGAAGAAGACTATCCAATAAGCGTAATAGGTGTACTCTCCTAATCCTAGGAGCCTGTTAGTTGTATGTATGCCCTAGAGGCCAGTATTGTACAGATGATGTATATTATATTGGATGCTTGGACATATATAGAGATGACTTTCTTGCTCGATATGATAGTATGCTATCTGGTTGCTCTTTATTTTAACATGTTTACTAGTCTCTTTAAACTGTCTTATAGTTACATGTTGATAAAGCCCTTAGGATGTGTACTTGACTACCTGGACTATGATGCAGATCATACTAGTGGGGACATGGTAGTCCATAAGTACATCCTTCAAGGTCCCTAGTCGTGGGTGTATCGAGACGGGGCATCGATATACCAGAGTAGACTAGCGTATACGCCTCTTGACCCATGAGATGGGCGATGGATGATCCCATATCCATTGGTGTTTGACATCAGAGATGGTATACGGGTGCTCAGTGGAGACTGGGTACACTGGACGGACTCGCCGAGAACTCCCAGATGGTATTATACCTCACGTCAGATGGCAGTTCTCAGGTAACACTTGTGCAGGTTAGTCTGTAGACCCGAGATCGTCATAGAGTCTTGTGTGATTCCCACTGTGCTTTGATCTCCACCTTACCACATCCATGAGGGCGTGCAAAACTGTGGTCTTTAGGTTCAGTCCCGAGTCACATGGAGGTAATGAGCGATAGGAGGGGTTTCGTCTCTCCCGGTATTGGGGGTTGATGTTGCGCTGTGCTCGATTGGCCGTAACAGGGAAGTCCCTGGCCAGGGCTGATCAGAGATTTGCTGGTAAGTGTTACCAGTAGTTTCTCGACCCGTTATGAGCCTCACATCGGCACGACTTATCGGTTACTGGGGTCTGATGTTTACCACCCCTAGACTTGATATGCGACATATCAGACGAACAGACCGGACTGTACGGTAAGTGTTACTGGTTGGATTCACAGGAGTGTGAGCAGGCTAGCTCGTCGATCTTCTGATCGCTCTGTACCCGGGTGGCCATTACGTTTAGCAGACCGCTTACGGCTTGTGGGTGATTGATATGATCATCATCTGTTGCCGGCGTATTGACGAGTCTTTAGAGTCCTACACAGAGGTTTCCTGGCTCAAGCGAAACGAAATAGGGGCGCATATGAGATATGTGCGGGACCGAGAATGATGCGTGTATGTGATACCGCATTTCATTCTCGCGATGAATGTTTCGATTGGTTGTATGTGATGTAACCTAGTTATCGAATCGAAGATCGATTCGATAAGTCGATACATTGGATACTAGTCGGTTATGTGCGACATGACCGGATCATTGAATCAAGTGTTGATTTAATGATTTAATGTATAATTATATATTTGATATATTACTTTGGATTAACTAGTATTGGTTCACTTTAAAAGGATTTTCTCACTTGGTGTGCAAGTTGTATATGTGATATACTTTTGTGCACATGATTGTATCATGTTTGATGATACATACTTACTTGGCTTTGTGCAAAGAATTAAACCATGGTTATGATAATGGTTAGGGTTTTGTGTTATTCACTTATTTATTTATCCATTCTTTCTTTTCAAAATAAATAAAGGAAAACAAAATGGTTTCTTTTTATCATGAAGCTTGTTGAAGCTTCATGAAGCTTTGACTAAAGTGACCATTTTGTCTTCATCCTTAACCCTACCCATTCCTACTAACTATGGTCTATTCTCTACACCTAACCAAGGTTAGAAGATGATAAGTATTCATTTTAATTATTCTTTTTAGCAACACTTATGATATTCTATCATCTTCTTCATCTTCTTCTTCAAAAGAAAAAGCTTGCTACCAACAATGGCATCTTGAGCTAAAGTGTGAGAAATCCAATTCTAAAGTGAACCCACCTCCTATTTCTTCACCCTCTACCTCTTGCCAAGTAGTATAGGGTGTTTTCTTCACAAGTTTCACAACTTGGTGAAGTTGGAGCTTGATCTTGTGTAACCTCGACGTAGTTCATCTTCGGCATCGTAGCCGACGACTTGTCCGCTCATTTCTCCGATGAAGCCGATGCTAGAGTCCGAGATCCGACTAGGACAGCGAGAGGACATCTACGTGGAGCTAAGGAAGTGGAGAACCGGATCTACAAAGGTTGTAGCTTCTCACTTTTAGTTAAGATGTTAACTAGCTTAATGTTTCGCTTAAAATTCTAGTTAACGATCCGTATTAGGGTTTCTCGGCACCCATAAAATTTGAAATTGGCATGGTTGATGCCTTGTGAGACTTCATTAGCGTGCCTAGGAACCCTACAGTGGTATCAGACCCTAGCTAGAGCCTTAGGCGAAGTGTAGACGACGTTTGAAACCCGATCGAACCGAAACCCTAAAATCCAAAATGCTCTCTGGACTTTTTCTAAAAACTGGGTTTTTCCAGATTAAAAATGCTTAAAAAATTCAGCAGGGAAATCTAAGAATTACGGTGCAAAATTTTCCAAACGAAGAGTCAAAGGTGCGGCGGAACCGCGGCAGAAGCCTGGCTTCTGCGGCGGTTTCGCGGCCATCTTCTGACGTCAGGCTTCCAAATTTGCACAGTAATTCCTATTTTATTATGCTGAGTTTTCTGGGAATTTTTAATTTGACTCAAGAGTTGAGTGTTCTGGGGTTGCATTGAAAATCGTCGTTTCGATCGGATTATCAAGTTTTGTCTATGTGGTTTTTCCGGATAATTTTCGAATATGTTAAAAAGTTCGACCGGATATAAATACCCAACTTTTCCCCTGCCGAAAATTTCCAGGTGTTGGATTTTTCTGTGGTTTAAGGACGTTCTGAGTAGTGCAAGTAACGCGATGGTCCCTCTAGAAGACAACAAATCTTAACTCGATTATGTGACCATCTTGAACTGCCCTTTGAACCTTCGGGTTTGGGGAAGTACGGCGTGCCACATGTGAGGTGTTGGCTTGACCCTTCTACGGCTGGACCGTTGGTACTGAGGCACGAAGTGAATGTCTTTGAACCTATTTCATGTGTTGAACGGTTTCGGGAAAACTTGGGTGTTCGAATGTTCGATCGGAAAGTTTAATATTTTCTATTTATCCGGAATGGGATACAATAATTGGAATTCACACACAGTTATGAGATAACTGAGAGTATGTTATAAATCTAGCGGTTTAGTCTTACTTCATATTGAAAAGAGTTTTCGATAATGGGACTAAAATGCAGGGTTTATAAGTGTTAGGCATGCGATGTCTAAAGAGGTTGCGGATTCCAACTGTTGTAGTTTTACACTTTCTTTTCTGTGACCGTAAGTGTAATATGTGATATCGCCGGTTTCGTTGCTATATGTCAACGACAATTGGGATGCGCATATTTACTTACGTTGATGACATGTGATGTTATGTGTTGCTGGATATGTTATATTGGATTGTCGTGTTTGAATAGCCGGGGGGTTTTTATGTGAGATGAGTGTTTTTCATTTTCATTCATGTAAAAACTTGTATGTAATATTCTTTTATTGGGACACTTCCAGGTTGCGGAAGTTTTCACCTTTTGTATATTATTTACTTTTCCGCATTAGGATAGACCCAAGGAGGGGAGCACAAGTAACCGGGTTCTAGGGTCCAGTGGGAGACCATCTCGAGGAGTCGAGTCCGGGTCTCCTAACCCTAGAATTGGTAGGGTTGCTTGCCGTTCTCGTAGGAGTCTAGGGGTGTAGGATTGGCTATTCATCACGACCGTGGAATCCATGTTTTATACTGGCTCGTATTGAAAACACGGACATCCTAGTATATCCAATGTTTCATATGTTTTTTCTGCTGCGATATCTGTGATGTGATCATGTGATGTTCTGTGATAGATACAGTATACAGTATATATGATATATTATATAGACGTTACTTATGTTTTGCACCCGCGCTAGCTCTGCCCTGCTCTGTCGTTAGTTACCTAACCTAACGGTGCACGAAGGGACATCCAGGCGAATGCGGATGGCATAAGTGTACGTCGTATTTATCTGTGATGTTTAGGTGACTTAAATGATGGGACTTCATTAATGTGATTAATGAAAGAAAAGAAACCTAAGATGTTGTAGAATCAAATTTCAAACAAAAACAGGTAGCTACAGTTCTTGCTTTGCATAGCGGTATATATGATATACCCTGCACCTTATTCGATGAGGAAAGGACCGAGATCCCTTCACCGGGAGTGACTCCTTTAGCAATAACTGGCAGATGCTACACACACGGTTTGTTTTTGATTGCTTCTATAGTTTCTGCTTTGTACAGTGATATATATGATATATCCCGCACCTCATTCGACGAGGAAAGGGCCGACGATCCCTTCACAAGGAGTGACCCCTTTAGCAAAACTAGAAAAGCCTCAAAATCATTCCATCTCAAAACTTCATTTGATTCTACAACGATATCAAGTTCATTACGCAATAGGTTTTCAGAAAAACCTGTCGTAGCCCTCCGTCATTTCAGATAAGAACTGTTTAGTATTCGTGCTGCGTTTGTTGGCCTTTGTCAAGGCGTAGTATGCGGTAGCTGAATAGTGCTTATCTGCTTATGCATGTGATGCAGATTGTTTCAGGGTAGTCGTACGACCTTGTTGGCCTTTGTCAAGGGCCGTGCGGGTGGGTTTGATTCAATCAAGAAATGACGGGTTGAACTTGACTAGCAGCCTATGATTTGTTGGCCTTTGTCAAGGTCATAGGACGCTAGGGGCAAAAGTATTATCGGGAATTTCAAGTGTTGAAATTTGCAATGAGATTGCATACCTTCTATGAGATAGTTGGATCCCGATACCCACTGCGAGTAAGAGTTACTCCTGGAAGAGTTTTACACATTGCAATTAGCTAATCAAGTAGGTGTCTAGAAAGGTGTCAACGGGGTTACGCCTCTGGGAAAACGAGGTTTACATTAATTAGGTTCGTGCGAAAGCACGGGGGACCTCTCTCAAAGTACCGACACTGGCCTCGCTGAAAGATTGGCGAACTTGTAGTGTGTAATTAATCCCGGCTAGTCTTTCCTTTTAGGGTTTGAAGGAAGATTTGATAAAAACCAGTGGGAGCCATCCTGATTAGATAAGATAATAACCAATCTGATCTTGCACGAGCATACGCTAAAGTGTTTTCTTCTCTCTCTCTCCAGGTAGCGACCATTTCAGGCCCTAATCAAGATAATAATATGGATGTATTGACCGAACCCGCATGTTATACTGTGCAGGGGAACGTTGGACCCGTTCTTTCTTATAAGAGTTATAAAACTGAACAGGGAATAGGAGAATATCTAGATTCTCAAGCCGCCCAAAAGAACATACATGTTGATGCATCTTCTTCGGGTGTGTTAGTTATTGAGAACTGTTTTTCAGTTCACCCTACATCCTGGGTATTTGATACCGGATCAGGATCCCACATATGTAAGCAGTTACATGGGCTACGGAAAGGTAGAGAACTGGGTAAAGGTGATCATTCCGTTCAAGTAGGGAACGGTGCAAATGTTGCAGCCAAAGCAGTTGGCGAATATCATCTAGTATTACCAAGTGGTGATACAATGATTCTAAATGAGTGCTATTATATACCGAACATGATGTGCAACATTATATCAGTTTCTTTATTGAGTAAAGAAGGATATAATTTTGTAGTACAAGATAATGTTATGAACATATTCCTAGATCAAAAGTTGATTGCATCAGGCTCGTTACATAATGGCATATTCATTCTAAATCAAAATACAGTCCTCAATATACAAAACACACACAAGAGGAAAAGTTCAGAAATGAACGAATCCTACTTGTGGCATTGTAGACTTGGTCACATCAATGTGACACGACTGGCTAAGTTGCATAAGGATGGATATTTGAATCCGTTCGAATTTTCATCTTATGACACTTTCCAGTCATGTCTCAAAGGCAAGATGACCAAAACTCCGTTTACAGGACACGGAGAAAGAGTTACTGAACTCTTAGGACTGGTACATAGTGATGTATGCGGTCCCATGTCTACCCATGCCAGGAACGGTTCTTCCTACTTCATTATATTCACTGACGATCTCTCTAGATACGGGCATGTGTTCCTATTAAAACACAAGTCTGAAGCTTTTGAGAAATTCAGAGAATATAAGCAAGAAGTAGAGAACCAAACGGGCAAAATTATTAAGATCCTTCGATCTGATCGAGGAGGAGAATACTTGAGCAATGAGTTCCAAGATTATCTAAAAGAGAATGGGATTCTCTCTCAGCTTACTCCACCTTATACACCACAGCACAACGGTGTATCGGAACGAAGGAATCGCACCCTATTAGATATGGTGCGTTCAATGATGAGTACAGCTGAGTTACCTATTTCTTTCTGGGGGTATGCGCTTGAGACAGCCATACACCTATTGAATATGGTTCCTACCAAATCAGTGCCTACCACTCCATATGAGATATGGAAAGGGAAGAGACCGTCTCTTAAATATGTTAAGATATGGGGTTGTCCAGCCTATGTCAAAAGACAAAATCCGGACAAACTCGAGGCAAGATCAGTCTTATGTAAGTTTGTAGGATATCCCAAAAATTCACAAGGGTATATCTTCTACCACCCCGAGGAACAAAAGGTGTTTGTTTCTCGACATGCCACTTTCTTAGAAAAAGGTTTTCTTATGAAACAGATTAGTGGCATTGAGGTAGAACTGGAAGAGGTTCCAACAACACAAACTATAACTGAAGATTTAGTAGAACCAGAGGATGCAGTAGTACCCGACGAACCCCAGCCTCTCCACCGATCTAGCAGGATTTCTCGTCCACCTGAGAGATACTACGGTTTTCTCATTGACGGTGGAAGCGAAGATTGCATCATGGAGGATGATGACCCAACTAGTTTCGAGCAGGCCATCACGAGTAGGGACTCAGTGAAATGGCTGGATGCTATGCGGTCCGAGATGGAATCCATGTACACCAACAAAGTATGGACTTTGGAAGTTTCTCCTGAAGGGGTAAAACCCATTGGGAGCAAATGGATCTTCAAGAAAAAACTTGGTGTAGATGGGAAAGTGGAGACTTTCAAAGCTAGACTTGTTGCAAAGGGTTTTCGTCAAAGACCAGGTGTGGACTATGACGAAACCTTTTCTCCAGTGGCTATGCTTAAATCCATCCGGATCATGCTTGCCATCGCTGCATATCATGACTACGAAATCTGGTAAATGGATGTTAAGACCGCCTTTCTAAATGGTGATTTAGAAGAGTGCGTGTACATGACTCAGCCAGAGGGCTTCGTGGACAGTGGGAGCAGCGGGAAGGTTTGCAAGCTGCTTAAATCCATTTATGGATTAAAGCAAGCATCGCGGAGTTGGAACATCTGCTCTGACGTCGTTATCAAAGAGTTTAATTTCGTCAAAAACCCAGATGAACCTTGTATCTACAAGAAGGTAGCAGAGAGTAAGGTGGTCTTCCTCGTATTGTACGTGGACGACATACTCTTGATAGGAAATGATATTCCTATGCTGCAATCGGTCAAGCTCTTCTTATCACAAAGATTCTCGATGAAAGATCTTGGTGATGCCTCCTGCATATTGGTAATTAGGATCTATAGAGATAGATCCAAACGGATATTGGGATTGTCCCAATCCAGGTACATTGACACCATACTAAAGAGGTTTAGTATGGAAGAATCCAAGCGTGGGAACTTGCCCACGATCTCTGGAGTCACTCTCTCCAAAGAGATGTCTCCCAAGACTGATTTGGAGAGAGCTCTCATGCAAGGGATACCCTATGCTTCGGCTGTAGGCTCTATCATGTACGTGATGCTATGTACCAGACCCGATGTTGCATACTCACTAAGTGTAGTGAGCAGGTATCAAGCTGATCCTGGAGAGAGTCACTGGACAGCTGTGAAGAGCATTCTCAAGTACTTGCGAAGGACTAAAGAGATGCTCTTGGTGTATGGTAACGGAGAACTCCAAATGGAGTCCTTTACCGATTCGAGCTTCCAGAGTGATAAGGACGACTCTAAGTCGCAGTCGGGATTTGTCTTTACCCTTTACGGAGGGGCGATTAGCTGGAAGAGTTCCAAGCAGGAAACCGTGGCAGACTCGACGATGGAGGCTGAATACATCACTGCCAACGATGCTGCCAAAGAGGCTGTCTGGATCAAGAAGTTCATTACTGAACTTGGAGTGGTTCCATCCATTGAGCATCCAATACCTTTGTATTGCGATAACAATGGAGCAGTGGCTTTGGCCAAGGAACCTAGGTCCCATCAGCAATCCAGGCATATTCTGAGGCGGTATCACCTGATCCGGGAGATAGTTGATCCGGGAGATCGAGGTCAGGAGGGTTGACACGAAGAACAACACGGCGGATCCACTCACGAAGGCCATTCCCCAGATACAGTTTGAGAGACTCTTCGGGATGCTCGGTATACGATACTACAGCAGCTGGCCCTAGTGCAAGTGGGAGATTGTTAGTTGTATGTATGCCCTAGAGGCCAGTATTGTACAGATGATGTATATTATATTGGATGCTTGGACATATATAGAGATGACTTTCTTGCTCGATATGATAGTATGCTATCTGGTTGCTATTTATCTTAACATGTTTACTAGTCTCTTTAAACTGTCTTATAGTTACATGTTGATAAAGCCCTTAGGATGTGTACTTGACTACCTGGACTATGATGCAGATCATACTAGTGGGGACATGGTAGTCCATAAGTACATCCTTCAAGGTCCTTAGTCATGGGTGTATCGAGACGGGGCATCGATATACCAGAGTAGACTAGCGTATACGCCTCTCGACCCATGAGATGGGCGATGGATGATCCCATATCCATTGGTGTTTGACATCAGAGATGGTATACGGGTGCTCAGTGGAGACTGGGTACACTGGACGGACTCGCCGAGAACTCCCAGATGGTATTATACCTCACGTCAGATGGCAGTTCTCAGGTAACACTTGTGCAGGTTAGTCTGTAGACCCGAGATCGTCATAGAGTCTTGTGTGATTCCCACTGTGCTTTGATCTCCACCTTACCACGTCCATGAGGGCGTGCAAAACGGTGGTCTTTGGGTTCAGTCCCGAGTCACATGGAGGCAATGAGCGATAGGAGGGGTTTCGTCTCTCCCGGTATTGGGGGTTGATGTTGCGCTGTGCTCGATTGGCCGTAACAGGGAAGTCCCTGGCCAGGGCTGATCAGAGATTTGCTGGTAAATGTTACCAGTAGTTTCTCGACCCGTTATGAGCCTCACATCGGCACGACTTATCGGTTACTAGGGTCTGACGTTTACCATCCCTAGACTTGATATGCGACATATCAGACGAACAGACCGGACTGTACGGTAAGTGTTACTGGTTGGATTCACAGGAGTGTGAGCGGGCTAGCTCGTCGATCTTCTGATCGCTCAGTACCCGGGTGGCCGTTACGTTTAGCAGACCGCTTGCGGCTTGTGGGTGATTGATATGATCATCATCTGTTGCCGGCGTATTGACGAGTCTTTAGAGTCCTACACAGAGGTTTCCTGGCTCAAGCGAAATGAAATAGGGGCGCATATGAGATATGTGCGGGACCGAGAATGATGCGTGTATGTGATACCGCATTTCATTCTCGCGATGAATGTTTCGATTGGTTTTATGTGATGTAACCTAGTTATCGAATCGAAGATCGATTCGATAAGTCGATACATTGGATACTAGTCGGTTATGTGCGACATGACCGGATCATTGAATCAAGTGTTGATTTAATGATTTAATGTATAATTATATATTTGATATATTACTTTGCATTAACTAGTATTGGTTCACTTTAAAAGGATTTTCTCACTTGGTGTGCAAGTTGTATATGTGATATACTTTTGTGCACATGATTGTATCATGTTTGATGATACATACTTACTTGGCTTTGTGCAAAGAATTAAACCATGGTTATGATAATGGTTAGGGTTTTGCGTTATTCACTTATTTATTTATCCATTCTTTCTTTTCAAAATAAATAAAGGAAAACAAAATGGTTTCTTTTTATCATGAAGCTTGTTGAAGCTTCATGAAGCTTTGACTAAAGTGACCATTTTGTTTTCATCATTAACCCTACCCATTCCCACTAACTATGGTCTATTCTCTACACCTAACCAAGGTTAGAAGATGATAAGTATTCATTTTAATTATTCTTTTTAGCAACACTTATGATATTCTATCATCTTCTTCATCTTCTTTTCAAAAGAAAAAGCTTGCTACCAACAATGGCATCTTGAGCTAAAGTGTGAGAAATCCAATTCTGAAGTGAACCCACCTCCTATTTCTTCACCCTCTACCTCTTGCCAAGTAGTATAGGGTGTTTTCTTCACAAGTTTCACAACTTGGTGAAGTTGGAGCTTGATCTTGTGTAACCTCGACGTAGATCATCTTCGGCATCGTAGCCGACGACTTGTCCGCTCATTTCTCCGATGAAGCCGATGCTAGAGTCCGAGATCTGACTAGGACAGCGAGAGGACATCTACGTGGAGCTAAGGAAGTGGAGAACCGGATCTACAAAGGTTGTAGCTTCTCACTTTTAGTTAAGATGTTAACTAGCTTAATGTTTCGCCTAAAATTCTAGTTAACGATCCGTATTAGGGTTTCTCGGCACCCATAAAATTTGAAATTGGCATGGTTGATGCCTTGTGAGACTTCATTAGCGTTCCTAGGAACCCTACAGAGCCCTCGCAACCAGAGAGAAGGTAATGGGAAAAGACATCTGAATAATCCTATTCAATTTCTCCAGAACTAGAATCCATCCTCAAAAAATTTCCTTCGAGTTCGTAAATAACCATACAATGGATTTATCCAATGGAAATGGATGTTTCGTAATAATACGGGGTGTTCTGGAGAAATGCAAAAGGTGATATAGAAATGGCAATGATGTATGCGACACCGTGACATTCCAAAAGCCAAAGTGTTTTAAGAAGGTTCGGTCAACTTGGTTTCATGAGTTTTAGTCAAAGGCCGGGTCATAGTCGCAGCCAGAGAGAGAGAAAAGAAACACTCAGCGTGCACTCTAACCTAGATCAGAATGGTTAATCATTTTATCTAATCTGGATGGTTCCCACTGTTTCCTCGAATTCTCCTCCAAACCAAAAAAGAGAATTAGTCGGAATCACCCGAGGAGTAATTCTACTCATCAGTGGGAATCGGGATCCAACTATCATCGCATGATAACTAGATGGAAGCCACTCAAGTCACCACACTCCAGAAGGTATGCGCAAGCCTGACAAGTTTCCTGTATGTTTGAAACTCCCGATAAGATTTTTACCCCTAACGACCTATAACCTTGACGCTTGCCAACAAATTATAGGTCACTAGTCAAGTTCAACCCGTCATTGTCCTGGATTAACTCGAACCCACCCGCACAAGCCCTTGACGCTTGCCAACAAAGCTGTACGACTATCCCGATCAATCGCATATCCATGCTACAAATAAGTATTATTCAGCTACCGCACACTATGCCTTGACGCTTGCCAACAAACATAGCACGAATACGAAATAGTACTTATAAGAAATGACAGAGGGCTACGGCTGGTTTTTGGCGAAAAACCTTTAACGTAATGAACTTGATCTCGCTGAAGGAATCAAAGTGGTTTTTATAAATATATAGTGGCGAAAACTTTTGCTAAAGAGGTCACTCCCGGTGAAGGGATCTCGGCTCTTTCCCCGTCGAATGGGGTGCAGGATATCCCAAACTGAATACCACGATGCAAAGCAAAAATAATCGACTATAGTAAAGTTATTACGTTGACGTAAACTTTTACCCATGGGGTCACTCCCGATGAAGGGATCTCGGCCCTTGCCTCGTCGAATGAGGTGCAGGATATTCCAAATGAATACCACGATGCAAAGCAAAAGAGAACGTCTGTAATGTCAGTTTTTAAAAACTTGGTTCCAACAACATCATATATAGGTTTGTTTTATCTTTGCATTGATAAGAATCAACGCAGTCCCATCAATTAATCACACCAGAAAAGAACGAAAATAAAATGTACGTATATGCCATCCGCATTCTCCACTGGGTCCCGTCATCACCCGTTAGGTTACTTAACTAACGACAGAGCGGGGACTGGACTAGCGCGGGTGCCAAACATATACAACATCTACTAGTATATATAAATATATATATATAATATTCATCCCAGGCATGATATAAAGCAACATCACAGAAACATCACAGAAGCAATACAGAATGGTGGATAGCCCCGGGTTTCACATGAGCCGCAAGTGAGACCCGACGTTCCCTGCCGTGTGGATAGCCTGTGCAATGAAACCCAGACCCCTACGAGCGCGGCAAGTTACCCGCCAAAACCATAAGTGAGGCATCCCCCTTCAGCAACGTGAATGGACCACCCTGCACTTCACAGAATCCGGTAACTTGAGCACCCCTCTTGGGTCACCTATACCCCCTACGAGTGAGGCGAATAGCCCGCCAATTCTAAAGTAAGGTCCCCTCCGTCTGAATGCCTTGAGATGCAGACCAGTTGCCCTCTAGAACCCGACTATTCGTGCACTCCACCACGGGGTAATCCTGGTACAGAAAATAAAATAATATATAAGGGTGACATCGACCTCAGCCCGGTCGTGTCCCGAAAGAATAATATACAAACTGGCAGTGACGGCAGTCCACATGTCGGACGCTCGCCCCGCAATATCAAATGTACAAATAAAATAAAACTGTACTAACATTGCACCACAGCTATCCATCATGACAATCCAACCAACATCACAGCACATCACAGAACATCAACGTGAATGTCACGTTCGCAAACCCGTCTAAAAGACATATAGCAATTAGACGAGTTTACCGATCAAGTGACATTCACGGTCGCAGAAAATAATGTATGTACTGTTAAACGCCCACTTAAATTATCGATCGACTAAGTTCCAAATTGGCCCCAATAGCAAAACAACACTTCACTGAAACCTGGGCCAAAACAGAATACCACAAAAATCACATTTCCAAGTAAATGGGCTACAGAAAAAATTTGGTCGCCCTTTGCCACTAAACCACCGCGGAACCGCCACCAATATGGGCTTAGTCCGGCGGATCCGCGGCGCTTTTGTGGAATCACGAGCCCAAATTTTTCCAGCACCCTTAAAATTGCCTGCACGGATTTTTAAGATGTCTGAAATAATTTTTTTACCACTTTTGAAAATCGACAGCAACTATGAAAATGGAATCGTGATTTCGGTAAATTCCGTCGATCGATCTTTTAAGCACGGTTAAACAAGATAGTGAGGGGTTTAAAGGGTGGCTCTGATACCATGAAAGGTCCCGGCAGCGCCCCGGCCATCGAAACGCGGCCAAAATGCGGAACAAAAATTTCTAAAACCGGCGCTACCGCTACCCGAATCCCGGATCGACCTTAAACCCTAAACTAGCAAACTAACTAAGAGTTAGAATCGTTATACCGAGTTGATCCGTGTCCTTCGGTCTTCATTCCAAGCTCCTAGTGGCTCGTTGATGTGGTTTGGTTGCCGGTCTTCCTTCGTCTCCGATGATCCACCCGAGGGAAACGGCGCAAGCTCCAACCTCGCCGAACGAGGTAACCGACCCTCCAAAGTCGCTAACGATGGAGTGTGGGGGTGTACGAAAGTGTCACTACATTTTTCTCTCTTTCCTTTGAGCTTAAGAAGAAACTCAAGAAGAAGATGAAGGAGGTGAAAGCTTTTGCATGAACAAAGAATGGTGTGAACTTGAGAGAATGAGAGAGTGAGGAGGCTAGTAATGTGATAAAAACATCAAGCAAAATAAATCAATCCCACTCCCTCCTCATAGTGGCCGGCCGCCCTCTCTCATTTCCAACATCAAAATAAATTATCATTTTCTTTTTACCAATAAACAAATAGCCACCATACTTTGTTCCATGCCATGAACATGCACAAACCCATGCTTGTGCCACCTCACACATTCCACCTCATTTATAAAACAAATGATTTTCCAAAAAGGTAAATCATATAAATGAGGTGGCAACTTCTTCTAGAAGCTATTCCGTACAAATACGGAATACTTCCCGGTACATGTACCGAAATACATATACGCGTATTCGTACCAAAATATGAATAGCCGAGAGAGAAAACGTATAGTGAACAATAATGCTAGAATACGTATATACAAATACATATATCAATTATTAAATCAAAACCTGATTTTAATAAACTGGCTCAATCTTAAGCCACTAGTATTATCAACCGTCCAATTAAAGTCTGCGCGGCACTTGCACATATTTAATCGGACACCTGTATGTATCAACATACCTCATGTACACCATATCGCCTGAACCGTGAAAACCCTCTGTGTGGGACTCTAAAGACTCGTCAATACGCTGGCAGTGGGTTTAACCACAAGCACGTCAGCGGCACTAGCTGTACGTAACGGCTACCCAGGTATTGAGCGAAAGGGAGGCCGACGAGCAAACTCATCCTGAACCCCTACTGAGCCTGTCAGTGACAATATCCGTACAGTCCGGTATGTTCGTCTAAGAGTATCGCATATCGAGTCTATGGGGGTGGATAAAGTCAGACCCCGAACAACGCGATATTTAGTGTCGGCATGTAACCCATCACCTCCTGAGAAACTATCGATCCTGGATCGGTAATTCTCGTCTACCGTGGCCATGGATTTGTGGTGATGGCCACCCGTACACAATGCGACATCAACCCCCAATACCGGGAGAGACGAATCCCCGACGATCCGATCACTGCCTCTATGTGGCTCGGGACTGTACCCAACTAAAACCTGTTTGCATGACTCCTTTAAACCGTGGTAGGGTAGTAATCAAAGCACAGTGGGAACTCACATGAGACAAATGGCGATCTCAGGTCGACAGACTAACCTGTACACATGTCATCTGGGAACTACTATCTGATAATAGGTATAATACCAACTAGCAGGTTCCCGGCGAGTCCATCCAGTGTACTCATAACCCAATGAGCACCTGTATACTATCTTAGGTGAACAAACTAACACCAGTGGCTTGTGAGACCTGTACACCGCCCCTCGTCGGGGTCTCGATCAGTATACACTAGTCTACACTGGAGTATCGATGCCCGGTCTCGATACTCCTACGACTAGGGACATTTAAGGATGTACTTATAGACCCCAGCTCCCACATATATGATCGCCATCATACTGCTGGCAGTCAAGCAAGAATCCTAAGGGCTCTATCAACACGTACATGATGATAAAGACGAACCAGATAGCATACTATCATCTTGAGTAAGACTGTTTTATCGGTATAGGTCCTACCTCAATCATCACAATCATCAGTCCGCGACTATGATAATTGCCTTGAGGGCACTATATCCAACATAATGCGTGTATGTGATATCTCATTCTATTCTCGCGATTTGTGACATCGTCGGTTATATGTGATATAGCCAAGCTATCGGATCAAGTGTTGATTCGATAAATTGTTACCTTTGATATTAGTCGGTTATATGTGATATAGCCGGATTATTAAATCAAGAGTTGATTTAATAATTTATTGTATAATTATATATTTGATATATTACAGTACATTAACTAATATTTGCTCACTTATGATTTATCTTTTATCACTTTATGTGTGCATAAAGTATATATGTGATATATATTTTAGTGTACATGTTTTTGTGTCATGCATGATGATACACACTATATGGGTGTATGAGACTTACACCATAACTATGATAATTGAGGGTATTTATTTATTTAAGGTAAAACAAATAAGTTGGATATTTTTCTCATGGTTGTAGCTTGGAGAAGCTTGTAGAACCAAAGACAAACTCCACTTGTTTTGTTGATCTAAGATATTTATTAACCCAACAATTATCATTTAACCTATGGTTAAGTCTCTACATGAGTTAATGTATGACACTAACTCACTCATGGTTGTTATTCTTACCTCATGAGTTTCATTATTCTCATCTTCATTTTTTGAGCTTCTTCTTCCTCATGAAAAAAGCTCACTAGCTTTTTCTTAGGTGATGAAATATTGTGAGAAAAAGAAATCTAAAGAGAGCCCACTTCCTACTTCATCATCCTCTACTATTAGCCATTTAGTTTAGGGTGTTTTCTTCATTAATTTCACCATTAGTGAAGAGGTAGCATGAGCTCGAGTCTCCTCGACGTAGATCATCTTCGGCCTCGAAGATATTGAGCAAGCTTGTTCGTTTCTTCATGTGAACCCTTACTAGAGTCTGGGTCTTCACAACTTGCAGCGAAGGGACTACGACATGGAGCTTTAGAAGTGAAGGACCGGTCTACAAAGGTTGTATTATCTCATTCACTTAGATGTAAAGTGTTTACATTTTGTATCGTCGGATTTTCTAGTAACGATTCTATGGTTAGGGTTAGCTAATACGGAAATTTTTTGAAAATGGCATGGACGATACCTCCCGAAACCTTGTTGCCGTTCTAGAAAACCCTGCAGTGGTATTAGATCCATGCTAGAAAATTAGACGATGTTTGTTAGATTATGAAACCGAAACGACTCCGAAACTTGAAACACGAAAACTTGGTTTTTGTCGATTTTAAAAAGTCTTCAAAAAAAAATTTAAACAACTCCACAATGTTTTATGAGATATTACATGAACACAGAGATAATTTGAAGGGGTTTGGTCGGTTTTTGGCCGAGCAGATGAGCATGAAAACCGAGCAGGCTGGCCAAGTGAAGGCTTCTGGGCTTCAAATTTTTTCAGTGTTTCAGGCTCTGGGTTTTGGTGTTTCAGTTGTTGTTTGTTTTTGCTAAATTTACATGTGGTGTTAACTTTCTGCAAGGGCAACTCGGAGTGTTTCGTAATCGTAATTCTAACATGAATTCGGGTTATTTAGACGACGTTAAAAAGTTCGTATGGATATCAATAACACAATTTTTCCTTCGCTGAAATTTTCCAAGAGTTGGATTTTTCCGAGTTTAAAATTTTCAGAAAATCTTGCAAGCGATTCTGTGGACCCACTAGAAGAACGAAATCCTAACTCGATTCTGTAACCGTCAGAACCGCCATCAAACCTTAGGGTTTGTGGTAGTTCAGCGTGAGGGGTTACCCAAGACGGCAGCAAGGTTTCGGGAGGTATCGTCCATGCCAAATTAAATTTTTTCCGTTTTAGCTAACCCTAACATGAATCGTAAACTAGAAATATACGGAAAGTAATATGCAAACACTTTGAAATAAGAAGTGAGCAAGGAATATAACCTTTGTAGACCGGTCCTTCACTTCAATAGCTCCATGTAGTAGTCCCCTTCGCTGCGATCGCAAACTTCGGACTCTAGAGAGGCTCCACGAAAAAACGAACGTGCTTGCTTCGATGACTTCGAGGCCGAAGATGATCTACGTCGAGGAGACACTAACTCAAGCTATTCCTTCACTAGGTCATTAACTTTGTGAAGAGAACACCCTATACTACATAGAAAGTAGTAGAGGATGATGAAGTAGGAAGTGGGCTCACTTTAGATTTGATTTTCTCACACTTATTCTCATACCTCCATTGAAGCTAGTGAGCTTTTGAAGAGGAAGAAGAAGAAGAAGATGAACTCATCTCAATAAATCATCCAAATGAATTATGTAACCATGGGTGAGTTAAACCTATCATGCTTAACTCATGTAGAGAATAAACCATACACTATGGTTAAGGGTTGGGTTTGATAATATCTTCTGGAATGACAAAAGAGTTGACTTTGTTAAAATTTCTACAAGCTTCATGAAAGCTTGACAACTTTGACTAAGTTATTCTCTTTTGTTATTCTTAAGACATAAACAAAACCCTAATTTAACCTAATCATGGTATAAGTCTCATACACCAATCTTGTATGTATCATCAAGCATGATTCAAACATGTACACTTGCATATATCACATATAAACAATGTGCACAATCTAGTGAGAAAATAAATCATAAGTGAGCTAATACTAGTTAATGTAATGTAATATATCATATATATAATTATACATTAAATTATTAAATCAACTCTTGATTTAATAATCCGGTTATAACCGACAAATATCATGTGTAACAACTTATCGAATCAACACTTGATCCGATAACCCGGCTATATCGCATACAACCGATCAATGTCACTAATCGCGAGAATAAAATACGGTATCTCATATCGTATTAATCCGTAACGTTTTAAAAATAATTAAATAATTAATTAAATAAATAAAATCGTTTAAGTGAATTTTATAATTTTCGGTAAAGTAAAACGTAGTTTTCATAAAACTAAACCGTAATTATTTTTCACTATAAATTTAAAAATACCTATTTTAATTATGTTATTACTAGTAAATGGTGTTTATTTAGTCACTTATAAATTTTTAGTTTAATTAAATATTTTTCCTAAATTAATTATTTTAAATACTAATATAAGCTTTATTTATACACTAAATTAGTGTAAATTAAAAATTTGAATGGGTTTAATTTGTAAAAATGAACCATTGCACATTAGAATCTAGTATGTTTCATAAAAAAATTATTTTCAAATTTATCCATGGTTCTAGACCATTCTAGGTCAAATGGAGTGAAGAAAATAAAAAAATTTTAAATAAATTCATGAAAAGACTTAATTGTATGATATTTTTGTGAAACCTTCTACACTTTTCTTCACCTTTTCTCACTCTCCTCTCTTTTCCTCACATCATGGCCGGCCTCACCTCCATGGGCAGCCCCAAATTTTTCCCCCCATCATTTTTGCATTAAAAATCATCAAAATTCATCAAAAATTCAATAAAAAATCCACAAAATCCTAATAAATTCCTACCCTCTATTCTTTGCTTATCTTTACATGGATTTTGGAGATGGAAAGAATTCATTTTGGAGGCTTATTTTCATGTTTGGATTTCATGTTGTGGTGGTATAAATCTTCTTCTTTTGATTTATTGTTATTAGATGTTTCATTTAAGCATAATTAGATTTAATAAATAATTTCTATCTACCAGTTTTAAAAATTCAAGTTAGGGTTTGAAAAATCAAGTTATGGTTTTTACTAATTAAGTAGGGTTATATTTTGTAGTTTAACAATTTTAGAAGTGGAAAATCTTGTATGGATGATGTATTGTAAATTGTTATCCAAAATTGTTTAAATTAAACCATTTTTGCAAATTAGATTTCTATAAATTGTATATATTGGTGAGATAAAATTCTAATTAATGTTTGAAACACTAGATTGTGGTTTTAAAGAGGATATTAACTTATTAGTGGAATGAAAAACTTAATTTGGTTACTAGTTTCTTTTGATAATTGAAAAATACTAATAAAAATGCAAATTTTTTTTTTTTGCTAACTAGTTTTTGGGAATTCTTAAATAAATGAAATTTAAATCAAATTTATGGTTTCATTATACTATTATCATCATGAATTGTAGTTTAGTAAGTTAATTCATGTAAAATCATGTTTAGTTGTGATATTGTGAAATTTTGCTTAAAAATATCGAAATCGGGCAAGTTTGCAAACTAGAATTTTCAAACTAATGTAAATTAGGGTGTTAAAAATATGGTAATGGTTTCTATAATCTAGTTAGGTTATTTAATGAATATTATGACCATTAGTTTCTTTTAAACATCGAGTTTTGAATTAAAACGGTAAATTGGAGTTTTCGGATTTTTCGAAAACGGACGATTTGATCGATTTTTAGGGTTTCGATGAATTAAATCATGTTTTGTATTATAAGTGATGAGTTTTAAAACTATGAGTTGTTTGTTGATGCTTATCTCGATCAATCGGCGTTTGTACGCCAATATCGAGCGATATTTGGTTCTTTTGCGTGAACGGGACATAGGTTTTAACCTATGCGCGTTTCGTGCGTCGTTTTGGCTTTGTCTGTGATTCAGTTTACGATATTATATGTGTTTGCGTATAGGTACCCCTCACGTGGACTTCGGACGAAGAAGAAGAGGAGGGCGACATCGTCTTAGGCAGACAAGGACCAGGAGAGTAGATGTGTATCTACGGGGGGAAGTCGGGTGGATGGCGTTTAGCACCCCCGCAAACGTAGAATAGGAATATGTACTTATTGTCTTTAGGAAGCCAGACGTGACCTTAGAATTTCGGTGAGTAGGACCCTAGTAGTGACCTTAGGTTAGACTAGATTGATTTAGGAAGACCTTACCCATGGATGAATATCATGGAGGAGACTCGTAGGTTTCAGGTAGATACACGCACACGCACACACTGAGACTCGACGTGGTGTATACGTGTATGTGTATATATATATAGGACTAGGTGTAGTTATAAATATATATATACACACACAATACGTATATGTGATACAAGGATGTGACTGATACAAGGATGTGACATGATACACAGGGATGAAACAATATAACTGGGCTGATGCCGTGATTCTTGGCTATACAGTCGTGATATGATATTAGCGGATCATTAGAAAATGAGATAATGAATTTATGTACATGAACAATAATAAAGGATGGTGATGATATTGAAGTATATGGGACTCTAAATAGAACCCGGACGGTAACCTTTGCCTGAAAATTTGATATGATATCATATAGGTGTGACTTGATTACGACATCATATAGGTGTGACTTGATTTCGATATCATATATGTGTGACTTGATTACGATATCATATAGGTGTGACTTAATCACAATATGATACATATGACACGATGTTTCTGAGGATAAATTAACGATGTATATTTATGCTGACAATGATATATGATTGATGTATGCGATTACAGTATAGCACATTGATCTTGACATGTGTTGATGATGATATTATACGAATGATGAGACACGTAGGTGATACTTGACCCGTACCCCGATATTGGGATGCCGTACGATGGATTTTACCGTACGAGTCATAGATATGATGATTGATCCGCACTCTTGATTCGAGGAAGCCGTACTATGTACGTGACGTTATTGAGGCTGGATCGCCGACTATTAGAGATATGGATTCAGACCTTAGGTGGACTCTTAATTCTTATTGACTAGTTTCTTAGGTTTAGTTCCTTAGGAGGTTAGATGGACACTAGTTTAGTCTCGAGTCATATAGTTGTAGTTATACTTGTATATCACAGATGAGTGGTTATTACACATCCGTCTTTACATTCATACCGTAATCATAATGGTGCATGTTCATTCATATGTTTCTATAATCAAAATGAAACTTTGCCTGTTAGAACACCAGCACCATTACCGATGATGCGCATATTCCACGCACACTTATTTGCCGGCTCACACACATCATTATCGGTAATTGCTATGTCACGTACACTTTAGATCATATTATCTTTTATTGATACAATCAGCTAACAGCTAGATCGATATAATATTGTGATTACTCTCTGGTGTTAGTATAGATATGGTATTTATTACTTAGACATTTCATGCATTCGCATTTTCATGTTATCATGCTGTATTATGGGGCATATGCCGACACTTATCATATACTTACTCATGATTTTGGGATTTTGGATTTCTATGAGATTTCAGGATTTTTGGGGAAAACCGCAAGAATATATAAAAACTTCTCTCTCTCTCCTCCTCTCTTTTTAAAACATAAGATGCGGTTTTCTCGTGATGTATGTGTCGTCCACCATGAGATTTCATGTTTTCTTTTGGATTTCGAGACCCGATTCGAGGAGTGGATGAACCGTCTCGGGTACATGGTGGGCCCGGTATGGTACCCCGAGGCAAGAAGATCGAGTTGTAGACATGAGCCTGGCAGGGGAAGGCTACCTACCGGTGATGTCTGGCGCGGCGGATATCCGGAGGATACCGACCGTTGTCGTGAGATTTGATGATATGGGCCGATCCGGACTGACGGAGCCCGAGATATTGAGACTATGAGACATTGAGATTATGAGGTATTGAGACTTGAGATTTACATGTTTTGTGTCGATGCTTGACACGGATTTCCATGGGTTTCATCGTTGATATTTCAGATTTCTATACACATTTTAACATGATAAAAGCTAAAGATTCCTTATACAGATATATCTAGATTTCAGGATTGGTTATTTTACATTCATGGTGCATGCATACTCATTCACATAACATAGTACTATATGAGGCACTGATACGAGCACGGAGCATTTGCATTTACACGTAGCGTATTATCCTGTCTTACTTGATGACTAGTAGTATATTAGTATATTATTATGACCTAGGATAGCGTTGTGCATTCGATTTCTTTTCGCAGATATCTTCAACTCACGAGTTGGCAACTCACCCCCGTTGTGCCAAATTTTATTACAGGTTCGATATACAGGTTTTCCTGGCAGCTTGCTGGCACATCATTTCATTCCGGGTGATTTGCACGGTAGGTTGGTTCACTTGTATCTGGACTGCCATTGTACTTTTATTATTTCATTTGTATCTAGAAAGCTCCATCAACCAAACTTGTATTACTTGATAGTTTACTGGACTATTTTTTTGTTTCGACCTTAGAGTCGCGCTTGTATTATTATGATATCTGGTGGTTTTGTTTTCTTTTGAGTTTTGAGCTTCGCCCTTTGGCGTTGTATACTATTGTGCATTGATGTGGTTGTTTCCACCTGTTGGCGTAGAGCTAGCTCCCGTTTGGGGATGCTTTTTATTGTTTGTATATATATTATTCTTGTTTGTACCTATTTGGGGCCAGTTTTTACAAAGGAGAGTCTGCCGAAATTTTTGAGAAAATTGGATGTTGCTTTTAAACTTGTTTTCTACATGTTTTCCTTTACTTCTTCTTCTTTTTATGATTTAGATTTTGGGCTTCGGCTTACTTATGTTACGTTGCGCCTCTAGACGCTTCGTAATCTAAGTGCCGGTCACGTTCCGTACTTTCGGGTCGTGACAAAGTTGGTATCAGAGCGCTAGGTTTAACCTTGTATAAGTCTAGGTGACCCTTGGTTGATGGAGTAGGCGACTTAGGTTGAGTGACGTACTGTGGGTATGATCCGTGACATACTTACGATACGCTACTCTTCTTAAATAGCCTTAGGATGTACATTTGTTTGCACCACATTTCATTCGTTCCTTGATCAATCTTCGTCGATATCGGAGGGTGGTTTCTGTTACCACGGGCGCACGGGCAGAGGGAGCTGCGGCTCGAATGCGATTACCATTAGGGTATCGTTCATTCTTGAGGATTGGAGCATTGTTTAGCATACGGACGAAGGGTATTCACATGGTGTCCAGGCGAAGTTAAAGGGTTCGAACGATTATCAGAAAAACCATTTCCCCAAGTTTAAGGTATTCGGAAAAACATGCAGGTATTTCGATGGACCCTCTAGAAGAATGAAACCCTAACTCGACATAATGACCACGAGAACGCCCTTGAACCTTAGGGTTGACGGCAGTTCCGCGGTGCCATTAGTGAGGCTTGGGTTTACCCTTCTACGGCTGGACCATTGATGCTGGGGTATGTACCGGATATTTTTAAACTGTACTTGAGTGTTGAGTTCTCGGGAAATTATGGGATTTTGATGGATCGATCGAAAAGTTTAATGTAGTCTGGATATCAGGTCAAGGGATCGACTACGTGGGAGGCTCTAGATATGAGTATTGCCGTTGGTAGCGCAGTCAGCACACCCAGGAAGAGACGAGTTCGAAGCAGTCGACACCAGAGGAAAGGGGGGAAAGAGGCGCACATTGACGATAGTGTTTACGATTGTGATTTGGTGATTTGAATTTCATATTTCCGTTGATTGGATTTTGGTATTTTGAGGACTTTGTTCTACGGTATTTCCTATGTGTACCTTCATTACATTCTATTTGTGTTTCATATATCAGTGGTATTGATATTGTTTAGTACGTACCCAGTGCACTTGATTTGGTTTTAATACATTTTGAGATTTTGATTTGATTTCGTGCATATGGTTACACATGATTTTGACATATGCTTCGACCTAGTTTTCATGCACTTTCGTACTGTAATTTCGATTTTGATATTCGGTGTATGTTTTCGTGCACCATGTGCACCTGATTAAGATTCTTGCGCACTTGATGCGATTTTGTGCACACCAGATGCACTAAATCGGGGTTTTGTGCAGATTAGATGCACCTGATATTGGGTCGTGCACGCCCGTTGCACTTGACAGATGTTTTTGGTGCACACCGGTTCAACTTAGTTGTTTTTGTGTGTATTCATGGTATCTGTATTTGGTTTCGATTTCAGTGCGCACCGGACGCACATGATATTTTTATGATGTGATTGGAATTGATTTCAGTTTGAGCAGTATGTTTTATTAATCATCATTATTGATTTGGTAACCAGGCGGGACGTGTATATTAAATAAAAGATATATATATATATATAGCTATTTTTTTTAAAATAAACGTCCGCTACTTATGCCGTGACACGTGCATCGCACGGCGATTTTCAAAAGGGGTTCTTGCATGCTTCTTTATCCAGATATTTGGACGGTTTTACTATGATACGCACTATATATAAGTTGTAGTTTTGATATATATTATGTTGGTTTTCGTATTGGGTTTTGATATTTTATTTTTACCATAACTCCGATGATTGTGTTATGTTTGACAGAGTTTTGATTTTGAGTTACGTACTTGTTTTTCATGCGCTTGTATCGTGCTAAAAACGTGTTACATGTATTGATGATTTCGGAGCCCCGACGATTTGGGTGTTTTGCTGAATGTTTTAGTAATTGGGGGGAGTTTTAATTTAAATTCGGGGACCGAATTTCTTAAAGGGGGGAAGATTTTAACGTTTTAAAAATAATTAAATAATTAATTAAATAAATAAAATCGTTTAAGTGAATTTTATAATTTGCGGTAAAGTAAAACGTAGTTTTCATAAAACTAAACCGTAATTATTTTTCACTATAAATTTAAAAATACCTATTTTAATTATGTTATTACTAGTAAATAGTGTTTATTTAGTCACTTATAAATTTTTAGTTTAATTAAATATTTTTCCTAAATTAATTATTTTAAATATTAACATAAGCTTTATTTATACACTAAATTAGTGTAAATTACAAATTTGAATGGGTTTAATTTATAAAAATGAACCATTGCACATTATAATCTAGTGTGTTTCATACAAAATTTATTTTCAAATTTATCCATGGTTCTAGACCATTCTAGGTCAAATGGAGTGAAGAAAATAAAGAATTTTTAAATAAATTCATGAAAAGACTTAATTGTATGATATTTTTGTGAAACCTTCTACACTTTTCTTTACCTTTTCTCACTCTCCTCTCTTTTCCTCACCTCATGGCCGGCCTCACCTCCATGGGCATCCCCAAAAATTTTCCCCCATCATTTTTGCATTAAAAATCATCAAAATTCATCAAAAATTCAATAAAAAATCCACAAAATCCTAATAAATTCCTACCCTCTATTCTTTGCTCATCATTACATGGATTTTGGAGATGAAAAGCATTCATTTTGGAGGCTTATTTTCATGTTTGGATTTCATGTTGTGGAGGTATAAATCTTCTTCTTTTGATTTATTGTTATTAGATGTTTCATTTAAGCATAATTAGATTTAATAAATAATTTCTATCTACAAGTTTTAAAAATTAAAGTTAGGGTTTAAAAAATCAAGTTATGGTTTTTACTAATTAAGTATGGTTATATTTTGTAGTTTAACATTTTTAGAAGTGGAAAATCTTGCATGGATGATGTATTGTAAATTGTTATCCAAAATTGTTTAAATTAAACCAATTTTGCAAACTAGATTTCTATAAGTTGTATATATTGGTGAGATAAAATTCCAATTAATGTTTGAAACACTAGATTATGGTTTTAAAGAGGATATTAACTTGTTAGTGGAATGAAAAACTTAATTTGGTTATTAGTTTCTTTTGATAATTGAAAAATACTAATAAAAATGCTATTTTTTTTTGCTAACTAGTTTTTGGGAATTCTTAAATAAATGAGAGTTAAATCTAATTTATGGTTTCATTATACTATTATCATCATGAATTGTAGTTTAGTAAGTTAATTCATGTAAAATCATGTTTAGTTGTGATATTGTGAAATTTTGCTTAAAATATCGAAATCGGGCATGTTTGCAAACTAGAATTTTCAAACTAATGTAAATTAGGGTGTTAAAAATATGGTAATGGTTTCTATAATCTAGTTAGATTATTTAATGAATATTATGACCATTAGTTTCTTTTAAACATCGAGTTTTGAAGTAAAACGGTAAATTGGAGTTTTCGGGTTTTTCGAAATCGGACGATTTGATCGATTTTTAGGGTTTCGATGAATTAAATCATGTTTTGTATTATAAGTGATGAGTTTTAAAACTATGAGTTGTTTGTTGATGCTTATCTCGATCAATCGGCGTTTGTACGCCAATATCGAGCGATATTTGGTTCTTTTGCGTGAATGGGACATAAGTTTTAACTTATGCGCGTTTCGTGCGTTGTTTTAGCTTTGTCTGTGATTCAGTTTACGATATTATATGTGTTTGCGTATAGGTACCCCTCATGTGGACTTTGGACGAGGAAGAAGAGGAGGGCGACATCGTCTTCGGCAGACAAGGACCGGGTGAGTAGATGTGTATCTACGGGGGGAAGTCGGGTGGATAGCGTTTAGCACCCCCGCAAACGTAGAATTGGAATAGGTACTTATTGTCTTTAGGAAGCCAGACGTGACCTTAGAATTTCGATGAGTAGCACCCTAGTAGTGACCTTAGGTTGGACTAGATTGATTTAGGAAGACCTTACCCAAGGATGAATATCATGGAGCAGATTCGTAGATTTCAGGTAGATACACGCACACGCACACGCACACACTGAGACTCGACGTGGTGTATACGTGTATATGTATATATATATAGGACTAGGTGTAGGTATATATATATACACACAATACGTATATGTGATACAAGGATGTGACATGATACACGGGGATAAAACAATATAACTGGGCTGATGCCGTGATTCTTGGCTATACAGTCGTGTTATGATATTAGCAGATCATTAGAAAATGAGATAATGGATTTGTGTACATGAACAATAATAAAGGATGGTGATGATATTAAAGTATATGGGACTCTAAATAGAACCCGGACCGTAACCTGTGCCTGAAATTCTGATATGATATCATATAGGTGTGACTTGATTACGACATCATATAGGTGTTACTTGATTTCGATATCATATATGTATGACTTGATTACGATATCATATAGGTGTGACTTAATCACAATATGATACATATGACATGATATTTCTGAGGATAAATTAACGATGTATATTTATGCTGACAATGATATATGATTGATGTATGCGATTACAGTATAGCACCTTGATCTTGACATGTGTTAATGATGATATTATACGAATGATGAGACACGTAGGTGATACTAGACACGTAGGTGATACTTGACCCGTACCCCGATATTGGGATGCCGTACGATGGATTTTACCGTACGAGGCATAGATATGATGATTGATCCGCACTCTTGATTCGAGGAAGCCGTACTATGTACGTGACGTTATTGAGGCTGGATCGCCGACTATTAGAGATATGGATTCAGACCTTAGGTGGACTCTTAATTCTTATTGACTAGTTTCTTAGGTTTAGTTCCTTAGGAGGTTAGATGGACACTAGTTTAGTCTCGAGTCATATAGTTGTAGTTATACTTGTATATCACAGATGAGTGGTTATTACACATCCGTCTTTACATTCATACCGTAATCATAATGGCGCATGTTCTTTCATATGTTTCTATAATCAGAATAAAACTTTTCCTGTTAGGACACCGGCACCATTACCGATAATGCGTATATTCCACACACACTTATTTGCCGGCCCACACACATCATCATCGGTAATTGCTATGTTACGTACACTTTAGATCATATTATCTTTTATTGATACAATCAACTAACAGCTAGATCGATATAATATTGTGATTACTCTCTGGTGTTAGTATAGATATGGTATTTATTACTTAGACATTTCATGCATTCGCTTTTTCATGTTATCATGCAGTATTATGGGGCATATGCCGACACTTATCATATACTTACTCATGATTTTGGGATTTTGGATTTCTATGAGATTTCAGGATTTTTGGGAAAAACCGCAAGAATATATAAAAACTTCTCTCTCTCCTCCTCTCTTTTTAAAACATAAGATGCGGTTTTCTCGTGATGTATGTGTCGTCCACCATGAGATTTCATGTTTTCTGTTGGATTTCGAGACCCGATTCGAGGAGTGGAAGACCGTCTCGGGTACATGGTGGGCCCGGTATGGTACCCCGGGGCAAGAAGATCGAGTTGTAGACGATGAGCCTGGCAGGGGAAGGCTACCTACCGGTGATGTCTGGCGCGGCGGAAATCCGGAGGATACCGACCGTTGTCGTGAGATTTGATGATATGGGCCGATCCGGACTGACGGAGCCTGAGATATTGAGACTATGAGACATTGAGATTATGAGGTATTGAGACTTAAGATTTACATGTTTCGTGTCGATGCTTGACACGGATTTCCATGGATTTCATCATTGATATTTCAGATTTCTATACACATTTTACCATGATAAAAGCTAAAGATTCCTTATACAGATATATCTAGATTTCAGGATTGGTTATTTTACATTCATGGTGCATGCATACTCATTCACATAACATAGTACTATATGAGGCACTGATACGAGCACGGAGCATTTGCTCTTACACGTAGCGTATTATCCTGTCTTACTTGATGACTAGTAGTATATTAGTATATTATTATGACATAGGATAGCATTGTGCATTCGATTTCTTTTCGCAGATATCTTCTACTCACGAGTTGGCAACTCACCCCCGTTGTGCCAAATTTTATTACAGGTTCGATATACAGGTTTTCCTGGCAGCTTGCTGGCACATCATTTCATTCTGGGTGATTTGCACGGTAGGTTGGTTCACTTGTATCTGGACCGCCATTATACTTTTATTATTTCATTTGTATCTAGAAAGCTCCATCTACTGGACCATTTTTTTGTTTCGACCTTAGAGTCGCACTTGTATTATTATGATATCTGGTGGTTTTGTTTTCTTTTGAGTTTTGAGCTTCGCCCTTTGGCGTTCTATACTATTGTGCATTGATGTGGTTGTTTCCACCTGTTGGCGTAGAGCTAGCCCCCGTTTGGAGATGCTTTTTATTGTTTGTATATATATTATTCTTGTTTGTACCCGTTTGGGGCCAGTTTTTACAAAGGAGACTCTGCCGAAATTTTTGAAAAAATTGGATGTTGCTTTTAAACTTGTTTTCTACATGTTTTCCTTTACTTCTTCTTTTTATGGTTTAGATTTCTGGGCTTCGGCTTACTTAGGTTACGTTGCGCCTCTAGACGCTTCGTAATCTAAGTGCCGGTCACGTTCCGTACTTTCGGGTCGTGACATAATCTCGGTCCTGCACATATCACATATGTGCTCCTACTCCATTTCGCTTGAGCCAGGAAACCCCTGTGTAGGACTCTAAAGACTCGTCAATACGCCGGCAGTAGGTGATGATCATATCAAACACCCACAAGCCGCAAGCGGTATGCTAAACGTAACGGCCACCCGGGTATTGAGCGATCAGAAGATCAACAAAAAAGCCTGCTTACACTACTGCGAATCCAGTCAGTAATACTACCGTACAGTCCGGTCTCTTCTTCCGATATGTCGCATATCTCGTCTAGGGGTGGTAAACGCCAGACCCCAGTAACTCTATAAGTCATGTCGATATGAGGCTTATAACGGGTCGAGAAACTACTGATAACACTTACCAGTATATCTCTGAAGCTGCCTTGGCCAAGGACTTCCTGTTATATCCAATCGAGCACAGCGCAAAATCAACTCCTTATACCGGGAGAGACGAAACCCCTCCTATCGCTCATTGCCTCCATGTGACTCGGGACTGTACCCAAAAGCCACCGTTTTGCACTTTCTCTTGAACGTGGTAAGGTGGAAATCAAAGCACAGTGGTTATCACACAAGACTCTATGACGATCTCGGATCTACAGACTAACCTGTACCAGTGTCACCAGAGAACTGCCATCTGACGATAGGTATAATACCATCTGGGAGTTCTCGGCGAGTCCGTCCAGTGTACTCAGTCTCCACTGAGCACCCATATACTGTCTCTGATATCAAACACCAGTGGATATGGGATCATCCATCGCCCATCTACATGGATCGAGAAGCTATACGCTAGTCTACTCTGGTATATCGATGCCCTGTCTCGATACACCATCGACTAGGTACATTTGAAGGATGTACTTAGCTACTACATTGTCCCCACTAGTATGATCTGCATCACAATCCTGGTAGTCAAGTACTCATCCTAAGGGCTTTATCAACATGTAACATAGAGACTATCAGTGTACACGTTAAGATAAAAAGCAACCAGATAGCATACTATCATGTCGAGCAAGAAAGCCCTCCATATATATGTCCAAGCATCCACTACAATATACATCGTATGTACAGTAATGGCCTCTAGGGCATATATATCACTAACAATCTCCCACTTGCACTAGGGCCATCTGTTGTAGTATCTCATACCCAACATTCAGCAGTGGTTGAAGTATCTCATACTTAACCATCCCATAAAAGTCTCTACTGGGAAATAGGCCTTTGTGAGTAGATCCGCGCTGTTTTCCTCTGTGTCTACTCTCCTAACCTCGACTCCCTAGAGATCAACCATCTCCTGGATCAGGTGATACTGCCTAAGAATATGTCTGGATCACTGATGGGACGGGGGTTCCTAGGCCAAAGCCACAACTCCATTGTCACACAATGGTAGGAACGAAGTTCATCTCATAAACTAATATATATCTAGACTGCCTCTTTGGTAGCATCCTTGGTTACAATGTATCCAGCCTTTATCATCTAGTATGCCATGGTATCTAGCTTGGAACTCTTCCAACATACCGTTCCTCCACTGAGGGTAAAGACAATGCCTGTGACTGACATTTAGTCGACCTTACCACGCTGGAAGCTATCCAGTGATTCTCCCCAGGATCCATTGATACCATCTCACTACACCTAGTGAGAATCCTAACATCCACTTAGATCTATCTCATAGATCCAAAACCCGGATTTATGAGGTATCACCTTGATCCTATATGGAGAATCCATGTGATAAGAGGAGATTGACCGAGTGTAGCATATGAAACTCCTTTCCTATCAAGAGTATGCCATCCACGTACAATACGAGAATCGTCACTATACTCCCTACTACCTTTTTGTATATACAAGATTCATCTACCATTTTGATGAAGTCAAACTCTTTGACTACCACATCAAAACAAATGTTCCAACTCCGCGATGCCTGCTTTATCCCATAAAGCAACTTGCACACGTTTCCGTTGCTCCCACTGTCTACGAAGCCCTCTGGCTATGTACTTATAGACGCTCTCTTCTAAATTACTATTTAGAAAAGAAGTCATGACACCCAACCGCCAGAAATCGTAATCATGGTATGTACCAATGGCAAGTAGGATCCGGATGGACATAAGCATAGGCATTAGAAAAGGTTTCATCATTATCCACACTAGGTCAACGACGATAGCCATTTACAACTAGTCTTAGCTTTGAAAGTCTCAACTTTTCCATGTACGCCAAGTAATCTTCTCAAGATATACTTGCTCCTGATGGGGATTTAACCCTTCAGATAAAGCAACCAAAGTCCATACTTTGTTGGTGTATATTGATTCTATCTCAGATCGCTTAGCATCCAGCCATTCTTACAGAGTCCCCACTCTTGATGGCCTGCTCGAAAATAGTTGGGTCATCATCTCATGATGCAATCCTTGCTCCCACTGTCATAGAGAAAACCGAAGTATCTCTCAGGTGGATGAGGAACCCTACCAGATCGGTGGAGAGGCTGAGGTTCGTTTGAAACTATTGAATCCTCCGTGTTTACCAAATCATCAGCTACAGTTTGTATAGATGGAACTCTTTCCAGTTCTACCTCATGACCAATAATTTCTTCACAAGAAATCCTTTTCTCAAAAGGTGGAATGCTGAGAAACAAAACACCTTTTTTCTCTTCAGTGTGGTAGAAGATATTCCCTTGCGAATGCTTGGGATATCCAACAAACTTCCACAGATCTGATCTTGCCTCGAGCTTGTTCGGATTTTGCTTTTAGACATAGGCCGGACAACCCCAAATCTTAACATCTTTAAGAGATGGGCTCTTCCAATACCATATCACATATGGAGTGGTAGGCACCTGATTTTATTGGAATCCTATTCAATAGGTATGCAGCTTCTCAAGTGCATAACCCCAAAAGGAAATAGGCAACTCAGTAGTACTCATCATAGAGCATACCATATCACATAGGGTGCGATTGCTCCGCCCCGATATACCAACGTACTATGGTGTATACGGAGGAGTAATGCTGAGAGAGAATTTCATTCTCATTTAGAATAGTCCAGGATCTCCGTGCTCAAGTATTCTCCTCCCTGATCACATCAAAGGACATAATACTTATACCCGTTGTGGTTCTCTACTTCTAACTTATATTCTTTGAATTTCTCAAAAACTTCAGACTTGTGTTTCAACAAGAACACATGTGCGAATCTTGAGAGATCATCAGTGAATGTAATGAAGTACAAAGAACCGGTCCTGGCATGTGTAGACAGGGGAATTTCATACATCAGCATGTATCAATCCCAAGAGTTCACTAACTCTTTCTCTGTTTCCAATAAACGGAGCTATGGTCATCTTATCTTTGTGACATGACTGGCAAGTTTCACAAGATGTAAATTCAAACTAATTTAAATATGCATCTTTATGTAACTTAGCTAGTCGGGTCGCATTGATATGACCTAGTCTACAATGCCTCAAGAAGGATTCGTTCATTTCTGAACCCTTCCTCTTGTGTGTGTTTTGTACATTAAGAACTGTGGTTTGATTTAGAACGAATATGCTTTTAGATAACGTGCATGAACCGATCAACTTTTGATATAGGAAATGTTCAAAACATTATCCAACAATACAAAATTATATCCTTCTTTACTAAATAAAGAGACTGATATGATGTTGTATATCAGGTTCGGTATCTAATAACATTCGTTCCGAATCAATGTATTTGGTAATACAGGGTGATAACTGCCAACAAGCTTGGCTGCAACACTTACACCGTTTTCAACTCTTGAAACTTATCACCCGTTCCCAGTTCTCTACCTTTCTGTAGCCCATGTAACATATTATATATGTGGGATCCTGATCCGGTATCTCATACTCAGGACGTAAAGGATACTGAGAAACAGTTCTCTGTAATGAACACACCCGAAGAAGATACAATATCATGCACTTTCTTCGTTTGGGCGGCACAGGAATCCTGGTAATCCCCTATTTCCTGCTCGGTCTTATAACAATTATAAGTTGGAGCGGGACCAACGTTCCCTAGCACAGTATAACAAGCGGGTCCGGTCACTACATCCGTATTATTATCTTGATTAAGGCGTGACATGGTCGCTACCTGGAGAGAGAGAAAAGAAAACACTCAGCGTTTGCTCTTGCAAGATTAGATTGGTTATTACTATTTCTAATCAGGGTGGTTCCCACTGTTTTAGTCAAATCTTCCTTCAAACCCTAAAAGGAAAGACTAGCCGGGATTAATTACACCCTACATGTTCGCCAATCTTTCAGCCAGGCCAGTGCCGGTACTTTGAGGGAGGTTCTCTGTGCTTTCGTACGGACCTAATTAAAATAAACCTCGTTTTCCCACGGGCGTAACCCCGTTGACACCTTTCTAGACACCTACTTGATCGGCTAATTGTAATGTGTAAAACTCTCTCAGGAGTAACTCTTACTCGCAGTGGGTATCGGGATCCAACTATCTCATAGGAGGTATGCAATCTCATTGCAAATTTCAACACTTGAAATTCCCGATAATATTTTACCCCTAACGTGCTATGACCTTGACGAATGCCAAACAACCCATAGTCCGCTAGTCAAGTTCAACCCGTACATTTCCTGATTGAATTAAACCCACCCGCACGACCCTTGATGAATGCCAAACAACGCCGTACGAATACCCTAATCCAATCGCATCGTATGCTAGCAGATAAGCATTAGTTAGCTACCGTACACTACGCCTTGACGAATGCCAAACTACCGCAACATGAATACCAAGTAGTACTTATCTGAAATGACGGAGGGCTACGACAGGTTTTTAAGAAAACCTTTTGCGTAATGAAGTTGATATCGTTGTAGAATCAAATGATTTAAATGGAGTGTTTTTTAGGCTTTTTCTAGTTTCGCTAAAGAGGTCACTCCCGGTGAAGGGATCTCGGCTCTTTCTTAATCGATGATGTGCAGGATATTCACAATACCACTATGCAAAGAAATAACTAGAAAAGCAATCAAAAGACAAACCGAGGGTTGTAGCATCTTCCAGTTATTGCTAAAGAGGTCACTCCCGGTGAAGGGATCTCGGCTCTTTCCTTATCGAATAAGGTGCTGGATGTTCTACAAGGAACACCGCTATGCAAGCAACAACTAGAGCTACATGTTTTTGAAAATTCGATTCCACAACATCTTTAGGTTTCTTTTATTTCATTAATCTCATTAATGAAGTCCCATCATTTTAAGTTACCTAAACATCACAGATAAATACAACGGACGCTTATGCCATCCGCATTCGCCTCGATGTCCCCTCGTGCATCATTAGGTTAGGTAACTAACGGCAGAGCGGGGCAGTGCTAGCGCGGGTGTAAAACATAAGCAACTTCTATATAATATATCACATATACTATATCCTGTATCCATCTCAACATATCAAATGATCACATCACAGATATCGTAGCAGAAGAACAACATATGAAATATTGGATATACTAGGATTTCCGTGTTTTATTTTAAGCCTGTATAAAACACGGATTCCACGGTCGTGATGAATAGCCAATCCCGCACCCCTATGTTAGTTATATGTATGCCCTAGAGGCCATTACTATACATAGGATGTATATTGTAGTGGATGCTTGGACATATATAGGGATAACTTTCTTGCTCGATATGATAGTATGCTATCTGGTTACTCTTTACCTTAACGTGTACACTGATTGTCTCTCTGTTACATGTTGGTAAAGCCCTTAGGATGTGTACTTGACTACCTGGACTATGATGCGGATCATGCTAGTGGGGACATGGTAGTCCATAAGTACATCCTTCAAAGTCCCTAGTCAAGGGTGTATCGAGACAGGGTATCGATATACCAGAGTAGACTAGCGTATACCTTCTCGACCCATACAGATGGGCGATGGATGATCCCATATCCATTGGTGTTTGACATAAGAGATGATATACGGGTGCTCAGTGGTGACTGGGTACACTGGACGGACTCGCCGAGAACTCCCAGATGGTATTATACCTTACGTCAGATGGCAGTTCTCTGGTGACACTGGTGCAGGTTAGTCTGTAGACCCGAGATCGTCATAGAGTCTTATGTGATTCCCACTGTGCTTTGATTTCCATCATACGACGTCCAAGAGGGCGTGCAAAAAGGTGGCTTTTGGGTACAGTCCCGAATCACATGGAGGCAATGAGCGATAGGAAGGGTTTCGTCTCTCCCGGTATAGGGAGTTGATGTTGCGCAGTGCTCGATTGACTATAACAGGAAGTCCTTGGCCAAGGCTGCTTTTGGGATTTACTGGTAAGTGTTACCAGTAGTTTCTCGACCCGTTATGAGCCTCATATCGACACGACTTATCGAGTTATTGGGGTCTGACGTTTACCACCCCTAGACAAGATATGCGACATATCAGACGAACAGACCGGACTGTACGGTAGTGTTACTCGTTGGATTCACAGGAGTGTGAGCGGGCTTGCTCGTTGATCTTCTGATCGCTCAATATCCGGGTGGCCTTTACGTTTAGCAGACCGCTTGCGGCTTGTGGGTGTTTGATATGATCATCACCTGCTGCCGGCGTATTAACGAGTCTTTAGAGTCCTACATAGGGGTTTTCTGGCTCAAGCGAAACGAAATAGGAGCGCATATGAGATATGTGTGGCACTGAGGATAATACCAGTATGTGATACTGTATTCTATTCTCGCGATTTGTGACATTGATCGGTTGTATGCGATATAGCCGGGTTATCGGATCAAGTGTTGATTCGATAAGTTGTTACTATTGATATTAGTCAGTTATATGCGATATGACCGGATCGTTAAATCAAGTGTTGATTTAATGATTTAATGTATAATTATATATTTGATATATTACTTTACATTAACTAGTATTGGTTCACTTAAGATTGATTTTCTCACTTGAATGTGCACATTGTTTTATATGTGATATATGCAAGTGTACATGTTTGTATCATGCTTGATGATACAAGCAAGTTGTGTGTATGAGACTTGAACCATATCAAGGTTAGATTAGGGTTTACTATTTTCCTAGCAAATAACAAAAGAATTGAGACTTTGGTCAAAGTTATCAAGCTTCATGAAGCTTGATAAGCATTGACAAAGTCAAACCTTTTGTCATTTGTGTAGGATATTAGTTAACCCAACCCTTAACCTAATGGTTTGGTTAAATCTCTACATGAGTTAAGCATGAGGGCTTAACTTAACCATAGTGCCATAATTAAAAGGATAAGTGTTCATATTATTCTTTTAATGGAAATGATTCTTTCTTCTTCTTCATCTTCATCAAGCTTGAAAAAGCTTGCTAGCTCCAATGGCATCATGAGAAAAAGAGTGAGAAATCCAATTCTAAAGTGAACCCACTTCCTATTTCTTCATCCTCTTCCACTTGCCATGTAGTATAGGGTGTTCTCTTCGCAAAGTTTTCGACCGAGTGAAGGAATAGCTTGAGTTTGAGTCTCCCCGACGTAGATCATCTTCGGCCTCGAAGTCAATGACCTAGCCCGATCATTTCTCCGACGAAACCATTTCTAGAGTCCGGGATCCGATGATCGCAGCGGAAGGATGTCAACACGGAGCTAAAGAAGTGGTGGACCGGATCTACAAAGGTTGTAATCCCTTTCGCTTAGTAGCAAAGTCGTTTGCTTGCTTGCTTTTCGCATTAACTTCTAGTTAACAATCTAGTTTAGGGTTTCTCGGCACCGTAAAATTTTTGTTTGGCATGGTTGATGCCTTATGGAACCTCTTGAGTGTTCCTAGTAACCCTACACCCTAGACCCCTATGAGAGCGGCAAGCAACCCTACCAATTCTAGAGTTAGGAGACCCGGTCTCGACTCCTCGAGATGGTCTCCCACTGGACCCTAGAACCCGGATACTTGTGCTCCCCGCCTTGGGTCTATCCTAATGCAGAAAAGTAAATAATATACAATGGTGACATCATCCTCAACCCAGAAGTGCCCCAATAAAAGAATATAACATACAAAGAATTTTACATGAATGAAAATGAAAAACTCTCATCTCACATAAAACCCACCGGCTATTCAAAACACGATGATCCGATATAATATATCACAGCAACACATAACATCACATGTCATCAACGTAAGTAAATATGTGTATCCCAATTGTCGTTGACATATAGCACCGAAACCGGCGATACACCACATATTACACTTACGGTCGCAGAAAAGAAAGTGAAAAACTACAACAGTTGGAATCCGCAACCACCTTAGACATCGCATGCCTAACCAAATGAATTCCTTAGACATCGCATGCCTAACAATTATAAACCCCGCATTTTAGTCTCGATACCGAAAACACTTTTCAATAACATGTCGGGTAATTCAACAAGATTCCCGACATCCTGATCGAATGCTCTTCGGAAACTTTAGTAGACGGCCACACCCCCGATACCGTCGACGAAGTGCATTAAGGTGGAACACCGCTGCCGCGAGCACCCGAACGGATGCTTTTGGTGACGGGGTTCTTGTACAGTCACTTGGTCAGGGTTATGGGGCGTGGCTATCTATTAAGTTTATCCGGCGAGTATCCGCGTACGCTACGTGATTGCGACGGACTTTTGATCACATCAAAATCCCGTGGCAACCGATCAAATGAGACTAAATTGCTAGATTTATAACATTCAAATTAGTTATCTCATAACTACTTGTAGATTCCAAATATTGTATCCCATCACATAATATTCGGACGAGGTTAAACTCTTCGATCGATTCATCAAAGTCCCACAATTTCCCGACAGCTCAACACTTGAACACAGTTTTAGTAATACCCAGAAGATGACACAGTACCTTTGAACCAGCCGTGGAAAGGTCAAACCAACGCCTCACATGTGAAACGCTAAACTACCACAAACCCTAGGGTTCAAGTGGTGGTTTTGATAGCCACACAATCGAGTTAAGGTTTACGTTCTTTTAGAGGGTCCACGGAATCACTTGCATGTTTTTCCGAGTACGTTAAACTTAGAAAAATGGGTTTTTGATATTCGATCGAACCTTTTAACTTCATCTAGACAATACGTGAAACACCCAAAACAGTGTTAAAACTATGAATACGAAACACTCCGAATTTCTTAAAGTGTAAAATTACATCACATGCAAAATTAACAAAAATAAACAACACCTGAAACACCAAAACCCATAGCTAAGACCAAGGAAAAAATTTGGGACCATTTCATGCAGGTGGGGCAGGCCTCCTCGGTTTCCATGGCCTTGTGCTCGGTCCAAATCCGAGCACAGGGTCCCCAATTTTTCCCAAGTTCATATAATTGCTCAAATGCCATTCTGCACTAGTTTGAAAATTTTTGGACAACTTTTAAAATCGACAGAAACTATGATTTTCCGTTTCAAGTTTCGGAGTTATTTTGGTTTCGTGATCTTAACAAAATCCGTATTTATTTCTAGCATGGTTCTGATACCAATGAGGGGTTACCCAAGACAGCAACAAGGTTTCGGGAGGCATCGTCCATGCCAAATTAAAATTTTGCCGTTTTAGCTAACGCTAACATGAATCGAAAACTAGAAATATACAGAAAGTAATATGCAAACACTTTGCAATAAGAAGTGAGCAATGAATACAACCTTTTTAGACCGGCCCTTCACTTCAATAGCTCCGTGTAGTAGTCCCCTTCACTGCGATCGCAAACTCTGGACTCTAGAGAGGCTCCACGAAGAAACAAACGTGCTTGCTTCGATGACTTCGAGGCCGAAGATGATTTACATCGAGGAGACACTAACTCAAGCTATTCCTTCACTAGGTCATGAACTTTGTGAAGAGAACACCCTATACTACATGGCAAGTAGTAGAGGATGATGAAGTAGGAAGTGGGCTCACTTTAGATTTGATTTTCTCACACTTATTCTCATACCTCCATTGAAGCTAGTGTGCTTTTGAAGAGGAAGAAGAAGAAGAAGATGAACTCATCTCAATAAATCATCCAAATGAATTATGTAACCATGGGTGAGTTAAAACTATCATGCTTAACTCATGTAGAGAATAAACCATACACTATGGTTAAGGGTTGGGTTTGATAATATCTTATGGAATGACAAAAGAGTTGACTTTGTCAAAGTTTCTACAAACTTCATGAAAGCTTGACAACTTTGACTAAGTTATTCACTTTTGTTATTCTTAAGACATAAACAAAACCCTAATTTAACCTAATCATGGTATAAGTCTCATACACCCATCTTGTATGTATCATCAAGCATGATACAAACATGTACACTTGCATATATCACATATAAACAATGTGCACAATCTAGTGAGAAAATAAATCATAAGTGAGCTAATACTAGTTAATGTAATGTAATATATCATATATATAATTATACATTAAATTAATAAATCAACTCTTGATTTAATAATCCTGCTATAACCGACTAATATCATGTGTAACAACTTATCGAATCAACACTTGATCCGATAACCCGGCTATATCGCATACAACCGATCAATGTCACTAATCGCGAGAATAGAATACGGTATCTAATATCGTATTAGTCTCGGTCCCGCACATATCACATATGTGCTCCTACTCCGTTTCGCTTGAGCCAGGAAACCCCTGTGTAGGACTCTAAAGACTCGTCAATACGCCGGCAGTAGGTGATGATCATATCAAACACCCACAAGCCGCAAGCGGTCTGCTAAACGTAACGGCCCCCCGGGTATTGAGCGATCAGAAGATCAACAAGCAAGCCTGCTCACACTCCTGCAAATCCAGTCAGTAACACTACCGTACAGTCCGGTCTCTTCGTCTAATATGTCGCATATCTCGTCTAGGGGTGGTAAACGCCGGACCCCAGTAACTCGATAAGTCATGTAGATATGAGGCTTATAACGTGTCGAGAAACTACTGATAACACTTACCAGTATATCTCTGAAGCTGCCTTGGCCAAGGACTTCCTGTTATAGCCAATCGAGCACAGCGCAACATCAACTCCCTATACTGGGAGAGACGAAACCCATCCTATCGCTCATTGCCTCCATATGACTCGGGACTGTACCCAAAAGCCACCGTTTTGCACGTTCTCTTGAACGTGGTAAGGTGGAAATCAAAGCACAGTGGGAATCACACAAGACTCTATGACGATCTCGGGTTTACAGACTAACCTGTACCAGTGTCACCAGAGAACTGCCATCTGACGATAGGTATAATACCATCTGGAAGTTCTCGGCGAGTCTGTCCAGTGTACCCAGTCTCCACTGAGCACCCGTATACTGTCTCTGATGTCAAACACCAATGGATATGGGATCATCTATCGCCCATCGACATGGGTCGAGAAGCTATACGCTAGTCTACTCTGGTATATCGATGCCCTGTTTCGATACACTCTCGACTAGGAACATTTGAAGGATGTACTGAGCGACTACACTGTTCCCACTAGTATGATCTGCATCACAATCCTGGTAGTCAAGTACTCATCCTAAGGGCTTTATCAACATGTAACATAGAGACTATCAGTGTACACGTTAAGATAAAGAGCAACCAGATAGCATACTACCATGTCGAGAAAGAAAGTCCTCCATATATATGTTTAAGCATCCACTACAATATATATCGTATGTACAGTAATGGCCTCTAGGGCATACATATCACTAACACAGCGGTGCCACAGGTGAGGCATTGGTTGACCCTTCTACGGCTGGATCATAGGAGATGTGGCATGTTCTGGGTACTTTTTAAACTCCGCTCAAGTGTTGAGTTTGTTGGGAAATTTTGGGTCCTTGCTTATTCGATCGAAAAGTTTAACATCGTCTAGATATCTATGATTATGATACAATATTTGGAATTCACATAATTAGTTATGAGATAACTAGTTTGAATTTTATAAATTTAGCAGTTTAGTCTCATTTGATCGGTTGCCACGGAATTTTTATGTGGATCAAAAGTCCGTCGCAATTACGTAGTGTACGCAGATACTCGCCGGGTAACCTTACTAGATATCCACGCCCAATAGCCCCGACCAAGTGACTGTAGGAGAACCCCGTCACCAAAAGCATCCGTTTAGGTGCTCGTGGCCGTGGTGTTCCGCCTTAGTGCACTTCGTCGACGGCATCATGGGTGCGGCCGTCTACTAATGTTTCCAACGAGTATTCGATCAGGTTGTCGGGAATCTTGTTGAATTACCCGACAGGTTATTGGAAAGTGTTTTCAATATCGAGAATAAAATGCGGAGTTTATAATTGTTAGACATGTGATGTCTAAGGAATTCATTTGGTTAGGCATGAAATCCAAAGTATGAGATACATTGGGTTTATGATGTCTAAGATGGTTGCGGATTCCAACTGTTGTAGTTTTTCACTTTCTTTTCTGCGACCGTAAGTGTAATATGTGGTGTATCTCCGGTTTCGTTGCTATACGTCAACGACAATTGGGATACGCATATTTACTTACGTTGATGACATGTGTTGTTATGTGTTGCTGTGATATGTTATATTGGATCATCGTGTTTGAATAGCCGGGTTTTTTTTTTTGTGAGATGAGAGTTTTTTATTTTCATTCATGTAAAATCTTGTATGTAATATTTTGGGGCACTTCCGGGTTGAGGATGATGTCACCATTGATGTATATTATTTACTTTTCCTCATTAGGATAGACCCAAAAAGGAGAGCACAAGTAACCGGGTTCTAGGGTCCAGTGGGAGAACATCTCGAGGAGTCGAGACCGGGTCTCCTAACTCTAGAATTGGTAGGGTTGCTTGCCGCTCTCGTAGGGGTCTAGGGATGTGGGTTTGGCTATTCATCATGACCGTGGAATCCGTGTTTTATACTGGCTTAATTTAAAACACGGAATTCCTAGTATATCCAATATTTCATATATGTTCTTCTGCTCCTGATGTTTTGTGATGTGATCACTTGATATGTTCTGAGACGAATGCCTATATTATATATATGAGATATAATTAATATTGTTGCTTTCGTTTCTTATGTGATGCTTGGGAAGCATAATTTGATGGGACTTCATTAATGAGATTAATGAAATAAAAGAGAAAGAAACCTAAAAATGTTGTAGAAACTTGTTTAAAAACTGGTAGCTCTAGTTCTTGATTTGCATAGCGGTATTCCTTGTAGAATATCCAGCACCTTATTCGATAAGGAAAGAGCCGAGATCCGTTCACCGGGAGTGACCTCTTTAGCAAAACTGGCAGATGCTACAACCCACTCGGTTTGTCTTTTAATTGCTTCTATAGTTTTTGCTTTGCATAGTGGTATTTGTGAAATATCCTGCACCTTATTCGATAAGGAAAGAGCCGAGATCCCTTCACCGGGAGTGACCTTTTTAGCAAGTCTAGTAAAAGCCTAAAAAAACACTCCTTTTTCAAATCACTCGATTCTACAACGATATCAAGTTCTTTTCGCAAAGGGCTTTCTTAAAAACATGTCGTAGCCCTCCGTCATTTCAGATAAGTAGTATTTAGTATTCGTGCTTCTTTTGTTGACCTTGTCAAGGCATAGTGTGCGGTAGCTGATTAGTGCTTATCTGCGAGCATATGATGCGATTGGATTAGGGTAGTCGTGCGGCCTTGTTGACCTTATCAAGGGTCGTGCGGGTGGGTTTAATTCAATCAGGAAATGACGGGTTGAACTTGAATTGCGGTCTATGGTTTGTTGACTTTGTCAAGGTTATAGATCGCTTGGGGCAAAATATTATCGGGAATTTCAATTGTTGAAATTTGCAATTAGATTGCATACCTTCTATGAGATAGTTGAATCCCGATACCCACTGCGAGTAAGAGTTACTCCTGGGAGAGTTTTACACATCACAATTAGCCGATCAAGTAGGTGTCTAGAAAGGTGTTAATGGAGTCACGCCCCTGGGAAAACGAGGTTTATTTTAATTAGGTCCGTGCGAAAGCACGGGGAACCTCCTTCAAAGTACCGACATTGGCCTGGCCGAAAGATTGGCGAACTTATAGGGTGTAATTAATCCCGGCTAGTCTTACCTTTTAGGGTTTGAAGGAAGATTTGATAAAAACAGTGGGAGCCATCCTGATTAGATAAAATAATAACCAATCTAATCTTGCAAGAGCGCACGCAAAGTGTTTTCTTCTCTCTCTCTCCTGGTAGCGACCATGTCACGCCTTAATCAAGATAATAATATGGATGTATTGACCGAACCTCCTTATTATACTGAGCTAGGGAACGTTGGTTCCGCTCTATCTTATAATTGTTATAAGTTCGAGCAGGAAATAGGGGAATATCCGGATTCCCATGCCACCCAATCAAAGAAAGTGCATCTTGATGCATATTTTTCGGGTGTGTTCATTACCGTGAACTGTTTCTCAGTATGCTCTACGTCCAGGGTATGTGATACCGGATCAGGATCCCGTATATGTAATATGTTACAAGGGCTACAGATAGGTAGAGAACTGAGAATGGGTGATATATCTCTATGTGTAGAGAATGGTGAAATTGTTGCAGCCAAGTCAGTTGGCATATATCACCTTGTATTAATACATTGATTCTGAACGAATGTTATTACGTACCGAACCTGATATACAACATTACATCGGTTTCTTTAATGAGTTAAAGAAAGATATAATTCTGTATAGGAGGATAATGTTGTGAACATTTTACTGAATTAAGAGTTGATTGGATCAGGCACGTTATGAAATGGCATATACGTTCTAAATCAAACCACAGTTCAAAGTATATAGAACACACACAAGTGGATTAGTTCAGAAATGAACGAATCCTTCTTGTGGCATTGTAGACTAGGTCATATCAATGCGACACGACCAGCTAAGTTACATAAGGATGAATATGAGAATCTGTTCGAATTTTCATCTTATGATACTTGCCAGTCTTGTCTCAATGTAAAATGACCAATACTCCATTTACTGGAAACAGAGGAAAAGTTGCTGAACTCTTGGGACGGATACATGATGATGTATACGGTCCGATTTCTATAAAATGCCAGGGTTGGTTCTTCTACTTCATTATATTCACTGATTATCTCTCAGGATTCAGACATATGTTCATGTTGAAACACAAGTCTGAAACTTTTGAGAAATTCAACGAATATAAGCTTGAAGTTGAGAACCAGACGGGTAGAAGTATTAAGTCCTTCGATGTGATCGAGGAGGAGAATACTTACGCATGGAGTTCCTGGAGTTTCTAAAAGGAGAATGTGATTCTCTCTCAGCTTACTCCTTCGAGTACACCACAGCACAACGGTATATCGGGGCGGAGGTATCGCACCCTATGAGATATGGCGCACTCTATGATGAGTACCGCTGAGTTACCTAATTCCTTTTGGGGTTATGCACTTGAGAAGTTGCATACGTATTGAATGGGGTTCAAATCCAAATCAGTGCCTACCACTACATATGCTATATGGAATGGGAAGAGACCATATCTTAAATGAGTTAAGATATGGAGTTGTCCGGCATATGTTGAAAAGAAAAATCCGGACAAGCTCGAGGCAAGGTCAGTTCTGTAAGTTTGTTAGGATATCCCAAACATTTATGAGGGAATATCTTCTATCACTCTGAGGAGCAAAAAGTGTTTTGTTTCTCAGCATGCCACCTTTTTTTTTAGAAAAGGAATTTCTTGTGAAGAAATTAGTGGACATGAGGTAGAACTGGAAGGAGTTCCAGCTAGATAAACTAACAGCTGATGATTTGGTGAAACCAAAGGATTCAATAGTCTCCAACGAGCCTCAGCCTCTCCACGAATCTGGTAGGGTTCCTCATCCACTTGAGAGATACTAAGGTCTTCTTGGTGACAGTGGGAGCGAGGATTGCATCATGAAATGATGGACCAACTAGGTTCAGGCAGGCCATCATGAGTGGAGACCCAGTGAAATAGTTGGATGCTATGCGATCAAAGATGGAATCCATGTACACCAACAAAGTATGGCTTTGAATGTTGCACCTGAAGGGGTAAAACCCATTGGGAGAAAATTGGATCTTGAGAAGATTCTTGGTGTAGATAGAGAAGTTGAGACTTTCAAAGCAATGCTTAAGTCCATCAGGATTAAAGCAAGCATCGTGGAGATGGAACATCTGTTTTGATATGGCAGTCAAAGAGTTTGACTTCATCAAAAAAGATAGATGAACCTTGTATATACAAGAAGGTTGTAGAGAGTGAGGTTGTATTACACGTATTGTACGTAGATGACATACTCTTGATAAGAAATGGTTTCCTATGCTACACTCGGTCAAGCTCCTCTTATCACGAAGATTCTCAATTGAAGATCTGGATGATACCTACTACATCTTGTGGATTATTATCTATGGTGATAGATCTAAGTGGATTTTGGGAGTGTCCCAAATCTAGGTACATAAGCACCATACTAAAGGGGTTTAGTATGGAAGATTCTAAGCGTGGTGGTTCGCCCACTTACTCATGGATCACTCTCTCCAAAAAGATGTCTCTTAAGACTGATTTGGAGAGAGCTTGCATGCAAGGGATACCCTATGCTTCGGAAGTAGGCTCTATCATGTATGAGATGTTATGTACCAGACTATATGTAGATGACTCACTAGGTGTAGTGATCAGGAATCAATCGGATCTTGGGAGAATCACTGGACAGCTGTGGAGGACATACTTAAGTACTTGAGAGGCACTAAATGAATGTTCTTGGTTCGAGCTTCTAGAGTGATAAGGTCGACTGAGAGTCAGTCACAGGCATTGTCTTTACCCTCAGTGGAGGGACGGTATGTTGGAAGAGTTCCAAGCTAGATACCGTGACATACTAGACGATAAAGGTTGAATACATTGCTACTAATGATACTACAAAAGTGGCTGTCTAGACATTTCTTATTCATGAGATGAACAAGGTTCCTACCATTGAGCGTCCAATAACTATTATTGTGACAACAATGGAGTTGTGGATTTGGCCTAGGAACGCAGGTCCAATCAGCTTTCCAGACATATTCTGAGGAAAGTATCACCTGATCAGGGAGATGGTTGATCTCCAAGGGATCGAGGTTAGGAGAGTAAGATACGAAGGATAACACAGCGGATCCACTCAAAAAGGACTTACCCCCAGAGAGCCTTCTATAGGATGGTTGAGTATGGGATACTACAACCACTGCTATATTGTTAGGTATTGGGTACTACAACAAATGGCCTTAGTGAAAGTGAGAGATTGTTAGTTATATGTATGCCCAAGAGGCCATTACTGTACATGCGTTGTATATTGTAGTGGATGCTTGGACATATATAGGGAGGACTTTCTCGCTCGACATGATAGTATGCTATCTGGTCGCTCTTTATCTTAACATGTACACTTATTGTCTCTCTATTACATGTTAATAAAGCCCTTAGGATGAGTACTTGACTACCAGGATTATGATGCAGATCATACTAGTGGAGCAGAGGTAGTCGGTAAGTACATCCTTAAATTGTTCCTAATCGTGGGAATATCGAGACAGGGCATCGATACTCCAGAGTAGACTAGCGTATACGCTTCTCGACCCATATGATAGGCGATGGATGATCTCATATCCATTGGTGTTTGACATCATAGAAGGTATACGGGTGCTTAGTGGAGACTGGGTACACTGAACGGACCGGCTGAGAACTCCTAGATGGTATTATACCTATCGTCGGATAGCATTTCTCTGGTGACACTGGTACAGGTTAGTCTGTAGACCCGAGATCGTCATAGAGTCTTGTGTGATTCCCACTGTGCTTTGTTTTCCACCATACCACGGTCAAGAGATAGTGCAAAAAGGTGGTTTTTGGATACAATCCCGAGTCACATGGAGGCAATGAGCGATAGGAGGGGTTTCGTCTCTCCCGGTATTGGGAATTGATGTTGCGCTATGCTCGATTGGCCATAACAGGAAATCCCTGGCCAGGGTTGCTGAGATTTACTGGTAAGTGTTATCAGTAGTTTCTCGAACCGTTATGGACCTTGCATCGGCATGACTTATCAGGCTATTGGGGTCTGACGTTATACCACCCCCAGGCCTTGATATGCGACATATCTGACGAAAAGACCGGACTGTACGGTAGTGTTACTGATTGGATTCGCAGGAGTATGAGCAGGCTTGCATTTTGAACTTCTAATTGCTCAATACCCGGGTGGCCGTTATGTTTAGCAGACCACTTGAGGCTTGTGGGTGTTTGATATGATCATCACCCACTGCCGGCGTATTGACGAGTCTTTAGAGTCCTACACAAAGGTTTCCTGGTTCATGCGAAACGGAGTAGGAGCACATATGAGATATGTGTGGGACCGAGATTAATGCATGTATGTGATACCGCATTCTATTCTCGCAATTTGTGACATCGTCGGTTATATGTGATATAGCCAAGCTATCGGATCAAGTGTTGATTCGATAAATTGTTACATTTGATATTAGTCGGTTATATGTGATATAGCCGGATTATTAAATCAAGAGTTGATTTAATAATTTAATGTATAATTATATATTTGATATATTACATTACATTAACTAATATTTGCTCACTTATGATTTATCTTTTATCACTTTATGTGTACATAAAGTATATATGTGATATATATTTTAGTGTACATGTTTTTGTGTCATGCATGATGATACACACTACATGGGTGTATGAGACTTACACCATAACCTTGATAATTGAGGGTATTTATTTATTTAAGGTAAAACAAATAAGTTGGATATTTTTCTCATGGTTGTAGCTTGGAGAAGCTTGTAGAACCAAAGACAAAGTCCACTTGTTTTGTTGATCTAAGATATTTATTAACCCAACCATTATCATTTAACCTATGGTTAAGTCTCTACATGAGTTAATGTATGACACTAACTCACTCATGGTTGTTATTCTTACCTCATGAGTTTCATTATTCTCATCTTCATTTTTTGAGCTTCTTCTTCCTCATGAAAAAAGCTCACTAGCTTTTTCTTAGGTGATGAAATATTGTAAGAAAAAGAAATTTAAAGAGAGCCCACTTCCTACTTCATCATACTCTACTATTAGCCGTTTAGTTTAGGTTGTTTACTTCACTAATTTCACCATTAGTGAAGAGATAGCATGAGCTCGAGTCTCCTCGACGTAGATCATCTTCGGCTTCGAAGACATTGAGCAAGCTTGTTCGTTTCTTCATGTGAACCCTTACTAGAGTCCGGGTCTTCATAACTTGCAGCGAAGGGACTTTGATATAGAGCTTTAGAAGTGAAGGACCAGTCTACAAAGGTTGTATTCCCTCATTCACTTAGATGTAAAGTGTTTACATTTTGTATCGTCGGATTTTCTAGTAACGATTCTAGGGTTAGGGTTAGCTAATACGGCAAATTTTTGAAAATGGCATGGACGATGCCTCCTGAAACCTTGCTGCCATGCTAGAAAACCCTGCAAAACCATTCGTAGCCCTCCGTCATTTCAGACGGCTAGCACTTAGTATTCATGCTATGTTTGTTGATCTTTGTCAAGGCATAGTGTATGGTAGAGGTACTTACTTTTCTGTTGCATAGATAGATGCGTTGATTTGGGACAGTCGTAATACTTTGTTGGCCTTCGTCAAAGGTATGTACGGGTAGGTTCAAATTAACCTGGACAATGACGGGTAGAACTTGATATGTGACTTATGATATGTTGGCCTTCGTCAAGGTCATAAGAGCATGGGGAAATAATCCACATCGGGAGTTTCTAAAGAAACTGAAACTTGCCAGGCATGTGCATACCTTCTGGAGTGTGATAACTTGAGTGGCTTCCATCAAGTTATCATATGATGATAGTTGGATCCCGATTCCCACTGATGAGTTGGTTTACTCCTCGGGTGATTTTAGATGATCCCGACTAATTCTTCTTTTAGGGTTTGGAGGAGAATTTAAGGATACAGTGGGAGACATCCTGATTAGATAAAGTGATTAACCACTCTGATCTTGGTTAGAGTGCACGCTGAGTGTTTCTTTTCTCTTTGGCAGCGACCATGGCCCGACCCTAGACTAGAACTCATGAACCAAGTTAACCGAACCTTCTTAAAACACACTGGCTTTTGGATTGTCAGAGTTGCATACTTCATTGCCACTCCTACTTTTACCCTTTGCTTTTCTCCGGAACATTCCGTATCACTACGAAGATCCATAGATATTGGATATGACCATTGTATAGTTACATACGAACTCGAAGAAACTTGTTTCAGATTCGAGAATGATTTCCGGTTCTGGAGAAATTGAATAGGACTATTCAGTTGTCTTTTCTATTTACCTTCTCTCAGGTTGTGAGGACTCCTAGAATTAGGAGAGGGTACACCTATTGCGCTTATTGGATAGTCTTCTTCCAAACCATAGGCAGGTGCCGAAAGGTAGGGAAGGAAGAAAACCAATTAGCTAAAATGAGGTGTAAAGAAGGTAATAAGTAAAGACAAATAAAGGGATTAGAAAGAAGGCAAAGTAAATTGCGACTGCTATCATTCACGATCAAACCGCGTATATCATCGCCACTCCTACTTCACCTTTGCATTTATCCAGAACACCCCGTATCACTATGAAGATCCACATTTATTGGATAATCCATCGTATAGTTACATACGAACTCGAAGGAACTTGTTCCAGTTCGAGAATGGATTCTGGTTCAGGAGAAATAGAATAAGGATTATTCAATTGTCTTTTCCCTTTACCTTCTCTCAGGTTGTGAGGGCTCCTAGGATTAGGAAGGTACACCTATTACGCTTATTAGATAGTCTTCTTCCAAAGCTTAGGCTGATGCCAAAAGGTAGGGAAGGAAGAAAACCATTTAGCCTAAGTACGGTATACAGAAGGTAATAAGTAAAGACAAATAAAGGGATTGGAGAGATGGAAAGGAAATATAAGGTTACATTCATGAATCTGGATAATGGAAGAGACATTACTAGGAATACCCGGCTACCCCTTCGAAACATTTTCATGTTTCAGTTTCACTGTGAGTTGTTAATTGAAAACTGATTTCCTAATTAAATTCTTACTCCAGGGTATGTATTTACCAAACTTGATTCTGACATCTGTATGGTATTACAGATGATGAGTGGGAGTAAGATATTTGGAATTAGGTGATTATATCCTCATTATATCGGAATTCGTTGTAATTGGTGATATTTGAGGAAACCACCTGGGTTTTTGCCGGACGGGAAATATTTGGTTTTAAATATCCGTAGTTATGCACCAGTTTCAAACTGATATATCTGTATGTTTGTTTTATAAAGTGAAATATAACCTTTTGAAATTATGTCTATGACATTTACCTATATCAGTTGATGGTTAGGTAAGGAGCATTCAACAACAGTGTAATTCTTCTGAACCATAGTACAGTTTTCAACCTACGACGCACAGGATTTGAGTTATTGAACTCAGGGGATTTATACAAAGTATTGTATGTTTTCCAGTGTCCATTAGGACAGAGGGGTTGGTGCTTATGTTATGTTTTGTTTACTTGTGACTTCTCCAGTTTTAGACAAGTATTTCGTAGAAATACAAGGTCCAAGTTTTAAGAAGTTATAGGTACAAGAATAAAGTAGAGAACCATGTGTTGCAAGTATCGGGATTCATCAAGGTGATCGAAGATGTAGATACTTGTGTTTGGTATTCCGTTGATAGTAATGGTTTTAAGAACTTGCTTCTCTTTCAGGTTACTCATATCTGGATGCACTCCTAGTTGAGTAATGATGATCGGCCTCTCTCTATTTTGTTGACATGCACTGGAGACAGCTGCATGATTTGAATCTGGTTCCAATTAAATTAGTGCCTTTATTTCTATATTGTATATATAATGGTTCATATCTTAACGATGTTAAGGTATATAGAGTTGTCCGGCTTATGCTTGTTAGTTATATGTATGCCCTAGAGACCATTGCTATACATAGGATGTATATTGTAGTGGATGCTGGGACATATATAGGGAGGACTTTCTTGCTCGACATGATAGTATGCTATCTGGTTACTCTTTACCTTAACGTGTATACTGATTGTCTCTCTGTTACATGTTGGTAAAGCCCTTAGGATGTGTACTTGACTACCTGGACTGTGATGCGGATCATACTAGTGGGGACATGGTAGTCCATAAGTACATCCTTCAAAGTCCCTAGTCGTGGGTGTATCGAGACGGGGCATCGATATACCAGAGTAGACTAGCGTGTACCTTCTCGACCCATACAGATGGGCGATGGATGATCCCATATCCATTGGTGTTTGACATCAGAGATGATATACGGGTGCTCAGTGGAGACTGGGTACACTGGACGGACTCGTCGAGAACTCCCAGATGGTATTATACCTTACGTCAGATGGCAGTTCTCGGGTGACACTGGTACAGAGTAGTCTGTTGACCCGAGATCGTCATAGAGTCTTGTGTGATTCCCACTGTGCTTTGATTTCCACCTTACCACGTCCAAGAGGGCGTGCAAAACGGTGGTTTCTAGGTACAGTCCCGAGTCACATAGAGGCAATGAGCGATAGGAGGGGATTCGTCTCTCCCGGTATAGGGAGTTGATGTTGCGCAGTGTTCGATTGGCTATAACCGGAAATCCCTGGCCAGGGTTGCTGAGATTTACTGGTAAGTGTTACCAGTAGTTTCTCGAACTGTTATAAACCTCATATCGACACGACTTATCGAGCTATTGGGGTCTGACGTTTACCACCCCTAGGCGAGATATGCGACATATCAGACGACGAGACCGGACTGTACAATAAGTGTTACTGGTTGGATTCACAGAAGTGTGAGCGGGCTTGCTCGTCGATCTTCTGATCGCTCAATACCCGGGTGGCCGTTACGTTTAGCAGACCGCTTGCGGCTTGTGGGTGTTTGATATGATCATCACCTACTGCCGGCGTATTGACGAGTCTTTAGAGTCCTACACAGAGGTTTCCTGGCTCAAGAGAAACGAAATAGGAGCGCATATGAGATATGTGCGGGACCGAGAATAATGGGTGTATGTGATACCGTATTCTATTCTCGCGATCAATGTATCGAATGGTTGTATGTGATATAACCTAGTTATCGAATCAAGAATTGATTCGCTAAGCCGATACATTGGATATTAGTTGGTTATATGCGATATGACCGGATCGTTAAATCAAGTGTTGATTTAATGATTTAATGTATAATTATATATTTGATATATTACTTTGCATTAACTAGTATTGGTTCACTTAAATTGGATTTTCTCACTTGATATGCACATTGTATATGTGATATATTTTTGTGTGCACTTGATTGTATCGTGTTTGATGATACATGCTTACTTGAGTTTGTGTAAAGATTAAACCATGGTTATTTAAATGGTTAGGGTTTTGATTTTCATATCTATTTATTTATTTATTTATTTTGGAAAGGAAAATGATATGGTGGCTTTCTTTGTTTGCTTGTTGAAGCTTCATGAAGCTTTGAACAAGTCCACCATAATTGTCTCATGCTTAACCCTAACCATTCCCACTAACCATAGTCTATTCTCTACACCTAATCATGGTTACCATATGATAAGTATTGATATTATTTTCTATTTTGAAAAGAGCTTATCATATTATCTTCTTCTTCTTCTCCTTCTTCAACATGAAGAAAGCTTGCCTCCATCAATGGCAACTTGAGAAAAAGAGTAAAAAATCCAATTCTAAAGTGAACCCACTTCCTATTTCTTCATCCTCTACCACTTGCCAAGTAGTATAGGGTGTTTTCTTCACAAGTTTCATGACTTGGTGAAGTTGGAGCTTGATCTTGTGTTGCCTCGACGTAGATCATCTTCGGCATCGAAGCCGACGACCAAGCCCGCCCATTTCTCCGATGAAGCCGACGCTAGAGCCCGGGATTCGATTTGGAAAGCAAGGAGACTTCATCATGGAGCTATGGAGGTGGAGGACCGGATCTACAAAGGTTGTATTTCCGTTCCCTTAGTTAAGTTGTCAACTAGTTGCATGTTTCGCCTAAAATTCTAGTTAACGATCCGTATTAGGGTTTCTCGGCACATGAAAAATTTGAAATTGGCATGGTTGATACCTTGTGAGACCTCATTAGCATGCCTAGGAACCCTACAGTGGTATCAGAGCCTAGCTAGAGCCTTAGGCGAAGTGTAGACGACGTTTGAAATTTGAACGAACATCGAAACCCTAATCCAAAATGCTCCCTGGACTTTTTTCAAAAACTGGGTTTTTTCCAGATTAAAAATTCTTAAAAAATTCAACAGGAAGATCTAAGAATTATGGTGCAAAACGAGATCCTAATTCATCTAAACTGCCGCGGAACAGCGGCAGAAGCATGCCTTCTGCGGCGATTCCGCGGCAGTATTGTCACAATGCCCAATAAAGTTTGCACAGTAATTCCTATAATTTGGTGCTGGATTTTATGGGATTTTTTAAATATCACTCAAGAGTTGAGTTTTCTGGGTTGTATTGGGAGTTCGTATATTCGATCGGATTATCAAACTTTGTCTATGTGTTTTTCCGGGTAATTTTAGAATATGTTAAAAAGTTCGACCGGATATAAATACCCACCTTTTTCCCTGTCGAGAAATTTCCAAGTGTTGGATCTTTCCGTAGTTTAACGACGTTCTAAGTAGTGCAAGTAACGCGATAGTCCCTCTAGAAGACAACAAACCTTAACTCGATTATGTGACCGTCTTGAACTGCCCTTTGAACCTTCGGGTTTGGGGCAGTACGGCGTGCCACATATGAGGCGTTGGCTTGACCCTTCTACGGCTGGACCGTTGGTACTGAGGCATGAATTGGATGTTTTTAAACTTGTTTCATGTGTTGATCTGTTTCGGGAAAACTTGGGTGTTTGATTGTTCGATCGGAAAGTTTAACATTTTCTATTTATCCGGAATGTGATACAATAATTGGAATTCACAAATAGTTATGAGATAACTGAATAAATGTTATAAACACAGCAGTTTAGTCTCACTTGATCGGTTGCCACGGAATTTTGATGCGATCAAAAGTCCGTCACAATCACGTTGCGTACGCGGATACTCGCCGGGTAAACTTAATAGACAGCCTCACTCCATAGCCCCGACCAAGTGACTGAAGGAGAACCCCGTCGCCGAAAGCGTCCGTTCGGGTGCTCACGGCAGCGGTGTTCCGCCTTGGTGCACTTCGTCGACGGTATCGGGGGTGCGGCCGCCTACTAAAGTTTGCGGCAAGCATTCGATCAGGATGTCGGGAATCTTGCTGAATTGCCCGACTTGATATTGAAAAGAGTTTTCAATAATGAGACTAAAATGTGGGGTTTATAATTGTTAGGCATGTGATGTCTAAGTATTTCATTTGATTAGGCATGCGATGTCTAAAGAGATTGCGGATTCCAACTGTTGTAGTTTTACACTTTCTTTTCTGTGACCGTAAGTATAATATGTGATATCGCCGGTTTCGTTGCTATATGTCAACGACAATTGGGATGCGCATATTTACTTACGTTGATGACATGTGATGTTATGTGTTGCTGGATATGTTATATTGGATCGTCGTGTTTGAATAGCCGGGGGGGGTTTTTATATGAGAAAAGTGTTTTTCATTTTCATTCATGTAAAAATCTGTATGTAATATTCTTTTATTGGGGCACTTCCAGGTTGCGGAAGATGTCACCCTCTGTATATTATTTACTTTTCCGCACTAGGATAGACCCAAGGAGGGGAGCACAAGTAACCGGGTTCTGGAGTCCAGTGGGAGACCAACTCGAGGAGTCGACTCCGGGTCTCCTAACTCTAGAATTGGTAGGGTTGCTTGCCGCTCTCGTAGGGGTCTAGGGGTGTGGGTTTGGCTATTCGTCGCGACCGTGAAATCCGTGTTTTATACTGGCTCGTATTGAAAACACGGACGTCCTAGTATATCCAATATTTCATATGTTTCTTCTGCTGCGATATCTGTGATGTGATCATGTGATGTTCTGTGATAGATACAGTATATAGTATATATGATATATTATATAGACGTTACTTATGTTTTACACCCGCGCTAGCCCTGCCCCGCTCTGCCGTTAGTTACCTAAGCTAACGGTGCACAAGGGGACATCGAGGCGAATGCGGATGGTATAAGTGTACGTCGTATTTATCTGTGATGTTTAGGTACTTAAATGATGGGACTTCATTAATATGATTAATGAAAGAAAAGAAACCTAAGATGTTGTGGAATCGAATTTCAAAAATAAAACAGGTAGCTACAGTTCTTGCTTTGCACAACGATATATATGATATATCCTGCACCTTATTCGATAAGGAAAGGACCGAGATCCCTTCGCCGGGAGTGACTCCTTTAGCAATAACTGGCAGATGCTACAACTCTCGGTTTGTCTTTTGATTGCTTCTATAGTTTCTGCTTTGCACAGTGATATATATGATATATCCCGCACCTCATTCGACGAGGAAAGGACCGACGATCCCTTCACCGGGAGTGACTCCTTTAGCAAAACTAGAAAAGCCTAAAAAACACTCTATTTTAAAATCATTTGATTCTACAACGATATCAAGTTCATTACGCAATAGGTTTTCAGAAAAACCTGTCGTAGCCCTCCGTCATTTCAGATAAGTACTAGTTAGTATTCGTGCTGCGGTTGTTTGGCATGCGTCAAGGCGTAGTGTACGGTAGCTAACTAGTGCTTATCTGCTAGCATACGATGCGATTGGATTAGGGTATTCGTACGGCGTTGTTTGGCATGCGTCAAGGGTCGTGTGGGTGGGTTTAATTCAATCAAGAAATGTACGGGTTGAACTTGACCAACGGACTATGGGTTGTTTGGCATGCGTCAAGGTCATAGCACGCTAGGGGCAAAATGAATATCGGGAATTTCAAGTGTTGAAATTTGCAATGAGATTGCATACCTTCTATGAGATAGTTGGATCCCGATACCCGCTGCGAGTAATTGTTACTCCTGGGAGAGTTTTACACATTACAATTAGCCGATCAAGTAGGTGTCTAGAAAGGTGTCAACGAGATTACGCCTCTGGGAAAACGAGGTTTACATTAATTAGATCCGTGCGAAAGCACGGGGAACCTCCCTCAAAGTACCGACACTGGCCTGGCCGAAAGATTGGCGAACTTATAGTGTGTAATTAATCCCGGCTAGTCTTACCTTTTAGGGTTTGAAGGAAGATTTGATAAAAACAGTGGGAGCCATCCTGATTAGATAAAATAATAACCAATCTTATCTTGCAAGAGCGCACGCTGAGTGTTTTCTTCTCTCTCTCTCCAGGTAGCGACCATGTCACGCCTTAATCAAGATAATAATACAGATTATTGACCGAACCCGCTTGTTATACTGAGCTGGGGAACATTGGTCCCGCTCCAACTTATAATTGTTATAAGACAGAGCAGGAAATTGGGGATTACCAGAATTCCCGTGCCGCCCATACGAAGAGAGTGCATGCTGATGCATCATCTTCGGGTGTGTTCATTACAAAGAACTGTTTCTCAGTATCCTCCGCATCCTGGGTATATGATACCGGATCAGAATCCCAGATATGTAATCTGTTACATAGGGCTGCACAAAGGTAGAAAAACTGAGAACGGGTGATAAGTTTCATGAGGCAGAAAACGGGGCAAGTGTTGCAGCCAAGTCTGTTGGTCACTGTCACCCTGTATTACCAATACATTGATTCTGAACGAATGTTATTAGATACCGAACCTGATATACAAAATCATATCTGTCTCTTTATTAGTAAAGAAACGATAAAATTTTGTATTGTTGGATAATATTTTGAACATTTCCTATATCAAAAGTTGATCGGTTCAGGCACGTTATCTAAAAGCATTAATGTTCTAAATCAAACTACAGTTCTTAGTATACAGAACACACACAAGAGGAAGAGTTCAGAAATGAACGAATTTTTCTTGAGGTATTGTAGACTAGGTCATATCAATGCGACCTGACTAGCTGAAGTTACATTTAGATGTATATTTAAATCTATTTGAATTTACATCTTATGAAACTTGCCAGTCATGTCACAAAGATACGATGACCATAGCACTGTTTACTGGAAACAGAGAAAGAGTTAGTAAACTTTTGGGATGATACATGTTGATGTATGTAAGGTCCCCTGTCTACATATGCCAGGACTGGTTCTTTGTATTTCGTTACATTCTCTGATAATCTCTCAAGATTCAGACATATGTTCCTGTTGAAACACAAGTCCGAACCTTTTGAGATATTCACAGAATATGATTTACAAGTAGAAAACCAAAACACGGGTATAAGTATTATGTCCTTTGATGAGATCGAGGAGGAGAATACTTGAGCACGGAAATCCTGGATTATTCTAAAGGAGAATGAGATTCTCTCTCAGCATTACTCCTCCGTATACACCATAGCACGATGGTATATCGGGACGGAGCAATAGCACCCTATGTGATATGGTGTGCTCAATGATGAGTACTACTGTGTTTTCTATTTCCTTTTGGGAGTTATGCACTTGAGAAGCTGCATACTAATTGAATTGGGTTCCAATCAAATCAGTTGCCTACCGTTTCATATGTGATATGGAAAGGGAAGAGCCCATATTTTAAGTTGGTTAAGATTTGGGGTTGTCCGGGCTATATCTAAAAGCATAATCCGGACAAGCTCGAGGCAAGGTCTGTTATGTACAACTGGAAAGGTTCCAGCTATACAAACAACAGCAGATGATTTGGTAGAACCAAAGGATTCAGTAGATTCCAACGAACCTCAGCCTCTCCGCCGATCTAGTAGGGTCCCTCACCCACCTGAGAGATATTTCGGTTTCTCTATGACAGTGGGAGCAAGGATTGCATCATGAGATGATGACCCAACTAGTTTCGAGCTGGCCATCAGGGGTAAGACACTACGAGAATGGCTGGATGCTTAGCGATCTGAGATGGAATCCATGTACACCAACAAAGTATGGACTTTGGTTGCTATATCTGAAGGGTTAAATCCCCATCAGGAGCAAGTATATCTTGAGAAGATTACTTGGTGTAGGTGGAAAAGTTGAGACTTTCAAAGCAAGACTTGTTAAAGGCTTTCGTCATCAACCAGGCGTGGATAATGATGAAACCTTTTCCAGTGGCTATGCTTAAGTCTATCCAGATCCTACTTGCCACGGCTACATACCATGACTACGATATCTGGCGGTTGGGTGCTGTGACTGCTTTTCTAGATGGTGTTTTAGAAGAGTGCGTCTATAAGTACACAGCCAGAGGGCTTCGTAGACAGTGGGAGCAGCGGAAACGTGTGCAAGATATTTTATGTGATAAAGCAGGCATCGCGGAGTTGGAACATTTGTTTTGATGGATTAGTCAAAGAGTTTGACATCATCAAAATGGTAGATGAACCTTGTATATACAAAAAGGTAGTAGGGAGTATGGTGATGATCCTCGTAGAGTACGTGGATGACATACTCTTGATAGGGAAGGAGTTTCCTATGTTACGCTCGGTCAATCTCCGCTTATCACAATGATTCTCCATATAGGATCAAAGTGATACCTCCTAAATCCTGGGTTTTGGATCTATGAGATAGATCTAATTGGATGTTAGGATTCTCACTAGCAAAAGTGAGATGGTATCAATCGATCCTGGGGAGAATCACTGGAAAGGTTCCAGGGTGATAAACACGACTGAATGTCAGTCACAGGCATTGTCTTTACCCTCATTGGAGGGACGGTATGTTGGAAGAGTTCCAAGCTAAATACCGTGGCTTACTAGACGATAAAGGCTGGATACATCGCTACTTAAGATGCTACCAAAGAGGCAGTCTGGGTGTATATTGGTTCATGAGATGAACTTAGTTCCTCCCATTGTGTGACAATGGAGTTGTGGCTTATGCCAAGGAACGTCCGTCCCATCAGTGATCCAGACATTCTAAGGCAGTATCACCTGATCATGGAGATGGTTGATCTCCAAGGAGATCGAAGTTAGGAGAGTAGACTCAGAGGACAACACGGCGGATCCACTCACAAATGCCTTTTCCCAGAGAGAGACTTTTATGGGATGGTTGAGTATGAGATAATACAACCACTGCTATCAGATGGCCCTAGTGCAAGTGGGAGATTGTTAGTTATATGTATGCCCTAGAGACCATTGCTATACATAGGATGTATATTGTAGTGGATGCTGGGACATATATAGGGAGGACTTTCTTGCTCGACATGATAGTATGCTATCTGGTTACTCTTTACCTTAACGTGTATACTGATTGTCTCTCTGTTACATGTTGGTAAAGCCCTTAGGATGTGTACTTGACTACCTGGACTGTGATGCGGATCATACTAGTGGGGACATGGTAGTCCATAAGTACATCCTTCAAAGTCCCTAGTCGTGGGTGTATTGAGACGGGGCATCGATATACCAGAGTAGACTAGCGTGTACCTTCTCGACCCATACAGATGGGCGATGGATGATCCCATATCCATTGGTGTTTGACATCAGAGATGATATACGGGTGCTCAGTGGAGACTGGGTACACTGGACGGACTCGCCGAGAACTCCCAGATGGTATTATACCTTACGTCAGATGGCAGTTCTCGGGTGACACTGGTACAGAGTAGTCTGTTGACCCGAGATCGTCATAGAGTCTTGTGTGATTCCCACTGTGCTTTGATTTCCACCTTACCATGTCCAAGAGGGCGTGCAAAACGGTGGTTTTTGGGTACAGTCCCGAGTCACATGGAGGCAATGAGTGATAGGAGGGGATTCGTCTCTCCCGGTATAGGGAGTTGATGTTGCGCAGTGTTCGATTGGCTATAACCGGAAATCCCTGGCCAGGGTTGCTGAGATTTACTGGTAAGTGTTACCGGTAGTTTCTCGAACTGTTATAGACCTCATATCGACACGACTTATCGAGCTATTGGGGTCTGACGTTTACCACCCCTAGGCGAGATATGCGACATATCAGACGACGAGACCGGACTGTACGGTAAGTGTTACTGGTTGGATTCACAGGAGTGTGAGCAGGCTTGCTCGTCGATCTTCTGATCGCTCAATACCCGGGTGGCCATTACATTTAGCAGACCGCTTGCGGCTTGTGGGTGTTTGATATGATCATCACCTGCTGCCGGCGTATTGACGAGTCTTTAGAGTCCTACACAGAGGTTTCCTGGCTCAAGCGAAACGAAATAGGAGCGCATATGAGATATGTGCGGGACCGAGAATAATTGGTGTATGTGATACCGTATTCTATTCTCGGGATCAATGTATCGAATGGTTGTATGTGATATAACCTAGTTATCGAATCAAGGATTGATTCGATAAGCCGATACATTGGATATTAGTCGGTTATATGCGATATGACCGGATCGTTAAATCAAGTGTTGATTTAATGATTTAATGTATAATTATATATTTGATATATTATTTTGCATTAACTAGTATTAGTTCACTTAAATTGGATTTTCTCACTTGATGTGCACATTGTATATGTGATATATTTTTTTGTGCACTTGATTGTATCGTGTTTGATGATACATGCTTACTTGAGTTTGTGTAAAGATTAAACCATGGTTATTTAAATGGTTAGGGTTTTGATTTTCATATCTATTTATTTATTTATTTATTTTGGAAAGGAAAATGATATGGTGGCTTTCTTTGTTTGCTTGTTGAAGCTTCATGAAGCTTTGAACAAGTCCACCATATTTGTCTCATGCTTAACCCTAACCATTCCCACTAACCATAGTCTATTCTCTATACCTAATCATGGTGGCCATATGATAAGTATTGTATGATTTTCTATTTTGAAAAGAGCTTATCATATTATCATCTTCTTCTTCTCCTTCTTCAACATGAAGAAAGCTTGCCTCCATCAATGGCAACTTGAGAAAAAGAGTGAGAAATCCAATTCTAAAGTGAACCCACTTCCTATTTCTTCATCCTCTACCACTTGCCAAGTAGTATAGGGTGTTTTCTTCACAATTTTCATGACTTGGTGAAGCTGGAGCTTGATCTTATGTTGCCTCGACGTAGATCATCTTCAGCATCGAAGCCGACGACCAAGCCCGCCCATTTCTCCGATGAAGCCGACGCTAGAGCCCGGGATTCGATTTGGACAGCAAGGAGACTTCATCATGGAGCTATGGAGGTGGAGGACCGGATCTACAAAGGTTGTATTTCCGTTCCCTTAGTTAAGTTGTTAACTAGTTGCATGTTTCGCCTAAAATTCTAGTTAACGATCCGTATTAGGGTTTCTCGGCACATGAAAAATTTGAAATTGGCATGGTTGATGCCTTGTGAGACCTCATTAGCGTGCCTAGGAACCCTACAATGCTTAAAACCAGACTCTGGTCATACTCAAGGCATGTTTCAGTAATGGCAGTTTGTGGGTTATCCCGGGCTATGACGAGGGATAACTTTCTACCATCTGGAAGATCAATAATGATATTGTTCTTGACTCCCCACGGTTTTAGCAAAATGGACTTTTTCAGAAAACAGTAGTGGGAGTATGGTAGAACTGGAAGTGACTCCAGAACCACAAACGATTACTGAAAATTTAATAGAACCTAAAGATTCAATCGGGTTTGACATTCCATTAGCCACTCCGTAGATATGGTGGGTAATCTCAAGTGCCCGAGAGGTACTTCGGTATTCTCAAAGACGGTGACAGGGAGGTTCTTGTTTACCCAGACTTGCCATTACTGTTGTTCTAGACTATAAGACCCGGCAGGAGGATGAGTATAGCGTCGTTCTAAACTATCTTTAGAAGTGCACGTGTATATGACTCTGCCAGAGGGTTGTTATAGTCAGTGGGAGCAGCGTAAGCATAGTTGACAAGTAGCTTGTGTCTATTTATAGACTAAAGCAGGTATAGCGGAGATAGATCATCTATTTTTAATGTGACAGTCATAGGCTTTGACTTCATCAGAATAGAAGATGGATCTGTTAAGAAGGTAGTAGGGTGTGATGTCCTGATATTTGGATGACATGCACTTTATAGGAAGTGAAATTCATATACTACGATCGGTTATAATGTGGCTGTCACACAGTGGTTTCTCCAAATTGGATATGGATAATATATCAGGTATTCTGGTAACTAGATCTATGGTTTTAGATCTAGATTTGGTCAGTTTCCCAATCTGGGTACTTTGACACTATTCTAAATGTTTTTTAGAATGGACGACTCCTGGCATGGTGGTGTACCAGCAGGTGATGGAGTCACCCTCTCTAAAGCTGTCTTACAGACTAAAGGGGAGAGGGATATACATGATTGGCATATCACTTGCTTAGGCAATTGAGTCAATCATGAGATGTCAAGTACCACACCAGATGTTGTTTTTGCACTAGCTGCAATAACTTTATATTGATCCAATCCTGGAGAAACGTTGAGAAGCAGTTTATGAACATAAGTGGATGTTCATGGGATATGGTAACAGTAGCCTCCTTCGGGAGACGGCTATCATTCCAGGCTTCCAAGGTGACATGTATGACAGAGCGACTGTCAGAGTTTTAGTTTTCCCTCTTTTGAGGGGCAGTAGTTTGGACATGTGGTCCAAGCGGATATTGAGGAAGGCATGGTGCAGGATACTGATTAAATTCAGTGGACAATACAGTCTAAGAAGTTTGATGGATTTGGAGTTCATTTATGAACTGGGCCCCATCAGATATCCAGACATATTCTAAGACATGTATTGCTCATTTCGGGAGATATCTTTCTCCGCGAAATTGAGATATAGAGAGATAAACATTGGAGCGGATCCACTCACTGAGGCTATTTCTCGAACACAATAGTTTTGCAAACGAGCTTTGCGAGACTGATTAGTAGAGGAGTTGGGTGTTCTGTATCACAGGGGTTGTGAGTATACGACACCGCAATAATTAGCCTTAAGTGCATATGGGAGATTGTTGGCTATAGTGCCCTCAAGAAAATTATCATAGTCGCAGGCAGGTGATTATGATGATTGAGGGAGGACCTATACCGGTAGAACAGTCTTACTCGAGATGATAGTATGCTATCTGGTTTGTCTTTATCATCATGTACAGTATTAGGTGGCATTACAGATCATTATTACATGTTAATAGAGCCCATAGGATTATTTCTTGACTGCCAGCAGTATGATAGAGATCATATACGTGGGAGCTGGGTATTCTATAGGCACGTCCTTAAATGTCCCTAGTCGTCGGAGTTTCGAGACTGGGCATTGATACTCCAGAGTAGACTAGTGTATACTTATCGAGACCCCGACAAGGGGCGGTGGTCGGTCTCACAATCCATTGGTGTCAGTTAGTCACCTAAAATAGTATACAGATGCTCATTGGTTTATGAGTACACCGGACGGATTCGCCGGGAACATGCTAGTTGGTATTATACCTATTGTCAGATAGCAGTTCCCTGGTGACATGTGTACAGGTTAGTCTATCGACCTGAGATCGTCATTTGTTTCGTGTGAGTTCCTACTGTGCTTTGATTACTACCCTATCACGGCTCAAAGGAGTCGTGCAAACAGGTTTTAGTTGGGTACAGTCCCGAGCCACATGGAAGCAGTGAGCGGATCGTCGGGGTATTCGTCTTTCCTGGTATTGGGGGTTGATGTCACAGTTGTGCACGGGTGGCCATCACCAGAAATCCTTGGCCAATGTAGTCGAGAATTACTGATTTAGGATCGGTAGTTTCTCAGGTGGTGATGGGGTTCATACCGACACTAAATGTCGTGTTATTAAGGGTCTGACTTTATCCAACCCCAAGACTCAATATGCGATACTCATAGATGAACGGAACGGACTGTATGGATATTGTCACTGTTAGGCTTTGTAGGGGTTTCAGGATGAGTTAGCTCGTCGGCCTTCCTTTAGCTCAATACCTGTGTAGCTGTTACATACAGCTAGTGCCGCTGACGTGCTTGTGGTTGAACCTACTACCAGCGTATTGACGAGTCTTTAGAGTCCCACACAGAGTGTTTCCCTGCTTCGGGCGAAACGATGTAGAGGTTGTATGGTTTTACGGCAGGGTTCGATAACATACGTGTACTTGTGTACGGATGATGTTCAGACGGATAATACTAGTGGGCTTTGGTTTAAGCCAGATCTTAGTATTATATTGTTGGATTATTTTCGTCTCGTAGTATTCGTATTCCGTCGAAATACGGATAAAGGTATGTATATACGGTTATGGGGTATTCTTGTAATTTATTACACGATTACTTTTAGAAGATTAAACATCATCATGGTTTAGATCTTTTTGGATTAAACGATTATTGAGGTGTAGGATGAGGTGTTTATTGCATTTTTGTGGCATGGCTAATTAGTGACCCATGGATACTATTCTAGCATGCTTAGGGTTTTTGTTTGTTGTGAGATTATGTTGACTTGAGATATTTTTTGTTGACTAAGATATTTTGGAGACATCGACATTTATGTGATGGCTCCATTATTTCTTATCACACTCACACAACAAACAAAAACACAAGCCATTATTCATTTTTTTTCTCTTTCTTGAGTTGCTCTCAACACCTCATTCTCATGGCATATTCTTCTTCCTCTAGCTCCACCCAAACCCTCTCATGAGTTGAGAATGCTTGGGTTTCTTGAGACAAATTAATCTTTCATCACTCTCTACTTCATCTACGGTATCTAGAGTAGCGATCTAGGTGCCATAGTTGCCTCGGATATGAGGTTGGAGCTCGTTGCATAGACTTTCGGGTGGATCATCTTCGATGGAGGGAGACCGGAGATCAAGCTTGATGAAGGAAGCCCCTAGGAGCTTGGGATGATGGTTGAAGACCGAAGGACATGGATCTATTCGGTATAACCATTCTAACTCCTTTGCATATTTTGTTATCTTGGGCTTATGGGTAGATCCGGGTAATTGGTTGTGGTAGCGCCAAGTTTTATAAATTTTTGTTCCACATTTGGTCACGGATTGATGGCCGGGGCGCTGCCGTAACCCAATAGTAGAGAGTAAGGTTGTCTTCCTCGTATCGTACATAGATGACATACTCTTGATAGGAAATGGTGTTCCTATGCTACACTCGGTCAAGATCCTCTTATCACGAGATTCTCCATGAAAGATCTGGGTGATGCCTCCTACATCCTGGGGATTAAGATCTATAGAGATAGATCTAAGTAGATGTTGGGAGTGTCCCAAATCCAGGTACATTAACACCATACTAAAAGGGTTTAGTATGGAAGATTCTAAGCATGGTGGTTCGCCCACTTACTCAGAAATCACTCTCTCCAAAAGGATGTCTTCCAAGACTGATTTGGAGAGAGCTCGCGTGCAAGGGATACCCTATGCTTCGGCATTAGGCTCAATCATGTTGGCGATGTTATGTACCAGACCAGATGTAGCTAACTCACTAGGTGTAGTGATCAGGAATCAATCGGATCTTAGGAGAATCACTAGACAGCTGTGAAGGACATTCTTAAGTACTTGAGAAGCACTGAAGAAATTTTCTTGGTGTTTGGTAACGTTGAACTCCAGTGGGAGTCATTTATGTTGGATATATGTATGCCCTAGAGGCCATTATATGATAGTGTATGTACCGGTTTGTGTGTGTGTGTGTGTCTATATATATATATATATATATATATATATATATATATATATATATATTCAGAGGACAGTCTTGCTCGACATGATAGTATGCTATCTGGTTACTCTGTATCATGACATGTTCACTTGATCATGCTTTTATTCATTTGGTACATGTTGATAAAGCCCTTAAGATATTTGCTTGACTACTGGGATTATGATATGGATCATACTAGCGGGACACCTGAAGTTTATAAGCATATCCTTGAAATGTTCCTAGTCGTGGGTGTATCGAGACGGGGCATCGATACTCCAGGGCAAACTAGCGTATACCATTCTTGTCCCATATGATGGGCGATGGATGATCCTATATCCATCTGGTGTGGTGACACCAAAGATTGTATACGGGTGCTCAGTGAAACTGGGTACACTGAACGTAATCACCAAGAACTCCTATGTGGTATTATATCTCGCGTCGGATAGCAGTTCTCAGGTGACACTGGTACAGGTTAGTCTATAGACCCGAGATCGTCATAGAGTCTTGTGTGTCCTCCCACTGTACTTTGATCACCACCCTACCATGGCTCTACTGAGTCGTGCAAATATGTGGATTTTGGGTACAGTCCCGAGGAACAAGGAGGCAATGAGCGATAGGAGGGGTTTCGTCTCTCCCGGTATTAGGGGTTGATGTTGTACTATGTTCGATTGGCTATAACAGGAAGTCCCTGACCAGAGCTGCTGAGATTTACTGATAAGTGTTATCAGTAGTTTCTCGATCTGTTATGAGCCATATACCGACATGACTTATTGAGTTATTAGGGTCGACGTTACCATCCCTAATCTCGATATGCAACATATCTGACGATGAGACCGACTGTACGGTAAGTGTTGCCAGTTGGCTCGACGGGAGTTTTGACAGGTTCGCTTGTTCTTTTTCTGATCGCTCAATACCCGGGTGGCCGTTACGTTTAGTTTACCGCTTGCGGCTTGTAGGTGTTTGATGTGATCATCACCTACTGCCGGCGTATTGACGAGTCTTAGAGTCCCATACAGGAGTTTCCTGGTTCAGGCGAAACGATGTGGTGTGCATATGAGATATGTGCGGGAGCTCGATTAAATACGTGTATTTGATACCATGTTTTAATTGGGCGTTTTCTATTGGTCGGGTCGTATGAGATATGACCGGTTTATTAAGTCAAGTGTTGATTTAATATTGACTTTTATCTCATTTAAATAAACCTTTTCTTTATGATGGATGCATGGATGTATATGTACATATTGATGCGCATACACACATACATACATGCATTTGTATCATGGTTGATGATACAAGAAAGATAGAAATATAAGACTCACATGGAAAGTAAATATCTTTATATATATTAGAATGAGAAAAAGATACATGATATTAAATCATGGTTGATTATTCTTCACTTGACCTAGTTTAGAACCATGGTTTCATTTCACTTGTTATTTTTCTCTCATTCTAAAATATCTAGATATTTATTAACCATGGTTAGAGATGAAGATATTTGTTCTTGATATTTATCTTTCTCTCATTATCTTTTATCATTATCTTTCATCCAAAAGAAATGAGCTCAAGGTTGCCATCTTCTACTTCCTCTCTCAAGCTCTCTCTTGAGATTTCTAAGTGAGTGAGGCTAAAATAAAGAAAGGGTTTTTATGTGAGAACACAACCATATCGTCATACTACACTTGTCTAGCCCATTGGTGTAGTTTGTTTGCTTCATCTTCATTGTGATCAAGTGGAGCAAGGAGCTTTGAGCAAAGGTACTCCGGGTGGATCATCGTGAACGTGGAAGAAGCTCGAGCTAGCCGGTTCAACCTCTAGGAGATCCAAGAAGTTGCAATGGAGGTCTACAATGGTTGTATTTCTCCCCACTTAGTGTTAGACACTAGCTAGTATATGATACTAGAACTTGTTACCCTAATCATTCTAGTTCGATTCCTAGGTTAGTTTGTTTAACACCTCACAAAATTTTAATATGGCATGTGTGATGCTTGCAAAACTATAGGTGAGGTGCTAAAGAAACCCTACAGTGGTATCAGAGCCAAGCTAGGATATCACGAAAACGAAACAAATACGAAAAATCCGGATTTCTGGAAACCCTAGATCTGCTCTCTGTCGATTTTTAAACGATCTGAAAAAATTATTTAAACAACTGCTGAAGCGTATTTGAGACACCACTAGAGCACACAAGAAAAATGGGGACCATCCCTCGGATTTTGGCGGAGCACAAGGCCCAGAAATCCGAGGAGGCCGTCCTGTTCATGTTCAATTTGCTTCGTTTTTCGTGTGTGCTCTGTTGTGTTGGTTTTGGGTTTTCAGGGATTGTTTGCTAAGCTCAATTTTTCATGTGATGACTATTGTGCTTAGGAGCTATTTCGTAGTCGTAAATTTAACATTGTATTGGTAATCTTGACGATGTTTAACAGTTCGAACAGATTTTCAAACCCCACATTATCACCCCCTCTGAAATTTTCAAGTGTTGTATTTTTCCAAGTTGATTGTATTGAATGATAGTGCAAGTATTCCTATGGACCCTCTAGAAGACTATAAAACCTTAACTCGATTCTATATTCATGGAAACACGATCGAACCCTAGGGTTTGCCGTAGTTCCGTGGTATCATAGGTGAGGCATTAGTTAACCCTTCTACGGCTGGTCCATAGACATTGCGGCATGTCTTTTGGGTACTTTCAACTTTGCTCAAGTGTTGAGCTCTCGGGGTAACTTGTGGGTGTTTGTTGATTCGATTGAAATGTTTTAACATCGTCTTGATATATGTGAATGTGATAATCGCAAGTGTTGTTGTTTTTCACTTTCTTTTCTGCGACCGTAAGCGTAGTATGTGGTGTATCGCCGGTTTCGTTGCTATACATCAATGACAATTGAGATACGCATACTTGTTTACGTTGATGACATGTGATGTTATGTGTTGCTGAGATATGTTGTACAGGATCGTCGTGATTGAATGGCCGGGGGTTTTATGTGAGATGAGAGTTTTTTATTTTCATTCATGTAAAATTCAATTGTATGTAATATTCTTTTATTTGGGGTACTTCCGGGTTGAGGATGATGTCACCATTGTTGTATATTATTTACTTTTCCGCATTAGGATAGACTCAAGAAGGGGAGCACAAGTGACCGGGTTCTAGGGTTCAGTGGGAGGCCATCTCGACGAGTCGAGACCGGGTCTCCTAAACTCTAGAATTGGTAGGGTCACTTGCCGCTCTCGTAAGGGTCTAGGGATGTGGGCTTGGCTATTCACCGCGATCGTGGAATCCGTATTTTCTATTGATGGCTAAATACTAAATACGGACCTCCTAGATATCCTATATTTTCATATGAGCTTCTGCCGTGTTTGTTATGTGATGTGATCACTTTACATGATGAGACGAATGGTATTATATATATAATATATAATAAACGTTGCTTATGTTTTACATCCGCGCTAGTCCCGTCCCGCTATGCCGTTAGTTAAGTAACCTAACGGTACCTAACGGGACACCGTGACGAATGCGAATGGCATAAGCGTACGTTCTATTTTCGTTTCTTTCTGTGATGGCTTTAGGACTTAAATGATGGGACTACATTAATGAGATTAATGTAAAGAAAAATGAACCTAAAAAGATGTTGTAGAATCAGATTTAAAACGCACTCGGCTTTTTATGAAAAAGCAAGTTTTCAAAGTGCGGATCTTAAGCCACTCCTTTTAAACCCATTGGATTCTACAATGTTATCAAGTTCAAAGCATTAAAAGTTTTCTTAAAAACTATCCACATCCCTACGTCATTTTAGGAAGTAGACTACTTAATATTCGTACTGCGTATTTTGACTATAGTTAAGGCGCAGTGTACGGTAGCTAAGTGATGTCTTCCTACACCGCATTAATTTGATGCGGATTAGTTAGGACATTCATATGATTATGTTGACTATAGTTAAGGGTCATATGGGTGGGTCTAGTTAATCACGAAATGACGGGAAGAACTTGACTAGTACTTATGATACGTTGACCCTAGTTAAGCTCATGAGTGCTAGGGGTAAAAACCATATTGGGAGTTTCAAGAGTAGAAATTTGCAATGAGATTGCATACCTTCTATATGATAGTAGGATCCCGATCCCACTGTGAGCAAGAGTTGCTCCTAGGAGAGTTTTGCACTCTACAATCAGCTAACCCATTAGGTGTCTAGAAAAGTGTCAATGGGGCTACGCCTCTGGGAAAACGAGGTTTATTCTAATTAGGTCCGTGCGACAGCACGGGGAATCTCCCTTAAAGTACCGGCACTGACCTGGCTAAACGGTTAGCGAAGTTGTAGAATGTAATTAATTCTGGCTAGTTTTCCTTTTAAAGGATTTAAGGAAAATTTGATAAAAGCAGTGGGAGACATCGATTAGACAAGATAATAACTAATCTGATCTTTGCAAGAGCTTTCGCTGAGTGTATTCTTTTATCTCTCTTAATGGCAGAAACCTATGACAGGCCTTAAGCTTCTACTAGATAAAAACAAGCTGACCGGACCCAACTAAAAAGACAGGCTGAGAAACATTAATATTGCTCTCATATATGATAGAGTATCATATGTCCTCACTGCCAAAGCCCCGCCCAGCCCAGGACATGAGTCTTCTACTGCGGATAGGGAAATCCGTAAAACGTGGGATATTGACTGTGCTACTGCCAAATACCTCGCGCTTGCATCGATGGACAATACACATCAAAAGCAACACGACCAGATGGATATTCATTCCATCTTTCTCCATACAAAATTGGCATGCCTCGCTTCCCGGTATACGACGAAGGGGACGCGACTGGCCCGCTACGTATTTACTGTGAAGTAAATACGCTAAGCGTATCTAAGCAATATAAAGATAAATCACAAGAGACAAGAGATAAAAATAATATCAACTTTATTTATTAACATTCTTTTGTACAATGCATGAAAAGTAAATACAACTGGAATAAAAAGTGATGCCTAAACAATGGCATAACAGGAAATGAAAAATACTGAATAGAAAAAGTAAAATGTCTAGAGCTCAGGGTCTTCGAGAAACTGATCCAAGTCTTCACTGGTGGGCTCAATCTCTGCTTTGTCCAGATCACCTAACGACATTCATAGAAGAAAGAAATAGAATGTCGTCAGCAAACAGGTCGCTCGGTAAGTCCCAAAGATAAGGGAGAAATAGAAAAGATAGAATAAGAAAGTATCTTTTACAGTTGTATAATATTGTAGAATATTGTGTTAACGCTGTTGTTTGTAGCTTGGTACAGAAGGATACCAGTGTATACGAGAGGGGTCTCTATATGCTAGAGACCAGGGCAAACGGAAAGTACAAGGAACCGTTATGCTACGGTACAACAGCAATAGGATTCATGTTAGGTGTCTTAATCTTACTGTCTTGTTCCACTTTTAACACCTTCCGTACCAATCTACCCCTTAAACCCCGTAGTGTTTTAATTGTATTGTTATATTGTATTGTATAAGTTGCATAGTTGGATGACTGACCAAAACCATGAAATCAGTAACGGATGTAAATGATGTAACTGGAATCATGTAAATGGAATGTATATCCATGGTTTGGTTCAATCAAGTTGTATAGATTGATAACTGGATTCATGGATTCGTGTGTTCATGTTGAATTGTAATATTGTAGATTTATATGGTACTTGAATCATATTCAAATCAGATTATAATCAGACTCAAACCCGAGTCAGATAGTAGAAATGTAAATCGAAGTCCTATATTTACTAGGGTCCTTAGAGTAATTTATAAAACTTGATGGGGTTTTATGTAAAAATACTTTTATATATTTTACAAGATACATCCCAAGTATTTATTATTAGTCTTTAGAGTTGTAATTAAGGTGGATTTTATATTGTGATATTTCTAGTAAAAATATCCTAGACTCATAATTAAAGGTATTTATTTATAATATTGATTTATTTGGAATTCATGGTATTTTAGTGTAAAATTTATTCTTGTGATTTTTAGAAAAAGTGGAATATTTATATCATAACAAAATAGTTATTTTAATGATAAATATACATATATTTATACAAAAATAATTTTAATATATTTATTATATTCTAAAAATCTCATTTTCTTAAGATGTCGTATTTTAAATCTTTCGAGGCCGAATGCTCCTTACGGAGGTCTGAATCTCGCACTACTAAGCCCGAGGATGTGCGATAAACCGCACCATCCTGAACGGGTTCCCCAAAATGGGTTGTAGCGGCGCTTTGCAAAGATTGTAAAATACTAAATCCTTTAGAAAACGGTTTTATGAAGTAATTGGTATTTATTTGTAAAGATGTCGATTTTTCCGTATTCTATGTTCTAGTGCCAAGTTCAAATCGTCTCTTCACCGCCAATTGTGGCCAGGTAAGTACAAGTGAAGAAAGGAGGGATCCGCTCACGAATCACCGTGAGACGGGCCTTTTAAAGTTACCTTTCTCACTTGCCTAGCCTAGACACCACAAAGTCAGGTTTAGATAAACGACTGAAAGTTCACGACTTTCCTAATGAATGCGACAATCCTTAACTGGATGAGTCTGGATATATTTTATTATTTCAAAAGTTATGTATTTATAAAGATGTATCAAAAAATTGGTTTTTATTAAGTAAAGGGTATTTAAATGAAATTGTTTTGTTTTCCGTATTCTAAGTTCTCGAGGTTGCGTGTTATGTTTGCATATGAGTGTGTGAGGAGGCAGGTCATTACCTCGTGATCTACTTAAAGGTATAGTAATTTTAATGGGGTTAAAAGCATATTGAAACAATGTGGTATTTAAGTGAAAATACGATAAAATGGAAATAGCTATCATTTTATGAATTTAACTTTGATCAATTTAGTTGTTTAGTGTTTAATAGTCAACATGATAGTGTTTAAACATAATTGAAATAATGAGAAGTGAAGTTTATAAGAAAACCGAATCGAAAATCGGATTTGTGCCGATTCCGTCGGGTTTTGTAAATCCGTATTTCTTAGAATAGAAAGGAGAGATAGAAAAGGACTTACGGGTTTTAGATCACACGAGAGAGTGAGAGGGAAGTAGAGAAATCGCCGGTGCGTCGCTTAGCCGCCGAGAGCTCCTAGAACGATCACCGGAAGTTCGCCGGGAATTTCGCCGTAGCTTCGCCTCGAGCTTGTTTTCAAAGTATACAAGTTTTCTTGAGATTTTGAGAGAGTTGGCTCAGAATTTTGGGATGAGAGGGTAGGGAGTAGGGGTGTATTTATAGGGTTAGGCTAGGGTTAGGGTAGATGTAGGGTTTTTTTATTAAAAAATGTATAAAAAATGTATAAAAATCATTAAAAATTGGAGTAAATAGGGTATAATGAGCTCTCTGGAAACGATCTAAACATTTAAAGTATGCAGAGAGGTAGGGGAGAGGAAAAGGCACAACTCCCATGTTGGGGACTCGGCCGTTCGGCCGAGTCCGGCCGGCGGCGCCGGGTCGAGTCGGCCGGTCCACCGGCCGACTCGGCCGAGTCAGGGCATTGGAAGGTGGGGGGTCTCCTGCTGTAGGCTCTGGTACATTTAACTTTTTGGGTGTAGTGGGAAAATCTGGAGTTATCACGTGTTGACTGTTGGGCTTTTATAAAATTTAAAACAAAATACATATTAAAAATAATGTGGGGCAGGGGATTTGAACTCTGGTGGCTTGGTTCAGCAGTGCAAGGTATTACCAATGAGCTACAAGCTCCTTCTTGTAATTATGGTGTGAATTAAATACTTAAAGAGATATCAGCAACATTAAATACTCCAAGTATACTTTGAATTTAAATAAATTCTTGGTACATTAAAAATGGAGTTGTTACAGTCTACCCTCCTTACAAAAATTTTGTACTCGAAATTTACAACTTTTATTTGAGGACTAATTTACAAAGAGGTATGGATATTTAGTACGCATTTCATTCTCCCTTTCCCAAGTGGACTCTCCTAAAGTGTCTTTCCTCCATATCACTCGAACCAAGTTAACTTCCTTGTTCCGAAGTGTCTTCACTTTTATGTCCAGGATCTCCACAGGCTGTCGCTCACAAGACAAATCGGGCTGTATAATGAGCTCGGAATGATCAAGAATATGGCTGGGGTTACTCACATACTTTCTGAGTTGGGATATGTGGAACACATTATGCACTCTTTCTAATGAAGGTGGAAGTGCTAAGCGGTATGCCACTTTACCGACTCGTTCGAGTATGTCGAACGGTCCAATGTATCTCGGACTTAGCTTACCCCGTCTTCCAAATCGGATCACTCTGTGGTTCGGAGATATCTTCAAGAACACATGATCTCCTGGCCGGAACTCCAAGTGACGTCTCTTTGCATCAGCCCAGTGCTTCTGTCGATCTTGGGCTATGCGCATCTTTTCCCTAATAGTACGAACCACATCAACAGTCACTACTATTATCTCTGGTCCAAGAAGTTCCCTATCTCTGATATCATACCAACTTCATAGCGATCGACACTTCCTTCCATACAATGCTGCAAAAGGTGCCATTCCTATGCTTGCTTAGTAGCTGTTGTTGTACGAAAACTCCACAAGATGTAGGTGATCTTCCCACGATCCTTTGAAGTCCAACATACATGCTCTGAGTATATCCTCTAAGATCTGAATAGTTCGCTCAGACTGACCATCTGTTTGTGGACGATATTCCGTGCTGATGTTCAGACTTGTTCCCAAGCTTTCTTGCAGACTCTGCCAAAATTGTGATCGAAACCTGGTGTCACGATCGGAGATAATGCAGACCGGCACGCCATGAAGTCTCACAATTTCCTGTATGAGTTCATGGGTATCAGAGATAGTACATTATGAAGAGTTTAAATCTTTAAATAGATTATTACCTTCATGTACTTTTTTGCTAGTGTCTCAGTAGATTGGCCAACTTGAAATGGGATGAAGTGAGACGACTTTGTGAGTCGATCCACAATGACCCATACGGCATCGTTACCCTTTGTGCTGCAAGGAAGAGCAGTCATAAAATCCATCGTGATGTGTTGCCATTTCCATTCTGGGATTGGCAACGGTTGAAGTAATCCAGTAGTCCTGTGATGTTCAGCCTTTACTTGCTGACACACCAAGCATTTTGCGACGCTTCTGGCTACTTCACGCTTCATTCCATGCCACCAATAATTCTGATGTACATCTTTGTACATTTTGGTATCTCCAGGGTGTACTGAGTAGGGAGAGCTGTGAGCTTCTTTCATTAACTCTTCCCGAACAGGACCTTTTGGTATACACAATCTGTTGCCGTATCTCAAAGATCCGTCTTCATAGATGATGAAGTCTGTTCTGAGTCCATTCTCCACTTGTTCTCTGATCTTTTGCAACTTAGCATCACTTGCTTGGGCTGCTTTGATCTGATTAACAATGATTGATTGAACTTGTAAATTCATCAAACTTGAAGCATTACCTGGCATGACTACTTCAATCTACATCTGATGCAAGTCTTGTTGAAGCTTCCACTGAGCGGTGAGACTCATCGATAATGGTTGACGACTAAATGCATCAGGTGCCACATTCACCTTCCCTGGGTGATATTGCAAGTTGATGTCAAAGTCCGCCATGAGTTCTAACCATCTTCTCTACCGCATATTCAACTCCTTCTGAGTAAACACATACTTCAGGCTCTTATGATCTGTGTAGATGTTCACTCGTTCACCAAGTAGATAATGGCGTCAAATCTTGAGAGCAAATATGACGGCCTCCAACTCTAAATCATGCGTCGGATAATTGCGCTCATGAATCTTCAATTGTCTTGAAGCATAAGCCACAACTTTACCGTGCTGATGTAGAACACATCCTAATCCCTTACCGGACACATCGCAATGCACTTCGAATCCTCCAGATTGATCCGGTATGACGAGAATAGGCGGTGATGTCAACCTTGACTTGAGTTCTACGAAAACTTGTTTGCATGCTTCTGACCACACAAATTCTTCATCTTTACGTATGAGCTTGGTCAGGGGTGTTGCTATCTTCGAAAATCCTTCAATGAACCTTCTGTAATATCCAGCTAAACCTAAGAAACTCCAAATGTCCTTCACTGACTTTGGTGTAGGCCATTTGCTAACTGCTGAAACTTTTGCTGGATCTACCGAGATTCCTTCTCCTGATACGATATGTCCAAGAAAACCAACTTGCTTTAGCCAAAACTCGCACTTGCTGTACTTGGTATAGAGCTGATGTTGTCGAAGAGTTTCCAAGACAATTCGTAGATGTTCTGCATGCTCTTTCCGATTCTTAGAATACACCAGGATGTCGTCGATGAAGATGACAACAAACCTGTCTAAGTACTCCCGGAAAACTTGATTCATTAGGTTCATGAATATTGCGGGTGCGTTGGTCACTCCAAATGGCATCATGAGAAATTCGTAATGTCCATAGCGAGTTCTGAACACTGTTTTATGAATATCAGCTTCCTTGACCTTCACCTGATGATAACCTGAACGAAGATCTAATTTAGAGAAAACACTAGATCCACTTAGCGGATCGAATAAATCGTCGATGCGCGAAAGTGGATACTTGTTCTTTATAGTGACTTCGTTCAAGGCTCTGTAATCGATGCACATTCTGTATGAACCTTCCTTCTTCTTCACAAGTAGTACAGGTGATCCCCAACTTGAAGTGCTGGGATGAATCCATCTTTTCACCAGTAATTCGTCCAACTGTGTTCGGAATTCCTTCAAACCTTCCGGACTTAAACGATAGGGTGCTTTGATCACCGGTTGTGCTCCTGGTACTAAATCAATACTGAATTCAACAGCTCGATCGGGAGGCAAACCTGATATATCGTCAGGAAATACATCGTCGAACTCTCGAACCACATCTGGCCTTGATTCTTCCTTCGCTTGAGCTGCTGCAACTACTGCTTCTCTTGGCTTCGCTTTGTAGGTACTTGGCTCCAGTGTACGGTCTCCGCTTTTGAAATAGAAGACTGGATGGTCTGGAATCTCGAATACTACCCTCTTTTGACGACAGTCAATGGTAGCATAAAAAGTTCCAAGCCAATCCATTCCTAGAACCACATCGAAGTTCGGTATGTCCAGCACTTTGAAGTCAGCATAAAACTCTCTGCTGCAGACGACGACTGGACACAAACGGTATCCCATGGTTGCCTTTAGAACGCCATTTCCTGAACTGACATTCCAGCTGGATACAAGCGGTGAGACTAGAATCGCATGGGTTCGGACAAACCGGTGCGACATAAAGCAGTGGGATGCTCCGGTATCAAACAGTGCTAGTGCAGGGATTGAGGATACTAAGATTGTACCTAAGGTATGTGGGATTTGTTTTAGGTATAGGAAAAATATGTAGCTAAGTAGCAGGATAGAAAAGAAAAGTTTGAAAAGAAAAGTTTACCGGTGATGACTTGGCCAATGGCCTCAGCATCTTCCATGGTCATCGTGAAAGCCTGGCACCTTAGTACATTCCTCCTGGCCGGAGGAGCATTCCTCGGAACGTTCCTTTGAGCTTGAGGGAAATGACGAAGAGGTAGTGCAGCTTGTGGTCCTCTGGGGGGTGCAGGTAGTGCAAGTCTTGGAGCAGGTGCTTGAAGAGTTGGTCGCTGCGGATAGGTAATTGCTGGCCTGGGTGCAGCAACTGGGTTTTGCTTTTGGGGAAAAGACCCAATATCATGAGCAGCTGAGCCGCAGATCAAGCAAAGATGGTTGGCTCGCCGGCAGTCTTTCATCATATGTCCAGTTCTCTTGCAGTAGGTACAAAAGGCTGGGCTGGGACGGTTGTTCTGTACTCCGGGTCGCCTTGGCACAAAAGATGGCCTGGACGAGGCTCCTCCTGCCATCTGGTTGGCAGGACACTTAAATCCAGCAGATTGAGGTCTTCCCCTCGCCTTTACCACTGCCTCATAACGGCGGGCAGCTTTCAGAGCCGATTCATGAGTCGGAAAATCTCCTGTGGCCAGTGCAGCGTGGATTTCCGAATCCAAACCTTGTTGAAATCGACAGGCTCTGATCTCATCCGTCGGTATAAGGTGTGCCGCAAATCTGTTAAAATATTGTGTTAGCTGTGTAATAGGTGATATTTAAAAATTTAAATATCGTGACATGTCTTACCGACTTAGCATGGTAAATTCAGCGTCATAATCATCTACTGATTTGTCCCACATCGAACCTTGCTGTAGATGAATGAACTGCTGTTCCATGTCGAACCTGGCAATCTATGGAAAGTACTTTGCGTCGAACATGTAGCGGAAAGTCTTCCATTCAATGGGTTGTTCAAGACGGCTTTCTTCCGCCTTCCACCAGTTACGAACATTGTCCGTGAGCTGCAGTTTCGCCACACGGACCCAAGCGATGTCTGGCACTTGTGCTGCTGCCAGATCATCCTCTATACCTTATGCCCATTCCTCTGCTTCGAGTGGGCTTCCTTTACCGGAGAACTGCTTGGGGTGCAAAGCCCTGAATTGCTTCACCCCAGGTGCTTCTATTTCGGGACGATTTATTAAAAGAGTAGTCTGCTGCTGCTGTCTCTCTAGGATGCTTCGGATTGCCTCAAGCAGAACCGTCTGCTCGTTGATCGGAGCAGGGACGACAGGTGTGAGTGGTAGGGCTGGAGGTGTGTTGTTGACATTGGTGCTGGTGTTGTTCGGGGAATCCATAACCTTGAAGAAAAATTTGGGTTAGGACAGATTCAAAATATTTGAAATGATAAGATTCAATGAATATGAAATTGTAAGATTCAAGGAACATGAGTTGTAAAGAATGTTTTAGTAGCTGGTTCTTGTGTTATATTGCTTAGGTTGTTCACGCAGAACAGAACTACATAGTATGATTCTATACAGCTCGGACCTGCATGGGCCACCAACAAAACCTGTCACGCCCCGCTTCCCGGTATACGGCGAAGGGGACGCGACTGGCCCGCTACGTATTTACTGTGAAGTAAATACGCTAAGCGTATCTAAGCAATATAAAGATAAATCATAAGAGACAAGAGATAAAAATAACAGCAACTTTATTTATTAACATTCTTTTGTACAATGCATGAAAAGTAAATACAACTGGAATAAAAAGTGATGCCTAAATAATGGCATAACAGGAAATGAAAAATACTGAATAGAAAAAGTAAAATGTCTAGAGCTCAGGGTCTTCGAGAAACTGATCCAAGTCTTCACTGGTGGGCTCGATCTCTGCTGTGTCCAGATCACCTGACGACATTCAAAGAAGAAAGAAATAGAATGTCGTCAGCGAATAGGTCGCTCGGTAAGTCCCAAAGATAAGGGAGAAATAGAAAAGACAGAATAATAAGGTATCTTTTACAGTTGTATAATATTGTAGAATATTGTGTTAACGCTTTTGTTTGTAGCTTGGTACAGAAGGATGCCAGTGTATACGAGAGGGGTCTCTATATGCTAGAGACCAGGGCAAACGGAAAGTACAAGGAACCGTTATGCTACGGTACAACAGCAACAGGATTCATGTTAGGTGTCTTAATCTTACTGTCTCGTGCCACTTTTAACACCTTCCGTACCAATCTACTTCTTAAACCCCGTAGTGTTTTAATTGTATTATTATATTGTATTGTATAAGTTGCATAGTTGGATGACTGACCAAAACCATGTTATCAGTAACGAATTTAAATGATGTAACTGGAATCATATAAATGGAATGTATATCCATGGTTTGGTTCAGTCAAGTTGTATAGATTGATAACTGGACTCATGGATTCGTGTGTTCATGTTGAATTATAATTTTGTAGATTTATATGGTACTTGAAACATATTCAAGTCAGATTATAATCAGACTCAAACCCGAGTTAAACAGTAGAAATGTAAATCGAAGTCCTATATTTACTAGGGTCCTTAGAGTAATTTATAAAACTTGATGGGGTTTTATGTAAAAATACTTTTATATATTTTTCAAGATACACCCCAAGTATTTATTATTAGTCTTTAGAGTTGTAATTAAGGTGGATTTTATATTGTGATATTTCTAGTAAAAATATCCTAGATTCATAATTAAAGGTATTTATTTATAATATTGATTTATTTGGAATTCATGGTATTTTAGCGTAAAATTTATTCTTGTGATTTTTAGAAAAAGTGAAATATTTATATCATAACAAAATAGTTATTTTAATGATAAATATAGATATATTTATACAAAAATAATTTTAATATATTTATCATATTCTAAAAATCTCATTTTCTTAAGATGTCGTACTTTAAATCTTTCGAGACCGAATGCTCCTTGCGGAGGTCTGAATCTCACACTACTAAGCCCGAGAATGTGCGATAAACCGCACCATCCTGAACAGGTTTCCCAAAATGGGTTGTAGCGGCGCTTTGCAAACATTGTAAAATACTAAATCCTTTAGAAAATGGTTTTATGAAGTAATTGGTATTTATTTGTAAATATGTCGATTTTTCCGTATTCTATGTTCTAGTGACAAGTTCAAATCGTCTCTTCACCGCCAATTGTGGCCAGGTAAGTACAAGTGAAGAAAGGAGGGATCCGCTCACGAATCACCATGAGACGGGCCTTTTAAAGTTAACTTTCTCACTTGCCTAGCCTAGACACCATAAAGTCAGGTTTAGATAAACGACTGAAAGTTCACTACTTTCCTAATGAATGTGACAGTCCTTAATTGGATGAGTCTAGATTTATTTTATTATTTTAAAAGTTATGTATTTATAAATATGTATCAAAAAATTGGTTTTTATTAAGTAAAGGGTATTTAAATGAAATTGTTTTGTTTTCCGTATTCTAAGTTCTCGAGGTAGCGTGTTATGTTTGCATATGAGTGTGTGAGGAGGCAGGTCATTACCTCGTGATCTACTTAAAGGTATAGCAATTTTAATGGGGTTAAAGGCATATTGAAACAATGTGGTATTTAAGTGAAAATACGGTAAAATGGAAATAGCTATCATTTTATGAATTTAACTTTGATCAATTTAGTTTTTTAGTGTTTAATAGTCAACATGATAGTGTTTAAACATAATTGAAATAATGAGAAGTGAAGTTTATAAGAAAACCGAATCGGAAATCGGATTTGTGCCGATTCCGTCGGGTTTTGTAAATCCGTATTTCTTAGAATAGAAAGGAGAGATAGAAAAGGACATACGGGTTTTAGATCACACGAGAGAGTGAGAGGGAAGTAGAAGAATCGCCGGTGCATCGCTTAGCCGCCGAGAGCTCCTAGAACGATCACCGGAAGATCGCCGGGAATTTCTTCGTAGCTTCGCCTCGGGCTTGTTTTCAAAGTACACAAGTTTTCTTGAGATTTTGAGAGAGTTGGCTCAGAATTTTAGGATGAGAGGGTAGGGGGTAGGGGTGTATTTATAGGGTTAGGCTAGAGTTAGGGTAGGTGTAGGGTTTTTTATTAAAAAATGTAAAAAATGTATAAAAATCATTAAAAATTAGAGTAAATAGGGTATAATGGGCTCTCTAGAAACGATCTAAACATTTAAAGTATGCAGGGAGGTAGGGAGAGGAAAAAGCACAACTCCCATGTTGGGGACCCGACCGTCCGGCCGAGTCCGGCCGGTGGCGCCGGCCCGAGTCCGGCCGGTGGCGCCGGCCCGAGTCCGGCCGAGTCGGGGCATGGGAAGGTGGGGGGTCTCCTGCCGTAGGCTCTAGTGCATTTAACTTTTTGGGTGTAGTGGGAAAATCTGGAGTTATCACGTGTTGACTGTTGAGCTTCTATAAAATTTAAAACAAAATACATATTAAAACTAATGTGGGGCAGGAGATTTGAACTCTGGTGGCTTAGTTCAGTAGTGTAAGGTATTACCAATGAGCTACAAGCACCTTCTTGTAATTATGGTGTGAATTAAATATTTAAAGAGATATCAGCAACATTAAATACTCCAAGTATACTTTGAATTTAAATAAATTCTTGGTACATTAAAAATGGAGTTGTTACAAAAAGAGTTGTATGGGGAGCAATCTCGGAACCTGAGATACGAAGCATCTCGAAAGTTGTTTCAAATGAGAATGGCTCCTAGCACACCAGTAGGCGATCACGTTTTGAAGATGATAGCTCTTATAGAAGAGCTTGAGGATCTCGGTTGGACAATGGATAACGAACAGTATACTGATATTGTTCTACAGCCTCTTCCCTCCGCCTTTTCTCCATTCATAGTGAACTTCAACATGCATGACAAGGAGAAGTCGGTACCCGAACTTCTCTATATGTTGAGAAGTGCGGAGAGCACGCTGAAAGCGAAGTCCCCCTCTATGCTTGTTGGACAATCTTCCTCTTCCGTCCCAAAAGCCAAGGCCAAGAGAAAGAATAAGAAGAAATTCACCAAACCGAGAGGAGGAATAAAGAGGGCGAAGAGGAAAGACAAATCCAAATCTGCAGAGTCGGGGAAGGGAGAATGTTTTCACTGCAAGAAGACGAGGCACTGGAAGCGGAACTGTACTGAGTACCTTGAACTCAAGAAAAAGAAGCATGGTGATGCTTCATCTTCAGGTGTGTTCGTGATTGAAAACTGTTTTTCTATTAACTCTGCTTCCTGGGTATTAGATACCGGTTCGGGTTCTCATATTTGCAATTCTGTGCAGGCGTTGAGAAATAGCAGAGTTTTGAAGACAGGTGATCATACTCTCTAAGTTGGAAATGGTTCCAATGTACATGCAGTTTCAGTGGGAGAGTATCACCTAGTGTTGCCGTCGGGTTGTATATTGGTTTTGAACCCATGTTATTTTGTACCAAGTATGCTTTGTAATATTATATCCGTTTCTTTGTTAGACAATGAAGGATATCATTTTGCTGTGCAACACAATGTTATGAACATTAAACTAAATCAAGAGTTGATTGGTTGTGGCACACTTAATAACGGGATATATGTCCTTAATCAATACACAGTTTTCAACATTCAACACACAAGTAAAAGAAAATTTTCAGATATAAATGAAGCTTTTCTTTGGTATTGTAGACTTTGTCATATTAATGAAACAAGACTAAACAAGCTTCACAAAGATGGATATTTAAATCGTTTTGAGTATAAATCTAATGCAACTTGCCAATCTTGTATCAAAGGTAAAATGACCAAAACTCCGTTTACTGGACACAGAGAAAGAGCTACTGAGCTCTTAGGACTCATACATAGTGATGTATGTGGGCCAATGTCTACACATGCAAGAGGAGGTTTTTCTTACTTCATAACCTTTACTGATGATTTCTCGAGATTCGGTCATGTGTTTTTGATAAAGCATAAGTCTGAAGCTTTCAAGAAATTCAAGGAGTACAAACTTGAAGTAGAAAAACAAACAGGAATGAGTATCAAGATACTTCGATCAGATCGAGGTGGAGAGTACTTAAGTACCGAGTTCTTGTACTTCCTAAAAGAAAATGGGATTCTCTCTCTGCTCACTCCACCTTACACACCACAGCACAACGGTGTGTCAGAGCGGCTGAATCGTACCCTATTAGATATGGTACGATCAATGATGAGTGATCTTGAGTTAACTCTATCTTTTTAGGGGCATGCATTGGAGACTGCAGCTCTTATGTTGAACAAAGTTCCAACCAAGACCGTGTCTACCACTCCGTATGAGATATGGTATGGGATGAGACCATCTCTTAAGCGAGTAAAGATTTGGGGTTGTCCGGCTTTTGTCAAAAAGCAGAATCCAGACAAACTCGAGACACGATCGGTCAAATGTATATTTGTGGGATATCCGAAACATTCTTTTGGGTAACTTTTCTACCACAAAGAGGAACAAAAGATATTTGTTTCTCAGTATGCCATATTTTTGGAAAATGAGATTTTTCCAAATGATGCTGATGGCAATATGGTAGATCTAGAAGAGGTTCAAATGACGACTTGGTTGAACCTGATGTTGCAACAGAATCTAATGAACCTCAGCCACTCCGTTGATCTGGTAGGACTTCTCGCCCACCGGAGAGATACTACGGTTTTCTCATTAATGGTGATAGAGAAGATTGCATCATGGATGATGATGACCCTGCCAATTTTCAACAAGCTATTATGAGTGGTGACTCTGTGAAGTGGCTGGATGCCATGAGATCCGAAATGGAGTCTATGTACACCAACAAAGTATGGACTTTGGAGGATGTACCCTCTGGGATAAAACCTGTAGGGTGCAAATGGATCTTTAAAAGAAAGATCGGTGTAACTGGACAGGTGGAGACCTATAAAGCAAGGTTGGTAGCGAAAGGTTTTCGTCAAAGACCAGGACTGGACTATGACGAGACTTTCTCTCCGGTAGCCATGCTTAAATCCATTCGGATCCTACTTGCTATTGCTGCTCACTACGACTATGAAATCTGGCAGATGGACGTTAAAACTGCATTTCTAAATGGTGATTTAGAAGAATGCGTTTATATGGATCAGTCAGAGGGCTTCATTGACAGCGGGAGCAGCGGGAAAGCGTGTAGGTTGCTTAAATCCATTTATGGATTAAAGCAGGCATCACGGAGTTGGAACATCTGTTTTGATGATGTTATCAAAGAGTTTGATTTCGTCAAAAATCCAGATGAACCTTGTGTTTATAAGAAGACTGTAGGGAGAACTGTCGCATTCCTCGTATTGTATGTGGATGACATTCTTCTGATAGGAAATGACATTCCTATGCTACAGTCGGTCAAATCATTCTTATCACAAATATTCTCCATGAAGGACCTAGGTGATTCCATGTACATATTGGGCATACGGATCTATAGGGATAGATCCAAACGGTTATTGGGATTGTCCCAAACCAAGTACATCAACACCATCCTAAAGAGGTTTAGTATGGAAGACTCCAAGTGGGGTGCCTTACCCGCTTGCCACGGAGTCGCTCTCTCCAAGGACGATTGCCCAAATTCTGATGAAGAGAGAGCTCGCATGAGCATTATTCCCCATGCTTCAGCCGTAGGATCAATAATGTATGCGATGTTGTGTACACGCCCTAATGTAGCTTATGCACTCAGTGTAGTAAGCAGGTATCCGTCAAACCCAGGGGAGAATCACTGGACTGCTGTGAAGAAAATTCTTAAGTACTTGCGAAGGACAAAAGAATTGTTCTTGGTGTATGGTAACGGGGATCTCCAAATAGAGGCCTTTACCGATTCGAGCTTCCAGAGTGATAAGGATGACAACAAGTCTATCTCAAGGTTTGCATTTACCCTCAACGGAGGGACGGTAAGTTGGAAGAGTTCCAACAGGATACCGTTGCAGACTCTACGATGGAAGCTGAGTACATTGCTGCAAATGATGCTGTCAAGGAAGCCGTCTGGATGAGGAAGTTCATCTCAGATCTAGGAGTAGTTCCAACCATCATTGATCCAATACCTTTGTATTGTAACAATAATGAGGCTATGGCGTTAGCCAAAGAGCCCAGGTCCCATCAGAAGTCCAGACACATCCTGAGGCGATATCATTTGATCCGGGAGATAGTTGATCGCCACGAGATCGAGATTAAGAGAGTAGATACAAAGGACAACACTGCGGATCCATTCACCAAGGCCCTCCCTTAGCCGCAGCATGAGCGACTTTTTGAGATGTTAGGTATGAGATACGCCAATAATTGGCCTTAGTGCAAGTGGGAGATTGTTGGATATATGTATGCCCTAGAGGCCATTATATGATAGTGTATGTACTGGTTTGTATGTATATATATATATATACACATACAGAGGACAGTCTTGCTCAACATGATAGTATGCTATCTGGTTACTCTTTATCATGACATGTTCACTTGATCATGCTTTTATTCATTTGGTACATGTAGATAAAGCCCTTAGGATATTTGCTTGACTACTAGGATTATGATGTGGATCATACTAGTGGGACACTAGTAGTTTATAAGCATATCCTTGAAATGTTCCTAGTCGTGGGTGTATCGAGACGGGGCATCGATACTCCAGGGTAGACTAGCGTATACCATTCTTGTCCTATATGATGGGCGATGGATGATCCCATATCCATCTGGTGTGGTGACACCAAAGATTGTATACGGGTGCTCAGTGAGACTGGGTATACTGAACGGACTCGCCGAGAACACCTATGTGGTATTATATCTCACGTCGGATAGCAGTTCTCAGGTGACACTGGTACAGGTTAGTCTATAGACCCGAGATTATCATAGATTCTTGTGTGTCCTCCCACTGTACTTTGATCTCCATCCTACCACGGCTCTACTGAGTCATGCAAACAGGTGGATTTTGGGTACAGTCCCGGGGCATATGGAGGCAATGAGCGATAGGAGGGGTTTCGTCTCTCCCGGTATTAGTGGTTGATGTTGTGCTATGTTCGATTGGGTATAACAGGAAATCCCTGGCCAGGGCTGCTGAGATTTACTGATAAGTGTTATCAGTAGTTTCTCGATCTGTTATGAGCCATATACCGACATGACTTATTGAGTTATTAGGGTCAACGTTACCATCCCTGATCTCGATATGCAACATATCTAACGATGAGACCGGACTGTACGGTAAGTGTTGCCAGTTAGCTCGACGGAAGTTTTGACAGGTTCGCTTGTTCTTCTTCTGATCGCTCAATACCCGGGTGGTCGTTACGTTTAGCTGACCGCTTGCGGGTTGTAGGTGTTTGATGTGATTATCACCTACTGCCGGCGTATTGACGAGTCTTAGAGTCCCACACAGGAGTTTCCTGGCTCAGGCGAAACGATGTGGTGTGCATATGAGATATGTGCGGGAGCTCGATTAAATACGTGTATTTGATACCGTGTTTTAATCGGGCGTTTTCTATTGGTCGGGTCGTATAAGATATGACCGGTTTATTAAATCAAGTGTTGATTTAATATTGACTTTTATCTCATTTAAATAAACATTTTCTTTATGATGGATGCATGGATGTATATGTACATGTTGATGTGCATACACACATACATACATGCATTTGTATCATGGTTGATGATACAAGAAAGATGGCAATATAAGACTCACATGGAAAGTAAATAACTTTATATATATTAGAATGGGAAAAAGATAAATGATATTAAATCATGGTTGACTATTCTTCACTTGACCTAGTTTAGAACCATGGTTTCATTTCACTTGTTATTTTTCTCTTATTCTAAAATATCTAGATATTTATTAACCATGGTTTGAGATGAACATATTTATTCTTGATATTTATCTTTCTCTCATTATCTTTTATCATTATCTTTCATCCAAAAGAAATGAGCTCAAGGTTGCCATCTTCTTCTTCCTCTCTCTAGCTCTCTCTTGAGATTTCTAAGTGAGTGAGGGTAAAAGAAAGAAAGGGTTTTTATGTGAGAACACAACCATATCATCATACTACACTTGTCTAGCCCATTGGTGTAGTTTGTTTGCTTCATCTTCATTTTGATCAAGTGGAGCAAGGAGATTTGAGCAAAGGTACTCCGGGAGGATCATCGTGGACGTGGAAGAAGCTCGAGCTAGCCGATTCAACCTCTAGGATATCCAAGGTGTTGCAAAGGAGGTCTATAAAGGTTGTATTTCTCCCTACTTAGTGTTAGACACTAGCTAGTATATGATACTAGAATTTGTTACCCTAATCATTCTAGTTCGATTCCTAGGTTAGTTGTTTAACACCTCACAAAATTTTAATACGGCATGTGTGATGCTTGCAAAACTATAGGTGAGGTGCTAAAGAAACCCTACACTTTACCGATTCGAGCTTACAGAGTGATAAGGTCGACTAAAAGTCATTCTCAGCCTTTGTCTTTACCCTCAGCGGTGGGACGGTATGTTAGAAGAGTTCTAGGATAGATACCGTGGCAAACTAGACGATAAAGGCTGAATACATCGCTGCCAACGATGATGCCAAAGTGGCTGTCCGGATATTTCTTGTTCATGAGATGAATATGGTTCCTACCATTGAATGTCCAATAACTATTATTATGACAACAATGAAGTTGTGGCTTTTGCCTAGGAACCCCGATCCCATCAGTGATCCAGATATATTCTGAGGCAGTATCACCTGATCGGGGTGATGGTTGATCTCTAAGGGATCGAGGTAAGGAGAGTTGAAGCGATGGATAACGCGGCGGTTCCACTCACAAAGGCCTTTCCCTAGAGAGACTTTTTTGGGACGTTGAGTATGAGATACTAAAACAAATGGCCTTAGTGCAAGTGGGAGATTGTCGGTTGTATGTATGCCGTAGAGGCCATTATTGTACATATGATGTATATTATAGTGGATACTTGGACATATATAGGGAGGACTTTCTTGCTCGACATGATAGTATGCTATCTGGTTACTCTTTATCTTAACATGTACACTTATTATCTCTCTGTTACATGTTCATAAAGCCCTTCGGATGTGTACTTGACTACAAGGATTATGATGCAGATTATACTAGTGGGGCCAGGGTAGTCTATAAGTACATTCTTCAATTGTTCCTAGTCGTGGGAGTATCGAGACGGGGCATCGATATTCCAGAGTAGACTAGCGTATACATTTCTTGACCCATATGATGGGCAATGGATGATCCCACATCCATTGGTGTTTGACATCAAAGATTGTATACGGGTGCTCAGTGGAGACTTGGTACACAGAACAGGACTCGCCGAGAACTCCTATATGGTATTATACCACACGTCAGATAGCAGTTCTCTGGTGACACTGGTACAGGTTAGTCTGTAGACCCGAGATCGTCATAGAGTCTTGTGTGATTCCCACTGTGCTTTGATTTCCACCTTACCACGTTTAAAAGAACGTGAAAAACGGTGGTTTTTGGGTACAGTCCCGAGTCACAAGCGATAGGAGGGGATTTCTTCTCTCCCGGTATTGAGGGTTGATGTTGTGTTGTGCTCGATTGGCCATAACAGGAAATCCCTGGCCATGGTTGCAGAGATTTACTGGTAATTGTTATCAGTAGTTTCTCGGACCGTTATGGGCCTCACATCAGCATGACTTATCAAGCTATTGGGGTCTGACGTTTACCCCCCTAGGCTGGATATGCAACATATCAGATGAAAAGACCGGACTGTACGGTAGTGTTACTTAATGGATTCTGTTACGACCCGAAATTTAGTTCGTGACCGGCACTTAATCACGCAACATCTAAAGGCGCAACGTAAATTAAGTAAGCTGAAGCCCAGCAATCTAAATCTTTTTAAGAAAATAAAAAATGTGAAGTTTTGAAATAAAGGTATAATGAAAATCAAACGTTTTCTTAAATACATAGAAAAGGGAACATGAAAATGCAAGTTTATTTTTCTAGTTGAAAAACACGTTTCGTCTTTTTATAAATTTGGGCAGCACCTCCTTTGTATATTTTGGTCCAAAACCACATATACTTAATAACAATAAAGGCATCCCCAAACGGGAGCTAGCTCTTCGCCAAACGGCGGAGTCACAACCACGTAAGACAGAAATATATGTATACGACGCCCAACGGCGAAGATCAACATAAAAGGATAATGTAATGCAAGACATCAACCACAAGTAGCAAACGTTAACCCTCGCTCTAAATCTCTCAACCACAAGTCTTTCTATTTATACAAATACTAGTTTCTGATCCATGAAGTTGACTAGATACAACAGGAATAATAAATACAAGAGGGGTGCGATCCAACATGTACCACTTACCAAAGCAAATCACACGAAAGCAAGCTGTGTGCCAGCGATGCCGCTACTGATCCATGTGGTCAACCTGCAAGAACTGTAGCACAACGGGGTGAGTTGCCAACTCGTGAGTAGAAAACATCATCAGGTAGAAATCGAATAAAACAACGATTCCTAGGTCAACTATATCATAAGATAATACTATGATATCTAGGGTGACCGTATCTGCATATGTGCCAACAATAATCAAACGCCTATCTGCATGTAGATAACATCTACGTCTCCATCAATGACATAACATCATCATGCATGTAAATATCATGAAAGCATATGCATCTAAATATGAGGATATCACTAACGTATGTCCATCAACGACACATAAAAAATCATGAAACCTGAGTGTCCAACACCGACACTCGAAACATCATGAAACTCGTATCCAACATCGACACGCAAATCCTCATGTATCAGGCGCCGCATCCTCAGATCGGACCTCAGGCACCGCATACTCTGGTCGGCCCTCATATCCATCTCACTGCTCCGGTCGGTATCCTTCGGATAACCGTCGAGTCCAATACTATCACCGGTAGGTAGTGCTCCCCTGCCAGGCTCACCGTCTAACTATATGAGTTTTCTTGCCCCGGGGTACCTCACCGGGTCCACCATGTACCCGCAAACGGTGCCTGCTGCTCCTCGAATCGGGTTTCACATGCCAATCTCAGAATCGAGAAAACACATGGTGGCGTCTCGAAATATCATATCAAGAGAAACCAGGTTTTTAAAAAAATATATACTTTCTTTTGAAATAACCACGGTTCTCAAATCCAGAAATCTCATGAAAACAGCATCTCAGTGCATATAATCGTAAAGCATGATATATGCAACATAAAACAGTGATGTGACAATATCAGTATATCATGCAACATGGAACAAGGACGCGACAATATCATGATGATGTGACAATTCTACTATGTAAGTGACATAGCAATTATCGATGATGAAGTGTATGAGCCGGCAAATCTGTGTAAGTGTAACATACACATCATCGATAATTGTGCAGGTGTACTAGCCAACGCTATCATAACAAATAATGGAACTATAGGTATATATAATGTAATAAGAACATCCTAAACGTAGCAGAAAGTAATTCGTAAGCGTATCTAATCTAACATCTACACATGAACCATACAATCAGTTTTTAAAAGATGCGAATCGTAGTTTTGAAAGTAGGGGCTACGGTATTTTTAAGGAAAAGACATCATTTGAAAATCCGTAACGTCCCTCAAGGTATCTATTTAAGAGATGCATACGATTCTTCAGTTTGGAAATATGTATGGTTCGGATGACACATTTACGTCGGCTATTTAGTCTTATAGTATCCAATACGGCAATATCATCGAACATCATCCTCAAATCACGAGCGCGGATCATCCATCCAGTAACTCACATCGCGTACGGTAATCCTTCGTACGGTGACAGTTAACAAGAATAGGGATCTATCGACCCATACGACAATGAGGGTACGGATCTCAAGTCTCGTGTGGTATATTACTCATTATTCTCATAAATATAGATATATCTCAAGCCATATCCGTATCAAATCTCATATCCTGTTATTTTGCATAAATTCCATATCTTATTGTATATAACGTTCTCATAACAGGCCACTATAAATCTTATATCAATCGTATCCGCTCATATCATCTTATCTCATCATATTGATATCTCAAATCTCGTCATCGCGTATTAATCATATCATATCACTTCTAACTATCCTTTTAACCATATCCCTAGTTTCCTAATATAGGTTTCCTTAACCATATCCTATATATCGGTTTCCGTCAAAATTTGCAGGGGTGCTATACGCCATCCACCTGACTTCCCCCGTAGATATAAATCTACTCACTTTGATCCTTGCATGCAGAAGTCGATGTCTCCATTCTCCTCTTCGTCATCTGAAGTCTACGCGAGGGTACCTACAATAAATACACAATCGCAAATGCTATTAACATCAAGTCCGGAGAACCAATACGGCACACGGTGTGCTCATAGGTTAAAATCTATAGCCTACGCATGCAAGACAATCAAACAACCCTTGTCGTTGACATACAAACGCCCAACAACCAAATACACATCCAAATATCAAAACCAAGCATTCAAAACTCGGAAAACATAGCCAAAAATACCCCAATATGCTCCTAGATTTTACTCAGGTTACATTGGGACAAAACTAGCAAGTATAGGGAGTTGTATATGGAGTATGTGGGCTACCGAACCAACCTAGACACCAAACACCAAAATTTGGCCGGCCACATAGCCTGAAAATCCGGCCTGCTCGGCCCTGTATGCTCCGTTGGGGTTCGTCTTCTCAGGGTGGTCTCCTATTGGTCTAACTAGGTCTCTAGAGTTGCTAGTTTTTCTCAAAAACTTCCCGGGTTGCTCCAAATTCCCGGTAGGCCAAGACAACTTCACAAAACCGACACGGGTGAATTTCCTAAGTCCGTATTCTCTGTTTTTTGGGTATACAATCAACATTAAGGTCTGTAGACAGCCACTACACATCATCATTCCACACAAAACCCAAACCCTTCTTTTGAATTTTTTTCCAAACATCGCATGCCCTAACCAAATCACATTCTAAACTAAACTAGGGTGCAAGAAACTAAAACTAAACTAAATGGATGAAGATATACCTCATTTGGGCAACTCAAAAAAAACCCCTAGCTTCCCAAAGTCTCCAAAATCCAACATTGATGGGTCTAAAGTGTTGAGGATGAGGTGGGGATCAACTTTAATGAAGAGGTAGTAGGGTTTTGATGAAGATTTGGAGGTGATTCTTGGGGATGAAGGTGGAGGGAGATGAGGAGGAAGATGATGAGAAAAACAAATGGGGGATGAATGAATGGCTGCCCCCCCTCTTATTCTCACCCTCACTCAACTCATTTCTCACTCTCTCTCTCCAATAATTCACTTTTTTACCCTTTTCTCCTTTTTCTTTTCTTTTCCCTTCTCACAATAACACCAAACACAATTAAAACAATATGTAACTAAAATGTAACATGACATGGTGCACTAGCCATGAAAAACTGTAGAAACACGGATTTGGCTTAATCGCGATTTGTAGTGCACTAATCGTGTTTAATTTTAAACTTGCATATAATTAATTATAAAAATGCCAAATCCAATAAATATATTTTTAAATGAATAAATCATTTTAATCTCCAATTATTTCACAAATATTGGTATATATTTATACCATTTTATGAAAACCCCAAATTCGCAAATCGGGTGGTTTTCGCGAAATATATTATTTTAATATTAAATTCCAAAAATAATATTTTATATTTTCTGAAATGTTACAGATTCACAGGAGTATGAGCAGGCTTGCTTGTTGATCTTCTGATCGCTCAATACCCTGGTAGCCATTACGTCCAGCTAGTACCGCTGACGACTTGTGGGTGACTGATATAATCATCACCTACTGCCGGCATATTGACGAGTCTTTAGAGTCTTATACAGAGGTTTCCTGGCTCAGGAGAAACGAAGTAGTAGCACATATGTGATATGTGCGGGACCGAGATTAATACGCGTATGTGATACCGTATTCTAATCTCGCGATATGTGATATCGGTCGGTTATATGTGATATAGCCGGGTTATCGAATCAAGTGTTAATTCGATAAGTTGATACAAATGATATTAGTCGGTTATATGTGATATAGCCGGATTATTAAATCAAGTGTTGATTTAATAATTTAATGTATGATTATATATTTGATATATTAACTAATATTAGCTCACTTAAGCATTTATTTATCTCACTTATACATTTAATATATATGTGATATATATTAATGTATTGTTTATTTGTATCATGCTTGATGATACATTGTACATAGGTGTATGAGACTCATACTATACTTTAGAATTAGGGTTTTATTTATTTAAGGTAAATGCAAAATTAGGTGGAAATTAGTCATGGTTGATGCTTAGTGGAAGCTTGTAGAAACCATTGACTTAGTCCACTAATTTTGTTTTATATTAGATATTTATTAACTCAACCATGATCTTTAGCCATGGTTAAGTCTCTACATGAGAGAATATATGATATTATCTCACCCATGGTTGCTTGGAGACTCTCATTCATTTATACACTTCATCTTCTTCTTCATCTCAAGAAAGCTTTCTAGGTTTTGAAGAGGTGAAAAAAATTAGTGAGAAAATTAATTCTAAAGTGAGAAAAAATCCTACTTCATCAATCTACACTAGATTAGCTATTTAGTTTAGGTTGTTTGCTTCACTAATTCCCTATTAGTGAAGAGGTAGCTTGAGTTAGTGTCTTCTCGATGTAGATCATTTTCGGCCTCGAAGACTTCAAGAAAGCTTGTTCATTTCACTTTGTGGAGCCTAACTTGAGTCTGGGAGATCACTACTTGGAGCGAAGGGACTACTACACGGAGCTATTGAAGTGAAGGACCGGTCTACAAAGGTTGTATTCCTCATTTACTTAGTGTAATGTTTGATTACATGTTTGCTTTACTCCTAATCCTTAAGTTAGATCCTAGGCTAGGGTTCTTTAGCACCTTAGATTTTTTTAAATTGCATGCTTGATGCATTGGAAAACCTAGTCGGGGTGCTAAGGAACTCCAACAAGACTAACTACAAGAACGTTTCTAACTACTATGTAAGAGTTATACCTTCTTTATCAAGTCCTTCGGGTCCTCTTCTTTCCTTCTTAGCTCCTTGGTAGCTTGAATCTTCTTCTCCTCTTCTTGGATCCTAGATAGCTTGAATGGAACTCGATTGTCGGTCTCCTCTTTGTCGAAGATAATCCACCCGAGAGCCTATGATTCAATCTTCAACCTCAAGTGTGAGGTAACTAAGATGTCTAGTTTGGTGGTCTAGACAGCTTAGAAGATGTAGAGAGATGAATGGAATATTTTATCTCAAGAGCCTTAGGATTCACAACTCATGTGAGGGTTAGGGCTTGAGGAAGAAAGAGAAGAGGAAAAATTAGAGAGAGAATGAGCAAGTGCAAATGAGCTAGGGTGTGGAGGCAAATGAGAATGGCTAAGTCATTACAATAATCAAGCATGGATTATTTTCCATAGAAAATAAGCAACCATGCTTGAATAGTAAAGTCAAATGAATAAACAAATGACTTAGCCATGCTTTCATCCATACCACAAATATCTCCAATTTCCAACTCATTAATCTACTTCCAAAATAGATAAATCCAAATAATGAGGTGTCTCCTTCTAGAAGCATGTCTTGTGAAATTACAAGAATGCCCTCACCGTATATACATACCCGTATTCATATTCCGAAAAATACGAATGCAATGAGATAATAGTAATCCAATAATATAATACTAGAATCCGGCTTAAACCAAAACCCACTAGTATTATCCATCCGAACATCATCCGTGTAGCCAGTACATGTATTATCGGAACCCTGCCGTAAAACCATACGGTCTCTACATCGTTTTGCCTGGACCAGGGAAACCCTCTGTGTGGGACTCTAAAGACTCGACGGTACACTGGCAGTGGGTTTAACCATAAGTCCTTCAGCGGCACTAGCTGTACGTAACGGCTACCCAGATACATGTCGAAAAGAAGGCCGACGAGTGAACTCATTCGAACCTCTACTGAGCATGTCTGTGACAATCTCCGTGCAGTCCGGTCTATTCGTCTGAGAGTATCGCATGCCAGGTCTAGGGGAGTGGAAAACTTCAGACCCCTAATAACCAGATAAGTCATGCCGGTGTGGTTCAAGACCATCCGAGAATCTACTGGTCCAACTACCAGTAATTCTCAATCCGCCGTGGCCAGGGACTTATGGGGTTGACCAACCGATCACAACGCGACATCGACTCCCTATACCGGGAGAGACGAATACCCAACAGTCGCTCACTGCCTCCATGTGGCTCGGGACTGTACCCAACTAAAACCTGTTTGCACGACTTAGTAGAGCTGTGGTAGGGTATTAATCAAAGCACAGTAGGAACTCACACGAGACAAATGACGACCTCAGGTCGACAGACTATCTGCACTCATGTCACCAGAGAACTGCTATGTGACGCTAGGTATAATACCATCTAGACAGTCCTCGGCGAGTCCGTCCGGTGTACTCATACCCAGTGAGCACCCGTATACAATCTTAGGTGCACCTCACCAATGGCTGCGGGACCAATCCATCGCCCCTCGTCAGGGTCTAGATATGTATACACTAGTCTACTCTGGAGTATCGATGCCTAGTCTCGATACTCCTATGACCAGGGGCACTTTAAGGATGTGCCTATCGACTACCCAGCTCCCACAAGTATGATTGCTATCACAATGCTGGTAGTCAGGCAAAGAACCTACGGGCTTTATCAACATGTATACAAGATATAAAATACAAAGTAAAACACATCACATGTTAAGATAGAGATAAACCAAATAGCGTACTATCATATAGAGCAAGATTGTCCTTTACATACATATCCCTAGCATCCTATACAATGAAGGCCTCTAGGGCATACATATCCAACAATCTCCCACTTGCACTAAGGCCCGTAATTGGCGCAATAAGTACCCACTGTCTGCACTAGAGCCAGTTGCTGGCGTACCGCATACCCAACATCTCGAACAGTCTCTCGAACTGGACTTGAGGGATGGCCTTAGTGAATGGATCTGCCGTGTTGTCTTTTTTGTATCCACTCTCCGCACATCGATCTCCTACCGATCCACGATCTCCCTGATCAGGTGATAACGCCTCAAGATATGTCTGGATTTCTGATCGGATCGTGGTTCCTTTGCCAAAGCCATGGCTCCATTGTTATCGCAATACAAAGGTATTGGATCAACAATAGATGGAACCACCTGAAGTTCAAAAATGAACTTCCTCATCTAGACTGCCTCTTTTGCGGCATCACAAGCAGCGATGTACTCAGCCTCCATCGTCGAGTCTGCTACGGTATCCTGTTTGGAACTCTTCCAATAGACCGCCCCTCCATTGAGGGTAAACACATAACCCGAGATAGATTTAGAGTCATCCTTATCACTTTGGAAGCCAGAATCGGTAAAAGCCTCGATCTAGAGGTCCCCATTACCGTACACCAGGAACATCTCCTTAGTCCTTCTGAGGTACTTAAGAATGTTCTTTACTACTATCCAATGTTTCTTACCTGGGTTAGACTGATACCTGCTTACCACACTAAGTGTGTAAGCTACATCTGGTCTGGTACATAATATCGCATACATTATCGACCCTACAGCCGAAGCGTAGGGTACTATGCTCATGCGAGCCCTCTCCTCATCAATCTTGGGAGACATCTCTTTGGAGAGGGTGATTCTATAACAAACGGGCAAATTTTCGCGCTTAAAATCTTCCATACTAAACCTTTTTAGTACGGTGTCAATGTACCTCGACTGTGAAAGTCCCAACATTCTTTTAGATCTGTCACGATAGATCTTAATCCCCAGAATGTATGAGGCATCACCCAGGTCTTTCATAGAGAACTTCTATGACAAGATCAGCTTGGCTTATTGTAGTATAGGAATATCATTTCCTATCAGGAGAATGTCATCAACGTATAAAACGAGTAATACCACAGTTCTCCCTACAATCTTCTTATAAATACAAGGTTCATCTACATTTTTGATAAAGTCAAATTCGCTGACCGTCTCATCAAAGCAGATGTTCCAACTCCGCGATGCCTTCTTTAATCTATAAATGGATTTAAGCAACTTGCACATCTTTCCGCTGCTCCCACTGTCTACGAAACCCTCTGGTTGATCCATGTAAACACACTCTTCTAAACATTTAGAAAAGCGGTTTTAACATCCATCTGCCAGATGTCATAGTCATGGAAGGCAATATGGCAAGTAGGATCCGAATGGATTTAAGCATAGCCACTGGTGAAAAAGTTTCGTCATAGTCCAATCCTGGTCTTTGACGAAAACCTTTAGCAACTAAGTCTAGCTGTGTAGGTTTCTACGTGACCATCTACACCAATCTTCTTTTTGAAGATCCATTTGCATACTACAGGTTTTACCCCAGTAGGAGAAAAATCCAAAGTCCAAACTTGGTTTGTATACATGGATTCCATCTCGGATCGCATAGCATCCAGCCACTTCACCGAGTCTTTACTCGTGATGGCTTGTTGAAAACTAGTTGGCTCATCATCGTCGATGATACAATCCTCTCGATCCCCATCTATGAGAAAACCGTAGTATCTCTCGGGCGGATGAGACTGCCTACTGGATCTGCGGAGTGGTGTGGGTACGTCATGTTCTATTGAAATCTCAGGTTCTACTATGTTTTCAGTAATAGTTTGTGGTTCTCGAATTTCTTCTAGCTCTCTTGCGCTCCAACTTATCTCTTTTTCGTGAAATTGAGTTTCCATGAAGCAGGAATGATGAGAAACAAAGACCTTTTGTTCCTCAGCGTGATAGAAATAATGCCCCCTTGAATTCCTGGGGGATCCCACAAACTTACACAATACTGAATGTGCCTCGAGTTTGTCCGGATGAACCTTTTTGACAAAGGCAGGACAGCCCCATATCTTTAGATACTTAAAACAGGGTTTCTTCCCACTCCACATTTCATATGGAGTGGTAGGCACAGACTTAGTTGGTACCTTGTTCAATAGGTATGCAGCAGTTCCTAGTGCATAACCCCAGAAGGAGGGCGGCAACTCAGCATTACTCATCATGGAATGCACCATATCAAGAAAGGTGTGATTCCGTCTTTCTGATACACCGTTGTGTTGTGGTGTGTATAGAGGAGTAAGCTGAGAGAGAATTCCATTCTCTTTTAAATATTCCAGGAACTCAGCACTTAAGTATTCACCGCCCAGATCGGATTGGAGCATCTTGATACTTTTGTCGGTTTGCTTTTCCGCTTCATTCTTGTACTCATTGAATTTCTCAAAGGCCTCGGATTTATGTTTAATTAAGAATACATATCCATACCTTGAGAAATCATCTGTGAAAATAATGAAGTAGGAATAGCCACTTCTTGCATGTGTAGACATTGGTCCACATACGCCGCTGTGTATAAGTCCCAGGAGCTCAGTGGCTCTTTCTCCATGTCCAGTGAATGGAGTTTTTGTCATCTTTCCTCTGATACATGATTGAAAAGTTGCATATGATTGATACTCAAACGGATATAAGTATCCTTCTTTATGTAACTTAGTCAATCGTGTTTCATTGATATGACCAAGTCTAGAATGCCATAAGAAAGCTTGGTTTGATTCTGAAGCCTATCTTTTTAGTGTGTTTTGGACGTTGAAAACTTGATGTTGATTGAGAATGTATATTCCATTACTAAGTATACCCGACCCAACAATTTCATGATTTAGGTGAATATTTATAACATTTCTTACAAGTGCAAAATTATATCCCTCATATGATAATAAAGATACTGATATAATATTACACACCATACTTGGTACACAAAAGCAGTTACACAGTAACAAAATTGAAGGGTTACACTAGCGCCCGGGCCAACTTCCATGGCCATATACGGAACAAAATTTTTACTACGATACAAAACTTGGCGCTAGAATAAACCCTAAACTGGATCTTTACCATAAACCTAACTAGAAAAAGAAGGTTCTATCTACTATGATAGAAAGTTATACCTCAACTTGAACTCCTTCTTTTCTTGTGGTGCTTCTCCTTGTTGTGAGCTCCTTTTAGTGGTGTAGATGGCTCCTTCTCACCGTCTTCTCTATGCCAAAGAAAGATTCACCCGAAGGCTCTACCTTGAGCTCCAACCTCTATCTTGAAGTAACTAAGGTGCTTAGTGTGCTAGACTAAGAACCCTAGAGTGAGTAGAGAATTGTTTTGGTGGTTTGATCTCACAATGGTCTTGATTTTCAACTCATGAAATAAGAGAGTCTTGAGAGAGGAAGAGGAGAGAGCTAGCAAGAGAGAGAAAGTGTCATGACAAAATGAGGTGTTTGCTCTCATATGATGAAAAAAATAATGATAATTTTAATTAGAATAATTGTCATGGTTGATGTTGATTTGACCATTATCATGTCACAATTAATGCTAAGCACAAAATATCTCATGCTTTAACAAAATATCTAAGTCAACAAAAGTCAACAAGTCAAATGGTCAAACCAATTATCCATGATACAATTATCTCTAATTAAAACTCATTAATCAATTTCCTCCATCTCATTATGGTTTTAATCAAGTCAATGGTCAAAACCCTAATGAGGTTTCTCTGCCTCTGTCAACTGTATATACACACCCGCATCCGTGTTCCGAGGAACACGAATACAATGAGACCAAACCAACCAAAAACTAAATACTAGGATCTGGCTTAAACCAAAGCCCACTAGTGTCAACTGCCCGAACACCAAGCACGCACAACTGCGCGTATGTGAATGGACCCTGTCGTAAAACCATACGACCTCTACTCCGTTTTGCCCAAAGGTGAACAACCCTCTTTGTGGGACTCTAAAGACTCGACACTACGCTGGCAGTGGGTTTAACCATAGGCCGCAAGCGGTACTAGCTGTACCTAACGGTCCCCAGGTAGATGTCGATAAGAAGACCGATGAGGTGAAACCATCTGAACTCCTACTGAGCCTGAATGTGACAATCTCCGTACAGTCCGGTCTGTTCGTCTAAGAGTATCGCATATCAGGCCTAGAGGGCGGTAAACGTCAGTCCCCTAATAGCGGTATAAGTTGTGTCGGAGCGTAGTCCAAAACACCTAAGAAACTACTGGAGTACCTACCAGTAAATCTCGCTTGCCCTGGCCAGGGACTTTGTGTAATGGCTCTCCAAACACAGCGCGATATCAACCCCCAATACCGGGAGAGACGAATCCTATCTAACCGCCACTGTCTCCAAGTGCTTCGGGACTGCACCTAACTACTACCTGTTTGCATGACTCAATAGAGCCGTGGTAGTGTAGCAATCAAAAAACAGTAGGAACACACTTGAGGCGAAGTAGCAGTGTCAAGTCAACGGACTAAGCTGTACTCATGTCACCTGGGAACTGCTAACTGACGATAGGTATAATACCAACCAACAGTTCCCGACGAGTCATGTCCAGTGTACTCGTAACCTAACGAGCACTTGCATACTATCTCTAGTACGACGTACTGATGGCTGTGGGACAGACCATCTCCCCTGCTGGGATGAGAAGCGTATGCACCAGTCTACTCTAGAGTATCGATGCCCTGTCTCGATAATCCTATGACTAGGGACCTGTATAAGGATGTGCTTATAGACTACCCAGCCCCCACTAGTGTGATCGCCATCACAACGCCGGTAGTCAGGCAAAGATCCTAAGGGCTCCATCAATATGTATTAGCGATATGTTAAAAGAAACATATACACATATTAAGATAGATACAAACCAAGTAGCATACTACAATATCGAGCAAGATTGTCTTCAATCCATGTATATATCCTAAGCTTCCAAAATGTAATATACAAACTAGTACTATACAATAATGGCCTCTAGGGCATACATATCCAACAATCTCCCACTTACACTAAAGGCCAGTAATTGGTGTACCGCATACCCAATGTCTGTACTAAGGCCAGTTGCTGGCGTACCGCATACCCAATAACTCAAAAAGTCGCTCGAACTGTGTTTGAGGGGGGGCCTTTGTGAATGGATCCGCCGTGTTGTCTTTAGTGTCCACTCTCCTTACCTCGATCTCCTGGCGATCAATGATCTCCCTGATCATGTGATACCGCCTTAAGATGTGTCTGGATTTCTGATGGGACCGTGGTTCCTTTGCTAAAGCTATAGCCCCATTGTTATCGCAATACAAAGGTATTGGGTAAACAATGGACGGAACCACCTAAAGTTCACTAATGAACTTCTTCATCCAGACCGCCTCTTTTGCAGCATCGCTTGCAGCAATGTATTCAGCCTCCATCGTCGAGTCTGCGACGGTATCCTGTTTGGAACTCCTCCAACACACCGCCCCTCCGTTGAGGGTAAACACAAAAGCCGAGACAGACTTGCTGTCGTACTTGTCACTCTGGAAGCTTGAATCAGTAAAGGACTCGACCCTGAGGTCTCCATTACCGTAAACCAGGAACATCTCCTTAGTCCTTCTTAGGTACTTGAGAATGTTCTTCACTGCTGTCCAGTGGTTCTCATCTGGGTCTGGCTGATACCAGCTCACCACGCTTAGCGCGTAAGCTACATCTGGTCTTGTACATAGCATCGCATACATTATAGATTCTACCACCGAAGCGTAGGGTATAGTGCTCATGCGAACCCTCTCCTCGTCAGTCTTGGGAGACATCTTCTTGGAGAGGGTGATTCCATGCAATGCGGGTATATTACCGCGCTTGGAATCATCCTTACTAAATCTCTTTAGTACGGTCTTTATGTACCTGGACTGCGAAGGTCCCAGTAATCTCTTAGATCTATCTCTGTAAATCTTGATCCCCAGAATCAATGAGGCATCACCCAAGTCTTTCATGGAGAACCGTTGTGACAAGAATAGCTTGACCGATTGTAGCATAGGAATGTCATTTCCTATCAAAAGAATGTCGCCCACGTACAAGACTAGGAATACGACAGTTCGTCCTACAATCTTCTTATAAATACAAGGCTCATCCTTATTCTTGATGAAGTCAAATTCCTTGATTGCTTCATCAAAACAGATGTTCCAGCTCCGCGATGCCTGATTTAATCCATAAATGGATTTAAGCAACTTGCACACCTTCCCACTGCTCCCACTGTCTACAAAACCTTCTGGCTGATCCATATAAACGCACTCTTCCAAACTGCCGTTTGGAAAATCCGTTTTTACGTCCATCTGCCAGATTTCATAGTCATGGAAGGCAGCAATGGCAAGTAGGATCCGGATGGATTTGAGCATAGCCACTAGAGAAAAAGTTTCGTCATAGTCCACACCAGGACTTTGACGAAAACCTTTTGCAATGAGTCTAGCCTTATAGGTTTCCACCAGCCCATCTATACTAAGTTTCTTTTTGTAGATCCATTTGCATCCAACGGGTTTTACCCCAGGTAGAGCAATATCCAAGGTCCACACTTTATTGGTGTACATGGACTCCATTTCGGATCGCATAGTATCTAACCACTTATCAGAGTCCCTACTGATAATGTCCTGCCTGAAACTGGTAGGATCATCTTCTTCCAAGATGCAATCTTCTCGATCCCCGTCTATGAGAAAACTGTAGTATCTCTCGGACGGATGAGAAATCCTACCAGATTTGCGGAGTGGCTGAGGTTCGTCTGGGATTACTGAATCTAGTTGTTCCTCTAAATCTTTAGTTACATTTTACGGTTCATGGATCTCTCCCAGTTCTACCGTACTCCCACTAGTTTCTTTTGCAAGAAACTCCCTTTCTAAAAAGGTAGCATGGCGAGATACAAACACCTTCTGTTCCTCGGTGTGGTAGAATAAATATCCTAGTGAATCCTTAGGATATCCCACAGATTTACATAGAACTGACTGTGCCTCTAGCTTGTCCGGTTTCTGTGTTTTCACATAGGCCGGACAACCCCATATCTTAAATCGCTTAAGATATGGATTTCGTCCACTCCATGCTTCATATGGAGTCTTAGGCATAGATTTGGATGGAACGTAGTTCAGTAAGTATGCAGCTGTTTGAAGCGCATATCCCCAAAATGAAAGAGGCAACTCAGTGTCACTCATCATGGAGCGAACCATATCCAATAGGGTACGATTCCTCCGCTCCGATACATCGTTGTGCTGTGGTGTATACGGAGGAGTGAGCTAAGAGAGAATTCCATTCTCTTTTAAGTAATCTAGGAATTCCATGCTTAAGTACTCCCCTCCCCTATCAGACCGGAGGATCTTGATACTTTTGCCAGTCTGGTTCTCTACTTCGTTTTTGAATTCTTTGAATTTCTCAAAAGCTTCAGATTTGTGTTTCATAAGATACACATATCCGAATCTAAAGAGATCGTCAGTGAATGTGATGAAGTATGAAAAACCCCTTGCATGTATAGACATTGGACCACACACATCACTGTGTATGAGTCCTAAGAGCTCTGCTGCTCTTTCTCCATGTCCGGTAAACGAGATTTGGTCATCTTTCCTTTGAGACAAGACTGACAAGTTTCATAAGATGAAAATTCGAATGTATTCAAGAGTCCATCTTTATGTAACTTACATAGTCTTTTCGCTCCGATATGACCAATTCTACAATGCCACAAGTAGGATTCGTTCGTATCTGAACTCTTCCTCTTGCGTGTGTTTTGTACATTGAGAACTGTATTCTGATTTAGAACATAGATACCATTACACAGTGTACCTTCTGCAACCAGTACCTTATCAAGGTAAATGTTCATGATATTTCTATCAAGAACAAATTTATATCCATCTTTATCAAGTAAAGAAACTGATATGATGTTGCAAACCATGGAAGGTACATAGTAGCAATTGTTCAAAATCATAGTATTGCTATTTGGCAACGCTAGGTGATATTCACCGACGGCTGCAGTATTAACTTGTGCTCCATTCCCTACCCTGAGGGACATATCACCAGGTCCAACTTTCCTACTTTTTCTCAGTCCCTGCAATAGATTACAGATATGAGATCCTGATCCGGTATCTAGTACCCAGGAGGTAGGACTGACCGAAAAGCAGTTCTCAGTTACAAGAACACTTGAAGTAGATGCATTAGTATGCTTCTTCTTCAATGGGGTCTCCATGGAATTCAAACAAACCTTTTTCCCTTGCTCATACTTACGATTGCCATCATAAGTTAGAGCCAAACCGACTTTCCCCAGCCCCGAATAAGAATTCGGATCGATCAAGCGATACATTTTATTATCTTGATTATGGCATGAAATGGTTGCTACCTGGAAAGAGAGAAAAGAAACACTCAGCGTGAGCTCTTGCAAGATTAGATTGGTTATTAATTTATCTAATCAGGATAGCTCCCACTGTTTCCTCGAATTCTTCTTCAAACCTAAAAAGAAGAACTAGTCAGGATTAATCACACATCACAATTCTTGCTTAACCTTTCAGCCAGGCTAGTGTTGGTATTTCGAGGGAGGTTTTCCAACGCTTTCGCGAAGTTTCTTAATTACATAACCTCTTTTCCCTGGAGGTGTAGCCCCGCTAACACCGTTCTAGACACCTACTTGGTTTATAGCATTGATTGTTAAGTGTAATAATCTCCCAAAAGTAATCCAACTCATCAGTGGGATCGGGATTCAACTATCATTGTGTAATGACCTAGATTGAATCCACTCTAGTCTCCAGAAGTTATGCTAAATCTGCAAGTTTCCTGTATATTTGAAAATCCCGATGTGGTTTTTACCCCTAGGACCTTAGTGACCTTGACGGAGTCAACAAATCAAAGAGTCCTAGTCAAGTTCAACCCGTCATCATCTGGATTGCATCAAACCCATCCGCATAACCCTTGACGGAGTCAACAAGGTTATACGACTGTCTTAACCAATCCCATCTAGTGTTACAAACAAGCACTACTCAGCTACCGTACACTACGCCTTGACGGAATCAACAAATGCAGCACGAATACTAAGTGTTACTTGTAAGAAATGACGGAGGGCTACGGCTGGGTTTTTGGCGAAAAACCCGTTAACGTAATGAACTTGATATCGTTGAAAGAACCTGAGTGGTTTTTAAATATATAGTGGCGAAAACATTTGCTAATGAGGTCACTCCCTGTGAAGGGATCTCGGCTCTTTCCTCGTCGAATGAGGTGCAGGATATTCCAAACTGAATACCACGATGCAAAGAAAAAATAATTGACTATAGTGAAGTTATTACGTTGACGCAAACTTTTACTCAAGGGTCACTCCCGATGAAGGGATCTCGGCCCTTGCCTCGTTGAATGAGGTGCTGGATATTCATAACCAAATACCACTGTGAAAAGCAAAAGAGAACGTCTGTAATGTCAGTTTTTAAAACTTGGTTCCAACAACATCTTTTAGGTTTATTTTCTTGCATTAATCAAAATTAATGTGGTCCCATCAATATAACCTATCACACCAGAAAACAACGAAAATATGATGTACGTATATGCCATCCACATTCGCCACTGGGCCCCGTCATCACCCATTAGGTTACTTAACTAACGACAGAGCGGGGACTGGACTAGCATGGGTGCAAAACATATACAACATCTACTAGTATATATATAAGTATATAAAACATTCATCCCAGGCATGATAATAATCAACATCACAGAAACTCAACCAACAATACAGAATGGTGGATAATCTTGGAGCCCCGGGTTTTATTTGAGCCGTAAATAAAACCCGACGTTCCCTGTCGTGTGGATAGCCTGTGTAATGAAAACTTGTACCCCCTACGAGTGCGGTGAATAGCCCGCCAATTCTAGAATGAATCCCCCTCCGTCTCAACGCCATGAGATGCAGGCTTGTTACCTTCTAGAACCCGGCTATTTGTGCACTCCTCCGCGGGGTAATCCTAATACAGAAAAAGAAAATAATATGTACAAACGGTGATATCGACCTCAACCCGGTCGTGCCCCAAAATAATATACAACCCGGCAAAGACGGCAGTCCACATGTCGGAAGCTCGACCCGCAATAACAAATGTACAAATGAATATAAACTGTACTACTAACATTACACCACATGCTATCCATCATGACTATCCAACCACAATCACAGCATAACCACAAAACATCAACGCGAATGTCACGTTCGCAAAACCCGTCTAAAAGAACATATAGCAATCAGACGAGTTTTACCGATCGAGTGACATTCCCGGTCGCAGATAAAAGTGAATGTACTGTTAAATACACATTTAAATTTTCGATCGACTAAACTTTTCCAAATAGGCCCCAAATGCAAATCCAGCACTCAAATAAACCTGGGCTAAAACTATATATCACAAATATCATATTTTCGTGAACTAGAGCCCTAGAAAAATTTTGGGGTACTGTAGTACAAAAAGCGCCGCAAAATGCGACATTTTGCTCACTTTCCGCGGCAGAATTTTGGAGTTAGGCTCCCAAATTTTTTCTGTAGCTATAGTTTTGCTTGAACATAATTCTAATATACCCAGAAAAATTTTATGACAACTTTGAAAATCGACAGCAAGCTCATAAACATAGATTCGTGATTCGGAAAAATTTGTCAATCGAGATTTTAACCTTTTGCAAACTAGCAAGTAGGGCTTATGGGTAGGCTCTGATCCAATGAAGGGTTACACTAGCGCCCCGGCCAACTTCCATGGCCAAATGCAGAACAAAAATTTTACTACGATACAAAACTTGGCGTTAGAATAAACCCTAAACCGGATCTTTACCATAAACCTAACTAGCAAAAGAAGGTTCTATCTACTATGATAGAAAGTTATACCTCAACTTGAACTCCTTCTCTTCTTGTGGTGCTTCTCCTTGTTGTGAGCTCCTTGGAGTGGTGTAGATGGCTCCTCCATACCGTCTTCTCTATGCTAAAGAAAGATCCACCCGAAGGCCTCTACCTTGAGCTCCAACCTCTATCTTGAAGTAACTAAGGTACTTGGTGTGCTAGACTAAGAACCCTAGAGTGAGTAGAGAATTGTTTTGGTGGTTTGATCTCACAATGGTCTTGATTTTCAACTCATGAAACAAGAGAGCCTTGAGAGAGGAAGAGGAGAGAGCTAACAAGAGAGAGAAAGTGTCATGATAAAATGAGGTGTTTGCTCTCATATGATGAAAAAAGAGTAATGATAATTTTAATTAGGATAATTGTCATGGTAGATGTTGATTTGACCATTATCATGTCATAATTAATGCTAAGCACAAAATATCTCATGCTTTAACAAAATATCTAAGTCAACAAAATTCAACAAGTCAAATGGTCAAACCAATTAACCATGATACAATTATCTCTAATTAAAACTCATTAATCAATTTCCTCCATCTCATTATGTTTTTAATCAAGTCAATGGTCAAAACCCTAATGAGGTTTCTCTGCCTCTGTCAACTGTATATACACACCCGCATCCGTGTTCCGAGGAACACGAATACAATGAGACTGGACCAACAAAAAACAAAATACTAGGATCTGGCTTAAACCAAAGCCCACTAGTATCAACTGCCCGAACACCAAGCACGCACAAGTGCGCGTATGTGAACGGACGCTGTCATAAAACCATACGACCTCTACTCCGTTTTGCCCAAAGGTGAACAACCCTCTGTGTGGGACTCTAAAGACTCGACACTACGCTGGCAGTGGGTTTAACCACAGGCCGCAAGTGGTACTAGTTGTACGTAACGGTCCCCAAGTAGATGCCGATAAGAAGACCGATGAGGTGAAACCATCCGAACTCCTACTGAGTCTGAATGTGACAATCTCCATACAGTCCAGTCTGTTCGTCTAAGAGTATCGCAGATTGGGCCTAGAGGGCGGTAAACGTCAGTCCCCTAATAGCGGTATAAGTCGTGTCGGAGCGTAGTCCAAAACACCTGAGAAACTATTGGAGTACCTACCAGTAAATCTCGCTTGTCCTGGCCAGGGACTTTATGTAATGGCTCTCCAAACACAGCGCGATATCAACCCCCAATACCGGGAGAAACGAATCCTATCTAACCGCCACTGCCTCCAAGTGCTTCGGGACTGCACCCAACTACTACCTGTTTTCATGACTCAATAGAGTCGTGCTAGGGTAGCAATCAAAGAACAGTGGGAACACACTTGAGGCGAAGTAGCAGTATCAAGTCAACGGACTAAGCTGTACTCATGTCACCTGGGAACTGCTAACTGACGATAGGTATAATACCAACCAATAATTCCCAAAGATACCTATCTAGTGTACTCGTAACCTAACGAGCACCTGCATACTATCTCTAGTACGACGTACTGATGGCTGTGGAACAGACCATCTCCCCTGCTGGGATGAGAAGCGTATGCACCAGTCTACTCTGGAGTATCGATGCCCTGTCTCGATAATCCTACGACTAGGGACCTGTATAAGGATGTGCTTATAGACTACCCAGCCCCCACTAGTGTGATCGCCATCACAACCCCGGAAGTCATGCAAAGATCCTAAGGGCTCCATCAATATGTATTAGCGATATGTTAAAAGAAACATATACACATATTAAGATAGATACAAACCAACTAGCATACTACAATATCGAGCAAGACTGTCGTCAATCCATGTATATATCCCAAACTTCCAAAATGTAATATACAAACTAGTACTATACAATAATGGCCTCTAGGGCATACATATCCAACAAAAATATGTCCACTCGCCATTCCTAGGTGATATTCTCCTACTGCAACAGCGTCCACACTGGCTCCGTTACCAACCCTGAGGGTCATATACCTTTCCTTAAAACTATACGGCTTCTCAGCGTCTGCAAAGAATTACAGATGTGAGATCCTGATCTGGTATCCAATACCCAGGAAGTAGAGTTTATAGAGAAACAATTTTCAATCACGAACACAGCTAAAGCTGAAGCCACAACTTGCGTCGTGTCCTGATTTCTGGCATTTAGGGCCTTGCAGTTCTTATTCCAATACCCCTTTTTCCGTCAATAGAAGCATTCTTCCTTTGTGGCTGCCCCATATCTTTTCCTTTCCCTTTCCCTGCACCTTCTTCACGCCTCCCCTCGGTTTATTAGGGGCCTTCTTCTTCTTCCCCTTGGCCTTAGCTTTAGATCTAGCAGATGAAGATTCCCCAACAATCAGAGTGGGTGTTTCCTTGGTTTTATTCAAGGTGCCCTCTGCCATCCTCAACATGTTGAGAAGCTCAGGAAGTGAAACTTCCATACTATTCATATTGAAATTTAATATGAACTGGACATAGTTGGAAGGAAGGGACTGTAGAATTAAGTCGATGTACAACTCATTCTCCAACGTGGTTCCCAGGTCTTTGAGCTCTTCAATGAAAGAAATCATCTTTAGGACGTGGTCCCCAACAGATGATCCGATAGCCAACCTCGCTTGAAACAATTTCATCGAGGTCTCATATCTTACGATACGAGATTGCTCTCCATATAATTGATTGGTATGAAGAAAGATAGAAGCAAGGTCCATCTTCTCGTGCCGCCTCTAATGTTTATTATCCATGGAGGCCAGCACAAGGCACTTGGCTTTCACGCAATCAAGATCCTAGGTCTTACGGACCTCAATGTCCGCGAACAAGGATTGTAGACCGGGAACAGGGGGAGCTTTCACCGTGAAGACGTATGCGACCTTATCATATGTAAGGGCCATATGGACATTCCTCGGCCAGTCTTTATAGTTTGGCCCAGCGAGATTATTTTTATCTAGTATTAGCTTAAGTCCTGTTATGGTCGCTGCAATTAGGAGAGAGAGAAAAGAAACACTCAGCATATGCTCTTGCAAGTTTAGATTGGTTATTAGTTTATCTAAACAGGATGGCTCCCACAGTTTTCTCGAATTCTTCTTCAAACCCTAAAAGAATAATTAGTCAGGATTAATCGCGCGTCACAATTCTTGCTTAACCTTTCGGCCAGGCTAGTGTCGGTACTTCGAAGGAGGTTTTCCAACGCTTTCGTGAAGTTTCTTAATTACATAACCTCTTTTCCCTGGAGGCGTAGCCCCGCTAACACCGTTCTAGACACCTACTTAGTTTATAGTATTGATTGTTAAGTGAAAATATCTCCCGAAGAGTAGCGGATACTCACAGTAGGATCAGGACCCAACTATCATTGTGTGATGATTTTGATGGAAACCTACCAAAATCACCACTCCATAAGATATGTAACACTAGCAAGTTTCCTTTATGTTTGAAACACCCGATGTGATTTTTGCCCCGAGCGCTTATAACCTTGACGAAAGTCAAAACATCATAAGTCGCAAGTTAAGTTCAACCCGTCATTATCCAGATTAACCTAGACCCATTTGTACAATCCCTTGATGAAGGCCAAAACAGTTGTATGCATGTCCTAGATTATTGCATCTATCTGTACTACAGATAAGCACCCACTAGCTACCAAACACTATGCCTTGGGGAAGGTCAAAACACATAGCATGAATACTAGTAGATACTTATCTGAAATGACGGAGAACTACGACTAGTTTTAGCGAAAACCGTTAACGTAATGAACTTGATATAGTCGAAAGAACCGGATAGATTTTGAAAATGAGTGGTTTAAGCTCCACTTTTAAAAATGCTTTTTGAAGAAAACCAAGTGGTTTTGTAATTATTCCAACGACATCAAATTTTAGGTTTATTCCTTTGCATTAATCAAAATTAGGGCGGTCCCATCAATTAACCTTATGATTGCAGAAAAGAAACGAAAATAGAACGTACGCTTATGTCATCCGCATTCGCCACAGGGCCCCGTCATACACCGTTAGGTTACTTAACTAACGGCAGAGCGGGGGCTGGACTAGCGCGGGTGCAAAATATAAGCAATGTTTATTATATATATAATATATATACAGCCATTCGTCTCACGCAATAATAAGCATTCCAGATCACAGATGAATATATTGGATATACTAGGATTTCCGTGTTTCGTTTTAGCCTATAACGAAACACGGATTCCACGGTCGTGATGAATAGCCAAACCCTATCCTATACCCCTACGGGTGCGGCAAACTACCCGCCAAATTCCCGAAGTGAAGCAACCTCCCTTAATAAAATGAGTAGGCCACTCGGCACTTCAAGAACCCGGTAGTGTGTACACCCCATCTTGGGTCTATCCTAGGTGCAAGAAAAAGTAAATAAAATAATACAACGGTGTCTATAACCTCAATCCGGATGTGCCCCGCAAAAATAATATTACATCAATTTACAAATTTACATGAACGAAATAAAAGAAAAACACTCTTCTCACATCCCCCTGGCTATTCATTCACGACGATCCAATACTCCATATACACAAACCATCATCAAAACACAGATATGTGCAACCCCCACTAATCGACATATAGCAATTAGCAGACTTTATCAACATATATACACACACAGAAAACCCATATTAGCCAAGTAACTTAGAATTTAGATCGAAAATATTTTCTGTGTCTACCCCATATACAAGCCAGTACACAAACAATTTTAGGTAGAAACCAAATATGTATGAAAGCATATTTCCAAAAATAAGACCCATATAAAAAATGGAGCGAATCGGCATTGACTCGGCCGCGGATCAACAGCTAAACAGTGAGTTTGGCCGAGGTTCCGCGATGGTCTTGGAAGATTACGAGCTCGAATTTTTCTTGTGTTCTTAGAAATGCCTGCATGTATTTTTAAGCCCACTGAAATAATTTTTTTGAACAGTTTTAAAAATCGACAGCAAGCATAGCATGAAAATTTGATTTCGGGTAATTTTTCCGATGATCGAAGTTCTAACTATTTACTAACTAGCTAGTTAAGGTTTAATTGGCTCTGATACCAGTGTAAGTCAATATCGCGTACCCGTGAGTCCGCGGGGAGGCGGAATAAACAAAAAACGATTTTTTCTATTTCAAAAGAGTGGCTTCGCAATATCGACCAAGTCATCCCAGGATCTTTATTACACCATAATTAGCTAAGACTAACTATAAGAAGGTTTCTAACCGCTATGTAAGAGTTATACCTTCTTGATCAAGTCCTTCAGGTCTTCTTCTTCTTTCCTTCTTAGCTCCTTGGTAGCTTGAATCTTCTTCTCCTCTTCTTGGCTCCTAGATAGCTTGAATAGAACTCGATCGTCGGTCTCCTCTTTGTCGAAAATGATCCATCCGGGAGCCTATGATTCAAGCTTCAACCTCAAGTGTGAGGTAACTAAGATATCTAGTTTGCTAGTCTGGATAACTTAGATGATGTAGAGAGATGAATGGAATATTTTATCTCAAGAGTCTTGGGATTCACAAGTCATGTGAGGGTTAGGGCTTGAGGAAGAAGGAGGAGAGGAAAAATTGGAGAGAGAATGAGCAAGTGCAAAGGAGATAGGGTGTGGAGGAAAATAAGAATGTCTAAGTCATTGCAATAATCAAGCAAGGATTATTTTCCATAGAAAATAAGCAACCATACTTGAATAGTAAAGTCAAATAAATAAACAAATGACTTAGTCATGATTTCATCCATGCCACAAATATCTCCAATTTCCACCTCATTAATCTAGTTGCAAAATAAATAAATCCAAATAATGAGGTGTCTCCTTCTAGAAGCATGTTTTGTGAAATTACAAGAATGCCCTCACCGTATATACATACCCGTATTCATATTCCGAAAAATAAGAATACAATGAGATAATAGTAATCCATAATATAATACTAGAATCCTGTTTATACCAAAGCCCACTAGTATTATCCGTCCGAACATCATCCGTGTAGCCAGTACACGTATATGATCGGAACCCTGCCGTAAAACCATACGGCCTCTACATCGTTTCTCCTGAACCAGGGAAACCCTCAGTGTGGGACTTTAAAGACTCGACAGTACACTGGCAGTGGGTTTAACCACAAGTCCGTCAGCGGCACTAGCTGTACGTAACGGCTACCCAGGTACATGTCGAAAAGAAGGCCGACGAGCGAACTCATCCGAACCATTATTGAGCATGTCCGTGACAATCTCCGTGCAGTCCAGTCTGTTCGAATGAGAGTATCGCAAGCCAGGTCTAGGAGGTGGAAAACATCAAACCCCTAATAACTAGATAAGTCATGCCGGTATGGCTCAAGACCATCCGAGAATCTACTGGTCCAACTACCAGTAATTCTCAATCCGCCCTGGCCAGCAACTTATGGTGTTGACCAACCGATCACAGCACGACATCGACTCCCTATACCGGGAGAGACGAATCCCCAACAGTCGCTCACTGCCTCCATATGGCTCAGGACTGTACCTAACTAAAATCTGTTTGCATGACTCAGTAAAGCCATGGTATGGTAGTAATCAAAGCACAGTGGGAACTCACACGAGACAAATGACAACCTCAGGTTGACAGACTATCTGTACTCATGTCACCAGAAAACTTCTATCTGACGCTAGGTATAATACCATCTGGCCAGTCCTCGGCGAGTCCGTCCGGTGTACTCACACTAAGTGAGCAGCTGTATACAATCTTAGGTGCACCTCACCAATGACTGCGGGACTAATCAATCGCCCCTCGTCAAGGTCTAAATATGTATACACTAGTCTACTCTGTGTAAGTGCACGGCGGCGCCCCGGCCGTCAATCCGACGGCCAAATGCGGAAGCGGTGATAAACTTTAATTTTGCGGACTTAGCAAACCGGCACCACCGCGCACTAAACACCCGGATCGAACCACTAACTAGTCCTAGCTAATCTAAAAGAAAGGGAAGAGATATACCGAGTGATCCGAGTCCTCCGGTCTTCTCGTCGTCGTCCCGATCTCTCGCGGAATGTCCGGTCTCCATCTCCTCGTCGGAAGGGCACCACATCGCCTGCGTCTTTTACGGGCTCCCGCCTCAACACCGAGGCAACTCGGGCATGAAGCTGGCAAGTCGACATGCCCAAGATTTGCTGTAGAATGTGTAGAAGCTTGTCTCTTTTGGGGTTATGAGGTTGCCATGGTTGGAGGAATTTTGCACTAGAATTTCATGGATGCTTGATGGAGAAATTGAGCATGCAAAATGGGAATGTGTGAGCTCGGCCAACCAAGAGAAAAAGCTCACTGGAAAAATGAAATGAAGCAAGCTCTCATATATCTCACTGGAAATCAAGTATATAGTGTGCATGAATTAATCCAAAGGAGAAAAAGAAAAATTCTCACAGCACACACACAAACAAATAGGGGAGGGGCCCACTAATTAAGCATGAAGGAATTAATTCACACACAAATATACCTCACTCCACTCATTCTCACAACAGTGGCCGGCCCATCAATCATGTGTGAGTGGAGAGGGGGAGCATGGTCAAGGTATGGAGCAACCATAATGAAAAAACAATAATGCGAAAAACCCCTCCCACAATTGCTTATTTGCAACAATGCAAATAAGCCTTCCTCCATCAATCTTCAGCCAATGAACGGAACAAAGGAAATCGGCCGAAACGAAAAGCAAACTGGCAACTCCAGAAAACTGGTCCCATAATAAATTACAGGAAAACCCCGATACTGTGCATACACACCCGCATCTGTATTCCGTCCGGATACAAATGCAAAGAGACAAAATCTACACTGTACTAAACTAGTATCCGGCTTAAACCAAAGCCGGCTAGTAATGTTCGTCCGATCCTGATCCGTGCAATACCGCACGTATCAGATCGAACCCTGCCATATATCCATACGGCCACTAGTACAAACCGTCCGATCCTGACCCGTGCAATACCGCACGTATCTGATCGGACCCTGCCATATCTCCATACGGCCTCTACAGCGTTTCGCCCGAAAGCTTGAGTAACTGAAAGTGTGGTGGACTCTAAAGACTCGTCAATACTATGGCTGTGGATTTAACCACTAGCACGTCAGAGGTATAAGATAATACGTAACGGGCCACCAGCTATTGACCAAAAGGGACGTCGATGAGCGAACTCATCCTGACACCCTACTGAGCCTGTCAGTGACAATATCCGTACAGTCTGGTCCGTTCGTCTCTGAGCATCGCATGTCGGGCCTAGGGGGTTGGTAAAAGTCAGACCCCCAAAAGCGGTACAAGTCGTGTCGGAGTGTAGCCCAGAACACCCTGAGATACTACTGGAATACCTACCAGTAAATCTCCTGCCTTGGCCAAGGACTTCGTGTAATGGCTCTCCTAGACACAGCGCGACCTCACCCCCAATACCGGGAGAGACGAACCCCTGAAGATCCGCTCACTGCCTCCATGTGGCTCGGGACTGTACCCAACTAAAACCTGTTTGCACGACTCCTTTGAGCCGTGGTAGGGTAGTAATCAAAGCACAGTGGGAACTTACACGAGACAAATGATGATCCCCAGGTCGATGAACTAACCTGTACACATGTCACCTGGGAACTGCTATCTGACGTCAGGTATAAGACCAACTAGCATGTTCCCGGCGAGTCCTGTCCGGTGTACTCATAACCCAATGAGCACCTGTATACATCTTAGGTGAACCAACTGACACCAGTGGCTTGCGAGACCGGCCACCGCCCCTCGTCGGGGTCTCGACTGTATACACTAGTCTACTCTGGAGAATCGATGCCCTGTCTCGAAACTCCTACGACTAGGGACCTTTTAAGGATGTGCTTATAGACTCCAGCTCTCACTTATATGATCGCCCTCATACTGCTGGCAGTCAAGCAAGAATCCTAGGGGCTCTATCAACGTGTAATAGCGACATGTCATGTCACCTAAAGCAGTACACGATGATAAAGATAAACCAGATAGCATACTATCATCTCGAGCGAGACTGTCGTACCGGGATTGGTCCTCCCTCAATCATTGCAATCACGTGCCTGTGATCCAATAATTGACTCTGAGGGCACTATCTCCAACACTCTAGAGTATCGATGCCCAGTCTCGATACTCCTACGACCAGGGACACTTTAAGGATGTTCCTATCAACTACCCAGCTCCCACAAGCATGATTGCCATCACAACGCTGGTAGTCAGGCAAAGATCCTACGGGCTTTATCAACATATATACAGGATATGAAATACAAAGTAAAAAAAATCACATGTTAAGATAAAGACAAACCAAATAGCTTACTATCATATCGAGCAAGATTGTCCTATACATACATATCCCTAGCATCCTATACAATGAAGGCATCTAGGGCATACATATCTAACAAGTATGCTATCTGGTTTGACTTTATCATCATGTACATGTATTATTTGGTATTACAGATCACTATTACATGTTGATAGGCCCATAGGATTATTGCTTGACTACCAGCATTATGATGGCGATCATATATATGGGAGCTGGGTGGTTCATAAGCACATCCTTAAATGTCCCTAGTCAAAGGAGTATCGAGACTGGGTATCGATACTCCGGAGTAGACTAGTGTATACTTTTCAAGACCCTGACAAGGGGCGGTGACCGGTCTTACAAGACATTGGTGTCCGTTAGTCACCTAAGACGATATACATGTGCTCATTGGGTTATGAGTTACACTGGATGGACTCGCAGGGAACATGCTAGATGGTATTATACCTATTTTCAGATAGCAGTTCTCAGGTGACATGAGTACAGGTTAGTCTGTCGATCTGAGATCGTCATTTGTCTCGTGTGAGTTCCCACTGTGCTTTGATTATTACCCTACCACGGCTCAAAACATGTTTTAGTTGGGTACAGTCCTGAGCCACATGGAGGCAGTGATCGGATCGTCAGGGATTTGTCTCTCCTGGTATTGGGGGTAGATATCACGCTATGCACGGGTGGCCATCACCAGAAATCCTTGGCCAAGGTGAAAGAGAATTACTAATTTGGATCAGTAGTTTCTCAGTGAGTGATGAGCTTCACACCGACACAAAATATCGTGTTATTAAGGGTCTGACTTTATCCACCCCCCTAGACCTGATATGCGATAATCTTAGAAGAACAGACCGGACTGTACGGAGATTGTCACAGACAGGCTCAGTAGGGGTACGGATGAGTTTGCTTGTCGGGCTTCCTTTCGCTCAATACCTGGGTAGCCATTACGTACAGCTAGTTCCGCTGACGTGCTTGTAGTTAAACCCACTGCTAGCGTATTGACGAGTCTTTAAAGTCCCACACAGAGAGTTTTCCCGGTTCAGGCGATATGATATAGATGACGTATGTTGGTACATACATGTGTACAATTAAATATGTGTACAGGCTACATGAACTTTAATCGGACGGTTTATAATACTAGCGGCTTAGGATTAAGCCGGATTATTAAATCAAGTTTTGATTTAATAATTTATATATATATTTTTAATATATGTATTCTAGTATTATTGTTCACTATTCATTTTCTCTCTTGGTTATTCGTATTTTTATACGGATATACGTATATGTATTTCGATACGTATACTGGGTTGTATTCCGTATTTATACGGAATTTGTTCTAGAAGAAATACACCCCATTTGTGAATATTCATGAAATGAGCTAAAGGGTGAGGTGGCATTGAGCATGGTTGAAGACATGTAAAGAGGAATGAGCTTCTTTATTTTATTACATATTGATTTGAGATTTTATTTGTATGGTTGTAAAAAAATTTGAAGCCATTCTACTTCTATTCTCATTCATTCTCGCATGCCTTCAAGAGTTGCTCATGGCTATTTTTCCTCACCTCGTCCTCCTTCTTCTTTGTTTACTATCTTGAGCTTAGATTTGAGAGAAAATATAATGGAGCGTCAGTTGCTTCACTGGGTGAAGTCGGAGCTTGGATCGGTTCGCTCGGATGGATCATCTTCGGCGAAGGAGGACCGGCTGGCAAATGTGACCCGAAGCTCTTGAGAGCATGCTAGAGTCCAACCTAATTGGAGTAAATGAAAACGCTACAAAAGTTGTGATTTCTATCTTGTAATGGTTCTAATTTATGTGTTTGGTTAGATTCTTGGTTTAGGATTTCTAGTGCCATAAAATTTTTGTTTTTGGATTCCGCATTGGCTGCGGGTTAGCGGCGAGGGCACTAGGAATGTTCACTCTCACGTATATAATCGCCATCATAATGCTGGTAGTCATGTAAGAATCCTATGGGCTTCATCATTATGTATTAGCGACACGTAATAACAAATAAAACGTATACACATCAATGATAAAGACAAACTAGATAGAATTCTATCATTTCAAGTAAGACTGTTATACCTGTATAGGTCTTCCCTCAATTATCATAATCGCATGCCTGCAATTACAATAATTTCCTTTAGGGCATTATATCCAACAGCCTAGACACATACGTTCGGCCGGATTGTACGTGAAGATAGCAATAACCATGATATTGAGTATTATAACCCATGAACACACAGCGATTGGACCGATTAGCAAGTTTATATAGGGTGTAGGGACTGTTAGGTTAGTCTAGCACCCTATGATGAGTTTTGAAGTATCACATGTCCCAAAGTTTAAATTTTTATGGTGCCAAACGAACATATAATGGAATCGATCCTAGAAAATTAGGGTTTCGAATGAAAAAGCGAATCAAACTAGGGTTTCGAGACTACAACCTTTGTAGCTCCCTTTCGCTGGACTCCTTGGTGTCTTGGGTGTTGGAAGAAGGTCCTCTTGAAGTTCTCTTACGTCTACGACGATCCACCACGGAGTTCTCCGTCCAAGCTTGCAACTTCGTAAAACCGAAGAGAACACTCTAAGCAAGTTGGCTAAACTTGCATAGAATGAAGTTGTGGTTTGGAATCTCACTTCAAAAACCTTTCTTTGAGTGTGTTTAACTCACTAGAAAAACCTAGAGAGCAAATGGTGAAGGAGGATGAAGATGGTGGCTTTTCTTTTTAGCAAGTGTAGAATGATAAAAAGATGACCATACCAAAAAAGAAATAAAATATAACCTTTTATATTTTATTCCTTCTTACCTATAACCATGATTAAGTGATGGAGGGTTTATTTAACTTGAGTTTTAAATGATAAAGAGAAGGATAACCCAAGGTTAGAGGTAGGTGAGAAAGGTTAGGTTAGAAGAAGAATGTGGAAGCTAACAAAGATTATCCTTTTCTTTTCAATTTGTTTTAAATCCAAAATTAAATAAAAAACCATCACTTAATCTATGGTGTGAGTCTTATATTGCCACCATTTCCATGTGCTAACAACCATGATAGATGGGTGTATGGGTGTATGTGTGTATGCACATCCACATGTGCATGAAACTAGATAGAAAGAAAGAAACATATACACACATGCATACATCCATCATGTCCATGAGAGGTTTTAAGTGAGAAAACTAATGGTTAAATGATAACTCAACACTTGATTTATCAATCCGGTCATATCTCATATGACCCCACCAAAAGAAGGCCGCCCGATCAATGTCCGATATCATATACGCACATTTTAATCGGGTGCATGCGCATATCGCATACGCGCACCACAACGTTTCGCCTGGACTGGGTAACTCCTTTGTGGGACTCTAAGACTCGTCAATACGCCGACAGAGGGTAATGATCATATCAAGTCCCCCAAGCCGCAAGCGGTCAGCTAAACGTAACGGCTACCCGGGTATTGAGCGATCAGAAGAAAACAAGCGAACCTGCTACAACTCCCGTCGAGCCAACCGGCAACACTACCGTACAGTCTGGTCTCTTCGTCAGATATGCTGCATATCGAGCCTAGGGATGGTCACGTCGACCCTAATAACTCAATAAGTCGTGCCGGTGAATGGTCTATAACAGATCGAGAAACTACTGATAACACTTATCAGCAATTCTCAGCAGCCCTGGCCAGGGACTTACTGATATAACCAGTCGGGCACAGCACAGCATCAACTCCCAATACTGGGAGAGACGAAAACCCCTCCTATCGCTCATTGCCTTCGTGTGTTTCGGGACTGTACCCAACGGCCACCTGTTTGCACGACTCAGTAGAGCCGTGGTAGGGTGACAATCAAAGTACAGTGGAGAACACACAAGACTCTATGACGATCTCGGGTCTACAGACTAACCTGTACCAGTGTCACCTGAGAACTGCTATTCGACGATAGATATAATTCCATATAGGAGTTCTCGGTGAGTCCGTCCAGTGTACCCAGTCAGCACTGAGCACCCGTATATGATCTTGATGTCAAACATCGATGAATGTGGGAACATCCATCGCCCATCGCATGGGTCTAGTATCATATACGCTAGTCTACTCTGGTATATCAATGCCCCGTCTTGATATACCTACGACTAGGGACTTTCCAGGATATGCTTATAGACTACAGATGTCCCACTAGTATGATCTCCATCATAATAAGAGCAGTCAAGCCAATATCCTCAGGGCTTTATCAGCATGTATGAGTGAATAATAAGCATGATCAAGTCAACATGTCAGATAAAGAAGAACCAGATAGCATACTATCATGTCGAGCAAGAATGCATACTGAATATATATACATGTATAGATACATCCACTATCATATAATGGCCTCTAGGGCATACATATATCCAACAATCTCCCACTTGCACTAAGGCCAGTTATTGGCGTATCTCATACCCAACATCTCAAAAAGTCGCTCATGCTGCGGCTGAGGGAGGGCCTTGGTGAATGGATCCGCGGCGTTATTCTTTGTGTCTACCCTCCTAATCTCGATCTCGCGGCGATCAACAATCTCCCGGATCAAATGAAAATGCCTCAGGATGTGTCTGGACCGCTGATGGGATCTGGGCTCCTTGGCTAACGCCATAGCCCCATTATTGTCACAATACAAAGGTATTGGATCAATAATGGTTGGAACTACTCCTAGCTCCGAGACGAACTTCTTCATCCAGACGGCTTCCTTGGCGGCATCATTTGCAGCAATGTACTCAGCTTCCATCGTAGAGTCTGCAACGGTATCTTGTTTAGAACTCTTCCAACTCACCGCCCCTCCATTGAAGGTAAATACAAACCCAGAGATAGATTTGCTGTCGTCCTTATCGCTCTGGAAGCTTGAATCGGTAAAGGCCTCCATTTGGAGATCTCCATTACCATACACCAAGAACAATTCTTTAGTCCTTCGCAAGTACTTAAGAATGTTCTTCACAGCTGTCCAGTGATTCTCCTCTGGGTTAGATTGATACCTGCTTACAACACTAAGTGCGTAAGCTACATCTGGGCGTGTACATAACATCGCATACATTATAGATCCTACTGCCGAAGCATAGGGTATAATACTCATGCGAGCTCTCTCTTCATCGGTCTTTGGACAAGAATCCTTGGAGAGAGTGACCCCATGGCAAGTGGGTAAGGCACCCCGCTTGGAGTCTTCCATACTAAACCTTTTTAGGATGGTGTCAATGTACTTGGTTTGGGACAATCCGAATAACCTTTTGGATCTATCCCTATAGATCCTTATGCCCAGAATGTACGTGGCATCACCCAGGTCCTTCATGGAGAACCTCGGTGATAAGAAAGATTTGACCGACTGTAGCATAGGAATATCATTTCCTATCAGAAGAATGTCGTCCACGTACAATACGAGGAATGTGACAGCTCTCCCTACAGCCTTCTTATAAACACAAGGTTCATCTGGATTTTTTATGAAATCAAACTCTTTGATAACATCATCGAAACAGATGTTCCAACTCCATGATGCCTGCTTTAACCCATATATGGATTTAAGCAATTTACATGCTTTCCCGCTGCTCCCACTATCAATGAAGCCCTCTGGCTGATCCATATAAACGCATTCTTCCAAATTTCCATTTAGAAATGCGGTTTTAACGTCCATCTGCCAGATTTCATAGTCGTAGTGAGCAGCAATAGCAAGTAGGATCCGAATGGATTTAAGCATGGCTACGGGAGAAAAAGTCTCGTCATAGTCCAAACCTGGTTTTTGACGAAAACCCTTCGCCACAAGTCTTGCCTTATAGGTCTCCACCTGCCCATCTACACCAATCTTTCTTTTAAAGATCCATTTGCACCCCACAGGTTTTACCCCAGGGGGTACAACATCCAAAGTCCACACTTTGTTGGTGTACATAGACTCCATTTCGGATCTCATGGCATCCAGCCACTTCACAGAGTCTTTACTCATGATAGCTTGCTGAAAACTGGTAGGATCATCATCATCCATGATGCAATCTTCTCCATTACCATCAATGAGGAAACCGTAGTACCTCTTCGGTGGGCGAGAAGTCCTACCAGACCTACGGAGTGGCCGAGGTTCTTCAGTTTCTGTTGCAGCAGCCGGTTCAACCAAATCGTCATTTGTAGTTTGTCTCTAGAACCTCTTCTAGATCCACTACCTTGCCATCATCTTTGTCTGTGAAAAACTCTTTTTCCAAGAATGTGGCATGTTGAGAAACGAACACTTTTTGTTCCTCTTTGTGGTAGAATAGATATCCATAAGAATTCTTTGGATATCCCACAAAGTTACACATGACCGACCGTGTCTCGAGTTTGTCCGGATTCTGCTTTTTAACATAGGCCGGGCAACCCCAAATCTTAATTCTCTTAAGAGATGGTCTCTTCCCATGCCATATCTCATATGGCGTGGTAGACACGGTTTTGGTTGGAACCCTGTTTAGCAGAAATGCTGCAGTCTCCAATGCATGCCCCCAAAACGAGACTGGTAACTCAGCGTCACTCATCATGGACCGGACCATATCTAATAGGGTCCTATTCCGTCGTTCTGACACACCGTTGTGCTGTGGTGTGTAAGGAGGAGTGAGCTGAGAGAGAATCCCATTCTCTTTTAGGAAGTGTGCAAATTCTGTACTGAGATACTCACCACCTCGATCTGATCGAAGCATCTTGATACTCAAGCCGGTTTGTTTTTCTACTTCTTGTTTATATTCAATGAATTTCTCGAAAGCTTCGGATTTGTGCTTTAATAAAAATACATGACCGAATCTTGAGAAATCATCAGTGAACGTAATGAAGTATGAAAAACCGCCTCTAGCCTGTGTAGACATTGGCCCACATACATCACTATGTATGAGGCCCAGGAGCTGAGTAGCTCTTTCTCCCTGTCCGGTAAACGGAGTTTTGGTCATTTTACCCTTGATACAAGACTGGCAAGTCGCATAAGATTTATATTCAAAAGAGTTTAAATATCCATCTTTGTGTAACTTGTTTAGTCTTGTTTCGTTAATATGACCAAGTCTACAGTGCCAAAGAAAAGGTTCATTTAATTCTGAAAATTTTCTTTTATTAGTGTGTTGTATACTGAAAACTGTGTGTTGATTTAGGACATATATTCCGTTGTTTAGTGTACCATACCCAACCAACTTTTGATTCAGGTTAATGTTCATAACATTGTTCTGCAATACAAAATTATACCCTTCATTGTCCAACAAAGAAACAGATATTATATTACATAGCATACTTGGTACAAAATAACATGGATTTAAAACCAAAATACATCCAGATGGCAACCCCAAGTGATACTCTCCCACTGCGACTGTATGTACATTGGAACCATTTCCAACGCGGAGAGTATGGTCACCTGTCCTCAAAACCTTGGTATTTCTCAGCCCCTGCATAGAATTGCAAATGTGAGAACCTGAACCGGTATCCAATACCCAGGAAGCAGAGTTTATAGAAAAACAGTTTTTAGTCACGAAAGCACCTGAAGCAGAAGCATCACCATGCTTCTTCTTGAGACTTAAGTACTCCGTGCAATTGCGCTTCCAATGTCCTGTCTTGTGGCAATGAAAACATTCGCCCTTCCCCGAGTCTCCAGCCTTGGACTTTCCCTTTCCCTTCACCTTTTTAACTCCGCCCTTAGGATTAGTGGGTTTCTTCTTTTTCTTTCCCTTGGCCTTGGCTTTCGGGCGAGAAGATGAAGACTGTCCAATAGTCATAACGGGAGTTTTTGCTAACTTCATAGTGCTCTCTGCACTCCTTAACATGTTAAGGAGTTCAGGGAGGTCCTTCTCCATGCCATGCATGTTGAAGTTCACTATGAACTGAGCAAAGGTGGAGGGGAGGGACTGCAGAATAATATCTATATATTGTTCATTGTCCATCGTCCATCCAAGGTCCTCAAGCTCTTCTATAAGAGCTATCATCTTCAGAACATGGTCTCCTACTGGTGTGCCAGGGGCCATTCGCATCTGAAACAATTTCTTTGATGCTTCGTATCGTAATACGCGGGATTGCTCCCCATACAACTCCTTTGTATGGAGCAATATACCGTGAATGTCCATGTCCTCGTGCTACTTTTGATGTGTGTTATCCATCGATGCAAGCGCGAGGCATGTGGCCGTGGCACAGTCAGCGTCCCACGTCTTGCGGACTTCAATATCCGCAACTGAGGATTTTGGACCAGGGACGGGCGAGGCTGAAGCCGTGAGGACATATGATACTTTATCATAAGTCAAGGCGATTTTCAGATTCCTCAGCCAGTCTTTATAGTTGGTCCCATTCAGTTTGTTTTTATCTAGTAAAAGCTTGAGTCCAGTCATGGGTATCTGCCATTAAGAGAGAGAAAAGAATACACTCAGCGAAAGCTCTTGCATAGATCAGATTGGTTATTATCTTGTCTAATCGATGTTTCCCACTGCTTTTTATCGAGTTTTTCTTTCAAACCTTAAAAAGAAAAACTAGCCAGGATTAATTACAGTCTACAACTTCGCTAACCGTTCAGCCAGGCCAGTGTCGGTACTTGAGGGAGGTTCCCCATGCTTTCGCACGGACCTAATTAGAGTAAACCTCGTTTTCCCAGAGGCGGAGCCCCGTTAACACCTTTCTAGACACCTAATGAGTTAGCTAATTGTAAAATGTAAAACACTCCTAGGAGAAACTATTGCCCACAGTGGGATCGGGATCCAACCATCATATGGAAGGTATGCAATCTCATTGCAAATTTCAACTATTGAAATTCCCGATGTGGTTTTTTCCCCTAATACTCGTGACCTTGGCTAAGGTCAACAAATCACGAGCACTAGTCAAGCTCAACCCGTCATTTCTTGATTAATTAGACCCGTTCACATGACCCTTGGCTAAGGTCAACAAAGTCATATGCCCGTCCTAATTAATCTGAATCATATGCGTTTGTAGGAAGACATCACTTAGCTACCGTACACTACGCCTTGGCTAAGGTCAACAAACGTAGCACGAATACTAAGTACTCTACTTTCTAAAATGACGGAGGGTTGCGGATGATTTTTAAGAAAATCTTTAACGCTTTGAACTTGATATCGTTGTAGAATCAAACGGTTTTCAAAAGGAGTGGCTTAAGCTCCGCAGTTTTGAAATATAGCTTTTTCATAAATAGCCGAGTGGTTTTCAAATCCGATTCTACAACATCTTTTAGGTTTATTTTCTTTATATTAATCACATTAATGTAATCCCATCATTTAAGTCCTTAAGCCAATCACAGAAAAGAAACGAAAATAACACGTACGCTTATGCCATCCGCATTCGCCGCAATGTTCCGTTATGCACCGTTAGGTTACTTAACTAACGGTATACCGGAACGGGACTAGCGCGGGTGTAAAATATAAGCAACGTCTACTATATATCATATATATATAATATTGTTAGTTATATGTATGCCCTAGAGGCCATTACTGTACATAGGATGTATATTGTAGTGGATGCTGGGACATATATAGGGAGGACTTTCTTGCTCGACATGATAGTATGCTATCTGGTTACCCTTTACCTTAACGTGTACACTGATTGTCTCTCTGTTACATGTTGGTAAAACTCTTAGGATGTGTACTTGACTACCTAGACTATGATGCGGATCATACTAGTGGGGACATGGTAGTCCATAAGTACATCCTTCAAGGTCCCTAGTCGTGGGTGTATCGAGACGGGGCATCGATATACCACAGTAGACTAGCGTATACCTTCTCGACCCATACAGATGGGCGATGGATGATCCGATATCCATTGGTGTTTGACATCAGAGATGATATACGGGTGCTCAGTGGAGACTGGGTGCACTGGACGGACTCGCCGAGAACTCCCAGATGGTATTATACCTTACGCCAGATGGCAGTTCTCTGGTGACACTGGTACAGAGTAGTCTGTTGACCCGAGATCGTCATAGAGTCTTGTGTGATTCCCACTGTGCTTTGATTTCCACCTTACCACGTCCAAGAGGGCGTGCAAAACGGTGGTTTTTGGGTACAGTCCTGAGTCACATGGAGGCAATGAGCGATAGGAGGGGATTCGTCTCTCCCGGTATAGGGAGTTGATGTTGCGCTGTGTTCGATTGGCTATAACCGGAAATCCCTGGCCAGGGTTTCTGAGATTTACTGGTAAGTGTTACCAGTAGTTTCTCGAATTGTTATAGACCTCATATCGACACGACTTATCGAGCTATTGGGGTCTGACGTTTACCACCCCTAGGCGAGATATGCGACATATCAGACGATCAGACCGGACTGTACGGTGAGTGTTACTGGTTGGATTCACAGGAGTGTGAGCGGGCTTGCTCGTCGATCTTCTGATCGCTCAATACCCGGGTGGCCGTTACGTTTAGCAGACCACTTGCGGCTTGTGGGTGTTTGATATGATCATCACCTGCTGCCGGCGTATTGACGAGTCTTTAGAGTCCTACACAGAGGTTTCCTGGCTCAAGCGAAACGAAATAGGAGCGCATATGAGATATGTGCGGGACCGAGAATAATGCGTGTATGTGATACCGTATTCTATTCTCGCGATGAATGTATCGAATGGTTGTATGCGATATAACCTAGTTATCGAATCAAGGATTGATTCGATAAGCCGATACATTGGATATTAGTCGGTTATATGCGATATGACCGGATCGTTAAATCAAGTGTTGATTTAATGATTTAATGTATAATTATATATCTGATATATTACTTTGCATTAACTAATATTGGTTCACTTTAAATGGTTTTTCTCACTTGATTGTGTACATTGTATATGTGATATATTTTTTGTGCACAAGTTTGTATCATGTTTGATGATACATTAATATTAGGGTTTTTGTGTAAAGAATTAAACCTTGGTTAAGTAAATGGTTAGGGTTTTTCATTTTATCATTCATTTATCTTTTTAATTTAGATTAAAAAGAAATGGCAAATGAAAACAAAATGGTTTCTTTCTTTCTTTCTTTGGATGCATGTTGAAGCTTCATGAAGCTTTGACCAAGTGACCATTTTGTCTTCATGTTTAACCCTAACCATTCATCTAACCTTAGTCAATTCTCTACACTTGACCATGGTTGCCAAATGATAAGTATTGTTTTTATTTTCTTTTTGAAAAAAAAAAACTTATCATATTCTTTTCATCATCTTCTTCTTCTTAAAAAGATGAAGAAAGCTTGCTTCATCAATGGCAACTTGAGCAATTGAGTGAGAAATCCAATTCTAAAGTGAACCCACCTCCTATTTCTTCATCCTCTACCACTTGCCAAGTAGTATAGGGTGTTTTCTTCATAAGTTTCATGACTTGGTGAAGTGGGAGCTTGTTCTTGTGATGCCTCGACGTAGATCATCTTCGGCACGAAGCCGACGACCTTGCCCGCCCATTTCTCCGATGAAGCCGACGCTAGAGCCCGGGATTCCATTTGGACAGCGAGGAGACTTCATTGCGGAGCTAAGGAGGTGGAGGACCGTATCTACAAAGGTTGTATTTCCGTTCTTTTAGTTATATTGTTAACTAGTTTCACTTTTCGCCTAAAATTCTAGTTAACGATCCGTATTAGGGTTTCTCGGCACTTGTAATTTTTGAAATTGGCATGGTTGATGCCTTGTGAGACCTCATTAGCATGCCTAGGAACCCTACAGTGGTATCAGAACCTAGCTAGAGCCTTAGGCGATGCGTAGACGAAGTTTGAAACCCGATCGACCCGAAACCCTAACCCGAAAATGCTCTCTGGACATTTTTCAAAAACTGGGTTTTTTCCATATTAAAAATGCTTAAAAAATTCAGCAGGAAATTCTATGAATTACAATGCAAAAATTATCATGTGATATGGCTAAACGGCGGCGAAACCGCGGCAGAAGCATGGCTTCTGCGGCGGTTCCGCGGCTACATAGTAAGATCTGCCAATAGTTTTTGCACAGTAATTTATCACTTCGGGTGCTGAGTTTTCTGGGAATTTTTAATTTGAATTCAAGAGTTGAGTTTTCTGGGTTGTATTGGGGACTCGGTGTATCGATCGGATTGTCTAATTTTGTCTATATGTTTTCCGGATAATTATTGAATATGTTAAAAAGTTCGACCGGATATAAACACCCAATCTTTCCCCTGCCGGAAAATTTCCAAGTGTTGGATTTTTCCGTGGTTTAAAGACGTTCTAAGTAGTGCAAGTAACGCGATGGACCCTCTAGAAGACAACAAACCTTAACTCGATTATGTGACCGTCTTGAACTGCCCTTTGAACCTTCGGGTTTGGGGCAGTACGGCGTGCCACATGTGAGGCGTTGGCTTGACCCTTCTACGGCTGGACCGTTGGTACTGAGGCATGAAGTGAATGTCTTTGAACTTATTTCATGTGTTGAGCTGTATCGGGAAACCTTGGGTGTTTGAATGTTCAATCGGAAAGTTTAACATTTTCTAGTTATCCGGAATGTGATACAATAATTGGAATTCACAAGTAGTTATGAGATAACTGAATGAATGTTATAAACATAGCAGTTTAGTCTCACTTGATCGGTTGCCACGGAATTCTGATGCGATCAAAAGTCCGTCGCAATCACGTAGCGTACGCGGATACTCGCCGAGTAAACTTAATAGACAGCCTCGCTCCATACCCCCGACCAAGTGACTGTAGGAGAACCCCGTCGCCGAAAGCATCCGTTTGGGTGCTCGCGGCAGTGGTGTTCCGCCTTGGTGCACTTTGTCGACGGCGTCGGGGGTTATGCCGCCTACTGAAGTTTGCGACGAGCATTCGATCAGGATGTCAGGAATCTTGTTGAATTGCCCGACTTGATATTGAAAAGAGTTTTCGATAATGAGACTAAAATGCGGGGTTTATAATTGTTAGGCATGTGATGTCTAAGTAATTCATTTGATTAGGCATGCGATGTCTAAAGAGGTTGCGGATTCCAACTGTTGTGTTTTACACTTTCTTTTCTGTGACCGTAAGTGTAATATGTGACATCGCCGGTTTCGTTGCTATATGTCAACGACAATTGGGATGCGCATATTTACTTACGTTGATGACATGTGATGTTATGTGTTGCTGGATATGTTATATTGGATCGTCGTGTTTGAATAGTCGGGGGTTTTTATGTGAGATGAGTGTTTTTCATTTTCATTCATGTAAAAACTTGTATGTAATATTCTTTCATTGGGGCACTTCCAGGTTGCGGAAGATGTCACCCTTTGTATATTATTTTCTTTTCCGCACTAGGATAGACCCAAGGAGAGGAGCACAAGTAACCGGGTTCTGGAGTCCAGTGGGAGACCAACTCGAGGAGTTGAGTCCGGGTCTCCTAACTCTAGAATTGGTAGGGTTGCTTGCCGCTCTCGTAGGGGTCTAGGGGTGTGGGTTTGGCTATTCATTACGACCGTGGAATCCGTGTTTTATACTGGCTCGTATTAAAAACACGGACGTCCTAGTATATCCAATATTTCATATGATTCTTCTGCTGCGATATCTGTGATGTTCTGTGATGGATACTGTATATAGTATATATGATATATTATATAGACGTTACTTATGTTTTACACCCGCGCTAGCCCTGCCCTGCACTGCCGTTAGCTACCTAACCTAACGGTGCACGAGAAGACATCGAGGCGAATGCGGATGGCATAAGTGTACGTCGTATTTATCTGTGATGTTTAGGTACTTAAATGATGGGACTTCATTAATATGATTAATGAAAGAAAAAGAAACCTATGAGGTTGTGGAATCGAATTTCAAAAATAAAACAGGTAGCTACAGTTCTTGCTTTGCACAGAGGTATATGTGATATATCCTGCACCTTATTCGATGAGGAAAGGACCGAGATCCCTTCACCGGGAGTGACTCCTTTAGCAATAACTGGTAGATGCTACACACTCGGTTTGTCGTTTGATTACTTTTAAGAGTTTTTGCTTTGCACAGTGATATATATGATATATCCCGCACCTCATTCGACGAGGAAAGGACCGACGATCCTTTCACCGGGAGTGACTCCTTTAGCAAAACTAGAAAAGCCTCAAAAGCACTCCATTTTTAAAATCATTTGATTCTACAATGATATAAAGTTCATTACGCAAAAGGTTTTCTTAAAAACCTGTCGTAGCCCTCCGTCATTTCAGATAGGTAATAGTTAGTATTCGTGCTGCGTTTGTTAACTCAGTCAAGGCGTAGTGTGCGGTAGCTGATTAGTGCTTATCTGCAAAGCATATGATGTGATTGGATTAGGGTAGTCGTGCGGCCTTGTTGACTCAGTCAAGGGTCGTGCGGGTGGGTTTAATTCAATCGAGAAATGACGGGTTGAACTTTACTTGCGGTCTATGGTTTGTTGACTCAGTCAAGGTCATAGATCGCTTGGGGCAAAATATTATCGGGAATTTCAAGTGTTGAAATTTGCAATGAGATTACATACCTTCTATGAGATAGTTGGATCCCGATACCCGCTGCGAGTAAGAGTTACTCCTGGGAGAGTTTTGTAGGGTTCCTAGGCACTCTCAAGAGGTCTCACAAGGCATCAACCATGCCAATTTCAAATTTTACGGGTGCCGAGAAACCCTAATACGGATCGTTGACTAGAAATTTAGGCGAAAAACGAAACTAGTTAACAATTTAACTAAAAGAGAGAGGCTACAACCTTTGTAGATCCGATTCTCCACTTCCTTAGCTCCACGTAAGCATCCTCTCGCTGTCCATCTCGAATCCCGGACTCAATCGTCGGCTTGATCGGAGAAATGGGCGGGCTAGGTCGTCGGCTTCGTGCCGAAGATGATCTACGTCGAGGCATCACAACTTCAAGCTCCAACTTCACCAAGTTGTGAAACTTGTGAAGAAAACACCCTATACTACTTGGCAAGAGGTAGAGGGTGAAGAAATAGGAGGTGGGTTCACTTTAGAATTTGATTTCTCTCACTTTTGCTCAAGTTGCCATTGATAGACTTAAGCTTTTCTTGAAGAAGAAGATGATGAAGAAGAAGAAAGAATATGATAAGTATATATAAAATGAAAAAGAAATTAAAGACTTATCATAATCTTAACCATAGTTAAGTGTAGAGAATGAACTAGGGTTAGTTCAAATGGTTAGGGTTAAGCATGAGACAAGAATGGTGACTAAGTCAAAGCTTCAATAAGAAACAAAGAAAGCCACCATTCTCATCTTTATCTTTTCCAAATAAATAAATAAACAAATAAATAAATAAATGAAAAAGCAAAACCCTAATCATCAACTTAACCATGGTTTAATTCTATACACTTAACCAAATGAGCAAGCATCATCAAACATGATACAAACATGTGCACAAAAGTATATCACATATACAACTTGCACATCAAGTGAGAAAATCCATTTAAAGTGAACTAATACTAGCTAATGCAAAGTAATATATCAAATATATAATTATACATTAAATCATTAAATCAACATTTGATTTAACGATCCGGTCATATCGCATATAACCGACCAGTATCCTATGTATCGGCTTATCGAATCAATCCTTGATTCGATATCTAGGTTATATCGAATATAACCAATCGATACATCCATCGCGAGAATGAAATACGGTATCACATACACGCATTATTCTTGGTCCTGCACATATCTCATATGCGCTCCTATTTCGTTTCGCTTGAGCCAGGAAACCTCTGTGTAGGACTCTAAAGACTCGTCAATACACCGGCAGCAGATGATGATCATATCAATCACCCACAAGTCGCAAGCGGTCTGCTAAACGTAACGGCCATCCGGGTATTGAACGATCAGAAGATCGATGAGCTAGCCCGCTCACACTCCTGTGAATCCAACCCGTAACACTTACCGTACAGTCCGGTCTGTTCGTCTGATATGTCGCATATTAAGTCTAGGGGTGGTAAACGTCAGACCCCAATAACCGATAAGTCGTGCCGATGTGAGGCTCATAACGGGTCGAGAAACTACTGGTAACACTTACCAGTAAATCTCTGATCAGCCCTGGCCAGGGACTTCCCTGTTACGGCCAATCGAGCACAGCGCAACATCAACCCCCAATACCGGGAGAGACGAAACCCCTCCTATCGCTCATTGCCTCCATGTGACTCGGGACTGTGCCCAAAGACCACCGTTTTGCACGCCCTCATGGACGTGGTAAGGTGGAGATCAAAGCACAGTGGGAATCACACAAGACTCTATGACGATCTCGGGTCTACAGACAATCCTGCACAAGTGTCACCTGAGAACTGCTATCTGACGTGAGGTATAATACCATCTGGGAGTTCTCGGCGAGTCCGTCCAGTGTACCCAGTCTCCACTGAGCACCCGTATACCATCTCTGATGTCAAACACCAATGGATATGGGATCATCCATCGCCCATCTCATGGGTCAAGAGGCGTATACGCTAGTCTACACTGGTACATCGATGCCCCGTCTCGATACACCCACGACTAGGGACCTTGAAGGATGTACTTATGGACTACAATGTCCCCACTAGTATGATCTGCATCATAGTCCAGGTAGTCAAGTACACATCTTAAGGGCTTTACCAACATGTAACTATAAGACAGTTTAAAGAGACAAATGTACATGTTAAGATAAAGGGTAACCAGATAGCATACTATCATATCGAGCAAGAAAGTCATCTCTATATATGTCCAAGCATCCAATATAATATACATCATCTGTACAATACTGGTCTCTAGGGCATACATACAACTAACAATCTCCCACTTGCACTAGGGCCAGCTGCTGTAGTATCGCATACCGAGCATCCCGAAGAGTCTCTCAAACTGTATCTGGGAAATGGCCTTCGTGAGTGGATCCGCCGTGTTATTCTTCGTGTCAACCCTCCTGACCTCGATCTCCCGGCGATCAACTATCTCCCGGATCAGGTGATACCGCCTCAGAATATGCCTGGATCGCTGATGGGACCTAGGTTGCTTGGCCAAAGCCACCGCTCCATTGTTATCGCAATACAAAGGTATTGGATGCTCAATGGATGGAACCACTCTAAGTTCAGTAATGAACTTCTTGATCCAGACAGCCTCTTTGGCAGCATCGTTGGCAGCGATGTATTCAGCCTCCATCGTCGAGTCTGCCATGGTTTCCTGCTTGGAACTCTTCCAGCTAACCGCCCCTCCGTAAAGGGTAAAGACAAAGCCCGACTGCGACTTAGAGTCGTCCTTATCACTCTGGAAGCTCGAATCGGTAAAGGACTCCACTTGGAGTTCTCCGTTACCATACACCAAGAGCATCTCTTTAGTCCTTCGTAAGTACTTGAGAATGCTCTTCACAGCTGTCCAGTGACTCTCTCCAGGATCAGCTTGATACCTGCTCACTATACTTAGTGAGTATGCAACATCGGGTCTGGTACATAGCATCGCGTACATGATAGAGCCTACAGCCGAAACATAGGGTATCCCTTGCATGCGAGCTCTCTCCAAATCAGTCTTGGGAGACATCTCTTTAGAGAGAGTGACTCAAGAGATCGTGGGCAAGTTCCCATGCTTGGATTCTTCCATACTAAACCTCTTTAGTATGGTGTCAATGTACCTGGATTGGGACAATCCCAATATCCGTTTGGATCTATCTCTATAGATCCTGATTCCCAATATGCAGGAGGCATCACCAAGATCTTTCATTGAGAATCTTTGTAATAAGAAGAGCTTGACCGATTGCAGCATAGGAATATCATTTCCTATCAAGAGTATGTCGTCCACGTACAATACGAGGAAGACCACCTTACTCTCTGCTACCTTCTTGTAGATACAAGGTTCATCTGGGTTTTTGACGAAATCAAACTCTTTGATAACGACGTCAAAGCAGATGTTCCAACTCCGCGATACTTGCTTTAATCCATAAATGGATTTAAGCAGCTTGCACACTTTCCCGCTGCTCCCACTGTCTACGAAGCCCTCTGGCTGAGTCATGTACACGCACTCTTCTAAATCACCATTTAGAAAGGCGGTCTTAACATCCATTTGCCAGATTTCGTAATCATGATATGCAGCGATGGCAAGCATGATCCGGATGGATTTAAGCATAGCCACTGGAGAAAAGGTTTCGTCATAGTCCACACCTGGTCTTTGACGAAAACCCTTTGCAACAAGTCTAGCTTTGAAAGTCTCCACTTTCCCATCTACACCAAGTTTTTTCTTGAAGATCCACTTGCTCCCAATGGGTTTTACCCCTTCAGGAGCAACATCCAAAGTCCATACTTTGTTGGTGTACATGGATTCCATCTCGGACCGCATAGCATCCAGCCATTTCACTGAGTCTCTACTCGTGATGGCCTGCTCGAAGCTAGTTGGGTCATCATCCTCCATGATGCAATCCTCGCACCCACCATCCATGAGAAAACCGTAGTATCTCTCAGGTTGGCGAGGAACCCTACTAGATCGGCGGAGAGGCTGGGGTTCATTGGGAGCTACTGAATCCTCTGGTTCAACCAAATCTTCTGTCGTAGTCTGTATTGCTGGAACCTCTTCCAGTTCTACCTCCTTACCACTAATTTCTTTTTCAAGAAATTCCTTTTCTAAAAAGGTGGCATGTCGAGAAACAAACACCTTTTGTTCCTCGGTGTGGTAGAAGATATACCCGCGCGAATGTTTAGGATATCCAATAAACTTACACAGAATGGACCTTGCCGCGAGTTTGTCCGGATTTTGCATTTTTACAAATGCCGGACAACCCCATATCTTAACATAATTAAGACATGGTCTCTTTCCTTTCCATATCTCATATGGAGTGGTTGGCACGGATTTGGTGGGAACCATATTCAATAGGTCTGCAGCTGTTTCCAGTGCATATCCCCAGAAGGAAATAGGTAACTCAGCTGTGCTCATCATAGAGCGCACCATATCTAATAGGGTGCGGTTTCTCCATTCTGATACACCGTTGTGCTGTGGTGTATATGGAGGAGTCAGCTGAGAGAGAATCCCATTCTCTTTTAGGAAGTCCAGGAATTCATTGCTCAAGCATTCACCTCCTCGATCAGATCGAAGGATTTTAATACTTTTTCCGGTTTGGTTCTCGACTTCATGTTTATATTCTCTAAATTTCTCAAAAGCTTCTGATTTGTGTTTCATCAGGAACACATATCCGAATCTAGAGATATCGTCAGTGAATGTAATGAAGTACGAAGAACCATCCCTGGCATGTGTAGACATGGGACCGCATACATCACTATGTATTAGTCCCAAGAGTTCGGTAACTCTTTCTCCGTGTCCCGTAAACGGAGTTTTGGTCATCTTGCCTTTGAGACATGACTGGCAAGTGTCATAAGATGAAAATTCAAACGGATTTAAATATCCATCCTTATGCAACTTAGCTAGTCGTGTCGCATTGATGTGACCCAGTCTACAATGCCACAAGAAGGATTCGTTCAATTCAGAACTCTTCCTCTTGTGTGTGTTTGTTATACTTAGAACTGTTGATTGATTTAGAACATAAATGCCATTGCACAACGTGCCTGATCCAACCAACTTTTGGTTACGGAAAATGTTCATAACATTATCCTGTAATACAAAATTATATCCCTCTTTACTCAATAAAGAAACCGATATAATGTTGCATATCAGGTTCGGCATGTAATAGCATTCGTTCAGAACCAATGTATTACCAGTTGGTAACACAAGGTGATATTCCCCGACAGTCTTAGCTGCAACAATTGCACCATTTCCAACTCTAATGTCATTATCACCTTCTCCAAGTTCTCTACCTTTCCTAAGCCCATGTAACTGATTACATATATGGGATCCTGACCCGGTATCTAATACCCAGGACGTAGAGCAAATGGAGAAACAGTTCTCTGTAACGAACACACCCGAAGAAAATGCATCATCATGTACTTTCTTCATTCGGGCGGCATGGGAATCCTGGTATTCCCCTATGTCCTGTTCATTCCTATAACTCTTATAAGAAAGAACGGAACCAACGTTCCCCAGCACAGTATAACATGCGGGTTCGGTCAATACATCCATATTATTATCTTTATTAGGGCATGAAATGGTCGCTACCTGGAGAGAGAGAGAAGAAAACACTTTAGCGTATGCTCGTGCAAGATCAGATTGGTTATTATCTTATCTAATCAGGATGGCTCCCACTGGTTTTTATCAAATCTTCCTTCAAACCCTAAAAGGAAAGACTAGCCGGGATTAATTACACACTACAAGTTCACCAATCTTTCAGCCAGGCCAGTGTCGGTACTTTGAGGGAGGTCCCCCGTGCTTTCGCACGAACCTAATTAATGTAAACCTCGTTTTCCCAGAGGCGTAACCCCGTTGACACCTTTCTAGACACCTACTTGATCAGCTAATTGCAATGTGTAAAACTCTCCCAGGAGTAACTCTTACTCGCAGTGGGTATCGGGATCCAACTATCTCATAGAAGGTATGCAATCTCATTGCAAATTTCAACACTTGAAATTCCCGATAATATTTTGCCCCTAGCGTCCTATGACCTTGACGCAGGCCAACAAACCATAGTGCGCTAGTCAAGTTTGTAGGGTTCCTAGGCACCCTAATGAGGTCTTGCAAGGCATCAACCATGCCAATTTCAAAATTTACGGTGCCGAGAAACCTTAAACTACGGATCGTTGGCTAGAATTCTAGGCGAAAAGTAAACTAGTTAACACTTAACTATAAGAATACGAAAATACAACCTTTGTAGATCCGGTCCTCCACCTCCACAGCTCCGTGATGAGGTCCTCTCCGCTGTCCAAATCAAATCCCGGGCTCTAGCATCAGATTTATCGGAGAAAGAGCAGGCTAGGTCATCGACGACGTGCCGAAGATGATCTACGTCGAGGCATCGCTAGATCAAGCTCGAACTTCACCAAGTCTAGAAAACTTGTGAAGGAAACACACTCTACTACTTGGCAAAAGGTAGAGGATGAAGAAATAGGAAGTGGGTAGACTTTAGAATTGGATTTCTCACTCATTTTCATCAATCACCATTGATGAAGAAAGGTTTTCTTCAATGAAGAAGATGAAGAAGATGAAGAAAGAAATATGATAAGTTAATTAAAAAGAATAGAAAAACAATACTTATCATAATTCTAACTATGGTTATGTGTAGAGAATTGACCAAGGTTAAAGGAATGGTTAGGGTTAAGGATGAGATAAGAATGGTGGACAAAATCAAATCTTCATGAAGCTTCAACTAAACAACAAATAAAGCCACCATTCTTTTCTCTTTTCCATTTATTTTCTAAAATGTATAAACAAATAAATAAATGAATAAATAAGTAATGGAAAAATTAAAACCCTAATTATATGTTTAACCATGGTTTAATTCTTTACACTTAACCAAGTAAACATGTATCATCAAACATGATACAAACAAGTGCACAAAAGTATATCGCATATACAATGCGCACATCCGAGTGAGAAAATCCATCTTAAGTGAACCGATACTAGTTAATGCAAAGTAATATATCAAATATATAATTATGCATTAAATCATTAAATCAACACTTGATTCAATGATCCGGTCATATCGCATATAACCGACTAGTATCCAATGTATCGGCTTATCGAATCAACCCTCGATTCGATAACTAGGTTATATCGCATATAACCATTCGATACATTCATCGCGAGAATAGAATACGATATCACATACTCGAATCATTCTCGGTCCCGCACATATCTCATATGCGCTCCTATTTCGTTTCGCTTGAGCCAGGAAACCTCTGTGTAGAACTCTAAAGACTCGTCAATACGCCGGCAGCAGATGATGATCATATCAAGCACCCACAAGCCGCAAGCGGTCTGCTAAACGTAACGGCCACCCGGGTATTGAGCGATCAGAAGATCGACGAGCAAGCCCGCTCACACTCCTGTGAATCCAACCAGTAACACTACCGTACAGTCCGGTCTGATCGTCTGATATGTCGCATATCTCGCCTAGGGGTGGTAAACGTCAGACCCCAATAGCTCGATAAGTCGTGTCGATATGAGGTCTATAACAATTCGAGAAACTACTGGTAACACTTACCAGTAAATCTCAGCAACCCTGGCCAGGGATATCCTGTTATAGCCAATCGAACACAGCGCAACATCAACTCCCTATACCGGGAGAGACGAATCCCCTCCTATCGCTCATTGCCTCCATGTGACTCGGGACTGTACCCAAAAACCACCGTTTTGCACGCCCTCTTGGACGTGGTAAGATGGAAATCAAAGCACAGTGGGAACCACACGAGACTCTATGACGATCTCGGGTCAACAGACTACTCTGTACCAGTGTCACCTGAGAACTGCCATCTGACGTAAGGTATAATACCATCTGGGAGTTCTCGGCGAGTCCGTCCAGTGTACCCAGTCTCTACTGAGCACCCGTATATCATCTCTGATGTCAAACACCAATGGATATGGGATCATCCATCGCCCATCTGCATGGGTCGAGAAGGTATACGCTAGTCTACTCTGGTATATCGATGCCCCGTCTCGATACACCCACGACTAGGGACTTTGAAGGATGTACTTATGGACTACCATGTCCCCACTAGTATGATCCGCATCATAGTCCAGGTAGTCAAGTACACATCCTAAGGGCTTTACCAACATGTAACAGAGAGACAAACAGTATACACGTTAAGGTAAAGATCAACCAGATAGCATACTATCATGTCGAGCAAGAAAGTCCTCCCTATATATGTCCAAGCATCCACTACAATATACATCCAATGTACAGTAATGGCCTCTAGGGCATACATATAACTAACAATCTCCCACTTGCACTAGGACCATCTGTAGCAGTGGTTGTAGTATCTCATACTCAACCATCCCATAAAAATCTCTCTCTGGGAACAGGCCTTTGTGAGTGGATCCGCTGTGTTGTCCTCTGAGTCTACTCTCCAAACCTCGATCACCCTGGAGATCAACCATCTCCATGATCAGGTGATACTGCCTTAGAATATGTCTGGATCACTGATGGGACGGACGTTCCTTGGCATAAGCCACAACTCCATTGTCTCACAATGGTTGGAACGTAGTTCATCTCATGAACTAATATACACCCAAACATCCTCTTTGGTAGCATCTTAAGTAGCGATGTATCCTGCCTTTATCGTCTAGTATGTCACGGTATCTAGCTTGGAACTCTTCCAACATACCGTCCCTTTACTGAGGGTATAGACAATGCCTGTGACTGACATTCAGTCGTCTTTATCACCCTGGAACCTTTCCAGTGATTCTCCCCAGGATCAACTGATCCCATCTCACTACAACTAGTGAGTATCCTAACATCCATTTAGATCTATCTCATAGATCCAAAACCCAGGATTTAGGAGGTATCACTTTGATCCTATATGGAGAATCTTTGTGATAATCAGAGATTGATCGAGCGTAGCATAGGAAACTGCTTCCCTATCAAGAGTATGTCATCCACGTACTCTACGAGGATCACTACCATACTCCCTACTACCTTTTTGTTTATACAAGGTTCATCTACCATTTTGATGATGTCAAACTCTTTGACTAATTCATCAAAACAGATGTTCCAACTCCGCGATGCCTGCTTTAATCCTATAAAGCATCTTGCATATGTTTCCGCTGCTCCCACTGTCTACGAAGCCCTCTGGCTGTGTACTTATAGACGCTCTCTTCTAAATCATCATTTAGAAAAGCAGTCAAGACACCCAACCACCAGATATCGCAGTCATGGTATGTAGCCGTGACAAGTAGGATCTGGATGGACTTAAGCATAGATACTGGAAAAAGGTTTCATCATTATCCACGCCTGGTCAATGAAGAAAACTTTAACAAGTCTAGCTTTGAAAGTCTCAACTTTTCCATCTACACCAAGTAATCTTCTCAAGATATACTTGCTCCTGATGGGGATTTAACCCTTCAGATATAGCAACTAAAGTCCATACTTTGTTGGTGTATAAGGATTCCATCTCATATCAATAAACATCCAGCCATTCTTACAGAGTCTTACTCTCGATGGCCAGCTCGAAGCTAGTTGGGTCATCATCTCATGATGCAATCCTCGCTCCCACTGTCATAGAGAAACAGAAGTATCTCTCAGGTGGGTGAGGAACCCTACTAGATCGGCGGAGAGGCTGAGGTTCGTTGGTATCTATTGAATCCTTTGGTTCTACCAAATCATCTGCTATACGGACAACCCCAAATCTTAACTAGCTTAAGACATGGGCTCTTCCCATACCATATCATATATGAGGTGGTAGGCAACTGATTTGATTAGAACCCTATTCAATAGGTATGCAGCTTCTCAAGCGCATAACTCCCAAAAAGGAAATAGGTAACTCAGTAGTACTCATCATAGAGCACACCTTATCATATAGGGTGTGATTGCTCCGCCCCGATATACCATCGTGCTATGGTGTATACGGAGGAGTAATGCCGAGAGAGAATCTCATTCTCCTTTAGAAAAGTCCAAGAATTCCGTGCTCAAGTATTCTCCTCCTTGATCTCATTAAAGGACATAATACTTTTACCCGTATTTTGGTTCTCTACTTCTAGCTTATATTCTGTGAATATCTCAAAAGGTTCGGACTTGTGTTTCAACAGGAACATAGGTCTGAATCTTGAGAGATTATCAGAGAATGTAACGAAGTACAAAGAACCAGTCTTGGCATGTGTAGACAGGGGACCTTACATACATCATCATGTATCAATCCTAAGAGTTCACTAACTCTTTCTCTGTTTCCATTAAACAGAGCTCTGGTCATGTTATCTTTGTGACATGACTGGCAAGTTTCACAAGATGTAAATTCAAACTTATTTAAATATACATCTAAATGTAACTTCAGCTAGTCGGGTCACATTGATCTGACCTAGTCTACAATACCTCAAGAAGAATCCGTTCATTTCTGAACTCTTCCTCTTGTATGTGTTCCGTATACAAAGAACTGTAGTTTGATTTGGAACATTAATGCTTTTAGATAACGTGCCTGAACCGATCAACTTTTGATATAGGAAATGTTCAAAACATTATCCAACAATACAAAATTTTATCATTTCTTTACTAATAAAGAGACTGATATGATTTTGTATATCAGGTTCGGTATCTAATAACATTCGTTCAGAATCAATGTATTGTAATACAGGGTGACAGTGACCAACAGACTTGGCTGCAACTCTTGCCCCGTTTTCTGCCTCATGAAACTTATCACCCGATCTCAGTTCTCTACCTATCTGTAGCCCTATGTAACAAATTACATATGCGGGATCCTGATCTAGTATCACATACCCAGGACGTAAAGAATACTGAGAAACAGTTCTGTATAATGAACACACCCGAAGGAGATGCATCATATGCACTTTCTTCGTTTGGCCGGCACGGGAATTCTGGTAATCCCCAATTTCCTGCTCTGTCTTATAACAATTATAAGTTGGAGCGGGACCAACGTTCCCCAGCTCAGTATAACAAGCGGGTTCGGTCAATTATCCGTTTTAGTATCTTGATTAAGGCGTGACATGGTCGCTACCAGGAGAGAGAGAGAAGAAAACACTCAGTGTGTGCTCTTGCAAGAATAGATTGGTTATTATTTTATCTAATCAGGATGGCTCCCACTGCTTTTTATCAAATCTTCCTTCAAACCCTAAAAGGAAAGACTAGCCGGGATTAATTACACACTACAAGTTCGCCAATCTTTCAGCCAGGCCAGTGTCGGTACTTTGAGGGAGGTCCCCCGTGCTTTCGCACGAACCTAATTAATGTAAACCTCGTTTTCCCAGAGGCGTAACCCCGTTGACACCTTTCTAGACACCTACTTGATCGGCTAATTGTAATGTGTAAAACTCTCCCAGGAGTAACACTTACTCGCAGCGGGTATTGGGATCCAACTATCTCATAGAAGGTATGCAATCTCATTGCAAATTTCAACACTTGAAATTCCTGATAATATTTTGCCCCTAGCAGCTATATGACCTTAACATAGTCAACAAATCATAAGTGTATTTTGCCCCTAGCACTTATGATTTGTTGACTATGTTAAGGTCATATAGCTGCTAGGGGCAAAATATTATCAGGAATTTCAACACTTGAAATTCCTGATAATATTTTGCCCCTAGCAGCTATATGACCTTAACATAGTCAACAAATCATAAGTGCTAGTCAAGTTCAACCCGTCATTTCCCGATTGAATTAAACCCACCCGCACGACCCTTAACATAGTCAACAAAGTCGCACGACTACCCTAATCCAATCACATCATATGCTTATGCAGATAAGCACTAATTAGCTACCGCACACTACGCCTTAACATAGTCAACAAACGTAGCACGAATACTAACCAGTACTTATCTGAAATGACGGAGGGCTACGACAGGTTTTTCTGAAAACCTATTGCGTAATGAACTTGATATCGTTGTAGGATCGAATGAATTTTGAAATGGAGTGTTTTTGAGGATTTTCTAGTTTTGCTAAAGGAGTCACTCCCGGTGAAGGGATCGTCGGTCCTTTCCTCGTCGAATGAGGTGCGGGATATATCATATATATCACTGCGCAAAGCAAAAACTCTTAAAAGCAATCAAAAGACAAACCGAGTGTGTAGCATCTGCCAGTTATTGCTAAAGGAGTCACTCCCGGTGAAGGGATCTCGGTCCTTTCCTCATCGAATAAGGTGCAGGATATATCATATATACCTCTGTGCAAAGCAAGAACTGTAGCTACCTGTTTTATTTTGAAATTCGATTCTACAACATCTTAGGTTTCTTTTACTTTCATTAATCACATTAATGAAGTCCCATCATTTAAGTACCTAAACATCACAGATAAATACAACGTACACTTATGCCATCCGCATTCGCCTCGATGTCCCCTCGTGCACCGTTAGGTTAGGTAACTAACGGCAGAGCGGGGCAGGGCTAGCGCGGGTGTAAAACATAAGTAACGTCAATATAATATATCATATATACTATATACAGTATCTATCACAGAACATCACATGATCACATCACAGATATCGCAGCAGAAGAATCATATGAAATATTGGATATACTAGGACGTCCGTGTTTTCAATACGAGCCAGTATAAAACACGGATTCCACGGTCGTGATGAATAGCCAAACCCACACCCCTAGACCCCTACGAGAGCGGCAAGCAACCCTACCAATTCTAGAGTTAGGAGACCCGGACTCGACTCCTCGAGTTGGTCTCCCACTGGACTCCAGAACCCGGTTACTTGTGCTCCCCTCCTTGGGTCTATCCTAGTGCGGAAAAGTAAATAATATACAAACGGTGACATCTTCCGCAACCTGGAAGTGCCCCAATAAAAGAATATTACATACAAGTTTTTACATGAATGAAAATGAAAAACACTCATCTCACATAAAAACCCCCGGCTATTCAAACACGACGATCCAATATAACATATCCAGCAACACATAACATCACATGTCATCAACGTAAGTAAATATGTCCATCCCAATTGTCGTTGACATATAGCAACGAAACCGGCGATATCACATATTACACTTACGGTCACAGAAAAGAAAGTGTAAAACTACAACAGTTGGAATCCGCAACCACCTCAGACATCGCATGCCTGACCAAATGAATTCTTTAGACATCGCATGCCTAACAATTATAAACCCCGCATTTTAGTCTCATTATCGAAAACACTTTTCAATATCAAGTCGGGCAATTCAACAGGATTCCCGACATTCTGATCGAATGCTCATCGCAAACTTTAGTAGGCAGCCGCACCCCCAACGCCGTCGACAAAGTGCACCAAGGCGGAACACCGCTGCCGCGAGCACCCGAACGGATGCTTTCGGCGACGGGGTTCTCCTACAGTCACTTGGTCGGGGCTATGGAGTGAGGCTGTCTATTAAGTTTACCCGGCAAGTATCCGCATACGCTACGTGATTGCGACGGACTTTTGACCACATCAAAATTCCGTGGCAACCGATCAAGTGAGACTAAACTGCTATGTTTATAACATTCATTCAGTTATCTCATAACTTCTTGTGAATTCCAATTATTGTATCCCATTCCAGATAAATAGAAAATGTTAAACTTTTCGATCGAACAGTCAAACACCCAAGTTTTCCCGATACAGATCAACTCATGAAATAAGTCTAACAACATTCAGTTCGTGCCTCAGTACCAACGGTCCAGCCGTAGAAGGGTCAAGCCAATGCCTCACATGTGGCACGCCGTACTGCCCCAAACCCTAAGGTTCAAAGGGCAGTTCAAGACGGTCACATAATCGAGTTAAGGTTTGTTGTCTTCTAGAGGGTCCATCGCGTTACTTGCACTACTTAGAACGTCGTTAAACTACGGAAAAATCCAACACTTGGAAATTTCCCGACAGGGGAAAAATTGGGTATTTATATCCGGTCGAACTTTTTAACATATTCTAAAATTTATCCGGAAAGCTACACAGACAAAATTTGATAATCCAATCGAACATTCGAATCCCCAAAACAACCCAGAAAAATTCAACTCTTGAATAAAAATTAAAAATTCCCAGAAAACTCAGCATAATTTATCAGGAATTACTGTGCAAAGATTGAGGGCCGACGTCACTAGATAGCCGCGGAACCGCCGCAGAAGGTAGGCTTCTGCCGCGGTTCCGCCGCAATAAATACTATTCACTGGAAACTTTTTGCACCGTAATTCATATTTTTTCTTGCTGAATTTTTTAGCAATTTTTAATTCTGGAAAAACCCAGATTTTAGAAAATTTCCAGAGAGCAATTTTGATTTGGGGTTTCGGGTTCGATCGGGTTTCAAATTCCGTCTAGACTTCGCCTAAGGCTCTAGCTAGGCTCTGATACCACTGTAGGGTTCCTAGGCACCCTAATGAGGTCTCACAAGGCATCAACCATGCCAATTTCAAAATTTACGGTGCCGAGAAACCCTAAACTACGGATCGTTGGCTAGAATTCTAGGCGAAAAGTAAATTAGTTAACACTTAACTATAAGAATAGGAAAATACAACCTTTGTAGATCCGGTCCTCCACCTCCACGGCTCCGTGATGAGGTCCTCTCCGCTGTCCAAATCAAATCCCGGGCTCTAGCGTCGGATTTATCGGAGAAAGAGCGGGCTAGGTCATCGACGACGTGCCGAAGATGATCTACGTCGAGGCATCGCTAGATCAAGCTCGAACTTCACCAAGTCTAGAAAACATGTGAAGGAAACACACTCTACTACTTGGCAAGAGGTAGAGGATGAAGAAATAGGAAGTGGGTAGACTTTAGAATTGGATTTCTCACTCATTTTCATCAATCACCATTGATGAAGAAAGGTTTTCTTCAATGAAGAAGATGAAGAAAGAAATATGATAAGTTAATTAAAAAGAATAGAAAAACAATACTTATCATAATTCTAACTATGGTTATGTGTAGAGAATTGACCAAGGCTAAAGGAATGGTTAGGGTTAAGGATGAGATAAGAATGGTGGACAAAGTCAAAGCTTCATGAAGCTTCAACTAAACAACAAATAAAGCCACCATTCTTTTCTCTTTTCCATTTTTTTTCCAAAATGTATAAACAAATAAATAAATGAATAAATAAGTAATGGAAAAATTAAAACCCTAATTATATGTTTAACCATGGTTTAATTCTTTACACTTAACCAAGTAAACATGTATCATCAAACATGATACAAACAAGTGCACAAAAGTATATCGCATATACAATGCGCACATCCGAGTGAGAAAATCCATCTTAAGTGAACCGATACTAGTTAATGCAAAGTAATATATCAAATATATAATTATGCATTAAATCATTAAATCAACACTTGATTCAATGATCCGGTCATATCGCATATAACCGACTAGTATCCAATGTATCGGCTTATCGAATCAACCCTCGATTCGATAACTAGGTTATATCACATATAACCATTCGATACATTTATCGCGAGAATACGGTATCACATACTCGAATCATTCTCGGTCCCGCACATATCTCATATGCGCTCCTATTTCGTTTCGCTTGAGCCAGGAAACCTCTGTGTAGGACTCTAAAGACTCGTCAATACGCCGGCAGCAGATGATGATCATATCAAGCACCCACAAGCCGCAAGCGGTCTGCTAAACGTAACGGCCACCCGGGTATTGAGCGATCAGAAAATCGACGAGCAATCCCGCTCACACTCCTGTGAATCCAACCAGCAACACTACCGTACAGTCCGGTCTGATCGTCTGATATGTCGCATATCTCGCCTAGGGGTGGTAAACGTCAGACCCCAATAGCTCGATAAGTCGTGTCGATATGAGGTCTATAACAATTCGAGAAACTACTGGTAACACTTACCAGTAAATCTCAGCAACCCTGGCCAGGGATTTCCTGTTATAGCCAATCGAACACAGCGCAACATCAACTCCCTATACCGGGAGAGACGAATCCCCTCCTATCGCTCATTGCCTCCATGTGACTCGGGACTGTACCCAAAAACCACCGTTTTGCACGCCCTCTTGGACGTGGTAAGATGGAAATCAAAGCACAGTGGGAACCACATGAGACTCTATGACGATCTCGGGTCAACAGACTACTCTGTACCAGTGTCACCTGAGAACTGCCATCTGACGTAAGGTATAATACCATCTGGGAGTTCTCGGCGAGTCCGTCCAGTGTACCCAGTCTCTACTGAGCACCCGTATATCATCTCTGATGTCAAACACCAATGGATATGGGATCATCCATCGCCCATCTGTATGGGTCGAGAAGGTATACGCTAGTCTACTCTGGTATATCAATGCCCCATCTCGATACACCCACGACTAGGGACTTTGAAGGATGTACTTATGGACTACCATGTCCCCACTAGTATGATCCGCATCATAGTCCAGGTAGTCAAGTACACATCCTAAGGGCTTTACCAACATGTAACAGAGAGACAAACAGTATACACATTAAGGTAAAGATCAACCAGATAGCATACTATCATGTCGAGCAAGAAAGTCCTCCCTATATATGTCCAAGCATCCACTACAATATACATCCAATGTACAGTAATGGCCTCTAGGGCATACATATAACTAACAAAGTTCAACCCGTCATTTCCTGATTGAATTTAACCCACCCGCACGACCCTTGACGCAGGCCAACAAAGTCGCACGACTACCCTAATCCAATCTGCATCATATGCATAAGCAGATAAATACTAGTTAGCTACCGCACACTACGCCTTGACGCAGGCCAACAAACGTAGCACGAATACTAACTACTACTTATCTGAAATGACGGAGGGCTACGACAGGTTTTTCTGAAAACCTATTGCGTAATGAACTTGATATCGTTGTAGAATCAAATGAAGTTTTGAAATGGAGTGATTTTGAGGCTTTTCTAGTTTTGCTAAAGGGGTCACTCCCGGTGAAGGGATCGTCGGCCCTTTCCTCGTCGAATGAGGTGCGGGATATATCATATATATCATTGTGCAAAGCATAAACTATAGAAGCAATCAAAAGTCAAACCGAGTGTGTAGCATCTGCCAGTTATTGCTAAAGGAGTCACTCCCGGTGAAGGGATCTCGGTCCTTTCCTCATCGAATAAAGTGCAGGGTATATCATATATACCGCTATGCAAAGCAAGAACTGTAGCTACCTGTTTTGTTTAAAATTTGATTCTACAACATCTTAGGTTTCTTTTCTTTCATTAATCACATTAATGAAGTCCCATCATTTAAGTCACCTAAACATCACAGATAAATACGACGTACACTTATGCCATCCGCATTCGCCTGGATGTCCCCTCGTGCACCGTTAGGTTAGGTAACTAATGACAGAGCAGGGCAGGGCTAGTGCGGATGCAAAACATAAGTAACGTCTATATAATATATCATATATACTATATACTGTATCTATCACAGAACATCACATGATCACATCACAGATAAAGCAGCAGAAGAAACATATGAAACATTGGATATACTAGGACGTCCGTGTTTTCAATACGAGCCAGTATAAAACACGGATTCCACGGTCGTGATGAATAGCCAATCCCACACCCCTAGACCCCTACGAGAGCGGCAAGCAACCCTACCAATTCTAGGGTTAGGAGACCGGGACTCGACTCCTCGAGATGGTCTCCCACTGAACCCTAGAACCCGGTTACTTGTGCTCCCCTTCTTGGGTCTATCCTAATGCGGAAAAGTAAACAATATACAAAAGGTGACAACTTCCGCAACCTGGAAGTGCCCCAATAAAAGAATATTACATACAAGTTTTTACAAGAATGAAAATAAAAAACACTCATCTCACATAAAAAAAAAACCGGCTATTCAAACACGACAATCCAATATAACATATCTAGCAACACATAACATCACATGTCATCAACGTAAGTAAATATGCGCATCCCAATTGTCGTTGACATATAGCAACGAAACCGGCGATATCACATATTACACTTACGGTCACAGAAAAGAAAGTGTAAAACTACAACAGTTGGAATCCGCAACCTCTTTAGACATCGCATGCCTAATCAAAATGAAATACTTAGACATCACGTGCCTAACAATTATAAACCCCGCATTTTAGTCCCATTATCGAAAACTCTTTTCAATATCAACTGAGACTAAACTGCTGGATTTATAACATTCATCCAGTTATCTCATAACTGTTTGTGAATTCCAATTATTGTATCCCATTCCGGACAAATAGAAAATATTAAACTTTCCGATCGAACATTCGAACACCCAAGTTTTCCCGAAACCGTTCAACACATGAAATAAGTTCAAAGACATTCACTTCATGCCTCAGTACCAACGGTCCAGCAGTAGAAGGGTCAAGCCAACGCCTCACATGTGGCACGCCGTACTGCCCCAAACCCGAAGGTTCAAAGGGCAGTTCAAGACGGTCACATAATCGAGTTAAGGTTTGTTGTCTTCTAAAGGGACCATCGCGTTACTTGCACTACTCAGAACGTCTTTAAACCACAGAAAAATCCAACACTTGGATATTTTCCGGCAGGGGAAAAGTTGGGTATTTATATCCGGTCGAACTTTTTAACATATTCTAAAATTATCCGGAAAACCACACAGACAAAATTTGATAATCCGATCGAATCTGCGATTCCTAAAGCAACCCCAGAAAACTCAACTCTTGAGTCAAATTAAAAATTCCCAGAAAACTCAGCATCCTTAAATAGGAATTACTGTGCAAAAAGGGGAGGATGACGTCATCATATGGCCGCGGAACCGCCGCAGAAGCCAGGCTTCTGCCGCGGTTCCGCCGTCGTTTGTACTGTTCATGAGTTAAATTTTGCACCGTAATTCTTATAATTCCCTGCTGAATTTTTTAAGCATTTTTAATCTGGAAAAATCCCAGTTTTTGAAAAAAGTCCAGAGAGCATGGAAAAATTAGGGTTTCGGGTTCGATCGGGTTTCAAACGTCGTCTAAGCATCGCCTAAGGCTCTAGCTAGGCTCTGATACCACTGGAGGGTTCCTAGGCACTCTCAAGAGGTCTCACAAGGCATCAACCATACCAATTTCAAATTTTACGGGCGCCGAGAAACCCTAATACGGATCGTTGACTAGAAGTTTAGGCGAAAAACGAAACTAGTTAACAATTTAACTAAAAGAGAGAGGCTACAACCTTTGTAGATCCGGTTCTCCACTTCCTTAGCTCCACGTAGGCATCCTCTCGTTGTCCATCTCGAATCCCGGACTCAATCGTCGGCTTGATCGGAGAAATGGGCGGGCTAGGTCGTCGGCTTCGTGCCGAAGATGATCTACGTCGAGGCATCACAAGTTCAAGCTCCAACTTCACCAAGTTGTGAAACTTGTGAAGAAAACACCCTATACTACTTGGCAAGAGGTAGAGGGTGAAGAAATAGGAGGTGGGTTCACTTTAGAATTGGATTTCTCTCACTTTTGCTCAAGTTGCCATTGATGGACTTAAGCTTTTCTTGAAGAAGAAGATGATGAAGAAGAAGAAAGAATATGATAAGTATATATAAAATGAAAAAGAAATTGAAGACTTATCATAATCTTAACCATAGTTAAGTGTAGAGAATGAACTAGGGTTAGTTCAAATGGTTAGGGTTAAGCATGAGACAAGAATGGTGACTAAGTCAAAGCTTCATGAAACTTCAATAAGAAACAAAGAAAGCCACCATTCTCATCTTTATCTTTTCCAAATAAACAAATAAATAAATGAATGAAAAAGCAAAACCCTAATCATCAACTTAACCATGGTTTAATTCTATACACTTAACCAAATGAGCAAGCATCATCAAACATGATACAAACATGTGCACAAAAGTATATCACATATACAACTTGCACATCAAGTGAGAAAATCCATTTAAAGTGAACTAATACTAGCTAATGCAAAGTAATATATCAAATATATAATTATACATTAAATCATTAAATCAACATTTGATTTAACGATCCGGTCATATCGCATATAACCGACCAGTATCCTATGTATCGGCTTATCGAATCAATCCTTTATTCGATATCTAGGTTATATCGAATATAACCAATCGATACATCCATCGCGAGAATGAAATACGGTATCACATACACGCATTATTCTTGTTCCTGCACATATCTCATATGCGCTCCTATTTCGTTTCGCTTGAGCCAGGAAACCTCTGTGTAGGACTCTAAAGACTCGTCAATACGCCGGCAGCAGATGATGATCATATCAATCACCCACAAGTCGCAAGCGGTCTGCTAAACGTAACGGCCATCCGGGTATTGAACGATCAGAAGATCGACGAGCTAGCCCGCTCACACTCCTGTGAATCCAACCCGTAACACTTACCGTACAGTCCGGTCTGTTCGTCTGATATGTCGCATATCAAGTCTAGGGGTGGTAAACGTCAGACCCCAATAACCGATAAGTCGTGCCGATGTGAGGCTCATAACGGGTCGAGAAACTACTGGTAACACTTACCAGTAAATCTCTGATCAGCCCTGGCCAGGGACTTCCCTGTTACGGCCAATCGAGCACAGCGCAACATCAACCCCCAATACCGGGAGAGACGAAACCCCTCCTATCGCTCATTGCCTCCATGTGACTCGGGACTGTGCCCAAAGACCACCGTTTTGCACGCCCTCATGGACGTGGTAAGGTGGAGATCAAAGCACAGTGGGAATCACACAAGACTCTATGACGATCTCGGGTCTACAGACTAACCTGCACAAGTGTTACCTAAGAACTGCCATCTGACGTGAGGTATAATACCATCTGGGAGTTCTCGGCGAGTCCGTCCAGTGTACCCAGTCTCCACTAAGCACCCGTATACCATCTCTGATGTCAAACACCAATGGATATGGGATCATCCATCGCCCATCTCATGGGTCAAGAGGCGTATACGCTAGTATACACTGGTACATCGATGCCCCGTCTCGATACACCCACGACTAGGGACCTTGAAGGATGTACTTATGGACTACAATGTCCCCACTAGTATGATCTGCATCATAGTCCAGGTAGTCAAGTACACATCCTAAGGGCTTTACCAACATGTAACTATAAGACAGTTTAAAGAGACAAATGTACATGTTAAGATAAAGGGTAACCAGATAGCATACTATCATATCGAGCAAGAAAGTCGTCTCTATATATGTCCAAGCATCCAATATAATATACATCATTTGTACAATACTGGCCTCTAGGGCATACATACAACTAACAAGTTTTACACATTACAATTAGCCGATCAAGTAGGTGTCTAGAAAGGTGTCAACGAGATTACGCTTCTGGGAAAACGAGGTTTACATTAATTAGGTTCGTGCGAAAGCACGGGGGACCTCCCTCAAAGTACCGACACTAGCCTGGCTGAAAGATTGGCGAACTTGTAGTGTGTAATTAATCCCGGCTAGTCTTTCCTTTTAGGGTTTGAAGGAAGATTTGATAAAAAGCAGTGGGAGCCATCCTGATTAGATAAAATAATAACCAATCTGATCTTGCAAGAGCATACGCTGAGTGTTTTCTTCTCTCTCTCTCCAGGTAGCGACCATATCACGCCTTAATCAAGATAATAATACGGATTATTGACCGAACCCACTTGTTATACTGAGCTGGGGAACGTTGGTCCCGCTCCAACTTATAATTGTTATAAGACAGAGCAGGAAATTGGGGATTACCTGAATTCCCGTGCCGCCCAAACGAAGAGAGTGCATGCTGATGCATCATCTTCGGGTGTGTTCATTACAAAGAACTGTTTCTCTGTATCCTCTACGTCCTGGGTATGTGATACCAGATCAGGATCCCAGATATGTAATCTGTTACATAGGGCTACAGATAGGTAGAGAACTGAGAATGGGTGATAAGTTTCATGAGACAGAAAACGGGGCAAGTGTTGCATCCAAGTCTGTTGGTCACTGTCACCCTGTATTACCAATACATTGATTCTGAACAAATGCTATTAGATACCGAACCTGATATACAAAATCATATCACTCTCTTTATTAGTAAAGAAATGATAAAATTTTGTATTGTTGGATAATGTTTTGAACATTTCCTATATCAAAAGTTGATCGGTTCAGGCACGTTATCTAAAAGTGTTGATGTTCTAAATCAAACTACAGTTCTTAGTATATGGAACACACATAAGAGGAAGAGTTCAGAAATGAACGAATTCTTCTTAAGGCATTGTAGACTAGGTCATATCAATGCGACCCGACTGGCTGAAGTTACATATAGATGCATATTTAAATTAGTTTGAATTTACATCTTGTGAAACTTGCCAGTGATGTCACAAAGATATAATGACACCAGCTCTATTTATTGGAAACAGAGAAAGAGTTAGTGAACTCTTGGGACTGATACATGATGATGTATGTAAGGTCCCCTGTCTACATATGCCAAGATAGGTACTTTGTACTTCATTATATTCTCTGATAATCTCTCAAGATTCAGTCATATGTTCCTGTTGAAACATGAGTCCGAACCTTTTGAGATATTCACAGAATATGATTTAGAAATAGAGAACCAAAATACGGGTATAAGTATTATGTCCTTTGATGAGATCAAGGAGGAGAATACTTGAGCACGGAATTCTTGGACCATTCTAAAGGAGAATGAGATTCTCTCTCAGCATTACTCCTCTGTATATACCATAGCATGATGGTGTATCGGGGCGGAGCAGATACACCCTATTTGATATGTTGTGCTCTATGATGAGTACTACTGAGTTACCTGTTTCCTTTTTGGGAGTTATGCACTTGAGAAGCTGCATACCTATTGAAAAGGGTTCAAATCAAATCTGTTGCCTACCACTCCATATGAGATATGGTATGGTAAGAGCCCATGTCTTAAGCTAGTTAAGATTTGGGGTTGTCTGGCCTATGTCTAAAAGCAAAATCCGGACAAGCTCGAGGCAAGGTCTGTTATGTAGAACTGGAAATGTTCCAGCCATACAAACTGCAGCTGATGATTTGATAGAACCAAAGGATTCAGTAGATTCCAACGAACCTCAGCCTCTCCGCCGATCTAGTAGGGTTCCTCACCCACCTGAGAGATACTTCGGTTTCTCTATGACAGTGGGAGCGAGGATTGCATCATGAGATGATGACCCAACTAGCTTCGAGCTGGCCATCAGGAGTAAGACTCTGTAAGTGGCTGGATGCTTAGTGATCTGAGATGGAATCCATGTACACCAACAAAGTATGGACTTTGGGTGCTATATCTGAAGGGTTAAATCCCCATCAGGAGCAAGTATATCTTGAGAAGATTACTTGGTGTAGATGGAAAAGTTGAGACTTTCAAAGCTAGACTTGTTAAAGGTTTTCGTCATCGACCAGGCGTGGACAATGATGAAACTTTTTCAAGTGGCTATGCTTAAGTCCTTCCAGATCCTACTTGCCACGGCTACATACCATGACTACGATATCTGGTGGTTGGGTATCATGACTGCTTTTCTAAATGATGTTTTGGAAGAGAGCATCTATAAGTACACAGCCAGAGGGCCTCGTAGACAGTGGGAGCAGCGGAAACGTGTGCAAGATGCTTTATAGGATAAAGCAGGATCGCGGAGTTGGAACGTCTGTTTTGATGTGTTAGTTAAAGAGTTTGACATCATCAAAATGGTAGATGAACCTTGTATAAACAAAAAGGTAGTAGGGAGTATGGTGACGATCCTCGTAGAGTACGTGGATGACATACTCTTGATAAGGAAGGAGTTTCCTATGCTACGCTCGATCAATCTCCGCTTATCACAATGATTCTCCACATAGGATCATACTGATACCTACTAAATCCTGGGTTTTGGATCTATGAGATAGATCTAAATGGATATTAGGACACTCACTAGTTGTAGTGAGATGGTATCAGTTGATCCTGGGGAGAATCACTGGAAGAGTTCCAGGGTGATAAAGACGACTGAATGTCAGTCACAGGCATTGTCTTTACCCTAAGTAAAGGGACGGTATGTTGGAAGGGTTCCAAGCTAAATACTGTGGCATACTAGATGATAAAGGCAGGATACATCGCTACATAAGATGCTACCAAAGAGGATGTTTGGGTGTATATTGGTTCATGAGATGAACTACGTTCCAACCATTGTGAGACAATGGAGTTGTGGCTTATGCCAAGGAACGCCGGTCCCATCAGTGATCCAGACATATTCTAAGGCAGTGTCACCTGATCGTGGAGATGGATGATCTCCAGGGGATCGAGGTCAGGAGACTAGACTCAGAGGACAACACGGCGGATCCACTCGCGAAGGCCTATTCCCAGAGAGAGACTTTTATGGGATGGTTGAGTATGAGATACTACAACCACTGCTATTAGATGGCCCTAGTGCAAGTGGGAGATTGTTAGTTATATGTATGCCCTAGAGGCCATTACTGTACATAGGATGTATATTGCAGTGGATGCTGGGACATATATAGGGAGGACTTTCTTGCTCGACATGATAGTATGCCAGCTGGTTACCCTTTACCTTAACGTGTACACTGATTGTCTCTCTGTTACATGTTGGTAAAGCCCTTAGGATGTGTACTTGACTACCTGGACTATGATGCGGATCATACTAGTGGGGAGATGGTAGTCCATAAGTACATCCTTCAAGGTCCCTAGTCGTGGGTGTATCGAGACGGGGCATCGATATACCAGAGTAGACTAGCGTATACCTTCTCGACCCATACAGATGGGCGATGGATAATCCCATATCCATTGGTGTTTGACATCAGAGATGATATACGGGTGCTCAGTGGAGACTGGGTACACTGGACGGACTCGTCGAGAACTCCCAGATGGTATTATACCTTACGTCAGATGGCAGTTCTCTGGTGACACTGGTACAGAGTAGTCTGTTGACCCGAGATCGTCATAGAGTCTTGTGTGATTCCCACTGTGCTTTGATTTCCACCTTACCACGTCCAAGAGGGCGTGCAAAACGGTGGTTTTTGGGTACAGTCTCGAGTCACATGGAGGCAATGAGCGATAGGAGGGGATTCGTCTCTCCCGGTATAGGGAGTTGATGTTGCGCTGTGTTCGATTGGCTATAACCGGAAATCCCTGGCCAGGGTTGCTGAGATTTACTGGTAAGTGTTACCAGTAGTTTCTCGAATTGTTATAGACCTCATATCGACACGACTTATCGAGCTATTGGGGTCTGACGTTTACCACCCCTAGGCGAGATATGCGACATATCAGACGATCAGACCGGACTGTATGGTGAGTGTTACTGGTTGGATTCACAGGAGTGTGAGCGGGCTTGCTCGTAGATCTTCTGATCGCTCAATACCCGGGTGGCCGTTACGTTTAGCAGACCGCTTGAGCCTTGTGGGTGTTTGATATGATCATCACCTGCTGCCGGCGTATTGACGAGTCTTTGGAGTCCTACACAGAGGTTTCCTGGCTCAAGCGAAACGAAATAGGAGCGCATATGAGCTATGTGCGGGACCGAGAATAATGCGTGTATGTGATACCGTATTCTATTCTCGCGATGAATGTATCGAATGGTTATATGCGATATAACCTAGTTATCGAATCAAGGATTGATTCGATAAGCCGATACATTGGATATTAGTCGGTTATATGCGATATGACCGGATCGTTAAATCAAGTGTTGATTTAATGATTTAATGTATAATTATATATCCGATATATTACTTTGCATTAACTAATATTGGTTCACTTTAAATGGTTTTTCTCACTTGATTGTGCACATTGTATATGTGATATATTTTTTGTGCACAAGTTTGTATCATGTTTGATGATACATTAATATTAGGGTTTTTGTGTAAAGAATTAAACCTTGGTTAAGTAAATGGTTAGGGTTTTTAATTTTATCATTCATTTATCTTTTTAATTTAGATTAAAAAGAAATGGCAAATGAAAACAAAATGGTTTCTTTCTTTCTTTCTTTGGATGCATGTTGAAGCTTCATGAAGTTTTGACCAAGTGACCATTTTGTCTTCATGTTTAACCCTAACCATTCATCTAACCTTAGTCAATTCTCTACACTTGACCATGGTTGCCAAATGATAAGTATTGTTTTTATTTTCTTTTTGAAAAAAAAAACTTATCATATTCTTTTCATCATCTTCTTCTTCTTAAAAAGATGAAGAAAGCTTGCTTCATCAATGGCAACTTGAGCAATTGAGTGAGAAATCCAATTCTAAAGTGAACCCACCTCCTATTTTTTCATCCTCTACCACTTGCCAAGTAGTATAGGGTGTTTTCTTCACAAGTTTCATGACTTGGTGAAGTGGGAGCTTGATCTTGTGATGCCTCGACGTAGATCATCTTCGGCACGAAGCCGACGACCTTGCCCGTCCATTTCTCCGATGAAGCCGACGCTAGAGCCCGGGATTCCATTTGGACAGCGAGGAGACTTCATTGCGGAGCTAAGGAGGTGGAGGACCGGATCTACAAAGGTTGTATTTCCGTTCTTTTAGTTATATTGTTAACTAGTTTCACTTTTCGCCTAAAATTCTAGTTAACGATCCGTATTAGGGTTTCTCGGCACTTGTAATTTTTGAAATTGGCATGGTTGATGCCTTGTGAGACCTCATTAGCGTGCCTAGGAACCCTACAAATATGTCATTCGTCTTAGATATCACAGAACACGGGCAGCAGAAACATAGATATAACGTGGGATATACTAGGACGTCCGTATTTAGTATTTAGCCAGAATAGAAAATACGGATTCCACAGTCGCGATGAATAGCCAAGCCCACACCCTGGACCCCTACGAGAGCGGCAAGTGACCCTGCCAATTCTGGAGTTTAGGAGACCCGGTCTCGACTCCTCGAGATGGCCTCCCACTGAACCCCAGAACCCGGTCACCTGTGCTCCCCTCCTTGGGTCCATCCTAATGCGGAAAAGCAAAATATTATACAACACTGGTGGCAGCAACCTCAACCCGGAAGTGCCCCAAATAAAAGAATATTACATTACATTTGAATTTACATGAATGAAAATATAAAACTCTCATCTCACATAAAAAAAAAACCCGGCTATTCAATCGCGACAATCCTGCACATCATATCTCAGCAACACATAATATCTCATATCATCAACGTAAGTAAGTATGTATACCCCAATTGTCGTTGATGTATAGCAACGAAACCGGCGATATCGTACATACTACACTTACGGTCACAGAAAAGAAAGTGTAAAACTGCAATATCTGGAATCCGCATTCGCTTTAGACATCACAAATGCGAAATATCACATATTCCGTATTTCATGTCTAGTAATATGAATTCCACACATTGCATCACATTCCGGATAAACAGACAGTATTGAAGTTTTCGAACGAACGATCAAATACCCAGGATTTACTAAAGCCCAACACTTGAGCAGAGTTCAAACACCTAGAGTGTGACACAGTAGTAGCAGTCCAGCCGTAGAAGGGTCAAGCCAACGCCTCACATGTGGCATGCCGTACTGCCCCAAACCCTAAGGTTCAAAGGGCAGTTCAAGACGGTCACATAATCGAGTTAAGGTTTGTTGTCTTCTAGAGGGACCACCACAAAAATACTTGCACGTATCTCCAAAGCATTTAAACCCCGTGAATAGTGAGCAAATGATACTCGTTCAAACACTTCAATACTTTCTAATTTACCCGGAAAAGCTACGGAATGAAAATACCGATCAAAACTTCGCGTCCAAAACCATCTCCAGAAAATACAGTACTATATTCAGATTAAACATACCTAAAACAGTATACAAGCAGACCTAGGAATTATGGTGCAATTTTCATAGCATGATGCCACTGTACGGCCGCGGATCCGCGGCCTAAGCAAGTAATTGCCGCGGTTCCGCGGCCAAATGAACAGTACACTGCATCGTATTTCACCATTATTCTTATTTTTCCCTGCTGTATTTTTTAAGTATTTTTAATCCTGAAAAATGTTAGATTTTAAAATTTGTCCAGAGAGGGTCCAAAAGTTCGTATTTTTTTTTCGATCGGGATTTTTACTTCGTAAAAGCGTCGCCTAATGTTCTAGGTTGGCTCTGATACCAATGTTAGGTTAGTCTAGCACCTTATGATGAGTTTTGAAGCATCACATGTCCCAAAGTTTAAATTTTTATGGTGCCAAACGAACATATAATGGAATCGATCCTAGAAAATTAGGGTTTCGAATGAAAAAGCGAATCAAACTAGGGTTTCGAGACTACAACCTTTGTAGCTACCTTTCGCTGGACTCCTTGGTGTCTTGGGTGTTGGAAGAAGGTCCTCTTGAAGTCCTCTTACGTCCACGACGATCCACCACGGAGTTCTCCGTCCAAGCTTGCAACTTCGTAAAACCGAAGAGAACACTCTAAGCAAGTTGGCTAAACTTGCATAGAATGATGTTGTGGTTTGGAATCTCACTTCAAAAACCTTTCTTTGAGTGTGTTTAACTCACTAGAAAAACCTAGAGAGCAAATGGTGAAGGAGGATGAAGATGGTGGCTTTTCTTTTTAGCAAGTGTAGAATGATAAAAAGATGACCATACCAAAAAAGAAATAAAATATAACCTTTTATATTTTATTCCTTCTTACCTCTAACCATGATTAAGTGATGGAGGGTTTATTTAACTTAAGTTTTAAATGATAAAGAGAAGGATAACCCAAGGTTAGAGGTAGGTGAGCAAGGTTAGGTTAGAAGAAGAATGTGGAAGCTAACAAAGATTATCCTTTTCTTTTCAATTTGTTTTAAATCCAAAATTAAATAAAAAACCATCACTTAATCTATGGTGTGAGTCTTATATTGCCGCCATTTCCATGTGCTAACAACCATGATAGATGGGTGTATGTGTGTATGCATGTATGCACATCCACATGTGCATGAAACAAGATAGAAAGAAAGAAACATATACACACATGCATACATCCATCATGTCCATGAAAGGTTTTAAGTGAGAAAACTAATGGTTAAATGATAAATCAACACTTGATTTATCAATCCGGTCATATCTCATATGACCCCACCAAAAGAAGGCCGCCCGATCAATGTCCGATATCATATACGCACATTTTAATCGGGTGCATGCGCATATCGCATACGCGCACCACAACGTTTCGCCTGGACTGGGTAACTCCTTTGTGGGACTCTAAGACTCGTCAATACGCTGGCAGAGGGTAATGATCATATCAAGTCCCCCAAGCCGCAAGCGGTCAGCTAAACGTAACGGCTACCCGGGTATTGAGCGATCAGAAGAAAACAAGCGAACCTGCTACAACTCCCGTCGAGCCAACCGGCAACACTACCGTACAGTCCGGTCTCTTCGTCAGATATACTGCATATTGAGCCTAGGGATGGTCACGTCGACCCTAATAACTCAATAAGTCATGCCGGTGAATGGTCTATAACAGATCGAGAAACTACTGATAACACTTATCAGCAATTCTCAGCAGCCCTTGCCAGGGACTTACTGATATAACCAGTCGGGCACAGCACAGCATCAACTCCCAATACCGGGAGAGACGAAAACCCCTCCTATCGCTCATTGCCTTCGTGTGTTTCGGGACTGTACCCAACGGCCACCTGTTTGCACGACTCAGTAGAGCCGTGGTAGGGTGACAATCAAAGTACAGTGAGAGAACACACAAGACTCTATGACGATCTCGGGTCTACAGACTAACCTGTACCAGTGTCACCTGAGAACTGCTATTCGACGATAGATATAATTCCATATAGGAGTTCTCGGTGAGTCCGTCCAGTGTACCCAGTCAGCACTGAGCACCCGTATATGATCTTGATGTCAAACATCGATGAATGTGGGAACATCCATCGCCCATCATATGGGTCTAGTATCATATACGCTAGTCTACTCTGGTATATCAATGCCCCATCTCGATATACCTACGACTAGGGACTTTCCAGGATATGCTTATAGACTACAGATGTCCCACTAGTATGATCTCCATCATAATCAGAGCAGTCAAGCCAATATCCTCAGGGCTTTATCAGCATGTATGAGTGAATAATAAGCATGATCAAGTCAACATGTCAGATAAAGAAGAACCAGATAGCATACTATCATGTCGAGCAAGAATGCATACTGAATATATATACATGTATAGATACATCCACTATCATATAATGGCCTTTAGGGCATACATATATCCAACAGGGACAAAGCCAGGGATAACACACACAGCCAAATGTGCATAGGAAGGCATAAGTAGAATGGTCACCAAATAATTTATGGAGAGGGGTATCGTTGCAAATGACTGGTGTAGGGAGACAATTAATTAGAAAGATGACGGTTTGAACGATCTCATCCCAGTAATGAGAAGGGATGGAGGCGTGAGCAAGAAAAGCACGCACTGTCTTTATAATGTGACGGTGTTTGCGTCCCGCTGCCCCGTTTTGTTCGGGAATGTGGGGACAGGAAACACGATGGAGGATACCCACCGAGACTAGATGACGATGAATTGATTGATATTCACCACCCCAATTAGAGTGAAACATATGTATTTTCCTATTGAAATAGCGTTCAACATGTCTTTCGAAGCGACAAAAGATATCAAATAAATCAGACTTATTACGCATTAATAAAAATAACCAGGTAAATTTCTCATAGTCATCAACAAAAGTAACATAATAACGGAAACCAGAATGAGATAAAATAGGAGCACAGCCCTAGACATCAAAATAAATTAAATCTAAAGGTGCCGAAGATACTGTTGATGACATTTCAAAAGATAGTTTATGGCTTTTAGCCTTCATACAACTAGAACAGACTGACTCTCTATGACTCTTAATAGTTGGTAAATAAAAACGAGATAGAATCCTGACTACAGATTTTAAAGCAGGATGACCTAAGCGAGCGTACCATAAGGAAGTATAGCTACGTTCGCCAACAAGTGCGGTGGAAGACGAGACATTTAGAAGAGGCAATTCGTACAGTCCATTATTAAGGTGGCCTTGAAGTAGAACTGTCCCCGACATCGGATCCTTCACAAAACAATCAAATGGGTGAAACTCAAAAATAACATTGTTATCTTTAGTAAATTTATGAACAGATAGGAGATTTTTCGTTATTAAAGAAACATGAAGAACATTGTTCATGCGAAGTGATCGAGAAGACGATGGAATTGTTGTGTGACCATAGTTAAGAATACGCAAACATGTACCATTACCTATGCGTACTATATCCGTACCTTTGTAAAGGGCTGCCGAGAGAAGTTAAGTATAGTCTGGCGTGATGTGGTGAGTTGCCCCCGATTCAGGGTACCATTTAGAAAAAGCAACGCTTGGACCGCTCAAGGAATATGGTGGAGATGTACACGACAACATGGCATATGGTGTAGGTCCTTGATAGTACCCATCTGATCTTCCATTCTGATACTGCGGGGCAGAAAATTGCGGAACACCACTTGGACTGACAGAGAAGGTATGATTGAAGCGCTATGGGTATCTATTGCCATAGTGGCTAGTTGTCATGCAAATTTAGCATCGAAAAGGACCACAACCGCGACCTCGACCGCGACCCCAGCTATTGCGACCACCATGAACGCTGCGCTCGGTATTATAGCCACGCTGTTAGGAATCTGAAAAGGAATCTCCATGGTCCATGGTTGCAGTGTTGATAGATGGAAAGGGAGTAGTATCAAGAGACTTATCTTGTTGCTGGCAAAGGCTCTCGTGTGCAAGTAGCATGCCATGCAGATCTTCAAAAGAGATATCGTCTATACAGGTTGTGATAGCAGGAACAAAAGAGTCATAGGCCGATCCCAGATTGACCAAAACATGCATGACAAGATCGGCATCATAAATTTTATGCCCAATGACCGCAAGATTGTCAGAGATAGGTCTTGATGTTCTGAATGTATTCTGTGATAGAGGTGGATCCTCGTTTGATATTCTGAAGTTGTGTCTTCAGTTGAAGGATGCGAGCATGAGAGTGCGATGCGAAGACTTTGGCAAGTGTCTCCCATACCGCATGTGCTGTAGTTTTACTAACCACCAAGGGAACTAGGGATTCAGTTAGAGACACTAACATCTAACTCACGATCAATTGATCCTTTTGGATCCATACAACATATGCCGGATTGTATGCTGGAACAAGCAGATTTTGTTAATCAGGAACAGTCACAGGCGGGTACTTTTCGGTGCCGTCGACGATGCCCATGTAGCCTTGCGACTTGAGAACGGCTTCAAACTGCATTTTCCAGCCGAGGTAGTTGTCGCAGGTGAGTTTGTTGTGGAGAAGTGACATGATATTCGATCCGTATGTTGAAGAGGACGGCGATGCATTAAAGATAAGAATTGGTGTTGGGGAGAGGAGCGGAATTGATGAGACGGAGGATTGATCTGGGTTGGTTATCATTGTAGTAGAAATATAGAGAGAAGAAATTTTTTAATGGAGTTAGCCTTTCTGGCTCTGATACCAAAATGGAATAGTAAGAGAGAGAGGAAGAAGAAGCCTTGAGATGTTTCTCTCTGTGGCTTCTCTTTTATATTATCAATGTAGATCTTTTATTACAACCAAATCAATCTCTCAAATATTCTGTTACAACTAAATCTCCTAACAAATATTTCCAAATCTTTCTTAAACAATTCAGAGTCGCGCAGGGTCATACGTCTGACTTGCACAAGGGCAGACGTCTGGCTACACTCTGTTCGAGCGCAAGCTAAATCCAGAAGTCTGTCTTTTACAAGTGCAGACGTCTTGCTGCGATTTGTTAGCGCACTAACCAATTCCAGACGTCTGACCTGGAAGGGCTACACGTCTGTCGGCCTGATGGCTTTGGTTCGTTATTAGAAACAAATGTTCTTCATTCAAAGGTATGTATTAAGATCTTTACGTTGTTCACACTTCTGGCTTGACAATTCCTTTTGGGTTTTCTGGATATCTAATAAATTTGTTTTTAAGAAAGCAGCTGGGCTATTGGAAATTCATATAAACTTGTATCAAGTCTATTTAATTTGTTGTTAAGACTCTGATCAATGATGCACCTGAGATAATAAAAGAAGAAAAGATGGTGTGCGGATATGATTCTTTGAAGCCCGTGACTGGAGATATTAGAAAGCTTTCTTGAAGACTGAAAAACCTGCTTCCCCCGGCCAAGATACTTGAAGAAGGCTGTTTCTAAAAAGCTCAACTCTTTCATCTTCTTTTTATTGTTGATATTATCAGTTTTTTCATTAAGTGTTTCTTTTAATGCACAAAGTGGTTCCAAATTTTGCTGTGTTTATACCACTGGTTTTTAATTGTAACATATACTTTAATTCTGCTAATATATTTATATGAACGGGCACATTGAGACCGGCTCACCTGGTCAAAAAAATGTCTTAAGATCTTTATTTAATATAATTAACATTCCTATGGCAGTCCCAAGCCATGTTACTAGGGTTCATAGGAGATGCTTCTAAGCTGATTCAAAATCTCCAAAGAAATGGTATCTTAATTAAATGGACCATTTCAACTTTCACAAAGTCAATACTCCTTGCATAGTTGCATATCTCCTAAGAGTGATTAGCAAATTTAATTTTAAAACTTTTATTTAGGGAAGAGTTTGTTATTTGCACCCCCATAGTACTCTTCCTTTGCCAGTAGGAAGGAAAAAACATGATCAAGTAATCATATTTTAATGACTCGAAAATTGCGATAAGAAGATCTCATTTATCACTGAATGATGATGCTCGATATTGGCGACCTCCAAGATCGCAACACGTGGCAGATGACGTGTCCCAGAGCGCAGAAGAAAGGGCCCACAAGGGCCGACCAGGCCATCCGTGTACCCGACCCACGAACTCTGAATGGCTCTCCTCAGAGCCCCCTTTGAAGCTGGCCTCCTAAGCCTCCCAGCTCGCCCCGAGCTACCACTGGTCCTCGGCCTCCTTGCTCGCCTCCGAGCTCCCCAGCCGAGGCAATCTCTCTCGGTCCTCCCGACCGACCAACTCCACCACTCGCTGGCGTAACCGCGGCTCCGCGGATCTCGTCAGGCACGGATTCTCCGCCGGCAACATCCCACGTTCCACGCCATCACGATCCCTATTAATGGGCGATCCGCTCTTCACGCGGGCGTGACGTCGGGAGCGTAACTGCCGGCGAAATCTTCGCGCCTGCTGCTGCGTGCTACCGCCGCTATATGAACCCCCATCACAGAGGGGTCAAGTAAGCCATTTTTATTCCACTTAGCCGTTACTATGCTCGGATCTAGCACTAACTTGATCGTCAGAGGGTCCTCGGTGGTACCAAACCACCACGGGACTTCTTTGCAGGTACCTGGCGCTAAACTCTACAAATCACCGATCCCGTCAAAACCCATTGAGATCCACACGCAACAGAAGACCGCCACCAAAATCCACCGGGGGATCAACGGAAGACAATATCTGACGGGGACCCGAAAAGGACCTCCATCAGTTGGCGCCGTCTGTGGGAAACGCTCCACAAAAACACAAAGTTGGCTTTCCGATCTCCATCCACATGGCAAATAATCGCCCCGAAAACCCAGGTCCCGGCGGCCGCTTTCCCCTCAACAGAGACGCGGGAGGCCGCCCAAGCAAAAGGGCTAGAGGCCGAGAGCCCATCACCTTTGCGAAGAGGATCTCCACGGCATATCTATGCCCCACAACGACCCGCTGGTGATCACAGCCCAAATCCACTGGTACGAGGTCCACCGGATACTCGTCGATTCGGGTAGTTCGGCGGACATTCTCTTCCACGAATGCTTCTTGCGTATGGGGCTCGCCCCAGCAGACCTGAAACCGACCTCTCACGTCCTCTTGGGGCTCACCAACCACTCCATCGCGGCACAAGGGGTGGTCACCCTGCGATTCACGATCGGGGAACCCGGCCCCGCGCGCACGCTGCCCGTGGACTTCATCGTGGCGAAAGTCCCGTCGGCCTACAACGTCCTCCTCAGCCACCCGACGCTGAACTCCCTCCAGGTCCAGATCTCGACCTACCACCTGGCGATAAAGTTCCCTCTCGATCGAGGCGGGATAGGTCGGGCATAAGGGAGCCAGCAGGTCGCGAAGATAGGCCTCACCGAAACGTCTTCGCCCGAGCAGCCTGCCGACGACGTCGAGGCGTGTGACGACATCAAAGCTCCCTGGACACCCGAGACGAGCGGAAGGAGGTCCGTGGAGCGCCGGTCGAACCATTGACCGAGGTGCCCCTAACAGAAGGAGACCAGGGAAAACCGTCTAGGTCGGATCGCTCCTGACTGGGACTCAACAGGACGACCTAATCAGATTCCTCAGAAGCAACTCCGATGTCTTCGCCTGGGCTCCTGCTGACATGCTTGGGATCAACCCCAAAATCATCTCCCACAAGCTCGGGGTTGATCCTGCGGCCCGGCCCGTCAGGCAGAAGAAGAGAAGCTTCGCCCCGGTCAAACAGAGGGCTATCGAAGAGGAGGTTGATCGGCTCCTCGCCGCCAACTTCATCAGAAATGTGCCCTATTCGGAGTGGCTGGCAAACGTAGTTCTGGTCAAGAAGTCATGCGGGAAGTGGCGTATGTGCGTCGACTTCACCGACCTCAATAAGGCCTGCCCCAAGGATAACTTTCCGCTCCCCCGCATAGACCAACTCGTCGACAGCTCGACCGGCCACGAGCTGTTGAGATTCATGGACGCTTTCTCCGGCTACAACCAAATCCGTATGAATCTTGAAGACGAAGATCCGACCGCATTCACAATGGACCAGGGAGTGTACTGCTACAAGGTGATGCCCTTCGGCCTCAAGAACGCCGGGGCCACGTACCAAAGGCTGGTCAACCGCATGTTCAAGCTATAGATCGGCAGGAATATGGAAGTCTACATTGACGACATGCTCGTCAAGTCCATCTCATCGGCCGACCATGCCAAGGACATGGGCAAGGCTTTCGAAGTGCTCCGCAAATTCAACATGAAGTTAAACCCCACCAAGTGCGCATTCGGAGTCACCGGGGGAAAGTTCTTCGGTTTCATGGTCACTCACCGCGGAATCGAAGATAACCCAGAGAAGATCGACGCTATCCTGAACATGACCGCGCCCAAGACCAACGTCGAGATCATGCAGCTCACGGGGCGGGTCGCCGCTCTCAGCCGTTTCATGTCCAGGTCGGGGGAGAAGTGCCTTCCGTTCGTTAAGGCGTTGAGGAAAATTCCGAGGTTCAAATGGTCGGAGGAATGCCAAGCCGCCTTCGACAGATTGAAAAAGCACCTCGCGACACCGCCGCTGCTCACCAGGCCAGTGGAAGGGGACGAGTTGTCGCTGTATCTGGCAATATCCGACCAAGCGGCAGGCTCGGTGCTCGTCCGGGAGGCCGAGGGGGCGCAGAAGCCGGTGTACTATGTGAGCCACGTGTTTAAGGACGCGGAAGCGAGGTACCCTGCCATAGAGAAGATTGTCTTAGCCCTCGTGGTAACCTCGCGGAAGCTGCGGCACTACTTCCAAGCACATGTAGGGTTACTAGGCACTCTAATAAGGTTCTACAAGGCATCAACCATGCCCGATTTAAATTTTAGCCGTGCCGAACAACCCTAACCAAGATCTTTAAACAAGAGATTAGGCGAAAACAAGCATGTTAAACACTTTAACACTAAGTGAGAGAGATTACAACCTTTGTAGATCCTGTCCTTCACTTCTAAAGCTCCGTGTTGAGGTCCCTTCGCTGCGATCATCGTGCATCCAGACTCTAGAGAGGCTCCACGAAGAGAAAGATGCAAGCTTGCCTGCCCGGCCAAGGGTCCTTAGTAGGCTTCTACAGCCCCTCCCGTGCTAAGGACCAAAGCCCTCCCAGAGGCAGTCGAGTCCTTGCTCGGCTATCCACGGCTGGTAGCTTCCTACCACAACTGACAGGGATCAAAGTCCTTGCCTAGAGGCACTGAGCAGTAACCCTGCTCGGTCCCCGTCCTGAAGGATCAAAGCCCTCGCAAAAGGCAACCGAGCAGCTACCCTGCTCGGTCATCTCCGGCTGGTAGCTCCCTACCCATGACGCCAGGGGTCGAAGCCCTTGCAAGAGGCATCCGAGCGGCTGCCCCGCTCGCTCATCCCAGGTTGGTAGTTGCCTACCCGCGACGCCAGAGGTCAAAGCCCTCACCAAGAGGCACCCGCGCAGCTTCACTTCCTGGTCATCCTTAGTGTGCTTCCTACAGCCCCTCCAACGCTAAGGATCCAAGCCCTCACAAGAGGCATCCGAGCGGCTACCCCGCTCGGTCATCCCAGGCTGGTAGTTGCCTACCCACGACGCCAGAGGTCAACGCCCTCGCAAAGAGGAGACCGCGCAGCTTCACCGCCCGGTTATCCTTGGCGAGCTTCTTACAGCCCCACCAACGCAGTGGATCCGAGGCCCCAAAAAGGGGCAACAAGTCCATCGAAGTCTAAGCGATCCCCCTCGACTCCGGGGCCGTTGGAATGCCTCCTCGGCAGCGCTTGGCAAGTGATGGAAATGCGAGGTCGGCAGCGCTTGACAAGTGAATCGAAATCAACCCGACAAACGATCGCTAGACAGATAGCTGACCCAACAGTGCAAGCAGAGATATTTTACAAACATTCTTCACACACAGAAGATGAAATGCAAACCGATGAAACAAAAACTCTCTTTTATTACCAAAGGCAAAAGTTTTTACAAAAGGTATTCTGGGGCTCCCCAGCCTTACAAACTGCCCGAAGGCTTACTTCGGTCCCCTCATCGCTGGCATCACGGCCTGCCGGGGGCTTTACTACCGGAGATTTCGCCACCAGGGGCACGCCCCGCTCCCCTCGCCATCTTCCACCCGAGGCCTTGCCACCGGGAGCGGAACCCGAACGCGGAGCTCGCCGTCGGCGAACTCGGGAAGCTGCTCCTTCACGGCGTCCAGGGCCTTGTTCCACACGACGGCAGAATAATCCCCGAGCTCGACGTAAAACTGCTCTGATGCCTTATAATCGGCCACAGCTTTCTTAGCCCGAGCCTCGGCAACCTGGGCCTCCAGAAGCGCCGCCTCAGCATCTCCCCTGCTGGCGTCCCTCTCTTTCTCCATGGCCGCGAAGCGTTCGGACAGGCCTGCCAGTCTCCTATCAGCGACCCGGAGGGACGCACTCAGGCGACGATGGACACCCCAATTCACTGAATTGGCAAGTTCCGCAGCCTCCGCCTAGGCTGCCAGGACGTCAGCCCTTTCCCTCTCCAGGCGTAGGTCACGCCGCAAAACCTTGACCTCCGAGGGAAACTCTTCTTCTGGCCTCGGTGCGTGGAACGCCCCCTCGGCCTCCATACGAGCGGAAAGGGCACAGTGTTGAAGGACCTGACGGAAAGCGGATGAGAAACCAAGAAGCCCTCGAGCCAAATAAAGGAATACCAGAAAGACCACACGTAGAGGAGTTCATACCTGGACCGCTCCCTGAGCCATGGCCTCCAGTTGGGCCCTCAGGGAGCCATGCGGAAGCTTTCCCCCAGCCGACTCCTCCATCCCGGTGAGCAAGCCAGCAGCAATAGAAAGCCCAGACGGAACCGTGAAGACGACGCCCCCTCCTGCACGGAAATCCCCTCAGGGCCCTCGACGACGACACGCGAGAAATTGTCCTCTTTCTCTTAGGAAGGGCCCCGTCCTCGCCCACCCCTCTGTCCTCCGTCTGGGGCTCGGATAACTGTGGGCGTCTCTGGCCGCCGCTAGAACAACCACCAGGAACCGTCAACGAAGCAGACGGCTCTATCTCCGGCAGAACATCCGGCATAGGGCGTGAGCCAGCCAGGGGCTCGGCCGCGCCACTAGCCTCCCTCTGGCGTGAGCAACCTAAAGAATGGGAACGAACCATGTATTCAAAAAGAAGAAGAACGCCGAGAAGCCGCGACTTAGGAGGAAGCATGAAGGAGTAGGGGCCCTGTAGCGGGCCCCGCCCCTACTTATTGCTGCAAACGGCCTCATCCAACGACACCCGTCGTCTCCCGCCAAAACGACTCCTCACGTCCAGTGGCTCCGATCGCTCCACGTGTCGATCCTGCACTGGACCGCGTCCCATCAGACGCCGCAGGCCTACATACGTCGCGTCGACCAATCGACGCTTGACACGTGGACCGTCGCTTCAATGGCAGAGTGCACGAACCAGCGCACCCTTCTTAAATGCAGAGATCTCACCCCGATTCGCTAGCAGGAAAGATAACTAACAGCCCGAGGACTCGTCCCGACAAAAGGAAGGAACTCGCCTCGGGAGGCCCGGTAGTCCACTCCTGACCCGACCTGCCAGCTGGTCGGGACAAGAGTGGGGCGGGTCGGGACAGGAGTGGGGGGCTAATGATGATGCTCGATATTGGTGACCTCCAAGATCGCAACACGTGGCAGATGACGTGTCCCAGAGCGCAGAAGAAAGGGCCCACAAGGGCCGACCAGGCCATCCGTGTACCCGACCCGCAAACTTTGACTGGCTCTCCTCAGAGCCCCCTTTGAACCTGGCCTCCTCGGCCTCCCAGCTCGCTCCGAGATGCCACTGGTCCAAGACTCCTCGGCCTCCTTGCTCGCCTCCGAGCTCCCCAGCCAAGGCAATCTCCCTCGGTCCTCCCGACTGACCAACTCCACCACTCACTGGCGTAACCGCCGCTCCGCGAATCTCGCCAGGCGCGGATTCTCCGCCGGCAACATCCCACGTTCCATGCCATCACGATCCCCATTAATGGGCGATCCGCTCTTCACGCAGGCGTGACGTCGGGAGCGTAACTGCCGGCTAGATCTTCACGCCTGCTGCTGCGTGCTACCGCCGCTATGTGAACCCCCATCACAGAGGGGTCAAGTAAGCAATTTTTATTCCACTTAGCCATTACTCTGCCCAGATCTAGCACTAACTTGATCGTCGGAGGGTCCTCGGTGGTACCAAACCACCCCAGGACTTCTTTGCAGGTACCCAGCGCTAAACTCTACAAATCACCGATCCCGTCAAAACCCATTGAGATCCACACGCAATAGAAGACCGCCACCAAAATCCACCGGGGGATCAACGGAAGACAACATCTGACGGGGACCCAAAAAGGACCTCCATCACTGAATAAAACATTAAAAATCAATTTGATGATGCTCACAAGTGGTATTTTCTCAGATTACGGCACTTGGCGGATGACGTGTCCCAAAGGCACAGAGGTGTAATAAATGAGTTATTAGTTATATGTATGTCGTAGAGGCCATTATTGTACATGATTGTATATTATAGTGGATGCTTGGACATATATAGAGAGGAATTTCTTGCTCGACATGATAGTATGTTATCCGGTTGCTCTTTGTCTTAACATGTAGACTTGTATTGTTATATTGTCTTGCTCTCACATGTTGATAAAGCCCTTAGGATGTGTACTTGACTACAACGACTATGATGGAGATCATACTAGCAGGACCAGGGTAGTCCACAAGTTTATCCTTTAATTGTTCCTAGTAGAGGGTGTATCGAGATGGGGCATCGATATTCCAGAGTAGACTAGCGTATACGCTTATTGTCCCATATGATGGGCGATGAATGATCCCACATCCATTGGTGTTTGATATCAAATATGGTATACGGGTGCTCGGTGGAGACTGGGTACACTGAACAGGGCTCGCTGAGAACTCCTACATGGTATTATACCTATCGTCAGATAGCGGTTCTCTGGTGACACTGGTACAGGTCTGTCTGTAGACCCGAGATCGTCATAGTGTCTTATGTGATTCCCACTGTGTTTTGATTTCCACCTTACCACGTTCAAGAGAGCGTGCAAAACGGTGGTTTTTGGATACAGTCCCGAATCACATGGAGGCAATGAGCGATAGGAGGGATTCGTCTCTCTTGGTATTAGTGGTTGATGTTGCGCTGTGCTCGATTGGCTATAATAGGAAGTCCCTGGCCAGGGCTGATATGGAGATTTACTGGTAAGTGTTATCAGTAGTTTATCGACCCGTTATGAGCTTCACATCGGCACGACTTATCATGTTACTGGGATCTAACGTTTACCACCCCTAGACTAGATATGCAACATATCAGACGAAGAGACCGGACTGTACGGTAGTGTTACTGACAGGCTTTGCGGGAGTTTAGACAAGCTTTCTTGTTGATCTTCTGATCGCTCAATACCCGGGTAGCCGTTACGTCCAGCTAGTACCGCTGACGGCTTATGGGTGACTGATACGATCATCACCTACTGTCGGCGTATTGACGAGTCTTTAGAGTCCTATACAGAGGTTTCCTAGCTCATGCGAAACGAAGTAGGAGCACATATGTGATATGTGCGGGACCGAGATTAATACCTGTATGTGATACCGTATTCTATTCTCGCGATATGTGATATCGGTCAGTTATATGTGATTAGCCGGGTTATCGAATCAAGTGTTGATTCGATAAGTTGATACATATGATATTAGTCGGTTATATGTGATATAGCCGGATTATTAAATCAAGTGTTGATTTAATAATTTAATGTATAATTATATATTTGATATACTAACATACATTAACTAATATCAGCTCACTTAAGAACTTCTTTTTCTCACTGGTATACACTTAATATATATGTGATATATATTACTGTGACATGCTTGTTACTACATGCAACATGGGTATATGAGACTCACACCATGCTTATGATAATGTGGGGTTTATTTATTTAAAGTAAATAAAAATTAGTTGGAAATTAGCATATGGTTGAAGCTTGTGGAAGCTTGTGGAACCATTGACTTAGTCCACTAATTTTGTCTTACCTTAGATATTTATTAACCTAACCATTATCTAAATCCATGGTTAAGTCTCTACATGAGTTATATGAGATATTTCTCACCCATGTTTGCCATAACATTATTGGCTTCATCTTCTTTCTCATCAAGAGTGAGCTCTCTAAGTTTTGAGGAGCTGAAGAAAATTAGTGAGAAAAATATTTCTAAAGTGAGCAAAATTCCTACTTTATCAACCTACACTAGATTAGCCATTTAGTTTAGGTTGTTTGCTTCACTAATTCCACATTAGTGAAGAGGTAGCTTGAGTTAGTGTCTTCTCGACGTAGATCATCTTCGGCCTCGAAAACTTCAAGCAAGCTTATTCCTTTCATCTTGTGGAGCCTCTCTAGAGTCCGGAAGTTCACTACTTGGAGCGAAGGGACTACTACACAGAGCTATTGAAGTGAAGGACCGGTCTATAAAGGTTGTATTCCTTATTCACTTAGATGTAAAGTTGTTTACATTCTTGTTTCGTTTAATTCTCTAGTTAAGATTCTAAGTCTAGGGTTCTTTAGCATGGCAAATTTTTTAAAACGGCATGGTCGATGCCTCCGAAACCCAGTGGCCGTGCTAGGTAACTCTACAGTGGTATTAAAGCCAAGCTAGAGAATTAGACGATATTTATAAATTTACGAAACCGAAACAACTCCGAAATATCGAAACAAAAAACCTAGTTTCTGTCGAATTTTAAAAGTCCTCTAAAATTTTTCTAAGCAACTGCAGAATGTTGCATGAGATGTAACATGAACACCAGAAAAAAACGAGCCTCTTTCACCCATTTTGACCCGGCGAGAAGTGAGGTTTAGACCGGCCTGGACGATTCTGTTGGCTTTGTTTAGCTTCGTTTTTTATTGGTGCTCTGGTCTCTAGGTTTTGGTGTTTCAGGTGTTGCTTATTTTTACTGAGACTGCATGTGATGTTATCTTTATGTAAAGTCAATTCGGAGTGCTTCGTAGTCGTAATTCTAACTTCGTTTCGGGTAATTTAGACGACGTTAAAGAGTTCGAACGAATATCAAATACCCAATTTTCTCCCTCGCTGGAAATTTTCCAAAAGTTGGATTTTTATAAGTTAAAAATATTCGAAAAATCATGCAAGTAATTCTATGGACCCTCTAGAAGAATGAAACCCTAACTCGATTCTATGACCGCCGGAACCGCCGCCAAACCCTAGGGTTTGCGATAGTTCCGCGGCGCCATAGGTGAGGCAAGGGTTGGCCCTTATATGGTTGGTCCATAGGTACTGTGGCAAGTTCTGGGTATTTTTAAACTGTGCTCAAGCGTTAAGCTCTTCGGGAAAATTTGGGCGTTTGTTGATTCGATCGGAATGTTTAACAATGTCTAGCTATTTATGGAATGTGATACAATATTTTGAATCCACACTAATTAGTTTTGTGAAAACTGAATAGTTGCTTATAAATTTAACATTTCGGTCTCGGTAAGAATCGGGAATCTTATTGAATTACCCGATTTCTTTTGAAAAGGTGTTTTCATGAGTGAGACCCAAATGTAAGATTTACAATGTTAGGCATGAAATCCGAAATATATGATATTCCGGGTTTATGATGTTTAAGGGATGTGTCGATTCCAAATGTTGTAGTTTGACCTTTTCTTTTCTGCGACCGTAAGTGTAATATGTGGTGTATCGCCGGTTTCGTTGTTATATGTCAACGACAATTGGGATACGCATATTTACTTACGTTGATAACATGTGATATTATGTGTTGCTGTGATATGTTATATTGGATCGTCGTGTTTGAATAGCCAGGGGGTTTTATGTGAGATGAGAGTTTTTTCATTTTCATTCATGTAAAAACTTGTATGTAATATTCTTTTATTGCGGCACTTCCAGGTTGAGGATGTCACCATTGATGTTTATTATTTACTTTTCCGTATTAGGATATACCCAAGGTGGGGAGCACAAGTAACCAGGTTCTAGAGTCCAGTGGGAGACCATCTCAAGAAGTCGAGACCAGGTTCCCTAACTCTAGAATTGGTATGGTTGCTTGCCGCTCTCGTAGGGGTCTAGGGATGTGGGTTCGGCTATTCATCGCGACCGTGGAATCCGTGTTTTTACTGGCTTAATATAAAACACGAACCTTCTAGTATATCTAATATTTCATATGTTGACTTCTGCTGCTGATATTCTGTGATGTGATCACTTTATATGCTTGAGACGAATGCTTTATTATTATATATATGATATATAATAAACGTTGGTTATGTTTTGCACCCATGCTAGTCCCGCCCCGCTATGCCTATAGTTAAGTATTCTAACGGTGCATAACGGGACACTGTGGCGAATGCAGATGGCATAAGCGTACGTTGTATTTTTGTTTCTTCTGCGATGCTTAGGAAGCATAAATGATGGGACTTCATTAATGAGATTAATGAAAAAGAAAGAAACCTAAAGATGTTGTAGAATCAAATTTTCAAAAAGGGTAGCTCTAGTTTTTGCTTTGCATAGCGGTATTCCTTGTAGAATATCCAGCACCTCATTCGATGAGGAAAGAGCCGAGATCCCTTCACCGGGAGTAACCTCTTTAGCAAAAAGCTAGCAGATGCTACAACCCACTCGGTTTTGTTTTTTATTGCTTCTCTAGTTCTTGTTTTACATAGTGGTATTCCTTGTAGAATATCTAGCACCTTATTCGATAAGGAAAGAGCCGAGATCCCTTCACCGGGAGTGACCTCTTTAGCAAAACTAGCAAAATCCTCAAAAACACTCCGTTTCAAAATCACTCGATTCTGTTACGATATCAAGTTCATTACGCAAAAGGTTTTCTTAAATACCTGACGTAGCCCTCCGTCATTTCAGATAAGGACTATTTAGTATTCGTGCTATGTTTGTTAGCCTTCGTCAAGGCGTAGTGTGCGGTAGTTGATTAGTGCTTATTCTTTGCAGGCACTGAGAAACCGTAGAGTGCTGAAGGAAGGTGATATGACCCTAAAGGTTGCTAACGGAGCTAGCGTGGGAGCTGCGTCCGTCGGGGATTATCACCTAGGATTGACGAGTGGACATATTTTGGTTTTACATAACTGTTATTTTGTACCAAGCTTAACGTGTAATATCATATCAGTTTCCTTGTTATCAAATAAAGGTTATGATTTCACGTTTGTAAGAGATGTTGTTAACATCCACCTTAATCATGGTTTGATTGGGTCCGGTACTCTAAATAACGGCATATATGTTTTAAACCAACTCCAAATTTTCAATGTCCAGAACACACTAAAAAGAAAGTCTCCAGATTTAAATAAAGCTTTCTTATGGCATTGTAGACTGGGTCACATCAATGAGAGAAGGTTGACTAAGTTGCATAAAGAAGGATATTTGGACTCGTTCGAATATCAAACTTATGACACTTGTCAATCCTGTCTCAAAGGAAAGATGACAAAGACTCCATTTACTGGACAAGGAGTAAGAGCGAGCGAGCTCTTAGGACTCATACACAGCGATGTATGTGGTCCAATGTCTACACATGCGAGAGGTGGTTTTTCCTATTTCATTACTTTCACGGATGATTACTCAAGATACGGATTCATTTATCTGATGAAACATAAATCCGAGGCTTTTGAGAAATTCCAAGAGTATAAGAATGAAGTAGAAAACCAAACAGGCAAAAGTATTAAGACACTTAGATCTGATCGAGGTGGTGAATACTTGAGTGCCGAGTTCCTTGGTTACCTAAAAGAGAAAGGAATTCTCTCTCAGCTTACTCCTCCATACACTCCACAGCATAACGGTGTATCGGAGAGACGGAATCGAACCCTATTGGATATGGTACGATCCATGATGAGTAATGCTGAGTTACCGCGATCTTTCTGGGGTTATGCACTAGAATCAGCGGCAAATCTTTTGAACATGGTTCCTACCAAGACTGTGCCTACCACTCCATATCAGATGTGGAGCGGGAAGAAACCCCATCTACAGTATATAAAGATTTGGGGATGTCCAGCTTTTGTTAAAAAGCAGCATGTGGACAAGCTCGAGGCACGATCAGTAAAGTGTAAGTTTGTGGGATATCCAAAGCACTCCAGGGGATATCTATTCTATTACGCAGAGGAACAAAAGGTATTTGTTTCTCGTAATGCCCATTTTCTAGAACATCAGTTTTTAGAAAAGGAATCAAGTAGGAGCGAAATAGAACTGGAAGAAATTCCAGAACCACAAACTAATACTGAAAGTTTGGTAGAACCGGAAGTTCAGGAAGAATAGGACATTCCCGCACCCCTCCGCAGGAGTAGTAGGCCGTCTCATCCGTCTGAGAGATACTACGGTTTTCTCATAGATGGGGATAGAGAGGATTGCATTATAGATGATGATGAACCTACTGACTTCCAGCAGGCCATCCAGAGCGGCGACTCGGTACGATGGCTAGATGCAATGCGGACCGAAATGGAGTCCATGTACACCAACAAAGTATGGACTTTGGACTTTGCTCCAGATGGGGTAAAACCCATAGGATGCAAATGGATCTTCAAGAAAAAGATTGGTGTAGATGGACAGGTGGAAACCTATAAGCTAGACTTGTTGCAAAGGGTTTTCGTCAAAGACCTGGTTTGGACTATGACGAAACTTTTTCTCCAGTGGCTATGCTCAAATCCATTCGGGTCCTTCTTGCTATTGCTGCCTTCCATGATTATGAAATCTGGCAGATGGACGTAAAGACGGCTTTTCTGAATGGAAATTTAGAAGAGAGCGTCTATATGGATCAGCCAGAGGGTTTCAATCAGAGTGGGAGCAGCGGGAAAGTATGCAAGCTGCTCAAGTCCATTTATGGACTAAAGCAGGCATCGCGGAGTTGGAACATTTGTTTTGATGAGACAGTCAAAGAATATGACTTTATCAAAAATCCAGATGAACCATGCATATATAGTAAAGTTGTAGCCAGAAGTGTCGTATTCCTCGTCTTGTACGTGGATGACATTCTATTAATAGGAAATGACATTCCTATGCTGCAATCTGTCAAAGAATTCTTGTCACACAGATTCTCCATGAAAGACCTGGGTGATGCCTCTTACATTCTGGGGATCCGGATCTATCGTGATAGATCCAAGAGGATGTTGGGACTTTCGCAGTCCAAGTATATCGACACTGTACTGAAAAGATTCAGTATGGAAGATTCTAAGCGCGGTAATCTACCGGCTTGTCACGGAATCACCCTCTCCAAAGAGATGTCTCCCAAGACTGATTTGGAAAGGGAACGCATGTCTATTATACCCTACGCTTCTGCGGTAGGCTCTATAATGTATGCGATGTTGTGCACCAGACCAGATGTAGCTTACGCACTGAGCGTGGTAAGCCGGTATCAGTCAGACCCAGGGGAGAAGCACTGGATAGCAGTAAAGAACATTCTCAAGTACCTGAGAAGGACTAAGGAGATGTTTTTGGTTTACGGCGGAAAAGACCTCAGGTTGGAGGCCTTTGCTGATTCCGGCTTCCAAAGTGATAAGGACGATTCCAAGTCCATGTTGGGTTATGTCTTTACTCTCAATGGAGTGGTGGTGTGCTGGAAGAGCTCCAAGCAGGACACCGTTGCTGACTCGACGATGGAAGCGGAGTATATAGCTGCTTGCGATGCCGCAAAAGAAGCAGTCTGGATGAAGAAGTTCCTAACAGAACTTCAGGTGGTTCCTACCATAGTTGATCCAATACCTCTGTATTGCGACAACAACGGAGCTATAGCTTTAGCGAAGGAACCAAGGTCCCATCAGAAGTCCAGACACATCTTAAGGCGGTATCACCTGATCAGGGAGATCATTGATCGTCAGGAGATCGAGGTTCGGAGAGTTGCTTCTGAAGAGAACATTGCTGATCCATTCACGAAGGCCCTACCCCAGATTCAGTTCGAGAGGCTACTCGAGATCATCGGTCTACGATACGCCAGTACATGGCCCTAGTGCAAGTGGGAGATTGTTAGTGTTTATGCCCTAGAAGGCCATTACTGTATCATACTAGTTTGTATATTACTTAATGGAAGCTTGGGATATTCACATGTATATAACAGTCTCGCTAAACATGGTAGTATGCTAATTGGTTTTTCTATCTTAATATGTGAGTGTACGTATTGATAGAGCTCTTAGGATCTTGCTTGTCTACCAGCGTTGTGATGGCAGTCACACTAGTGGGGGCTGCGTAGTCTACAAGCACATCCTTATTCAGGTCCCTGGTCGTTGGATTATCGAGACAGAGCATCGATACTCCGGAGTAGACTAGTGTGTACGCTTCTCATCCCAGTTGGGGAGATGGTCTGTCCCACAGCCGTCAGTACGTCGTACTGGAGATAGTATGCAGGTGCTCGTTAGGTTACGGGTACACCGGACAGGACTCACAGGGAACTGTTGGTTGGTTTTATACCAGTCGTCAGTGAGCAGTTCCCAGGTGACATGAGTACAGCATAGTCCGCAGACTTGACACTGCTACTTCGCCTCGAGTGTGTCCCACTGTTCTTAGATTGCTACCCTACCACGGCTCAAAGGAGTCGTGCAAACAGGTAGCAGTTGGGTGCAGTCCCGAGCACTTGGAGGCAGTGGCGGTTAGACAGGATTCGTCCCTCCCGGTATTGGGAGTAGATATCGCGCTGTGTCAGAGAGCCATTACGCAAAGTCCCTGGCCAGGGCAAGCGAGATTTGCTGGTAGGTTCCAGTAGTTTATCAGGGTGTAATGGGCTTCACTCCAACACGACTTATACCGCTATTAGGGGACTGACGCTTGCCGCCCCCTAGGCCCGATATGCGATAGTCTTGGACGAACGGACCGGACTGTATGGAGATTGTCACAGCAGGCTCAGTAGGAGTTCGGATGGGTTTCCTCATCGGCCTTCTTATCGACAACTACCTGGGGACCGTTACGTACAGCTAGTGCCGCTTGCGGTCTGTGGTTAGACCCACTGCCAGCGTAGTAGTCGAGTCTCTAGAGTCCCACACACAGAGTTTCCTATTCCAGGCGAAACGATATAGAGATCGTATGGTTTTACGACAAGGGTTCGGACGCATACGTGTGTTTACGCACGTACGACTTTCGGACAGTTTTTACCAGTCGGCTTTGGTTTAAGCCAGTTACTGGTATCCGGTTATTGGATTTTTACAGTCTAAAGTTTTTCCGTATTTTTGCGGAAAGGAGGGGCGTTCTCGTAATTACTCGAGAAGCTTCTAGAAGATGGTGACTAAGGAGGTTTAGGTGTCATATGCATTGAATGAGATTAGTGAGTCATGAGAGTGATTCATCATAGTCATTAATGCATCATAAATGCTTAATGACTCATGATAATGAATCACCACTTGATATTTATGAAGCATGATTATTCATCACTTATTTTCTTTTCTCTTTTAAAAGATAATGCTTCATATATATTATGATAACTTACTATTCTCACTCATAATATCATTCACCTTCTCTCTCCTCAAGCTCTCCCTCTTCAAACCCTAATCCTCCCCTCTCATGTGTTGAGTACAAGGATTAGTTAGACTAAACAATCCATAACCCTCACTCTATCTCATCTATCTTCTTTGATTAGCAATCCAAGAAGGTTAGTTGCCTCAAGTTTAGAGGCTAAGCTTGGAGTTTTGCTCTCGGGTGGATCGTCTACTACAAAGAGAAGGCCGAGGAGAACAAGGAGATCGTAAAGACGAAGGAGTTGGTTCATTAGGTATAATCCCTAAACACAGTAGTTTAGAAACACTTTGTGTTTGGTTATTTATAGTTTAGCTTCGATTCAAGCGGTTAGTCGATGTTCGTTCACTAAACAAGTTCGTTTTTGAAAATTCCGCCTCCCCACAAGTATTGGGGTGTAGTACATCGACTTACAGTGGTATCAGAGCCTCGCTAAACAATAAATAACTTAATTGCAAATTTGTACGAATTTCGAACGGAAAAACGAAGCCGGAAAACCCTAAAACTGTCAAGTTTCTGTCGAAATTTAAATGAAGTCCAAAAATTTTTCAGGTAAGTTCAGAGAGCTTGAAAAGACACCAGAAGAACACCCAAGAAATTTGAGCTCCTGAATCGGCAACACGGCCGTGGAACCGCGGCGGATCGGCACCGATCCGCCGCTCTTCCGCCGCCGAGTTGCCGAGTCAGGAACTCAAATTTCCTGTGCTTCTTCTCTGTGTTATTTGGGATTTTCTGGGATATTTAATATTTGCTCAGGTTTCAGTTTTACAGAGCAGTTTTTGGAGCAATATTAAAGATGTTTAATCGATCGAAATTGTACAGTATTTGCATATTGGATTATATCTGTGATTGTTTAATGTGTTCGTAAACCTCCCCTAACTGCTAGTATGTCGGTTGGCAAGGGGTTGCACATTTCTGTAATGGTTATATCTGTTTGTGCATATGAACTGTATTGGACTGTTGTGGTGTATAGCCGGGGTTTGCAATGGGTTATTATTTAATTCATTTGTTGTAAATGTAATTTATTGTAATATTTTTTTTGCGGGGCACATCCAGGTTGCGTTTGTAGCCACCGTTGTATTATTTCATTTTACTGTTTTTTCTCCTAGGACTGACCCAAGGTGGGGTACACAAACTGCCGGGCGGGTAGTTTGCTGTACCCGTAGGGGTCGAGGGTGGGGTAACGGCTATTCATCACAACTGTGTAATCTGTCTTTTCTTGCAGGCTCAAAAGAAATACAGATTGCTTGCAAACCCAATATTGTTTATCTGTGTTCTGGAATGTATATCATTGCGTCAGACGAATGTAAAATATCTATATATATGATAGCTATTTAGACGTCACTTATGTTTTACACCCGCGCTAGCCCAGCCCCCGCTCTGTCGTTAGTTAAGTAACCTAACGGGTGATGACGGGACCCCGTGGCGAATGCGGATGGCATAAGAGGACGTTGTATTTTCGTTGTTTTCTGCAATGATAGGTTAATGATGGGATGCATTATCTATAATGCAAAGAAAAACAAACCAAAGTTTAAATCGTTGGAACAATTTAAAAGAAACCACTCGGTTAATTTTAAAAACAGATATTTTTAAATGCGGAGCTTTAACCACTCCTTTTAAAAAGCTATCAGGTTCCTTCGGTTATATCAAGTTCACTACGTTCACGGTTTCGCCAAAACCATTCGTAGCCCTCCGTCATTTCATCTGGGTATTCAGTAGTATTTAAGCTATGTATTTTGATCTAACGCCAAGGCATAGTGTTTGGTAGCTACTGGGTATTCATTTGTTGCATAGGTAGATGAGTTAGTTTGGGACAGTCGTATTATCATTTTGGCCGAACGTCAAGGATATATACGGATGGGTTCAAATTGACAAGATAATGATGGGTAGAACTTGACATGTGACTTATGACATTTTGACCTAACGCCAAGGTCATAAGAGCATGGGGCAAAAATATATATCGGGAATTTCTAAAGAAACTGAAATTTGCAAAGAGATGCATACCATTTGGAGTTTGATGAATGTTGGTAGGATTCCTTCAACATTATCATACGATGATATTTGGATCCCGATCCTACTGTGAGTATATGCTATTTATCAGGATATTCGTCACTTAACGATCAATGCTATAAACCTAGTAGGTGTCCAGAAAAGTGTCAGCGGGGTTACGCCCCCAGAGAAAAGAGGTTATTTAATTAAGGAACTTCACGAAAGCGTTGGAAAACCTCCCTCGAAGTATCGACACTGGCCTGGCTGAACGGTTAAGCAAGTATTGTACGGTGAGAATAGTCCTGGCTAATTCTTCTTTTATGGTTTGAGGAAGGATTCGAGAAACAGTGGGAGCCATCCAGTTTAGATAAACTAAAAACCACTCTAAACTTGCAAGAGCATCATGCTAAAGAGTTTTCTTCTCTCTCTCCTAATTGCAGCGACCCTGAAAATGACTGGACTTAAGTTACTTTTAGAGAAAAATATACTGACAGGGCCAAACTATAAAGATTGGCTGTGGAATGTCAAAATGGCTTTGACCTATGACAAATTGGGGTACATCCTCACCGCTACGGCACCTGCTGTCCCTGGTCCCAAATCCAGCAATGCGGATAAGGAAATCCGCAAAACCTGGGATTTAGATTGCGCGAGAGCCAAGTGCATCGTGCTTGCCTCAATGAACAATGAACATCAAAGGAGGCACGAGGATATGTTCCTAGATGGCATATTTCTCCATACAAAGGAACTTTATGGAGAGCAATCTCGTATAGCAAGATACGAGACCTTTAAGAACTTGTTTCGAGCGAGGTTGGCTGTCGGGTCATCGGTAGGTGAACATGTCCTAAAGATGATCGGCTATATTGAAGAGCTCGCAGACCTTGGGACGACTTTGGATAATGAGCTCTATACAGACCTTATTCTCCAGTCCCTTCCTCCCACCTACGCCCAGTTTATCCTCAACTTCAACCTTCAAGGAAAAGAAGTTGAACTTGCGGAACTCCTGAACATGTTAAGGAGTGCAGAGGGCACCTTGCTGAAGGGAAGGGAAACACCCGCTATGTTTGTTGGCGGTGCATCTTCTTCCAGGTCCAAGGCTAGGGCCAAAGGAAGGAAGAAGAAGGCCGCACCCAGACCTAGAGGAGGTGTTAGTAAGGTGGGAGGGAAGGGAAAGAAAAAGTTTGCGGTACCGGTAGTGGGCCAGGATGAGTGCTTCCATTGTCACAGGAAAGGGCACTGGAAGAAGGATTGCAAGGCGTGGAACGCCAAGAACCAGGAACCGAAGCAAGCTGTGGCTTCGACTTCAGGTGTGTTTGTAATTGAGAATTGTCTGTCGATCAACTCTACTTCCTGGGTATTGGATACCGGATCAGGATCTCATATTTGCAATTCTTTGCAGGCACTGAGAAACCGTAGAGTGCTGAAGGAAGGTGATATGACCCTAAAGGTTGCTAACGGAGCTAGCGTGGGAGCTGCGTCCGTCGGGGATTATCACCTAGGATTGACGAGTGGACATATTTTGGTTTTACATAACTGTTATTTTGTACCAAGCTTAACGTGTAATATCATATCAGTTTCCTTGTTATCAAATAAAGGTTATGATTTCATGTTTGTAAGAGATGTTGTTAACATCCACCTTAATCATGGTTTGATTGGGTCCGGTACTCTAAATAACGGCATATATGTTTTAAACCAACTCCAAATTTTCAATGTCCAGAACACACTAAAAAGAAAGTCTCCAGATTTAAATAAAGCTTTCTTATGGCATTGTAGACTGGGTCACATCAATGAGAGAAGGTTGACTAAGTTGCATAAAGAAGGATATTTGGACTCGTTCGAATATCAAACTTATGACACTTGTCAATCCTGTCTCAAAGGAAAGATGACAAAGACTCCATTTACTGGACAAGGAGTAAGAGCAAGCGAGCTCTTAGGACTCATACACAGCGATGTATGTGGTCCAATGTCTACACATGCGAGAGGTGGTTTTTCCTATTTCATTACTTTCACGGATGATTACTCAAGATACGGATTCATTTATCTGATGAAACATAAATCCGAGGCTTTTGAGAAATTCCAAGAGTATAAGAATGAAGTAGAAAACCAAACAGGCAAAAGTATTAAGACACTTAGATCTGATCGAGGTGGTGAATACTTGAGTGCCGAGTTCCTTGGTTACCTAAAAGAGAAAGGAATTCTCTCTCAGCTTACTCCTCCATACACTCCACAGCATAACGGTGTATCCGAGAGACGGAATCGAACCCTATTGGATATGGTACTGAAAGGTTCCTAGGCACCCTATAGTGGTCTCACAAGGCATCGAACATGCCAATTTAAAATTTTTGGTGCCGAGAAACCCTAAACTACGGATCTTAAACTAGAAGTTTAGGCGAAATATAAAGCTAGTTAACACTTAACTACTAGGATACGGAAATTACAACCTTTGTAGATCCGGATATCCACCTCCACGGCTCCGCAACGAAGTCTTCTCGCTGTCCATCATGAATCCTCGACTCGATCATCGGCTTCATCGGGAAAACAAGCGGAATAGGTCGTCGGCTTTGTGTCAAAGACGATCTACGTCGAGGTTGCACAAACTCAAGCTCCGACTTCACAAACTTGTGAAACTTGTGAAGTAAACACCCAAAACAACTTGGCAAGAGGTAGAGGGTGAAGAAATAGGAGGTGGGTTCACTTTAGAATTGGATTTATCTCACTAGATCTCAAGTTGCCATTGTTGTAGCAAGCTTGAAGAAGAAGAAGAAGATGAGCTCAAGAAAAGAATATGATAAGTCTTGTGATAAAATAAATTTAAATCAAATACTTATCATAACTTGAACTAGGGTTAAGTGTAGAGAATTAACCATGGTCACTTGGATGGGTTAGGGTTAAGCATGAAGATAAGGATGGTTAGCAAAGTCAAAGCTTCATGAAGCTTCAATATAAAACAAATAAAGCCACCATTCTTATCTTAATCCATTTCAAATAAATAAATAAACAAATAAATAAATAAATGAATATGCAAAACCCTAATTATCAAATTAACCATGGATTAATTCTATAAACTTAACTATATGATCAAGTATCATCAAACATGATACAAAGTAGTGCACTAAAGCATATCACATATACAATGTGCATCAAGTGAGAAAAATCCGTTTAAAGTGAACCAATACTAGTTAATGCAATGCAATATATCAAATATATAATTATGCATTAAATCATTAAATCAACATTTGATTCAATGATCCGGTCATGTCGCACATGACCGACTAGAATGTAATGTATCGATTTATCGAATCAATGATTCGATAACTAGGTCATATCGAATATAACCAATCGAAACATATATCACGAGAATGAAATGCGGTATCACATACACGCATTATTCTCGGTCCCGCACATATCTCATATGCGCTCCTATTTCGTTTCGCTTGAGCCAGGAAACCTCTGTGTAGGACTCTAAAGACTCGTCAATACGCCGGTAGCAGATGATGATCATATCAAGCACCCACAAGCCGCAAGCGGTCTGCTAAACGTAACGGCCACCCGGGTATTGAGCGATCAGAAGATCGACGAGCTAGCCCGCTCACACTCCTGCGAATCCGACCAGTAACACTTACCATACAGTCCGGTCTCTTCGTCTGATATGTCGCATATCAAGTCTAGGGGTGGTATACGTCAGACCCCAATAACCCGATAAGTCGTGCTGATGTGAGGCTCATAACGGGTCGAGAAACTACTGGTAACACTTACCAGCAAATCTCTGATCAGCCCTGGCCAGGGACTTCCCTGTTACGGCCAATCGAGCACAGCGCAACATCAACTCCCAATACCGGGAGAGACGAAAACCCCTCCTATCGCTCATTGCCTCCATGTGACTCGGGACTGTACCCAAAGACCACCGTTTTGCACGCCCTCATGGACGTGGTAAGGTGGAGATCAAAGCACAGTGGGAATCACACAAGACTCTATGACGATCTCGGGTCTACAGACTAACCTGTACAAGTGTCACCTGAGAACTGCCATCTGACGTGAGGTATAATACCATCTGGGCGTTCTCGGCGAGTCCGTCCAGTGTACCCAGTCTCCACTGAGCACCCGTATACCATCTCTGATGTCAAACACCAATGGATATGGGATCATCCATCGCCCATCACATGGGTCGAGAAGCGTATACGCTAGTCTACTCTGGTATATCGATGCCCCGTCTCGATACACCCACGACTAGGGACCTTGAAGGATGTACTTATGGACTACCATGTCCCCACTAGTATGATCTGCATCATAGTCCAGGTAGTCAAGTACAAAACCTAAGGGCTTTACCAACATGTAACTATAAGACAGTATAAAGAGACTAGTGTACATGTTAAGATAAATGGCAACCAGATAGCATACTATCATGTCGAGCAAGAAAGTCATCTCTATATATGTCCAAGCATCCAATATAATATACATAATCTGTACAATACTGGCCTCTAGGGCATACATACAACTAACAATCTCCCACTTGCACTAGGGCCAGCTGCTGTAGTATCTCATACCGAGCATCCCGAAGAGTCTCTCAAACTGTATCTGTGGAATGGCCTTCGTGAGTGGATCCGCCGTGTTGTTCTTCGTGTCAACTCTCCTGACCTCGATCTCCCGGCGATCAACTATCTCCCGGATCAGGTGATACCGCCTCAGAATATGCCTGGACCGCTGATGGGACCTGGGTTCCTTGGCCAAAGCCACCGCTCCATTGTTATCGCAATACAAAGGTATTGGACGCTCAATGGATGGAACCACACCAAGTTCAGTAATGAACTTCTTGATCCAAACAGCTTCTTTAGCAGCATCGTTGGCAGCGATGTATTCAGCCTCCATCGTCGAGTCTGCCACGGTTTCCTGCTTGGAACTCTTCCAGCTAACCGCCCCTCCGTAAAGGGTAAAGACAAAACCCGACTGCGACTTAGAGTCGTCCTTATCACTCTGGAAGCTCGAATCGGTAAAGGACTCCACTTGGAGTTCTCCGTTACCATACACCAAGAACATATCTCTAGTCCTTCGCAAGTACTTGAGAATGCTCTTCACAGCTGTCCAGTGACTCTCTCCAGGATCAGCTTGATACCTGCTCACTACACTTAGTGAGTATGCTACATCGGGTCTGGTACATAGCATCGCATACATGATAGAGCCTACCGCCGAAGCATAGGGTATCCCTTGCATGCGAGCTCTCTCCAAATCAGTCTTGGGAGACATCTCTTTGGAGAGAGTGACTCCAGAGATCGTGGGCATATTCCCACGCTTGAACTCTTCCATACTAAACCTCTTTAGTATGGTGTCAATGTACCTGGATTGGGACAATCCCAAAATCCGTTTGGATCTATCTCTATAGATCCTAATTCCCAATATGCAGGAGGCATCACCAAGATCTTTCATTGAGAATCTTTGTGATAAGAAGAGCTTGACCGATTGCAGCATAGGAATATCATTTCCTATCAAGAGTATGTCGTCCACGTACTCTCTGCCACCTTCTTGTAGATACAAGGTTCATCTGGATTTTTGACGAAATCAAACTCTTTGATAACGACGTCAAAGCAGATGTTCCAACTCCGCGATGCTTGCTTTAATCCATAAATGGATTTAAGCAGCTTGCACACCTTCCCGCTGCTCCCACTGTCTACGAAGCCCTCTGGCTGAGTCATGTACACGCACTCTTCTAAATCACCATTTAGAAAGGCGGTCTTAATATCCATTTGCCAGATTTCGTAGTCATGAAAGGCAGCAATGGCAAGCATGATTCGAATGGATTTAAGCATAGCCACTGGAGAAAAGGTCTCGTCATAGTCCACACCTGGTCTTTGACGAAAACCCTTTGCTACAAGTCTAGCTTTGAAAGTCTCCACTTTCCCATCTACACCAAGTTTCTTCTTAAAGATCCACTTGCTCCCAATGGGTTTTACCCCTTCAGGAGCAACTTCCAAAGTCCATACTTTGTTGGTGTACATGGAATCCATCTCGGACCGCATAGCATCCAGCCATTTCACTGAGTCCCCACTCGTGATGGCCTGCTCGAAGCTAGTTGGGTCATCATCCTCCATGATGCAATCCTCACTACCACCATCAATGAGAAAACCATAGTATCTCTCAGGTGGACGAGAAACCCTACTAGATCGGCGGAGAGGCTGGGGTTCGTCGGGAGCTACTGAATCCTCTGGTTCCACTAAATCTTCAGTTTGAGTTTGTGTTGCTGGAATTTCTTCCAGTTCTACCTCATCGCCACTAATTTCTTTTGCAAGAAATTCCTTTTCCAAAAAGGTGGCATGGCGAGAAACAAACACTTTTTGTTCCTCTGTATGGTAGAAAAGATATCCATGTGAATGTTTGGGATATCCCACAAACTTGCATAGAACTGACCGTGCCTCGAGTTTGTCCGGATTTTGCCTTTTGACATAGGCCGGGCAACCCCATATCTTAACTCGTTTAAGACATGGTCTCTTCCCACTCCATATCTCATATGGTGTGGTAGGTACAGATTTAGATGGAACTTGATTCAATAGGTATGCTGTTGTCTCCAGCGCATGACCCCAGAAGGAAATAGGTAACTCAGCTGTACTCATCATAGAGCGCACCATATCTAATAGGGTGCGGTTCCTCCGTTCTGATACACCGTTGTGCTGTGGTGTATATGGAGGAGTCAGCTGAGAGAGAATCCCATTCTCTTTTAGGAAGTCCAGGAATTCATTGCTTAAGTATTCACCTCCTCGATCAGATCGTAGGATTTTAATACTTTTTCCGGTTTGGTTCCCAACTTCTTGCTTATATTCCCTAAATTTCTCAAAAGCTTCTGATTTGTGTTTCATCAGGAACACATACCCGAACCTAGAGAGATCGTCAGTGAATGTAATGAAGTATGAAGAACCATCCCTGGCATGTGTAGACATGGGACCGCATACATCACTATGTATCAGTCCCAAGAGTTCGGTAACTGTTTCTCTGTGTCCCGTAAACGGAGTTTTGGTCATCTTGCCTTTGAGACATGACTGGCAAGTGTCATAAGATGAAAATTCAAACGGATTTAAATATCCATCTTTATGCAACTTAGCTAGTCGTGTCGCATTGATGTGATCCAGTCTACAATGCCACAAGAAGGATTCATTGAGTTCAGAACTCTTCCTCTTGTGTGCGTTTGTTATGCTCAGAACTGTTGATTGATTTAGAACATAAATGCCATTGCATAACATGCCTGATCCAACCAACTTTTGGTTATGGAAAATGTTCATAACATTATCCTGTAATACAAAATTATATCCCTCTTTACTTAATAAAGAAACCGATATAATGTTGCATATCAGGTTCGGCATGTAATAGCATTCGTTCAGAACCAATGTATTACCAGTTGGTAATACAAGGTGATATTCCCCGACAGTCTTAGCTGCAACAATTGCACCATTTCCGACTCTAATGTCTTTATCACCTTCTCCAAGTTCTCTACCTTTCCTAAGCCCATGTAACTGATTACATATATGGGATCCTGACCCGGTATCCAATACCCAGGACGTAGAGCAAATGAAGAAACAGTTCTCAGTAACGAACACACCCGAAGAAAATGCATCATCATGTACTTTCTTCATTCGGGTGGCATGGGAATCCTGGTATTCCCCTATATCCTGTTCAGTCCTATAACTCTTATAGGAAAGAACGGAACCAACGTTCCCCAGCACAGTATAACATGCGGGTTCGGTCAATACATCCATTTTATTATCTTTATTAAGGCATGAAATGGTCGCTACCTGGAGAGAGAGAGAAGAAAACACTTTAGCGTAAGCTCGTGCAAGATCAGATTGGTTATTATCTTATCTAATCAGGATGGCTCCCACTGCTTTTTATCAAATCTTCCTCCAAACCCTAAAAGGAAAGACTAGCCGGGATTAATTACACACTACAAGTTCGCCAATCTTTTAGCCAGGCCAGTGTCGGTACTTTGAGGGAGGTCCCCCGTGCTTTCGCACGAACCTAATTAATGTAAACCTCGTTTTCCCATAGGCGTAACCCCGTTGACACCTTTCTAGACACCTACTTGATCGGCTAATTGCAATGTGTAAAACTCTCCCAGGAGTAACTCTTACTCGCAGCGGGTATCGGGATCCAACTATCTCATAGAAGGTATGCAATCTCATTGCAAATTTCAACACTTGAAATTCCCGATAATATTTTGCCCCTAGTGTCCTATGACCTTGACAAAGGCCAACAAATCACAGGATGCTAGTCAAGTTCAACCCGTCATTTCTTGATTGAATCAAACCCACCCGCACGACCCTTGAAAAAGGCCAACAAGGTCGTACGACTACCCTGAAACTATCTGCATCATATGCATAAACAGATAAGCACTATTCAGCTACCGCACACTACGCCTTGACAAAGGCCAACAAACGCAGCACGAATACTAAACAGTCTTTATCTGAAATGACGGAGGGCTACGCAGGTTTTTCATAAAAACCATGAGCGTAATGAACTTGATATCGTTGTAGAATCAAATGATGTTTTGAAATGGAGTGATTTTGAGGCTTTTCTAGTTTTGCTAAAGGAGTCACTCCCGGTGAAGGGATCTCGGTCCTTTCCTCGTTGAATGAGGTGCGGGATATATCATATATATCGCTGTGCAAAGCAAAAACCCAAAAGCAGTCAAAAGCAAACCGAGTGTGTAGCATCTGCCAGTTATTGCTAAAGGAGTCACTCCCGGTGAAGGGATCTCGGTCCTTTCCTCATCGAATAAGGTGCGGGGTATATCATATATACCGCTGTGCAAAGCAAGAACTGTAGCTACCTGTTTTATTTTAAAATTCGATTCTACAACATCTTAGGTTTCTTATCTTTCATTAATCACATTAATGAAGTCCCATCATTTAAATACCTAAACATCACAGATAGATATGACGTACACTTATGCCATCCGCATTCGTCTCGATGTCCCCTCGTGCACCGTTAGGTTAGGTAACTAACGACAGAGCAGGGCAGGGCTAGCGCGGGTGTAAAACATAAGTAACATCTATATAATATATCATATATACTATATACTATATCCATCACAGAATCAGAACACAGATATCGCAGCAGAATAAACATATGAAATATTGGATATACTAGGACGTCCGTGTTTTCAATACGAGCCAGTATAAAACACGGATTCCACGGTCGTGATGAATAGCCAATCCCACACCCCTAGACCCCTACGAGAGCGGCAAGCAACCCTGCCAATTCTAGGGTTAGGAGACCCGGACTCGACTCCTCGAGTTGGTCTCCCACTGGACCCCAGAACCCGGTTACTTATGCTCCCCTCCTTGGGTCTATCCTAATGCGGAAAAGTAAATAATATACAAAGGGTGACAACTTCCGCTACCTGGAAGTGCCCCAAATAAAAGAATATTACATACAAGTTTTTACATGAATGAAAATGAAAAATACTCATCTCACATAAAAAAACCCCGGCTATTCGAATACGACGATCCAATATAACATATCCAGCAACACATAACATCACATGTCATCAACGTAAGTAAGTATGCATACCCCAATTGTCGTTGACGTATAGCAACGAAACCGGCGATATGAACATACTACACTTACGGTCACAGAAAAGAAAGTGTAAAATTACAACAGTTGGAATCCGCAACCTCTTTAGACATCACATGCCTAACAGTTACAAACCCCGCATTTTAGTCTCATTATCGAAAACTCTTTTCAATATCGTACGGGACTAAACTGCTAGATTTATAACATTCATGCAGTTATCTCATAACTGTTTGTGAATTCCAATTATTGTATCCAATTCCGGATAAATAGAATATATCAAACTTTCCGATCGAACATTCGAACACCCAAGTTTTCCCGACACCGATCAACACATGAAATAGGTTCAAAGACATTCACTTCATACCTCAGTACCAACGGTCCAGCCGTAGAAGGGTCAAGCCAACGCCTCACATGTGGCACGCCGTACTGCCCCAAACCCGAAGGTTCAAAGGGCAGTTCAAGACGGTCACATAATCGAGTTAAGGTTTGTTGTCTTCTAGAGGGACCATCGCGTTACTTGCACTACTCAGAACGTCTTTTAACCACATAAAAATCCAACACTTGGAATTATTCCGGCAGGGGAAAACCTGGGTATTTATATCCGGTCGAACTCTTTAACATATTCTACAGTTATCTGGAAAAACACTTAGACAAAGTTTGATATTCCGATCGAATCATCGATTCCCAATATAACCCCAGAGCACTCAACCTTTAAATCAATTTAAAAATACCCAGAAAACTCACCAGAATTTATCAGGTATTACTGTGCAAAGAAGTGGGGCTGACGTCACTATCTGACCGCGGAACAGCGGCAGAAGCCATGCTTCTGTCGCGTTTCCGGGGCTCATTGAACTGTTCATGGGAAACGTTTTACACAGTAATTCTTAGAATTCTTTGGTGAATTTTTTAAGCATTTTTAATATCAAAAATTCCCAGATTTCATGAAATGTCCAGAGAGCTCTTGGGCATCGGGGTTTCGGGTTCGTCCGGACTTCAAACTCCGTCTAGACTTCGCCTAAGGCTCTAGCTAGGCTCTGATACCAGTGAAAGGTTCCTAGGCACCCTATAGTGGTCTCACAAGGCATCGAACATGCCAATTTAAAATTTTTGGTGCCGAGAAACCCTAAACTACGGATCTTAAACTAGAAGTTTAGGCGAAATATAAAGCTAGTTAACACTTAACTACTAGGATACGGAAATTACAACCTTTGTAGATCCGGATATCCACCTCCACGGCTCCGCAACGAAGTCTTCTCGCTGTCCATCATGAATCCTCGACTCGATCATCGGCTTCATCGGGAAAACAAGCGGAATAGGTCGTCGGCTTTGTGTCAAAGACGATCTACGTCGAGGTTGCACAAACTCAAGCTCCGACTTCACAAACTTGTGAAACTTGTGAAGTAAACACCCAAAACAACTTGGCAAGAGGTAGAGGGTGAAGAAATAGGAGGTGGGTTCACTTTAGAATTGGATTTATCTCACTAGATCTCAAGTTGCCATTGTTGTAGCAAGCTTGAAGAAGAAGAAGAAGATGAGCTCAAGAAAAGAATATGATAAGTCTTGTGATAAAATAAATTTAAATCAAATACTTATCATAACTTGAACTAGGGTTAAGTGTAGAGAATTAACCATGGTCACTTGGATGGGTTAGGGTTAAGCATGAAGATAAGGATGGTTAGCAAAGTCAAAGCTTCATGAAGCTTCAATATAAAACAAATAAAGCCACCATTCTTATCTTAATCCATTTCAAATAAATAAATAAACAAATAAATAAATAAATGAATATGCAAAACCCTAATTATCAAATTAACCATGGATTAATTCTATAAACTTAACTATATGATCAAGTATCATCAAACATGATACAAAGTAGTGCACTAAAGCATATCACATATACAATGTGCATCAAGTGAGAAAAATCCGTTTAAAGTGAACCAATACTAGTTAATGCAATGCAATATATCAAATATATAATTATGCATTAAATCATTAAATCAACATTTGATTCAATGATCCGGTCATGTCGCACATGACCGACTAGAATGTAATGTATCGATTTATCGAATCAATGATTCGATAACTAGGTCATATCGAATATAACCAATCGAAACATATATCACGAGAATGAAATGCGGTATCACATACACGCATTATTCTCGGTCCCGCACATATCTCATATGCGCTCCTATTTCGTTTCGCTTGAGCCAGGAAACCTCTGTGTAGGACTCTAAAGACTCGTCAATACGCCGGTAGCAGATGATGATCATATCAAGCACCCACAAGCCGCAAGCGGTCTGCTAAACGTAACGGCCACCCGGGTATTGAGAGATCAGAAGATCGACGAGCTAGCCCGCTCACACTCCTGCGAATCCGACCAGTAACACTTACCATACAGTCCGGTCTCTTCGTCTGATATGTCGCATATCAAGTCTAGGGGTGGTATACGTCAGACCCCAATAACCCGATAAGTCGTGCTGATGTGAGGCTCATAACGGGTCGAGAAACTACTGGTAACACTTACCAGCAAATCTCTGATCAGCCCTGGCCAGGGACTTCCCTGTTACGGCCAATCGAGCACAGCGCAACATCAACTCCCAATACCGGGAGAGACGAAAACCCCTCCTATCGCTCATTGCCTCCATGTGACTCGGGACTGTACCCAAAGACCACCGTTTTGCACGCCCTCATGGACGTGGTAAGGTGGAGATCAAAGCACAGTGGGAATCACACAAGACTCTATGACGATCTCGGGTCTACAGACTAACCTGTACAAGTGTCACCTGAGAACTGCCATCTGACGTGAGGTATAATACCATCTGGGAGTTCTCGGCGAGTCCGTCCAGTGTACCCAGTCTCCACTGAGCACCCGTATACCATCTCTGATGTCAAACACCAATGGATATGGGATCATCCATCGCCCATCACATGGGTCGAGAAGCGTATACGCTAGTCTACTCTGGTATATCGATGCCCCGTCTCAATACACCCACGACTAGGGACCTTGAAGGATGTACTTATGGACTACCATGTCCCCACTAGTATGATCTGCATCATAGTCCAGGTAGTCAAGTACAAAACCTAAGGGCTTTACCAACATGTAACTATAAGACAGTATAAAGAGACTAGTGTACATGTTAAGATAAATGGCAACCAGATAGCATACTATCATGTCGAGCAAGAAAGTCATCTCTATATATGTCCAAGCATCCAATATAATATACATAATCTGTACAATACTGGCCTCTAGGGCATACATACAACTAACAGGTACGATCCATGATGAGTAATGCTGAGTTACCGCGATCTTTCTGGGGTTATGCGCTAGAATCAGCGGCAAATCTTTTGAACATGGTTCCTACCAAGACTGTGCCTACCACTCCATATCAGATGTGGAGCGGGAAGAAACCCCATCTACAGTATATAAAGATTTGGGGTTGTCCAGCTTTTGTTAGAAAGCAGCATGTGGACAAGCTCGAGGCACGATCAGTAAAGTGTAAGTTTGTGGGATATCCAAAGCACTCCAGGGGATATCTATTCTATTACGCAGAGGAACAAAAGGTATTTGTTTCTCGTAATGCCCATTTTCTAGAACATCAGTTTTTAGAAAAGGAATCAAGTGGGAGCGAAATAGAACTGGAAGAAATTCCAGAACAACAAACTAATACTGAAAGTTTGGTAGAACCGGAAGTTCAGGAAGAACAGGACATTCCCGCACCCCTCCGCAGGAGTAGTAGGCCGTCTCATCCGCCTGAGAGATACTACGGTTTTCTCATAGATGGGGATAGAGAGGATTGCATCATAGATGATGATGAACCTACTGACTTCCAGCAGGCCATCCAGAGCGGCGACTCGGTACGATGGCTAGATGCAATGCGGACCGAAATGGAGTCCATGTACACCAACAAAGTATGGACTTTGGACTTTGCTCCAGATGGGGTAAAACCCATAGGATGCAAATGGATCTTCAAGAAAAAGATTGGTGTAGATGGACAGGTGGAAACCTATAAGCTAGACTTGTTGCAAAGGGTTTTCGTCAAAGACCTGGTTTGGACTATGACGAAACTTTTTCTCCAGTGGCTATGCTCAAATCCATTCGGGTCCTTCTTGCTATTGCTGCCTTCCATGATTATGAAATCTGGCAGATGGACGTAAAGACGGCTTTTCTGAATGGAAATTTAGAAGAGAGCGTCTATATGGATCAGCCAGAGGGTTTCAATCAGAGTGGGAGCAGCGGGAAAGTATGCAAGCTGCTCAAGTCCATTTATGGACTAAAGCAGGCATCGCGGAGTTGGAACATTTGTTTTGATGAGACAGTCAAAGAATATGACTTTATCAAAAATCCAGATGAACCATGCATATATAGTAAAGTTGTAGCCAGAAGTGTCGTATTCCTCGTCTTGTACGTGGATGACATTCTATTAATAGGAAATGACATTCCTATGCTGCAATCTGTCAAAGGATTCTTGTCACACAGATTCTCCATGAAAGACCTGGGTGATGCCTCTTACATTCTGGGGATCCGGATCTATTGTGATAGATCCAAGAGGATGTTGGGACTTTCGCAGTCCAGGTATATCGACACTGTACTGAAAAGATTCAGTATGGAAGATTCTAAGCGCGGTAATCTACCGGCTTGTCACGGAATCACCCTCTCCAAAGAGATGTCTCCCAAGACTGATTTGGAAAGGGAACACATGTCTATTATACCCTACGCTTCTGCGGTAGTCTCTATAATGTATGCGATGTTGTGCACCAGACCAGATGTAGCTTACGCACTGAGCGTGGTAAGCCGGTATCAGTCAGACCCAGGGGAGAAGCACTGGATAGCAGTAAAGAACATTCTCAAGTACCTGAGAAGGACTAAGGAGATGTTTTTGGTTTACGGCGGAAAAGACCTCAGGTTGGAGGCCTTTGCTGATTCCGGCTTCCAAAGTGATAAGGACGATTCCAAGTCCATGTCGGGTTATGTCTTTACTCTCAATGGAGGGGCGGTGTGCTGGAAGAGCTCCAAGCAGGACACCGTTATTGACTCGACGATGGATGCGGAGTATATAGCTGCTTGCGATGCCGCAAAAGAAGCAGTCTGGATGAAGAAGTTCCTAACAGAACTTCAGGTGGTTCCTACCATAGTTGATCCAATACCTCTGTATTGCGACAACAACGGAGCTATAGCTTTAGCGAAGGAACCAAGGTCCCATCAGAAGTCCAGACACATCTTAAGGCGGTATCACCTGATCAGGGAGATCATTGATCGTCAGGAGATCGAGGTTCGGAGAGTTGCTTCTGAAGAGAACATTGCTGATCCATTCACGAAGGCCCTACCCCAGATTCAGTTCGAGAGGCTACTCGAGATCATCGGTCTACGATACGCCAGTACATGGCCCTAGTGCAAGTGGGAGATTGTTAGTGTTTATGCCCTAGAAGGCCATTACTGTATCATACTAGTTTGTATATTACTTAATGGAAGCTTAGGATATTCACATGTATATAACAGTCTCGCTAAACATGGTAGTATGCTACTTGGTTTTTCTATCTTAATATGTGAGTGTACGTATTGATAGAGCTCTTAGGATCTTGCTTGTCTACCAGCGTTGTGATGGCAGTCACACTAGTGGGGGCTGGGTAGTCTACAAGCACATCCTTATTCAGGTCCCTGGTCGTTGGATTATCGAGACAGAGCATCGATACTCCGGAGTAGACTAGTGTGTACGCTTCTCATCCCAGTTGGGGAGATGGTCTGTCCCACAGCCGTCAGTACGTCGTACTGGAGATAGTATGCAGGTGCTCGTTAGGTTACGGGTACACCGGACAGGACTCACAGGGAACTGTTGGTTGGTTTTATACCAGTCGTCAGTGAGCAGTTCCCAGGTGACATGAGTACAGCATAGTCCGCAGACTTGACACTGCTACTTCGCCTCGAGTGTGTCCCACTGTTCTTAGATTGCTACCCTACCACGGCTCAAAGGAGTCGTGCAAACAGGTAGCAGTTGGGTGCAGTCCCGAGCACTTGGAGGCAGTGGCGGTTAGACAGGATTCGTCCCTCCCGGTATTGGGAGTAGATATCGCGCTGTGTCAGAGAGCCATTACGCAAAGTCCCTGGCCAGGGCAAGCGAGATTTGCTGGTAGGTTCCAGTAGTTTCTCAGGGTGTAATGGGCTTCACTCCGACACGACTTATACCGCTATTAGGGGACTGACGCTTGCCGCCCCCCTAGGCCCGATATGCGATAGTCTTGGACGAACGGACCGGACTGTATGGAGATTGTCACAGCAGGCTCAGTAGGAGTTCGGATGGGTTTCCTCATCGGCCTTCTTATCGACAACTACCTGGGGACCGTTACGTACAGCTAGTGCCGCTTGCGGTCTGTGGTTAGACCCACTGCCAGCGTAGTAGTCGAGTCTCTAGAGTCCCACACACAGAGTTTCCTATTCCAGGCGAAACGATATAGAGGTCGTATGGTTTTACGACAAGGGTTCGGACGCATACGTGTGTTTACGCACGTACGACTTTCGGACAGTTTTTACCAGTCGGCTTTGGTTTAAGCCAGTTACTGGTATCCGGTTATTGGATTTTTACAGTCTAAAGTTTTTCCGTATTTTTGCGGAAAGGAGGGGCGTTCTCGTAATTACTCGAGAAGCTTCTAGAAGATGGTGACTAAGGAGGTTTAGGTGTCATATGCATTGAATGAGATTAGTGAGTCATGAGAGTGATTCATCATAGTCATTAATGCATCATAAATGCTTAATGACTCATGATAATGAATCACCACTTGATATTTATGAAGCATGATTATTCATCACTTATTTTCTTTTCTCTTTTAAAAGATAATGCTTCATATATATTATGATAACTTACTATTCTCACTCATAATATCATTCACCTTCTCTCTCCTCAAGCTCTCCCTCTTCAAACCCTAATCATCCCCTCTCATGTGTTGAGTACAAGGATTAGTTAGACTAAACAATCCATAACCCTCACTCTATCTCATCTATCTTCTTTGATTAGCAATCCAAGAAGGTTTGTTGCCTCAAGTTTAGAGGCTAAGCTTGGAGTTTTGCTCTCGGGTGGATCGTCTACTACAAAGAGAAGGCCGAGGAGAACAAGGAGATCGTAAAGACGAAGGAGTTGGTTCATTAGGTATAATCCCTAAACACAGTAGTTTAGAAACACTTTGTGTTTGGTTATTTATAGTTTAGCTTCGATTCAAGCGGTTAGTCGATCTTCGTTCACTAAACAAGTTCGTTTTTGAAAATTCCGCCTCCCCACAAGTATTGGGGTGTAGTACATCGACTTACATAAAAACCATATCGGGAGTTTCAAGAGTTGAAATTTGCAATAAGATTGCATACTTTCTATATGATAGATGGATCCCGATCCCACTGTGAGTAAGTGTTATAACTAGAAGAGTTTTACACTTTAAAATTAGCTAATCCAGTAGGTGTTTAGAAAGGTGTCAACGGGGTTTGACCTCTGGGAAAACGAGGTTTATTTTAATTAGGTCCGTGCGAAAGCACGGGGAACCTCCCTCAAAGTACCGACACTGGCTTGGCTGACCGGTTAGCGAAACTGTAGAATGTAATTAATCCTGGCTAGTTTTCTTGTAAGGTTTTGAAAGAAAATTTGATAAAAGCAGTGGGAGACATCGATTAGATAAGATAATAACCAATCTAATTCTTTGCAAGAGCATTTCGCTGAGTGTATTCTTTTCTCTCTCCTAATGGCAGATACCGATGACGGGACTTAAGCTTCTTTTAAAGAAAAACAAACTGACAGGACCGAATTATAAAGAATGGTTGAGGAACTTGAACATTGCACTCACATATGATAAAGTATTATATGTCCTCACTACCAAAACCCCACCCATCCCAGGACCTGAATCATCTGTTTCGGATAGGGAGATCCGAAAAACATAGGATATTGATTGCAACACGGCCAAGTGCCTCGCGCTTGCTTCTATGGACAGTATCCATCAGAAACAGCACGAGAAGATAGATGTGCAATCCATCTTTCTTCATACAAAGGAGTTGTATGAAGAGCAATCTCGTACTTTACGATACGAGACATCTCGAAAGTTGTTTCAGATGCGGATGGCCCCTGGCACATCAGTAGGAGAACATGTTCTGAAGATGATTAGTCTTATAGAAGAACTTGGGGAACTGGGATAGACCGTGGATAATGAGTAATATACAGATAATGTTCTGCAGTCTCCCCCCCTCCCCTCCCGCCTTTGCTCCGTTCATAGTGAATTTCAATATGAACGATTTGGAGAAATCATTGCCTGAACTTCTCAATATGTTGAGAAGTGCAGAGAGCACGCTTAAGACAGTGAAGACTCCCGCTCTGCTTGCTGGGCCATCTTCTTCTTCCATCCCAAAAGCCAAGGCCAAGGGAAAGAAGAAGAAGAAACCCATCAAACCGAAAGGTGGAGTTAAAAAGGCGAAAGGGAAAGACATATCTAGGGACGCGGGAAGTGGAAAAGGAGAATTTTTTTACTGCCACAAGTCGGGACATTGGAAACGCAACTGTGCTGTGTATCTTGCAGATCTCAAGAAGAAGAAGCATGCTGATGCTTCCGCTTCAGGTGTGTTTGTAACTGAGAACTGTTTTTCAATTAACTCTGCATCTTGGGTATTAGATACCGGTTCTGGTTCTCACATCTGCAATTGTATGCAGGGATTGAGAAACAGTAGAGTTTTGAAGACTGGAGACCATACTCTGCGGGTTGGAAATGGTTCCAATATACATGCTGTATTCGTAGAAGAGTATCATCTGGGGTTGCCTTTGGGTTGTATTTTGGTTTTGAACCCTTGTTATTTTGTACCTAGTATATTATGTAATATAATATCCGTTTCTTTGTTGGACAATGAGGGATATCATTTTGTATTGCAAAATAATGTTATGAACATTAACTTGAATCAAGAGTTGATTGGGTATGGTACACTAAATAACGGTATTTATGTCCTGAACCAACACACAGTTTTCAATATAAAACATACTAATAAAAGAAAATTTTCAGATATAAATGAATCTTTTCTTTGGCATTATATACTTGGTCATATTAATGAAACAAGACTAAGCAAGCTACATAAAGATGGATATTTAAATCCTTTTGAATATAAATTTTATACGACTTGGCAGTCCTGTATCAAAGGTAAAATGACCAAAACTCCGTTTACGGGACACGGAGAAAGAGCTGTGGAACTCTTAAGCCTCATACATAGTGATGTATGCGGACCAATGTCTACACATGCTAGAGGCGGTTTTTCATACTTCATTACTTTTACTGATGATTTCTCAAGATTCGAACATGTGTTTTTATTAAAGCATAAGTCCGAAGCATTCGAGAAATTCAAGGACTACAAACTTGAGGTAGAAAAAAAACAGGCTTGAGTATCAAGAAACTTCGATCGGATCGAGGTGGAGAGTATTTAAGTACATAGTTTTCAGACTTCTTAAAAGAGAATGGGATTCTCTCTCAGCTCACTCCTCCTTACACACCACAGCACAACGGTGTGTCAGAACGGAGGAATCGTACCCTATTAGATATGGTACGGTCCATGATGTGTGATGCTGAGTTACCGCTTTCCTTTTGGGGGCATGCATTGGAGACAGCAATGTATCTGTTAAATAGGGTTCCAACCAAGACCGTGTCTACCACTCCATATAAGATATAGAGTGGAAAGAGACCATCTCTTAAAAGAGTTAGGATATAGGGTTGTCCGGCTTTTGTCAAAAAGCAGAATCCAGACAAACTCAAGACACGATCGGTCATGTGTAAATTTATGGGATATCCAAAACATTCATATGGATATCTATTCTACCACAAGGAGGAACAAAAGGTGTTTGTTTCTTAACATGCCACATTTTTGGAAAATGAAATCTTTATAAATAGTACTGATGGCAATGCGGTAGAACTAGAAGAGGTTCTAGAGACACAAATTACTTAGGACGAATTGGTTGAAACTGATGTTGCAGTAGAACTTCAAGACCTCAGCCGCTCCGGAGATCTAGTAGAACTTCTCGCCCACCAGAGAGATACTATGGGTTTCTCATTGATGGTGATAGAGAAGATTGCATCATGGATGATGATGAACCTACTAGTTTTCAGCAAGCTATCACGAGTGGTGACCCAGTGAAGTGGCTGGAAGCCATGAGATCTGAAATGGAGTCCATGTACACCAACAAAGTATGGACTTTAGACATTGCACCTCCTGGGATAAAACCCGTTGGGTACAAATGGATCTTTAAGAGAAAGATTGGTGTAGATGGACAGGTAGAGACCTTTAAAGCAAGGCTTGTAGCGAAAGGTTTTCGTCAAAGACCAGAATTGGACTATGATGAAACCTTCTCTCCAGTAGCAATGCTTAAATCCATTCGGATCCTACTTGCTATTGCTTCTCACTATGATTATGAAATCTGGCAGATGGACGTTAAAACTGCATTTCTAAATGATGATTTAGAAGAATGCGTTTATATGGATCAGCCAGAGGGCTTCATTAACAGTGGGAGCAACGGGAAATCATGTAGATTGCTTAAATCCATTTATGGATTAAAGCAGGCCTCACAGAGCTGGAACATCAGCTTTGATGATACAATCAAAGAGTTTGATTTTATCAAAAATATAGATGAACCATGCATTTATAAGAAGATTGTATGGAATACTGTCACATTCCTCGTATTGTACGTGGATGACATTCTCTTGATAGGAAATTATATTCCTATGCTACAATCGGTCAAACTATTCTTATCGCAAAGGTTCTCCATGAAGGACCTGGGTGATGCCTCGTGCATTTTGGGCATAAGGATCTATAGAGATAGATCCAAGAGGTTATTGGGATTGTCCTAATCAAAATACATTGACACCATCCTAAAGAGATTTAGTATGGAAGATTCCAAGCGTGGTGCCTTCCCCGCATATCATGGAATCACTCTCTTCAAAGATTTCTGTCCGAAGACTGATGAAGAGAGAGCTCGCATGAGCATTATACCCTACGCTTCAGCCTATGATCTATAATGTATGCGATTTTATGTACTTGCCCTGATGTAGCTTACGCACTAGCTGTAGTAAGCAGGAATCAATCGAACCCAGGGGAGAAACATTGGATAGCAGTGAAGAACATTCTTAAGTACTTGCAAAGGACTAAAGAATTGTTCTTGGTGTATGGTAATGGGGATCTCCAAATGGAGGCCTTTACCGATTCCATCTTCCAAAGTGATAAGGATGACAACAAATCTATCTCAGGATTTGTATTTATACTCAATGGAGGGGCGGTTAGTTGGAAGAGTTCCAAACAGGATACCGTTGCAGACTCCACGATGGTAGCTGAGTATATTGCTACAAATGATGCTGCCAAGGAAGCCGTCTGGATGAAGTAGTTCGTCGCGGAACTAGGAGTAGTTCCAACCATTGTTGATCCATTACCATTGTATTGTGATAATAATGAGTCTATGGCGTTAGCCAAAGAACCAAGGTCTCATCAGAAGTCCAGACAGATCCTAAGGCGATATCATTTGATCTGGGAGATAGTAGATCGCCACGAGATCGATATTCGGTGAGTAGATACAAAGAATAACACCGCAGATCCACTCACCAAGGCCCTTCCACAGCCGCAGCATGAGCGACTTTTTGAGATGTTGGGTATGAGATACGCCAATAATTGGCCTTAGTGCAAGTGGGAGATTGTTGGATATATGTATGCCCTAGAGGCCATTATATGTATAGTGGATACTTAGACATGTATATATGTGTATATATGACTTTCTTGCTCGACATGATAATATGCTATCTGGTTTACTTTATCTTGACATGTTCATTTGATCATGCATTTTATTCATTTGGCATATGTTGATAAAGCCCGTAGGATATTTGCTTGACTACTCGGACTATGATGCGGATCATACTAGTGGGACACGTATAGTTTATAAGCATATCCTTGAACCGTTCCTAGTCGTGGGTGTGTCGAGACAGGGCATCGATATTCCAGAGTAGACTAGCGTATACCATTCTTGTCCTATATGATGGGCGACGGATGATCCCATATCCATCTGGTGTGATAACACCAAAGATTGTATGCGGGTGATCAGTGGAGACTGGGCACACTGAACGGACTCGCTGAGAACTCTTATGTGGTATTATATCTATTGTCGGATAGCAGTTCTCAGGTGACACTGGTACAGGTTAGTCTGTAGACCCAAGATCGTCATAGAGTCTTGTGTGTCCTCCCACTGCACTTTGATCTCCACCCTACCACGGCTCCACCGAGACGTGCAAACAGGTAGATTTTGGGTACAGTCTCGAGGCACATGGAGGCAATGAGCGATAGGAGGGGTTTTGTCTCTCCCGGTATTGGGAGTGATGTTGTGCTATGCTTGATTGGCTCTAACAGGAAGTCCCTGGCCAGGACTGCTGAGATTTACTGATAAGTGGTATCAGTAGTTTCTCGATCTGTTATGAGCCATACACCAGCATGACTTATTGAGTTATTGGGGTCGACAATACCATCCCTAGACTCGATATTCAACATATCTGAAGAAGAGACCGGACTGTACGGTAAGTGTTGCCAGTTGGCTCGACGGGAATTTTGACAGCTTTGCTGGTTTTCATCTGATCGCTCAATACCCGAGTAGCCGTTACGTTTATGTAACATTTCAGAAAAATATAATATTATTTTTGGGAATTTAATTAAATAATAAATATATTGAATATTTTAATGAGGCGGTATAATTAAATACCGATAAATTGGGATAAATTTGGAAAATTATAGAAATTACTAAAATGAGGGTGTTTTATATGATTTAGGAGAATTATGAATTTTTATGATTAATTATATTCACTTTTAATGCTAATCGCGATTAAATATCGCTAATCACGCGTTAAGCTTGATTTGTGCACATGACATGCACCATGTCCTTTTTAACACTTGTTACATTTTCCTTCATGGGTTATTTGTTCATTCATGCATGGTTGTTGGTTTTATGAAAAGAAAAGAAAAGAAAAGAAAAGAAAAAGGAAATGGTTATTTTAAGGAGGTATGGGCATGAGAGAGAGAGGGGGGTGAGGGGTCTTCTCTTAACCAAGACCATTACTCTCTTCATTATTTTCTTCATTCTTCTCTTCTTCATCCTGTCATGGTTGCTGCCCCCATCTCTCTCCTCCACTACAACCCTCAAAACACCATGAAAAACACACAAAAACCTTATCCCCACTTCATTAAAAACATGCACAAGCCCATGGAAAACACTTTGGACCAAGCAAGATTTGATTTTGGACACTTGGGGCAACTCAAGAAATTTCTTGAGTTACCAAATGAGGTAATTTATGCACCATTAGACTAGTATTTCAATTTCTTAAACATCCATACTTGTTTAGAATCGATATTGTGTGGTTTTATGAACTTAGAAAATTCCTAGATGAGGTTTGAGGGAATGTTGAGTTGTGGTTGTGCTAATGAGTCTTATTGGTGACCCTAAACCCCCTTAAAGTGTAAAACCTGGACCAAACAAGTAACTTAACCCAAAATACAGAATTTGTAAACTTTCGTGTCGGTTTTGTGACGATATAGAGGGTGCAGGGAAATCTGGAGTGATCCGAAACCAATACTGGAAAACCAAACAATACTAAAGGCCTAGTTAGAGAACCACGAGACCACCCTACAAAGACGAGACCCCATCTCCCCTAAAAATCCGAGCAGGCTGGATTTTGCATGGGTTTGGCCGGCCACATTGGTGAATTGGGTGCCCAGGTTCCTTCTGTAGGTCATATACCCTATATACATCACCCCAGTACTATTTGTGCACCTTGTTTTCACCTTAACTAAAATATGGAGCAAGTTTTGTGAGTTGATGCCATGTGTTTCTTGATGTTTATGAATTCAAGTTTTGGTATTTGTGTTTTACCTCGATCACTTGACGTTTGTACGACGATATCGAGAGTTGTTTAGTGGTTTTGAAGGCGTAGTCCGTAGGTTCTAACCTATAGGCTTTTAGCGTGTCGTTTTGGTTTTGATTTGGATTTTAATACGATACGATACGTTGTGACATGTAGGTACCCCCATGAGGACTTAGAGATGACAAGTAAGCGCGTGGCGACATCGGCATCGGCAAACGAAGATCAAGGTGAGTAGATCTATATCTACGGGGGAAGTCGGGTGGATGGCGTATAGCACCCCCGCAAACTTTGATGGAAACCGATTCAATTATAGAATATGGTTAAGGGAAACTTGAATAGAAAACTATAGATAGAGTTAAATGATAGTTAGTGAAACCATATTAGAAACTATAGGATGGTTAGCAATGATATAATACGATTAATACGTGATGACGAGATTTGGGGATAATGTTCGACGATATTGCCGTGTTGGATACTATAGGACTAGATAACCGACGTAGATGTGTCATCCGAACCATACCTATTTCTAAACTGAAGAATCGTATGCATCTTTTAAACAGATACCATGAGGCACGTTATGGATTTTCAAATGATATATTTCCCTTAAAAACACCGTAGCCCCTACTTTCAAAACTACGATTTGCTTCTTTGAAAAACTGATTGTATGGTTCGGGCGTGTATGTTAGATTAGATACGTATTCTTATAGTAAAGTTAAAATGTATTAGTAGAATTGACTTGATGTGGGAGATAAATGCGATGAAAAGATAAGACGATGTGATATGATGATTTGATGATACGTTGGTATACGGATACGAGTCGATTAAGATGATTGATACCTTTGCCGGTCCCCTGATACGAGATTGTTATGGATGTGACTTGGGACATAGGTATATAGATATATATAATGATTTGAATCTTGAATGATAAGCCGTACAAGACGTTAGTTCCGTACCCTCATTGTCGTAAAGGTTGATAGGATCCCTATTAGTTTTATGCCGCCGTACGATGATTTTCCGTACGTGATGAGTTTGACTTGATGATTGATCCATACCCTTGACTCGAGGATGCCGTACGATGGATTATACCATACGTGATGTTGTGAGGCTAGATGTCGATTGATAGATTCACCGACTCAGACATATGATAGATACGTATACCTTATAGCTTTTAGCTGATGATTTAGCATTCATGTTATACTCATTGCATTGCATATACCTGTGCTAGTACACTTACACTATTATCGATGATGTGTATGTTACACGTACACAGATTTTCCGGCTCACACACTTCATCATCGATAATTGCCATGTCACTACACAGTAGAATTGCTGCATCATGATATGACTCCTTGCATGATTCACTTGCTATAGTTACATATGCACCCTTATAAGATGCTGTATTTGACTTTGGAGAATTCGAGAACCGCAAAATATATTTTTAAACTGGATTCCTTTAAAAGAGCGGTTTTCCCTCGATATGTACATGTTACTGTTCAATATTGCATGATATACGGATATGCTTACATTTCTGTTATATGTCGCATACATCATGCTTTACGATTATACGCATTGAGATATGTCATTTTCATGAGATTTCTGGATTTGAGAACCGTGGTCATTTTAAAAGAAAGTATGTATCGTTTTAAAAACCCGGCTTCTCTTGATATGATATTTCAGTGCGTCCACCATGCGTTTTCTCGGTTCTGAGACATGTGACAGTGATACCCAATCGAGGAGCTGGATGAGGCCGATTGTGGGTACATGGTGGACCCGGTATGGTACCCCGGGATAAGAAAAGGATGCTGTGCAGCAGACGGTGAGCCTGGCAGAGAGAATACTACCTACCGGTGATAGTATTTAGGCTCGGCGGATATCCGGAGGATACCGACCAGAGTCGAGAGATGATATGGGCCGATCCGGACTGACGGAGCCCGAGGGCCGATCTGGACTGACGGTGCCCGAGAGATATGAGGATTTACGTGCCGATGCTGGACACGGTTTTCATGATGTTTTCGAGTGTCGATGCTAGGCACTCAGGTTCCATGATTTTGATGTGTCGCGAGGGACACACGTTGATTTATATCCTCATATTTTCATGCATATGCTTTTATGATACATACATTGATGATATGGTTGGACGAGATCCGCATGCATACAGACATGATCATATGATTGGATGATATTCGTATACATATAGGTGTTGATTACATTGTTGGCACATATACAGATATGGTCACCCTAGATATCATAGTATTACCTTTATGATACATTTGACCTAGGAGTCGTTGTTTATTCGATTTCTATCTGTTGATATCTTTCTATTCACGAGTTGGCAACTCACCCCCGTTGTGCCACAGTTCTTGTAGGTTGACCGCACGGATCAGTAGCGGCATCACTGGCACATAGCTACTTTTGGGTGATTTGCTTGGTAGGTGGGACATTTGTATCGTACCCACTCTTGTATTACATTTCATATTGTATCTAGTTAACTCCATCAATCAAAACTAGTATTTGTATAAGTAATAAGACTTAGCAAGACTTGTAGTTGCGAGATTGAGCGATGGGGTTTATATTCGCTTTTTGGGTTGATGTCTTGCTTACTTATTTTCTTTTGTGGTGAACTTCGCCGTTGTGCGTCGTATTCTTATTTTTATACTTTGCGTGGTTGTGATCCGCCGTCTGGCAAAGAGCTAGCTCCCGTCTGGGGATGCCTTTACTATCTCTATGTATTTATGGTTTTGGATCAAAATATACAAGGGAGGTGCTGCCCAAATTTTTAAAAGACGAAATATGTTTTCAAACTAATAAATTCCACTTGCATTTTTCATGATTCCTTTTCTATGCATTTAAGAATACTGGATTTCATTATACCTTTATTTCAAAACTGCACCTATTTTATTTTTCTTAAAAAGGTTTAGATTTCTAGTTTTCGGCTTACTTGAGTTACGTTACGCCTTTAGACGTCGCGTGATTCAAGTGTCGGTCACGAGCTAATATTTCGGGTCGTGACGGTTTAGCTGACCGCTTGCGGCTTGTGGGTGTTTGATATGATCATCATCTACTGCCGGCGTATTGACGAGTCTTAGAGTCCCACACAGGAGTTTCCTAGCCCAGGCGAAACGATGTGGTGTGCATATGAGATTTACACGGGGACCCGATTAAATGTGAGTATGAGATACCGTATGTTAATCGGGTGTTTTTCTATTGGTCGGGTCGTACGTGTGTTAGTGTATATGCCCTAGAGGCCATTACTGTATCATACTAGTTTGTATATTACTTGATGGAAGCTTAGGATATTCACAGTTGTATATACAATCTTGCTCGAAATGGTAGTATGCTACTTGGTTTGTCTCTGCTTTAACATGTGCATGTGTTTCTTTTAGCATATCGCTTATATACATATTAGTAGAGCCCTTAGGATCTTTGCTTGATTACCAGCGTTATGATGGCGCTCACACTCGTGGGGGCTGGGTAATCCATAAGCACATCCTTATACAGGTCCCTAGTCATTGGACTATCGAGACAGGGCATCGATACTCTGGAGTAGACTAGCGTATGCGCTTCTCATCCCAGAGTGGGAGATGGTCTGTCCCACAGCCGTCAGTACGTCGTACTTGAGATAGTATGCGGGTGCTCGTTAGGTTATGAGTACACTGGACAGGACTCGTCGGGAACTGTTGGTTGGTATTATACCTATCGTCAGTTATCAGTTCCCAGGTGACATGAGTACAGCTTAGTCCGCTGACTTGACACTGTCACTTTGCCTCGAGTGTGTTCCCACTGCACTTTGATTACCACCCTACCACGGCTCAAAGGAGTCGTGCAAACAGGTAGTTTTTTGGTGCAGTCCCGAAGCACTTGGAGGCAGTGACGGCTAGACAGGATTCGTCTCTCCCGGTATTGGGGGTTGACATCGCGCTGTGTCTAGGAGAGCCATTACACGAGTAGTCCCTGGCCAGGGCAAGCGAGATATACTGGTGGGTTTCCAGTGTTATCGCAGGGTGTTCTGGGCTACACTCCGACACGACTTGTACCGCTATTAGGGGACTGACGTTCACCGCCCCCTAGGCCCGCCATGCGATGTATCAGACGAACAGACCGGACTGTACGGAGACTGTCACATACAGGCTCAGTAGGAGTTCAGATGGGGTTACCTTGTCAGTCTTCGTATCGGCATCTACCTGGGGACCGTTACGTACAGCTAGTGCCGCTTGCGGTCTGTGGTTAAACCCACTGCCAGCGTAGTGTCGAGTCTTTAGAGTCCCACACAGAGAGCTATTCGCCTTTAGGCAAAATGAGTAGAGGTCGCATGGTTTTGCGACAGGGTTCGTTCACATCCGCGCACTTATGCACGTTTGTTGTCCGGACAGCTTATACTAGCGGGCTTTGGTTTAAGCCAGATCCTACTATATGATTTGGGATTGGTTTTATCTCTTTGTATTCGTGTTCCTCGGATCACGAATACGGGTGCATATGCACAATTGCTTGAGACAGAGGGAGAGGACTTTGATTAGGGTTAATAACCATTGTCATTTTTATTAACCCTAATGCTTATGTGTGTATTATGGTTAATTGATATTAGTTTAATATAATTGTGCATGGTTATGGTTGTTGACCATTTAACATTCTTGACTTGTTGACCTAGGTTGACACTTTGACCATCATCATTTCATTTGGAAGATGCTCTTTGATCCTTGCAATTTGCATTAAAAATGAAATGATAATGGTCATGTCTTGATTAAGCCATGACAATTATCTCACTAATTATCAATTCACAATAATTCACACATATATGTGAGAATGCTTCATATTTCTCTAATTCTATGATATACTTTCTCTCTCTTGCTCTTCCTCTTCCTCAAGCTCTCCCCTCTCATGTGTTGAGAAACACTTGAGCTTGAGAAAAACCATTCCATAGTAATCTCTACTCTCATCTAGGGTTCTAAGATTAGCACTTCTAGCACCCTAGTTACTTCTAGCTTGAAGTTGATGCCAAAGGTTGAGGCTTTCGGGTGGATCCTTCTTCGACGTGAGAAGACGACAAAGGCGATCCCTTTCTACTACTCCAAGGAGCAAGGAGAGAAGGACTTAAAGCCCTAGGTATAACCATTCTACCCTTTAGCTAGTTTCTAGTTAGCTTTAGCTAGTTTTTGTTTAGCAAAGATCCGACTTTGTCTAGTCCATGTTGCCTAGAGTAGTAAAAATCCGATTTTTATTCCGTTTTCCGCCTCCCCGCAAGCACCGGGGTGGGCAACGTGGACTTACAGTGGTATCAGAGCCTAACTAAACATAAACTAGCTAGGTAGTAAAAGTATATGGAAGTTCGATCGGAAAAATCGCAAAACTACGACATGCAAAACCCCAAGTTTCTGTTAAAATTTTTTCTGCTCTAAAAATAAAAAGTCATACTCCAAAAATCATCTCAGGGTTTTATGAAGAAGCCTACCAAAAACGGTCGAGTGATCCCTTCAAAGCGCCGTGGTTCCGCGGCAATGGGTATACTTGTAAGTCCACGTTGCCCACCCCGGTGCTTGCGGGGAGGCGGAAAACGGAATAAAAATCGGATTTTTATGACTTTAGGCAACATGGACTAGACAAAGAAGGATCTTTGCTAAACAAAAACAAGCTAAAGCTAACTAGAAACTAGCTAAAGGGTAGAATGGTTATACTTAGGGCTTTATGTCCTTCTCTCCTTGCTCCTTGGAGTATTAGAAAGGGATCACCTTTGTCGTCTTCTTGAGTCGAAGAAGGATCCACCCGAAAGCCTCAACCTTTAGCTTCAACTTCAAGCTAGAAATAACTAGGGTGCTAGAAGTGCTAGTCCTAAAACCCTAGATGAGAGTAAAGATTATCAAGAAGAGGTTTTTCTCAAGCTCAAGTGTTTCTCAACACATGAAAGGGGAGAGCTTGAGGGAGAGGAAGAACAAAAGAGAGAAAGTGAATAATAGAATGAGAGAATAAAACAACCATTCTCACATATATGTGTGAATTATTATAAATTGATAATTAGCTAGATAATTGTCATGGTTAATCAAGACATGACCATTATCATTTCATTTTTAATGCAAATTGCAAGGATCAAAGAGTATCTTCCAAATGAAATGATGATGGTCAAAGTATCAATCTAGGTCAACAAGTCAAGAATGTCAAATGGTCAACAACCATAACCATGCACAATTATATTAAACTAATATCAATTAACCATAATACACACATAAGCATTAGGGTTAATAAAATGACAATGGTCATTAACCCTAATCAAAGTCCTCCCCTTCTGTCTCAAGCAACTGTGCATACGCACCCGTATTCGTGATCCAAGGAACACGAATACAATGAGATAAAACCAATCCCAAATCATATACTAGGATCCGGCTTAAACCAAAGCCCGCTAGTATAAGCTGTCCGGACAGCAAACGTGCACAAGTGCGCGGATGTGAACGAACCCTGTCGCAAAACCATGCGACCTCTACTCATTTTGCCTAAAGGCGAATAGCTCTCTGTGTGGGACTCTAAAGACTCGACACTACGCTGGCAGTGGGTTTAACCACAGACCGCAAGCGGCACTAGTTGTACGTAACGGTCCCCAGGTAGATGTCGATAAGAAGACTGACGAGGTAACCCCATCTGAACTCCTACTGAGCCTGTATGTGACAGTCTCCGTACAGTCCGGTCTGTTCGTCTGATACATCGCATGGCGGGCCTAGGGGGACGGTAAACGTCAGTCCCCTAATAGCGGTACAAGTCGTGTCGGAGTGTAGACCAGAACACCCTGAGATAACACTGGAAACCTACCAGTATATCTCGCTTGCCCTGGCCAGGGACTACTCGTGTAATGGCTCTCCTAGACACAGCGCGATGTCAACCCCCAATACCGGGAGAGACGAATCCTGTCTAACCGTCACTGCCTCCAAGTGCTTCGGGACTGCACCCAACTACTACCTGTTTGCACGACTCCTTTGAGCCGTGGTAAGGTAGTAATCAAAGTACAGTGGGAACACACTCGAGGCGAAGTGACAGTGTCAAGTCAGCGGACTAAGCTGTACTCATGTCACCTGAGAACTGATAACTGACGATAGGTATAATACCAACCAACAGTTCCCGACGAGTCCTGTCCAGTGTACTCGTAACCTAACGAGCACCCGCATACTATCTCAAGTACGACGTACTGACGGCTGTGGGACAGACCGTCTCCCACGCTGGGATAAGAAGCGCATACGCTAGTCTACTCCGGAGTATCGATACCCTGTCTCGATAGTCCATCGACTAGGGACCTGTATAAGGATGTGCTTATGGATTACCCAGCCCCCACGAGTGTGAGCGCCATCACAACGCTGGTAATCAAGCAAAGATCCTAAGGGCTCTACTAATATGTATATCAGCGATATACTAAAAGAAACACATGCACATATTAAAGCAGAGACAAACCTAGTAGCATACTACCATTTCAAGCAAGATTGTTTATACAACTGTGAATATCCCAAGCTTCCATCAAGTAATATACAAGCTAGTATGATACAGTAATGGCCTCTAGGGCATATACACTAACAATCTCCCACTTGCACAAAGGCCATGTACTGGCGTATCGAAGACCTATCATCTCGATCAGCCGCTCGAACTGAGTCTGGGGCAAGGCCTTGGTGAATGGATCTGCAGTGTTATCTTCTGAAGCAACCCTCCGAACCTCGATCTCCTGGCGATCCACGATCTCCCTAATCAGGTGATACCGCCTTAAAATGTGTCTGGATTTCTGATGGGACCTGGGTTCCTTCGCTAAAGCTATAGCCCCGTTGTTGTCGCAATACAGAGGTATTGGGTCAACAATGGACGGAACCACCTGAAGTTCTTTCAAGAACTTCCTCATCCAGACAGCTTCTTTTGCGGCATCAGATGCAGCGATGTATTCCGCTTCCATAGTCGAGTCAGCAACGGTTTCCTGTTTGGAGCTCTTCCAACACACCGCCCCTCCATTGAGGGTAAAGACAAAACCCGACATGGACTTGGAATCATCCTTGTCACTCTGGAAGCTGGAGTCAGCAAAGGCCTCAATCTGGAGGTCTTTTCCACCATACACCAAGAACATCTCCTTAGTCCTTCTCAGGTACTTGAGAATGTTCTTTACCGCTATCCAATGTTTCTCCCCAGGGTTTGACTGATACCTTCTTACCACACTCAGTGCATAAGCCACATCCGGTCTGGTACACAACATCGCATACATTATAGAGCCTACCGCAGAAGCGTAGGGTATAATAGACATGCGATCCCTCTCCAAATCAGTCTTGGGAGACATCTCTTTGGAGAGGGTGATCCCGTGACAAGCCGGTAGATTACCGCGCTTGGAATCTTCCATACTGAATCTCTTCAGTATGGTGTCGATGTACCTGGACTGTGAAAGTCCTAATATCCTCTTGGATCTGTCACGGTAGATCCGGATACCCAGAATGTATGAGGCATCACCCAGGTCTTTCATGGAGAACCTGTGTGACAAGAACCCCTTGACAGATTGTAGCATAGGAATATCATTTCCTATTAAGAGAATGTCATCCACGTATAAAACGAGGAATACTACAGTTCTCGCTACAAATCTACAATAGATGCATGGTTCATCTGGATTTTTGATAAAGCCAAATTCCTTGACCGTCTCATCAAAACAGATGTTCCAACTCCGCGATGCCTGCTTCAGTCCATAAATGGACTTAAGCAACTTGCACACCTTTCTGCTGCTCCCACTCTTAATGAAACCCTCTGGCTTTTCCATATAGACACACTCTTCTAAATGTCCATTTAGAAAAGCGGTCTTTACGTCCATCTGCCAAATTTCATAATCGTGGAAGGCAGCAATAGCAAGAAGGATCCGAATGGATTTCAGCATAGCTACTGGAGAAAAGGTTTCGTCATAGTCCAAACCAGGTCGCTGACGAAAACCTTTTGCAACCAGTCTAGCTTTATAGGTCTCAACCTGTCCATCTACACCAATCTTCCTTTTGAAGATCCACTTGCATCCTACGGGTTTTACCCCATCTGGAGCAATGTCCAACGTCCATACTTTGTTGGTGTACATGGACTCCATTTCGGTCCGCATTGCATCCAGACATTTTACCGAGTCGACGCTCTGAATGGCTTGCTGGAAGCTAGTAGGTTCATCACAATCTATGATGCAATCCTCTCTATCCCCGTCAATGAGAAAACCGTAGTATCTCTCGGGCGGATGAGACTGCCTACTACTCCTGCGGAGTGGCGTGGGAATGTCCTGATCTTTCGAACCCTCTGGTTCTACTAAGCTTTCAGTAATAGCTCGTGGTTCTGGAATTTCTTCCAGTTCTATTGCGCTCCCACTTATTTCTTTTTCTATGAACTGGTGTTCTAGAAAGTGGGCATGGCGAGAAAAAAAAACCTTTCGTTCCTCTTCGCAATAGAAGAAATATCCCTTGGAGTTCTTTGGATATCCCATAAACTTGCACTGTACTGAGCGTGCCTCGAGCTTGTCCGCATGCTGCTTTTTTACAAAAGCTGGACATCCCCATGTCTTAATGTGACTAAGATAGGGTCTCTTCCCACACCACATCTGATATGGTGTAGTAGGCACAGTCTTAGTTGGAACTCGGTTCAAAAGGTATGCAGCTGATTCTAGCGCATATCCCCAGAACGATCGCGGCAACTCAGCGTTACTCATCATGGACCGTACCATATCCAATAGGGTTCAGTTCCGTCTCTCCGATACACCGTTATGTTGCGGAGTGTATGGAGGAGTAAGCTGAGAGAGAATTCCATTCTCTTTTAAGTAACCCAGGAACTCGGCACTCAAGTATTCACCACCTCGATCAGATCTCAGTGCCTTGATACTTTTGCCTGTTTGTTTTTCTACTTCATTCTTATATTCCTAGAATTTTTCAAAAGCCTCGGATTTATGTTTCATTAAGAAGACATAACCGTACCTTGAAAAGTCATCCGTAAAAGTAATGAAGTAAGAATAACCGCTTCGTGCATGTGTAGACATTGGACCGCACACGTCGTTGTGTACGAGTCCCAAGAGCTCGCTCGCTCTTACTCCGTGTCCAGTGAACGGAGTCTTTGTCATCTTTCCTTTGAAACAGGATTGACAAGTTGCATACGATTGATATTCGAACGGATCCAAATATCCCTCTGTATGTAACTTAGTCAACCTTCTCTCATTGATGTGACCCAGTCTACAATGCCATAAGAAAGTTTTATTGATTTCTGGAGACTTTCTTTTGTGTGTACTCTGGACATTGAAAATCTGTGGTTGGTTTAATACATATATACCGTTGTTCAATGTACCCGACCTAATCAAAACTTGATTAAGGTGAATGTTCACTACATTACTTACAAATGCAAATTCATAACCTTCTCTGGATAATAAAGATACAGAAATAATATTACAGGTTGCATTTGGTACATAATAACAACTACGCAAAACCAAAAAGTGTCCATCCGACAATCCCAGGTGATAGTCCCCAACGGCCTCAGCATCCATGCTAGCACCGTTTGCAACTCTGAGGGTCATGTCACCTGCCTTCAAAACTCTACGCTTTCTCAACGCCTGCAAAGAATTACAGATATGAGATTCTGATCCGGTATCCAATACCCAGGATGTAGAGTTTATTGATGTTGGGTTAGCATAGCACCTCATGAAGGGTTTGGAAGCATCACATGAACCAAATATGTAGTCTTTAGGGTGCTAAGCTAATGAACAAAGAATCGTTCCTAGAATCGATTAGGGTTTCAAAATTTTCATATCGACATATGAAAGAAATGCTAGGGTTTTGAGAGTAAAACCTTTGTAGCTCCCTACGCTAGACTCCTCGGCTACTCGGGGCTTGAAAGAACTCCGCTTGAACTCCTCGACGTCACCGATGATCCACCCGGAGTCCGCTTTGTCCAAGCTTGCGACTTTTTCCGATCAAGTGAACGAAATCGAGTCAACACTCCAAACAAGTGGGCTAGGCTTGTGTAGAATGGTGTTGTGGTTCTCTTTCTCACTTCAAAATCCTAACTTGTTGATTATATAGCTCACTACAAAAATCTAGAGAGCTATGAAGGAGGAGGAAGAAGATAATGGCAATATTAGAAGATGATAAGTTTTTCTCATACTAAAGCAAAAATGAAAATACATCAATATATATTTTAAATCTATCATCTCAAACCATGGTTGAATCATTATTGTACTAGGGTTAAAACACAAAAGGAAACTTAACCTAAGGTTAAGTGGTGGGTGAGAATGGTTAGATCAAAAGAAGTGTGTAGAACAAATCAATAATGCACCTTTTCTTTCCTTTTATGTTTTAGTATAAATACAATAATAATTCATAAAAAATACCATGGTGTGAGTCTTATATTGCCACCATTTTCATATACATCCAACCATGATAAATGTATGTATGCATGTATGTATGTATACACATCCATATGTGCATGAAACTAGAAAGAAAGAAAACATGCATGCATGCATACATCCATCCAACACAAGAAAGGAATTCAAGTGAGAGGCTAATGGTTAAATGATAAATCAACACTTGATTTATCAATCCGGCCATATCACATACAACCCCTACCAAAAGCATGCCGCCCGATCAATATACGGTATTCCATACGCGCATTTTAATCGGGTCCATGCGCATATCGCATACGCGCACCACAACGTTTCGCCTGAACTAGGAAACTCCATTGTGGGACTCTGAGACTCGTCAATACGCCGGTAGTGGGTGATGATCATATCAAGCACCCCCAAGCCGCAAGCGGTCAGCTAAACGTAACGGCCACCCGGGTATTGAGCGATCAGAAGAGAACAAGCGAACCTGCTACAACTCCCGTCGAGCCGATCGGCGACACTTCCTGTACAGTCCGGTCTCCTCGTCTGATATGTCGCATATCAAGTCTAGGGGTGGTAAACGTCAGACCCCAATAACTGATAAGTCGTGCCGATGTGAGGCTCATAACGGGTCGAGAAATTACTGGTAACACTTACCAGCAAATCTCTGATCAGCCCTGGCCAGGGACTTCCCTGTTACGGCCAATCGAGCACAGCGCAACATCAACCCCCAATACCGGGAGAGACGAAACCCCTCCTATCGCTCATTGCCTCCATGTGACTCGGGAATGTACCCAAAAACCACCGTTTTGCATGCCCTCATGGATGTGGTAAGGTGGAGATCAAAGCACAGTGGGAATCACACAAGACTTTATGACGATCTCGGGTCTACAGACTAACCTGTACAAGTGTCACCTGAGAACTGCCATCTGACGTGAGGTATAATACCATCTGGAAGTTCTCGGCGAGTCCGTCCAGTGTACCCAGTCTCCACTGAGCACCTGTACACCATCTCTGATGTCAAACACCAATGGATATGGGATCATCCATTGCCCATCTCATGGGTCGAGAAGCGTATACGCTAGTCTACACTGGTATATCGATGCCCCGTCTCGATACACCCACGACTAGGGACCTTGAAGGATGTACTTATGGACTACCATGTCCCCACTAGTATGATCTGTATCATAGTCCAGGTAGTCAAGTACACATCATAAGGGCTTTACCAACATGTAACTATAAGACAGTTTAAAGAGACTAGTATACATGTTAAGATAAAGAGCAACCAGATAGCATACTATCATATCGAGCAAGAAAGTCATCTCTATATATGTCCAAGTATCCAATATAATATACATCATCTGTACAATACTGGCCTCTAGGGCATACATACAACTAACAATCTCCCACTTGCACTTGGGCCAGCGGCTGTAGTATCGCATACCGAGCATCCCGAAGAGTCTCTCAAACTGTATCTGGGAAATGGCCTTCGTGAGTGGATCCGCCGTGTTGTCCTTCGTATCAACCCTCCTGACCTCGATCTCCCGGCGATCAACTATCTCCCGGATCAGGTGATACCGCCTAAGAATATGTCTGGATCGCCGATGGGACCTGGGTTCCTTGGCCAAAGCCACCGCTCCATTGTTATCGCAATACAAAGGTATTGGATGCTCAATTGATGGAACCACTCCAAGTTCAGTAATGAACTTCTTGATCCAGACAGCCTCTTTAGCAGCATCGTTGGTAGCGATGTATTCAGCCTCCATCGTCGAGTCTGCCACGGTTTCCTGCTTGGAACTCTTCCAGCTAACCGCCCCTCCGTAAAGGGTAAAGACAAATCCCGACTGCGACTTAGAGTCGTCCTTATCACTCTGGAAGCTCGAATCGGTAAAGGACTCCACTTGGAGTTCTCCGTTACCATACACCAAGAGCATCTCTTTAGTCCTTCGTAAGTACTTGAGAATACTCTTCACAGCTATCCAGTGACTCTCTCCAGGATCAGCTTGATACCTGCTCACTACACTTAGTGAGTATGCAACATCGGGTCTGGTACATAGCATTGCGTACATGATAGAGCCTACAGCCGAAGCATAGGGTATCCCTTGCATGCGAGCTCTCTCCAAATCAGTCTTGGGAAACATCTCTTTGGAGAGAGTGACTCCAGAGATCGTGGGCAGGTTCCCACGCTTGGATTCTTCCATACTAAACCTCTTTAGTATGGTGTCAATGTACCTGGATTGGGACAATCCCAATATCCGTTTGGATCTATCTCTATAGATCCTGATTCCCAATATGCAGGAGGCATCACCAAGATCTTTCATTGAGAATCTTCGTGATAAGAAGAGCTTGACCGATTGCAGCATAGGAATATCATTTCCTATCAAGAGTATGTCGTCCACGTACAATACGAGGAAGACAACCTTACTCTCTGCCACCTTCTTGTAGATACAAGGTTCATCTGGATTTTTGACGAAATTAAACTCTTTGATAACGACGTCAAAGCAGATGTTCCAACTCCGCGATGCTTGCTTTAATCCATAAATGGATTTAAGCAGCTTGCACACCTTCCCGCTGCTCCCACTGTCTACGAAGCCCTCTGGCTGAGTCATGTACACGCACTCTTCTAAATCACCGTTTAGAAAGGCGGTCTTAACATCCATTTGCCAGATTTCGTAGTCATGATATGCAGCGATGGCAAGCATGATCCGGATGGATTTAAGCATAGCCACTGGAGAAAAGGTTTCGTCATAGTCCACACCTGGTCTTTGAAGAAAACCTTTTGCAACAAGTCTAGCTTTGAAAGTCTCCACTTTCCCATATACACCAAGTTTTTTCTTGAAGATCCTCTTGCTCCCAATGGGCTTTACCCCTTCAGGAGCAACTTCCAAAGTCCATACTTTGTTGGTGTACATGGATTCCATCTCGGACCGCATAGCATCCAGCCATTTCACTGAGTCCCTACTCGTGATGGCCTGCTCGAAGCTAGTTGGGTCATCATCCTCCATGATGCAATCTTCGCTTCCACCGTCAATGAGAAAACCGTAGTATCTCCCATATGGACGAGAAACCCTACTAGATCGGCGGAGAGGCTGGGGTTTGTCGGATACTACTGAATCCTCTGGTTCTACTAAATCATTAGTTGTAGTTTGTGGTGCTGGAACCTCTTCCAGCTCTACCTCTTTGCCACTAATTTCTTTTGCAAGAAATTCCCTTTCCAAAAAGGTGGCATGTTGAGCAACAAACACTCTTTGTTCCTCAGCTTGGTAGAAAAAATATCCTTGAGAATTCTTTGGATATCCCACAAACTTGCAAAGAACTGATCATGCCTCGAGTTTGTCCGAATTTTGCTTTTTGACATCGGCCGGACAACCCCATATCTTAATTCGTTTAAAATATGGTCTCTTCCCACTCCATATCTCATATGGTGTGGTAGGTACAGATTTAGACGGAACCAGATTCAATAGGTATATGGCTGTCTCAAGCGCATACCCCCAAAAAGAAATAGGAAACTCAGCATTGCTCATCATTGAGCGCACCATATCTAATAGGGTGCGATTCCTTCGTTCCGATACACCGTTGTGCTGTGGTGTATAAGGAGGAGTAAGCTGAGAGAGAATCCCATTCTCTTTTAGATAATCCAGGAATTCAATGCTTAAGTATTCACCTCCTCGATCAGATCGAAGAATCTTAATACTTTTGCCCGTTTGGTTCTCTACCTCGTGCTTATATTCTTTGAATTTCTTAAAAGCTTCAGACTTGTGTTTCAACAGAAACACATGCCCGTATCTAGAGAGATCGTCAGTGAATGTAATGAAGTAGGAAGAACCGTTTCTGGCATGTGCAGACATAGGACCGCATACATCACTATGTATCAGTCCCAAGAGTTCAGTAACTCTTTCTCCGTGTCCCGTAAACGGAGTTTTGGTCATCTTTCCTTTGAGACATGAATGGCAAGTGTCATAAGATGATAATTCGAATGAATTCTAATATCCATTCTTATGTAACTTAGCTAGTCGTGTCTCATTGATATGACCAAGTCTACAGTGCCATAAGAAGGATTCGTTCATTTCTGAATTTTTCCTCTTGTGTGTGTTTTGTATATTGAGGACTGTATTTTGATTGAGAATGAATATGCCATTATGTAACGAGCCTGATGCAATCAACTTTTGATCTAGGAATATGTTCATAACATTATCCTTTACTACAAAATTATATCCTTCTTTACTTAATAAAGAGACTGATATAATGTTGCACATCATGTTCGGTATATAATAGCACTCATTCAGAACTAGTGTATCACCATTTGGTAATACCAGGTGATATATGCCAACTGCTTTGGCTGCAACATTTGCCCCATTCCCTACTTGAACGGAATGATCACCTTTTCCCAGTTCTCTACCTTTCTGTAGCCCATGTAACTGCTTACATATGTGGGATCCTGATCCGGTATCTAATACCCAGGACGTAGGGTGAACTGAAAAACAGTTCTCAATAACTAACACACCTGAAGAAGATGCATCAGCATGCATGTTCTTTTGGGCGGCTTGAGAATCTAGATATTCTCCTATTCCCTGTTCAGTCTTATAACTCTTATAAGAAAGAACGGGTCCAATGTTCCCCTGCACAGTATAACATGCGGGTTCGGTCAATACATCCATATTATTATCTTGATTAGGGCATGACATGGTCGCTACCTGGAGAGAGAGAGAAGAAAACACTTTAGCGTATGCTCTTGCAAGATCAGATTGGTTATTATCTTATCTAATCAGGATGGCTCCCACTGGTTTTTATCAAATCTTCCTTCAAACCCTAAAAGGAAAAACTAGCCGGGATTAATTACACCCTACAACTTCGTCGATCTTTTAGCCAGGCCAGTGTCGGTACTTTGAGGGAGGTTCCCCGTGCTTTCGCACGGACCTAATTAAAGTAAACCTCGTTTTCCCAGAGACGTAACCCCGTTGACACCTTTCTAGACACCTACTTGATCGGCTAATTGTAATGTGTAAAACTCTCCCAGGAGTAACTCTTACTCGCAGTGGATATCGGAATCCAACTATCTCATAGAAGGTATGCAATCTCATTGCAAATTTCAACACTTGAAATTCCCAATAATGCTTTTGCCCCTAGCGATCTATGACCTTGACTAAGTCAACAAACCATAAATCGCTAGTCAAGTTCAACCCGTGCATTTCTCGATTGAATTAAACCCACCCGTACGACCCTTGACTGAGTCAACAAGGCCGTGCGAATGCCCTAATCCAATCACATCTCATGTTGTAACAGATAAACATTATTTAGCTACCGTACACTATGCCTTGACTAAGTCAACAAACATAGTACGAATACTAAATAATATCTATCTGAAATGACGGAGGGCTACGCAGGTTTTTCAGAAAAACCATGAGCGTAAAGAACTTGATATCGTTGTAGAATCAAGTAAAGTTTTGAAATGGAGTGATTTTGAGGCTTTTCTAGTTTTGCTAAAGGGGTCACTCCCGGTGAAGGGATCGTCGGCCCTTTCCTCATCGAATGAGGTGCGGGATATATCATATATATCACTGTGCAAAGCAGAAACTATAGAAGCAATCAAAAGTCAAACCGAATGTGTAGCATCTGCCAGTTATTGCTAAAGGGGTCACTCCCGGTGAAGGGATCGTCGGCCCTTTCCTCGTCGAATGTGTTAGTTATATGTATGCCCTAGAGGCCATTACTGTACATAGGATGTATATTGTAGTGGATGCTGGGACATATATAGGGAGGACTTTCTTGCTCGACATGATAGTATGCTATCTGGTTGCTCTTTACCTTAACGTGTATACTGATTGTCTCTCTGTTACATGTTGGTAAAGCCCTTAGGATGTGTACTTGACTACCTGGACTATGATGCAGATCGTACTAGTGGGGACAGATAGTCTATAAGTACATCCTTCAAAGTCCCTAGTCGTGGGTGTATCGAGACGGGGCATCGATATACCATAGTAGACTAGCGTATACCTTCTCGACCCATACAGATGGGCGATGGATGATCCCATATCCATTGGTGTTTGACATCAGAGATGATATACGGGTGCTCAGTGGAGACTGGGTACACTGGACGGACTCGCCGAGAACTCCCAGATGGTATTATACCTTACGTCAGATGGCAGTTCTCTGGTGACACTGGTACAGAGTAGTCTGTTGACCCGAGATCGTTATAGAGTCTTGTGTGGTTCCCACTGTGCTTTGATTTCCATCTTACCACGTCCAAGAGGGCGTGCAAAACGGTGGTTTTTGGGTACAGTCCCGAGTCACATGGAGGCAATGAGCGATAGGAGGGGATTCGTCTCTCCCGGTATAGGGAGTTGATGTTGCGCTGTGTTCGATTGGCTATAACCGGAAATCCCTGGCCAGGGTTGCTGAGATTTACTGGTAAGTGTTACCAGTAGTTTCTCGAACTGTTATAGACCTCATATCGACACGACTTATCGAGCTATTGGGGTCTGACGTTTACCACCCCTAGGCAAGATATGCGGCATATCAGACGATCAGACCGGACTGTACGGTAGTGTTACTGGTTGGATTCACTGGAGTGTGAGCGGGCTTGCTCGTCGATCTTCTGATCGCTCAATACCCGGGTGGCCGTTACGTTTAGCAGACCGCTTGCGGCTTGCGGGTGTTTGATATGATCATCATCTGCTGCCGGCGTATTGACGAGTCTTTAGAGTCCTACACAGAGGTTTCCTGGCTCAAGCGAAACGAAATAGGAGCGCATATGAGATATGTGCGGGACCGAGAATAATGCGTGTATGTGATACCGTATTCTATTCTCGCGATGAATGTATCGAATGGTTATATGCGATATAACCTAGTTATCGAATCGAGGGTTGATTCGATAAGCCGATACATTGGATACTAGTCGGTTATATGCAATATGACCGGATCGTTAAATCAAGTGTTGATTTAATGATTTAATGCATAATTGTATATTTGATATATTACTTTGCATTAACTAGTATTGGTTCACTTTAAATGGATTTTCTCACTTGGATTGTGCACATTGTATATGTGATATACTTTTGTACACAAGTTTGTATCGTGTTTGATGATACTTGCTCACTTGAGTTAGTGTAAAGATTAAACCATGGTTATATGAATGGTTAGGGTTTTGTTTTCTTTTTCATTTATCTTATTTAGTTATTTATTTGGAAAATGATAAGCATTAAAAGAAAATGGTGGCTAACTTTGTTTTCTAGTTGATGCTTCATGAAGCTTTGACCTAAGTCACCATTTTGTCTCATGCTTAACCCTAACCATTCCCACTAACCATAATTGATTCTCTACACTTGACCATGGTTTGGTTATGATAAGTATTCTTTTAATTTTCTTTTTGGAATTAACTTATCATAACTTTTTCTTCTTCTTCTTCTTCATCTTCAAGATGAAGAACCTTGCTCCATCAATGGCAACTCTTGAAAATGAGTGAGAAATCCAATTCTAAAGTGAACCCACTTTCTATTTCTTCATCCTCTACCTCTTGCCAAGTAGTATAGGGTGTTTCCTTCACAAGTTATCATGGCTTGGTGAAGGTGGAGCTTGATCTAGTGATGCCTCGACGTAGATCATCTTCGGCATCGTCGTCGATGACCTAGCCCGCTCTTTCTCCGATGAAGCCGATGCTAGAGCCCGGGATCCGTTTTGGACAGCGAGGAGACATCATCACGGAGCCATAGAGGTGGAGCACCGGATCTACAAAGGTTGTATTTCCGTTCTCTTAGTAAAGTAGTTTACTAGTTGCTTCTTTCGCCTAGACATCTAGCCAATGATCCGTAGTCTAGGGTTTCTCGGCACCGTAATTTTTGAAATTTGCATGGTTGATGCCTTGTGAGACCTCTTGAGAGTGCCTAGGAACCCTACAGTGGTATCAGAGCCTAGCTAGAGCTTTAGGCGAAGTGTATACGAAGTTAGAAGTCCGATCGAAGCCGGAATCCCCCAATTATACCCTTCTCTGTACATTTTTACAAACTGTGGCTTTTTCCAAATTAAAAATTCTCAGAAAATTATGCAGGAAAAACTAAGAATTACGGTGAAGTTTGGACGTCTAATTCAACAATTTGACCGCGGAACCGCGGCGAAACCAGGGGTTTTGCGGCGGTTCAGCGGCCAAAATTGTGACTTAGTCCCTGAAATTTCATGTAATTATTCTTAGGTCCTTTCTTGTTAATTTTTTATGTGAATTTTTTAATTCCACTCAAGTGTTGAGTTTTCTAGGGTTTTATTGGGGATTCGTTAATTTGATCGGATAATTTAACTTCGTTTATGTTTTTCCGGATATTTTAGAAACTGTTAAAAAGTTCGACTGGATATAAATACCCACTATTTCCCCTTCCGGGAAATTTCCAAGTGTTGGATTTTTCCGTAGTTTAATAACGTTCTAAGTAGTGCAAGTAATGCGATGGTCCCTCTAGAAGACCACAAACCTTAACTCGATTATGTGACCGTCTTGAACTGCCCTTTGAACCTTCGGGTTTGGGGCAGTACGGCGTGCCATATGTGAGGCGTTGGCTTGACCCTTCTACGGCTGGACCGTTGGTACTGAGGCACGAAGTGAATGTTTTTAAACTTATTTCATGTGTTGAGCTGTTTCGGGAAAACTTGGGTGTTCGCTTGTTCGATCGGAAAGTTTAACATTTTCTATTTATCCGGAATGTGATACAATAATTGGAATTCACAAAAAGTTATGAGATAACTAATTTGAATGTTATAAACATAGCACTTTAGTCTCACTTGATCGGTTGCCACGGAATTTTGATGTGATCAAAAGTCCGTCGCAATCACGTAGCGTACGCGGATACTCGCCGGGTAAACTTAATAGACAGCCTCGCTCCATAGCCCCGACCAAGTGACTGTAGGAGAACCCCGTCGCCGAAAGCATCCGTTCGGGTGCTCGCGGCAGCGGTGTTCCGCCTTGGTGCACTTTGTCGACGGTATCAGGGGTGCAGCCGTCTACTGAAGTTTGCGACGAGCATTCGATCAGGATGTCGGGAATCTTGTTGAATTGCCCGACTTGATATTGAAAAGTGTTTTCGATTTTGAGACTAAAATGCGGGGTTTATAATTGTTAGGCATGCGATGTCTAAGTAATTCATTTGATTTGGCATACGATGTCTATGGAGATTGCGGATTCCAACTGTTGTAGTTTTACACTTTCTTTTCTGTGACCGTAAGTATAATATGTGATATAGCCGGTTTCGTTGCTATATGTCAACGACGATTGGGATGCGCATATTTACTTACGTTGATGACATGTGATGTTATGTGTTGCTGGATATGTTATATTGGATCGTCGTGTTTGAATAGCCGGGGGTTTTTTGTGAGATGAGTGTTTTTCATTTTCATTCATGTAAAAACTTGTATGTAATATTCTTTTATTGGGGCACTTCCAGGTTGCGGAAGATGTCACCCTTTGTATATTATTTACTTTTCCGCACTAGGATAGACCCAAGGAGGAGGGCACAAGTAACCGGGTTCTGGAGTCCAGTGGGAGACCAACTCGAGGAGTCGAGTCCGGGTCTCCTAACTCCAGAATTGGTAGGGTTGCTTGCCGCTCTCGTAGGGGTCTAGGGGTGTGCGTTTGGCTATTCATCGCGACCGTGGAATCCGTGTTTTATACTGGCTCGTATTGAAAACACGGACGTCCTAGTATATCCAATATTTCATATAATTCTTCTGCTGTGATATCTGTGATGTGATCATGTGATGTTCTGTGATGGATACAGTATATAGTATATATGATATATTATATAGACGTTACTTATGTTTCACACCCGCGCTAGCCCTGCCCCGCTCAGCCGTTAGTTACCTAACCTAACGGTGCATGAGGGGACATCGAGGCGAATGCGGATGGCATAAGTGTACGTCGTATTTATCTGTGATGATTAGGTACTTAAATGATGGGACTTCATTAATGAGATTAATGAAATAAAAGAAACCTAAAGATGTTGTAGAATCGAATTTCAAAATAAAACAGGTAGCTACAGTTCTTGCTTTGCACAGCGGTATATGTGATATATCCTGCACCTTATTCGATAAGGAAAGGACCGAGATCCCTTCACAGGGAGTGACTCCTTTAGCGATAACTGGCAGATGCTACACACTCGGTTTGTCTTTTGATTGCTTTTAAGAGTTTTTGCTTTGCACAGTGATATATATGATATATCCCGCACCTCATTCGACGAGGAAAGGACCGACGATCCATTCACCGGGAGTGACTCCTTTAGCAAAACTAGAAAAGCCTCAAAAACACTCCATTTTAAAAATCATTTGATTCTACAACGATATCAAGTTCATTACGCAATAGGTTTTCAGAAAAACCTGTCGTAGACCTCCATCATTTCAGATAAGTACTAGTTAGTATTCGTGCTGCGGTTGTTTGGCATGCGTCAAGGCGTAGTGTACGGTAGCTAACTAGTGCTTATCTTCTAGCATACGATGCGATTGGATTAGGGTATTCGTACGGCGTTGTTTGGCATGCGTCAAGGGTCGTGCGGGTGGGTTTAATTCAATCAAGAAATGTACGGGTTGAACTTGACTAGCAGACTATGGGTTGTTTGGCATGCGTCAAGGTCATAGCGAGCTAGGGGCAAAATATTATCGGGAATTTCAAGTGTTGAAATTTGCAATGAGATTGCATACCTTCTATGAGATAGTTGGATCCCGATACCCGCTGCGAGTAAGAGTTACTCCTGGGAGAGTTTTATACATTACAATTAGCCGATCAAGTAGGTGTCTAGAAAGGTGTCAACGAGGTTACGCCTCTGGGAAAATGAGGTTTACATTAATTAGGTTCGTGCGAAAGCACGGGGGACCTCCCTCAAAGTACCGACACTGGCCTGGCTGAAAGATTGGCGAACTTGTAGTGTGTAATTAATCCCGGTTAGTCTTTCCTTTTAGGGTTTGAAGGAAGATTTGATAAAAAGCAGTAGGAGCTATCCTGATTAGATAAAATAATAACCAATCTGATCTTGCAAGAGCATACGCTGAGTGTTTTCTTCTCTCTCTCTCCAGGTAGCGACCATATCACGCCTTAATCAAGATAATAATACGGAATATTGACCGAACCCGCTTGTTATACTGAGCTAGGGAACGTTGGTCCCGCTCCACCTTATAATTGTTATAAGACAGAGCAGGAAATTGGGGATTACCAGAATTCCCGTGCCGCCCAAACGAAGAGAGTGCATGCTGATGCATCATCTTCGGGTGTGTTCATTACAGAGAACTGTTTCTCAGTATCCTTTACGTCCTGGGTATGTGATACCAGATCAGGATCCCAGATGTGTAATCTGTTACATAGGGCTACAGCAAGGTAGAGAACTGAGAACGGGTGATAAGTTTCATGAGGCAGAAAACGGGGCAAGTGTTGCAGCCAAGTCTGTTGGTCACTGTCACCCTGTATTCCAAATACATTGATTCTGAACGAATGTTATTAGATACCGAACCTGATATACAAAATCATATCAGTCTCTTTATTAGTAAAGAAAGGATATAATTTTGTATTCTTGGATAATGTTTTGAACATTTCCTATATCAAAAGTTGATCGGTTCAGGCACGTTATCTAAAAGCATTGATGTTCTAAATCAAACTACAGTTCTCTTGTATACGGAACACACACAAGAGGAAGAGTTCAGAAATGAACGAATCCTACTTGAGGCATTGTAGACTAGGTCATATCAATGCGACCCGACTGGCTGAAGTTACATTTTAGATGCATATTTAAATCAGTTTGAATTTACATCTTGTGAAACTTGCCAGTCATGTCACAGAGATAAGATGACCATAGCTCCGTTTATTGGAAACAGAGAAAGAGTTAGTAAACTCTTGGGACTGATACATGATGATGTATGTAAGGTCCCCTGTCTACATATGCCAGGACTGGTTCTTTGTACTTCGTTACATTCTCTGATAATCTCTCAAGATTCAGACATATGTTCCTGTTGAAACACAAGTCCGAACCTTTTAAGATATTCACAGAATATGAGTTAGAAGTAAAGAACCAAAATACGGGTAAAAGTATTATGTCCTTTGATGTGATCAGGGAGGAGAATACTTGAGCACGGAAATCCTGGACTATTCTAAAAGGAGAATGAGATTCTCTCTCAGCATTACTCCTCTGTATACACCATAGCACGGTGGTATATCGGGTTGGAGCAATTACACCCTATGTGATAAGGTGTGCTCTATGATGAGTACTACTGAGTTACCTGTTTCCTTTTTGGGAGTTATGCACTTGAGAAGCTGCATACCTATTGAAAAGGGTTCAAATCAAATCAGTTGCCTACCACTTCATATGTGATATGGAAAGGGAAGAGCCCATATCTTAAGTTGGTTAAGATTTGGGGTTGTCCGGGCTATGTCTAAAAGCAAGATCCGGACAAGCTCGAGGCAAGGTCAGTTATGTAGAACTGGAAATGTTCCAGCTATACAAACTGCGGCTGATGATTTGACAGAACCAAAGGATTCAATAGTTACCAACGAACCTCAGCCTCTCCACCGATCTAGTAGGGTTCCTCACCCACCTGAGAGATATTTCGATTTCTCTATGACAGTGGGAGCGAGGATTGCATCATGAGATGATGACCCAACTAGGTTCGAGCTGGCCATCAGGAGTGTGACTCTGTAAGAATGGCTGGATGCTTAGCGATCTGAGATGGAATCCATGTACACCAACAAAGTATGGACTTTGGTTGCTATATCTGAAGGGTCAAATCCCCATCAGGAGCAAGTATATCTTGAGAAGATTACTTGGTGTAGATGGAAAAGTTGAGACTTTCAAAGCTAGACTTGTTAAAGCTTTTCATCATCGACCAGGCGTGGATAATGATGAAACCTTTTCAAGTAGCTATGCTTAAGTCCATCCAGATCCTACTTGCCACGGCTACATACCATGACTACGATATCTGGCAGTTGGGTGCCATGACTGCTTTTCTAAATGATGTTTTAGAAGAGAACGTCTATAAGTACACAGCCAGAGGGCTTCGTAGACAGTGGGAGCAGCGGAAACGTGTACAAGATGCTTTATAGGATAAAGCAGGTATCGCGGAGTTGGAACATCTGTTTTGATGTGTTAGTCAAAGAGTTTGACATCATCAAAATGGTAGATGAACCTTGTATATACAAAAAGGTAGTAGGGAGTATAGTGACGATCCTCGTAGAGTACGTGGATGACATACTCTTGATAGGGAAGAAGTTTCCTATGCTACGCTCGGCCAATCTCCGTTTATCACAATGATTCTCTATAGGATCAAAGTGATACCTCCTAAATCCTGAGTTTGGATCTATGAGATAGATCTAATTGGATGTTAGGATTCTCACTAGTTGTAGTGAGATGGTATCAGTTGATCCTAGGGAGAATCACTGGAAGTGTTCCAGGGTGATAAAGACGACTAAATGTCAGTCGCAGGCATTGTCTTTACCCTCAGTAAAGGGACGGTATGTTGGAAGAGTTCCAAGCTAGATACCGTGGCATACTAGACGATAAAGGCTCGATACATCGCTATTTAACATGCTACCAAAGAGGCAGTCTGGATGTATATTTGTTCATGAGATGAACTTAGTTCCTCCCATTGTGTGACAATGGAGTTATGGCTTATGCCAAGGAACGTCCGTCCCATCACTGATCCAGACATATTCTAAAGCAGTATCACCTGATCATGGAGATAGTAGATCTCCAGGGTGATCGAGGAAAGGAGAGTAGACTCAGAGGACAACACGGCGGATCCACTCACGAAGGCCTATTCCCAGAGAAAGATTTTTATGGGATGGTTGAGTATGAGATACTGCAACCACTGCTACAGATGGCCCTAGTGCAAGTGGGAGATTGTTAGTTATATGTATGCCCTAGAGGCCATTACTGTACATAGGATGTATATTGTAGTGGATGCTGGGACATATATAGGGAGGACTTTCTTGCTCGACATGATAGTATCTATCTGGTTGCTCTTTACCTTAACGTGTATACTGATTGTCTCTCTGTTACATGTTGGTAAAGCCCTTAGGATGTGTACTTGACTACCTGGACTATGATGCAGATCATACTAGTGGGGACAGATAGTCTATAAGTACATCCTTCAAAGTCCCTAGTCGTGGGTGTATCGAGACGGGGCATCGATATACCAGAGTAGACTAGCGTATACCTTCTCGACCCATACAGATGGGCGATGGATGATCCCATATCCATTGGTGTTTGACATCAGAGATGATATACGGGTGCTCAGTGGAGACTGGGTACACTGGACGGACTCGCCGAGAACTCCCAGATGGTATTATACCTTACGTCAGATGGCAGTTCTCTGGTGACACTGGTACAGAGTAGTCTGTTGACCCGAGATCGTCATAGAGTCTTGTGTAGTTCCCACTGTGCTTTGATTTCCATCTTACCACGTCCAAGAGGGCGTGCAAAACGGTGGTTTTTGGGTACAGTCCCGAGTCACATGGAGGCAATGAGCGATAGGAGGGGATTCGTCTCTCCCGGTATAGGGAGTTGATGTTGCGCTGTGTTCGATTGGCTATAACCGGAAATCCCTGGCCAGGGTTGCTGAGATTTACTGGTAAGTGTTACCAGTAGTTTCTCGAACTGTTATAGACCTCATATTGACATGACTTATCGAGCTATTGGGGTCTGACGTTTACCACCCCTAGGCAAGATATGCGGCATATCAGACGATCAGACCGGACTGTACAGTAGTGTTACTGGTTGGATTCACTGGAGTGTGAGCGGGCTTGCTCGTCGATCTTCTGATCGCTCAATACCCGGGTGGCCGTTACGTTTAGCAGACCGCTTGCGGCTTGCGGGTGTTTGATATGATCATCATCTGCTGCCGGCGTATTGACGAGTCTTTAGAGTCCTACACAGAGGTTTCCTGGCTCAAGCGAAACGAAATAGGAGCGCATATGAGATATGTGCGGGACCGAGAATAATGCGTGTATGTGATACCGTATTCTATTCTCGCGATGAATATATCGAATGGTTATATGCGATATAACCTAGTTATCGAATCGAGGGTTGATTCGATAAGCCGATACATTGGATACTAGTCGGTTATATGCGATATGACCGGATCGTTAAATCAAGTGTTGATTTAATGATTTAATGCATAATTGTATATTTGATATATTACTTTGCATTAACTAGTATTGGTTCACTTTAAATGGATTTTCTCACTTGGATTGTGCACATTGTATATGTGATATACTTTTGTACACAAGTTTGTATCATGTTTGATGATACTTGCTCACTTGAGTTAGTGTAAAGATTAAACCATGGTTATATGAATGGTTAGGGTTTTGTTTTCTTTTTCATTTATCTTATTTAGTTATTCATTTGGAAAATGATAAGCATTAAGAGAAAATGGTGGCTAACTTTGTTTTCTAGTTGAAGCTTCATGAAGCTTTGACCTAAGTCACCATTTTGTCTCATGCTTAACCCTAACCATTCCCACTAACCATGATTGATTCTCTACACTTGACCATGGTTTGGTTATGATAAGTATTCTTTTAATTTTCTTTTTGGAATTAACTTATCATAACTTTTTCTTCTTCTTCTTCTTCTTCTTCATCTTCAAGATGAAGAACCTTGCTCCATCAATGGCAACTCTTGAAAATGAGTGAGAAATCCAATTCTAAAGTGAACCCACTTCCTATTTCTTCATCCTCTACCTCTTGCCAAGTAGTATAGGGTGTTTCCTTCACAAGTTATCATGGCTTGGTGAAGGTGGAGCTTGATCTAGTGATGCCTCGACGTAGATCATCTTCGGCATCGTCGTCGATGACCTAGCCCGCTCTTTCTCCGATGAAGCCGATGCTAGAGCCCGGGATCCATTTTGGACAGCGAGGAGACATCATCACGGAGCCATGGAGGTGGAGCACCGGATCTACAAAGGTTGTATTTCCGTTCTCTTAGTAAAGTAGTTTACTAGTTGCTTCTTTCGCCTAGACATCTAGCCAACGATCCGTAGTCTAGGGTTTCTCGGCACCGTAATTTTTGAAATTGGCATGGTTGATGCCTTGTGAGACCTCTTGAGAGTGCCTAGGAACCCTACAGAATGAGGTGCGGGATATATCATATATATCACTGTGCAAAGCAAAACTGTAGCTACCCTTTTTATTTTAAAATTTGATTCTACAACATCTTTTAGGTTTCTTTTCTTTCATTAATCACATTAATGAAGTCCCATCATTTAATTTACCTAAACATCACAGATAAATACGACGTACACTTATGCCATCCGCATTCACCTCGATGTCCTCTCGTGCACCGTTAGGTTAGGTAACTAACGACAGAGCAGGGCAGGGCTAGTGCGGATGTAAAACATAAGTAACGCCTATATAATATATCATATATACTATATACTGTATCCATCAGAACATATCAAGTGAACACATCACAGATATCGCAGCAGAATTATAGATATAATGTGGGATATACTAGGACGTCCATATTTAGTATTTAGCCAGAATTGAAAATACGGATTCCATAGTCGCGATGAATAGCCAAGCCCATACCCTGGACCCCTACGAGAGCGGCAAGCGACCCTACCAATTCTGGAGTTTAGGAGACCCGGTCTCTTCTCCTCGAGATGGCCTCCCACTGAACCCCAGAACCCGGTCACCCGTGCTCCCCTCCTTGGGTCCATCCTAATGCGGAAAAGTAAATAATATACAACACAGGTGGCATCGACCTTAACCCGGAAGTGCCCCAAATAAAAGAATATTACATTACATTTGAATTTACATGAATGAAAATATAAAACTCTCATCTCACATAAAAAAAACCCCGGCTATTCAATCGCGACAATCCTGCACATCATATCTCAGCAACACATAATATCCCATATCATCAACGTAAGTGAGTATGCATACACCGATTGTCGTCGACGTATAGCAACGACAATCGGCAATACCACTACATACTATACTTACGGTCACAGAAAAGAAAGTGTAAAACTGCAATATCTGGAATCCACATTCTCTCTAGACATCGTAAATGCGAAGTATCACATACCTCGTATTTCATGTCTTATAATGTGAATTCCACACATTGCATCACATCCCGAATAAACAGACAGTATTAAAGTTTTCGAACGACCGATCAAATACCCAAGATTCACTAAAACTCAACACTTGAGCGAAGTTCAAAAGCTTGGAGTGTGACACAGTAGTAGCGGTCCAGCCGTAGAAGGGTCAAGCCAACGCCTCACATGTGGCACGCCGTACTGCCCCAAACCCTAAGGTTCAAAGGGCAGTTCAAGACGGTCACATAATCGAGTTAAGGTTTGTTGTCTTCTAGAGGGACCACCACAAGACTTGTACGAACCTCCGAAGGATCTAAACCCCGTGAACAGTGAGCAAATGATACTCGTTCAAACACTTCACTACTATCTAATTTACCCGGAAAAGTCACGAAATCAAAATTCCGATCGAATCGACGAGTCCAAAAACATCTCCAGAATTTTTCAGCACCAAAAACAGATTAAAAATACCCTAAAAATTATACTAGCAGAATTAAACATTATGGCATAAAAATTATAAAGTGACCTAGGAGTACGGCCGCGGAACCGCGGCCTAAATAAGCTTAGGCCGCGTTTCCGCGGCATTAAAGAGGGATCATGAAAAAAATTTTATGCCATAATTCTTAGTTTTTCCTGCTGTAATTTTTACATATTTTTAATTCTGAAAATAACCAGATTTTGAAAAAAGTCCAGAGAGCACCCGTAAAACCGTATTTTTGGTTCGATCGGAGTTTTAATTTCGTAAAGGTATCGCCTAATGTTCTAGGTCGGCTCTGATACCAATGTTGGGTTAGCATAGCACCTCATGAAGGGTTTGGAAGCATCACATGAACCAAATATGTAGTCTTTAGGGTGCTAAGCTAATGAACAAAGAATCGTTCCTAGAATCGATTAGGGTTTCAAAATTTTCATATTGACATATGAAAGAAATGCTAGGGTTTTGAGAGTACAACCTTTGTAGCTCCCTACGCTAGACTCCTCGGCTACTCGGGGCTTGAAATAACTCCGCTTGAACTCCTCGACGTCACCGATGATCCACCCGGAGTCCGCTTTGTCCAAGCTTGCGACTTTTTCCGATCAAGTGAACGAAATCGAGTCAACACTCCAAACAAGTGGGCTAGGCTTGTGTAGAATGGTGTTGTGGTTCTCTTTCTCACTTCAAAATCCTAACTTGTTGATTATATAGCTCACTACAAAAATCTAGAGAGCTATGAAGGAGGAGGAAGAAGATAATGGCAATATTAGAAGATGATAAGTTTTTCTCATACTAAAGCAAAAATGAAAATACATCAATATATATTTTAAATCTATCATCTCAAACCATGGTTGAATCATTATTGTACTAGGGTTAAAACACAAAAGGAAACTTAACCTAAGGTTAAGTGGTGGGTGAGAATGGTTAGGTCAAAAGAAGTGTGTAGAACAAATCAATAATGCACCTTTTCTTTCCTTTTATGTTTTAGTATAAATACAATAATAATTCATAAAAAATACCATGGTGTGAGTCTTATATTGCCACCATTTTCATATACATCCAACCATGATAAATGTATGTATGCATGTATGTATGTATACACATCCATATGTGCATGAAACTAGAAAGAAAGAAACCATGCATGCATGCATACATCCATCCAACACAAGAAAGGAATTCAAGTGAGAGGCTAATGGTTAAATGATAAATCAACACTTGATTTATCAATCCGGCCATATCACATACGACCCCTACCAAAAGCATGCCGCCCGATCAATATACGGTATTCCATACGCGCATTTTAATCGGGTCCATGCGCATATCGCATACGCGCACCACAACGTTTCGCCTGGACTAGGAAACTCCATTGTGGGACTCTGAGACTCGTCAATACGCCGGTAGTGGGTGATGATCATATCAAGCACCCCCAAGCCGCAAGCGGTCAGCTAAACGTAACGGCCACCAGGGTATTAAGCGATCAGAAGAGAACAAGCGAACCTGCTACAACTCCCGTCGAGCCGATCGGCGACACTTCCCGTACAGTCCGGTCTCCTCGTATGATATGTCGCATATCAAGTCTAGGGGTGGTAAACGTCAGACCCCAATAACTGATAAGTCGTGCCGATGTGAGGCTCATAACGGGTCGAGAAATTACTGGTAACACTTACCAGCAAATCTCTGATCAGCCCTGGCCAGGGACTTCCCTGTTACGGCCAATCGAGCACAGCGCAACATCAACCCCCAATACCGGGAGAGACGAAACCCCTCCTATCGCTCATTGCCTCTATGTGACTCGGGAATGTACCCAAAAACCACCGTTTTGCACGCCCTCATGGACGTGGTAAGGTGGAGATCAAAGCACAGTGGGAATCACACAAGACTCTATGACGATCTCGGGTCTACAGACTAACCTGTACAAGTGTCACCTGAGAACTGCTATCTGACGTGAGGTATAATACCATCTGGAAGTTCTCGGCGAGTCCGTCCAGTGTACCCAGTCTCCACTGAGCACCCGTACACCATCTCTGATGTCAAACACCAATGGATATGGGATCATCCATTGCCCATCTCATGGGTCGAGAAGCGTATACACTAGTCTACACTGGTATATCGATGCCCCGTCTCGATACACCCACGACTAGGGACCTTGAAGGATGTACTTATGGACTACCATGTCCCCACTAGTATGATCTGTATCATAGTCGAGGTAGTCAAGTACACATCCTAAGGGCTTTACCAACATGTAACTATAAGACAGTTTAAAGAGACTAGTATACATGTTAAGATAAAGAGCAACCAGATAGCATACTATCATATCGAGCAAGAAAGTCATCTCTATATATGTCCAAGCATCCAATATAATATACATCATCTGTACAATACTGGCCTCTAGGGCATACATACAACTAACAATTGATAGACAGTTTTCAATAACATACACACCTGAAGCTGAAGCCGCAACTCGCTTCAAATCCTGTGTTCTGGCCTTCCAAGCCTTGCAATCCTGTTTCCAGTGACCACTTTTGTGACAGTAGAAGCATTCTTCCTTCCCCACCAGCTTTCCCGCTACCTTTGTTGCTTTTCCTTTTCCCTTCGTATCCACTTTACTGACACCGCCTCTTGGTTTGGCGGGGGCTTTCTTCTTCTTGCCCTTGGCTTTCGCCCTGGACCTAGAAGAGGAAGATCCTCCTACAAACAAAGTGGATGTCTCCCTACTTTTCTGTAGGGTGCCCTCTGCACTCCTCAACATGTTGAGGAGCTCTGAAAGTTCAACTTCCTTTTCCTGTAAGTTGAAGTTCAGGATGAACTGGGCGTAAGTGGAAGGAAGGGACTGGAGAATTAAGTCCGTATAGAGCTCATTCTCCAACGTGGTCCCAAGTTCTGCGAGCTCCTCTATGTAGCCAATCATCTTAAGCACGTGTTCCGCTACCGATGATCCGACAGCCAACCTTGCCGAAAACAACTTCTTCGACACTTCGTATCTGGCGATACGAGACTGCTCTCCATACAGTTCTTTTGTATGAAGAAATATGGACTCTAGGTCCATATTCTCGTGCCTCCTCTGATGTTCGTTGTCCATCGAGGCAAGTACAAGGCATTTGGCCTTCGCGCAATCTATATCCCATGTCTTACGGATTTCCCTATCCGCGACACTGGTTTTCGGACCTGGGACAGGGGGGGCTTTGGTGGTAAGGAGATACCCCGGCTTGTCGTAAGTGATTGCCATCTTGACATTCCTGAGCCAATCTTTGTAGTTTGGCCTTATCAGTATGTTTTTATCTAGTAATAACTTAAGTCCGGTCATGTTAAATGGTCGCTGCAATTAGGAGAGAGAAAAGAAACACTTTAGCATGATGCTCTTGCAAGTTTAGAGTGGTTTTTAGTTTGTCTAAACAGGATGGCTCCCGCTGTTATTATTTTGTACCAAATGCAACCTGTAATATCATTTCTGTATCTTTATTATCTAAAGAAGGTTATGAATTTGCATTTGTAAGTAATGTAGTGAACATTCACCTTAATCAAGTTTTGATTGGGTCAGGTAAGTTAAACAACGGTATATACGTATTAAACCAACCTCAGATTTTCAATGTCCAGAATACACACAAAAGAAAGTCTCCAGAAATCAATAAAACTTTCTATGGCATTGTAGACTGGGTCACATCAATGAGAGAAGGTTAACTAAGTTACATGCAGAAGGATATTTGGATCCGTTCGAATATCAATCATATGCAACTTGTCAATCCTGTCTCAAAGGAAAGATGACAAAGACTCCGTTCACTGGACACGGAGTTAGAGCGAGCGAGCTCTTGGGACTCGTACACAGCGACGTGTGCAGTCCAATGTCTACGCATGCACGAAGCGGTTATTCTTATTTCATTACTTTTACGGATGACTTTTCAAGGTACGGTTATGTCTTCTTAATGAAACATAAATCCGAGGCTTTTGAAAAATTCCAGGAATATAAGAATGAAGTAGAAAAACAAACAGGCAAAAGTATCAAGGCACTAAGATCTGATCGAGGTGGTGAATACTTGAGTGCCGAGTTCCTGGGTTACTTAAAAGAGAATGGAATTCTCTCTCAGCTTACTCCTCCATACACTCCGCAACATAACGGTGTATCGGAAAGACGGAACCGAACCCTATTGGATATGGTACGGTCCATGATGAGTAACGCTGAGTTGCCGCGATCGTTCTGGGGATATGCGCTAGAATCAGCTGCATACCTTTTGAACCGAGTTCCTACTAAGACTGTGCCTACTACACCATATCAGATGTGGTGTGGGAAGAGACCCTATCTTAATCACATTAAGACATGGGGATGTCCAGCTTTTGTCAAAAAGCAGCATGCGGACAAGCTCGAGGCACGCTCAGTACAGTGCAAGTTTGTGGGATATCCAAAGAACTCCAAGGGATATTTCTTCTATTGCGAAGAGGAACAAAAGGTTTTTGTTTCTCGCCATGCCCACTTTCTAGAACACCAGTTCATAGAAAAGGAAATAAGTGGGAGCGCAATAGAACTGGAAGAAATTCCAGAACCACGAGCCATTACTGAAAGCTTAGTAGAACCAGAGGGTTCGAAAGATCAGGACATTCCCACGCCACTCCGCAGGAGTAGTAGGCAGTCTCATCCGCCCGAGAGATACTACGGTTTTCTCATTGACGGGGATAGAGAGGATTGCATCATAGATTGTGATGAGCCTACTAGCTTCCAGCAAGCCATTCAGAGCGTTGACTCGGTAAAATGGCTGGATGCAATGCGGACCGAAATGGAGTCCATGTACACCAACAAAGTATGGACGTTGGACATTGCTCCAGATAGGGTAAAACCCGTAGGATGCAAGTGGATCTTCAAAAGGAAGATTGGTGTAGATGGACAGGTTGAGACCTATAAAGCTAGACTGGTTGCAAAGGGTTTTCGTCAGTGACCTGGTTTGGACTATGACGAAACCTTTTCTCCAGTAGCTATGCTGAAATCCATTCGGATCCTTCTTGCCATTGCTGCCTTCCACGATTATAAGATTTGGCAGATGGACGTAAAAACCGCTTTTCTAAATGGACATTTAGAGGAGTGTGTCTATATGGACCAGCCAGAGGGTTTTATTCAGAGTGGGAGCAACGGGAAGGTGTGCAAGTTGCTTAAGTCCATTTATGGACTAAAGCAGGAATCACGGAGTTGGAACATATGTTTTGATGAGACGGTCAAGGAATTTGGCTTTATCAAAAATCCAGATGAACCATGCATCTATTATAGATTTGTAGCGAGAACTGTAGTATTCCTCGTTTTATACGTGGATGACATTCTCTTAATAGGAAATGACATTCCTATGCTACAATCTGTCAAGGGGTTCTTGTCACACAGGTTCTCCATGAAAGACCTGGGTGATGCCTCATACATTCTGGGGATCCGGATCTACCGTGACAGATCCAAGAGCATTTTAGGACTTTCACAGTCCAGGTACATCGACACCATACTGAAAAGATTCAGTATGGAAGATTCCAAGCGCGGTAATCTACCGGCTTGTCACGGGATCACCCTCTCCAAAGAGATGTCTCCCAAGACTGATTTGGAGAGGGATCGCATGTCTATTATACCCTACGCTTCTGCGGTAGGCTCTATAATGTATGCGATGTTGTGTACCAGACCGGATGTGGCTTATGCACTGAGTGTGGTAAGCAGGTATCAGTCAAACCCTGGGGAGAAACATTGGATAGCGGTAAAGAACATTCTCAAGTACCTGAGAAGGACTAAGGAGATGTTCTTGGTGTATGGCGGAAAAGACCTCCAGATTGAGGCCTTTGCTGACTCCAGCTTCCAGAGTGACAAGGATGATTCCAAGTCCATGTCGGGTTTTGTCTTTACCCTCAATGGAAGGGCGGTGTGTTGGAAGAGCTCCAAACACGAAAACGTTGCTGACTCGACTATGGAAGCGGAATACATCGCTGCATCTGATGCCGCAAAAGAATCTGTCTGGATGAGGAAGTTCTTGAAAGAACTTCATGTGGTTCCGTCCATTGTTGACCCAATACCTCTGTATTGCGACAACAACGGGGCTATAGCTTTAGCGAAGGAACCCAGGTCCCATCAGAAATCCAGACACATCTTAAGGCGGTATCACCTGATCAGGGAGATCGTGGATCGCCAGGAGATCGAGGTTCGGAGGGTTGCTTCAGAAGATAACACTGCAGATCCATTCACCAAGGCCTTGCCCCAGACTCAGTTCGAGCGGCTGATCGAGATGATAGGTCTACGATACGCCAGTACATGGCCTTAGTGCAAGTGGGAGATTGTTAGTGTATATGCCCTAGAGGCCATTACTGTATCATACTAGTTTGTATATTACTTGATGGAAGCTTGGGATATTCACAGTTGTATATACAATCTTGCTTGAAATGGTAGTATGCTACATGGTTTGTCTCTGCTTTAATATGTGCATGTGTTTCTTTTAGCATATCTCTTATATACATATTAGTAGAGCCCTTAGGATCTTTGCTTGATTACCAGCGTTGTGTTGGCGCTCACACTCATGGGGGCTGGGTAATCCATAAGCACATCCTTATACAGGTCCCTAGTCGTTGGACTATCGAGACAGGGCATCGATACTCCGGAGTAGACTAGCGTATGCGCTTCTCATCCCAGAGTAGGAGACGGTCTGTCCCACAGCCGTCAGTACGTCGTACTTGAGATAGTATGCGGGTGCTCGTTAGGTTACGAGTACACTGGACAGGACTCGTCGGGAACTGTTGGTTGGTATTATACCTATCGTCAGTTATCAGTTCCCAGGTGACATGAGTACAGCTTAGTCCGCTGACTTGACACTGTCACTTCGCCTCGAGTGTGTTCCCACTGCACTTTGATTACTACCCTACCACGGCTCAAAGGAGTCATGCAAACAGGTAGTTTTTGGTGCAGTCCCGAAGCACTTGGAGGCAGTGACGGTTAGACAGGATTCGTCTCTCCCGGTATTGGAGGTTGACATTGCGCTGTGTCTAGGAGAGCCATTACACGAGTAGTCCCTGGCCAGGGCAAGCGAGATATACTGGTAGGTTTCCAGTGTTATCCCAGGGTGTTCTGGGCTACACTCCAACACGACTTGTACCGCTATTAGGGGACTGACGTTCACCACCCCCTAGTCCCGCCATGCGATGTATCAGACGAACAGACCGGACTGTACGGAGACTGTCACATACAGGCTCAGTAGGAGTTCAGATGGGGTTACCTCGTCAGTCTTCTTATCGGCATCTACCTGGGGACCGTTACGTACAGCTAGTGCCGCTTGCGGTCTGTGGTTAAACCCACTGCCAGCGTAGTGTCGAGTCTTTAGAGTCCCACACAGAGAGTTATTCGCCTTTAGGCAAAATGAGTAGAGGTCGCATGGTTTTGCGACAGGGTTCGTTTACATCCACGCACTTATGCACGTTTGCTGTCCGGATAGCTTATACTAGCGGGCTTTGGTTTAAGCCAGATCCTAGTATATGATTTGGGATTGGTTTTATCTCTTTGTATTCGTGTTCCTCGGATCACGAATACGGGTGCGTATGCACAATTGCTTGAGATAGAGGGAGAGGACTTTGATTGGGGTTAATGACCATTGTCATTTTTATTAACCCTAATGCTTATGTGTGTATTATGGTTAATTGATATTAGTTTAATATAATTGTGCATGGTTATGGTTGTTGACCATTTGACATTCTTGACTTGTTGACCTAGGTTGACACTTTGACCATCATCATTTCATTTGGAAGATGCTCTTTGATCCTTGCAATTTGCATTAAAAATGAAATGATAATGGTCATGTCTTGATTAAGCCATGACAATTATCTCACTAATTATCAATTCACAATAATTCACACATATATGTGAGAATGCTTCATATTTCTCTCATTCTATGATATACTTTCTCTCTCTTGCTCTTCCTCTTCCTCAAGCTCTCCCCTCTCATGTGTTGAGAAACACTTGAGCTTGAGAAAAACCATTCCATAGCAATCTCTACTCTCATCTAGGGTTCTAGGATTACCACTTCTAGCACCCTAGTTACTTCTAGCTTGAAGTTGAAGCCAAAGGTTGAGGCTTTCGGGTGGATCCTTCTTCGACGTGAGAAGACGACAAAGGCGATCCCTTTCTACTACTCCAAGGAGCAAGGAGAGAAGAACTTAAAGCCCTAGGTATAACCATTCTACCCTTTAGCTAGTTTCTAGTTAGCTTTAGCTAGTTTTTGTTTAGCAAAGATCCGACTTTGTCTAGTCCATGTTGCCTAGAGTAGTAAAAATCCGATTTTTATTCCGTTTTCCGCCTCCCCGCAAGCACCGGGGTGGGCAACGTGGACTTACAATGTGATATGACTGGTTTATTAAATCAAGTGTTGATTTAACATTTGGCTTTTAGTTTAATTTCTTTATTAAACCCTTTTCTTTATATTTGATGTATGCATGCATGTATGCACATGTTGATGTGCATGGACACATACATGCATATATAGTATCATGGTTGTTGATACACTCATGATGGAAATGCAAGACTCACATGGAACTTATATAAATTTGTATTTGAGTTAAAGAAAAGAAAAAGATAAATTGATCCATGCTTATTTCTTTCTACACACTTCCAAACTAAACCACACTTGACCTAATTTTTAACATTGGATTAGTTTTCCTTTTGGCTTTTAACTCATTTGCAAAAATATCTAGATTTTTAAGTTACCATGGTTTGAGATGAGAGAAGGAAAATATATATATTATTTTCTATTCTCTTTCTTCATTATCTTTTCATATTATTCTCTTGAGCTCTTGAGTTGCCATTATCTTCTTCCTCATTCTCTTGCTCTCTTGAGTCTTCAAAAGGAGTGAGTTAGTTAAAAAGATTGGGTTTTGAATAGAGAAAACAAACAACCTCATCATTCTACTCTAATCTAGCCAATTAGTTTAAAGTGGTATCTTCATCTTCTTCTTTGATCAAGTGGAGTTAGGAGCTTGGACAAAGTGGACTTCGGGTGGATCATCGTGGACAAGGAAGCTTACTAGCAAGCTTTTTCAAACTCTCAACGATCCTAGGAGTCAACACAAGAGGACTACAAAGGTTGTATTCTTTTCACTTAGTGATAAAATGTTCATAGTATGTGATACTTGAGTTGTTACCCTAAACTTCTAGTTAATGATTCATGTCTTGTTTGCTTAGCACCTCTTTAAATTTTAAAGTTGCATGTGTGATGCTTCCATACTCTACAGTAGGTGCTAGGGAAACCCAACATAAATAATGAATAAAGGCATCCCCAAGCGGGAGCTAGCTCTTCGCCAATGGCGGAATCACAGCCATATGTAATATGTATAGCAAAAGTGCGAAATAAGCATCTGAAAGCAAGAAATGAGAAACACCACGTCGGCTCAAATGAGCATCGACACCAAACACCATAATTACAAGTCTTACGTGTCTCACCGTCTAGTCCAATAAACAAGGGTAGATGGAGTATACTAGATACAAATAATAGTACAAGATGGAACAAAAGTATCCTCGCAACCCACCTATGAGCAAAGCAGCAAATCGAAGCAATGAAGCAAAAAGAGGAAGTACGCCCACAGCTACTGCGCTGAAGGGTCGAACCTGCAAGATACCGTGGCACAACGGGGGTGAGTTGCCAACTCGTGAGTGGTAAGTAACATCTAATAAGGCTATCGTAAGCATGCACGCAAATGTGTCTCAACCTACGCATATCGATATGATACGATGTACTAACATGAATGCAACATGAATGCATAATCAAACACGAAAGCTGAACAAGTCTGGTATGAGAAAACCTTTGTTCTTATCTTAGAAAAATCTCTGTGCAATAAACTGAGATCATCAATGAAATCAACAAAAAATCTGTGTCAAGCATCAACACAATATATATATCCTAATATCTCAATGTCTCAATATCTCTATATCTCAATGTCTCAATATCTCAATATCTCGGGCTCCGTCAGTTCGGATCGACCCATATCATCAAATCTCATGACTACGTCGGTATCCTCCGGATATCCTCCGCGTCAAAAATAACCGTTCGGTAGTGCTCTCCTGCCGGGCTCAACGCCATCTATGCGATCTTCTTTCCCCGAGGTACCGAACCACGTCCACCATGTACCTGCAGACGTTGCATCCCCCTCCTCGAATCGGGTATATGATACCGCTCAAGAACCGAGAAAACACATGGTGGACGCCACACACATCATATCACGAGAAAACCGCAAATTTCTACTTTAAAATGATAATATGTTTATAAAATCCTTGCGGTTTTTCCCGAAAATCTATAAATCTCATAAATACTGAAATTTTTGAGAAGGATCACAATATGTAATCATGTCAGTGATGATGGATGTCTATGATACGATAGTATATACCATGCGAAGTATGGCCAGAAGCTATGCATGAATCATGATGCAATGAGGTATGTATATATGACTAACAATTCTACGTATCCATCCTGATGAAATGACTATACAAGTACAAGTCTACGGATCATATATGATGCAATGCAAAGATACCGATTCTAAGCAAGTTCTATAGTGTTCATGGCATAGCAATTACCAAAGGCGTGTGTGTTCGCATGAATAGTGCATGTGCGGCATGAACCAATGGTAATGGTGCAAGTGTCGTATGAGATAATATCATATATATCTATGATGATGCAATGCAATGAGATGAATGACTAGGAGACTACACATATAAATACAAGAACTACTAGTAATCCTGACTATCGGGCGCCTCGCGCCATCCATACGATCCCCCATAGATGTGTATATCTACTCACCGAGACGTCTCGGCTAATATGATCCGATCTTAGCCTTGCCTTTTCCGTGCCACATCCGACGCCTCTGCATCCAATCCTAGAATCGCACACAAGTAAATAAGAGGATAGATATATAAATAGTCGGGGACACAAACAATACAAATCAACCACGCGCACTAACTGGACGCGTGCACACTTGGTGCACAAAACGCGCTCGCGACAACGCCACAACCCACAACTAGGGGTCGCTAAAAGTGACAATCCCCCAAGCCTAAAACCCAATTGAACCAATCACGCATTCGAAACACACTAATTATTTTAGGAAATAGGTTGTAAATCATCAACACCTCAAACTTAATTAAAATCGATTTATTCCAAAAACCTAGTAAGCAACCATTAACCGTTTTAGTACAAATCTAGATATTTTAGCAATTCTAGTAGCCACAATATTCACTTAATATCTTAATTAGGTCAGACAAACCTTAACCAAAATTTAATCTCACCTATTTTAAATTAATCATGAAATTAGTTTGCAAGAATATATATTTAAGACAATTTAAAAGTAACAATTAGCAAATTAACATCTAGTTTAGATTTGCATATCTTAAGATGTTAAACTACACATTGCAACCATAATCAAGTGATAAAAACCCTAACTTTAATTCAAAACCTTCTCTTTAGAATTCTAAATTTCAATTAAAATCATATTTAAATCTAATTAAGCTAGATTAAAGTAATTAACCAACAATTAAACCATAGGGTTAAGATTTATACCTCAAAAATTTGAGATCAAACTTGCAACTTGACCTCCCAAAATAGTTCTCTTGCTTCAAGATCCATGCTAGATTTGGCCAAGGAAAAATTGGGTAAGGTTTAATTATGAATTGGTGAGATTTTGTATGGATTTTTGATGAAAAATTGAGAAGTTTTGATGTGGAAATGAGATGGGGAAAATGGGGAGTTGCTGCAGTTTGGCTCGGCTGGGATAAGGGGATAAGAGAAGTGAGTGTGTGAGTGTGTATAATGTCAAGTCAAGAAAAGCCCATACCTCAATTATTAAACACCATGCCTCTTTATCTCTTCATTTTCCATTTTTTCTTTTATTTCAACAAAAGGTTAATATAATTCTAGAACCATGTTCAAACCTTGTTTACAACAACATATCACATTTGTGTTTAGTTGGTCATGGTGCACTAAACTTGTATTATCCCATTCTAATTTGTAATTATCGCTAATTTGGGTTATAAGTGCACGATTAAAAAAACAATTAAAATTAATTAATTAAGGAAAATATTTGAGTAAACTAGCAATTAATAAGTGACTAATTAAATACCAATACTAGCAATTACATAGCTAAAATAGGTATATTTAAATCTATGTGGAAAAATAATTATAATTAAACTTTACGGAAAACACAAGTTATATTACCGATTATCGGACAATTAACCTAAACGATTTTCAGAACGTTACAATCTTCCCCCTTATAGAAATTCGGTCCCCGAATTTAAAATTTAACTACACGTACCCTTGAAGAGATGGGAATATTTCTTTCTCATCTCGTCCTCGACTTCCCACGTGAACTCTTCGCCGCTCGGGCTACGCTAAAGAACCATTACGGTCGGTATGACTTCAGACCTCGGTTTCTTTACCTGCCGATCTAGTATGACTATCGGCTGCTCGGTGAAAGAAAATTTTGTGCTCTAGCTGGATCGTCTGATGCTGTATCGCATGAGAGGGGTCATGAAGGTACTTGCAGAGTATCGATACATGGAACACGGAGTGAACATCTGGGAAGCTGGACGGACGAGCCAAACGATGAACAACTGCACCGACACGCTCGAGAATCTCTAAGGGACCCCTATATCTGGGACTAATCTTCTCTTTCTTTCCGAATCTCAATACGCCCTTCATCGGAGAAACCCTTAAGAAAAACATGATCTCCAACGGCGAACTCAAGTTTGCGACGACGTCCACCTGTAGGGTTCCTAGGCACACTAAGGAGGTCTCACAAGGCATCAACCATGCCAATTTCGAATTTAAACGGTGCCGAGAAACCCTAATACGGATCGTTGGCTAGATTTCTAGGCGAAACAATAAACTAGTTTACATCTAAACTAAAGGAACGGAAATACAACCTTTGTAGATCCGGTTCTCCACCTCCATAGCTCCGCAACGAAGTATCCTCGCTGTCCAAATCGAAATCCGGGCTCTTGCGTCGGCTTCATCGGAGAAGAAGCGGGCTAGGTCATCGATGACGTGCCGAAGATGATCTACGTCGAAGCATCACTAGATCAAGCTCCACCTTCACCAAGCCATGAAAACTTGTGAAGGAAACACACTCTACTACTTGGCAAGAGGTAGAGGATGAAGAAATAGGAAGTGGGTAAACTTTAGAATTGGATTTCTCACTCTAATTCATCGATCACCATTGATGAAGCATGCTTTTCTTCTTGTTAAGAAGAAGAAGAAGATGAATAATATGATAAGTATTTTTCAAAAAGGAAATAAATAAGAATACTTATCATAATGTAACCATGGTAATGTGTAGAGAGTTAATCATGGTTGAATGGAATGGTTAGGGTTAAGCATGAGACAAAATGGTCACTTGGTCAAAGTCTTCATGAAGCTTCATGAACAAAACAAAACAAGCCACCATTTTCTCATTTGCTTTTCTTTTTCCAAAAGAATAAATAAATGAATAAAATGAATAAGGAAAAAGTAAACCCTAACCATTTCATTAACCAAGGTTTAATTCTTTACACTTAACCAAAAAGCATGTATCATCAAACATGATACAAGCATGTGCACAAAATCATATCGCATATGCAATGCGCACAGCCGAGTGAGAAAATCCATCTTAAGTGAACCGATACTAGTTAATTCAAAGTAATATATCAAATATATAATTATGCATTAAATCATTAAATCAACACTTGATTTAACGATCCGGTCATATCGCATATAACCGGCTAGTATCCTATGTATCGGCTTATCGAATCAATCTTCGATTCGATAACTAGGTTATATCGCATACAACCATTCGACACATTCATCGCGAGAATGGAATACGGTATCACATACACGTATTATTCTCGGTCCCGCACATATCTCATATGCGCTCCTATTTCGTTTCGCTTGAGCCAGGAAACCTCTGTGTAGGACTCTAAAGACTCGTCAATACGCCGGCAGCAGATGATGATCATATCAAACACCCACAAGCCGCAAGCGGTCTGCTAAACGTAACGGCCACCCGGGTATTGAGCGATCTGAAGATCGACGAGCAAGCCCGCTCACACTCCAGTGAATCCAACCAGTAACACTACCGTACAGTCCGGTCTGATCGTCTGATATGTCGCATATCTTGCCTAGGGGTGGTAAACGTCAGACCCCAATAGCTCAATAAGTCGTGTCGATATGAGGTCTATAACAATTCGAGAAACTACTGGTAACACTTACCAGTAAATCTCAGCAACCCTGGCCAGGGATTTCCTGTTATAGCCAATCGAACACAGCGCAACATCAACCCCATATACCGGGAGAGACGAATCCCCTCCTATCGCTCATTGCCTCCATGTGACTCGGGACTGTACCCAAAAACCACCGTTTTGCACGCCCTCTTGGACGTGGTAAGATGGAAATCAAAGCACAGTGGGAACCACACAAGACTCTATGACGATCTCGGGTCAACAGACTACTCTGTACCAGTGTCACCAGAGAACTGCCATCTGACGTGAGGTATAATACCATCTAGGAGTTCTCGGCGAGTCCGTCCAGTGTACCCAGTCTCTACTGAGCACCCGTATATCATCTCTGATGTCAAACACCAATGGATATGGGATCATCCATCGCCCATCTGTATGGGTCGAGAAGGTATACGCTAGTCTACTCTGGTATATCGATGCCCCGTCTCGATACACCCACGACTAGGGACTTTGAAGGATGTACTTATGGATTACCATGTCCCCACTAGTATGATCCGCATCATAGTCCAGGTAGTCAAGTACACATCCTAAGGGCTTTACCAACATGTAACAGAGAGACAATCAGTGTACACGTTAAGGTAAAGATCAACCAGATAGCATACTATCATGTCGAGCAAGAAAGTCCTCCCTATATATATCCCAGCATCCACTACAATATACATCCTATGTACAGTAATGGCCTCTAGGGCATACATATAACTAACACCACCCACATAAGATTTCTGCCTGCTCTGGGCCGCTCTCATCTTATTCCAAATTAACTGAATTTTTTTGGTCGTCTCCTGCACAATTTGTGGGCCCAAAATACTGCCCTCACTGAGCTCTGTCCAACAAACTGGTGATCGACATTTTATCCTATATAATATCTCGAAGGGTGCCATCTGAATCGTCTCCTGGAAGCTGTCATTGTAGGAGAACTCTATTAAGGGCAAGTGGCGATCCCAACTGCCACCGAAAACTAGAATGCAAGCTCGGAGCATATCCTCAAGAATCTGAAAGGTCCGCTCTGATTGACCATCGGTCTACGGATAGAAAGCTGTACTAAAACTCAATCGGGTGTCCAAAGTCTCTTGATGTTTCTACAGTAGTCGGCTGGTGAACTGGGTGCCTCTCTGGACACAATACAGGTCGGGATGCTATGCAGTCGCACAATCTCATCAATGTATATCTGAGCATCCTGAATGAATTCCAAAGTGATCTTGACTGGCAGAAAATGAACTGCTTCCGTCAATCGGTCTACGATCACTCAAATAGAGTTATACTCTCGACTGGTCCTAGGTAGACCCACAATACAATCCATAGAAATATGTTCCCATTTCCACTCCGGAATGGGCAAAGGTTGTAATTCTCCTGCTGGCCTCTGATGCTCAGCCTTGACTTGCTGAAAAGTCAGCATCCCGAAACAAAATCTGTGACATCTCTCTTCATCCCTTCACACTAGTAGACATCTCTCGAATCATAATACATCTTGGTGGAACCCGGATGAACACTATATGCTGACTGATACGCCTTCTCCAAGATCTCACGTCTCAATCCCTCGGAATCCGTCTCACATAGTCGAGTCCCAAATTGTAGTACTCCCTGATCATCAATCACAAACTCTGAATCTCTGCCCTGTCCAACTTGCTCCATGATCCTTGATAACGAACGTCATCGGACTATGCCTTACTGATACGGTCAAATACTGTGGACGTGCACGGACACAGGCAAGTTGTCCCCCGGTCGACGTAACTTGAACTGTACTCGGCTGTCATAAGGAATCTGCTAATCTGCCATCGACTGTCTCTGAACTGTGCTCAAACAAGAAAAGCTACCTCCGGGCCTCCGACTCAAAGCATCTGCCACAACATTCGTCTTGCCCGGACAATAAAGAATTTCGCAGTCATGGTCTTTCTGTAGGGTTAGCTTAGCACCTTGTGATGGTTTTAGCAAGCATCAATCATGCTACTTTAAAATTTTGGGATGCTAAACAAACCCTAACCAAGATCTTAACTAGAGACTTGGGGTTAAACATTGTATGTAAACTCTTTACATCTAAGTGAACAAGGAATACAACCTTTGTAGACCGGTCCTTCACTTCAATAGCTCCGTGTAGTAGTCCCTTCACTGCGATCATGAACTTCCGGACTCTAGAGAGGCTCCCATGAAGAAACGAACAAGCTTTCTTCGAAGTCTTCGAGGCCAAAGATGATCTACGTCGAGGAGACACTAGCTCATGCTTACTCTTCACTAATTGTGTAGATTAGTGAAGAAAACACCCTAAACTAAATGGCTAATAGTGGAGGATGATGAAGTAGAAAGTGGGCTCACTTTAGATATATTTTTCTCACAAGTTATCATCACTTTCACAAAAGCTAAAAATCTTGAATGAGGAAGAAGAAGATGAAGCTCAAGTGATGAATGAATCCATGAGGTTAGAAATGCAACGATGGTTTGTGTATCTCATCCACTAACCATTGTAGAGACTTAACCATAGCTATGAGTTAAGGGTTGGGTCAAAATATATCTTAAACTAGACAAACAAGTGGACTAAGTCAAAGTTTTCCACAAGCTTCTCCAAGGTTCCACCATGACTCATTATCCAAGTGTTTGAATTACTTAAAACAAATAAAACCCTAACTTAACCCTAGCATGGTGTGAGTCTCATACATACATGTTGCATGTGTAACCTAGCATGACACAACAATATATATCACATATATATTTTGTGCAAAAAGAAAATAATACATTTAACATATATCACATATATATCAATGTATCATAAAGTGAAAAAATAAATCTTAAGCGAGCTAATATTAGTCAATGTAATTTAATATATCAAATATATATAATTATACATTAAATTATTAAATCAACTCTTGATTTAATAATCCGGCTATAATACATATAACCGACCAATATCAAATGAATCAACTTATCGAATCAACACTTGATCCGATAACCCGGCTATATCTCATATACCCGACCGATATAACATATCGCGAGAATAAAATACGGTATCACATACTCGTATTAATCTCGGTCCCGCACATATCACATATGTGCTCCTACTCCGTTTCGTATGAACCAGGATACCTCTGTGTAGGACTCTAAAGACTCATCAATACGCCGGCAGTAGGTGATGATCATATCAAACACCCACAAGCCAAAAGCAGTCTGCTAAACGTAACGGCCACCCGGGTATTGAGCGATCAGAAGATCAACAAGCAAGCCTGCTATAACTCCTGCGAATCCAATCAGCAATACTACCGTACAGTCCGATCTCTTCGTCTAATATGTCGCATATCACAGCCTAGGGGCGGTATAACGTCAGACCCCAATAGCCTGATAAGTCATGCCGATACGAGGTCCATAACGGTTCGAGAAACTATTGGTAACACTTACCAGTAAATCTCAGCAACCCTGGCCAGGGATTTCCTGTTATGGCCAATCGAGCATAGCGCAACATCAACTCCTAATACCGGGAGAGGCGAAACCCCTCCTATCGCTCATTGCCTCCATGTGATTCGGAACTGTACCCAAAAGCCACCGTTTTGCACGATCTCTTGACCTTGGTATGGTGGAAATCAAAGCACAGTGGGAATCACATAAGACTCTATGACGATCTCGGGTCTACAGACTAACCTGTACCAGTGTCACCAGAGAACTGCTATCCGACGATAGGCATAATACCATCTAGGAGTTCTCGGCGAGTCCGTCCAGTGTACCCAGTCTCTACTGAGCACCCGTATACCTTCTCTGATGTCAAACACCAATGGATATGGGATCATCCATCGCCCATCATATGGGTCGAGAAGCGTATACGCTAGTCTACTCTGGAGTATCGATGCCCTGTCTCGATACTCCCTCGACTAGGAACATTTGAAGGATGTACTTATCGACTACCCTGTCCTCACTAATATGATCTGCATCATAATCCTGGTAGTCAAGTACTGATCCTAAGGGCTTTATCAACATTTAATGGAGAGACAATAATTGTACATGTTAAGATAAAGAGCAAGCAGATGGCATACTATCATATCGAGCAAGAAAGTCCTCCTTATATATGTCCAAGCATCCACTACAATATACATCGCATGTACAGTAATGGCCTCTAGGGCATACATATAACTAACACTTTCACTAGCTCCATCCATCTGTGCTGTCTTAAATTCAGATCTCGCTGATAAAAAACGTACTTTAAACTCTTGTGATTCGTGATTATCTGGCATGACTCGCCGTACAAGTAGTGGTCTCCAAATCTTAAGTGCAAAAACCACCGCAGCCATCTATAAATCATGAGTGGGATAGTTCTGCTCATGCTTCTTCAACTGCCAAAAAGCATCGCAATAAACAACAAAACCTCCTAATCCTGAAGGCAAAGATAAAACTGGTGCATTCGTCAAACGCGTCTTCAACTGCTGAAAACTCTACTCACAAGCCTCAGTCCAAAGAAAAGGAACTCCCTTCCGGGTCAACCCGGTCAACGTTGTAGCTATATGAGAAAAATCCCGTACGAAACGTCGATAGTATCCGTCCAAACCCAAAATGCTGCGAACCTCCATCACTGATACAGGTCTGGACTAGTGCTGAATGGCCTCGATCTTCTTCGGTTCCATACTTACCATCTCTCGTAACTACGTGTCCTAAGAAGTCCACACTATCCAACCAGAAAACACACATGGATAATTTAGCGAATAGCCGGTGCTCCCTCAAGGTCTGCAACGAAATCCTCAATTACTGTCCAGGCCCCACTCGGCTCCAAAAGTGTACTAAAACGTCATCAACGAACATGATAATAACTGATCAGGAAACGGCCTGAATATGCTATTCATCCAATCCATAAACGCTGCTGGGGCATTGGTGAGCTCGAACGACATCACTAAGAACTCATAATGCCCGTAACGTGTGCGAAAAGCAGTCTTCGGAATATCATCTTCTCAAACCCGCAACTAATGGTAACCTGATCGCAAGTCAATCACCAAAAAATATCCCACACCCTGGAGCTAATCAAATAAATCGTCGATGCGAGGTAGGGGATATCTATTCCGCACAATAACCCGATTCAACTGACGATAATCAATGCATCAACACAAACTGCCGTCTTCCTTCTTGACGAACAGGACAGGAGCACCCCAAGGGATTCACTCGGACGGACAAGCCCTTTATCCAACAAATCTTGCAACCGATCCTTCAGTTCTTTAAGCTCCACCGGGTCCATCCGATATGGCGGTATAGAAAAAGGCTCCGTACCAGAAATCAAGTCAAAGCAGAACTCAATATCGCGCTCTGGCGACAAACCAAGCAACTCGTCAGGAAAACATCTTGAAATTCCCTCACAATCGGGACCTGGTCCAACGGGACCTCTGCGGCTCTAACATCACAAACATACGCTAAGAATCCCTGACATCCTTTCCTCAAGAACGGAGTAACGCGAAGAGAAGAAATCAAACTGGGAAAGGTGACGCTACGGTCTCCCCGAAAAACAAGAACTGACTCACCCGAAAAACTAAATCTGACTGCCTTCTCCCGGCAGTCCATGGATGCATAACACGTGGCTAACCAATCCATGCTCAGAAGAACTTCGAAGTCAAACATATCGAGAAAAATCAATTTGACAGAAGAATCCCTATCTCCGATACGAATGAAACAAAAACGAACGAAAAAAATTTCGAGCGACAAAAGACTCGCCTACTGGAATAATAACAATCAGCGGCAGATCAAGCAAGGATGACTCTCGGTCCAATCTCGGTACAAAGTGCGTAGATACAAGTTCAAACAACAAAAGAAATACGCACATCGAAAGAAAATAATGAAATAACACCTGTCACGACGTTTACCTAACCGCCTCTGAGCTGGCATACCGGTACGAATCCACTTCGGTCCAGAAACGACCGAAGTCTCAGAAATGTGCTCCTCTAGCAGTAAGGCTGCATCCATCGCGGTTGCATAAGTGTCAAAATGCTGGGTGCCGATGGCAAGAAATAACTGCATGTCCAATCTCCACACAAACCTCTTTATCTGTTTCTCTTCAGTGTCCACCAGGTAAGGAGCATATCGGACCACTAAGTAAACTGAATGTCGTAATCTGACATTGTTATCCCTGAAGTCTTGCGCAAAGACTCAAAACAATGAGCTCAGGCATCTCGAACGCTCTCCGAAAGGAAACGAGCAAGAAATACAGCTGTGAACTTATCCCAAGTCATAGGAAGTAGATCTGCAGCTCGGCCTCTCTCAATTGACTCGTACCACGTCTGAGCAAGACCTCTCTAGAAGAAAACTCGCAAGCTCAATCCATATCTCGTCAGAACATCTCTGTGAATGACAAATCCTAGCCATCTTGTCAAGGATTGTCTAAGAATCCTTCACTGCATCTGTGCCTGTAAAAACTGGAGGCTTCAGCCTCAAAACTCCTGTAAGGATACGTAAATAATCTCGGTAACAACAGAAAAAGCTGCATAAGCAGCAGGTACAATCATAGTCCCCGCAGTATGTAGGACATCATCGGCTCTCAGATCTCAGCTAACATCAACTAACAATCCAACCATCTGTCACCAGTCCTGAATACTCGACCCCAGCCTAGCTATCCGTCCTGGAGAAGGCGGATCACTCTGTCCCTAAGGGGTAGGAGTATCGTCCTGATCGGTCCTCGTCTCAAACGAGACTGCTCTAATCTCATCCCCGGCGGCAGCCCTCTGGCCCTCATAGTCATCGACGACATAGTGGCTGGAGTAAGAAACAGGATTGATAGGAACATTGTGATCAAATCAAAGGATTTTCAGAATCAAGAAAGGAAATACAAGCAATCATATATCCTAAGCTCACTTAGGCGGAGTGTCGTATCGTAAGTATGCCGCGAAACATACACGCACTACGTCACTCTGCTTAAGTCCCCTACTCCATCTACCAAGGGTCATCTTACACTCAGAAAGGTAAAACCTATCGCTCTGATACCAACTTTGTCACGACCCGAACATACGGAACGTGACTGGCACTTAAATTACGAAACGTCCCAAGGCGTACGCAATCTAAGTAAGCCAAAGCCCAGAAATCTAAACCATTTAAAGAAATAGAGTAATGGAAAGCTTAGCTTAAAAAGGAGATGTAGTAAAATAAAGTCACATTAAAGAATTTTAAAACATCCACTTTTCCTGAAAATTTCGGCAGAGTCTCCTGTTCACACCATAATATTGTATTATTATATTCCCCATTCTTATTCTTTTTATAAATAAACAGGTGTTTTTGACGCATGTCTGCTACATATTACAGGTTATAGGTTCTTGGAGCGAAAACAGTGAAAACGATGAAAAGACAATGCAAAAGTGGACTTTGACCAACAAACAGAAGACTTTTGATCAAGCCTACATCAAAAATAAAATTCACAAAGTACAAGGCAATGCAAGATCCAATATTACAAAGCGAATGGTTAAAAGTCCACCGCAATTATTCACTGGAGATCTGAAAGAAATAGAAAAGCCAAATTGAATAAAGATCCAAAGAAATAAAAAGCCCAAGAAGTCCAGAATCAGTTCCAAAATTTCCAGACATAAAATTTTACCAAAGCTTGGAAGTCTACTTTGACTAGGTCTTCCTAAGGATATTTTGGTAAATGTAGACATGCGGAGCAATTGTAAACCTAGGGTATCTATGTCCTATAAATAGAACCCAAACCCTTGCATTTTCTTATGCCTCTACTCATGAATAAAATTCTGTTTTCTTGAAGTTAGAGCGCATCAAAAGTAAGTAGGTTATTTTCCTTACAGTAGTTGTAGTTTTTCATATCTGCTCTAGGTAAATTATTTTCTCGCCTTAGTTTAATTTAGTTTAGCTTTTATTAACTTGCAATCGATGTTTTCTCTCTTTAATAAAATCATGTTTTTTTTTCATTCCCTCGATGAGCGAGTAGTTTCCTCGCTTGTTAGGGTTAGGAATAGGGAAGGATTTGAGAGATGAAGATCTCTCATCTCTTTTCGTTGCCAAACTTTTATGAACATTAGAACTCCATGCATACCTTTTTATTCCGCTCCCTACGGCACTTTTACCCTCGAGGTAACGGTGATTCCGTAGTCTAAAGACCCGGATTTTAAGGTTTTCCATGGAGGTTAGGGTAAAGATTAATAAAGGAAGGACAAGGATCTAGAGGAAGAATCAATCATCCCAATCATCCTAATCCCCTTTATAAATATTTACCATAACACTAATATGATAAATTTAATTAATGGCAATGGAAAGAGATGTAGATCTTTGTTTACCAAATTTTCCCTAGACCTAATCCTAGTAAGTTTCTAATCCTAGTATCATACAACTTCAATTTTTAGGTTTAATTATACTTCCAAACACCATTTGGAATTAACTCGTAAGAACTTAAAGAAGATTTACACATCCCTGTGGACCGACCCGTATTCACCGGCTAGCTGCAAAGCGACGCCGTTCTTGATTGCGGTAAATATTTTTGATCGACAAAACCTCTTTAAATCAAATGGCGCCGTTGCCGGGGATGGCGTAAAATTTTCTTTTTGTAATTTCGGGGTAATATAAAATATAAAGAAAAATCATAAAAATCTGAAAAAAATTCAAAAAAAAATAAAAAAATTCGATCATCTTTTATTGTTTGAAGGGTTTTCTTTGTTAATCTTTGCAGGTTTGACGAATCTGAAACAACTCGGAAGGCAAATCAGAAAAGGATACATCAAAACAGGAGGAGATTGAAAGTACAGAGCAGCAGAAAAAATCCGGAGCCCTGATACCTCAAGGAAACCGCGATTCCGCGGCTATTACCTGCCCCAGACCGCGATTCCGCGGCTTCCTGTGGAGATCTCTGCACGAAATTTGCACTGTTTGTTTACTCATTCTCCCCTCTACAAATCCCCATAAATCTTTTGCCACATCTTCTGCAGGATTCTTTACGCTAAAAATCTTCTTCCCCCTTCCAATAAATTGATTTTCTGCAGGATTCTTTGCGCCGCGCTAAAAAGCAAATTGATTGCAAGTGATTTACTGCTTTGCATACTTTAATCTGACTTTAAGGGGCTATTGACCAATTCAGATTGGGTGGGGATTTCATCACCCTTCCCAGGACCCCAGAAAATACCTAAAGCATGTGCATTGACCACAATTAATTAAAAAATATTAGACGCAGACCTAAGGACATCGAGCTCAATAGGAAAAGGACTAGTATAGACATCGACCGTTTATCCTAACTGACATTGCGGTGTCTAGGCTAGTGGTTATTAATTAGGCCCACTGTAGTGGTGGTTCCTTCCCACTTACCTGGCCGTACTTGCCGGTGAAGAGGCGGTTTGAGCTCCTATCTCTAACCCTTTGGAACAGTTAGGAGCTGTCTAGTTGACCTAGGTGACCCTAGATCTAGGCCTGATTGTGCATGTGTGGTTAATTGCATTTGTGTCACAAATCTCTTTTATAAAAATCTTTTTTGCAAGAGCACACATTAAAAAAGTAAAAGGATAAAAATCTTTTCAAAACTTGCAACTTGTCGCTAAAGAATCTTTGCACTCACTTACACCACTTCTTCTCATTGACGTTCTCTTTCCTCCACATTCTGTCTTTCATCTTTCGACTACACTAACCATTTTAGTGTATGTCCGGTTGGACTAGGGACCCTAGCGCCCGATTAGTCCGTGTTTCGTTGGTACCGACCGACGAACCTTTCGACTCCGAAGTCGAAATCTTGTCTACCTCTTCACTTTCACCATCACATTCTTCTTCCGAAGGTATGTCAAGATACGATCCTAACAACACCTTACCGACGGGAAGGATTCTACCTCCGTTAGGTACGAATAACCCGAATCTCCCACCTGTTGAAGCGCCCGCACGAGTCGCGCTCCAGGATCTTTTCTACCCCGTCCGCACCGCCCTTCCTACTTGTCTTTCCCTACCACCGGCTAATGGGGACAATTTTGAGATCAAACCCCACTTCATCAATATGCTGCCTAAGTTTCATGTTTGGAATCCGAAAATGCATATATCTTTATCAACAAATTCCAAAACGTTTGCGCCATGATGAAAACTACCCAATTAAGTGATGACGCTATAAGGCTAAGGGTCATTCCTTTCACCTTATGTGACCTAGCCGAGAAGTGGCTATACAACACCGCATCACACTCAATTAGAAATTGAGACGAGTTTGTGAAAGCTTTTCTTAAAAAGTTCTATCCTCATCACAAAACTGCAAAAATCCGTAATGAGATTATACAATTTTCACAGCTTCCTGCCGAACCATTTTGGAAATGTTTTGAAAGATTCAAAGACCTACTCGTTCAATGCCCTCACCATGGGATCGAAAGATGGCAACTTTGCCAAACATTATACGAGGGATTGAACCCGGCAACGAAGCAGTTGCTAGAAACCATTAGTTAAGGTCACTTTCTGTCCAAATCTAGTGAGGAAGCGTGGCAGTTTCTTGAGGATCTTAGTGAGCAAACAATTCAGTGGGAGAGCACCAAGACCACATCATCATCTTCTATTGGTCAACCTAGGGCAGGCATACATCAAGTAGAGATGTCAATTGCTATGAAGGCCGAGATGGCCGCTCTTACGAAAAAGCTAGAAGCGCTTGAGACCAAAATCTCAGCACCTTCTCCTGCCCCTGTTGTGCCTCCACGAACTGTTTGTGCTTGTTGTTCGGATCCATCACATCTCACCGAAGAGTGTCCTTACACTGCATCTACTCAAGGACAAGATCAAGTCAATGCTGCCTTTCAGCAACGACAAAGAAATGATCCATACTCTTCGACATACAATCCGGGTTGGAAGAGCCACCCTAATTTCGCTTGGAACCACACTCAACAATCCCAAGGAAACAACAATTTTCAAAGGGCTCCTTCTCCACAACAACAAGCACCTCTACAAACTCAATTTCAGCAACCTCTCCAGCAGCAACCTTACCCTAATCAGATGAGCAATTTTGTGTCCAACAATTTTGTTCCCCCTCAAAATGCTGTTAGCTCGCTCGAAAGAAGTCTAGAAGCATTCCTAAAGCAATCTGCACAGTCCACAGCTAGGATAGAGACTTCTGTTCAATCTTTGGTGCAAAACAGTGCCTCACACGATCAAAGCATCAAAGCTATTGAGGCACAAATTGCACAACTCAACGCAGCATTGAAAGAGTGAGAGAAAGGAAAGCTTCCGTCTCAACCACTCCCAAATCCCGGTCACGCACATGTTGCACATGAACAGCAAAATCATAACGTGAATGCGGTGACCACATTGAGATCCGGAAAAGTGCTGCAAAACAATGTGGGTATTAACCATGACACCTCGGCCGGTGGTTCTTCATCTTCTTCATCTTCTTCATCTTTTTCTTCTTCTTCTTCCTCTTCTTCTTCGTTAGAGCCTATTCTCCATCCTTCACATGGCTCTACGTCTTCCAGCTCGAACGGACCCTCTTCTCACAACACAAACACATCTACACGGGGTTCCGTTCCAACTCAACAATCTGATCCGCAAAAATTGGACTCAACAACTTTTCAAAATGTTCCTTTTCCAAATCGGTTGAGATCCAATAAACCAACTCCACAGATGGAGAAGATTGTAGAGTTGTTCAAACAGGTTAGCATAAATATCCCTCTTTTGGATGCAATCCAACAAGTTCCTTCATATGCAAAAATCTTAAAGGACTTATGCACCAAAAAGAGGAAGTCACAAGTACCAAAGAAAGTTTTCGTGGCTAGTGCTGTTAGTGATGCTCTTGTCAATTCTTTACCCCCAAAGCACAAGGACCCCGGTTGTCCTACTATTTCGATCACAATTGGGAACAAGACCATCAATAGAGCACTATTAGATCTTGGTGCTAGTGTCAATCTGCTACCTTATTCGGTGTACGAACAGTTAGGCGTTGGAGAGCTTAAGCCCACTCATTGTACTCTCCAAATGGCCGACCGATCAATCACCCATCCTAGGGGAGAGTTGGAGGATGTGTTAATTAGAGTAGGGGATTTCATTTTCCCTGTTGACTTTATTGTTATGGATACACAACCTGTCGCTAACCCCCGCAATCAAATTCCGGTGATACATGGTCGACCATTCCTCGCGACTTCTAACGCAGTGATCAACTGTCGTAACGGTTCAATGAATCTATCTTTTGGCAATATGACAGTTGAACTCAACATTTTCAAGTTAGGAAGTCAGCCTTGCGAGCCTAATTCTAGCGTACTTGATGTGTGCTCGATCGATGAGATCGCGGAGGAGGACTGTGAGTTCGAGAATTTCATGTTTGATCACAGCAATATTGACGCCACTAGTGCGTTCCTCCTAGAATCCGACACAGCTTTCACGACGGACAAAGATTATAAGTGTTTCACCTTTGTTGACAATCTTCAAGACTCTCCACCCGAGTTGGAGTCTTTTGCTTTTTCGGATGAGTTAGTTGAACCATCCGACTCGGTAGCGTACACTCAATTTGAACCTTTGATGGAATCCTTCGAGTTTGAAACAGTTACTCCATTGTTACCATCTATTGTTTCACCACCTAAACTCGAGCTAAAGCTTTTGCCGTCGCACCTAAAATATGCTTATCTAGGTGAAAATGAGACCTTACCAGTTATCATATCGGCCTCTCTAGCTCTTGAGCAAGAGAAGGCTCTTTTAATGGTCTTACACAATAATCGGCAAGCTTTCGGCTGGTCTATGGCGGACATCAAAGGGATTAGTCCCCTCATAGTCGAACATCATATACACTTGACGGATGATGCCAAGCCGGCAACGGATCCACAAAGACGCCTCAACCCCATTATGAAAGAGGCGGTCAAGAAGGAGATTGTTAAATGTCTTGATAGTGGTATCATTTACCCTATCTCGGATAGCCAATGGGTTAGCCCCATTCATGTCGTGCCAAAGAAATCGGGCATCACGGTCATTACCAATGAGGCGAATGAGTTAATTCCCACTCGCACCCAAACTGGGTGGCGAGTTTGCATCGACTACCGAAAACTCAATGCCGCGACAAGGAAGGACCACTTTCCTTTGCCTTTCATTGACCAAATGCTAGAACGATTGGCGGGGCATGAGTTCTACTGTTTTCTAGATGGCTATTCTGGTTATAATCAAGTCCCCATAGTCAAAGAGGATCAAGACAAGACTACATTTACTTATCCTTTTGGCACTTTTGCTTACCGTCGCATGCCCTTTGGGTTATGCAATGCACCCGCTACATTTCAGCGGTGTATGATGGGGATCTTTTCGAACATGGTGGAGAAGTTTTTGGAAATCTTTATGGATGATTTCTCCATTTTCGGTGACTCCTTCGACGAGTGTTTACAACATCTTGACGCAGTTCTTACCCGCTGTAGGGAAAAGAACCTAACTTTGAATTGGGAGAAATGCCACTTTATGGTACGAGAAGGCATTGTCTTAGGACATGTCATCTCGCAAAACGGCATCGAGGTTGACAGAGCTAAAATCGAAGTCATTTCTAATCTTCCCCCTCCTAAATACGTCAAAGATATCCGAGCTTTCCTTGGCTATGCCGGTTTTTATTGACGGTTCATCAAGGACTTTAGCAAGAGTGCTAGACCCTTGACTCTCTTATTGGCCAAGGACACTACTTTTGTTTTCGACTCAAGTTGCATGGAAGCGTTCGAGTCTTTGAAACACTCACTCATTTCTGCGCCCATCCTTTCATCTCCAGACTGGACGCATCCCTTCGAAATTATGTGCGACGCATCAGATTTTGCCATTGGTGCTGTTCTTGGACAACACATTAACAAGATGCCGCATGTAATTTACTACGCTAGCCGAACATTAAATGAGGCCCAATTAAACTACACAACAACAGAAAAAGAGTTTTTAGCGGTAGTGTTTGCACTTGAGAAATTTCGGCCTTATTTAATCGGCTCTCCAGTTATAGTGTACACGGATCACTCAGCTCTTCGCCACCTTTTTGCGAAGAAGGATGCTAAATCTAGGCTAATACGTTGGATCCTTTTGCTGCAAGAATTTGACCTTGTTATAAAGGACAAAAAAGGATGTGAAAATGTAGTGGCCGATCACCTTTCACGACTTCCTTCCTCTCCTACACTTAAACCTCCTATCACTGATGTTTTCTCCGATGAGCAACTCTTGTCCGTTTCTTGCGAACCATGGTTCGCCGATATTGTAAACTACTTAGCCACCGGCTTGACACCTAAAGATTGATCGAAACAAGATAAACTTCGATTTTTGTCCCAAGTAAAGCATTTTTACTGGGATGAACCTTATCTTTTTAAATACTGTTCCGACCAAATCATTCGTCGGTGTGTACCAGAAAATGAGGTTAAGAGTGTGCTGTCTTTTTGCCACGATCAAGTATGTGGCGGGCACTTTGGCCCAAAGAAGACAGCCGAGAAAGTTTTGCAGTGTGGTTTCTATTGGCCACGACTCTTCAAAGATGCATTCAAATACTGCAAAACTTGCTCCCGGTGCCAACACTTGGGCCGGATATCGCGGAGAAACGAAATGTCGCTCCAACCAATTTTGGTTGTAGACATTTTTTATGTTTGGGGTACAGACTTCATGGGACCATTTCCTAATTCTTTTGGAAATGTGTATATTCTTTTGGCTGTTGACTATGTTTCAAAGTGGGTCGAGGCTGTGCCTAGTCGAACGAATGACAACAAGGTCGTCGTTCGATTTCTTAAAGAACACATCTTTTCTCGATTTGGGCACCCTCGCGCGATAATAAGTGATAATGGTTCTCACTTTTGCAATAGGACTTTTGAGTCCTTAATGCGCAAATACTCTATCACCCATAAGCTGTCAACGCCATACCATCCCCAAACATGTGGGCAAGCCGAGATCTCGAATCGACAAATTAAGCAAATCTTGGAGAAAACGGTTTCTAAAAACCGTAAAGATTGGTCACTCAAATTGATCGATACACTATGGGCTTTCCGTACTGCATATAAGACCGATCTTGGCATGTCCCCATACCGGCTTGTCTACGGGAAGGCGTGCCACCTCCCAGTAGAAATTGAGCATAAGGCATTTTGAGCCATTAAAGAGCTGAATCTATCTTTAGGAGATGCGGGCAGCAATCGAAAGCTGCAATTGAATGAATTGAAGGAGCTAAGGGATGAGGCATATGATAATGCCATAATTGCTAAAAACCGAGCTAAGGTGTTCCACGATAAACACATTTTGCGAAAAACTTTTGAACCTGGTCAACAGGTTCTACTTTATGACACTCGGTTACATTTTCATCCCGGCAAGCTCCGATCCCGATGGAGAGGACCTTTTGTAGTCCGCACCGTTTATCCACACGGTGCGGTTGATCTTGAGAATCCTGAAGATGGTACCTTATTCAAGGTGAATGGGCATCGACTGAAACCGTTCTTCACAGCGGACCCTTCGGAGGGGCTCCTGCTCTTGCAGGAGCCAATCTACACTGAGTAATATTCCTCCACTTTCACCCCCAGATTTCATTTCTTCCAAACCATTATTTCAAATAAGTTTGGGGGTGTGTATATAATTTGTAAATATATATTCCCAAAATACCATAAAAAATAAGAATAAATAAATAAAAATTGTTGGACCTAATTGCAAATTTTCAGAATTAAGAGCTGAATTTTCAATTTACACATAAAATCCTCTTTTTTTAAAGGGTGTTTTCTTCAAAGAACCCTCTTTCCCCTCTATTTAAAGAGACCCGAGCCCTCCTGTCCTCATAACCCTAATATTTCATCTTCATAAAACCCTAGCCGCCACCTCCTGTCCCCTCCAGAAAAATTTCGCAGCGCCGCCACCAGAACGCCGCGTTTCCGCCGCCGTAGCCGTCTCCTGCCGCCGAACCGCCGCACCTCTGAAGCTTCAGCCCCTGTAAATTTCAAGGGAGGTACATCTGTGTCTTTACTCTCTGTTCTTACATATTTTTCCTGAAAAAACATAATAATATCTAGATGGCACATAAAGTGCAGTTTGAAAGGGATTTTACCCCAATTTTCACACACGAAGTATACGGTAGATATTTTGCACATGAAATCGAGCAAAGGGGCTGGAATTTCCTGCTCTATAATCACCCCTCTGTATTTGCCCTACCCGAACTTGTGGCCCTATTTTATGAATCAATGGAGGATAATAGTCTAGACAACTTAGGCTACATTAAACTAAATTGGGGAAATCGTGAAATTCACATCGATAGAGGCATGATACACGAGGTTACACTCATACCACGTGTACCTGCACATGAACACCCATTGCGCTTTGAAGATTATATGCCCTTGATGGGGAATGACTATGCACGAGAACCGCGTAAGGGTATCCAACCACGGACCCTTTTCGCGAACGTTTTAACTGTGTGCCGGTGGGCACAAAACAATATCTTTGGTAGTTCCCACAACACGACTTTTTTCACCCCTTCATTACATGTCGTACACACACTGATGATGAAAAATCCAAGGTTCGACATGTGCACTGTTTTGCTCCAATCTATAGGTACGGGGAAACGAGGTACCGTATACCCATGTCCCATGCTTGTTACCCAACTCTGCCGTTATTTCCTCCCCGTCGAGGAATTTGACTCATACATGATAGACGGTGTTCCGGTTCGTCCACTCGTAGAGGGCGTCACGTCGTCCTACTCTAGACTAACTGATATTTGGACACGAACGGAACCGGCAGAAAATGTACCCGCACACACCCCTAGCTCGAGCTCGACTTCGAGCGGGGAAGAACTAACTCCCCAGGAGCATGCGCGATTGATGCGGAGAACAGTGAGAAGAATCGATTCTTTGAGGGATGAGTTTCGGGCGACTGCACGAGATCACGACCGTCGGTTGACGGAAATTGAGAGGGGTATTCAAACCCTTTTGGCTAGAGGGGAAAGATCACGGTCACGCTCACGAGCGCGACGTGGGGCCGGGCAGTGAGGGCACTGCTTTGCTCAAGTTTGGGGGAGAGGGTAGTGTATATAGTTATCTTTTGCATTGCATATTATATATATTTTATTTTTGCATATTTAATTTCTGCATTGCATCTTTATATAAAAAATCATAAAAAATTTGACAAATTGAAAAATAAAAAAATTAGAAAACAGAAAAACCCATAAAAATTGAAAAAAAATTCAAAAATTATAAAGATCATTGTATTCAATTTTGGCTAATTGACTTGAGTTTGATAAAAAGGTTAAATGGCTAGGAAGAACTAGATCTTAGACTTAGCAAATTAAAAACCCTAAAAATAACCTTCCTTAAAGTTTAACGGTAAAAAGTATATGTCTTTGTAGTTTATTTAGAAATAGGCAAATTTTGGGTTCACTTCTTGGGCTAAGTCGAAACGAAGGAAAAGTATTAAAACTTTTATTAGAGTATAAGTTTGAAAAATAATTCCTAGCTTAAGTCTAGATTCTGAAAACATATACCCTACAAAATGCACAAACACGCGCCTTGAAACTTGGATTAGTAGAAGAGACCTTGAAATACTCTTGTCTAAAGTCCTTAGCACAATGAAAATAAAAAGAAAAAAAAAGTGAATAAAGAAAAAATGGACACTGGTTTTTGTGATTACTTAAGGCTGTAAAAATAGAAAAATATTTAGCGAGGGTGCTTCATCACCTAGTGCCTTAGACCAACTGGTTTGGGAGCCACTGCTAAAAGCCTTGGGTGTTGCAAAACTAGGAAGTACGCTTTAAAATGCTAACGCATCTTGTAATCGGTTGTTGGTACCTCAGGAAGTATTAACAGTCGCATGAAGGATGTGAAAGCGAAAATTCACCAATTAATAAGTGCTTTGGACAATGGACGAGAGTACGATTGCTTGATTTGAATTTCCAAGTGTAGGGGTGATATTTACACACACGTGGGGATATGTGATTAGAGTTTAGATAAGAGAAAGAAATGAAGAATAGAACTAGTATCTTTGATAGAGTTGATAGAAATTCCTAAGTGGAGATGGAACCCTAGAAGGAAAACTTAAGAAATGCCGAAAGCTAGGTAACTCTACAGGATATATATAATCTTAAGTTAAATAATGAGGAAGTGTGAAGAATATGGGTGGATAATTTGCGAGTCGACGATAATAGAATTCCTTGTTAGGAAACCTAATTAGAGAACAAAAGTCGAAAAACCAAATTGATAGGATTTTGTAGGTGTAATCCGCTGAAAACCCTCAGGAGACAACACTCCTCCTACTAGGGACACCTAGAGGTTTAACGGTTTGTTGCACGTGCTCAGTGCAATCGCGTTTCCCTGCGAAAGTGTGGCTAGGTTAGATTTTTATCGAGAATAAAAAAAATAAGTTTGCTCGAGGACAAGCAAAAGATAAGTTTGGGGGTATTTGTTCATAACATAATATTGCATTTTGTATTCCCCATTCTTATGCATTTTACAATGAAAACAGGTGCTTTTGACCCATGTCTGTTACATGTTACAGGTTACAGGTTCTTGGAGCGAAAACAGTGAGAAACACAAAAGACGACACAAAAGAAGGACTTTTGACCAACAAATAGGAAGATCTTAGTAAAGCCTAGACGGAGAACAGTTCAAAATCAATAAGGCAGTGCAAGGTCCAAAATGTTAAGGCAAACGGTTAAAAGACCGCTACAAATTGTTCACTGAAGATCTGGAACCAATTCAGAAGTCCAACAGAGAAAAGAACTGAAGAAATAAACAGACCAAAGAACCATGATGCAGCCCAGAAAAAGTCATGAAATGAACTCCTCAAAGGGCCGCGGAACAGCAGCCCAATGCCTACCCATGTCGCGGTTCCGCAGCCGTACAGTGCCCGTGCGCGAAGAAAATTTTACCATAATGTGCTGGTGGCTTTGGAAAGATTTCCTGGGGGTATATTTGTAATTGTAGACATGCGGAGCAATTGTAAACCTAGGGTTTCTATGTCCTATAAATAGAACCCAAACCCTTGTATATTCTTATGCCTCTACTCATAAATAAAATTCTGTTTTCTTGAAGTTAGAACGCATCAAAAGTAAGTAGGTTATTTTCCTTGCAGTAGTTGTAGTTTTTCATATCTGCTCTAGGTAAATTATTTTCTCGCCTTAGTTTAATTTAGTTTAGCTTTTATTAACTTGCAATCGATGTTTTCTCTCTTTAATAAAATCATGTTTTTTTTCATTCCCTCGATGAGCGAGCAGTTTCCTCGCTTGTTAGGGTTAGGAATAGGGAAGGATTTGAGAGATGAAGATCTCTCATCTCTTTTCGTTGCCAAACTTTTATGAACATTAGAACTCCATGCATACCTTCTTATTCCGCTCCCTACGGCACTTTTACCCTCGAGGTAACGGTGATTCCGTAGTCTAAAGGCCCGGATTTTAAGGTTTTCCATGGAGGTTAGGGTAAAGATTAATAAAGGAAGGACAAGGATCTAAAGGAAGAATAAATCATCCCAATCATCCTAATCCCCTTTATAAATATTTACCATAACACTAATATGATAAATTTAATTAATGGCAATGGAAAGAGATGTAGATCTTTGTTTACCAAATTTTCCCTAGACCTAATCCTAGCAAGTTTCTAATCCTAGTATCATACAACTTCAATTTTTAGATTTAATTATACTTCCAAACACCATTTGGAATTAACTCGTAAGAACTTAAAGAAGATTTACACATCCCTGTGGACCGACCCGTATTCACCGGCTAGCTGCAAAGCGACGCCGTTCTTGATTGCGGTAAATATTTTTGATCGACAAAACCTCTTTAAATCAAATGGTGTTTGGAAGTTGTATGATACTAGGATTAGATTCTTGCTAGGATTAGGTCAAGGGAAAATTTGGTAAACAAAGATCTACATCTCTTTCCATTGCCATTAATTAAATTTATCATATTAGTGTTATGGTAAATATTTATAAAGGGGATTAGGATGATTGGGATGATTGATTCTTCCTCTAGATCCTTGTCCTTCCTTTATTAATCTTTACCCTAACCTCCATGGAAAACCTTAAAATCCGGGCCTTTAGACTACGGAATCACCGTTACCTCGAGGGTAAAAGTGCCGTAGGGAGCGGAATAAGAAGGTATGCATGGAGTTCTAATGTTCATAAAAGTTTGGCAACGAAAAGAGATGAGAGATCTTCATCTCTCAAATCCTTCCATATTCCTAACCCTAACAAGCGAGGAAACTACTCGCTCATCGAGGGAATGAAAAAAAACATGATTTTATTAAAGAGAGAAAACATCGATTGCAAGTTAATAAAAGCTAAACTAAATTAAACTAAGGCGAGAAAATAATTTACCTAGAGCAGATATGAAAAACTACAACTACTGTAAGGAAAATAACCTACTTACTTTTGATGCGCTCTAACTTCAAGAAAACAGAATTTTATTCATGAGTAGAGGCATAAGAAAATACAAGGGTTTGGGTTCTATTTATAGGACATAGAAACCCTAGGTTTACAATTGCTCCGCATGTCTACAATTACAAATATACCCCTAGGAAATCTTTCCAAAGCCACCAGCACATTATGGTAAAATTTTCTTCGCGCACGGGCACTGTACGGCCGCGGAACCGCGGCATGGGTAGGCATTGGGCCGCTGTTCCGCGGCCCTTTGAGGAGTTCATTTCATGACTTTTTCTGGGCTGCATCATGGTTCTTTGGTCTGTTTATTTCTTCAGTTCTTTTCTCTGTTGGACTTCTGAATTGGTTCCAGATCTTCAGTGAACAATTTGTAGCGGTCTTTTAACCGTTTGCCTTAACATTTTGGACCTTGCACTGCCTTATTGATTTTGAACTGTTCTCCGTCTAGGCTTTACTAAGATCTTCCTATTTGTTGGTCAAAAGTCCTTCTTTTGTGTCGTCTTTTGTGTTTCTCACTGTTTTCGCTCCAAGAACCTGTAACCTGTAACATGTAACAGACATGGGTCAAAAGCACCTGTTTTCATTGTAAAATGCATAAGAATGGGGAATACAAAATACAATATTATGTTATGAACATCTCCTTTGTAAATACTGGCCCCCAAACGGGTACAACACATGAAAATACATATAAATAATGAATAAAGGCATCCCCAAGCGGGAGCTATCTCTTCGTCAATGGCGGAATCACAACCACATGCAATATGTATAGAAAAAGTGCGAAATAAGTATCTGAAAGAAAGAAATGAGAAACACCATGTCGGCTCAAATGACCATCAACAACAAACACCACAATTACAAGTCTCACGTGTCTCACCATCTAGTCCAATAAACAAGGGTAGATGGAGTATACTAGATACAAATAATAGTACAAGATGGAACAAAAGTATCCTCGCAACCCACCTATGAGGAAAGCTGCAAATCGAAGAAATGAAGCAAAAAGAGGAAGTACGCTCGCCGCTACTGCGCTGACAGGTCGAACCTGCAAGATACTGTGGCACAACGGGGGTAAGTTGCCAACTTGTGAGTAATAAGTAACATCTAATAAAGCTATCGTAAGCATGCACGCAAATGCGTCTCAACCTACGCATATCGTTATGATACGATGTACTAATATGAATGCATAATCAAACACAAAACTTGAACAAGTCTGGTATGAGAAAATCTTTGTTCTTATCTTAGAAAAATCTCTGTGTAATAAACTGAGTATCATCAATGAAATCAACAGAAAATCCGTGTCAAGCATCGACACAATATATATATATACATATATATATATATACATATACATATATATATATATATCCCAATATTTTAATGTCTCAATATCTCAATATCTCAATGTCTCAATATCTTAATATCTTAATATCTCGGGCTCCGTCAGTCCGGATGGACCCATATCATCAAATCTGACGACTTCGTTGGTATCCTCCGGATATCCGCCGCGTCAAAAATAACTGGTCGGTAGTGCTCCCCTACCGGGCTCAACGCCATCTATGCGATCTTCTTGCCCCGAGGTACCGCACCGGGTCCACCATGTACCCACAGACGGGGTATCTCCCTCCTCGAATCGGGTATATGATACCGCTAAAGAACCGAGAAAACACATGGGGGACGCCACACACATCATATCACAAAAAAAACGCAAATTTCTACTTTAAAATGATAATAGGTTTATTAAATCCTTACGGTTTTTCCCCAAAATCCATAAATCTCATGAAATCCTCGAGAAGAATCACAATATGTAAATATGTCGGTGATGATGGATGTCTATGATACGATAGTATATACCATGCGAAGTACGGCCAGAAGCTATGCATGAATCATGATGCAATGAGGTATGTATATATGACTAACAATCCAACGTATCCATCCTGATGAAATGACTATACAAGTACAAGTCTACGGATCATATATGATGCACAGATACCGAATCTAAGCAAGTTCTATAGTGTTCGTGATATAGCAATTACCAAAGGCGTGTGTGTTCTCATGAATAGTGCACGTGCGGCATGAACCAATGGTAATGGTGCAAGTGTCCTATGCGATAATATCATATATATCTATGATGATGCAATGCAATGAGATGAATGACTAGGAGACTACGCATATAAATACAAGCACTACCAGTAATCCTGACTATTGGGCGCCTCGCGCCATCCAGACGATCCCCCATTGATGTGTACATCTACTCACCGGGACGCCTCGGCTAATATGATCCAATCTCAGCCTTGCATTTTCTGTGCCACATCCGACGTCTCTGCACTCGATCCTAGAATTGCAAAAAAGTAAATAAGAGGATTGATATATAAATAGTCGCGGACACAAACGATACAAATCAACCACGCGCACTAACTGGACGCGCACACACTTGGTGCACAAAACGCGCTCGCGACAACCCACAACTAGGGGTCGCTAAAAGTGACAATCCCCCAAACCTAGAACCCAATCGTACCAATCACGCATTCGAAACACACTAATTATTTTAGGAAATAGGTTGTAAATCATCAACACATCAAACTTAATTAAAATCGATTTATTCCAAAAACCTAGTAAGCAACCATTAACGTTTTAGTACAAATCTAGATGTTTTAGCAATTCTAGTAGCCACAATATTCACTTAATATCTTAATTAGGTCAGACAAACCTTAACCAAAATTTAATCTCACCTATTTTAAATTAATCATGAAATTAGTTTGCAAGAATATATATTTAAGACAATTTAAAAGTAACAATTAGCAAATTAACATCTAGTTTAGATTTTGCATGTCTTAAGATGTTAAACTACACATTCAACCATGATCAAGTGATAAAAACCCTAACTTTAATTTAAAACCTTCTCTTTAGAACTCTAACTTTCGATTAAAACCATATTTAAACCTAATTAAGCTAGATTAAAGTAATTAACCAACAATTAAACCATAGAGTTAAGATTTATACCTCTAAAATTTGAGATCAAACTTGCAACTTGACCTTCCAAAATGGTTCTCTTGCTCCAAGATCCATGCTAGATTTGGCCAAAGAAAAATTGGGTAAGGTTTAATTATGAATTGGTGAGACTTTGTATGGATTTTTGATGAAAAATTGAGAAGTTTTGATGTGGAAATGAGATGGGGAAAATGGGGAGTTGTTGTAGTTTGGCTCGGCCAGAATAAGGGGATGAGAGAAGTGAGTGTATGAGTATGTATAATGTCAAGTCAATAAAAGCTCATACCTCAATTATTAAACACCATGCCTCTTTATCTCTTCATTTTCCATTTTTTCTTTTATTTCAACAAAAGGTTAATATAATTCTAGAACCATGTTCAAACCTTGTTTACAACAACATGTCGCATTTGTGTTTAGTTGGTCATGGAGCACTAAACTTGTATTATCCCATTCTAATTTGTAATTATCGCTAATTTGGAGTATAAGTGCACGATTAATAAAACAATTAAAACGAGGTTTTAACGGGGGAGTTTTACACATCACAATTAGCCGATCAAGTAGGTGTCTAGAAAGGTTTTAACGGGGTTACGCCCCTTGGAAAACGAGGTTTATTTTAATTAGGTCCGTACGAAAGCATGGGGAACCTTCCTCAAAGTACCGACACTGGCCTGGCCGAAAGATTGACGAACTTGTAGGGTGTAATTAATCCCGGCTAGTCTAACCTTTTAGGGTTTGAAGGAAGATTTGATAAAAACAATGGGAGCCATCCTCATTAGATAAGATAATAACCAATCTATTCTTGCAAGAGCATACGCTAAGTGTTTTTTTCTCTCTCTCCAGGTAGCGACCATGTCAGGCCTTAATCAAGATAATAATATGGATGTATTGACCGAACCCGCTTGTTATACTGTGCAGGGGAACGTTGGTTCCGCTCCAACTTATAATTGTTATAAGTCCGAGCAGAAAATGGAGGAATATCCGGATTCCCACGCCACCCAAACGAAGAATAAGCATATTGATGTATCTTCTTCGGGTGTGTTAGTTACCGAGAACTCTTTCTCGGTACACTCTACGTCCTGGGTATTAGATACCGGATCGGGATCCCACATATGTAATATGTTGCATGGGCTAAGGAAAAGTAGAGAACTGGGAATAGGTGATCATTATGTAAAAGTAGGGAATGGTGCAAATGTTGCAGCCAAATCAGTTGGCGAATATCATCTTGTATTACCAAATGGTAATACATTGATTCTAAACGAATGCTATTACATACCGAACCCGATATGCAATATTATATCAGTTTCTTTATTAACTAAAGAAGGATATAATTTTGTATTACAGGATAATATTATGAACATTTTTCTGAATCAAAAGTTGATTGGATTAGGCTCGTTAAGTAATGGCATATACATTCTAAATCAAACCACGGTTCTTAACGTACAGAACACACACAAGAGGAAGAGTTCAGAAATGAACGAATTTTACGTGTGGCATTGTAGACTAGGTCATATCAATGCGACACGACTAGCTAAGTTACATAAGAATGGATATTTGAATCCGTTCGAATTGTCATCTTATGAAACTTGTCAGTCATGTCTCAAAGGCAAGATGACCAAAACTCCGTTTACTGGACATGGAAAAAGGGTTACGAAACTCTTGGGACTGATACATAGTGATGTATACGGTCCCATGTCTACACATGCCAGGAATGGTTCCTCGTACTTTATTACATTCACTGACGATCTCTCAAGATATGGACATGTGTTCCTGTTGAAACACAAGTCTGAAGCTTTTGAGAAATTCAAAGAATATAAGCATGAAGTCGAGAACCAAACGGGTAAAAGTATTAAAATCCTACTATCTGATCGGGGAGGAGAATACTTGAGCACGGAATTCCGTGATTATTTAAAAGAGAATGGGATTCTCTCTCAGCTTACTCCTCTGTATACACCACAGCACAACGGTATATCGGAGCGGGAAAATCGCACCCTATTAGATATGGTGCGCTCTATGATGAGTACTGCTGAGTTGCATATTTCCTTCTGGGGTTATGCGCTTGAAACAGCCATACACCTATTGAATATGGTTCCTACCAAATCAGTGCCTACCACTACATATGAGATATGGAAGGGGAAGAGATCATGTCTTAATTATATTATGATTTGGGGTTGTCCGGCTTATGTTAAAACGAAAAATCTGGACAAGCTCGAAGCAAGCTCTGTTCCGTGCAAGTTTGTAGGATATCCCAAAAACTCACGTGGATATATCTTCTACCACACCGAGGAACAAAAGGTGTTTGTTTCTCGCAATGCTACCATTTTAGAAAAGGAATTTCTTAAAAAAGAAATTAGTGGCAAGTAGGTAGAACTGGAAGAAGTTCCAGCTATACAAACTACGACAAAAGATTTAGTAGAACCAGAGGATTCGATAGTTCCCAACGAACCTCAGCCTCTCCGCCGATCTAGTAGGGTTTCTCATCCACCTGAGAGATACTACAGTTTTCTCATTGATGGTGGGAGCGACAATTGCGTCATGGAAGATGATGACCCAACTAACTTCGAGCAGGCCATCACGAGTAGGGACTCTGTGAAATGGCTGGATATAATGCGATCTGAGATGGAATCCATGTACACCAACAAAGTATGGACTTTGGAAGTTGCTCCCGAAAGAGTAAAACCCATTGGGAGCAAATGGATCTTTAAGAAGAAACTTGGTGTAGATGGAAAAATTGAGACTTTCAAAACTAGACTTGCTGCAAAAGGTTTTCGTCAACGACCAGGTGTGGATTATGATGAAACCTTTTCTCCAGTGGCTATGCTTAAGTCCATCTTGATCCTACTTGCCATCGCTACATACCATGACTACGAAATCTGGCAGATGAATGTTAAGACCGCCTTTCTAAATGGTGATTTAGAAGAGAGCATGTACATAACTCAGCCAGAGGGCTTCGTGGAAAGTGGGAGAAGCGGAAAGTGTGCAAGATGCTTAAATCAATCTACGGGTTGAAGCAGGCATAGCGGAGTTGGAACATCTGTTTTGATGTGGTAGTCGAAGAGTTTAACTTCATCAAAAACGTAGATGAACCTTGTATATACAAGAAGGTGGCAGAAAGATGGTTGTCGTCATCATATTGTATGTGGATGACATACTCTTGATACGAAATGATGTTCCTATGCTGCACCCGGTCAAGCTCTTCTTATCACAAAGATTCTCAATGAAAGATCTAGGTGATGCCTCCAACATTTTGGGGATTAAGATCTATAGAGATAGATCTAAACGGATGTTGGGATTGTCCCAATCCAAGTACATCGACACCATACTAAAGAGGTTTAGTATGGAGGATTCCAAGCGTGGGAATTTACCCACGATCTCAGGAATCACTCTCTCCAAAAAGATATCTCCCAAGACTGATTTGGAGAGAGCTCGCATGCAAGGGATACCCTATACTTCGGCAGTAGGCTCTATCATGTACGCGATGTTATGTACCAGACCCGATATAGCATACTCACTAAGTGTAATGAGTAGGTATCAAGCAGATCCTGGAGAGAATCACTGGACAGCTGTGAAGAACATTCTTAAGTACTTGAGATGGACTAAAGAAATGTTCTTGGTGTATGATAACGGTGAACTCCAAGTGGATTCCTTTACCGATTCGAGCTTCCAAAGTGATATGGACGACTCTAAGTCGGTCTCGGGATTTGTCTTTGCCCTCAATGGAGGGGCGGTTTATTGGAAGAGATCCTAGCAAGAAACCGTGCCAGACTCAACGATGGAGGCTGAATACATCGCTGCCAACGATACTACCAAAGAGGTTGTCTGTATGAAGAAGTTCATAACTGAACTTGGAGTGATTACATCCATCGAGCATCCAATACCTTTATATTATGATAACAATGGAGCTGTGTCTTTGGCCAAGGAACCCAGGTCCCATCAGCGATCCAGGCATATTCTGAGGCGGTATCACCTGATCTGGGAGATAGTTGATCGCCGGGAGATCGAGGTCAGGAGAGTTGACACAAAGAATAACACGGAGGATCCACTCAAGAAGGCCATACCCCAGATACAATTTGAGAGACTCTTCAGGATGTTGGGTATGAGATACTACAACAACTGGCCTTAGTGCAAGTGGAAGATTGTTAGTTATATGTATGCCCTGGAGGCCATTATTGTACATGATTGTATATTATAGTGGATGCTTGGACATATATAGAGAGGACTTTCTTGCTCGACGTGATAGAATGCTATCTGATTGCTCTTTGTCTTAATATGTAGACTTGTATTGTCATACTGTCTTGCTCTCACATGTTGATAAAGCCCTTAGGATGTGTACTTGACTACCACGACTATGATGGAGATCATACTAGTGGGGCCAGGGTAGTCCATAAGTTCATCCTTTAAGTGTTCCTAGTCGAGGGTGTATCGAGATGAGGCATCGATATTCCAGAGTAGACTAGCGTATACGCTTCTTGACCCATATGATGGGCGATGGATGATCCCACATCCATTGGTGTTTGACATCAAAGATGGTATACAGGTGCTCAGTGGAGACTGGGTACACTGAACAGGACTCGCCGAGAACTCCTAGATGGTATTATACCTATCGTCAGATAGCAGTTCTCTGGTGACACTGGTACAGGTTAGTCTGTAGATCCGAGATCGTCATAGAGTCTTGTGTGATTCCCACTGTGCTTTGATTTCCACCTTACCACGTTCAAGAGAGCGTGCAAAACAGTGGTTTTTTAGTACAGTCCCGAATCACATGGAGGCAATGAGCGATAGGAGGGGATTCGTCTCTCCCGGTATTGGGGGTTGATGCTGCACTGTACTCGATTGGCTATAATAGGAAGTCCCTAGCCAGGGCTGATATGGAGATTTACTGGTAAGTGTTATTAGTAGTTTCTCGACCCGTTATGAGCCTCATATCAGCACGACTTATCAAGTTACTGGGGTCTGACGTTTACCACCCCTAAACTAGATATGCAATATATCAGATGAAGAGACCAGACTGTACGGTAGTGTTACTGACAGGCTTTGCGGGTGTTTAGACAAGCTTGCTTGTTGATCTTCTGATCGCTCAATACCCGGATAGCCGTTACGTCCATCTAGTACCGCTGACGGCTTGTGGGTGACTGATATGATCATCACCTACTGCCGGTGTATTGACGAGTCTTTAGAGTCCTACACAGAGATTTCCTAGCTCATGCGAAACGAAGTAGGAGCACATATGTGATATGTGCGAGACCGAGATTAATACGTGTATATGATACCGTATTCTATTCTCGCGATATGTGATATCTGTCGATTATATGTGATATAGCCGGGTTATCGAATCAAGTGTTGATTCGATAAGTTGATACATATGATATTAGTCGGTTATATGTGATATAGCCGGATTATTAAATCAAGTATTGATTTAATAATTTAATGTATAATTATATATTTGATATACTAACATACATTAACTAATATTAGCTCACTTAAGCACTTCTTTTTCTCACTTGTGTACACTTAATATATATGTGATATATATTATTGTGTCATGCTTGTTGCTACAAGCAACATGGGTATATGAGACTCACACCATGCTTATGATAATGTGGGGTTTATTTATTTAAAGTAAATCAAAATTAGTTGGAAATTAGCATATGGTTGAAGCTTGTGGAAGCTTGTGGATCCATTGACTTAGTCCACTAATTTTGTCTTACCTTAGATATTTATTAACCTAACCATTATCTAAATCCATGGTTAAGTCTCTACATGAGTTATATGAGATATTTCTCACCCATGGTTGCCATAACATTTTTGGCTTCATCTTCTTCTTCATCAAGAGTGAGCTCTCTAGATTTTGAGGAGGTGAAGAAAATTAGTGAGAAAAATATTTCTAAAGTGAGCAAAATTCCTACTTTATCAATCTACACTAGATTAGCCATTTAGTTTGGGTTATTTTCTTCACTAATTCCAAATTAGTGAAGAGGTAGCTTGAGTTAGTGTCTCCTCGACGTAGATCATCTTCGGCCTCGAAGACTTCAAGCAAGCTTGTTCCTTTCATCTTGAGGAGCCTCTTTAGAGTCCGGAAGTTCACTACTTGGAGGGAAGGGACTACTACACGGAGTTATTGAAGTGAAGGACCGGTCTACAAAGGTTGTATTCTTTTTCACTTAGATGTTAAGTTGTTTACATTCTTGTTTCATCTAATTCTCTAGTTAAGATTCTAAGTCTAGGGTTCTTTAGCATGGCAAATTTTTTAAAACGGCATGGTCTATGCCTTCCGAAACCCAGTGGTCGTGCTTGGTAACTCTACATGAGTTGCATTAGGGACATTCCTCGGGACCTCGTCTCGAGAAAGTATTTGTCCTTTCAGGAAACCGCCCTGAGTACTTCCCACCTTCACCAAGCAAATTACCAACAGCTCGTCTCCGAGCTCCTGACATGCTGAGCTTCCTCGGCCTCCCGGATCGTCTCCGAGCTCCTGACATGCCGAGCTTCCTCGGCCTCCCTGCTCGTCTTCGAGCTCCTGACGGACCGAGCTTCCTCGGATTCCACAGATCAATCAAGAGCGCGGATCCCATGTGTCCCGCAATGGCTCCGCTTATATCACCAGGACGAGATATCCGCCTCCCACGATCCGCGTCCCACGCTAGCGCATCCCCCCATTAATGGGCGTATCCCCCCATTAATGGGTGCATCCCGCCATTCGAGGCGAGAATAATGCTGGGACATAATTGACGGCGATGATCTCGCGCCTGCTCACTCCATGCGACCACTATATAAACCCCTCTCTCAGACGACTCAGGTAACTCGAATTGATTCCAGTAGGCCGCTACTCTGCATTTATATCTCAGCACTAACTTGATCGTCGGAGGGTCCTACGGTGGTCACCCATCCCGGGACTTCTTTTGCAGGTAGCTCGGCATCCCACACCAACCCATTGAGGTCCACACTTAACAACTCCCAAAACAAATCTCAGCCGTCGAAGACCGCTATCACAGGATCGAAGGGGGACAACATCTGAAGGAGATCCAACGCTCCATCAGTTGGCGTCGTCTGTGGGAACGTTTCAGAAAGTTCTCCATCCCTAAAGTTGATCTTCCACTCTCGACCCGATGGCGAGCGACAACCGCGACGGTCCAAATACGAGCCGCCACAATGGAGGCGGGAGCGGTTCGTCTCCCCCTCCCAACGCCATAAATGCCTTATCCGTCCGAATAGACAGGCTCACATCGCTGGTAGATGCCCTCATTCGTGTTCAAGCGGCGATCCCTACCCACCAGACCGCGGCTCCCCCTTCCCGGGATAACGACATCCGCAGGAGGACGGATGGGCACGCTCAAGCCCTCGAGCTCACTCACCCTCATCCTAGCGCCACCGAGCGCCTGCGGGCCAACTCCGACCACCTTGACCTGTATGCATCGACTGATTCTATGACCCGCTGGGCACCGGACAGCTCCACGCCACGATCCCAAGGAAGACTGGGTCGTCGCTCCAATACCCGCCGTGCATTCTCTCCCCCTGAGTAGGTGTCGGTCAGCTCTCCTTCTTCCAGGCATGACTGATGCCCTCGCTCTCGCCGGGCTCGTACGAACGATGAGAGCATGGACTACTTGAGAAGGGTCTCATCCGAGCATTTGAGACACTTGATAGAGTGAAATCGAAGCCGCACCATCACACAGACCCAGAGCGGGGGTAGCCACCACTCCGACTGTGCAGAATCCTCGGAGTACCACAACCGGCTTGAAGCTCTCAAGAAGAAGATCGAAGGCATACGAAGGGATGGCCACACGTTCGGCAAAGGGGCCAGGTACTCCGCCGATACACTAACGAAACCCTTCACAGAAGAGATGCTAGCCGAGCACGTCTCGTCCAGGAATAAGCTGCCAAAAGCGGCCCTCTTCGACAGGAAATCCAACCCGAAGGACCACTTAGACACATTTACAGCGGGCATGAGCTTCTAGGATAACTCGAACGTGGCCCAATGCCGAGCTTTCCCCACCACCCTCATCCGGGCTGGCCAGGACTGGTTCGGGGGCTTGCGCCGTGCTCCATCTCCACCTTTGACGAGCTGGCTACCCAATTCCTCGGCCATTTCGTCGGCAACCGACGACAAAAGAAGACAGTTGACTACTTATTCACTGTCAAGAGTCGAGACAGGGAATCCTTCAAAGGGTATGTCACCCGCTTCTACAATGCCCTCCTGGAGGAACCCGAGCACCACGACGAAACGGTCATCACCGCGCTGAGGTCGGGCGTTAGGCATAAAGAGTGGCTCCGCTCTTTTGCATTGGCGCAACCTAAGACCATGGCCGAAGTGAAAGCGTAGACCGAGCGAGAAATCCAACTCGAGTCCGAGGTGAACTCTAACATGCCTGGAGATGACCAAGCTGACCGGAAGAAGAGGTACAGGGAAAAGAGAAGGAAAGACAGTCATTCGAAACCTTACTCCTCGAGGTTCCAGGCTCCTCTAAATATTTCCCAGATCGAGCTGCTGGAGGAAGCTAAGGGCAAAGAGTTCTTCAGGCTCCCGCCAGCTACCCGATGGACGGGCAAACGGCTTCGTGGCCCGTATTGCGCCTATCATCGAACGCAAGGACATCTGACCGAGGATTGTAAACAGCTGCATGATTACATCGAGGACGCTCCGGTCACTTGGTAAAATACCTGCAAGATAAACGTTAAACAGACAGGGGGCAAGCCAATCAAATTAAAGACGAAGAGCTGACGATCAGACAGATCATGGTCATCGCCGACTGATCCAAGTCCGAGCAACATGGACACCTATCGAAACTAGTCATTCAATGCAGGAGAATTTAAATTGAATCACATAATCTATATTTTATTTAATAATAAAGATTCTTGCTTCCCTGCAATCTGAACTACATCTCTTTGTTTCCATGCTAAAACTCCCTATAGGGCCGACGATTGTCTTCCTGCTCAGCTCATCCACAGCGGGTAGCTTCTTGCCCAACAACGTTGTAGATCAAAAGCCCTCATCACGAGGCTGCCGAGCAATTTCTTGCTGGCCCATTTGCAGCGGGTAAATTCCTGCCCAACAACGTTGTGGATCAAAAACCCTCCTCACAAGGCCGCCGAGCAATTTCTTGCTGGCTCATCTGCAGCGGGTAGATTCCTGCCCAACAACACTGAGGATCAAAAGCCCTCCTCATGAGGTGACCGGGTAGCTTCCTGCTCGGTTCATCCACAAGCAGGTAGCTTCCTGCTCAACGAACGCTGTGGATCAAAAGCCCTCCTCATGAGGCCGCCGAGCAATTTCTTGCTGGCCCATCTGCAGCGGGTAGACTCCTACCCAACAACGCTGTGGAACAAAAGCCCTCCTCACAAGGTCGCCGAGAAATTTCTTGCTGGCCCATCTGCAGTGGGAATATTCCTTCCCAACAACGCTGTGGATCAAAAGCCCTCATCATGAGGCCGCCGAGCAATTTCTTGCTGGCCCATCTGCAGCGGGTAGATTCTTGTCCAACAACGCTGTGGATCAAAATCCCTCCTTACGAGGCCACCGAGAAATTTCTTGCTGGACCATCTGCAGCGGGTAGATTCCTGCCCAACAACGCTGTGGATCAAAAGCCCTTATCATGAGGCCACCGAGCAATTTCTTGCTGGCCCATTTGCAGCAGGTATATTCTTGCCCAACAATGCTGTGGATCAAAAGCCCTCCTCACGAGGCGGCCGGGTAGCTTCCTGCTCGGTTCATCCACAAGCGGATAGCTTCCTGCCTAATGAACGCTGTGGATCAAAAACCCTCCTCACAAGGACGCCGAGCAATTTCTTGCTGGTCCATCTACAGCGGGTAGACTCCTACCCAACTACGCTAAGGATCGAAAGCCCTCACCACGAGACCGCCGAGCAATTTCTTGCTAGCCCATCTGCAGCGAGTAGATTCCTGTCCAACAATGTTGTGGATCAAAAGCCCTCCCCACGATGCAACTAGGTAGCTTCCTGCTCGGTTTATCCACAAGCGGTTAGCTTCGTACCCAACGAACACTGTGGATCAAAAGCTCTCCTCACGAGGCCGCCGAGTAATTTCTTGCTGGCCTATCTGCAGCGGGTAGACTCCTACCCAACTACGCTAAGGATTGAAAGCCCTCATCACGAGGTGGCCGAGTTGCTTCCTGCTCGGTCCATCCGCAGTGGGTAGATTTCTGCCCAACTATACTGTAGATCAAAATCCCTCCTCACGAGGCCACCGAGTAGCTTTCTTCTCGGTAGCCTCCTGCTCAACAATGCTGTGGATCCAAAGCCCTCACCATGAGGCAGCTGAGTAGAAAGGAAGATACCGACCTTCTTACACTTAGCCATCAATCGAATCATACTTGATGCGTGATCACCACCTCGACTCCGAGGAAAAGGAAGATACTGACCTTCCTACACTTGTCAAGATGAAAAGACCTACAAGCTAAAAATACTTGCAGAATGAAGATTCGAACTAAAGTAAACGAACTAAAGGTACATGCACAGGAAGCAGACATTTGGGCAAAGAAAAATGTGTACTTTATTTATAATAAAAAATAAATACAAAGTATTCTGGGCTCCTCAGCCTTACAAAAATGCCCAGAGGCTTACAAAATTTTGAAAAAGAAACAAATCCCCAAGGAAGGAAAGCTCAGGCCGCCCGCTCGGGAAGAATCTCGCCCTGCTCGATACGAGCATCGAGGACCAAAACTGCGACCTCGGGGTCGACACTTCCGCCTGAAGCCTCGCCTGGCCGCCTCGGCGACTTCCTCCTGCGGTGCTTCCTCGGCCAGGGGATACTTAGCGCGGAGCTCGCTGATATCGAACCCCAGTGCAGGCTCCTTGACGATGTCGAGGGCGCTATGCCACACGACGGCCGTGGATTCGATGAGATCGGGTATAATTGGTTTGACGCCTTATACGCCTCCACAGTCATCGCCGCCCAGCACTCGGCGAGCTTCACCACGTCCAAAGCCACCCAGACATCCCTTTTGAGGGCGTTCCTCGACTTCTTCACCGCATGGTAGAAGCCGTTCACCTCCTCCAACTTGGCCTGAATAACCCGGTTGGACTCGTCCAGAAGCCGATGAGACTCTTTCAGCTTGGAGTTCGTCATCCCCTCGGCGACCAGATAAGTGTCGAGGAGAGCTGCCTTCTCCTCCACTTGCCGCGGTTAGAGGCGGAGTTCCTCCTCCAACTTGGAGGACTCACCCGCCTTTTTCATGGCCGGGGCTACCTCCTCGGATTCCATGGCGACGAGGAGTGAACAGTGGTGGAGGACCTTAGGAAAGCAGAAAACGGGTTAGAAAGCTCAAACCAAGGAAATAAGACTTAAGAAATCTTTTAAGAAAAGTCAGGAACCGACCTGAACCGTCTCTTGTGCTATGGCGGCCACCTGGGCCTTCATGGTCCTTCGGAGTATTTTAACCCCGGCCGCCTGCTCTATGACAGAACGCAGGTTGTCGGCGACTGAGAGCCCCAAGGGCACATTAATACAGAAGGCGTCCTCCTGCACTAGGGTCCCGGTAGAAGGTGGCCAGGAGACCGTCTGCTTCTGCCTCTTGAAGGGGACTTCGGCGGGCCCAACCTCTTCCTCCTCCTCCTCTCGCGCTCGGGGCGCCAAGTCCCGCAAGTACTTATGGCTCCCCCCGCGGCATTCTTCTGGAACTCAGGGAACGGCGGAAAGCTTAGACGGTGGAGTCGGCCTCTGGGCCGAGCTCGGACCGGGTCGGGCCGAGCTCGGACCGGGTCGGGACGAGCTTGCGCCCGCGGCCTTCTTTCCCTAAGTCTTGGCGGCCAGGGAGGCTATGATTTTTTCTCGGTTCATGGGCTCTACAAAAAAAAGGAACACGCAAACAAAGGGGGTTAGCGACACTAAAATGGCAGAGGAAATTTAGTAAGGTCTAAATAGGTTGTCGAAAGTCCTAACTTACCCAAGAAACGCGCATGACTGAGTCCAGCCCAGCTCAGTGCCTGCTCGGATAGCATAACAACCACCCGTTGGATCGGCTCCCACTAGAAAACCACCCTCATTTCAGGGGAAGTCGACTGCTTTTCCCTCTAGCAGTCGGCACTGTGGCAATGTATGGGCACAGGACAATCCTCGCCCACAGGCAGCCCGATGAATACAAACTTCTCCTTCCATTTGTGGATAGAGGAAGGGACGACTACTACCCCTGACCCGGCCGCCTCACCCTTACGTTTCTTATATGAAAATTACACCCAGCTCAGCTCTTCCTTGCTGGTGCCAGGGTGAGTTTTATAGCAGAGGACAGACACAAGGAGGATCAAACTGAAGGGGATCTCATCAAGTTTTAACCAGACCAGAAATCCGAGGAGGATTCTCCACGAGTTCGGCGCCAGGCCAAGATGGAAGAAACGAAGCATCCCATAAAGCTCGGTTGGGAAGGGCAGACGCATTCCTGCCCAGAACGCTTCCAAATACAGGGCAATCTTCTTGCCCTGCACCTGGTCTGCCCGCTTACCCTCTCTAGCTAAACGGATGGAATAGTTAGAGGGGATATGGAATCGAGTCCGAACTTCAGAAAGCTCATCCAGACTCTTCAAGACGGAGGGCGCATCACGGGTGTTCCCGATGCGGACCTTGGGGGCCCTTGTCATCGCTCGAGGGCGAGTGACAAGGGCAGCCCTGACTCTAGGCGGGGAGCCTGACACAAAAGACGTAACAGAGGAGGAACCCTTTTGGCTATCTGAAGTCAAAAATGAGGAAGACCCACTGGACTCGGCCCCAGCAACTGAAACCTCATCGTCCGCCTCAACCCTCACTACCTCTATAGACTTCTCAGATGAAGATATCAAACTTGATTCAAAGAAAGGAACTCGCCGAGGAAAAATCAACAGAGGATCCGATCTAAAAAGTGGAGCTCCTAGCAATCTTCAACAAATGAAAGAGAATTAGAGCAAAATGTTGGCCCTAGGATGGTCCCCTCCTATTTATACACCTCAAAAGAGAACATCCTACGGCCCAGATTGGTTCCCGCCAAAAAGGAACGCCGCGCCCAAGCAGCATTCAAAGCTTCGTATGGTGTTTGACCATTGGAGACGTCTTTTCGGTTGCAGGAGTCAGAGACAGCCTGTCTTGCCCGCCAACCGACGTCCGACACGTGGCACGTATCCTAACTGGCGAATCAACTGAAACGCCGCACCCTCTTTAAAGCGCAATCATTTCAATGATCCGCTGACGCCATCGGGGATACACGCGAAAATTCAAGCGCACGAAAAGGCGACACGTGGGCCCAAGGATCGAAGCGACACAACCGCCAAACGCCATGTCGTTTCCAGGAGACCCACATTATGATTCTCGGCGCCAAACCGATCAGACGAAAAAACCGAGCAGGCCACTCTCGACCCGATCCATGAATAGGTCGGAACGAGAGTAGGGGGCTAATGATGATGCTCACAAATGGTATTTCCTCAGATTACGACACGTGGCGGATAGCGTGTCCTGAAGGCTACGAGGGTAGAATAAATGAGTTGTATTAGGGACATTTCTCGGGATCTCATCTCGAGGAAGTATCTGACCTTTCAGGAAACCGCCCTGAGTACTTCCCACCTTCACCAAGCAAACTACCAACAGCTCATCTCTGAGCGCTTGACATTCCGAGCTTCGTCGGCCTCCCTGCTCGTCTCCGAGCTCCTGACATGCCGAGCTTCCTCGGCCTCCCGGCTCGTCTACGAGCGCCTGACATGCCGAGCTTCCTCGGCCTCCCGGCTCGTCTACGAGCGCCTGACATGCCGAGCTTCCTCGGCCTCCCGGCTCGTCTACGAGCGCCTGACATGCCGAGCTTCCTCGGCCTCCCGGCTCGTCTACGAGCGCCTGACATGCCGAGCTTCCTCGGCCTCCCGGCTCGTCTACGAGCGCCTGACATGCCGAGCTTCCTCGGCCTCCCAGCTCGTCTTCGAGCTCTTGACGGACTGAGCTTCCTCGGTTTCCCCTGATCAATCAAGAGTGCGGATCCCATACGTCCCGGAACGGCTCCGCGTATATCGCCAGGGCGAGATATCCGCCTCCCCGCAATCCGCGTCCCATGCTAGCGCATTCTCCCATTAATGGGCGCATCCCTCCATTAATGGGCGCATCCCGCCATTCGAGACGAGAATAACGCTGGGGCGTAACTGATGGCGATAATCTCGAGCCCGGTCGCTCCATGCGACCACTATATAAAATCCTCTTTCAGACGACTCAGGTAACCCGAACTGATTCCAGTATGCCGCTACTCTGCACCTATATCTCGGCACTAACTTGATCGTTGGAGGGTCTTACGGTGGTCACCCATCCCGGGACTTTTTTTGCAGGTAGCTCGGAGTCCCACACCAACCCATTAAGGTCCACACTTAACAACTTCCAAAACAAATCTCAGCAGTCAAAGACCGCCATCACAGGATCGACGGGGGACAACATCTCAAGAAGATCCAACGCTCCATTACAATTATTTCAAAAAGAATCTTTTTTTCTTGAATAGGAGAGGTGGTTGGTTCTATACAATTCTCAGTCTAGCGTAAAGTACATTATAGTATCACGTGATGGCGCCGTTCTCTTCCTTTTCTGAAGGATCCCTTCACACTAAACTCAAATTAAAATCAAAAAATAACAAGTTGTGATCGTGATCAATATTTGACATTTGACTATTCTATTTTATTGCCCCCAATTTGCTGCAACTAACATGCATGCATGCAAACATGCACATGCATTTTGCTACATTCTTAAGCACAACAAAGAAAAAATTGAAACTAGAGCTCTTTGTTTAGTTGCAATCTACACTATAAGTATAGTATAGAGCATGATGAATGAATCTCAAGTTCGAAATTTAATCTCAATTCTCTTAATGTCTCTCATATTCTTTATACTCTTTTTAATTCTTTCTCATGTCGGGGCCGGACTTACGGACACCGATAGCCTACAATCATACATAATTCATGTGAGTAAACCCCTCGATGATCGAGAGACCTTGTATAGATCCTTCTTGCATCTTTCAAGAACGGGTACTGCCCGGATTATTTATTCATACAAGGGCATCGTCGATGGTTTCGCCGCTAGGCTAACCAACGATGAGCTTTCCGATCTAAAAACGAAACCAGGGTTTGTTCATGCTTACCCGGATCACATTTTGCCTCTGCAAACCACGCATTCGCCTGCGTTCTTAGGCCTGGAGCCAGATACCGGATTCTGGAAAGACTCTAATTTCGGAAAAGGGAGTATCATCGGGATGCTCGATACGGGGATTTTTCCTGACCATCCTTCGTTCAGTGGAAAAGGGATGACCCCTCCGCCTGCGAAATGGAAGGGGGCATGCGAGTTCAATGGTTCTTTATGCAACAACAAGCTCATCGGTGCAAGAACGTTCCTGCAAGGAATGAATGCCATGAATAATGGATCGAGCGGTGCTAACTTTTCGCTGGGGGTTGGACCCTACGACGAAGGAGGGCACGGGACTCATACGGCTAGTATAGCCGCCGGTGTGTTCGTGGAGAATGCTAATGTCAATGGCCAGGCTAAAGGCACGGCTGTAGGAATGGCGCCGTTAGCCCATTTAGCTATATACAAGGTCTTTTTATGTGCATTTTCACATGTGAATTTGGATCCTTGGATCGTCAGTATTTGACCACATTCGATTACTTGTCTTTCAGGTCTGCACCGAACAGGGCTGCATGCTCTCGGATATACTGGCAGGGATGGACGCTGCCGTCAATGACGGGGTTGACGTGCTGTCGCTCTCCATCGCAGGTGGATCCCAGGTATTCTATGACGACGGCATTGCCATTGGCGCATTCGGGGCGATCGAGAAGGGCGTTTTCGTCAGCATCGCAGCAGGCAATGACGGGCCCTACTTCTACTCAATCTCCAATTCCGCTCCATGGAAGCTGACAGTCGGAGCAGGCACTATCGATCGAACTATTAGGGCGACCGTGAAGCTTGGGAACAATGCTCAATTCGATGGAGAGTCGGCTTTTCAACCCAAGAGTTTCACGAACGCAACTAGTAACCAATTCCTGCCTCTAGTGTATCCCATCGACACGTTTTGCAGCAACTTTTCGTCGGACGACGTAAAAGGGAAAGTTGTGTTGTGCGACGACGGTGTTATAGATGGAATAGAAAAGGGGGGAAATGTGAAGAGAGCTGGTGGAGCCGCCATGATCATAACGAGTTTCGATTTCGAAGGATCTACTCTTCCTGCTGATCCTCATGTTCTTCCAGCATCGCACGTTACTTACAACGACGGTCTTAAAATCAAAGCTTACATCAATTCGAGCTCGAACCCGAAGGCCACGATTGCTTTCAAAGGTACCATATAGTTAATTTAAAGCGGTAAATGGGGCTGGGAGCATTCACAACCCCATGACGGTAAACAATAGACACAGCCTCCAGATCCCCTTATTTAAGTTGCACAGGGACGCACATGGAGGCTGTATCTGTTGTTCACAGCCTTACCATGGGGCTATGAACGATAATTTAAATAGGTGATTTTAACAATCTGTTTTAGTTGGAACAATCTTTAATTTCTTTTTTCCCCGACAGGTACTTTATTTGGGACATCTCCGGCTCCGGCAGTTGCTTACTTCTCTTCGAGAGGGCCGAGTTTCTACGACCCGGCCATTCTGAAACCGGACATCCTCGGACCTGGGGTAAATATTCTGGCAGCATGGGCATCCGACATCGGAACAGATCCACCGACCAAATTTAACATAATCTCCGGCACGTCTATGTCAACTCCCCACCTTAGTGGCATAGCAGCATTACTCAAAACCGCACATCCAGACTGGTCTACGGCTGCAATCAAATCCGCGATCATGACAACAGCCGACGTAACTGCCAGAAACGGTGCCCAGATCCTGGATCAAAACCTCAAACCTGCCGACGCTCTCGCAACCGGAGCCGGCCTCGTGAACCCGACCAAAGCAAACAACCCAGGCCTTGTCTACGACATTATCACCGACGAATACATTGCTCATCTATGCGGCCTCGGGTACAGCAACAAGCAGGTGAATGCCATAGCTCGGAACACAAAGATCAACTGCAGGTCGATAAGGAGAAAACTGAATTCCGATTTGAATTACCCTTCGTTTCAAGTCACTTTAAGCCAGATCAATTTCTATAACGCGACGGTGTCACGAACGGTGACGAACGTTGGAGCAGCAGTCTCGGAATATAGCGTACAGGTTAAGCATCCAAACGGGGTGACAATGAGGGTGAAGCCAAAGAAAATTGTGTTTTCAGAGGTTAACCAGAAGGCGCAATATACGGTTACATTCACGGGGAAAGGATTTCCGGCGAAAGGCTCCAACATGCCGCAAGGTTATCTGAGATGGGTTTCTTCTGATGAGAGTATAACAGTAAATAGTCCTGTTGTGGTGATACTCAATTGAGAGTGTAGAAAGAAAAAGAAATTTTTTACTGTTGACATTTGGATTCCAGACTATGAGTACTACATTCATTTTCTTTGATGAAAACTAAGACTGATTAAGATAAATTTTACTCTTCCTTTTCTTCCTTTTTCTTGATAATCAATAAGATTAGAAGCAAATAATCCCAACTAATACTCTGCCTTATCTAAATTTAACTCCTAATTCAAAATAAACAATACTCGATCGACTACCTAATATAGCTAAAATAATACTAAACCTTATCTAAATAATAACTCTAGACAAGATAATTCAAACTAATTTAAACTAACAATAGTTGTTTCAATCCGGAATCGGCCTTCTCTCACTGCAAGATCTATCACTCTTACCATAAAACATTTCACTAATCCCTTCTCTTCTAAATTATAAAATAGCGAATTAGATGTCTCTATGGTAACCTACTCGCTGCTAAGTAATGAAATGAATAACATTGTAGCTTGCTTCTTTTTGGGTATGACTAGTAAACGGTTTGAATGCAATTCTAACAACTGTTTGTAGCTTGTTCATAGGAACATTTCACTAATTACTTAGCCGATTTGATAATTTCACTAAAGATCAGTCGTTGCATTTTCTTTGTTTTGGTTATTTTCTTTTTTCTTTTATTAGAATGCGATTAGAAAAGGAATATCATGGTGAAAGGGATACTCGCGGCTGTTGGTCGCCTGGTGAATCCAAACCTTGTAGAAAATGCACATGAAACTATGGATTATTCAGTTTCGAACGGTTAAATTTGAAAGAATTTCGCAGAGAATAATATCTTTTATTCAACATGATCGTTACATATATAGTTTCTCTTACAACTGCTTTAGGACATGTATACAACAAATTCATAACAAATAATAAGAACTAGAAACTAAATATATTTGACAAATAAAAGAATAAAATCTCTAACTACATGAGCTAGCATCAATCCGCATTACCAAATCTTTAACCGCGCAATATCCTCTCACTAATAAAATCATATCTTCAACAGTCCCCCTCAAGTTGGAGGGTTAATGAACATACCAACTTGCTAATTAGTGAATGAAATTGACCTTGTCCTGATGCCTTTGTAAAATAATCTGCAATTTGAAGACGTGATGGAATAAATGCAGTGTGAATTAAATCTTTTTGTATTTTCTCACGTATGAGATGTCTATCAATTTCAATGTGTTTAGTACGCTCGTGAAATATTGGATTAAAGGCAATATGATTAGCCGATTTATTATCATAATATAGAGAAACCGACTGAGTTGAAACTTGTAGACCAGAGACGAGAAAATTTAGCCATGTAATTTCACAGACGGACACCATGGAGCAATATTCAGCTTCGGCGGACACCATGGAGCAATATTCAGCTTCGGCGGACAATCATGACACAGTACTTTGTTTCTTAGATTTTCAAGTTATAAGACCGTCTCCAAGAAAAATACAATATCCAGCAATTGATCTTCGATTCATCAAACAACTGGTCCAATCAGAATCATAATAGGCATGTAATTTAAGCAAATTAGTAGAAGAAAGAAAATTTTCATTGCCAGGAGAGGATTCGATATACCAAACCATGCGAAGTGCAGCTTGCCAATGATGCTCTCGAGATGGGATCATAAACTGACTAAGGATGTTGATAGAGCGAATGATGTCCGGCCGAGTAATGGCGAGATAGAGCAAACGACCAATAAGATGCCGATATTGTGATGGCTCTTTCAATGCTGCACCATCATCTGACTTGAGCTTTAAGTTTTGTTCCATAGGAAAATCTGATGAATGCCCTCCAATATTTCCCGTATCTGCTATGTTTAATGCATAGTTTCTTTGGGTCAAGTAATTTCTTGTTTAGATCTAGCAAGCTCAATGCTAAGAAAATAATTTAACATACCCAAGTCTTTTATATGAAAATGAGGTGGAGAGATTGCTTGAGAGTATTAATTGTTGGAGATAGTGCCCTCAGAGTCAATTATTGGATCACAGGCACGTGATTGCAATGATTGAGGGGGGACCTGTCCCGGTAGGACAGTCTTACTCGAGATGATAGTATGCTATCTGGTTTATCTTTATCATCGTGTACTGCTTAGGTGACCTGACAGGTCGGTATTACACGTTGATAGAACCCCTAGGATTCTTGCTTGACCACCAGCAGTATGAGGACGATCATATCAGTGGGAGCTGGGGTCTATAAACACATCCTTAAAAGGTCCCTAGTCGTGGGAGTTTCGAGACAGGGCATCGATACTCCAGAGTAGACTAGTGTATACAGTCGAGACCCCGACGAGGGGCGGTGGCCGGTCTCACAAGCCACTGGTGTCAGTTGGTTTACCTAACATGTATATAGGTGCTCATTAGGTTATGAGTACACCGGACAGGACTCGCCGGGAACATGCTAGTTGGTCTTATACCAGACGTCAGATAGCAGTTCCCAGGTGACATGTGTACAGGTTAGTTCATCGACCTGGGGATCGTCATTTGTCTCGTGTGAGTTCCCACTGTACTTTGATTACTACCCTACCACGCTCAAAGGAGACGTGCAAACAGGTTTTAGTTGGGTACAGTCCCGAGCCACATGGAGACAGTGAGCGTATCTTCAGGGGTTCGTCTCTCCCGGTATTGGGGGTGAGGTCGCGCTGTGTCTAGGAGAGCCACTACACAAAGCCCTCGGCCGAGGCAGGAGATTTACTGGTAGGTATTCCAGTAGTATCTCAGGGTGTTCTGGGCTACACTCCGACACGACTTGTACCGCTTTTGGGGGTCTGACTTTTACCAACCCCCTAGGCCCGCCATGCGATGCTCATAGACGAACGGACCGGACTGTACGGATATTGTCACTGACAGGCTCAGTAGGGTGTCAGGATGAGTTCGCTCACAAACGTCCCTTTTGGTCAATACCTGGTAGCCCGTTATGTATTGGCTTATACCTCTGACGTGCTAGTGGTTAAATCCACAACCAAGGTGTTGACGAGTCTTTAGAGTCCCCCACATTCAGTTACTCAAGTTTCGGACGAAAAGCTGTTGAGGCCGTATGGAGATATGGTAAGGTCCGATCAGATACGTGCGGTATTGCACGGATCTGGATCGGATAGTTTGTACTAGAGGCCGTATGGAGATATGGCAAGGTTCGATCAGATACGTGCGGTATTGCACGGATCAGGATCGAACGGATATTACTAGCCGGCTTTGGTTTAAGCCGGATCCTAATATAGTACAGTGTAGATTTTGTCTCATTGCATTTGTATTTCGGTCGGAATACAAATGCGGGTGTGTATGCACAGTAGCGGGGTTTTCCTGTAATTTATTACGGGACCAGTTTTCTGGAGTTGCCAGTTTGCTTTCCGTTTCGGCCAATTTCCTTTGTATCGTTCATTGGCCGAAGATTGGTGGAGGAGGGCTTATTTGCATTGTGCAAATAAGCTTTTGTGGAGGGTGTTCTTTGCATTTTGTTGGATCATGATGGCTCACCATCACTTGACTTTCCTTCTTCATGATGGCTTGACTTTTATATGATATGGTTGTTGATGATGGCATGACTTTTGGAAGTGATGATTGTTGTTTGAGTGTTGGACTTTCCTAGCTATCATTCCTTTGCATGATAGCCTTCTCTCTCTATCCTTTTGGATTATTGGATGGCTCTCTCATTCTTTTTGATACACTCTCACCCTCACATTCTACTCTCTCCCTCATTTTTTTGGCCGGCCAAGCATGTATGGGGCTGTCCAAAATTTTTGGATGGTGAAATTGTTGTTCTTTTCATGCTCCAAAAATCCCCAAGTCCCTCTACATAGTTCTTGTATCATCCCTCCACCAAAGGCAATTCCTACAACCCCAAATGAGACTTGCTCACTACACATTCTACAGCAAATCTTGGGCACGTCGACTAGCCAGCTTCGTGCCCGAGTTGCCTCGGTATTGAGGTGGGAGCTCGTAAAAGATGCAGACGATGTGGTGCCCTTCCGGCAAGGAGGCGACGACCGGAGTTTCCGCGTGAGATCGGGACGACGACGAGAAGACCGGAGGACTCGGATCAGTCGGTATATCTCTCTTCCCCATCTTGTAGTTAGCTAGAACTAGTTAATGGTTCGATCCGGGTATTTAGTGCGCGGTGGTGCCGGTTTGCTAGTTTGCAAAATCAAAGTTAACCATCGCTTCCGCATTTGGCCTCGGGATGGAGGCCGGGGCGCCGCCGTGCACTTACAGTGGTATTAGAGTCTCGCCATTAACTTAGTCTAGCTTTTTTTAATGTGTTTACATTTCCGATCGATCAAAATTCCAAAATCCGCGTTTTCTTCACATCAGTTTTCTGTTGAATTTTTTCTTACTCGAAAATTTTTTCAGGTTGCAGAAAAGTAATGTACTGGAAATTATAAGAACACTGTAGAAATTCGATACAGTGACTCCACAGTGGGAGCGCGGAACCGCGGCCAAAAACCCCTTTGGACCGCGGTTCCGCCGCACTCTGTTGAGATCACTGCATCAAATTTCTACAATTGCTCTCTGGGATGATTGTAGAGTTTTTGGAATATTAATTTTGGGCCCAGAATTTCTTGATGTGCTACAGTAGTACTTGGGGCCCACTTGTTAAAATTTGATCGATCGGATATTTTAAACATATTAATTCACAGTTTTTACATTATATCTGCGACCGTGAATGTCACTTGATCGGTAAATCCTGTCTAACTGCTATAGTCCGGTTAGACGGATTTGCGAACGTGACTTTCACGTTGATGTTTTGTGTTTTGCTGTGATGTTGCGAATCGGTCGTGGGGGTAGCCTGGTTGCAGTGGTAGTACAGTTTTTGTTGTATTATGTACATTTGATATTGCGGGGCGAGCGTCCGACATGTGGACTGCCGTCACTGCCTGTTTGTATTATTATTTTGGGGCACGGCCAGGTTGCGGTCGATGTACCCGTTGTATGTATATTTTACTTTCTGTACAAGGATTACCCCGCGGAGGAGTGCACGGATAGCCGGGTTCTAGAGGGCAACAAGCCCGCATCTCATGGCATTGAGACGGAGGGGGCTTCACTCTAGAATTGGCGGGCTATTCGTCGCACTCGTAGGGGGTACAGGTTGACCCAGGAGGGGTGCCCGAGTTACCGGATTCCGTGAAGTGCTGGGTGGTCCATTCACGTTGCTGAAGGGGGCTGCCTCGCTTCAGGTTTTGGCGGGTAACTTGCCGCGCCCGTAGGGGTCTAGGGTTTTCATTGCACAGGCTATCCACACGACCAAGGGAACGTCGGGTTTCAGCAGCTCTGTGAAACCCAGAGATCCCAGATATCTGTATTGTTCTGTGATGCTGTACATTTCTTTGATGTTGCATTTTATCACGCCTTGAGCGAATATAATATATTGGTATATATATTAGTAGATGTTGTATATGTTTTGCATCCGCGCTAGTCCAGTCCCCGCTCTGTCGTTAGTTAGCTAACCTAACGGGTAATGACGGAACCCAGTGGCGAATGCAGATGGCATATACGTACATCAGTATATTTTCGTTCTTTGTGGTGTGATCAATTGATGGGACTGCGTTGATTCGGATCAATGCAAGTTAAAAACAAACCTAATCTGATGTTGTTGGAACACTTTTCAAAAAGCTGTTATTGCAAGGACGTTCACTTTTGTTTTGCATCGTGGTATTCAGTTAGAATATCCTGCTCCTCAGTCGACGAGGCAAGGGCCAAGATCCCTTCACTGGGAGTGATCCCTTGGACAGAAGTTTGCGTCAGGGCATTAACTTCACTATAGCCGATTACTTTTGCTTTGCATCGTGGTATTCAGTTGGAATATCCTGCACCTCATTCTACGGGGAAAGAGCCGAGATCCCTTCACCGGGAGTGACCTCTTTAGCAAAGGCTTTCGTTACTATATTTTTAAAAGCTATCTGTTCCTTCAACGATATCAAGTTCATTACGTTAAAGGTTTTCGCCAGAAACCATTCGTAGCCCTCCGTCATTTCATATGGATAATCAATAGTATTCAAGCTGTGTATGTTGGCCAAAGTTAAGGCACAGTGATTTGTAGCTATTGGGGTATTCATATGCAGCATAGATAGATGCGTTGGTTTGGGACAGTCGTACTGCCATTTTGGCCAAAGTCAAGGGTAGGTACGGGTGGATTCAAATTAACCTGGAGAATGACGGATAGAACTTGACATGTGACTTATGATATGTTGGCCAAAGTCAAGGTCATAAGAGCATGGGGTAAAAATCACATCGGGGGTTTCAAAAGAACTGAAACTTGCCAGATATGCGCATACCTTCTGGAGTGTGATACCGTGAGCAGATTCCGTCACGTTGTCGTGCGATGATAGTTGGATCCCGATTCCCACTGATGAGTTAGTTTACTTCTCGGGTGATCCCGACTAATTCTTCTTTTGGGTTTGGAGAAGAATTTGATGTTACAGTGGGAGGTTTCCAGATTAGATAAATTGGTAACCATTCTGATCTAGGATAGAGTGCTGAGTGTTTCTTTTCTCTCTCTCTTTGGCAGCGACCATTGACCCGACCCTAAGACTATGACTCAGTAACCAAAATTGACCGAATCTTCTTAAACACTGGTTTTTGGATTGTCAGAGTTGCGAACCTCATTGCCACTCCTGCTTTTACCCTTTTCTCCAGGACACCCCGTATTACTACGAACGTCCACTTCCATTGGATAAAACCATCGTATGGTTATATACGAACTCGAAGGGATTTATTCGAGGATGGTTTCAGGTTCTGGAGAAAACGGATAGGATTATTCAGTTGTCTTTTCCTTTTACCTTCTCTCGAGTTGTGAGTACTCCTTGGTTTAGGAGATTGTACACCTATTACGCAAATTGGATAGTCTCATTCCTAACCATAGGCAGGTGCCGACCGGTAGGGAATGAAGAAAACCAATTAGCCTAACAGTGGTGTACAGAAGGTATTAAATAAAGACATATCAAGGGATTAGTAAGAGGGCAAAGTAAATTGTGACTGCTATTCACGACCAAACCAAGTATTTCTTCGCCAATCCTAAATCACCTTTGTATTTCTCCAGGAAACTCCGTATCACTACGAAGATCCCAAGTTTATTGGATAATCCATCGTATGGTTATATACGAACTCGAAAGGAACTTGTTCCAGTTCGGGGATGGATCCTGGTTCAGGAGAAATAGGAATAAGGTTTATTCAGTTGTCTTTTATCTTCACCTTCTCTCGCATTGCGAGTGCTCCTAGGACTGGGACAGTACACCCATTATACTTATTGGATAGTCTTCTTCCAAACCATAGGCTGGTGCCGAACGGTAGGGAAGGAAGAAAACCATTTGGCCTAAAGGGGTGTACAGAAGGTAATGACTAAAGACATATAAAGGGATTTGGAGAGGTGGCAAAGAATTATACGGTTGCAATCGTGAATCTGGAAGAGGCATTACTAGGAATACCGGGATACCCCATCGAAACATTTCAATGTTTCAGTTTCACTGTGTACTGTTAATGGAAAACTGATTTCCCAATTAGACACTTGCTCCAGGGTATGTATTTACCAGGTATGATTCTCACATCTGTATGGTTTTACAGATGATGAGTGGGAGTAAGCTATTGGGAATTAGGTGATTGTCCTCATTATATCGGGATTCGTTGTAATCGGTGATATTTGAGGAAGTCACCTGGGTTGTTTGCCGGACGGCAAATATTTGGTTTTGAATATCCGCTGTTGTGCGCCAATTTCAAATTGATATATCTGTACGTCTATTTTCATAGAGTGAGATATACCTTTTGAAATTATGTCTATGACATTTACCTATATCAGTGGATGGTTAGGTAAGGAGTATTAAACAGCGGTGTAATTCTTCTTAACCATAAATACAGTTTTCAACCTACGACACACAGTGAATGAGTTATTAGACTCAAAGGACTTATACAGGGTATTGTATGTTGTCCAGGGTCCATCAGGACAGAGGGGTTGGTCCTCGCACTATATTCGGTTTACTTATGACTTCTCTAGTTTTTAGACAGGTGTTTCGTGGAAACACACGGTCCGAATTTTGAGAAGTTATAGGTATTTAAATAGAGTAGAGAACCAGGTGTAGCAAGTATCGGAATTCTTCAAAGTGATCGAAGATGTAGACACTTGTGTACGGTATTCAGTTGATAGTAATGATTAAGAGAACTTGCTTCTCTTTCAGGTTACTCATAATTGGAAGCATTCCTAAGTTGAGTAACGCTGATCGGCCTCTTTCCATTTAGTTGACATGCACTGGAGACAGCTGCATGTTTTGAATCTGGTTCAATTAAATCAGTGCCTCTGGTCCTATATTGGATATAGAACAGTTCGTATCTTAACGATGTTAAGGTACGGGGAGTTGTCCGGCTTATGATTAAAACCAGACACTGGAAAACTCAAGGCATGTTTCTGTAATGGCTGTTTGTGGGTTGACCCAGGCTATGACGAGGGTTGACTTTCTACCATCTGGAAGATCAATAGTGATATTGTTCTTAACTCGCCACAGTTTTAATAAAAAATGGATTTTTTCAGAAAACAGTAGTGGGAGTATGGTAGAACTGGAAGTGATTCCAGAACCGCAAACGATTACTGAAGATTTTGATAAGAACCTAAAGATTCAATCTGGTTTGACATTCCATTGGCCACTCCGCAGATACGGTGGGTAACCTCAGGCACCCGAGAGGTACTCCGGTAGCCTCAAGGACGGTGACAGGGAGGTTCTTGTTTACCCACACTTGCCATTGCTGTTGTTCCAGGCTGCGAGACCCGGCAGGAGGATGAGTATAGCGTCGTTCTAAACTGGCTTTAGAAGTGTATGTCTATATGACTCTACCAGAGGGTTGTCGTAGTCAGTGGGAGCAGCGGAAGCATTGGTGGACAGGTGGCTTATGTCTATTTATAGACTAAAGCAGATATAGCGGAGATAGATCATCAATTTCTGATGTGACAGTCATAGGTTTGACTTCATCAGAATAGGGGATGAATCTGTTGAGAAGGTAGTAGGGTGTGATGTCATGGTATTTGGATGACATACACAGAGTAGGATGTGATATTCCTATACTACAATCGGTTACACTTTGGTCGTCACACAGTGGTTTCTCTACACAGGACTTGGATATTATATCAGACATACTGGTTACTAGATCTATGGTTTTAGATCTGGATTTGGGTGGTTTCCCAATCAGGGTACTTAGACAGCATTCTAAGAGTATTTAGAATGGACGACTCCTGGCACGGTAGTTTACCTGCAGGTAATGGAGTCGCCCTCTCTAAAGGTGTCTTACAGACTAAAGTAGAGAGGGATGTGCATGATTGGCAGATCACTTGCTCAGGCAATTGAGTCATTCATGAGATATCAAGTACCACACCAGATGTTGTTCTTGCACTAGATGCAATAAGTTGACATTGATTCAATCCGGGAGAAACAGTCGGAAGCAGTTTTAGAACATAAGTGAATGTTCTAGGGATATGATAACGACAGCCTCATTCGGGAGACAGTTATCATTCCAGGCTTCCAAGATGACTTGGACGACAGGGAGGTTGTCAGAGTTATAGTTTTCCTTCTGACGAGGGGCAGTATTTTGGACAGGTGGTCCAAGGCAATACTGAGGGTGGCATGGCGCAGGATACTGATTAAGTTCGGTTGACGATACAGTCTAAGAAGTTTGGATTTGGAGTTCATTTATGAGCTAGGTCCCATCAGACATCCAGACACATTCTAAGACAGGTATTGCTCATTTCAGGAGATGGTTTTCTCCGCGAACATGAGATATAGAGAGACATAGAAAGAAACATCAAAGCGGATCCGCTCACTGAGGCTATTCCTCGAACGTAATAGTTTCGCAAACGAGCTTTGTGAGACTGGCAAGTAGAGGAGTTGGGTGTTCGGTATCACACAGGCTGTGAGTATGCGACATCGCAACAATTAGCCTTGAGTGCAAGTGGGAGATTGTTGGAGATAGTGCCCTCAGAGTCAATTATTGGATCACAGGCACGTGATTGCAATGATTGAGGGAGGACCTGTCCCGGTAGGACAGTCTTACTCGAGATGATAGTATGCTATCTGGTTTATCTTTATCATCGTGTACTGCTTAGGTGACCTGACAGGTCGCTATTACACGTTGATAGAGCCCCTAGGATTCTTGCTTGACCACCAGCAGTATGAGGGCGATCATATAAGTGGGAGCTGGGGTCTATAAGCATATCCTTAAAAGGTCCCTAGTCATGGGAGTTTCGAGACAGGGCATCGATACTCCAGAGTAGACTAGTGTATACAGTCGAGACCCCGACGAGGGGCGGTGGCCGGTCTCACAAGCCACTGGTGTCAGTTGGTTCACCTAAGATGTATACAGGTGCTCATTAGGTTATGAGTACACCGGACAGGACTCGCCGGGAACATGCTAGTTGGTCTTATACCAGACGTCAGATAGCAGTTCCCAGGTGACATGTGTACAGGTTAGTTCATCGACCTGGGGATCGTCATTTGTCTCGTGTGAGTTCTCACTGTACTTTGATTACTACCCTATCACGCTCAAAGGAGACGTGCAAACAGGTTTTAGTTGGGTACAGTCCCGAGCCACATGGAGGCAGTGAGCGTATCTTCAGGGGTTCGTCTCTCCCGGTATTGGGAGTGAGGTCGCGCTGTGTCTAGGAGAGCCACTACACAAAGCCCTCGGCCGAGGCAGGAGATTTACTGGTAGGTATTCCAGTAGTATCTCAGGGTGTTCTGGGCTACACTCCGACACGACTTGTACCGCTTTTAGGGGTCTGACTTTTACCAACCCCCTAGGCCCGCCATGCGATGCTCATAGACGAACGGACCGGACTGTACGGATATTGTCACTGACAGGCTCAGTAGGGTGTCAGGATGAGTTCGCTCACAGACATCCCTTTTGGTCAATACCTGGTAGCCCGTTACGTATTGGCTTATACCTCTGACGTGCTAGTGGTTAAATCCACAACCAAGGTATTGACGCGTCTTTAGAGTCCCCCACATTCAGTTACTCAAGTTTCGGGCGAAAAGCTGTAGAGGCCGTATGGAGATATGGCAAGGTCCGATCAGATACGTGCGGTATTGCACGGATCTGGATCGGACAGTTTGTACTAGAGGCCGTATGGAGATATGGCAAGGTTCGATCAGATACGTGCGGTATTGCACGGATCATGATCGAACGGATATTACTAGCCGGTTTTGGTTTAAGCCGGATCCTAATATAGTACAGTGTAGATTTTGTCTCATTGCATTTGTATTTCGGTCGGAATACAAATGCGGGTGTGTATGCACAGTAGCGGGGTTTTCCTGTAATTTATTACAGGACCAGTTTTCTGGAGTTGCCAGTTTGCTTTCCGTTTCGGCCAATTTCCTTTGTATCGTTCATTGGCCGAAGATTGGTGGAGGAGGGCTTATTTGCATTGTGCAAATAAGCTTTTGTGGAGGGTGTTCTTTGCATTTTGTTGGATCATGATGGCTCACCATCACTTGACTTTCCTTCTTCATGATGGCTTGACTTTTATATGATATGGTTGTTGATGATGGCATGACTTTTGGAAGTGATGATTGTTGTTTGAGTGTTGGACTTTCCTAGCTATCATTCCTTTGCATGATAGCCTTCTCTCTCTATCCTTTTGGATTATTGGATGGCTCTCTCATTCTTTTTGATACACTCTCACCCTCACATTCTACTCTCTCCCTCATTTTTTTGGCCGGCCAAGCATGTATGGGGCTGTCCAAAATTTTTGGATGGTGAAATTGTTGTTCTTTTCATGCTCCAAAAATCCCCAAGTCCCTCTACATAGTTCTTGTATCATCCCTCCACCAAAGGCAATTCCTACAACCCCAAATGAGACTTGCTCACTACACATTCTACAGCAAATCTTGGGTACGTCGACTAGCCAGCTTCGTGCCCGAGTTGCCTCGGTATTGAGGTGGGAGCCCGTAAAAGATGCAGACGATGTGGTGCCCTTCCGGCAAGGAGGCGACGACCGTAGTTTCCGCGTGAGATCGGGACGACGACAAGAAGACCGGAGGACTCGGATCAGTCGGTATATCTCTCTTCCCCATCTTGTAGTTAGCTAGAACTAGTTAATGGTTCGATCCGGGTATTTAGTGCGCGGTGGTGCCGGTTTGCTAGTTTGCAAAATCAAAGTTAACCATCGCTTCCGCATTTGGCCTCGGGATGGAGGCCGGGACGCCGCCGTGCACTTACATTAATGGATGAAGAATTATTACCTGTGGTTATAATATCATTCAGATAAACTAATACGGCAGAAAAAACTGAGCCTTAGGCACGTTTAAAAAGAGAATAATCAACTTTGGATTGAGAAAACCCAGCAGCAAAAAGAGATGAAGAGAATTTTGTGCACCAGTTGCATGATGCCTGCTTAAGCTCATAAAGGGATTTATTAAGACGACAAACACGATGATCCCCTTGTTTTGAAAATCTGGGTGGGATTTTCATATGCATCTCTTCGGTCAAGTCACCAAGAAGAAAAGCATTATTAACGTCCAGTTGATACAAAGGCCAATTACGGACTACAACAACTACAAAATGACAACGAACTGTGACTAGCTTGGCAACCGATGCAAAAGTTTCATTATAATCTCGTCCGTTGATTTGGATGAGGCCTTTGGCAACAAGACATGCCTCATAACGCTCTATAGTGCTGTCAGAACGATACTTGATTTTATACACCCATTTATAGCCAATAGGTTTCTTATCTGCAGGTAAAGAAACAATGGTCCATGTGTTGTTTTGTTCAAGTGCTTTAATTTCGGCTGTCATAGCATTTTTCCGATTTGGATTTTTGACGGACTCTGCAAAAGAAGTGGGTTCTGTATGGGAAGAAATAGAACTAGCAAAAGCACAGTGAGATGGACAAAATTTATCATAAGAAATGAAATTAGATATGGGATATTTGATACCTGAAGTTGATTGCTTTGGAGTAGGTATTACAACCGAAGAATCTTGATATTGTTTTGGTTGCAATTGGGTTGTAAAGGAAAAACATCTTCTTGAAAAATAACACCGCGGCTTGTGAAATATGGCTTAGTTTGCAAATCAAAAACTTTGTAAGCCTTTTGACCATATGGATAACCAACGAAAATGCAATGACGAGAGCGTGGAGAAAACTTATCATGTTGGAGATGACTAGTTGATGCATAACAAAGACATCCAATTTTTTTTTAAATGGTCATAAGATGGTTTTTTATTAAAAAGAAACTCATATGGGGTGCAATTTTTCAAAATAGGTGTGGGTGTACTATTTATTAAATAAATATATGTTGCTGTTAGAATACAATCTCTCCAAAATGAAGTTGAAAGTCCAGATTGAATACACAAAGCATATGCAACATTTAAAAGATGACGATGCGTTCAACTATCTCATTCTGTTGAGATGTTGTAAAGAAAGTGTGTTGATGAATAATACCAAATTCCTTAAATAAAGACTGGGCATTTCTCGAAAAAAATTCACTACCATTGTCGGTATGAATAATTTTGACCTTGCAATTAAATTGTGTTTGAACATGCTTAATAAAATAGTGAAGAATGGTATATGTTTCAGATTTAAACTTCATGAGAAAAACCCAAGTACAGCGAGAAAAATCATCAACAATAGTGAGAATGAAACGAGCACCACATGCAGGAGGTACAGAATAACTACCCTAAATATCACAATGAATTAATTCGAAACAATTAGAAGTTGAAGTATAACTAGAAGGAAAAGATAAATGTATTTGTTTTGCCAAAGAACAAGTCTCAAAAGCATTACATGCATTATTTGAAGAAAAATAAATAACATCTTTTAACATATTAAGTCATTCTAAGAAGGGATGACCTAATTGCTTGTGCCATAAAGCTGCAAAATTTATTGTAGAAAGAAAAGAAGTAGGACCGGTTTCAGCCACTAAACGATAGAGACCATCATATTCATATCCCTTGCCAATCAACTTCTTCGTGGAGAGGTCCTGAAAAATACATTGATTAGTGCTAGCAATTGGGTCCGATCCGACCCAATTCCTCCCCATTTAAGTGCGTGGATATGGATCGGTTTTGGATAATGCCAAATCCTATTGTGGTTAGGATTCGGTTCTATATCTTTACCCTATATATACACATACAGGGGCTAGGGTTTTATATAGAGAAATAAAAGATAAAAGTGAGAGATCCAAATAGAAAGCCATCGTCTTCTTCCTTCATTCTCGTTCTATTACGGTTGGTTAGCGGGATGATTACATGGAGGATTCTCGCTAAATCAAAGTGTTGTTTTCTTCTGGCCGTTACGTGGAGGAAAAAGAGACGTGGGTGAAGATAACGATCTCTCTATCGAATCAGGTATATCAGTAAAACCCTTAGGTAGATATGTAATTGTTTCCGCTGCCATGGTTGTATATCATGTATCTACACACCTTTTTGCAACATTGGTATCAGAGCTTGCATGCTCATGTTCATAGATCTTAGGTCTGTTTTTTAAAATTATTTCAATTCGAAAGTTGCGCTTTTTAATCTAAAATTAGATCAAAATCTTCAAAACCCGAACCCTGGTTTTTTGGATAAACTTAAGGGATTTTTTTTTTTGATTTTGTAAGGGGACCAATTATCTTTTTTGACAAAACATATTTTCTAGATTAAAGGGGAAAAAATTGGGGGGTTTTCTCGGATTTTTCAGAAAAAATGTATAAAAAAAATAAACACAGTTTTTTATTTATTTTTTATGAGCCCGGGCACAGTTGGCTAGGCCTGTCGCGCCCAGGTCCTGGCCCAGGCTGGGTCTGCGGGTGCAGACCGAGCCCAGCAAACAGGGCTTGCTGGTTCTGGGCTGACCTACACACCAGGACAAAAAAAATAAAAAAGAACTCTTTTGGTGGGCTCAGAAGCCTGTAAACCCAAGCTGGGCTCGGGGGAGCTCCAACCAAAGCTGAGCTTGGGTGGGCTCAAACTCCAGCTGAGCTAATAATTCCATAAAATTCAGAGAAAATTCCAAAAAAAAAAATTAGAAAAATTTCAGAAAATTCTGGAAAATTAAGAAAAATTAATTTTTAAGTTTTCTTAGTTTTTGGTATTTCCCACTTACTCAAGTTTTGGGTTAGTTGAGGTTTTTTTCTTTTAACTCTGGAAGTTATATTTTTCGAAAATTTTGTTTCTCACTAAAAGTTTCAAAAATTTATTCTCACGTAAAATCTTGAAGATTTGATGGATAGTTGTTCCAGTGGGCGCGCCTGGGACGCGTGCCACATTCATGAAAAACGAAAACCCAAATAAAACAGAAAAAGTTAAATAAGGTAGTTTAATGAAAAATGGAATTTGTTAGATTATTTGTTGTGTTTGTTATGTTGCATACTTAAATGAATAAAGACACATGCTGCATTCATTATTAAAATCTGACAAGTTTTAAGTGGGAGATTTCGTGATAAAAGTATGAATTAAGATTCAACTACCCTATCTATTCCGTTTCTAGAAATCTTTAAACTGTTTTTCAATCATTTTAAAAAAATCTTAAATTTAACAAAATTTTCTTTTTCTTCGGGATGTAAGTTTATTATTGTTGTTAAGATGGATTGAATACGAAGCTTTTTTTTGGAAAGAACGATACTCCATTAAATGTCAATAGTTTTAACGCACCTAAAATGAATTTTTTTTCTTAAAAAGATAACTTCCAAAACGATTATCACCGATCTCACCAAAGGTGACAGGCTAAACGGTGATAATTTCTTCAAATGGCGTCGAAAGATCCGATTACTACTGAATGAGCAAGAAATGCAAGTTCTGTACTGAGGCGGAAATGCCTGAACCGGAGTAGGGCTCCACTTAGCAGCATATGAGGGCTGCGGAGAAGTACAAGAGATGGGTCCAGAAAGATCGTTCGACATGGTATATCATGTTAGCTGTAATGAGGAACAATCTTATCAGTAAGTTTGAGAACTATCCAACAGCGAAGAGACTCTGGGAGGCTCTTGAGGCTCGCTTTGGACATGTCTCACCGATGCGGATCCGGGCGCTGACTATCAAGCTGGATTCGTACAAGATGATTACAGTGCAGGATATCAAGTTTCATCTTCGAGTGATGCCATCGATGATCAGGGATCTCGGAATTGCTGGAGCCGCACTCAGCAACGAGCAGCAAGTTCAGGCCGTTATCCGGCTCTACCCGATTCCTGGGATGATCTCAAACTCCTATTAGCCCATGCTGAGAACATGAATACCTTTGAGGACGTAAGGACTAAAGTTGAGTTTGAAGAGGAGCATAGAGACGCCCTTAAGACTAAGAAGCCATCATCCTCAGCTATGGCGGCTGAAGGCTCCAAGTCAAAGGCCAAGGGGCCTAGACGCAAGTGGGTCTTACAAGAAATCGAACAAAGAGGAGAATGATGAAAATTCGAAGCCCAAGAAGCCCGTGAAGCGCGGCAAAAGATCAGCTAAGAGGAATGCATGCTTTAACCATGGGTAGCCTGGTTACTTTGCTTGTGATTACAAGGGGTCTAGAAAGGTAATCTCTCGCTCTTCTCATTATACAACATTAGTTGCTAGTATAGTGATGATGACCGACTCTAAAAATTTGTGGATTGTACATTCGGAAGCTACGGCCCACATCTCTTGAGACAGGGAAGGATTCGTAGAGTACATGAGAGTACCCGCTGGGAGCCGGAAGATTTACATGGGAAATGAGTTGTATGTCGAGATGCAGGGCATCGGGACGTATCGGCTACTTACGAGTTCAGGGAATGAGTGACTTCTTCATGAAGTTTTATATGCTTCAAGGATGCGGCGGAACCTTTTATCAGTGGCTAAGTTTGTTAGCGTAGGATTTAGCGTTTTATTTGAGAATAATTCTGTAAAAATTATTCTAAATAATTCTATGATTTGTGTTGGACGCCTTATAAATGGCCTTATTATTTTGGGTTGTGACATTTTTGGTAATAAAGATACTTTATTTGCCTATTTGTATGCTGTGAATAATTTTGTAGATGAATCTATATTATGGCATAGAAGGTTAGGTCACATTGGGCAGGATAGGATGACAAGGCTTGCCAGGGATGGCCTACTTATCACACTTACTAAGGTCGACCTGTCCACGTGCGAGTATGTCACGACCCGGAAATTTTAGCTCATGACCAGCACTTAAATCATGACACGTCTAAAGGCGTAACGTAAATTAAGTAAGCCGAAGCCCAGAAATCTAAAACCTTTTTAAAGAAAATAAAAGAGGTGAAGTTTTGAAATAAAGGTATGATGAAAATCAAATGTTTTCTTAAATGCATAAAAAAAGGGACATGAAAAATGCAAGTGGGTTTTAGTAGTTGAAAAATATGTTTCGTCTTTTAAAAATTTGGGCAGCACATTCTTTGTATATTTTGATCCAAAACCACAAATACATGATAATATAAAAGGCATCCCCAAGCGGGATCTAGCTCTTTACCAATCGGCGGATCCACAACCACGCAAGTAATAAAACAAGTATACGACGCCCAACGACGAAGATCCACACAAAAGATAATGAATAAAGCAAGATATCAACCCACCAAGCAAACATATAACCCATCGCTCAATTCTCGCAACTACAAGTCTTTCTAAGTCTTACTATTTATACAAATATTAATTTTGATTGATTGAGTTGACTAGATACAATATGAATAATAAATACAAGAGGGGTACGATCCAACATGTACCACCTACCAAAGCAAAACACCCGAATGCAGCTATGTGCCAGCGATGCCGCTACTGTTCCATGCGGTCAACCTGCAAGAACTGTGGCACAACGGGGTGAGTTTCCAACTCGTGAGTAGAAAACATCAACATGTAGAAATCGAATAAACAACGATTTCCTAGGTCAACTATATCATGAAGGTAATACTATGATATCTAGGGTGACCGTATCTGCATATGTGCCAACAATGTAATAATCAATGCCTGTATGGATGTGGATCTCATCCACGTGTCAACCAATAACAGGACAACATCATGCATGTAAATATCATAAAAGCATATGCATGAAAGTATGAGGATAACAATCAACGTGTGTCCCTCGCGACACATCAAAACCATGGAACCTCAGTATCTAGCATCGACACTCGAAACATCATGAAACCCGTGTGCAACATCGACACATAAATCCTCATATATCTCGGGCTCCGTCAGTCAGGATCAGCCCACGGGCTCCGTTTGCTAGATCGGCCCTCGGGCTCCGGCAGAAAAGGTCAGCCCCTATCATCTTTCGACTCTGGTCAGTATCCTTTGGATAACCGCCAGGTCCAACCAATCATCGGTGGGTAGTGCTCTCCATGCCAGGCTCATCATCATCCCCACGAAATCTCTCTCTCGTCCCGGGGTACCATACCGGGTCCACCATAAACCCGCAAATGGATCATCCAACTTCTCGAATCGGGTTTCCACGTATTACACGTCTTAGAACCGAGAAAACGCATGGTGGATACACTGAAATATCATATCAAGAGAAGCCGGGTTTTTAAAACAATACCTACTTTCTTTTGAAATAACCACGGTTCTCAAATCCAGAAATCTCATGCAAACAGTATATCTTAATGCGTATAATCATAAAGCATGATTTATGCGACATATAATAGAATGTAAGCATATCCGTATATCATGCAACATGGAACAGTGATGTAAGCATGGGCATATCATCCTAATGGGAGCATAGCAATATAATGGCATGATGTAGAAATTCTACTGTGTGAGTGACATAACAATTATCGATGATGAAGTGTGTGAGCCGGACAATCTGTGTAAGTGTAACATACGCATCATCGATAATAGTGTAGGTGTAGTAGCACAGGTATATGTAATGCAGTGAGAATGCCGTAAACGTAGCATAAGTAAATCGTCAGCTAAATGCTATAAGGTATACGTATCTAACATGACCGAGTCGGTGAATCTATCAATCGGCATCCAGCCTCACAACATCACGTATGGTATAATCCATCGTACAACATCCTCTAGTCAAGGATATGGATCAATCATCATAGAACTCATCACGTACGGTAAATCATCGTACGGCGACATTAACAATTGGGGATCCTATCAAGCTATATGACAATGAGGGTACGGACCTAACGTCTCGTACGGCTTATCACTCATGATTCACAACATTGTATATATCTATATACCTATATCCCAGGTCGCATCCATAACAATCTCATATCAGGGGACCGGCAAATGTATCAATCCTCTCACATCGACTCGCATCCGTATACCGACATATCAATCAAGTCATCATATCACATCATATATCCTTTTCATCGCATTAAGTCATCTTACATCAAGTCAATTTATATATACATTCTACCGTATACATCAAATGTCATGCTACTCTAAAACTCATACCTATTCTAGTGCAAATATATATCTATAAGTCGTGATTCACATTCACTTTTCATATCCCTAAAGTTTTCATCTCATATCTCAATATATATATTCAATCACTCATATCATCTCTATCTATCTTTTTAATCATATCCCTAGTTTTCTAATCTAGGTTTCTACGACTATATCCTATAGATCGGTTTCCATTTTTAATTTGCGGGGGTGCTATACGCCATCCACCCGACTTCTCCCGTAGATATAGATCTACTCACCTTGATCCTTGCTTGCCGAAGTCGATGACGCCATGCTCCGTCGTCTCGGAATCCACGCGAAGGTACCTACAAGTCAACACATTCGCAAATGCTATCAAACATTAAGTTCTGAAATCCGATATGGCTCACGGTGTGCTCATAAGTTAGAACCTATAGCCTACGCATGCAAAAACGACCAAACAACTCTCGTCGTTGACGTACAAATATCCAACGACCCAATGCAATATCAAACACTAAAACCAAGAATTCAAAATACGGAAAACATATCCAAAAATCACACCAAAGTGCTCCCGGATTTTGACTCAGGTCAATTGGAGCTAAAGTAGCAAGTATAGGGTGTTGTATAGGGATTATGTGAGCTACTGGACCAACCTAGACCCCAACCATCATAATTTGGCTGGCCAGATGGCCTTAAAATCCGGCCAGCTCGGCCCAGAGGTCTCTGTTGGGGCTCGTCTGGTTAGGGTGGTCTCCAATGGCTCTAACTAGGTCTATGGTATTGTTTGTTTTCCTCGTGAGTAACCCAGGTCATCCCAGATTCCCTGTAGTCCCCAATTGTACACAATACCGACACGGTTGGATTTCTTAAATCCGTATTCTCTGTTCTAGGCCAGTAAAAATACCACTCAAGTCTTGTAACAGCCACCACATAACACAAGTCTACACAATAACCCAAACCCTTCTCTAGAATTTTCTAAGTTCACAAATCCACCATTAAGCAAACTCTAAACTAAATTAAAATACTAGGAAACTTAAACTAAACTAAATGAAAGGAATTAGACCTCATTTGGGCAACTTAAGAAAAACCCTAGATGTCCAAGGTCATCAAAATCCAACATTGCTTGGTCCAATGTGTTGAGGATGAGGTGGGGATTAACTTTTGTGAAGGGAGTATAGGGTTTTGACAAGGTTTTTGAGATGGTTCATAAAGGTGAAGGTGGAGAGAAGTGAGGAAGAAGAAGATGATGGTAAATAATGGGGAGGGGAACGAGTGCCTGCCTCCCTCTCTTTCTTATTCTCACCCTCACCCTCATGCCTCACTCTTTCCCTCTCTCTCAAATCATTCTCTTTTAACCCTTTTTTCCTTTTCTCACAAAACCAAATAAAATATGAAACCAACAAACACAAATGAACCAGATGCATCCAAATGCAACATGTCATGGTGCACTAACCATGAAAAACTGTAAAAATACGGATTTGGCTTAATCGCGATTAGCAGTGCACTAATCGATTTTTATCCAAATTGCATATAATAATTTATAAAAGTGCCAAATCCGATAAATATATTTTTAAAAGAATAAATCATTTTAATCTCCAATTATTTCACAATTATTGGTATATATTTATACCCCTTTACGAAAACCCCAATTTCGCAAATCGGGTAGTTTTCGCGAAATATATTATTTTAATATTAAATTCCAAAAATAATATTTTATATTTTCTGAAATGTTACAATCTTCACCCCTTAAATAAATTCGGTCTCCGAATTTAAATTTAAACCCCCAAATGCTAAAACATTTCAATAATCAATTCAAATCAATGGGGCTCCGAAATCACGGGAGATACAAAATTAACACAGCGTATCGCGTGCGCCTGAAAACGAGTGCAAAACTCAAAATCAAACTCCGTCAAGCGTTACGCAAATCCTTGGATTTTCATGCGAATCATCGGAGTTACAATGGAGATACAGATCTCGAAATCCACTACTGAAATTCAATATGCACTAGTCAAATACTATAATACATATATAGTACGCATCCTTGGAAAAACTTTCAAAACCGAATAAAACACATGCAAAATCTTTATTGAATCGCCGTGTGATGCGTAACTCACGGCACAAGTAACGGACGCTCATCTGTAAAGTAATAATATATGTTCTGCTAAAATATGCTTTCCGCCCTTTCTAAAATATCCCAAAAGGTTTTCTTTGTAAATGTTCGTGTCGCTCGCGGACACGTAGGAAATAGCGAGACTATAGCTCCTTTTTGAAAACCTCTTGTTAAAATTTTAATGCATGCAAAGTACTCAGGTACTGTCCTCAGATTAGTCATGTTCGGCCACTATATAATATAGTACCCATCATGAAAACAAAGTTCTCAAGAGCAAAATCTGCCTCAAAAGGCGTATCCAACAATCACGTGCGTCTCGTGCACACGGAAATCAAACCAAAATACAAGTGCAACGAATATGCACAAAAGCCAAAACTAAGAGCAACGGGTGTGCACAAAACATCTGTCCAGTGCAACGGATGTGCATGATAAAAATATCAAGTACATCTAGAGTGCACGAAAGTCTCACCCCAGTGCAACTAATGTTAGTTATATGTATGCCCTAGAGGCCATTACTATACATAGGATGTATATTGTAGTGGATGCTTGGACATATATAGGGAGGACTTTCTTGCTCGACATGATAGTATGCTATCTGGTTGCTCTTTACCTTAACATGTACACTGATTGTCTCTCTGTTACATGTTTGTAAAGCCCTTAGGATGTGTACTTGACTACCAGGACTATGATACAGATCATACTAGTGGAGACATGATTGTCCATAAGTACATCCTTCAAGGTCCCTAGTCGTGGGTGTATCGAGACGGGGCATCGATATACCAGAGTAGACTAGCGTATACCTTCTCGACCCATATAGATGGGCGATGGATGATCCCATATCCATTGGTGTTTGACATCAGAGATGATATACGGGTGCTCAGTGGAGACTGGGTACACTGGATGGACTCGCCGAGAACTCCCAGATGGTATTATACCTCACGTCAGATGGCAGTTCTCTGGTGACACTGGTACAGAGTAGTCTGTTGACCCGATATCGTCATAGAGTCTTGTATGATTCCTACTGTGCTTTGATTTCCACCTTACCACGTCCAAGAGGGCGTGGTTTTTGGGTACAGTCCCGAATCACATGGAGGCAATGAGCGATAGGAGGGGATTCGTCTCTCCCGGTATAGGGAGTTGATGTTGCGCTGTGTTCGATTGGCTATAACCGAAAATCCCTGGCCAGGGTTGCTGAGATTTACTGGTAAGTGTTACCAGTAATTTCTCGAACTGTTATAGACCTCATATCGACACGACTTATCGAGCTATTGGGGTCTGACGTTTACCACCCCTAGGCAAGATATGCGACATATCAGACGAACAGACCGGACTGTACGGTAAGTGTTGCTAGTTGGATTCACAGGAGTGTGAGCGGGCTTGCTCGTTGATCTTCTGATCGCTCAATACCCGGGTGGCTGTTACGTTTAGCAAACCGCTTGCGGCTTGTGGGTGTTTGATATGATCATCACTTGCTGCCGGTGTATTGACGAGTCTTTAGAGTCCTACACAGAGGTTTCCTGGCTCAAGCGAAACGAAATAAGAGCGCATATGAGATATGTGCGGGACCGAGAATAATATCAGTATGTGATACTGTATTCTAATCTCGCGATATGTGACATTGATCGGTTATATGCGATATAGCCGGGTTATCGGATCAAGTGTTGATTCGATAAGTTGTTACTATTGATATTAGTCGGTTATATGCAATATGACCGGATCATTAAGTCAAGTGTTGATTTAATGATTTAATGTATAATTATATATTTGATATATTACTTTACATTAACTAATATTGGTTCATTTAAGATGTTTGTCTCACTTGATTGTGCACATTGTATATGTGATATATTTTTGTGCACTTGTTTGTATCATGTTTGATGATACATGCAAACATGGGTGTGTGTAAGACTTAAACCATGTTTAGTTAATGGTTTAGGGTTTTTACTTGTTTATTTATGTTATTTATTTATTTTGGTAAGAAATAAAATGGTGGCTTGTTTTGTTTTACACATGAAGCTTCATGAAGCTTTGAAAGTCATAACCATTTTGTTTCTTTCCTTGACCTAACCATTTTAACTAAACCCTAGTTTATTCTCTACACTTGTTAACTCACCCATGGTTGCAATATGATAAGGGTCACTTGATTTTCTATTTTAATTAATTCATTTTTTTCCATTTCTTTCTTCTTCTTCTTCTTGAAGAAGAAAGAAAACCCTTGCTAGATATAATCAAGTGATGAATCCAAGTGAGAAATCCAAATCCAAAGTGAACCCACTTCCTATTTCTTCATCCTCTACCACTTGTCATGTAGTATAGGGTGTTTTCTTCACAAGTTTCTTGACTTGGTGAAGGTGGAGCTTGAGTTTGAGTTGCCTCGACGTAGATCATCTTCGGCATCGAAGTCGACGACCTAGCCCGATCATTTCTTCGACGAAACCATCGCTAGAGTCTGGGATACGATGATCGCAGTGGAGGGACATCAACACGGAGCCAAGGAAGTGGAGGACCGGATCTACAAAGGTTGTATTTCCATTCACTTGATAGCAAAGTAGTTTGCTTGCTTTTTTTTTCGCCTAAACATCTAGTTAACGATCTAGTTAGGGTTTCTCGGCACCGAAAAATTTGAATCTGGCATGGTTGATGCCTTGTGGAACCTCTTGAGTGTGCCTAGGAACCCTACAGTGGTATCAGAGCCTAGCTAGAGCTTTAGGCGAAGTGTAGACGAAGTTAGAAGTCCGATCGAACCCATAAACCCCGACAAAACCCTTCTCTGTACATTTTTCAAAATAGTGGATTTTTGTGAATTAAAAATTCTCAGAAAAACAAGCAGGAAAAACTAAGAATTACTGTGAAGTACGGTTCACTAAGTCAATAATTTGACCGCGGAACCGCGGCTAAAACATGGGTTTGGCGGCGGTTCCGCGGCCAAAATTTGGACTTAGTCCCTGAAATTTCATATATTTATTCTTAGGTCCTTTCTTGGCAATTTTTTATGGGAATTTTTTAATTCCACTCAAGTGTTGAGTTTTCTAGGGTTTTATTGGGGACTCGTTAATTTGATTGGATAATTTAACTTCGTTTATGTTTTTCCGGATATTTTAGAAACTGTTAAAAAGTTCGACCGGATATAAATACCCACTTTTTCCCCTGCCGGGAAATTTCCAAGTGTTGGATTTTTCCATAGTTTAAGAATGTTCTAAGTAGTGAAAGTAACGCGATGGACCCTCTAGAAGACAACAAACCTGAACTCGATTATGTGACCGTCTTGAACTGCCCTTTGAACCTTAAGGTTTGGGGCAGTACGACGTGCCACATGTGAGGCGTTGGCTTGACCCTTCTATGGCTGGACCGTTGGTACTGAGGTATGAAGTGAATGTTTTTAAACTTATTTCATGTGTTGAGCTGTTTCGGGAAAACTTGGGTGTTTGATTGTTCGATCGGAAAGTTTAACATTTTCTATTTATCCGGAATGTGATACAATATTTGGAATCCACAAGGAGTTATGAGATAACTGATTTGAATGTTATAAACATAGCACTTTAGTCTCACTTGATCGGTTGCCACGGAATTTTGATGTGATCAAAAGTCCGTCGCAATCACGTAGCGTACGCGGATACTCGCCGGATAAACTTAATAGACAGCTACACCCCATAGCCCCGACCAAGTGACTGTAGGAGAACCCCGTCACCAAAAAGCATCCCTTCGGGTGCTCGCGGCAGCGGTGTTCCGCCTTAGTGCACTTCGTCGACGTTATCGGGGGTGCGGCTGTCCACTAAAGTTTGCGACGAGCATTCGTTCTGGATGTCAGGAATCTTGTTGAATTACTCGACTTGATATTGAAAAGTGTTTTCGATAATGAGAATAAAATGCGGGGTTTATAAATGTTAGGCATGTGATGTCTAAGGAATTCAGATGGTTAGGCATGTGATGTCTAAAGAGGTTGCGGATTCCAACTGTTGTAGTTTTACACTTTCTTTTCTGCGACCGTAAGTGTAATATGTGATATCGCCGGTTTCGTTGCTATATGTCAACGACAATTGGGATGCGCATATTTACTTACGTTGATGACATGTGATGTTATGTGCTGCTGGATATGTTATATTGGATTGTCGTGTTTGAATAGCCGGGGTTTTTTTTATGTGAGATGAGTGTTTTTCATTTTCATTCATGTAAAAACTTGTATGTAATATTCTTTTATTGGGGCACTTCCAGGTAGCGGAAGATGTCACCTTTTGTATATTATTTATTTTTCCGCACTAGGATAGACCCAAGGAGGAGAGCACAAGTAACCGGGTTCTAGAGTCCAGTAGGAGACCAACTCGAGGAGTTGAGTCCAGGTCTCCTAACTCTAGAATTGGTAGGGTTGCTTGCCGCTCTTGTAGGGGTCTAGGGGTGTGGGTTTGGCTATTCATCGCGACCGTGGAATCCGTGTTTTATACTGGCTCGTATTGAAAACACGGACGTCCTAGTATATCCAATGTTTCATTTGATTCTTCTGCTGCAATATCTGTGATGTGATCATTTGATGTTCTGTGATAAATACTATATATAGTATATATGATAAATTATATAGACGTTACTTATGTTTTACACCCGCGCTAGCCCTGCCCCGCTCTGCCGTTAGTTACCTAACCTAACGGTGCACGAGGGGACATCGAGGCGAATGCGGATGGCATAAGTGTACGTCGTATTTATCTGTGATGTTTAGGTGATTTCAATGATGAGACTTCATTAATATGATTAATGAAAGAAAAAGAAACCTAAAGATGTTGTGGAATCGAATTTCAAAAATAAAACAGGTAGCTACAGTTCTTGCTCTGCACAGCGGTATATATGATATATCCTGCACCTTATTCGATGAGGAAAGGGCCGACGATCCCTTCACCGGGAGTGACCCCTTTAGCAATAACTGGCAGATGCTACACACTCGGTTTGTCTTTTGATAGCTTCTATAATTTTTGCTTTGCACAGTGATATATATGATATGTCCCGTACCTCATTCAACGAGGAAAGGGCCGACGATCCCTTCACCGGGAGTGACCCCTTTAGCAAAACTAGAAAAGCCTAAAAAACACTCTATTTTAAAATCATTTGATTCTACAACGATATCAAGTTCATTACGCAATAGGTTTTCAGAAAAACCTGACGTAGTCCTCCGTCATTTCAGATAAGTCCTACTTAGTATTCGTGCTATGTTTGTTGACCTCCGTCAAGGCGTAGTGTGCGGTAGCTAACTAGTATTTATCTGCTTATGCATATGATGCAGATTGGATTAGGGTAGTCGTGCGACCTTGTTGACCTCCGTCAAGGGTCGTGCGGGTGGGTTTGATTCAATCAAGAAATGACGGGTTGAACTTGACTAGTAGCCTATGGTTTGTTGACCTCCGTCAAGGTCATAAGGTGCTAGGGGCAAAATTATCGAGAATTTCAAGTGTTGAAATTTGCAATGAGATTGCATACCTTCTATGAGATAGTTGGATCCCGGTACCCGCTGCGAGTAAGAGTTACTCCTGGGAGAGTTTTACACATTACAATTAGCCGATCAAGTAGGTGTCTAGAAAGGTGTCAACGGGGTTACGTCTCTGTGAAAATGAGGTTTACATTAATTAGGTTCGTGCGAAAGCACGGGGGACCTCCCTCAAAGTACCGACACTGGCCTGGCTGAAAGATTGGCGAACTTGTAATGTGTAATTAATCCCGGTTAGTTTTTCCTTTTAGGGTTTGAAGGAAGATTTGATTAAAACAGTGGGAGCCATCCTGATTAGATAAAATTATAACCTATCTATTCTGGCAAGAGCGCACACTGAGTGTTTTCTTCTCTCTCTCTCCAGGTAGCGACCATATCACGCCTTAATCAAGATAATAATACGGAATATTGACCGAATCCGCTTGTTATACTGAGCTGGGGAACGTTGGTCCCGCTCCAACTTATAAATGTTATAAGACAGAGCAGGAAATTAGGGAATACCAGATTTCCCGTGCCGCCCAAACGAAGAAAGTGCATGCTGATGCATCATCTTCGGGTGTGTTCATTACAGAGAACTGTTTCTCAATGTCCTTTACGTCCTAGGTATATGTTACCGGATCAGGATCCCACATATGTAATATATTACATGGGCTACAGAAAGCTAGAGAACTGAGGACGGATGATAAGTTTCATGAGGTAGAAAACGGTGCAAGTGTTGCAGCCAGGTCCGTTGGTCACTGTCACCCTGTATTACCAGTACATTGATTCTGAACGAATGTTATTAGATACCGAACCTGATATACAAAATCATATCAGTCTCTTTATTAGTAAAGAAAGGATATAATTTTGTATTGTTGGATAATATTTTGAACATTTCCTGTATCAAAAGTTGATCGGTTCAGGCACGTTATCTAAAAGCATTGACGTTCTAAATCAAACTACAGTTCTTAATATACAGAACACACACAAGAGGAAGAGTTCAGAAATGAACGGATTCTTCTTGAGGTATTGTAGACTAGGTCATATCAATGCGACCCGACTAGCTGAAGTTACTTATAGATGCATATTTAAATCAGTTTGAATTTACATCTTGTGAAACTTGCCGGTCATGTCACAAAGATACGATGACTATAGATCTGCTTACTGGAAACAGAGAAAGAGTTAGTGAACTCTTGGGATGATACATGTTGATGTATGTAGGTCCCCTGTCTACACATGCCAAGACCGGTTCTTTGTACTTCATTGCATTCTCTGATGATCTCTTTAGATTCAGACATATGTTCCTGTTGAAACACAAGTCTGAACCTTTTGCGATATTCACAGAATATAAGCTAGAAGTAGAGAACCAATACGGGTATAAGTATTATGTCCTTTGATGTGATCAAGGAGGAGAATACTTATGCATAGAATTCCTGGACTATTCTAAAGGAGAATGAGATTCTCTCTCAGCATTACTCCTCCGTATACACCATAGCACGATGGTATATCGGGGCGGAGCAATAACACCCTATCTGATATGGTATGCTCTATGATGAGTACTACCGAGTTACCTATTTCCTTTTTGGGAGTTTTGCGCTTGAGAAGCTGCATACCTATTGAATAGGGTTCCAATCAAATCAATTGCCTACCACTTCATATGTGATATGGAAAGGGAAGAGTCCATATCTTAAGTTTTTTAAGATTTGCGGTTGTCCAGCCTATGTCTAAAAAGCAAAATCCGGACAAGCTTGAGGCAAGATCTGTTATGTAGAACTGGAAATGTTCCAGCTATACAAATTGCAGCTGATGATTTGAAAGAACCAAATGATTCAATAGTTACCAATGAACCTCAGCCTCTCCGCCGATCTAGTAGGGTTCCTCACCCACCTGAGAGATACTTCTGTTTCTCTATAACAGTGGGAGCGAGGATTGCATCATGAGATGATGACCCAATTAGTTTCGAGCTGGCCATCAGGAGTGGGACTCTGTAAGAATGGCTGGATGCTTAGCGATCTGAGATGGAATCCTTATACACCAACAAAGTATGGACTTTGGTTGCTATATCTGAAGGGTTAAATCCCCATCAGGAGCAAGTATATCTTGAGAAGATTACTTGGTGTACTTGAAAAAGTTAAGACTTTCAAAGCTAGACTTGTTAAAGGTTTGCATCATTGACCAGGTATGGATTTTGTTGAAACCTTTTCTAAGTAGCCATGCTTAAGTCCATCCAGATCCTACTTGCCACGGCTACATACCATGACTACGATATCTGGTGGTTGGGTATCATGACTGCTTTTCTAAAATGATGTTTTAGAAAAGAGCGTCTGTAAGTACACAGCCAGAGGACTTCGTAGACAGTTGGAGCAGCGGAAACGTGTACAAGATGCTTTGTAAGATTAAAGCAGGCATCGCGGAGTTGGAACGTCTGTTTTGATGTAGTAGTCAAAGAGTTTGACTTCATCAAAATGGTAGATGAACCTTGTATATACAAAAAGGTAGTAGGGAGTATGGTGGTGATCCTCGTAGAGTACGTGGATGACATACTCTTGATAGGGAAGGAGTTTCCTATGCTACGCTCGGTCAATCTCCGCTTATCACAAGGATTCTCCATATAGGATCAAAGTGATACCTCCTAAATCCTGAGTTTTCATCTATGAGATAGATGTAATTGGATGTTAGGATACTCACTAGATATAGTGAGATGGTATCAATCGATCCTGGGGAGAATCACTGGAAGGGTTCCAGGGTGATAAAGACGACTGAATGTCAGTCACAGGCATTGTCTTTACCCTCAGTAAAGGGACGGTATGTTGGAAGAGTTCCAAGCTAGATACCGTGGCATACTAGACGATAAAGGCTGGATACATCGCTACTTAAGATGCTACCAAAGAGGCTGTCTTGGTGTATATCAGTTCATGAGATGAACTTAGTTCCTTCCATTGTGTGACAATGGAGTTGTGGCTTATGCCAAGGAACGTCCGTCCTATCAGTGATCCATACATATTCTAAGGCAGTATCACCTGATCATGGAGATGGTTAATCTCCAAGGAGATCGAGGTTAGGAGAGTAGACTCAGAGGACAACACGGCGGATCCACTCACAAAGGCCTTTTCCCAGAGAGAGACTTTTATGGGATGGTTGAGTATGGGATACTACAACCACTGCTATCAGATGGCCCTAGTGCAAGTGGAAGATTGTTAGTTATATGTATGCCCTAGAGGCCATTACTATACATAGGATGTATATTGTAGTGGATGCTTGGACATATATAGGGAGGACTTTCTTGCTCGACATGATAGTATGCTATCTGGTTGCTCTTTACCTTAACGTGTACACTGATTGTCTCTCTGTTACATGTTGGTAAAGCCCTTAGGATGTGTACTTGACTACCTGGACTATGATGCAGATCATACTAGTGAGGACATGGTAGTCCATAAGTACATCCTTCAAGGTCCCTAGTCGTTGGTGTATCGAGACGGGGCATCGATATACCAGAGTAGACTAGCGTATACCTTCTCGACCCATATAGATGGGCGATGGATGATCCCATATCCATTGGTGTTTGACATCAGAGATGATATACGGGTGCTCAGTGGAGACTGGGTATACTGGACGGACTCGCCGAGAACTCCCAGATGGTATTATACTTCACGTCAGATGGCAGTTCTCTGGTGACACTGGTACAGAGTAATCTGTTGATCCGAGATCGTCATAGAGTCTTGTGTGATTCCCACTGTGCTTTGATTTCCACCTTACCACGTCCAAGAGGACGTGCAAAATGGTGGTTTTTGGGTACAGTCCCGAATCACATGGAGGCAATGAGCGATAGGAGGGGCTTCGTCTCTCCCGGTATAGGGAGTTGATGTTGCGCTGTGTTCGATTGGCTATAACCGGAAATCCCTGGCCAGGGTTGCTGAGATTTACTGGTAAGTGTTACCAGTAGTTTCTCGAACTGTTATAGACCTCATATCGACACGACTTATCGAGCTATTGGGGTCTGACGTTTACCACCCCTAGGCAAGATATGCGACATATCAGACGAACAGACCGGACTGTACGGTAAGTGTTGTTAGTTGGATTCATAGGAGTGTGAGCGGGCTTGCTCGTTGATCTTCTGATCGCTCAATACCCGGATGGCTGTTACGTTTAGCAGACCGCTTGCGGCTTGTGGGTGTTTGATATGATCATCACCTGCTGCCGGCGTATTGACGAGTCTTTAGAGTCATACACAGAGGTTTCCTGGCTCAAGCGAAACGAAATAGGAGCGCATATGAGATATGTACGGGACCGAGAATAATATCAGTATGTGATACTGTATTCTATTCTCGCGATATGTGACATTGATCGGTTATATGCGATATAGCCGGGTTATCGGATCAAGTGTTGATTCGATAAGTTGTTACTATTGATATTAGTCGGTTATATGCAATATGACCGGATCATTAAGCCAAGTGTTGATTTAATGATTTAATGTATAATTATATATTTGATATATTACTTTACATTAACTAATATTGGTTCACTTAGATGTTTTTCTCACTTGATTGTGTACATTGTATATGTGATATATTTTTGTGCACTTATTTGTATCATGTTTGATGATACATGCAAACATGGGTGTGTGTAAGACTTAAACCATGTTTAGTTAATGGTTTAGGGTTTTTACTTGTTTATTTATGTTATTTATTTATTTTGGTAAGAAATAAAATGGTGTCTTGTTTTGTTTTACACATGAAGCTTCATGAAGCTTTGAAAGTCATAACCATTTTGTTTCTTTCTTTGACCTAACCATTTTAACTAAACCCTAGTTTATTCTCTACACTTGTTAACTCACCCATGGTTGCAATATGATAAGGGTCACTTGATTTTCTATTTTAATTAATTCATTTTTTTCTATTTCTTTCTTCTTATTCTTCTTGAAGAAGAAAGAAAACCCTTGCTAGATATAATCAAGTGATGAATCCAAGTGAGAAATCCAAATCCAAAGTGAACCCACTTCCTATTTCTTCATCCTCTACCACTTGCCATGTAGTATAGGGTGTTTTCTTCACAAGTTTCTTGACTTGGTGAAGGTGGAGCTTGAGTTTGAGTTGCCTCGACGTAGATCATCTTTGGCATCGAAGTCGACGACCTAGCCCGATCATTTCTTCGACGAAACCATCGCTAGAGTCTGGGATCCGATGATCGCAGCGGAGGGACGTCAACACGGAGCTAAGGAAGTGGAGGACCGGATCTACAAAGGTTGTATTTCCATTCACTTGATAGCAAAGTAGTTTGCTTGCTTTTCTTTTCGCCTAAACATCTAGTTAACGATCTAGTTAGGGTTTCTCGGCACCGAAAAATTTGAATTTGGCATGGTTGATACCTTGTGGAACCTCTCGAGTGTGCCTAGGAACCCTACAACTAACATGGACGAATGAAAATCCCAATTGAGTGCATCCGGTGTGCATAAAATCACATCTCATATAATGCACCCAACCTGCACGAAAATCCAAATCAAGTGCATCCGTCATGCACAAATGAAATCTAAATCAAGTGCATCCAACATGCACAGATAAAATCGCATTCAATACACACGGATAAAATCTAAATCAAGGGCATCCAACGTGCATGAGTAAAATCTCACTCAAGTGCATCCGATGTGCACAAAATCCAATACCAAGCGCCTAATATGCGAAAAAATTCAACCCAAGCGCGTCAGGTCCGTAAAAAGCATCTAGTGCAGTAGCATGCACGAAAACGACTATCAAGTGCAACGCGCACAAAAACATAAATCTGGTAAAACGAATGCTCAATAACATAGATCGGGCGCAACCAATGTTCGGAGTATAAATCTAGTGCAACCAATGCACGAAATACCCACCTGGTGCAACAAACGCATGAAATGCAAATCTAGTGCAACAATGTACAAAAATACTAATCTGGTGCATCAAGTGCACAAAATACAAATCTGGTGCATCAAATGCACGAAATAAAAATCTAGTGCAACAAATGCACGGAATATAAATCTGGTGCGACAAATGCACGAAATACTAATACTGTGCATCCAATGCACGAAATACAAATCCGGTGCAACAAGTACACGGAAACTCATCAATAATTCAAATGCGTATAAAAGAAACACCGAGTATACCAAGGTGTATAAAATCATAAACGTGTGCAACTGTATGCACAAAACACATATCAATGCACTGCAAGCACATATAAACTATACCGAGTGCAAAAAATCAAATCGAGTGCATATCATATGCACAGAAATCAAATCAACCGTATGAAATCCAACAAATCATAAACACGTGCAGCTAAGGTACAAAATGAATATCAAGTGCGATAAATGTGCACAAATCATAAACCAACACAACGGTGTATAAAGAATATCACAAGTGCAATACTATGCACAAAATGTAAATACCCAGTAGGTGCAGCCATGGTGCACGAAAACAATCTCATGAAACTCAATCATCAAAACTTAAATCCAAGCGATATAAGCGTGATACTCGGATCACAAACGCAAATCGCAACAAATGACATTGAGATACACTTCCTACAATGCCGAAAAATGTCGGTGCGCCCAAAACTGGAAGAGAAAGAACATCCGCTTTCTTTCTGCTCACGGTCTAGCGTCCTCTGTCTCTGGGTCCTCATTTCTCTGTGGATTACCAATCTCGCAGTCCATCGGCTCGTCGTCTCAGTTAGGTGTGCTAACGGAAACGATTTCGCTCCGTCACTCCTATGGTCATCTCTCGACCAATTAGTATGACCACTCGTAAAGCAGCACGTCACTGGCGTCGGTCTCTGGCCCCTCTGAATACACATGACACAACTGATCCTGGGTGCAAATATTATCGCAGCAGTGTCCTGGAAGGAACCTGCTCAGGGTATCTTCCGATCTTGCCTATGCCGAACTATACGGAGGCTGGTACTCTTGCATAATCTTTTCTCGCTTTCTGGACATCTGCGTTCTTCGCACAACATTTTCTCGGGAACTGGTCGTATCTCACGCCTCTGTATACATATCAGACCTCCAATCTCAATGGGGAGTAGCAACAGCTCGTTAACATTTCGCACGAACCTCTTGTTCCACTCGTCTTTATTATCATCCACTTGACGTCACGTCATGCTATCTGCGTACTGCAATTATTCTCGGCTACATTCAATCCGGAATCTCTCACATGGACTTGAAATCGCTAACTCGGTATCTTCATCACTCTGTAGAAGATTTCTAGCCGAACACATCCTCGGGAACTCGTCCCAACCATCGGAGGAATACTCTATATTCGTCCGTTCTCGATCGACTCAAAACGCATCTGGGTGAGTCCTCTATCCGAAACTGGTCCACTTACTGATCTCCTATCAGATCATCCAACGAACAACACAATCTCTGGATTGATCTACTCTAGATCTGAGTAAGACTTTCCACACTGGAAATCTTCAACTCAACTAGGCCTGTGTCAGCGCATCAAATCTGACGAATCATCTTCGTCTCTCAATTCGGGATAGACTAGCTATCATCTGTCGCATCTCTACCTGAAAGCTCCAGCGATCTCCACTTGTAAGCTCTGGAAGCGACATCCCATCAATCTCAGCAACAGCCGGGACATCTGTCTGCAAGGTAGACGACATCACAATCTCTAAGGTAGGCTGTACATCAACAGTCGTCTCACAACAGGCAACCTTTATCAATGGCCCGATCATCCGGTGCAAAACCGAACACTCGCCTGACACAAGAGGTCACAACACAAACACTATATCGAGACGTTTCCTTGTCACCAGAAAACACGATGGTCAGTCCTCATACCAGACGAGCTCGTCCTGACCACATCACTAGCAGCAGCTCAATCTGCGCTCAAACCATGCTGATAGGAACTTCAATCAAGTATCAATGAGGATATATCAAAGGTATGAAAGGAAACACGGATCCAGAATGGATACATGATCATAAGGAGGAACGTAATCAATGAGGGTATGATCATAGAAACAAATAGAATCAAGGATCTCAAATGGATGTATGATCAAGAGAACGAAGAGAATCACAGATCTCAAAATATGTACATCCTAAGGTTTCTTAAGTGGAGTATCGTATCGTAAATATGCCGCGGAACATACGTACGGTATGTTACTCTACTCAAGCTACCTACTCTATCAATCAGGGTCAACCTATGTAATGAAAGTTCGGGTCTAATACCCCCTCTGTTCAAGTCTAAGTTCCGTAAGGTCAAGCCTAGGTTCCGAAATACATACCCGCCCTAGACTCCGTATAGTCAAATATAGACTCGAACCAAGATTAAACCTAGCGCTATGATAACAACTTTGTCACGACCCAGAAATTTTAGCTCGTGACCGGCACTTAAATCACGTCACGTCTAAAAGCGTAGCGTAAATTAAGTAAGCCGAAGCCCAGAAATCTAAAACCTTTTTAAAGAAAATAGAAGATGTGAAGTTTTGAAATAAAGGTATGATGAAAATCAAATGTTTTCTTAAATGCATGAAAAAGGGGACATGAAAAATTCAAGTGGGTTTTAGTAGTTGAAAAACATGTTTCGTCTTTTAAAAATTTGGGCAGCACCTCCTTTGTATATTTTGATCCAAAACCATAAATACATGATAATATAAAAGGCTTCCCCAAGCGGGAGCTAGCTCTTCGCCAATCGGCGGATCCACAACCACGCAAGTAATAGAACAAGTATACGACGCCTAATGGCGAAGATCCACACAAAAGATAATGAATAAAGCAAGACATCAGCCCACCAAGCGAACATATAACCCATCGCTCAAGTCTCGCAACTACAAGTCTTTCTAAATCTTACTATTTATACAAATATTAATTTTGATTAATGGAGTTGACTAGATACAATATGAATAATAAATACAAGAGGGGTACGATCCAACATGTACCACCTACCAAAGCAAAACACCCGAATGCAGCTATGTGCCAGCGATGCCGCTACTGATTCATACGGTCAACCTGCAAGAACTGTGGCACAACGGGGGTGAGTTGCCAACTCGTGAGTAGAAAACATCAACAGATAGAAATCGAATAAACAATGATTTCCTAGGTCAACTATATCATGAAGGTAATACTATAATATCTAGGGTGACCGTATCTGCATATGTGCCAACAATGTAACAATTAATGCCTGTATGGATGTGGATCGCATCCACGTGTCAACCAATGACACGACAACATCATGCATGTAAATATCATAAAAGCATATGCATGAAAGTATAAGGATAACAATCAACGTGTGTCCCTCACGACACATCAAAATCATGGAACCTCGGTGTCCAGCATCAACACTCGAAACATCATGAAACCCGTGTCCAACATCGACACGTAAATCCTCATATCTCGGGCTCCGTCAGTCAGGATCGGCCCACGGGCTCCGTCTGCGGGATCGCCCTCGGGCTCCGGCAGAAAGGGTCGACCCCTATCCATCTCTCGACTCCGGTCGGTATCCTCCGGATAATCGCCAGGTCCAACCAATCACCGGTAGGTAGTGTTAGTGTATATGCCCTAGAGGCCATTACTGTATCATACTAGTTTGTATATTACTTAATGGAAGCTTGGGATATTCACCTTGTATATACAATCTTGCTCAAAATAGTAGTATGCTACTTGGTTTGTTTCTACTTCAATGTGTACATGTGTTTATTTTAGTATATCACCTATACACATTAGTGGAGCCATAAGGATCTTTGCTTGATTACCAGCGTTGTGATGGCAGTCACACTAGTGGGGGCTGGGTAATCTATAAACACATCCTTATGCAGGTCCCTAGTCGCAGGACTATCGAGACAGGGCATCGATACTCCGGAGTAGACTAGCGCATGCGCTTCTCATCCCAGAGTGGGAGATGGTCTGTCCCACAGCCATCAGTACGTCGTACTGGAGATAGTATGCGGGTGCTCGTTGGGTTACGAGTATACTAGACATGACTCGTCGGGAACTGACTGGTTGGTATTATACCTATCGTCAGTTATCAGTTCCCAGGTGACATGAGTACAGCTTAGTTCGCTGACTTGACACTGTCACTTCGCCTCGAGTGTGTTCCCACTGCACTTTGATTACTACCCTACCACGGCTCAAAGGAGTCGTGCAAACAGGTAGTTTTTGGGTGCAGTCCCGAAGCACTTGGAGGAAGTGACGGTTAGACAGGATTCGTCTCTCCCGGTATTGGGGGTTGATATCACGCTGTGTTTAGGAGAGCCATTACACGAGTAGTCCCTGGCCAGGGCAAGCGAGATATACTGGTAGGCTTCCAGTGTTATCTCAGGGTGTTTTGGGCTTCACTCCGATACGACTTGTACCGCTATTAGGGGATTGATGTTTACCGCCCCCCTAGGCCCACCATGCGATGTATCAGACTAACAGACCGGACTGTACGGAGACTGTCACATTCAGGCTCAGTAGGAGTTCAGATGGGTTTCACCTCGTCAGTCTTCTTATCGGCATCTACCTGGGGACCGTTACGCACAGCTAGTGCCGCTTGCGGTCTGTGGTTAAACCAACTGCCAGCGTAGTGTCGAGTCTTTAGAGTCCCACACAGAAAGCTATTCGCTTTTAGGCAAAAGAGTAGAGGTCGCATGGTTTTGCGACAGGTCGCATGGTGTTGCGACAGGGTTCGGTCACATCCGTGCACTTATGCACGTCCAGTGTCCGGACAGTTAACACTAGCGGGCTTTGGTTTAAGCCAGATCCTAGTGTACGTTTTGGGATTGGTTTTATCCAGTATGTATTCGTGTTCCTCGGAACGTGGATGCGGGTGTGTATGCACAGTTGACGGAGAGACAGAGGCAGAGGATTCTCATTAGGGTTGTTGACCGTTGACTGTTGACTATTGACTTTTTGCTCAACCCTAATGAGAATATGATATGTAATTAACAATAATATTAATTAAGTATTATAGTGACATGGTTGTTGAGGGGTTGACTTTGTTGACTTGTTGACTTTGTTGACCGGTTGACTAGGTTGGACTAGTTGACCATCATGATGACAATGGCTATCATTTTATGGCAAAGACTTTTGTTTGCTTGATCTCTTGTGCAAAATGAGTGCATGAAATGATATGGCTATTGTAGCTTAAACCATCATGTATACTTGATTGCTATTATTGGTTATGATGGTTTTGGATTATGACAGCCAAGAGAGAAAAGTCTTGCTCATTCTTTCATTTTCTTTCTCTCTCTTGTGTTCTTGAGCTCTCATCTTCTTCCTCTTGCTCTCCCTCTCTTTTGTTTATGGTTCACTTGTCTCATGTGTTGAGAACCAAGAACCATAGAGAAAAATCCCAACACACTCTCCTCTATTCACTCTAGTTCACAAGGTTTAGCAAACCGAGTGAACTAGTTTCTTCAAAGTTCGAAGAAGAAGCCAAAGGTAGAAGCTTTCAGGTGGATCGATCTTCGGCGCAAGGAGACGACGGGGTGAAGCCGATCCGGACAACCATCGAGGTTTGAAGATGAAGGAGTTCAAGAAAGAAAGGTATAACCCCCTAACCGAGTAGTTAACAACTCATAGTTAGGTTGTTAGTTAGATGTTTAACAAAGATCCGGTTTTGAGTCCATGTTACCGCCTCTAGAAAATTGTTTTTCATCAAATTCCGCATGCCCGAAAGTACCGGGAGAGGTAGCATGGACTTATAGTGGTATCAAGCCAATACCCCACCCAAGACCCCTACGGGTGCAGCAAACTACCCGCCAAGTACCTGAAGCGAAGCAACCTCTCTCAACTCCGTGAGTAGGCCACTCGGCACTTCGGGATACCCGGTAGTTTGTGCACCCCCTCCATGGGTCTATCCTAGGAGCAAAAACAGTAAAAAGAAATTATACAATGACGGCTACAACCCCGACCCGGTTGTGCGGCCATACAAATAATTATTACATCAATTTACAAATTTACATGAATTGAAAGAAAAGAAAACTCTCGTCTTACAACCCCCGGCTATTCACCGCGACCGTGTAATCTGCTTTTCGTTACAGGCTCGTACGAATTGCGGATTCCTAGTATATCCAATGTGTTCATCTGTGATCTGAAATGGCTATCATTGCAATATATCTATATATGATATTATTTAGGCGTTGCTTATGTTTTACAGCCGCGTTAGCCCAGCCCCCGCTCTGTCGTTAGTTAAGTAACCTAACGGGTAATGACGGGGCCCCGTGGCGAATGCGAATGGCATTAGCGTACGCCATATTTTGGTTGTTTTCTGTAATGGTAGGATTAAATGATGGGACGCATTAAAAGAACTAATGCAAGAATATCACGCATTAAACGAACTAATGCAAGAAAATTAAACTAAGTAAAAGTCGTTGGAACACTTTCGAAAAACCACTCGGTTCTTTTCAAAACCAACTTTTAAATGCGGAGCTTGAGCCACTCCTTTTAAAAGCTATCTCGTTCCATCGATTATATCAAGTTCACTACGTTCACGGTTTCGCCAAAGCCATTCGTAACCCTCCGTCGTTTCACATGAATAGTCAATAGTATTCAAGCTATGTTTGTTGGCCAAAGTCAAGGCATAGTGATTGGTAGCTATTGGGTATTCATGTGCAGCATAGATAGATGCGTTGGTTTGGAACAGTCGTACTACCTTGTTGGCCAAAGTCAAGGGTAGGTGCGGATGGATTCAAATTAATCTGGAGAACGACGGGTAGAACTTGACATGTGACTTATGATTTGTTGGCCAAAGTCAAGGTCATAAGAGCATGGGGCAAAAATCCACATCGGGAGTTTCAAAAGAACTGAAACTTGCTAGTGTTGCATACCATTTGGAGTGTGATGATTCTGGTAGGATTCCTTCAGTTTCGTCACGCGATGATATTTGGATCCCGATCCTACTGTGAGTATATGCTACTTCTCGGGAAATTTCTCACTTAACGATCAATGTTATAAACCAAGTAGGTGTCTAGAAAGGTGTTAGCGGGGCTACGCCCACAAGGAAAAGAGGTTATTTAATTAAGGAACTTCGCGAAAGCGTTGGAAAACCTCCCTCGAAGTACCGACACTGACCTGGCTGAACGGTTAAGCAAGAATTGTACGGTGAGATTGATCCTGACTAATTCTTCCTTTTTGGTTTGAGGAGGGATTCGAGAAATAGTGGGAGCCATCCTGTTTAGACAAACTAAAAACCATTCTAAACTTGCAAGAGCATCATGCTGAGTGTTTCTTCTCTCTCTCCTAATTGCAGCGACTAATCGACATGACTGGACTTAAGTTACTTCTAGATAAAAACATACTGACAGGGCCAAACTACAAAGATTGGCTCAGGAATGTCAAGATGGTAATCACTTACGACAAGCTGGGGTATCTTCTTACCACCAAAGCTCCCCCTGTCCCAGGTCCCAAAACCAGCGTCGCGGATAAGGAAATCCGTAAGACCTGGGATATCAATTGCGCGAAGGCCAAGTGCCTCGTGCTTGCCTCTATGGACAACGAACATCAGAGGAGGCACGAGAATATGGACCTCGAATCCATATTTCTCCATACAAAAGAACTGTATGGAAAGCAGTCTCGTATCGCAAGATACGAAGTGTCGAAGAAGTTATTTTCGGCAAGGCTGGCCGTCGGATCATCGATAGCGGAACACGTGCTTAAGATGATTGGCTACATAGAAGAGCTCGCGGACCTTGGGACCACGTTGGAGAATAAGCTCTTTACGGACTTGATTCTCCAGTCCCTTCCTTCCACTTACGCCCAGTTTATCCTGAACTTCAACTTACAAGAAAAGGAAGTTGAACTTTCAGAACTCCTCAACATGCTGAGGAGCGCAGAGGGCACCCTACAGAAAGGTAGGGAAACATCCACTTTGTTTGTAGGAGGATCTTCCTCTTCTAGGTCCAAGGCGAAAGCCAAGGGAAAGAAGAAGAAAGCCCCCGCCAAACCAAGGGGCGGTGTTAGTAAAGTGGATATGAAGGGAAAGGCAAAAGCAACAAAGAAAGTGGGAAAGCTTGTGGATAAAGAAGAATGCTTCTATTGTCATAAGAAGGGACACTGGAAGAATGATTGCAGGGCTTGGAAAGCCAGAACACAGGAACTGAAGCAGGTTGCGGCTTCAGCTTCAGGTGTGTATGTTATTGATAACTGTCTTTCAATAAACTCTACTTCCTAGGTATTGGATACCGGATCAGGATCTCATATCTGTAATTCTTTGCAGGCGTTGAGAAACCGTAGGTTTTTGAAGGCAGGTGACATGACCCTCAAAGTTGCAAACGGAGCTAGCATGGATGCTAAGGCCGTGGGGGACTATCACCTGGGAATGTCAGATGGACATGTTTTGGTTTTGCGTAATTGCTTTTTTGTACCCAACGCAACTTGTAATATCATTTCTGTATCTTTGGTTTCTAAAGAAGGTTATGAATTTGCGTTTGTAAGCAATGTTGTAAACATTCACCTTAATCAAGTTATGATTGGGTCAGGTACATTGAGCAATGGTATATACGTATTAAACCAACCACAGATTTTCAATGTCCAGAATACACACAAAAGAAAGTCTCCAGAAATCAATCAGACTTTCTTGTGGCATTGTAGACTGGGTCACATCAATGAGAGAAGGTTGACGAAGTTACATACAGAAGGATATTTGGATTCGTTCGAATATCAATCGTATGCCACTTGTCAATCCTGTCTCAAAGGAAAGATGACAAAGACTCCGTTCACTGGACACGGAGTAAGAGCAAGCGAGCCCTTGGGACTCGTACACAGCGACGTGTGCGGTCCAATGTCTACACATGCGCGAAGCGGTTATTCTTACTTCATTACTTTTACGGATGACTTTTCAAGGTACGGTTATGTCTTCTTAATGAAACATAAGTCCGAAGCCTTTGGAAAATTCCAGGAATATAAGAATGAAGTAGAAAAACAAACCGGCAAAAGTATCAAGATTCTAAGATCGGATCGAGGTGGTGAATACTTGAGTGCCGAGTTCCTGGACTATTTAAAAGAGAACGGAATTCTCTCTCAGCTTACTCCTCCATACACTCCGCAATATAACGGTGTATCGGAGAGACGGAACCGAACCCTATTGGATATGGTACGGTCCATGATGAGTAACGCCGAGTTACCGGGATCATTCTGGGGGTATGCGCTAGAATCAGCTGCATACCTTTTGAACCGAGTTCCCACTAAGACTGTGCCTACCACACCATATGAGATGTGGTGTGGGAAGAAACCCTATCTTAAGCATATTAAGACATGGGGATGTCCAGCTTTTGTTAAAAAGCAGCATGCGGACAAGCTCGAGGCACGCTCAGTACAGTGCAAGTTCGTAGGATATCCAAAGAACTCCAAGGGATATTTCTTCTACTGCGAAGAGAAACAAAAGGATTTTGTTTCTCGTCATGCCTACTTCTTGGAAACTGAGTTTTTGGAAACCCAGATAAGTGGGAGCACAGTAGAACTGGAAGAAATTCCAGAACCACGAGCTATTACTGAAAGCTTAGTGGAACCAGAGGGTTCAAAAGAACAGGACATTCCTACGCCGCTCCGCAGGAGTAGTAGGCAGTCTTATCCGCCCGAGAGATACTACGGTTTTCTCATAGACGGGGATAGAGAGGATTGCATCATAGATTATGATGAGCCTACTAGCTTCCAGCAGGCCGTTCAGAGCGTTGACTTGGTAAAATGGCTGGATGCAATGCGGACCGAAATGGAGTCCATGTACACCAACAAAGTGTGGACGTTGGACGTTGCTCCAGACGGGGTAAAACCCGTAGGAAGCAAGTGGATCTTCAAAAAGAAGATTGGTGTAGATGGACAGGTTAAGATCTATAAAGCTAGACTGGTTGCAAAGGGTTTTCGTCAAAGACCTGGTTTGGACTATGACGAGACCTTTTCTCCAGTAGCTATGCTGAAATCCATTCGGATCCTTCTTGCCATTGCTGCCTTCCACGATTATGAGATTTGGCAGATGGACGTAAAGACCGCTTTTCTAAATGGAAATTTGGAGGAGTGTGTCTATATGGACCAGCCAGAGGGTTTCATTCAGAGTGGGAGCAGCAGAAAGGTGTGCAAGTTGCTTAAGTCCATCTATGGACTAAAGCAGGCATCGCGGAGTTGGAACATCTATTTTGATGAGACGGTCAAGGAATTTGGCTTTATCAAAAATCCAGATGAACCATGCATCTATAGTAGATTTGTAGCGAGAACTGTAGTATTCCTCGTTTTATACGTAGATGACATTCTCTTAATAGGAAATGACATTCCTATGCTACAATCTGTCAAGGGGTTCTTGTCACACAGGTTCTCCATGAAAGACCTGGGTGATGCCTCATACATCCTGGGGATCCGGATCCATCGTGATAGATCCAAGAGGATATTAGGACTTTCACAGTCCAGGTACATCGACACCATACTGAAAAGATTCAGTATGGATGATTCTAAGCGCGGTAATCTACCGGCTTGCCACGGGATCACCCTCTCTAAAGAGATGTCTCCCAAGACTGATTTGGAGAGGGATCGCATGTCTATTATACCCTACGCTTCTGCGGTAGGCTCTATAATGTATGCGATGTTGTGTACCAGACTGGATGTAGCTTATACACTGAGTGTGGTAAGCCGGTATCAGTCAAACCCTAGGGAGAAACACTGGATAGCGGTAAAGAACATTCTCAAGTACCTGAGAAGGACTAAGGAGATGTTCTTGGTGTATGGCGGAAAAGACCTCCAGATCGAGGCCTTTGCTGACTCCAGCTTCCAGAGTGACAAGGATGATTCCAAGTCCATGTCGGGTTTTGTCTTTACCCTCAATGGAGGGGCGGTGTGTTGGAAGAGTTCCAAACAGGAAACCGTTGCAGACTCGACGATGGAAGCGGAATACATCGCTGTATCTGATGCCGCAAAAGAAGCTGTCTGGATGAGGAAGTTCTTGAAAGAACTTCAGGTGGTTCCGTCCATTGTTGATCCAATACCTCTGTATTGCGACAACAATGGGGCTATAGCTTTAGCGAAGGAACCCAGGTCCCATCAGAGATCCAGACACATCTTGAGGCGGTATCACCTGATCAGGGAGATCGTGGATCGCCAGGAGATCGAGGTTCGGAGGGTTGCTTCAGAAGATAACACTGCAGATCCATTCACCAAGGCCTTGCCCCAGACTCAGTTCGAGCGGCTGATCGAGATGATAGGTCTTCGATACGCCGGTACATGGCCTTAGTGCAAGTGGGAGATTGTTAGTGTATATGCCCTAGAGGCCATTACTGTATCATACTAGTTTGTATATTACTTAATGGAAGCTTGGGATATTCACCTTGTATATACAATCTTGCTCAAAATAGTAGTATGCTACTTGGTTTGTTTCTACTTCAATGTATACATGTGTTTATTTTAGTATATCACCTATACACATTAGTGGAGCCCTTAGGATCTTTGCTTGATTACCAGCGTTGTGATGACAGTCACACTAGTGGGGGCTGGGTAATCTATAAACACATCCTTATGCAGGTCCCTAGTCGTAGGACTATCGATACAGGGCATCGATACTCCGGAGTAGACTAGCGCATGCGCTTCTCATCCCAGAGTGGGAGATGGTCTGTCCCACAGCCATCAGTACGTCATACTGGAGATAGTATGCGGGTGCTCGTTGGGTTACGAGTACACTGGACAGGACTCGTCGGGAACTGACCGGTTGGTATTATACCTATCATCAGTTATCAGTTCCCAAGTGACATGAGTACAGCTTAGTCCGCTGAATTGACACTGTCACTTCGCCTCGAGTGTGTTCCCACTGCACTTTAATTACTACCCTACCACGGCTCAAAGGAGTCGTGCAAACAGGTAGTTTTTGGGTGCAGTCCCGAAGCACTTGGAGGCAGTGACGGTTAGACAGGATTCGTCTCTCCCGGTATTGGGGGTTGACATCGCGCTGTGTCTAGGAGAGCCATTACACGAGTAGTCCCTGGCCAGAGCAAGCGAGATATACTGGTAGGCTTCCAGTGTTATCTCAGGGTGTTTTGGGCTTCACTCCGACACGACTTGTACCGCTATTAGGGGACTGACGTTTACCGCCCCCTAGGCCCGCCATGCGATATATCAGACGAACAGACCGGACTGTACGGAGACTGTCACATTCAGGCTCAGTAGGAGTTCAGATAGGTTTCACCTCGTCAGTCTTCTTGTCGGCATCTACCTGGGGACCGTTACGCATAGCTAGTGCCGCTTGCGGTCTGTGGTTAAACCAACTGCCAGCGTAGTGTCGAGTCTTTAGAGTCCCACACAGAAAGCTATTCGCCTTTAGGCAAAAGAGTAGAGGTCGCATGGTTTTGCGACAGGTCGCATGGTGTTGCGACAGGGTTCGGTCACATCCGTGCACTTATGCACGTCCAGTGTCCGGACAGTTAACACTGGCGGGCTTTGGTTTAAGCCAGATCCTAGTGTACGTTTTGGGATTGGTTTTATCCAGTATGTATTCGTGTTCCTCGGAACGCGGATGCGGGTGTGTATGCACAGTTGACGGAGAGACAGAGGCAGAGGATTCTCATTAGGGTTGTTGACCGTTGACTGTTGACTATTGACTTTTTGCTCAACCCTAATGAGAATATGATATGTAATTAACAATAATATTAATTAAGTATTATAGTGACATGGTTGTTGAGGGGTTGACTTTGTTGACTTGTTGACTTTGTTGACCGGTTGACTAGGTTGGACTAGTTGACCATCATGATGATAATGGCTATCATTTCATGGCAAAGACTTTTGCTTGCTTGATCTCTTGTGCAAAATGAGTGCATGAAATGATATGGCTATTGTAGCTTAAACCATCACTTATACTTGATTCCTATTATTGGTTATGATGGTTTTGGATTATGAGAGCCAAGAGAGAAAAGTCTTGCTCATTCTTTCATTTCCTTTCTCTCTCTTGTGTTCTTGAGCTCTCATCTTCTTCCTCTTGCTCTCCCTCTCTTTTGTTTATGGTTCACTTGTCTCATGTGTTGAGAACCAAGAACCATAGAGAAAAATCCCAACACACTCTCCTCTACTCACTCTAGTTCACAAGGTTTAGCAAACCGAGTGAACTAGTTTCTTCAAAGTTCGAAGAAGAAGCCAAAGGTAGAAGCTTTCAGGTGGATCGATCTTCGGCGCAAGGAGACGACGGGGTGAAGCCGATCCGGACAACCATCGAGGTTTGAAGACGAAGGAGTTCAAGAAAGAAAGGTATAACCCCCTAACCGAGTAGTTAACAACTCATAGTTAGGTTGTTAGTTAGATGTTTAACAAAGATCCGGTTTTGAGTCCATGTTACCGCATCTAGAAAATTGTTTTTCATCAAATTCCGCATGCCCGAAAGTACCGGGAGAGGTAGCATGGACTTACAGGTAGTGCTCTCCCTGCCAGGCTCATCGTCATCCCCACGAAATCTCTCTCTTGCCCCGGGGTACCATACCGGGTCCACCATGAACCCACAAACGGATCATCCAACTCCTCGAATTGGGTTTCACATATCACACGTCTTAGAACCGAGAAAACGCATGGTGGACGCACTGAAATATCATATCAAGAGAAACCGGGTTTTTAAAACAATACATACTTTCTTTTGAAATAACCACGGTTCTCAAATCCAGAAATCTCATGAAAACAGCATATCTCAATGCGTATAATCATAAAGCATGATGTATGCGACAAATTACAGAATGTAAGTATATCCGTATATCATGCAATATGGAACAGTGATGTGAGCATGGGCATATCATCCTAAAGGGAGTATAGCTGTAGGGTTCCTAGGCACTCTAATGAAGTCTCACAAGGCATCAACCATGCCAATTTCAAAAAAATCTTGGTGCTGAGAGACCTGACTACGGATCGTTTGCTAGAAAACTAGGCGAAAAAAACTAACTAGTTAACACTTAACTATGAGAATACGGAAATACAACCTTTGTAGATCCGGTGCTCCACCTCCATAGCTCCGCAACGAAGTCCTCTCCGCTGTCCAAAAAGAATCCGGGCTCTAGCGTCGACTTCATCGGAGAATAAGCGAGCTAGGTCGTCGATGTCCATGCCGAAGATGATCTACGTCGAAGCATCGCAAGATCAAGCTCTCACTTCACCAAGTCAAGAAACTTGTGAAGGAAACACACTCTACTACTTGGCAAGAGGTAGAGGATGAAGAAATAGGAAGTGGGTAGACTTTAGAATTGGATTTCTCACACTTTTCATCAATCACCATTGATGAAGTGAACTTTCTTCATGTGAAGAAGATGAAGAAGAAGAAGAAAGAAATATGATAAGTTATTTTGAAATGAAAAGAAAATGAAAACTTATAATAATCTAAACCATGGTCAAGTGTAGAGATTAAACTAGGGTTAGTGGGAATGGTTAGGGTTAAGGATGAGATAAGAATGGTTGACTTGATCAAAGCTTCAAGAAGCTTCAACATAAAACAAAATTAGCCACCATTCTTTTCTCTTTTCTTTTATTCATTTATCAAAAATAAATGGATAATTAAATAAGATAAATGAATAACAAATAATAAACCCTAACCATTTCATTAACCAAGGTTTAATACTTTACACTTAACCAAAAAGCATGTATCATCAAACATGATACAAGCAAGTGCACAAAATCATATCACATATATAATGCGCACATCCGAGTGAGAAAATCCATCTAAAGTGAACCAATATTAGTTAATGCAAAGTAATATATCAAATATATAATTATACATTAAATCATTAAATCAACACTTGATTTAACGATCCGGTCATATCGCATATAACCGGCTAATATCCAATGTATCGATTTATCGAATCAATCCTTGATTCGATAACTAGGTTATATCGCATACAACCATTCGACACATTCATCGCGAGAATAGAATACGGTATCACATACACGCATTATTCTCGGTCCCGCACATATCTCATATGCGCTCCTATTTCGTTTCGCTTGAGCCAGGAAACCTCTGTGTAGGACTCTAAAGACTCGTCAATATGCCGGCAGCAGGTGATGATCATATCAATCACCCACAAGCCGCAAGCGGTCTGCTAAACGTAACGGCCACCCGGGTATTGAGCGATCTGAAGATCGACGAGCAAGCCCGCTCACACTCCAGTGAATCCAACCAGTAACACTACCGTACAGTCCGGTCTGATCGTCTGATATGTCGCATATCTCGCCTAGGGGTGGTAAACGTCAGACCCCAATAGTTCGATAAGTCGTGTCGATATGAGGCTCATAACGGGTCGAGAAACTACTGGTAACACTTACCAGCAATTCTCTGAGCAGCCCTGGCCAGGGACTTCCTGTTATAGCCAATCGAACACAGTGCAACATCAACTCCTTATACCGGGAGAGACGAATCCCCTCCTATCGCTCATTGCCTCCATGTGACTCGGGACTGTACCCAAAAACCACCGTTTTGCACGCCCTCTTGGACGTGGTAAGATGGAAATCAAAGCACAGTGGGAACCACACAAGACTCTATGACGATCTCGGGTCAACAGACTACTCTGTACCAGTGTCACCAGAGAACTGCCATCTGACGTGAGGTATAATACCATCTGGGAGTTCTCGGCGAGTCCGTCCAGTGTACCCAGTCTCTACTGAGCACCCGTATATCATCTCTGATGTCAAACACCAATGGATATGGGATCATCCATCGCCCATCCGTATGGGTCGAGAAGGTATACGCTAGTCTACTCTGGTATATCGATGCCCCGTCTCGATACACCCACGACTAGGGACTTTGAAGGATGTACTTATAGACTACCATGTCCCCACTAGTATGATCCGCATCATAGTCCAGGTAGTCAGGTACACATCCTAAGGGCTTTACCAACATGTAACAGAGAGACAATCAGTATACACGTTAAGGTAAAGAGCAACCAGATAGCATACTATCATGTCGAGCAAGAAAGTCCTCCCTATATATGTCCCAGCATCCACTACAATATACATCCTATGTATAGTAATGGCCTCTAGGGCATACATATAACTAACAATAGCAATATAATGGCATGATGTAGAAATTCTACTGTGTGAGTGATATAGCAATTATCGATGATGAAGTGTGTGAGCCGGCCAATCTGTGTAAGTGTAACATACGCATCATCGATAATGGTGTAGGTGTACTAGCACAGGTATATGTAATGCAATGGGAATGACATAAACGTAGCATAAGTAAATCGTCAGCTAAATGTTATAAGGTATACGTATCTAACATGACCGAGTCGGTGAATCTATCAATCGACATCCAGCTTCACAACATCACGTACGGTATAATCTATCGTACGGCATCCTCTAGTCAAGGGTATGGATCAATCATCATAGAACTCATCACGTACGGTAAATCATCGTATGACGGCATTAACAATTAGGGATCCTATCAACCTATATGACAATGACGCTACGGACCTAACGTCTCGTACGGCTTATCACTTATGATTCACAACGTTATATATATCTATATCCTAGGTCGCATACATAACAATCTCATATCAGGGGACCCGCAAAGGTATCAATCCTCTCACATCGACTCGCATCCATATACCGACATATCAATCAAGTCATCATATCACATCGTATATCCTTTTCATTGCATTAAGTCATCTTACATCAAGTCAATTTATATATACATTCTACCTTATACATCAAATGTCATGCTACTCTAAAACTCATACCTATTCTAGTGCAACTACATATCTATAAGTCGTGATTCACATTCACTTTTTATATCCCTAAAGCTTTCATCTCATATCTCAATATATATATTCAATCACTCATATCATCTCTATCTATCTTTTTAACCATATCCCAAGTTTTCTAATCTAGGTTTCTACGACTATATCCTATAGATCGGTGTCCATTTATAATTTGCGGGGGTGCTATACGCCATCCACCCGACTTCCCCCGTAGATATAGATCTACTCACCTTGATCCTTACTTGCCGAAGTCGATGACGCCATGCTCCGTCATCTCTGAATCCACGCGAAGGTACCTACAAGTCAACACATTCGCAAATGCTATCAAACATCAAGTTCCGAAATTCGATACGGCACACGGTGCGCTCATAGGTTAGAACCTATAGCCTACGCATGCAAAAATGACTAAACAACCCTCGTCGTTGACGTACAAATATCCAACGACCCAATACAATATCAAACACTAAAACCAAGCATTCAAAATACGGAAAACTTATCCAAAAATCACACCAAAGTGCTCCCGGATTTTGACTCAGGTCAATTGGAGCTAAAGTAGCAAGTATAGGGTGTTGTATAAGGATTATGTGAGCTACTGGACCAACCTAGACCCCAACCATCACAATTTGGCCGGCCACATGGCCTTAAAATCCGGCCAGCTCGGCCCAGAGGTCTCTGTTGGGGCTCGTCTGGTCAGGGTGGTCTCCTATGGCTCTAACTTGGTCTCTGGTATTGTTTGTTTTCCTCGTAAATAGCCCAGGTCATCCCAGATTCCCTGTAGTCCCCAATTGTACACAAAACCGACATGGGTGAATTTCTTAAATCCGTATTCTTGGTTCTAGGCCAGTAAAAACACCACTCAAGTCTTGTAACAACCACCACATAACACAAGTCTACATAATAACTTAAACCCTTCTCTAGAATTTTCTAAGTTCACAAATCCACCATTAAACAAACTCTAAACTAAACTAAAATGCTAGGAAACTTAAACTAAACTAAATGAAAGGAATTAGACCTCATTTGGGCAACTCAAGAAAAACCCTAGATGTCCAAGATCATCAAAATCCAACTTTGCTTGGTCCAATGTGTTGAGGATGCGGTGGGGATTAACTTTTGTGAATGGAGTATAAGGTTTTGACAAGGTTTTTGAGATGGTTCATGAAGGTGAAGGTGGAGGGAAGTGAGGAAGAAGAAGATGATGGTAAATAATGGGGAGGGGAATGAGTGGCTGCCCCCCTCTCTCTTTCTTATTCTCACCCTCACACTCATGCCCCACTCTCTCTCTCTCTCACAAATCATTTTCTTTTAACCCCTTTTTCCTTTTCTCACAAAACCAAATACAATATGAAACCAACAAACACAAATGAACCACATGCAACTAAATGCAACATGCCATGGTGCACTAGCCATGAAAAACTGTAGAAATACGGATTTGGCTTAATCGCGATTAGCAGTGTACTAATTGATTTTTATCCAAATTGCATATAATAATTTATAAAAATGCCAAATCTGATAAATATATTTTTAAAAGAATAAATCATTTTAATCTCCAATTATTTCACAATTATTGGTATATATTTTTTCCTTTTTACGAAAACCCCAATTTTGCAAATTGGGTAGTTTTCGTGAAATATATTATTTTAATATTAAGTTCCAAAAATAATATTTTATATTTTCTGAAATGTTACAGAGTACTGTCTCGCAGGTAAGGCCACCAGGAAGCTATTCAGAATGGCAAAGTGAGCAAGTATTCCATTGCAACTCATTCACTCTGACATATACGGACTAGTCAACGTGAAGGCATGTGATGGTGAATTTCATTACCTTCATAGACGATTACTTCTATTACGGGCACATGTTTTTGATTTCCCACTGGTTTGAAGCCTTGGTTTGTTTCAAGCCCTATATCAGTGAAGTGCAAATTCAATTGAGCAAAAGCATTAAGTCCTTGCGCACGGACCGTGATAGAGAATATCTATCGGATCACTTCAGGGAATTGTATAAAGAGAAAGGGATCGTCAGACAGCTGACTATGTCCTACACTCTGCAACAAAATGATGTTGCAGAGAGATGAAATAGGACGTTGCTGGATATGGTTAGGAGAATGATGGCGCATGTCAATCTTCCTATATCGTTTTTGGGAGATACGTTGATGACATCATCTTATGTTCTTAACCGAGTACCTTCTAAATCGGTTCAGTCTACACCCTACGAGTTATGGATGGACGATAAGCCAGCGTTGGATCACTTACGTTCATATGGGTGCGCTGCCTATGTGCACAACACTTCACATCCATATGGAAAGTTAGGCCCAAGAGGGAAGAAGTGTATATTTATACGCTATTCCAAGCACTCTAAGGGATATGCATTCTTAGGTGAGCATGACGATAGGAATGTGACTGAGATTGAGTCATGAGATTTCGAATTCCTCAAGGAGGAATTTCCACACAAAGGCGAAGTAGCTAGGGATTTGGGGTTGTACGTAGTCGAGAAGACCACTGATCATCCAGAATTGGAAGAGGAATCGATTCCTCTGCCTCCTGGAGGCATCAGGAGTGAGATACCAGCATATGACTCGGAGTCATTTGTGGAATCTCAACTGCCTCATAAATCTTCTTGTGGACAAGAATCTTTTTGACGCTTTGAGATCGAGGGGGAAGCGTTCATGGTTGCGCCGCATGATGTTGCGGAACCCAAGTCCTACGAGGACGCTATTTCAGGACCTGCAGCGGAAGAGTGGAAGGCCATGATGGAGGAGGAGCTTGAATCAATGAGGTAGAATCAAGTCTGAGACTTAGTGAATCTTCTTTCCAGACGTAAGACCATTGAGAACAAGTGGGTTTTCAAGGTTAACTAGAAGGCGGATGGGAAAATCGAGCGTTGAAAGGCACGATTGGTGGCGAAGGGGTTCACCCAAAGGAGTGGAGTGGACTATGATGAGATATTTTCCCCGATAGTAAAAATTGTCTCCATTCGCCTAATTCTGGCTTCAGTAGCGTAGATGGATCTTGAATTAGTCCAGATGGACGTCAAAACAACTTTTCTCTATGGAGAACTGGAAGAGAAAATTTATATGGATCAGCCCACCGGTTTCAAAGCTAAAGGTCTCAAACGCAAGGTGTGCAAATTGTGGAGGTCTATTTATAGCTTGAAACAGTCTTCCAGAGTCTGGTATTTTTTATTTCATAAAACTATAATGGGCCATGGTTTTAAGATGTCAGGAAAATTGTATCTACCTATGACAAGCTGGTAAGAGTTTTGAGACTCTATCATTTTTTTCATGACCTGAAAGTACGGAACGTGATTGGCACTTAGATTACGAGACGTCTCAAGGCGTAACGTAACCTAAGTCAGCCAAAGCCCAGAAAATCTAAACCATAAACAATAAGAGTGAAGGAAAACCTTTTTATGAAAACGATTTTAAACCAATTAAGTTATATTAATCCCTTTTTAAAACATCAAAATTTTCCGAAAATCTCGGCAGAGTCTCCTTTGTAAATACTAGCCCCCAAAATGGGTACAACAAGATATATAAACCTGTAATGATATAATGGCATCCCCAAGCGGGAGCTAGCTCTTCGCCCAAGGCGGATCACAACCACATGCAATATATATGTAATATCAAGCAAATAAGCATAAAGAAATGCAAAAATAAGAAAAACACAACGTCGGCTCAAGTGAGCTCGACACTAGAGAAACCACATATACACAAATCTCTTAGTCTCATCACTAGGTCGCATATACAAAATAAGAAGTGGTAGATGGAGAATACTAGATACAATGATAGTATAAAAGAGACAAAAGTGTCCTTGCAACCCACCTACGAGCAATGTCGCGAGTCTGAGCAAAAGAAGCTAATGAAAAGATGTGCCCGCCGCTACGAGGCTGACGGGTCCGACCTGCAAGATACTGTGGCACAACGGGGGTGAGTTGCCAGCTCGTGAGTAGAAAACATCTAATAAGGCTATCGTAAGAATGCACGCAAATGCGTCACAACATATATGTCTACATATGATGTAATACCACTAGTATGTATGCACATGTATGCAAAATCAATACGAAATCTTTAAGTGTTTAAATATGATGATCTCTGCATTCTTAACTTAGAAAAATATCTGTACAATAGCTAACGTACCATCAATGAAATCATCCGAAAACCGTGTCAAGTATCGACACCAAATATGGAAATATATCTATCTCAATGTCTTACTATATCAATATCTCAATACATCGGGCTCCATCTGTCCGGATCCGCACATATCATCAAATCTCACGACAACGGTCGGTATCGTCCGTATATCCGCCGCGCCAGACATCACCGGCAGGTAGTCTTCCCCTTCCAAGCTCATCGTCTACAACTCGAGCTTCTTGCCCCGGGTACCATACCGAGCCCACCATGTACCCGATACGGTTCATCCACTCCTCGAATCGGGTCTCGAAATCCAACAGAAAACGTGAAAACTCATGGTGGACGATACATACATCATAAGAAAACCGCATCTGGCCCTTTTTAAAAACATAATGAGTTTAGAAAATTCTTGCGGTTTTCTCCAAAATCCAGAAATCGCATCAATGGTAAAATCCTCGAGAAATCACAATATCTGACATGTTGTAAATGATAAATGCTTATGATATCAAAGGTATGCAATGTGATTTATGGCTAGGAATCTATATAAGCATGATGATGAAGTGAGGTATATACGAGCTATGCAATTTAATGTATCATGTATGATGCAAGTGTTGATACTGAACTAAGCAGGTTCTACAGTGCTCGTGGCATGGCAATTACCAAAGGCATGTATGTTCACATGAATAGTGTGCGTGCAACATGAGCCAATGGTAATGGTGTAAGTGTCCTAAGAGGTGATATCACTCATAGGTATATAGATAACCATGCAATGCCAGCAGACGAATAACTAGAAAGGTATGCATATGAATGAGATGGTTAACTAACTAACTATGAACATAGTTTGCAAGTAATTAAGTGATCCTAACTATGGGGCGCCTCGCGCCATCCAGACGATTTCCCCATAGATGAATACGTCTACTCACCCGGACGCCTCGTTAATCTGATCCAACCACCGCTTTGCCTTTGCGCGACGCGTCCGATATTTTCGCAACCGATCCTAAATTGCATAATACATAACATAAGATTACACGTCATGAAACGACGTAAGTCACAATATGAAAAGATCAATGTCTACAAGTTAGGCCCAACGTGCACTAGGTGCGCGGAACACACACGAAAACAACTAAAACCTTAACTAAAATCGTCGTTTCGGAGCAATCGTCAAAACTAAAACTCGATTAAACCAAATTCCGCATTCGCACACCCTAAAAGTCGTAGGAGATGCTAATAGTATCGTCAAGATATCGCAATTAAATCACCTCCTAATTTTATGAAAAACCTAGTAAGCACTAATATTTCAATTTCAATGCAAACATCATGGATTAACGATATAGCGATCACAATCTAACACAAACATCCAAACTAACCCACTAGATAACCACTACACCTAATTTAATCTATTAACAATACTTCAAATTCTAATTACAAAAGAAACACTTTTCTTGAATTTCATTAAACAAGCAATAACAACCAAAATAACACTTTAAAATCCTATTTTCGCATATTTAAACTACCAATTAACCATTTGATTGAAGTTATACCTCACAAGTAGTGAACCCTAGCTTGCACTAGCCTCCAAAGACATCTCTTTTCTCCATTTTTTAAACCAATTTGGGCTTGAGAAGGGATAGCATAAGGATTTGTTTTGAATTAGTGAAGGATTTTTGAATTTTTATTGGATTTTGAGATGAATTTTGAACCAAAAGAGATGGGGAAAATGGGAGAAAATAGGGACAGCGGCTGGAAGGCTCTCGGCCTTGAGGGGAAGGGGGAAAAAGTGAGAGAAGAGTGTGGAAATTTCCATGAAGAAATAACCCCACAAATGTAATTAATGCTTATCACATTAACTTTACAAAAAAACCCCATTTTAATTCATTTTTAAACCATAGAACAATCAATCTAGGAAAGTCTTGATAAAATTTTTGTTAACACTAGATTTTAGTTTATAATGGTTCCTAAGTATGTAATTTACCCATTTAAATTTGTATTTATCACTAATTTAATGTATATTTAAAAGGTTAAAATAATATTAAAAATAATTAATTAAGGAAATTTTTTTAAATGACTAGAAATTTTTAAGTGACAATTTATTAACCAATTTCTAGCAATTTCTTATCTAAATTTTGTATAATTAGGCCTATATTGAAAAAATAATTATTTTTACATTTTACGGAAAATTCTGATTATTTTACCGATTATCGAAAAAACTACCTAAACGAAATTCAAAGCGTTACAATCTTCCCCCTTAAAGAAATTCGGTCCCCGAATTAAAATTTAACTACGCGTACCTTCAAAAAGATGGGGATATTTCTTCCTCATCTCGTCCTCGGTCTCCCAGGTGACCTCCTTACTGTTCGAGCCACGCCAAAGAACCTTGACGAACGGTATAACTTCTGACCTCAATTTCTTCACCTGCCGATCCAAAATGACCACCGGCTGCTCTTTGAATGAAAGATCGTGCTCCAGCTGGATCGTCTGGTGCTGAATCGCATGGGAAGGATCATGAAGGTACTTACGGAGTATCGAAACATGGAACACGGGGTGAACATCTGGGAAGCTGGGCGGAAGAGCTAACCGATAAGCCACCGAACCGACACGCTCTAAGATCTCGAAGGGACCAACATATCTAGGACTAAACTTCCCTTTCCGCCCAAATCTCATCACACCCTTCATCGGAGAGACCCTATGGAAAACATGATCGCCAACAGCGAACTCGAGTCGGCGACGGCGCCTGTCAGCATATGATTTCTGCCTACTCTGTGCTGCCCTCATCCTATCTCGAATTAGCTGGATCTTTTTGGTCGTCTCCTGTACGATCTGCGGCCCTAAAATACTGCTCTCCCTGAGCTCTGTCCAACATACAGGCGATCGACATCTTCTCCCATATAAAGCCTCGAAAGGTGCCATCTGAATCGTCTCCTGGAAGCTATTATTGTAGGAGAACTCGATCAAGGGCAAATGACGATCCCAGCTGCCACCGAAATCTAAAACACAAGCTCTGAGGATATCCTCAAGAGTCTGAATAGTACGCTCTGACTAACCATCAGTTTGCGGATGAAAAGCTGTGCTAAAACTCAATCGGGTGCCCAAAGCCTCCTGAAGTTTTTGCCATAATCGGCTGGTAAACTGGGTGCCCCGGTCGGACACGATGCAAGTCGGGACGCTATGCAGTCGCACAATCTCATCAATATAAACCTGGGCGTACTGAGCAAATCCAAAAGTGGTCTTCACTGGCAGGAAGTGAGCCGCTTTCGTTAGTCGATCTACAATCACCCAAATAAAGTCATACCCTCGACTGGTCCTGGGTAGACCCACAATGAAGTGCATGGAGACCTGTTCCCACTTCCACCCAGGAATGGGCAAAGGTTGTAACTCGCCGGCTGGCCTCTGGTGCTCGGCCTTGACTTGCTGACAAGTCAGGTATCTCGATGCGAAGTCCGTAACATCCTTCTTCATCTCGTCCCACCAGTAAACCTCTCTCAAATCACGATACATCTTGGTGGAACCTGGATGAACACTGTATACTGATCTATGTGCCTCCTCAAGAATATCATGCCTCAGTCCCTCAGAATCTGGCATGCACAGTCGAGTCCCAAATCGAAGTATCCCCTGATCATCAATCACGAACTCGGAAACTCTGCCCTATCGAATCTGCTCGATAATCTCTAAAATACGGGCATCACCGGACTGTGCCTCGCAGATATGGTCAAGTAACTGTGGGTGTGCTCTGAAATGGGCCAGCTGTCCCCCAGTAGGAGTAAACTCGAACTGCACTCGACTATCACATAAAACCTGCCAATCCGCCGTTGACTGCATCTGTACTGCGCTCAAACAAGATAAGCTACCTCCGGGCCTCCTACTCAAAGCATCTGCCACCACATTCGCCTTTCTCGGATGGTATAGAATCTCGCAGTCTTTCACCAACTCCATCCAACGGCGCTGTCTCAGATTCAGGTCTCGCTGCTGAAAGATATACTTCAAGCTCTTGTGGTCAGTGAATATCTGGCACGACTCGCCGTATAGGTAATGTCTCCAGATCTTGAGTGCAAACACCACTGTAGCCATCTCTAAATCATGAGTGGGGTAGTTCTGCTCGTATTTCCTCAACTGCCGAGAAGCATACGCGATAACTCTGTTGTGCTGCATCAATACACAGCCCAGCCCCACTCGAGAAGCATCACAATATACCACGAAACCGTCCGATCCTGAAGGCAATAATAACACTGGTGCAGTAGTCAGACGAGTCTTCAACTGCTGGAAGCTATCCTCACATGCCTCGGTCCAATCAAAAGGAACCCCCTTCCGGGTCAACCCGGTCAACGGTGCAGCAATACGGTAAAAATCCTGGACAAAACGTCGATAATAGCCGGCCAAACCTAGAAAGCTGCGAACCTCAGGAACTGATACCGGACTGGGCCAACGCTGAATTGCCTCGATCTTCTTCGGGTCCACACAAATACCATCTCTCGTCACCACATGACCCAAGAAGTCGACCCTGTCTAGCCAGAATACGCACTTAGAAAATTTGGCGAACAACTGATGCTCCCTCAAAGTCTACAGTGTGATACGCAAGTGCTGCTCATTCTCCTCCCGGCTCCGAGAATATACCAAGATGTCGTCAATGAACACAATGATGAACTGATCAAGATACGGCCTGAATACACGGTTCATCAAGTCCATAAATGCTGCCGGGGCATTGGTGAGCCCGAACGACATCACCAAGAACTCATAATGACCATATCGTGTATGGAAAGCGGTCTTCGGAATATCCTCCTTCCGAACCCACAATTGGTGATAACCTGACCATAAATCAACCTTCGAGAAATAACCCGCACCCTCGACTGATCAAATAAGTCGTCAATGAGGGGTAGGGGATATCTGTTCTGCACAGTAACCCCGTTCAGCTGACGATAATCAATGCATAAGCACATACTGCCGTCCTTCTTCTTAACAAACAGGATGGGAGCACCCAAGGTGACACACTCGGTCGGATAAGCCCCTTATCCAGCAAGTCCTGTAACTGATCCTTCAGCTCTCTAAGCTCCGCCGGGGCCATCCGATAAGGCGGTATAGAGATAGGCCTCGTGCCGGGGATCAAGTCAATGCAGAACTCTCGCGCTCTGGAGACAGACCAGACAGCTCGTCAGGGAATACATCAGGAAACTCTCTCACAACAGGGACCTGGTCCAACAGAACCTCTGTGGCGCTCGTATCACAAACATAGGCTAAGAATTCCTGACACCCTTTCCGCAAGAGCTGATCAGCGCGAAGAGAAGAAATCAAGCTGGGAAGGGTAGCGCTACGATCTCCCGGAAAAACAAGAACCGGCTCACCAGGAAAGCTGAATCTGACCTCCTTTTCACGGCAGTCCACAGATGCATAACAGGTGGCAAGCCAGTCCATACCAAGAAGAACGTCGAAGTCTAGCATATCGAGGAGAATCAAATCAACTGAAGAATCTCTCTCCCCGATACGAACAGGACACATCGGTACACCAAACGAGCAACAAACGACTCGCCTACCGGAGTAATAACAACAAGCGGCTGATCTAACGAAGAAGTCTCTCGGCCCAACCTCGGTGCAAAGTATGTGGATACATAAGAATGTGTGGAGCCTGGATCAAATAATACCCGTGCTTCAAAAGAACATACTGGCAGAGTACCTGTCACGACGGCATTGGATGCCTGTGCATTCTAAGAAGTCAACGCGAACACTCGGGCCTGTCTACAACTAATAACTGGCTGTCCTCTGCCTCTACCTCTATCGCCTCATCCTCTCTGAACAGGACCGCCACGCCCATGTAACATTTCAAAAAAATAAAATATTATTTTTGGGAATTTTTATAATTTAATATTATTTTTAATGAATATTTTAATATTTCGGTATAATTAAATACCGATAAATGGGGAAAAAATTTGAAAAATTATAGAAATTATTAAAAGAGGGTGTTTTATGTGAATTATGCAATTTTTAAGTTTTTATGATTAATTATATACTAATATAGTGCTAATCGCGATTAAAAATCGATAATCGCGTTTTAAGCTTGTTTTGTGCAAAACATGCACCGTATCATTTTTACACTTGTTACATTTTTTTTTCCATGGGTTTCCTTCATGTTTTTATCATGGTTGCTGATTTATTAGAGAGGGAAACTGAAAAGAAAAGAAAAGGATAAGAATAGAATTTATAGGCATGAATAAGAGAGAGAGTGTGTGTGTGTGAGGGGTCAAGAGAGAGAGCCATTCCCCTTTGACCATTGTTTAATCTTCATCATTTTCTCCTTTCCACTTCAGCCTTATGGCAGCACCTTCTCCACCTGCACTTCAAACCTCCACTTCATCATCAAAACAACTCCAAAACTTCATCCCCATTTCACAAAAAAGGTGCACAAGCCCTAAGCTACCCATTGGACCAAGAATAATTCGATTTTGGCGCTGTAGAGGATTCTTGGGTGCTAAATGAGGTAATCCATTCACACTAAGTGTAGTTTTTCATTCACTTTAAACCATTTATGTGTTAAGTTGTGATTTGGTGCGATTTGGTGAACTTTGGAGATTTCTAGAGAGGGTTAGGGTTTAAGTTGAGTTTGTGTGGTGAACTTGAGTGTTTTGAGTGACCTTAAACCCCCATGGTGTGATTAACCCAGAACATACACATATACCAAACCTGAAACCAAAAATACGGAAAAAACAGAAACTGTAAATGTCGGTTTGTGAGGTATTTTAGTGTGCAGAGGAATCTGGAGTGACCCGAGACCAAAACTTGAAAAGCAAACAATACCTGAGACACTTTTGGACTAATGTGAGACCACCCTACCAATACGAGGCCATTACACCATAGCAAAACCGAGGAGGCCGGATTCTCTGGGTATGTGGCCAGCCATGGAGTGAAGGGATGGGTCCAGGTTGCTACAGTATGTCACATACACCCTATATATCACCTTAGTGTTGTTTTGGAGCATTGTTTTCACCTTAATCAAAATCTGGAGCATGTTTTCTTAGTTGCTGCTTAACGTTTCGTGATGTTTATGGATTTAAGTTTTAGTATTTATATTTAGCATCGATCACTTGACATTTGTACGTCTCTATCGGGTGTTATTTGGTTAAGTTGCGAGGGCAAACCATATGTTTGGACCTATGTGAGTTCCGCGTGTCGTTTTGGTTTTCGTGTGTCGTTTTGTTTTCGATTTGGTTTTAATGCGATATGATGCGTGTGATATGTAGGTACCCCCATGATGATTCAAGACGATGAAGGAGATGGTGGCGACATCGACATTGGCAAGCAAGATCCAGGTGAGTAGATTATATCTACGGGGGAAGTCGGGTGGATGGCGTATAGCACCCCCGCAGTTCGATGTCTAGTATACTATATATACTATATATAAATGATAGCTTATTGTGTGTCATGGATATTTGAGATGAGATTAGGTGTACTATGGTTAGATTAGGGCGTAGAAGTAAACTAGTATAGTTCCTAGTTGCGAACCCTAGAATAGGTTTACACCCACACGCACACACCTGCATATTCGTTATACATATACTTAGGTGGCGAGGATAGTGTATGATATTTGGAGATGAGTCGATGATATTGGGCAGAGTGCCATGAGAACGGTGATATATTGTGATTCGTATTTGGGATATGACATGAGATTTTAGCGGGCCTTTGGACGTGTGTTTACACACGCATTTATATAGATGGTGTCGATTTGTACTAGACTTAGATCAGTACCCCAGATCATGAGATATGATGATAAGGATACCAAATAATTGATGAGATGAATGTGATATTGACCCGTACCCAGATTTGGGATGCCGTACAATGATTTACCGTACGAGCTTTATTTGATGATAAGATCCGCACACATGACTCGAGGATGTCATATGATATTGTATCGTACGCAGTACCTTTGAGGCGGGATCACCGACTATTATACTTATATATATATATATATATATATATATCGACTCAGATTTAGGTGGTTTCCATACCCCTCCTGATTGACTTACTAGTTAGAGCTGTATATTTGCTAGTAGATGTTAGGCTAGGCCGATGTCACACCTATTTCAAAAACTAACGAATCGGGAGTATTTTAAAGACAGGCAAGGGATTCTACGGATATTTTCAAAAGGTGCATCTTTTCTTAAAAACACCGTAGCCCTTATTTTACTAAAAACCCCTATTCGTCTTATTTCAAAAGGCAAACTGTGGGACATTTCTATATCAATGCAGATGCGTCACCGTTGCATTTATTAGTCGATTCTTGCATATTCTTGTTATTCGCATTGCATGTGCAAATGGTTATTGTTATATTAAACTCATGCTGTTAGGACACTAGCATCATTATCGATGATGCATATGTTCCACATACACCTGCTTGCCGGCTCACACTCTTCATCATCGATAATTGCCATTTCACTATACTGTAGTACTGTTGCATTCAGGATATAATCTCTTGCATGGCATACTTGTGTACATACCCATTGTACACCCATATTTACATACATAAGTATATGCACATACATAAATGTTTCTGGCTTGATTAGAGATTTGGGAACCGCAAGATACTCTTTAAAACTGGTTCATTTTAAAAGAGCGGTTTCCCTCAATATGTGCATATTACTATTCCATATTGCATGATATACTGATATGCTTACATTTCTTTTACATGTCGCATACATCATGCTTTTGATTATACGCATTGAGATATGTTGTTTCCATGATATTTCTGGATTTGGGAACCGTGGATATTTCAAAAGAGAGTATGTAATTGTTTTAAAAACTCGGTTACCCTTGATATGATATTTCAGTGCGTCCACCATGTGTTTTCTCGGTGCTGAGAGTGACATGTGAAACCCGATTCAAGGAGTGGACGAGGCCGATTGCGGGTACATGGTGGACCCAGTATGGTATCCCGGGGCGAGAACGGATCTGCTGTGTAGCTAGACGGTGAGCCTGGCAGAGGGATCACTACCTACCGGTGATATTATTTGGGCTCGGCGGATATCCGGAGGATACCGACCGGAGTCGAGAGATGATAGGGGCCGATCCAGACTGACGGAGCCCAATATATGAGGATTTACGTGCTGATGAAAGGCACATGTTTCATGATGTTTTCGAGTGTCGATGCTTGACACTCAGGTTCCATGATTTTGATATGTCGCGAGCGACACCTGTTGATTTACATCCTTATACTTCTATGCATATGTTTATGATGTTTACATGCATGATGCTTATTGTCATTGGGTGGCGCATGGACGATTTCCATATACGTATATTGACATTGATGATATTGATTACATAGTTGGATGATATCCACTTTCTCATAGACTTCATGATATAGTCGACATTGATCATACCTCATATTTATGATATGTTATTACCTGAGGCACTGGAACGAGCACTTGGTACTACACTCATGTATAGATGTTACATTACCACCTTATCATGCTTCTGACTTATTCATTTGAAGTTTATATATATATCTGATCGTATTGACCTCAGATTGTGCCATACATACGATTTCTGCTCTGTGATGTTTTCTATTCACGAGTTGGCAACTCACCCCCGTTGTGCCACAGTTCTTGCAGGTTTTGCCGTACAGGTTTCATTGCGGTTTTTCTGGCACACTGCTCCCTTTCTGGGTGATTGCATTGGTATGTGGGTTCACTCGCATCGTGACCACCCTTATGTTATTTTATTCAGTTGTATCTAGTAATTCCATCAACCAAAATTTGTATATTGTTTCAGACTTAGAAAACCAGTTATGTATTATTTCGACCTTAGAGTCGCGCGTTGTAGTATTATGGTTTTCATGTTGATTTTGAGTTCTTTTTGAGTTTTGATCCTCGCCCTTTGGTGTTGTATATTATATTGCTTGCGTGGTTGTGACCGTCGATTGACGAAGAGCTAGCTCCCGCTTGGGGATGCCTTTTATCATTGCATATATATTATTCTTGTTGTACCCCGTTCGGGGCCAGTATTTACAAAGGAAACACTGCCGAAATTTTCAGAAAAGACTATAGATTTTAAAAATGCATATTCGGCTTATTTATTTAAAAACCTTGTTTTTAAAACATGTTTTCCTTACCTCTTAGAAACTAGTTTCTTATTTACTCCTTAAAATGGTTTAGATTTCTGGGCTTTTGGCTTACTTGAATTAAATGGGGTCCTATAGGCTTCATATGATTCAAGTGCCAGTCACGAGCTATTTCGGGTCGTAACAAAGTTGGTATCAGAGTGCTAGATTAACCTTGGTTCGAGTCTAAGTTTGACTATGTGGAGCCTAGAGCGTTTATATATATACGGAACTTAGGCTTGACCATACGGAACTTAGACTTAGTCGAGGGGGTATTAGAACCGAATTTTGTCGCGTAAGATGACCCTTGGTTGATGGAGTAGGTGACTTCAGTAGAGTGACGTACCGTGTGTATGTTCCGCGGCATACTCATGACACGCCACTCCGCTTAAGAAACCTTAGGATGTACATTTCCTTGCACAGTATTATATTCATTCCTATGATCTATCCTCATCGATACTGGTTATGATTTTGCTGCCACGATTACGCGGGCAGAAAGAGCTACGGCTAGAGTTGCGTCAGCATGAGCTCGTCACGGGTGAGGACTGACCAGGGCGTGATTCCAGAGACATACGAATGCATATGGAGGCGTCGTCTTATTGTGTTTTCGCGCCATAAGCATTTGACTGATCGCTTTTACGAGATTTCCCGGATGTGCTGATCGGCACCAGAGGATCAGGCTACTGCTAAAGGCCAGCCAGAATGTGATGACTATTGATATATCGCTTATTCACAATGATTGAGGCGCTGTTCAGCATACAGACGAATGAACCAATTGTTTCTGCAAATGACGAGATATTGCCCAGATGTTGGAGCTACAGCAGCATGGGTATATACTTAGAGATATGATGGAAGGTCGCTAGTCACCCGAGGATGAAGGACTAGGACATGTAGTTCGTTCGCTTACCTCGATGCGAGATCATCAGATAGATTGATTCCAGTTAGAGACGACTTCACCCAGATACGTTGAGAGTCGACGGAGGCGATCGGATGTCAGAAACCCATATTCCAATTTTAAAGTATTCGGAAAGACATGCAAGCGATTCTATGGACCCTCTAGAAGAATGAAACCCTAACTCGACATAATGACCATGTGAAAGCCTTTGAACCTTAGGGTTTGCGGCAGTTCCACGGCGCCATTAGTGAGGCTTGGGTTTGCCCTTCTACGGCTGGTCCACCGATGCTGTGGTATGTACTCGATATTATTAAACTGTACCCAAGATGTTGAGCTCTTGGGGGATTATGAGGTTTTGACGAATCGATCGAATGGTTCGACATCATTCGGATATCATGTGATGGGATACATTGCTTGAGAGACTCCAGATACGAGTATAGCCGTTGGAGTGCAGTCCATGCAGCTACGAGAAGACGAGTCCGAATCAGTCGACATTGGAACAGAGTGGAGTAAAGAGTTCGCATGAGATTTGAGAGAGATCTCGACAGGACCTTTCTGGAATACTATACGAGAAGACTTGGACCCAGGAGTGGTCATATGGCGCACACCCAGCAGGCTAGAGTTCAGCATCGTCGACGAGATAGTTGACCAGGTTAGGATAGAGGACCTCACCCGGATGCGTTGTGAATTGATCAAAAAAGGACGAGTATGGAGTATACCTCCGCAGGTTGGGACGAGTTCCTGAGGACGTGTTCGGCCAGATATCTTCTACAGAGTGATGAAGAAACTGGGTTCGTGATTTCGAGTCCGTGTGAGAGACTTCGGATAGACCGTAGCCGAGAACATTTGCAGTGCGCAGATAGAGACGTGACGTCGGAGTATATGACGATATAGACAAGTGGGACAAGAGGTTCGTGCGAGATGCTGACGAGCTGTTGTTACTCCCCGTTAAGGTTAAAGGTCAGATATGTCTACAGAGGCGTTGGGATGCGACCAGTTTTCGAGGAAATGCTGTGCTGAGGACGCATATGACTAGGGAAGTGCCAGGACGGAATCGTCTTCATTAGCACACCTGACAGGGCCGATGAGCCGATTGATTGCGAGATAGGTAATCCGCAGAGAAGATAAGGACCCAGAGACAGAGGACGCCAGACCATGAACAGGAGGCAAGTAGATATCTTGCGCTGCTAGCATTGGATGCACCGACACCTTCTCGACTGCGAAGGAGGAAATATCGACGACGGTATTTATGATTTATGATTTGGTGATTCGATTATCACGTATCCGTCATCTTGGATTTCGGTATTTTGTGAGATCTATTCGCATGATTTAGATCTATCCGTCATCTTGGATTTCGGTCTATCCGTCATCTTGATGGCTGAGTTCCATGATTTCTGTTTTCGTGCACCATGGTTGCACCTATGGGGTATTTATATTTTGCGCATAGTTATTACGCTTGAGGTATTGATTGTGATTTCATGCCTATTTTATACCGTTGATTTGATTTATGCTTCCAGCATAGTTTTCATGCACTTTTAGTGTTTTGATTTGATTTGTGCACGCTGATGCACATGATTGTGAGCTTATACACCGCGGTATACCTGCTTTTGATTGAGCCGTATTGTATACCGTCGGTTTTGATTCTGATATTGATGTTGATTTCTTGCACTCCATGCATTTGATTTGGATTTTCGCGCGTGATGAGCGCATGTTTTGAGATACGATTTTGGTGCACACCAGATGCACTAAATCGGGATTCCTTGTGTATGTCAGGTGCACCTGATTTTGCTGTCAGGCACACACGCTGCCTATGACAGATGTTTCGTACACACCCGTTGCACCTAGATGATGTTTTTGTGCACATGTATGGCACACATGGATTTTGATTTCCGTGTGCACCAGACGCACAGGGTATTCTTATATACATTTTTGGGATTTATTCCTTATGAATCAGTACATTTTTATGATATTTGCTATTTGTCTTCGTACTGAGCAGGACTAGTCAGAGGACAGTGCATAGATATACTTTTCATGCATTTTCTTCAGATATTTACATGTATAGTTCTAATTTATATCATATTGGTTTTGTTTTGGATTTGACAGTGTGTCTGTATCATAACTCCGATGATTGCGGGATGCCTGACGGAGTTTTGATTTTGAGTTATCTACTCATGCGCGTGCATTGCGCTATGATGCGTTTTATGTATTGATGATTTTGGAGCCCCGACGACTTGGACTTATTATTGAAATGTTTTAGAATTGGGGGGGGTTTAAAATTTAAATTCGGGGACCGAATTTCTTTAAGGGGGGAAGATTGTAACATTTCAAAAAAATAAAATATTATTTTTGGGAATTTTTATAATTTAATATTATTTTTAATGAATATTTTAATATTTCGGTATAGTTAAATACCGATAAATGGGGAAAAAATTTGGAAAATTATAGAAATTATTAAAAGAGGGTGTTTTATGTGAATTATGCAATTTTTAAGTTTTTATGATTAATTATATACTAATATAGTGCTAATCGCGATTAAAAATCGCTAATCGCGTTTTAAGCTTGTTTTGTGCAAAACATGCACCATATCATTTTTGCACTTGTTACATTTTTTTTCCATGGCTTTCCCTCATGTTTTTATCATGGTTGCTAATTTATTAGAGAGGGAAAATGAAAAGAAAAGAAAAGGATAAGAATAGAATATATAGGCATCGGCAAAAGAGAGAGTGTCTGTGAGGGGTCAAGAGAGAGAGCCATTCCCCTTTGACCATTGTTTAATCTTCATCACTTTCTCCTCTCCACTTTAGCCCCATGGCAGCACCTTCTCCACCTCCACTTCATCATCAAAACAACCCCAAAACTTCATCCCCATTTCACAAAAAAGGTGCACAAGCCCTCAAACTACCCATTGGACCAAGAAAAATTTGATTTTGGTGCTGTAGAGGATTCTTGGGTGCTAAATGAGGTAATCCATTCACACTAAGTGTAGTTTTTCATTCACTTTAGACCATTTATGTCACGACCCGAGTATTTCGACTCGTGACCGGCACTTAACCACGCTTCGCCTACAGACGTAACGCGACTAAGTAAGCCGAACCCAGAGATCAAAACCCTTTAAAAAAATAGTGAGTGTTGAAAACATTTAGTTAAAGCATTTAGAAAACCTTAAATAATTCAATAAGTTCCTTTTAAAGTTACTTAATCATTTAAATAATTTTGGCAGCATTTCCTTTGTAAAAGTAGCCCGAGACCGGGTACAAAACAGGATATGAGTGAAAAATGAAATATAATAAAATGAAACATCCCCAAACGGGAGCAATCACGCCCAACGGCGGAAACCATCATCACAAGAGTAATATACGACGCCGTAGCGAAGAATAAGCAATAAGTAGACATCACAGAATATAAACTGCATATAAAAACAGTCGGCTCCCACGAGCTCGACACCAGAATACAAAATATACATCATCGTCCTCACACAATATCTAAGTCCAGTACATAAATGGTAGATGGAGAGTACTAGATACAAAAAGGGATACAATAAAAGTAATCAGATACCACAACCCATCTAAATGCAAAACAGCTCTCGCCGCAACTGTAGTGGTATCTGTAGCCAAAAGATGCAAAAGACAGCCTGCCGCAACTATGCTGAGGGCAACCTGCAAATACTGTGGGGTGAGTTGCCAATTCGTGAATAGAGATAACATATAAAGGTAATCGCGAGCATGCACGTACTGCGCTACTCTAACAAATGCCAGCAGATGATATCAATGCGTGATAAGCAGTATGTGCAATAATCATGCATATGCTCTGTCAGGTAAAATAACTACAGGATGAGATATATGGTAATCAATACTGAGCATGGGATAAACAACATCTACACGGAATATCAACGTGGAAAACAATCGGTGCCCACAACTGCACCCAAATCCCAAATAACTCAGGCGCTGGCACACCCATCGGCCCTCAAATCCTGTAAATCTCTGAGAAATCACGAGTGCCCAATATCGGCACCCAAAATATCATAAAATACTCGTGTCCAGCATCGACACGCAAATCCTCATATATCGGGCTCCGTCAGTCCGGATCAGCCCACGGGCTCCGTCTGCGGTATCGGCCCTCGACCCCGGCAGTACGGATCATCCCGCATCCATCTCTCGACTCTGGTCGGTATCTTCCGGATAACCGCCAGGTCCAACCAATCACCGGTAGGTACTCGCCACCCTGCCAGGCTCATCGTCTACTCCACGAAAAACATTTCTCGCCCCGGGGAACCATACCGGGTCCACCACGAACCCGCAAACGGATCATCCATCTCCTCGAATCGGGTTTCAAGCACACGTCTCAGCACCGAGAAAACGCGTGGTGGACGCATCAAAATATCATATCACGAGGAACCGGGTTTTCAAATAGTGCATCTTTTCTTAAAAATCCCACGGTCCTCAAAACCAGAAATCACATGAAAATCCAACACCAAGAAGTAAATCCAATGCGATGTGCTACGTACATCAATCCATGATATAGGTATAAGGGAAAACCGCTTTTAAAATTAGTTTCCATTTTTAAAGATATCATGCGGTTTCCAATTTCCATGAAAGTCATATCGAATCATATATGAAATGAACTACAGCAATATAATCATGGCAGTTCTACAGTGAGTGTGTCATGGCAATTATTAACGGTGTGTGTGTAGCATGCAGATTAGTGCTTGTGCAACATGAACCGTTAGTAATAGTGCGGTGTTCTATCAATTCTAAGCATACATACAGCAGGGAATGCAATATGCAATGATAGTCCATGAGGTAAATGCAACATATAATAATAAGGTCCTATCAGCCCTGACGCATAACGCCATGCGGGCGATATCCCCGTAGATGTTAAATCTACTCACTGGAGTCTCGCGCTAAGTGTAGCCGACGACTTGCTTGCCTTTCTTCGCAGCGTCCGTCTCACTCGCCTGCGAACCTAGAATCACATAACATATATCACACATAAGCTCAATTTCACAAAAACGTGATATTACGATACAACTAGAAACCCGTGTCGTAAACCAGTCGCGCGTGTGCGCGATACGATAAAACGTGTGATCACGCGCCTGAAACTACCCTGACGCGTCGCGATACGCAGAAACCCCAAACTCACACACGTATCAAGCGTGTCGCGAAGGTTTAGAAATACGGAAAAATAGGTATTAAGCCCCATATTTTTCTGCAGTAAGAACCAAACAAAATTGCACATGCCAGGAGTCTAAGGGTAGCAACAGACACCTATAGGACCAAACCCCAACCCAAACCCTACCCATCTGGCCGCAATTTGCGGCCAGATCGAATATTTCGGCGGCCACCGTACGGAGTTTGGGGGTCGGGTTCTACCTGGGGTATCAGCACCTAACAAGAATACTGCAGTCCTCTCAAAATTAATCTGAACTCATCGGGTCGATAGCAGTTTCCAGAAACTCAAAGTTTGCTTTAAAACGACGAATCTGCCCAAAAAGAGATCTGGTGGTATTTTAGTGCAATTGGGGTTTAAGCTGGGTTAAAATGGCCTTAACAACACTCTATCAACCTACTGAAACCAAAACACACATCACTTGGCCAAGGTTCTCACTAAACACCTCATATCGCACTAAATCGCATCAATAACCACTAACCGAAGCAAAACTACACCAACCAAGTAAACTAGGGAGTAAGTTTAGGAAATATACCCCACACTCGACCCTAGGGAGCTGGAGGATGAAGAAGAAGTGAAGGGAAGGGGCTGCAGTCGAAGTTGTGGCAGTTGCTGCTGCTAGCTGCTGCTACTGGTGCTGTTGCTGTTGCTGGAATGCTTGCTGCTGCTGCTGTGGAGTCTGCTGCTGCTGCTGAGGATGCAAGGGAGCTGCTGCTGCTGCTGAAAGGTAATTGTGTGTGTGTGTGTGTGTGTGGGAGGTTGAGAGAAAAGAACAAAACAAATGAGAGGAAATCATAACCACCAATGTCAACCCCTCACTCTCTCTCTCCTCATTAATTGCAAGCATGGCTTAAGCCATGATGCACTCTCTCTCTCTCTCTCACCCCAAGTCAACCCCCAAGGGAATTCAAATTAAAGCAATTATTAATTAACTAATTTAAACTTAATTAAAACCCAAAAGACTTAATCCCCATGATTAACCCACCATGGTTACTAATCATGGTAATAACTCATTTAAAAACCCTAGTTTACATGCACATGTGTGTGCAAGCCTAGGAAAATTTTAGAAAAATATTTATTAAATTAGGAAAAATATTTGAAACACAATTTGGTAAACTTCTTATTAAAAACCCTTTCTTTAAATATAAAAGTCACTAAACACATCCTAAGGTGTTACAATTTATGTGTTAAGTTGTGATTTGGTGCGATTTGGTGAACTTTGGAGATTTCTACAGAGGGTTAGGGTTTAAGTTGAGTTTGTGTGGTGAACTTGAGTGTTTTGAGTGACCTTAAACCCCTATGGTATGATTAACCCAGAACATACACATATACCAAACCTGAAACCAAAAATACAGAAAAACAGAAACTGTAAATGTCGGTTTGTTAGGTATTTTAGTGTGCAGAGGAATCTGGAGTGACCCGAGACCAAAACTTGAAAAGCAAACAATACCTGAGACACTTTTGGACCAATGTGAGACCACCCTAACAATACGAGGCCATTCCACCATAGTAAAACCGAGGAGGCCGAATTCTTTGGGTATGTGGCCAGCCATGGAGTGAGGGGATGGGTCCAGGTTGCTACAGTAGGTCATATACACCCTATATATCACCCTATTGTTGTTTTGGAGCATTGTTTTCACCTTAATCAAAATCTGGAGCATGTTTTCTTAGTTGCTGCTTTATGTTTCATGATGTTTATGGATTTAAGTTTTGGTATTTGTGTTTAGCATCGATCACTTTACGTTTGTACGTCTCTATCGAGTGTTATTTGGTTAAATTGCGAGGGTAAACCATAGGTTTAGACCTATGTGAGTTCCGCGTGTCGTTTTGGTTTTCGTGTGTCGTTTCGTCTTCGATTTGGTTTTAATACGATATGATGCGTGTGATATGTAGGTACCTCCATGATGATTCGAGACGATGAAGGAGATGGTGGTGACATCGACATCGGCAAGCAAGATCCAGGTGAGTAGATTATATCTACGGGGGAAGTCGGGTGGATGGCGTATAGCACCCCTGCAGTTCGATATCTAGTATAGTATATATACTATATATATATGATAGCTTATTGTGTGTCGTGGATATTTGAGATGAGATTAGGTGTACTATGGTTAGATTAGGGCGTAGAAGTAAACTAGTATAGTTCCTAGTTGCGAACCCTAGAATAGGTTTACACCCACACGCACACACCTGCATATTCGTTATACATATACTTAGGTGACGAGGATAGTGTATGATATTTGGAGATGAGTCGATGATATTGGGCAGAGTGCCATGAGTTCGGTGATATATTGCGATTCGTATTTGGGATACGACATGAGATTTTAGCGGGCCTTTGAACATGTGTTTACTCATGCATTTATATAGATGGTGTCGATTTGTACTAGACTTAGATCAGTACCCCAGATCATGAGATATGATGATAAGGATACCAAATAATTGATGAGATGGATGTGATATTGACCCGTACCCAAATTTAGGATGCCGTACAATGATTTACCGTACGAGCTTTATTTGATGATAAGATCCGCACTCATGACTCGAGGATGTCATATGATATTGTATCGTATGCGGTACCTTTGAGGCGGGATCACCGACTATTATACTTTTATATATATATATCGACACAGATTTAGGTGGTTTCCATACCCCTCCTGATTGACTTACTAGTTAGAGCTGTAGATTTGCTAGTAGATATTAGGCTAGGCCGATGTCACACCTATTTCAAAAACTAACGAATCAGGAGTATTTTAAAGACATGCAAGGGATTCTATGGATATTTTTAAAAGGCGCATCTTTTCTTAAAAACACCGTAGCCCTTATTTTACTAAAAACCCCGATTCGTCTTATTTCAAAAGGCAAACTGTGGGAAATTTTTATATCAATGCAGATTCGTCACCGTTGCATTTATTAGTCGATTCTTGCATATTCTTGTTATTCGCATTGCATGTGCAAATGGTTATTGTTATATTAAACTCATGCTGTTAGGACACCATCACCATTATCGATGATGCATATGTTCCACGTACACCTGCTTGCCGGCTCACACACTTCATCATCGATAATTGCCATGTCACTACACTGTAGTACTGTTGCATTCAGGATATGATCTCTTGCATGGCATACTTGTGTACATACCCATTGTACACCCATATTTACATACATAAGTATTTGCACATACATAGATGATTCTGGCTTGATTAGAGATTTGGGAACCGCAAGATACTCTTTAAAACTGGTTCATTTTAAAAGAGCGGTTTCCTTTAATATGTGCATATTACCATTCCATATTGCATGATATACTGATATGCTTACATTTCTTTTACATGTCGCATACATTATGCTTTTGATTATACGCATTGAGATATATTGTTTCCATGATATTTCTGGATTTAGGAACCGTGGATATTTCAAAAGAGAGTATGTAATTGTTTTAAAAACCCGGTTACCCTTGATATGATATTTCAGTGCGTCCACCATGTGTTTTCTCGGTGCTGAGAGTGACATGTGAAACCCGACTCGAGGAGTGGACGAGGCCGATTGCGGGTACATGGTGGACCCGGTATGGTACCCCGGGGCGAGAACGGATCTGCAGTGTGCTAGACGGTGAGCCTGGCAGAGGGACCACTACCTACCGGTGATATTATTTGGGCTCGGCGGATATCTGGAGGATACCAACCGGTGTCGAGAGATGATAGGGGCCGATCCAGATTGACGGAGCCCGATATATGAGGATTTACGTGCCGATGATAGACACAGGTTTCATGATGTTTTCGAGTGTCGATGCTTGACACTCAGGTTCCATGATTTTGATATGTCGCGAGCAACACCTGTTGATTTACATCCTCATATTTCCATGCATATGTTTATGATGTTTACATGCATGATGCTTATTGTTATTGGATGACGCGTGGACGATTTCCACATACATATATTGACATTGATGACATTAATTACATAGTTGGATGATATCCACTTTCTCATAGATTTCATGGTATAGTCGACATTGATCATACCTCATATTTATGATATGTTATTACCTGAGGCACTAGCACGAGCACTTGGCACTGTACTCATGTATAGATGTTACATTGCCACCTTATCATGCTTCTGACTTATTCATTTGAAGTTTATATATATATATATCTGATCGTATTGACCTAGGATTGTGCCATACATACGATTTCTGCTCTGTGATGTTTTCTATTCACGAGTTGGCAACTCACCCCCGTTGTGCCACAGTTCTTATAGGTTTTGCCGTACATGTTTCATTGCGGCTTTTCTGGCACACTGCTCCCTTTCTGGGTGATTGCATTGGTAGGTGGGTTTACTCGCATCGTGACCACCCTTGTATTATTTTATTCAGTTGTATCTAGTAATTCCATCAACCAAAATTTGTATATTGTTTTAGACTTAGAAAACCAGTTATGTATTATTTCGACCTTAGAGTCGCGCGTTGTAGTATTATGGTTTTCATGTTGATTTTGAGTTCTTTTTGAGTTTTGATCCTCGCCCTTTGGCGTTGTATATTATATTGCTTGCGTGGTTGTGACCGTCGATTGACGAAGAGCTAGCTCCCGCTTGGGGATGCCTTTTATCATTGCATATATATTATTCTTGTTGTACCCCGTTCGGGGCCAGTATTTACAAAGGAAACTCTGCCGAAATTTTCAGAAAAGACTATAGATTTTAAAAATGCATATTCGGCTTATGATTGTTAGGATACGTGCGTGTTCAAGTTTAGTTTAAATACCGCAATCAAGACGGTTTCTCTTGTAGCTAGCCGGTTGAGTACGGGTCGTCCGCAGGGAGATGAGAGTCTTTTTCAAAGTGTTTTAACGAGTTAAGTCCTGTTTTCAGATTTTGTTGGATTATCTAAGTGTTGAGTTGATATTTAAAGCGAGCTTGTTAGGGTTAGGATTAGGTTAGTTTGAGTTAGGAGTCTCCACATCTTTCGTTGCCCCACTTAATATCGGTGTTACGGTAATCGGCAACAACGGGGATTAGCACGACCAGGAAGGAACTTGCGAGTATAAGCTAGCCTTTCCAACGCATAGTCCTTCCTTTTGGTGCTTGTCCGTCCGTTCTTGGCTCTTATCCATAACCTCCGGTTAATTCAACCACAACCGGTCTCACTACGGAATCACCGCTATCATGTAGGATAGGGTGCCGTAAGGAGCGGATTGTGGTTCAATTAACGGGAGTCGATTTAAGTTGTTGGGCAAGGAAAGAGTGAGAGAGATTTCCTTCTCTCAAACTTCCCTTATCCTACCCTAACAAGTATAAAACTACTCACACTTCATGATAAGGAAAAACAAAACAAAACAAAAGAGGAAGATAGAAAGAAGGAGATTAGAAGAATACGACTAACTATTTGCGACCTCACCTTGGCGAGGATCGAGCGTAAGTATCATTGTCGTATGAATGATAAAGAAAAAGAGAGAAAAAAGAAACAATCAAGCAAATAACAACAACTACTTAACAATTAAAATTACAACAAATTACAACAAGTAAAGAAAGAGACAAGCATGATAATAAAAATGGTCTTCTTTATTCATCACTCTTCACTCAAAAGCTCACTACAAGTTTAATGGAGAAGAGGTGAGAAGAGGAAGAAGAACAATACTAAAACTAGGCAAAATGAAAATACAAGAATTGACCCCTTCTTCACAAAATTCTGGGCTATTTATAGGCCAAGAAATGAAATCCTAGGGCAACCACCAGAACCCTGATGAAATGACCAAACTGCCCCTGGAAGCTCGTGCCCTGAATCCCCTGTACGGCCGCGGATCCGCCGCCTATGCCCCCTATGGCCGCGGATCCGCGCCCCTATAGTGGACTTAGGGTCTGGGCTTCTGTGTACTTTCCTGTTCTCCTGTCCCCTCTTGTCTGGTGTATATATTTTCTGAAAACTCTTTCCCATTTCTTCCAGAATTTCTATTGAGGAAAGGTGGACTTTTTTGTGGATGATTGCCTTGAGCTCCGCGTAGATCTCTTGGATTTTGTGCTACCATTGAGCCTTGTGCATGAGAATGACATTTTGTCTTCCTAAACTGGTATCTGGCAACATACGGATGAAGAGAGGAGACCGTGTTTTATCTGTGGTTGGCAGGAACCGGATTTTGTTGTGTTTTCCATGATTTTCTCTGTTTGAGAACCGGGAACCTGTATCCTGCAATTGACTAGCAAACACGGCTCAAGAGTATCTACCGATATGCAATGTGATAAAAATTGGGCGGTATGAAAATGCAAAAATCTGATATGAACAAATACCCCCAAACTTATCATTTGCTCTTCCCGAGCAAAGCCCATTTATTCACAAAAAAATTTCCTAACCTCACTTTCGTAGGGAACGCGATTGCACTGAGCATGTGCAACAAACCGTTAAACCTCTAGGTGTCCCTAGTAGGAGGAGTGTTGTCTCCTGAGGGTTTTCAGCGGATACTACCCACAAAATCCGGTCAAGTTGGTTTTGTAAAATAACTAAGCTTCAAACCCTAAAGTTTTGTTTTAGAAAATAACAATTCTATAATCCTAAGTCTAGATCATCGAACCTTTATTTTTCACACCTCACTTCTTATTTAACTACAGATTTTATATGTCTTTACGTGCAGTGCAAATAGTGTCGTTAAGTTCCAGAAGGATCGATTAAAGTCATCATGTCGCACAATAAAGCCCAGATAACAATTTTAAAAGGATCACATAAGTTTTATAACGAGTTAAGCATTTTTCAAGTTTCGTTTTCCAGTAAGGTTTCAACTTCAGAATTTCTATCTTCCTTAATAGGAAACTAAGTCGTATTTTTCACTCCACCTTTTTCTTGTTTTCATTTCATACACACCTCTGTGAACGTGCAATAGTCTTTATCAAAGAGTAAAACCTTCATATCTCCGTTAAAATTTTTTTTTTTTAAAAGCCTGTCTTTTATCAAGATTATTCTCACACAAAGAACCGTTAGGAATTTTAACTCGGAGAGAACACTTGCTTGACTTTGTTTTAAAACTGGACTTTCTAGGCTTCTTAGCGAGCTTTAGGCCAATGCACCCAAACCAGTTGGTTTTAGGGCATTAGGTGTAAAAACACCCCAGCGGACTTAATTACTCAAGTTACCTAGGTCCAAAAACAAAAGACAGTTTGTCGTGAAAATCAGATGATTCAATACGAACGGAGATATAACCGGCAGTTCAAATATATTTTTGGATAAAAGACGTGTTTAGTGGGTTTGGTGTGTAATCATTCCAATCAAGTTTCAGATGGGTTATTTTTCAGACTTAGCTCCAATTACGGCATCAATAACATTCCTTCATATTCGCTTTACTTCATAAACTATTCTTGACATTACTTATTTCAGAACAAACCTATTTGATCCTCAGAAAATCATTTATCTGTTTAAAAGTTTAAACATGAAAGACTTGTCATCTAATTCCCAAAATCTTACGACACGTGTAGTGTGATGTAAAGACGTATATCAGCTATAGTTAACTTCAAAGGAGAGTTATCTTTCAGGTTTTCAAAATCCACACATAAGATCTAGTTATTCCTATTTTTTCAAACAAAAACCGTCGAATGTTGAATCAAAGTTCTTCCACAAGCTAACTTGACAAAAAAGTTTTTATATTTTTTAGAAAATTTTCAAATTTTTATGGATTTTATGGATTTAAATATGCAGATGCAAAATATACATATGAATGTGAAGGTAAGAAATGCGTACCGAGCGTACCCCCAACTTAAACTGGACAGTGTCCTCACTGTCGTTGCATGAAGAGAGTAGTTGGAAGGTTCAAAATTGTCGGTTAGTGATACACAAATTTTTATTTGTTTTTGTTTTTAAAGAAAAGAAAAAGAATATACACAAATATATACAAAATGGTTTGTACATACCCCCAAACTTATTTGGAACAGTGTCCACTGTTCTTGGCTGGATAACCGAAGTTTGGAGGTAGGCAGAGGAAGATCATTCAGGGTAAACCGGCTCCTGTAAGAACAGGAGCTCCTCTGTTGGTTCGGCGCTAAGGTACGGTTTGCATCGGTGTCCGTTCACTTTGAAGAGTGAACCGTCCTTTGGATTTTCCAAATCCACGGCGCCCTGCGGATACACATTCCGCACAAAATACGGCCCTTTCCAGCGAGATCTGAGCTTTCCAGGATGGAAGTGAAGTCGGGTGTCGTAAAGCAGTACCTGTTGACCAGGTACGAAGGTTTTGCGCAAAAGGTGTTTATCGTGAAACACCTTCGTTCGATTCTTAACGACAACCGCGTTGTCGTAAGCCTCATCCCTAAGCTCGTTCAGTTCGTTCAACTGCAGCTTCCGATGGCTGCCCGCGTCCTCGAGAGACAGATTCAGCTCCTTTATCGCCCAAAATGCGCGATGCTCGATTTCGACAGGAAGGTGGCAGGCTTTTCCGTGTTGCGCCACGGCAGCGCCCCGGCCTCGTACTCGAGGCCAAAATGCGGAATCAAAAATTTTCCTTACTCGGAAACCGGCGCTACCGCGGACAAAGAAAACCCGGATCGTAACCATTAACCTAATGCTAGCAAACAAGAGATAGGGTGAGAAGTATACCGAGTGATCTGAGTCCTCCGGTCTTCTCTTCATCGTCCCGATCTCCCGCGGAAAGTCTTGTCTCCATATCGTCGCCTCCTCGCCGGAAAGGGCACCACATCGCCTGCGTCTTTTACGGGCTCCCGCCTCAATACCGAGGCAACTCGAGCATGAAGCCGGCAACTCGACATGCTCAAGATGTGCTGTAGAATGTGTAGTGTAGAGGCTATGTCTCATTTGGGGTTTGTTGCCATTTGAAGATGATGGAGGAAATGAGATTAGAAAAATGGTGCTTGCATTTTTCTAGCATGAATGAGATCAAGAAGATGAAACTCTCAAGAATGAAGAACTCTCTTCTTCTTCCTCTCTCAAAATCTTTTTTTCTTTCATCTAGTAAGAATGATTATTTTGGTGGAGGAATGAGAATACTAACCATAAGAAGGGAGGTGAGTGTAGGATAAAGAGAAAGGTGACTATATCCTAAACATCATGATAACAATCTCACATCACATCTAATCAAGAATCAAATCCTTTCTCATCAACAAAAAGCAAATGATGAAGATGGATAAGAAAGGTATCAAAAGATGCTTTCATAATTAATCATCTTACAAATAAAACCTCCACCAAAAGTAATTTGCAAAACTGCAAATTACCCCCTCCATCAGAAAAGTCCGGCCGGGAAAGAACAAAGGAAAACCGGCCGGAACGGAATGCAAACTGGCAACTCCAGAAAACTGGTCCCGTAATAAATTACAGGACAACCCCGATACTGTGCATACACACCCGCATCTGTATTCCGACCGGATACAAATGCAATGAGACAAAATCTACACTGTACTAAACTAGGACCGGCTTAAACCAAAACCGGCTAGTAAAATCCATTCGATCCTGATCCGTGCAATACCGCACGTATCAGATCGAACCCTGCCATATAACTATACGGCTACTAGTACAAAACTGTCCGATCCTGATCCGTGCAATACCGCACGTATCTGATCGGACCCTGCCATATCTCCATACGGCCTCTACAGCGTTTCGCCCGAAAGCTTGAGTAACTGTATGTGTGGTGGACTCTAAAGACTCGTCAATACTATGGCTGTGGATTTAACCACTGGCACGTCAGAGGTATAAGCCAATACGTGACGGGCCACCAGCTATTGACCAAAAGGGACGTCGATGAGGAAGCTCACCCCGACACCCAACTGAGCCTGTCAGTGACAATATCCGTACAGTCCGGTCCGTTCGTCTATGAGCATCGCATGTCGGGCCTAGGGGGTTGGTAAAAGTCAGACCCCCAAAAGCGGTACAAGTCGTGTCGGAGTGTAGCCCAGAACGCCCTGAGATACTACTGGAATACCTACCAGTAAATCTCCTGCCTCGGCCGAGGGCTTTGCGTAATGGCTCTCCTAGACACAGCGCGACCTCACCCCCAATACCGGGAGAGACGAACCCCTGAAGATCCGCTCACTGCCTCCATGTGGCTCGGGACTGTACCCAACTAAAACCTGTTTGCACGACTCCTTTGAGCCGTGGTAGGGTAGTAATCAAAGCACAGTGGGAACTCACACGAGACAAATGACGATCTCAGGTCGATGAACTAACCTGTACACATGTCACCAGGGAACTGCTATCTGACATCTGGTATAAGACCAACTAGCAGGTTCCCGGCGAGTCCTGTCCGGTGTACTTATAACCCAATGAGCACCTGTATACATCTTAGGTGAACCAACTGACACCAGTGGCTTGTGAGACCGGCCACCGCCTCTCGTCGGGGTCTCGACTGTATACACTAGTCTACTAATGGAGTATCGATGCCCTGTCTCGAAACTCCTACGACTAGGGACCTTTTAAGGATGTGCTTATAGACTACCAGCTCCCACGTATATGATCGCCATCATACTGCTGGTGGTCAAGCAAGAATCCTAGGGGCTCTATCAACGTGTAATAGCGACATGTCAAGTCACCTAAAGCAGTACACGATGATAAAGGTAAACCAGATAGCATACTATCATCTCGAGTAAGACTGTCCTACCGGGATAGGTCCTCCCTCAATCATAGCAATCACGTGCCTGTGATCCAATAATTGACTCTGAGGGCACTATCTCCAACAATCTCCCACTTGCACTCAAGGCTAATTATTGCGATGTCGCATACTCACAGCCCGTGTGATACCGAACACCCAACTCCTCTACTAGTCAGTCTCACAAAACCCGTTTGCGAAACTATTGCGTTCGAGGAATAGCCTCAGTGAGTGGATCCGCTGTGATGTTTCTTTCTATGTCTCTCTATATCTCAAGTTCGCAGAGAAAACCATCTTCCGAAATGAGCAATACCTGTCTTAGAATATGTCTGGATATCTGATGGGACCTAGCTCATAAATGAACTCCAAATCCAAACTTCTTAGACTGTATCATCAACTGAACTTAATCAGTATCCTGCGCCATGCCTCCCTCAGTATTGCCTTGGATCACATGTCCAAAATACTGTCCCTCATCAGAAGGAAAACTGTAACTCTGACAACATCCTTGTCGTCCATGTCACCTTGGAAGCCTGGAATGATAACTGTCTCCTAAAGGAGGCTGTCGTTATCATATCCCTAGAACATCCACTTATGTTCTAAGACTGCTTCCGACTGTTTCTCCAGGATTGGATCAATATCAACTTATTGCATCTAGTGCAAGAACAACATCTGGTGTGGTACTTGACATCTCATGATTGACTCAATTGCCTAAGCAAGTGATCTGCCAATCATGAGTATCCCTCTCCCCTTTAGTCTATAAGACACCTTTAGAGAGGGTGACTCCATCAACTGCAGGTGCACTACCGTGTCAGGAGTCGTCCATTCTAAATACTCATAGAATGATGTCAAGGTACCCAGATTGGGAAACCACCCAAATCTAGATCTAAAACCATAGATCTAGTAACCAGTATGTCTGATATAATATCCAAGTCCCTTGTGGAGAAACCACTGTGTGACGACCAAAGTATAACCGATCGTAGTATAGGAATATCACTTCCTACTACCTTCTCAACAGATGTTGATCCACCCCCTATTCTGATGACGTCAAACCTATGACTGTCACATCAGAAATAGATGATCTATCTCCGCTACATCTGCTTTAGTCTATAAATAGACATAAGCCTGATGTCCACCAATGCTTCCGCTGCTCCCACTGACTACGACAACCCTCTGGCAGAGTCATATAGACGTGTACTTCCAAAGCTAGTTTAGAATGACGCTATACTCATCCTCCTGCCGGGTCTCGCAGCCTGGAACAACAGCAATGGCAAGTGTGGGTAAACAAGAACTTCCCTGTCACCGTCCTTGAGGCTACCGGAGTACCTCTCGGGTGCCTGAAGTTACCCATCGTATCTGCGGAGTGGCCAATGGAATGTCAAATCAGATTGAATTTTTAGGTTCTTTATCAAATCTTCAGTAATCGTTTGTGGTTCTGGAATTACTTCCAGTCCTACCATACTCCCACTACTGTTTTCTGAAAAAATCCAATTTTATTAAAACTGTGGCGAGTCTAGAACAATATCACTATTGATCTTCCAGATGGTAGAAAGTCAACCCTCGTCATAGCCTGGGTCAACCCACAAACAGCCATTACAAAAACGTGCCTTGAGTTATCCGGAGTCTGGTTTTAAGCATAAGCCGGACAACTCCCCGTACCTTAACATCGTTAAGATATGAACTGTTCTATATCCAATATAGAACCAGAGGCACTGATTTAATTGAACCAGATTCAAATCATGCAGCTGTCTCCAGTGCATGTCAACTAAATGGAAGGAGGCCGATCAGCGTTACTCAACTTAGGAATGCTTCCAATTATGAGTAACCTGAAAGAGAAGCAATTTCTCTTAATCATTACTATCAACTGAACACCATACACAAGTATCTACATCTTCGATCACTTTGAAGAATCCCGATACTTGTTACACCTGGTTCTCTACTCTATTCAAATACCTATAACTCCTCAAAACTTAGACCCTGTGTTTCCACGAAACACATGTCTAAGAACTAGAGAAGTTAAAAATAAACAGAATATAGTATGAGGACCAACCCCTCTGTCCTAAAGGACACTGGACAACATACAATACTCTGTATAAGTCCGCTGAGTCTAACAACTCTTTCACTGTGTGTCGTAGGTTGAAAACTGTACTTATGGTTAAGAAGAATTACACCGCTGTTCAATGCTCCTTACCTAACCATCCACTGATATAGGTAAATGTCATAGACATAATTTCAAAAGGTATATCTCACTCTATAAAAATAGACGTACAGATATATCAATTTGAAATTGGTGCATAACAACGGATATTCAAAACCAAATATTTGCCGACCGGCAAACAACCCAGGTGGCTTCCTCAAATATCACCGATTACAACGAATCCTGATATAATGAGGATGGTCACCTAATTCCCAATAACTTACTCCCACTCAGCATCTGTAAAACCATACAGATGTGAGAATCCAACCTGGTAAATACATACCCTGGAGCAAGTGTCTAATCGGGAAATCAGTTTTCTTTTAACATCACACAGTGAAACTGAAACATTGAAATGTTTCGTTGGGGTATCCTGGTATTCTTAGTAATGCCTCTTCCATTGTCCAGATTCACAACTGTGACCTTATAATTCTTTGCCACCTCTCCAAATCCCTTTATATGTCTTTAGTCATTACCTTCTGTACACCCCTTTAGGCCAAATGGTTTTCTTCCTTCCCTACCGTTCGGCACCAGCCTATGGTATGGAAGAAGACTATCCAAAAAGCATAAAGGGTGTACTGTCCTATTCCTAGGAGCACTCGCAATGCGAGAGAAGGTGAAGATAAAAGACACCTGAATGTACTTTATTCCTATTTCTCCTGAACCAGAATCCATCCCCGAACTGGAACAAGTTCCTTTCGAGTTCGTATATAACCATACGATGGAGTATCCAATAAACTGTGGATCTTCGTAGTGATACGGAGTGTCCTGGAGAAATACAAAGGTGATTCAGGATTGGCGAAGAAATACTTGGTTTGGTCGTGAATAGCAGTCGCAATTTACTTTGCCCTCTTACTAATCCCTTGCTTTGTCTTAACTTAATACCTTCTGCACACCATCGTTATGCTAATTGGTTTTCTTCATTCCCTACCGGTCGGCACCAGCCTAAGGTTTGGAAGAAGACTATCCAATTTGCGTAATAGGTGTACTATCTCCTAAACCAAGGAGTACTCGCAACCTGAGAGAAGGTAAAAGGAAAAGACAACTGAATAATCCTATCCTTTTTCTCCAGAACCAGAAACCATCCTCGAAGTCCTTCGAGTTCGTATATAACCATACGATAGTTTTGTCCAATGGAAGTGGACGTTCGTAGTAATACGGGGTGTCCTGGAGAAAAGGGTAAAAGTAGGAGTGGCAATGAGGTCTGCAACTCTGACAATCCAAAAGCCAGTGTTAAGAAGGTTCGGTCAACTTGGTCACTGAGTCATAGTCCAGGGTCGGGTCAATGGTCGCTGCCAAAGAGAGAGAGAAAAGAAACACTCAGCGTGCACTCTAACCTAGATCAGAATGGTTATCACTTTGTCTAATCTGGAAACCTCCCACTGTACCTCAAATTCTCCTCCAAACCTGAAAGAAGAATTAGTCGGGGTCACCCGAGGAGTAAACCAACTCATCAGTGGGAATCGGGATCCAACTATCATCGCATGATAACTTGACGGAATCCACTCAAGTCACCACACTCCAGAAGGTATGCGCATGCCTGGCAAGTTTCAGTTCTTTTGAAACTCCCGATGTGATGTTTTTACCCCTAGGACCCAAGTGACCTTGACGAATAATCAACAAATCAAAAGGTCCTAGTCAAGTTCAACCCGTCATTATCTTGATTGCGTTAAACCCACCCGCACGACCCTTGACGAATAATCAACAAAGTCGTACGACTGTCCTAACCAATCCACATATCCATACGACAGAAAGCATTACAGAGCTACCGCACACTACGCCTCGGCGAATAGCAACGACAAACGTAGCGCGAATACTAAGCAATACTAATCTGAAATGACGGAGGGCTACGGCTGGTTTTTGGCGAAAAACCTTTAACGTAATGAACTTGATATCGTTGAAGGAACTGGATAACTTTTTATAAAAATATAGTGACGAAAACCTTTACTAAAGAGGTCACTCCCGGTGAAGGGATCTCGGCTCTTTCCCCGTAGAATGAGGTGCAGGATATTGCAACTGGATACCACGATGCAAAGCAAAAGTAATCGGCTATAGTGAAGTTATTGCCCTGACGCAAAACTTTTGTCCAAGGGGTCACTCCCGGTGAAGGGATCTCGGCCCTTGCCTCGTCGACTGAGGAGCAGGATATTCCAACTGAATACCATGATGCAAAACAAAAGAGAACGTCCTTGCAATAACAGCTTTTTGAAAAGTGTTCCAACAACATCAGAATAGGTTTGTTTATCTTGCATTGATCCGAATCAACGCAGTCCCATCAATTAATCACACCACAAAGAACGAAAATATACTGACGTACGTATATGCCATCCGCATTCGCCACTGGGTCCCGTCATCACCCGTTAGGTTAGCTAACTAACGGCAGAGCGGGGACTGGACTAGCGCGGATGAAAAACATATACAACATCTACTAATATATATACCAATATATAGTATTTCGCTCAAGGCGTGAATAAAAAGCAACATCACAGAAATGTACAGCATCACAGAACAATACAGATATCTGGAAGCCCCGGGTTTCACAGAGCCGCTGCTGAAACCCGACGTTCCCCTGGTCGTGTGGATAGCCTGTGCAATGAAAACCTAGACCCCTACGGGCGCGGCAAGTCACCCGCCAAAACCTGAAGCGAGGCAGCCCCCTTCAGCACCGTGAATGGACCACCCAGCACTTCACGGAATCCGGTAACTTGGGCACCCCTCCTGGGTCAACCTGTACCCCCTACGAGTGCGGCGAATAGCCCGCCAATTCCAGACTGAAGCCCCCTCCGTCCCAAAGCCATGAGATGCGGGCTTGTTGCCCTCCAGAACCCAGCTATCCGTGCACTCCACCGCGGGGCAATCCTAGTACAGAAAGTAAAATATACATACACCGGGTACATCGACCGCAACCAGGTCGTGCCCCAAAAGAATAATACAAACAGGCAGTGACGGCAGTCCACATGTCGGACGCTCGCCCCGCAATATCAAATGTACATAATACAACAGCACTGTACTAGCATTGCATCCAGGCTATCCCCCACGACCGATCCGCAACATCACAGCATAAACATAGAACATCAACGTGAAAGTCACGTTCGCAAATCCGTCTAACCGGGCTATAGCAGTTAGACCGGATTTACCGATCGAGTGACAATCACGGTCGCAGATATAATGTAAATACTGTGAAATAATGTGTTTAAAATTTTCCGATTGACCAAAAATTAACAAGTGGGCCCCCAATCATAACTGTAGCACTCACAGAAAACCTGGGCCCAATTTTAATATTCCAAAACCCCTAATATAAGCCCATAAGCCCACTGCAAAAAACTAAGCACACGAACCCACACTCCTGCGGCGGAAGCGCGGCCAAAATGGGGTTTTGGCCGCCCTTCCGCGGTCGTACGAATGAGTCATGTCACAAAATTTTTGCAGTGTTCTTAGAACTCCCTGCACATCATTCTGAGACCACCTGAAAAATTTTTGGACTTCAAAAAATTTCGACAGAAACTGATGTGCTAGAAAAATACGGTTTTTGGAAATTTCGGTCGATCGGAAACGCAAACACATCAAACGAAGCTAGGTAAGGTTAATGGCGTGGCTCTGATACCATGTTGCGCCACGGCAGCGCCCCGGCCTCGTACTCGAGGCCAAAATGCGGAATCAAAAATTTTCCTTACTCGGAAACCGGCGCTACCGCGGACAAAGAAAACCCGGATCGTAACCATTAACCTAATGCTAGCAAACAAGAGATAGGGTGATAAGTATACCGAGTGATCCGAGTCCTCCGGTCTTCTCTTCATCGTCCCGATCTCCCGCGGAAAGTCTTGTCTCCATATCGTCGCCTCCTCGCCGGAAAGGGCACCACATCGCCTGCGTCTTTTACGGGCTCCCGCCTCAATACCGAGGCAACTCGAGCATGAAGCCGGCAACTCGACATGCTCAAGATGTGCTGTAGAATGTGTAGTGTAGAGGCTATGTCTCATTTGGGGTTTGTTGCCATTTGAAGATGATGGAGGAAATGAGATTAGAAAAATGGTGCTTGCATTTTTCTAGCATGAATGAGATCAAGAAGATGAAACTCTCAAGAATGAAGAACTCTCTTCTTCTTCCTCTCTCAAAATCTTTTTTTCTTTCATCTAGTAAGAATGATTATTTTGGTGGAGGAATGAGAATACTAACCATAAGAAGGGAGGTGAGTGTAGGATAAAGAGAAAGGTGACTATATCCTAAACATCATGATAACAATCTCACATCACATCTAATCAAGAATCAAATCCTTTCTCATCAACAAAAAGCAAATGATGAAGATGGATAAGAAAGGTATCAAAAGATGCTTTCATAATTAATCATCTTACAAATAAAACCTCCACCAAAAGTAATTTGCAAAACTGCAAATTACCCCCTCCATCAGAAAAGTCCGGCCGGGAAAGAACAAAGGAAAACCGGCCGGAACGGAATGCAAACTGGCAACTCCAGAAAACTGGTCCCGTAATAAATTACAGGACAACCCCGATACTGTGCATACACACCCGCATCTGTATTCCGACCGGATACAAATGCAATGAGACAAAATCTACACTGTACTAAACTAGGACCGGCTTAAACCAAAACCGGCTAGTAAAATCCATTCGATCCTGATCCGTGCAATACCGCACGTATCAGATCGAACCCTGCCATATAACTATACGGCTACTAGTACAAAACTGTCCGATCCTGATCCGTGCAATACCGCACGTATCTGATCGGACCCTGCCATATCTCCATACGGCCTCTACAGCGTTTCGCCCGAAAGCTTGAGTAACTGTATGTGTGGTGGACTCTAAAGACTCGTCAATACTATGGCTGTGGATTTAACCACTGGCACGTCAGAGGTATAAGCCAATACGTGACGGGCCACCAGCTATTGACCAAAAGGGACGTCGATGAGGAAGCTCACCCCGACACCCAACTGAGCCTGTCAGTGACAATATCCGTACAGTCCGGTCCGTTCGTCTATGAGCATCGCATGTCGGGCCTAGGGGGTTGGTAAAAGTCAGACCCCCAAAAGCGGTACAAGTCGTGTCGGAGTGTAGCCCAGAACGCCCTGAGATACTACTGGAATACCTACCAGTAAATCTCCTGCCTCGGCCGAGGGCTTTGCGTAATGGCTCTCCTAGACACAGCGCGACCTCACCCCCAATACCGGGAGAGACGAACCCCTGAAGATCCGCTCACTGCCTCCATGTGGCTCGGGACTGTACCCAACTAAAACCTGTTTGCACGACTCCTTTGAGCCGTGGTAGGGTAGTAATCAAAGCACAGTGGGAACTCACACTAGCCAAATGACGATCTCAGGTCGATGAACTAACCTGTACACATGTCACCAGGGAACTGCTATCTGACATCTGGTATAAGACCAACTAGCAGGTTCCCGGCGAGTCCTGTCCGGTGTACTTATAACCCAATGAGCACCTGTATACATCTTAGGTGAACCAACTGACACCAGTGGCTTGTGAGACCGGCCACCGCCCCTCGTCGGGGTCTCGACTGTATACACTAGTCTACTAATGGAGTATCGATGCCCTGTCTCGAAACTCCTACGACTAGGGATCTTTTAAGGATGTGCTTATAGACTACCAGCTCCCACGTATATGATCGCCATCATACTGCTGGTGGTCAAGCAAGAATCCTAGGGGCTCTATCAACGTGTAATAGCGACATGTCAAGTCACCTAAAGCAGTACACGATGATAAAGGTAAACCAGATAGCATACTATCATCTCGAGTAAGACTGTCCTACCGGGATAGGTCCTCCCTCAATCATAGCAATCACGTGCCTGTGATCCAATAATTGACTCTGAGGGCACTATCTCCAACATTCCGTACACAAGCCGATAAGGAGACATGCCAAGGTCGGTCTTATAAGCGGTTCTAAATGCCCAAAGGGCATCAGTGAGTTTCAGAGACCAATCCTTACGGTTCTTGGAAACCGTCTTCTCCAGTATCTGCTTGATCTGCCGATTGGAAACTTCGGCCTGCCCGCAGGTTTGGGGGTGGTAGGGCGTAGAAAGCTTATGATTAATGGAGTATTTCCGCATCAAGGCTTCGAAAGTTTTATTGCAGAAATGACTTCCATTGTCGCTAATGATCGCTCGGGGGTGCCAAAACCGGGAAAAAATGTTTTCTTTAAGGAACCTAACGACAACCTTGTTGTCGTTAGTCCGGCTGGGCACAGCCTCGACCCATTTAGAGACGTAATCAACAGCTAGAAGAATGTACAAGTTCCCAAAAGAGCTGGGAAACGGCCCCATGAAGTCTATCCCCCAAACATCGAAAATCTCCACAACCAAGATCGGTTGGAGCGGCATCTCGTTCCTCCGGGATATCCGGCCCATGTGTTGGCACCGGGAGCAAGTCTTGCAATACTCGTGAGCGTCTTTGAAAAGTTGTGGCCAGTAGAAACCACATTGCAAGATCTTCTCAGCTGTCTTTCTGGGCCCAAAATGCCCGCCACACGCTTGATCGTGGCAAAATGACAGCACACTCTTGAATTCCTCATCAGGGACACACCGACGAATAATCTGGTCGGGACAGTACTTGAACAAGTAGGGTTCGTCCCAGTAAAAGTGTTTTACTTGGGATAAGAAGCGAAGTCTGTCTTGACTCGACCATTCAGTCGGTAGTAATCCCGTGGCCAAATAGTTCACAATATCTGCGAACCAGGGTTCGCACGATACTGTCAAGAGTTGTTCACCCGGGAAAACATCGTTGATCGGAATTGGAAGCGAAGGCGAAGAAGGAAGTCGTGAGAGATGGTCGGCAACTACGTTTTCACATCCTCGTTTGTCCTTAATGACAAGGTCAAATTCTTGAAGCAAGAGGATCCAACGTATTAACCGAGATTTGGTATCTTTCTTCGCAAAAAGATGGCGCAGAGCAGAATGGTCAGTGTAGACAATGACTGGAGAGCCGATGAGGTAGGGCCTGAACTTTTCTAAAGCAAATACAACAGCCAAGAATTCTTTCTCAGTTGTTGTATAATTGAGTTGGGCGTCGTTCAGAGTTCGGCTCGCGTAATAGATTACGTGCGGCATCTTGTTGATGTGCTGTCCAAGGACAGCGCCGATGGCAAAGTCGGATGCATCGCACATAATCTCGAATGGGTGCGTCCAGTCAGGAGAAGAAAGAACGGGAGCAGAAGTGAGTGAGCGTTTCAGTGACTCGAAGGCAGTCACACAGCTCGAGTTGAAGTCGAAAGGCGTATCCTTGGCCAGCAAAAGAGTCAAGGGCCTAGCAATCTTGCTAAAGTCCTTGATAAACCGTCTATAGAAACCGGCATGGCCAAGGAAGGCTCGGATATCTCTGACGCATCGGGGAGGAGGCAGATTAGAAATGACCTCAATCTTTGCTTTGTCAACCTCTATGCCATTTTGCGAGATGATATGTCCTAAGACAATACCTTCGCGCACCATAAAGTGGCATTTCTCCCAGTTCAAAGTGAGATTCTTGTCCTTACATCGGGTAAGGACAGCGTCAAGATGCAGCAAACACTCGTTGAAGGAGTCGCCGAAGATGGAGAAGTCATCCATGAAAATCTCCAGAAATTTTTCCACCATGTCAGAGAAAATTCCCATCATACACCGCTGGAAGGTAGCGGGCGCATTGCATAACCCAAAGGGCATGCGTCGATATGCAAACGTGCCGAAAGGACAAGTGAAAGTGGTCTTGTCCTGGTCTTTTTCGGCGATGGGAATTTGATTATAGCCAGAGTAGCCATCAAGAAAACAATAGTACTCATGTCCGGCCAATCGTTCCAGCATCTGGTCGATGAAAGGTAGCGGAAAGTGGTCTTTCCGCGTTGCGGCGTTGAGTTTTCTGTAATCAATGCAAACTCGCCACCCAGTTTGGGTGCGAGTAGGGATTAACTCGTTCGCCTCGTTGGTTATGACCGTGATGCCCGACTTCTTGGGGACAACGTGAATGGGGCTAACCCACTGGCTATCAGAGATAGGGTAAATGATACCACTATCTAGACATTTGACGATCTCCTTCTTTACAGCCTCCTTCATGACTGGATTAAGACGTCTTTGTGGATCCCGGGCTGGTTTGGCATCATTCATCAGATGAATGTGATGCTCAACGATGAGGGGACTAATCCCCTTGATGTCCGCCATGGACTAGCCAAAAGCTTGCCTGTTGCTGTGCAAGACCGCTAGAAGGGCTTTCTCTTGCTCGGGAGCTAGAGAAGCCGAGACGATGACAGGGAGGGTCTCGTTCTCACCTAAGTAAGCATACTTAAGGTGAGACGGCAACGGCTTGAGTTCGAGCGTTGGAGGTGAAATGATGGAAGGCAAGACTGGTGCAAAGGTCTCGAACTCAAAGGACTCCAGCAAAGGTTTAAAACGAGTGTAGGCAACCGAGTCGGATGGTTCAGGTAACTCATCCGGAAAGTCGAAGGATTCAAACTCGGGTTGTGCGCGGCTAAGATCGTTCAAGAACGTGAAACACTCGTATTCGTTGTCGGGCGCAGAAGCAGCAGCAGGTTCGAAGAGAAACGCACTAGTGGCGTCAAGATTATCGTGTTCAAACAGAAACTCCTCGAATTCACACTCTTCTGGGGTGATCTCCTGGATCGAGCAGACATCCAGTATATGAGCATTAGGTTCGGTGGGCTGATTCCCCAACCTAAAAATGTTGAGTTCAATCGTCATATTTCCAAAAGAGAGGTTCATTGAACCATTGCGACAATTGATCACAGCATTTGAGGTTGCGAGAAATGGGCGACCGAGTATCACCGGAATTTGATTCCGGGGGTTAGCTACAGGCTGTGTATCTAAGACAATGAAGTCGACGGGGAATATGAAGTCCCCGACTCTTATTAACACATCCTCTAGCTCACCCCTAGGATGGGTGATCGATTGGTCGGCCATCTGGAGAGTGCAGTGTGTGGGTTTCAGCTCTCCGACGCCTAATTGCTCGTATACTGAATACGGAAGCAAGTTAACACTGGCACCAAGATCTAATAGTGCGCGGTTGATGTTCTTATCCCCAATAGTAATTGAAATCGTAGGACAGCCAGGGTCCTTCCGTTTTTGTGGTAAAGATTGGGTAAGGGCATCACTCACAGCACTAGCCAAGAAAACTTTCTTGGGTACCTGAGACTTCCTCTTTTTCGTGCACAAGTCCTTTAAGATTTTCGCGTAAGATGGGACTTGTTGGACAGCATCTAAAAGAGGAATGTTAATGTTAACTTGCTTGAATAACTCCAAAATCTTCTCCATTTGTGGATTTTGTTTGTTAGACCTCAACCGGTTTGGAAATGGAACATTTTGAAAATTGGTTGAGTCTAATGCTGGAGGAGGAGATTTTGGAGTTGGAATGGATCCCAGAATAGGTGTTTTCGTGGAGTGAGAAGTGGGTCCGTTCAGAGCAGAAGAAGAGGAAGGAGAGCCTGTTGAAGAATGGAGAATAGGCTCAGAAGACGAAGAAGAAGAAGAAGAAGAAGAAGAAGAAGTGGCCGGGGTGTCATCGTTGATTCGCTTGCCAATGTTGTTTTGCAGCATCCTTCCCGATCTCAGTGTAGTCACGGCACTCACATTATGGTTTTGTTGTTCAAGAGCAACATGTGCATTATGTGGGTGACCGGGATTTGGAAGTGGCTGGGACGGGAGCTTCCCCTTCTCTCGCTCGCTCAAGGCCGCGTTCAGTTGTGCAATCCGGGCCTCGATGGTCTTGATGCTTTGCCCGTGTGCGGTAGTGTGTTGCACTAAAGATTGAATCGAAGACTGGATGTTGGCGGTGGATTGAGTCGATTGTTTAACAAACGCCTCCAGACTTCGCTCGAGCGAGGAAACCTTATCGTTGTTTGACGGAACAAAGTTGTTTGGTGGAAAAGAGTTGTTGGGTGCAAAGTTGTTCGTCTGGTTTTGGAAAGGCTGGGGTTGGAAGGGCTGCTGATATTGATGTTGAGTTTTTTGCCGCGCTTGTTGTTGCGGCGGAGGGGCCCTTTGGAAATTGTTGCCTTGGAATTGATTCTGATTCTGATTCCAGGCGAAATTGGGGTGGTTCCTCCAACCGGGATTGTAGGTGGAAGAGTATGGATCATTCCTCGGTCTTTGCTGGAAGGCAGCATTAACCTGATCCTGTCCTTGCGAGGGGGGATTGTAAGGACACTCTTCGGTCAAGTGAGAAGGATCGGAACAACAAGCGCAGATGGTACGAAGTGGAAGAACAGGGGCAGGAGCAGAAAATTTGCTCTCTATCGCTTCAAGCTTTCTTGTTATAGCAGCCATTTCAGCTTTCATCGCAATAGAGACGCCAAGTTGGTGGATTCCTACCCTAGACTGACCGGTAGAAGTGGAGGTAGAAGAAGAAGAAGTCGGTCTGGTGCTCTCCCACTATAGCGTTTGCTCCGCAAGATCGTCAAAGAACTGCCACGCTTCCTCGTCAGATTTCGATAGGAAGTGGCCCTGACAGATGGTTTCCAGCAACTGCTTCGTTGCTGGGTTCAGTCCCTCGTATAAGGTTTGGCAGAGCTGCCATTTCTCTATACCGTGGCGAGGACACTGAACAAGAAGGTCTTTGTACCGGTCAAAGCACTTCCAGAAGGGTTCAGAAGGAAGCTGGGAGAATTGGTTGATTTCATTTCGAATTCTTGCGGTCTTATGATTTGGATAGAATTTTTTCAGAAACGCTTTAACAAACTCGTCCCTGCTGGTGATTGAGTGGGAAGCGGTGCTATACAGCCATTTTTCAGCGAGATCGCATAAAGTGAACGGAATGACCCGTAGACGTATAGCATCGTCCGACAGCTGGGTTGTTTTCATCATGGCACAGACATTTTGAAATTTATTGATGAAGATATATGCATCTTCAGATTCAAGCCCATGAAAACGTGGAAGCATGTTGATGAAATGGGGCTTAATTTCAAAGTTGTCCCCATTGGCCGGAGGAAGAGAAAGGCAGGTGGGAAGTGCAGAACGGGTGGGGTAGAAACGATCCTGGAGCGCGATTCGCTGCGGCGCTACAACAGGCGGAGGTGGTGGGAGATTGGTCTCCGTAGGAGGTGGAGCCAATCCAGCGGTGGTCAAAGAGATGTTCGGATTAAATCCCGACATCGCGGAAGAAGAGGTTGGTGAAAGTGAAGGTGAAGGTGAAGATGTATGAACAGAATTCCGGTCAACGTCGGAGTTGGCCGGCAAAGGAAGGGGTGAAAGAGGAGTGGACGGAGTATCGACTTCGGAGTCGATCGCGTAGTCGGTCGCGACTAACGTAACGCGGACTAGACGGGCGCTAGTGTCCCGAGTCCAAGCGGACATACACTAAACGAGTTTAGTATAGTCAAAGCGGAGAAGGTGAGGGTAAGAAAACGTCAATGAAGAAAGGCGATGGGTGGTGGGTGAAAATGGATTTGGCGACAAAGGGCAAGTTTTTATAAAAAGTTTTTGATTTTTTCTCTTTTTTTTTGTTTTTAGAAAGAGATTTACAGAAATATGTACGGAAATACGGCTTAAGCAATCACAAACAAGATATGCACAATCACACCTAGATCTAGGGTAACCTAGGTCTACTAGACCTGCTCCTGAACTTGATTGTCGAAGTTAAACAATGTCGAGAAACGGGCTTAAAAATACACTGATCACGAGGCCAGGTAAGTGCAGAGATAAGGGGAGGTTGTCCAACGCTTTCGCGAAGTTCCTTAATTAAATAACCCTTTCTATTTCGGCGGTTGCGCCTTTAACACTTTCCTAGACACCCCGTAAACAATATACGGTTAAGCGAGGTTCTAAACACGGTTTATCTTCTCCTAATGAGAGCGAAGTCCTTAGGGCTGAACTCTAGTATTTTTTAATTTACAATGGACAATGCATATGCTTTAGTGATTTTTGGGGTCCTGGGAAGGGTGATGAAATCCCCACCCAATCTGGATTGGTTTCAAGCCCCTTAAGTCCGTATTAAAGAAATGCAAAGCAGTAACAAATCAACTGCAAACAATTTTTATTTGCGGCGCAAAGAATCCTGCACAAGAACAGTTTATTGGAAGGGGGAGAAGAGTTTGCGCAAAGAAGGCTGCAGAAACACAGTTCAGTGGAGTTCAGAGGAGTGGAGAGAGGCAGAGGGACTTACAGAGAGATTTTGGGGCTCTGAAGCCAACAGATGGCCGCGTTTTCGCGGCCAAACGCATGAAATGGCCGCGGATCCGCGGCTATGTAGGGGAATTGGGGCTCTGAAAAATTTGGGTGTTCTCTGTTGGGTGTCCTCTGCTTGTCTGGATGTACTGAATCTTGATTTGCTCACTGTATTTGCTCCAGATTTGTACAGTAGACCGGATGCTTCGTTTTGTCCGTCGCGGTGTAGCCGCGAAAATGTGGGTCTATCTTCCCACGTCTTTGGCACTGTACTTGAACTCCGTATTTCCAACGTCTTTGGCGTCGATCTTGAGCTTCGTATTTCCTACACACTTGCACAAAAACTAATCAAGAATAACAAGATGGTTTCTTTTACAAAGTATATTTTTTTTTTCGTTTTTTTTATACTTACAAATTAACCCGAAATTACACAAGGAAATAAACTACCGTCTCCCCGGCAACGGCGCCATTTGATTGTGAGGATACGTGCGTGTTCAAGTTTAGTTTAAATACCGCAATCAAGACGGTTTCGCTTGTAGCTAGCCGGTTGAGTACGGGTCGTCCGCAGGGAGATGAGAGTCTTTTTCAAAGTGTTTTAACGAGTTAAGTCCTGTTTTCAGATTTTGTTGGATTATCTAAGTGTTGAGTTGATATTTAAAGAGAGCTTGTTAGGGTTAGGATTAGGTTAGTTTGAGTTAGGAGTCTCCACATCTTTCGTTGCCCCACTTAATATCGGTGTTACGGTAATCGGCAACAACGGGGATTAGCACGACTAGGAAGGAACTTGCGAGTATAAGCTAGGCTTTCCAACGCATAGTCCTTCCTTTTGGTGCTTGTCCGTCCGTTCTTGGCTCTTATCCATAACCTCCGGTTAATTCAACCACAACCGGTCTCACTACGGAATCACCGCTATCATGTAGGATAGGGTGCCGTAAGGAGCGGATTGTGGTTCAATTAACGGGAGTCGATTTAAGTTGTTGGGCAAGGAAAGAGTGAGAGAGATTTCCTTCTCTCAAACTTCCCTTATCCTACCCTAACAAGTATAAAACTACTCACACTTCATGATAAGGAAAACAAAACAAAACAAAAGAGGAAGATAGAAAGAAGGAGATTAGAAGAATACGACTAACTATTTGCGACCTCACCTTGGCGAGGATCGAGCGTAAGTATCATTGTCGTATGAATGATAAAGAAAAAGAGAGAAAAAAGAAACAATCAAGCAAATAACAACAACTACTTAACAATTAAAATTACAACAAATTACAACAAGTAAAGAAAGAGACAAGCATGATAATAAAAATGGTCTTCTTTATTCATCACTCTTCACTCAAAAGCTCACTACAAGTTTAATGGAGAAGAGGTGAGAAGAGGAAGAAGAACAATACTAAAACTAGGCAAAATGAAAATACAAGAACTGACCCCTTCTTCACAAAATTCTGGGCTATTTATAGGCCAAGAAATGAAATCCTAGGGCAACCACCAGAACCCTGATGAAATGACCAAACTGCCCCTGGAAGCTCGTGCCCTGAATCCCCTGTACGGCCGCGGATCCGCCGCCTATGCCCCCTATGGCCGCGGATCCGCGCCCCTATAGTGGACTTAGGGTGTGGGCTTCTGTGTACTTTCCTGTTCTCCTGTCCCCTCTTATCTGGTGTATATATTTTCTGAAAACTCTTTCCCATTTCTTCCAGAATTTCTATTGAGGAAAGGTGGACTTTTTTGTGGATGATTGCCTTGAGCTCCGCGTAGATCTCTTGGATTTTGTGCTACCATTGAGCCTTGTGCATGAGAATGACATTTTGTCTTCCTAAACTGGTATCTGGCAACATACGGATGAAGAGCGGAGACCGTGTTTTATCTGTGGTTGGCAGGAACCGGATTTTGTTGTGTTTTCCATGATTTTCTCCGTTTGAGAACCGGGAACCTGTATCCTGCAATTGACTAGCAAACACGGCTTAAGAGTATCTACCGATATGCAATGTGATAAAAATTGGGCGGTATGAAAATGCAAAAATCTGATATGAACAGCTTACTTATTTAAAAACCTTGTTTTTAAAACATGTTTTCCTTACTTCTTAAAAACTAGTTTCTTATTTACTCCTTAAAATGGTTTTAGATTTCTGGGCTTTTGGCTTACTTGAATTAGATGGGGTCCTATAGGCTTCATATGATTCAAGTGCCAGTCACGGGCTATTTCGGGTCGTGACTGCCCACGGCCTCTAGGAGCATCTGTCAGGCGTGGAACGTCATCAGGGGTAGGAAGTAGAGCTCTCTGAGGAGGTAGTGAAGGTGGTAAGGTCACATGTGGCACTGTCGCCACTCCCCGGCGCCCCATGGTACAGTCTCTGATACGGTGATGCAGGCTCCCACATCGAAAACATCCTGGCGACGACTGCTGGGTCTGCGGATAAGAACCAAATAACCGACCCCGTCTCAATCCTCTGCCGCCACCATCTCCCGGAAAGAATCTTTCACGGTGTCTGTTAGTTATATGTATGCCCTAGAGGCCATTACTGTACATAGGATGTATATTGTAGTGGATGCTGGGACATATATAGGGAGGACTTTCTTGCTCGACATGATAGTATGCTATCTGGTTGCTCTTTATCTTAATGTATACACTGATTGTCTCTCTATTACATGTTGGTAAAGCCCTTAGGATGTGTACTTGACTACCTGGACTATGATGCAGATCATACTAGTAGGGACATGGTAGTCCATAAGTACATCCTTCAAGGTCCCTAGTCATGGGTGTATCGAGATGGGGCATCGATATACCAGAGTAGACTAGCGTATACCTTCTCGACCCATACAGATGGGCGATGGATGATCCCATATCCATTGGTGTTTGACATCAGAGATGATATACGGGTGCTCAGTGGAGATTGGATACACTGGACGGACTCGCCGAGAACTCCCAGATGGTATTATACCTTACGTCAGAAGGCAGTTCTCTGGTGACACTGGTATATGTTAGTCTGTAGACCTGAGATCGTCATAGAGTCTTGTGTGATTCCCACTGTGCTTTGATTTCTACCTTACCACGTCCAAGAGGGCGTGCAAACGGTGGTTTTTGGGTACAGTCCCGAATCACATAGAGGCAATGAGCGATAGGAGGGGATTCGTCTCTCCCGGTATAGGGAGTTGATATTGCGCTGTGTTCGATTGGCTATAACTGGAAATCCCTGGCCAGGGTTGCTGAGATTTACTGGTAAGTGTTACTAGTAGTTTCTCGAACTGTTATAGACCTCATATCGACACGACTTATCGAGCTATTGGGGTCTGACGTTTACCACCCCTAGGCAATATATGCGACATATCAGACGACGAGACCGGACTGTACGGTAAGTGTTACTGGTTGGATTCACAGGAGTGTGAGCGGGCTTGCTCGTTGATCTTCTGATCGCTCAATACCCGGGTGGCCGTTACGTTTAGCAGACCGCTGATTGGTGTCAAAAATATAAGTTTACCGCAATCAGAAACGGCGTCGCTTCGCAGCTAGCCGGTGAGTGCGGGTCGATCCACAGAGACGGGTAAATTCCTTTTATGTGTTTTAACGAGTTGATTCAATTTGTCGTTTTGGGTTGGTTTATAACAATCTAAAATACTGGATCTAATTAATCTAATTAAGAATCTTGCTAGGGTTAGGCTTAGGGGAAGTTTTGGAGATTAATGTTTTTCATCACCGCTTTCAATGCCATCTTTTTTTAGATCTATTAGGTGTTAAGTTAATTATCAATAAAGTGGATACGAATCTTTTGGGAAGATGTTTCTTCCTCTAGATTCGTATCCTTCCTTTGTTGATAATTACCTAACCCCCACGGAAAACGTGCGCAACCGGCCCTTTATACTACGGTTCATCGTTACCTCGATGGGTAGGATGCCGTAGGGAGCGGATGTGCGCGTATGCGTGGAGTTCTAATTCATTAGGTTAAAGTGGCATTGAAAGGGGTGAGAGATCTCATCTCTCAACCCTTTCCCTAAGGCTAACCCTAACAAGCGAGGAGACTACTCGCTCATTAGGGGATGAGAAGACATTATAATTAAAAGAAACATAAATAAAATACTTACTAGGTTGACGGCTCCCTCCAAACAAGAAGAACAGATCTGAATTTTTATCTCAGAAATTCTGAATTTTATTGATTGAAAAGAGGCATAGGGTTTTACAGATCTAAAATTACAATTTATAGGAAAATAGGAAACCTAGGGCTACAGACTCTCGCACATGCAAAATTACAGATTTGCCCACGTAAAATCCTAACATCTGCACCGACGCGCCGCCTCAGAAAATATGCACCGACACGGGCCTTGTATGGCCGCGGATCTGCGGCGCCAGGCTGGGTTTGGCCGCGGATCCGCGGCCAAATAAAGGAGTTGGGCCCTGTACTTTTTGGGCTCGGTTCAGTGGCTCTTTGGGCTTCTGTTTCTTCACTTATTTTCTCTTTTGGGCTTCTGGTTCTTCTCCAGATCTTCAGTGAAGACTTGTATTGGTCTTTTAACCGTTTCACCTTGACATTCGTTGCCTTGCACCTGGGCTTGACTAGGATCCGTCTAATTGCTGGTCAAAAGTCCCTTTTCTGTTGTTTTGTGTCTTTTTCACTGTATTTGCTCCAGAAACCTGTATCCTGTAATATGCAACAAACGTGCGTCAAGAGTACCTGTTTTTTTATAAAATGGATAAGAATAGGAGAATGAAAAATGCAATATTATGGTCTGAACAAATACCCCCAAACTTACCTTTTTGCTCGTCCTCGAGCAAACTTATTTTTATTCACTAAAATCCTAACCACACTTTCGCAGGGAAACGCGATTGCACTGAGCACGTGCAACAAGCCGTTAAACCTCTAGGTGTCCCTAGTAGGAGGAGTGTTGTCTCCTGAGGGTTTTCAGCGGATACTACCCACAAAATCCTATCAATTCAGCCCATTAACTTTTGTTCTCCAATTAGGTCTTCTAATAAGGAATTCTATTATCTTTTACTTGCAAATTATCCACCCATATTCTTCACGCTTCCTCATTATTTAACTTAAGATTATATATGTTATGTAGACCTACTTAGCTTTCGGCATCTCTTAAGTCTTCCTTTTAGGGTTTCATCTCTACTTAGGAATTTTCTATCAACTCCATTAAAGATACAAATTCTATCTTTCATTCCTCTCTTTTATCTAAATTCCAATCACATACCCCTACGTGTGTGTAAAGATCACCCCTACACTTGGAAATTCAATTCAAGCAATCATGCCCTAGTCCATTGTCCAAAGTACTTATTAATTGGTGAATTTAAATGAAATTTGCTTACACATCCTTCATGCGACCGTTAATACTTCTTGAGGTACCAACGACCGATTACAAAATGCGTTTGCACTTTAAAGCGTACTTCCTAGTCCTTGCAACACCCAAGGCTTTAGCAGTGACTCCCAAACCAGTTGGTCTAAGGCACTAGGTGATGAAGCACCCTCGCTAAATATTTTTCTATTTTTACAGCCTTAAGTAATCACAAAAACCAGTGTCCATTTTTTCTTAATTCACACTTTTTCTTTTATTTTCTTCGTACTAAGGACTTTAGACAAGAGCATTTCAAGGTCTCTTCTACTATTCCAAGTTTCAAGGTGCGTGATAGTGCAAATTGTAGGGTATACATTTTCAGAATCTAGACTTAAGGTAGGAACTATTTTTCAAACTTATACTCTAATAAGAGCATCAATACTTGTCCTTCATTTTGACTTAACCCAAGAAGTGAACCCAAAATTTGCCTATTTCTAAATAAACTACAAGGCATATACTTTCTACCGTTAAACTTTAAGGAATGTTATTTTTAAGGTTTTTAATTCACTAAGTCTAAGATCTAGTTGTTCCTAGCCAGTTAACCTATCTGTCAAACTCTAGTCAATTAGCCAAAATTGAATACAATAATTTTTATAATTTTTGAAATTTTTAAAATTTTTATGGGTTTTCAAATAAGTATGCAAATGCAAAAATATGTACAAATGAATGCGAAGGAAGAAAACGTACCGAGCATACCCCCAAACTTGAACTTGACAGTGTCCTCACTGTCATGCTAAACCAAGAGGGTCAAAATACCGATACTCCCCTGTTTATTTATTTACAATTTTTTTTATTGTTATATACAAAAAGGCCCTCCCCCAAACTTCATTTAAACTATGTTAGACATTATTGCCAAACTTTGCATCGGCCAAAAGTTAACACCAACCAGTTGAAAAATTTATCAGTAAAGAATATTGGGTGGTGGAAAAATAAGTTGTGGTGGTCCGCAAAGAATTGGGGAAGATAGAAGTAGTGGTATGGGAGGTGTGGAGGTAAATATACAGGTGATGGTGATGCATCGAAACGAGAATGTAAATGATCAGCAATCAGTGGAGTGTTGGCATTCTCGTACCTTATTAAAAGAAATAGGGGTATTTCAACTTCTAAGGGAGGAAGTTGACTCACCACAATACCCCCAAGATGTTCCTGTGGGTCCTCTATTGACATGGCATCATCCATCAATTGTGTATGATATTCAATTATGAGGGAACTTATCTCCTCGATGTCCGCCATAGTCCTACCGAAAACTTGCCGCCTATCTTGTAAGACCGTTAAGAGGGCGTTCTCTTGCTCGAGGGCTAGAGAGGCTGATATGATAATGGGAAAAGTCTCATTTTCACCTATGTAAGCATATTTAAGGTGAGGCGGTAAGGACATTAGTTCGAGTTTCGGAGGCGAAAGAATCATTGCGGAATCTACCTCGAACTTAAAGGACTCCAACACAGGTTCGAAATCACTGCAAACAACCGATTCGGATGGTTCGACTAACTCATCCAAAAATTCAAAAGACTCATATTCGGGCTGTGAGTCGTCGTCATCCGAAAAAGTTAAACATTCATAATCAACTTCGGTTGTGTCAACGGTAGTAGGCTCAAGGAGGGACGCACTAGTGGCGTCAAAACTGTTTTCATCAAATAGAAATCTTTCAAGCTCGCAGTTCTCCTGCGTGATTTCGTGAACAGAGCAAACTTCTCGTGTACTAGTTTTTGGCACGGGGGGCAGACTTCCCATCTTATAGATATTGAACTCACTAGACCTCTTCCCGAATGATAGAGTCATGGAGCCATTGCGACAGTTTATTACGGCATTGGAAGTGGCCAAAAATGGTCGACCAAGAATCACCGGAATTTGGTTTCTTGGGTTAGCAACAGGTTGTGTATCCATAACGATAAAATCAACGGGGAATATGAATTCCCCGACTTTGATCAACACATCCTCTAGTTGATCCCTTGGATAGGTGATTGATCGATCAGCCATTTGGAGAGTGCAACGAGTGGGTTTCAACTCTCCAACCCCTAATTGTTCGTACACGGAGTAAGGAATCAGGTTAACACTAGACCCAAGATCTAAAAGTGCTCGATTAATTTTCTTATCCCCAATTGTAATGGAAATCGTAGGACAGCCGGGGTCGTTTCGTTTTTTGGGTAAGGTTTGATGGTGGTTAATAGCATTGCTCACTGCACTAGCCACTAGCACTTTCTTGGGTACTTGAGATGCTTTTCTCTTTGAAGTGCATAATCCCTTTAAGATTTTCGCGTATGAAGGGACTTGTTGGATAGCATCCAAGAGAGGTATATTTATGCTAACCTGCTTAAATATCTCCACAATCTTCTCCACTTGTGTATTTGGTTTATTAGGACTCAACCTGTTTGGAAATGGTGCATTTTGAAAATTAGTTGAGTCAAATGTTTGTGGAGCAGACTGTGGATTAGGAACGGATCCCGGTGTAGATGTGTTCGTGTTGTGAGAAATGGGTCCGTTAGAGCTAGAAGAAGTAGAGCCATGTGAAGGGTAGAGAATAGGCTCTAAAGAAAAAGGTGAAGAAGGAAGTGAAGAAAATGAAGAAGGGGAAGAAGAAGAAGAACCACCGGCGGGGATGTCATCACTAGTTTCCACATTATTTTGCAACTCTCTTCCGGATCTCAACGTGGTCACCGCATTTACATTGTGATTATGATATGCGTTTTGTGCGTGACCGGGATTGGGCAATGGTTGAGATGGAAGCTTTCCCTTTTCTCTCTCGCTCAACGCAGCAGTTAATTGTGCAATTTGTGCCTCAATAGATTTGATACTTTGATCGTGTGAGACATTGTTATTCATTAAAGATTGAACATAACTTTCAAATCTTGCTGCGGATTCTGTAGATTGCTTGAGAAATGCTTCTAGACTCTTCTCGAGCGAGCTAACCTTATCATCATTTGGTTGAACTAAGTTGTTCATTTGATTTGTATAAGGTTGTTGTTGGAAAGGTTGCTGGTTTTGAGTTTGTGAGGGTGCTTGTTGTTGTTGTGGAGGAGCTCTTTGAAAATTATTATTCCCTTGGAACTGTTGATTTGGGTGACTCCTCCACCCCTGATTGTATGTCGAAGAGTACGGATCATTTCTTTGTCGTTGCTGAAATGCAGCATTGACTTGATCCTGTCCTTGAATGGGTGCATTATAAGGACACTCTTCGGTTAGGTGCGACGGGTTCGAACAACAAGCACAAACAGTTCGTGTGGGTAGAGTAGGGGCAGGAGAAGACGATGAGATTTTGGTCTCAATGGCTTCTATCTTTTTCATAAGTGAGGCCATCTCGGCCTTCATAGCAATCGACATATCTATTTGATGTATGCCTGCCCTAGATTGACCAACTGAAGAAGATGATGTGGTCTTGGTACTCTCCCACTGAATTGTTTGCTCACTTAGGTCCTCAAGAAACTGCCAAGCTTCGTCGCTAGACTTGGAGAGAAAATGACCTTGACATATTGTTTCTAGCAACTGCTTCGTTGCTGCGTTCAATCCCTCGTATAATGTTTGGCAAAGTTGCCAATTTTCTATCCCATGATGAGGACATTGAACGAGTAGGTCTTTAAATCTCTCGAAGCACTTCCAAAATGGTTCGGAAGGAAGCTGTGAAAATTGTATAATCTCGTTTCGGATTCTAGCAGTTTTGTGGTGAGGATAGAACTTTTTCAGAAAAGCTCTCACAAACTCGTCCCAATTTCTAATGGAATGTGATGCGGTGCTGTATAGCCACTTCTCGGCTAGGTCACATAAGGTAAAAGGAATGACCCTTAGCCTTATTGCGTCATCACTTAATTGGGTTGTCTTCATCATGGCGCAAACGTTTTGGAATTTATTAATGAAAATATATGCATCTTCGGTTTCCAAACCATGAAACTTAGGCAGCATATTGATGAAGTGTGGTTTTATTTCAAAATTATCCCCATTCGCCGGTGGGGGTGAAAGACATGTGGGTAAAGAAGTGCGGACGGGGTAGAAGAGATCCTGGAGCGCAACTCGTGCGGGCGCTACAACAGGCGGAAGATTCGGGTTATTCGCACCTAACGGAGGTGGAATCATTCCCGTCGGTAAGGTATTGTTGGGGTTGTGTCCCGACATACCTTCGAAAGAAGAATTTGAAGGTGGAGGTAAGGAAATGGACGGAATGTCGACGAAGGGTTCGTCGAAGGGTTCGTCGGTCGGTACCAACGAAACACGGACTAATCGGGCGTTAGTATCCCTAGTCCAAAGTGACATACACTAAAGAGTAGTGCAGTCAGAAAAAAAAAGAAAAACAGAATGTGGGGGTAAGATAACGTCAGTGAGAAGAAGTGGTGGAAGTGAGTTTGCAAGTTTTCTTTAGCGGCAAGTTGCAAGTTTTTAAAAGATTTTTCTTTTTCTTTTTCTTTTATTTACGTGAAGGTTTTGCAAAGAGGTTTTAGGAAAGGGACTCGTGACACCAATGTGTCAACCACACATGCACAATCAGGCTTAGATCTAGGGTCGCCTAGGTCTGCTAGACAGCTCCTAACTAGGGCTAGAAATAGACCTCAAACCGCCTCTTCACGGACAAATACGGCCAGGTAAGTGGGAAGGAACCACCACTATAGTGGGCCTAATTAATAACCACTAGCCTAGACACCGCAATGTCGGTTAGGATAAACGGCTGATGCCTACCCTAGTCCTTTTCCTATTGAGCTCGTTGTCCTTAGGTCTGAGTCTAATATTTTTTAATTAGTTGTGGTCGATGCAAAATGCTTTAGGTGTTTTCTGGGGTCCTGGGAAGGGTGATGAAATCCCCACCCAATCTGAGTTTGGTCAAATAGCCCCTTAGAGTCCGGTTAAATTATGCAAAACAGATAAAATTTCACTTGCAATCAAAAATTTTTAGCGCGGCGCAAAGAAACCTGCAGAGATCTGTTATTTAGAAGGGGGAGAAATACTCTTTACGCAAAGAATTCCTGCAGAAAACTTTTTACAGAGAGATATATTGTAGGTTGCAGAGGGGAAGAAGAAAGAAATCAAACCAGCAAAATTTGGTGCGCTGACGTGGCAGTATGAGCGCGGATCCGCGGCGGATGGCACGTTTATGCGGCGGAAGCGCGGCGCCTTGGTGGGTTCAGCCTCTGGAAAATTTTTTGCTGTTCTTTGCTTGCAATTCCTCTCTGTTCTTATGTACCAAATTTTTATTTGCCCTCTGTAAAATTCCAGATCCTCAATTCTTCGCTATTCCTGCAATATTCAAAAGATACACCCTTCAAACAGATCAAATTTGATAATTTTTTTTATTTTTTATATTCAAAATTTATATCAACCCGAAAATTCACAAAAAGAAATATTACGCCGTCCCCGGCAACGGCGCCATTTGATTGGTGTCAAAAATATAAGTTTACCGCAATCAGAAACGGCGTCGCTTCGCAGCTAGTCGGTGAGTGCGGGTCGATCCACAGAGACGGGTAAATTCCTTTTATGTGTTTTAACGAGTTGATTCAATTTGTCGTTTTGGGTTGGTTTATAACAATCTAAAATACTGGATCTAATTAATCTAATTAAGAATCTTGCTAGGGTTAGGCTTAGGGGAAGTTTTGGAGATTAATGTTTTTCATCACCGCTTTCAATGCCATCTTTTTTTTAGATCTATTAGGTGTTAAGTTAATTATCAATAAAGTGGATACGAATCTTTTGGGAAGATGTTTCTTCCTCTAGATTCGTATCCTTCCTTTGTTGATAATTACCTAACCCCCACGGAAAACGCGCGCAACCGGCCCTTTATACTACGGTTCATCGTTACCTCGATGGGTAGGATGCCGTAGGGAGCGGATGTGCGCGTATGCGTGGAGTTCTAATTCATTAGGTTAAAGTGGCATTGAAAGGGGTGAGAGATCTCATCTCTCAACCCTTTCCCTAAGGCTAACCCTAACAAGCGAGGAGACTACTCGCTCATTAGGGGATGAGAAGACATTATAATTAAAAGAAACATAAATAAAATACTTACTAGGTTGACGGCTCCCTCCAAACAAGAAGAACAGATCTGAATTTTTATCTCAGAAATTCTGAATTTTATTGATTGAAAAGAGGCATAGGGTTTTACAGATCTAAAATTACAATTTATAGGAAAATAGGAAACCTAGGGCTACAGACTCTCGCACATGCAAAATTACAGATTTGCCCACGTAAAATCCTAACATCTGCACCGACGCGCCGCCTCAGAAAATATGCACCGACACGGGCCTTGTATGGCCGCGGATCCGCGGCGCCAGGCTGGGTTTGGCCGCGGATCCGCGGCCAAATAAAGGAGTTGGGCCCTGTACTTTTTGGGCTCGGTTCAGTGGCTCTTTGGGCTTCTGTTTCTTCACTTATTTTCTCTTTTGGGCTTCTGGTTCTTCTCCAGATCTTCAGTGAAGACTTGTATTGGTCTTTTAACCGTTTCACCTTGACATTCGTTGCCTTGCACCTGGGCTTGACTAGGATCCGTCTAATTGCTGGTCAAAAGTCCCTTTTCTGTTGTTTTGTGTCTTTTTCACTGTATTTGCTCCAGTAACCTGTATCCTGTAATATGCAACAAACGTGCGTCAAGAGTACCTGTTTATTTATAAAATGGATAAGAATAGGGGAATGAAAAATGCAATATTATGGTCTGAACAACCGCTTGCGGCTTGTGGGTGTTTGATATGATCATCACCTGCTGCCGGCGTATTGACGAGTCTTTAGAGTCCTACACAGAGGTTTCTAGGCTCAAGCGAAACGAAATAGGAGCGCATATGAGATATGTGCGGGACCGAGAATAATACCAGTATGTGATACTGTATTCTATTCTCGCGATTTGTATCATTGGACGGTTATATGAGATATAGCCGGGTTACCGAATCAAGTGTTGATTCGATACATTGATACACTTGATATTAGTCGGTTCTATGCAGTATGACCGGATCATTAAATCAAGTGTTGATTTAGTGATTTAATGTATAATTATATATTTGATATATTACTTTACATTAACTAGTATTGGTTCACTTAAGATTATTTTCTCACTAGATTGTGCACGTTGTATATATATGATATATTTTTGTGCACTTGTTTTTATCATGTTTGATGATACAAGCAAACTTGGGTGTGTGTATGCTTTAAACTATGATTAGGTTAATGGTTAAGGTTTGATTTACTCATTTATTTATTCATTTATTTTTTGGGCAAAAACAAATATGTTGGCTTTATTTGTTTTATTCTTGGACTTTCATGAAGCTTCACCATTTTGTTTTTATTCTTAAACCTAACCATTACCTAAACCCTAGTTTATTCTCTACATGAGTTTACCTAACCTATGGTTGCTATATGATAAGAATCACTTGAATTTTCTAATTAATTAATTCTTTTCCTTCTTCTTCATCTTCTTCATGAAGAAAGAAAAAGCTTGCTAGAAAATTCTAAGTGATGATTCCAAGTGAGAAATCCAAATCCAAAGTGAACCCACTTCCTATTTCTTCATCCTCTACCACTTGCCATGTAGTAGAGGGTGTTTTCTTCACAAGTTTCTTGACCTAGTGTAGATGGAGTTTGAGTTTGAGTCGCCTCGACGTAGATCATCTTCGGCACCGAAGTCAACGACCTAGCCCGCTCATTTCTCCGATGAAACCGACGCTAGAGTCCGGGATCCCGATGATCGCAGCGGAGGGACGTCATCTCGGAGCTAAAGAAGTGGTGGAGCGGATCTACAAAGGTTGTAGTCCCTTTCACTTTTAGTTAAATTGTTAACTTGCTTGTTGTTTCGCCTTTACCTCTAGTTAACGATCTAGTATAGGGTTCTTTGGCACATGGAAAATTTTGATTTTGGCATGGTTGATGCCTTGTAGAACCTCATGGGTGTGCCTAGGAACCCTACAGTGGTATCAGAGCCTAGCTGGAGTCTTAGGCGATGCGTAGACGAAGTTAGAAACCCGATCGAACCCCGAAACCCTAACTTAGAGCCCTCTCTGTTCTTTTTTCAAAATTGTGGATTTTTCCAGGTTAAAAATTTCCAAAAAATTCAGCAGGGAATTGTAGGAGTTACTGTACAGCACGTGCACTTAACTCGACAGAAGCGCCGCGGAACCGCGGCCCCACCCTGGTTTGTGCGGCGGTTCCGCGGCCATTTTGTTGAATTAGTGCACGTGGTTTGCACAGTAATTTGTTTCTGTTAGTGCTGTGTTTTACGGGAATTTTTAATATTTACTCAAGAGTTGAGTTTTTTGGGTTGTATTGAGGACTTGGTGTTTCGATCGGGAAGTTTAACTTCGTCTATGGGTTTTTCCGGAGAATTTTAGAAAATGTTGAAAAGTTCGACCGGATATAAATACCCACTTTTTCCCCTGTCGGGAAATTTCCAAGTGTTAGATCTTTCCGTAGTTTAAGAACGTTCGAAGTAGTGCAAGTAACGCGATGGACCCTCTAGAAGAAAACAAACCTTAACTCGATTATGTGACCGTCTTGAGCTGCCCTTTGAACCTTAGGGTTTGGGGCAGTACGGCGTGCCACATATGAGGCGTTGGCTTGACCCTTCTACGACTGAACCATTGGTACTGTGGCATGAAGTGAATGTTTTTAAACTTATTTCAAGAGTTGAGCTGTTTCGGGAAACATTGGGTGTTTGATTGTTCGATCGGAAAGTTTAACATTTTCTATTTATCTGGAATGTGATACAATATTTGGAATCCACAAGTAGTTATGAGATAACTGATTTGAATGTTATAAACATAGCATTTTAGTCTCACTTGATCGGTTGCCACGGAATTTTGATGCGATCAAAGTCCGTCGCAATCACGTTGCGTACGCGGATACTTGTCGGGTAAACTTAATAGACAGCTACACCCCTTACCCCCGACCAAGTGACTGTAGGAGAATCTCGTCGCCGAAAGCATCCGTTAGGGTACTCGCGGTAGCGGTGTTCCGCCTTAGTGCACTTCATCGGCGGTATCGGGGGTGCGGCCGTCCACTAAAGTTTGCGACGAGCATTCGATCAGAATGTCGGGAATCCTGTTGAATTGCCCGACTTGATATTGAAAAGAGTTTTCGATAAATGAGACTAAAATGCGGGGTTTATAATTGTTAGGCATGCGATGTCTAAGGAATTCAGTTGGTTAGGCATGCGATGTCTATGCAGGTTGCGGATTCCAACTGTTGTAGTTTTACACTTTCTTTTCTATGACCATAAGTGTAATATGTGATATCGCCGGTTTCATTGCTATATGTCAGCGACAATTGGGATACGCATGTTTACTTACGTTGATGACATGTGATGTTATGTGTTGCTGGATATGTTATATTGGATCGTCGTGTTTGAATAGCCGTGGGTTTTTATATGAGATGAGTGTTTTTCATTTTCATTCATGTAAAAACTTGTATGTAATATTCTTTTATTGGGGCACTTCCAGGTTGCGGAAGTTGTCACCATTTGTATATTATTTACTTTTCCGCACTAGGATAGACCCAAGGAGGAGAGCACAAGTAACCGGGTTCTGGAGTCCAGTGGGAGACCAACTCGAGGAGTCGAGTCCGGGTCTCCTAACTCTAGAATTGGTAGGGTTGCTTGCCGCTCTCGTAGGGGTCTAGGGGTGTCGGTTTGGCTATTCATCGCGACCGTGGAATCCGTGTTTTATACTGGCTCGTATTGAAAACACGAACGTCCTAGTATATCCAATGTTTCATATGATTCTTCTACTGCGATATTTGTGATGTGATCATTGGATGTTCTGTGATAAATACTGTATATAGTATATATGATATATTATATAGACGTTACTTATGTTTTACACCCGCGCTAGCCCTGCCCCGCTCTGCCGTTAGTCACCTAACCTAACGGTGCACGAGGGGACATCGAGGCGAACACGGATGGCATAAGTGTACGTCGTATTTATCTGTGATGTTTAGGTGATTTAAATGATGGGACTTCATTAATGTGATTAATGAAAGAAAAGAAACCTAAAAAATGTTTTGGAATCGAATTTTCAAAAACAGGTAGCTACAGTTCTTGCTTTGCATCACGGTGTTCCTTGTAGAACATCCTGCACCTTATTCGATGAGGAAAGGGCCGAGATCCCTTCACCGGGAGTGACCCCTTTAGCAATGACTGGCAGATGCTACAACACTCGGTTTGTCTTTTGATTGCTTCTATAGTTTCTGCTTTGCATAGTGGTATATATGATATATCATGCACCTCAATCGACGAGGAAAGGGCCGACGATCCCTTCACCGGGAGTGACCCCTTTAGCAAAACTAGAAAAGCTTCAAAAACACTCCATTTTAAAATCATTTGATTCTACAACGATATCAAGTTCATTACGCAATAGGTTTTCAGAAAAATATGTCGTAGCCCTCCGTCATTTCAGATAAGTTGTATATAGTATTCGTGCTACATTTGTTGGTTTTCGTCAAGGTGTAGTGTGCGGTAGCTATATGCTGCTTATCTGCAGCATACGATGCGATTGGATTAGGGTAGTCGTACGGCTTTGTTGGCTTTCGTCAAGGGTCGTGCGGGTGGGTTTAATTCAGTCAAGAAATGTACAGGTTGAACTTGACTAGCGGGCTATAGTTTGTTGGCTTTCGTCAAGGTCATAGCACGTTAGGGGCAAAATATTATCGGGAATTTCAAGTGTTGAAATTTGCAATGAGATTTCATATCTTATATGAGATAGTTGGATCCCGATACCCGCTACGAGTAATTGTTACTCCTGAGAGAGTTTTACACATTACAATTAGCTGATCAAGTAGGTGTCTAGAAAGGTGTCAACGGGGTTACGCCTCTAGGAAACCGAGATTTACTTTAATTAGGTTTGTGCGAAAGCACGGGGGACCTCCCTTAAAGTACCGACACTGGCCTGGCTGAAAGATTGGCGAACTTGTAGCGTGTAATTAATCCCGGCTAGTCTTTCCTTTTAGGGTTTGAAGGAAGATTTGATAAAAACAGTGGGAGCCATCCTGATTAGATAAAATAATAACCAATCTGATCTTGCAAGAGCGCACGCAGAGTGTTTTCTTCTCTTTCTCTCCAGGTAGCGACCATATCACGCCTTAATCAACATAATAATACGGATATTTGACCGAACCCGCTTGTTATACTGAGCTGGGGAACGTTGGTCCCGCTCCAACTTATAATTGTTATAAGACAGAGCAGGAAATTGGGGATTACCAGAATTCCCGTGCCGCCCAAACGAAGAGAGTGCATGTTGATGGATCATCTTCGGGTGTGTTCATTATAGAGAACTGAGAACGGGTGATAAGTTTCATAAGACAGAAAACGGTGCAAGTGTTGCAGCCAAGTCTGTTGGTCACTGTCACCCTGTATTACCAGATTACATTGATTCTGAACGAATGTTATTAGATACCGAACCTGATATACAAAATCATATCAGTCTCTTTATTAGTAAAGAAATGATAAAATTTTGTATTGTTGGATAATGTTTTGAACATTTCCTATATCAAAAGTTGATCGGTTCAGGCATGTTATCTAAAAGCATTAATGTTCTAAATCAAACTACAGTTCTTAGTATACGGAACACACACAAGTGGAAGAGTTCAGAAATGAACGAATCCTTCTTGAGGCATTGTAGACTAGGTCATATCAATGCAACCCGACTGGCTGAAGTTACATTTAGATGCATATTTAAATTAGTTTGAATTTACATCTTGTGAAACTTGCCGGTCATGTCACAAAGATATGATGACCACAGCTCTGTTTGTTGGAAGCAGAGAAAGAGTTAGTGTACTCTTGGGACTGATACATGATGATGTATGAAGGTCCCCTGTCTACACACGCCAAGACCGGTTCTTTGTACTTCATTACATTCTCTGATGATCTCTTTAGATTCAGACATACGTTCCTGTTGAAACACAAGTCCGAACCTTTTGAGATATTCACAGAATATAAGTTAGAAGTAGAGAACCAAAACGGGTATAAGTATTATGTCCTTTGATGTGATCAAGGAGGAGAATACATGAGCACGGAATTCTTGGACTTTTCTAATGGAGAATGAGATTCTCTCTCAGCATTACTCTTCCGTATACACCACAGCACGTCGGTGTATCAGGGCGGAGCAATCACACCCTATATGATAAGGTCTGCTCTATGATGAGTACTACTGAGTTACCTATTTTCTTTTGGGAGTTATGCGCTTGAGAAGCTGCATACCTATTGAATAGGGTTCCAATCAAATCAATTGCCTACCACTTCATATGTGATATGGAAAGGGAAGAGTCCATATCTTAAGTTTGTTAAGATTTAGGGTTGTCCGGCCTATGTCTAAAAGCAAAATCCGGACAAGCTTGAGGCAAGGTCAGTTATGTAGAACTGGAAAGGTTCCAACTATACAAACTACAGCAGATGATTTGGTAGAACCAAAGGATTCAGTAGATACCAACGAACCTCAGCCTCTCCGCCGATCTAGTAGCATTTCTCACCCACCTGAGAGATACTTCTGTTTCTCTATGACAGTGGGAGCGAGGATTGCATCATGAGATGATGACCCAACTAGTTTCGAGCTGGCCATCAGGAGTGGGACTCTATAAGAATGGCTGGATGCTTAGCGATCTGAGATGGAATCTTTATACACCAACAAAATATGGACTTTGGTTGCTTTATCTGAAGGGTTAAATCACCATCAGGAGCAAGTATATCTTGAGAAGATTACTTGGTGTAGATGGAAAAGTTGAGACTTTCAAAGCTAGACATGTTAAAGGTTTTCATCATCGACCAGGAGTGGATAATGATGAAACCTTTTTCAGTGCCTATGCTTAAGTCCATCCAGATCCTACTTGCCACGGCTACATACCATGACTACGATATCTGGCGGTTGGGTGTCATGACTGCTTTTCTAAAATGATGTTTTAGAAGAGAGCGTCTGTAAGTACACAGCCAGAGGGCTTCGTAGACAGTGGGAGCAGCGGAAACGTGTACAAGATGCTTTATAAGATTAAAGCAGGCATCGCGGAGTTGGAATATCTGTTTTGATGAGATAGTCAAAGAGTTTTACATCATCAAAATGGTAGATGAACCTTGTATATACAAAAAGGTAGTAGGGAGTATGGTGGTGATCCTCGTAGAGTACATGGATGACATACTCTTGATGGGGAAGGAGTTTCCTATGCTACGCTCGGTCAATCTCCGCTTATCACAAGGATTCTCCATATAGGATCAAAGTGATACCTCTTAAATCCTGAGTTTTGATCTCTGAGATAGAAGTAATTGGATGTTAGGATTCTCACTAGGTGTAGTGAGATGGTATCAATCGATCCTGGGGAGAATCACTGGAAAGGTTCCAGGGTGATAAGGACGAGTCTCACTGGTTTTTGGGTACAGTCCCGAATCACATGGAGGCAATGAGCGATAGGAGGGGATTCGTCTCTCCCGGTATAGGGAGTTGATGTTGCGCTGTGTTCGATTGGCTATAACCGGAAATCCCTGGCCAGGGTTGCTGAGATTTACTGGTAAGTGTTACCAGTAGTTTCTCGAACTGTTATAGACCTCATATCTGTAGGGTTCCTAGGCACACTAGAGAGGTCTCACAAGGCATCAACCATGCCAATTTCAAATTTTATGGGTGCCGAGAAACCCTAATACAGATCGTCGACTAGAAATTTAGGCGATAAACAAATCTAGTTAACAACTTAACTAAAGATAAGAAGCTACAACCTTTGTAGATCCGGATATCCACTTCCTTGGCTCCACGTAGGTGTCCTCTCGCTGTCCATCTCGGATCCCGGACTCAATCGTCGGCTTGATCGGAGAAATGGACGGACTAGGTCGTCGGCTTCGTGCCGAAGATGATCTACGTCGAGGCATCACAAGTTCAAGCTCCGACTTCACAAATTTGTGAAACTTGTGAAGAAAACACCCAAAAAAACTTGGCAAGTGGTAGAGGGTGAATAAATAGGAGGTGGGTTCACTTTGGAATTGGATTTCTCACTTTAGAACTCAAGTTGCCATTGATGGCATCAAGCTTTCTTGAAGAAGAAGATGATGAAGAAGAAGAAAGAATATGATAAGTGTTGAATTAAAATGAAAAATAATTCAATACTTATCATAAGCTAACCATAGTTGAGTGTAGAGAATAGACCATGGTTACTTGGATGGGTTAGGGTTAAGCATGAAGACAAGAATGGTTAAGAAGTCAAAGCTTCATGAAGCTTCAACTAGAAACAAACATAGCCACCATTCTTATCTAAATCTTTTCCAAATAAATAAACAAATAAATAAATGAAAAAGCAAAAACCCTAATCATCTCTTAACCATGGTTTAATCCTTTACACTTAACCACATGATCAAGTATCATCAAACATGATACAAATATGTGCACAAAAATATATCACATATACAATGTGCATCAAGTGAGAAAATCCTTTTAAAATGAACCAATACTAGTTAATGCAAAGTAATATATCAAATATATAATTATACATTAAATCATTAAATCAACACTTGATTTAACGATCCGGTCATATCGTATATAACCGACTAGTATGCTATGTATCGGCTTATCGAACCAATCCTTGATTCGATATCTAGGTTATATCGCATATAACCAATCGATACATTCATGACGAGAATTGAATACGGTATCACATACACGCATCATTCTCGGTCCTGCACATATCTCATATGCACTCCTATTTCGTTTCGCTTGAGCCAGGAAACCTCTGTGTAGGACTCTAAAGACTCGTCAATACGCCGGTAGCAGATGATGATCATATCAAGCACCCACAAGCCGCAAGCGGTCTGCTAAACGTAACGGCCATCCGGGTATTGAGCGATCAGAAGATCGACGAGCTAGCCCGCTCACACTCCTGTGAATCCAACCAGTAACACTTACCGTACAGTCCGGTCTGTTCGTCTGATATGTCGCATATCAAGTCTAGGGGTGGTAAACGTCAGACCCCAATAACCGATAAGTCGTGCCGATGTGAGGCTCATAACGGGTCGAGAAACTACTGGTAACACTTACCAGCAAATCTCTGATCAGCCCTGGCCAGGGACTTCCCTGTTACGGCCAATCAAGCACAGCGCAACATCAACCCCCAATACCGGGAGAGACGAAATCCCTCCTATCGCTCATTGCCTCCATGTGACTCGGGACTGTACCCAAAGACCACCGTTTTGCATGCCCTCATGGACGTGGTAAGGTGGAGATCAAAGCACAGTGGGAATCACACAAGACTCTATGACGATCTCGGGTCTACAGACTAACCTGTACAAGTGTCACCTGAGAACTGCCATCTGACGTGAGGTATAATACCAGCTGGGAGTTCTCAGCGAGTCCGTCAAGTGTACCCAGTCTCCACTGAGCACCAGTATACCATCTCTGATGTCAAACACCAATGGATATGGGATCATCCATTGCCCATCTCATGAGTCGAGAAGCGTATACGCTAGTCTACACTGGTATATCGATGCCCTGTCTTGATACACCTACGACTAGGGACCTTGAAGGATGTACCTATAGACTACCATATCCCCACTAGTATGATCTGCATCATAGTCCAGGTAGTCAAGTACACATCCTAAGGGCTTTACCAACATGTAACTATAAGACAGTATAAAGAGACAAGTGTACATGTTAAGATAAAGAGTAACCAGATAGCATACTATCATATCGAGCAAGAAAGTCATCTCTATATACGTCTAAGCATCCAATATAATATACATCATCTGTACAATACTGGCTTCTAGGGCATACATACAACTAACAATCTCCCACTTGCACTAGGGCCAGCTGCTGTAGTATCGCATACCGAGCATCCCGAAGAGTCTCTCAAACTGTATCTGGGGAATGGCCTTCGTGAGTGGATCCGCCGTGTTGTTCTTCGTGTCAACCCTCCTGACCTCGATCTCCCGGCGATCAACTATCTCCCGGATCAGGTGATACCGCCTCAGAATATGCCTGGATCGCTGATGGGACCTGGGTTCCTTGGCTAAAGCCACCGCTCCATTGTTATCGCAATACAAAGGTATTGGATGCTCAATGGATGGAACTACTCCAAGTTCAGTAATGAACTTCTTGATCCAGACAGCTTCTTTAGCAGCATCGTTGGCAGCGATGTATTCAGCCTCCATCGTCGAGTCTGCCACGGTTTCCTGCTTGGAAGTCTTCCAGCTAACCGCCCCTCCGTAAAGGGTAAAGACAAATCCCGACTGCGACTTAGAGTTGTCCTTATCACTCTGGAAGCTCGAATCGGTAAAGGACTCCACTTGGAGTTCTCCGTTACCATACACCAAGAGCATCTTTTTAGTTCTTCGCAAGTACTTGAGAATGCTCTTCACAGCTGTCCAGTGATTCTCTCCAGGATCAGCTTGATACCTGCTCACTACACTCAGTGAGTATGCTACATCGGGTCTGGTACATAGCATCGCATACATGATAGAGCCTACAGCCGAAGCATAGGGTATCCCTTACATGCGAGCTCTCTCCAAATCAGTCTTGGGAGACATCTCTTTGGAGAGAGTGACTCCAGAGATCATGGGCAAGTTCCCACGCTTGGATTCTTCCATACTAAACCTCTTTAGTATGGTGTCAATGTACCTGGATTGGGACAATCCCAATATCCGTTTGGATCTATCTCTATAGATCCTAATTCCCAATATGCAGGAGGCATCACCAAGATCTTTCATTGAGAATCTTTGTGATAAGAAGAGCTTGACCGATTGCAGCATAGGAATATCATTTCCTATCAAGAGTATGTCGTCCACGTACAATACGAGGAAGACAACCTTACTCTCTGCCACCTTCTTGTAGATACAAGGTTCATCTGGATTTTTGACGAAATCAAACTCTTTGATAACGACGTCAAAGCAGATGTTCCAACTCCGCGATGCTTGCTTTAATCCATAAATGGATTTAAGCAGCTTGCACACCTTCCCGCTGCTCCCACTGTCTACGAAGCCCTCTGGCTGAGTCATGTACACGCACTCTTCTAAATCACCATTTAGAAAGGCGGTCTTAACATCCATTTGCCAGATTTCGTAGTCATGATATGCAGCGATGGCAAGCATGATCCGGATGGATTTAAGCATAGCCACTGGAGAAAAGGTTTCGTCATAGTCCACACCTGGTCTTTGACGAAAACCTTTTGCAATAAGTCTAGCTTTGAAAGTCTCCACTTTCCCATCTACACCAAGTTTCTTCTTGAAGATCCACTTGCTCCCAATGGGTTTTACCCCTTCAGGAGCAACATCCAAAGTCCAAACTTTGTTGGTGTACATGGATTCCATCTCGGACCGCATAGCATCCATCCATTTCACTGAGTCCCTACTCGTGATGGCCTGCTCGAAGCTAGTTGGGTCATCATCCTCCATGATGCAATCCTCGCTCCCACCATCCATGAGAAAACCGTAGTATCTCTCAGGTGGACGAGAAACCCTGCTAGATCGGCGGAGAGGCTGGGGTTCATCGGGAACTACTGAATCCTCTGGTTCAACCAAATCTTCTGTTGTAGTCTGTGTCGCTGGAACCTCTTCCAGTTCTACCTCAATGCCACTTATCTGTTTCATAAGAAAACTTTTTTCTAAGAAAGTGGCATGTCGAGAAACAAACACCTTTTGTTCCTCGGGGTGGTAGAAGATATACCCTTGTGAATTTTTGGGATATCCTACAAACTTACATAAGACAGATCTTGCCTCGAGTTTGTCCGGATTTTGTCTTTTGACATAGGCTGGACAACCCCATATCTTAATATAATTAAGATGTGGTCTCTTCCCTTTCCATATCTCATATGGAGTGGTAGGCACTGATTTGGTAGGAACTCTATTCAATAGGTCCATGGCTGTCTCAAGCGCATATCCCCAGAAGGAAATAGGTAACTCAGCTGTACTCATCATTGAGCGCACCATATCTATTAGGGTGCGGTTTCTCCGTTCAGATACACCGTTGTGCTGTGGTGTATATGGAGGAGTCAGCTGAGAGAGAATCCCATTCTCTTTTAGGAAGTTCAGGAATTCATTGCTCAAGTATTCCCCTCCTCGATCAGATCGTAGGATTTTAATACTTTTTCCGGTTTGGTTCTCGACTTCTTGTTTATATTCTCTAAATTTCTCAAAAGCTTCTGATTTGTGTTTCATCAGGAACACATATCCGAATCTAGAGAGATCGTCAGTGAATGTAATGAAGTACGAAGAACCATCCCTGGCATGTGTAGACATGGGACCGCATACATCACTATGTATCAGTCTCAAGAGTTTGGTAACTCTTTCTCCGTGTCCCGTAAACGGAGTTTTGGTCATCTTGCCTTTGAGACATGACTGGCAAGTGTCATAAGATGAAAATTCAAACGGATTTAAATATCCATCCTTATGCAACATAGCCAGTCATGTCACATTGATGTGACCCAGTCTACAATGCCACAAGAAGGATTCGTTCAGTTCTGAACTCTTCCTCTTGTGTGTGTTTGTTATGCTCAGAACTGTTGATTGGTTTAGAACATAAATGCCATTGCACAACGTGCCTGATCCAACAAACTTTTGGTTACGGAAAATGTTCATAACATTATCCTGTAATACAAAATTATATCCCTCTTTACTCAATAAAGAAACCGATATAATGTTGCATATCAGGTTCGGCATGTAATAGCATTCGTTCAGAACCAATGTATTACCAATTGGTAATTCAAGGTGATATTCCCCGACAGTCTTAGCTGCAACAATTGCACCATTTCCAACTCTAATGTCTTTATCACCTTCTCCAAGTTCTCTACCTTTCCTAAGCCCATGTAACTGATTACATATATGGGATCCTGATCCGGTATCTAATACCCAAGACGTAGGGCAAATGGAGAAACAGTTCTCTGTAACGAACACACCCGAAGAAAATGCATCAACATGTACTTTCTTCATTCGGGTGGCATGGGAATCCTGGTATTCCCCTATATCCTTTTCAGTCCTATAACTCTTATAGGAAAGAACGGAACCAACGTTCCCTAGCACAGTATAACATGCGGGTTCGGTCAATACATCCATATTATTATCTTTATTAGGGCATGAAATGGTCGCTACCTGGAGAGAGAGAGAAGAAAACACTTTAGCGTATGCTCGTGCAAGATCAGATTGGTTATTATCTTATCTAATCAGGATGGCTCCCACTGGTTTTTATCAAATCTTCCTTCAAACCCTAAAAGGAAAGACTAGCTGGGATTAATTACACCCTACAACTTCGTCGATCTTTCAGCCAGGCCAGTGTCGGTACTTTGAGGGAGGTCTCCCGTGCTTTCGCACGAACCTAATTAATGTAAAACCTCGTTTTCCCAGAGGCGTAACCCCGTTGACACCTTTCTAGACACCTACTTGATCGGCTAATTGTAATGTGTAAAACTCTCCCAGGAGTAACTCTTACTCGCAGTGGGTATCGGGATCCAACTATCTCATAGAAGGTATGCAATCTCATTGCAAATTTCAACACTTGAAATTCCCGATAATATTTTGCTCCTAGCATGCTATGACCTTGACGCATGCCAAACAACCCATAGTCCGCTAGTCAAGTTCAACCCGTACATTTCTTGATTGAATTAAACCCACCCGCACGACCCTTGACGCATGCCAAACAACGCCGTGCGAATACCCTAATCCAATCGCATCGTATGCTAGCAGATAAGCACTAGTTAGCTACCGTTCTTTGAAGGGTTAAACCCTGTTTTTAAAAGAATTAAATTCATGAAATAAACATTCCATTTTTTTGTTTATTTTCTCATGTTTAGTTTTTTCTTCTAGATCTAAAGTCTGAAGAACGAAATCTTCCTAATGAGAATTAAATTCTCAACTTATGGGAGATTTGTCTTATGGATCTCTAATCCAGAAAAAGAACTAAGTTCTTTTTAAAGGGTTAAACCCTTCTATCTGTATATGATTGGTAAAGGAGATGTTTTGATCTCTGTTTTTTTTACCTAGGGTTTGAGAGGAACAAGGAGGTTTTCTTTAGAAAGAGAATTGAATTCTCGGTTTGTGGCTTTTATCTTTTTTTTTGCAGAAACTTATAGAGGGTTTTCTCTCTCTGAGACTTGAAATCTCGGGTCCTTTATCTAGGTGAGGAAAATTTGTTGATGAGTTTAAGAAAATCTCTTATTGAGAGATCTCAATTGATTTAATTGATCTTAAAGATCACTCAGGGATTTTTTCCACCGTTGGATCTTTGATCCAGTGGCTTTCTGTTTAACAGAAATTTTTTTCCATTGGTTTTAATATGATCAGGAAAATATTTTCCTAACAACGAATTTAATTTGATCTTTTGATTTGGTCGGCGATATTATAATCACCGGTGGATTCCAAATCCATAAGTTCTCTATTTAACAGAGAAAATCTTTCTAGTTTTAGAACGATCAAGGGAAGATATTTCCCAAATAGAATTTAATTCTATCTGAAGTTAGCGATTCAAACAGATGCACACACGTGGGATTCACTTGAGGGCTATGATATATAAACGATATCAGAGCTCACGTGCTTTGCATCTGAGCGCTCACATGTTTAACATGTGGGGCTCTGTTTGATTTATTTGTATTCAGCGCTCACATGCTTTGCATGTGAGTGCTTACGTGTTCAACACATGAGACTTATATCCTAGGGTTTTAATCCTTACTGAAGCCTGTGGTCATATGCTTTGCATGTGAGCCCTTACGTGCTTTGCACATGAGAGGCTATAGGATTTAATCCTCCTTGATGCCGGTGGTCACATGCTTTGCACATGGAAAGGTTTCGTTTCTATTTCTTGTTCTCTTCTTCTTTTTTTATAAGGGAACAAATTCCCCCCAGCGTTGCTCTTACGTGCCTTGCACGTGAGTGCAATGGTGTCACCCTAACAGACGTTAGATTACCTACGAGAATGAAGGAGACGAATAGATCCCATCATGCCCTATAAACAGATCCTTTGGCTCTGAAGTGACTACTGTTTCTTCGCCTTCCTCATTGAGTTTTCTTTTTCTTGAGAATTTAATTCTCGCTCAGAGCTTAGTTCTCTTCCTTAAAAAATTCCTTTGATCAAAGTCGACTCTGCAAAATTTTTTGGTAAGCATCATGAATAGAGCTTAGCTCTTAACATATTTTAGACATTTCCGGATTTTAAATCCATTAACATATTTAACAGAGCTTGGCTCTTTTCCTTGAACCGATCTTTTGGAGATATATAAAAAGGTTTTTTTTATGACGATCATGGATCTTGATGTCCCAATTGAGGGTTCAACTCGATGAACATTCTTGAGTTTATCTTTGATTTTTCCTCAAGGATTTACCGTGTTGTCCATCCAGATATTTTGGGGATTTGAAGAATTTAATTCCATCGTTCAATCCACGAGTTCCCTAATGTGGGCACTCCACAATTATTTTCTTGTTTGCAGAGCTAAGCTCTGATTTGATATTTTGAAACCTTCCTTCATTAGGAATTTTGGAAATTTTATTCCATTAACTTTCTTCCCCGGTTCTTGAATATATGTGTTTTCCTCCTTAGGGTTTTCAAGGTTTTAATACCTATCTCTGGAGTTGAGATATTTTATTAAAAGGGACCCACTTTTTTAGGATATTAGGAGTTTAACTTCACTGCTTATTTAATGAGAATCCTTTTTGATTCTCACAATAGGCACGTGTTTTATCATTAGTGAGCTGCCACTTTGATTTCGTGGGGTCCACTAGCTTTAGAGCTAATAGTCCCACAAAATGTGTTAGTGTATATGCCCTAGAGGCCATTACTGTATCATACTAGTTTGTATATTACTTAATGGAAGCTTGGGATATTCACCTTGTATAGACAATCTTGCTCAAAATGGTAGTATGCTACTTGGTTTGTCTCTACTTCAATATGTGCATGTGTCTCTTTTAGCATATCGCTTATACATATTAGTAGAGCCCTTAGGATCTTTGCTTGATTACCAGCGTTGTGATGGCAGTCACACTCGTGGGGGCTGGATAATCTATAAGCACATCCTTATGCAGGTCCCTAATCGCAGGACTATCGAGACAGGGCATCGATACTCCGGAGTAGACTAGCGTATGCGCTTCTTATCCCAGCTTGGGAGACGGTCTGTCCCACAGCCGTCAGTACGTCGTACTTGAGATAGTATGCGGGTGCTCGTTAGGTTACGAGTACACTGGACAGGACTCATCGGGAACTGATTGGTTGGTATTATACCTATCGTCAGTTATCAGTTCCCAGGTGACATGAGTACAGCTTAGTCCGCTGACTTGACACTGTCACTTCGCCTCGAGTGTGTTCCCACTGTACTTTGATTACTACCCCACCACAGCTCAAAGGAGTCGTGCAAACAGGTAGTTTTTGGGCGCAATCCCGAAGCACTTGGAGGCAGTGACGGTTAGACAGGATTCGTCTCTTCCGGTATTGGGGGTTGACATCGCGCTGTGTCTAGGAGAGCCATTACACTAGTAGTCCCTGGCCATGGCAAGCGAGATATACTGGTAGGTTTCCAGTGTTATCTCAGGGTGTTCTGAGCTACACTCCGATACGACTTGTACCACTATTAGGCGACTGACATTCACCACCCCCTAGGCCCGCCATGCGATGTATCAGACGAACAGACCGGACTGTACAGAGATTGTCACATTCAGGTTCAGTAGGAGTTCAGATGGGTTTCACCTCGTCCGTCTTCTTATCGGCGTCTACCTGGGGGCCGTTACGCACAGCTAGTGCCGCTTGCGGTCTGTGGTTAAACCCACTGCCAGCATAGTGTCGAGTCTTTAGAGTCCCACACAGAGAGCTATTCGCCTTTAGGCAAAAGAGTAGAGGTCGCAAGGTTTTGCGACAGGTTGCATGGTTTTGCGACAGGGTTCGGTCACATCCGTGCACTTGTGCACGTTTAGTGTCCGGACAGTTAACACTAGCAGGCTTTGGTTTAAGCCAGATCCTAGTGTACGTTTTGGGATTGGTTTTATCTCATTTGTATTCGTGTTCCTCGGAACGCGGATGCGGGTGTGTATGCACAGTTGACAGAGAGACAGAGGCAGAGGATTCTCATTAGGGTTGTTGACTGTTGACTATTGAATTTTGCTAAACCCTAATGAGAATAAGAAATATGATTAATGATAATATTAATTATGTATTATAGTGACATAGTTGTTGAGGGGTTGACTTTGTTGACTTGTTGACTTGGTTGACTAGGTTGGACTAGTTGACCATCATCATTACAATGGTTGTCATTTCATGCAAAGACTTTTGCTTGCTTGTTGTGCTTTGCAAAATGAGTGCATGAAATGATAATACCACTTGATATGATATGAACCATCACATAATACTCAATTATTATTATTATTATTATTCTTTTTGGATTATGAGAGAGGTTGAAAAAAGTCTTGCTCATTCTTGGATTTACTTTCTCTCTCTTGAGCTCTCTCATCCTCAAGCTCTCTCCCTCTTCCTCTTGCTCTCTCTCTAGTTCATGGTTCACTTGTCTCATGTGTTGAGAAACAAGAACCATTGAGATAAAACCCAACACACTCCTCTACTCATCCTAGTTCACAAGGTTTAGCAAACCAAGTGTTCTAGTTTCTTCAAGTTAGAAGAGAAGCCAAAAGGTAGAAGCTTTCGGGTGGATCCATCTTCGGCGCGAGAAGACGACGAGGGGAGGCCAGTCCGTACACCACAAGAGTTGAAGATGAAGGAGTTCAAGAAAGGTATAACCCCATAACCGAGTAGGTAAAACTCTTAGTTAGGCTTGTTAGATGGTTGTTTAACAAAGATCCGTATTTTGAGTCCATATTACCACCCTCTTGAAAATCGTTTTTCACCACTTCTGCAAGCCCGTAAGTACCGGGAGACGTAGCATGGACTTACAGTGGTATCAGAGCCTAGTTAAACACTATCTAACATGTTAGAAAAATAACTAGAAATTCGATCGGAGAAAAAGTCGCGAAACGAACCCGCAAAATCAACTTTCTGTCGAATTTTTCGTCTGTTCAAAAATTAATAAATCTTGGCTTAAAATTCGACTCAGGGTTTTTATAACAATCTGCAGAAAAATGGCCCAGTGAATCGATCAAAGCACCGCGGATCCGCGGCAGGAGCGTGCTCCTGCCGCGGATCCGCGGCCGAGTTGACTCGGCCGTGGGGTATTTTTCGAGCAGTTTGTTCACAGGGGTGTTTTGGGATTTTTAAAGTATGTTTTTTCAGCCCAGATTTTCCAGAAAGCAAAGTTTGTTTTTGGGGCTTAAAAATCCGTATTTTGATCGAAATTCTAAAGACTTAAGCTGACGGGTTTATATCTGTGATGTGTTATATGTATTGAACGTCTGCTAATCGCTATACGTCGATTAGTGGGGGTTATACATATTTGTGATCTGTAATGTTGATGGTATGTGTTTATGAATTCATTGGATTGTCGCGGGTGAATCGCCGGGGGTTGTGAGATGAGAGTTTTCTTTTCTTTCAATTCATGTAAATATGTAAATTGATGTAATATTATTTGTATGGCCGCGCAACCGGGTCGGGGTTGTAGCTGTTATTGTATAATTTCTTTTTACTGTTTTTGCTCCTAGGATAGACCCAAGGTGGGGTGCACAAACTACCAGGTATCTCGAAGTGCCGAGAGGCCTACTCACGAGTTGAGGGAGGTTGCTTCGCTTAGGGTACTTGGAGGGTAGTTTGCCGCACCCGTAGGGGTCTAGGGTGGGGTTTGGCTATTCACCGCGACCGTGTAATCCGCTTTTCGTTACAGGTTCGTACGAATTGCGGATTCCTAGTATATCCAATGTGTTCATCTGTGATTTGAAAAAGGCTATCATTGCAATATATCTATATATGATATTATTTAGACGTTGCTTATGTTTTTCAGCCGCGCTAGCCCAGCCCCCGCTCTGTCGTTAGTTAAGTAACCTAACGGGTAATGACGGGGCCGCGTGGCGAATGCGAATGGCATAAGCGTATGTCATATTTTGGTTGTTTTCTGCAATGGTAGGATTAAATGATGGGACGCATTAAAAGAACTAATGCAAGAAAATAAACCAAGTAAAAGTCGTTGGAACACTTTCAAAACCACTCGGTTCTTTTCAAAAACAACTTTTAAACGCGGAGCTTAAGCCGCTCCTTTTAAAAGCTATCAAGGTTCCTTCGATTATATCAAGTTCACTACGTTCACGGTTTCGCCAAAACCATTCGTAGCCCTCCGTCGTTTCGTATGAATATTCAATAGTATTCAAGCTATGTTTGTTGACCTTCGTCAAGGCATAGTGATTGGTAGCTGTTGGATGTTCATATGTAGCATAAATAGATGCGTTGGTTTGGGACAGTCGTATTACCTTGTTGACCTTCGTCAAGGGTATATACGGGTGGGTTCAAATTAACCTGGACAATGACGGGTAGAACTTGACATGTGACTTATGATTTGTTGATCTTCGTCAAGGTCATAAGAGCATGGGGCAAAAATCCACATCGGGAGTTTCAAAAGAACTGAAACTTGCTAGCGCTGCATACCATTTGGAGTGTGATGATTCTGGTAGGATTCCTTCAGTTTTGTCACGCGATGATATTTGGATCCCGATCCTACTGTGAGTATATGCTACTCCTCGGGAACTTTCTCACTTAACGATCAATGCTATAAACCAAGTAGGTGTCTAGAAAGGTGTTAGCGGGGCTACGCCCCCAGGGAAAAGAGGTTATTTAATTAAGAAACTTCGCGAAAGTGTTGGAAAACCTCCCTCGAAGTACCAACACTAGCCTGGCTGAACGGTTAAGCAAGTATTGTACGGTGAGATTGATCCCGACTAATTCTTCCTTTATCGTTTGAGGAGGGATTCGAGAGACAGTGGGGGCCATCCTGTTTAGATAAATTAAAAACCAATCTAAACTTGCAAGAGCATCATGCTGAGTGTTTTCTTCTCTTTCTCTTAATTGCAGCGACCCAGTGACCATACGTAGGTTACATCTAGATAATAAAATGACTGAACATGACTGTTATGATTGGCAAAGGTCTGTCCAGATGTCCATTACCCATGACAAGCTGGGACACCTCTTAACTAATCAAACCCCTGCCGTCTCAGGACCAGTTTCCCCTGTCACGGACATTGACATCCGTATGACATCGGAAAAAGACTGTGCGAAAGCCAAGTGTCTCGTGTTAGCCTCAGTTAATGGTGCAAACCAGAGGCAGCACGAGAAGATGGACTCAGTTTCTATCTTCCTCCATAACAAAGATTTATATGGAGAGCAATCTCGTATCGCAAGATATGAGACCTCGAACGAATTGCTTCAAGCGAGGTTGGCTGTCGGGTCATCTGTAGGGGGCAACGTCCTTGCAGAGACCAGCTATTTTGAGCTCACGGACCTGAAGACCACGTTGGAGAACGGGTCAAATACTGACTTGATTTACAGTCCCTGCCCTCTGCTTATACCCTGAAGGAAACCAGGGAAGAAGAAGGAAAAGGAAGGGCAAAAGTTTTGGGACTGGATATAGTTAAAGAGGGACGTTCCTATTGTAACGGGAATGAACATTGGCAGAAGGATTGCAGGGCTAACAAAGCCAGTAGCCAGAATTCGAAGCATGTTGTGGTTTCGGCTTTGGGTGTGTTTGTTGTAGAGAACTGTATGTCAGTTAACCCTACTTCCTGGGTATTGGATACCGGATCAGGATCTCAGATCTGTAATTCATTACAGGCTCTGAGAAATCGTAGGGTTATCAGGAAAGGTGATATGACTCTCAGGGTTGCTAACGGAATGAGAATGGATGCTGAATCCGTAGGGGAATATTATCTTGGACTGACTACTGGGCAGATATTGATTTTGCGTAACTGTTTGTATGTACCAGGTGCGACTTGTAATATCATATCTGTATCCTTACTTTCTAAGGAAGGATATGGTTTTACTTTTGTAAGCGATGTAGTACACATCCACCTAAATCAAGTTCTGATTGGGTCAGGTACATTAAATAACGGGATATACGTATTGAATCAAGCTCAGATTTTCAGTGTCCAGAACACACTTAAAAGAAAGTCTCCGGAAACAAATCAGGCTTTCTTATGGCATTGTAGACTGGGTCACATTAATGAGACACGATTGACTAAGTTACATAAAGAGGGATACTTGAATCCGTTCGAGTATCAGTCTTATGCCACTTGTGAATCTTGTTTCATGGGAAAGATGACAAAGACTCCGTTCACTGGACACGGAGTAAGAGCGAGCGAGCTCTTGGGACTCATACACAGTGATGTGTGTGGTCCAATGTCTACACATGCGTGAAGTGGTTATTCATACTTCATTACTTTCACAGATGATTTCTCTAGGTATGGACATGTCTTCTTAATGAAGCACAAATCCGAGGCCTTTGAGAAATTTCGGGAATACAAGAATGAAGTTGAAAAACAAACAGGCAAAAGTATAAAGACACTAAGATCTGATCGAGGTGGTGAATATTTAAGTGCCGAGTTTCTGGACTACTTAAAAGAGAATGGAATTCTCTCTCAGCGTACTCCTCCATACACACCACAACACAACGGTGTATCTGAAAGACGGAATCAAACCCTATTGAATATGGTTCGTTCCATGATGAGTAAGGCTGAGTTACCGCAATCTTTCTGGGGTTATGCACTAGAAACAGCTGCATATCTCTTGAACAAGGCTCCAATCAAGACTGTGCCTACCACCCCATATCAGATGTGGAGCGGGAAGAAACCCTGTCTTAAGTATCTTAAGACATGGGGATGTCCAGCTTTTGTAAAAAAGCAGCATGCGGACAAGCTCGAGGCAGGCTCAGTACTGTGTAAGTTTGTGGGATACCCAAAGAACTCCAGGGGGTATCTTTTCTATTCTGCAGAAGAACAAAAAGTTTTTGTTTCTCCGCATGCCCACTTCTTGGAAACTGAATTTTTGGAAAATCAGATAAGTGGGAGCACAATAGAACTAGAAGAAATTTCAGAACCACAAGCTATTACTGAAAGTTTGGAAGAACCAGAAGTTTCAGGGGAACCGGACATTCCTGCGCCACTCCGCAGGAGTAGTAGGCAGTCTCATCCGCCCGAGAGATACTACGGTTTTCTCATAGACGGGGATAGAGAGGATTGCGTCATTAATTATGATGAGCCTACTAGCTTCCAGCAAGCCATTCAGAGCGGTGACTCGGTAAAATGGCTGGATGCAACGCGGACCGAGATGGAGTCCATGTACACCAACAAAGTTTGGACTTTGGACTTTGCTCTAGAAAGGGTAAAACCCGTAGGCTGCAAATGGATCTTCAGAAAGAAGATTGGTGTAGATGGGCAGGTTGAAACCTATAAAGCTAGGCTTGTTGCAAAGGGTTTTCGTCAAAGACCTGGTTTGGACTATGACGAGACCTTTTCTCCGGTAGCTATGCTCAAATCCATTCGGATCCTTCTTGCCATTGCTGCCTTCCACGATTATGAGATCCGGCAGATGGACGTAAAGACGGCTTTCCTAAATGGTGATTTGGAAGAGTGCGTCTATATGGATCAGCCAGAGGGATTCATTCAGAGTGGGAGCAGCGGTAAAGTGTGCAAGTTGCTCAAGTCCATCTATGGACTGAAGCAGGCATCGCGGAGTTGGAACATCTGCTTTGATGATACTGTCAAAGAATTCGACTTTGTCAAAAGCCCAGATGAACCATGCATTTACAGTAAGATTGTAGGGAGAAATGTGGTATTCATCGTCTTGTACGTCGATGACATTCTCCTAATAGGAAATGATATTCCTATATTACAGTCAGTCAAAGGATTCTTGTCACAAAGGTTCTCCATGAAGGACCTGGGCGATGCCAACTACATTCTGGGGATCCAGATCTATCGTGATAGATCTAAAAGGATGTTGGGACTTTCACAGTCAAGGTACATCGACACCATACTGAAACGATTCAGTATGGAAGATTCCAAGCGTGGTAATCTACCGGCTTGTCACGGAATCACCCTCTCCAAAGAGATGTCTCCCAAGACTGATTTGGAAAGTGCTCGCATGTCATCAATACCCTACGCATCTGCGGTAGGCTCTATTATGTATGCGATGTTGTGTACCAGACCAGATGTAGCATACGCATTGAGCGTTGTAAGCCGGTATCAGTCGAACCCAGGGGAGAAACACTGGATAGCAGTAAAGAACATTCTCAAGTACCTAAGAAGGACTAAGGAGATGTTCTTGGTTATGGCGGAAAAGACCTCCAGATCGAGGCCTTTGCTGACTCCAGCTTCCAGAGTGACAAGGATGACTCCAAGTCCATGTCGGGTTATGTCTTCACCCTCAATGGAGGGGCGGTTTGCTGGAAGAGCTCCAAGCAGGAAACCGTTGCTGACTCAACTATGGAAGCGGAGTACATAGCTGCTTGCGATGCCGCAAAGGAAGCTGTCTGGATGAAGAAGTTCCTCACGGAGCTTCAGGTGGTTCCTACCAGTGTTGATCCAATACCGCTGTATTGTGACAACAACGGAGCTATAGGTTTAGCGAAGGAACCCAGGTCCCATCAGAAGTCCAGGCACATTTTAAGGCGGTACCACCTGATCAGGGAGATCGTTGATCGCCGGGAGATCGAGGTGAAGAGAGTAAATACAGAACATAACACTGCTGATCCACTCACGAAGGCCTTACCCCAGACTCAGTTCGAGCGGCTGATCGAGATGATATGTCTTCGATACGCCAGTACATGGCCTTAGAGCAAGTGGGAGATTGTTAGTGTATATGCCCTAGAGGCCATTACTGTATCATACTAGTTTGTATATTACTTAATGGAAGCTTGGGATATTCACCTTGTATAGACAATCTTGCTCAAAATGGTAGTATGCTACTTGGTTTGTCTCTACTTCAATATGTGCATGTGTCTCTTTTAGCATATCGCTTATACATATTAGTAGAGCCCTTAGGATCTTTGCTTGATTACCAGCGTTGTGATGGCAGTCACACTCGTGGGGGCTGGGTAATCTATAAGCACATTCTTATGCAGGTCCCTAGTCGCAGGACTATCGAGACAGGGCATCGATACTCCGGAGTAGACTAGCGTATGCGCTTCTTATCCCAGCTTGGGAGACGGTCTGTCCCACAGCCGTCAGTACGTCGTACTTGAGATAGTATGCGGGTGCTCGTTAGGTTACGAGTACACTGGACAGGACTCGTCGGGAACTGATTGGTGGTATTATACCTATCGTCAGTTATCAGTTCCCAGGTGACATGAGTACAGCTTAGTCCGCTGACTTGACACTGTCACTTCGCCTCGAGTGTGTTTCCACTGTACTTTGATTACTACCCTACCACGGCTCAAAGGAGTCGTGCAAACAGGTAGTTTTTGGGCGCAGTCCCGAAGCACTTGGAGGCAGTGACGGTTAGACAAGATTCGTCTCTCCCGGTATTGGGGGTTGACATCGCGCTGTGTCTAGGAGAGCCATTACACGAGTAGTCCCTGGCCAGGGCAAGCGAGATATACTGGTAGGTTTCCAGTGTTATCTCAGGGTGTTCTGAGCTACACTCTGATACGACTTGTACCGCTATTAGGGGACTGACGTTCACCACCCCTAGGCCCGCCATGCGATGTATCAGACGAACATACCGGACTGTACGGAGATTGTCACATTCAGGTTCAGTAGGAGTTCAGATGGGTTTCACCTCGTCCGTCTTCTTATCGGCGTCTACCTGGGGGCCGTTACGCACAGCTAGTGCCGCTTGCGGTCTGTGGTTAAACCCACTGCCAGCGTAGTGTCGAGTCTTTAGAGTCCCACACAGAGAGCTATTCGCCTTTAGGCAAAAGAGTAGAGGTCGCATGGTTTTGCGACAGGTCGCATGGTTTTGCGACAGGGTTCGGTCACATCCGTGCACTTGTGCACGTTTAGTGTCCGGACAGTTAATACTAGCGGGCTTTGGTTTAAGCCAGATCCTAGTGTACGTTTTGGGATTGGTTTTATCTCGTTTGTATTCGTGTTCCTCGGAACGCGGATGCGGGTGTGTATGCACAGTTGACAGAGAGACAGAGGCAGAGGATTCTCATTAGGGTTGTTGACTGTTGACTATTGAATTTTGCTAAACCCTAATGAGGATAAGAAATATGATTAATGATAATATTAATTAAGTATTATAGTGACATGGTTGTTGAGGGGTTGACTTTGTTGACTTGTTGACTTGGTTGACTAGGTTGGACTAGTTGACCATCATCATTACAATGGTTGTCATTTCATGCAAAGACTTTTGCTTGCTTGTTGTGCTTTGCAAAATGAGTGCATGAAATGATAATACCACTTGATATGATATGAACCATCACATAATACTCAATTATTATTATTATTATTATTATTATTCTTTTTGGATTATGAGAGAGAGGTTGAAAAAAGTCTTGCTCATTCTTGGATTTACTTTCTCTCTCTTGAGCTCTCTCATCCTCAAGCTCTCTCCCTCTTCCTCTTGCTCTCTCTCTCTAGTTCATGGTTCACTTGTCTCATGTGTTGAGAAACAAGAACCATTGAGATAAAACCCAACACACTCCTCTACTCATCCTAGTTCACAAGGTTTAGCAAACCAAGTGTTCTAGTTTCTTCAAGTTAGAAGAGAAGCCAAAAGGTTGAAGCTTTCGGGTGGATCCATCTTCGGCGCGAGAAGACGACGAGGGGAGGCCGGTCCGTACACCGCAAGAGTTGAAGATGAAGGAGTTCAAGAAAGGTATAACCCTCTAACCGAGTAGGTAAAACTCTTAGTTAGGCTTGTTAGATGGTTGTTTAACAAAGATCCGTATTTTGAGTCCATGTTACCACCCTCTTGAAAATCGTTTTTCACCACTTCCGCAAGCCCGTAAGTACCAGGAGAGGTAGCATGGACTTACAAAATGAACTCAGTTCCTTTTGCTGATGATTCTTTTATCCTTTTTTTAGGTACAATTGTTGGGACCCGGCGGCGCCCCGGCCGTCAAACCGACGCCAGATGTAGAACAAAAACTTTTTACGGAACCGGCGCTACCGCGACCCAAAACCCGGATCGTTCTATTAACCGTAAACTAGCAATAAGTAAAAGCAGTATGGAAAAATTATACTGATCGATTCGTGTCCTTCGGTCTTCAATCCGCTCCCTGATCAGGTCCATCAAAGTGGCACCACGTCATCGAATCTTTATACGGGCTCCCGCTACAAAACGAAGCAACTCGGACATGAAGTTTGCTAGCCGACATGTCCAAGAATGAAGTAGAGAGAGTGTAGAATCTTTTGTTTCAAGGCACCCAAACGATTGGGTAGAGGTAAATGAAGTTGCCATGGAATTTGTGATGAGATGATCAAAAGAAACTTTGCAAAGGAAAAGTCTTTTTCACCAAAGAATGGGCTCTGCCAATTCCAGCACCAAAGTGCTCGGCCAGAAGTCAAGGGGGGGGGGGGTTTTTTTTAAAGGCTCACTAGAAATTGGTAATGTTCTAATGAGAGTGTGTGTTTTAGTCACCACAAAAAACCCCTTGCTAATCATGCATGTGAAATTTGCAAGGAACCCCCTGCCCAGAAAACAGCCACCAACCCAAGGCCCATGCTCATTAAATGTTGCCCCTGTTCAAGTTCGAATTTCAGTGCAAAGGCATGGCAAGGAATTGACAAGGTCAAGGTCAATGCTCACATAAAATAAACAGAGAGGGTGATGTTTAAGACGGGAAAAGAAAGCTGGAAACTTCCAAGATAATCCCGTAACGAATTACGAGATTACACCTCAACTGTAAATACATACCTGCATTTGTATTCCGACCGAATACGAATGCAATGAGACAAAAATATTTCTACACTATAATACTAGGATGCGGCTTAATCCAAAGCCCGCTAGTATTATCCGTCCGATCATGATGTAGGGTTGCTATGCACGCTCACAAGGTTCTACGAGGCATCATCCATGCCCGATTTAAAAATTAGCCGTGCCGAACAACCCGAAGCCGGATCTTTAAACTAGGGTTTAGACGAAAGCTAACATGTTAAACACTTTAACACTAAGTGAGAGGGATTACAACCTTTGTAGATCCGGTCCTTTACTTCTTAAGCTTCGTGTTGAGGTCCCTTCGCTGTGATCATCGTGTTCCGGACTCTCGAGAGGCTTCACGAAGAGAATGATGCAACCTTGCTTCCGATCTTCGATACGAAGATGATCTACCTTGAAGTTTCGTTAACACAAGCTATCACTCATGAAATGATGTGAACACCCTCATCTAAATGGCAAGGATAGATGAGGATGATGAAGTAGGATTATTGCTCTCTTTTGTTTTCTATTTCTCACTCATTTTCCATCACAAATAAAAAGCAAGAAAGCTTTGCAAAAAGAAGAGAGGAAGAAGAAGAATAGTGATCCATTTCATTTGTGATGAATAATGAAAAGATTATTATGATGAATAATGCAACCATGGTCAAGTAACCTTTGTAGAGATTGAACTAAGGTTAAGGGGTGTGGTTGGGTTAAGAAATATCATGCAAAAATATCTAAACAAATATCTTTGTACAGAACAAAAAGAAAGCTTCTAGAAACATCTAGAAAGGTTTAACCCTAATCAAACCCTAACCATGTTTAATCTCTACTAAACATGTTGCATTAGTAATCATATCATGTTACAATATTATATATCACATATACAATATTTATCGTAACAAAATAAAATAATACAATTAACATATATCGCATATATATCAATGTATTACCCGAGTGAGAAAAAGAATCTTTTAGTGAGCAAATATTAGTTAATGTAATTTAAGATATCATATATATTATTATACATTAAATTATCGAATCAACACTTGATCCGACAATCCGGCTATATCGCATATAACCGACTAATATTTATCCGTACCGATTCATCGAATAAACACTTGATCCGATGACCCGGCTGATATCATATATCGTGAGAATAGAATACATTATCTCATATCGCATTATCCTCGGTCCCGCACATATCACATATGTGCCCCTACTCCGTTTCGCCTGAGCCAAGAAACCTCTGTGTAGGACTCTAAAGAATCGTCAATATGCCGGCAGTAGGTGATGATCATATCAAACACCCAGAAGCTGCAAGCGGTCAGCTAAACGTAACAGCTACCCAGGTATTGAGCGCTCAGAAGATCAACAAGAAAGCCTGTACATTCTCCTGTGAATCCAAATAGTAACACTCCCGTACAATCCGGTCTCGTCGTCTGATATGTCGCATATCTCGCCTAGGGGTGGTAAACGTCAGACCCCAGTAGCTTGATAAGTCGTGTCGATTTGAGGTCTATAATAGTTTGAAAAACTACTGATAACACTTACCAGTAAATCTCAACAACCCTGGCCAGAGATTTCCGGTTATAGCCAATCGAACACAGCACAACATCAACTCCCTATACCAGGAGAGACGAATCCCCTCCTATCGCTCATTGCCTCCATGTGATTCGGGACTGTACCCAAAAGCCATCTTTTTGCACGCCTTCTTGGACATGGTATGATGGAAATCAAAGCACAGTGGGAATCACACAAGACTCTATGACGATCTCGGGTCAACAGACTACTCTGTACCAGTGTCACCGGAGAACTGCCATCTGACATGAGGTATAATACCATCTGGGAGTTCTCGGCTAGTCCGTCCAGTGTACCCAGTCTCCACTGAGCACCCGTACACCATCCTTGATGTCAAACACCGATGGATATGGGATCATCCATCGCCCATCATATGAGTCAAGATGCGTATACGCTAGTCTACTCTGGTGTATCGATGCCCTGTCTCGATACACCCTCGACTAGGAACAGTTATAGGATGTACTCGTCGACTACCGTGGCCCCACTAGTATGATCTTATCATAGTCCCAGTAGTCGAGTACATATCCTAAGGGCTTTATCAACATGTAACAAAGAGACAATCAGATTACATGTTAAGGTAAAGTACAACCAGATAGCATACTATCATGTCGAGCAAGAAAGTCCTCCCTATATATGTCCAAGCATCCATTACAATATACATCGTATGTACAGTAATGGCCTCTAGGGCATACATATAACTAACAATCTCCCACTTGTACTAGGGCCATCTGTTGTGGTATCGCATACCCAACAATTAGTTGCGGTTGAAGTATCTCATACTCAACCATCCCATAAAAGTTTCTACTGGGAAAAAGGTCTTTGTAAGTGGATCCGCGCTGTCGTCCTCTGTGTCTACTCTCCTAACCTCGGTCTCCCTGGAGATCAACCATCTCTATGATCAGGTGATACTGCCTAAGAATTATATCTGGATTTCTGATGGGACGGTAGTTTCTTGGCTAAACCCACAACTCCATTGTCACATAATGGTAGGAACGAAGTTCATCTCATGAACTTATATATATCCAGACTGCCTCTTTGGTAGCATCCTTGGTAACGATGTATCTTGCCTTTAATCGTCTAGTATGTCACAGTATCTAGCTTGGAACTCTTCCAACATACCGTCCCTCCACTGAGGGTAAAGACAATGCCTGCGACTGACATTCAGTCGTCCTTATCACCCTGGAACCTTTCCAGTGATTCTCCCCAGGATCGATTGATACCATCTCACTGCAACTAGTGAGTATCCTAACATCCAATTAGAACTATCTCATAGATCCAAAACACAGGATTAGGAGGTATCGCTTTGATCCTATATGGAGAATCGTTGTGATAAGTGGAGATTGACCGAGCGTAGCATAGGAAACTCCTTTCCTATCAAGAGTATGTCATCCACGTACTCTACGAGGATCACCACCATACTCCCTACTACCTTTTTGTATATACAAGGTTCATCTACCATTTTGATGAAGTCAAACTCTTTGACTACCATATCAAAACAGATGTTCTAACTCCGCGATGCCTGTTTTATCGTATAAAACATCTTGCACACGTTTCCGCTGCTCCCACTGTCTACGAAGCCCTCTGGCTGTGTACTTATATATGCTCTTTTCTAAAACATCATTTAGAAAAGCGGTCATGACACCCAACCGCCAGATATCGTGGTCATGGTATTTAGCCGTGGCAAGTAGGATCTGGATGGACTTAAGCATAGCTTTGAAAGTCTCAACTTTTCCATGTACACCAAGTAATCTTCTCAAGATATACTTGCTCCTGATGGGGATTCAACCCTTCAGATAAAACAACCAAAGTCCATACTTTGTTGGTGTATAAGGATTCCATCTCAGATCGCTAAGCATCCAGCCATTCTTACAGAGTCTCACTCCTGATGGCTAGCTCGAAAACTAGTTGGGTCATCATCTCATGATGCAATCCTCGCTCCTACTGTCATAGAGAAACCGAAGCATCTCTCAGGTGGGTGAGGACCCTACTAGATCGGCGGAGAGGCTGAGGTTCGTTGGAAACTATTGAATCCTTTGGTTCTACTAAATCATCAGCTGCAGTTTGTATAGCTGGAACATTTCCAGTTCTACATAACAGACCTTGCCTTGAGCTTGTCCGGATTTTTCTTTTAGACATAGGCCGGACAACCCCAAATCTTAACAAACTTAAGATATGGGCTCTTCCCATTCCATATCACATATGAAGTGGCAGGCAATTGATTTGATTTGAACCCTATTCAATAGGTATGCAGCTTCTCAAGCGCATAACTCCCAAAAGGAAATAGGAAACTTAGTAGTACTCATCATAGAGTACACCATATCACATAGGATGTTATTGCTCCGCCCCGATATACCATCGTGCTATGGTGTATACGGAGGAGTAATGCTGAGAGAGAATCTCATTCTCCTTTAGAATAGTCCAGGATTTCCGTGCTTAAGTATTCTCCTCCTTGATCTCATCAAAGGACATAATACTTATACCCGTTTTTGGTTCTCTACTTCTAACTTATATTCTGTGAATATCTCAAAAGGTTCGGACTTGTGTTTCAACAGGAACATATGTCTGAATCTTGAGAGATCATCAGAGAATGTAATGAAGTACAAAGAACCGGTCTTGGCATGTGTAGACAGGAGACTTTCATACATCAGCATGTATCAATCCCAAGAGTTCACTAACTCTTTCTTTGTTTCCAATAAACAGAGCTATGGCCATCTTATCTTTGTGACATGACCGGCAAGTTTCACAAGATGTAAATTCAAACAGATTTAAATATGCATCTAAATGTAACTTAGCTAGTCGGGTCACATTGATATGATCTAGTCTACAATGCCTCAAGAAGGATTCGTTCATTTCTGAACTCTTCCTCTCGTGTGTGTTCTGTATACTAAGAACTGTAGTTTGATTTAGAACGTCAATGTTTTTAGATAACGTGCCTGAACCGATCAACTCTTGATATTGGAAATGTTCAAAACATTATCCAACAATACAAAATTATATCCTTTCTATACTAATAAAGAAACTGATATGATTTTGTATATCAGGTTCGGTATCTAATAACATTTGTTCAGAATCAATGTATTCTGGTAATACAGGGTGATAGTGACCAAGAGACTTGGCTGCAACACTTGCACCGTTTCTATCTCATGAAACTTATCACCCGTTCTCAGTTCTCTACCTATCTGTAGCCCATGTAACAGATCATATATGCGGGATCCTGATCCGGTATCTCATACCCAGGATGTAAAGGATACTGAGAAACAGTTCTATGTAATGAACACACCCGAAGATGATGCATCAACATGCACTTTCTTCGTTTGGGCGGCACGGGAAATCTGGTATTCCCCAATTTCCCGCTCTGTCTTATAACAATTATAAGTTGGAGCGGGACCAACGTTTCCTAGCTCAGTATAACAAGCGGGTTCGGTCAATATATCCGTATTATTATCTTAATTAAGGCGTGATATGGTCGCTACCTGGAGAGGGAGAGAAGAAAACACTCAGCGTATGCTCTTGCAAGATTAGATTGGTTATCTAATATATCTAATCAGGATGTCTCCCACAGTTTTAATCAAATCTTCCTTCAAACCCTAAAAGGAAAGACTAGCCGGGATTAATTACACGCTACAAGTTCGCCAATCTTTCAGCCAGGCCAGTGTCGGTACTTTGAGGGAGGTCCCCCGTGCTTTCGCACGAACCTAATTAAAGTAAAGCTCGTTTTCCCAGAGGCATAACCCCATTAATACCTTTCTAGACACCTACTTGATCGGCTAATTGTAATGTGTAAAACTCTCCCAGGAGTAACTCTTACTCACAGCGGGTATCGGGATCCAACTATCTCACAGAAGGTATGCAATCTCATTGCAAATTTCAAACTTGAAATTCCCAATAATATTTTACCCCTAGTGTCCTATGACCTTGACGGAGGCCAAACTACCCATAGTCCGCTAGTCAAGTTCAACCCGTCATTTCCTGATTGAATTAAACCCACCCGCACAACCCTTGACGGAGGCCAAACAATGCCGTACGAATACCCTAATCCAATCGCATCGTATTCTAGCAGATAAGTATTAGTTAGCTACCGTACACTACGCCTTGACGGAGGCCAAACTACCGCAGCACGAATACTAACTAGTATTTATCTGAAATGATGGAGGGCTAAGACAGGTTTTTAGGAAAACCCTTTGCGTAATGAAATTGATATCGTTGTAGAATCGAGTGATTTTAAATGGAGTGTTTTTGAGGCTTTTCTAGTTTTGCTAAAGGGGTCACTCCCGGTGAAGGGATCGTCGGCCCTTCCTCATCGAATAAGGTGCAGGATATTTCACAAATATCACTATGCAAAGCAAAAACTATAGAAGCAATCAAAAGACAAACCGAGTTTGTAGCATCTGCTAGTTTCACTAAAGAGGTCACTCCCGGTGAAGGGATCTCGGCTCTTTCCTTATCGAATAAGGTGCTGGATGTTCTATAAGGAACACCGCTATGCAAAGCAAGAACTAGAGCTACCAGTTTTTTTTAAACAAGTTTCTACAACATCTTTAGGTTTCTTTTATTTCATTAATCTCATTAATGAAGTCCCATTTTATTATGCTTTACAAGCATCACATTTGAAAACGAAATCTGCAATATAACATATATCTCATATATATAATATAAACATTCTTCTCAGGCAGTAATATGATCTCATCACAGAACATTGCAGCAGAAGAACATATATGAAATATTGGATATACTAGGACGTCCGTGTTTTAGTACGAGCCTGTATAAAACACGGATTCCACGGTCGCGATGAATAGCCAAACCCACATCTCTAGACCCCTACGAGAGCGGCAAGCAATACTGCCAATTCAAGAGTTAGGAGACCCGGTCTCGACTCCTCGAGATGGTCTCCCACTGGACCCCAGAACCCGGTTACTTGTGCTCCCCGCCTTGGGTCTACCTAATGCGGAAAAGTAAATAATATACAACGGTGACATCATCCGCAACCTAGAAGTGCCCCAATAAAAGAATATTACATACAAATGAATTTTACATGAATGAAAAAGAAAAAACTCTCATCTCACATAAAACCCCCGGCTATTCAGAACGCGACGATCCAATAGAACATATCACAGCAACACTTAATATCTCATATCATCAACGTAAGCAAGTATGCGTATCCCGATTGTCGTTGATGTATAGCAACGAAGCCGGCGATACACCACATACTATGCTTACGGTCACAGAAAAGAAAGTGTAAAACTGCAACAGTTGGAATCCGCAACCTCCTTAGACATCGGATGCCTAACCAAATGAATTCCTTAGACATCGCATGCCTAACAATTATAAACCCTGCATTTTAGTCTCTTTATCGAAAACTCTTTTGAATGTCAAGTCGGGGAATTCAACAAGATTCCTGATATTCTGATCGAATGCTCGTCGCAAACTTTAGTAGACGGCCGCACCCCCAGATGCCGTCGACGAAGTGCACTAAGGCGGAACACCGCTGCCGCAAGCACCCGAACGGATGCTTTTGGCGACGAGGTTCTCCTACAGTCACTTGGTCGGGGCTATGGGGTGTAGCTGTCTATTAAGTTTACACGGCGAGTATCCGCGTACGCTACGTGATTGCGACGGACTTTTGATCACATCAAAATTCTGTGGCAACCGAACATATGAGACTGAACTGCTAGATTTATAACATTTAAATTAGTTATCTCATAACTACCTGTGGATTCCAAATATTGTATCACATTCCAGATAAATAGACAATGTTAAACTTTCCGATCGAATAATCAAACACCCAAGATTTCCCTAATATATCTCAACACTTGAAATCAGTTTAAAAACATCCATCACATGCCACAGTACCAATGGTCCAGCCGTAGAAGGGTCAAGCCAACGCCTCACATGTGGCACGCCGTACTGCCCCAAACCCTAAGGTTCAAAAGGCAGTTCAAGACGGTCGCATAATCGAGTTAAGGTTTATTGTCTTCTAGAGGGTCCACCGCGTTAGTTGCACGACTTAGAACATTCTTAAACTCGAGAAAAAATCCAATTTTTGAAAAATTTTCTGACAGGGGAAAAAGTGAGTTACTGATATCTGTTCGAACTTTTTAACAGTTTCTATAAATTACCCGGACAAACTAAACAAAGTGAAATTATCTGATCGAATCAACGATTCCCCAATACAACCCTAGAAAACTCAACACTTGAGTGGAATTAAAATATTCCCAGAAAAAAATAACAAGAAAGGACCTAATAATAATTAAGTGAAATTTCAGGGACCAAGTCCAAATTTTGGCCGCGGAACCGCTGCCAAACCCATGGTTTCGCCGCGGTTCCTCGGTCAAATAGTTGACTTAGGGGACCGTACTTCACAGTAATTCTTAGTTTTTCCTGATTGTTTTTATGAGCATTTTTAATTAAGAAAAAACCACATTTTTGAAAAATGTACAGAGAAGGGTTCATGTCGGGGTTTTCGGGTTCGATCAGACTTTAAACTTCGTCTAGACTTCGCCTAAAGCTCTAGCTTGGCTCTGATACCACTGTTGGTCAGGCAGCCACCCTATCCAATGCGGTCACCGTGGCACCAACGGGTCCCTCAGCAGCTACTTTTTACGCATTCCCCCTCGCGAGGACTACAACCCGCCGGAACACCTTCCGGTCTCGGGACACCCTGGGGGTAAGAGCCTATGCTTCGCCACACTGTCACACAGTAAGAACCCCCCATAGGTCGACATCTAATGCCTAGTAGCTTTGATACCACTGTAGGGTTGCTATGCACGCTCACAAGGTTCCACGAGGCATCAACCATGCCCGATTTAAAAATTAGCCGTGCCGAACAACCCGAAGCCGGATCTTTAAACTAGGGTTTAGGAGAAAGCTAACATGTTAAACACTTTAACACTAAGTGAGAGGGATTACAACCTTTGTAGATCCGGTCCTTCACCTCTTAACTCCGTGTTGAGGTCCCTTCGCTGCGATCATCGTGTTCCGGACTCTCGAGAGGCTTCACGAAGAGAATGATGCAACCTTGCTTCCGATCTTCGATACGAAGATGATCTACCTTGAAGTTTCGTTAACACAAGCTATCACTCATGAAATGATGTGAACACCTTCATCTAAATGGAAAGGATAGATGAGGATGATGAAGTAGGATTATTGCTCTCTTTTTTTTTTCTATTTCTCACTCATTTTCCATCACAAATAAAAAGCAAGAAAGCTTTGCAAAAAGATGAGAGGAAGAAGAAGAATAGTGATCCATTTCATTTGTGATGAATAATGAAAAGATTATTATGATGAATAATGCAACCATGGTCAAGTAACCTTTGTAGAGATTGAACTAGGGTTAAGGGGTGTGGTTGGGTTAAGAAATATCATGCAAAAATATCTAAACAAATATCTTTGCACAAAACAAAAAGAAAGCTTCTAGAAACATCTAGAAAGGTTTAACCCTAATCAAACCCTAACCATGTTTAATCTCTACTAAACATGTTGCATTAGTAATCATATCATGTTACAATATTATATATCACATATACAATATTTATCGTAACAAAATAAAATAATACAATTAACATATATCGCATATATATCAATGTATTACTCGAGTGAGAAAAAGAATCTTTTAGTGAGCAAATATTAGTTAATGTAATTTAATATATCATATATATTATTATACATTAAATTATCGAATCAACACTTGATCCGACAATCCGGCTATATCGCATATAACCGACTAATATTTATCCGTACCGATTCATCGAATCAACACTTGATCCGATGACCCGGCTGATATCATATATCGCGAGAATAGAATACGGTATCACATATCGTATTATCCTCGGTCCCGTACATATCACATACGTGCCCCTACTCCGTTTCGCTTGAGCCAAGAAATCTCTGTGTAGGACTCTAAAGAATCGTCAATACGCCGGCAGTAGGTGATGATCATATCAAACACCCACAAGCTGCAAGTGGTCAGCTAAACGTAACAGCTACCCAGGTATTGAGCGCTCAGAAGATCAACAAGAAAGCCTGTATATTCTCCTATGAATCCAAACAGTAACACTCCCGTACAGTCCGGTCTCGTCGTCTGATATGTCGCATATCTCTCCTAGGGGTGGTAAACGTCAGACCCCAGTAGCTTGATAAGTCGTGTCGATTTGAGGTCTATAACAGTTTGAGAAACTACTGATAACACTTACCAGTAAATCTCAACAACCCTGGCCAGGGATTTCCGGTTATAGCCAATCGAACACAGCACAACATCAACTCCCTATACCGGGAGAGACGAATCCCCTCCTATCGCTCATTGCCTCCATATGATTCGGGACTGTACCCAAAAGCCACCTTTTTGCACGCCCTCTTGGACGTGGTATGATGGAAATCGAAGCACAGTGGGAATCACATAAGACTCTATGACGATCTTGGGTCAACAGACTACTCTGTACCAGTGTCACCGGAGAACTGCCATCTGACGTGAGGTATAATACCATCTGGGAGTTCTCGGCGAGTCCGTCCAGTGAACCCAGTCTCCACTGAGCACCCGTACACCATCCTTGATGTCCAACACCGATGGATATGGGATCATCCATCGCCCATTATATGGGTCAAGATGCGTATACGCTAGTCTACTCTGGTGTATCGATGCCCTGTCTCGATACACCCTCGACTAGGAACAGTTATAGGATGTACTCGTCGACTACCGTGGCCCCACTAGTATGATCTTATCATAGTCGTAGTAGTCGAGTACATATCCTAAGGGCTTTATCAACATGTAACAAAGAGACAATCAGAGTACATGTTAAGATAAAGTACAACCAGATAGCATACTATCATGTCGAGCAAGAAAGTCCTCCCTATATATGTCCAAGCATCCATGACAATATACATCGTATGTACAGTAATGGCCTCTAGGGCATACATATAACTAACACATGATCCGTGCACAAGTGCACGGATATGATCGAACCCCGCCATATTTCTATACGGCCTGTACAACGTTTCGCCCGAACTTGGGAAACTGTCTGTGGGAGACTCTAATGACTCATCAATACACTGGCACTGGGTATAACCTCAAGCACGTTAGTGGTACTAGCTGTACGTAACGGTTGCCTATGTATTGATCGGAAGGGAAGCTGACGAGCGAACTCATCTAGAAACCCTACTGAGCCTGACAGTGACAATATCCGTGCAGTCCGGTCTGTTCGTCTATGAGTATCGCATATAGGTCCTAGGGGGCTGGTAAACGTCAGACCCCTAATAGCGGTATAAGTCGTGTCGGAGTGAAGCCCAGAACACCCTGAGATACTACTGGAATACCTACCAGTAAATCTCGATTACCCTGGCCAGGGATTTCGTGTAATGGCTCTCCTAAACACTGCGCGATCTCACTCCCAATATCGGGAGAGACGAATCCCCGACGATCCGCTCACTGTCTCCATGTGGCTCGGGACTGTACCCAACTAAAACCTGTTTGCACGACTCCTTTGAGCCGTGGTTGGGTAGTAATCAAAGTACAGTGGGAACTCACACGAGACAAATGACGATCTCAGGTCGACAGACTAACCTGTACACATGTCACCTAGGAACTGCTATCTGACGATATGTACAATACCAACTAGCATGTTCCCGGCGAGTCCTGTCCGGTGTACTCATAACCCAATGAGCACCTGTATACATCTTAGGTGAACCAACTGACACCAATGGCTTGTGAGACCGGCCATCTCCCCTCGTCGGGGTCTCGACTGTATACACTAGTCTACTCTGGAGTATCCATGCTCTGTCTCGAAACTCCCTCGACTAGGGACCATTTATGGATGTGCTTATAGACCCCAGCTCCCACGTATATGATCGCCATCATACTGCTGGCAGTCAAGGAAGAATCCTATAGGCTCTATCAACATGCAATTGTGAACTAAAGCATGTATACGATGATAAAGACAAACCAGATAGCATACTATCATCTCGAGCAAGACTGTCCTACCGGTATAAGTCCTCCCTCAATCATTGCAATCACGTATCTGCGATCCACTAATTGACTTTGAGGGCACTATATCCAACAATCTCCTACTTGCACTTAAGGCTAATTATTATGATGTCGCATACTTACAGCTCGTGTGATACCGAACATCCAACTCCTCTACTAATCAGTTTCACAAAGGTCGTTTGTAAAACTATTGTGTTCAAGAAATAGCCTCAGTGAGTGGATCCGCCCCGATATTTCTTTCTACATCTCTCTTTATCTCAAACTCACGGAGAAAGCCATCTCCCGAAATGAGCAATACCTGTCTTAGAATGTGTCTGGATATCTGATGGGACCTAGCTCACAAGTGAACTCTAAATCCAGCAAACTTCTTAGACTGTATCGTTAACTAAAATTAATCAGTATCCTGCGCCATGCCTTCCTCAGTATCCGCCTGGACTACCTGTCCAAACTACTGCCCCTCGTCAGAGGGAAAACTATAACTTTGACAGTCACTCTGTCATCCGGGTCACCTTGGAAGCCTGGAATGATAACTGTCTCCCAATGAAGGCTGTCGTTATCAAATCCCTAGAACATCCACTTATGTTCTAAAACTGCTTCCGAACGTTTCTCCAGGATTGGATTAATATCAACTTATTGCATCTGGTGCAAAAACAACATCTGGTGTGGTACTTGACATCTCATGATTGACTCAATTGCCTAAGCAGGTGATATGTCAATCATGCACATCCCTCTCCCCTTTAGTCTGTAAGACACCTTTGGAGAGGGTGACTCCATCACCTGCAGGTACACCACCATGCCAGGAGTCGTCCATTCTAAAACACCTTTAGAATACTGTCTAAGTACCCAGATTGGGACACTTCCCAAATCTAGATCTAAAACCATACATCTAGTAACCAGAATGCCTGATATTATATCCATACACTATGTGGAGAAACTACTGTGTGACAATCACAGTATAACCGATCGTAGTGTAGGAATTTCACTTCCTGCTATGTGTATGTCATCCAAGTACCAGGACATCACACCCTACTACCTTCTTAACAGATCCATCCCCTATTCTGATGAAGTCTAAGCCCATGGCTGTTACATCAGAAATAGATGATCTATCTCCGCTATATCTGCTTTAGTCTATAAATAGACATAAGCTACTTATCCACTATGCTTCCGCTGCTCCCATTGACTACAATAACCCTCCGGCAGAGTCATCCTCCTGCCAGGTCTCATAGTCTGGGACAGCAGTAATGGAAAGTCTGGGTAAACAAGAACCTCCCTGTCACCGTCCTTGAGGCTACCAGAGTACCTCTCGGGTGCCTGAGGTTACTCACCATATCTGTGGAGTGGCTAATGGAATGTCAATCCTGATTGAATCTTTAGGTCCTATTAAATTTTCCGTAATCGTTTGTGGTTCTGGAATCACTTTCAGTTCTACCATACTCCCACTACTGTTTTCTGAAAAAGTCCATTTTACTAAAACTGTGGAGAGTCAAGAACAATATCACTATTGATCTTCCAGATGGTAGAAAGTCAACCCTCGTCAAAGCCCGGGTTAACCCACAAACAGCCATTACAGAAACGTGCCTTGAGTTATTTGGAGTCTGGTTTTAAGCATAAGCCGGACAACTCCCCGTACCTTAACATCGTTAAGATACGAACCATTCTATATACAATATTGAAATAGAGGCACTGATTTAATTAGAACCATATTCAAATCATGCAGCTGTCTCCAGTGCATTTCAACTAAATAGAGAGAGGACAATCAGCATTACTCAACTTAGGAGTGTATCCAATTATGAGCAACCTGAAAGAGAAACAAGTTTCTCAAAAACCATTACTATTTACTGAATACCTACCACAAGTATCTACATCTTCGATCACCTTGAAGAATCCTGATACTTGCAACACATGGTTCTCTACTTTATTCCTGTATTTATAACTTCTCAAACTTGGACCTTGTATTTCTACGAAACACTTGTCTAAAACTTGAGAAGTCACAAGTAAACAGAATATAGTATGAGGACCAACCCCTTTGTCCTAATGGACACTGGACAATATACAATACTTTGTATAAGTCCCCTGAGTTGAATAACCCAAACTCTGTGCGTCGTAGGTTGAAAACTATACCCAGGCGATTTTCTTAAATATCACCAATTACAACGAATTCCGATATAATGAGAATGATCACCTAATTCCCAATAACTTACTCCCACTCATCATCTGTAATACCATACAGATGTGAGAATTATACCTGGTAAATATATCCCCTGGAGCAAGTGTCTAATTGGGAAATCAGTTTTTCTATTAACAATACACAGTGAAACTGAAATATGAATATGTTTCGAAAGGGTATCCGGGTATTCTCAGTAATGCCTCTTCCATTGTCAGATTCATGACTGTAACCGTATATTTCCTTGCCATCTCTCCAATTCCCTTTATTTGTCTTTACTCATTACTTTCTGTACACCATCATTAGGCTAAGTGGTTTTCTTCCTTCCCTACCGTTCGACACCAGCCTATGGTTTGGAAGAAGACTATCCAATAAGCATAATAGGTGTACTCTCCTAATCCTAGGAGCACTCGCAACCTGAGAGAAGGTAAAGATAAAAGACAACTGGATAAACCTTGTTCCTATTTCTCCTGAACCAGAATCCATCCTCGAAAAAGTTCCTTTGAGTTCGTATATAACCATACGATGGATTTATCTAATGGAATTGGATGTTCGTAGTGATATGGGGTGTTCTGGAGAAATACAAAGGTGAATTAGGAGTGGTGATGAAATACGTGGTTTGGTCGTGAAAGTTAACAGTCGCAATTTACTTTGCCCTCTTTCTGATCCCTTTATTTGTCTTTACTTATTGCCTTCTGGACACCCAACTTAGGCTCATTGGTTTTCTTCATTCCATACCTTTCGGCACCTGCCTATGGTTTGGAAGAAGACTATCCAATAAGTGTAATAGGTGTACTATCTCCTAATCCTAGGAGCCTTCACAACCTGAGAGAAGGTAAAAGGAAAAGACAACTGAATAGTCCTATTCAATTTCTCCAGAACCAGAATCCATCCTCGAAGAAATTCCTTCGAGTTCGTATATAACCATACGATGGATTTATCTAATGGAAGTGGATGTTCGTAGTGATACGAGATGTTCTGGAGAAATGCAAAGGGTAAGAGAAGGAGTGGCAATGATATATGCAACAAAGACAATCCGAAAGCCAGTGCTTTAAGAAAGTTCGGTCAACTGGGTAACTGAGTTATAGTCTAGGGTCGGGTCATGGTCGCAGTCAAAGAGAGAAAAAGTAGAAACACTCTGCGTGCACTCTAGCCTAGATCAGAATGGTTAATCAATTTATCTAATCAGGAAACCTCCCACTGTTTTCTCAAATTCTCTTCCAAACCTGAAAGAAGAATTAGTCGGGATCCAACTATCATCGCATGATAACTTGATGGAATCCACTCAAGTCACCACACTCTAGAAGGTATGCGCAAGCCTGGCAAGTTTCTTGTATGTTTGAAACTCCCGATGTGATTTTTACCCCTAACGACCTATAACCTTGACGCTTGCTAACAAGTCATAGGCCACCAGTCAAGTTCAACCCGTCATTGTCCTGGATTAAATCGAACCCACCCGCACAAGCCCTTGACGCTTGCCAATAAAGCTGTACGACTGTCCCGATCAATCGCATATCCATGCTACAAATAAGTAATATTCAGCTACCATACACTATGCCTTGACGCTTGCCAACAAACATAGAACGAATACTAAATAGTACTTATAAGAAATGACGGAGGGTTACGGCTGGTTTTTGGCGAAAAACCTTTAGCGTAATGAACTTGATATCGTTGAAGGAACCGGATAGGTTTTTTATAAAAAATATAGTGGCAAAAACCTTTGCTAAAGAGGTCACTCCCGGTGAAGGGATCTCGGCTCTTTCCTCATGGAATGAGGTGCAGGATATTCCAAACCGAATACTACAATGCAAAGCAAAAAATAATCGACTATAGTGAAGTTATTACCCTGACGCAAATCTCTGTCCAAGGGGTCACTCCCGATGAAGGGATCTCGGCCCTTTCCTCGTCGAATGAGGTGCTGGATATTCCAACTGAATACCACTGTGGAAAACAAAAGAGAACGTCCTTGCAATAACAGCTTTTTGAAAATTTGGTTCCAACAACATCAAATATAGGTTTGTTTTCCTTGCATTGATAAGAATCAACGCAGTCCCATCAATTGAACACACCACAAAAGAACGAAAATAAAATGTACGTATATGCCATCCGCATTCGCCACTGGGTCCCGTCATCACCCGTTAGGTTACTTAACTAACGACAGAGCAGGGACTGGACTAGCGCGGGTGCAAAACATATACAACATCTACTAGTATATATATCAATATATAATAATCGTTCCAGGCGTGATAAATGCAACATTACAGAAAAGTAATAAGTATCACAGAACAATACAGATAATCTAGGATCCCCGGGTTTCATAGAGCCGCAAATGAAACCCGACATTCCCCTGGTCGTGTGGATAGCATGTGCAATGAAAACCTAGACCCCTACGAGCGCGGCAAGTTACCCGCCAAAACCTGAAGCGAGGCAACCCCCTTCAGCAAAGTGAATGGACCACCCAGCACTTCATGGAATCCGGTAACTTGAGCACTCCTCCTTGGGTCGACCTGTACCCCCTACGAGTGGCGAATAGCCCGCCAATTCTAGAGTGAAGCCCCCTCCGTCTCAACGTCATGAGATGCGGGCCTGTTGCTCTCTAGAACCCGACTATCCGTGCACCCCACCACGGGGTAATCCTAGTACAGAAAAGAAAATATATACAACGGGTACATCTACCTCATCCCGGTCGTGCCCCAAAAGAATAATATACAAACAGGCAGTGACGGCAGTCCACATGTCGGACGCTCGCCCCGCAATATCAAATGTACAAATAAAACTAAAAAGCACTACCATTGCACATGAGCTATCCACCACGACAAATCCGCAACATCACAGCATAACACAGAACATCAACGTGAATGTCACGTTCGCAAACCCGTCTAAAAGAGCTATAGCGATTAGACAAGATTTACCGATCAAATGACATTCACGGTCGCAGATAGAAATGTAATGCACTGCTAACTAACGTATTTAAAATTTCGATCGACAAAAATTCCCGAAGTGTGCCCCAAGTACAAATCCAGCACTCAAAATAATCTGGGTCAAAAATAAAAATTCCAGAAATCCCAATTCCAAGATGAAGACCCCCAGAAGAAACTTGGTGCATTGAATCCCCATAATGGCGGTGAAACCGCGGCCAATACATGGATATGGCCGTGGTTCCGAGGTGTTCCTGAGGGAACAACTTCCCAATTTTCTATAGTGGTCTTACAAAAGCCTGCCTGATTTTCTGAAACACTCAAAATAATTTTTCGACCAGTTTACAAATTCGACAGAAACTTAAGTTTTGAAATTGCGGTTTCAGAAAATTTGTTCGATCGATATTTTAAACATGTTAGAACAAGCTAGTAAGAGGTTAATGGGTGGCTCTGATACCATGTTGGGAGCCGGCCATCTAACCGACACCAGATGCGGAACAAAAACTTTTTATGGAACCGGCGCTATCGCGACCCAAAACCCGGATCGTTCCATTAACCGTAAACTAGCAATAAGTAAAAGGAGCATGGAAAAATTATACCGATCGATCCGTGTCCTTCGGTCTTCAATCCGCTCCCTGATCAGGTCCGTCGAAGTGGCACCATGTCATCAAATCTTTATACGGGCTCCCGCTTCAAAACGAAGCAACTCGGACATGAAGTTTGCTAGCCGACATGTCCAAGAATGAATTAGAGAGAGTGTAGAATCTTTTGTCTCAAGGCACCCAAACGATTGGGTGGAGGTAAATGAAGTTGCCATGGAATTTGTGATGAGATGATCAAAAGAAACTTTGAAAAGGAAAAGTCTTTTTCACCAAAGAATGGGCTCTGCCATTTCCAACACCAAAGTGCTCGGCCAGAAGTCAATGCGGGGGGGGGGGGGGGGCTTTTTAAAGGCTCACTGGAGGCTCACCGGAAATTGGTAATGTTCTAATGAGAGTGTGTGTTCTAGTCACCACAAAAAACCCCTTGCTAATCATGCGTGCGAAATTTGCAAGGAACCCCCTGCCCAAAAAACAGCCACCAACCCAAGGCCTATGCTCATTAAATGTTGCCCCTGTTCAAGTTTGAATTTCAGTGCAAAGGCATGGCAAGGAATTGACAAGGTCAAGGTCAATGCTCATATAAAATAAACAAAGAGGGTGATATTTAAGACGGAAAAAGAAAGCTGGCAACTCCCAAGATAATCCCGTAACGAATTACGAGATTACACCTCAACTGTAAATACATACCCGCATTTGTATTCCGACCGAATACGAATGCAATGAGACAAAAATATTCCTACACTATAATACTAGGATGCGGCTTAATCCAAAGCCCGCTAGTATTATCCGTCCGATCATGATCCGTGCACAAGTGCACGGATATGATCGAACCCCGCCATATTTCCATACGGCCTCTATAATGTTTCGTCCGAACTTGGGAAACTGTCTATGGAGGACTCTAATGACTCATCAATAGACTGGCACTGGGTATAACCTCAAGCACGTCAGTGGTACTAGCTGTACGTAACGGTTGCCTATGTATTGATCGGAAGGGAAGCTGACGAGCGAACTCATCCAGAAACCCTACTGAGCCTGACAGTGACAATATCCGTGCAGTCTGGTCTGTTCGTCTATGGGTATCGCATATAGGGCCTAGGGGCTGGTAAACGTCAGACCCCCAATAGCGGTATAAGTCGTGTCGGAGTGAAGCCCAGAACACCCTGAGATACTACTGGAATACCTACCAGTAAATCTCGATAACCCTGGCCAGGGATTTCGTGTAATGGCTTTCCTAAACACTGCGCGATCTCACCCCCAATACCGGGAGAGACGAATCCCCAACGATCCGCTCACTGCCTCCATGTGGCTCGGGACTGTACCCAACTAAAACCTGTTTGCACGACTCCTTTGAGCCGTGGTTGGGTAGTAATCAAAGCACAGTGGGAACTCACATGAGACAAATAACGATCTCAGGTCGACAGACTAACCTGTATACATGTCACCTGGGAACTGCTATCTGACGATATGTATAATACCAACTAGCATGTTCCCGGCGAGTCCTGTCCGGTGTACTCATAACCCAATGAGCACCTGTATATATCTTAGATGAACCAACTGACACCAATGGCTTGTGAGGCCGGCCACCGCCCCTCGTCGGGGTCTCGACTGTATACACTAGTCTACTCTGGAGTATCGATGCCCTGTCTCGAAACTCTCTCGACTAGGGACCATTTAAGGATATGCTTATAGACCCCAGCTCCCACGTATATGATCGCCATCATACTGCTGGCAGTCAAGCAAGAATCCTATGGGCTCTATCAATATTCAATAGTGAACTAAAGCATGTACACGATGATAATGACAAAACTGATAGCATACTATCATCTCGAGCAAGACTGTTCTCAATCATTACAATCACGTACCTGCGATCCAATAATTGACTTTGAGGGCACTATATCCAACAACAATGGCTTCAATTCCCTACTTCCCTTATACTCGTTCAGAAGCCGTTTTCCCACAATCATCTTCAGATGAAGAAGTGATGGCCATGATCAAGAGACATGACAAGAATGCAAAGAGCCTTCTCTTATGGGGGACCTAGTACAGTCACATTATAAGGGGCCGCCGTAGCTTCACCTATGAGAACCAATAGAACCTATCCTCTTAATCCAGTATATACAGCATCCGTGTACTGCTTACGCGATGGACGCAGTTAACTGGACTCCTAAAGGCCAGCTTAAGCCATTGTCAGCGGGGATACCCAACCAAGCTTCATGGAGCCTTCCGAGCCCGGGAAGTCCCATAACGGGACTTCTAGCTACCCGAAAGGGCAGCAATTGACATTCTGGGTTGCCGGATATGCTAAGGAGAAGCTCGACCTTGGGGGCTGTTGGATATATTGCCCTCAAGGCAGTTATTGTAATTGCAGGTAGGCGATTCTGATAATTGAAAGAGGACCTATACAGGTAGAACAGTCTTACTTGAGATGATAGTATGCTATCTGGTTTGTCTTTATCATTATGTGTATACGTTTTGATAAAGCCCGTAGGGTTATTGCTTGACTACCAGCATTATGATGGTGATCATATACGTTAGAGCTGGGAGGTCCATAAACATATCCTTAAATGTCCCTAGTCGAGAGAGTATCGAGACTGGGCATCGATACTCCAAAATAGACTAGTGTATACTTTTCGAGACCCCGACAAGGGGCGGTGGCCGGTGTTACAAGCCATTGGTATTGTGACACCTAAGATAGTATACAGGTGCTCACTGGAGATGAGTACACTGGACGGACTCGCCGAGAACTTCTAGATGGTATTATACCTATCGTCAGATGGAAGTTCTCAGGTGGCATGAGTATATGTTAGTTCTTTGACCTGAAGTCGTCATTTATCTCGTGTGAGTTCCCACTGTACTTTGATTACTAACCTACCACGGCTCAAAGGAGTCATGCAAACAGGCTTTAGTTGGGTACAGTCCCGAGCCACATGGAGGTAGTGAACAATTGTCCAGGATTCGTCTCTCCCGGTATTGGAAGTCGATGTTGCGCTGTGTTGGGTCAACCATCACGAGATATCCTTGGCCAAGGTAGATAAGATTTACTGATGTGATATCAGTAGTTTCTCAGTGGGTGATAAGCTTCAGACTGGCACGACTTATCGGGTTAGTAGGGGTCTAACGTTATCCACCCCCTATACCCGGTATGCGATACTCTCAGACGAAGAGACCGGACTGTACGGAGATTGTCATAGACATGCTCAGTAGGGGTACAGATGCGTTTTCTCATCGGTCTTCCTTTCTCTCAATATCTGGATAGCCGTTACGTACAGCTAGTGCCACTGACATGCTTGTGGTTAAACCCACTGCCAGCGTATTGACGAGTCTTTAGAGTATCACACAGAGGGTTTTCCCAGTTTAGACAAAATGATGTGGTGGTCGTATATTCATACGTGCAGGGTTCCGATTAGGTATGTGTGCTAGCCATACGGACTTCAATCGGGTGGATGATAATACTAGCCGGCTTAGAATTAAGCCGGATTATTAAATTAAGTTTTGATTTAATAGTTTACATATATATATATATATTTCGATATGTATATTCTAGTATTATGTTCATTGTATTTTTCTATCTCTTAGGCATTCGTATTTTGATACGAATACGGGCCTGTATTTACGTAGACGTATTCTTGTATTTATACAAGAATAATTTTAGAAGAAGGACAACTCATTTCAAGGATTTTTTTAAGAAATTAAGAAATGAGATGGAAAAGAGAAATGGTGGAGGGTATGGTCAAATGAATTTTTAATTCATTTGCAAATCCTATTCAAGCATGATTGTAGTTTTAAAATGGAAAAATTATTTTTACAAAACATATGAAGCATGCTTGAATTTGTAGGTAATATTATTCATTCCGCCATTTTTGTTTCTCTCTCTTCCATGGCTCCTCCTTTTTCTTCTTCCTCTACTTTCTCATGTGTTGAGATTCAAGAGGATTAAGAGAAAGAAAAATTATTAGATCACTCACACACATCACTAAGCATCCTAAATTAGCATCTTAGGATCTTTAGTTACTTCATGGATGAAGTTGAAGCTTGAACATGGTTCCCTCGGGTGGATCATCTTCGGCGAAGGGAAACCGGCTTGTAAGTGTGATCCAGAGCTCTTGAGAGCATGCTAGAGTCCAACCCAATTGGAGCAAATAAAGAAGCTACAAAGGTTGTGATTTCTATCTTGTTAGTATTTTAGTTTAGGTGTTTGGTTTAGATTCTTAGGTATAAGTTTTTAGTACCATGAAAATTTTTGTTTTCAGATTCCGCATTGGCTACGGGTTAGTGGCGAGGGCACTAGGAACTTTCAATGGTATCAGAGTCACCCAAACACCATAAACTAGATTGTTACGACTTCCGAATCCCGCCATTTTTGCTCCGCAAAAACTGTTTCTAAAACCAGTGAGAAAACCATGATAAACTTAATATTTTGACTCCCCGCGGGCTCTCGGTTTGAACCGAGAAGCCGCGGGGAGGTGCGCGGGGACCCAGGGACGTCCTGGGGGGACCTAATGAGGGCCTACACCCCTGAGACCACCTAAAAGGTGACATTGGGGGCGGGGACCCAAAACTCCCTCAGAAGGCAGTTTCGGGTCTGCCTACCCTTTGGGCCACCTTAGGGTGGCCTAAAGGGTGGGTTCCCCCTAGGTGCCTCCGGGCCGACATTAATTTCGTGCCGGGGTTCTTCCGGAGTGGGTTTTAGCACATTTGATTTTTGGTGTTTTGGAAAATTGAAGTGTTGGTTATATGCGTGCGGTATTCGATTGTCGTAGGCTTAGTGATAGTTGTGTGTATCATAACGTTTGGGAAAACATTGTTTAATTGCTATATGTATCTTTTAGACGGGGTTACGAGATTGATACTCGTAAGTTTGCATGTTCTGTGATAGATATTGCTTGTTGTTTATGGTTATGTTGGATTTATTGCGATGGACAGCCCGGTGTATGTAGTATTAGATGTATTTCTCTGTGATGTAATGTATATTCATATTGCGTGGTGAGCGTCCGACATGTGGACTGCCGTCACTGCGGCTTGTATATTATTCTTTGGGGCGCGTCCAGATTGCGGACATAGTCACCGTTGTATATTTAGGTTTTCATTACATGCACTAGGATTACCCCACAATGGAGTGCTCGAGTAGCCGGGTTCTAGAAGGCAACAGGCCTCCATCTTATGGCGTTGAGATCGGGGTGCCTTACTCTAGAATTGGCTGGCTATTCGCTGTACTCGTAGGGGATATAGGATTGACCTGCGGAGGGGTGCCCAAGTCACCGGATTTTAGAAGTGCTGGGTAGCCCACTCAGTTTTTTAATTGGAGTTGCCTCGCTGGGATTGGCGGGTGGCTTTTCGCGCTCGTAAGGGTCTAGGATTTGATACTACGGGCTATCCACACAACCGGGAAAATTGCATTTCATATTTAGCTCCATTGAAATGTACTTTTCCTTAATTATCCGCATTTCCATTCTGTGTTTGCTTCTGCTGTGATACTTCTGTGATGTTACTTGATATCATGCGTGAGACGAATGTTGCTATATATATATTATATATATTTAGTAGACGCTATATATGTTTTGCATCCGCGCTAGTCCTGTCCTCGCCCTACCGTAAATTAAGTAATCTTACGGTGAGGACCCGAGACCCTGTAGCGAATGCGAATGGCATATATGTGCATGCTTATTTTTGTTTCTTATCTGGCATGATATGATTAATTGATGAGACTGTATTAATTTTGATTAATGCAAGGAAAATAAATCTAAATGATATTGTCAGAACCAAATTTTAAAACTACTCGATTTTCTTCAAAACCATAGTTGTATTCTTTTGCTTTGTATAGAGGTATTCGGTTAGAAATATCCTGCACCTTATTCTATGAGGAAAGAGGCTTGATCCATTCATGGGGAGTTCTCTCTTAAGCAAAAGTTTATGTTACTAGTTTTAAAAGTGGAGCTTAAACCACTCCATCTTAAAGCCACTCGAGTTCTTTCAACGATATAAAGTTCATTATATTAACGGTTTTTCGCCAAACCAACTGTATCCCTTCATCATTTCAGACCGGTAGCGCCTAGTATTCATGCTATGTTTTTTTGCCTTCGTCACGGCATAGTGTATGGTAGCTATGTGTTACTTTTCTACAGTATAGAAATGCATTAATCTAGTACAGTCATACAGTCTTGTTGGTTTTCGTCAAGGGCGAGTACGGGTGGGTTTAGATTAATCAGGACAATGACGGATAGAACTTGACTTGCGACTTATGATTTGCTGGCCTACGTCAAGGTCATAAGATGTTTGGGGTAGAAACCATATTAGGAGTTTCAAATATAAGGGAAACTTGCCAAGTTTATGTATACCTTCTGGAGTGTGGTAATTTTGGTCAGATTCCGTCAAGATTATCATATAATGATAGTTGGGTCCCGATTCCCACTGATGAGTACGTATTACTCCTCGGGTTATCCTAACTAATTCTCCTTTTAGGGTTTGAAAGAGAATTCAAGGAAACAGTGGGAGTTATTCTGATTAGATAAAGTGATTAACCAATCTAATCTAGGTTAGAGTGCATACTGAGTATTTCTTTTCTCTCTTTCTAGTTTGTGACCATGACCTACCTTAAACTATAACTCATGAACCAAGTTAACCAAACCTTCTTACACACTCTGGTTTTGTACTGTCATGATTCACGACAAAGTCGCATATATCACTGTAACGTTTTAGAAATCGTTTAGGCGAATTTTCCGATAATAGGTAAAATAATTTGTGTTTTCCGTAAAAACCAAGATATGATCAATTTTCAATATAGACTTAAATGCACCTAATTTAACTAGGAAATTGCTAGTATGTGGTATTTATTTAGTCACTTATAATTATTAGTTCACTTAAATATTTTTCCTTAATTAAATTTTTATTATAAGCTTTTATTTATACATTTAATTAGTGGTAATTACAAATTGGAATGGGTTAAATATACAAATGTGAACCATGTCAACTTAAATACAAGTTTACAAAATTGTTTTCTTTTTCTCCAAAAATCTTAAGGGTTCTAGACTTTTCTAAGGTTAAAGAAAAATAGAAAAGAAAAGGAATTAGAGATAAGATTGATGTGAGGTGCTTTAATGGAGGCTTAAGGGTCAACTTAATCTAGATATTTCCACACCCTCTCACACAACATCCTCATCCTTCCTCACTTGGCCGAGCCTCTTAGTGGCAGCCCCAAAATTTTCCCCACTCCATTTCCAACTCAAAAAGCTCCAAAAATCCATCAAAAATCAATACAAATCCCACAAACTCTAAATCAAATCTTTACCCATTATTCCTTAGCCTAATCTAGCTTAGATCAGGGAGCAAGTTAGCATTTTAGAAGCCATTTTGGGAGTCAAATTTGCAAGTTTGATATCAAGTTTGTGAGGTATAAATCCTAACCCTAAGGTTTAATTATTGGTTAAATTCTTAAATCAAACTTAATTAGGTATTTATATGGTGCTATATTGCAAGCTTGAAATTTTAAGAACAGGGTTTGAGACCAAGTTAGGGTTTTTATCAATTGGATATGGTTATATGTGCAGTTTAACATCTTAAGACATGAAAAATCTAAGCTAGTTGTTAGTTTGCAAATTGTTATTTTAAAATTATCTAAATGATATAATTGTGCAAACTAGGTTTTTAGAATCTATGAAAATAAGTGAGTTTAAAATTTAGTTAAGAGTTGTGAAGCCTAATTATGATATTAGATGAACATGGTAGCCACTAGATCGCTAATCCACGAGGTTTTGCACCAAAACTCCTTTGGGTTGCTTACTAGGTTTTCGGTATAATTAGACGTGGGTTTTAATTGACGTTGTGATGTTTTATATATTATCTTCTACAATATATATTGTGTTGTGAATGAGCGATCGGTACGATCGGGTTCTACGCTTGGTGGTTGTGTCGCTTAGCGACCTTAGTTAAGGTTGTGGCGATGTCGTACGCGTTTTGTGCACCAAGTGCACAATGTGTCTATCTTGTGGACGTTATTCTTGCGCTTCGTTGTCTTTGTATCGGCTCAGAATATTTAGCCTTATGTATCGTATTTGTGAAATTTTAGAGTCGATTGCGGGAACTTCGGACGCTATTAGAAAAGGGAAGCAGGTGGTTGGATTTATCTAGCTCGAGATCATCGATGAGTAGATTTAACATCTACGGGGAAATTGCCCGTATGGCGTTATGCGTCAGGGCTAGATATGATATTATAGCCGCATGTTTATACGCATATGAGTTGATTGTGCATGAGCATCATTGCATATTATTACTTGTTGTGCCTTGACTTAGTACCTATTGGACACCGCACCATTACTGACGGTTCATGTTGCACGAGCACTAAATTGTATGCTACACATACACACCGTTGGTAATTGCCATGACACGCACAACATATACACTTATGTGGTACTGTATCATTATTGACATGTATATACACATATCTTGCTATAGCTACATATACACCTATGCGGTATTGTATCATTATTGACATGTATATACACATATCTTGCTATGGCTACATGTACAACTATGTGGTATTGTATCATTATTGACATGTATATACACATACCTTGCTATAGCTACACATACACCTATGTGGTATTGTATCGTTATTGACATTGAGACGTTGATTCTTGTCCTATTGCGCATATGGAATGCATCATGCGTACATACTTACATGTATACACACATACCTTACTAGAGCTACATGTACACCTTTATATGACGTTGCATTTGATTTCGGAGGAATTGGGAACCGCATGATATATTTTAAAACTGGATTCATTTAAAAGAGCGGTTTTCCCTTAAAATGCTCATATTACTGTTTTATGTTGCATATATCATATTTCATGGATTTACGCATTGAGATACGGATTTCATGTGATTTATAGATTTGAGAACCGTGGGGATATTTCAAGAAATTATGCATTATTTTTGAAAACCCGGTTTCTCTTGATATGATATTTCGATGCGTCCACCATGAGTTTTCTTGGTTCTGAGACTTGTGTTAGATACCCGATTCGAGGAGCGGTAGGCATCGTCTGTGGGTATATGGTGGACTCGGTAAGGTACCCCAGGGTAAGAAGACTCGTATAGAAAGGCGGTGAGCCCAGTGGAGGGAGTACTACTTACCGGTGATAGTATATAACTCAACGGATATTCAGAGGATACCGTTTGGGAGTTATGACATGAGATATATTGAGGGCCGATCTGGATATGCGGCGCCTGAGAGATGAGTATTTACGTGTCGTTGATGGACACGAGTTTTCATGATGTTTCGAGTGTTGATGTTGGACACTCAGGTTCCATGAGATTTACAGATATGAGGGCCGATCAGAGTGACGGCGCCTGAGGTATTGGAATTTGGGGTGTCGTTGATAGACGCCGGGATTTTCCACGATGATGATTCATTGATGATGTTATGTTTTATCCCATACTCAACATTTATTTGATATGCATTGCTTCATGTATTTGTAGTACCTGATGGAGTACCTTGATCATGATTGTTGCATATTCATATTGCCATATTTATGCTATCAGATTGCATGTTATAGATTATTGCTGTTCGTGCATACCTGCGATTATCGGTATGATGTTACTTACTATTCACGAGTTGGAAACTCACCCCCGTTGTGCCATAGTGTTTTGCAGGTTTGACCCTCATAGTAGTCGCGGCAGGGCTTCTTATTATCTCTATTTTTGCGGATACCGCTACGGTTGGCTGTGAGGCTATTTGGTATAGGTGGGTTGCGGCTATCCGATTCTATATATTGTACATCTTATTGTATCTAGTATTCTCCATCTACCATCCATGTATTGACTTAGAGACGAGTTGTGAGGATCGATATTTTATTATTTTGTGACTTTGGTGTCGTGCTCGTGTGAGCCGGCTTTTATTATGTAGTTTTACCTCTTTATGCTGTTTTTCATTTATATCGTCTATTTCTTCTCTACGGCGTCATATATATGCTTGTGGTGGTTGTTTTTGCCTTTGGTCGTGATTTGCTCCCGTTTGGGGATGCTTTATTTATATTCTATGTTTGTACTCGTTTCGGGGCTACTTTTTACAAAGGATGTGCTGCCGAAATTTTTAAGAAAATAAACTTAAATTTAAAGATTTTTACTTGAGATTTCCAATGTTTTCATCACTTACTTCTTTTGATGGTTTAAATTTCTGGGTTTTCGGCTTACTTAAATTGCGTTACGCCTGTTGACGTAACGTGGTTTAAATGCCGGTCACGTGCCTAAATTGGGTCGTGACAATCACTGCTACTCCTACTTTCCCTTTGCTTTTCTCCAAAACACTCCGTATCACTACGAAGATCCATATTGTTTGGAAAGGCCATATCGTATAGTTACATACGAACTCGAAGAAACTTGCTCAGTTTGAGGATGGGTTCTGGAGAAATTGAATAAAATTATTCGGTTGTATTTTATCTTTATCTTCTCTCAGGATGTGAGGGATCCTAGTATTAAGAGAGCACACCTATTTCGCTTATTGGATCGTCTTCTTCCAAAGCTTAGGATGGTGCCGAATGGTAGGGAAAGAAGAAAACCAATTAGCCTAAGTGTGGTAACAGAAGGTAAGAAGTAAAGACATATAAAGGGATTGCAGTGAGGGCAAGGGAATTTACGACTTCTGTCATGAATCTGAATAGTGGAAGAGGCACTACTAGGAATACCTGGCCACCCCTCGAAACATTTTCATGTTTCAGTTTTCCTGTACGGTGCTAATTGAAAACTACTTTCCCAATTTGATTCTGACTCCAGGATATGTATTTACCAGACTTGATTCTCACATCTGTATGGCGTTACAGATGCTGAATGGGAGTAGAATACTGGGAATTGGGTAATTAGATCCTCAATATCAGAATTCTTTATAATTGGTGATATTTGAGGAAATCACCTGGGTTTTTCCTTATGGCAAATATTTGGTTTTGAATAACCGTTGTTATGCACCAATTTTTAAAATTGAATATCTGTATCTTTAATTTATAAAGTGAGATATAAGTTTTGAAAATTGTGTTCTAAACATTACCTTTATCAGTTGTGGATAAGATAAAGTGCATTGAATAACGGTATAGACATTCTTAACCAAAATACAGTTTTCAACTTACAACATACGGAATTTGAGTTAGTATACTCTTGGGACTTATACATGGTATTGTATGTTGTCCGATGTCCATTAGGATAAGGGGTTGGCACTCGTACTATATTCCATTTACTTATGACTTCTCTGGTTTTAGACACGCATTTTGTTTGAAATACAAAGTCCAAATTTTGATAAGTTATAGGTACAAGAATAAAGTAGAGAACCATGCGTTGGAAGTATCAGGTTTTCTCGAGATGATCGAAGATGTAGATACTTATGCTAGGTATTCTATCATAGTAATATTGAGAATATAATTCTCTCACAGGTTACTCATCCGTGGGTGCGCTTCTTGATGAGTAATGCTGCATGGTCTTTTTCCATATAGGATATGCATTGGACACAGTCGCATAATTGAATTTGGTTCCAACAAAATTTGTGCCTTTGATTCTATGTGGACATAGAATGGTTGCATATCTTGAGGATGTTAAGATATGGAGTTATCCGGAATCTGTTTAAAAGCAGAATCTGGACAAACTCAAGGCACGTTTCTGTAACGGCAGTTTGTGGGTTATTCCAGGCTTTTAGCAATGGTTTAACTTCTACCATTACAAGATCAAAAGTTGATTTGTTCTTGACTCACCACTTTTTTTATAAAAGGAATCTTTTTGGAAAAGAAACATATGAGAGTATGGTAGAACTGGAAGTGATTCCAGAACCATAAACGGTTACTAAAAATTTTGTAGAACCTGAAGATTCAATCAGATTCGACAATCCATTAGCCATTCTGCAGTTTTAGTGGGTTATCTTAGCCACCTAAGAGATACTTCAGTCTCCTCAAAGACGGTGACAGGGAGGTTTTGATGACCCAAGCTTGCTAATACTGCTGTCCTAGACTATGAAATCTGGAAAGTGGATGACTATAATATCATTCTAAATTAGATTTAGAAGTGCACGTGTATATGACTCTGCCATAGGGTTGTTGTAGTCAGTGGGAGCAACGAAAGTGTGGTGGGCAAGTTTCTTATGTTTATTTATAGACTAAAGCAAGAAGAGCGGTATTGGTCAGCTAGTTTGATATAAAAGTCAAAGATTTTGACTTCATCAGAACAACAGATAGACCTGGTAAGAAGGCAATAGGGAGTGATGTCTTGGTATTTAGATGGCATGCTCCAGATAGGAAGCGATGATCCTATACTACGATCGGTTATACTGTGGTTGTCATAAGGTGTTTCTCCACATAGGATCTGGACAAAATATCAGGGATTCTGGTGACTAGATCTATGGCTTTAGATCTAGATTTGGGAAGTGTCCCAATTCGGGTATCTTGACACTATTCTAAAGTGTTTTAGAATGGACGACTCCTGGCGTGGTGGTGTACCCACAGGTGAGAGAATCACCCTCTCTAAAGAGATGTCTTCTAGACTGATGTCAAGTACCACACCAGATATTTCTTTTGCACTAGCTGCAATAAGCATATGTTAATCCAATCCTGGAGAAATATTGGGAAGCATTTATGAACATAATAAGATGTTTTGGTGTATGGTAATGGCAGCCTCCTTGTCACGACCCGGAATTTTGCACGTGACCGACACTTAAATCACGCAATGTCTAAAGGCGTAACGTAATTCAAGTAAGTCGAACCCCAGAAATCTAAACCTTTTTGCGGAAAATAAGAGAGGTACAGTTTTGAAATAAAGGTATAATAAAATCAAGTTCTTTTTTAAATGTATAAATACTGATATAAGAAAATGCAAGTGGATAATATACTATAGTTGAAAATATTTTTCGTCCTTTAAAATTTGGGCAGCATCTCCCCTGTATATTTTGTACCAAAACCACATACATGCAATACATAGGCATCCCTAAGCGGGAGCTAGCTCTCCGCTAATTGGCGGAATCACAACTATGCAATAAACATATATACGACACCCTACGGTGAAGATCAAACACAGAAAGAAAAAGAAAATCAAGATATCAGCTCAAAATCAAACATACACCCATCGTTCTAAGTCTCGCAAATACACAAGTCTGTTTAGGTCTACCAATATACAAAATCTAGTTTATGATTTGATGGAGTTTATCTAGATACAATAGAATATAAAAGTACAAGAGTAGTCATGATCCAATGTGTGTCCTACCTACCAAAGAAAAACACCCTGAAGAAGGCTGTGTGTCAGCGATACCGCTACTGATCCAAGCTGTCGAACCTGTAAGAAAACTGTGGCACAACAGGGGTGAGTTGCCAACTCGTGAGTAGAAAATATCAGCAGGTAGAAATCGAATAAACAACGATCTCTAGGTCTTACTGTATCTGTTGCCTGTAGTGCCCTCAAGGCAATTATCATAGTCGCAGGCAGGTGATTATGATGATTGAGGGAGGACCTATACTGGTAGAACAGTCTTACTCGATATGATAGTATGCTATCTGGTTTGTCTTTATCATCATGTATATGCTTCAGGTGGTATTACAGATCACTATTACATGTTGATAGAGCCCATAGGATTCTTGTTTGACTACCAGCATTATGATGTCGATCATATACGTGGGAGCTGGGGGTCTATAAGCACATCCTTAAATATCCCTAGTCGTGGGAGTATTGAGACTGGGCATCGATACTCCAGTGTAGACTAGTGTATATTGATCGAGACCCTGACGAGGGGCGGTGACCAAGTCTCACAAGCCATTGGTGTTAGTTTGTTCACCTAAGATAGTATACAGATGCTCATTGGGTTATGAGTGCACTGGACGGACTCGCCGGGAACCTGCTAGTTGGTACTATACTTATTGTCAGATAGCAGTTCCCAGGTGACATGTGTATAGGGTAGTCTGTCGACCTGAGATCATCATTTGTCTCATGTGAGTTCCCACTGTGCTTTGATTACTACCCTACCACGGCTCAAAGGAGTCATGCAAACAGGTTTTAGTTGGGTACAGTCCCGAGCCACATGGAGGAAGTGAGCGGATTGTCGGGGATTCGTCTCTCCCGGTATATGGGGTTGATGTCGCGCACTGCACCGGTGGCCATCACCAGAAATCCTTAGCCAAGGTAGTCGAGAATTACCGATCTAGGATCGGTAGTTTCTCATGTGGTGATGGGTTTCATACCGACATGAATTATCACGTTATTAGGGGTCTAACTTTATCCACCCTCCTATACTCTATATGCGATACTCTTAGACGAACAGACCGGACTGTACAGATATTGTCACTGTCAGGCTCAGTAGGGGTTTAGATGAGTTTGCTTGTCGTCCTTCCTTTCTCTCAATACCTGGGTAGCCGTTACGTACAGCTAGTGCCGCTGACGTGCTTGTGGTTAAACCCACTGCCAGCGTATTGACGAGTCTTTAGAGTCCCATACAGAGGGTTTTCACAGTTCAGGCGATATGGTGTAGATGACGTATGTTGGTACATACAGGTGTCCGATTAAATATGTGTACAGGCTGCACAGACTTTAATCGGATGGTTGATAATACTAGCGGCTTAGGATTAAGCCGGATTATTAAATCAGGTTTTGATTTAATAATTTATATATATGTATTTTTATATATGTATTCTAGTATTATTGTTCACTATTCATTTTCTCTCTTGGCTATTCGTATTTTTGTACGAATACACGTATATGTATTTCGATACGTGTACCGGGAAGTATTACGTTATTATACGGAATAGCTTCTAGAAAATGGCCACCTCATTATTGATTTTCTTTTTAGAAAATCAATTATGGAAATGAGGTGGAGGGGTGAGTTGGCATGAGCATGGGTGAGTCATGTAGAGAGGTATATGCATTGGAATTGTTTATTGCAGATTGAGATGAGATATTTTTTGTGTGCATGAGAGAGAGAAAGGGGGGCAGCCACTAGCTTTTGGGTGGGCCTTGGTCATTTCTTTTCTTCACTTGCTTGGTTGCATTCTCTACTCACTTCAACACTTAGCCATTTCTTGAGTTGCTCATGCCACATGTTTCCTCACCTCCTTCATCTTCTTGAGTTGCTCTTTTGAGCATTGTGATGAGAGGAAAATTATAGTGACACATTCCTACACCTCCACTCTCCATTGCTAGAAATCTTGGAGCGTCGGTTGCCTCGCTTGGCGAGGCCGAAGCTTGTGCTATTTCCCTCAGGTGGATCATTGTAGATGGAAGAAGACCGGTAACCAAACTCGATCCGCAACCACTAGGGGTTTGGGATGAAAGTTGAAGACCGAAGGACACAGATCAACTCGGTATAACCATTCCTAACTCTTTATATTGCTTGCTAATATAGGGTTTAGGGTAGATCCGTGCATCGGGTAATGGTAGCGCCAGTTTAGAAAATTTTTGTTCCGCATTTGGCCACGGTTTGATGGCCGGGACGCTGCCGTAGCCCAATATGGTATCATAGACAACCCATAAACCCCTTACTAGCAGTTTTAGAAATTGTTAAAGTATCGAAATCGAAACAAACCCAAAACAGTGCACTGCACATTTCAGTTTCTGTCGAAATTTTAGAGTCTTCAAAATTTTTTTTAGCAACTGCAGAAGACTACTTGTATGACTACAAGAGCGCACACCAAATACGAACCCATTTCACTTGTTTTCACCCAAGCACATGCTCAAAATTTCCGAGTTGACTGGCCTAGGGAGGGTGTTTGGGCTTCGTATTTTGTGTGTGGTCTGGTCTCTGGAATATTGGTTCAGTGGTATTGTTAGTTTAGCCCGGTTTTGATATTGTTTTATCTAGTTGTTTGGGGTTTTTCGGGGTGTTTCGAAGTCGATAATTTAACACTGTTTAAATGTTTATAGTACATGCATTACTATCTGCGACTGTGAATGCCATTCGAGCGGTATAACTCATCTAATTGCTATATGTTCTTTTAGACGAGTTTGCGAACGTGACATTCACGTTGATGTTCTGTATTGTGCTGTGTTATGGTTGGATCGTCGTGGTGGATAGCTTGGGTGCAATGATAGTACAGTTTAGTTTCATTTGTACATTTGATATTGCGAGGCGAGCGTCCGACATGTGGACTGCCGTCACTGCCAGTTTGTATATTATTTGTTTGGGGCACGACCGGGTTGAGGTCGTAGTCACCCTTGTATATTATTTTCTTTCATGTACTAGGATTACCCCACGGTGCAGTGCACGAACAACCGGGTTCTAGAGGGCAACGGGTCCGCATCTCATGGCGTTGATACGGAGGGGACCTTACTCTAGAATTGGCGGGCTATTCGCTGCACTTGTAGGGGGTATAGGTTGACCCACGGAGGGGTGCCCAAGTTACCGGATTCTGTGAAGTGGTGGGTGGCCCATTCACGTTGTTGTTTGGGGTTGCCTCGCTTCTGAGATTGACGGGTAACTTGCCTCACTCGTAGGGGTCCAGGTTTCTATTGCACAGGCTATCCACACGATAAGGGAACGTTTGGTCTCATTTGCGGCTCAAGTGAAACCCGAGGCTCCAGGATTATCCACCATTCTGTGTTGCTTCTGTGATGTTGCTTTATATCATGCCTGGGACGATTGTTATATATATATTTATATATATACTAGTAAATGTTGTATATGTTTTGCACCCGCGCTAGTCTAGTCCCCGCTCTATCGTTAGTTAAGTAACGTAACGGGTGATGACGTGACCCAGTAGCGAATGCAGATGGCATATACGTACATCATATATTTTCGTTCTTTTCTGGTGTGATTAATTGATGGGACTGTGTTGATTTTGATCAATGCAAGGATAAAACAAACCTATATATGATGTTATTGGAACCAAGTTTTTAAAAACATACATTACAGACGTTTTCTTTTGCTTTGCACAGTAGTATTCGGTTATGAATATCCAGCACCTCATTCGACGAGGCAAGGGCCGAGATCCCTTCATCGGGAGTGACCCCTTGAGTAAAAGTTTGCATTAACGTAATAACTTTACTATAGTCGATTATTTTTCTTTGCATCGTGGTATTCAGTTTGGAATATCCTGCACCTCATTCGACGAGGAAAGAGCCGAGATCCCTTCACCGGGAGTGACCTCTTTAGCAAAAGTTTTCGCTACTATACATTTGTAAAACCACTTGGATTCCTTCAACGATATCAAGTTCATTACGTTAAAGGTTTTTTCGCCAAAAACTAGCTGTAGCCCTCCGTCATTTCGGATAAGTAGCACATAGTATTCGTGCGGTGTTTGTTGGCTAAAGTCAAGGCATCGTGTGCGGTAGCTGTGTGTTGCTTGTCCGTTGCATGGACATGCATTGGTTTAAGACAGTCGTACCACTTTGTTGGCTAAAGTCAAGGGTGTGTGTGGGTGGGTCTAAATCGATCTGGATAATGACGGGTAGAACTTGACTTGCGTGTTATGATTTGTTGGCCAAAGTCAAGGTCATAAGCGCTTGGGGTAAAAATCATATCGGGAGTTTCAAATATACAAGAAACTTGCCAGGCATGCGCATATCTTCTGGAGTGTAGTGACTTGAGTGGATTCCATCAAGTTATCATGTGATGATAGTTGGATCCCGATTCTCACTGATGAGTAGATTTACTCCTCGGGTGATTTTAGATGATCCCGACTAATTCTCCTTTAGGTTTGGAGGAGAATTCGAGGAAATAGTGGGAACCATCCTGATTAGATAAAGTGATTAACCATTCTGATATAGTTTAGAGTGCACGCTGGGTGTTTCTTTTCTCTCTCTCAGGCAGCGACTATGGCCCGACCCTTAACTAAAACTCATGAGCCCAGTTAATCGAACCTTCTTAAAACACTTTGGCTTTTGGAATGTCACGGTGTCGCATATATCATTGCCACTTCTATATCACCTTTGCATTTCTCCAGAACACCCCGTATCACCACGAACATCCACTCCTATTGGATAAATCCATCGTATAGTTACATACGAACTCGAAGGAACATGTTCCAGGTTCAAGGATGGATCCTGGTTCTAGAGAGATTGAATAAGATTATTCGGTTGTCTTTTCCCTTTACCTTCTCTCAGGTTATGAGGGCTCCTAGGATTAGGAGAGGGTACACCTATTGAGCTTATTGGATAGTCTTCTTCCAAACCATAGGCAGGTGCCGAAAGGTAAGGAAGGAAGAAAACCAATTAGCCTAAAGGTGGTGTACAGAAGGTAATAAATAAAGACATATAAAGGGATTTGAATAACGGCAAAGAAAATTGTGACTGCTATCATTCACGACAAAACAGTGTATGCCCCTGCCACTCCCACATCCACTTTGGATTTCTCCAGAACACTTCGTATCACTACGAACGTCCATAATGCTTGGACATGCCATCGTATAGTTACATACGAACTCGAAGGAATTCGTACCAGATTCGAGGATGGTTTCCGGTTCAGGAGAAATAGAATAGGATTATTCAGATGTCTTTTCCCATTACCTTCTCTCAGGTTGCGAACACTCCTGGCATAAGGAGTGTACACCTATTACGCTTATTGGATAGTCTTCTTCCAAACCTTAGGCTGGTGCCGAACGGTAGGGAAGGAAGAAAATCAATTAGCTTAAGTGTGGTGTACAGAAGGTAATAAGTAAAGTCATAATAAAGGGATTGGAGTGAGGGCATGGAAGTATACAGTTACAGTCATGAATCAGGATAGTGGAAGAGGCATTACTAGGAATACCCGGTTACCCCTTCAAAACATTTTCATGTTTCAGTTTCACTGTGCGATGTTAATTGAAAACTGTTTTATCAAATTGGAATCTAACTCCAGGGTATGTATTTACCAGATCAGTTTCTCACATCTATATGTTATTACAGATGGTGAGTGTGAGTAAGATATTGGGAATTGGGTGATTAGATCCACATAATATCGGAATTTGTTGTAATTGGTGATATTTGAGGAAATCACCTGGGTTTTGCCTGACGGCAAATATTTGGTTTTGAATATACATTGTTGTGCACCAATTTCAAACTGATATATCTGTATGTTTATTTTATAAAGTGAGATATAACTTTTTGAAATTATGTCTGTGACATTTACCTATATCAGTTGATGGTTAGGTAAGGTGCATTCAACAGCGGTGTAATTCTTCTTAACCATAGTACAGTTTTCAACCACGACGCACAGGGTTTGAGTTGTTAAACTCAGTAGACTTATACAAAGTATTGTATGTTGTCCAATGTCCATTAGAACAAAGGGGTTGGTACTCGTACTATATTATGTTTACTCATGACTTCTCCAGTTCTAGACAAGTATTTCGTTGAAATACAAGGTCCAGATTTTGAGAAGATATAGGTATAAGAATAAAGACGAGAACCATTTGTTGGAAGTATCAGGATTCTTCGTGGTAGTCGAAGATGTAGATACTTGTGTTTGGTATTCCGTTGATAGTAATGGTTTTGAGAACTTGCTTCTCTTTCAGGTTACTCATATATGGATGCATTCCTAGATGAGTAATACTGATTGGCCTTTTTCCATTTGGTTGATATGCACTGGAGACAGCTGCATGATTTTGAATATGGTTCCAATTAAATTAGTGCTTTTGTTTCTATATTGGATATATATAGAATCAATTTATATCTTAACGATGTTAAGGTATAGGGAGTTGTCCGGCTGATGCTTAAAACCAGAATTCAGATAAAACTCAAAGAACGTTTCAGTAATGGCGGTTTGTGGGTTATCCCGGGCTTTGACGAGGGTTAACTTTCTACCATCAGGAAGATCAATAGTGATATTGTTCTTGACTCGCCATAGTTTTAGTAAAATGGATTTTTTCAGAAAACAAAAGTGAGAGTATGATAGAACCGGAAGTGATTCCAGAACCACAAATGATCACTGAAGATTTTGCAGGGTTACCTAGGACGGCATCAAGGTTTCAGAAGGCATTGTCCATGCCAAATTCAAAAATTTGCCGTTCTAGCTAACCCTAACTAAGAATCATTAACTAGAAATCGACGGAAAGTAATGCAAACAACTTCGCATATGAAAAGTGTGCATGGAATACAACCTTTGTAGACCAGTCCTTCACTTCATTAGCTCCGTGTAGTAGTCCCTTCGCTGCGATCGTGTACTCCGGACTCTAGAGAGGCTCCCGTGAAGAAACGAACATGCTTGCTTCGAAGTCTTCGAGGCCGAAGATGATCTACGTCGAGGAGACACTAACCCAAACTGTCTCTTCACTAATCATGGAATTAGTGGAGCAAACACCCTATACTAAATGACAAGTAGTAGAGGATGATGAAGTAGGAATTTTGCTCGCATTAGAAATCATTTTCTCATTCAAAATCATCACTTTATCATAAACTAGAGAGCAAGCTCAAGAGGAAGAAGAAGGTGAAGTCAAGTGATGAATAATGAATTATTGTGTTGGTTAGAATTGCAACCTAGGGTTAATCATGTCATGCTTAACCCTTATGGAGACTTTACCATGGTCTAGGGTTAGGGTTTGGCTTAGAAATATCTAAGCAAAATATCAAAAGAGAAGACTTAGTCAACAATAGCAACTCTTTTGCTAAAAGTCTTTTCTTTTTGAATTTTGCTAAAATAAATATATATATATATATATATATATATATATATATATATATATCAAACCCTGATCTTAGCCATGGTAATAATCTCAAAACCCTAATTGCAAGTTTAACCCTCACATGTTACAATATTATATATCACATATATAATATATAATGTAACAAAAGAAAATAATACAATTAACATATATCACACATATATCAATGTATCATCAAGTGAGAAGAAGAATCATTTAAGTAAGCTTATATTAGTTAATGTAATGCAATATATCAAATATATAATTATACATTAAATTATCGAATCAACACTTGATCCGATAATCCGGCTATTTTGCAAATAACCGACTAATATAATATGTATCATTTTATCGAATCAATACTTGATCCGATAACTCGGCTATATCACATATACCCGGCCGATATCACATATCGCGAGAATAGAATATGGTATCTCATATCGTATTAATCTCGGTCCCGCACATATCACATATGTGCTCCTACTCCGTTTTGCTTGAGCCAGGAAACCTCTGTGTAGGACTCTAAAGACTCGTCAATACGGCGGCAGTAGGTGATGGTCATATCAAACACCCACAAGCCGCAAGCGGTCTGCTAAACGTAACGGCCACCCGGGTATTGAGCAATCAGAAGATCAACAAGCAAGCCTACTCGTACTCCTGCGAATCAAATTAGTAACGCTACCGTACAATCCTATCTCTTCGTCTGATATGTCGCATATCTCGTCTAAGGGTGGTAAACGTCAGACCCCAGTAACTCGATAAGTCGTGTCGATATGAGTCTCATAACGGGTCGAGAAACTACTGATAACACTTACCAGTATATCTCTGAAGTAGCCCTGGCCAGGGACTTCCTGTTATAGCCAATTGAGCACTGCGCAACATCAACTCCCAATACCGGGAGAGACGAAACCCCTCCAATCGCTCATTGCCTCCATGTGACTCGGGACTGTACCTAAAAGCCACCGTTTTGCATGTTCTTTTGAACGTGGTAAGGTGGAAATCAAAGCACAGTGGGAATCACACAAGACTTTATGATGATCTCGGGTCTTCAGACTAACCTGTACCAGTGTCACCAAAGAACTGCCATCTGACGATAGGTATAATACCATCTGGGAGTTCTCGGCGAGTCCGTCCAGTGTACCCAGTCTCCACTGAGCACCTGTATACTGTCTCTGATGTCAAACACTAATGGATATGGGATCATCCATCGCCCATCTACATGGGTCGAGAAGATATACGCTAGTCTACCCTGGTATATCGATGCCCTGTCTCGATACACCTACGACTAGGAACATTTGAAGGATGTACTTAGCGACTACACTATCCCAACTAGTATGATCTGCATCATAGTCCTGGTAGTCAAGTACTCATCCTAAGGGCTTTATCGACATGTAATATAGAGACAATCAGAGTACCTGTTAAGATAAAGAGCAACCAGATAGCATAATATCATGTCGAGCAAGAAAGTCCTCCATATATATGTCCAAGTATCCACTACAATAAACATCGTATGTACAGTAATGGTCTTTAGGGCATACATATCACTAACAATCTCCCACTTGCACTAGGGCCATATGTTGTAGTATCTCATACCCAACAATCAGCAGTGGTTGAAGTATCTCATACTCAACCATCCCATTAAAGTCTCTACTGGGAAATAGGCGTTTGTGAGTGGATCCGCGCTGTTGTCCTCTGTGTCTACTCTCCTATCCCCGATCTCTCTGGAGATCAACCATCTCCATGATCAGGTGGTACTGCCTAAGAATATGTCTGGATCACTGATGGGACGGGGGTTCCTAGGCCAAAGCAACAACTCCATTGTCATACAATGGTAGGAACGAAGTTCATCTCATGAACTTATATACACCTAGACTGCTTCTTTGGTAGCATCGTAGGTAGCGATGTATCCAGCCATTAATCATCTAGTATTCCACGGTATCTAGCTTGGAACTCTTCCAACATACCGTCCCTCCACTGAGGGTAAAGACAATGCCTGTGACTGACATTCAGTCGACCTTATCACCCTGGAAGCTATCCAGTGATTCTCCTCAGGATCGATTGATACCATCTCACTACACCTAGTGAGAATCCTAACATCCACTTAGATCTATCTCATAGATCCGAAACCCAGGATTTAGGAGGTATCACCTTGATCCTATATGGAGAATCCATGTGATAAGAGGAGATTGACCGAGCGTAGCATAGGAAACTCCTTTCCTATCAAGAGTATGTCATCCACGTACAATATAAGGATCACCACCATACTTCCTACCACCTTTTTGTATATACAAGGTTCATCTACTATTTTGATGCAGTCAAAAGCTTTGATTATTTCATCAAAACAGATGTTCCAACTCCGCGATGCCTACTTTAACTCATAAAGCAACTTGCACACGTTTCCGCTGCTCCCACTGTCTACGAAGTCCTCTGGCTGTATACTTATAGATGCTTTCTTCTAAATCAATATTTAGAAAAGCGGTCATGACACCCAATCGCCGGATATCGTAGTCATGGTATGTAGTAATAGCAAGTAGGATCTGGATGGACTTAAGAATAGCTTTGAAAGTCTCAACTTTTCCATGTACACCAAGTAATCTTCTCAAGATATACTTGCTCCTGATGGGGATTTAACCTTTCAGATAAAGCAACTAAAGTCCATACTTTGTTGGTGTATATGGATTCCATCTCAGATCGCTTAGCATCCAGCCATTCTTACAGAGTCCCCACTCTCGATGGCCTGCTCGAAACTAGTTGGGTCATCATCTTATGATGCAATCCTCGCTCCCACTGTCATAGAGAAAACCAAAGTATCTCTCAAGTGGATGAGGAACCGTACCAAATCGGCGGAGAGGCCGAGGTTCGTCAGAAGCTATTGAATCCTTCGGTTCTTTCAAATCATCAGCTGCAGTTTGTATAGCTGGAACTCCTTCCAGTTCTACCTCATGACCACTAATTTCTTCGCAAGAAATTCCCTTTCCAAAAAGTGGCATGTTGAGAAACAAAACACCTTTTGCTCCTCAGTGTGGCAGAAGATATTCCCTTGCGAATGCTTGGGATATCCAACAAACTTCCACAGAACTGACCTTGCCTCGAGCTTGTCCGGATTTTACTTTTGACATAGGCCGGAAAACCCCAAATCTTAACATCCTTAAGAGATGGGCTCTTCCCATACCATATCACATATGGAGTGGTAGGCAACTGATTTAGTTGGAACCCTATTCAATAGGTATGCAGCTTCACAAGTGCATAACCCCTAAAAGAAAATAGGCAACTCAGTAGTACTCATCATAAAGCACACCATATCACATAGGGTGTGATTGTTCCGCCTCGATGCGCCGACGTGTTGTGGTGTATTCGGAGGAGTAATGCTGAGAGAGAATCTCATTCTCCTTCAGAATAGTCCAGGAATTCCGTGCTCAAGTGTTCTCCTCCCTGATCACATCATAGGACATAATACTTATACCCATTTTGGTTCTCTACTTCTGACTTATATTCTTTGAATTTCTCAAAAGCTTCAGGCTTGTGTTTCAACAGAAACATATGTCCGAATCTTGAGAGATCGTCAGTGAATGTAATGAAGTACAAAGAACCAGTCCTGGCATGTGTAGACAGAGGACCTACATACATCATCGTGTATCTATCCCAAAAGTTCACTAACTCTTTCTTTGTTCCAATAAACGGAGCTGTGGTCATCTTATCTTTGTGACATGACTGGCAAGTTTTACAAGATGTAAATTCAAACTGATTTAAATATGCATCTTTATGTAACTTCAGGTAGTCGGGTCGCATTGATATGACCTAGTCTATAATGCCTCAAGTAGGATTCGTTCATTTCTGAACTCTTCCTCTTGTGTGTGTTCTGTACGTTAAGAACTGTAGTTTGATTTAGAACGTATATGCTTTTAGATAACGTTCCTGAACCGATCAACTCTTGATATAGGAAATGTTCAAAACATTATCCATCAATACAAAATTATATCTTTCTTTACTAAATAAAGAGACTGATATGATATTGTATATCAGGTTCAGTATCTAATAACATTTGTTCAGAATCAATGTATTTGGTAATACAGGATAATAACAGCCAACATACTTGGCTGCAACAATTTGCACCATTTCTAACTCTTAAAACTTATCACCCATTCTCAGTTCTCTACCTTTCTGTAGCCCAAGTAACTGATTACATTTATGGGATCCTGATCCGGTATCTCATACTCAGGACGTAAAGGATACTGAGAAACAGTTCTCTGTAATGAACACACTCGAAGAAGATGCATCATCATACACTTTCTTCGTTTGGGCAACATGGGAATCCTAGTAATCCCCTATTTCCTGCTCGGTCTTATAACAATTATAAGTTGGAGTGGGACCAACGTTCCTTAGCTCAGTATAACAAGCGGGTTTGGTCAATACATCCATATTATTATCTTGATTAAGGCATGACATGGTCGCTACCTGGAGAGAGAGAGAAGAAAATGTAGGGTTACTAGGCACTCTAACAAGGTTCTACAAGGCATCAACCATGCCCGATTAAAATTTTAGCCGTGCCGAATAACTCTAAACAAGATCTTTGCTAGATAATTAGGGTAACACATGCAAGTAAATAACAATTATCACTAAGTGAATACGAAATACAACCTTTGTAGATCGGTCCTTCACTTATTAAGCTCCTTGTAGTAGTCCCTTCGCTGTGATCATCGAACTCCCGGACTCTCGGACGGCTCCATGAGAAGAGGGCAACAATTTTGCTTGAAGTCTTCGAGGCCGAAGATGATCTACGTCGAGAGAATACGAACTCAAACTTCTAATTCACTAACTAGAGAATTAATCAAGCAAACACCCTAAACTAAAGTGCTAGTCTAGTAGAGGATGATGAAATAGGAAATGGGTACACTTTAGAATTTCTTTTCTCACTATCATTCTCTCTCTTTATCAAATCCTAGAAAGAAATTGAAGGAGGAAGAAGATGAGCTCAAAATGAGAATGAAAACTAATCAAGAGAGAGTTTTTTAACCATGGGTTAGTGTGTATCATATACTTAACTCTTGTAGAGACATAACCATGGCTAATTATAGTGGTTAGGTTTATAAAAATCCTAAGTAAAAACAAAACTAGTGGACTTTGGTCAATGCATTCATAAGCTTCATGAAGCTTCATGCACTTGAACAATTATCCACTAATTTTGTATTTACTTTGTATATTAAAACCCCACCAATATAATTACAATGGTGTATGTCTCATACACCCATGTAGTGTGTATCAACAACCATGATACAAAATGTACACAAATAAATATATATCATATATATATTAAGTTGTGCACAAGTGCGAAAAATAAATGCTTAAGTGAACCACTGTTAGTTAATGTAAATTAGTATATCACATATACAATTATACACTAAATTATTAAATCAACACTTGACTTAATAATCCGGTTATATCACATATAACCGACTAACATCCAATGTATCGACTTATCGAATCAACCCTTGATTCGATAACCTGGTTATATCACATATAACCGATCGATACAAACATCGCGAGAATTGAATACGGTATCATATACACGCATTATTCTCGGTCCCGCACATATCACATATGCGCTCCTATTTCGTTTTGCCTGAGCCAGTAAAACCTCTATGTAGGACTCTAAAAACTCGTCAATACGCCGGCAGTAGGTGATGATCATATCAAGCACCCACAAGCCGTCAGCGGTACTAGCTGGACGTAACGGCTACCCGGGTATTGAGCGATCAGAAGATCAGCAAGCAAGCCCGCTCCAACTCCTGCAAAAAGCCTGACAGTGACACTACCGTACAGTCCGGTCTCCTCGTCTGATATGTCGCATATAAAGTCTAGGGGTGGTAAATGTCAGACCCCAATAACCGATAAGTCGTGCCGATATGAGGCGCATAACGAGTCGAGAAACTATGGGTAACGCTTACCAGTAAATCTCTAAACCAGCCCTGGCCAGGGATTTCCCTGTTATGGCCAATCGAGCACAGCGCAACATCAACCCCCAATACCGGGAGAGACGAAACCCCTCCTATCGCTCATTGCCTCCATGTGACTCGGGACTGTACCCAAAAACCACCGTTTTGCATGCCCTCTTGGACGTGGTAAGGTGGAAATCAAAGCACAGTGGGAATCATACAAGACTCCATGATGATCTCGGGTCTACAGACTAACCTGTACCAGTGTCACCAGAGAACTGCCATCTGACGTAAGGTATAATACCATTTGGGAGTTCTCGGCGAGTCCGTCCAGTGTACCCAGTCTCTACTGAGCACCCGTATATCATCTCTGATGTCAAACACCAATGGATATGGGATCATCCATCGCCCATCTATATGGGTCGAGAAGGTATACACTAGTCTACTCTGGTATATCGATGCCCCGTCTCGATACACCCACGACTAGGGACCTTGAAGGATGTACTTATGGACTACCATGTCCCCACTAGTATGATCCGCATCATAGTCTAGGTAGTCAAGTACACATCCTAAGGGCTTTACCAACATGTAACAGAGAGACAATCAGTGCACACGTTAAGGTAAAGAGTAACCAGATAGCATACTATCATGTCGAGCAAGAAAGTCCTCCCTATATATGTCCAAGCATCCACTACAATATACATCTCATGTATAGTAATGGCCTCTATGGCATACATATAACTAACAATCTCCCACTTGCACTAGGGCCATCTGATAACAGTAGTTGTAGTATCTCATACTCTACCATTCCATAAAAGTCTCTCTCTGGGAAAAGGCCTTTGTGAGTGGATCCGCCGTGTTGTCCTCTGAGTCTACTCTCCTGACCTCGATCCCCTGGAGATCAACCATCTCCATGATCAGGTGATACTGGCTTAGAATATGTCTGGATCACTGATGGGACGGGCGTTCCTTCGCATAAGCCACAATTCCATTGTCACACAATGGTAGGAACGAAGTACATCTCATGAACTAATATACACCCAGACTTCCTCTTTGATAGCATCTTTGGTAGCGATGTATCTAGCCTTTATCATCTAGTATGCCACAGTATCTGTCTTGGAACACTTCCAACATACCGTCCCTTTACTGAGAGTAAAGACAATGCCTGTGACTGACATTCAGTAGTCCTTATCACCCTGGAACCCTTCCAGTGATTCTCCCCAGGATCAATTGATACCATCTCACTACAGCTAGTGAGTATCCTAACATCCAATTAGATCTATCTCATAGATCCAAAACCCAGGATTTAGTAGGTATCACTTTGATCCTATGTGGAGAATCATTGTGATAAGCGGAGATTGACCGAGTGTAGCATAAGAAACTCCTTTCCCATCAAGAGTATGTCATCCACGTACTCTACGAGGATCACCACCATACTCTCTACTACCTTTTTGTATATACAAGGATCATCTACCATTTTGATGAAGTCAAACTGTTTGACTACCACATCAAAATAGATGTTCCAACTCCGCGATGCCTGCTTTATCCCATAAAGCAACTTGTACACGCTTCCACTGCTCCAACTGTCTATGAAGCCCTCTGGCTGTGTACTTATAGACGCTCCCTTCCAAATCAACATTTAGAAAAGCAGTCATGACACGCAACCGCCAGATATCGTAGTCATGGTATGTAGCCGTGGTAAGTAGGATCTGGATGGACTTAAGCATAGCTTTGAAAGTCTCAACTTTTCCATGTACACCAAGTAATCTTCTCAAGATATACTTGCTTCTGATGGGGATTTAACACTTCAGATAAGGCAACCAAAGTCCATACTTTTTTGGTGTATAAAGATTCCATTTCAGATCGTTAAGCATCCAGCCATTCTTACAGAGTCCCACTCCTGATTGCCAGCTCGAAACTAGTTGGGTCATCATCTCATGATGCATTCCTCACTCCCATTGTCATAGAGAAACTCGAAGTATCTCTCAGGTGGGTGAGAAACCCTACTAGATCGGCGGAGAGGCTGAGGTTCGTTGGTTACTATTGAATCCTTTGGTTCTACCAAATCATCAGCTGCAGTTTGTATAGCTGGAACTCCTTCCAGTTCTACCTTATGTCCACTAATTTCTTCACAAGAAATTTCCTTTCACAAAAGTGGCATGCTGAGAAACAAAACATCTTTTGTTCCTCAGTTTGGTAGAAGATATTCCCTTGCGAATGCTTGGGATATCCAACAAACTTCTACAGAACTGACTTTACCTCGAGCTTGCCCGGATTATGCTTTTAGACATAGGCTGGACAACCCTAAATCTTAACTAACTTAAGATATAGGCTCTTCCCTTTCCATATCTCATATGAAGTGGTAGGCAACTGATTTGATCGGAACCCTATTCAATAGGTATGCAACTTCTCCAGTGCATAACTCCCAAAAGGAAATAGGTAACTCAGTAGTACTCATCATAGAGCACACCTTATCACATAGGGTGTGATTGCTCCGCCCCGATACACCGACGAGCTGTGGTGTATATAGAGGAGTAATGTTGAGAGAGAATCTCATTCTCCTTTAGAATAATCCAGGAATTCCGTGCTCAAGTATTCTCCTCCTTGATCACATCAAAAGACATAATACTTATACCCATTTTGGTTCTCTACTTTCTAACTTATATTCTGTAAATATCTCAAAAGCTTCGGACTTGTGTTTCAACAGGAACATATGCCTGAATCTTGAGAGATTATCAGAGAATGTAATGAAATACAAAGAACCGGTCTTGGCATGTGTAGACAGGGGACCTTCATACATCAACATGTATCATCCCAAGAGTTCACTAACTCTTTCTCTGTTTCCTATAAACAGAGCTATGGTCATCTTATCTCTGTGACATGACCGGCAAGTTTCACATGATGTAAATTCAAACTAATTTAAATATGCATCTATATGTAACTTCAGCTAGTCGGGTCACATTGATATGATCTAGTCTACAATACCTCAGGAAGGATTCGTTCATTTCTGAACTCTTCCTCTTGTGCGTGTTCTGTACGTTAAGAACTATGGTTTGATTTAGAACGTCTATGCTTTTAGATAACGTGCCTGAACCGATCAACTCTTGATATAGGAAATGTTCAAAACATTATCCAACAATACAAAATTATATCCTTTCTTTACTAATAAAGAGACTGATATGATGTTGTATATCAGGTTCGGTATCTTATAACATTCGTTCAGAATCAATGTATTCTGGTAATACAGGGTGATAGTGACCAACAGACTTGGCTGCAACACTTGCACCGTTTTCTATCTCATGAAACTTATCACCCGTTCTCAGTTCTCTACCTATCTGTAGCCCATGTAACAGATTACATATGCGGGATCCTGATCCGGTATCTCATACCCAGGACGTAAAGGATACTGAGAAACAGTTCTCTGTAATGAACACACCCGAAGATGATGCATCAGCATGCACTTTCTTCGTTTGGGCGGCACGGGAATTCTAGTAATCCCCAATTTCCTGCTCTGTCTTATAAAAATTGTAAGTTGGAGCGGGACCAACGTTCCCCTAGCTCAGTATAACAAGCGGGTTCGGTCAATACATCTGTATTATTATCTTGATTAAGGCATGATATGGTCGCTACCTGAAGAGAGAGAGAAGAAAACACTCTGTGTGCGCTCTTGCAAGATCAGATTGGTTATTATTTTATCTAATCAGGATGGCTCCCACTGTTTTTATCAAATCTTCCTTCAAACCCTAAAAGGAAAGACTAGCCGGGATTAATTACACCCTACAACTTCGCCAATCTTTCAACCAGGCCAGTGTCGGTACTTTGAGGGAGGTTCCCCGTGCTTTCGCACGGACCTAATTAAAGTAAACCTCGTTTTCCTATAGGCGTAACCCCGTTGACACCTTTCTAGACACCTACTTGATCGGCTAATTGTAATGTGTAAAACTCTCCCAGGAGTAACAATTACTCGCAGTGGGTATCGGGATCCAACTATCTCATAGAAGGTATGCAATCTCATTGCAAATTTCAACACTTGAAATTCCCGATAATATTTTGCCCCAAGCCTCCTATGACCTTGACAAAGGCCAACAAATCATAGGCTGCTAGTCAAGTTCAACCCGTCATTTCTTGATTGAAATAAACCCACCCGCACGGCCCTTGACAAAGGCCAACAAGGTCGCACGACTACCCTAATCCAATCTGTATCATATGCATAAGCAGATAAGTACTATTCAGCTACCGCACACTACGCCTTGACAAAGGCCAACAAACGCAGCACGAATACTAAACAGTCCTTATCTGAAATGACGGAGGGCTACGACAGGATTTTTAAGAAAACCCTTTGCGTAATGAACTTGATATCGTCGTAGAAATGAGTGATTTTAAATGGAGTGTTTTTTAGGCTTTTCTAGTTTTGCTAAAGGGGTCACTCCCGGTGAAGGGATCGTCGGCCCTTTCCTCATCGAATAAAGTGCAGGATATTTCACAAATATCACTATGCAAAGCAAGAACTATAGAAGCAATCAAAAGACAAACCGAGTGTGTAGCATATGCTAGTTTCACTAAAGAGGTCACTCCCGGTGAAGGGATCTCGGCTCTTTCTTCATCGAATAAGGTGCTGGATGTTCTACAAGGAACACCGCTATGCAAAGCAAGAACTAGAGCTACCAGTTTTTAAACAAGTTTCTACAACATATTTTAGGTTTCTTTTATTTCATTAATCATATTAATGAAGTCCTATCATTTAAGTCACCTAAACATCACAGATAAATACGACGTACACTTATGCCATCCGCATTCGCCTCGATGTCCCCTCATGCACCGTTAGGTTAGGTAACTAACGGCAGAGCGGGACAGGGCTAGTGCGAGTGTAAAACATAAGTAACGTCTATATAATATATCATATATACTATATACAGTATCCATCTCAACATATCAAATGATCACATCACAGATATCGCAGCAGAAGAAACATATGAAACATTGGATATACTAGGACGTCCGTGTTTTATTTTGAGCCTCTATAAAACACGGATTCCACGGTCGCGATGAATATCCAAATCCACACCCTTAGACCCCTACGAGAGCGGCAAGCAACCCTTCCAATTCTAGAGTTAGGAGACCCGGACTCGACTTCTCGAGTTGGTCTCTCACTGGACTCTAGAACCCGGTTACTTGTGCTCTCCTCTTTAGGTCTACCTAATGCGGAAAAGTAAATAATATACAATGGTGATATCAACCTTATCCCGGAAGTGCCCCAATAAAAGAATATTACATACATTGAATTTTACATGAATGAAAATAAAAACCCTCATCTTACATAAAACCCCCGGCTATTCAGAAACGCGACGATCCAATATAACATATCCAGCAACATATAACATCACATATCATCAACGTAAGTAAATATGCGCATCCCAATTGTCGTTGACATATAGCAACGAAACCGGGGATAACACATATTACACTTACGGTCGCAGAAAAGAAAATGTAAAACTACAACAATTGGAATCCGCAACCTCCTTAGATATCTCATGCCTAACAATTATAAACCCCGCATTTTAGTCTCTATATTGAAAACACTTTTCAATATCTAGTCAGGCAATTCAACAAGATTCCCGATATATTTTGATCGAATGCTCGTCGCAAACTTTTAGTAGACGGCCGCACTCCCGGATGCCGTCGACGAAGTGCACTAAGGCGGAACACCGCTGCCGCGAGCACCCGAACGGATGCTTTTGGCGATGGGGTTCTCCTACAGTCACTTGGTCGGGGCTATGGGGCATGGCTGTCTATTAAGTTTACCCGGCGAGTATCCGCGTACGCTACGTGATTGCAACGGACTTTTGATCACATCAAAATTCCGTGGCAACCGATCATCTGAGACTAAACTGCTATGTTTATAACATTCAAATTAGTTATCACATAACTACTTGTGGATTCCAAATATTGTATCACATTCCAGATAAATAGACAATGTTAAACTTTCCGATCGAATGATCAAACACCTAAGTTTTCCCAAATAGTTCTCAACACTTGAAATTAGTTTAAAAACATCCATGACATGCCACAGTACCAATGGTCCAGCTGTAGAAGGGTCAAGCCAACGCCTCACATGTGGCATGCCGTACTGCCCCAAACCCTAAGGTTCAAAAGGCAGTTTAAGACGGTCACATAATCGAGTTAAGGTTTGTTGTCTTCTAGAGGGTCCATTGCGTAACTTGCACGACTTAGAACGTTCTTAAACTACGGAAAAATCCAATACTTGGAAATTTTCCGGCAGGGGAAAAAGTGAGTTATTGATATCCGTTCGAACTTTTTAACACGTTCTAAAAATTACCTGGAATTACACATAGACGAAGTTAAACTTTCCGATCGAATCAATGAGCTCCCAATACAACCCAGAAAACTCAACACTTGAGTATAAATTAAAAATACTCAGAAACATCAGGAAATTAAATAGGAACATTACTGTGCAAAAAGATAAGCGTGACGTCACCTTATGGTCGCGGAACCGCCGCGGGAGCCTGCTCGTGCCGCGGTTCCGCGGCGCTTTGGGCGCCAAACGTTGTCGTTTTGCACAGTTTCCCTTATAATTGCCTGCTGATTTTTTAAGCATTTTTAATCCAGAAAAAACCAACATTTTCAAAAATGTCTAGAGAGGGGTAAAATCAGGGGATTCGGAGTTCGTTCGGAGTTTTAATTTCGTATACACGTCGCCTAATACTTTAGCTAGGCTCTGATACCACTGTAGGGTTACTAGGCACTCTAACAAGGTTCTACAAGGTATCAACCATGCCCGATTAAAATTTTAGCCGTGCCGAATAATTCTAAACAAGATCTTTGCTAGATAATTAGGGTAACACATGCAAGTAAATAACAATTATCACTAAGTGAATACGAAATACAACTTTTGTAGATCGCTCCTTCACTTCTTAAGCTCCTTTTAGTAATCCCTTCGCTACGATCATCGAACTCCCGGACTCTCGGACGGCTCCATGAGAAGAGGGCAACAATTTTGCTTGAAGTCTTTGAGGCCGAAGATGATCTACGTCGAGAGAATACGAACTCAAGCTTCTACTTCACTAACTAGAGAATTAGTGAAGCAAACACCCTAAACTAAAGTGCTAGTCTAGTAGAGGATGATGAAATAGAAAATGGGTACACTTTAGAATTTCTTTTCTCACTATCATTCTCTCTTTTTATCAAACCCTAGAAAGAAATTGAAGGAGGAAGAAGATGAGCTCAAAATGAGAATGAAAACTAATCAAGAGAGAGTTTTTTAACCATGGGTGAGTGTGTATCATATACTTAACTCATGTAGAGATATAACCATGGCTAATTATAGTGGTTAGGTTTATAAAAATCCTAAGTAAAAACAAAACTAGTGGACTTTGGTCAATGCATTCATAAGCTTCATGAAGCTTCATGCACTTGAACAATTATCCACTAATTTTGTATTTATTTTGTATATTAAAACCCCACCAATATAATTACAATGGTGTATGTCTCATACACCCATGTAGTGCGTATCAACAACCATGATACAAAATGTACACAAATAAATATATATCACATATATATTAAGTTGTGCACAAGTGAGAAAAATAAATAATTAAGTGAACCAATGTTAGTTAATGTAAATTAGTATATCACATATACAATTATACACTAAATTATTAAATCAACACTTGACTTAATAATCCGGTTATATCACATATAACCGACTAACACCCAATGTATCGACTTATCGAATCAACCCTTGATTCGATAACCTGGTTATATCACATATAACCGATCGATACAAACATCGCGAGAATTGAATACGGTATCATATACACGCATTATTCTCGGTCCCGCACATATCACATATGCGCTCCTATTTCGTTTTGCCTGAGCCAGTAAAACCTCTATGTAGGACTCTAAAGACTCGTCAATACGCCGGCAGTAGGTGATGATCATATCAAGCATCCATAAGCCGTCAGCGGTACTAGCTGGACGTAATGGCTACCCGGGTATTGAGCGATCAGAAGATCAGCAAGCAAGCCCGCTCCAACTCCTGCAAAAAGCCTGACAGTGACACTACCGTACAGTCCGGTCTCCTCGTCTGATATGTCGCATATAAAGTCTAGGGGTGGTAAACGTCAGACCCCAATAACCGATAAGTCGTGCTGATATGAGGCGCATAACGAGTCGAGAAACTACGGGTAACGCTTACCAGTAAATCTCTAAACCAGCCCTGGCCAGGGACTTCCCTGTTATGGCCAATCAAGCACAGCGCAACATCAACCCCCAATACCGGGAGAGACGAAACCCCTCCTATCGCTCATTGCCTCCATGTGACTCGGGACTGTACCCAAAAACCACCGTTTTGCACGCCCTCTTGGACGTGGTAAGGTGGAAATCAAAGCACAGTGGGAATCACACAAGACTCTATGACGATCTCGGGTCTACAGACTAACCTATACCAGTGTCACCAGAGAACTGCCATCTGACATAAGGTATAATACCATTTGGGAGTTCTCGGCGAGTCCGTCCAATGTATCCAGTCTCCACTGAGCACCCGTATATCATCTCTGATGTCAAACACCAATGGATATGGGATCATCCTGCAGGGTTCCTAGGCACCCTATAAAGGTCTCACAAGGCATCGAACATGCCAATATAAAATTTTACGGGTGCCGAGAGACCCGACTACGGATCGTTTGCTAGAAAACTAGGAGAAAAGTAAACTAGTTAACAATTAACTAAGAGATACGGAAATACAACCTTTGTAGATCCGGTCCTCCACCTCCACGGCTCCGAGATGAGGTCCTCTCCGCTGTCCAAATCAAATCCGGGCTCTAGCGCCGGCTTCGTCGGAGAATGGGCAAGCTAGGTCGTCGATGTCCATGCCGAAGATGATCTACGTCGAGGCATCGCTAGATCAAGCTCACAACTTCACCAAGTCAAGAAACTTGTAAAGTAAACACACTCTACTACTTGGCAAGAGGTAGAGGATGAAGAAATAGGAAGTGGGTAGACTTTAGAATTGGATTTCTCACTTGTTTTCATCAATCACCATTGATGAAGCAAGCTTCTTCTTGAAGTGAAGAAGAAGAAGATGGAAAAAGGTTATGATAAGTTATTTTGTAAAAAGAGATAAATATGAATACTTATCATTAACCAACCATAGTTTAGTGTAGAGAATCAATCATGGTTAGAATGAAGGGTTAGGGTTAAGCATCAAGACAAAATTGTGACTTAGTCAAAGTATCATGAAGCTTCATAATCCATCCAAAGAAAGCCACCATTTATTCTTTATGCAAATCAAATTCCAAAAAGAATAAATAGATAAATAAATGAATAAAATGAATAAGGAAAAAGTAAACCCTAACCATTTCATTAACCAAGGTTTAATTCTTTACACTTAACAAAAAGGCATGCATCATCAAACATGATACAAGCAAGTGCACAAAATCATATCGCATATGCAATGCGCACATCCGAGTGAGAATATCCATTTAAAGTGAACCAATACTAGTTAATGCAAAGTAATATATCAAATATATAATTATACATTAAATCATTAAATCAACACTTAATTTAACGATCCGGTCACATCGCATATAACCGACTAGTATCCAATGTATCGACTTATCGAATCAACTCTCGATTCGATAACTAGGTTATATCGCATATAACCATTCGACACATTGATCGCGAGAATAAAATACGGTATCACATACACACATGATTCTCGGTCCCGCACATATCTCATATGCGCTCCTATTTCGTTTCGCTTGAGCCAGGAAACCTCTGTGTAGGACTCTAAAGACTCGTCAATACGCCGGCAGCAGGTGATGATCATATCAAACACCCACAAGCCGCAAGCGGTCTGCTAAACGTAACGGCCACCCGGGTATTGAGCGATCTGAAGATCGACGAGCAAGCCCGCTCACACTCCAGTGAATCCAACCAGTAACACTACCGTACAGTCCGGTCTGATCGTCTGATATGTCGCATATCTTGCCTAGGGGTGGTAAACGTCAGACCCCAATAGCTCGATAAGTCGTGTCGATATGAGGCTCATAACGGGTCGAGAAACTACTGGTAACACTTACCAGCAATTCTCTGAGCAGCCCTGGCCAGGGACTTCCTGTTATAGCCAATCGAACACAGCGCAACATCAACCCCCTATACCGGGAGAGACGAATCCCCTCCTATCGCTCATTGCCTCCATGTGACTCGGGACTGTACCCAAAAACCACCGTTTTGCACGCCCTCTTGGACGTGGTAAGATGGAAATCAAAGCACAGTAGGAACCACACAAGACTCTATGACGATCTCGGGTCAACAGACTACTCTGTACCAGTGTCACCAGAGAACTGCTATCTGACGTGAGGTATAATACCATCTGGGAGTTCTCGGCGAGTCCGTCCAGTGTACCCAGTCTTTACTGAGCACCCGTATATCATCTCCGATGTCAAACACCAATGGATATGGGATCATCCATCGCCCATCTGTATGGGTCGAGAAGCTACACGCTAGTCTACTCTGGTATATCGATGCCCCGTCTCGATACACCCACGACTAGGGACTTTGAAGGATGTACTTATGGACTACCATGTCCCCACTAGTATGATCCGCATCACAGTCCAGGTAGTCAAGTACACATCCTAAGGGCTTTACCAACATGTAACAGAGAGACAATCAGTATACACGTTAAGGTAAAGTTCAACCAGATAGCATACTATCATGTCGAGCAAGAAAGTCCTCCCTATATACGTCCCAGCATCCACTACAATATACATCCTATGTACAATAATGGCCTCTAGGGCATACATATAACTAACAATCTCCCACTTGCACTAGGGCCATCTGATAGCAGTGGTTGCAGTATCTCATACTGAACCATCCCATAATAGTCTCTCTCTGGGAACAGGCCTTTGTGAGTGGATCCGCTGTGTTGTCCTCTGAGTCTACTCTCCTAACCTCGATCTCCCTGGAGATCAACCATCTCCATGATCAAGTGATACTGCCTTAGAATATGTCTGGATCACTGATGGGACCTGCGTTCCTTGGCATAAGCCACAACTCCATTGTCACACAATGGGAGGAACATAGTTCATCTCATGAACCAATATACACCCAAACAGCCTCTTTGGTAGCATCTTAAGTAGCGATGTATCTAGCCTTTATCGTCTAGTATGTCACGGTATCTAGCTTGGAACTCTTCTAACATACCGTCCCTTTACTGAGGGTAAAGACAATGCCTGTGACTGACATTCAGTCGTCTTTATCACCCTGGAACCATTCCAGTGATTCTCCCCAGAATCGATTGATACCGTCTCACTACAACTAGTGAGAATCCTAAATCCAATTAGATCTATCTCATAGATCCAAAATCCAGGATTTAGGAGGTATCACTTTGATCCTATATGGAGAATCATTGTGATAAGCGGAGATTGATCGAGCGTAGCATAGGAAACTCCTTCCCCATCAAGAGTATGTCATCCACGTACTCTACGAGGATCGTCACCATACTCCCTACTACCTTTTTGTTTATACAAGGTTCATCTACCATTTTGATGATGTCAAACTCTTTGACTAACACATCAAAACAGATGTTCCAACTCCGCGATGCCTGCTTTAATCCTATAAAGCATCTTGCACACGTTTCCGCTGCTCCCACTGTCTACGAAGCCCTCTGGCTGTGTACTTATAGACGCTCTCTTCTAAAACATCATTTTAGAAAAGCAGTCATGGCACCCAACCGCCAGATATTGTAGTCATGGTATATAGCCGTGGCAAGTAGGATCTGGATGGACTTAAGCATAGCTACTTGAAAAGGTTTCATCATTATCCACGCCTGGTCGATGACGAAAAGCTTTAACAAGTCTAGCTTTGAAAGTCTCAACTTTTCCATCTACACCAAGTAATCTTCTCAAGATATACTTGCTCCTGATGGGGATTTAACCCTTCAGATATAGCAACTAAAGTCCATACTTTGTTGGTGTATAAGGATTCCATCTCAGATCGATAAACATCCAGCCATTCTTACAGAGTCTCACTCCTGATGGCCAGCTCGAAACTAGTTGGGTCATCATCTCATGATGCAATCCTCGCTCCCACTGTCATCGAGAAACCGAAGTATCTCCCAGGTGGGTGAGGAACCCTACTAGATCGGCGGAGAGGCTGAGGTTCGTTGGAATCTACTGAATCCTTTGGTTCTACCAAATCATCTGCTGTTGTTTGTATAGCTGGAACCTTTCCAGTTCTACATTACAGACCTTGCCTCGAGCTTGTCCGGATTTTGCTTTTAGACATAGGCCGGACAACCCCAAATCTTAACTAGCTTAAGACATGGGCTCTTCCCATACCATATCTCATATGGAGCGGTAGGCAACTGATTTGATTTGAACCCTATTCAATAGGTATGCAGCTTCTCAAGTGCATAACTCCCAAAAAGGAAATAGGTAACTCAGTAGTACTCATCATAGAGCACACCTTATCATATAGGGTATGATCGCTCCGCCCCGATATACCATCGTGCTATGGTGTATCCGGAGGAGTAATGCCGAGAGAGAATCTCATTCTCCTTTAGAATAGTCCAGGAATTCCGTGCTCAAGTATTCTCCTCCTTGATCTCATCAAAGGACATAATACTTATACCCGTATTGGTTCTCTACTTCTAACCTATATTCTGTGAATATCTCAAAAGGTTCGGACTTGTGTTTCAACAGGAACATATGTCTGAATCTTGAGAGATTATCAGAGAATGTAATGAAGTACAAAGAACCAGTCTTGGCATGTGTAGACAGGAGACCTACATACATCAACATGTATCATCCCAAGAGTTCACTAACTCTTTCTCTGTTTCCAGTAAACAGAGCTGTGGTCATCTTATCTCTGTGACATGACTGGCAAGTTTCACAAGATGTAGATTCAAACTGATTTAAATATGCATCTTCATGTAACTTCAGCTAGTCGGGTCACATTGATATGACCTAGTCTACAATGCCACAAGAAGGATTCGTTCATTTCTGAACTCTTCCTCTTGTGTGTGTTCAGTATACTAAGAACTGTAGTTTGATTTAGAACATCAATGCTTTTAGATAACGTGCCTGAACCGATCAACTTTTGATATAGGAAATGTTCAAAACATTATCCAACAATACAAAATTTTATCATTTCTTTACTAATAAAGAGATAGATATGATTTTGTATATCAGGTTCGGTATCTAATAACATTCATTCAGAATCAATGTATTGGTAATACAGGGTGACAGTGACCGATAGACTTGGCTGCAACTCTTGCCCCGTTTTCTGTCTCATGAAACTTATCATCCGTTCTCAGTTTTTCTACCCTTTTGTAGCCTTATGTAACAGATTACATATCTAGGATCCTGATCTGGTATCACATACCCAGGACGTAAAGGACACTGAGAAACAGTTCTATATAATGAACACACCCGAAGATGATGCATCATCATGCACTCTCCTCGTTTGGGCGGCACGGGAAATCTGGTATTCCCCAATTTTCTGCTCTGTCTTATAACAATTATAAGTTGGAGCGGGACCAACGTTCCCCAGCTCAGTATAACAAGCGGGTTCGGTCAATATTTCCGTATTATTATCTTGATTAAGGCGTGATATGGTCGCTACCAGGAGAGAGAGAGAAGAAAACACTCAGCGTGCGCTCTTGCAAGAATAGATTGGTTATTATTTTATCTAATCAGGATGGCTCCCACTGCTTTTTATCAAATCTTCCTTCAAACCGTAAAAGGAAAGACTAGCCGGGATTAATTACACACTACAAGTTTGCCAATCTTTCAGCCAGGCCAGTGTCGGTACTTTGAGGGAGGTCCCCCGTGCTTTCGCACGAACCTAATTAATGTAAACCTCGTTTTCCCAGAGGCGTAACCTCGTTAACACCTTTCTAGACACCTACTTGATCGGCTAATTGTAATGTATAAAACTCTCCCAGGAGTAACTCTTACTCGCAGCGGGTATCGGGATCCAACTATCTCATAGAAGGTATGCAATCTCATTGCAAATTTCAACACTTGAAATTCCCGATAATATTTTGCCCCTAGCTCGCTATGACCTTGACGGAGGCCAAACAACCCATAGTCCGCTAGTCAAGTTCAACCCGTCATTTCCTGATTGAATTAAACCCACCCGCACGACCCTTGACGGAGGCCAAACAACGCCGTACGAATACCCTAATCCAATCGCATCATATGCTAGCAGATAAGCATTAGTTAGCTACCGTACACTACGCCTTGACGGAGGCCAAACAACCGCAGCACGAATACTAACTAGTACGTATCTGAAATGACGGAGGGCTACGACAGGTTTTTCTGAAAACCTATTGCGTAATGAACTTGATATCGTTGTAGGATCGAATGAATTTTGAAATGGAGTGTTTTTGAGGCTTTTCTAGTTTTGCTAAAGGAGTCACTCCCGGTGAAGGGATCGTCGGTCCTTTCCTCGTCGAATGAGGTGCGGGATATATCACATATATCACTGTGCAAAGCAAAAACACTTAAAAGCAATCAAAAGACAAACCGAGGGCGTAGCATCGACCAGTTATTGCTAAAGGAGTCACTCCCGGTGAAGGGATCTCGGTCCTTTCCTCATCGAATAAGGTGCAGGATATATCACATATACCTCTGTGCAAAGCAAGAACTGTAGCTACCTGTTTTATTTTGAAATTCGATTCTACAACATCTTAGGTTTCTTTTATTTCATTAATCTCATTAATGAAGTCCCATCATTAAAGTACCTAAACATCACAGATAAATACGACGTACACTTATGCCATCCGCATTCGCCTCGATGTCCCCTCGTGCACCGTTAGGTTAGGTAACTAACGACAGAGCAGGGCAGGGCTAGCGCGGGTGTAAAACATAAGTAACGTCTATATAATATATCATATATACTATATACTGTATCTATCACAGAACATCACATGATCACATCACAGATATCGCAGCAGAAGAATCATATGAAATATTGGATATACTAGGACGTCCGTGTTTTCAATACGAGCCAGTATAAAACACGGATTCCACTGTCGCGATGAATAGCCAAACCCACACCCCTAGACCCCTACGAGAGCGGCAAGCAACCCTACCAATTCTGGAGTTAGGAGACCCGGACTCGACTCCTCGAGTTGGTCTCCCACTGGACTCCAGAACCCGGTTACTTGTGCTCCCCTCCTTGGGTCTATCCTAGTGCGGAAAAGTAAATAATATACATCAACGGTGACAACTTCCGCAACCTGGAAGCGCCCCAATAAAAGAATATTACATACAAGTTTTTACATGAATGAAAATGGAAAAACACTCATCTCACATAAAAACCCCCGGCTATTCAAACACGACGATCCAATATAACATATCCAGCAACACATAACATCACATGTCATCAACGTAAGTAAATATGCGCATCCCAATTGTCGTTTTCATATAGCAACGAAACCGGCGATATCACATATTACACTTACGGTCACAGAAAAGAAAGTGTAAAACAACAACAGTTGGAATCCGCAACCACCTCAGACATCGCATGCCTGACAAAATGAATTTCTTAGACATCGCATGCCTAACAATTATAAACCCCGCATTTTAGTCTCATAATTGAAAACTCTTTTCAATATCAAGTCGGGCAATTCAACAAGATTCCCGACATCCTGATCGAATACTCGTCGCAAACTTCAGCAGACGGCTGCACCCCCGATACCGTCGACGAAGTGCACCAAGGCGGAACACCGCCACCGCGAGCACCCGGACGGATGCTTTCGGCGACGGGGTTCTCCTACAGTCACTTGGTCGGGGCAATGGCGTGAGGCTGTCTATTAAGTTTACCCGGCGAGTATCCGCGTACGCTACGTGATTGCGACGGACTTTTGATCACATCAAAATTCCGTGGCAACCGATCAAGTGAGACTAAACTGCTATGTTTATAATATTCATTCAGTTATCTCATAACTTTTTGTGAATTCCAATTATTGTATCCCATTCCAGATAAATAGAAAATGTTAAACTTTCCGATCGAACAATCGAACACCCAAGTTTTCCCGATACAACTCAACACATGAAATAAGTCTAACAACATTCCGTTCGTGCCTCAGTACCAACGGTCCAGCCGTAGAAGGGTCAAGCCAACGCCTCACATGTGGCACGCCGTACTGCCCCAAACCCGAAGGTTCAAAGGGCAGTTCAAGACGGTCACATAATCGAGTTAAGGTTTGTTGTCTTCTAGAGGGTCCATCGAGTTACTTGCACTACTTAGAACGCCGTTAAACTACGGAAAAATCCAACACTTGGAAATTTCCCGACAGGGGAAAAATTGGGTATTTATATCGGTCGAACTTTTTAACATATTCTAATATTTATCCGGAAAGCCACATAAACAAAATTTGATACTCCGATCGAAACATCGAATCCCCAAAACAATCCCGGATTATTCAACTCTTGAATAACTTTTAAAAATTCCCAGAAAACTCAGAAGAATTTATCAGGAATTACTATGCAAAAATATAGGGCTGACGTCATCAAGTGGCCGCTGATCCGCCGCAGAAGCCATGCTTCTGCCGCGGATCCGCCGCGAAATTTACTGTTCATGAAATAATTTTTGCATCGTAATTCTTAGATTTCCCTGCTGAATTTTTTAGTAATTTTTAATTTGGAAAAATCCCTGTTTTCAGAAAAAGGACAGAGAGCATTTTGTATTGGGGTTTCGGGTTCGTTCGGACTTCAAATCCCGTCTAGACTTCGCCTAAGGCTCTAGCTAGGCTCTGATACCACTGCAGGGTTCCTAGGCACCCTATGAAGGTCTCACAAGGCATCGAACATGCCAATATAAAATTTTACGGGTGCCGAGAGACCCGACTACGGATCGTTTGCTAGAAAACTAGGCGAAAAGTAAACTAGTTAACAATTAACTAAGAGATACGGAAATAAAACCTTTGTAGATCCGGTCCTCCACCTCCACGGCTCCGAGATGAGGTCCTCTCCGCTGTCCAAATCAAATCCGGGCTCTAGCGTCGGCTTCGTCGGAGAATGGGCAAGCTAGGTCGTCGATGTCCATGCCGAAGATGATCTACGTCGAGGCATCGCTAGATCAAGCTCACAACTTTACCAAGTCAAGAAACTTGTGAAGTAAACACACTCTACTACTTGGCAAGAGGTAGAGGATGAAGAAATAGGAAGTGGGTAGACTTTAGAATTGGATTTCTCACTTGTTTTCATCAATCACCATTGATGAAGCAAGCTTCTTCTTGAAGTGAAGAAGAAGAAGATGGAAAAAGGTTATGATAAGTTATTTTGTAAAAAGAGATAAATATGAATACTTATCATTAACCAACCATAGTTTAGTGTAGAGAATCAATCATGGTTAGAATGAAGGGTTAGGGTTAAGCATCAAGACAAAATGGTGACTTAGTCAAAGTATCATGAAGCTTCATAATCCATCCAAAGAAAGCCACCATTTATTCTTTATGCAAATCAAATTCAAAAAAGAATAAATAGATAAATAAATGAATAAAATGAATAAGGAAAAAGTAAACCCTAACCATTTCATTAACCAAGGTTTAATTCTTTACACTTAACAAAAAGGCATGCATCATCAAACATGATACAAGCAAGTGCACAAAATCATATCGCATATGCAATGCGCACATCCGAGTGAGAATATCCATTTAAAGTGAACCAATACTAGTTAATGCAAAGTAATATATCAAATATATAATTATACATTAAATCATTAAATCAACACTTGATTTAACGATCCGGTCATATCGCATATAACCGACTAGTATCCAATGTATCGACTTATCGAATCAACTCTCGATTCGATAACTAGGTTATATCGCATATAACCATTCGACACATTGATCGCGAGAATAAAATACGGTATCACATACACGCATGATTCTCGGTCCCGCACATATCTCATATGCGCTCCTATTTCGTTTCGCTTGAGCCAGGAAACCTCTGTGTAGGACTCTGAAGACTCGTCAATACGCCGGCAGCAGGTGATGATCATATCAAACACCCACAAGCCGTAAGCGGTCTGCTAAACGTAACGGCCACCCGGGTATTGAGCGATCTGAAGATCGACGAGCAAGCCCGCTCACACTCCAGTGAATCCAACCAGTAACACTACCGTACAGTCCGGTCTGATCGTCTGATATGTCGCATATCTTGCCTAGGGGTGGTAAACGTCAGACCCCAATAGCTCGATAAGTCGTGTCGATATGAGGCTCATAACGGGTCGAGAAACTACTGGTAACACTTACCAGCAATTCTCTGAGCAGCCCTGGCCAGGGACTTCCTGTTATAGCCAATCGAACACAGCGCAACATCAACCCCCTATACCGGGAGAAACGAATCCCCTCCTATCGCTCATTGCCTCCATGTGACTCGGGACTGTACCCAAAAACCACCGTTTTGCACGCCTTCTTGGACGTGGTAAGATGGAAATCAAAGCACAGTGGGAACCACACAAGACTCTATGACGATCTCGGGTCAACAAACTACTCTGTACCAGTGTCACCAGAGAACTGCCATCTGACGTGAGGTATAATACCATCTGGGAGTTCTCGGCGAGTCCGTCCAGTGTACCCAGTCTTTACTGAGCACCCGTATATCATCTCCGATGTCAAACACCAATGGATATGGGATCATCCATCGCCCATCTGTATGGGTCGAGAAGCTACACGCTAGTCTACTCTGGTATATCGATGCCCCGTCTCGATACACCCACGACTAGGGACTTTGAAGGATGTACTTATGGACTACCATGTCCCCACTAGTATGATCCGCATCACAGTCCAGGTAGTCAAGTACACATCCTAAGGGCTTTACCAACATGTAACAGAGAGACAATCAGTATACACGTTAAGGTAAAGTTCAACCAGATAGCATACTATCATGTCGAGCAAGAAAGTCCTCCCTATATACGTCCCAGCATCCACTACAATATACATCCTATGTACAGTAATGGCCTCTAGGGCATCCTCTAGGGCATACATATAACTAACACATCCATCGCCCATCTATATGGGTCGAGAAGGTATACGCTAGTCTACTCTGGTATATCGATGCCCCGTCTCGATACACCCACGACTAGGGACCTTGAAGGATGTACTTATGAAATACCATGTCCCCACTAGTATGATCCATATCATAGTCCAGGTAGTCAAGTACACATTCTAAGGGCTTTACCAACATGTAACAGAGAGACAATCAGTGCACACGTTAAGGTAAAGAATAACCAGATAGCATACTATCATGTTGAGAAAGAAAGTCCTCCCTATATATGTCCAAGCATCCACTACAATATACATCACATGTATAGTAATGGCCTCTAGGGCATACATATAACTAACAGAAAACACTCAGCGTATGCTCTTGCAAGATTAGATTAGTTATTAATTTATCTAATCAGGATGGCTCCCACTGTATTAGTCAAATCTTCCTTCAAACCCTAAAAGGAAAGACTAGCCGGGATTAATTACACCCTACAAGTTCGCCAATCTTTCGTCCAAGCTAGTACCGGTATTTTGAGGGAGGTTCCCCGTGCTTTCGCATGGACCTAATTAAAATAAAACTCGTTTTCCCAGGGGCGTAACCCCGTTGACACCTTTCTAGACACCTACTTGATCGGTTAATTGTAATGTGTAAAACTCTCCTAGGAGTAACTCTTACTCGTAGTGGGTATCGGGATCCAACTATCTCATAGAAGGTATGCAATCTCATTGCAAATTTCAACACTTGAAATTCCCGATAATATTTTGCCCCGAGCGATCTATGACCTTGACAAGGTCAACAAACCATAGACCGCAAGTCAAGTTCAACCCGTCATTTCCTGATTGAATTAAACCTACCCGCATGACCCTTGACAAGGTCAACAAGGTCGCACGACTAGCCTAACTCAATCATATCATATGCTTATGCAGATAAGCATAAACAGCTACCGCACACTACGCCTTGTGTCACGACCCGAAAGTACGGAACGTGACCGGCACTTAGATTACGAAGCGTCTAGAGGCGCAACGTAACCTAAGTAAACCGAAGCCCAGAAATCTAAACCATAAAAAGAAGAAGAAGTAAAGGAAAACATGTAGAAAACATGTTTAAAAGCAACATCCAATTTTCTCAAAAATTTCGGCAGAGTCTCCTTTGTAAAAACTGGCCCCAAACGGGTACAACCAAGAATAATATATATACAAACAATAAAAAGCATCCCCAAACGGGAGCTAGCTCTATGCCAAAAGGAGGAAACAACCACATCAATGCACAATAGTATACAACGCCAAAGGGCGAGGCTCAAAACTCAAAAGAAAACAAAACCACCAAATATCATAATAATACAAGCGCGGCTCTAAGGTCGAAATAAACAACTGATCCAGTAAACTATCAAGTAATACAAATTTGGTTGATGGAGCTTTCTAGATACAAATGAAATAATAAAAGTACAATGGCGGTCCAGATACAAGTGAACCAACCTACCGTGCAAATCACCCTGAGTGAAAAGATGTGCCAGCAAGCTGCCAGGAAAACCTGTACATCGAACTTGTAATAAAATTTGGCACAACGGGGGTGAGTTGCCAACTCGTGAGTAGAAGATATCTGCGAAAAGAAATCGAATGCACGACGCTGTCCTAGGTCATAATAATATACTAATATACTACTAGTCATCAAGTAAAGATAGGATAATAAGCTACTGTAAGTGCGAATGCTCCGTGCTCGTATCAGTGCCTCATATAGAACTATGTCATGTGAATGAGTATGCATGCACCATGAATGTGAAATAACCAATCCTGAAATCTAGATATATCTGTATAAGAAATCTTTAATTTTTATCATGGTAAAATGTGTATAGAAATCTGAAATATCAACGATGAAATCCATGGAAATCCGTGTCAAGCATCGACACAAAACATATAAATCTCAAGTCTCAATACCTCATAATCTCAATATCTCATAGTCTCAATATCTCGGGCTCTGTCAGTCCGGATCGGCCCATATCATCAAATCTCACGACAACGGTCGGTATCCTCCGGATATCCGCCACGCCAGACATCACCGGTAGGTAGTCCTCCCCTGCCAGGCTCATCGTCTACAACTCGATCTTCTTGCCCCGGGGTACCATACCGGGCCCACCATGTACCCGAGACGGTTCATCCACTCCTCGAATCGGGTCTCGAATTCCAACAGAAAACATGAAATCTCATGGTGGATGACACATACATCACGAGAAAACCGCATCTTATGTTTTAAAAAGAGAGGAGGAGAGAGAGAGAGAGAAGTTTTTATATATTCTTGCGGTTTTCCCCAAAAATCCAGAAATCTCATAGAAATCCAAAATCCCAAAATCATGAGTAAGTATATGATAAGTGTCGGCATATGCCCCATAATACTGCATGATAACATAAAAATGCGAATGCATGAAATGTCTAAGTAATAAATACCATGTCTATACTAACACCAGAGAGTAATCACAATAATATATCGATCTAGCTGTTAGCTGATTGTATCAATAAAAGATAATATGATCTAAAGTGTACGTGACATAGCAATTACCGATGATGATGTGTGTGAGCCGGCAAATAAGTGTGCGTGGAATATGCGCATCATCGGTAATGGTGCTGGTGTCCTAACAGGCAATGTTTTATTCTGATTATAGAAACATATGAATGAATATGCACCATTATGATTACGGTATGAATGTAAAGACGGATGTGTAATAACCACTCATCTGTGATATACAAGTATAACTACAACTATATGACTCGAGCCTAAACTAGTGTCCATCTAACCTCCTAAGGAACTAAACCTAAGAAACTAGTCAATAAGAAATAAGAGTCCACCTAAGGTCTGAATCCATATCTCTAATAGTCGGCGATCCAGCTTCAATAGCGTCACGTACGTAGTACGGCTTCCTCGAATCAAGAGTGCGAATCAATCATCATATCTATGCTTCGTACGGTAAAATCCATCGTACGGCATCCCAATATCGGGGTACGGGTCAAGTATCACATACGTGTCTCATCATTCGTATAATATCATCATCAACACATGTCAAGATCAAGGTGCTATACTGTAATCTTATACATCAATCATATATCATTGTCAGCATAAATATACATCGTTAATTTATCCTCAGAAATATCATGTCATATATATCATATCGTGATTAAGTCACACCTATATGATATCGTAATCAAGTCACACCTATATGATATCGTAATCAAGTCACACATATATGATATCGAAATCAAGTCACACCTATATGATGTCCTAATCAAGCCACACCTATATGATATCATATCAGAATTTCAGGCACAGGTTACGGTCCGAGTTCTATTTTAGAGTCCCATATACTTCAATATCATCACCACCCTTTATTATTTATGTATACCTATTCATTATCTCATTTCCTAATGATCCGCTAACATCATAACACGACCGTAAAGCCAAGAATCACGGCATCAAGCCCAGTTATATTGTTTCATTCTCGTGTATCATATCACATCCTTGTATCACATATACGTATTGTGTATATATATATATCTACACCTAGTCCTATATATATACACACATACACGTATACACCACGTCGAGTCTCAGTGTGTGCGTGTGTTTATCTACCTGAAACCTACGAATCTCCTCCAAGATATTCATCCTCGGGTTAGGTCTTTCTAAATCAATCTAGTCCAACCTAAGGTCACTACTAGGGTCCTACTCACCGAAATTCTAAGGTCACGTCTGGCTTCCTAATGACAATAAGTACTATCCCTATTCTACGTTTGCGGGGGTGCTAAACGCCATCCACCCGACTTCCCCCCGTAGATATACATCTACTCACCTGGTCCTTGTCTGCCGAAGACAGTGTCGCCATCCTCTTCTTCATCGCCCGGAGTCCACGTGAGAGGTACCTATATGCAAACACATATAATATCGTAAACTGAACCACGGACAACATCAAAACGACGCACGAAACGCGCATAGGTTAAAACCTATGTCCCGCTCATGCAAAAGAACCAAATATCGCTCGATATCGGCGTACAAACGCCGATTGATCGAGATAAGCATCAACAAACAACTCATAGTTATAAAACTCATTACTTATAATATAAAACATGATTTAATTCATCGAAACCCTAAAAATAGATCAAATCGTCCGATTCCGTAAAACCTGAAAACACCAATTTACCGTTTTACTTCAAAACTTGATGTTTAAAAGAAACTAATGGTCATAATATTTATTAATTAGCATAACTAGACTATATAAAACATCACTATATTTTTAACACCCTAATTTATATTAGTTTGAAAATTCTAGTTTGCAAACTTGCCCGATTTCGATACTTTTAAGGAAAATTTCACAATATCACATCTAAACTGGATTTTGCATGAATTAATGCATTAAACTATAATTCATGATGATAATAATATAATGAAATCATAATTTATATTTTAAACCTCATTTATTTAAGAATTTCCAAAATCTAGTTAGCAAAAATAGCATTTTTATTAGTATTTTTAAATTATCAATAGAAACTAGTAACCAATTTAAGTTTTTCATTCCACTAACAAGTTAATATCCTCATTAAAACCACAATCTAGTGTTACAAACATTAATTGGAATTTTATCTCACCAATATATACAATATATAGAAATCTAGTTTGCAAAATGGATTAATTTAAACAATTTTGGATAAACAATTTACAATATATCATCCATACAAGATTTTCCACTTCTAAAAATGTTAAACTAGTTATTAGAACCCTACTTAATTAATAAAAATCATAACTTAATTTTATAAACCCTAACTTGAATTTTAAAACTTGTAGATAGAAATTATTTATTAAATCTAATTATGCTTAAATGAAACATCTAATAACAATAAATCAAAAGAAGAAGATTTGTACCTCCACAACATGAAATCCATACATGAAAATAAGCCTCCAAAATGAATGCTTTCCATCTCCAAAATCCATGTAAAGATGAGCAAAGAATAGAGGGTAGGAATTAATTAGGATTTTGTGGGTTTTTTTATTGAATATTTGATGAATTTTGATGATTTTTAATACAAAAATGATGGGGGGAAAATTTTGGGGCTGCCCATGGAGGTGAGGCCGGCCATGAGGTGAGGAAAAGAGAGGAGAGTGAGAAAAGGTGAAGAAAAGTGTAGAAGGTTTCACAAAAATATCACACAATTAAGTCTTTTCATGAGTTTATTTAAAAATTCTTTATTTTCTTCACTCCATTTGACCTAGAATGGTCTAGAACCATTGTAAAATTTTGAAAATAAATTTTGCATGAAACACACTTGATTCTAAGATGCAATGGTTCATTTTTCCAAATTTAACCCATTCAAATTTGTAACTTACACTAATTTAGTGTAAAAATAAAGCTTATGTTAATATTTAAATTAATTAATTTAAGAAAAATATTTAATTAAACTAAAAATTTATAAGTGGCTAAATAAACACCATTTACTAGTAATAACATAATTAAAATAGGTATTTTTAAATTTATAGTGAAAAATAATTACGGTTTAGTTTTATGAAAACTACGTTTTACTTTACCGAAAATTATAAAATTCACTTAAACGATTTTATTTATTTAATTAATTAATAAATTATTTTTAAAATGTTACACCTTGACAAGGTCAACAAACGCAACACGAATACTATGAAGTACTTATCTGAAATGATTGAGGGCTACGACAGGTTTTTAAGAAAATCTTTTGCGTAATGAACTTGATATCGTTATAGAATCAAATGATTTAAATAGAGTGTTTTTGAGGCTTTTACTAGTTTTGCTAAAGAGGTCACTCCTGGTGAAAGGATCGTCGGCTCTTTCCTCATCGAATGAGGTGCAGGATATTTCAAAAATACCACTACGCAAACCAAAAACTATAGAAGCAATCAAAAGACAAACCGAGAGTTGTAGCATCTTCCAGTTATTGCTAAAGAGGTCACTCCCGGTGAAGGGATCTCGGCTCTTTCCTTATCGAATAAGGTGCTTGATGTTCTACAAGGAACACCGCTATGCAAAGCAATAACTAGAGCTACCTGTTTTTAAAAATTTGATTCCACAACATCTTTAGGTTTCTTTTAGTATCATTAATCTCATTAATGAAGTCCCATCATATAAGTTACCTAAACATCACAGATAAATACAACGTACGCTTATACCATCCGCATTCGCCTCGATGTCCCCTCATGCACCGTTAGGTTAGGTAACTAACGGCAGAGCGGGGCAGCACTAGCGCGGGTGTAAAACATAAGCAACGTCTATATAATATATCACATATACTATATCCTGTATCCATCTCATCAATATATTAAATGATCACATCACAGATATCGCAGCAGAAATCAACATATGAAATATTAGATATACTAGATTTCCGGGTTTTATTTTAAGCCTGTATAAAACACGGATTCCACGGTCGTGATGAATAGCCAATCCCACACCCCTAGACCCCTACGAGAGCGGCAAGCAATTCTACCAATTCTAGAGTTAGGAGACCTGGTCTCGACTCCTCGAGATGGTCTCGCACTGGACCCTAGAACCCGGTTACTTGTGCTCCCCGCCTTGGGTCTATCCTAATGCGGAAAAGTAATAATATACAATGGTGACATCATCCTCAATCCGGAAATTCCCCAATAAAATAATATTACATACAATGAATTTTACATGAATGAAAATGAAAAACTCTCATCTCACATAAAACCCCCGGCTATTCAATCACGACGATCCAATATAACATATCACAGCAACGCATAACATCACATGTCATCAACGTAAGTAAATATGTGTATCCCAATTGTCGTTGGCATATAGCAACAAAACCGGCGATACACTATATATTACACTTACGGTTGCAGAAAAGAAAGTGAAAAACTACAACAGTTGGAATCCGCAACCACCTTAGACATCACATGCCTAACAATTACAAACCCTGCATTTTAGTCTCGATCTCGAAAACACTTTTCAATATCAAGTCGGGCAATTCAACAGGATTGCCGACATCCTGATCGAATGCTCGTCGGAAACTTTAGTAGACGGTTGCACCCCCCGATGCCGTCGACGAAGTGCACTAAGGCGGAACATCGCTGCCGTGAGCACCCGAACGGATTCTTTTGGCTAAGGGGTTCTCCTACAGTCACTTGGTCAGAGCTATGGGGTGTGGCTATCTAATAAGGTTACCCGGCGAGTATCCGCATACGCTACGTGATTGCGATAGACTTTTGATCACATCAAAATCCCGTGGCAACCGATCAAATGAGACTAAACTGCTAGATTTATAAAATTCAAATTAGTATCTCATAACTACATGTGGATTCCAAATATTGTATCTCATCACATAATATCCAGACGACGTTAAACTTTTCGATCGATTCATCAAAGTCCCACAATTTCCTGACAGCTCAACACTTGAGCACAGTTCAATAATACTCATAAGATGCCACAGTACCTATGAACCAGCCGTAGAAGGGTCAAACCAACGCCTCACATGCGACAACGCTGAACTACTACAAACCCTAGGGTTTAGTGGCGGTTCTGACGGTCACATAATCGAGTTAAGGTTTCGTTCTTCTAGAGGGTCCACAGAATCACTTGCATATTTTTCCGAATACGTTAAACTTGGAAAAATGGGTTTTTAACATTCGATCGAACTTTTTAACTTCGTCTAGACAATATGTGAATAACCTGAAACAATATTAAAACTACGAATACGAAACACTCCGAATTGCTTATAGTGTAAGATTACATCACATGCAAAATTAGCAAAAATAAACAACACCTGAAATATCAAAACCAAGCCACTGGAACACAGTCAAAATTTCATGGGATTCTGCTCGGATTTGGCCGAGATCACATAGGTTGGGGCCGGCAACTTTTTCTCCAAAATGCCTCAAATTTTGTCAGTGTTCATGTTATATCATAGATAGCACTCTGTACTTGTTTAAAAATTTTTTGACAACATTTTAAAATCGACAGAAACTTTATTTTGCCGTTTCAAGTTTCGAAGTATTTCGGTTTCGTAATCTTAACAAAATCCGTATAAATTTCTAGCATGGCTCTAATACCACTGCAGGGTTACCAGGACGTCAATGAGGTTTCGGGAGGCATCGTCCATGCCAAATTCAAAAATTTTCCGTTCTAGCTAACCCTAACTAAGAATCGTTAACTAGAAATCGACGGAAAGTAATGCAAACAACTTCGCATATGAAAAGTGAGCAAGGAATACAACCTTTGTAGACTGGTCCTTCACTTCATTAGCTCCGTGTAGTAGTCCCTTCACTGCGATCGTGTGCTCTGGACTCTAGAGAGGCTCCCATGAAGAAACGAACATGCTTGCTTCGAAGTCTTCGAGGCCGAAGATGATCTACGTCAAGGAGACACTAACCCAAGCTATCTCTTCACTAATCATGGAATTCGTGGAGCAAACACCCTATACTAAATGGCAAGTAGTAGAGGATGATAAAGTAGGAATTTTGCTCACATTAGAAATCATTTTCTTATTCAAAATCATCACTTTATCATAAACTAGAAAGCAAGCCCAAGAGGAAGAAGAAGATGAAGTCAAGTGATGAATAATGAATTATTATGTTGGTTAGAATTGCAACCTAGGGTTAATCATGTCATGCTTAACCCTTGTAGAGACTTTACCATGGTCTAGGGTTAGGGTTTGGTTTAGAAATATCTAAGCAAAATATCAAGAGAGAAGACTTAGTCAACAATGGCAACTCTTTTGCCAAAAGTCTTTTCTTTTTGAATTTTGCTAATATATATATATATATATATATATATATATATATATCTATATATCAAACCCTAATCTTAGCCATGATAATAATCTCAAAACCCTAGTTGTAAGTTTAACCCTCACATGTTACAATATTATATATTACATATATAATATATAATGTAACAAAAGAAAATAATACAATTAACATATATCACATATATATCAATGTATCATCAAGTGAGAAAAAGAATCATTTAAGTGCGCTTATATTAGTTAATGTAATATAATATATCAAATATATAATTATACATTAAATTATCGAATCAACACTTGATCCAATAATCTGGCTATTTTGCAAATAACCGACTAATATAATATGTATCATTTTATCGAATCAACACTTGATCCGATAACCCGGCTATATCACATATACCCGTCCGATATCACATATTGCGAGAATAGAATACGGTATCTCATATCGTATTAATCTCGGTCCCGCACATATCACATATGTGCTCATACTCCATTTCACTTGAGCTAGGAAACCTCTGTGTAGGACTCTAAAGACTCATCAATATGGCGGCAGTAGGTGATGATCATATCAAACACCCACAAGCCGTAAGCGGTCTGCTAAACGTAACGGCCACCCGGGTATTGAGCAATCAGAAGATCAACAAGCAAGCCTGCTCGTACTCCTGCGAATCCAATCATTAACATTACCGTACAGTCCGGTCTCTTCGTCTGGTATGTCGCATATCTCGTCTAGGGGTGGTAAACCCCAGTAACTCGATAAGTCATGTCGATATGAGGCTCATAACGGGTCGAGAAACTACTGATAACACTTACCAGTATATCTCTGAAGTAGCCCTGGCCAGGGACTTCCTGTTATAGCCAATCAAGCACCGCGCAACATCAACTCCCAATACCGGGAGAGACGAAACCCCTCCTATCGCTCATTGCCTCCATATGACTCGGGACTGTACCCAAAAGCCACCGTTTTGTACGTTCTCTTGAATGTGGTAAGGTGGAAATCAAAACACAGTGGGAATCACACAATACTCTATGACGATCTCGGGTCTACAGACTAACCTGTACTAGTGTCACCAGAGAACTGCCATCTGACGATAGGTATAATACCATCTGGGAGTTCTCGGCGAGTCCGTCCAGTGTACCCAGTCTCCACTGAGCACCCGTATACTGTCTCTGATGTCAAACACCAATGGATATGGGATCATCCATCGCTCATCTACATGGGTCGAGAAGCTATATGCTAGTCTACCCTGGTATATCGATGCCCTGTCTCGATACACCTACGACTAGGAACATTTGACGGATGTACTTAGCGACTACACTGTCCCCACTAGTATGATCTGCATCATAGTCCTGGTAGTCAAGTACTCATCATAAGGGCTTTATCAACATGTAACATAGAGACAATCAGAGTACATGTTAAGATAAAGAGCAACCGGATAGTATACTATCATGTCGAGCAAGAAAGTCCTCCATATATATGTCCAAGCATCCACTACAATATACATCGTATGTACAGTAATGCCCTCTAGGGCATACATATCACTAACAGATTTAATAGAACCTGAGGATTCAATTAGATTTTACATTCCATTAGCCACTCCGCAGATTTGGTAGGTAACATCAGGCACCCGGGAGGTACTTCGGTCTTCTCAGATGCGGTGACAGGGAGGTTCTTGTTTACCCAGACTTGTCATTGCTACTGTTCTAGACTATATAAGCCAGCAGGAGGATGAGTATAGCGTCGTTCTAAACTAGCTTTAGAAGTGCACGTGTATATGACTCTGCCAGAGGGTTGTTGTAGTCAGTGGGAGCAGCGGAAGCATAATGGGCAAATAGCTTATGTCTATTTATAGACTAAAGCAGGTATAGAGGAAATAGATCATCTATTTTTGATGTGACAGTCATAGGCTTTGACTTCATCAGAATAGGAGATGGATCTGGTAAGAAGGTAGTAGGGTGTGATGTCCTGGTATTTGGGATGACATGCACTTTATAGGAAGTGAAATTCCTACACTACGATCGGTTATACTGTGGTTGTCACACAGTTGTTTCTCCACATAGGACATGGATATAATATCAGGGTTTCTGGTTACTAGATCTATGGTTTTAGATCTAGATTTGGGAAGTGTCCCAATTTGGGTACTTGATACTATTCTAAAGTGTTTTAGAATGGACGACTCCTAGCATGGTGGTACACCTGCAGGTGATGGAGTCACCCTCTCTAAAGGTGTCTTACAGACTAAAGGGAAGAGGGATCTGCATGATTAGCATATCACTTGCTTAGGTAATTGAGTTAATCATGAAATGTCAAGTATCAAACCAGATATTGTTTTAGCACTAGCTGCAATAACCATGTATTAATCCAATCCTGGAGAAACGTAGGGAAGCAGTTTATGAACATAAATGGAAGTTCTAAGGATATGGTAACAGCAGCCTCCATCAGGAGACGGTTATCATTTCAGGCTTTCAAGGTGACCTGGATGACAGAGTGTCTGTCGGAGTTATAGTTTTCCCTCTTTTGAGGGACAGTATGTTGGACATGTGGTCCAAGCGGATACAGAGGATGGCATAGCGCAGTATACTGATTAAGTTCAGTGGACGATACAGTCTAAGAAGTTTGCTGGATTTGGAGTTCCTTTGTGAACTGGGTCCCATCAGATATCCAGACAAATTCTAAGACATGTATTGCTCATTTCGGGAGATAGTTTTCTCCGCGAAGTTGAGATATAGAGAGATACAGAAAGAAACATTGGAGCGGATACACTCACTGAGGTTATTTCTCGAACGCAATAGTTTCACAAACGGGCTTTGCGAGACTGATTAGTAGAGAAGTTGGGTGTTCGGTATCACACGGGCTGTGAGTATGCGACACCGTAATAATTAGCCTTAAGTGCAAGTGGGAGATTGTTGGCTGTAGTGCTCTCAAGGCAATTATCATAGTCGCAGGCAGGTGATTATGATGATTGAGGGAGGACCTATACCGGTAGAACTGTCTTACTCGAGATGATAGTATGCTATCTGGTTTGTCTTTATCATCATGTATATGCTTCAGGTAGTATTACAGATCACTATTACATGTTGATAGAGTCCATAGGATTCTTGCTTGACTACCAGCTGTTCCCCCCAATCAGAGCAAAGCTCTATTTGAATTTCAAAAATTCAAAAATTGAAGCAACGCTTCAAATCCCTTGCGCTGCACGCAACGCGCCACGTGTCAAAAGCTGACACGTCAACGCAGCGCCCAAGGAAACGCGCCCAATCAGAGTAAGGCTCTATTAAAAACAAAATTAAAGGAAGCAACGCTTCAGTTGCGCAGGCGCTGCGCTGCGCGACACGTGTCAGCGCAGTTGTGCAAGCGCAGTTGCGCTAGCGCAGTTGCGCTGCATGACACGTGTCAGCGCAGTTGCGCTGCGCGACACGTGTCAGCGCCGTTGCGCAAGCGCAGTTGCGCTGCATGACACGTGTCAGCGCAGTTGCGCTAGCGCAGTTGCTCTGCGAAGTTGCGCTGCGCGACACGTGTCAGCGCAGTTGCGCTGCGCTGTGCGCTGCGCGACACGTGTCAAGCGCTGATGCATCTGCGCCAAACAGAATTAAAATTCCAGTAAGATCTTTCTGTTCTTGTTAAAACGAGAAGATTGTCTTCTGTAAAACAGAATCCCTTGGATCAAAGATCCAACGGTGGGGAAAATTCCCCAAATCACTCAGAGAATGATCTCTTTAACAAATTTAACAAATTAATGGGCACAATATAAAGGCGCCTAGACCCCAATTCAAAAAGACAACAAGAGATCATCAACAACATGAACACAGAGAGTAGAAAAGCTCTAGAAATAGAGAGAGAACTCTAAAGAACTCTGAGAAGAAAATCAGAAGGAAAAAGAAGGTAAAACCCTTTAAAAAAGAAGAATTTCTTATGAATAGATCATTGATCTAAGAACAAGATCAATGATCTTCAATAAAAAATAAATAATGACAAAAGCATTGCTTTTTCATGAACCATTGGTTCTGGAATCATAAAGATTCTTTTCTTGAATCCAAAATTGGATCAAGAAATCAAAACAGTGCCTTGCACTTGCAGATCTGCACTGTTGCGCTCCTGGGTTGGCGCAAGCCACCAGAGTGCCACGTGTCAGCACCATAACTACTTGCACTATGCAGATAGAGCATTGCTCTCTGAAATTGGCGCAACTCACCAGAGCGCGCCACTTGTCAGCAGCGCAACAGCGCAACGCACTGGTACAGCGCACTGCGCTTGCGCTCACCAGAGCGTGACACGTGTCACCTACACATGCGCTTGCACTCAATAATTGGCGCAAAACGCCTGACAGGCCACATGTCCACTGTCAGTTTGATTAATGCACTGCATTATTTATAGAAGGGCCAAGCCCAATTAAAAAAGGCCTAACGGGCCAAATAAAATGCAATGCATTACTTTAAAAAAGGGCTGAGCCCAAATAAAAACAGATGCTGTGCATCATTTATAGAGAGACAGAGCCCAAATCAAAAAGGCCTAGCAGGCCAAAATAAAATGCAGTACATTATTAAACTGGGGTAAAGCCCTAGCACAGGCCTAATAGGCTAAAGATAAAAACGTTGAATATTCTCAACTGGACTTAGCCCAATCATGGCCGTAAGTCCTCAAATTAAATTGACTGAGCAAGACTGCTCTCTTAAATCAATTTACATCCGGTTCAAGGGTACATCTCCGAACTCCTCTGACGCCTATCGTTGTAATCCTTCAACGACGTCAGAGAGGTGACGGGTCCCGATAACCACGCATTAATACGGACTGTGGGGTCTTTAAACCCATGGACTTATGCGTCCTTAAACTAATGGACTAATGCGTCCTTAAACACATCTATATGGACTATGGGGTCCTTAAACCCATGGACTAATGCGTCCTTAAACTAATATCCGTCCCTAAAACAGGAACGATGGACCCCTATGTCTCTAAACTGGAAATGGACCACCATGTTCCTAAACTGGCAATGGACCGCAATGTCCTTAAACTACCTATGGACCACTACATCCCTAAACTGGAACAATAGAGCCTCCAAACGCTCTTTTGTTGGATCTAAACGATCCCGTTTAAGTTGCTCTTAGCCTAAAAAATGGCTAACATATCCTTAAACTTTCAAACAGACTTTAGTCCCAAATCGGACTATAAGACCCCCAATCAACTTTGGCTCAAGGGTACATCTTCGAACTCCTCTGACACCTGTCGTTGTAATCCTTCAACGTCGTCAGAGAGGTGACGGGTCCCGACGGCTATATATTAAATGGACCACTACGTCCCTAAACTGGAACAATAGAGCCCCTAAATGCTCTTTCCGTTAAGTTGATCTTAGTCTCAAATCAGACTGACGTATCCTTAACGAACGTTTAAGTTGATCTTAGCCTCAATATGGCTAACGTATCCTTAAACTAAAACACCAAACCCAAATCTAAGTAAATACGGATTTGGACTAATCCACGTCCTACGGACGACGACATAAATTAGTCTCCGTATACAATCCACGGGCAACCACAGACAAAACAAACACACGCGACACGAAGTGAAATTCTGGAGAAGGAGGAAGTTGTTACCGCGATGCGGTAGCGTAATTAACTGTAGGGGCTTGCGCCTGCAGGGAAGAGCGTCCCCACAATCAAAAAACCCCTCAAGTGAGGGGGAATCTGACGAAGTTTGCTACATCGGCCGCATCCGTCTAAACCTTCGATACACGGTGCCATAAATCAACTTGGCATCTTCGGAGAGGTGGACGGATAAAACCAAATAGCATCTGTCCCGAATCTCAGGCAAGACGTCTTCACGTCGTGGCCGTCTTTCGGAGGGGAACAGATTCTGGCACGCCCGGTGGGACATTTTCCTCTTTCCACTCCACACTTCGTGTGTCGTCTTCGCGAATGAGTCGCGGTTTGTTAATGGTTGCCTTTGGGTTTCAAGTTACTAAGATTTGGTCTTTTGCCTGGCGCAGAAATCAAGCATCAAAGGCATCCAACTGCTCGAGCTGCTCAAAATGCCAATGCAACCGATGCTCCGTCTCGCTTGGAGGTGTAGCCTATGGGCCTCAAGCGGCCTCCATCCTTACCATGCCGGTAGAACAGGTGACCCAGGCCACCACCAGCCTGTTTTTCGGGACCATGATCCCGCCTGCAAGCTTCACCATGCCAGTGCCCGCACCGGAAGCGCACAAGAAGTCAATCTTCGATCGGCTCACTACTACAACGGCCCCTTTCAACGGGTCGTCCAATATCAAACCGGTAGCCTCTGTCTTTACCAGGCTGAACCAGAACTTTGATGGGCCCGCCAAGAGGCCCATGAACCCTGAAATGGCCGTCCCGAGGAAGACAGCCACCTTTGCTCCTGAAGTCGCCAAGGCGGTTTCCCCTGTTAAAGAGTCGGTCTTTTTAAGGCTGACTATTCCGGCTCCTGCTCCTACCCGAGGGTCTGTCTTTGACAGACTGAACACCGCCACTCAAAAGACAACATCAGTCTTTAAGAGGCTGGCACCGGCAGCGCTTCATTCGGACAGGGGGCAAGACGAAGCTGTCCCTATCGCCAAGCCAGTCCCAACAGCTCGACATGCTCGACGTCGCCACTGGCACCGAGTAAGGAAGGCCAGGGGCAACTCCCCCTCAGGGCTAACTCCACCTGCTCCAGTGGTGGAAGTTAATGCTGCTGTTCCAACTGGGAACAACTTTGAACCGCTAAGGAGGGTACGCAAGAACTCTCCGACTGCCACGCTAAAAAGATCTCCTCCACCTGCGGAGAGGGTTACAGAAACAAAGCTGGAGCAGCCCCCTCAATGGCTGTCCTCCAAAATTTACAAGGTCTGGCGGAGGGTCCAAGATTCTGTAATTGACCAAGATCACTCTCGCCGGCAGAAAAGGGCGAAAGTGCAGGAAGAAAAGAACCGTCCTGACAAACAGCAAAGGACGACAATCGCCAGAATGCCCGCTGCAACGGCCCCTTCAACTTCAACGGCCCATAAGAGAAGAAGGCCGGAGAAGGTCCCTACGCCTACGGCAAATGCCAAAGGCGTCGAGCCCAAACGCCCTAAGTCCGCGGGCATTGCAGTCCATACTGAATACATGGCGTCTGGTAAAGAGGACAGCCGTACATCTACAGGTCATAGACCGCTTACACGGTCAGTGACCAAAGCTCAGGAGCAACAGCAGAAGCTCTAAGAAATGATGAACGTGATGGACGCACTCACTAGGCTAAAAGAAAGCCCCGAAGCGTCCTCGGATCAACGTCAGGAACAAGAAACTGACGCTGAATTCCTTCGCAGGATACTGGAAAAGAAAGATAAAGAGGCTGCGGAACAAGCAGCCAACATAAAGCGAATGACCCTCCTGTTCCAGGACATGGTGGGAATAATGATCCAACAAGATCCTCCTGCTGAAGATCCTCCGGTCGTCCTTGAAGACGACAGGGGAGAAACGTCAAATCCTCCACCGGCTTTGTCAACAGCCAAGGAGGCGACAATCTCCAAAGCTGACTTGGACGATTATATAGCTTAGCAGATACAGGTTCATCAGGCGACTGAGGCAGCCGGTCAGGTCGTAAAAACCGGACGACCCTATCCGGGCTGGTACGACCAAATCAAGTACCCGCCAGGCTATATAATATCGAAATTCCATGTTTATAAGGGGACGGGCAATCCCCACCAGCATGTTGCCCAGTTCAGGGCGCTTTGCGGCAACACCGGTGGTGATGATAAATTGTTGCTTCACCAGTTCGTTGGTAGCTTATCGGATACAGCATTCAAGTGGTACTCTGAGCTCCCAAACGACTCTATCAAGACATTTGTGGAGATGGAGCTGCTGTTTACCCAGCGTTTCGCAAGCGCCAGCGAACGCACCCCGATAACCGCATTGATTAATGCCAGGGTGAAGCCAGGCGAGACATGGGTCCAATACGCGATACGGTGGCGGAACTTATGGTTAAAATGCGAACAACGCATCGAAGAGGCTCCGGCAGTAGGCATGTTTGTGGGAACCCTCGATCCGCAAGTGACCATCTCGCAATTCATGATGTTCTTCAAGCCGACTACCTTCCAGGCCCTGATCGACAAGCTAGCTCAGATGGATCAGATAGGCCATAGACCTTCCCCTCCAAAGCCGGACTCTCGAAATGAGAAGGGGAAGGGAAAAGCAATTGTTGTCGCTAATGCTCAACAACAGCCGAGCAACTTGAAACCGGTTGTCCGTCAAAATAATATGCGTCCGCGCGTACCCCTTGAGGAGAGGCTAGGACGTCCTTACTCGTTTCCCCGAGATAAAACGAGAAGATTGTTCGAGCTGGCCTTGCGCAACAGACTCATAAATCTGCCGGATCCAAGACGTCCGTCGCAACCAAACGACGTCAATGATCCCAATTATTGTCCCTATCATCGAGTACTGGGTCATCCGATCGAGAATTGCTACGTCTTCAAAAATTGGATTGAGGACCAGTACCAACAGGGCAAGTTCGCGTTGTCCGACAGATGGAAGGTGAATCCGCCGCAGCCTCACACCCCTAAAAGAGTGAATACGCCGGGAGCAACGTGCTCTCTCGTTGAAGAAGCTCTATGGGAGGTTGTGCTATCAGCCAAAACAAAGAGGATGCTGAACGATCTTCAAACATGCCCAGCGATCAGGTGGAAAAACCCGTTGGAACCTCAGATCATTGAAGGGATGTTGAAGCCGTGCCCAACTCCAAAAACCGATGGTAGTGGCCCAGGCACTCACAACCAGCCGTCAAAATCTTCGAAGAAGAAGAAGAAGAAATCCAAGAAGCCTGTGAAGCCTGGAGACAAGCGCACGGACTTACAAAAACAAATTGACGCGCTGGAGGAATACAACCAGAAAGCACGGGCTCCCATTACACTCCAAGAGTTCCTCAACCATGTCTTTCAAGAGGAAGATGAGGGAGACAGTTCGTCGGATGAATCTGAGGAATACGTGGCGAGCTGTCATATGATCTCCCATTCGTTTACAGACAATGAGGAAACTCCTTGCACTGAAAAGCTGGGGACAGATCCTGAACCGGAAATTCTGGGGCCATCGGATGAAACAATTGACGCATTCCTCAACGAAGCTCTGTTGAAAAGTAAAGCTGATCGGGAACGCGAGGCGGCTATATTTGAAAGGGCTAAGCGCCAGCGACTTGACAAAAGAGTTGGGATACTCCCATTGGAGCAGAATACATCCACCGCAGATAAAAGCAAATTCAAGACAAGGAAAGGTTTGCTAAGGCCATATCAATAGGTATGAAGCTACCATCCTCTGAAGGAAACATTACTGGTGAAGCGGAAATGCACCCCTCCTACTGCTTGTATCATCTGAAGATTTCGCACCCCACCAAAGAGTGCAAAGCTTTCAATAGATGGTGGCAGGGATATGTTGCTCACCGACAACATTTTAAGCGGGAAAAAAGCAAAACTCATTGGGAGCGGAAAAGTACGACCGAAGAGCTTAACAGGACTACCGACGATTGTCGCATGGTTAACGTCGGGGGATCACAAGTTCTCACGTTCGGGAGCGACTCTGACGAGGAAATGGCTCGTAGCCCCCTCTTTAAAGAGTCCACCTCGGGAAAAGAAGAAGAGCCGAAGGTCTGCGAAAATATCCGGTTGCGTAATCGGACGCTACCCGAAAAGAATCTCGGACCCTCAAACAAAAAAGATAAAAGGAAAGAAAAGGTCTTTGAGGATATCGCCCTAGATGACCAAGTCATGGAAGAGCTAGCCGCTAAGGACCCGCCGAAGAAAAATAAGGTGGATTACAACGTTCTAGCGCATCTGAGGAAGCTACCCTCGCAACTCAGCATTCTTGACACCCTTTTACTATCAAAAGAGGCAAGAGATTCATTAATCAAAGTATTGCAAGAGCCCGAGCAATTCCAAGCTTTTCTCACCGAAGAAAAGATAAAGGACGAGCTGGAAGAAGTGCACACAGCTGATGTCACTTTCGGTGATGAAGACCTCCTCCTTGGGACGTGCGAACACAACCGCCCCCTCTATGTCTCAGGATACTGCCATGATATAAAAATAGGCAAAATCTTGGTCGACAATGGATCTTCCGTTAATCTCCTTAACGTGTGGGTGTTAAAGGAAATCTGCATGAGCGTCCAGCACCTTACTCGGGATAAGATCACCATCTCCGGATTTGACTCTTAATCATCATGAACTCTTGGGTTTGTGATACTGACATTACGCTTTTGGCTACTCATCATGGACATTAAATTCCTAGTCATAGATGCCAAGACATGCTACAATGCTCTGCTCGGCCGACCATGGTTACACGAGTACAACATCATCCCTTCTACACAGCATCAGTGTATGAAATATTTTAAGGATGGTCTCGAGTATACCGTGATGGGAGAACTGAACCCGTTCTCCGTGAACGAAGTCCGCAAATATGAAGATGCAAAATACTTCTTACCGGATTTCGAAGACACGGAGAGGTGTCACAAGCCGAAGAACAAAGCTAACGCCACCATCCCTGTTTTCAGGAGTGATACCGAGGAGGAAGAGGAGATAGTTTATTCGGGTCCGCCCCAATACAACAAGCCAGGACCATCCGCTCCTACGTTGATCTTTGGCAGTGACTCGGAAGATGAGGTCCATGCCATATTCTCCGCTCGACCTTCAATACAAACTGTCACTGATGAAGAACAAAGCCTACAAGTTACCATGGTTCCACTTAAACACCATAAAGAACTGGATGCGCTCGATGCCTACAGTGTAGAGGAGCTGTGGACGTTCTATGTCCCTCCCAGGCGAGAAGGCGAAAAGGCAATTCTATTCTACCGCTCTGAAGAAACCAAAGTGGAGAAAGAAATCTGGCACGATGCGAATCCTATGCTTGACAGGCTTCAGCCCATCCGTCTACCCAGATATTATACAGAAGGCTTGAAGAGGCTGTTGAAACACCAGGGGATATCCTTCAAACAGACCGCTCGAAAAGCCAAGTTCTAAGACAGGGTCTGGAACGTCCCCGGAACTCAGCACAAGTTGCCTAGTGGGAGGATGGAAACAATCGGGCTCGGATACATTCGGTCCAAGAAACAAGAGCTACTCCGTGATTGCTACGTCGTACATGACTTCAATGAAGAAGCGGATGCTCAATGGGAGGACGCTAATCCTGAACCAGTAAAAGTTCCTGATGCAAAAGTGCCCAGTCCGTTGTTCGAAGAACAAATGGACAAGCTTATAAGGGAAGCTGGTCAAAAAGTCCGAGACGACCATAACCGCGAAATGGCCATTTATGAGAAAGCCAAAACGCAACGCCTCCTCCAACAGGCCGTGAAAGATGAAAATGCCGCTCCCTGTCAACCTATTATAAAAAAGGCTCGACGTAGAGGCAGAAATAAGTCGAAAAGCGAAAAAGGCGCTCGACAGCAACAAAGCGGGATTAATAAGCCACGCAAGCGGGAATCGAGCGGTTCTGATCTATCCCTTATGAAGAAAATGAGTCGAGCGTACTCTTTTCCTAGAGACAAGACAAAGAAGGTACTTGACCTTGCTATAAAGTACCAGATGCTTACACTGCCGGAGTCCAAGCACCCAGAGCAAGCAGGCGAAGTCTTACACCCAAACTATTGCTCTTATCTTCGAGTAATAGGCCACCCTCTCGAAGATTGCTTCACCTTCAAGAATTGGGTCGAAGATCAGTATCAGCTCGGCAAGTTTGCCCTATCTGACAGCTGGAGGGTAATGCCGCCACAGAAGCACGAGCCCAAAGCCACGAATGCAGAACCAGATCCACATCGGTCCTCGAAGCGAGCTCGTACTTGTCATATGATAACAATATCAAAAGAAGAGCCCGAGAATCTGGATGATCTTTCCTGGTGCTTCGAAAACAGCAACGACGAGGTGATCTCAGAATTCCCACCGGCGCCGAAAAAGTTGGAAGATGGGATACACACCATTGTGGATAACCTCAAGAAAATTGAGTTGGGAACGGCAAACGACCCGCGACCGACATTCGTCAGCTAGCTGCTATCTAAAGAAAGGGTAGCTTTATTAAAAGACGTGCTTATGCAGTATAGAGATTGCTTCTCATGGAACTATTCCGAAATGCCAGGACTAGATCCAGAAATCGCTGTGCATAAACTGGCAATATCCCCGGACGTCAAGCCAGTCAAACAAGCACTGAGAAGAATGCGGCTCGAGCTTGAGATGAGCATCAACGCCGAAGTCAAGAAGCTGATCGACTCTGGGTTTATTCAGGAGGTTCAGTATCCTGATTGGATCGCTAACATCGTCCCGGTGATGAAGAAAAATGGGACAGTGCGCATATGCGTGGACTTCCGGGATCTCAATAAAGCCTGCCCGAAAGATGATTTCCCAGTGCCAGCCACCGAACTGATGTTAGACAATATGTCCACTCACGAAGTCTTCTCCTTCATGGACGGCTCATCAGGATATAACCAGATAAAGATGCATCCCGAAGACCAGAAGCACACCGCCTTCAGGACTCCGCTAGGCATATTTTGCTATAAGGTGATGCCCTTCGGTCTAAAGAACGCCGGTGCCACCTACCAAAGGGCCATGACGAAGATCTTCAATGACTTTATACATGAAATTGTCGAATGCTATATAGACGACCTCATGGTTAAGAGCAAATCATACGAGGAGCATTTAGAGCATCCGAAGACTGTATTTCAACGCCTTCGGCAATACAACCTAAAGATGAACCCTCTCAAGTGCGCATTCGGAGTTTCCTCAGGCAAATTCCTAGGATTCATCGTCCGACACCGAGGTATTGAGATAGATCCATCAAAGATCAAGGCGATCATGGAAATGCCTCTGCCAAGGACTCTCAAACAATTGCGGTCTCTCCAAAGGAAGCTCGCGTACATTCGGCGATTTATAGCCAACCTTTCAGGCAAGTGCCGCCCTTACAGCCACCTGATGAAGAAGGGAACCCCTTTCGTTTGGGATCACAAATGCCGGAGCGCGCTGGATGAAATCAAGAAGTGCCTCCAGAACCCGCCAGTGTTGGCTGCTCCGGTTAAGGGAAAGCTTCTCATTCTTTATACAACTGCCCTCGAAGGTTCCTTAGGCGCATTATGGGCACAAGAAAACGACCAAGGGAAAGAAAGAGCACTCTACTATTTGAGTCGGGTTCTACTGGGGACAGAAAGCAACTATTCCCCCATTGAAAAACACTGTCTGGCGTTGATCTTCACGATAAAAAGCTCAGGCACTATGCGTTGGCACATGAAGTCCGTCTCATTTTGAAGGTGGACCCCCTTAAGTATTTGATGTCGAAGGCCATATTGACAGGGTGGCTCGCTAAATGGGCCCTACTCTTGATAGAGTTCTCGATAACATATCAACCTCTCAAGGCAGTGAAAGGCCAGGCCATCGCCGACTTCCTCGCTGAGCATCTGATACCTGCCGATTCTCCTCTGAATTGCGAACTGCCAGACGAACATGCGTTTGATACGATCGATGGTAATGGTACCCGGTGGGAGCTTTATTTCGATGGAGCATCCTCCATGAAGAAGTGCAAGCAAAGTACTCCTATAATCAAATTGGGGGTATGCCTCATCTTTATAACTCCCCAAGGAGGGATAATGCGCTTTGCTTTCTCCTTAACAAAGCCGAGGATGAACAATGAAGCCGAATACGAAGCTTTGATAGCAGGCCTCGAGATCGCCATCGACATGGGAATTGAAGACCTCCTCATATATGGAGACTCCCAACTGGTCGTCAGTCAAGTAAATGGCGATTACCAAACATGCAAACCAGAGTTGGTGAAGTACGGCGAAAAGGCGCAACAACTGTTGGCCCAAATCCCTTCCTACACTTTGGAAAACATACCGCATGCGGAAAACAGCAAAGCGGACGCGTTAGCCAAACTCGCTAAAGAATTGGCTGACGAGAACCTCGATGACGTCAGAATCATGGTACAAAGCCGTCGAGTACTTGCCCCAGCAGAAATATCTCCGGAATCATCCGAAGAAAAGGGAGCGACTGAGTAGACGACCCTGCAAATAAAAGACCGGGAAAAGGCTGAGGATTGGAAAAAAGTCTTTATGGACTACTTCAAGTCTTGTCGAACTCCTGAAGATGCGTCCTCAAGACATCAGCTTATGAAACGAGCTCTGTCTTTCGCCTTCGTCAATAATACTCTATATAAGAGGTCGTTTGATTCTCTGTGGTTGAGATGCCTGGGACCTGACGAAGTGAAAAGAGTCGTTCAGGAAGTTCATGACGGACTCTGTGGTTCTCACCAAGCAGGCCCGAAGATGAAGTTGAAGATTAAACGGATGGGTTACTACTGGCCCACGATGATTCAGGACTGCCTCGAATATGCGAAGCAATGCCACTCATGCCAAATCCATGGGGACTTCATCCACCAGCATCCAAATCCACTACATCCAACGGTGGCTAGCTGGCCGTTCGAAATGTGGCGAACTGACATAGTCGGCCCCATCGAACCAGCGTCGTCTAGAGGACATCGTTTCATCGTGGCGACGACTGATTACTTCTCCAAATGGGCAGAAGCAATACCGCTGAGAGAAGTGAAGACGGAGAATATCCTCCATTTCTTCAAGACGCACGTCATATATCGGTTTGGAACTCCGCGACGGATCATCTTTGATAACGGGCCAGCCTACAGAAGCCACAAGATCAGTCGCTTCGCGCAACAGCATAATATAGACTGGAGATATTCCTCAGTTTATAATCCGTGTGCTAACGGTCTAGCTGAAGCCTTCAACAAGACCTTGACAAAGATCATGAAGAAGACGGTGTCCCGAAATAAGAAAGACTGGCATGAGAGACTGCAAGAAGCTCTCTGGGAGTATCGAACTACGTTCAAGACAGCCACGAACACAACGCCATATGCGTTGGTATTCGGTACCGAAGCAGTACTCCCCCTCGAGATAGAGTTACCCTCTCTACGAGTGGCAGTCCACTACGAGCTGACGGACGAAGAAAGTGCTCACCTTCGGCTTTAGGAGCTTGATGCCCTTGATGAGACCCGGCTCATAGCGCAACAAAATCTAGAAGCTTATAAAGCAAAGATGACGTGCTCATATGAAAGATTAACTAGGCCGAGGACATTCTGCCAAGGCGAACTCATGCTAGTGGTCAAAAGGCCTATGATCCCCAATCGCGCCAAGCGGAGAAAATTCGAGCCGAACTATGAAGGCCCGTACATAATAGACAAGGTCTACCAGGGTGGAGCCTATCTACTCATGGATATGCACGGTGAAAGGCCTTTCAGGCCAATAAACGGCCGCTTCCTGAAGAAATACTACGCTTAATGAGCCACAGCCGACGTCAATGATAGATGACGACGACTATGTCCGCTCACTATCTTCCTAAGCCCGAATTCTATAAGTAGTAGCCGACCTTCTACACCACGGACCGAAACGTCCTTAAACTAATGACGGACCGAAACGTCCTTAAACTAACGACGGACCGAAATGTCCTTAAACTAACGACGGACCGAAATGTCCTTAAACTAATGACGGACCACTACGTCCTAAAACTAGCTGTTGACCGAGATGTCGATAAACTACGGTGGATTGAAACATCAAAAAACCGATATACAAAAAAAGATAAAAAAAAAATAAACTGTATGTCCATAAGCAAAATAGGCACGGATGAAAACCCGAAAGGGCTCCGTGAGTAAAAACAGCACGGCTACCGGCGAGTGTTCGTGAAAACCCGAAAGGGCGCGACATCGTAAAAAAAAAGAGAATAAAAGGAAAAATAAATAATAAACGGTATGTCCATAAGCAAAATAGGCACGGATAAAAACCCGAAAGGGCTCCGTGAGTAAAAACAGCAGGGCTACCGGCGAGTGTTTGTGAAAACCCGAAAGGGCGCAACCTCATTAAAAGACACTTACAGGGTCCTCTCGACCTTGTAAGGAGAAACCACCCGCGTGAGATCCTTACGACTCATAAGGGAGCAACACACTTAGGGATCCTCACGATTCCTAAGAAGAAACTACACTTGCGAGATCCTCACGACTCGTAAGGAGAACTCTCTTATGGGACCCTCACGGCTCATAAGATTTGAAAGTCTTAAGTTACAGAGACCTGAACCTGTTCTTAGGCAACCCCCACAACCTTCGATATTGCCCTACAAGTGGCTCAGCACTGACCCTTGTATACAATCCACGGGCACGAATAAACATTTCCCTAACCAAGTCCCATCCGTGACTGGGGATATGTTCGCATGATGAACGACCCTTGTAAGTCCTCTCGACTTATAAAGAGAAAACCCTGCTGTAAGATCCTTACGACTTACAGAGGAACATACACTTAGGAATCCTCACAATTCCTAAGGAGAAAATACACCTACAAGATCCTCATGACTTGTAGGGAGAAATACCTTTATGGGACCCTTACGGCTCATAAAGTCAAAAGCCTTAGTTGACAGGACCTTAACCCTGTTCGCTAAGCCACTTTTGTTCGACATCGACAGAGGCAAATGATGATTCGCTCCTGGCAACATCCCAGTTGTAGCGGTGCTGATGCCGAAATCGGTATCTAATTCCAGGCTTACAGCGAAAAGTCAGTAGGCCGCACATGCATACGAAATAGCCGAAATGATGGGGCAACTTGCAATAAAAAGCAGCAAGTAAAAACGTATGCACATAAAATAGCCGAAATGATTGGGCAACTCGCAATAAAAAGCAGCGAGTAAAAATAAAATAAACAGCTGAAATGATTGGGCACCGCGAAAAATAGCCGAAATGATTGGGCAATCGCGATCTTCGCGATATAAAAGCTGAAATGATAGAGTATCGCGGAAATAAAACAATAATAAAAAAAATGTGAATGAAACTTTTGCCCTACAGTTGAGATCACGTCGATCCTTGTATACAATCCAAGTGCGCAAACAAAGAAGGAACCATACCTTCCCAACAGGCTCCGCCAGAAAGCGAAGCCAAATCTTGACGGTTCACCAACAGCCTAGAGACAACCGTGACATTTGTCGCGATACAGCATGTTAGTTATATGTATGCCCTAGAGGCCATTACTATACATAGGATGTATATTGTAGTGGATGCTTGGACATATATAGGGAGGACTTTCTTGCTCGACATGATAGTATGCTATCTGGTTACTCTTTACCTTAACGTGTATACTGTTTGTCTCTCTGTTACATGTTGGTAAAGCCCTTAGGATGTGTACTTGACTACCTGGAGTATGATGCGGATCATACTAGTGGGGACATGGTAGTCCATAAGTACATCCTTCAAGGTCCCTAGTCGTGGGTGTATCGAGACAGGGCATCGATATACCAGAGTAGACTAGCGTATACCTTCTCGACCCATAAAGATGGGCGATGGATGATCCCATATCCATTGGTGTTTGACATCAGAGATGATATACGGGTGCTCAGTGGAGACTGGGTATACTGGACGGACTCGCCGAGAACTCCCAGATGGTATTATACCTTACGTCAGATGGCAGTTCTTTGGTGACACTGGTACAGAGTAGTCTGTTGACCCGAGATCGTCATAGAGTCTTGTGTGATTCCCACTGTGCTTTGATTTCCACCTTACCACGTCCAAGAGGGCGTGCAAAACGGTGGTTTTTGGGTTTAGTCCCGAATCACATGGAGGCAATGAGCGATAGGAGGGGATTCGTCTCTCCCGGTATAGGGGGTTGATGTTGCGCTGTGTTCGATTGGCTATAACCGGAAATCCCTGGCCAGGGTTTCTGAGATTTACTGGTAAGTGTTACCTGTAGTTTCTTGAACTGTTATAGACCTCATATCGACACGACTTATCGAGCTATTGGGTTCTGACGTTTACCACCCCTAGGCGAGATATGCGACATATCAGACGACGAGACCGGACTGTACGGTAAGTGTTACTGGTTGGATTCACAGGAGTATGAGCGGGCTTGCTCGTCGATCTTCTGATCTCTCAATACCCGGGTGGCCGTTACGTTTAGCAGACCGCTTGCGGCTTGTGGGTGTTTGATATGATCATCACCTGCTGCCGGCGTATTGACGAGTCTTTAGAGTCCTACACAGAGGTTTCCTGGCTCAAGCAAAACGAAATAGGAGCGCATATGAGATATGTGCGGGACCGAGAATAATGCGTGTATGTGATACCGTATTCTATTCTCGCGATGAATGTATCGATTGGTTGTATGCGATATAACCTAGTTATCGAATCAAGGATTGATTCGATAAGCCGATACATTGGATATTAGTCGGTTATATGCGATATGACTGGATCGTTAAATCAAGTGTTGATTTAATGATTTAATGTATAATTATATATTTGATATATTACTTTGCATTAACTAATATTTGTTCACTTTAAATGGATTTTCTCACTTGATGTGCACATTGTATATGTGATATATTTTTGTGCACTTGCTTGTACCATGTTTGATGATACATGCATGTTTGGGTGTATGTTTAGATTAAACCATGGTTATGTAATGGTTAGGGTTTTGTTTTTATTTATTTATTTATTTAATTTGGAAAAGATAAAAGAGAAAATGGTGGCTTTCTTTGTTTGTAGTTGAAGCTTCTTGAAGCTTTGACTAAGTGACCATTTTGTCTTCATGCTTAACCCTAACCATCCAATCTAACCATAGTCTATTCTCTACACTTAACCATGGTTGGGATATGATAAGTATTCATATTATTTTCCTTTTTGAAAATACTAATGATCATATTATTATCATCATCTTCTTCTTCTTCTTCAAGAAGAAACCTTGCCTCCATCAATGGCAACTAGTGAAAAAGAGCGAGAAATCCAATTCTAAAGTGAACCCACTTCCTATTTTTTCATCCTCTACCTCTTGCCAAGTATTATAGGGTGTTTTCTTCACAAGTTTCTTGACTTGGTGAAGTTGGAGCTTGATCTAGTGTTGCCTCGACGTAGATCATCTTCGGCATCGAAGTCGACGACCTAGCCCGCCCATTTCTCCGATGAAGCCGACGCTAGAGTCCGGGATCCGATATGGACAGCGAGGGGACTTCATCACGGAGCCATGGAGGTGGAGAACCGGATCTACAAAGGTTGTAGCCTCTTTCTTTTAGTTAAGTTGTTAACTAGTTTTTGTTTCGCCTAAAATTCTAGTTAACGATCCGTATTAGGGTTTCTCGGCACTTGTAAAATTTGAAATTGGTATGGTTGATGCCATGTGTGACCCCATTAGTGTGCCTAGGAACCCTACAGTGGTATCAGAGCCTAGCTAGAGCCTTAGGCGATGCGTAGACGGAGTTTGAAGTCCGATCGAACCGAAACCCCAATTCCAAATTGCTCTCTGTACAATTTTTGAAATCGGGGATTTTTCCAAATTAAAAATATGCAGAAAAATCAGCAGGAGTTTTTAAGAATTACTGTGAAATTCGAGCGGCCAATTCGTCTAAAGCGCGGCGGAACCGCGGCACGAGCATGGCTCGTGCGGCGGTTCCGCGGTCAAGTTGTCACATCACCTCTTGAAAATTGCACAGTAATTCCTATCTTTTAGTGCTGTATTTCCTGGGAATTTTTAATCTGAACTCAAGAGTTGAGTTATTTGGGTTGTATTGGGAGTTCGTAGATTCGATCGGATTATCAGATTTTGTCTATGTGGCTTTCCGGGTATTTTTAGAATATGTTAAAAAGTTCGACCGGATATAAATACCCACTTTTTCCCTTGCCGGGAAATTTCCAAGTGTTGGATTTTTCCGTGGTTTAAAGACGTTCTAAGTAGTGCAAGTAACGCTATGGTCCCTCTAGAAGACAACAAACCTTAACTCGATTATGTGACCGTCTTGAACTGCCCTTTGAACCTTAGGGTTTGGGGCAGTACGGCGTGCCACATGTGAGGCGTTGGCTTGACCCTTCTACGGCTGGACCGTTGGTACTGAGGCATGAAGTGAATGTTTTTAAACTTGTTTCATGTGTTGAGCTGTTTCGGGAAAACTTGGGTGTTTGATTGTTCGATCGGAAAGTTTAACATTTTCTATTTATCCGGAATGTGATACAATAATTGGAATTCACAAGTTGTTATGAGATAACTGAATGAATGTTATAAACATAGCACTTTAGTCTCACTTGATCGGTTGCCACGGAATTTTGATGCGATCAAAATTCTGTCGCAATCACGTAGTGTACGCGGATACTCGCTGGGTAAACTTAATAGACAGCCACGCCCCATAGCCCCGACCAAGTGACTGTAGGAGAACCCCGTCGCCGAAAGCGTCCGTTCGGGTGCTCGCGGCAGCGGTGTTCCGCCTTGGTGCACTTCGTCGACGGTATCGGGGGTGCGGCCGCCTACTAAAGTTTGCGACGAGTATTCGATCAGGATGTCGGGAATCTTGTTGAATTGCCCGACTTGATATTGAAAAGTGTTTTCGATTTTGAGACTAAAATGCGGGGTTTATAATTGTTAGGCATGCGATGTCTAAGTAATTCATTTGATTAGGCATGCGATGTCTATGGAGGTTGCGGATTCCAACTGTTGTAGTTTTACACTTTCTTTTCTGTGACCGTAAGTGTAATATGTGATATCGCCAGTTTCGTTGCTATATGTCAACGACAATTGGGATACGCATGTTTACTTACGTTGATGACATGTGATGTTATGTGTTGCTGGATATATTATATTGGATCGTCGTGTTTGAATAGCCGGGGGTTTTAATGTGAGATGAGTGTTTTTCATTTTCATTCATGTAAAAACTTGTATGTAATATTCTTTTATTGGGGCACTTCCAGGTTGCGGAAGATGTCACCGTTTGTATATTATTTACTTTTCCGCACTAGGATAGACCCAAAGAGGGGAGCACAAGTAACCGGGTTCTGGAGTCCAGTGGGAGACCAACTCGAGGAGTCGAGTCCGGGTCTCCTAACTCTAGAATTGGTAGGGTTGCTTGCCGCTCTCGTAGGGGTCTAGGGGTGTGGGTTTGGCTATTCATCGCGACCGTGGAATCCGTGTTTTATACTGGCTCGTATTGAAAACACAGACGTCCTAGTATATCCAATATTTCATATGATTCTTCTGCTGCGATATCTGTGATGTGATCATGTGATATGTTCTGTGATGGATACTTTATATAGTATATATGATATATTATATAGGCGTTACTTATGTTTTACACCCGCGCTAGCCCTTCCCCGCTCTGCCGTTAGTTACCTAACCTAACGGTGCACGAGGGGACATCGAGGCGAATGCGGATGGCATAAGTGTACGTCGTATTTATCTGTGATGTTTAGGTACTTAAATGATGGGACTTCATTAATGTGATTAATGAAAGTAAAAGAAACCTAAAGATGTTGTAGAATCGAATTTCAAAATAAAAAAAAAGAAGAAAAAAGGTAGCTACAGTTCTTGCTTTGCACAGAGGAATATGTGATATATCCTGCACCTTATTCGATGAGGAAAGGACCGAGATCCCTTCACCGGGAGTGACTCCTTTAGCAATAACTGGCAGATGCTACACACTCGGTTTGTCTTTTGATTGCTTTTAAGAGTTTTTGCTTTGCACAGTGATATATATGATATATCCCGCACCTCATTCGACGAGGAAAGGACCGACGATCCCTTCACCGGGAGTGACTCCTTTAGCAAAACTAGAAAAGCCTAAAAAACACTCCATTTTAAAATCATTTGATTCTACAACGATATCAAGTTCATTACGCAGTTTTTCAGAAAAACCTGTCGTAGCCCTCCGTCATTTCAGATAAGTAGTAGTTAGTATTCGTGCTGCATTTGTTGGCCTTTGTCAAGGCGCAGTGTGCGGTAGCTAACTGGTGCTTATCTGCTTATGCATATGATGCAGATTGGGTTAGGGTAGTCGTGCGACCTTGTTGGCCTTTGTCAAGGGTCGTGCGGATGGGTTTAATTCAATCAGGAAATGACGGGTTGAACTTGACTGGCATCCTATGGTTTGTTGGCCTTTGTCAAGGTCATAGGAGGTTAGGGGAAAAATTATCGGGAATTTCAAGTGTTGAAATTTGCAATGAGATTACATACCTTCTATGAGATAGTTGGATCCCGATACCCACTGCGAGTAATTGTTACTCCTGGGAGAGTTTTACACATTGCAATTAGCCGATCAAGTAGGTGTCTAGAAAGGTGTCAACGGGGTTACGCCTCTGGGAAAACGAGGTTTACTGTAATTAGGTTCGTGCGAAAGCACGGGGGACCTCCCTCAAAGTACCGACACTGGCCTGGCTGAAAGATTGGCGAACTTGTAGTGTGTAATTAATCCCGGCTAGTCTTTCCTTTTAGGGTTTGAAGGAAGATTTGATAAAAACAGTGGGAGCCATCCTGATTAGATAAAATAATAACCAATCTGATCTTGCAAGAGCGCACGCTGAGTGTTTTCTTCTCTCTCTCTCCAGGTAGCGACCATATCACGCCTTAATCAAGATAATAATACGGATTATTGACCGAACCCGCTTGTTATACTGAGCTGGGGAACGTTGGTCCCGCTCCAACTTATAATTGTTATAAGACAGAGTAGGAAATAGGGGATTACCAGAATTCCCGTGCCGCCCAAACGAAGAAAGTGCATGTTGATGCATCTCCTTCGGGTGTGTTCATTACAAAGAACTATTTCTCTGTATCCTCTACGTCCTGGGTATTTGATACCGGATCAGGATTCCAGATATGTAATCAGTTACATAGGGCTACAGAAAGGTAGAGAACTGAGAACGGGTGATAAGTTTCATGAGACAGAAAACGGGGCAAGTGTTGCAGCCAAGTCTGTTGGTTACTGTCACCCTGTATTACCAATACATTGATTCTGAACAAATGCTATTAGATACCGAACCTGATATACAAAATCATATCAGTCTCTTTATTAGTAAAGAAATGATAAAATTTTGTATTGTTGGATAATGTTTTGAACATTTCCTATATCAAAAGTTGATCGGATCAGGCACGTTATCTAAAAGCGTTGATGTTCTAAATCAAACTACAGTTCTTAGTATACAGAACACACACAAGAGGATGAGTTCAGAAATGAACGAATTTTTCTTGAGGTATTGTAGACTAGGTCATATCAATGCGACCTGACTAGCTGAAGTTACATTTAGATGCATATTTAAATCTGTTTGAATTTACATCTTATGAAACTTGCCAGTCATGTCACAAAGATACGATGACCATAGCTCTGTTTACTGGAAACAGAGAAAGAGTTAGTAAACTCTTGGGATGATACATGTTGATGTATGTAAGGTCCCCTGTCTATATATGCCAGGACTGGTTCTTTGTACTTCGTTACATTCTCTGATAATCTCTCAAGATTCAGACATATGTTCCTGTTGAAACACAAGTCCGAACCTTTTGAGATATTCACAGAATATGATTTAGAAGTAGAAAACCAAAACACGGGTATAAGTATTATGTCCTTTGATGAGATCAAGGAGGAGAATACTTGAGTACGGAATTCCTGGACTATTCTAAAGGAGAATGAGATTCTTTCTCAGCATTACTCCTCCGTATACACCATAGCACGATGGTATATCGGGGCGGAGCAGTAGCACCCTATTCGATATGGTGCGCTCTATGATGAGTACTACTGAGTTACCTGTTTCCTTTTGGGAGTTATGCGCTTGAGAAGCTGCATACCTATTGAATAGGGTTCAAATCAAATCAGTTGCCTACCACTTCATATGTGATATGGAAAGGGAAGAGCCCATATCTTAAGATGGTTAAGATTTGGGGTTGTCCAGCCTATGTCTAAAAGCAAAATCCGGACAAGCTCGAGGCCAGGTCTATTATATAGAACTGGAAAGGTTCCAGCTATATAAATTACAGCAGATGATTTGGTAGAACCAAAGAATTCAGTAGATTACCAACGAACCTCAGCCTCTCCGCCGATCTAGTAAGGTTCCTCACCCGCCTGAGAGATACTTCGGTTACTCTATGACAGTGGGAGCGAGGATTGCATCATGAGATGATGACCCAACTAGTTTCGAGCAGGCCATCGAGAGTAGTGACTCTGTAAGAATGGCTGGATGCTTTGCTATCTGAGATGGAATCCATATACACCAACAAAGTATGGACTTTGGTTGCTATATCTGGAGGGTTAAATCCCCATCAGGAGCAAGTATATCTTGAGAAGATTACTTGGTGTAGATGGAAAAGTTGAGACTTTCAAAGCTAGACTTGTTAAAAGGTTTGCATCATTGACCAGGTATGGATAATGATGAAACCTTTTCAGGTGGCTATGCTTAAGTCCATCCGGATCCTACTTGCCATGGCTACATACCATAACTACGATATCTGGCGGTTGGGTGTCATGACTGCTTTTCTAAATGATGTTTTAGAAGAGAGAGTCTATAAGTACACAGTTAGAGGGCTTCGTAAACAGTGGGAGCAGCGGAAACGTGTGCAAGATGTTTTATGTGATAAAGCAGGCATCGCGGAGTTGGAACATCTGTTTTGATGGATTAGTCAAAGAGTTTGATATTATCAAAATGGTAGATGAACCTTGTATAAACAAAAAGGTAGTAGGGAGTATTGTGACGATCCTCGTAGAGTACGTGGATAACATACTCTTGATAGGGAAGGAGTTTCCTATGCTACGCTCGATCAATCTCCGCTTATCACAATGATTCTCCACATAGGATCAAAGTAATACCGACTAAATCCTGGGTTTTGGATCTATGAGATAGATCTAAATAGATGTTAGGATACTCACTAGTTGTAGTGAGATGGTATCAATCGATCCTGGGGAGAATCACTGGAAGTGTTCCAAGATGATAAGGACGACTGAATGTCAGTCACAGGCATTGTCTTTACCCTTGGTAAAGGGACGGTATGTTGGAAGAGTTCCAAGCTAGATACCGTGGCATACTAGTCGATAAAGGCTGGACACATCGCTACTTAAGATGCTACCAAAGAGGCAGTTTGGATGTATATTTGTTCATGAGATGAACTTAGTTCCTCCTATTGTGTGACAATGGAGTTGTGGCTTAGGCCAAGGAACGCCAGTCCCATCAGTGATCCAGACATATTCTAAGGCAGTTTCACCTGATCATAGAGATGGTTGATCTCCAAGAGATCAAGGTTAGGAGAGTAGACTCAGAGGACAACACGGCGGATCCACTCACAAAGGCCTTTTCCCAGAGAGAGACTATTATGGGATGGTTGAGTATGAGATACTTCAACCACTGCTATCAGATGGCCCTAGTGCAAGTGGGAGATTGTTAGTTATATGAATGCCCTAGAGGCCATTACTATACATAGGATGTATATTGTAGTGGATGCTTAGACATATATAGGGAGGACTTTCTTGCTCGACATGATAGTATGCTATCTGGTTACTCTTTACCTTAACGTGTATACTGTTTGTCTCTCTGTTACATGTTGGTAAAGCCCTTAGGATGTGTACTTGACTACCTGGACTATGATGCGGATCATACTAATGGGGACATGGTAGTCCATAAGTACATCCTTCAAGGTCCCTAGTCATGGGTGTATCGAGACAGGGCATCGATATACCAGAGTAGACTAGCGTATACCTTCTCGACCCATAAAGATGGGCGATGGATGATCCCATATCCATTGGTGTTTGACATCAGAGATGATATACGGGTGCTCAGTGGAGACTGGGTACACTGGACGGACTCGCCGAGAACTCCCAGATGGTATTATACCTTACGTCAGATGGCAGTTCTCTGGTGACACTGGTACAGAGTAGTCTGTTGACCCGAGATCGTCATAGAGTCTTGTGTGATTCCTACTGTGCTTTGATTTCCACCTTACCACGTCCAAGAGAGCGTGCAAAACGGTGGTTTTTGGGTTTAGTCCCGAATCACATGGAGGCAATGAGCGATAGGAGGGGATTCGTCTCTCCCGGTATAGGGGTTGATGTTGCGCTGTGTTCGATTGGCTATAACCGGAAATCCCTGGCCAGGGTTGCTGAGATTTACTGGTAAGTGTTACCTGTAGTTTCTCTAACTGTTATAGACCTCATATCGACACGACTTATCAAGCTATTGGGTTCTGACGTTTACCACCCCTAGGCGAGATATGCGACATATCAGACGACGAGACCGGACTTTACGGTAAGTGTTACTGGTTGGATTCACAGGAGTATGAGCGGGCTTGCTCGTCGATCTTCTGATCGCTCAATACTCGGGTGGCCGTTACGTTTAGCAGACCGCTTGCGGCTTGTGGGTGTTTGATATGATCATCACCTGCTGCCGGCGTATTGACGAGTCTTTAGAGTCCTACACAGAGGTTTCCTGGCTCAAGCAAAACGAAATAGGAGCGCATATGAGATATGTGCGGGACCGAGAATAATGCGTGTATGTGATACCGTATTCTATTCTCGCGATGAATGTATCGATTGGTTGTATGCGATATAACCTAGTTATCGAATCAAGGATTGATTCGATAAGCCGATACATTGGATATTAGTCGGTTATATGCGATATGACCGGATCGTTAAATCAAGTGTTGATTTAATGATTTAATGTATAATTATATATTTGATATATTACTTTGCATTAACTAATATTTGTTCACTTTAAATGGATTTTCTCACTTGATGTGCACATTGTATATGTGATATATTTTTGTGCACTTGCTTGTACCATGTTTGATGATACATGCATGTTTGGGTGTATGTTTAGATTAAACCATGGTTATGTAATGGTTAGGGTTTTGTTTTTATTTATTTATTTATTTAATTTGGAAAAGATAAAAGAGAAAATGGTGGCTTTCTTTGTTTGTAGTTGAAGCTTCTTGAAGCTTTGACTAAGTGACCATTTTGTCTTCATGCTTAACCCTAACCATCCAATCTAACCATAGTCTATTCTCTACACTTAACCATGGTTGGGATATGATAAGTATTCATATTATTTTCCTTTTTGAAAATACTAATGATCATATTATTATCATCATCTTCTTCTTCTTCTTCAAGAAGAAACCTTGCCTCCATCAATGGCAACTAGTGAAAAAGAGCGAGAAATCCAATTCTAAAGTGAACCCACTTCCTATTTCTTCATCCTCTACCTCTTACCAAGTATTATAGGGTGTTTTCTTCATAAGTTTCTTGACTTGGTGAAGTTGGAGCTTGATCTAGTGTTGCCTCGACGTAGATCATCTTCGGCATCGAAGTCGACGACCTAGCCCGCCCATTTCTCCGATGAAGCCGACGCTAGAGTCCGGGATCCGATATGGACAGCGAGGGGACTTCATCACGGAGCCATGGAGGTGGAGAACTGGATCTACAAAGGTTGTAGCCTCTTTCTTTTAGTTAAGTTGTTAACTAGTTTCTGTTTCACCTAAAATTCTAGTTAACGATCCGTATTAGGGTTTCTCGGCACTTGTAAAATTTGAAATTGGCATGGTTGATGCCTTGTGCGACCCCATTAGTGTGCCTAGGACAGCAGACGCAGTGCCAGCAAACGAAACGAAGATCAAATTCCTAGCTTCACGGTTTGGACGGTAACTTATATAAAACCTGAAAAACCACCACAGATCAGTTTCGACTCCAGGGAAATCAGTGTCCTTGGCAAATACTTCGACTCAGGGAAACCAGTGTCCTTGACGACAACATCCTGATTCGCGTCGACCTGCAGAGAAACTAGCGTCTTTGCAGGAATTTATCGATTCGTTTCAACCCCGAAGAAACCAGTGTCTTCGGCAAAATACTTTGACTCAGGGAAACCAGTGTCCTTGATGAGAACATCCTGATTCGCGTCGACCCGCAGAGAAACTAGCGTCTTTGCAGGAATACTCCGATTCGTTTCAACTTCGAGGAAACCAGCGTCCTCGGTAAAATACTTCGACTCAGGGAAACCAGTGTCCTTGACGAGAACATCCTGATTCGCGTCGGCCCGCAGAGAAACCAGTGTCTCCGCAGGAATACTCCGATTCGTTTCAACTTCGAGGAAACCAGCGTCCTCGGCAAAATACTTCGACTCAGGGAAACCAGTGTCCTTTGTAAGTCGATGTACAACACCCCACGACTTGCGGGGAGGCGGAAATATGAAAAACGATCTTGTTCTTTGCTTAAACATCGACTGACCGCATGAATCGAAGCTAAACGATAACTAACATCAAACATAGTTGTTAACAACTACTATGTAAAGGGATTATACCTAAAGAACCGTGTCCTTCGTCTTTACGAACTCCACCTCCTCCTCGGCCTTCTCGAAGTAGTAGACGATCCACCCGAGAGTTTAACTCCAAGCTTAGCCTCTAAACTTGAGGCAACTAACCTTCTTTAAGTGCTAATCAAAGAAGCTAGGTGATATAGAGTGAGGGTTATGGTTTAATTAGTCTAACTAATCCTTGTACTCAACACATAAGAGGGGAGGATTAGGGTTTGAAGAGGGAGAGCTTGAGGAGAGAGAAGGTGAAGATAATAATGAAGTGAGAATAATGAGTTATCATAATATATATCAAGCATTTCTTTTAATCAAGAAAAGAAAAGAAAATGATTTACAACCATGCTTGATAAATATCTAGTGGTGATTCATCTCCATGAGTCATTAAGCAATTATGAAGCATTAATGACATGGATGAATCATCCATATGACTCACTAATCACATTCATTGTATATGCCACCTAAACCTCCTTAGTCACCATCTTCTAGAAGCTTCTCACGCAATTACGAGAACGCCCCTCCTTTCCGCAAAAATACGGAAAAACTTTAGACTGTATAAATCCAATAACCGGATACCAGTAACTGGCTTAAACCAAAGCCGACTGGTAAAAACTGTCCGAAAGTCGTACGTGCGTAAACACACGTATGCGTCCGAACCCTTGTCGTAAAACCATACGACCTCTATATCGTTTCGCCCGGAGTAGGGAAACTCTCTGTGTGGGACTCTAGAGACTCGACTACTACGCTGGCAGTGGGTTTAACCACAGACCGCAAGCAGCACTAGCTGTACGTAACGGTCCCCAGGTAGATGTCGATAAGAAGGCCGATGAGGAAACCCATCCGAACTCCTACTGAGTCTGATGTGACAATCTCCGTATAGTCCGGTCCGTTCGTCTAAGACTATCGCATATCGGGCCTAGGGGGGCGGCAAGCGTCAGTCCCCTAATAGCGGTATAAGTCGTGTCGGAGCGAAGCCCATTACACCCTGAGAAACTACTGGAACCTACCAGCAAATCTCGCTTGCCCTGGCCAGGGACTTTGCGTAATGGCTCTCTGACACAGCGCGATATCAACCCCCAATACCGGGAGAGACGAATCCTGTCTAACCGCCACTGCCTCCAAGTGCTCGGGACTGCACCCAACTGCTACCTGTTTGCACGACTCCTTTGAGCCGTGGTAGGGTAGCAATCTAAGAACAGCGGGACACACTCGAGGCGAAGTAGCAGTGTCAAGTCTGCGGACTATGCTGTACTTATGTCACCTGGGAACTGTTCACTGACGACTGGTATAAAACCATCCAACAGTTCCCTGTGAGTCCTGTCCGGTGTACCCGTAACCTAACGAGCACCTGCATACTATCTCCAGTACGACGTACTGACGGCTGTGGGACAGACCATCTCCCCAACTGGGATGAAAAGCGTACACACCAGTCTACTCCGGAGTATCGATGCCCTGTCTCGATAATCCAACGACTAGGGACCTGAATAAGGATGTGCTTGTAGACTACCCAGCCCCCACTAGTGTGACTGCCATCACAACGCTGGTAGTCAAGCAAGATCCTAAGAGCTCTATCAATACGTATACTCACATATTAAGATAGAAAAAACCAAGTAGCATACTACCATGTTTAGCAAGACTGTTATATACATGTGAATATCCCAAGCTTCCATTAAGTAATATACAAACTAGTATGATACAGTAATGGCCTTCTAGGGCATAAACACTAACAATCTCCCACTTGCACTAGGGCCATGTACTGGCGTATCGAAGACCGATGATCTCGAGTAGCCTCTCGAACTGAATCTGAGGTAGGGCCTTTGTGAATGGATCAGCAATGTTCTCTTCAGAAGCAACTCTCCGAACCTCGATCTCCTGACGATCAATGATCTCCCTGATCAGGTGATACCGCCTTAAGATGTGTCTGGACTTCTGATGGGACCTTGGTTCCTTTGCTAAAGCTATAGCTCCGTTGTTGTCGCAATACAGAGGTATTGGATCAACTATGGTAGGAACCACCTGAAGTTCTGTTAGGAACTTCTTCATCCAGACTGCTTCTTTTGCGGCATCGCAAGCAGCTATATACTCTGCTTCCATCGTTGAGTCAGCAACGGTGTCCTGCTTGGAGCTCTTCCAGCACACCGCCCCTCCATTGAGGGTAAAGACATAACCCGACATGGACTTGGAATCGTCCTTATCACTCTGAAAGCCGGAATCAGCAAAGGCCTCCAACCTGAGGTCTTTTCCGCCGTAAACCAAGAACATCTCCTTAGTCCTCCTTAGGTACTTGAGAATGTTCTTTACTGCTATCCAGTGCTTCTCCCCTGGGTCTGACTGATACCGGCTTACCACGCTCAGTGCGTAAGCTACATCTGGTCTGGTGCACAACATCGCATACATTATAGAGCCTACCGCAGAAGCGTAGGGTATAATAGACATGCGTTCCCTTTCCAAATCAGTCTTGGGAGACATCTCTTTGGAGAGGGTGATTCCGTGACAAGCCGGTAGATTACCGCGCTTAGAATCTTCCATACTGAATCTTTTCAGTACAGTGTCGATATACCTGGACTGCGAAAGTCCCAACATCCTCTTGGATCTATCACGATAGATCCGGATCCCCAGAATGTAAGAGGCATCACCCAGGTCTTTCATGGAGAACCTGTGTGACAAGAATCCTTTGACAGATTGTAGCATAGGAATGTCATTTCCTATCAATAGAATGTCATCCACGTACAAGATGAGAAATACGACACTTCTGGCTACTACTTTACTATATATGCACGGTTCATCTGGATTTTTGATAAAGTCATATTCTTTGACTGTCTCATCAAAACAGATGTTCCAACTCCGCGATGCCTGCTTTAGTCCATAAATGGACTTAAGCAGCTTGCATACTTTCCCGCTGCTCCCACTCAGATTGAAACCCTCTGGCTGATCTATATAGACGCACTCTTCTAAATTTCCATTCAGAAAAGCCGTCTTTACGTCCATCAGCCAGATTTCATAATCATGGAAGGCAGTAATAGCAAGAAGGACCCGAATGGATTTGAGCATAGCCACTGGAGAAAAAGTTTCGTCATAGTCCATACCAGGTCTTTGACGAAAACCCTTTGCAACAAGTCTAGCCTTATAGGTTTCCACCTGTCCATCTACACCAATCTTTTTCTTGAAGATCCATTTGCATCCTATGGGTTTTACCCCATCTGGAGCAAAGTCCAAAGTCCATACTTTGTTGGTGTACATGGACTCCATTTCGGTCCGCATTGCATCTAGCCATCGTACCGAGTCGCCGCTCTGGATGGCCTGCTGGAAGTCAGTAGGTTCATCATCATCTATGATGCAATCCTCTCTATCCCCATCTATGAGAAAACCGTAGTATCTCTCAGGCGGATGAGACGGCCTACTACTCCTGCGAAGGGGTGCGGAAATGTCCTGTTCTTCTTGAACTACCGGTTCTACCAAACTTTCAGTATTAGTTTGTGGTTCTGGAATTTCTTCCAGTTCTATTTCTCTCCCACTTGATTCCTTTTCTAAAAACTGATGTTCTAGAAAATGGGCATTACGAGAAACAAATACCTTTTGTTCCTCTGCGTAGTAGAATAGATATCCCCTGGAGTTCTTTGGATATCCCACAAACTTACACTTTACTGATCGTGCCTCGAGCTTGTCCACATGCTGCTTTTTAACAAAAGCTGGACATCCCCAAATCTTCATATACTGTAGATGGGGTTTCTTCCCGCTCCACATCTGATATGGAGTGGTAGGCACAGTCTTGGTAGGAACCATGTTCAAAAGATATGCCGCTGATTCTAGCGCATAACCCCAGAAAGATCGCGGTAACTCAGCATTACTCATCATGGATCGTACCATATCCAATAGGGTTCGATTCCGTCTCTCCGATACACCGTTATGCTGTGGAGTGTATGGAGGAGTAAGCTGAGAGAGAATTCCTTTCTCTTTTAGGTAACCTAGGAACTCGGCACTCAAGTATTCACCACCTCGATCAGATCTAAGTGTCTTGATACTTTTGCCAGTTTGGTTTTCTACTTCATTCTTATACTCTTGGAATTTCTCAAAAGCCTCGGATTTATGTTTCATCAGATAAATGAATCCGTACCTTGAGTAATCATCCGTGAAAGTAATGAAATAGGAAAAACCACCTCTTGCATGTGTAGACATTGGACCGCATACATCGCTGTGTATGAGTCCTAAGAGCTCGCTCGCTCTTACTCCTTGTCCAGTAAATGGAGTCTTTGTCATCTTTCCTTTGAGACAAGATTGACAAGTGTCATAAGTTTGATATTCGAACGAGTCCAAATATCCTTCTCTATGCAACTTAGTCAACCTTCTCTCATTGATGTGACCCAGTCTACAATGCCATAAGAAAGCTTTATTTAAATCTGGAGACTTTCTTTTAAGTGTGTTCTGGACATTGAAAATTTGGAGTTGGTTTAAAACATATATACCGTTATTTAGTGTACCGGACCCAATCAAACCATGATTAAGGTGGATGTTAACAACATCTCTTACAAACGTGAAATCATAACCTTTATTTGATAACAAGGAAACTGATATGATATTACACGTTAAGCTTGGTACAAAAAAACAGTTATGTAAAACCAAAATGTGTCCACTCGTCAATCCTAGGTGATAATCCCCGACGGACGCAGCTCCCACGCTAGCTCCGTTAGCAACCTTTAGGGTCATATCACCTTCCTTCAGCACTCTACGGTTTCTCAGTGCTTGCAATGAATTGCAAATATGAGATCCTGATCCGGTATCCAATACCCAGGAAGTAGAGTTGATCGACAGACAATTCTCAATTACAAACACACCTGAAGTCGAAGCTGTAAGTGCACGGCGGCGCCCCGGCCGTCAATCCGACGCCGGAATGCGGAAGCGGTGAAAAACTTAAATTTTGCGGACTTAGCAAACCGGCACCACCGCGCACTATAACCCGGATCGAACCATTAACTAGTCCTAGCTAACTACAAGAAAGGGAATAGAGATATACCGACGATCCAAGTCCTCCGGTCTTCTCGTCATCGTCCCGATCTCCTGTGGAATGTCCCGTCTCCTCCTCGTCGCCGGAAGTGCACCACATCGCCTACTTTGTTTACGGGCTCCCACTTCAATGCCGAGGCAACTCGGGCACGAAGCCGGCTACTCGACGTGCCCAAGGTTTGCTGTAGAATGTGTAGTAGAGGATTGTGTCTCATTTGGGGTTCATGGAGGTGCCTTTTGGTGGAGGAAAAGAGAGCTTGGAGAGAGGTGGGGAAAATGTAGCATACCAAAAAATGAGAGTAACATTTTCCCACCACTAAAAGAAAATGAATCCCATTCCATTCAAGGAATGGCCGGCCCCCCCTTTCATGTGTGATTGGAGAGAGAGAGAGAACAAACAAGGGGGTGGGTGGAAAAAGAGTAATAATGGAGAAACAAATGATCACCACAAAGAAAATAACACTCCAAAGCAACCATCACCACAAAACAAGGGTCAAGCCATCATGACACAACCATGAAGCAAAAAGTCAAGTCAATGGATGGGACAAGTATCATGACATGATAATATGCAAAGACCCCATCCACAAATGCTTATTTGCAACAATGCAAATAAGCCCTCCTCCACCAATCTTCGGCCAATGAACGGAACAATGGAAATTGGCCGAAACGGAAAGCAAACTGGCAACTCCATAAAACTGGTCCCGCAATAAATTACAGGAAAACCCCGATACTGTGCATACACACCCGCATTTGTATTCCGACCGAAATACAAATGCAATGAGACAAAATCTACACTGTACTATACTAGAATCCGGCTTATACCAAAACCGGATAGTAATATCTGTTCAATCCTGATCCGTACAATACCGCACGTATCTGATCGAACCCTGCCATATAACCATACGGCCTATAGTACAAACTGTCCGATCCTGATCCGTGCAATACCGCACGTATCTGATCGGACCTTGCCATATCTCCATACGGCCTCTACAACCTTTCGCCCGAAAGCTGAGTAACTGAAATGTGGGGGACTCTAAAGACTCATCAACACCTCGGTTGTGGATTTAACCACCAGCACGTCAGAGGTATAAGCCAATACGTAACGGGCTACCAAGTATTGACTAAAAGGGACGTCTGTGAGTGAACTCAGCCTGACAACCCTACTGAGCCTGTCAGTGACAATATCCGTACAGTCCGGTCCGTTCGTCTATGAGTATCGCATGGCGGGCCTAGGGGGTTGGTAAAAGTCAGACCCCCAAAAGCGGTACAAGTCGTGTCGGAGTGTAGCCCAGAACACCCTGAGATACTACTGGAATACCTACCAGTAAATCTCCTTGCCTTGGCCAAGGACTTTGTGTAATGGCTCTCCTAGACACAGCACGACCTCACCCCCAATACCGGGAGAGACGAACCCCTGAAGATACGCTCATTGCCTCCATGTGGCTCGGGACTGTACCCAACTAAAACCTGTTTGCACGACTCCTTTGAGCCGTGGTAGGGTAGTAATCAAAGTACAGTGGGAACTCACACGAGACAAATGACGATCCCCAGGTCGATGAACTAACCTGCACACATGTCACCAGGGAACTGCCATCTGACGTCTGGTATATGACCAACTAGCATGTTCCCGGCGAGTCCTGTCCGGTGTACTCATAACCCAATGAGCACCTGTATACATCTTAGGTGATCCAACTGACACCAGTGGCTTGTGAGACCGGCCACCGCCCCTCGTCGGGGTCTCGACTGTATACACTAGTCTACTAATGGAGTATCGATGCCCAGTCTCGAAACTCCCACGACTAGGGACCTTTTAAGGATAAGCTTATAGACCCCCAGCTCCCACTTATATGATCGCCCTCATACTGCTGGTGGTCAAGCAAGAATCCTAGGGGCTCTATCAACGTGTAATAGCGACGTGTCAGGTCACCTAAAGCAGTACACGATGATAAAGGTAAACCAGATAGCATACTATCATCTCGAGTAAGACTGTCCTACCGGGATAGGTCCTCCCTCAATCATTACAATCACGTACATGTGACCTAATAATTGACTCTGAGGGCACTATCTCCAACAATCTCCCACTTGCACTCAAGGCTAATTATTGCGATGTCGCATACTCACAGCCCGTGTGATACCGAACATCCAACTCCTCTACTAGTCAGTCTCACAAAGCTCGTTTGCGGAACTATTGCGTTTGAGGAATAGCCTCAGTGAGTGGATCCGCTTAGTTGTTTCTTTCTATATCTCTCTATATCTCAAGTTCGCGGAGAAACCCATCTCCCGAAAAGAGCAATACCTGTCTTAGAATGTGTCTGGATGTCTAATGGGACATAGCTCATAAATGAACTCCAAATCCAAACTTCTTAGACTGTATCGTCAACTGAACTTAATCAGTATCCTGCGCGCCATGCCTCCCTCAGTATTGCCTTGGACCACCTGTCCAAAATACTGCCCCTCATCGGAAGGAAAAACTATAACTCTGACAACCTCCTTGTCGTCCATGTCACCTTGGAAGCCTGGAATGATAACTGTCTCCCGAATGAGGCTGTCGTTATCATATCCCTAGAACATCCACTTATGTTCTAAAACTGCTTCCGACTGTTTCTCCTGGATTGGATCAATGTCAACTTATTGCATCTAGTGCAAGAACAACATCTGGTGTGGTACTTGACATCTCATGATTGACTCAATTGCCTGAGCAAGTGATCTGCCAATCATATACGTCCCTCTCCCCTTTAGTTTGTAAGACACCTTTGGAGAGGGTGACTCCATCTTCTGCAGGTACACTACCGTGCATGGAGTCGTCCATTCCAAATACTCTTAGAATGCTGTCTAAGTACCCAGATTGGGAAACCACCCAAATCTAGATCTAAAACCATAGATCTAATAACCAGTATGTCTGATATAATGTCCAAGTCCCTATGTGGAGAAAACATTGTGTGACGACCAAAATATAACCGATTGTAGTATAGGAGTTTCTTTTCCTATTCTGCGTATGTCATCCAATACCAGGATACCACACCCTACTACCTTCTTAATAGATCCATCCCCTATTCTGATGACGTCAAACCCATGACTGTCACGTCAGAAATAGATGATCTATCTCCGCTACATCTGCTTTAGTCTATAAATAGACATAAGCTACCTGTCCACCAATGCTTCCGCTGCTCCCACTGACAACGACAACCCTCTGGCAGAGTCATATAGACGTATACTTCTAAAGCAAGTTTAGAATGACGCTATACTCATCCTCCCGCCGGGTCTCGCAGCCTGGAACAACAGCAATGGTAATTGTGGGTAAACAAGAACTTCCCTGTCACCGTCCTTGAGGCAACCGTAGTACCTCTCGGGTGCCTGAAGTTACCCACCATATCTGCGGAGTGGCCAATGGAATGTCAATCCAGATTGAATCTTTAGGTTCCTTATCAAATCTTCAGTAATCGTTTGTGGTTCTGGAATCATTTCCAGTTCTACCATACTCCCACTACTGTTTTCTGAAAAAATCCATCTTTAATAAAACTGTGGCGAGTCTAGAACAATATCGCTATTGTTCATCCAGATGGTAGAAAGTCAACCCTCGTCATAGCCTGGGTCAACCCACAAACAGCCATTACAGAAACGTGCCTTGAGTCGTCCAGTGTCTGGTTTTAATCATAAACCGGACAACTCCCCGTACCTTAACATCGTTAAGATATGAACTGTTCTATATCCAATATAGAAACAGAGGCACTGATTTAATTGAACCAGATTCAAATCATGCAGCTGTCCCCAGCGCATGTCAACTAAATGGAAGAAGGCCGATCAGCGTAACTCAACTTAGGAATGCTTCCAATTATGAGTAACCTGAAAGAGAAGCAAGTTCTCTTTATCATTACTATCAACTGAATACCATATACAAGTATCTACATCTTCGATCACTTTGAAGAATCCCGATACTTGCTACACCTGGTTCTCTACTCTATTCAAATACCTATAACTTCTCAGAATTCAGACCCTGTGTTTCCACGAAACACCTGTCTAAAAAGTAGAGAAGTCATAAGTAAACCGAATATAGTATGAGGACCAACCCCTCTGTCCTGATGGACCCTGGACAACATACAATACTCTGTATAAGTCCCTTGAGTCTGATAACTCATTCACTGTGTGTCGTAGGTTGAAAACTGTACTTATGGTTAAGAAGAATTACACCGCTGTTTAATGCTCCTTACCTAACCATCTACTGATATAGGTAAATGTCGTAGACATAATTTCAGAAAGGTATATCTCACTCTATGAAAATAGACGTACAGATATATCAATTTGAAATTGGTGCATAACAGCGGATATTCAAAACCAAATATTTGCCGACCGGCAAACAGCCCAGGTGATTTCCTCAAATATCACTGATTACAACGAATCCCGATATAATGAGGATAATCACCCAATTCCCAATAACTTACTCCCACTCATCATCTGTAAAACCATACAGATGTGAGAATCGTACCTGGTAAATACATACCCTGGAGCAAGTATCTAATCGGGAAATCAGTTTTCCTTTAACATTACACAGTGAGACTGAAACATCGAAATGTTTCGATGGGGTATCCCGGTATTCCTAGTAATGCCTCTTCCAGATTCACGACTGTAACCGTATAATTCTTTGCCACCTCTCCAAATCCCTTCATATGTCTTTAGTCTTTACCTTCTGCACACCCCTTTAGGCCAAATGGTTTTCTTCCTTCCCTACCGTTCGGCACCAGCCTATGGTTTGGAAGAAGACTATCCAATAAGCATAATGGGTGTACTGTCCCAATCCTAGGAACACTCGCAATGAGAGAGGGTGAAGATAAAAGACAACCGAATAAACCTTATTCCTATTTCTCCTGAACCAGAATCCATCCCCGAACTGGAACAAGTTCCATTCGAGTTCGTATATAACCATACGATGGAGTATCCAAATAAACTGTGGATCTTCGTAGTGATACGGAGTGTCCTGGAGAAATACAAAGGTGATGTGGGAGTGGTAAAGAAATATTTGGTTTGGTCGTGAAAATCTGTTGCAATTTACTTTGCCCTCTTACTAATCCCTTGCTTTGTCTGAACTTAATACCTTCTGCACACCATCGTTATGCTAATTGGTTTTCTTCATTCCCTACCGGTCGGCACCAGCCTAAGGTTTGGAAGAAGACAATCCAATTTGCGTAATAGGTGTACTACCCCTAAACCAAGGAGTACTCGTAACCTGAGAGAGGGTAAAAGGAAAAGACAACTGAATAATCCTATCCGTTTTCTCCAGAACCGGAAACCATCCTCGAATAAATTCTTTCGAGTTCGTATCTAACCATACGATGGTTTTGTCCAATGGAAGTGGACGTTCGTAGTAATACGGGGCGTCCTGGAGAAAAGGGTAAAAGTAGGAGTGGCAATGAGGTCTGCAACTCTGACAATCCAAAAAGCCGGTGTTTAAGAAGGTTCGGTCAACTTGGTCACTGAGTCATAGTCTTAGGGTCGGGTCAATGGTCGCTGCCAAAGAGAGAGAGAAAAGAAACACTCAGCGTGCACTCTATCCTAGATCAGAATGGTCACCAATTTATCTAATCTGGAATCCTCCCACTGTACCTCAAATTCTCCTCCAAACCTGAAAGAAGAATTAGTCGGGGTCACCCGAGGAGTAAACTAACTCATCAGTGGGAATCGGGATCCAACTATCATCGCATGTCAACGTGACGGAATCCGCTCACGGTGTCACACTCCAGAAGGTATGCGCATATCTGGCAAGTTTCAGTTCTTTTGAAACTCCCGATGTAATTTCTGCCCCATGCTCTTATGACCTTGGCGTGAGGTCAAAATATCATAAGTCACATGTCAAGTTCTGCCCATCATTATCCAGGTTAATCTGAACCCACCCGTACATACCCTTGACGTAGGCCAAAATAGTAGTACGACTGTCCCAAACCAACGCATCTATCTATGCAACAGATAAATACCCGGCAGCTACCAATCACTATGCCTTGGCGTGAGGTCAAAATACATAGCTTGAATACTACCGAATATTTAACTGAAATGACGGAGGGCTACGAATGGTTTCTGGCGAAAACCTTTAACGTAATGAACTTGATATCGTCGAAGGAACGGATAGCTTTTAAAAATATAGTGACGAAAACCGTTGCTAAAGAGGTCACTCCCTGTGAAGGGATCTCGGCTCTTTCCCCGTAGAATGGGGTGCAGGATATTCCAAATGAATACCGCGATGCAAAGCAAAAGTAATCGGCTATAGTGAAGTCAATGCCCTGACGCAAACTTCTGTCCAAGGGGTCACTCCCGGTGAAGGGATCTCGGCCCTTGCCTCGTCGACTGAGGAGCAGGATATTCCAATGAATACCACGATGCAAAACAAAAGTAAACGTCCTTGCAATAACAGCTTTTTGAAAAGTGTTCCAACAACATCAGATTAGGTTTGTTTTTAAACTTGTATTGATCCGAATCAATGCAGTCCCATCAATTGATCACACCAAAAAGAACGAAAATATACTGATGTACGTATATGCCATCCGCATTCGCCACTGGGTCCCGTCATTACCCGTTAGGTTAGCTAACTAACGACAGAGCGGGGACTGGGCTAGCGCGGATGCAAAACATATACAACATCTACTAATATATATACCAATATATTATATTCGCTCAAGGCGTGAATAAAATGCAACATCACAGAGAATGAACAGCATCACAGAAACAATACAGGTATCTGGGATCCCCGGGTTTCACAGAGCCACTGCTGAAACCCGACGTTCCCCTGGTCGTGTGGATAGCCTGTGCAATGTAATCCTAGACCCCTACGGGCACGGCAAGTCACCCGCCAAAACCTGAAGCGAGGCAGCCCCCTTCAGCGCCGTGAATGGACCACCCAGCACTTCACGGAATCCGGTAACTTGGGCACCCCTCCTGGGTCAACCTGTACCCCCTACGAGTGCGGCGAATAGCCCGCCAATCCTAGAGTGAAGCCCCCTCCGTCTCAATGCCATGAGATGCGGGCTTGTTGCCCTCCAGAACCCGGCTATCCGTGCACCCCTCCGCGGGGCAATCCTAGTACAGAAAGTAAAATATACATACAACGGGTACATCGACCGCAACCAGGTCGTGCCCCAAAATAATAATACAAACAGGCAGTGACGGCAGTCCACATGTCGGACGCTCGCCCCGCAATATCAAATGTACATAATACAACAGAACTGTACTAGCATTGCATCCAGGCTATCCCCCACGACCGATCCGCAACATCACAGCAAAAACAAAATATCAACGTGAAAGTCACGTTCGCAAATCCGTCTAACCGGGCTATAGCAGTTAGACCGGATTTACCGATCAAGTGACATTTACGGTCGCAGATATAATGTAAATACTGTGAAAAATGTGTTTAAAATATCCGATCGATCAAAAATTAACAAGTGGGCCCCCAATCAAAACTGTAGCACTCACAGAAAACCTGGGCCCAATTTTAATATTCCAAAACCCATATTTTAAGCCCAGAAGGCCTCTGTAAAAAATTGGTGAAGTGATCTCCACAGTGCGCGGCGGAAGGGCGGCGGAAAGGTGGTTTTCGCGGCGGTTCCGCGCTCCCACTGTGGAGTTACTTCGTCGAATTTTTACAGAGCTCTTAGATTTTCCAGTACATCAATATTTTACAACCTGAAAAATTTTTCGACACCAAAAATTTCCAACAGAAAACTGATGTGGGCAAATACGGGTTTTTGGACATTTCGATCGATCGGAACTAAAAAACATATTACACAAAGCTAGACTAAGTTAATGGCGAGGCTCTGATACCACTGTAAGTGCACGGCGGCGCCCCGGCCGTCAATCCGACGCCGGAATGCGGAAGCGGTGAAAAACTTAAATTTTGCGGACTTAGCAAACCGGCACCACCGCGCACTATAACCCGGATCGAACCATTAACTAGTCCTAGCTAACTACAAGAAAGGGAATAGAGATATACCGACGATCCAAGTCCTCCGGTCTTCTCGTCATCGTCCCGATCCTGCGGAATGTCCCGTCTCCTCCTCGTCGCCGGAAGTGCACCACATCGCCTACTTTGTTTACGGGCTCCCACCTCAATGCCGAGGCAACTCGGGCACGAAGCCGGCTACTCGACGTGCCCAAGGTTTGCTGTAGAATGTGTAGTAGAGGATTGTGTCTCATTTGGGGTTCATGGAGGTGCCTTTTGGTGGAGGAAAAGAGAGCTTGGAGAGAGGTGGGGAAAATGTAGCATACCAAAAAATGAGAGTAACATTTTCCCACCACTAAAAGAAAATGAATCCCATTCCATTCAAGGAATGGCCGGCCCCCCCCTTTCATGTGTGATTGGAGAGAGAGAGAGAACAAACAAGGGGGTGGGTAGAAAAAGAGTAATAATGGAGAAACAAATGATCACCACAAAGAAAATAACACTCCAAAGCAACCATCACCACAAAACAAGGGTCAAGCCATCATGACACAACCATGAAGCAAAAAGTCAAGTCAATGGATGGGACAAGTATCATGACATGATAATATGCAAAGACCCCCTCCACAAATGCTTATTTGCAACAATGCAAATAAGCCCTCCTCCACCAATCTTCGGCCAATGAACGGAACAATGGAAATTGGCCGAAACGGAAAGCAAACTGGCAACTCCATAAAACTGGTCCCGCAATAAATTACAGGAAAACCCCGATACTGTGCATACACACCCGCATTTGTATTCCGACCGAAATACAAATGCAATGAGACAAAATCTACACTGTACTATACTAGAATCCGGCTTATACCAAAACCGGATAGTAATATCTGTTCGATCCTGATCCGTGCAATACCGCACGTATCTGATCGAACCCTGCCATATAACCATACGGCCTATAGTACAAACTGTCCGATCCTGATCCGTGCAATACCGCAAGTATCTGATCGGACCTTGCCATATCTCCATACGGCCTCTACAACCTTTCGCCCGAAAGCTGAGTAACTGAAATGTGGGGGACTCTAAAGACTCATCAACACCTCGGTTGTGGATTTAACCACCAGCACGTCAGAGGTATAAGCCAATACGTAACGGGCTACCAAGTATTGACTAAAAGGGACGTCTGTGAGTGAACTCAGCCTGACAACCCTACTGAGCCTGTCAGTGACAATATCCGTACAGTCCGGTCCGTTCGTCTATGAGTATCGCATGGCGGGCCTAGGGGGTTGGTAAAAGTCAGACCCCCAAAAGCGGTACAAGTCGTGTCGGAGTGTAGCCCAGAACACCCTGAGATACTACTGGAATACCTACCAGTAAATCTCCTTGCCTTGGCCAAGGACTTTGTGTAATGGCTCTCCTAGACACAGCACGACCTCACCCCCAATACCGGGAGAGACGAACCCCTGAAGATACGCTCACTGCCTCCATGTGGCTCGGGACTGTACCCAACTAAAACCTGTTTGCACGACTCCTTTGAGCCATGGTAGGGTAGTAATCAAAGTACAGTGGGAACTCACACGAGACAAATGACGATCCCCAGGTCGATGAACTAACCTGCACACATGTCACCAGGGAACTGCCATCTGACGTCTGGTATATGACCAACTAGCATGTTCCCGGCGAGTCCTGTCCGGTGTACTCATAACCCAATGAGCACCTGTATACATCTTAGGTGATCCAACTGACACCAGTGGCTTGTGAGACCGGCCACCGCCCCTCGTCGGGGTCTCGACTGTATACACTAGTCTACTAATGGAGTATCGATGCCCAGTCTCGAAACTCCCACGACTAGGGACCTTTTAAGGATAAGCTTATAGACCCCCAGCTCCCACTTATATGATCGCCCTCATACTGCTGGTGGTCAAGCAAGAATCCTAGGGGCTCTATCAACGTGTAATAGCGACGTGTCAGGTCACCTAAAGCAGTACACGATGATAAAGGTAAACCAGATAGCATACTATCATCTCGAGTAAGACTGTCCTACCGGGATAGGTCCTCCCTCAATCATTACAATCACGTACCTGTGACCTAATAATTGACTCTGAGGGCACTATCTCCAACAGAAGCTACAGCTTGCTTCGGTTCCTGGTTCTTGGCGTTCCACGCCTTGCAATCCTTCTTCCAGTGCCCTTTCCTGTGACAATGGAAGCACTCATCCTGGCCAACTACCGGTACCGCAAACTTTTTCTTTCCCTTCCCTCCCACCTTACTAACACCTCCTCTAGGTTTGGTGGCGGCCTTCTTCTTCCTTCCTTTGGCCTTAGCCTTGGACCCGGAAGAAGATGCACCGCTAACAAACATAGCGGGTGTTTCCCTTGTTTTCTGCAAGGTGCCCTCTACACTCCTTAACATGTTCAGGAGTTCCGGAAGTTCAACTTCTTTTCTTTGAAGGTTGAAGTTCAGGATAAACTGGGCGTAGGTGTGAGGAAGGGACTGGAGAATAAGGTCTGTATAGAGCTCATTATCCAAAGTTGTCCCAAGGTCTGCGAGCTCTTCAATATAGTCGATCATCTTTAGGACATGTTCTCCTACCGATGACCCGACAGCCAATCTCGCTCGAAACAAGTTCTTAGAGGTCTCGTATCTTGCTATACGAGATTGCTCTCCATAAAGTTCCTTTGTATGGAGAAATATGCCATCTAGGTTCATATCCTCGTGCCTCCTCTGATGTTCATTGTTCATTGAGGCAAGCACGATGCACTTGGCTTTCGCGCAATCTAAATCCCAGGTTTTGCGGATTTCCTTATCCGCATTGCTGGATTTGGGACTAGGGACAGCAGGTGCCGTAGCGGTGAGGACGTACCCCAGTTTGTCATAGGTCAAAGCCATTTTGACATTCCGCAGCCAATCTTTATAGTTTGGCCCTGTCAGTATATTTTTCTCTAAAAGTAACTTAATTCTAGTCATTTTCAGGGTCGCTGCAATTAGGAGAGAGAGAAGAAAACTCTTTAGCATGATGCTCTTGCAAGTTTAGAGTGGTTTTTAGTTTATCTAAACTGGATGGCTCCCACTGTTTCTCGAATCCTTCCTCAAACCATAAAAGAAGAATTAGCCAGGACTATTCTCACCGTACAATACTTGCTTAACCGTTCAGCCAGGCTAGTGTCGATACTTCGAGGGAGGTTTTCCAACGCTTTCGCGAAGTTCCTTAATTAAATAACCTCTTTTCTCTGGGGGCGTAACCCCGCTGACACCTTTCTGGACACCTACTTGGTTTATAGCATTGATCGTTAAGTGACGAATATCCTGATAAGTAGCATATACTCACAGTAGGATCGGGATCCAAATATCATTGTATGATAATGTTGAAGGAATCCTACCAACATTCATCAAACTCCAAATGGTATGCAACTCTTTGCAAATTTCAGTTTCTTTAGAAATTCCCGATATATATTTTTGCCCCATGCTCTTATGACCATGGCGTTAGGTCAAAATGTCATAAGTCACATATCAAGTTCTACCCATCATTATCTTGTCAATTTGAACCCATCCGTATATATCCTTGACGTTCGGCCAAAATGATAATACGACTGTCCCAAACTAACTCATCTATCTATGCAACAAATGAATACCCAGTAGCTACCAAACACTATGCCTTGGCGTTAGGTCAAAATACATAGCTTGAATACTACTGAATACCCAGATGAAATGACGGAGGGCTACGAATCGTTTTGGCGAAACCGTGAACGTAGTGAACTTGATATAACCGAAGGAACCTGATAGCTTTTTAAAAGGAGTGGTTAAATCTCCGCATTTAAAAATATCTGTTTTTAAAATTAACCGAGTGGTTTCTTTTAAATTGTTTCAACGATTAAACTTATTGGTTTATTTTCTTTGCATTATAAATAATGCGTCCCATCATTAACCTATCATTGCAGAAAACAACGAAAATACAACGTCCTCTTATGCCATCCGCATTCGCCACGGGGTCCCGTCATCACCCGTTAGGTTACTTAACTAACGACAGAGCGGGGGCTGGGCTAGTGCGGGTGTAAAACATAAGTGACGTCTAAATAGCTATCATATATAGATATTATACATTCGTCAGACGCAATAATAGGCATTCCAGATCACAGATGAACTTTATTGGATTTGCAAGCAATCCGTGTTTGTTTTGAGCCTGCAACAAAAGACGGATTACACAGTTGTGATGAATAGCCATTACCCCACCCAAGACCCCAACGGGTACGGCAAACTACCCGCCCGGCAGTTTGTGCACCCCACCTTGGGTCTGTCCTAGGAGCAAAAACAGTAAAATGAAATAATACAACGGTGGCTACAACCGCAACCTGGATGTGCCCCGCAAAATAATATTACAACAAATTACATTTACATCAAATGAATTAAATAACAACCCATCACATAACCCCGGCTAAACATCACAACAGTCCAACACAGTTCATATCCACAAACAGTAAAAACCATTACAGAAATGTGCAACCCCCTGCCAACCGACATACTAGCAGTTAGGGGAGGTTTACGAACACATTATATGAACACAGATATAATCCAACAAGCAAATACTGTATGATTTCGATCGATTAAACACTTTTAATTTTGCTCCAATACTTCTCTGTAAATCTGAAACCTGAGCAAAAATAAAAACTTCCAGAAAATACCAAATATCACAGAGAAGCAACACAGGAAAATTGGGTTCCTGAATCGCCAACTCGGCGGCGGAAGCGCGGCGGATCGGTGCGATCCGCCGCGGTTCCGCGGCGCTTTAGGCGATTCAGGGGCCCAAATTTCTTGGGTGTTCTTCTACTGTCTTTTTAAGCTTTCTGAACCTCCCTGAAAAATTTTAAGACTTCATTTAAAATTCGACAGAAAACCATGATTTCGGGCTTCTCCGGTTTCGTTTTTTCCGTTCGAAATTCATACAAATTTGCAAGTAAGTTATTTATTGTTTAGCGAGGCTCTGATACCACTGTAAGTCGATGTACAACACCCTACGACTTGCGGGGAGGCGGAAATATGAAAAACGATCTTGTTCTTTGCTTAAACATCGACTGACCGCATGAATCGAAGCTAAACGATAACTAACATCAAACATAGTTGTTAACAACTACTATGTAAAGGGATTATACCTAAAGAACCGTGTCCTTCGTCTTTACGAACTCCACCTCCTCCTCGGCCTTCTCGAAGTAGTAGACGATCCACCCGAGAGCTTTACTCCAAGCTTAGCCTCTAAACTTGAGGCAACTAACCTTCTTTAAGTGCTAATCAAAGAAGCTAGGTGATATAGAGTGAGAGTTATGGTTTAATTAGTCTAACTAATCCTTGTACTCAACACATGAGAGGGGAGGATTAGGGTTTGAAGAGGGAGAGCTTGAGGAGAGAGAAGGTGAAGATAATAATGAAGTGAGAATAATGAGTTATCATAATATATATCAAGCATTTCTTTTTATCAAGAAAAGAAAAGAAAATGATTTACAACCATGCTTGATAAATATCTAGTGGTGATTCATCTCCAAGAGTCATTAAGCAATTATGAAGCATTAATGACATGGATGAATCATCCATATGACTCACTAATCACATTCATTGTATATGCCACCTAAACCTCCTTAGTCACCATCTTCTAGAAGCTTCTCGCGCAATTACGAGAACGCCCCTCCTTTCCGCAAAAATACGGAAAAACTTTAGACTGTATAAATCCAATAACCGGATACCAGTAACTGGCTTAAACCAAAGCCGACTGGTAAAAACTGTCCGAAAGTCGTACGTGCGTAAACACACGTATGCGTCCGAACCCTTGTCGTAAAACCATACGACCTCTATATCGTTTCGCCCGGAGTAGGGAAACTCTCTGTGTGGGACTCTAGAGACTCGACTACTACGCTGGCAGTGGGTTTAACCACAGACCGCAAGCGGCACTAGCTGTACGTAACGGTCCCCAGGTAGATGTCGATAAGAAGGCCGATGAGGAAACCCATCCGAACTCCTACTGAGTCTGATGTGACAATCTCCGTATAGTCCGGTCCGTTCGTCTAAGACTATCGCATATCGGGCCTAGGGGGGCGGCAAGCGTCAGTCCCCTAATAGCGGTATAAGTCGTGTCGGAGCGAAGCCTATTACACCCTGAGAAACTACTGGAACCTACCAGCAAATCTCGCTTGCCCTGGCCAGGGACTTTGCGTAATGGCTCTCTGACACAGCGCGATATCAACCCCCAATACCGGGAGAGACGAATCCTGTCTAACCGCCACTGCCTCCAAGTGCTCGGGACTGCACCTAACTGCTACCTGTTTGCACGACTCCTTTGAGCCGTGGTAGGGTAGCAATCTAAGAACAGTGGGACACACTCGAGGCGAAGTAGCAGTGTCAAGTCTGCGGACTATGCTGTACTCATGTCACCTGGGAACTGTTCACTGACGACTGGTATAAAACCATCCAACAGTTCCCTGTGAGTCCTGTCCGGTGTACCCGTAACCTAACGAGCACCTGCATACTATCTCCAGTACGACGTACTGACGGCTGTGGGACAGACCATCTCCCCAACTGGGATGAAAAGCGTACACACCAGTCTACTCCGGAGTATCGATGCCCTGTCTCGATAATCCAACGACTAGGGACCTGAATAAGGATGTGCTTGTAGACTACCCAGCCCCCACTAGTGTGACTGCCATCACAACGCTGGTAGTCAAGCAAGATCCTAAGAGCTCTATCAATACGTATACTCATATATTAAGATAGAAAAAACCAAGTAGCATACTACCATGTTTAGCAAGACTGTTATATACATGTGAATATCCCAAGCTTCCATTAAGTAATATACAAACTAGTATGATACAGTAATGGCCTTCTAGGGCATAAACACTAACATCCTTGACGAGAACATCCTGATTCGCGTCGACCCGCAGAGAAACTAGCGTCTTTGCAGGAATTCATCGATTCGTTTCAACCCCGAAGAAACCAGTGTCTTCGGCAAAATACTTTGACTCAGGGAAACCAGTGTCCTTGACGAGAACATCCTGATTCGCGTCGACCCGCAGAGAAACTAGCGTCTTTGCAGGAATACTCCGATTCATTTCAACTTCGAGGAACCAGTGTCCTCGGCAAAATACTTCGACTCAAGGAAACCAGTGTCCTTGACGAGAACCCCTTGATTCGCGTCGACCCGCGGAGAAACCAGTGTCTCTGCAGGAATACTCCGATTCGTTTCAACTTCGAGGAAACCAGCGTCCTCGGCAAAATACTTCGACTCAGGGAAACCAATGTCCTTGACGAGAACATCCTGATTCGCATCGGCCCGCAGAGAAACCAGCGTCTTTGCAGGAATACTTCGATTCGTTTCAACCTCGAGGAAACCAGCATCCTCGGCAAAATACTTCAACTCAGGGAAACCAGCGTCCCTGACGAGAGCTGCCCGATTCGTCTCGGCTCGTGAGAAAATTAGTGTCTTCGCGAGGACTTCCCGATTCGTCTCAACTTGCAAGATAAAGCCTTAGGCAGCAGGAATTAAAAAACTTGTTTCCTAAGCACTGGGACCCTGCAAGTCGGCCTAAAACGGTCTCTTGTATACTATCCACGGGTCTCACTCTCCAAAGTCGAATCTCGACAGGGAGGGAAACAACCGCTTACGAGTCCTTTCAACTCGTAAGAGGGAAAATTCTCTTATAAGATTCTTATGACTTATAAGAGAAAACGCACTTAGGAATCCTCACGATTCCTAAGGAGAAAATCCACCTATGAGATCCTCTCGATCTGTAGGGAGAAAAGTCTCTATGAGACCCTCACGGCTCATAGAGTTGAAAAGTCTTAGACAGCAAATCTGAATCTGCGGCCCAAGCCATCGTTATCTCTTCAAGAAACCAAGATGCCTACTCTATTATCTGTCAACCATGTTTATCAAGACAGCATGCTGATAATAAGAGAAGGGAAAAAGCAAAGAAATGATACAAGACATTGCAAGAAAAAATGTGTATCTTTATTTATCAATTCAATCAAGTACAAAGTGAATCGTACAAAAGAATAAAGAATGGATACATCTTATTCGAAAAAGAAAATTTTTACAAGTATATTGATACAAGGGCAGCTACTGGGAAGGAAGCGTCTTAAATAGCCCTATCAGTTGTTCGCGCACTTCCTTCCATGCCTTCTCTTGATCGGCCACCACCGCCAATTCCGCTTCCACTTGGGCCCGCTGCCGCAAGACGGATGCAAGCTGCTCCCCAACGGCCTGCTGAGCTGCTTCGCGACCTTGGGCATCACGCTCGGCGGCATCGAGCTTTCACTTCAGGTTTAGCCCATTAGAGATACGCTCTAGAAGGCCCTCGAAGATAGCCTTCACCTGAGCAGCGTTTGCCTCAACCTCAGCGCGTAGATGAGCCATCTCGCTTGAGGTCTCTTGGCATTCCCTCAGCCTTAAAGCCACTTCTTGTTCCAAGTGACAGAAGTAAGAAGCGCTTCGCTCGATCCACGCTGCTCTTTGATTGCTTGCGGCTACGGTCTCGGGAGCAGGGCGCATAAACTCCGATTGATACAGGTGGACCTCGATTTCCCTATAGTGCTTGACCCAAAGCTCGATGACGCCTCCATCATGAAAATTCACAAGCGCCGCCAACATCGGGTTAACCTCCGCAGCGAAATCTGCAGCAGATGGGAGAGCGTCTGCGTCAAGCTCCTCGACGTATCCGCTCAGCATGCCCAAGCTTATTACGGCACCCTTTGAAGACGGACGTCTCAGGAAGGGGCCTGCTGGCACTATAACGCGAGACTCAAAGGGCGCCGGAATCGGAACGACAGCTGAAAAGGCAAAATAAGATTAGATGACGGTTCAAGAAATATGAAAAAGTCATCGATGGGATAGTTTACTATACCAGCTGCGGCAGGCGGCAAGGCGGGGAGGGCCGGTGGCGCGACCGATCTTTTATCCCCTTCTTCAATTTGTAGCACTGCAATCAGGACGAGGGAAAGTCAGAAATAATTCCATTAGTAAAAAAAAAAAAGAAAGACATCAATTGGAAATGATACTCACCGGCGCCACTGGAGGAAGAAGCGAGTTCAGATGGGAAGGAGAAGTGCGGATGCAACACCTGATAGAGATGATCAAAAAGCACTTCTGAAAAGACGCAATAGTAAGACATTAGTACATAAATTATGCGGCCGAAAGATAAAACTAATGGGTTTCAAATCCATACCTTCCAACATCTGCGATGGTACAAGGGCAGGCTGAGAGGTGACCACCGCCAAAGCAGCAGTTGACGGCGCTCTCTCGAGCAATGGAGCATCGGTATTGGCCGCACCTGCATTAAAAACAAAGATAAACTTGTCAGAAAAGATTGCAAGATAAAATAAGACGGGACGGTAACCCAAAATTTACCTGATGAGCTGCCAGCCGAAACGGAGGCGTCTCCCTCCTCCATCGATACGAGTCCACCTCCCATGGCCTCATCACCGGACTCGACAGGGGCTGTCGTTGTGCTCGCACGATCGGGAGACGGCGGAGGACCGTAGACGGGGAGAGCAATAATTGGAGCATTGCCAGACTCTTGAGAAAGAGCGGCTGGCTTTTCCCCGGGAGTCATGCCCATCTCACCCGCTACTCCTTCGGGCTCGGCGGTCGCCGTTGTCTCGTCCACCGTTACCATGAGGTCACCAGTCTCAGGTACTCCGTCCGCCGCTGCTCCAGGCTCAGTTATAGCAATCGTCTCATTTGCCGCCACCTTAAGCTCGGCATCAACGACCTTCTCTGGTGCAGTTCCCTCAGCCCCCGGCTCAGGTCCAATAACCCCGGCGACGTCACCTACCGTCGGCTTGGGTTCAGCCGGTGCCTCTTCCTCTGTCCCCTTAGGTTCGACGGTTTCCGCCTCCCCCTCGGTTGGACTTGGCCCTGCAGGACAAGATATATAAGAACCGACAAGTTTACAATTCTTAAAATAAAATCTTAAAAGATACATTACCTGAGGTGGACTGATCGTTGGCCTCCCGAACTGCATGCGCCACTTGCCTGTGAGCTGTAGACAAGGCGACCGGGGGCTCCTCCGAGGGAGTATCAGCATGAGGAACGGTGCTTGGACCCGCTCCCACTGCCAAAGCAGCCCTGCATGCCTTCGCTTCGCGCCTTAACCGCTTTCTCTCCTCCTGAGCCGTCAAGACGGAGCTCTTCAAAGCTTCCTTCATTGAGGCGTCATCGTCTGTGAACAGAGATGCCTCCAGAGCCTTCAAGGCATCCCTCATCGGCTTTTAAAGTCGAGACTCTTGCGGCAACCCCGAAGAGACCGGGACTTCGGTAGTTGGTCCGGAAAGAGACTCTGCGTCACTTTGCGGGACCGGCATTATGGTTCCTGTGATGAGAAAAAGAAAGGGTTAGATCGACCATAACAAAAGAAGAATAAAGACTTAATGAATCGAAATGTACCGAGGCCTAGGGATGCTCTGAGTCGTTCTTCCTCTTGAAAAGTTTTGAGGGAAGCAGCGATGGCTTCTTCAGTGGTGATGCCTGTTTGAAGAAAAGAAAGGAAAAGCATTAATCAAAGACAATAATAAAAGTACGATGCAATAAAGAAAATGCGACTAGTAATTACCCGATTGTGCAAGCTTAGCTAGCCATGCGTCGCGCCTCGCCAATCGCTCTGAAGCTGCAATGGCGGCCGCCAGATCAGTGTCATCTGGCGGCATAACCAATCCTTTATTGGTCCTGTACTCGCCCAAGCCCTCGCTATAGGGAGCATGAGGTTCCTGACCGAATACAACGTCAGCTGAGAAAAGCGACTTCTTCTTCCTCTTCTGCCCGCCAGCCTTGGGTGCACCCAAGATCAACTTGCGCTTTGCAGGTACCTTAGGGCGGCGGGTCTCGATATCCGCACCCATGCCGGATTCCGGCGATACCATGTTTACCGTCTCCACTGAAACGAGGCGCTGGCGGCGCATCCACAGTATCAGGAGGCGGCAATCCGCGCGGAGGGCTCAACACACGTGGTGGCCTAACTCCGGCATCTTTTAGCGGAGGAATGACCGGGGTCCTTGGCTTCAAGGGAGCCTTGCGATCTCCGCCAGGAGGTGCACCCTTGCGGTCAACCAGCATGCGCTTCTCCATATGGATAACTGGGCCCATTGCATGCGCATACCAAGCCACGTACGCGTTGAGAACATTGGGAACGCAGGTTGGCTCGCTGATGAAGAAATAGGAGCCCGTGTTAAGCCGCATGAAATGGTGCATCGCACTCCTTATCCCCTCTCGGCTGGCCACGGGCTCTTCCAAGAACGCTTCCATCGGGATCCCCTGGTGATAGCTCGTTTGCTGAGCGAACCGGTGAGGGTTATACCTCATGAAGAGCGCCGTCTCATTCAGCCTAAACACCAGGTAGCCGGGCCGAATAGAATAGAGGTAGAGGATCTCCCGAGCTTTCAATATGGAGGCCCCGTCCTTAAAATCATCGCGCAACGGCACTACCGACTTGGTGGTCTCTGAGCATATAGTTATGACTTTATCCAAAAAAGAAACCTTCGCTCCGACCAGGTGTGGACGAAGGAGTAGCCCCCTAGCCTCCGCGGAGACGCAACCACGATCGAGGCGCCGACTAGCCGCATGACTCTTGGGAGTCTGCACTTCTAAAAAAACGGAGGATCTTATGGGCGCCGAACACCCCGTGCACATGCATTTCCATCCATGAGGTGAAGTAGTGCATCGGGAAATAAGCAGGCTGCACCTCAGGTTCATTAGCGTCCGCCGCCACGCTAAGTCCATTATATAGGTGACCCAACCCGGCGATTCCTACTGTCAACTGCAAGCCATCCACCATCCGATGCGCTGGGTAAAAGACATTTGGCCGCATGTGGCGCGGGTGCATGAGGAGCGCAAAGCTGCACAGCCACAATCCTTGGAACCCTACAAAAAAGGACTCCTCATCCATGCCCGGGACGGCAATTTCTGACAAGGGCATGACTGCGGCGCCGGGGAGATAAAAGTCCTTTTGAGCGTCCTCCAATGTGGGTCGACGGTCCAAGCCGAAGCCAAAAGGGTCATCAAGCTGGGCGAACTTCTCGCTCCGCTCCGATAGAAACTCCGGTCGAATGAAACGGGTGATAAAATCTGCGAAACTGACTCCCCGGATGCCTGATTCCAAATAGAGCCCTTCATATATGTCCAGCACCTTCACCAAGCCCGGAAACTGGTGCTGAATAGCGTTCTCCGGCGTCAGATCAAACACCAGCGGCTTGGTGGCAAAGACATATTCGTCAGGAGGAAGCAGCTCCTCGTAATGCTCCCCCCTCATCGGCAGACCCGAGATTTCAGCAAACTCCTCCAAGGAGATAGAGACTTCCCTGTCCGTCATCAGGAAGGTGTGGGTGGGGATATTCGATTGTTCGATAAAATCCTTAACCCACCACGTTGGAGGAGAGGGATACTCAAAGAGCGAGACGTAGATGGCCGAATATAAAGCAATCTTCATCAGATGAGTCCTCTTCGCCGATAAGATGTACCGGGCCCACTGCAAATATCTGGCGAGCGGTCGTGGGATCAATCTAATGTTATAGGCCTGTTCCCAAGGGCGTGCTTCACCCTGACAGATTCGCCTCCCCAAAATGTCTATTGCCGGCAGCGGCTGCACGGGAATAGCACCAATTACAGGCTGGAGGAGGTCATCCGAGTTCCAATTTTTGACCTCCACGGCGTACTTCACGGGGGTTCATCCGCATAGGGGATCGAAAATATGGGCTCGGACGGCGTAGCGGAACCGAAGCTTCGGCGACCCTGAATGATCTCGTTATACCACCTACCCCACAGGTGAAGGTTCTTGTGCTCAGGGTCATGATCCTTGATGAGAGTGAGCATCTCTCGGTCCACTGGTGCCTGAGGAATTCCTCCCTCTGAGCGAACAAACGGGAATGATAAGTCAGCAGGCATGTTTCCTATAGAGGGACAAAAGTCAGCCGTCAGTGTTGTAATTCCAACGCTTGGCGTTTTAAAAATTTATACCACATTGCAATGCAGTGGATAGGAGACCAAGGGGGGACCCACAAAATCTGGATGACAGTGCATCATTTAATAAGATAGCCCCATCATTGGATGAGACTGCCAATTAATAAAGAGATCCCCAAGAGAATATTCTCATTAATGGGAAATCCTTAGAGACAAGGAGAAAATCTCCTCTTTTAGAGCAAAGCTCTGTCACAGAGTGACATTTGTCAAACTCTGGTCTCAAAGGAATAAAAATTTCCTAAAAAGAGCCTAGCTCTGTAATAATGATGGAAAGATCCATCAAAAGAAAAATTTAACTCTTGAAAGAATTAAAAATTTTGGGATCTCAAAGATCCATGAAAACTCTTAGGAGTTCTTCATTTTCAGATCAAAAAAGATCTACATTTGTTCCGTGAGCAAAATTCTGTTCATAGGTTAAAACCCATGAAACAAGATCTCTGTAGATATATGGATTTTTGAGAGCAATGCTCTGTTGATGAAACCCCAAAGGGGTTTTCTTTAGATCATAGATCTATAAGAGCAAGGCTCTGTTAATTAAATTAAATTAAATTTAATTTAAGTTAAATTTTACCTAAATTGTTCTAAAAATCTGAACTCTGGAGTTCTTGAAAAGAAACGAGAGCAAGGCTCTAAAGTTCTCAAAAGCAAGAGCAAGGCTCTGAAAATTAAAGTTCTTGAAAATAGTAAATCATTTACTAAGGACCAAGGGTTCTATTTATAGGCATCTGCGCCCCTTCAACTCACCAGTTGATCCAACGGCCAAGGTCTTGCCACCGCTGCACTCACGTGTGCGCCGCGTGAGCACAACGGTGGGGAGGCATTTGTTCCCCCCAATCAGAGCAAAGCTCTATTTGAATTTCAAAAATTCAAAAATTGAAGCAACGCTTCGAATCCCTTGCGCTGCGCGAAACGCGCCACGTGTCAAAAGCTGACACGTCAGCGTAGTGCCCCAGACAGCGCACCCAATCAGAGCAAGGCTCTATAAAAACAAAATTAAAGGAAGCAACGCTTCAGTTGCGCAGGCGCTGCGCTGCGCGACACGTGTCAGCGCAGTTGCGTAAACGCAGTTGCGCTGCGCTGTGCGTTGCGCGACACGTGTCAGCGCAGTTGCGCTGCGCCTTGCGCTGCGCGACACGTGTCAGCGCCGTTGCCGCTGCGCCTTGCGCTGCGCGACACGTGTCAGCGCCGTTGCATCTGCGCCAAACAGAATTAAAATTCCAGTAAAATCTTTCTGTTCTTGTTAAAATGAGAAGATTGTCTTCTGTAAATCAGAAGCCCTTGGATCAAAGATCCAACGGTGGGGAAAATTCCCCAAATCACTCAGAAAATGATTTCTTTAACAAATTTAACAAATTAATGGGCACTATATAAAGGCCCCTAGACCCCAATTCAAAAAGACATCAAGAGATCATCAACAACAAGAACACAGAGAATAGAAAAGCTATAGAAACAGAGAGAGAACTCTAAAGAACTCTGAGAAGAAATTCAGAAGGAAAAAGAAGGTAAAACCCTTTAAAATAGAAGAATTTCTTCTGAATAGATCATTGATCTAAGAACAAGATCAATGATCTTTAATAAAAAAATAAATAATGACAAAATCATTGCTTTTTCATGAACCATTGGTTCTGGAATCTTAAAGATTCTTTTCTTGAATCAAAAATTGGATCAAGAAATCAAAACAGTGCCTTGCACTTGCAGATCTGCATTGTTGCGCTCTTGGGTTGGCGCAATCCATCAGAGAGCGCCACGTGTCAGCACCATAACCACTTGCGCTATGCAGATAGGGCATTGCTCTCTGAAATTGGCGCAACTTACCAAAGCGCGCTACATGTCAGCAGCGCAACAGCGCAGCGCACTGGTGCAGCGCACTGCGCTTGCGCTCACCAGAGCGTGACACGTGTCACCTCCACATGCGCTTGCACTCAATAATTGGCGCAAAACGCCTGACAGGCTACATGGCCACTGTCAGTTTGATTAATGCACTACATTATTTACAGAAGGGCCAAGCCCAATTAGAAAAGGCCTAACGGGCTAAATAAAATGCAATGCATTACTTTAAAAAAGGGCAGAGCCCAAATAAAAACAGATGCTGTGCATCATTTATAAAGGGACAGAGCCCAAATCAAAAGGCCTAGCAGGCCAAAATAAAATGCAGTGCATTATTAAACATGGGCAAAGCCCTAGCACAGGCCTAATAGGCCAAAAATAAAAACGTTGAATATTCTCAACTGGACTTAGCCCAATCATGGCCGTAAGTTCTCAAATTAAATTGACTGAGCAAGACTGCTCTCTTAAATCAATTTACATCCAGTCAAGGGTACATCTCCGAACTCCTCTGACACCTATCGTTGTAATCCTTCAACGACGTCAGAGAGGTGACGGGTCCCGACAACCACGCATTAATACAAACTGTGGGGTCTTTAAACCCATAGACTTATGCGTCCTTAAACTAATGGACTAATGCGTCCTTAAACACATCTATATGGACTATGGGGTCCTTAAACCCATGGACTAATGCGTCCTTAAACTAATATCCGTCCCTAAAACGGGAACGATGGACCCCTCTGTCCCTAAACTGGAAATGGACCACCATGTCCCTAAACTGGCAATGGACCGTAATGTCCTTAAACTACCTATGGACCACTACGTCCCTAAACTGGAACAATAGAGCCTCCAAACGCTCTTTTGTTGGATCTAAACGATCCCGTTTAAGTTGATCTTAGCCTCAAAAATGGCTAACGTATCCTTAAACTTTCAAACAGACTTTAATCCCAAATCGGACTATAAGACCCCCAATCAACTTTGGCTCAAGGGTACATCTTCGAACTCCTCTGACACCTGTCGTTGTAATCCTTCAACGTCATCAGAGAGGTGACGGGTCCCGACGGCCATATATTAAATGGACCACTACGTCTCTAAACTGGAATAATAGAGCCCCCTAAATGCTCTTTCCGTTAAGTTGATCTTAGTCTCAAATCAGACTAACGTATCCTTAACGAACGTTTAAGTTGATCTTAGCCTCAATATGGCTAACGTATCCTTAAACTAAAACACCAAACCCAAATCTAAGTAAATACAGATTTGGACTAATCCACGTCCTACGGGCGACGACATAAATTAGTTTCCGTATACAATCCGCGGGCAACCACAAACAAAACAAACACACGCGACATGAAGTGAAATTCTGGAGAAGTAGAAAGTTGTTACCGCGATGCGGTAGCGTAATTAACTGCAGGGGCTTGTGCCTGCAGGGAAGAGCGTCCCCACAATAAAAAAACCCCTAATGTGAGGGGGAATCTGACGAAGTTTGCTACATCGGCCGCATCCGTCTAAACCTCCGATACACGGTGCTATAAATCAACTTGGCATCTTCGAAGAGGTGGACGGATAAAACCAAATAGCATCTGCCCCGAATCTCAGGCAAGACGTCTTCACTTCATGGCCGAGGGGAACACCAGCATTATGATGGTGATCATATACGTGGGAGCTGGGGGTTTATAAGCACATCCTTAAATGTCCCTAGTCGTGGGAGTATCGAGACTGGGCATCGATACTCCAGTGTAGACTAGTGTATACTGATCGAGACCCCGACGAGGGGAGGTGGCCAGATCTCACAAGCCATTGGTATTAGTTTGTTCGCCTAAGATAGTATACAGGTGCTCATTGGGTTATGAGTACACTGGACGGACTCACCGGGAACCTCCTAATTGGTACTATACCTATTGTCATATAGCAGTTCCCAGGTGACATGTGCACAGGTTAGTCTGTCTACCTGAGATCGTCATTTGTCTCGTGTGAGCTCCCACTATGGTTTGATTACTATCCTACCACGGCTCAAAGGAGTCGTACAAACAGGTTTTAGTTGGGTACAGTCCCGAGCCACATGGAGGAAGTGAGCGGATTTTCGGGGATTCGTCTCTCCCGGTATTGGGGGTTGATGTCGCGCACTGCACGAGTGGCCATCACCAGAAATCCTTGGCCAAGGTAGTCGAGAATTACTGATCTAGGATCGGTAGTTTCTCATGTGGTGATGGATTTCATACCGACATGAATTATCGCGTTATTAGGGGTCTGACTTTATCCACACCATAGAATCGATATGCGATACTCTTAGACGAACAGACCGGACTGTACGGATATTGTCACTGTCAGGCTCAGTAAGGGTTTGGATGAGTTTGCTCATCGGCCTTCCTTTCGCTCAATACCTGGGTAGCCGTTACGTATAGTTAGTACCGCTGAAGTGCTTGTAGTTAAACCCACTGCCAGCATATTGATGAGTCTTTTGAGTCCCATACAGAGGGTTTTCACGGTTCAGGCGATATGGTGTAGATGACGTATGTTGGTACATACAGGTGTCCGATTAAATAGGTGTACAGGCTGCACAGACTTTAATCGGACCGTTGATAATAATAGCAGCTTAGGATTAAGCCGGATTATTAAATCAGGTTTTGATTTAATAATTTATATATATGTATTTATATATATGTATTCTAGTATTATTGTTCACTATTCATTTTCTCTCTTGGCTATTTGTATTTTTGTACGAATACGCGTATATGTATTTCGATACGTGTACCGGAAAGTATTCCATATTTATACGGAAATTGTAACATTTCAGAAAATATAAAATATTATTTTTGGAATTTAATATTAGAATAATATATTTCCCGAAAACTGCCCGATTTGCGAAATTGGGGTTTTCGAAAAAGGGTATAAATATTTACCAATAATTGTGAAATAATTGGAAATTAAAATGATTTATTCATTTAAAAATATATTTAAAGGATTTGGCATTTTTTTAGATTTATTATATGCAGTTTAAATGAAAACCCGATTAGTGCACTGCTAATCGCGATTAGGCCAAATTCGTGTTTTTACAGTTTTTCATGGCTAGTGCACCATGGCATGTCGTATTCTAGTTACATGTTGTTACTTGTGTTGTTTTGGTGTATTATATGGTTTGGTTTTAAATAAAAAGTAAGGTTAAAAAGAGAAAGGGTAAAAGGGTAAATAATAGTGAGAGAGGGTGAGAATAAGAGAGTGAGAGAGAGGGGGGCTGCCATCTATTGTTCACCCCATTATTTCCTTCATATTTTCCTCATCTCCTTCAACCTCACTTCCCTCCACCATCAACCCCAAGATCCACCTCAAAAACTCCATCAAAACCCTAAATCTCTTTCACAATAAATGATCCCCTCATCATCCTCTACACTATGGACTTAGCAAAGTGGGATCTTGACAACATTGGGACTTCTAGGGTTTGCTTGATTTTCATCTATAAGGTATAATCCTTTAAATTTTGTTAGTTTTGAGATTTCTAGTATTTTAGATAGTTTAGAAGTTGAATTGGTTTGGTGGTTGTGAGGATAGAAATCCCTAGAGAGGGTTTAGGTTTAAAAAATGGATTTGGTGAACTCTTGTTGCTATTACAAGACCTGGGCTTGAGTATAGAAACCAAAATACGGATTTAGGAATTGATTATGTCGGTTTTGTGTTGATTTGTGAGGGTATATGGAAATCTGGAGTAACCCGGGGCACTAAAAATTATTTAGCGAAGACATAGACACATGCAGGCACCCAGGAAGCTAACCCCAAGACCCGAGACTCCAACTAAACTTTTGGGCTGCAGATTTATTCATTGTGGCCGCAAATTGCGTCCACATTAGGGAATTTTGGGTTGGTTCTTGGTATATGGTACACTTATCTGATAATTAGACCCCCTGTATATGCAGAATTGGCCAATTTTACCTGAGAGAAAATCTGGGAGCACTTTGATGTGATTTTGGCTAAGTTTTCTGTATTTTGAAATGTTTGGTTTTGCTATTTGGATTTGTGTTGGGTTGTTGGATGTTTGTACATCAACAACAAGGGTTGTTTGGTTGGTTTTGTACGCGTAAGCTATATGTTCTAACCTATGAGCAATGCGCGTGCCGTTTGGATTTCAGAACTTGATTTTAATAGCGTTGCGATATGTGTTATCATTGTAGGTACCCTCGCATGGATTCCGAGGTGATGGAGCATGGCGTCATAGAATTCGACAAGTAAGGATCAAGGTGAGTGGATCTATATCCATGGGGGAAGTCGGGTGGATGGCGTATAGCACCCCCGCAAAGTTTTGGTGGAAACCGATTTGTAGCATATGGTTAAGAAAACCTAGATTTGGAAACTAGGTTTAGAGTTAAAAGATTGTTAGTGAAACCATATTATAAACTAAGGATAGTTAGAAGTGATTTTATACGACTAGTATGTGATGACAGGACTTAAGGATGATGTTTGATGATATTGCCGTTTAGGGTACTATAGGACTAGATAGTCGACGTAGATGTGTCATCTGAACCATACCTACTTCCAAACTGAAGAATCGTATGGATATTTTAAACTGATACCTTGAGGGATGTTACGGATTTTCAAACGATATCTTTTCCTTAAAAACACCGTAGCCTCTACTTTCAAAACTACGATTCGCATCTTTCAAAAAAAACTGTTTGTATGGTTCGGGTGTGTATGTTAGATTAGATACTTATGCTTATAGTAAATGTAGAATTTATTTGTGAAAATTGACTTGATGAGGGATATAAATGCGATGAAAAGAACATATGACACGAGATGATGATTTGATGATATGATGGTATACGAATACGAGTCGATTGAGATGATTGATACCTTGCCGGTCCCCTGATATGAGATTGTTGTGGATGTGACCTGGGACATAGGTATATAAATATATTTATATATGTGGTGAATCATGTGTGATTGCCGTACGAGACGTTAGGTCCGTACCCCTCATTGTCATATAATGATAGGATCCCTATTGGTTTAATGCCGCCGTACGATAATTTTCCATACGTGATGAGTTAGACTTGATGATTGATCCATACCCTTGACTAGAGGATGCCGTACGATGGATTATACCGTACGTGATGTTGTGAGGCTGGATGCCGATTGATAGATTCACCGACTCGGTCATATTAGATACGTGTACCTATCGGCATTTGCATATGATTTACCTTATGCTGCATTCATGTTATTCGCATTGCATTACTTATATCTATGCTAGTACACTTACACCATTATCGATGATGCGTATATTACACGCACACAGATTGCCGGTTCACACACTTCATCATCGATAATTGCCATGTCACTACACAGTAGGATTGCTGCATCATGATATGACTCTTTGCATAATTTACTTGCTATAGTTACATATGAACCTTTATACGATGTCGCATTTGATTTTGGAGATATTGGGAACCGCAGGACATATTTTCAAACTGGAATCATTTAAAGGAGTGGTTTTCCCTTAATATGATACATCACTGTTCCATGTTGCATGATATACGAATATGCTTACATTTCTTCATATGTCGTATACATCATGCTTTATGATTTTACGCATTGAGATATGTCGTTTTCATGAGATTTCTGGATTTGAGAACCGTGGTCATTTTAAAAGAAAGTATGTATTGTTTAAAAACCTGGTATCTCTTGATATGATATTTCAGTGCGTCCACCATGCGTTTTCTCGGTTCTGAGACGTGTGACATGTGAAACACAATTCGAGGAGCTGGATGAGGCCGATTGCGGGTACATGGTGGACCCGGTATGGTATCCCGGAGCAAGAAAGGGATGCTGTGTATATAGACGGTGAGCCTGGCAGATGGACTGCTACCTACCGGTGATTGTATTTGGGCTCGGCGATTATCCGGAGGATACCGAACGGAGTCGAGAGATGATATGGGCCGATCCGGACTGACGGAGCCCGTGGGCCGATCTGGACTGACGGAGCCCGAGATATGAGGATTTACGTGTCGATGCTGGACACGGGTTTCATGATATTTTCGGGTGTCGATGTTGGACACTCAGGTTCCATGATTTTGATGTGTCGCAAGGGACACCATTGATTTATATCCTTATACTTTCATACACACTCTTTTATGATATTTATGTACATACAGACATTGATCATATAGTTGGACGGGATCCACATGCATATATACTTTGATTATATGGTTGGATGATATCCGCATACACATAGGTGTTGATTACATTGTTGGCACATATATGACCCGGTCACTCTAGATATCATAGTATATTACCTTTATGATATAGTTGACCTAGGAGTCGTTGTTTATTCGATTTCTACTTGTAGATGTTTTTCTACTCACGAGTTGGAAACTCACCCCCGTTGTGCCACAGTTCTTGCAGGTTGACCGCATGGATCCGTAGCGGCATCGCTGGCACATAGCTTCTTTGGGTGTTTTGCATTGGTAGGTGGGGCATTCGTATCTTACCCACTCTTGTATTTATATTTCATATTGTATCTAGTCTCCATCAATCAAATTTAGTAATTGTATAAGTAATGAGACTTAGTGAGATTGTGGTTGCGAGACTTTGAGCGAGGGGTTTTCCGCTACTTGTGGTTTTGATGTCTTACTTATTTCTTTATCTTTTGTGGTGAACTTCGCCTTTGGGCGTCGTATACTTACTTATACTGTCTTGTATGGTTGTGATCCGCCGTTTGGCGAAGAGCTAGCTCCCGCTTGGGGATGCCATTATTATTATCTTCTATATGTGGTTTTGGATCAAAATATACAAAGGAGGTGCTGCCCAAATTTTTAAAAGACGAAACATGTTTTTAAACTAGCAAATTTCACTTGCATTTTCATATTCCTTTTCTATGCATTAAGAAAACTTGATTTCATTATACTTTTATTTCAAAACTTCACCTCCTTTATTTTCTTAAAAAGGTTTAGATTTCTGGGTTTCAGCTTACTTGAATTACGTTACGCCTTTAGACATTGCATGATTTAAGTGCTGGTCACGAGCTAATATTTCGGGTCATGACAGAATAGCTTCTAGAAGATAGCCACCACATTATTGATTTTCTTTTTAGAAAATCAATTATGGAAATGAGGTGGAGGGGTGAGTTGGCATGAGCATGGGTGAGGCATGTAGAGAGGTATGGGCATTGGAATTGTTTATTGCAAATTGAGATGAGATATTTTTTGTGTGCATGAGAGAGAGAAAGGGGGGCAGCCACTAGCTTTTGGGTGGGCCTTGGTCATTTCTTTTCTTCACTTGCTTGCTTGCATTCTCTACTCACTTCAACACTTAGCCGTTTCTTGAGTTGCTTATGCTACATGTTTCCTCACCTCCTTCATCTTCTTGAGTTGCTCTTTTGAGTATTGTGATGAGAGGAAAATTATAGTGACACATTCCTACACCTCCACTCTCCATTGCTAGCAACCATGGAGCATCAGTTGCCTCGCTTGGCGAGGCTGAAGCTTGCGCCGTTTTCTTCAGGTGGATCATCGTAGATGGAGGAAGACCGACAATCAAACTCGATTCGCAACCACTAGGATCTTGGGATGAAGGTTGAAGACCGAAGGACACAGATCAACTTGGTATAACCATTCCTAACTCTTTATATTGCTTGCTAGTATAGGGTTTAGGGTAGATCCGGGCATCGGGTAATGGTAGCGCCAGTTTAGAAAAAAATTGTTCTGCATTTGGCCATGGTTTGATGGCCGGGGCGCTGCCGTAACCCAACAGTATCATGAAGGTAATACTATAGTATCTAGGGTGACCATATATGAATAAATATCAACAATAGATTCATGCCATTAACATGTAAAATCCAATCATCTGAATCATATGCCTATATGTATGTGAAAAATTAACCAACGTGTGCCCATCAATGACACATCAATATCATGGAACATGAGTGTCCAACATCGACACTCAAAACATCATGAAACCCGTGTCCAGCATCGACACGTAAATCCTCATATTTTCAAGCGCCGCATCCTCAGATCGGCCCTCATATCCATCTCACAACTCCGGCAGGTATCCTCCGGATAACCGCCGGGTCCAAACTATCACCAGTAGGTAGTGCTCCCCCTGCCACGCTCATCGTCTATCCCATAATCTTCTTGCCCTGGGGTATCTTACCGGGTTCACCATGTACCCGCAGACGGCTCATCCAACTCCTCAAATCGGGTACGCTCTTATCTCAGAACCGCGAAAACTCATGGTGGACATGAAATATCATATCAAGAGAAACCGCAGTTTTAAAACAATACACAATTTTCTTTGAAATATAACCACAGTTCTCAAATCCAGAGATCTCATGAAAACGGCATCTCAATGCATGTAACTATAAAGTACGATGTATACAACATAAAAAAGTAATGTGAGCATATCAAGTATATCATGTAAACATGTCATATGATAGTACTGAACAATGAATGTACTTTACAGTTAAGAATAATATCGTGATATAGAAATTCTACTGTGTAAGTGGCATAGCAATTACCGATGATGAATGTGTGAACCGACAAATCTGTGTAAGTGTAACATGCGCATCATCGGTAATAATGAAGGTGTACTAGCAGACGATATCATAAAGCGATAAATACCGGAAACATAGTATGTATATCACGAGGGATAATCCAACATAAACATGAACCGTAAAAAGGTATGAAACTACACATGAACCATATGGTTAGTTTAAATGATACGAATCATAGTTTTGAAAGTGGGGGCTACAGTGTTTTTGAGGAAAAGACTCCATTTGAAAATCCGTAGCATCCCTTGATGTTTCCATTTAAAAGTGCATACGATTCGTCAGGTTTGGAAATAAGTGTGGTTCAGGTGAAATCTTTACGTCGGCGATCAAGCCTCATAGTATCCTATATGGCAATATCCTTGACCATCATCCTTAAATCACGAGCGCGGATCAATCATCCGGTATAATCCATCTTGTACGGTAATCCATCGTGTACGGTAATCCATCGTACGGTGTCATCAAACAGAATAAGGATTCTATCGTCCTATACATCAATAAGGGTACGTATCTAGGGTCTCGTATATCATATCTTATTAATCTCATATATACATTCATATATATATATATATATATATATATATATCATGTCATACCCTTATCGATCTCATATCATATCATTAAAAATCTCATTTCATATCTAGGCATATGTATGTGAATATTCATATCGCCTCACATCCTCATATCAAGCATATCCGCTCATATCATCTTATATCATCATATTGACATCTAAATTCATGTCATATTTTATTAATCTTATCATCTCCTACTAACTTTTTGATCATATCCGTAGATTCCTAGCATAGGTTTCTCCTAATTATATTCTATATATTGGTTTTCCATTTTATAATTGCGGGGGTGCTATATGCCATCCACCCGACTTCCCCCGTAGATATAGATCTACTCACCTTCTTATCTCCTTGCTTAGTCGAATTCAATGTGCTTCGTCGTCTCGGAAGTCTACGCGAAGGTACCTACAATCAAAACACATCGTAATGCTATTAAAACCAAGTCCGAAAAATCGATACAGCACACGAAGTGCTCATAGGTTAGAACCTATAGCCTACGCATGCAAGAGCAACCAAATAACCCTCGTCATTAACGTACAAACGTCCAACAACCAAATCCAAACTCAAATACCAAAACCATGTATCAGAAATCGGAAAAAACGAAATCAGCAACCTAGGAAACCACTCCCAGATTCTACCCTAGGCCATACTAGGAAATTTTGCATAAAGGGTATATCTAGATGTCAGATAAGGAAACCCTGGAACAAAATTCAACACAAGCCACCACATTGTGGCCACAAATTGCGGCCACAATCATTAAATCTGCGGCCTCGTTCAAAAGGGAGAGGCTCGAGTTTCTATGTAGCTTCCTATGTGCATGCTCATCTCACTGTGATGGGAACTTAATTTATGGGGCTCTTGGGTGATACTAGATTCCAATATATCATCACAATCTGTCAAAAATCCAACATCGGGCAAATTCTAAGTTCTTGGTTTAGGGTTCTAGTCTTCTAGTTTGTCCAGAATATCATCACTATGGGGTTCTAAACACCCACTACACCTAAATTACCACTTTACAAGTCCAATCTTCCACTAAACATCAACCTAGAAATTTCTAAGATCACAAATCTCACTAAATCGAACACTAAACATAACTAGAAGATGAAGAAACTAATTGCCAAGAAGAGAATTGAAGTTATACCTCTTGGAAGCAACACAAGAAAAACCCTAGATGCTCCAAGTGCTAAAAATCCAAACTTGAGTCAACCATGGAGTGTAGGATAAGGTTGTGTGCATTTTTAATGAACGTGGTGTAGGGTTTTGATGATGATTTGGGGTGTTTGTGGAGGAGGTGGAGGAGATGGAGGGAGGAGGAGAAAGAGATGAAGATGGAGTTGAAGAAGAAAATGAAGTGAAGAAAGAATGGTGGGTGGATTCCATCCTTTACTCTCTCTCTCTCACTTTCACTCTCTCTCATAGCCCATGCCTCACTTGTCCCCTCTTGTCATCATGTTGTCTCCCTTGACTTTTTCTATTCTTTTCCTTTTTCCCTCTCATTTTAATAAAACCAAATAACAAATAAAAATGAAACAAATATGCAACAAAATGCAACATGTCATGGTGCACTAGCCATGGTTATTTAAAAAGACGGATTTGGCCAAATTGTGATTAGTTGTGCACTAATCATGTTTAATTTAAACCTGCATATAATTAATTGCATAATTAATTATAAAATGCCCAAATCCAATAAATACCCTTTTAATAAATAATACCTATTAATCTCCAATTATTTTCCAAATATTGGTATATAATTATACCATTTTACGAAAACCCCAATTCGCAAATCAAATAGTTTTCATGAAATATATTATTTTATTATTTAAATTCCAAAAATAATATTTTATATTTATGAAATGTTACAATCTTCCTCCCTTAAATAAATTCGGTCCCCGAATTTAAATTTAAACCCTCAAGTGCTAAAACATTTCAATAATCAGTTTAAATTAATGGGGCTCCGAAATCACGAAATACTCAAGAATATCACAGCGCATCGAGTGCGCATGAAAACGAATTGGAAACTCAAAATCGAACTCCATCAAGCGTCACGCAATCACTGGAGTTATAATGGAAATACAAATCTTGAAATCCACTGCTAAAATCCAATATACTATAGTCAAATCGTACTGTGTATATAGTACGCTTCCTTTTAAAACCATTTTAAAAGCTGAATAAAACACATGAAAAAACTTTTCCAAATCGCCGTGCGATGCGTAACTCCCGTCACAAGTGGCGGACGCTCATTTGTAAAGTAGTAAATATACGTTCATATATGTTTTGGTTAAAATATACGTTCCGTTTTTTTTTAAATATCCCAAAAGGTTTTCCTTGTGAAAGTTCGTGCAACTCCTCGGCACATAGAAAAATAGTGAGACTATAGCTCCTTTTCGAAAATCTTTTGATAAACTTTTATGCATGCAAAAGTACTCAAGTACTATCCTCAGATCAGTCTTACTCGGCTACTATATAATATAGTACCCAACATCAAAATAGGATGCTCAAGAGTAAGATCGGCCTCGAAAGGCGTATCCAATATCACGTGCGTCTGGTGTGCACGGAAATCAAAACACAAGTGCCACGAATGTGCACAAAAGAAAAAACTAAGTGCAATGGGTGTGCACGAAAGCATTTGTCAAGTGTAACGGGTGTGCACGACAAGAACATCGAGTGCATCTAGAGTGCACGAAAATCTCAACCAAGTGCAACTAACATGCACGAATAAAAATCTCAATCGAGTGCATCTGGTGTGCACAAAATCTCATCCCATGCACCCAGTAGGCGTGAAAATCTAAATCAAGTACGTCAGGTCTGCACAAAAACATCTAATGCAGTAGAGTGCATGATAATGAACCTCAAGTGTAGACGGTGCACGAAAACATAAATCTAGTGCACTAGGTGCCTGAAAACTCATCAATGTCTCAAATGCGCACAAAAACAACACCGAGCGTGCTAAGGTGTATAAAATCATAAACGTGTGCAACTGTGTGCACAAAACACGTATCAATGCACTGCAAGCACATGTGAGTTATACCGAGTGCATAAATCAAGTCGAATGCATACAATATGTACGAAATCAAATCGACTGTAACGAAATACATATAATCATAAATACGTGCAATCAAATGCACAAAATCGATATCAAGTGCAACAACTGTGTACAAATCATAAACCAATGTAGCGGTGTATAAAACATAAATCAAGTGCAATAACTGTGCACAAAATGTAAATATCCAGTAGGTGCAGCCATGGTGCACGAAAACAAATATCACGAAACCCAATCATCGAAACTCAAAGTCCAAGCGATAAAAGTGTGATAATCGGATCACAAAATGCAAATCGTAATAAATGATATTGAGGTACAGCTCCTTCAATGTCGAAAAATACCGGTGCGCCCAAAGCTGGCAGAGCAAGAACATCCGCTTGCCTCCTGCTCATGGTCTGGCGTCCTCTGTCTCTGGGTCCTTGTTTTCTCTATGGATCACCAATCCCAAAATCTTTCTTCTTGTCGGCCCAGTTAGGTGTAATAACGGACAGTTACGCTGTGGCACTCCTCTGATCATCTCTTGGCCAATAAACATGACCACTCGTAAAGCAACACATTACTGATGGCGGCATCTGGCCCTCTGATTACGCGCGATACAACTGATCCTGGGTTTATCACTATAGCATCCTGGAAGAACCTGCTTATGGTCTCTTCCGATCTCACCTATGCCGAACTATACGAAGGTTGGCACTCTTTACTTAATCCTTTTTTTCATATTCGGACGGCTGCATCCTCAGCACGGCTTTCCTCTGAAATCGGCCGTATCCAACACCTCTGCATACATATCAATCCTCTAGCATCAACGGGGAGTAACACAGCTAGTTAACCTCTTGCACGAACTTATTGTTCCACCCGTCATCATTATCATCCACTTCGATGTCATAACTTGCTGGCTAAGTACTGTAATTCGTTCTTGACTACAGTCAATCCGGAGTCTCTCACACGGACTCGAAATTACGAACTCAGGTATCTTTACCACTCTGTAGAAGATATCTAGCCGGATACATCTTCGGGAACTTGTCCAAATAATCGGAGGAATATGCTTCATTCGTCCATTCTCGATCAACTCACAACGCATCTGGGTGAGGTCCTCTATCCGAAGCCGGTCAACTTACTGATCTCATGTCGGAGCATCCAACGAACAACGTCCTCTCTTGATCGATTTACTCTAGATCTGAGTAAGATCCTTCAAACTGGAATTCTTCAACTTAACTGAGCCTGCGTCAGGCATCTAATTAGACGAATCATCTCAGTCACTCTATTCAAGATGGACTAGCGGTCTTCTGTCACATCTCTGTCTGAAAACAATCATGGTTTCAGCTTACAAACTCTGGAGGCTACATCCCGTCAATCTCAGCAACAGCTGGGTCGTCTGTCTTCATGGTAGACAACATCGCGACCTCTGGGGTAGGCTATACATCAACAGTCCTCTCAGGATGGCAGCCTCTATCAATGGCCCGATCATCCAGTACAGATCCGAACACTTGCCTCAAACGAGAGATCTCAACACAAACACTATACCGATATGTTCCTATGTTACCAGAAAGCATCATGGTCAGCCCTCGTCCGTGACGAGCTCGCTCTGACCGCATCTCTAGCAGTAGCTCTCTCTTCGCTCATAGCCACGGTGACAGGAACCTCAAGCAGGTATCGATGAAGATAGATCAAAGAAACGAAAGGAATCGATAGGTCCGAAACGGATATATGATCATATGAAGGAATGGAATCAATGGGAGTATGATCATAGGAAAGAATAGAAGCACAAATCTCAAGAATGTACATCCTAAGGTCACTTAAGCGTAGCAGCATGTCGTAAGTATGCCGTGGAATATACACACGGTACGTCACTCTACTCAGGCTACCTACTCCATCAACCAAGGTAAACCTATAAGATGAAAACCCGGGTCCTAAAAACCCTCTCTTAGTCAAGTATAAGTTCCATAAGGTCAAGCCTAAACTCGAACTAAGGTTAAACCTAATGCCCAGATACCAACTTTGTCACAATCCGGAATTTGGAACGTGACCGGCACTTAAATCACGCAACATCTAAAGGCGTAACGTAATTCAAGTAAGCCGAAGCTCGGAAATCTAAACCTTTTTGCGAAAAATAGTGGAGGTGCAGTTTTGAAATAAAGGTATAATGAAATCAAGTTCTTCTTTAAATGCATAAATAATGATATAAGAAAATGCAAGTGGCTAATATACTATAGTTGAAAACATTTTTCGTCCTTTAAAATTTAGGCAGCACCTCCCTTGTATATTTTGATCCAAAACCACATATATGCAATATATAGGCATCCCCAAGTGGGAGCTAGCTCTTCGCCATTTGGCGGAATTACAAAAACGCAATAAACATATATACGACGCCTTACGGCGTAGATCAAACACAGAAAGAAAAAGAAAAGCAAGATATCATCTCAAAAGCGAACATACACCCATCGCTCTAAGTCTCGCAAATACACAAGTCTGTCTAGGTCTACCAATATACAAAATCTAGTTTCTGATTTGATGGAGTTTATCTAGATACAATAGAATATAAAAGTACAAGAGTGGTCATGATCCAATGTGTGTCCCACCTACGAAAGAGAAACACCCTGAAGAAGGTCGTGTGCCAGCGATACCGCTACTGATCCAAGCGGTCGAACCTGCAAGAAAACTGTGGCACAACGGGGGTGAGTTGCTAACTCGTGAGTAGAAAATATCAGCAGGTAGAAATCGAATAAACAACGATCCCTAGGTCCTACTGTATCATGAAGGTAATACTATAGTGTCTAGGGTGACCATGTATGCATATATATCAACAATAGAGTCATGCCAATAACATGTAAAATCCAATCATCTGAATCATATGCCTGTATGTATATGAAAAATAAACCAACGTGTGTCCATCAACGACACATCAATATCATGGAACCAGAGTGTCCAACATCGACACTCGAAATATCATGAAACCCGTGTCCAGCATCGACACGTAAATCCTTATATTTTCAGGCGTCGCATCCTCATATCGGCCCTCATAATCCTGCAAATAAAGTAAAAACGACTCCCATAGAATCCATCTCACGACTCCGGCCGGTATCCTCCGGATAACCGCCGGGTCTAAACTATCGCCGGTAGGTAGTGCTCCTCCTGCCAGGCTTATCCTCTACCCCACAATCTTCTTGCCCCGAGGTACCTTACCGGGTCTACCATGTACCCGCAGACGGCTCATCTAACTTCTCGAATCGGGTATGCTCATAGCTCAGAACCGAGAAAACTCATGGTGGACACGAAATATCATATCAAGAGAAACCGCATTTTTAAAACAATACACAATTTCCTTTGAAATATAACTACGGTTCTCAAATACAGAGATCTCATGAAAACAGCATCTCAATGCATGTAACCATAAAGTAAGATGTATGCAACATAGAACTGTAATGTGAGCATATCAAGTATATCATGTAAACATGTCATATGATAGTATTGAACAATGAATGTACTTTACAGTTAAGAATAATATCGTGATATAGCAATTCTACTGTGTAAGTGGCATAACAATTACCGATGATGAATGTGTGAGCCAGCAAATCTATATAAGTGTAACATGCGCATCATCGGTAATAGTGCAGGTGTACTAGCAGACGATATCATAAAGCGGTAAATACCATAAACATAGTACGTATGTCACGAGGGATAATCCAACATAAACATGAACTATAAAAAGGTATGAAACTACACATGAACCATACAGTCGGTTTAAATGATATGAATCGTAGTTTTGAAAGTGAGGGATACAGTGTTTTTGAGGAAAAGATACCATTTGAAAATCCATAGCATCCCTTGAGGTTTCCATTTAAAAGTGTATACGATTCGTCAGGTTTGGAAATAAGTATGGTTCAGGTGAAATCTTTACGTCGGCGATCCAGCCTCTTAGTATCCGATATGGCAATATCCTCGACCATCATTCTCAAATCATGAGCACGGATCAATCATCCGGTAAAACTCATCGTGTACGGTAATCTATTGTACAGTGTCATCAAACAGAATAGGGATTCTATTGTCCTATACATCAATAAAGGTATGGATCTAGGGTCTCGTACATCATATCTTGTTAATCTCATATATACATTCAATATATATATATATCATTTCATACCCTTATCGATCTCATATCATATCATTAACAATCTCATTTCATATCTAGGCATATGTATGTGAATATTCATATCGCCTCACATCCTCATATCAAGCATATCCGCTCATATCATCTTATATCATCATATTGACATCTCAATTCATGTCATCTTGTATTAATCATATCATCTCCTACTAACTCTTTGATCATATCCATAGGTTCCTAGCATAGGTTTCTCCGAATTATATTCTATATATCGGTTTTCCATTTCATAATTGCGGGGGTGCTATACGCCATCCACCTGACTTCCCCCGTAGATATAGATCTACTTACCTGCTAATCTCCTTGCTTAGTCGAAGTCGATGTGCTTCATCGTCGCTGAAGTCCACACGAAGGTACCTACAATCAAAACACATCATAATGCTATTAAAACCAAGTCCGAAAAATCGATACAGCACACGAAATGCTCATAGGTTAGAACCTATAGCCTACGCATGCAAGAACAACCAAATAACCCTTATCGTTGATGTACAAACGTCCAATGACCAAATCCAAACTCAAATACCAAAACCAAGTTTCAGAAATCGGAAAACACAAAATCAGCAACCTAGGAAACCACTCCCAGTTTCTACCCTAGTCTAAACTAAGACATTTTTCATATAGAGTATGTCTAGATATCAGATAAAGGAACCCTGGAACAAAAGTCAACACAAGCCACTACATTGTGGCCGCAAATTGCGGCCACTAGCATTAAATCTGCGGTCTGGTTCAAAGGGGAGAGGCTCGGGTTTCTATGGTAGCTTCCTATGTGCCTGCTCGTCTCACTATGATGGGAACTTAATTTATGGGGCTCTTGGATGATACCATATTCCAATATATCATCACAATCTATCAAAACTCCAATGTCGGGCAAATTCTAAATTCTTGGTTTTGGGTTCTAGTCTTCTAGTTTGTCCAGAATATCATCACTAAGGGTTTGTAAATACTCACTACACCTCAATTACCACTTTACAAGTCCATTCTTCCACTAAACATCAACCTAGAAATTTCTAAGATCACAAATCTCACTAAATCGAACACTAAACATAACTAGGAGATGATGAAACTAATTGTCAAGAAGAGAAGTGGAGTTATACCTCTTGGAAGTAACTTAAGAAAAACCCTAGATGCTTCAAGTGCTCAAAATCCAAACTTGATTCAACCATAGGGTGTAGGATGAGGTTGTGTGCATTTTTAATGAAGGTGGTGTGGGGTTTTAATGATGATTTGGGGTGTTTGTGGAGGAGGTGGAGGAGGTGGAGAAGGAGATGAAGATGGAGTTGAAGAAGAAAATGAAGTGAAGAAAGAATGGTGGGTGGATGCCATCCTCTACTCTCTCTCTCACTCACTCTCACTCTCTCTCATAGCCCATGCCTCACTTGTCCCCTCTTGTCATCATGTTGTCTCCCTTGACCTTTTCTTTTCTTTTCCTTTTTCTCTCTCATTTTAATAAAACCAAATAACACAAATACAAATGAAATAAACATGCAACAAAATGCAACATGTCATAGTACACTAGCCATGGTTATTTAAAAAGATGGATTTGGCCTAATTGTGATTAGTAGTGCACTAATCAAGTTTAATTTAAACTTGCATATAATTAATTGCATAATTAATTATAAAATGCCCAAATCCAATAAATACCCTTTTAATAAATAATACCTATTAATCTCCAATTATTTTACAAATATTGGTATATAATTATACCATTTTATGAAAACCCCAATTCGCAAATCGAATAGTTTTCGTGAAATATATTATTTTATTATTTAAATTCCAAAAACAATATTTTATATTTCTAAAATGTTACACTCCTGCAGGAGGCGGTTACCAGTTTATGCTTCCAAGGTGACATGGATGACAGAGTAGCTATCAGAGCAGCTATCAAAGCTATAATTTTACCCTCTTCTGAGATGCAGCATGTTGGATAGGTTTCTAAACTGGATACTTAGGTGGTCATAGCGCTGGGTGTTGATTACATCAGCAATGGATACTGTCTAAAAAGCTTGTTGGATTTGGTGTTCATGTTATGAACAAGGTCCCATCAGATATCCAGACAAGTTCTAAGACAGGTATCACTCATTTCGGAAGATAGGCATTCTCCGCGAAGTTGAGATATAGAAAGATAAAGATAGAAATATTTGAGCGGATCCACTCACTGAGGCCATTTCTCGAACACGTAAGTTTTTCAAAATGAGTTTTGAGGAATTGACTAGTAGAGAAGTTGGGTATTCAGTAGCACACGAGCTGTGAGTATGCGATACTGCAATAATTGGCCTTAAGTACAAGTGGGAGATTGTTGGATATAGTGCTCTCAAAGCAATTATTGTAATTGCAGGTAGGCGATTATGATAATTGAATGATGATCTATACAGGCAAAACAGTCTTACTTGAGATGATAGTTTGCTATTTGGTTTGTCTTTATCATTATGTGTATACGTTTTGATAAAGCCCGTAGGATTATTGCTTGAGTACCAGCATTATGATGACAATCATATACTGTTAGGGTTTCCTTAGCACCCTCACTAGGTTTTAACAAGTATCAAACATGTAACTTTAAAAACTAGGGTACCAACCAATCCGAACCTAGAATCGAATTAGAGGATTAGGCGCAAAAGCTAACAAGTATCACATACTAGTAAGTGTCTAACACTAAGAGGAAAAGAAATACAACCTTTTTAGACCTCTCCTCCTTTACTCCTTGGTTCTACTTGAAATTTGAACGGGTCCACTTGAGACCTTCGAAGTCCACGATGATCCACCATGGAGTTCCTTTGCTCAAGCTCCTTGCTTCTCTCGACCTAAGTAGAAGTGAGGCAAACAACTTACACTAGTGGGCTAGACTAATATAGATTGGTGAAGTGGGTAATAAGCTCACTAAAAAAAAATTCTTTTTCTTTTTCTTCACTCATTAGAATATGGTAGAGAGCTTGGAGGAAGAAGGAGATGAAAAATGCTTAGCTAGAGCTCAGGAGAGATGAACACAAGAATAATAAAAGAGAGAGAGAGAGTCACCCTCACTAATAACCCAACCATGAAAAATATCTAGATATTTTTAGTAGTTGAGTTAGTGGAGGATTAGAAATGAAACCATGATTACTTAGATATTTTAAGAAGTGTGTAGAAGGAAAAAACCAACCATGGATTAATTTCTAATTTCCTTGAACTCAATAATTATAAAAATATCATAATAGTTTCCATGTGAGTCTTGCATAGCCATCTCCAATGTATCATCAACCATGACACATGTATATATAGATGTGCGCATACATATCAATATAAACATACATACATGCATACATGCATACAAATAAAGAAAGGATTTAATAAATGAGCTAATGGTTGCATGATATTAAATCAACACTTGATTTAATAATCCGGTCATATCACACACGACCCGACCAATAGAAAACGTCAGATTAAGATACGGTATCATATACTCGTATTTAATCAAGCTCCTGCACATATCCCCATATGCGCCCCACATCTTTTCGCCTAAGCTTGGAAACCAATTTGTGGGACTCTAAGACTGGTCAATACGCTAGCAGTAGGTAGTGATCATATCACATACCCACAAACCGTCAGCGGTACTAGCTGCACATAACGGCTCCCAGGTATTGAGCGAACAGAAGAACGATAAGAGAACCTATCAAAACTCCCGTAGAGCTTACCAGTAACACTTACCGTACAGTCCGGTCTCTTCGTCAGATATGCTGCATATTGAGTCTAGGGATGGTATTGTCGACCCCAATAACTCAATAAGTCATGCCGATGTATGGTCTATAACAGATCGAGAAACTACTGATAACACTTATCAGTAAATCTCATCAGCTGTCACGACCCGAAATTTGGCACGTGACGGCCCTTAAACTACGCAACGTCTACAGGCGTAACGCAATTTAAGAAAGCCAAAACCCAGAAATCTAAACCATCAAAAGTAGTAAATGATAAGAAACATTGTTTAAACTTTTGAAAATCTCAAGTATAAATTCTTTAAGTCCAATTTACTTTCTTAAAAATTTTGGCAGCGCCTCCTTTGTAAAAACTAGCCCCAAAAATGGGTACATACAAAGATAAAAGTAAAGCATCCCTAACGGGAGCAAATCCACGCCAAACGGCGGAAAACAACCACCACAAGAAAATATACGACGCCGTAGCGAAGAAATAAAAGACGATATAAATAAAAGTGAATAAAAGACACCCAAAGTCACAAATAATACACAATATCGTCCTCATATCTCGTCTCTAAGTCAAAACATGATAATGGTAGATGTAGAGTACAAGATACAAGATAACAATAAACAACAATGGATATCCGCAAAACCCACCTATAGCAAAACCGTTCACAGTCAGCCGAAGCGGTATCTGCAGCAAAAGATGATACGAGAGATGAAAAGCCTGCCGCGACTGCCCTGGGGAACCACCTGTAAACACTGTGGCACAACGAGCAAGTTGCCGACTCGTGAATAGTAAAAAACATATGCAGGTAATCGCAAATATGCACGTACAGCGCGAATCTAAAACATGAAAGCTGATAGCAATAAGATGGAAGTATGTATGCGCAATAGTCATGAAAAGTACTCTAGCAGATACTACAATACATGAAGCAATAAATGACAATATGTATATGCAATAGTTATGAAAAGTACTCTAGCAGGTACTACTAATAGATGAAGCAATGCATATAAAATAAATGAGGAGTATGAAATAAAATATATCATCTCCACGGAATCCTGACCTCGTGGTAGGACCAACGTCCATCAAGACAATCTAAATCCCAAGTTCCTCAAATCAGCCCCCAAATTGGCTCTCATATCCTGTAAATCTCATATATATCCTGAGTGTCAAATATCAAGTATATCTCATATATCCCGAATGTACAACATCAAGTAGATCTCACATATCATGTATGTACAATATTAGTATATCCCACATATCCTGTAGGTACAATATCAGTATATCCCGCATATCCTGTATGTACAATATCAGTATCAAGTAAGTTTTATATAAGGTGAGTGTCTAACATCGACACCCAAAACATCATGAAACAAGTGTCAAGTATCGACACAAAAATACTGATCTATCAGGTGCTGTCACCACGACTGGCCCTGATAGGTACATATCATACGCTATCCGAAAACTCGAGTGCCTAGCTCTAACCCTCGAAATTCGACGTATCTGTACGCACATGACCCCGGTCGGTATCCCCAAGATAACCGCCGTGTCAGAAGTACTGTCACCGGTAGGTACTTGCCCGCCTTCTAGGCTCATTGCCTATCATCTGCGATCAACTTGCCGAGGGGAACCATACCGGGCCCCACCATGTACCCACACACGGCCCATTAGTCCTCCTCGCATAGGGTATATATAAGCTCAGAACCGAGAAATCTCATGGTGGCTGCAAATATATCATATCAAGAGAAACCGGATTTTTCAAATAATGCATAATTTCATGAAACTACCACGGTCCGCAAATCCAGAAAACATCTAGTAAAGAATAAAATACTTGCATCAAACATTGTGATGATATATTATAAAGACCTGTATACATATATATTAGCGTCCCACTCCACTAATATATATATATATATATATTACAGCGTCCCATTCCACTGTTATATATACTTAGGAAATAAGCATCAGAGAATATCGTATGAAAATCATATAACAATGCGGAATCCAAGAAATATAATATATGCAACATGAAACAGTAATATGAGCATATAAAAGAAAAACCGCTATTTAACTGCAACAAGTTATTAAATATATCATGCGGTTCCTGATTTCTCCGAAATCAGATGCAACATCATATACAAGTGAACATGTAGCTATAACAAGGTATGCGTAACCATGTCGGTGTAGCAAGATATGTGTGTCCATATATAAGTATGTATGATGTAAAAGTAACTATAGCAAGGTATGTATCTATACCTATCCATAAAGATATAATACCCTCCAGGTATATGTATGTATGTATGCAAGATGTACATGTAGCTATATCTCATATGTGTATATACCTATCACTAATGGTACACTACCACATAGGTATATGGGTAACTAGCATGTAAACATGTCGAGGCATATGTGTAAGCATGTAGGTATACAGGTATGCTATATGTCATATGCACAATGAAAATAAGGATCATGTCTCAATGTCCCTAAGCAACACAATATCACATATGTATAGGTGTTGTGCGTGTCATGGCAACTATTGACGGTGTGAGTGGCATACAATCAGTGCTCGTGCAACATGAACCGTCAATAATAGTGTTGTATCTCATTAATACTATGTCCAAATGCAATAGGTAAATGAGATATGCAACTAAGATACACAAGCACAAACGAGTCCATATACTAAACACTATAGGTCAAGTCACTTAATCAAGCTCAGACGCATAACGCCATGCGGGCGATTCCCCTGTAGATGTTAAATCTACTCACCACACTCCCGGCTAAGTAAAGCCAACCACATGCTTTTCCCTCTTCGCAGCGTCCGTAGTCCGCGCCTGCGATCCTGAACACATATAACAATAAAGCAAGCGTATATAAGAAATCGACCAATAATACGTATAACTACGTTTGACCGACACACCAACTCCAAATATACTCCCAAGTGTTCGTTTTAGTGGCTAACGCGCGTAGCGACATTACGAAATGTACTCAAGAGCAAAAACTACACAAAGACACGAACGACATCGGCACGACCCTAGCTAGGAACGCAAAGCGACACAACTACCAAGCTTAGAACCTGATCGTACCGATCGCCTATTCAAAACACAATAATAAATGTGGAATCAATATAATTAACATCGCAACGTCAAAAGAAACCCACGTCTAAAATATCCGTAAATCTAGTAAGCAGCATTTATCACTTTAGTACAAAACTACAAGTTTTACCAAAACTAGAATTTACAAATATTTTCAAATAGCAAGGTTAAACCACTTATACCTTTACTAAAATTTTAGATTTCACTAATTAGGATTAGCAAAAGTTTAGTTTGTTGATTAGCTTAATTATCCGATTAGGAAAATATCATTTAACAAATTAGCAACTTGATTAAGTTTTCATTTGTCTTAACTTATCACTTAACCATTCCACTAATCAAAACCCTAATTTGATCATCAAAATGATATCTTGAATTTCTAAATATTAATTTAAAAGCTTAAATTAAACATCTAATTAAGCTAATTAACGGTATTAAGCAACAAAAAGAGATTAGGGTTAAGGTTTTATACCTTCAAAGAACACAACTTGAAACAAGAACAATCCACACTTTAGCCTCCAAAATCCTCACTAGAATGAAGATCCAAGCATGATTGAAGATGAAGAATGATGGGGTTTGATTTATATTTGAATTTGTATGAATTTATTTGGGTTTTTCATCATTATTTTGAAGTAAAATGAGAAGAAATGAAGAAAATATGATCAAGGACAACAAGGGATGAAGTGGTTTCAGCCAAGGAGAGGGAGCTAGGGTGTTGTGGAATTTTGGAGAAAATTCTATAAGAAATTTACAATAATTGCATAATAAAACAAAAAGCTTTATGTTTTCATTATCTTTTCTTTTAAAAAAATCATTTAATTCCACAAAAATCAAGATATTTTGGAAAGAAGGTTCTAAACATAATTCTAGTGATTAATTTAGCATAAAACCACATTAGTAGTAACTAACCCACAAAAAAAATAATTACCACTAATAAAGTGCACAAATAAAGCATTAAAATAATATTTTAATTAGGAAAAAATTCTATGTGAACCAAAACTTCCCATATTGATTTACATGCCGATGATGGGCACGGTTTTCATGAAGTTTTCGAGTGTCGATGCTAGACACTCAGGTTCCATGATTTTGATATGTCGCGAGTGACACATGTTGATTTACATCCTCATACTTCCATGCATATGCTTTATGATATTTACATGTATGATGCTTATTATCATTGGGTGACACGTGGACGAGATCCACATGCATACAGACATTGATTACATAGTTGGATGATATCCACATACTACTAGACTTCATGTTATAGCTGACATTGATTTATATTGATTACATTGATCATACCTTATATTCCTGATATGTTATTACCTGAGGCACTGGGACGAGCACTTGGCACTACATTCATGTATAGATGTTATATTGTCACCTTTTCATGCTTCAGACTTATTCATATTGAGGATATTTATATTACTGATCGTATTGATTTAGGATTATGTCATGCATTCGATTTCTACTCGTAGATGTTTTCTACTCACGAGTTGGCAACTCACCCTCGTTGCGCCACAGTTTCTTACAGGTTTTGCCGTACAGCTTCCATGGAGGCATTTCTGGCACACTGCTCCCTTGCGGGTGATTTGCTTTGGTAGGTGGGTTCTTTTGTATCAAAACTACCATTGTATATGTATTATTCAATTGTATCTAGTAATTCCATCAACCAAAACTTGTATATTGTTCAGACTTAGAAACCAATTATGTATTATTTCGACCTTAGAGTCGCGCATTGTAGTATTATGGTTTTCATGTTGTTTTTGAGTTTTGATTCTTGCCCTTTGGCGTTGTATATTGTATTGCTTGCGTGGTCGTGACCGTCGATTGACGAAGAGCTAGCTCCCGCTTGGGGATGCCTTTTATCATTGCATATATATTATTCATGTTGTACCCCGTTCGGGGCCAGTATTTACAAAGGAAACTCTGCCGAAATTTTCAGAAAGGACATTGAGGATTTTACAAATGCATATTCGGCTACTTCTTTAAAATCCTGGTTCTTTAAACATGTTTTCTTACTTCTTAAATGTTAGTGTATATGCCCTAGAGGCCATTACTGTATCATACTGGTTTGTATATTACTTAATGGATGCTTGGGATATTCACCTTGTATATACAATCTTGCTCAAAATAGTAGTATGCTACTTGGTTTGTTTCTACTTCAATGTGTACATGTGTTTATTTTTGTATATCGCCTATACACATTAGTAGAGCCCTTAGGATCTTTGCTTGATTACCAGCGATGTGATGGCCGTCACACTAGTGGGGCTGGGTAATCTATAAGCACATCCTTATGCAGGTCCCTGGTCGCAGGACTATCGAGACAGGGCATCGATACTCCGGAGTAGACCAGCGCATGCGCTTCTCATCCCAGTGTGGGAGACGGTCTGTCCCACAGCCGTCAGTACGTCGTACTTGAGATAGTATGCGGGTGCTCGTTAGGTTACGGGTACACTGGACAGGACTCGTCGGGAACTGACTAGTTGGTATTATACCTATCGTCAGTTATCAGTTCCCAGGTGACATGAGTACAGCTTAGTCTGCTGACTTGACACTGTCACTCCGCCTCGAGTGTGTTCCCACTGTACTTTGATCACTACCCTACCATGGCTCAAAGGAGTCGTGCAAACAGGTAGTGGTTGGGTGCAGTCCCGAAGCACTTGGAGGCAGTGACGGTTAGACAGGATTCGTCTCTCCCGGTATTGGGGGTTGACATCGCGCTGTGTCTAGGAGAGCCATTACACGAGTAGTCCCTGGCCAGGGCAAACGAGATATACTGGTAGGTTTCCAGTGTTATCTCAGGGTGTTTTGGGCTTCGCTCCGGCACGACTTGTACCGCTATTGGGGGACTGACGTTTACCGCCCCCTAGGCCCGCCATGCGATGTATCAGACGAACAGACCGGACTGTACGGAGAATGTCACACTCAGGCTCAGTAGGAGTTCAGATGGGTTTCGCCTCGTCGGTCTTCTTGTCGGCACTACCTGGGGACCGTTACGCACAGCTAGTGCCGCTTGCGGTCTGTGGTTAAACCCACTGCCAGCGTAGTGTCGAGTCTTTAGAGTCCCACACAGAAAGCTTTTCGCCTTTAGGCAAAAGAGTAGAGGTCGCATGGTATTGCGACAGGTCGCATGGTTTTGCGACAGGGTTCGGTCACATCCGTGCACATGTGCGCGTACAGTGTCCGGACAGTTTACACTAGCGGGCTTTGGTTTAAGCCAGATCCTAGTGTACCTTATGGGATTGGATTTATCCAGTTTGCATTCGTGTTCCTCGGAACACGGATGCGGGTGTGTATGCACAGTTGACAGGGAGACAGAGGCAGTGGATTCTCATTAGGGTTGTTGACAGTTGACCGTTGACTATTTGACTTTTTGCTCAACCCTAATGAGAATATGATATGTGATTAACTATTATATTAATTAAGTATTATGGTGATATGGTTGTTGACTTTGTTGACTTTTGTTGACTTGTTGACTTTTGTTGACCGGTTGACTAGGCTTGACTAGTTGACCATCATGATAACCATAGCCATCATTTCATGGCAAAGACTTTTGTTTACTTGCTCATTTGTGTAAAATGAGTGCATGAAATGATATGGTTATGGTTGCTTCAAACCATCACATAAGAATTTTTTTGATATGATGAGTTATGATCACTTTGGATTATGAGAGGGTGAAAGAAAAAAGTGTTGCTCATTCTTTCTTGCTCATTCTCTCTCTTGTTCTTGAGCTCTCCATTTTGCTCTCACCCTCTTGCTCATTTTCCCTCTCTTTAATCTATGGTTCTCTTGTCTCATGAGTTGAGAATCAAGAACCATAGATAAAATCCCATTCTAATTCTTCTCTACTCATTCTAGTTCACTAGGTTTAGCAAACCAAGTGAACTAGTTTCTTCAAAGAACGAAGAAGGAGCTAAAGGTTGGAGCTTTCAGGTGGATCTATCTTCGGCGTACGGAGACGACGAGAAGAAGCTAATCGGACCACCACCGGAGCTTGAAGACGAAGGAGTTCAAGACAAGCAAGGTATAACCCCCTAACCGAGTAGCTAGAAACTCATAGTTAGGTTGTTAGATAGATGTTTAACCAAGATCCGGGTTTTAGGTCCATGTTACCACCTCCGTAAAAATCGTTTTTTACCAAATTCCGCGTTCCCGAAAGTACCGGGAGAGGTAGCATGGACTTACAGTGGTATCAGAGCCTAGTTAAACTTTATCTAACATGTTAGCAAGTAACTAGAAGATCGATCAAAGAAAAAGTCCCGAAAACAAAACCCCAAAAATTCGAGTTTCTGTCGATTTTTCTACTGTTCAAAAGTTGATTATTTTCACACCTAAAATCGGCTCAGGCTTTTCTGTGAACACCCACCAAAATTGGTCACACGATCGAGTCAAAGCGCCGCGGATCCGCGGCGGGAGCACGCTCCCGCCGCGGATCCGCGGCCGAGTTGACTCGGCCGTGGTCCCTTTTTGGTGCAGTGTTCTTCTGGGGGTATTTTGGGATTTTTGGAATATATATTTTCTGCCCAGATTTTCCAGAACGAAAATTTTATTTTGGGGTCCCGAAAATCCGTATTTTTGATCGAACTTCTAAAAGACTTAAGCTAACGGGTTTTCTGTAATGTGTTATTTGTATTGAACGTCTACTAATCGCTATATGTCGATTAGTGGGGGTTATACAAATCTGTGATCTGTAATGTTGCTGGAATGTGGATATGAATATGTTGGATTGTCGCGGGTGAATAGCCGGGGGTTGTGAGACGAGAGTTTTCTTTTCTTTCAATTCATGTAAATTTGTAAATTGATGTAATAATTATTTGTATGGCCGCACAACCGGGTCGGGGTTGTAGCCGTCATTGTATAATTTCTTTTTACTGTTTTTGCTCCTAGGATAGACCCATGGAGGGGGTGCACAAACTACCGGGTATGCCGAAGTGTCGAGTGGCCTACTCATGGAGATGAGGGAGGTTGCTACGCTTCGGGTACTTGGCGGGTAGTTTGCCGCACCCGTAGGGGTCTTGGGTGGGGTTTTGGCTATTCACCGCGACCGTGTAATCTGTTTTTGTTACAGGCTCGTGCAAATTACAGATTCCTAGTATATCCAATGTATTCATCTGTGATCTGAAATGTTTATCATTGCAGTATATCTATATATGATATTATTTAGGCGTTGCTTATGTTTTACAGACGCGCTAGCCCAGCCCCCACTCTGTCGTTAGTTAAGTAACCTAACGGGTAATGACGGGGCCCCGTGGCGAATGCGAATGGCATAAGCATACGTCATATTTTGGTTGTTTTCTGTAATGGTAGGATTAAATGATGGGACGCATTAAAAGAACTAATGCAAGAATATCACGCATTAAAAGAACTAATGCAAGATAATAAACCAAGTTAAAGTCGTTGGAACACTTTCGAAAAACCACTCGGTTCTTTTCAAAACAAACTTTTAAAATACGGAGTTTGAGCCACTCCATTTAAAAGCTATCTCGTTCCATCGACCAAATCAAGTTCACTACGTTCACGGTTTTTGCCAAAACCATCCGTAGCCCTCCATCATTTCAGTTAAATATTCGGTAGTATTCAAGCTATGTATTTTGACCTCACGCCAAGGCATAGTGATTGGTAGCTGCCGGATATTTATCTGTTGCATAGATAGAATGCGTTGGTTTGAGACAGTCGTACTGCCATTTTGGCCTACGTCAAGGGTATGTACGGGTGGGTTCAAATTAACCTGGATAATGATGGGACGAACTTGACATGTGACTTATGACATTTTGACCTCACGCCAAGGTCATAAGAGCATGGGGCAAAAATCCACATCGGGAGTTTCATAAGTACTGAAACTTGCTAGATTTGCATACCATTTGGAGTGTGATGATTCTGGTAGGATTCCTTCAGTTTCGTCACGCAATGATATTTGGATCCCGATCCTACTGTGAGTATATGCTACTCCTCGGGAAATTTCTCACTTAACGATCAATGCTATAAACCTAGTAGGTGCCTAGAAAGGTGTTAGCGGGGCTACGCCCCCAGGGAAAAGAGGTTCTTTAATTAAGAAACTTCGCGAAAGCGTTGGAAAACCTCCCTCGAAGTACCGACACCGGACTGGCTGAACGGTTAAGCAAGTATTGTACGGTGGGATTGATCCTGACTAATTCTTCCTTTATGGCTTGAGGAGGGATTCGAGAAACAGTGGGAGCCATCCTGTTTAGACAAACTAAAAACCACTCTAAACTTGCAAGAGCATCATGCTGAGTGTTTCTTCTTCTCTCTCCTAATTGCAGCGACCAAATCAACATGACTGGACTTAAGTTACTCCTAAATAAAAACAAACTGACAGGGCCAAACTACAAAGATTGGCTCAGGAATGTCAAGATAGCAATCACTTACGACAAGCTGGGGTATCTTCTTACCACCAAAGCTCCCCCTGTCCCTGGTCCAACTTCCAGCGTCGCGGATAAGGAAATCCGCAAGACTTGGGAGATTGATAGCGCGAAGGCCAAATGCCTCCTGCTTGCCTCGATGGACAACGAACATCAGAGGAGGCATGAGAATATGGACATGGAATCCATATTGCTTCATACAAAAGAACTGTATGGAGAGCAATCTCGTATCGCAAGATACGAAGCGTCGAAAAAGTTATTTTCGACAAGAATGGCCGTCGGATCATCAGTAGCCGAGCACGTGCTAAAGATGATCGGCTACATTGAGGAGCTCGCGGACCTAGGGATCACATTGGAGAGTGAGCTATATACGGATATAGTTCTCCAGTCCCTTCCTTCCACTTACGCCCAGTTTATACTGAACTTCAACTTACAAGAAAAAGAGGTTGAACTTTCAGAGCTCCTCAACATGCTGAGGAGCGCAGAGGGTACCCTACAGAAAGGTAGGGATACATCCACTTTGTTTGTAGGAGGATCATCTTCTTCTAGGTCCAAGGCGAAAGCCAAGGGAAAGAAGAAGAAGGCCCCCGCCAAACCAAGGGGCGGTGTTAGTAAAGTGGATACGAAGGGAAAAGGTAAAGCAACAAAGATAGCGGGGAAGCTTGTGGATAAGGAAGAATGCTTCTATTGTCATAAGAAAGGACACTGGAAGAATGATTGCAGGGCCTGGAAGGCCAGAACACAGGAATTGAAGCAGGTTGCAGCTTCAGCTTCAGGTGTGTATGTTATTGAAAACTGTCTTTCAATAAACTCTACTTCCTGGGTATTGGATACCGGATCAGGATCTCATATCTGTAATTCTTTGCAGGCGTTGAGAAACCGTAGGGTTTTGAAGGCAGGTGACATGACCCTCAGAGTTGCGAACGGAGCTAGCATGGATGCTAAAGCCGTGGGGGACTATCACCTGGGAATGTCAGATGGACATGTTTTGGTTTTGCGTAATTGCTTTTTTGTACCCAACGCAACTTGTAATATCATTTCTGTATCTTTAGTTTCTAAAGAAGGTTATGAATTTGCGTTTGTAAGTAATGTTGTAAACATTCACCTTAATCAAGTTTTGATTGGGTCAGGTACATTGAGTAATGGTATATACGTATTAAACCAACCACAGATTTTCAATGTCCAGAATACACACAAAAGAAAGTCTCCAGAAATAAATCAGACTTTCTTATGGCATTGTAGATTGGGTCACATCAATGAGAGAAGGTTGACTAAGTTACATACAGAGGGATATTTGAATGCGTTCGAATATCAATCGTATGCCACTTGTCAATCTTGTCTCAAAGGAAAGATGACAAAGACTCCGTTTACTGGACATGGAGTAAGAGCGAGCGAGCTCTTGGGACTCGTATACAGTGACGTGTGCGGTCCAATGTCTACACATGCCCGAAGCGGACATTCTTACTTCATTACTTTTACGGATGACTTCTCAAGGTACGGTTATGTCTTCTTAATGAAACATAAGTCCGAAGCCTTTGGAAAATTCCAGGAGTATAAGAATAAAGTAGAGAAACAGACCGGCAAAAGTATTAAGATTCTAAGATCGGATCGAGGTGGAGAATACTTAAGTGCCGAGTTCCTGGACTATTTAAAAGAGAACGGAATTCTCTCTCAGCTTACTCCTCCATACACCCCGCAACATAACGGTGTATCGGAGAGACGGAACCGCACCCTATTGGATATGGTGCGGTCCATGATGAGTAACGCTGAGTTGCCGCGATCATTCTGGGGATATGCGCTAGAATCAGCAGCATACCTTTTGAACCGAGTTCCGACTAAGACTGTGCCTACCACCCCATATGAAATGTGGAGTGGGAAGAAACCCTATCTTCAATATCTGAAGATCTGGGGATGTCCAGCTTTTGTCAAAAAGCAGCATGCGGACAAACTTGAGGCACGCTCAGAACTGTGTAAGTTTGTGGGATACCCAAAGAACACCAGGGGGTATCTTTTCTACTACGCAGAGGAACAAAAAGTACTTGTTTCTCGTAATGCCCACTTTCTAGAACACCAGTTCTTGGAAAAGGAAATAAGTGGGAGCGCAGTAGAACTGGAAGAAATTCCAGAACCACGGACTATTACTGAAAGTTTAGTAGAACCAGAGGGTTCGGAAGAACAGGACATTCCTACGCCGCTCCGCAGGAGTAGTAGGCAGTCTCATCCGCCCGAGAGATACTGCGGTTTTCTCATAGACGGGGATAGAGAGGATTGCATCATAGATTATGATGAGCCTACTAGCTTCCAGCAGGCCGTTCAGAGCGTTGACTCAGTGAAATGGCTGGATGCAATGCGGACCGAAATGGAGTCCATGTACACCAACAAGGTATGGACGTTGGACATTGCTCCAGACGGGGTAAAACCCGTAGGATGCAAGTGGATCTTCAAAAGGAAGATTGGTGTAGATGGACAGGTTGAGACCTATAAAGCTAGGCTAGTAGCAAAGGGTTTTCGTCAAAGACCTGGCTTGGACTATGACGAAACCTTTTCTCCAGTAGCCATGCTGAAATCCATTCGGATCCTTCTTGCCATTGCTGCCTTCCACGATTATGAGATCTGGCAAATGGACGTAAAGATAGCTTTTCTAAATGGAAATTTAGAGGAGTGTGTCTATATGGACCAGCCGGAGGGTTTCATTCAGAGTGGGAGCAGTGGAAAGGTGTGCAAGTTGCTTAAGTCCATCTATGGACTAAAGCAGGCGTCGCGGAGTTGGAACATCTGCTTTGATGAGACGGTCAAAGAATTTGGCTTTATCAAAAATCCAGATGAACCATGCATCTATAGTAGATTTGTAGCGAGAACTGTAGTATTCCTCTTTTTATACGTGGATGACATTCTCTTAATAGGAAATGACATGCCTATGCTACAATCTGTCAAGGGGTTCTTGTCACACAAGTTCTCCATGAAAGACCTGGGTGATGCCTCGTACATTCTGGGTATCCGGATCTACCGTGACAGATCCAAGAGGATATTAGGACTTTCTCAGTCCAGGTACATCGACACCATACTGAAGAGATTCAGTATGGAAGATTCCAAGCGCGGTAACCTACCGGCTTGTCACGGGATCACCCTCCTAAAGAGATGTCTCCCAAGACTGATTTGGAGAGGGATCGCATGTCTATTATACCCTACGCTTCTGCGGTAGGCTCTATAATGTATGCGATGTTGTGTACCAGACCGGATGTAGCTTATGCACTGAGTGTGGTAAGCCGGTATCAGTCAAACCCTGGGGAGAAACACTGGATAGCGGTAAAGAACATTCTCAAGTACCTAAGAAGGACTAAGGAGATGTTCTTGGTGTATGGCGGAAAAGACCTCCAGATCGAGGCCTTTGCTGACTCCAGCTTCCAGAGTGACAAGGATGATTCCAAGTCCATGTCGGGTTTTGTCTTTACCCTCAATGGAGGGGCGGTGTGTTGGAAGAGTTCCAAACAAGAAACCGTTGCAGACTCGACGATGGAAGCGGAATACATCGCTGCATCTGATGCCGCAAAAGAAGCTGTCTGGATGAGGAAGTTCTTGAAAGAACTTCAGGTGGTTCCGTCCATTGTTGATCCAATACCTCTGTATTGAGACAACAACGGGGCTATAGCTTTAGCGAAGGAACCCAGGTCCCATCAGAGATCCAGGCACATCTTGAGGCGGTATCACCTGATCAGGGAGATCGTGGATCGCCAGGAGATCGAGGTTCGGAGAGTCGCTTCAGAAGATAACACTGCAGATCCATTCACCAAGGCCCTGCCCCAGACTCAGTTCGAGCGGCTGATCGAGATGATAGGTCTTCGATACGCCAGTACATGGCCTTAGTGCAAGTGGGAGATTGTTAGTGTATATGCCGTAGAGGCCATTACTGTATCATACTGGTTTGTATATTACTTAATGGATGCTTGGGATATTCACCTTGTATATACAATCTTGCTCAAAATAGTAGTATGCTACTTGGTTTGTTTCTACTTCAATGTGTACATGTGTTTATTTTTGTATATCGCCTATACGCATTAGTAGAGCCCTTAGGATCTTTGCTTGATTACCAGCGATGTGATGGCCGTCACACTAGTGGGGCTGGGTAATCTATAAGCACATCCTTATGCAGGTCCCTGGTCGCAGGACTATCGAGACAGGGCATCGATACTTCGGAGTAGACCAGCGCATGCGCTTCTCATCCCAGTGTGGGAGACGGTCTGTCCCACAGCCGTCAGTACGTCGTACTTGAGATAGTATGCGGGTGCTCGTTAGGTTACGGGTACACTGGACAGGACTCGTCGGGAACTGACTAGTTGGTATTATACCTATCGTCAGTTATCAGTTCCCAGGTGACATGAGTACAGCTTAGTCTGCTGACTTGACACTGTCACTCCGCCTCGAGTGTGTTCCCACTGTACTTTGATCACTACCCTACCACGGCTCAAAAGAGTCGTGCAAACAGGTAGTGGTTGGGTGCAGTCCCGAAGCACTTGGAGGCAGTGACGGTTAGACAGGATTCGTCTCTCCCGGTATTGGGGGTTGACATCGCGCTGTGTCTAGGAGAGCCATTACACGAGTAGTCCCTGGCCAGGGCAAACGAGATATACTGGTAGGTTTCCAGTGTTATCTCAGGGTGTTTTGGGCTTCGCTCCGGCACGACTTGTACCGCTATTGGGGGACTGACGTTTACCGCCCCCTAGGCCCGCCATGCGATGTATCAGACGAACAGACCGGACTGTACGGAGAATGTCACACTCAGGCTCAGTAGGAGTTCAGATGGGTTTCGCCTCGTCGGTCTTCTTGTCGGCACTACCTGGGGACCGTTACGCACAGCTAGTGCCGCTTGCGGTCTGTGGTTAAACCCACTGCCAGCGTAGTGTCGAGTCTTTAGAGTCCCACACAGAAAGCTTTTCGCCTTTAGGCAAAAGAGTAGAGGTCGCATGGTATTGCGACAGGTCGCATGGTTTTGCGACAGGGTTCGGTCACATCCGTGCACATGTGCGCGTACAGTGTCCGGACAGTTTACACTAGCGGGCTTTGGTTTAAGCCAGATCCTAGTGTACCTTATGGGATTGGATTTATCCAGTTTGCATTCGTGTTCCTCGGAACGCGGATGCGGGTGTGTATGCACAGTTGACAGGGAGACAGAGGCAGTGGATTCTCATTAGGGTTGTTGACAGTTGACCGTTGACTATTTGACTTTTTGCTCAACCCTAATGAGAATATGATATGTGATTAACTATTATATTAATTAAGTATTATGGTGATATGGTTGTTGACTTTGTTGACTTTTGTTGACATGTTGACTTTGTTGACTTGTTGACTTTTGTTGACTTGTTGACCGGTTGACTAGGCTTGACTAGTTGACCATCATGATAACCATAGCCATCATTTCATGGCAAAGACTTTTGTTTACTTGCTCATTTGTGTAAAATGAGTGCATGAAATGATATGGTTATGGTTGCTTCAAACCATCACATAAGACTTTTTTTGATATGATGAGTTATGATCACTTTGGATTATGAGAGGGTGAAAGAAAAAAGTGTTGCTCATTCTTTCTTGCTCATTCTCTCTCTTGTTCTTGAGCTCTCCATTTTGCTCTCACCCTCTTGCTCATTTTCCCTCTCTTTAATCTATGGTTCTCTTGTCTCATGAGTTGAGAATCAAGAACCATAGATAAAATCCCATTCTAATTCTTCTCTACTCATTCTAGTTCACTAGGTTTAGCAAACCAAGTGAACTAGTTTCTTCAAAGAACGAAGAAGGAGCTAAAGGTTGGAGCTTTCAGGTGGATCTATCTTCGGCGTACGGAGACGACGAGAAGAAGCCAATCAGACCACCACCGGAGCTTGAAGACGAAGGAGTTCAAGACAAGCAAGGTATAACCCCCTAACCGAGTAGCTAGAAACTCATAGTTAGGTTGTTAGATAGATGTTTAACCAAGATCCGGGTTTTAGGTCCATGTTACCACCTCCGTAAAAATCGTTTTTTACCAAATTCCGCGTTCCCGAAAGTACCGGGAGAGGTAGCATGGACTTACATTAAAAACTAGTTTTCCTTATTTACTCCTTAAAATGGTTTTAGATTTCTGGGCTTTTGGCTTACTTGAATTAGATGGGGTCCTATAGGCTTCATATGATTCAAGTGCCGGTCACGGGCTATTTCAGGTCGTGACAAAGTTGGTATCAGAGCGCTAGGTTAATCTTGGTTCGAGTCTAAGTTTGACTATGTGGAGCCTAGAGCGTTTATATATATACGGAACTTAGGCTTGACCTTACGGAACTTAGACTTAGTTGAGGGGGTATTATACCCGAACTTTCGTCGCGTAGGATGACCCTTGGTTGATGGAGTAGGTAGCTTGAGTAGAGTGACATACCGTACGTATGTTCCGCGGCATATTTACGATACGCTACTCCACTTAAGAAGCCTTAGGATGTACATTTCTTTGCACAGTATTATATTCATTCCTATGATCAATCCTCATCGATACTGGCTATGATTTTGCTGCTACGATTACACGGGTAGAGAGAGCTACGGCTAGAGTTGCGTCAGCATGAGCTCGTCGCAGACGAGGACTGACCGGGGCGTGATTCCAGAGACATACGATTGCATATAGAGGCGTCGTTTCATTGTGTTTTCGCGTCATGAGCGTTTGACAGAGCGCTTTTACGAGATTTCTCGGACGTGCTGATCGGTACCAGAGGATCAGGCTACTGCTAGAGGCCAGCCAGGATGTGATGACCATTGATATACCGCTTATTCATGATGATTGAGGCACTGTTCAGCGTACAGACGACTGGGCCAGTTGCTGCTGCAAATGACGAGATATCGCCCAGATGTTGGAGCTACTGCAGCATGAGTATATATTTAGAGATATGATGGAAGGTCGCTAGTCACCCAAGGATGAATGACTAGGATATGTGGTTCGTTCACTTACGCCGATGCGAGGTCATCAGATAGATTGATTCCAGCTAGAGATGACTTCGCGTAGATTCGTTGAGAGTTGATGGAGACGATCGAACGTCGGGAGCACATTTTCCAAGTTTAAAGTATTTGGAAAGACCTGCAAGCGATTCTATGGACCCTCCAGAAGAATGAAACCCTAACTCGACATAATGACTGTGTGAAAGCCTTTGAACCTTAGGGTTTGCGGCAGTTCCGCGGCGCCATTAGTGAGGCTTGGGTTTGCCCTTCTACGGCTGGACCACCGATGCTGAGGTATGTACTCGATACTATTAAACTGTATCCAAGATATTGAGCTCTTGGGGGATTATGAGATTTTGACAAATCGATCGGATGGTTCGACATCTTTCGAATATCATATGATAGGATGCATTGCTTGGGAGACTCCAGACACGAGTATAGCCGTTGGAGCACAGTCCATGCAGCCACGAGAAGACGAGTCCGAATCAGTCGACATTGGAACAAAGTGGGGTAAGAGGTTTGTGCGAGATGCTGATGAGCTGTTGTTACTCCCCGTTAAGATTAAAGGTCGGATATGTCTACAGAGGCGTTGGGATGCGACCAGTTTCCGAGGAAATACTGTGCTGAGTACGCAGATGGCCAGAGAAGTACCAGAATGGAATCGTCCCCGTTAACATACCTGACAGGGCCGATGAGCCGATGAATTGCGAGATTAGTAATCCACAGAGGAGATAAGGACCCAGAGACAGAGGATGCCAGACCATGAACAGGAGGCAAGTAGATATCTTGCACTGCTAGCATTGGATGCACCGATACCTTCTTGATTTTGAAAAAGGATATACCGACGACGGTATTTATGATTTGTGATTTGGTGATTCGATTATCACGTGTCTGTCACCTTGGATTTCGGTATTTTGGACGAACTATTCGCATGATTTAGTCTTGATGGCTGAGTTCCATAATATTTGTTTTCATGTACCATGGTTGCACCTACTGGGTATTGATATTTTGCGCATAGTTATTACGCTTGAGGTATTGATTGTGATTTCATGCCTATTTTATACCGGTGATTCGATTTACGCTTCCAGCATAGTTTTCATGCACTTTTAGTGTTTGATTTGATTTGTACACGCTGATGCACATGATTGTGAGCTTATACACCACGTTATACCTGATTTGGATTGAGCCGTATGGTATACCATCGTTTTTGATTCTGATATTGATGTTGATTTCTTGCACTCCATGCATTTGATTTGGATTTTCGCGCGTGATGAGCGCATGTTTCGAGATACGATTTTGGTGCACACCAGATGCACTAAATTCGAGATTTTCGTGCATGTTTGATACACCTGATTTTGCTGTCGGCATACGCGTTGCCTATGACAGATGTTTCGTGCACACCCGTTACACCTAGATAATGTTTTTGTGCACATGTTTGGCACATATATGGATTTTGATTTCCGTGCGCACCAGATGCACAAGGTATTCTTATATAATTTTTGGGAGTGATTTCTTATAGAGCAGTACGCTTTCATGATATTTGCTATTTGTTTTTTGTACTGAGCAGGACTAGTCAGAGGACAGTACCTGGACACATTTTGCATGCATTGATAGTTATCAAAAGGATTTCCAAAAAGAGAGCTATAGTCTCAGTATTTACCTACGTGTCTGATATGACATGACACGTTTTAAAATAAGGAACCCTTCTAAATTGTTTTCAAAACGGCGGAGCGTACATATTAAATAAAAGATATATACGTATATGGTTATTTTCTTATGATAGACGTCCGCCAATGTGCAGTGTTATGCGCATGGCACAGCGACTTAAAAAGACTTGGCATGCATTTACTTCAGCTATTTACATGTATAGTTCTAATGTATATCATATGGTTTTATTTTGGATTTGACATTTTTGTCTTTACCATGACTCCGATAATTGCGGGATGCCTGACGGAGTTTTGATTTTGAGTTATCTACTCATTACTCATGCGCGTGCATTGCGCTATGATGCGTTTTATGTATTGATGATTTCGGAGCCCCGACGATTTGGACTTTTACGGAAATGTTTTGGTATTTGAGGGATTTAAATTTAAATTCGGGGACCGAATTTCTTTAAGGGGGAAGATTGTAACATTTCAAAAAAATAAAATATTATTTTTGGGAATTTTTATAATTTAATATTATTTTTAATGAATATTTTAATATTTCGGTATAATTAAATACCGATAAATTGGGAAAAAATTTAGAAAATTATAGAAATTACTAAAAAGCGGTTGTTTTATGGAATTATGCCATTTTTAAGTTTTTATGATTAATTATATGCTAATTAAGTGCTAATCGCGATTAAAAATCGCTAATCGGTTTTTTTGCATTTTGTGCAAAACATGCACATATCATTTTTGTAAGTGCACGGCGGCGCCCCGGCCGTCAATCCGACGGCCAAATGCGGAAGCGGTGATAAACTTTAATTTTGCAAACTAGCAAACCGGCACCACCGCGCACTAAACCCGGATCGAACCATTAACTAGTTCAAGCTAACTACAAGATAGGGAATAGAGATATACCGACTGATCCGAGTCCTCCGGTCTTCTCGTCGTCGTCCCGATCTCCTGCGGAATGTCCTGTCTCCACCTCGTCGCCGGAAGTGCACCACATCGCCTACATCTTTTACGGGCTCCCACCTCAATGCCGAGGCAACTCGGGCACGAAGCTGGCTAGTCGATGTGCCCAAGATTTACTGTAGAATGTAGTGTAGAGACTTGTGTCTCATTTGGGGTTCATGGAGGTGCCATTTTGGTGGTGGGATGATACAAGAACTATGTAGAGGGACTTGGGGATTTTGGGAGCATGAAAAGAACAACAAATCCCCATCCAAAAATTTGGACAGCCCACTTCATGAAGTGGCCGGCCATGCTAATTGTGGTGGAGAGAATGAGAGTGAGTGAGTGAGGGAGGGATCAATGGATGATTGAACCACAACTATAATGCAAGGGAGAGAGAGAAAGGTCATGATATCAAGAAATGATTACAAGTAAATAACCTCACTCCAACAACCAAATCATCAACAACCATGATGAGCCAAAAGTCAAGCCATGATCAACTAAAGAAAGTCAAGGTATGGTGCAATAATCATGATGTCACAAAGATGCAAAGAACCCCCTCCACAAACACTTATTTGCAACAATGCAAATAAGCCCTCCTCCACCAATCTTCGGCCAATTAACGAAACAAAGGAAATCGGCCGAAACGGAAAGCAAACTGGCAACTCCAGAAAAATGGTCCCGTAATAAATTACAGGAAAACCCCGATACTATGCATACACACCCGCATTTGCATTCCGACCGAAATACAAATGCAATGAGACAAAATCTACACTTTACTATACTAGGATCCGGCTTAAACCAAAGCCGGCTAGTATTATCCGTTCGATCCTGATCCGTGCAATACCGCACGTATCTGATCGAACCCTGCCATATACCCATACGGCCTCTAGTACAAACTGTCCGATCCTAATCCGTGCAGTACCGCACGTATCTGATCGGACCTTGCCATATCTCCATACGGCCTCTACAGCTTTTCCCCCGAAAGCTTGAGTAACTGAATGTGGGGGACTCTAAAGACTCGTCAACACCTTGGTTGTGGATTTAACCACTAGCACGTTAGAGGTATAAGCCAATAAATAACGGGCTACCAGGTATTGACCAAAAGGGACGTCTGTGAGCGAACTCAGCCTGACACCCTACTGAGCCTGTCAGTGACAATATCCGTACAGTCCGGTCCGTTCGTCTATGAGTATCGCATGGCGGGCCTAGGGGGTTGGTAAAAGTCAGACCCCCAAAAGCGGTACAAGTCGTGTCGGAGTGTAGCCCAGAACACCCTGAGATACTACTGGAATACCTACCAGTAAATCTCCTTGCTTCGGCCGAGGGCTTCGTGTAATGGCTCTCCTAGACACAGCGCGACATCACCCCCAATACCGGGAGAGACGAACCCCTGAAGATACGCTCACTGCCTCCATGTGGCTCGGGACTGTACCCAACTAAAACCTGTTTGCACGACTCCTTTGAGCCGTGGTAGGGTAGTAATCAAAGTACAGTGGGAACTCACACGAGACAAATGACGATCCCCAGGTCGATGAACTAACCTGTACACATGTCACCAGGGAACTGCCATCTGACATCTGGTATATGACCAACTAGCATATTCCCGGCGAGTCCTGTCCGGTGTACTCATAACCCAATGAGCACCTGTATACATCATAGGTGATCTAACTGACACCAATGGCTTGTGAGACCGGCCACCGCCCCTCGTCGGGGTCTCGACTGTATACACTAGTCTACTCTGGAGAATCGATGCCCTGTCTCGAAACTCTCACGACTAGGGACCTTTTAAGGATATGCTTATAGACCCCAGCTCCCACTTATATGATCACCCTCATACTGCTGGTGGTCAAGCAAGAATCCTAGGGGCTCTATCAACGTGTAATAGCGACGTGTCAGGTCACCTAAAGCAGTACACGGTGATAAAGGTAAACCAGATAGCATACTATATTCTCGAGTAAGACTGTCCTACCGGGATAGGTCCTCCCTCAATCATTGCAATCACGTGCCTGTGATCCAATAATTGACTCTGAGGGCACTATCTCCAACAATCTCCCACTTGCACTCAAGGCTAATTATTGCGATGTCGCATACTCACAGCCCGTGTGATACCGAACACCCAACTCCTCTACCAGTCAGTCTCACAAAACTCGTTTGCGAAACTATTGCGTTCGAGGAATAGCTTCAGTGAGTGGATCCGCCTTGATGTTTCTTTCTATGTCTCTCTATATCTCAAGTTCGCGGAGAAATCCATCTCCCGAAATGAGCAATACCTGTCTTAGAATGTGTCTGGATGTCTGATGGGACCTAGCTCATAAATGAACTCCAAATCCAAACTTCTTAGACTGTATCGTCAACTGAACTTAATCAGTATCTTGCGCCATGCCTCCCTTAGTATTGCCTTGGATCACCTGTCCAAAATACTGTCCTTTGTCAGAAGGAAAACTATAACTCTGACAACCTCCCTGTCGTCCAAGTCACCTTGGAAGCCTGGAATGATAACTGTCTCCCGTATGAGGCTGTCGTTATCATATCCCTAGAACATCCACTTATGTTCTAAAACTGCTTTCGACTGTTTCTCCAGGATTGGATTAATGTCAACTTATTGCATTTAGTGCAAGAACAACATCTGGTGTGGTACTTGACATCTCATGATTGACTCAATTGCCTGAGCAAGTGATCTGCCAATCATGCACATCCCTCTCCTTTTTAGTCTGTAAGACACCTTTAGAGAGGGTGACTCCATCACCTGCAGGTACACTACCGTGCCAGGAGTCGTCCATTCTAAATACTCTTAGAATGCTGTCTAAGTACCCTTAATTGGGAAACCACCCAAATCTAGATCTAAAACCATAGATCTAGTAACCAGCATGTCTGATATAATGTCCAAGTCCCATGTGGAGAAACCACTGTGTGACGACCAAAGTATAACCGATCGTAGTATAGGAGTTTCTTTTCCTATTTTGTGTATGTCATCCAAATACCATGACATCACACCCTACTACCTTCTCAACAGATCCATCCCCTATTCTGATGAAGTCAAACCTATGACTGTCACATCAGAAATTGATGATCTATCTCCGCTATATCTGCTTTAGTCTATAAATAGACATAAGTTGCCTTTCCACCAATGCTTCCGCTGCTCCCACTGACTACGACAACCCTCTGGCAGAGTCATATACACGTACACTTCTAAAACCAGTTTAGAACGACGCTATACTCATCCTCCTGCCGGGTCTCACAGTCTGGAACAACGGCAATGGCAAGTGTGGGTAAACAAGAACTTCCCTGTCACCGTCCTTGAGGCTACCGAAGTAGCTCTCGGGTGCCTGAAGTTACCCACCTTATCTGCGGAGTGGCCAATGGAATGTCAAACCAGATTGAATCTTCAGGTTCCTATCAAATCTTCAGTAATCGTTTGCGGTTCAGGAATCACTTCCAGTTCTACCATACTCCCACTACTGTTTTCTGAAAAAATCCATTTTTAATAAAACTGTGGTGAGTCTAGAACAATATCGCTATTGTTCATCCAGATAGTAGAAAGTCAACCCTCGTCATAGCCTGGGTCAACCCACAAACAGCCATTACAGAAACGTGCCTTGAGTTATCCAGAGTCTGGTTTTAAGCATAACCCGGACAACTCCCCGTACCTTAACAAAGTTAAGATATGAACTGTTCTATATCCAATATAGAACCAGAGGCACTGATCTTAAATGAACCAGATTCAAGTCATGCAGCTATCTCTAGTGCATGTCAACTAAATGGAAGGAGGCCGATCAGCATTACTCAACTTAGGAATGCTTCCAATTATGAGTAACCCGAAAGAGAAGCAAGTTCTCTTAATCACTACTATCAACTGAATACCATTGACAAGTATCTACATCTTCGATCACTTTGAAGAATCCCGATACTTGCTACACCTGGTTCTCTACTCTATTCAAATACCTATAACTTCTCAAAATTCGGACCGTGTGTTTCCTACGAAACACCTGGCTAAAAACTAGAGAAGTCATAAGTAAACCGAATATAGTACGAGGACCAACCCCTCTGTTCTGATGGACCCTGGACAACATACAATACTCTGTATAAGTCCCTTGAGTCTGATAACTCATTCACTGTGTGTCGTAGGTTGAAAACTGTACTTATGGTTAAGAAGAATTACACCGCCGTTGAATACTCCTTACCTAACCATCCACTGATATAGGTAAATGTCGTAGACATAATTTCAAAAAGGTATATCTCACTCTATGAAAATAGACGTACAGATATATCAATTTGAAATTGGTGCATGACAGCGGATATTCAAAACCAAATATTTGCCGACCGGCAAACAGTCCAGGTGATTTCCTCAAATATCACCGATTACAACGAATCCCGATATAATGAGGATGATCACCCAATTCCCAATAACTTACTCCCACTCATCATCTGTAAAACCATACAGATGTGAGAATCGTACCTGGTAAATACATACCCTGGAGTAAGGACTAATTGGGAAATCAGTTTTCTTTTAACAGTACACAGTGGCACTGAAACATTGAAATGTTTCGATGGGGTATCCCGGTATTCCTAGTAATGCCTCTTCCAGATTCACGACTGCAACCGTATAATTCTTTGCCATCTCTCCAAATCCCTTTATATGTCTTTAGTCATTACCTTCTGCACACCCCTTAGGCCAAATGGTTTTCTTCCTTCCCTACCATTCGGCACTAGCCTATGGTTTGGAAGAAGACTATCCAATAAGCATAATGGGTGTACTGTCCTAATCCTAGGAGCACTCGCAATGCGAGAGAAGGTGAAGATAAAAGACAACCGAATAAACCTTATTCCTATTTCTCCTGAACCAGAATCCATCCCCGAACTGGAACAAGTTCCTTTCGAGTTCGTATATAACCATACGATGGATTATCCAATAAACTGTGGATCTTCGTAGTGATACGGAGTGTCCTGGAGAAATACAAAGGTGAAGTGGGAGTGGTAATGAAATACTTGGTTTGGTCGTGAATATCAGTCGCATTTTTCTTTGCCCTCCTTCTAATCCCTTTCTTTGTCTTTACATAATACCTTCTGTACACCATCGTTAGGCAAATTGGTTTTCCTCATTCCCTACCGGTCGGCACATGCCTATGGTTTGGAAGAAGACTATCCAATTTGCGTAATAGGTGTACTATCCCCTAATCTAAGGGGTACTCACAACCTAAGAGAAGGTAGAAGGAAAAGACAACTGAATAGTCCTATCCGTTTCCTCCAGAACCTGAAACCATCCTCGAATTCCTTCGAGTTCGTATATAACCATACGATGGTTTTGTCCAATGGAAATGGACGTTCGTAGTAATACGGGGTGTCCTGGAGAAAAGGGTAAAAGTAGGAGCGGCAATGAGGTGTGCAACTCTGACAATCCAAAAGCCAGTGTTAAAGAAGGTTCGGTCAACTTAGTCTCTGAGTCATAGTCTTAGGGTCGGGTCAATGGGTCGCTGCCAAAGAGAGAGAGAAAAGAAACACTCAGCGTGCACTCTAACCTAGATCAGAATGGTTACCAATTTATCTAATCTGGAAACCTCCCACTGTACCGTCGAACTCTCCTCCAAACCTGAAAGAAGAATTAGTCGGGGTCACCCGAGGAGTAAACCAACTCATCAGTGGGAATCGGGATCCAACTATCATCGCATGATAACGTGACGGAATCCGCTCACGGTGTCACACTCCAGAAGGTATGCGCATATCTGGCAAGTTTCAGTTCTTTTGAAACTCCCGATGTGATTTCTGCCCCATGCTCTTATGACCTTGGCGTGAGGTCAAAATATCATAAGTCACATGTCAAGTTCTACCCATCATTGTCCAGGTTAATTTGAATCCACCCGTACATACCCTTGACGTAGGCCAAAATAGTAGTACGACTGTCCCAAACCAACGCATCTATCTATGCAGCAGATAAATACCCGGCAGCTACCAAACACTATGCCTTGGTGTGAGGTCAAAATACATAGCTTGAATACTACCGAATATTTAACTGAAATGATGGAGGGCTACGAATGGTTTCTGGCGAAAACCTTTAACGTAATGAACTTGATATCGTCGAAGGAATCGGATAGCTTTTAAAAATATAGTGACGAAAACCTTTGCTAAAGAGGTCACTCCCGGTGAAGGGATCTCGGCTCTTTCCCCGTAGAATGAGGTGCAGGATATTCCAACTGAATACCACGATGCAAAGCAAAAGTAATCGGCTATAGTGAAGTTATTGCCCTGACGCAAACTTCTGTCCAAGGGGTCACTCCCGGTGAAGGGATCTCGGCCCTTGCCTCGTCGACTGAGGAGCAGGATATTCCAACTGAATACCACGATGCAAAACAAAAATGAACGTCCTTGCAACAACAGCTTTTTGAAAAGTGTTCCAACAACATCAGATTAGGTTTGTTTTTAACTTGCATTGATCCGAATCAACGCAGTCCCATCAATTGATCACACCACAAAGAACGAAAATATACTGATGTACGTATATGCCATCCGCATTCGCCACTGGGTCCCGTCATTACCCGTTAGGATAGCTAACTAACGACAGAGCGGGGACTGGACTAGCGCGGATGCAAAATATATACAACATCTACTAATATATATACCAATATATTATATTCGCTCAAGGCGTGATAAAATGCAACATCACAGAAATGTACAACATCACAGAATAAAACAGATATCTGGGATCCCCGGGTTTCACAGAGCCGCTGAAACCCGACGTTCCCCTGGTCGTGTGGATAGCCTGTGCAATGAAATCCTAGACCCCTACGGGCGCGGCAAGTTACCCGCCAAAACCTGACGCGAGGCAGCCCCCTTCAACAACATGAATGGACCACCCAGCACTTCACGGAATCCGGTAACTTAGGCACCCTTCCTGGGTCAACCTGTACCCCCTACGAGTGCGGCGAATAGCCTGCCAATTCTAAAGTGAAGCCCCCTCCGTCTCAATGCCATGAGATGCGGGCTTGTTGCCCTCTAGAACCCGGCTATTCGTGCACCCCTCCGCGGGGTAATCCTAGTACAGAAAATAAAATATACATACAACGGGTACATCGACCGCAACCTGGCCGTGCCCCAAAATAATAATACAATCAGGCAGTGACGGCAGTCCACATGTCGGACGCTCGCCCCGCAATATCAAATGTACATAATACAACAAAAACTGTACTAGCATTGCATCCAGGTTATCCCCCACGACCGATCCGCAACATCACAGCAATACACAGAACATCAACGTGAAAGTCACGTTCGCAAATCCGTCTAACCGGGCTATAGCAGCTAGACAGGATTTACCGATCGAGTGACATTCACGGTCGCAGATATAATGTAAATACTGTGAAATAATGTGTTTTAAATATCCGATCGATCAAATTTTAACAAGTGGGCCCCCAAGTACAACTGTAGCACATCAAGAAATTCTGGGCCCAATATTAATATTCCAAAACCCCTATTCTCAGCCCAGAAGGGAACTGTAGAAATTGGATACAGTGATCACACTATAGTGCGGCGGAACCGCGGCCCAAAGGGGGGTTTGGCCGCGGTTCCGCGCTCCTATGGTCGACTCACTGTGTCGAATTTCTACAGATCTCTTAGAACTTCCAGTACATCAATTTTATGCAACCTGAAAAAATTTTGGACTTCAAAAAATTTCGACAGAAAACCGATGTGAAGGAAACGCGGAGTTTTGGAATTTTGGTCGATCGGAAATGTAAACACATTAAACAAAGCTAGACTAAGTTAATGGCGAGGCTCTGATACCACTGTAAGTGCACGGCGGCGCCTCGGCCGTCAATCCGACGGCCAAATGCGGAAGCGGTGATAAACTTTAATTTTGCAAACTAGCAAACCGGCACCACCGCGCACTAAACCCGGATCGAACCATTAACTAGTCCAAGCTAACTACAAGATAGGGAATAGAGATATACCGACTGATCCGAGTCCTCCGGTCTTCTCGTCGTCGTCCCGATCTCCTGCGGAATGTCCTGTCTCCACCTCGTCGCCGGAAGTGCACCACATCGCCTACATCTTTTACGGGCTCCCACCTCAATGCCGAGGCAACTCGGGCATGAAGCTGGCTAGTCGACGTGCCCAAGATTTACTGTAGAATGTAGTGTAGAGACTTGTGTCTCATTTGGGGTTCATGGAGGTGCCATTTTGGTGGAGGGATGATACAAGAACTATGTAGAGGGACTTGGGGAATTTGGGAGCATGAAAAGAACAACAAATCCCCATCCAAAAATTTGGACAGCCCACTTCATGAAGTGGCCGGCCATGCTAATTGTGGTGGAGAGAATGAGAGTGAGTGAGGGAGGGAGGGATCAATGGATGATTGAACCACAACCATAATGCAAGGGAGAGAGAGAAAGGTCATGATATCAAGAAATGATTACAAGTAAATAACCTCACTCCAACAACCAAATCATCAACAACCATGATGAGCCAAAAGTCAAGCCATGATCAACTAAAGAAAGTCAAGGTATGGTGCAATAATCATGATGTCACAAAGATGCAAAGAACCCCCTCCACAAACACTTATTTGCAACAATGCAAATAAGCCCTCCTCCACCAATCTTCGGCCAATGAACGAAACAAAGAAAATCGGCCGAAACGGAAAGCAAACTGGCAACTCCAGAAAACTGGTCCCGTAATAAATTACAGGAAAACCCCGATACTGTGCATACACACCCGCATTTGCATTCCGACCGAAATACAAATGCAATGAGACAAAATCTAAACTGTACTATACTAGGATCCGGCTTAAACCAAAGCCGGCTAGTATTATCCGTTCGATCCTGATCCGTGCAATACCGCACGTATCTGATCAAACCCTGCCATATACCCATACGGCCTCTAGTATAAACTGTCCGATCCTAATCCGTGCAGTACCGCACGTATCTGATCGGAACTTACCATATCTCCATACGGCCTCTACAGCTTTTCGCCCGAAAGCTTGAGTAACTGAATGTAGGGGACTCTAAAGACTCGTCAACACCTTGGTTGTGGATTTAACCACTAGCATGTTAGAGGTATAAGCCAATACATAACGGGCTACCAGGTATTGACCAAAAGGGACGTCTGTGAGCGAACTCAGCCTGACACCCTACTGAGCCTGTCAGTGACAATATCCGTACAGTCCGGTCCGTTCGTCTATGAGTATCGCATGGCGGGCCTAGGGGGTTGGTAAAAGTCAGACCCCCAAAAGCGGTACAAGTCGTGTCGGAGTGTAGCCCAGAACACCCTGAGATACTACTGGAATACCTACCAGTAAATCTCCTCGCCTCGGCCGAGGGCTTCGTGTAATGGCTCTCCTAGACACAGCGCGACATCACCTCTAATACCGGGAGAGACGAACCCCTGAAGATACGCTCACTGCCTCCATGTGGCTCGGGACTGTACCCAACTAAAACCTGTTTGCACGACTCCTTTGAGCCGTGGTAGGGTAGTAATCAAAGTACAGTGGGAACTCACACGAGACAAATGACGATCCCCAGGTTGATGAACTAACCTGTACACATGTCACCAGGGAACTGCCATCTGACGTCTGGTATATGACCAACTAGCATATTCCCGGCGAGTCCTGTCCGGTGTACTCATAACCCAATGAGCACCTGTATACATCATAGGTGATCTAACTGACACCAATGGCTTGTGAGACCGGCCACCGCCCCTCGTCGGGGTCTCGACTGTATACACTAGTCTACTCTGGAGAATCGATGCCCTGTCTCGAAACTCTCACGACTAGGGACCTTTTAAGGATATGCTTATAGACCCCAGCTCCCACTTATATGATCGCCCTCATACTGCTGGTGGTCAAGCAAGAATCCTAGGGGCTCTATCAACGTGTAATAGCGACGTGTCAGGTCACCTAAAGCAGTACACGGTGATAAAGGTAAACCAGATAGCATACTATCATCTCGAGTAAGACTGTCCTACCGGGATAGGTCCTCCCTCAATCATTGCAATCACGTGCCTGTGATCCAATAATTGACCCTGAGGGCACTATCTCCAACAATTTTTACACTTATGCATTTCTACCATGGCTTTTATTTTGGGTTTACTATTGGTGTGAGATGGGTTTTGGAATGGAAAAGAAAAGAAAGGAAAAAGGATTAATATATATAGGTATGGATGAGAGAGAGAAAGGGGGGTTTTACCATTGACTTGTTGAACCATTCCTCCATCATTCTTACCTCATTTCCTCTTTCCCTCTTCCTTGGTTGCTGCTGCTGCTGCTGCCCTTGCCCTAGCTCTCTCCCCTCTTCAACTCCTCAAAACATATCCAAAAACACTCCAAAACCGCACTCCCATTTCACTAAAATTGTGCACAAGCTCAAGAGAAGCATTTTGGACCAAGAAAGCAAGGATTTTGGCCACTTGGGGCAACTCAAGAATTTTCTTGAGTTGCCAAATGAGGTATTTTCCGGACCATTAGCTTAGTTTTTGTATTACTTATACCTCCATGCTAGATTAGAACCGATATTGTGTGATGTTGTGGACTTAAGGAAAACCTAGTTAGGGTTTATGGGAAATTGAGAGCTGTGTTGTGAAATTGAGCTCAGTAGAGGCTACACAAATACCCTAGTGCTTGAATTAAGACCCAAACCTGAGACTTGAAACCCGGAATACGGATTTAGAAATCGATATCGGAAGATTTGTGGAATCTGTGAAGGTTATAGGAGATCTGCTATCACCCCGAGACTCTGAAAATTATTTTGGATTGACAGTGAGATGTGCAGGCACCCAGGAAGCTAGACCCAAGACCCCAGCCCCTAACTCCTTGACTCGTCCGCAAATAAATCCATTCTGGCCACAAATTGCGGCCAGACCAGGGTGGATTTGCTTCGTTTTGGTTCTGTAGCTCCTACATCTATAGATTAGACCCCTAGCATGTGCAAAATTGTCCAATTTGACCTATGGTAGAATGTGGAGCCTTTTTCCTAAGTTGCTGTTTTGATTTGTGTTTCCGTATTCCGTATTTTGAATTCTGGATTTGCGTATTGCGTTTTACCTCGATTACTTGGCGTTTGTACGACGATATCGAGGATTGTTCGATGATTTTGAAAGCGTAGTCCATAGGTTCTAACCTATAGGCCTTAGCGTATCGTTTTGGTTTACGTTTTTCGTATGTCGTTTTAGTTTTGATTTGGTTTTAATACGCATTTACGATACGTTGATGTGTAGGTACCCCATGAAGACTTCGTAACGACAAGCAAGCGCGTGGCGACGTTGACAAATGAAGACCAGGTAAGTAGATTATATCTACGGGGGAAGTCGGGTGGATGGCGTATAGCACCCCCGCAGTCCGATATTTAGAATAGTATATATATACTATTTATGATAGCTTATTGTGTGTCGTAGATATTGAGATGAGATTAGGTGTACTATGATTAGATTAGGGCGTAGAAGTAAACTAGTATAGTTTCCTAGATGCGAACCTTAGAATAGGTTTACACCCACACGCACACCCATGCTTATTTGTTATAGTTATACCTAGATGATGAGGATTGTGGATGATATTTGGAGATGAGTCAATGATATTGGGCATAGTGCCATGAGATCGGTGATATATTGTGATTCGTATTTGGGATACGACATGTGATTTTAGCGGGCCTTTGGACGTGTGTTCCACACACGCATTTATATTTATATAGACGGTATCGAATCGTACCAGACTTAGATCAGTATCCAGGGATCATGTGATATGATGATAATGATATCTGATATTTGATGAGATGAATGTGATTTTGACCCATACCCAGCTTTTGGGATGCCGTACGATGATTTACCGTACGAGCTTTATATTGATGATAGATCCGCACTCATGACTCGAGGATGTCACATGATATTATATCGTACGCGGTACCTTGAGGCAAGATCACCGACTATTATACTTTTATATATATATCGACTCAGATTTAGGTGGTTTCCATACCCCTCCTGATTGACTTGTTAGTTAGAGCTGTAGTTTTGTTAGTAGATGTTAGGCTAGGTTGATGTCATACCTATTTCAAAAAAAACTAACGAATCGGGAGTATTTTAAAGGCAGGCAAAGGGATTCTACGGATATTTTCAAAGACGCATCTTTTCTTAAAAACACCGTAGCCCTTATTTTCTTAAAACCCTGATTCTTCTTCTTTCAAATGGCAAAACATTATGACATAGATACATTGATGTAGATACTGCACTATTGTGTTATTATTCTTTGCTGCATATTCTTACTGTTTGCATCGCATTGCATGTTAAATATGATTATTGTTATATCAAATCCATGCTGTTAAGACACCAGCACCATTATCGATGATGCATATGTTCCACGTACACTTATTTGCCGGCTCACACACTTCATCATTGATAATTGCCATGTCACTACACTGTAGTACTGTTACATTCAGGATATGATCCCTTGCATGGCATACTTATGTACATACCTATTGTACACCCATACGTGCATACATACATATTCGCACATACGTAGATGACTCTCGTTGGATTTGGAGATTTGGGAACAGCAAGATACTCTTTAAAACTGATTCATTTCAAAAGAGCGGTCTCCCTCAATGTGTGCATATTACTATTCTATATTGCATGATATACTGATATGCTTACATTTCTTTTACATGACGCATACATCATGCTTTTGATTATACGCATTGAGATATGTTGTTTCCATGATATTTCTAGATTTAGAAACCGTGGATATTTCAAAAGAGAGTATGTAATTGTTTTAAAACCCGGTTACCCTTGATATGATATTTCAGTGCGTCCACCATATGTTTTCTCGATGCTGAGAGCGACATGTGAAACCCGAATCGAGGAGCGGACGAGGCCGATTGCGGGTACATGGTGGACCCGGTATGGTACCCCGGGGCGAGAACGAATCTGCTGTATAGCTAGACGGTGAGCCTGGCAGAGGGACCACTACCTACCGGTGATATTATTTGGGCTCGGCGGATATCCGGAGGATACCGACCGGAGTCATGAAATGGATATGGGGGCCGACCAGGGTGTGCGGCGCCTGAGATGTATAAGGATTTACGTGTCGATGATGGGCACGGTTTTCATGATGTTTTCGAGTGTCGATGCTAGACGCTCAGGTTCCATGATTTTGATATGTCGCGAGCGACACATGTTGGTTTACATCCTCATACTTCCATGCATATGCTTTATGATATTTACATGCATGATGCTTATTGTCATTGGGTGACACGTGGACGAGATCCACATACATACAGACATTGATTATATAGTTGGATGATATCCACATACTACTAGACTTCATGTTATAGATGACATTGATTTATATTGATTACATTGATCATACCTCATATTCTTGATTTGTTATTACCTGAGGCGCTGGCAAAAGCACTTGGCACTACATTCATGTATAGGTGTTATATTGCCACCTTTTCATGCTTCAGACTTATTCATATTGAGGATATTTATATTACTGATCGTATTGATCTAGGATTATGTCATGCATTCGATTTCTACTCGTAGATGTTTTCTACTCACGAGTTGGCAACTCACCCCCGTTGTGCCACAGTTTCTTGCAGGTTTTGCCGTACAGGTTTCATGGCGGCATTTCTGGCACACTGCTCCCTTGCGGGTGATTTGCTTTGGTAAGTGGGTTCTTTTGTGTCAGAACCACCATTGTATATGTATTATTCAGTTGCATCTAGTAATTCCATCAACCAAAACTTGTATATTGTTCAGACTTAGTAACCAATTATGTATTATTTCGTCCTTAGAGTCGCGCGTTGTAGTATTATGGTTTTCATGTTGTTTTTGAATTTCTTTTTGAGTTTTGATCCTCGCCCTTTGGCGTTGTATATTGTATTGCTTGCGTGGTCGTGACCGTCGATTGACGAAGAGCTAGCTCCCGCTTGGGGATGCCTTTTATCATTGCATATATATTATTCATGTTGTACCCCGTTCGGGGCCAGTATTTACAAAGGAAATTCTGCCGAAATTTTCAGAAAGGACATTGAGGATTTTACAAATGCATATTCTGCTACTTCTTTAAAACCTGGTTCTTTAAACATGTTTTCTTACTTCTTAAAAACTAGTTTTCCTTATTTACTCCTTAAAATGGTTTTAGATTTCTGGGCTTTTGGCTTACTTGAATTAGATGGGGTCCTATAGGCTTCATATGATTCAAGTGCCAGTCACGGGCTATTTCGGGTCGTGACATCAAAGTACAGTGGGAGAACACACAAGACTCTATGACGATCTCGGGTCTACAGACTAACCTGTATAAGTGTCACCTGAGAACTTCTATCCGACGATAGATATAATACCATATAGGAGTTCTCGGGGAGTCCGTTCAGTGTACCCAGTCTCCACTGAGCACCCATATACAATCTTTGATGTCAAACACCAATGGATATAGGATCATCCATCGCCCATCAAATGGGTCAAGAAACGTATACGCTAGTCTACTCTGGAATATGGATGCCCCGTCTCGATACACCCACGACTAGGAACATTTAAGGATATGCTCATAAACTACACATGTCCCACTAATATGATTTGCATCATAATCATAGTAGTCAAGCAAATATCTTAAGGGCTTTATCAACATGTAACAAATGAACGGTATACAGAATCAAGTGAACGTGTTAAGATAAAGAGTAACCAGATAGCATACTATCATATCGAGCAAGAAAGTCCTCTGAATATATATACATACATCCATTATCAAATAATAGCCTCTATGGCATACATATATCCAACATATATGTGGGAGCTGGGAAGTCCATAAGCACATCCTTAAATGTCCCTAGTCGAGAGAGTATCGAGACTGAGCATCAATACTCCGGAGTAGACTAGTGTATACTTTTTGATACCCCGAAGAGGGGCGGTGGCCGGTCTCACAAGTCATTGGTGTTGAGTCACCTAAGATAGTATACAGGTTCTTACTCTAGGAGAGTACACCGGACAAACTCGCCGAGAACATCTAGATGGTATTATACCTATGGTCGGATGGAAGTTCTCTTGTGGCATGAGTACAGGTTAGTCCTTTGACCTGAGATTTTCATTTGTCTCATGTGAGTTCCCACTATACTTAGATCACTACCCTACTATGGATCAAAGGAGTCGTGCAACCAGGTTTTAGTTGGGTACAGTCCCAAGCCACATGGAGGCAGTGAATAATCGTCAGGGATTTGTCTCTCCCGGTATTAAGAGTCAATGTTGCTCTGTGTTGGGTCAGCCATCACCCGATATCCTTGGTCAAGGTGGATGAGATTTACTGATGTGATATCAGTAGTTTCTCAGTAGGTGATGAGCTTCAGACCAGCACGACTTATCGGGTTCGTAGGGGTCTAACGTTATCTACCCCTAGACCCGGTATGCGATACTTTCGGACGAAGAGACCGGACTGTACGAAGATTTTCACAGACATGCTCAGTAGGGGTACGGATGAGTTTGCTCGTCGGTCTTCCTTTCGCTCAATACCTGGGTAGCCGTTACATACAGCAGTGCCGCTGACGTACTTGTTGTTAAACCCACTGCCAGCGCATTGGCGAGTCTTTAGAGTCCCACACAGAGGGTTTTTCCGGTTTAGGCAAAATGATATGGTGGCCATATATTCATACATGCAGGGTTCCGATTAGGTATGTGTGCTAGCCACACGGACTTCAATCGGGCGGATGATAATACTAGCTGGCTTAGGATTAAGCCGGATTACTAAATCAAGTTTTGATTTAATAGTTTACATATATATATTTCGATATGTATATTCTAGTATTATGTTCATTGTATTTTTCTATCTCTTGGGTATTCGTATTTTGATACGAATACAGGCATGTATTTGTAGGGACGTATTCTTGTATTTATACAAGAATACTTTTAGAAGAAGGAAAACTCATTTCTAGATTTTTCTTTTTAAGAAATTAAGAAATGAGATGGAAAAGAGAAATGGTGGAGGGTGTGGGGAAATAAATTTTTAATTCATTTGCAAATACTATTCAAGCATGGTAGTAGTTTTAAAATGGAAAAATTCTTTTTACAAAACATATGAAACATGGTTGAATTTGTAAGCAATATTATTCATTCCACCATTTTTGTTTCTCTCCCTTCCATGGCTCCTCCTCTTCCGTCTTCCTCTACTTTCTCATGTATTGAGATTCAAGAGGATTAAGAGAAAGAAAAATCATTAGAACACTCACACACATCGCTAAGTATCCTAGATTAGCATCCTAAGATCTTTAGTTACTTCATGGATGAAGTTGAAGCTTGAACTTGGTTCTCTCGAGTTGAACATCTTCGGCGAAGGGAGACCGGCTTGCAAGCACGATCTGGAGAGCATGCTAGATTCCAACCCAAGTGGAGCAAATGAAGACGCTACAAAGATTGTGATTTCTATCATGTTAGTATTCTATTTTAGGTGTTTGATTTAGATTCCTGGGTATAAGTTTTTAGTGCCATGAAAATTTTTGTTTTCAGATTCCGCATTGACCGCAGGTTAGCGGCGAGGGCACTAAGAACTTTCAAGGGTAGGTCTATAAGATAGGCATCACCTCGTCCGGTGGGCTACCTCCATTGGGCTCGCTATAATCTCTCCGCCCAACAATCTCGTTTGTAGAAGGCTGGTCTATACCAGGAAGTATATGCTTCACTGTTTTATTACCACGCTCTGGTGGATTAAGGCTTTTGTAAACCAATGGAATCTCCCCACGCATACATTTATATTAAGGGACCGAGAGATTTCTATTTCGTTAGAAGAGTTCCGAGAAGTTTCTGGATTGCCGATCAGGAGAGAGCATTATGATGAGTTGCTACCTCCAGACGAATATGTTTTGCTACCGTGTCAGTCATGCAGGAGGGAATATTGACAGAGAACGCTGTTCAATATAAATATCTAGGCCTGATCAAGGCATTGAACATCTATGAGAGCCTATTTGCGGCATCTGGAGGGCAAGGAGTCAGCTTTGGAGATTTCATCGCTCGCTTCCTTCGTGCCAATGTCCCGTCTAATAAGGCCCCAAAATTTGCGAGGATTGAAGATCCCTTTGCATTTGGCTTGGAGAAACTACAGGCCAAGGAGGAGGATTTGCCGCGATTCTATATTCTGAACACGTCGGCCGTTGCTTTTAAAGATTTTGCTGCTGCTGATATAGAGGAGGAAACATTCTTTATAGGTTTCATCGATCTTTGGCTCAGTTTGTTCGCGATGCCTATGCGTCGACGTTTTATGAGGGCCTCTGTCTTCTACCCTGCGCACCGCATAGCCGAAGGAGCACGTCTAGTTATTGGCATTGAAAGGTTATCTTAGGTGTATCATGGCCTGAGCACTGCTGCTAATACTTCGAATCTGGGCATGGACCCTGTGAACTTCTCTCTCCATTACTTTACTTCTTGCATTGAGATGCATGTGTTAGGTGCTTTTGTTATGCACCAAAGGCCTGCTTTTTACGAGTCTTATACTTTCCCGTGGATTATGAAGCTAGTTGATGCTTCTGCCCCTGATCCGACGCAATTGGGGGCTCTGCGTGTGCTACTCTGCCCGTACTCAAATGAAGGTGGTGTGATTTTCACTGATCGAGTTCTTTCTGTGCCAACAGAGGCCACTCAGCAATTGTATGATGTGCTAAAGAAAGAAGCACCGGCTCTAAAGCATAAGGAGATCATGCATCTCTACTCCATCAGACCTAACTATTTGGTATTTCGGTTGGATGACACCACCTTATTCATGCGATATAACCCCTACAGTTTTGCCCAATAGTTAGGTTATGATCAAGGCGTGCCCCTTGAGGCATTTCTGTTCTAGCCCGCTGCCTCGTTGGAGACTTCCTATGATGTTATTACTACTTTATGCATTTGAATACCGGCTCTCATTTTATGATCCCTGAGCCAGATTACCTTCCAAGGTCTTTGGGTCCTTTCAAGGGCTGGTATCAGCATAAGGTAGGTCCAATCATCATGGAGATAATATGGGTGCTTCTCGAGCAGAGGGTCCCCGCGCCTGCCCATGCCGTTAACGTCCCGCTACGACCGCGATCGGTCGTCCGTCCACCTCTAAGGGAAAGTGATGCAGTAGTTATTCCGAAGGCTCCTCCAGTGGTATCGGCCCCTCGTGCTGCAGGTATGCCAGTTCACGCCGAACCTGTTGTAGAGGCTCCAAGTGCTGCAAAGGCCATGGCGTTATCCGAATCGGATCCCGAAACTGAGATTGGGCAACACCGTTTAAAGATGCCAAGGGGGAGGAAACGTTTCTCTATGAGCGTTAGCTTAGGGCCTAAAAAGAGAAAAAGATCCGCCATGCGTTTGATCCATGCCTTGCTCGAGCTCGAATCTCTCGCTCTTGATGGCGACGGAATACCTACGCATGAACTAAACGATGGCCTTCTTTTTTCAAATACGTCCACCTAGGAGGCTGCTCAACTTGCTGAAGCCCTCAAGAGGTCACAGGATGAAACCCAGGACATGCGCCCTCAGAGGGAATGCTTCGCTCCCGTCGCTTTCCGAGATGTTGATTCTCCTTCTGCTGTACCACCGGCAACCACTTTAATGCTGGCAGAGGAAAGGGCTCTGAAACAACCGATATCAGCCGTTTCTGAAGATGAAGCTGCTCTGAATGCAGGTAGAGCTCTTTCTTCAATCGAAACCCGACAGGCGTGGTTAACAAGAAAAGAGCAGCGGCTCGAGGAAGCTATACTTCAAGCTCCTTGGCGGATCGATCTATATCTTTTCATGTCCTTTTTAGAAAATGGTTTATACTATTCTCGTCCTTACATTCTTTTTCCTGTAGGGACTTCTAGAATGGGCATGGTTTCGAGCCCATGGTGTGCCCTGGAAACTCATGTAATGGCTCTGATTCCTTCAGCTGAAACTTATAAACTATTGCGTACTCCATAGATATCACTGGTGGGGCACCAGAAGATATAAAGGATGTTCCTGATGCTGTCGCCCCTTCGGTCTAGAGTGGGAAGAGCATTAAAGGTAATCTTATATTTTATCTTCTTTCATTTGACAATCTTTCAGTGGGCCTGAGTCTCTCTCTCTCTCTCTTTCTTATAGTGTTTTTAGAGTTGCGAGAGCTGGCTTCTTCTATTTTGGACCACTCTCTGGAGTAGACCTTTTCGCGTTTGTTTGGTATGGTGGTTCGCATGTAATATCTCTCCAGCGTACCATCCTTTCTTCTAGACATGGTCAGTATCTTCTACCTCTTTTTATTATTCTTTCTGAAGCGATATTGACAAGATCGTTTGACTGCAGTCATGCAAGACGACAATGATGTCGAGGTTTTGGACGGACTTGGAGATATCCTGGATTTCCCTTTATGACTATGGGTGAGTACCTCGGTCCTTGTACCCTCTTATTTATCCCCATCTTAGAGATGCCTCTAAACCTCTTATGTTTTCCTTCTCCTAGACACAGTTCTGCCGGCCCCAATCTCGTTTGAGTCTCATGTTCGTATGCCGGAGGGTCCTTACGCAAGGTGTATGTCTAAAAGGATGGTGATGAATAGCTTATACTCACTGACCGATCCTATTGAAGACCTTCGCACCGGTACTTCAATCTTTGCAAAGGAGTTTTCCATTGAGGGTAATGCTTCTTTGTCGGTCCTTTCTACCTACCATGACGAGGTGCTGGTGCATACTTGAGTTGAATATTGCCAATGAGTGGAGACCCTTTTCCATGAGCTTGAACACAGACGCCTTCCCTCAGACATATCATTTCTGAAGGCTAGGTTGAATGAATGGATCGAAAGATGCGGCGCTAACCTCCGATCTTGTGAGAAGAGGCTGACCCGGAAGTTTTCAAAGAGGGAGCTGGCATCGAAGGCTTTGGAAGACCTCCAAGATCAACTTGCGGCCAATGCAACCTAGCCTTATGAGATTTGGAGAGCCCTCCAATAGGTCATAATAGAAGTGGTGGCTCTTGATACTGTTAGCTTCACAAAGGAAATGGTGGAGGGTCACAAAGCTGCCGAAAAGGAACTCGAGCGCCGATTCGCCTTGTACCAACAACAGCAAGAACAAGTAGGGGCTCAGCTTGCTGCGCTGACAGGGCTCGAGACAGAGGTTCAATGGAGGAGCGACAATCTAGCTAACCTGTTGAATAACCCGCCATCTTAGACCTTTTCCTTTGTTGTATTCTTCCCTTTTTTTATTGTATCTCTCAGCCATTTTTTATTAATGAATAAAAGATATTTCTTTTTATATTTGCACCTCTCTGTCTCTTGATTGTCGTGACCTGGCATGGATTAGTTTATTTACTCATTTTGGAGTTTTTAATTTATTTACTCATTTTGAAGTTTTTAGTTTACCTTTCCCTTAGGTTTATAGGCAAACTGGTCCTAACGTTAAATATAGATAACCCCTTTTTTTGATAGGGGTCCGTTAGGTTTGTGATACTAGGTTAAGTCCATCATACCGTCACGTTGGTTAATATATTCTCGATACGTAATCCCTTGGGTTGCGACTCGAGTAGCCCCACGTTTGTCGTGTCTCTGATCCCTTCTGAGGCTGGACAAGACGTCTTCAAGTAATCTTTTTAGGTTGGAATATCTATATTACCATCGGAAGATTAAGTGTTAGGTATTGCCGTGGCGCTTTAATTGAGGTTAGGCTTAATTTGAAGCCCCGATGAGTCATAACCGCACCTTTCTGGGGTAGGATGATATCCAATAGTCTCTAGGCTTGCTATCAAGACCCGAAGCTAGGCACATGCCGTCACTTCATTTTTGCTTTGGTGTCGCGTCGATTCTTCTTTGAAGTAGGGTAGACATCTATATGATCTCTATGTTGTATATATCGCCATCGAGGTCTGATGCTAGGAATATGCCATTTCTTCGATTTTATTTGACAATTGCGCCCACATTCTGTTGGAATGAAGAGGCACGTCGAGGTACTCTTTAGGCTATAGATGTACCGTTAAGACTTCGCTCTTCTTTTGATGAAGCATGGTGAGAAGATATGGTTCCCTTTCTTTCATTTGTGCCTATAGATCTGTTGGGGTTTGCTAGCACACTGGCCATCTACCATGGCCGGTGCGGAACAAAAAATAGCATTTAAAAAACTTGGCGCTAAGAAACCCATCTAAAATCAAACCATAAACCTACACTAGCTACAAAAGATATTCTAGCTACAAGGTTAGAAGTGTTATACCGAATGAACCGCGTCCTTCGGTCTTCTACCATCATCCTTAGCTCCTAGAGGTTTCCTCGATCGAGCTTGGCCTCCGGTCTTCCTCCGCCGAAGATGATCCACCTGAGGGAAACGATGCAGGCTCCAGCTTCGCCTAGCGAAGCAACCGACGCTCCAAAGTCGCTAGCAATGGAGAGTGAGGATGTAGGAATTTTTCACTATCTTTTTATCTCATCTCTAAAGCTCAAGTGAGCAATCAAAGAAGAAGGAAGAGGAGGTGAGGAAAACCAAGGCATGAGCAACTCAAGAAAGGAAAAATGAGCTAAGTATAGAAGAGCTCTCCAGGTATCATAGAATGAAGAGTGAATGATAGCATGTAGAAATAATGGCTCCTCATTTTTCAACCATCCAAAAAATATCTCATCTCATTTTACAATAAACAATCGAAGGTCATACCTATCTACATACCTCCAACCATGCTCATGCCACCTCACCCTCCACCTCATTTCCAAATGATTTTCTAAAAAGAAAATCATATAATGAGGTGTCCATCTTCTAGAAGATATTTCGTATAAATATGAAATACAACCCGGTATACGTATCGAAATACATATATACGTATTCGTATAAAAATACGAATAGCCAAGAGAGAAAATGAATAGTGAACAATAATACTAGAAAACAAATATTAAAATATATATATATATATATTATTAAAACAAAACTTGATTTAATAATCCGGTTTAGTCCTAAACTGCTAGTATTATCAACCGTCCGATTAAAGTCTATGTAGCCTGTACACATATTTAATCGGACACTTGTATGTACCAACATACGTCATCTACATCATATCGTCTGAACCGTGAAAACCCTCTGTGTAGGACTTTAAAGACTCGTCAATACGCTGGCAGTGGGTTTAACCACAAGCACATCAGCGGCACTAGCTGTACGTAACGGCTATCCAGGTATTGAACGAAAGGAAGGCCGACGAGCAAACTCATCCGTACCCCTACTGAGTCTGTCAGTGACAATCTCCATACAGTCCAGTCTGTTCGTCTAAGAGTATCGCATATCGATTCTAGGGGGTGGATAAAGTCAGACCCCTAATAACGCGATATTTCGTGTCGGTATGAAGCCCGTCACCAACTGAGAAACTGTTGATCCAAATCAGTAATTTTTGTCTACCTTGGCCAAGGATTTCTGGTGATGGCAACCCATATACCGCGCGACATCAACCCCCAATACCGGAAGAGACAAATCCTCGACGATCCGCTCACTGCCTCCATGTGGCTCGAGACTGTACCCAACTAAAACCTGTTTGCATGACTTCTTTGAGCCGTGGTAGGGTAGTAATCAAAGCACAGTGGGAACTCACACGAGACAAATGACAATCTCAGGTCGACAGACTAACCTGTACTCATGTCACCTGAGAACTGCTATCTAAAAATAGGTATAATACCAACTAGCATGTTCTCGGCGAGTCCGTCCAGTGTAAATCATAACCTAATGAGTACCTGTATACACTAGTAAAATAAGGGGTTGCCCCTACGGATAACAACATCCGTAGGGGCAGTTAAAGTTTGGCCCTACGGATTAATCCGTAGGGCAAAACGGTTGCCCCTACGGTCCTTCAATATTTATTTAAAATTTATTAAATCTTAAAGTGTTGTTTGCCCCTACGGAGCCGCAAACCAAGCACCTACGGGTATATCCGTAGGGGCATATAAATAGGGATTTAAGAGATCGATCCCTACGCTGATTATTTCTTTTTCTTATTCTCGCGCGAAACCAAACTTTCCCAAATCGAGATTGTCGTCGCCGCCGCGCTGCAGTGATCTCGTCGTCGCCGAATCCAAGCCGAATCGTCATCGCCACGCCTGCGCAGTGATCTCGTGGTCGCCACCGTGCTCCGTTCTCGTTGTCGCCACCGCCCTCGTCGTCGCCGATTGCGTCTCCGTCGTCGCCTACAGGTAATTAATTAAACATTATTATAAAGATGTTAGGGTAACGATTGATGAGGGTTAGGATTAGGTATCGGTTGTGGTTAGGGTTAGGGTACGGGTTCGATCGGCGGTTGGGGTTCGACGACTGGTGTTGGGGTTAGGGTTAGGGTTAGGGTTCGGTTGGGGTTTGGTGTTGGGGTTGGGGTTCGGCTGGGGCTGGGTTGGGGTTAGGGTTAGGCCGGGTTAGGGTTTGGTGTTGGGTTGGGGTTCGGCTGGGGCTGGGTTGGGGTTAGGATGAGTTGGAGAGATTGAAGGCGAGCTGGGTTTTGGGAGAAGAGAAGGAAATGGCACTGCTTGCTGCTTCAATTTTTTGATATAGATAGATAAGGTTCTTTTGGGATTTTGGAGGGGTTTTGGGGGAAATAAATAGCTTTGGAGATGAAATGGGGCATTTCGGTAATTTGATTCTCTGTTGCAAATATTATTTATCAATATATTTAATTATAAATATTAAATAAAATAAAGTAAACTATAAATAATATGAAACCAATATATGATACTCGATGATAATATGAAACCTTCATATTCCCATCGATACTCATATATGAAACTAAAAGCGCCACTTAGTCCCCGTCTATCGGTTAACATACGTGTGATGCTCGTCGTGACCTAGAACTATACGAAGGTTGTTAAATATCAGACAGTATAGCTCGATACTAACAACCGTCGTATAGTCTACGCGACGAGAAAATTCAATCGTATGGTAACCCATAGATTTGTCCCGTGTGGACAAGTTAAGAATGTATAAAGCAAACGCCTTCATTCACTTGTGTTTTCATCCGTTTCGAGATATTTCGTCGGTACCTTTCCGCTGGTTCTCCGTGTACAAAGATAGATTAGATTTTCATTTCAACGTTGTTTCACAGCTTTGAAATGATTATCTATTCTATTACAGTGTACTCGGAGAACAGCGGGGAGGTGCTGCCGAAATTTACTCGAAACGGTTGAAAGCACAAGTGATGGGCGTTCGCTCTATACATTCTTAATGGGATAGAAGCCTACCCCCGACAGCCGGAACACACACATACAACAAGAATACAAAACAAACGTATAATTAGAGAGCGATTCGAGATGTTCGGGTTAAAACCAATATATGATACTCGATGATAATATGAAACCTTCATATTCCCATCGATACTCATATATGAAACTAAAAGCGCCACTTAGTCCCCGTCTATCGGTTAACATACGTGCGATGCTCGTCGTGACCTAGAACTATACGAAGGTTGTTAAATATCGGACAGTATAGCTCGATACTAACAACCGTCGTATAGTCTACGCGACGAGAAAATTCAATCGTATGGTAACCCATAGATTTGACCCGTGTGGACAAGTTAAGAATGTATAAAGCAAACGCCTTCATTCACTTGTGTTTTCATCCGTTTCGAGATATTTCGTCGGTACCTTTCCGCTGGTTCTCCGTGTACAAAGATAGATTAGATGTTCATTTCAACGTTGTTTCACAGCTTTGAAATGATTATCTATTCTATTACAGTGTACTCGGAGAACAGCGGGGAGGTGCTGCCGAAATTTACTCGAAACGGTTGAAAGTACAAGTGATGGGCGTTCGCTCTATACATTCTTAATGGGATAGAAACCTACCCCCGACAGCCGGAACACACACATACAACAAGAATACACAACAAACGCATAATTAGAGAGCGATTCGAGATGTTCGGGTTAAAACCAATATATGATACTCGATGATAATATGAAACCTTCATATTCCCATCGATACTCATATATGAAACTAAAAGCGCCACTTAGTCCCCGTCTATCGGTTAACATACGTGCGATGCTCGTCGTGACCTAGAGCTATACGAAGGTTGTTAAATATCGGACAGTATAGCTCGATACTAACAACCGTCGTATAGTCTACGCGACGAGAAAATTCAATCGTATGGTAACCCATAGATTTGTCCCGTGTGGACAAGTTAAGAATGTATAAAGCAAACGCCTTCATTCACTTGTGTTTTCATCCATTTCGAGATATTTCGTCGGTACCTTTCCGCTGGTTCTCCGTGTACAAAGATAGATTAGATGTTCATTTCAACGTTGTTTCACAGCTTTGAAATGATTATCTATTCTATTACAGTGTACTCGGAGAACAGCGGGGAGGTGCTGCCGAAATTTACTCGAAACGGTTGAAAGCACAAGTGATGGGCGTTCGCTCTAAACATTCTTAATGGGATAGAAGCCTACCCCCGACAGCCGGAACACATACATACAAACGCATAATTATAGAGCGATTCGAGATGTTCGAGTTAAAACCAATATATGATAATATGAAACCTTCATATTCCCATCGATACTCATATATGAAACTAAAAGCGCCACTTAGTCCCCGTCTATCGGTTAACATACGTGCGATAATTTATTCTTTTCAACGACAAACGCACACACAAAGCATATACACGGATTTTCTCCTTTGTCAGTAACTATCCCGTTCTTATATTTCTCAATATAGTCAGCATAACCTACAATTTATATGTTATTCAGTCTAACATGGCCCATGAGTACGTCAGAGTTAAGGACTGGATGTATGTGGATTGGAAACAACGTATGCAACCTAAGTTTGTCACAGGAGTTGCTGCTTTCCTTGAATTTGCACGCGCACATAATAAGATCATAATAGAGAAGATTCTCTGTCCGTGCGATAGATGTGGCAATAAGTACTGGCAGAAGGTAGAATTGGCAGAGCTTCATATTGTAAAACATGGGTTTACTAGACTTTATTCAACTTGGAAATATCACGGGGAAGGAGAAGAATGCAGTACTGCGGTAGAAGAAGAAGGAGAACACGATAATGCGGCAGGAGAAGAAGAAGAATTCGGTAATACGGCAGGAGACGGAAATTTATTTCCATCAGAAGAAATGGAGGATATGGTAGAGGCTGTCCTAGGTGAATCTATTCGTACCGAAGATGACATTCCTTCCGGTCAAGGACCGCGTGCGGATAAATATGAAAATTTCATGAATGATGCTAGGAAACCAATTTATGAGAATGCGAAGTATTCCACCCTCTCATGGTTCGTCCAACTTTTCCAGATTAAGTGCCTAAATGGATGGAGCAACAAGTCATTCACAATGCTTCTTTCGTTCTTGAAAGATTCTATGCCTCCGGGAAATAATGTGCCCGAAAGCTGGTACGAAGCCCAGAAGATGATGTCTGATTTGGGTCTAAAGTGTGAGAAGATTCAAGCATGTCCTAAAAATTGCGTGTTGTACCGGAAAGAGAATTCAGATTTGAAAGAGTGTCCAACATGCGGAGAGGCCAGGTATAAGCCGAAAGATTCTGATAAGAAGCCTGATATACCTGTGAAGATAGCACGATACTTTCCCATAACACAGAGGCTACAGAGGCTATTCAGGTGCAAGAAAACAGCCGAGGCAATGATTTGGCATCACCGTGCTCCTCCAAGCGAAAATGGAAAAATGAGCCATCCAAGAGATTCACCGGCATGGAAGGATTTCGATAGGAGGTACGCAATATTCAGTAGCAATCCTCGCAATGTCCGGCTCGGACTGGCTACCGATGGCTTCTGCCCATTCAACTATATGGCTGGAAGTCACAGTACATGGCCCGTTGTAATGATAATTTATAATCTGTCGCCTTGGTTGGCTATGGACCAATCATACTTTATGATGCCTCTTCTTATCGACAGACCAAACTCACCGGGGAACAATATCGACGTCTATCTCCGACCTCTGATCGAGGAGCTCAAAACTTTGTTCATTGATGGTGTAGAGACATATGATTCAAACACAAATACAACCTTCATACTGCCTGCGGCTTTAATGTGGACAATTAATGACTTTCCTGCGTATGGAATGCTATCAGGTTGGTCCGTACATGGTCACAAAGCATGTCCTCATTGCCATGAACACACAACATCAAAATTTTTGAATTTTAGCAGGAAGGTTTGTTATTGCGGCCATCGACGTTTTCTGCCTCCAGACCACCCTTATAGGTTAGACACGGTTCACTTTGATGGTCATCAGGAGCTTCTTGGACCTCCATCCCCATTGTCCGGAGAGGACGTGACTGCTAAATGGGATGGTTACAATAACGTGACCTTCGGGATGGATCCGACGAAACAGGTCAAACCACAATATTGGAACAAGTTAAGCATTTTCTTCAAGCTTCCGTACTGGTCTACAAATTCAGTGCGTCATTGTCTGGACGTCATGCATATAGAGAAAGGAGTATCAGAGCACATACTTAACTTGCTTCTGTGTAAATACGGGAAATCGAAAGACAACATGAATGCTCGGATGGATCTACAAGAGTGGGGAATAAGAAGTGAACTGTAAGTGCACGGCGGCGCCCCGGCCGTCAATCCGACGCCGGAAAGCGGAAGCGGTGAATAACTTAAATTTTGCGGACTTAGCAAACCGGCACCACCGCGCACTATAACCCGGATCGAAAACCATTAACTAGTCTAAGCTAACTAGAAGATGGGTTAGAGATATACCGACGATCCAAGTCCTCCGGTCTTCTCGTCATGGTCCCGATCTCCTGCGGAAAGTCCTGTCTCCTCCTCGTCGCCGGAAGTGCACCACATCGCCTACTTTGTTTACGGGCTCCCACCTCAATGCCGAGGCAACTCGGGCACGAAGCCGGCTACTCGACGTGCCCAAGGTTCGCTGTAGAATGTGTAGTGAGCTATATTGTCTCTATTAGGGTTGAAGGAGTTGCCATATGGTGGAGGAAAAGATACAAGCTTTTGGAGAGGAGCTAAAAAGACTTTGCCAAACCAAAATGAGTGTAATTCCCTCATCTAAAAATTAGGACAGCCCCCAATGAGCCAAGGCCGGCCATGACAATGAGAGGAGGGTGAGAATGGAGAGTCAAGAGAGAGACCAAAGAGGGAGCCATTCTCCACTAATACAAAAAAAAAAGAGAGGAAAGCTATCATGCAAAAGAAATGATAGCAAGGAAAGTCCAACACTCCAACACCAATGATCATCCATCATCAACAACAATCCCAACACTCTACCAACAACCATGACTAAAACCATGATGAGCCAAAAGTCATGCCATCATGACAAGAAGAAGTCAAGGTCAATGAAAAGATGTCATGATAAAACAATATGCAAAGACCCCCTCCACAAACACTTATTTGCAACTATGCAAATAAGCCCTCCTCCACCAATCTTCGGCCAATGAACGGAACAATGGAAATTGGCCGAAACGGAAAGCAAACTGGCAACTCCATAAAACTGGTCCTGTAATAAATTACAGGAAAACCCCGAAACTGTGCATACACACCCGCATCTGTATTTCGACCGAAATACAAATACAATGAGACAAAATCTACACTGTACTATACTAAGATCCGGCTTAAACCAAAGCCGGCTAGTAATATCTGTTCGATCCTGATCCGTGCAATACCGCACGTATCTGATCGAACCCTGCCATATACCAATACGGCCTATAGTACAAACTGTCCGATCCTGATCCGTGCAATACCGCACGTATCTGATCGGACCTTGCCATATCTCCATACGGCCTCTACAACCTTTCGCCCGAAAGCTGAGTAACTGAATGTGGGGGACTCTAAAGACTCGTCAACACCTTGGTTGTGGATTTAACCACTAGCACGTCAGAGGTATAAGCCAATACGTAACGGGCTACCAGGTATTGACTAAAAAGGACGTCGATGAGCGAACTCATCCTGACACCCTACTGAGCCTGTCAGTGACAATATCCGTGCAGTCCGGTCCGTTCGTCTATGAGCATCGCATGGCGGGCCTAGGGGGTTGGTAAAAGTCAGACCCCCAAAAGCGGTACAAGTCGTGTCGGAGTGTAGCCCAGAACACCCTGAGATACTACTGGAATACCTACCAGTAAATCTCCTTGCCTTGGCCAAGGACTTTGTGTAATGGCTCTCCTAGACACAGCATGACCTCACCCCCAATACCGGGAGAGACGAACCCCTGAAGATACGCTCACTGCCTCCATGTGGCTCGGGACTGTACCCAACTAAAACCTGTTTGCACGACTCCTTTGAGCCGTGGTAGGGTAGTAATCAAAGTACAGTGGGAACTCACACGAGACAAATGACGATCCCCAGGTCGATGAACTAACCTGCACACATGTCACCAGGGAACTGCCATCTGACGTCTGGTATATGACCAACTAGCATGTTCCCGGCGAGTCCTGTCCGGTGTACTCATAACCCAATGAGCACCTGTATACATCTTAGGTGATCCAACTGACACCAGTGGCTTGTGAGACCGGCCATCGCCCCTCGTCGGGGTCTCGACTGTATACACTAGTCTACTAATGGAGTATCGATGCCCAGTCTCGAAACTCCCACGACTAGGGACCTTTTAAGGATAAGCTTATAGACCCCCAGCTCCCACTTATATGATCGCCCTCATACTGCTGGTGGTCAAGCAAGAATCCTAGGGGCTCTATCAACGTGTAATAGCGACGTGTCAGGTCACCTAAAACAGTACACGATGATAAAGGTAAACCAGATAGCATACTATCATCTCGAGTAAGACTGTCCTACCGGGATAGGTCCTCCCTCAATCATTACAATCACGTACCTGTGACCTAATAATTGACTCTGAGGGCACTATCTCCAACAATCTCCCACTTGCACTCAAGGCTAATTATTGCGATGTCGCATACTCACAGCCCGTGTGATACCGAACACCCAACTCCTCTACTAGTCAGTCTTACAAAGCTCGTTTGCGAAACTATTGCGTTCGAGGAATAGCCTCAGTGAGTGGATCCGCTTAGTTGTTTCTCCCTTTGTCTCTCTATATCTCAAGTTCGCGGAGAAAACCATCTCCCGAAAAGAGCAATACCTGTCTCAGAATATGTCTGGATGTCTGATGGGACCTAGCTCATAAATGAACTCCAAATCCAAACTTCTTAGACTGTATCGTCAACTGAACTTAATCAGTATCCTGCGCGCCATGCCTCCCTCAGTATTGCCTTGGACCACCTTTCCAAAATACTGCCCCTCATCAGAAGGAAAAACTATAGCTCTGACAACCTCCTTGTCGTCCATGTCACCTTGGAAGCCTGGAATGATAACTGTTTCCCGAATGAGGCTGTCGTTATCATATCCCTAGAACATCCACTTATGTTCTAAAACTGCTTCCGACTGTTTCTCCAGGATTGGATTAATGTCAACTTATTGCATCTAGTGCAAGAACAATGTCTGGTGTGGTACTTGACATCTCACGATTGACTTAATTGCCTGAGCAAGTGATCTGCCAATCATGCCCGTCCCTCTCCCCTTTAGTCTGTAAGACACCTTTGGAGAGGGTGACTCCATTACCTGCAGGTACACTACCGTGCCAGGAGTCGTCCATCCTAATTACTCTTAGAATGCTGTCAAGTACCCTGATTGGGAAACCACCCAAATCTAGATCTAAGACCATAGATCTAGTAACCAGTATGTCTGATATAAAATCCATTTCCTTTGTGGAGAAACAACTGTGTGACGACCAAAGTATAACCGATCGTAGTGTAGGAGTTTCTTTTCCTACTCTGTGTATATCATCCAAATACCAGGATATCACACCCTGCTACCTTCTCAACAGATCCATCCCCTATTCTGATGAAGTCAAACCTATGACTGTCATGTCAGAAATAGATGATCTATCTCCGCTATATCTGCTTTAGTCTATAAATAGACATAAGCTACCTGTCCACCAATGCTTCCGCTGCTCCCACTGACTACGACAACCCTCTGGCAGAGTCATATAGACGCACACTTCTAAAACTGGTTTAGAACGACGCTATACTCATCCTCCCGCCGGGTCTCGTAACCTGGAACAACAGCAATGGTAATTGTGGGTAAACAAGAACTTCCCTGTCACCGTCCTTGAGGCTACCGTAGTACCTCTCGGGTGCCTGAAGTTACCCACCTTATCTGCGGAGTGGCCAATGGAATGTCAATCCAGATTGAATCTTTAGGTTCCTTATCAAATCTTCAGTAATCGTTTATGGTTCTGGAATCACTTCCAGTTCTACCATACTCCCACTACTGTTTTCTGAAAAAAATCCATTTTATTAAAACTGTGGCGAGTCTAGAACAATATTGCTATTGTTCATCCAGATGGTAGAAAATTAACCCGCGTCATAGCCTGGGTCAACCCACAAACAGCCATTACAGAAACGTGCCTTGAGTTGTCCAGTGTCTGGTTTTAATCATAAACCGGACAACTCCCCGTACCTTAACATCGTAAAGATATGAACTGTTCTATATCCCATATAGGACCAGAGGCACTGATTTAATTGAACCATATTCAAATCATGCAACTGTCTCCAGTGCATGTCAACTAAATGGAAGGAGGCCGATCAGCGTTACTCAACTTAGGAATGCTTCCAATTATGAGTAACCTGAAAAAGAAGCAAGTTCTCTTAGTCATTACTATCAAGTGAATACCATATACAAGTATCTACATCTTCGATCACTTTGAAGAATCCCGATACTTGCTACACCTGGTTCTCTACTCTATTCAAATACCTATAACTTCTCCAAATTCGGACCCTGTGTTTCCTCAAAACACCTGTCTAAAAACTAGAGAAGTCATAAGTAAACCGAATATAGTATGAGGACCAACCCCTCTGTCCTGATGGACCTTGGACAACATACAATACTCTGTATAAGTCCCTTGAGTCTGATAACTCATTCACTGTGTGTCGTAGGTTGAAAACTGCACTTATGGTTAAGAAGAATTACACCGCTGTTTAATGCTCCTTACCTAACCATCCACTGATATAGGTAAATGTCATAGACATAATTTCAAAAAGGTATATCTCACTCTATGAAAATAGACGTACAGATATATCGATTTGAAATTGGTGCATAACAGCGGATATTCAAAACCAAATATTTGCCGACCGGCAAACAGCCCAGGTGATTTCCTCAAATATCACCGATTACAACGAATCCCGATATAATGAGGATGATCACCCAATTCCCAATAACTTACTCCCACTCATCATCTGTAAAACCATACAGATGTGAGAATCATACTTGGTAAATACATACCCTGGAGTAAGTATCTAATCGGGAAATCAGTTTTCCTTTAACATTACACAGTTGAACTGAAACATTGAAATGTTCCGATGGGGTATTCTGGTATTCCTAGTAATGCCTCTTCCAGATTCACGACTGTAACCGTATAGTTCTTTGCCACCTCTCCAAATCCCTTCATATGTCTTTAGTCTTTACCTTCTGCACACCCTTTTAGGCCAAATGGTTTTCTTCCTTCCCTACCGTACGGCACCAGCCTATGGTTTGGAAGAAAACTATCCAATAAGCATAATGGGTGTACTGTCCCAATCCTAGGAACACTCGCAATGAGAGAGGGTGAAGATAAAAGACAACCGAATAAACCTTATTCCTATTTCTCCTGAACCAGAATCCATCCCCGAACTGGAACAAGTTCCATTCGAGTTCGTATATAACCATACGATGGAGTATCCAAATAAACTGTGGATCTTCATAGTGATACGGAGTGTCCTGGAGAAATACAAAGGTGATGTGGGAGTGGTAACGAAATATTTGGTTTGGTCGTGAATATCTGTTGCAATTTACTTTGCCCTCTTACTAATCCCTTGCTTTGTCTCAACTTAATACCTTCTACACACCATCGTTATGCTAATTGGTTTTCTTCATTCCCTACCGGTCGGCACCAGCCTAAGGTTTGGAAGAAGACAATCCAATTTGCGTAATAGGTGTACTACCCCTAAACCAAGGAGTACTCGTAACCTGAGAGAGGGTAAAAGGAAAAGACAACTGAATAATCCTATCCGTTTTCTCCAGAACCGGAAACCATCCTCGAATAAATCCTTTCGAGTTCGTATCTAACCATACGATGGTTTTGTCCAATGGAAGTGGACGTTCGTAGTAATACGGGGTGTCCTGGAGAAAAGGGTAAAAGTAGGAGTGGCAATGAGGTTTGCAACTCTGACAATCCAAAAGCCAGTGTTTAAGAAGGTTCGGTCAACTTGGTCACTGAGTCATAGTCTTGGGGTCGGGTCAAATGGTCGCTGCCAAAGAGAGAGAGAAAAGAAACACTCAGCGTGCACTCTAACCTAGATCAGAATGGTTACCAATTTATCTAATCTGGAATCCTCCCACTGTACCTCAAATTCTCCTCCAAACCTGAAAGAAGAATTAGTCGGGGTTACCCGAGGAGTAAACTAACTCATCAGTGGGAATCGGGATCCAACTCTCATCGCATGATAACGTGACGGAATCCGCTCACGTCATCACACTCCAGAAGGTATGCGCATATCTGGCAAGTTTCAGTTCTTTTGAAACTCCCGATGTGATTTCTGCCCCATGCTCTTATGACCTTGACTTTGGCCAACATATCATAAGTCACATGTCAAGTTCTACCCGTCATTCTCCAGGTTAATTTGAATCCACCCGTACATACCCTTGACTTTGGCCAAAATGGCAGTACGACTGTCCCAAACCAACGCATCTATCTATGCTGCATATGAATACCCCAATAGCTACCAATCACTGTGCCTTGACTTTGGCCAACATACACAGCTTGAATACTATTGACCACCCATATGAAACGACGGAGGGCTACGAATGGTTTCTGGCGAAAACCTTTAACGTAATGAACTTGATATCGTTGAAGGAACGGATAGCTTTTTGAAAATATAGTGACGAAAACCTTCGCTAAAGAGGTCACTCCCGGTGAAGGGATCTCGGCTCTTTCCCCGTAGAATGGGGTGCAGGATATTCCAACTGAATACCACGGTGCAAAGCAAAAGTAATCGGCTATAGTGAAGTTAATGCCCTGACGCAAACTTCTGTCCAAGGGGTCACTCCCGGTGAAGGGATCTCGGCCCTTGCCTCGTCGACTGAGGAGCAGGATATTCCAAATGAATACCACGATGCAAAACAAAAGTGAACGTCCTTGCAATAACAGCTTTTTGAAAAGTGTTCCAACAACATCAGAATAGGTTTGTTTAACTTGCATTGATCCGAATCAATGCAGTCCCATCAATTGATCACACCAAAAAGAACGAAAATATACTGATGTACGTATATGCCATCCGCATTCGCCACTGGGTCCCGTCATTACCCGTTAGGTTAGCTAACTAACGACAGAGCGGGGACTGGACTAGCGCGGATGCAAAACATATACAACATCTACTAATATATATACCAATATATAGTATTTCGCTCAAGGCGTGAATAAAATGCAACATCACAGAAATGCACAGCATCACAGAAACAATACAGATATCTGGGATCCCCGGGTTTCACAGAGCCACTACTGAAACCCGACATTCCCCTGGTCGTGTGGATAGCCTGTGCAATGAAATCCTAGACCCCTACGGGCGCGGCAAGTTACCCGCCAAAACCTGAAGCGAGGCAGCCCCCTTCAGCAACGTGAATGGACCACCCAGCACTTCACGGAATCCGGTAACTAGGGCACCCCTCCTGGGTCAACCTGTACCCCCTATGAGTGCGGCGAATAGCCCGCCAATCCTAGAGTGAAGCCCCCTCCGTCCCAATGCCATGAGATGCGGGCTTGTTGCCCTCCAGAACCCGGCTATCCGTGCACCCCTCCGCGGGGCAATCCTAGTACAGAAAGTAAAATATACATACAACGGGTACATCGACCGCAACCTGGCCGTGCCCCAAAAAAATAATACAAACAGGCAGTGACGGCAGTCCACATGTCGGACGCTCGCCCCGCAAAATCAAATGTACATAATACAACCACAACTGTACTAGCATTGCATCCAGGCTATCCCCCACGACCGATCCGCAACATCACAGCAAAAACAGAACATCAACGTGAAAGTCACGTTCGCAAATCCGTCTAACCGGGCTATAGCAGTTAGACCGGATTTACCGATCGAGTGACATTCACGGTCGCAGATATAATGTAAAAACTGTGAAAAATGTGTTTAAAATATCCGATCGATCAAAAATTAACAAGTGGGCCCCCAATCAAAACTGTAGCACTCACAGAAAACCTGGGCCCAATTTTAATATTCCAAAACCCATATTTTAAGCCCAGAAGGCCTCTGTAAAAAATTGGTGAAGTGATGTGAATAGTGCGCGGCGGAAGGGCCGCACAAATGGGGTTTTCGCGGCGGTTCCGCGCTCCAACTGTGGATTTACTTCGTCAAATTTTTACAGAACTCTTAGATTTTCCAGTACATCAATATTTTATAACCTGAAAAATTTTTCGAGACCAAAAATTTTCAACAGAAACTGATGCGAACTAAAATGCAGTTTTGGAACTTTTTGATCGATCGGAAATGCAAACACATTACACAAAGTTAGACTAAGTTAATGGCGAGGCTCTGATACCACTGTAAGTGCACGGCGGCGCCCCGGCCGTCAATCCGACGCCGGAAAGCGGAAGCGGTGAATAACTTAAATTTTGCGGACTTAGCAAACCGGCACCACCGCGCACTATAACCCGGATCGAAAACCATTAACTAGTCTAAGCTAACTAGAAGATGGGTTAGAGATATACCGACGATCCAAGTCCTCCGGTCTTCTCGTCATGGTCCCGATCTCCTGCGGAAAGTCCTGTCTCCTCCTCGTCGCCGGAAGTGCACCACATCGCCTACTTTGTTTACGGGCTCCCACCTCAATGCCGAGGCAACTCGGGCACGAAGCCGGCTACTCGACGTGCCCAAGGTTCGCTGTAGAATGTGTAGTGAGCTATATTGTCTCTATTAGGGTTGAAGGAGTTGCCATATGGTGGAGGAAAAGATACAAGCTTTTGGAGAGGAGCTAAAAAGACTTTGCCAAACCAAAATGAGTGTAATTCCCTCATCTAAAAATTGGGACAGCCCCCAATGAGCCAAGGCCGGCCATGACAATGAGAGGAGGGTGAGAATGGAGAGTCAAGAGAGAGACCAAAGAGGGAGCCATTCTCCACTAATACAAAAAAAAAGGAGAGGAAAGCTATCATGCAAAAGAAATGATAGCAAGGAAAGTCCAACACTCCAACACCAATGATCATCCATCATCAACAACAATCCCAACACTCTACCAACAACCATGACTAAAACCATGATGAGCCAAAAGTCATGCCATCATGACAAGAAGAAGTCAAGGTCAATGAAAAGATGTCATGATAAAACAATATGCAAAGACCCCCTCCACAAACACTTATTTGCAACTATGCAAATAAGCCCTCCTCCACCAATCTTCGGCCAATGAACGGAACAATGGAAATTGGCCGAAACGGAAAGCAAACTGGCAACTCCATAAAACTGGTCCTGTAATAAATTACAGGAAAACCCCGAAACTGTGCATACACACCCGCATCTGTATTTCGACCGAAATACAAATACAATGAGACAAAATCTACACTGTACTATACTAAGATCCGGCTTAAACCAAAGCCGGCTAGTAATATCTGTTCGATCCTGATCCGTGCAATACCGCACGTATCTGATCGAACCCTGCCATATACCAATACGGCCTATAGTACAAACTGTCCGATCCTGATCCGTGCAATACCGCACGTATCTGATCGGACCTTGCCATATCTCCATACGGCCTCTACAACCTTTCGCCCGAAAGCTGAGTAACTGAATGTGGGGGACTCTAAAGACTCGTCAACACCTTGGTTGTGGATTTAACCACTAGCACGTCAGAGGTATAAGCCAATACGTAACGGGCTACCAGGTATTGACTAAAAAGGACGTCGATGAGCGAACTCATCCTGACACCCTACTGAGCCTGTCAGTGACAATATCCGTGCAGTCCGGTCCGTTCTTCTATGAGCATCGCATGGCGGGCCTAGGGGGTTGGTAAAAGTCAGACCCCCAAAAGCGGTACAAGTCGTGTCGGAGTGTAGCCCAGAACACCCTGAGATACTACTGGAATACCTACCAGTAAATCTCCTTGCCTTGGCCAAGGACTTTGTGTAATGGCTCTCCTAGACACAGCACGACCTCACCCCCAATACCGGGAGAGACGAACCCCTGAAGATACGCTCACTGCCTCCATATGGCTCGGGACTGTACCCAACTAAAACCTGTTTGCACGACTCCTTTGAGCCGTGGTAGGGTAGTAATCAAAGTACTGTGGGAACTCACACGAGACAAATGACGATCCCCAGGTCGATGAACTAACCTGCACACATGTCACCAGGGAACTGCCATCTGACGTCTGGTATATGACCAACTAGCATGTTCCCGGCGAGTCCTGTCCGGTGTACTCATAACCCAATGAGCACCTGTATACATCTTAGGTGATCCAACTGACACCAGTGGCTTGTGAGACCGGCCACCGCCCCTCGTCGGGGTCTCGACTGTATACACTAGTCTACTAATGGAGTATCGATGCCCAGTCTCGAAACTCCCACGACTAGGGACCTTTTAAGGATAAGCTTATAGACCCCCAGCTCCCACTTATATGATCGCCCTCATACTGCTGGTGGTCAAGCAAGAATCCTAGGGGCTCTATCAACGTGTAATAGCGACGTGTCAGGTCACCTAAAACAGTACACGATGATAAAGGTAAACCAGATAGCATACTATCATCTCGAGTAAGACTGTCCTACCGGGATAGGTCCTCCCTCAATCATTACAATCACGTACCTGTGACCTAATAATTGACTCTGAGGGCACTATCTCCAACATGAACTGCACCCTAAACCGGTAGCGGGTAAACAGGGCAAGTTTGTACTTCCCAATGCCGCTTATTATATGTCACAACCGGAGAAGAAAAGATTCCTGCAGGTGTTGCATGATTTGAAAGTCCCCACAGGTTTCTCAGGATCATTCAGTAAGAAAATAAAAATTGTGAAGGGCAAGATCGATGGGCTGAAAAGTCATGATCACCATGTTATCGTGGAGCACCTTCTTCCATTAGCCCTCAGGACTTCTCTCTCCGACTCGGTTGGTCTAGTAATCAACGACCTATGTTGTTTTTTCAAGGAGTTGTGTGCTAAAACACTGGAGGTTGCGACGCTGGATAAACTAGAAAATTCTATTGCGTTGATACTTTGCAAGTTTGAGCGTATTTTCCCACCGTCATTCTTCGATATCATAATACACTTGACGGTTCATCTTGCAATTGAGGCGAAGCTAGCCGGACCGGTACAATATCGATGGATGTATCCCGTCGAGAGGTACGTGTAATTTTTCGTTTCGCGCAATTTATAAATTTATTGTTGTCCTGTATGCCCGTATTTATTTATTCAACATATTCTCATTAGGTACCTTTACACTCTTAAGAAGTATATACGCAATAAAAATCGACCAGAGGGTTCTATCATGCAAGGTTATCTTCTTGATGAAGCAACCACATTTTGTTCCCGCTATCTGGACGAGATCATTGAGACAAGGCTTAACCGACCACGAAGAATTCAAGACGGGCCATATGGTAAAGCCGAGTATAAGAGGGTAGACACTATATTTATCAACAAGATATACCGGTTTATCTTGCTTAATTGCGCATGTCTTGAACAAATTAGAGAGTAAGTTCTTTTGGATTAATTGTTATATCTGTGTTTGTGTGTGTATGAAATGACATAATATTAATGTCACAATTATTTTTCGAAAACAGAACTCATTTTAACGAGGTACGTGAGGGGCATCCTGATTGGAACGAAGAACGTTTGGAAAAATACCATCAGGATAATTTTTGTGATTGGATCACAGAGCATGTAAGTTATTCGAATTACATTTTATTGCTATCAGTTTTAATCTAAATTTGTATCGTTATGTATTTGTCGTAAAATTTGTTTTGTTAGATCCACGATCCGAACTTGTCAGCATCATTTGAGAGTGATTCAAGATGTTTAGCTCAATTTCCTAGTATGGAGGTTGCATATTACAAAGGATTTGGTGTCCTTGGATACAAATTCGAAGTTAAGGACATAGAAACATCTAGAACCACTCAGAATAGTAGGATTGCGACGGTAGGATCGGACGGTGTGATTTACTATGGGTACTTAAATTGTATACTCGGCATCCACTATCCCGGACGATCAGAACCCTTTTATATATTCCAGTATACTTGGTACAATCCGCGAACCGATACGGACAGGTGGAGAAGCAGTCTTGGGACTTGGAAAGATGAATATGGATTGACCAGTGTGAACACACTTCGATTTTATGGTCAGGACGATCCGTTTATCTTTCTGAACCAAGCGTTCCAAGTATACTATTCACAGTGTTTGAAGCATCCGGGGTGGAGTGTTGTATGCCGATGGAAACCCAGAGATGTCTACGATGTCCCAGAATACGAGGACAGCGATGAGGACGAAGAAGAGAGAAGGCTTAAAGTGCTCCGACCGTCTGTTTCGAAGGACGGGTTGTCTTCGACCGATCATGAAGTTACGTGGGTTAGAAATGACATCGACGATGAAATCCAAGTAGATATGTATGATGCGCCCACGAAACGAAAAAGGTTATCAGTAATGTTATATTATTACTTCACATTTTACGCTCTATACATATATAGTCAATACTTTTAATGATTGTCTAATGCGTCCACGAACCGTTTATCTAGATTTGATGACGATGTCGGGAGCAGCGAGGGGCGGCAGGAGCTCCAGCCGCGGCAGAGGCAGAGGCAGAGGCAGAGCGGTTCTGCTGCCCAGAGAGCTCCGTAAGGAGCTTCAGAGGGCCGATCTTGCACCCAGATCGGAGACCCCTTCGGATGCCTCCTTCCGTGTGGATTTTACCACATCTCCAGGTATACTGCACGCATATCCATTTTGAATGTAATATTACAGATATTCATGCCTGTTTATGTCAAAATTACTTATATTGTCAATGTTTGATTGTCTAGTTGTTGGTGATGCGTCCACATCTGGGACAGAGGCCACCCCCGCTCCTCCAGGTATGTTTATATATCATATAGTGTATGTATATTGATTTAGAATGCTATATCATAAATACACACATTCCTTTTGCTCTTACTTAGCAATTTTTATTATTATCTAGCTGTAGGTGGTGACACCACCGCACCTGCGGGTATGTTTATATATCCTATAGTGCATGCATATTGATTTAGAACGTTGTATTATTGATCTACACATTCTTTTTGCAATTACTTATATAATCTATTTTTAATTGTCTAATTATAGGTGGTGTGTCCACACCTTCCGCAGGGGCCACTCCTGCCGCTTCCATACCCTCCGCATCGTCTGCAGGTTAGTATGAATAAATTTAAAATATTTACTCATTTTACATATGCTCTATAGAATAAATATGAACTTCATGGAAATTTAGCGTCGATGTTTATTTTCTAGTTGGAGGGGATGCGTCCGCATCCGGGACCCCGGTTGTTCCTCACCGGAGGAACTATCGTCCCGCTCGTGCTGCTGCCCGGGCCCAGGCTCGTGCGATAGTCACCGGAGGTATATATCACACTTGAATTTTCTTTTAACCTTGATTTCTTAATACAACTTTGTCTTATTATTGATTGTCTTGATATTTCGTGCAGACGCAGGGCCTTCCCATCCCCAGAGGGGGACTCGAGGCCCGAATCAGTCCCATAGGCTGAGGCCTGACAGAGCTAGGGGGGAGGCAGCATTCCCCCTTTTTTTACCCTTGACTATCGCTATACCGGTCCTCATGCCGAGAGGTTCGGCCGGTATTTGGGGAACGAGAGCCGGCTCGTGAAGAACTATCCACTTCACGTTGAGTGGGGCGAGCAGCACCAGTGCTCATTTGCCTTCTTCTTTGATCAGGCTCGGGTATGTATTAATATATATTTTCATTTGATCTATCCAATATATTTATTATTAACACTTGCAATCTAATAACAATGTTTTTTTGTATTTTCAGTTGGATTACGATTTTCAGCCTGTAGCCGACCCTGATCACCCGGGGAGGGTGCTCGACCTTCATGCTCTGTACAATGGCCTGATGAAGAACATGCAGGCCAAGATCCGATACAACAGGAATGAGCTGAAGGCCGACTGCTACTCCCTGTGGATGGCGACCCCCGAGGCAGAGTGAGCGGCCTTCCTATCTACTCCGGCGTTTGCGAGAGTCGACGTAGAGACATGGCCTCTATTGTGCGCTTATTTCGACTCCCAACGCAAACAGGTATGTATTTTAAATGTAATTCATTATTTATCATATAATTTATTTCTTTGTGTTTCTTAATTAGAAAACTAAATGTTAATGCGTTGTACAGAAACAGGCCGCTCAGAATACAGAGAACAGGAAGTCGGCGAAGAGGGGTCGCCCCACTTACACAGGTGGCTCGAGGAACATTACTCGGGCCATGGAGTTATCGGTAAATTACAATAGACCGACGTTTGTGATATTCTGCAATATTAAGAGTTATTTTCTAATATTTCTAATATTAAGAGTTACTTTCTAATATTGCAGACATCTCGGACCGTGGCGTCAGGTGGTACACCGAGCGTGCTGTCCGCATATCTTGCCGTCCACGGCACCTCGACAGATCCCGCCACGGGCGAGGTTCGATATCCCGACGTCGCTACCCAGGAGTACTACGTAAGTGTTAATATTTTTTCTACCCAAATTTGAAATTTTAGTTTTGGAAGGTTCAAGTTTAAATCTTATACTTATACTTTACTGCTTAATGTGGGTGTAGGAGCGGGTGGTTGAGCAGGCCCAGGCCTCGGAGATCGATTTTACCGGACAGAGCGATCCGAGGCTGCTGACCCCAGTTCTGGACGCCGCACACGGAGGGCACCACGGAGGTTGGGAGAGAGGCCGGGGACTGGGCCCTAGCAGGGCCCATATGAGGTTGGACTCCACCCCGGCGGTTACTTCCTCCGTCTCCGGTGACCGACGTGTCCATCAGGAACTGGAGAGCTTGAGGGCCACCGTTCAGGAGTTGAAGGAGATGCTGGTATGTATACTGCTTTATAGTAAAATATCATGTCATATTATATAGATATCAACATATCCATAATTAGTACGTAGCTTGAGCTTATTTGGTTTTAGACTTAAGTTTGATTAATCATACATACAGATGTAATTAAAATAAACAACAAACTAGATATCCAAACGGGGTTTCGAAATAACTTAATAATGATACGAATTCGAATAATACACAGTTCTTACACGCTTATTACACACGTTAGGTCCAGACACGACAGGGTACATCGGCCGAGCCTCCACATGCATCTCCTTCGGCTCCGGCTCCGCAAGCCACTACATCGGCTGCGCTTCCGCAGACAGCTCCTGTAGCTCCACCGCCCACTCAGACTCCCACAGCCGCGGCTCCGCAAGCGACTACCTCGACGGCGGCTGCGCAGACCACATCGCCAGCTCCACAGGCCGCTCAGACTCCCGCTCGCGCCGGATTGCAGAGTTTATTGACCGAGGAGCAGGCGCGCGTTATTCTATCGTTATTTAGAGGTGGAGCTGGACCGAACTAGGATAGCATTTTGGTTCTTATTTTTTGAAACATGTATTTATTTATATCATACACATTGTACTACATTTTGAAACGATATCGATATTGGTTTATATTTATATCATATTCAGTTTTTGGATTTCTTTTGTATATTATATGCGTGAGATGTGATTATGAATACTGCGATATATGTTGTGTGATGATTATTTTTATATTTGATTGATGTATATATTATTGTGCACAGGGCGGGAAAAAATCTAGCAGCCCATTTTTTTTTTAAAAATAGAGATAATATGTACCTACGGATTAATCCGCAGGTACACATGTTGCCCCTACGGAGATATCCGTAGGGGCAAAATATCAGCAGTAACTGATATTTCCCCCCTGATCTCAGTACCAGGGGGTTAGGAGTGCCCCTACGGACATATCCATAGGGGCCACTGCCTCTCCCCTACGGAGCTATCCGTAGGGGAAAAATATCAGGAATCCTGACATTTTGCCCCTACAGATAAGTACCTACGTATATATCCGTAGGGGGTATAACTTGGACCTACGGACATATCCGTAGGTACACTTAATATATTAAAAAAACCGTAAATAATATAAATTTTTGTACCCCACGGCTTAGTCCGTAGGGGCAATTGGACCTACACAGTAATCCGTAGGGGCAAGAAATTGCACGTAGGGGCAAGTTCAGGGCCTCAACTTGCACCTGCGGCCTTTGCACCTACGGGGTATTTTTTCGCCCCTACGTATATATCTGTAGGGGCAACCCTTATTTGTAGTAGTGATACTATCTTAGGTGACTAACTGACACCAATGGCTTATGAGACCGGCCATCGCACCTCGTCGGGGTCTCGAAAAGTATACACTAGTCTACTCCGGAGTATCGATGCCCAGTCTCGATACTCCCTCGACTAGGGACATTTAAGGATGTGCTTATAGACCACCCAGCTCCCACGTATATGATCTCCATCATAATGCTGGTAGTCAAGAAAGAATCCTATGGGCTCTATCAACATGTAATAGTGATCTGTAATACAACATAATGCATGTACATGATGATAAAGACAAACCAGACAACATACTATCATTTTAAGTAAGACTGTTCTGTCCGTATAGGTCCTCCCTCAATCATCAGAATCGCGTGCCTGCGATTACAATAATTGACTTGAGGGCACTATATCCAACAATCTCCCACTTGCACTTAAGGCTAATTATTGTGGTGTCGCATACTCACAGCCCTTCTGATACCGAATACCCAACTTCTCTACTAATCAGTCTCACAAAACCCGTTTGTGAAACTATTGCGTTCGAGAAATAGCCTCAGTGAGTAGATCATCTCCAATGTTTCTATCTTTATCTCTCTATATCTCAACTTCGCAGAGAAAGACTATCTTCTGAAATGAGCGATACATTTCTTAGAATTTGTCTGGATATCTGATGGGACCTAGTTCATAAATGAACTCCAAATCCAACAAACTTCTTAAATCGTATTTTCCACTGAATTTAATCAGTATCCTGCGCCACGCCTTCCTCAGAATCTTCTTGGACCACCTGTCCAACATACTAACCCCTAAAAAGAGGGAAAATTATAACTCTGACAGCTACTCTGTCATCCAGGTCACCTTGGAAGCCTGAAATGATAACCGCCTCTTGAAGGAGGTTGTCGTTACCATATACCAAAAACATCCACTTATGTTCATAACTGCTTCCTAATGTTTCTCCAGGATTGGATTAATATATACGCTTATTGCAACCAGAGCAAAAGCAATATCTAGTGTGGTACTTGACATTTCATGATTAACTCAATTGCCTAAGCAAGTGATATGCCAATCATGCAAATTTCTCTCCTCATCAGTCTAGAATACATCTCTTTTAGAGAGGGTGACTCCATTACCTGCGGATACACCACCATGCCAAGAGTCGTCCATTCTAAAATAATTTAGAATAGTGTCAAGTACCCGAATTGGGACACTTCCTAAATCTAGATCTAAAACCATAGATCTAGTGACCATAATCACTGATATTTTATCCAGATCCCATGTAGAGAAACACCTTGTGACAACCACAGTATAACCGATCGTAGTATAGGAAGATCACTTCCTATAAAGAGCATGTCATCCAAATACCAGAACATTACTCCCTACTACCTTCTTACCATGTCCATCTGTTATTCTGATGAAGTCAAGCTCTATGACTGTCACATCAAAAATAGATGATCTATCTCCGTTGTACTTGCTTTAGTCTATAAATAGACATAGGCTACTGGCTGTTCGGCACAATTTATTACATTTTAATACCACCCATTTTATATCATTTTGTCAATAAACAGTGCTATTTAATCCATGTCTGCTCATTTATACAGAGTACAGGTACGTAAACGGAAACATGGGTTTTTGTGCGCGACATGCACAAAATGACGGATTTTTAGCTGAACTGCAAACAGGACGGAATACAGATCCAGAATTGAAATGAGTTTGCAACATATACATGTGTGTGTACAAAGTTTAAGTGTGAAATGGTCCAACACATACTTGTGTGAACATTTGTGAAGATGCATGAACCTTGGGAGCTGGTTTGGTACAATAATGATGAGTGGTGCAAGTGGTAAACTAGTGATTGACATATGATTTGAAGTGTGAACACACACTCACCCACTTCACCCCTTCTCTGTGATTTAGCTCCAGAATTCACACATGTGCTACATAAAATAAATTGCAAATACCATGAGATACCCATGAGACCAGATGACTACTAAAGCTTTGTGGGCCCCAGAATCAACTTCTTGGCCGCAATTTTATTCAGTTTGGCCGCAAGTTACGGCCAAGTGGGCTCCAATTTGGCTCGTTCAATTTTTGTGGGTCCCTGGTAGTCATGTTAGTCAATTGTCACCTGCAACTTTTGTTTTTGATTTCTCTATAAATAGCAGATCCAGACATGAGGCCAAGGAGAGAACTTTTTGCATACTTGTAAACTCTTGTTAAAAATTCTTGTAGCTCTTAGAATTGAGTTGAGTTCTTTGTCTTCCTCTGGTCTTGCAACCTCTCTTTTTGAGCTTGCAAGATTAGATTTTGGTAGTTGAACTCATTTACATGTATTTTGAACCATTGCAATAAATCTTCATTATATTCAAGTTTGATTCTTGTATCTCTTTTTCTTATATTGTCATTTCTTTTCATTATTCAGTTGTGTTATTGCTATGATGATGTGTGAGTAGTTATTCTTGGGCTATGGTGAGGTAGGATGTGGAATGACTTTACTTCCAACCCCTCCTTTTTGATTCTTGCATTTTTTCACTTCTTTTCTTAATATCACAAGTTTATTATGTTTTGATTGATAGGATATATCGTTTTGAATGGTTGCAAATCAACCTTTAACATATATCCTATCCTTTCTTTACATTTTATCGTTGCTATGTTACGATTTGAAGTAGACGTGAATACGGAATTAAGTTACGTGTCGCAACTAGCTAGATAGGATATATAGCATTCTTGCATATATTCTATACTTGCCACTTCACTTAACTGATTCCATATCCACTCCATTCTCAATCTCATTCTTGTTAGTTTCTGTTTTTCTAACCTTGATATCGTATTTCATCCCGATACACTTTTCGGATAAATACGTCACACTTTCACTATTCAAATGGAAGCTAAAAGAAATGAATCTTGAATCAAAATGGAGAGTTGGGGGTAAATGTCATATTTCACTCTTACAGAACCTTAGCCTAAGTTTTCGTATCCCAAAACCTTGTTTCTTTTAGGTATTACACTAAAACGTGACAAAACACCATTTTCCAACTTATTGATCCATAACTCAATTTGATGTCGTGATATCCACTCCTTGTGGTTCGACCCGTGCTTGCCGGCTTGCTTCAACGCACCGTGCACTTGCGGTATTTTAAACTCGATACTCACGTCGTGCACTATTTTTCCGACAAAAACCGACATATCCGATATTGACCTTATTCTCCAAAAAGCACGTCACAGTGGGTTTCGAACAAGTTTTTGGCGCCGTTGCCGGGGAGTGGCAACACCACGAAGATTATTTTGAGTTATCTCTGTATATACTTTGTATAAAACAAACAAAATTAAAAACACCAAAAACACCTCAAATATCCGACTTTTTGCTCTCTGTGTTCTCTGTTCTGCTGTTTATATTATTGTTCTAAAAATATTTTGCATATAGAAAGGGTATACTATCAGAAATAGAAGAAGTCACAGAGAAATTTGAGCAATAACACCAAGATATGGCCGCAAATTTATCTATATTGGCCGTAATTTGCGGCCTACCCCTGGCATTTTGCCCTAAATTTTCTGTCACTTCTCTACTTTTCTGTTATTAGTCCAATTTTATATGCAAAATTGTATAATTATATATCTACATAACTTTGGCCATAAATATCGTATTATGCACTAAATATCGTATTTTTTTCTCAAATTCCAGATTGCAACGGAAATACGAACTACGATCGTGTGGAGCTGAGAACAGAATTCTGGAGAAAGGCGTTACGAAGTAAACAGTGCCAAAGATCCGGGTAGATCGACCCATACAAGCGAACACTCAAGCGATCACGGATCAAGTCAACGGGAGTTTCTAAACTCAAAAATTCAAGGTACGCATTTTTCCTAACCCCTTCTTCTCAAACCCGACGCTCCAATAATTCAATTTTGTGCAGGATTTCTTTCGCAAACTCCGCTGCACAAGTGCCAAAAGAAACTAACCGTATTTTTTTTGCAGCGCGCCGCTTATAACATAAAAAATGATTGATTGATAATTTGAACAACTTTTATTGTTTGCGCATTGCATGAATTTAATACGGACATAAGGGCAAAGAACCCCAACAAGATACGATAAGGGATTTCATCACCCTTCTTCGTGGCCCACAAACCACAAAGAACGAGCATTTTCACACCTTCATTAACTTTAAAAGAAATTAGACTTTCAGCCTTTAAGGACTTCACGCTCACTAGGGTAACTTAACTGTATTTCGAACACCGCCCATCGGTACATTGTTCAAGAAGTGTCTAGGAAAGTGTGAAAGGCGCAACCGCCGAAAGAGAGAAGGTTATTCTAATTAAGGAACCTCGCGAAAGTGAGGGAAAACCTCCCTTCCTCTCTGCACTTACCTGGCTTCTCGATCAGTCTATCTTGGGCCCGTTTCGCAGTACATTTTTACTTCAAAAAGCAAGTTTTTTTGAGCAGGTCTAGTTGACCTAGGTGACCCTAGACTGTTTAGGTGTGTGCAGTGTGTCTTGTTTGTGATCTTGTTGTACCTCTTGTGTGATATTTGTGGTTGTGAATATTTTATTTGAAAAACGTTTTTTTTCCTCTCAGTCTTTCCCTACCACTTCCGGATAATGCATGTCAGCTTGGACTAGACATTCACAATCTCGATTAGTTCGGTTTGTGCCTGTATCTTCCGACTCTTTTTCACCTTCTGATTCCTTGGAACCTTCCGAGACCTTCTTACCTTCTGCCTCATCGGAGCCGTCCGATTCTACACCTTCACTTTCTTCTCCTACACCACCAACAATGACGGAGCAAACAATCGTTGAGCAACAGGAGGCAGCATTACAGGACAGATGTTACCCACACCGTTCATCCCTTCCTTCATGCATAGAACAGCCTACCATTGCGGCAAACAACTATGAAATTAAGCCGCAATTCATACCACTACTCCCCAAATTCCACGGACTCGAGTCCGAAGATGCTTACCTGTTAATCAGTGAATTCGAAGGAGTATGTGCGATGATGAAGATTCACGGAGCGGGAGAGGATGTCGTTAAGCTCAAATTCATTCCCTTTGCGCTTAAGGATAATGCGAAAAGTTGGTTAAACAGTTTGCCAACTAGATCAATCACAACTTGGGATGACTTTGTGAAGGTTTTTCTTAAAAAAATTTACTTTATTCATAAAACCGTGCGAATTCGCAATGAACTCCACAATTTCAAACAAAAAGAGGGTGAAATATTTTGGAAATGCTTAGAGAGGTCTAAAGACATATTGATCAAGTGTCCTCATCACGGGTTAGAACAGTGGAGGTTATGTCAGATTGTCTATGAAGGTTTAGACTCTAGTTCCCGCATGATGCTAGAATCTATGTGCCAGTGAAAATTCCTGAGCTATGGTGCTAAGGACGCTTGGAACTTTTTAGAGGAACTGGCTGACAAAACCATCCAATGGTAAAGTGTGAGTGAGATACGATCTGTGACTAGGAGTGGTGTCCACATTGTTGACACCTCTATAACTACAGAAGCAAAAATCGCCGCTCTTGTACGGCGAATGGAATCTTTAGAGGGCAAAAATTCACCGCTACCAGTCAATCAAATTTCTCCGACTTTGTGTGCTAACTGTCAGCATCCTAGCCACATAACGGAAGAATATCCGTTTCTCGTTCGGTCGCAGGGACCTGAAAATGTTAATGCGCTGTATCAGAACCAGCGTCCCAGGAACGACCCCTTTGCACCGACGTACAACCCTGGTTGGAAGAATCATCTTAATTTTGCTTGGAATCAGGTCCCTTTTCAAAACAACAATTCAAACCTGCCTTTCCAACAATTTCAAAACCAAAAATTGGGATACTCAACTAACCAGCCCCAACAACCCTAACAGTCGAATCAGCACAACCCAACCTTTGCACCCCCTGGGTTCGCCCAAGACGACAAAAGGGTGACGTCAATTGAAAAAGGGTTGGAGGCTTTGATTAAAACTTCTGCGCAGACTTCATCTAGTTTTGCTACCTTTATGCAAACATCCGGTCAATTTCATAGCGCGAACACTCAAGCGATAGCCAGATTAGAAATCCAAATCAGTCAACTGGCTGTAGTAGTTAATGACCGTGAGAAGGGAACATTTCCCTCTCAACCCGTGATGAACCCAAGAGAGCAGAGAAACAACAACGCTCATGTTGTTCAGACGAACAATATTGAGAATGCGAACACCGTCACCGTCCTCAGATCAGGACGAACGTTTGACAACAAGGTTGTCAACCCCAGCGACTCATCCAAACGTGTGGTTGTCAGTTTACCAGCACGTAGTTCATCTTCTACTCCTCATTGTGATCCATCATCATCTTCATCACCTTCTTCTCCTCCTCCGGCTTCTTCTTCGTCGTCTGCTGCACATCCTTCAAAGCAACTTGAGAATTCGCCACACGACCACACTGATGATCCAGCAAGAACATTCCCGTCTTCTGCACCTATTCCATCTGCAGCTTCTCCAAACTCAGTGTTTGTACCTAAGGCTCCCTATCCTAATAGGTTGAAATCAAAGAAGCCTTCTTCAAACATGGAAAAGGTGTTAGAGGTTTTTAAACGCTGTGAGGTCAACATTCCTTTGTTGGACGTTGTCCAACAAGTTCTGGCATACGCAAAATTTCTGAAGGACTTATGCACCCAAAAACGACGCACAAACGTCCCTAAAACCGTCTTCTAGGCCGCCACTCTGAGCGATGTTTTGTCCAAGTCCATTCCTATGAAATATAATGACCCAGGTTGTCCTACTATTTCTTGCACCATTGGGGACAAACAAATTAACCGGGCCTTGTTAGACTTAGGGGCAAGTGTGAACCTCCTCCCCTACTCAGTTTACAAACAACTGGGATTGGGAGAACTTAAGCCGACCAGAGTGACTCTGCAACTGGCAGATCGTTCAACAAAAGTACCGAGGGGAGAAATTGACGATGTTCTAATCAAGGTCGGAGAATTCATATTCCTCGTAGACTTCATTGTGTTGGAGACTGAGCTCGTCACCAATCCCAGCGGTCAAATTCCAGTCATACTAGGACGGCCTTTCCTAGCCATATCTAACGCGTTGATTAACTGTCGTAATGGGTCCATGAAACTTTCTTTTGGGAACATGACAGTGCACCTCAACATTTTCACGCTAGGAAACCAGGCGAGTGAGAAACACGATGACACTTTTGAAGTCAACGCTGTATACGATATGTCTGAGGAGGGGACATTTGACTTCAAAAATGAGTGTCTGGACGAGACTTTTGAAGAACTATTTTCAGAGGAGCTTCTTTTCCTTGAGAAGTTAAATCCTGAACAGGCGTCCTACGCACATTGGGGGCCCCAATTTGAACCTCTTCGCAACGAACCAGCCCCTGAAGTGCGACCATCTGTGGAGGAGCCACCGAAACTTGACCTCAAAGTTCTTCCTGACCACCTCAAGTATGCGAACTTGGGAAATGATGAAACACTTCCAGTAATAATTGCAACCGACCTTGCGCCTGAGCAAGAGTCGGCCCTCATGGATGTTCTGAGAAAAAACATGGAAGTGATTGGGTGGTCAATGGCTGATATCAAAGGAATCAGCCCTACTATCTGCCAGCACAGAATCCATATGACTGATGATTCCAAACCCTTCAAGGATCCTCAACGCCGGCTTAACCCGGTAATGAAAGAAGCGGTAAGGAATGAAATGCTGAAGTGCCTGGACAATGGGATCATCTATCCTATATCTGATAGCAAATGGGTAAGCCCCATTCACGTGGTACCAAAGAAATCGGGACTCACAGTTGTCACGAATGAAGCAAATGAGCTAATCCCAACCCACACACAAGCGGGATGGAGAGTCTGTATTGATTACAGAAAGCTCAACGCAGCAACCCGCAAGGATCATTTACCAATGCCCTTCATTAATCAAATGCTTGAACGCCTAGCCGGACATGCCTATTATTGCTTCTTAGATGGGTATTCCGGCTATAATCAGATCCCGATTGATCCAGAGGATCAGGACAAACAACCTTCACTTGCCCTTTTGGTACCTTCGCCTACCGCCGCATGCCCTTTCGGCTATGCAATGCACCCGCAACATTTCAGTGGTGCATAATAAGCATCTTCTCTGATATGGTAGAGCGATTTTTAGAGGTTTTCATGGATGATTTCTCCGTCTTTGGAGATTCATTTTCTGAGTGTTTGAGGCATCTAGAGCTAGTAATGCTACGATGTAGAGAAAAGCACCTCACACTCAACTGGGAGAAGTGTCATTTTATGGTCAAACACGGCATCGTGTTAGGCCATATCATTTCTGAAAAAGGTATTGAAGTCGATAAGGCAAAAATCGACATTATCTCAAGCCTCCCACCTCCATGGACTGTCCGTGACATTAGGGCATTCTTAGGCCACGCCGGGTTTTACAGGCGTTTCATCAAGGATTTTAGCAAACTGGCTAGACCCTTGACTTCTTTGCTAGCCAAAGAAACACCTTTTGATTTCAACTCTGAGCGCCTTGATGCGTTCAAGCTTCTGAAGTCGGAACTCACTTCTGCTCCGATTTTAAGTGCACCAGACTGGAGCGAACCCTTTAAACTAATGTGCGACGATTCTGACTTTGCGATAGGTGTTGTCTTAGGACAGCGAATTGAAAAGAAGCCGCATGTTATCCATTACGCGAGCAGGACGTTGAATGACGCACAGCTAAATTACACCACCACTGAAAAAGAACTCTTAGCTGTTGTGTTCGCACTTGAGAAATTCCGTCCTTACTTGATCAGAACCCACGTTTTACACAGATCATTCTGCGCTTAAGCATCTCTTTGCAAAAAAGGATGCCAAGGCCAGATTGATACGTTGGATCCTCCTTCTTCAGGAATTTGACTTAACCTTCAAAGATAAGAAAGGGACCGACAATGTTGTAGCCGATCACCTGTCTCGCATTCCAAATGCACCAATCGAAGAAATTCCAATAAATGAACAATTCCCTGACGAACAGCTTCTCTCCGTATCAACCGAACCCTGGTTCGCTGATATCGTGAACTTTTTAGCCACTGGAGAAACACCATCTTTTTGGTCGAATCAGGACAGGTCTAAATTTCTTTCCCAGGTCAAATTCTTTTACTGGGATGAACCATACTTGTTCAAATACTGTCCTGATCAGATTATTAGGCGGTGCATCTCCAACTCTGAGATAAGAAGTGTTCTGTCCTTTTGCCATGACCAAGCTTGTGAGGGCCATTTTGGACCCAGAAAGACGGCTGAAAAGGTTTTGCAAAGCGGCTTCTACCGGCCGACGCTCTTCAAGGATGCTTTTGAATATTGCAAGACATGCAGCCGCTGCCAGCACATGGGGAAAATTGGAAAGCGAAATCAAATGCCACTACAATCCATTCTGATTGTAGAAATTTTCGATGTCTGGGGCATTGATTTCATGGGGCCATTCCCAAACTCGTTCGGGAATTTGTACATATTGCTGGCTGTGGACTATATGTCCAAATGGGTGGAGGCTATCCCCTGTCGAACCAACGACAACAAGGTTGTTATAAAATTCTTAAAAGAAAACATTTTTCTCGGTTCGGTACGCCTCGCACAATCATTAGTGATAATGGAACGCACTTCTGCAACCGATCTTTTGAATCACTAATGAAAAAGTACTCCATCAGCCACAAATTGTCAACGCCCTATCATCCTCAAACTTACGGCCTGGTTGAAGTTCCAAATAGACAAATTAAACAGATTTTTGAAAAGACTGTCAACCATAACCGCAAAGATTGGTCATTGAAGTTAAATGACGCGCTGTGGGCACTTCGGACCGCTTTCAAGGCAAATCTTGGTATGTCCCCATACCGACTCATCTTTAGGAAAGCGTGTCATTTGCCTGTCGAATTGGAGCACCGCGCTTTTTGGGCAATTAAACAGCTCAATATCGACTTAGAAAAGGCAGGCGAAGCGCAAAAACTTCAATTGAAAGAACTTGACAAGATACGCAATGATGCGTATGAGAATGCCAAGCTGTACAACGAAAAGACGAAAGTCTTTCATGACAAGGCAATTCTCAGGAAAACGTTCACTGTGGGGAAAAAGGTTCTGCTCTATGACTCCTGACTTCATTTGTTTCCTGGGAAGTTGAAATCACGATGGACAGGCCTATTTTTTGTGCGCACCGTTTTTCCGCACGGTGCTGTCGAAATTGAAGGTCGGCAATCAGGCAATACGTTCAAAGTCAATGGCCAACGGCTAAAACCATTTTTAGAATTGCCCGCGGAAACGGGGGAGCTCATGTTTTTACATGAGCCACGTTACATCGATTAAAACACACCCCCATGTTGTTTTCCTGTATATACTCTTTTTGGAGCTTTTTGTAATTTTTGGTTTACTTTTACTATTTCTTTTTTGTAAAGGGGTGTCTTTGTAAATAACCCTTTATAACCTGTCCCAACCCAACCCGAGACTCCACTTCTGTATTTCCTAAAACCCTGAAACTCTCTCCTCACAAGAAACCCGACCTCAAAACATCAGCCCCAGATCTCCATCTCAGGCCGCCGAAAAATCCAAATCAGCCGCAAATTGCGGCCTGCTCTACTCCTACAGCCCCGATCTCCTTTCTCCTCTGTAAGATTTCCTCTCTTCTTGTTCAATTTCTACGCAGAATTTCAGATCTAAAATGGTAGCTTTTGATTGTGAGAAAAACTTCTTTGAGATTTTCTCCGACGCAACTTATGGACAATATTTCGACAATGAAATCTGTCAAAAAGGGTGGGATTTTTTAATTTATAGAGGGAATGATTTGTTTGCTGTGAGGGAATTGGTAGAGGATTTTTACGAATCATTAAGACATGGCAAATCGGAATCGGGCTTCGTAGAGTTTTTCTTCCAGGGGCGACGTAGGATTTTTCAGCCCCAAACCATTTCTAGGGTTACAAGTACCCCATGAGACCTGGAAATCAACAGCCGCGAGAATTGGCGGTTTATAGATCATTGTTGGGGGATTTTGTGGAATTAAAAGATAAGGGGCTGAACCCAGCACAGATGTACAGAAACGTGCTTGCGGTCTGCCGATAGGCAAACCGCAACATCAGGGGAAAGAGCCGTGTTTCTTCCTTTCCGGCTGGTGTAGGACATATTGTGCACTTCTTGATGGAAAAAGAGCAGTATTTCTATGTTGTAACACAATTGTTCAACACAATCATAGAGGGGGTGACCCAGAAAAAACCCCTGCTGCCGGTGCTAGTAACCCAACTAGCGAAGTACTACATGGATGTGATTGAGTTTGATGGGTATGCGACTGTTTATGAAAATTGGCCGGTCGAAATAGAGAGAATTTCACAAGGATACACCGGCGGTCACTATGAGCAGAAAAACTGGACAAGGGAGGACCCAAGTGAACATCCGGGTCCCGAAATCTTGACAGAGGCACTTTTGAATGAGCCAGAACCAGACAACGGAAAAGACCTGCAGCGCCCGACATTTAGGAGTATTCGCCACATGCTCAAGAAACAACAGAAAATGCAGGAGCGGCTAGACAGGATAGAAGCGGCTCAACAGGCATCGCATGACGACGCTGGCGGAAGTAAGAAGGGCAAGGGAAAAGCAAGAAGACATTGAGGACAATGCTAGTTTCAAGTTGGGGGTGATAGAATATAGTTTGCATTTCCATATTTCCTGCATTTCATCATTTACTTATTGTATTTTTCTTTTCTTTTGCATGTAGTTGCATTTCATATCTGCTTTTATACTGCATTGTATAAAAATTGAAAAAATTGAAAAGTTTATAAAAATTGAAAAAATTCCTGAAAATTATAAAAACTTTTTCAGGCTGGCTAGCAGGGGAACATTGATTCAAAATCTAACAGTTAAATTGATAAGATAAAAATAACTAAATTCTTGCTATGAGATTGATAACATGAAAAATAACCCGCCTGTGCGTTTAACCTTAGCTGATACACGTCTTTTATATCACTTACATGTGTCGTATGTTTTTGAGAATTTAATAAATGTCTGACATGTCTGTAAAAACTTTTAAATTGTTAAACAACCTTAGGATCAAATAAGTTTGGCTGAGTTAAGTAATATCAATGATAATTCATACAGTGAAGTAGATATGAAGAATTTTATAGAGGCTTTTTCAGAAGCTATAAGTCTGAAAAATAACCCATCTGGAACCTTGTGGAGTAATTACACACCTTATCACATGTAACGTCTTCTGGTTTTAAAAGAAAAAACTGGATATATCTCCGTTTTACTAAAGTGCTAAAAATTTAAAATAAAATGATTCTTTTGTTTTGTGGTCTTGGTAACTTGGGTAATTAAGTCCTTGGGGTGTCTCCACACCTAATGCCCTAAAACTATCTGGTTTGGGAGTCATTGACCTAAAGCTCGCTAAGTTTCCAATCGCCAGATAAAAAAAGCTAAGCAAGTGTCCTCTCTGAGTTAAAAGTCCTTATGGTTCTTTGTGGGAGAATAATCTTGGCGGTGACAAATTTTCTAGTAAAACAGTTTTTTCGCGGAGATATGAAGGTTTGTATTTGTACGATATTGATGGGTGTGTATGATCAAAAACAGGTAAAAGATAGGAGTGAACAATATGACTATGGTTCTCTGTTAAAATCGATATATATTCTGACTTGAAGCCTAACTGGAGAATAGAACTTGAGAAAATCTTAACTCTTTTCAAACTTATGTGATCCTTTAGAAGTTTACCATGGTCTGTAACTTTTGACATGATGACCCTAATCAACTTCCTAAAAACATGACGACACTACCGCACTATCACGAAAAGACGCATATTAGCTTGTTAAACAAATTGCGAGGAGTGAAAAATAAGGTTTAATGTTTCTAACTTGGGTGATAGAAGTTCTAGCTTTGATATTTAACCTTAAGATTTGAATCAACTGTTTTCTAGCAAAACTAACTTGACTGGATTTTGTGGGTGCAATCCGCTGAAAACCCTCAGGAGACAACACTCCCCCTACTAGGGACACCTAGAATTTTAATGGCTTGTTGCACGTACTCAGTGCAATCGCGTTCCCTACGAAAGTGAGGCTAGGAATTTTTGTTTTGCTCGGGACGAGCAAAAGATAAGTTTGGAGGTATTTGTTCGGCACAATTTATTACATTTTAATACCACCCATTTTATAACATTTTGTCAATAAACAGTGCTATTTAATCCATGTCTGCTCATTTATACAAAGTACAGGTACGCAAACGGAAACATGGGTTTTTGTACGCGACATGCACAAAATGACGGATTTTTAGCTGAACTGCAAACAAGACGGAATACAGATCCAGAATTGAAATGAGTTTACAACATATACATGTGTGTGTACAAAGTTTAAGTGTGAAATGGTCCAACACATACTTGTGTGAACATTTATGAAGATGCATGAACCTTGGGAGCTGGTTTGGTACAATAATGATGAGTGGTGCAAGTGGTAAACTAGTGATTGACATATGATTTGAAGTGTGAACACACACTCACCCACTTCACCCCTTCTCTATGATTTAGCTCCAGAATTCACACATGTGCTACATAAAATAAGTTGCAAATACCATGAGATACCCATGAGACCAGATGACTACTGAAGCTTTATGGGCCCCAGAATCAACTTCTTGGCCGCAATTTTATTCAGTTTGGCCGCAAATTGCGGCCAAGTGGGCTCCAATTTAGCTCGTTCAATTTTTGTGGGTCCCTGATGTTCATGTTAGTCTATTGTCACCTGCAACTTTTGTTTTTGATTTCTCTATAAATAGCAGATCCAGACATGAGGACAAGGAAAGAACTTTTTGCATACTTGTAAACTCTTGTTAAAATTCTTGTAGCTCTTGGAATTGAGTTGAGTTCTTTGCCTTCCTCTGGTCTTGCAACCTCTCTTTTTGAGCTTGCAAGATTAGATTTTGGTACTTGAACTCATTTACATGTATTTTGAACCATTGCAATAAATCTTCATTATATTCAAGTTTGATTCTTGTATCTCTTTTTCTTATATTGTCATTTCTTTTCATTATTCAGTTGTGTTATTGCTATGATGATGTGTGAGTAGTTATTCTTGGGCTATGGTGAGGTAGGATGTGGAATGACTTTACTTCCAACCCTTCCCTTTTGATTCTTGCATTTTTTTCACTTCTTTTCTTAATATCCCAAGTTTATTATGTTTTGCTTGATAGGATATATCGTTTTGAATGGTTGCAAATCAACCTTTAACATATATCCTATCCTTTCTTTACATTTTATCCTTGCTATGTTACGATTTGAAGTAGGCGTGAATACGGAATTAAGTTACGTGTCGCAACTAGCTAGGTAGGATATATAGCATTCTTGCATATATTCTATACTTGCCACTTCACTTAACTGATTCCATATCCACTACATTCTTAATCTCATTCTTGTTAGTTTCTGTTTTTCTAACCTTGATATCGTATTTTATCCCGATACACGTTTCGGATAAATACGACATACTTTCGCTATTCAAATGGAAACTAAAAGAAATGAATCTTGAATCAAAATGGAGAGTTGGGGGTAAATGTCATATTTCACTCTTACTGAACCTTAGCCTAAGTTTTCATATCCCAAAACCTTGTTTCTTTTAGGTATTACACTAAAACGTGACAAAACACCATTTTCCAACTTATTGATCCATAACTCAATTTGATATCGTGATATCCACTCTTTGTGGTTCAACCCGTGCTTACCGGCTTGCTTCAACGCACCGTGCACTTACGGTATTTTTAAACTCGATACTCATATCGTGCACTATTTTTCCGACAAAAACCGATATATCCGATATTGATCTTATTCTCCAAAAGGCACGTCACAGTGAGTTTCGAACACTGGCCTACCACGCTTCCGCTGCTCCCACTGACTATAACAACCCTCTGGTAGGGTCATATACACGTGCACTTCTAAAGCTAATTTAGAACGACGTTATAGTCATCCACCTGGCAAATCTCAAAGTCTTGGACAACAGTACTAGCAAGTTTGGGTCATCAAAAACCTCCCTGTCACCTTCTTTGAGGAGACCGAAGTACCTCTCGGGTGGCTGAGGTTACCCACCAAATCTGCGGAGTAGCTAATGGATTGTCGAGTCCAATTGATGTTGGCTATAGTGCCCTCAAGTCAATCATTGAATCGCATGCACGCGATTGTGATGATTGAGGATGACCTATATCGGTAGAACAGTCTTACTCGAGATGATAGTATGCTATCTGGTTTGTCTTTATCATTATGTACATTCTTCATGTGGTATTGCAGATCACTATTATATGTTGATAGAACCCACAGGATTCTTGCTTGACTACCAGCATTATGATGGTGATCATATACGTGGGAGCTGGGTGGTCTATAAGCATATCCTTAAATGTCCCTAGTCGTGGGAGTATCGAGACTGGGCATCTGTACTCTGGAGTAGACTAGTGTATAATGATCGAGACCCCGACGAGGGGCGGTGGCCAAGTCTCACAAACCATCGGTGTTAGTTTGTTCACCTAAGATAATATACAGGTGCTCATTGGGTTATGAGTACACTGGACGGACTCGCCGGGAACCTGCTAGAGCTTATTATACCTATTGTCAGATGGCAGTTCCCTGGTGACATGTGTATAGGTTAGTCTGTCGACCTGATATCGTCATTTGTCTCGTATGAGTTCCCACTGTGCTTTGATTACTACCCTACCATGGCTCAAAGGAGTCGTGCAAACAGTTTTTAGTTGGGTATAGTCCCGAACCATATGGAGGCAGTGAGCGGATCGTTGGGGATTCGCCTCTCCCGGTATTGGGGTTTGATGTCGCGTTGTGCACGGGTTGCCATCACCAGAAATCCTTGACCGGGGTAGTCGAGAATTACCGATCCAAGATCAATATTTTCTCAGGTGGTGATGGGTTTCATACCAACACGAATTATCACGTTATTAGGGGTCTGACTTTATCCACCCCCTAGACTCGATATCCGATACTCATAGACGAACACACCGGACTGTACGGATATTGTCACTGTCGGGCTCAGTAGGGTTTGGATAAGTTTACTCGTCGTCCTTCCTTTCGCTTAATACCTGGATAGCCGTTACGTACAGCTAGTGCTGCTGACGTGTTTGTAGTTAAACCCACTTCCAGCATATTGACGAGTCTTTAGAGTCCCACACAGAGGGTTTTCACGGTTCAGGCGATATGGTTTAGATGACGTATGTTGGTACATACAGGTGTCCGATTAAATATGTGTACAGGCTGCACAGACTTTAATCAGACGGTTGATAATACTAGCGGCTTAGGATTGAGTCGGATTGTTAAATCAGGTTTTGATTTAATAATTTATATAGGTATTTATATATATAGGTATTCCAGTATTATTGTTCACTATTCATTTTCTCTCTTGGCTATTCGTATTTTTGATACGAATACGTGTATATGTATTTCGATACGTGTACCGGGTAGTATTCCGTATTTATACGGAATTGTTTCTAGAAGATTGGACACCTCATTTGTAAGATTTCCTTTTTTATAAAATCAATTGTTTTTGCAAATGAGGCGGAGGGGGTGGCATGGCATAAACATTGTTTAGCATGTTGTGAGGTATGGCATGGATTTGTTTATTGAAAAATGAGATGAGATATTTTGTTGGATGATTGGAAAGAGGGGGGACAGCCACCATTTCTTGACTTGCCTTGCTCATTTTCTTTTCTTCACTTGATGTAAGAGCACGGCGGCGCCCCGGCCGTCAATCCGACGCCGGAATGCGGAAACGAAACTTTTCTAAAAACTAGAAACCGGCACCACCGCGCACTAAAAACCCGGATCGGGCCATTAACCTAACTCTAGCAAACTAGAAAATGGGTAGGAAGCTATACCGAGCGATCCATGTCCTTCGGTATTCAGCCTCCACTCCGATCTCCTCGCGGAACCTCCGGTCTTCAACTCCTCGTCGGAACGGGCACCACATCGCCGGGTTCTTTTACGGGCTCCCACCTCTGGACCGAGGAAACTCGGGCACGAAGTTGGTGAGCCGACGTGGCCAAGGAGTGCTGTAGATGAAGTGTAGAATCACTTTGTCTCAATGGGGTGAAGTTGCCTTTGATGGAGGAATGAAAGAACTTTTGGAGAAGGATGGTGTATATTTTGCAAGCATGAAAAATGAGAGATGTATTTTTCCCACACTCAAAAATGAACTCCCTCTCTCTCATCCTTATGTGGTCGGCCTCATCAATTTGGGTGGAGGAAGAAAAAAGAATGAAATAATCAAGAGAAGAAAAGGTAAGTAAATGAAAAGAAAAATGGTCACACCATTTCTCATCTCATCAAATCAAAGTTCCATCTCATTTAATGCAAAGGATAAGAAGGAAAAAGAATCTCATGATGCTAGTCTTATCATAAAGCCACATATACAAATAACACCTCCACAAAAGATAATTTGCACAACTGCAAATAACCCCCTCCATCGGAAAAGTCCGGCCGGGAAGGAACAAAGGAAAACTGGCCGAAACGAAATGCAAACTAGAAACTTCAGAAAACTGATCCCGTAATAAATTACAGGAAAACCCCGCGACTGCATATACATGCCCGCATTTGTATTCCCACTGAACACAAATGCAAAGAGACAAAATCTACACTGTACAATACTAGGATCCGGCTTAAACCAAAGCCCGCTAGTAAAATCCGTCCGGTCATAATCCGTGCAATAACGCACGTATCTGATCGAACCCTGCCATATCTCCATACGGCCTCTACAGCGTTTCGCCCGAAACTTGAGAAAACGGTCTGTGGGGGACCCTAAAGACTCGTCAATACTTTGGCTGTGGATTTAACCACTAGCACATCAGAGATATTAGCAAATACGTAACGGGCTACCAGGTATTGACAAAAAGGGATGTCGATGAGCGAACTCATCCTGACACCCTACTGAGCCTGTCTGTGACAATATCCGTACAGTCCGGTCCGTTCGTCTATGAGCATCGCATGGCGGGCCTAGGGGGTTGGTAAAAGTCAGACCCCCAAAAACGGTACAAGTCGTGTCGGGGTGTAACCCAGAACACCCTGAGATACTACTGGAATACCTACCAGTAAATCTCCTGCCTTGGCCAAGGACTTCGTGTAATGGCTCTCCTAGACACAGCGCGACCTCACCCCCAATACTGGGAGAGACGAACCCCTGCAGATCCGCTCACTGCATCCATATGGCTCGGGACTGTACCTAACTAAAACCTATTTGCACGTCTCCTTTGAGCGTGGTAGGGTAGTAATCAAAGCACAGTGGGAACTCACACGAGACAAATGACGATCTCAGGTCGATGAACTAACCTGTACACATGTCACCAGGGAACTGCTATCTGACGTCAGGTATAAGACCAACTAGCATGTTCCCGGCGAGTCCTGTCCGGTGTACTCATAACCCAATGAGCACCTGTATACATCTTAGGTGAACCAACTGACACCAGTGGCTTGTGAGACCGGCCACCGCCCCTCGTCGGGGTCTCGACTGTATACACTAGTCTACCCTGGAGTATCGATGCCCTGTCTCGAAACTCCCACGACTAGGGACCTTTTAAGGATTTGCTTATAGACCCCAGCTCCCACGTATATGATGTTAGTTATATGTATGCCCAAGAGGCCATTACAGTACATTAGATGTATATTGTAGTGGATGCTGGGACATATATAGGTAGGACTTTCTTGCTCGACATGATTGTACGCTATCTGGTTGCTCTTTATCTTAACATGTATACTTTCTGTCTCTCTGTTACATGTTGATAAAGCCCTTAGGATGTGTACTCGACTTCCAGGACTATGATGCAGATCATATTAGTGGGGCCTGGATAGTCCATGAGTACATCCTTCAATGTTCCTAGTCGTGGGAATATCGAGACGGGGCATCGATATTCCAGAGTAGACTAGCGTATATCTTCTCGACCCATGTGATGGGCGATGGATGATCCCATATCCATTGGTGTTTGACATCAGAGATGGTATGCGGGTGCTCAGTGGAGACTGGGTACACTGAACGGACTCGCTGAGAACTCTCAGATGGTATTATACCTCACGTCAGATAGCAGTTCTCTGGTGACACTGGTACAGCTTAGTCTGTTGACCCGAGATCGTCATAGAGTTTTGTGTGTCTCCCACTGTGCTTTGATTTCCACCCTACCACGGCTCTACTGAGTCGTGCAAACAGGTGGTTTTTGGGTACAGTCCCGATTCACATGGAGGCAATGAGCGATAGAAGGGGATTCGTCTCTCCCGGTATTGGGGGTTGATGTTGCGCTATGCCCGACTGGCCATAACAGGAAATCCCTCTCCAGGGTTGCAGTGATATACTGGTAAGAGTTATCAGTAGTTTCACGATTGTTATGGACCTCACGTCGGCATGACTTATCAAGCTACTGGGGTCTGACGTTTACCACCCCTACGCGAGATATGCGACATATCAGACGAACAGACCGGACTGTACGGTAAGTGTTACTGGTTGGATTCACAGGAGTGTGAGCGGGCTTGCTCGTCGATCTTCTGATCGCTCAATACCCGGGTGGCCGTTACGTTTGGCAGACCGCTTGCGGCTTGTGGGTGTTTGATATGATCATCACCTGCTGCCGGCGTATTGACGAGTCTTTAAAGTCCTACACAGAGGTTTCCTGGCTCAAGCAAAATGAAATAGGAGCGCATATGAGATATGTGCGGGACCGAGAATAATGCGTGTATGTGATACCGTATTCTATTCTCGCGATGAATGTATCGAATGGTTGTATGTGATATAACCTAGTTATCGAATCAAGGATTGATTCGATAAGCCAATACATTGGATATTAGTCGGTTATATGCGATATGACCGGATCGTTAAATCAAGTATTGATTTAATGATTTAATGCATAATTATATATTTGATATATTACTTTGCATTAACTAGTATTTGTTCACTTTAAATGGATTTTCTCACTTGAAATACACAAGTTGTATATGTGATATACTTTTGTGCACTTGTTTGTATCATGTTTGATGATACATGCAAACTTGGTTAAGTGTATAATTAAACCATGGTTATGTAATGGTTAGGGTTTTGATTTTATTAACTATTTATTTATTTATTATTCTTTTTTGAAAGATAAAGAGAAATGGTGGCTTTCTTTGTTTGTTGTTGAAGCTTCATGAAACTTTGACTAAGTGACCATTTTGTCTTCATGCTTAACCCTAACCATTCAACCTAACCCTAGTTTATTCTCTACACTTAACCATGATTGCTATATGATAAGAATCAACTTATTTTCTATTTTCAAATAAGACTTATCATATTCTTTCTTCTTCTTCTTCTTCATCAACAAGAAGAAAAGCTTGCCTCCATCAATGGCAACTTGAGAAAAAGAGTGAGATATCCAATTCTAAAGTGAACCCACTTCCTATTTCTTCATCCTCTACCACTTGCCAAGTAGTATAGGGTGTTTTCTTCACAAGTTTCATGGCTTGGTGAAGTTGGAGCTTGATCTTGTGTTGCCTCGACGTAGATCATCTTCGGCATCGAAGTCGACGACCTAGCCCGATCAATTCTTCGATGAAACCACCGCGAGAGTCCGGGATCCGAAGGGTACAGCGGAGGGTCGTCAACACGGAGCTAGAAAGGTGGAGGACCGGATCTACAAAGGTTGTAGCCCCTTCCCTTTTAGTTAAAGTAGTTAACTTGCATTGCATCGCCTATACATCTAGTTAACGATCCGTATTAGGGTTTGTAGGCACATAAAAATTTGAATTGGCCATGTTTGATCACTTGTAGAACCTCATGGGTGTGCCTAGGAACCCTACAGTGGTATCAGAGCCAGGCTAGAGCCTTAGGCGATGCGTAGACGGAGTTAGAAGTCCGATCGAACCAAAACCCTAACTCCAAAATGCTCTCTGGACTTTTTTCAAAAACTGGGTTTTTTCCAGATTAAAAATTCTTTAAAAATTCAGCAGGAAGATCTAAGAATTATGGTGCAAAACGAGCTCCTGAATCGTCTAAACCGCCGCGGAACAGCGGCAGAAGCATGGCTTCTGCGGCGGTTCCGCGGCTGTATGGTCACATTGCCCAATAATTTTTGCACAGTAATTCCTATATTTTGGTTCTGGATTTTCTGGGATTTTTTAAATATCACTCAAGAGTTGAGTTTTCTGGGTTGTATTGGGAGTTCGTAAATTTGATCGGATTATCAAACTTTGTCTATGTGTTTTTTCGGGTAATTTTAGAATATGTTAACAAGTTCGACCAGATATAAATACCCATTTTTTCCCCTGCTGGGAAATTTCCAATTGTTGGACTTTTCCGTTGTTTAATGACGTTCTAAGTAGTGCAAGTAACACGATGGTCCCTCTAGAAGACAACAAATCTTAACTCGATTATGTGACCGCTTGAACTGCCCTTTGAACCTTAGGGTTTGGGGCAGTACAGCGTGCCACATGTGAGGCGTTGGCTTGACCCTTCTACGGCTGGACCGTTGGTACTGAGGCATGAAGTGAATGTCTTTAAACTTATTTCATGTGTTGAGCTGTTTTGGGAAAACTTGGGTGTTCGATTGTTTGATCGGAAAGTTTAACATTTTCTATCTTATCCGGAATGTGATACAATAATTGGAATTCGTAAGTAGTTATGAGACAACTAATATGAATGTTATAAACATAGCAGTTTAGTCTCACTTGATCGGTTGCCACGGAATTTTGATGTGATCAAAAGTCCGTCGCAATCACGTAGCGTACGCGGATACTCGCCGGGTAAACTTAATAGACAGCCTCACCCCATAGCCCCGACCAAGTGACTGTAGGAGAACCCCATCGCCGAAAGCATCCGTTCGGGTGCTCGCGGCAGCGGTGTTCCGCCTTGGTGCACTTCGTCGATGGCGTCGAGGGCGCGGCCGCCTACTAAAGTTTGCGACGAGCATTCGATCAGGATGTCGGGAATCTTGTTGAATTGCCCGACTTGATATTGAAAAGAGTTTTCGATAATGAAACTAAAATGCGGGTTTATAATTGTTAGGCATGTGATGTCTAAGTATTTCATTTGATTAGGCATGCGATGTCTAAGGCGGTTGCGGATTCCAATTGTTGTAGTTTTAGACTTTCTTTTCTGTGACCGTAAGTGTAATATGTGATATCGCCAGTTTCGTTGCTATATCTCAACGACAATTGGGATACGCATGTTTACTTACGTTGATGATATGTGATGTTATGTGTTGCTGGATATGTTATATTGGATCGTCGTGTTTGAATAGCCGGGTTTTTTATGTGAGATGAGTGTTTTTCATTTTCATTCATGTAAAAACTTGTATGTAATATTCTTTTATTGGGGCACTTCAGGTTGCGGATGATGTCACCATTTGTATATTATTTACTTTTCCGCATTAGGATAGACCCAAGGAGGGGAGCACAAGTAACCGGGTTCTAGGGTCCAGTGGGAGACCATCTCGAGGAGTCGAGTCCGGGTCTCCTAACCCTAGAATTGGTAGGGTTGCTTGCCGCTCTCGTAGGGGTCTAGGGATGTGGGATTGGCTATTCATCACGACCGTGGAATCCGTGTTTTATACTGGCTCGTATTAAAAACACGGACGTCCTAGTATATCCAATATTTCATATGATATTTTCTGCTGCGTTATCTGTGATGTGATCATGTGATTTGTTCAGATAGATATTATATATAGTATATATGATATATTATATAGACGTTGCTTATGTTTTACACCCGCGCTAGCCCTGCCTCGCTCTGGCGTTAGTTACCTAACCTAACGGTGCAGACGGAACATCGAGGCGAATGTGGATGGCATAAGCGTACGTTATATTTATCTGTGATGTTTAGGTGGACTTAAATGATGGGATATTCATTAATGAGATTAATGAAAGAAAATAAACCTAATTGATGTTGTGGAATCGAATTTCAAAATAAAAAACAGGTAGCTACAGTTCTTGCTTTGCATCGTGGTGTTCATTATAGAACATCCTGCACCTTATTCGATAAGGAAAGGACCGAGATCCCTTCACCGGGAGTGACTCCTTTAGCAATAACTGGCAGATGCTACACACTCGGTTTGTTTTTTGATTGCTTCAATAGTTTCTGCTTTGCACAGTGATATATATGATATATCCCACACCTCATTCGACGAGGAAAGGGCCGACGATCCCTTCACCGGGAGTGACCCCTTTAGCAAAACTAGAAAAGCCTCAAAAACATTCCATTTAAAAACCATTTGATTCCGCAACGAGATCAAGTTCAAAGCGTTAAAGGTTTTCTTAAAAACCATTCGCAACCTTCCGTCATTTTAGGAAGTAGAGTACTTAGTATTCGTGCTATGTTTGTCGACCATAGCCGAGGCGTAGTGTGCGGTAGCCAAGTGATGTCTTCCTACACAGCATATGATGCGATTAGTTAGGACAGTCATGTGGCTTTGTTGACCTTAGCCAAGGGTCATGTGGGTGGGTCTAATTAATCACGAAATGACGGGTAGAACTTGACTAGTACCTATGATTTGTTGACCTTAGCCAAGGTTATAGGTGCTAGTGGTAAAAACCATTATCGGGAGTTTCAAGTGTTGAAATTTGCAATGAGATTGCATAACTTCTATGTGATAGTTGGATCCCGATACCCACTGCGAGTAATTGTTACTCTTGGGAGAGTTTTGCACTTTACAATTAGCCGATCAAGTAGGTGTCTAGAAAGGTGTCAACGGGGTTACGCCTCTGGGAAAACGAGGTTTACTGTAATTAGGTCCGTGCGAAAGCAAGGGGAACCTCCCTCAAAATACCGACACTGGCCTGACTGAAAGATTGGCGAACTTGTAGAGTGTAATTAATCCCGGCTAGTCTTTCCTTTTAAGGTTTGAAGGAAGATTTGATAAAAACAGTGGGAGCCATCCTGATTAGATAAAATATATAACCAATCTGATCTTGCAAGAGCGCACGCTGAGTGTTTTCTTCTCTCTCTCTCCAGGTAGCGACCATATCACGCCTTAATCAAGATAATAATATGGATGTATTGACCGAACCCGCTTGTTATATTGAGCTGGGGAACGTTGGTCCCGCTCCAACTTATAATTGTTCTAAGGCAGAGCAGGAAATAGGGGAATACCAAAATTCCTATGCCGCCCAAACGAAGAAAGTGCATGAGATGCATCTCCTTCGGGTGTGTTCATTATAAAGAACTGTTTCTCAGTATCCTCTGCATCCTGGGTATTTGATACCGGATCAGAATCCCAGATATGTAATCTGTTACATAGGGCTACAAAAAGGTAGAAAACTGAGAACGGGTGATAAGTTTCATGAGACAGAGAACGGGGCAAGTGTTGCAGCCAAGTCTGTTGGTCACTGTCACCCTGTATGACCAGTACATTGATTCTGAACGAATATTATTAGATACCGAACCTGATATACAAAATCATATCATCCTCTTTATTAGTAAAGAAAGGATATAATTTTGTATTGATGGATAATGTTTTGAATATTTCCTATATCAAAAGTTGATCGGTTCAGGCACGTTATCTATAAGCATTGACGTTCTAAATCAAACTACAGTTCCTAGTATACAGAACAAATACAAGAGGAAGAGTTCAGAAATGAACGATTCTTTCTTGAGGCATTGTAGACTAGGTCATATCAATGCGACCCGACTGGCTGAAGTTACATTTTAGATGCATATTTAAATCAATTTGAATTTACATCTTGTGAAACTTGCCAGTCATGTCACAAAGATAAGATGACCATAGCTCTGTTTATTGGAAACAGAGAAAGAGTTAGTAAACTCTTGGGACTGATACATGATGATGTATGTAAGGTCTCCTGTCTACACATGCCAGGACAGGTTCTTTGTACTTCATTACGTTCTCTGATGATCTCTCAAGATTCAGACATATGTTTCTGTTGAAACATAGGCCCGAAGCTTTTGAGATATTCACAGAATATAAGTTAGAAGTAGAGAACCAATAACCGGGTATAAGTATTATGTCCTATGATGAGATCAGAGAGGAGAATACTTGTGCATGGAATTCCTGGACTATTCTAAAGGAGAATGAGATTCTCTCTCAACATTACTCCTCCGTATACACCATAGCACGATGGTATATCGGGGCGGAGCAATCACACCCTATATGATATGGTGTGCTCTATGATGAGTACTACTGAGTTTCCTATTTCCTTTTGGGAGTTATGCGCTTGAGAAGCTGCATACCTATTGAATAGGGTTCAAATCAAATCAGTTGCCTACCACTTCATATGTGATATGGAAAGGGAAGAGCCCATATCTTAAGTTAGTTAAGATTTGGGGTTGTCCGGCCTATGTCTAAAAGCAAAATCCGGATAAGATCGAGGCAATGTCAGTTCTGTAGAACTGGGAAGGTTCCAGCTATACAAAACTGCAGCTGACGATTTGACAGAACCAAAGGATTCAATAGTCCCCGACGAACCTCAGCCTCTCCGCCGATCTGGTAGGGTTCCTCACCTACCTGAGAGATACTTTGGTTTCTCGATGACAGTGGGAGCGAGGAATGCATCATGAGATGATAACCCAACTAGATTCGAGCAGGTCATCAAGAGTAGGGACTCTGTAAGGATGGCTGGATGCTTAGCGATCTGAGATGGAATCCACATACGCCAACAAAGTATGGACTTTGGTTGCGATATCTGAAGGGTTAAATCCCCATCAGGAGCAAGTATATCTTGAGAAGATTACTTGGTGTAGATGGAAAAGTTGAGACTTTCAAAGCTAGACTTGTTAAAGGTTTTCGTCATCGACCAGGCATGGATAATGATGAAACCTCTTCCAGGGACTATGCTTAAGTCCATCCAGATCCTACTTGCCATTGCCACATACCATAACTACGATATCTGGTAGTTGGTGTCATGACTACTTTTCTAAATAATGATTTAGAAGAGAACGTCTATAAGAACACAGCCAGAGGGCTTCGTAAACAGTGGGAGCAGCGGAAACGTGTGCAAGTTGCTTTACAGAATAAAGCAGGCATCGCGGAGTTGGAACGTCTGTTTTGATGTGATAGTCAAAGTGTTTGACTTCATCAAAATGCTAGACGAACCTTGTATATACAAAAAAGGTAGTAGAGAGTAAGGTGGTCATCCTCGTATTGTACGTAGACAACATACTCTTGATAGGAAAAGAGTTTCCTATGCTACGCACGGTCAATCTCCTCTTATCACATGGATTCTCCATATAGGATCAAAGTGATACCTCCTAAATCCTGGGTTTTGAATCTATGAGATAGATCTAGATGGATGTTAGGATTCTCACTGGTTGTAGTGAGATAGTATCAATCGATCCTGGGGAGAATCACTGGAAGGGTTCCAGGGTGATAAAGACGACTGAATGTCAGTCACAGGCATTGTCTTTACCCGCAGTAAAGGGACGGTATGTTGGAAGAGTTCCAAGCTAGATACCGTGGAAAACTAGACGATAAAGGCTGGTAACATCGCTATTAAAAATACTACCAAAGAGGCAGTTTGGGTGTATATTGGTTTATAAGATGAACTAGGTTCCTACCATTGTATGACAATGGAAATGTGGCTTTAGCCAAGGAACCCCGATCCCATCAGTGACCCAGACATATTCTGAGGCAGTATCACCTGATCATGGAGATAGTTGATCTCCAGGGTGATCGAGGTTAGGAGAGTAGACTCAGAGGACAACACGGCGGATCCACTCACGAAGGCCTTTTCCCAAAGAGAGACTTTTAGGGGATGGTCGAGTATTAGATACTACAACTACTGCTACAGATGGCCCTAGTGCAAGTGGGAGATTGTTAGTTATATGTATACCCTAGAGGCCATTACTGTACATTGGATGTATATTGTAGTGGATGCTGGGACATATATAGGTAGGACTTTCTTGCTCGACATGATAGTACGCTATCTGGTTGCTCTTTATCTTAACATGTATACTTTCTGTCTCTCTGTTACATGTTGATAAAGCCCTTAGGATGTGTACTTGACTTCCAGGACTATGATTCAGATCATACTAGTGGGGCCTGGATAGTCCATGAGTACATCCTTCAATGTTTCTAGTCGTGGGAATATCGAGACGGGGCATCGATATTCCAGAGTAGACTAGCGTATATCTTCTCGACCCATGTGATGGGCGATAGATGATCCCATATCCATTGGTGTTTGACATCAGAGATGGTATGCGGGTGCTCAGTAGAGACTGGGTACACTGAACGGACTCGCCGAGAACTCCCAGATGGTATTATACCTCACGTCAGATGGCAGTTCTCTGGTGACACTGGTACAGCTTAGTCTGTTGACCCGAGATCGTCATAGAGTCTTGTGTGTCTCCCACTGTGCTTTTATTTCCACCCTACCACGGCTCTACTAAGTCGTGCAAACAGGTGGTTTTTGGGTACAGTCCCGATTCACATGGAGGCAATGAGCGATAGGAGGGGATTCGTCTCTCCCGGTATTGGGGGTTGATGTTGCGCTATGCCCGACTGGCCATAACAGGAAATCCCTGGCCAGGGTTGCAGTGATATACTGGTAAGAGTTATCAGTAGTTTCACGATTGTTATGGACCTCACGTCGGCATGACTTATCAAGCTACTGGGGTCTGACGTTTACCACCCCTATGCGAGATATGCGACATATCAGACGAACAGACCGGACTGTACGGTAAGTGTTACTGGTTGGATTCACAGGAGTGTGAGCGGGCTTGCTCGTCGATCTTCTGATCGCTCAATACCCGGGTGGCCATTACGTTTGGCAGACCGCTTGCGGCTTGTGGGTGTTTGATATGATCATCACCTGCTGCCGGCGTATTGACGAGTCTTTAGAGTCCTACACAGAGGTTTCCTGGCTCAAGCGAAACGAAATAGGAGCGCAGATGAGATATGTGCGGGACCGAGAATAATGCGTGTATGTGATACCGTATTCTATTCTCGCGATGAATGTATCGAATGGTTGTATGTGATATAACCTAGTTATCGAATCAAGGATTGATTCGATAAGCCAATACATTGGATATTAGTCGGTTCTATGCGATATGACCGGATCGTTAAATCAAGTATTGATTTAATGATTTAATGCATAATTATATATTTGATATATTACTTTGCATTAACTAGTATTTGTTCACTTTAAATGGATTTTCTCACTTGAAATACACAAGTTGTATATGTGATATACTTTTGTGCACTTGTTTGTATCATGTTTGATGATACATGCAAACTTGGTTAAGTGTATGATTAAACCATGGTTATGTAATGGTTAGGGTTTTGATATTATTAACTATTTATTTATTTATTATTCTTTTTTGAAAGATAAAGAGAAATGGTGGCTTTCTTTGTTTGTTGTTGAAGCTTCATGAAGCTTTGACTAAGTGACCATTTTGTCTTCATGCTTAACCCTAACCATTCAACCTAACCCTAGTTTATTCTCTACACTTAACCATGGTTGCTATATGATAAGAATCAACTTATTTTCTATTTTCAAATAAGACTTATCATATTCTTTCTTCTTCTTCTTCTTCATCAACAAGAAGAAAAGCTTGCCTCCATCAATGGCAACTTGAGAAAAAGAGTGAGAAATCCAATTCTAAAGTGAACCCACTTCCTATTTCTTCATCCTCTACCACTTGCCAAGTAGTATAGGGTGTTTTCTTCACAAGTTTCATGGCTTGGTGAAGTTGGAGCTTGATCTTGTGTTGCCTCGACGTAGATCATCTTCGGCATCGAAGTCGACGACCAAGCCCGATCAATTCTTCGATGAAACCACCGCGAGAGTCCGGGATCCGAAGGGTACAGAGGAGGGTCGTCAACACGGAGCTAGAGAGGTGGAGGACCGGATCTACAAAGGTTGTAGCCCCATCCCTTTTAGTTAAAGTAGTTAACCTGCATTGCATCGCCTATACATCTAGTTAACGATCCGTATTAGGGTTTGTAGGCACATAAAAATTTGAATTGGCCATGTTTGATCACTTGTAGAACCTCATGGGTGTGCCTAGGAACCCTACATATGATCGCCCTCATACAGCTGGCAGTCAAGCAAGAATCCTATGGGCTCTATCAACGTGCAATAGTGACTTGTAAGGTCACTTAAAACAGTACACGATGATAAAGATAAACCAGATAGCATACTATCATCTTGAGTAAGACTGTCCTACCGGCATAGGTCCTCCCTCAATCATTGCAATCACGTGCCTGTGATCCAATAATTTACTCTGAGGGCACTATATCCAACAATCTCCCACTTGCACTCAAGGCTAATTATTGCGATGTCGCGTACTCACAGCCCGTGTGATACCAAACACCCAACTCCTCTACTAGTCAGTCTCACAAAGCTCGTTTGCGAAACTATTGCGTTCGAGGAATAGCCTCAGTGAGCGGATCCACTGTGATGTTTCTTTCTATGTCTCTCTCTTTATCTTAAATTCGCGGAGAAACCCCTCTCCCGAAATGAGCAATGTTAGTTATATGTATGCCCTAGAGGCCATTACTGTACATACGATGTATATTGTAATGGATGCTTGGACATATATAGGGAGGACTTTCTTGCTCGACATGATAGTATGCTATCTGGTTGTACTTTATCTTAACATGTACTCTGATTATCTCTATGTTACATGTTGATAAAGCCCTTAGGATATGTACTCGACTACTGGGACTATGATGAGATCATACTAGTGGGGCCACGGTAGTCGACGAGTACATCCTATAACTGTTCCTAGTCGAGGGTGTATCGAGACAGGGCATCGATACACCAGAGTAGACTAGCGTATACGCATCTTGACCCATATGATGGGCGATGGATGATCCTATATCCATCGGTGTTCGACATCAAGGATGGTGTACGAGTGCTCAGTGGAGACTGGGTACACTGGACGGACTCGCCGAGAACTCCCAGATGGTATTATACCTCACGTCAGATGGCAGTTCTCCGGTGACACTGGTACAGAGTAGTCTGTTGACCCGAGATCGTCATAGAGTCTTGTGTGATTCCCACTGTGCTTTGATTTCCATCATACCACGTCCAAGAGGGGGTGCAAAAAGGTGGCTTTTGGGTACATTCCCGAATCATATGGAGGCAATGAGCGATAGGAGGGGATTCGTCTCTCCCGGTATAGGGAGTTGATGTTGTGCTGTGTTCGATTGGCTATAACCGGAAATCCCTGGCCAGGGTTGCTGAGATTTACTGGTAAGTGTTATCAGTAGTTTCTCGAACTGTTATAGACCTCAAATCGACACGACTTATCGAGCTACTGGGGTCTGACTTTTACCACCCCTAGGCGAGATATGCGACATATCAGACGACGAGACCGGACTGTACGGGAGTGTTACTGTTTGGATTCACAGGAGAAGTTACAGGCTTGCTTGTTGATCTTCTGAGTGCTCAATACCTGGGTGGCTGTTACGTTTAGCTGACCGCTTGCAGCTTGTGGGTGTTTGATATGATCATCACCTACTGCCGACGTATTGACGATTCTTTAGAATCCTACACAGAGGTTTCTTGGCTCAGGTAAAACGGAGTAGGGGCACATATGTGATATGTGCGGGACCGAGGATAATACGATATGAGATACCGTATTCTATTCTCGCGATATTTGATATCAGCCGGGTCATCGGATCAAGTGTTGATTCGATGAATCGGTACAGATAAATATTAGTCGGTTATATGCGATATAGCCAGATTGTCGGATCAAGTGTTGATTAGATAATTTAATATATAATAATATATATGATATATTAAATTACATTATCTAATATTAGCTCACTAAAAGATTCTTTTTCTCACTCGGGTAATACATTGATATATATGCGATATATGTTAAATGTATTATTTTATTTTGTTACGATAAATATTATATATGTGATATATAATATTGTAACATGATATGATTACTAATGCAACATGTTTAGTAGAGATTAAACATGGTTAGGGTTTGATTAGGGTTAAACCTTTCTAGATGTTTCTAGAAGATTTATTTTTGTTTTGTGCAAAGATATTTATTTAGATATTTTTGCATGATATTTCTTAACCCAACCATACCCCTTAACCCTAGTTCAATCTCTACAATGGTTACTTGACCATGGTTGCATAATTCATCATTATCATCTTTGCATTATTCATCACAAAAGAAATTCTATCATGATATTGATCATCTTCTTCCTTCTTCTTTCTTCATGGAAAAAGCTTACTAGCTTTTTCCAAGTGATGAATAAATGTGAGAAAAAGATAAATAAAGAGAGCAAAAATCCTACTTCATCATCCTCATCTTCTCTTGCCCTTTAGATGAGAGTGTTCACATCATTTCATGAGTGATAGCTTGTGTTAACGAAACTGCAAGGTAGATCATCTTCGTATCAAAGATCGGAAGCAAAGGTTGCATCATTCTCTTCGTGAAGCCTCTCGAGAGTCCAGAGCACGATGATCGCAGCGAAGAGACCTCAACACGGAGCATATGAAGTGAAGGACCGGATCTACAAAGGTTGTAATCCCTCTCACTTAGTGTTAAAGTGTTTAGCATGTTAGTTTTCGCCTAATCTCTAGTTTAAAGATCCGGCTTCGGATTGTTCGGCACGGCGGGCATGGTTGATGCCTCGTAGACCCTTGTGCGCGTGCATAGCAACCCTACAGTGGTATCAGAGCCAACCTAGAGCTTTAGGCGATGTCTAGACGAAGTTTAAAGTCCGATCGAACCCGGAAAACCCGATAAAACCCTTCTCTGTACATTTTTCAAAAATGTGGTTTTTTCTTAATTAAAAATGCTCAGAAAAACAAGCAGGAAAAATTAAGAATTACTGTGAAGTACGGTCCCCTAAGTCGACTATTTGACCGCGGAACCGCGGCGAAACCATGGGTTTGGCGGCGGTTCCGCGGCCAAAATTTGGACTTAGTCCCTGAAATTTCACTTAATTATTCTTAGGTCCTTTCTTGTTATTTTTTTCTGGGAATATTTTAATTCCACTCAAGTGTTGAGTTTTCTAGGGTTGTATTGGGGAATCGTTGATTCGATCAGATAATTTAACTTTGCTTAGTTTGTCCGGATAATTTTTAGAAACTGTTAAAAAGTTCGAACGGATATCAATAACTCACTTTTTCCCCTGTCGGAAATTTTTTCAAAAGTTGGATTTTTTTCTCGAGTTTAAGAATGTTCTAAGTCGTGCAAGTAATGCGGTGGACCCTCTAGAAGACAACATACCTTAACTCGATTATGTGACCGTCTTGAACTGGCTTTTGAACCTTAGGGTTTGGGGCAGTACGGCGTGCCACATGTGAGGCGTTGGCTTGACCCTTCTACGGCTGGACCATTGGTACTGTGGCATGTGATAGATGTTTTTAAACTGATTTCAAGTGTTGAAATATATTGGGGAAATCTTGGATGTTTGATTATTCGATCGGAAAGTTTAACATTGTCTATTTATCTGGAATGTGATACAATATTTGGAATCCACAGGTAGTTATGAGATGACTAATATGAATGTTATAAACATAGCAGTTTAGTCTCACTTGATCGGTTGCCACGGAATTTTGATGTGATCAAAAGTCCGTCGCAATCACGTAGCATACGCGGATACTCGCCGGGTAAACTTAATAGACAGCTACGCCCCATAGCCCCGACCAAGTGACTGTAGGAGAACCCCGTCGCCAAAAGCATTCGTTCGGGTGCTTGCGGCAGCGGTGTTCCGCCTTAGTGCACTTTGTCGACGGCATCCGGGGGTGCGGCCGTCTACTAAAGTTTGCGACGAGCATTCGATCAGGATGTCGGGAATCTTGTTGAATTACCCGACTTGATATTGAAAAGAGTTTTCGATAATGAGACTAAAATGCGGGTTTATAATTGTTAGGCATGCAATGTCTAAGCAATTCATTTGGTTAGGCATGTGATGTCTAAAGAGGTTGCGGATTCCAACTGTTGTAGTTTTACACTTTCTTTTCTGTGACCGTAAGCCTAGTATGTGGTGTATCGCCGGCTTCGTTGCTATACATCAACGACAATCGGGATACGCATACTTGCTTACGTTGATGATATGAGATATTATGTGTTGCTGTGATATGTTATATTGGATCGTCGCGTTTGAATAGCCGGGGTTTTTATGTGAGATGAGAGTTTTTTCTTTTTCATTCATGTAAAATTCATTTGTATGTAATATTCTTTTATTGGGGCACTTCCAGGTTGCGGATGATGTCACCGTTGTATATTATTTACTTTTCCGCATTAGGTAGACCCAAGGCGAGGAGCACAAGTAACCGGGTTCTAGGGTCCAGTGGGAGACCATCTCGAGGAGTCGAGACCGGGTCTCCTAACCCTAGAATTGGCAGTGTTACTTGCCGCTCTCGTAGGGGTCTAGGGATGTGGGTTTGGCTATTCATTGCGACTGTGGAATCCGTGTTTTATACAGGCTCGTATTGAAAACACGGACGTCCTAGTATATCCAATATTTCATATATGTTTCTTCTGCTGCAATGTTCTGTGATGAGATCATATTACTGCCTGAGACGAATGTTTATATTATATATATGAGATATATGTTATATTGCAGATTTCGTTTCAAATGTGATGCTTGTGAAGCATAATAAAATGGGACTTCATTAATGAGATTAATGAAACTAAAAGAAACCTAAAGATGTTGTAGAAACTTGTTTAAAAACTGGTAGCTCTAGTTCTTGCTTTGCATCGCGGTGTTCCTTGTAGAACATCCTGCACCTTATTCGATAAGGAAAGGACCGAGATCCTTTCACCGGGAGTGACTCCTTTAGCAATAACTGGCAGATGCTACAAATTCGGTTTGTCTTTTGATTGCTTCTATAGTTCTTGCTTTGCATAGTATATTTGTGAAATATCCTGCACCTTATTCGATGAGGAAAGGGCCGACGATCCCTTCACCAGGAGTGACCCCTTTAGCAAAACTAGAAAAGCCTCAAAAACACTCCATTTAAAATCACTCGATTCTACAACGATATCAAGTTCATTACGCAAAAGGTTTTCTTAAAAACCTGTCGTAGCCCTCCGTAATTTCAGATAAGTACTAGTTAGTATTCGTTCTACGTTTGTTGACTATGTTAAGGCGTAGTGTGCGGTAGCTGATTAGTGCTTATCTGTATAAGCATATGATGCGATTGGATTAGGGTAGTCGTGCGACTTTGTTGACTATGTTAAGGGTTGCGCGGGTGGGTTTAATTCAATCGGGAAATGACGGGTTGAACTTGGCTAGCAATTATGATTTGTTGACTATGTTAAGGTCATAAGTTGCTAGGGGCAAAATATTATTGGGAATTTCAAGTGTTGAAATTTGCAATGAGATTGCATACCTTCTATGAGATAGTTGGATCCCGATACCCGCTGTGAGTAAGAGTTACTCCTGGGAGAGTTTTACACATTACAATTAGCCGATCAAGTAGGTGTCTAGAAAGGTGTTAACGGGGTTACGCCCCTGGGAAAACTAGGTTTACTTTAATTAGGTTCGTGCGAAAGCACGGGGGACCTCCCTCAAAGTACCGACACTGGCCTGGCTGAAAGATTGGCGAACTTGTAGTGTGTAATTAATCCCGGCTAGTCTTTCCTTTTAGGGTTTGAAGGAAGATTTGATTAAAACAGTGGGAGACATCCTGATTAGATGTATTAGATAACCAATCTAATCTTGCAAGAGCATACGCTGAGTGTTTTCTTCTCTCTCTCTCCAGGTAGCGACCATATCACGCCTTAATCAAGATAATAATACGGATATATTGACCGAACCCGCTTGTTATACTGAGCTGGGGAACGTTGGTCCCGCTCCAACTTATAATTGTTATAAGACAGAGCAGGAAATTGGGGAATACCAGATTTCCCGTGCCGCCCAAACGAAGAAAGTGCATGCTGATGCATCTTCTTCGATTGTGTTCATTACACAGAACTGTTTCTCAGTATTCTTTACGTCCTGGGTATGTGATACCGGATCAGGATCCCGCACGTGTAATCTGTTACATGGGCTACAGATAGGTAGAGAACTGAGAACGGGTGATAAGTTTCATGAGACAGAAAACGGTTCAAGTGTTGCAGCCAAGTCTGTTGGTCACTATCACCCTGTATTACCAGAATACATTGATTCTGAACGAATGTTATTAGATACCGAACCTGATATACAAAATCATATCATTCTCTTTATTAGTAAAGAAAGGATATAATTTTGTATTGTTGGATAATGTTTTGAACATTTCCTATATCAAGAGTTGATCGGTTCAGGCACGTTATCTAAAAGCATAGACGTTCTAAATCAAACTACAGTTCTTAATATACGGAACACACACAAGAGGAAGAGTTCAGAAATGAACGATTCCTTCTTGAGGTATTGTAGACTAGGTCATATCAATGCGACCCGACTAGCCAAGTTACATTTAGATGCATATTCAAATTAGTTTGAATTTACATCTTATGAAACTTGCCGGTCATGTCACAATGATAAGATGACCATAGCTCTGTTTATTGGAAATAGAGAAAGAGTTAGCGAACTTTTGGGATTGATACATGCTGATATATGAAAGTCTCCTGTCTACACATGCCAAGACCGGTTCTTTGTACTTCATTACATTCTCTGATGATCTCTCAAGATTCAGACATATGTTCCTGCTGAAACACAAGTCCGAACCTTTTGAGATATTCACAGAATATAAGTTAGAAGTAGAGAACCAAAATACGGGTATAAGTATTATGTCCTTTGATGAGATCAAGGAGGAGAATACTTGAGCACGGAATTTATGGACTATTCTAAAGGAGAATGAGATTCTCTCTCAGCATTACTCCTCCGTATACACCACAGCACGTCGGTGTATCGGGGCGGAGCAATAACACCCTATGTGATATGGTGTGCTCTATGATGAGTACTACTGAGTTTCCTATTTCCTTTTGGGAGTTATGCACTTGAGAAGCTGCATACCTATTGAATATGGTTAAAATCAAATCAGTTGCCTACCATTTCATATGTGATATGGAAAGGGAAGAGCCCACATCTTAAGTTTGTTAAGATTTGGGGTTGTCCGGACTATGTCTAAAAGCAAAATCCGGACAAGCTCGAGGCAAGGTCTGTTATGTAGAACTGGAAATGTTCCAGCTATACAAACTGCAGCTGATGATTTGGTAGAACCAAAGGATTCAATAGTTTCCAACGAACCTCAGCCTCTCCGCCAATCTAGTAGGGTTCCTCACCCACCTGAGAGATACTTCGGTTTCTCTATAACAGTGGGAGTGAGGATTGCATCATGAGATGATGACCCAACTAGTTTCGAGCTGGCCATCAGGAGTGGGACTCTGTAAGAATGGCTGGATGCTTATCGATCTGAGATGGAATCCTTATACACCAACAAAGTATGGACTTTGGTTGCTTTATCTGAAGGGTTAAATCCCCATCAGGAGCTAGTATATCTTGAGAAGATTACTTGGTGTACATGGAAAAGTTGAGACTTTCAAAGCTATGCTTAAGTCCATCTAGATCCTACTTGCCACGGCTACATACCATGACTACGATATCTGGCGGTTGGGTGTCATGACTACTTTTCTAAATGATATTTTAGAAAAGAGCGTCTATAAGTACACAGCCAGAGGGCTTCGTAGACAGTGGGAGCAGCAGAAACGTGTGCAAGATGTTTTATATGATAAAACAGGCATCGCGGAGTTGGAACATCTGTTTTGATGTGGTAGTCAAAGAGTTTGACTTCATCAAAATGGTAGATAAATCTTGTATATACAAAAAGGTAGTAGAGAGTATGGTGGTGACCCTCGTAGAGTACGTGGATGAAATACTCTTGATATGGAAAGAGTTTCCTATGCTACGCTCGATCAATCTCCGCTTATCACAAGGATTCTCCATATAGGATCAAAGTGATACCTCCTAAATCCTAGGTTTTTGATCTATGAGATAGATTTAATTGGATGTTAGGATACTCACTAGTTGTAGTGAGATGGTATCAATCGATCCTGGGGAGAATCACTGGAAAGGTTCCAGGGTGATAAGGACGACTGAATGTCAGTCGCAGGTATTGTCTTTACTCTCAGTGGAGGGACGGTATGTTGGAAGAGTTCCAAGCTAGATACCGTGACTTACTTGACGATTAAAGGCAAGATACATCGTTACCAAGGATGCTACCAATGAGGCAGTCTGGATATATAAATTCATGAGATGAACTTCGTTCCTACCATTGTGTGACAATGGAGTTGTGGCTTATGCCAAGGAACCCCCGTACCATCAGAAATCCAGATATAATTCTTAGGCAGTATCACCTGATCATGGAGATGGTTGATCTCTAGGGAGATCGAGGTTAGGAGAGTAGACACAGAGGACGACAGCACGGATCCATCACAAAGGCCTTTTTCCCAGTAGACACTTTTATGGGATGGTTGAGTATGAGATACTTCAACCGCAGCTAATTGTTAGGTATGTGATACCACAACAGATGGCCCTAGTGCAAGTGGGAGATTGTTAGTTATATGTATGCCCTAGAGGCCATTACTATACATACGATGTATATTGTAATGGATGCTTGGACATATATAGGGAGGACTTTCTTGCTCGACATGATAGTATGCTATCTGGTTGTACTTTATCTTAACATGTACTCTGATTGTCTCTATGTTACATGTTGATAAAGCCCTTAGGATATGTACTCGACTACTGGGACTATGATGAGATCATACTAGTGGGGCCACGGTAGTCTAAGAGTACATCCTATAACTGTTCTTAGTCGAGGGAGTATCGAGACAGGGCATCGATACACCAGAGTAGACTAGCGTATACACATCTTGATCCATATGATGGGCGATGGATGATCCTATATCCATCGGTGTTTGACATCAAGGATGGTGTACGGGTGCTCAGTGGAGACTGGGTACACTAGACGGACTCGCCGAGAACTCCCAGATGGTATTATACCTCACGTCATATGGCAGTTCTCCGGTGACACTGGTACAGAGTAGTCTGTTGACCCGAGATCGTCATAGAGTCTTGTGTGATTCCCACTGTGCTTTGATTTCCATCATACCACGTCCAAGAGGGCGTGCAAAAAGGTGGCTTTTGGGTACAGTCCCGAATCATATGGAGGCAATGAGCGATAGGAGGGGATTCGTCTCTCCCGGTATAGGGAGTTGATGTTGTGCTGTGTTCGATTGGCTATAACCGGAAATCCCTGGCCAGGGTTGCTGAGATTTACTGGTAAGTGTTATCAGTAGTTTCTTGAACTGTTATAGACCTCAAATCGACACGACTTATCGAGCTACTGGGGTCTGACGTTTACCACCCCTAGGCGAGATATGCGACATATCAGACGACGAGACCGGACTGTACGGGAGTGTTACTGTTTGGATTCACAGGAGAAGTTACAGGCTTGCTTGTTGAACTTTTGAGCGCTCAATACCTGGGTGGCTGTTACGTTTACCTGACCGCTTGCAGCTTGTGGGTGTTTGATATGATCATCACCTACTGCCGGCGTATTGGCGATTCTTTAGAGTCCTACACAGAGGTTTCTTGGCTCAGACAAAATGGAGTAAGGGCACGTATGTGATATGTGTGGGACCGAGGATAATACGATATGAGATACCGTATTCTATTCTCACGATATTTGATATCAGCCGGGTCATCGGATCAAGTGTTGATTCGATGAATCGGTACGGATAAATATTAGTCGGTTATATGCGATATAGCTGGATTGTCGGATCAAGTGTTGATTCGATAATTTAATGTATAATAATATATATGATATATTAAATTACATTATCTAATATTAGCTCACTAAAAGATTCTTTTTCTCACTCGGGTAATACATTGATATATATGCGATATATGTTAAATGTATTATTTTATTTTGTTACGATAAATATTATATATGTGATATATAATATTGTAACATGATATGATTACTAATGCAACATGTTTAGTAGAGATTAAACATGGTTAGGGTTTGATTAGGGTTAAACCTTTCTAGATGTTTCTAGAAGATTTCTTTTTGTTTTGTGCATGGATATTTGTTTAGATATTTTTGCATGATATTTCTTAACCCAACCATACCCCTTAACCCTAGTTCAATCTCTACAATGGTTACTTGACCATGGTTGCATAATTCATCATTATCATCTTTGCATTATTCATCACAAAAGAAATTCTATCATGATATTGATCATCTTCTTCCTTCTTCTTTCTTCATGGAAAAAGCTTACTAGCTTTTTCCAAGTGATGAATAAATGTGAGAAAAAGATAAATAAAGAGAGCAAAAATCCTACTTTATCATCCTCATCTTCCCTTGCCCTTTAGATGAGAGTGTTCACATCATTTCATGAGTGATAGCTTTGTGTTAACGAAACTTCAAGGTAGATCATCTTCGTATCGAAGATCGGAAGCAAAGGTTGCATCATTCTCTTCGTGAAGCCTCTCGAGAGTCCAGAGCACGATGATCGCAGCGAGGGGACCTCAACACGGAGCATATGAAGTGAAGGACCGGATCTACAAAGGTTGTAATCCCTCTCACTTAGTGTTAAAGTGTTTGGCATGTTAGTTTTCGCCTAATCTCTAGTTTAAAGATCCGGCTTCGGGTTGTTCGGCACGGCTAAAATTTTAATCGGGCATGGTTGATGCCTCGTAGACCCTTGTGCGCGTGCATAGCAACCGTATAAGCAATACCTGTCTTAGAATATGTCTGGATGTCTGATGGGACCTAGTTCATAAATGAACTCCAAATCCAAACTTCTTAGACTGTATCGTCAACTGAACTTAATCAGTATCCTGCGCCATGCCTCCCTCAGTACCCGCCTGGACCATCTGTCCAAAATACTGCCCCTCTTCAGAGGGAGAACTATAACTCTGACAGTCACTCTGTCATTCAGGTCACCTTGGAAGCCTGGAATGATAACTTCTCCCAAAGGAGGCTGCCGTTATCATTTCCCTAGAACATCAACTTATGTTCTAAAACTGCTTCCGATTGTTTCTCCAGGATTGGATCAATATCAACTTATTGCACCTACTGCAAAAACAACATCTGGCGTGTTACTTGACATCTCATGATTGACTCAATTGCCTAAGCAAGTGATCTGCCAATCATGCACATCCCTCTCCCCTTTAGTCTGTAAGACACCTTTAGAGAGGGTGACTCCATCACCTGTAGGTACACTACCGTGCCAGGAGTCGTCCATTCTAAATACTCATAGAATGTTGTCAGAGTACCCTGATTGGGAAACCACCCAAATCTAGATCTATAGATCTAGTAACCAGAATGTCTTGATATTATATCCAAGTCCCATATGGAGAAACCACTGTGTGACAACCAAAGTATAACCGATCGTAGTATAGGAATTTCACTTCCTACTCTGTGTATGTCATCCAAATACCAGGACATCACACCCTACTACCTCCTTAACAGATCCATCCCCTATTCTGATGAAGTCAAACCTATGACTGTCACATTAGAAATAGATGATCTATCTCCGCTATATCTGCTTAAGTCTATAAATAGACATAAGCCACTTGTCCACTATGCTTCCGCTGCTCCCACTGACTACGACAACCCTCTGGTAGAGTCATATAGACGTACACTTCTAAAGCTAGTTCAGAACGACGCTATACTCATCCTCCTGCCGGGTCTCACAGCCTGGAACAACAGTAGTGTCAAGTCTGGATAAACAAGAACCTCCCTGTCATCGTCCTTGAGGCTACCGGAGTACCTCTTGGGTGCCTGAGGTTACCCACCATATCTGCGGTGTGGCTAATGGAATGTCAAATCAGATTGAATCTTTAGGTTCTTATCAAATTTTCAGTAATCGTTTGCGGTTCTGGAATCACTTCCAGTTCTACCATACTCCCACTACTGTTTTCTGAAAAAATCCATTTTTATTAAAACTGTGGCGAGTCAAGAACAATATCACTATTGATCTTCCAGATGGTAGAAAGTCAACCCTCGTCATAGCCTGGGTCAACCCACAAACAGCCACTACAGAAACATACCTTGAGTCATCCAGAGTCTGGTTTTAAGCATAAGCTGGACAACTCCCCTTATCTTAACAATGTCAAGATATGAACTGTTCTATATCCAACACAGAAACAGAGGCACTGATTTAATTGAACCAGATTCAAATCATGCAGCTGTCTCCAGTGCATGTCAACTAAATGGAGAGAGGCCGATCAGCATTACTCAACTTAGGAGTGCTTCCAATTATGAGTAACCTGAAAGAGAAGCAAGTTCTCTTAATCATTACTATCAACTGAATACCATACACAAGTGTCTATATCTTCGATCACTTTGAAGAATCCCGATACTTGGAACATCTGGTTCTCTACTTTACTCTTATACCTATAACTTCTCAAAACTTGGACCTTGTATTTCTACGAAACACATGTCTAAGAACTAGAGAAGTCATAAGTAAACAGAATATAGTACGAGGACCAACCCCTCTGTCCTAATAGACACTGGACAATATACAATACTCTGTATAAGTACCCTGAGTCTAATAACTCATTCCCTGTGTACCGTAGATTGAAAACTGTACTTATGGTTATGAAGAATTACACCGCTGTTTAATGCTCCTTACCTAACCATCCACTGATATAGGTAAATTTCATAGACATGATTTCAAAAAGGTATATCTCACTCTATAAAAATAGACGTACAGATATATCAATTTGAAATTTGTGCATAACAACGGATATTCAAAACCAAATATTTACTGTCCTGCAAACAACCCTGGTGACTTCCTCAAATATCACCAATTACAACGAATCCCGATATAATGAGGATGATCACCTAGGTCCCAATAATTTACTCCCACTCATCATCTGTAAAACCATACAGATGTGAGAATCAAACCTGGTAAATACATACCCAGGAGTAAGGACTAATTGGGAAATCAGTTTTCTATTAACAGTACACGGTGAAACTGAAACATTGAAATGTTTCGTAGGGGTATCCTGGTATTCCTAGTAATGCCTCTTCCATTATCCAGATTTACAATTGTAACCGTATATTTCTTTTCCATCTCTCCAAATCCCTTCATATGTCTTTAGTCATTACCTTCTGCACACCCCTTTAGGCTAAATGGTTTTCTTCCTTCCCTACCTTTCGGCACCAGCCTATGGTTTGGAAGAAGACTATCCAATAAGCATAATGGGTGTACTGTCCTAATCCTAGGAGCACTCGCAATGCGAGAGAAGGTGAAGATAAAAGACAACCGAATAAACCTTATTCCTATTTCTCCTGAACCAGAATCCATCCCCGAACTGGAACAAGTTCCTTTCGAGTTCGTATATAACCATACGATGGAGTATCCAATAAACTGTGGATCTTCGTAGTGATACAGAGTGTCCTGGAGAAATACAAAGGTGATTTAGGATTGGCGAAGAAATACTTGGTTTGGTCGTAAATAGCAGTCGCAATTTACTTTGCCCTCTTACTAATCCCTTGATATGTCTTTACTTAATACCTTCTTTACACCATCGTTGTGCTAATTAGTTTTCTTCATTCCCCACCGTTCGGCACCAGCCTAAGGTTTGGAAGAAGACTATCCAATTTGCGTAATAGGTGTACTATCTCCTAAACCATGGAGTACTCGCAACCTGAGAGAAGGTAAAAGAAAAAGACAACTGAATAGTCCTATTCGTTTTCTCCAGAACCAGAAACCATCCTCGAATAAATTCCTTCGAGTTCGTATATAACCATACGATGGTTTTATCCAATGGAAGTGGACGTTCGCAGTAATACGGGGTGTCCTGGAGAAAAGGTTAAAAGTAGGAGTGGCAATAAGGTATGCAACTCTGACAATCCAAAAGCCAGTATTTAAGAAGGTTCGGTCAACTTGGTCACTGAGTCATAGTCAAGGGTCGGGTCATTTTCGCTGCCAAAGAGAGAGAGAAAAGAAACACTCAGCGTGCACTCTAGCCTAGATCAGAATGGTTATCACTTTATCTAATCAGGAAACCTCCTACTGTACCGTCAAATTCTCCTCCAAACCTGAAAGAAGAATTAGTCGGGATCACCCGAGGAGTAAACCAACTCATCAGTGGGAATCGGGATCCAACTATCATCGCATGATAACGTGACGGAATCTGCTCACGTTATCACACTCCAGAAGGTATGCGCATATCTGGCAAGTTTCAGTTTCTTTAGAAACTCCCGATGTGATTTTTGCCCCATGCTCTTATGACCTTGACGAAGGCCAACATATCATAAGTAACATGTCAAGTTCTACCCGTCATTATCCAGGTTAATTTGAACCCACCTGTACATACCCTTGACGAAGGCCAAAATGGTAGTATGACTGTCCCAAACCAACGCATCTATATATGCTGCAGAAAAGTAACAAATAGCTACCATACACTATGTCTTGACGAAGGCCAACATACATAGCATGAATACTAAGTGTTACCTTCCTGAAATGACGGAGGGCTACGAATGGTTTTTGGCGAAAAACCCTTAATGTAATGAACTTGATATCGTTGAAGAAACCGGATAGCTTTATAAAAATATAGTGGCGAAAACCTTTGCTAAAGAGGTCACTCCCGGTGAAGGGATCTCGGCTCTTTCCCCGTAGAATGAGGTGCAGGATATTCCAACTGAATACCACGATGCAAAGCAAAACTAAACGACTATAGTGAAGTTATTGCCCTGACGCAAACTCCTGTCCAAGGGGTCACTCCCGGTGAAGGGATCTCGACCCTTACCTCGTCGACTGAGGTGTTGGATATTCATAACCGAATACTACTGTGCAAAACAAAAGAGAACACCCTTGCAATAACAGCTTTTTGAAAATTGTTCCAACAATATCAGAATAGGTTTGTTTACCTTGCATTGATCCGAATCAACGCAGTCCCATCAATTGATCACACCACAAAAGAACGAAAATAATGATGTACGTATATGCCATCCGCATTCACCACTGGGTCCCATCATCACCCGTTAGGTTACTTAACTAACGACAGAGCGGGGACAGGACTAGCACGGATGCAAAACATATACAACATCTACTAGTATATATATCAACATCTAATATTCGCTCAAGGCATGATAAAATGCAACATCACAGAAATGTAATAAGCATCATAGAACAATACAGATATCTGGGATCCCCGGGCTTCACAGAGCCGCTACTGAAACCCGACGTTCCCCTGGTCGTGTGGATAGCCTGTGCAATGAAATCCTAGACCCCTACGGGCGCGGCAAGTTACCCGCCAAAACCTGAAGCGAGGCAGCCCCCTTCAGCAATGTGAATGGACCACCCAGCACTTCACGGAATCTGGTAACTTGGACATCCCTCCTGGGTCAACCTGTACCCCCTACGAGTGCGGCGAATAGCCCGCCAATTCTAGAGTAAAGCCCCCTCCGTCTCAATGCCATGAGATGCGGGCATGTTGCCCTCTAGAACCTGGCTATTCGTGCACCCCTCCGCGGGGTAATCCTAGTACAGAAAATAAAATATACATACAACGGGTACATCGACCTCAACCCGCTCGTGCCCCAAAAGAATAATACAAACAGGCAGTGACGGCAGTCCACATGTCGGACGCTCGCCCCGCAATATCAAATGTACATATAAAATAAAACTGTACTACCACTGCAACCAGGCTATCCCCCACGACCAATCCGCAACATCACAGCACAACACAGAACATCAACGTGAATGTCACGTTCGCAAATCCGTCTAAAATGGCTATAGCAGTTAGACAGGATTTACCGATCAAATAATATTCACGGTCGCAGATATAATGTAAATACTGTGAACTAACATGTTTAAAATTTTCGATCGATCAAATTTATCGAAGTGGGCCCTAAGCACTACTGTAGCTCTTATAGAAAATCTGGGCCCAAAAAGAATATCCCAAAACCCCCATTTCCTAACCAGAAGCCTACTGGAAAAATTCTGTACGGCGTTGACCATTTCCCACCGCGGAACCACGGCCAAAACAGGGTTCTGTCCGCGTTTCCGCGGTCATACTGTAGCAACTCCTAACAAAATTTTTGCAGTATGCTTAAAATTCCCTGCACGTGTTTCTGCAATGTACTGAAAAATTTTTAGAGCCAAAAAAAATTTCGACAGAAACTTGTGCATTTGAAAATATGGTTTTTAGGATTTTTGTTCGATCGAGTTCTAAACATACTAGAGAAAGCTAGACTAGGTTAATGGCGTGGCTCTAATACCAATGTAAGTGCACGGCGGCGCCCCGGCCGTCAATCCGACGCCGGAATGCGGAAACGAAACTTTTCTAAAAACTAGAAACCGGCACCACCGCGCACTAAAAACTCGGATCGGGCCATTAACCTAACTCTAGCAAACTAGAAAATGGGTAGAAAGCTATACCGAGCGATCCGTGTCCTTCGGTATTCGGCCTCCACTCCAATCTCCTCGCGGAATCTCCGGTCTTCATCTCCTCGTTGGAACGGGCACCACATCGCCGGGTTCTTTTACGGGCTCCCACCTCTAGACCTAGGAAACTCGGGCACGAAGTTGGCGAGCCGACGTGCCCAAGGAGTGCTGTAGATGAAGTGTAGAATCACTTTGTCTCGATGGGGTGAAGTTGCCTTTGATGGAGGAATGAAAGAACTTTTGGAGAAGGATGGTGTATATTTTGCAAGCATGAAAAATGAGAGATGTATTTTTCCCACACTAAAAAATGAACTCCCTCTCTCTCATCCTTATGTGGCCGGCCTCATCAATTTGGGTGGAGGAAGAAAAAAGAATGAAATAATCAAGAGAAGAAAAGGTAAGCAAATGAGAAGAAAAATGGTCACACCATTTCTCATCTCATCAAATCAAAGTTCCATCTCATTTAATGCAAAGGATAAGAAGGAAAAAGAATCTCATGATGCTAGTCTTATCATAAAGCCACATATACAAATAACACCTCCACAAAAGATAATTTGCATAACTGCAAATAACCCCCTCCATCGGAAAAGTCTGGCCGGGAAGGAACAAAGGAAAACTGGCCGAAACGGAATTCAAACTGGCAACTTCAGAAAACTGATCCCGTAATAAATTACAGGAAAACCCCGCGACTGCATATACATGCCCGCATTTGTATTCCCACTGAACACAAATGCAAAGAGACAAAATCTACACTGTACAATACTAAGATCCGGCTTAAACCAAAGCCCGCTAGTAAAATCCGTCCGGTCATGATCCGTGCAATACCGCACGTATCTGATCGAACCCTGCCATATCTCCATACGGCCTCTACAGCGTTTCGCCCGAAACTTGAGAAAACGGTCTGTGGGGGACTCTAAAAACTCGTCAATATTTTGACTGTGGATTTAACCACTAGCACGTCAGAGGTATTAGCCAATACGTAACGGGCTACCAGGTATTGACCAAAAGGGACGTCGATGAGCGAACTCATCCTGACACCCTACTGAGCCTGTCAGTGACAATATCCGTACAGTCCGGTCCGTTCGTCTATGAGCATCGCATGGCGGGCCTAGGGGGTTGGTAAAAGTCAGACCCCCAAAAGCGGTACAAGTCGTGTCGGAGTGTAACCCAGAACACCCTGAGATACTACTGGAATACATACCAATAAATCTCCTGCCTTGGCTAAGGACTTCGTGTAATGGCTCTCCTAGACACAGCACGACCTCACCCCCAATACCGGAGAGACGAACCCCTGCAGATCCGCTCACTGCCTCCATGTGGCTCGGGACTGTACCTAACTAAAACCTGTTTGCACGACTCCTTTGAGCGTGGTAGGGTAGTAATCAAAGCACAGTAGGAACTCACACGAGAAAAATGACGATCTCAGGTCGATGAACTAACCTGTACACATGTCACCAGGGAACTGCTATTTGACGTCAGGTATAAGACCAACTAGCATGTTCCCGGCGAGTCCTGTCCGGTGTACTCATAACCCAATGAGCACCTGTATACATCTTAGGTGAACCAACTGACACCAGTGGCTTGTGAGACCGGCCACCGCCCCTTGTCGGGGTCTCGACTGTATACACTAGTCTACTCTGGAGTATTGATGCCCTATCTCGAAACTCCCACGACTAGGGACCTTTTAAGGATTTGCTTACAGACCCCAGCTCCCACGTATATGATCGCCCTCATACTGCTGGCAGTCAAGCAAGAATCGTAGGGGCTCTATCAACGTGCAATAGTGACTTGTAAGGTCACTTAAAGCAGTACACGATGATAAAGATAAACCAGATAGCATACTATCATCTTGAGTAAGACTTTCCTACCGGCATAGGTCCTCCCTCAATCATTGCAATCACGTGTCTGTAATACAATAATTGACTCTGAGGGCACTATATCCAACACTTGATTCATTCTCACTCACTTGGAGACTTATCCATTTTCTTTGGTTGCTCATGCCACTAGTTTTCCTCACCTCCTTCAGCTTCTATGGTTGTGCTTTTGAGCATTTTTTATGAGAGAAAATTATAATGAGATAATCCTATATCTCCACTCTCCATTGCTAGCAACCTTGGAGCGTCGGTTGCCTCGCTAGGCGAGGCTGGAGCTTGCGCTGTTTCCCTCAGGTGGATCATCGCAGATGGAGGAAGACCGGCAACCAAATTCGATCCATGACCACTAGGAGCTTGGGATGATGGTTGAAGACCCGAAGGACTTCGTTCATTCGGTATAACCACTCCTAACTCATTTTATAGCTTGCTAGTATATGGTTTAGGGTAGATCCGGGCATCGGGTTGTGGTAGCGCCAGTTTAGAAAATTTTTGTTGCGCATTTGGTCACAGTTTGATGACCGGGGCACTGCCGTAACCCAATATGGTATCAGAGCCAACCCTTAAACCCTTTGCTAGCTAGTTTAGATGATGTTAAAGTATCGAAACCGAAACAACCCCGAAACAGTACACTGCATATTCAAGGTTCTGTCGATTTTTCAGAGTCTTCAAAAAAAAATTTAATCAATTGCAGAAGACTATTTGAGTGACCACTAGAACACACCACAAAGACAAGCCCAAACCACCGGATTTGACCCGGTGAGATTGCTTAAAAACGGGTGTGGCCGGTTTTTTAAAGGAGTTTGGGCTTGAGATTTTTGGTGTTTACTTGTCTCTCGAATATTGGTGCAGTGGTATTGTATGTTTTGCCCATTTTGGATATTATGTTATCTTTTCTTCAGGGGAAATTCGGGGTGTTTCGAAATCGATAATTTAACACTGTTTAAATGTTTACAGTACATGCATTAATATCTGCGACCGTGAATGTCATTAGAGCGGTATGACCCGTCTAACTGCTATATGTTCTTTTAGACGAGTTTGCGAACGTGACATTCACGTTAATGTTCTGTGTTATGCTGTGATTGTGGTTGGATCGTCGTGGTGGATAGTTTTGGTGCAATGGTAGTACAGTTTAGACTCATTTGTACATTTGATATTGCGGGGCGAGCGTCCGACATGTGGACTTTCGTCGCTGCCCGTTTGTATATTATTTGTTTGGGGCACGACCGGGTTGAGATCGATGTCACCCTTGTACATATTATTTTCTTTTCTGTACTAGGATTACCCAGCGGTGGAGTGCACGAATAGCCGGGTTCTAGAGGGCAACGGGTCCGCATCTCATGGCGCTGAGATGGAGGGGACCTTACTCTAGAATTGGCGGGCTATTCACCGCACTCGTAGAAGGTATAGGTTGACCCACGGAGGGGTGCTCAAGTTACCGGATTTCATGAAGCGTTGGGTGGCCCATTCATGTTGTTGATTAGGGTTGCCTCACTTCTGGGATTGGCGGGTAACTTGCCGCACTCGTAGGGATCTAGGTTTTCATTGCACAGGCTATCCACACGACAGGGAATGTCGGGTCTCATTTGCGGCTCAAGTGAAACCCAGGGCTCCAGGATTATCCACCACTCTGTGTTGCTTGGCTGGGATTCTGTGATGTTGCTTTATATCATGCCTAGGATGATTGTTATATATATTTATATATATACTAGTAGATGTTGTATATGTTTTGCACCCGCGCTAGTCCAGCCCCCGCTTTGTCGTTAGTTAAGTAACCTAACGGGTGATGACGGGCCCCAGTGGCGAATGCGGATGGCATATACATACATCATATTTTCGTTCTTTTCTGGTGTGATATGTTTAATTGATAGGACTGCGTTGATTCTGATCAATGCAAGGAAAGCAAACCTACATATATATATGATGTTGTTGGAACCAAGTTTTTTAAAAACATACAATGCAGACATTTTCTTTTGCTTTGCACAGTAGTATTCGATTGGGAATATCCTGCACCTCATTCGACGAGGCAAGGGTCGAGATCCCTTCATCGAGAGTGACCCCTTGAGTAAAAGTTTGCTTCAACATAATAACTTCACTATAGTCGATTCTTTTGCTTTGCATCGTGGTATTCAGTTTGGAATATCCTGCACCTCATTGGATGAGGAAAGAGCCGAGATCCCTTCTCCGGGAGTGACCTCTTTAGCAAAAGTTTGCGCCACTATATATTTGTAAAATCGCTTGGATTCCTTCAACGATATCAAGTTCATTACATTAAAGGTTTTTCGCCAAAAAACCAGCCGTAGCCCTCCGTCATTTCAAATTAGTATTGCTTAGTATTCGTGCTACGTTTGTCGTTGCTATTCGCCAAGACGTAGTGTGCGGTAGCTCTGTAATGCTGTTCTGTCGCATGGACATATGGATTGGCTAGGACAGTCGTACAACTTTGTTAATTATTCGCCAAGGGTCGTGCGGGTGGGTTTAACGCAATCAAGATAATGACGGGTTGAACCTGACTAGGACCTTTTGATTTGTTGATTATTCGTCAAGGTCACTTGGGTCCTAGGGGTAAAATCACATCGGGGGTTTCAAACATACATGAAACTTTCCAGGCATGCGCATACCTTCTGGAGTGTGGTGACTTGAGTGGCTTCCATCGAGTTATCATGCGATGATAGCTGGATCCCGATTCCCACTGATGAGCAGGTTTACTCTTCGGGTGATTTTAGATGATCCCGACTAATTCATTTTTTAGGTTTGGAGGAGAATTCGAGGAAACAGTGGGCGACATCCTGATTAGATAAAGTGATTAACCGTTTTGATCTAGGTTAGAGTGTAAGCTGAGTGTTTATTTTCTCTCTCTCTCTTTGGAAGCGACCATGGCCCGACCCTTAACTAAAACTCATGAACCAAGTTACCGAACCTTCTTAAAACACCTTGGCTTTTTGGATTTTCATTTAGTCGCATAAATCATTGCCGCTCCTTCTTTCCCTTTGCATTTCTCCAGAACATCCCGTATCATTACGAAGAACCACATTTATTGGATATGACCATCGTATAGTTACATACAAACTCGATGGAACTTGTTCTAGTTCGGGGATGGTTTCCGGTTCTGGAGAAATTGAATAGGATTATTCGGTTGTCTTTTCTCTTTACCTTCTCTTCGGTTGTGAGAGCTCCTAGGATTAGGAGAGTACACCTATTACGCTTATTAGATAGTCTTCTTTCAAACCATAGGCAGGTGCCGAAAGGTAGGGAAGGAAGAAAACCAATTAGTCTAAGTGTGGTGTACAAAAAGTAATAAGTAAAGACAAATAAAGGGATTAGAAAGAGGGCAAAGGAAATTGTGATTGCTATCATTTACAACGAAACAACGTATATCCCTGCCACTCCTACATCCACTTTGCATTTCTCCGGAACACTCCGTATCACTACGAAGATCCACATTTATTGGATATACCATCGTATAGTTACATACGAACTCGAAGGAACTTGTTTCAGTTTGAGGATGGTTTCTGGTTCAGGAGAAATAGAATAAGGATTATTCAGTTGTCTTTTCCCTTTACCTTTTCTTAGGTTGCGAGGGCTCCGGGTATAACGAAAGTACACCTATTACGCTTATTGATAGTCTTCTTCCAAACCTTAGGTTGGTGCCGAAAGGTATGAAAGGAAGAAAATCAATTAGCCTAAATGTGGTATACAGAAGGTAATGAGTAAAGAAAAATAAAAGGATTGGAGAGATGGAAAGGAAATATACGGTTACTGTCATGCATCTGGATAGTGGAAGCGGAATTACTAGGAATACCCGGATACCCCTTCGAAATATTTTCATGTTTCAGATTTACTGTGCAATGTTAATTGAAAACTATTTTCCCAATTGGATTCTAACTCCAGGGTATGTATTTACCAGATTCGTTTCTCACATCTGTATAATGTTACAGATGGTGAGTGGGAGTAAGATATTGGGAATTATGTGATTATATCCTCATTTATATCAGAATTCGTTGTAATTGGTGATATTTGAGGAAATCACCTGGGTTTTGCCGGATGGCAAATTTTTGGTTTTGAATATCCGTGGTTATGCACCAGTTTCAAATTGATATATTTGTTCATTTATTTTATAAAGTGAGATATAACTTTTTGAAATTATGTCTGTGACATTTACTTATATCAGTTGATGGTTATGTAAGGTGTATTCAACAGCGATGTAATTCTTCTTAAGCATAGTACAGTTTTCAACCTACGACGCACAAGATTTGACTTATTGAACTCATGGGATTTGTACAAAGTATTGTATGTTGTCTAGTGTCCATTAGGATAAATGGGTTGGTACTCGTACTATATTCCGTTTACTCATGACTTCTCTAGTTTTAGACAAGTATTTCGTTGAAATACAGGGTCCGGATATTGAGAAGTTATAGGTATAAGAATAAAGTAGAGAACCATTTGTTGCAAGTATCAGGATTATTCAAAGTGATCGAAGATGTAGGTACTTGTGTAAGGTATTCCATTGTAAGTAATGGTTTTGAGAACTTGCTTCTCGTTCAGGTTACTCATATGTGAATGCACTCCTAGATGAGTAATGCTGCTTGGCCTCATTCCACTTAGTTGACATGCACTGGAGACGGCTGCATGATTTGAATCAGGTTCCAATTAAATTAGTGCCTCTGTTTCTATATTGTATATAGAATGGTTCATATCTTAACGATGTTAAGGTATATGGAGTTGTCCCGCTTATGCTTAAAACCAGACTCTGGATAAACTCAAGGCACGTTTCAGTAATGGATGTTTGTGGGTTATCCCGGGCTATTGACGAGGGTTAACATTCTACCATCTGGAAGATCAATAGTTATATTATTCTTGACTCGCCACAGTTTTAGTAAAAAATGGATTCTTTTCAGAAAAACATCAGTGGGAGTATGGTAGAACTGGAAGTGATTCCAGAACCACAAATGATTACTGAAAATTTATTAAAACCTAAAGATTCAATTTGACTCGACATTCCATTAGCCACTCCGCAAATTTGGTGGGTAACCTCAGGCACCCGAGAGGTACTTCGGTCTTCTCAGAGACGGTGACAGGGAGGTTCTTGTTTATCCAGACTTGCCAATGCTGCTGTTCAAGACTATAAGACCCAGCAGGAGGATGAGTATAGCGTCGTTCTAAACTAGCTTTAGAAGTGCACGTGTATATGACCCTGCCAGAAGGTTGTTGTAGTCAGTGGGAGCAGCGGAAGCATAGAGGGCAAGTAGCTTATGTCTATTCGTAGACTAAAGCAGGTATAGCGGAAATAGATCATCTATTTTTGATGCGACAGTCATAGAGTTTGACTTCATCAAAACAACAGATGGATCTGGTAAGAAATTAGTAGGGAGTGATGTCCTGGTATTTGGATGACATACTCTTGATAGGAAGAGATCTTCCTATACTACGATCGGTTATACAGTGGTTGTCACAAGGTTTTTCTCCACATAGGATATGGATAAAATATCAGGTTTTCTGGTCACTGGATCTATGGTTTTAGATCTAGATTTGGGAAATTTCCCAATTTGGGTGCTTTGACGCTATTCTAAAGGTGTTTTAGAATGGACGACTCCTAGCATGGTTGTCACGACCCGAAGTTTGGCCCGTGACCGGCACTTAACCACGTAACGTCTACAGGCGTAACACGACTAAGTAAGCCGAAAACCCAGAAGTCAAACCAGTAAAAGTATAGAGTGTTTTAAGCTTTTGATAGAACCAATTACTAAGATAACAATATATGACGCCGTAGCGAAGAAAATGAGCAACAAGTGGGAATCATCACAGATAGAATAACTGTATAAGTAAAGTCGGCTCACAACGAGCTCGACACCAGAATACAAAATAATATACATCGTCCTCACAACTGGTCTCTAAGTCAATACATAAGTGGTAGATGGAGAGTACTAGATACAACAATGTACATAACTGAAAGATAACCAGATACCGCACAAAACCCACCTATCAGCAAAAGAGCTAGTACACCAACTGTAGGGGTATCTGTGTCAAAAGATGCAAGAACGCAGCCTGCCGCGACTACTCCGAAGGGCAACCTGCAAACACTGTGGCACAACGGGGGTGAGTTGCCAACTCATGAATAGAAGATAACATATAAAGGTAATCGCGAGTATGCACGTGCAACAATACTCTAACCTATATCAACAGATAACATCTATATGATGAACTGGATGCTCAAACATGCAACAAGTGCGATCTAATAACATCTCCATGTGATGAGCAAGAAATGTGATGATCGGGTATAGCAATGCAATCTAATAACCCTATATAGAATGAACAGGGTGTGCAATGATCAGGTATAGCAATGCAATCTAACAACCGTATATAGAGTGAACAGGGTGTGCAATGATCAGGTGTAGCAATGCAATCTAACAACCCTATATAGAATGAACAGGGTGTGCAATGATCAGGTATAGTAATGCAATCTAACAACCCTATATAGAATGAACAGGGTGTGCAATGATCAGGTATAGCAATGTGTACTATATCAGGTACAATAGATACAGGATGAGATATCAATTACTACATACTGAGCATGGGAAATATAACATTTACACGGAATGTCATCGTGGAAAGTATAATCGGTACTCATCAATGCACCCAAATCCCAATACTACTCAGACGTCGTCATCCTCCTCGGTCCTCCAATCCTGTAAATCTCATATAATCGTGAGTGCCCAACATCGGCACCCAAAATATCAAGAAATACTCGTGCCAAGCATCGACACGCAAATCCTCCTGTATAGGGCATCCGTCAGTCCGGATCAGCCCACGGGCTCTGTCTGCAGTATCGGCCCTCGGCCCCGGCAGTACGAGTCATCCCGTATCCATCCATCAACTCTGGTCGGTATCCTCCAGATAACCGCCAGGTCCAACAAACAATCACCGGTAGGTAGTAGTCCCTCTGCCAGGCTCACCGTCTACTACATAGCGAAACCGTTCTCACCCCGGGGTACCATACCGGGTCTACCATGTACCCGTAATCGGCCTCATCTAACTCCTCGATTCGGGTTCACATGTATCACTCTAGTACCGAGAAAACACATGGTAGACGCACCGAAATATCAAATCAAGGGAAACCGGTTTTTTAAATAATTAACTATTCTCTTTTTGAAATATCCACGGTTCGCCAAATCCAGAATTAACATGGAAACAATATATCTCAATGCGTAATCTAAGCAAGTATGAAGATATCAATGTATGTGTGCACAGATATGAGTATACAGTGTGCATGTGCGCAGATGTGAAGATATCAATGTATGTGTGCACAGATATGAATATACAGTGTGCATGTGCGCAGATGTGAAGATATCAATGTATGTGTGCACAGATATGAGTATACAGTGTGCATGTGCGCAGGTATGAAGATATCAATGTATGTGTATGTAGTACCAGTAGGGGTATGTGATGCATATGTGCCCAAATATGGATATAACATATGCTGTTATGCGGCAAATCATGACAACATCAATAAGGTAGAATCAGTATGATATATGATTTATAGCAATCCTATAATGTGAGTGTCATGGCAATCACTAACGGTGTGAGTGTAGCATATCAATCGTGCTCGTGCGACTTGAACCGTTAGTGACAGTGCAGTGTTCTATGCTATCATTTCTATATGCAACAATAATGTATGCTACTACAGTCCATATGAACATCTACAATCTAATATCCTAACTCGCCCTGACGCTTAACGCCATACGGACGATTTCCCCGTAGATGTTAAATCTACTCACTTGGTCGTGCGCTACTCGTAGCCGACCACCTGCTTCCCTTTCTTAGCTTCGTCCGACGTACCCGCCTGCGAACCTGGAATTACACAAGAATCCAAATATAAGCAACTATCTCGCAAAACGCGATATCGAAGTCAAACGATACGCTCGCGTCGCGAACTAAACGCGCATGTGTACGATAAGCTAAACGTGTGCACGCGTCTAAAACTAACCCCGACACGCCGCGATACGCTGAATCATGGAACCCTCTCGCGTATCGCGCGTATCGCGCGAACCAAACGTACTAGAAATACGATATAACGTTCCAGATTCTACCCAGGCTAACTACTTACAAAACTATACATACCACTGGCCTAGAAATAAGAACAGACTCCTATCCAAGCAAACATCACCCAAAAATTCCCCTATCTGGCCGCAAATTGCGGCCAGAAAGATTAAACCGGCGGCCTCGCTATGGGGTGGGGGTCTCGGGCTCTGGTGGTGTGGTCTATACCTTGTATACAAGCTCATGTTAACTCAATTTCAACCTGAACTACTCGGGCCTAAAGCAGATCACAGAGATCCAAAAAGTTCACTTAAAAACACTAAATTTGCACAATTAGAAACCCTATGGTATTTTGGTGTAATCTGGGGTCTAACTAGGTTTACATGGTCTTAATAACACCCAATTAGGTTAGGTTAACCAATACTAACAGCACTTAGCCATAAGTCCACACAATTCATCACTAAAGGCACAAAACTCACTTTTTAACACTAATTAAGCTTAACAATCACTAGTTTAGCAAGCAAGGAAGTTAGGCTAAGATCATACCTCACTTAAAGATCTTAGAGTGCAGGAAGGAGAGGAAGGAGAAGGTTTGGAGCTGCTACAGAGGCTGCTGGAGCTGTTACTGCTCCCGTTGCTGCTGCTGCTCCATGCTGCTGCTGATGCTGCTGCTTGCTACTGCCACTTCTGCTGCTGCTAGTTGCTTCCTCTGCTGCTGCTGCTTGTATGAGGGGAGGTGTGTGTGTGTTGAGAGTGAGAGGAGTGAGATAGAGGAGGAAAGAAATGAGAACACCCTAGTCAACCCCCCCTCTCTCTCTCATTAAATGAGCATGGGTCAAGCCATGTTGCCCATACTCTCTCTCTCTCTCCAAGTCAACAAAACCAAACCATTTCTCATAATGAGAATAAAGAAAACACCCACCATAATAAAACCCAAATACAACTAATACAAAACTTAAAATGGCTTAGGAATTGGTTATTCCACCATGGTTGTTAATCATGGTTTAACCCCATCTCCTAACCCTAGTTTACATGCACAAGTGTGTGCGCGCCTAGAAAAATTCTAATAAATTATTCATTAATTAGAATAAAATATCAGAAACTTAATTTGGTAAACTTTTTACCAAAAACTATCTATTAAAATATAATTAACCCCTAAACACGACCTAAGGTGTTGCAATCTTCCCCCCTTAAAGAAAATTCGTCCCCGAGTTTTAAAAACAAGGCTACGCATACCTTCAGAGGGATGAGGGAACTCCTTCCGCATCTCGCCCTCAGCCTCCCAAGTGAGCTCTTCACCGTTTGGGATGCACCAAAATACCTTCACTGATGGAAAGACCTTCGATCGAAGTTTCCTCCCCTGCCGATCCAATATTACGGCTGGCTGTTGGGTGAACGAAAGATCACACTCGAACTAAATGGTCTGGTGCTGAATCCAATGAGAAAGGTCATGAAGGTAATTGCAAAGTATCGACATAGGAAATACGGGATGAATATTCAATAATCTGTGTGGAAGTGCCCAACTTAAGGCAACGAACCAACTCGCCTTAGGGATCCTAAAAAAGACCTACTGTCCTGGAAAGCTTCCCAAAACTCAACATGTCATTTATCGGAAATTTCCATGGGAATACATGATCTGCCATTGCGAACTCGAATCTGCGACCCTCTTGGTCAGCATCTGATCTCTATCCGCAATAGACCGTTCTCATCCTGACCAAAAACAACCGGGTCATTTCCGAAATTTCTAAACTAACTGAGGTTCAATAATCCTATAACACGGAGTTAGGAAAACAGACTGGTGATCGACACGACCTAACCTCTAAACATAAAGGTTACCAATTGGAGTGTCATCCTGATAACTGCTATCAAAGGAGAACCCTATCGACGGCAAACGACAATCCCCAACTGCCGACAACAATTTCTATATACGCACAACTTAACAATAACAACTGAGCAAATTGAGTATTACCGGATGACAGACATTCGAAAGGAGTCACATCTTAACTAAACCTGGGTGGACACCATAACGAATTTCGGGAAGATCTGCTCTCGTTCCCTCTTCGGAACGGTTAAAGGTTGCAACTCTCCCGTCAGTCTCAGTTGCTCAACTCAAGCACACAACAAGACAGACACCTTGAAACGAATCCCAAGACTTCTTGTTCTATCCCTGCCCACCTATAACTACTTTACAAGTCACGTTAACAGTTGGTGGGACTTGAATGAGTAGAGAGAGTTGTCCGATGTGCCTGCCCTAGGATTCTACGTCTCTAACCCAGCACACCCTTGTCACAAGTCAAGGATTCCAAATCATTACCCAGCCGAGTAGGCTCCAATATCTCTGACGAACGAGCGTCGGCGGGCAGTGTCTCGCGAAAGCGATTTAAGAAAAGTGGTCGGACGCGGACATGAGCAAGCTGTCTCCTCAGAAGGGACAAACTTATGTTGTACTCAACGATCGCACAAGAACTGTGAATCTGCGGAGGACTATCACAACAATCAAATTCCGCCGCAGGAAGGTGTACCTTTAACTCTGGTGGTCCATGAAAATCTGACACGACTCTCAAACAAGCGGTGTCTCTAATCTCCAACACAAAACCATCGCGGCCATCTTCAGATAATGAGTAGGATATCCTTCTCGTACTTCCTCCAAATGTGAAGAAGCAAAAGCGATAACCCTATTGTGTCACCTCAGTACACATTCGAGTCCTACTCACGAAACATCACAGTTAAACCACAAAGTCGCCCGAACCAAAAAGCAATGAGGCTGAAGCAGTTGTTAACCGAGTCTTCAACTGCCGAAACTCCGTACACAAGCCTCAGTCCAAAGAAAAGAAACCTCCATTCCAGTCAATTTAGTCAACGGTGCAGCATTACACTAGCAATCCTCGAAGAAACGGCAGTAAAAACCTACTAAGCCCCAAAAATCTACGGACCTCCGTTCCGCTCACAAGTTTGGGCCTAAGCTGTACGGCCACGATCTTCCTCGAAACCATACAAAGTCGTCTCGGTAACTACAAAACCTAGGAGTCAACACAACAAGCTTAAAGGGACACTCCGAGAATCTAGTAAACCGCTGGGGCTCTCCCAGTATCCGTATAACAGATCCTCAAGTGCTACCCTAACCCTCAAGGCACACTAAAAAGACTAGGTTGTCGTAAATAACACAACAATAACTAGTCGAGGAACGGCCCGAAGAAAACCAGTTCATCACACCTACGAATGCTGCTAGAGCATTGGTGAGTCCTGTGACACACCCAAAACACACAAGCCCGCAGCACGTACAAGGCAGTCTTCGGAATGTCATCACTCCGGACCCGCAACAATGATGACCTAATCCCAAACGAACTTAGACAAGTCTCGCACTCTGGTGCTGATTGAAGAAATCGTCAATACGAGGTACAGGATACTTATCCGCACCGTAGGCCGATTCAAGTGACGATCCATCAATACACAACCTCAATCTGTCGTTTTTTCTCCTTGACGAACAGAAATAGGTGCTTCCTAATGCGAAACACTCAAACGCACAAACTCCCTCAACAACAACTCTGCAGCAGATCCTTAGCTCCTTAAGCTTCGCCGGCTCATCTGGAACGACGTCGGAAAAATTCTCGCATGAAAGAAAACCGGTTCAACAAACCAACTGTGGCTACAGCATCACGAAAAACGCCAAGAATCCACAACATCTCCTCAGAGCCGACTAGCGAACAAGGCTGAATTCAAGCTATAAGAGGCGGCACCACTATCCACCTGCACAACAAGAACTGACTTGCCCGGGAAAATAAAACCTAACTGTTTCCTCACGGTAGCCCACAACGCCTAGCACGTAGCTAACCAGTCCGTGCCCAGGAGATTGCCAAATCCAACATCTTTAGGAAGTTCAAAATGACAGACGAATCTCTATCTCCTATCCGATGGGTATAAGACCGAAGTACGTGTTGCACAACAAAAGGATTGCTGACGGAAGTTAACACAACAAACGGCTAATCTACCCAGCACGACTCTCGTCCTAGACTCGGCACGAAATGTGGAACATACGAGTGCATGAATCCAGATCAAACAATACGTGTGCAACAAAAGGACATACTGAAAGAGTACCTGAAACCACAGCATTGGACGCCGGAGCATCCTGATGAGTCGAAGCGAAAACTTGGGCCTGCCCTCCATCTGCGACTGATCGAACTCCTCCTCTACTAGCCTGACCCCTCTGTGCGAACCCTCCGCGTCCACGACGTCTCAGAATACGACCCTGACGTGGTATGAAGGGACACTGCCTGATGAGGTGTTGAAGGCTTCCGCATCGTAAACACCTACGCGCTGCCTGCTGTCCTGCCTGGGGATGAGAGCCAAACGACTGTCCTCGTCCCAAGCCTCTGCTCTGGGCTGGTACACCAGTACGATTCCACAACTGTTCCGGAATTCTCACGGTCTCTGGAAGACGTGTCTCGTAAACTGGGGCTATCTCCACCGGTGCAATGTGGGGGACGGAATACTGCATGATGATCGCAAGGAACAACTGGGTAACAGGGGTGACAACCACCTGTCGCTGCGCTCGAACGACCTCTACCAATGAGCTCATCGTCTGGCGCAAGCCCTGCATCTCTGCCACTAGTCTAGCGATCTGATCTGTCGTAGGGGAAACAATCTGTCCTAGTACAACAGGGGTACTACTCGGATCAGTCCTCGTATCAGACGAATCAACTCGAACCTCGGCTCTCACGACCGCTCTCTGCACCCTCGTAGTCCTTGGCGGCATAATGGCTGAAAAGAAGGTAGGATTCGATGAAGATACGAAAATCGAATCACAAGGATATATACGATCATAAAGGAAATTCAATCAATAAGTCCTAAGGTCGCTTAGGCGGAGTACCGTGTCGTGAGTATGCCGCGGAACATACGCACGCTACGCCACTCTGCTTCAGCTACCTACTCCATCATACCAGGGTCATCCTACACTCCGAAGGTAAAACCTACGCTCTGATACCAACTTTGTCACGACCCGAATTTTGGCCCATGACCGGCACTAAACCACGTAACGTCTACAGGCGTAACGCGACTAAGTAAGCCGAAAACCCAGAAATCAAACCAGTAAAAGTATAGAGTGTTTTAAGCTTTTGATAGAACCAATTACTAAGATAACAATATACGACGCCGTAGCGAAGAAAATGAGCAACAAGTGGGAATCATCACAGATAGAATAACTGCATAAGTAAAGTCGGCTCACAACGAGCTCGACACCAGAATACAAAATAATATACATCGTCCTCACAACTGGTCTCTAAGTCAATACATAAGTGGTAGATGGAGAGTACTAGATACAACAATGTACATAACTGAAAGATAACCAGATACAGCCCAAAACCCACCTATCAGCAAAAGAGCTAGTACACCAACTGTAGGGGTATCTGTGTCAAAAGATGCAAGAACTCAGCCTGCCGCGACTACTCCGAAGGGCAACCTGCAAACACTATGGCACAACGGGGGTGAGTTGCCAACTCGTGAATAGAAGATAACATATAAAGGTAATCACGAGTATGCACGTGCAACAATACTCTAACGTATATCAACAGATAACATCTATATGATGAACTGGATGCTCAAACATGCAACAAGTGCGATCTAATAACATCTCCATGTGATGAGCAAGAAATGTGATGATCAAGTATAGCAATGCAATCTAACAACCCTATATAGCGTGAACAGGGTGTGCAATGATCAGGTATAGCAATGCAATCTAACAACCCTATATAGAGTGAACTGGGTGTGCAATGATCAGGTATGGCAATGCAATCTAACAACCCTATATAGAATGAACAGGGTGTGCAATGATCAGGTATAGTAATGCAATCTAACAACCCTATATAGAATGAACAGGGTGTGCAATGATCAGGTATAGCAATGTGTACTATATCAGGTACAATAGATACAGGATGAGATATCAATTACTACATACTGAGCATGGGAAATATAACATCTACACGGAATGTCATCGTGGAAAGTATAATCGGTACTCATCAATGCACCCAAATCCCAATACTACTCAGGCATCGTCATCCTCCTCGGTCCTCCAATCCTGTAAATCTCATATAATCGTGAGTGCCCAACATCGGCACCCAAAATATCAAGAAATACTCGTGCCAAGTATCGACACGCAAATCCTCCTGTATAGGGCATCCGTCAGTCCGGATCAGCCCACGGGCTCTGTCTGCGGTATCGGCCCTCGGCCCCGGCAGTACGAGTCATCCCGTATCCATCCATCGACTCTGGTCGGTATCCTCCGGATAACCACCAGGTCCAACAACCAATCACCGGTAGGTAGTAGTCCCTCTGCCAGGCTCACCGTCTACTACACAGCGAAACCGTTCTCGCCCCAGGGTACCATACCGGGTCCACCATGTACCCGTAATTGGCCTCATCCAACTCCTCGATTCGGGTTCATATGTATCACTCTAGTACCGAGAAAACACATGGTGGACGCACCGAAATATCATATCAAGGGAAACCGGGTTTTTAAATAATTAACTATTCTCTTTTTGAAATATCCATGGTTCTCCAAATCCAGAATTAACATGGAAACAATATATCTCAATGCGTAATCTAAGAAAGTATGAAGATATCAATGTATGTGTGCACAGATATGAGTATACAGTGTGCATGTGCGCAGATGTGAAGATATCAATGTATGTGTGCACAGATATGAGTATACAGTGTGCATGTGCGCAGATGTGAAGATATCAATGTATGTGTGCACAGATATGAGTATACAGTGTGCATGTGCGCAGGTATGAAGATATCAATGTATGTGTATGTAGTACCCGTAGGGGTATGTGATGTATATGTGCCCAAATATGGATATAACATATGCTGTTATGCGGCAAATCATGACAACATCAATAAGGTAGAATCAGTATGATATATGATTTATAGCAATCCTATAATGTGAGTGTCATGGCAATCACTAACGGTGTGAGTGTAGCATATCAATCGTGCTCGTGCGACTTGAACCGTTAGTGACAGTGCAGTGTTCTATGCTATCATTTCTATATGCAACAATAATGTATGCTACTACAGTCCATATGAACATCTACAATCTAATATCCTAACTCGCCCTGACGCTTAACGCCATACGGACGATTTCCCCGTAGATGTTAAATCTACTCACCTAGTCGTGCGCTACTCGTAGCCGACCACCTGCTTCCCTTTCTTAGCTTCGTCCGACGTACCCGCCTGCGAACCTGGAATTACACAAGAATCCAAATATAAGCAACTATCTCGCAAAACGCGATATCGAAGTCAAACGATACGCTCGCGTCGCGACCTAAACGCGCATGTGTACGATAAGCTAAACGTGTGCACGCGTCTAAAACTAACCCCGACACGCCGCGATACGCTGAATCATGGAACCCTCTCGCGTATCGCGCGTATCGCGCGAACCAAACGTACTAGAAATACGATATAACGTTCCAGATTCTACCCAGGATAACAACTTACAAAACTATACATACCACTGGCCTAGAAATAACAACAGACTCCTATCCAAGCAAACATCACCCAAAAATTCCCCTATCTGGCCGCAAATTGCGGCCAGAAAGATTAAACCGGCGGCCTCGCTATGGGGTGGGGGTCTCGGGCTCTGGTGGTGTGGTCTATACCTTGTATACAAGCTCCTGTTAACTCAATTTCAACCTGAACTACTCGGGCCTAAAGCAGATCACAAAGATCCAAAAAGTTCACTTAAAAACACTAAATTTGCACAATTAGAAACCCTATGGTATTTTGGTGTAATTTGGGGTCTAACTAGGTTTACATGGTCTTAATAACACCCAATTAGGTTAGGTTAACCAATACTAACAGCACTTAGCCATAAGTCCACACAATTCATCACTAAAGGCACAAAACTCACTTTTTAACACTAATTAAGCTTAACAATCACTAGTTTAGCAAGCAAGGAAGTTAGGCTCAGATCATACCTCACTTAAAGATCTTAGAATGCAGGAAGGAGAGGAAGGAGAAGGTTTGGAGCTGCTACAGAGGCTGCTGGAGCTGTTACTGCTCCTGTTGCTGCTGCTGCTCCATGCTGCTGCTTGCTACTGCCACTTCTGCTGCTGCTAGTTGCTTCCTCTGCTGCTGCTGCTTGTATGAGGGTGTCTGTGTGTGTGTTGAGAGTGAGAGGAGTGAGATAGAGGAGGAAAGAAATGAGAACACCCTAGTCAACCCCCCCCCTCTCTCTCTCATTAAATGAGCATGGGTCAAGCCATGTTGCCCATACTCTCTCTCTCTCTCCAAGTCAACAAAACCAAACCATTTCTCATAATGAGAATAAAGAAAACACCCACCATAATAAAACTCAAATACACCTAATACAAAACTTAAAATGGCTTAGGAATTGGTTATTCCACCATGGTTGTTAATCATGGTTTAACCCCATCTCCTAACCCTAGTTTACATGCACAAGTGTGTGTGTGCCTAGAAAAATTCTAATAAATTATTCATTAATTAGAATAAAATATCAGAAACTTAATTTGGTAAACTTTTTACCAAAAACTATCTATTAAAATATAATTAACCCCTAAACACGACCTAAGGTGTTACAATTGTGGTGTATCTGCAGGTGATGGAGTCACCCTCTCTAAAAGATGTCTTACAGACTAAAGGGGAGAGGGATTTGCATGATTGGCATATCACTTGCATAGGCAATTGAGTCAATCATGTGATGTCAAGTATCACACCAAATATTGCTTTTGCACTAGCTGCAATAAGCATATATTAATCCAATCCTGGAGAAATATTAGGAAGTAGTTATGAACATAAGTGGATGTTCTTGGGATATGGTAATGGCAGCCTCCATCAGGAGACGGTTATCATTTCAGGCTTCCAAGGTAACTTAGATGACAGAGTGACTGTCAGAGTTTTATTTTTCCCTCTTTTGAGGGACAGTATGTTGGACAGGTAGTCCAAGCGGATACTGAGGAAGTCATGGCACAGTATATTGATTGAGTTCAGTGGACGATACAGCCTAAGAAGTTTGCTGGATTTGGAGTTCATTTGTGAACTGGGTCCCATCAGATATCAAGACATATTCTAAGACAGGTATTGCTCATTTCGAGAGATAGCTTTCTCCGCGAAGTTGAGATATAGAGAGATTAAGATAGATACACTGGAGTGGATCCACTCACTGAGGCTATTTCTCGAACGCAATAGTTTCGCAAACGGGTTTTGCGAGACTGATTAGTAGAGGAGTTGGGTGTTCGTGTTAGTTATATATATGCCCTAGAGGCCATTGTTGTACATATGATGTATATTATAGTGGATGGTTGGATATATATAGAGAGGACTTTCTTGCTCGACATCATAGTATGCTATTTGGTTTCACTTTGTCTTAACATGTTGACTTGTATTGGTTTACTGTCTTGCTCTTACATGTTGATAAAGCCCTTAGGATATGTACTTGACCACGAGGACTATGATGAGATCATACTAGTGGGGCCATGATAGTCAACGATTACATCCTATAACTGTTCCTAGTCTAGGGAGTATCGAGACAGGGCATCGATACTCCAGAGTAGACTAGCGTATACGCATCTTGACCCATATGATGGGCGATGGATGATCCCATATCCATCGGTGTTTGATATCAAAGATGGTGTACGGGTGCTCAGTGAAGACTGGGTATACTGAACGAACTCTTCGAGAACTCCTAGATGGTATTATACCTATTGCCAGATAGCAGTTCTCCAGTGACACTAGTACAGGTTAGTCTGTAGACCCGAGATCGTCATAGAGTCTTATGTGATTCCCACTGTGCTTTGATTTCCACCTTATCATGTCCAAGAGGGCATGCAAAACGGTGGCTTTTGGGTACAGTCCCGACTCACATGGAGGCAATGAGCGATAGGAGGGGTTTCGTCTCTCCTGGTTTAGGGAGTTGATGTTGTGCTGTGTTCGATTGGCTATAACTGGAAGTCCCTGGCCAGGGCTAATATGGAGTGCTCCTGGTAAGAGTTATCAATAGTTTCTCAACCCGTTATGAGCCTCACATCGACACGACTTATCGGTTACTGGGGTCTGACGTTTACCACCCCTAGACTGGATATGCGACATACCAGACGAAGAGACCGGACTGTACGGGAGTGTTACTGATTGGATTCACAGGAGAATGTACAGGCTTGCTTATTGATCTTCTAATCGCTCAATACCTGGGTAGCTGTTACGTTTAGCTGACCGCTTGCAGAGTGTGGGTGTTTGATATGATCATCGTCTACTGCCGGCGTATTGACGATTGTTTAGAGTCCTACACAGAGGTTTCCTGGCTCAGGCAAAATGGAGTAGGAGCACTTATGTGATATGTGCGGGACCGAGAATAATATGATATGAGATACCGTATTCTCTTCTCGCGATATGTGATATCGGCCGGGTATATATGATATAGCCGGGGCATCGGATCAAGTGTTAATTCGATGAAATAGTACATGTTATATTAGTCGGTTATATGCAATATAGCCGGATTGTCGGATCAAGTGTTGATTCGATAATTTAATGTATAATTATATATGTGATATATTACATTACGTTAACTAATATAAGCTCGCTTTATTGATTCATTTTCTCACTGGATAATTCATTGATGTATATGCGATATATGTTAATTGTATTATTTTCTTTTCTTACAAAATATATTGTATATGTGATATATAATATTGTAACAAGTTAGGCTTACAAATGCAACATGGTTGTTGAGTTTAAATTAAGTTAGGGTTTGGATTAGGGTTAGCTTTTGGATGAGGTTCATGGATTCTTCATGAAGCTTTGACTTTGTTTCTTTTCTTTGTTGTTTTGTGAAGATATTAGTTAACCCAACCTAAACCCTCAACCTATGGTTTGTTCTCTATAAGGGTTAAGGATCTCATTCTTAACCCATGGTTGCAATTGTAACCACAACAATAATTCATTATTCAACACAAAAGCTTTTACTTCTTCTTCTTCTTCTTGCTTCTTGAAGAAAAGCTTCACTTGTTTTTTCATTTGTGATGATAAATGGTGAGAAATTGAAAACAAAAGAGTGCAAAATTCTTATTTCATCATCCTCATCTATTCTAACCACTTAGATTAGGGTGTTCACTTCTCTAATTACTTCATTAGTGAAGTGTAAGCTTGGGTTTGAGATTCTTCAAGGTAGATCATCTTAGATCATGAAGACAGCAAGCAAGGTGCCTCATTCACCTTATGGAGCCTCTCAAGAGTCGGAATTCTTGATGATCGCAGCGAAGAGACCTCAACACGGAGCTTATGAAGTGAAGGAACGGACTACAAAGGTTGTAGTCCCAACTCTATATGATAGATACTTCTTTGTATGAGATACAAATTTTGTTACCCGAGAATTTCTAGTAAAGATTCATGGTTTGCTTGCTTTGCACCTCTCTAAATTTTAAAGTGGCATGAGTGATGCTACCAAATCCTAGACCAGGTGCAAGGGAAGCCCAAAAGTGGTATCAGAGCCAAATTAGAATTCTAGATACGGTGTTAAAACAATTACGAAAACGAAATCGACTCCAAAATACGGTATTTTGATACCCCCATTTTGCTCTCTGGAAATTTTCCAAAAAGTCCTTTAAAAAATTTTCAAACAGGTGCAAAATGATATTTGGGACATTCTAAGAACATGGGAGAAATACGAAGGAAGGGGCTCGGATTTTGGCCGAGCCCCAGGCCTAAAATTCTGGCCAAGCCGGCCCCTTGGGCTTCTCTGCCCCCCATATTCCCCCTGTGCTCTAATGTCTCCATTTTGGGTTTCCTAGTATTGTTTATTTAGCCCAATTTTCATGTGATGATTAGCTTGACCTGGAGCTAATTCGTAGTGCTTCGTAGTCGTATATTTTAACACTGTATTGGTAACCTTGACTATTTTTAGCAGTTCGACCGAACTTCGCACACCACATTTTGTACCCCGCTGAAATTTCCAAGTGTTGTAATTTTCCGAAGTTGATTATATTCATAAAATCGTGCAAGTACCCCTATGGACCCGTAGAAGACTATAATAACCTTAACTCGATTCTATGCCCACGGAACCGCGTTCGAACCTTCGGGTTTGCCGTAGTTCCGTGGTGTCATTGGTGAGGCGTTGGTTAACTCCTTCTACGGCTGGACCATAGACACTGTGGCACGGTTTTTGAGTGTTTTGACTTTGCTCAAGTGTTGAGCTCACGGGGGTAATTTGTGAGTGTATGTTGATTCGATTGAAACGTTAAATATCGTCATGATATTTTGTGAATGTGATACAATATGTGGAATTCATATAGTTAGGCATGAAATCCGTAATATATGATATTTCGGGTTTACGATGTCTAAGCTGATTGTGGATTCCAAATGTTGTAGTTTTTCACTTTTCTTTTCTACGACCGTAAGCGTAGTATGTGCGGTATTGCCGGCTTCGTTGCTATATATCAACGACAATCGGGATATGCATACTTACTTACGTTGATGATATGAGATATTATGTGTTGCTGTGATATGTTATATTGGATCGTCGTGTTCTGAATAGCTGGGGGGTTTTATGTGAGATGAGGGTTTTTATTTTCATTCATATAAAATTCATTGTATGTAATATTCTTTTATTGGGGCACTTCCGGGTTGATGATGATGTCACCATTGTATATTATTTACTTTTCCGCATTAGGATAGACCCAAGGCGGAGAGCACAAGTAGCCGGGTTCTAGGGTCTAGTGGGAGGCCATCTTGAGGAGTCGAGACCGGGTATCCTAACCCTAGAATTGGTAGGATTGCTTGCCGCTCTCGTAGGGGTCTAGGGATATGGGTTTGGCTACTCATCACGACCGTGGAATCCGTGTTTTATACAGTCTCAAAATAAAATAGGACCTCCTAGTATATCCAATATTTCATATGTTTCTTCTGCTGCTGATATACTGTAATATGATCATATTATATGCATGAGACGAATGCTTTATTATTGTATATATGATATATAATAAACGTTGCTTATGTTTTACACCCGCGCTAGTCCCGTCCCGGTATGCCATTAGTTAAGTAACCTAACCGTGCATAACGAAATATTATGGCGAATGTAAATGGCATAAGCGTACGTTGTATTTTCGTTTCTTCTGTGATGCTTAGGAAGCATAAATGATGGGATTTATTAATGAGATTAATAAAAGAAAAGAAACCTAAAAGATGTTGTTGAATCAAATTTTCAAAAAGGGTAGCTACGGTTTTTTGCTTTGCATAGTGGTATATGTGATATACCCTGCACCTCATTCGATGAGGAAAAAGCCGAGATCCCTTCACCGGGAGTGACCTTTTTAGCAAAACTGGCAGATGCTACAAACTCACGGTTTAGTTTTTGATTGCATATATAGTTTTTGTTTTGCACCGCGGTATTTATGAAATATCCTGCACCTTATTCGATAAGGAAAGAGCCGAGATCCCTTCACCGGGAGTGACCTCTTTAGCGAAACTAGAAAAGCCTCAAAAACACTCCTTTTCAAAATCACTTGCTTCTACAACGATATCAAGTTCATTACGCAATAGGTTTTCTGGAAAACCTGCGTTGCCCTCCGACATTTCAGATAGATATACTTAGTATTCGTGCTACGTTTGTTGGCCTGCGTCAAAGCGTAGTGTGCGGTAGCTAACTAGTGATTATCTATAACATGAGATGTGATTGGATTAAGGTAGTCGTACGACTTTGTTGGCCTGCGTCAAGGGTCGTACGGGTGGGTTTAATTCAATCAAGAAATGTACGGGTTGAACTTGAATAGCGGACTATGGTTTGTTGGCCTGCGTCAAGGTCATGGGACGCTAGGGGTAAAAGCATTATCGGGAATTTCAAGTGTTGAAATTTACAATGAGATTGCATACCTTCTATGAGATAGTTGGATCCCGATACCCACTGTGAGTAAGAGTTACTCCTGGGAGAGATTTACACAGGACAATTAGCCGATCAAGTAGGTGACTAGAAAGGTGTTAACGGGGTTATACCTCTGGGAAAATGAGGTTTATTCTAATTAGGTCCGTGCGAAAGCACGGGGAACCTCCCTCAAAGTACCAACACTGGCCTGGCTGAAAGATTGGCGAACTTGTAAAGTGTAATTAATCCCGGCTAATCTTACCTTTTAAGGTTTGAAGGAAGATTTGATGAAAACAGTGGGAGCCATCCTGATTAGATAAGATAATAACCAATCTAATCTTGCAAGAGCATACGCTAAAGTGTTTTCTTCTCTCTCTCTCCAGGTAGCGACCATGTCAGGCCTTAATCAAGATAATAATATTGATGTATTGACCGAACCCGCTTATTATACTGAGCAGGGGAACGTTAGGCCCGTTCTTTCTTATAAATGTTATAAAATTGAACAGGAATTAGGAGAATATCCAGATTCTCACGCCACCCAAACGAAGAATAAGCATGTTGATGCATCTTCTTCGGGTGTGTTAGTTATCGAGAACTGTTTCTCAGTTCACTCTACGTCCTGGGTATTAGATACCGGATCAGGATCCCACATATGTAATATGTTACATGGGCTACGTTAAGGTAGGGAACTAGGAGAGGGTGATCATTCCGTAAGAGTAGGGAATGGTGCAAACGTTGCAGCCAAAGCAGTTGGCGAATATCACCTTGTGTTGCCAAACGGTAATACATTGATTCTGAACGAATGCTATTACATTCCGACCCTGATATACAATCGTATATCAGTATCTTTATTGAGTAAAGAAGGATATAATTTTGTAGTACAGGATAATGTTATGAACATCTTCCTGAATCAAAAGTTGATTGGATCGGGCTCGTTAAATAATGCCATATACGTTCTGAATCAAACAATAGTACTTAATGTGCAAATCACACACAAGAGGAAGAGTTCAGAAATGAGCGAATCCTTCTTGTGGCATTGTAGACTTGGTCCTATCAATGCGAAACGACTAGCTAAGTTGCATAAGGATGGATATTTGAATCCGTTCGAATTTTCATCTTATAACACTTGCCAGTCATGTCTCAAAGGCAGAATGACCAAAACTCCGTTTAGCGGACACGGAGAAAGAGTTACAGAACTCTTAGGGCTGATACATAATGATGTATGTGGTCCCATGTCTACCCATGCCAGGAACGGTTCCTCGTACTTCATTACATTCACTGACGATCTCTCAAGATACGAACATGTGTTCCTGTTGAAATACAAGTCTGAAGTTTTTGAGAAATTCAGAGAATATAAGAACGAAGTAGAGAACCAAACGGGAAAAAGTATTAAGATCCTTCGATCTTATCGAGGAGAAGAATACTTGAGCAATGAGTTTCTGGACTATCTAAAAGAGAATGGGATTCTCTCTCAGCTTACTCCTCCTTATACACCACAGCACAATGGTGTATCGGAGTGGAGGAATCACACCCTATTAGATATGGTGCGCTCCATGATGAGCACTGCTGAGTTTCCTATTTCCTTCTGGGGGTATGCACTGGAAACAGCTGCGAACCTATTGAATATGGTTCCCACCAAATCTGTGCCATCCACTCCATATGAGATATGGAAGCGAAAGAGACCATATCTTAATTATGTTAAGATATGGGGTTGTCCGGCATATGTGAAAACACAGAATCCGGACAAGCTCGGGGCAAGGTCTTTTCTGTGTAAGTTTATTGGATATCCTAAACATTCGCGCGGGTATATCTTCTACCACACCGAGGAACAAAAGGTGTTTGTATCTCGGCATGCCATCTTTTTAGAAAAGGAATTTCTTGAAAAAGAAATTAGTGGCAATGAGGTGGAACTGGAAAAAGTTCCAGCTACACAAACTGCAACAGAAGATTTGGTAGAACCAGAGGATTCAGTAGTTCCTGACGAACCTCAGCCTCTCCACCGATCTAGTAGGGTTCCTCATCCACCTGAGAGATACTACAGTTTTCTCATTAACGGTGGAAGCGAGGATTGCATCATTGAAGATGATGCCCTGACTAGCTTCGAGCAGGACATCACGAGTGGTGACTCTGTGAAGTAGCTAGATGTAATGCGATCTGAGATAGAATCCGTGTACACCAACAAAGTATGGACTTTGGAAGTTGCTCCTGAAGGGATAAAACCCATTAGGAGCAAATGGATCTTTAAGAATAAACTTGGTGTAGATGGTAAAGTGGAGACTTTCAAAGCTAGACTTGTTGCAAAGGGTTTTCATCAACGACCAGGTGTGGATTATAACGAAACCTTTTCTCCAGTGGCTATGCTTAAGTCCATCCGGATCTTACTTGCCATTGCTTCATACCCTGACTACGAAATATGGCAAATGGATGTTAAGACCGCTATTCTAAATGGTGATTTAGAGGAGTGTGTGTATATGACTCAGCTAGAGGGCTTCGTAGATAGTGGGAGCAGCGGAAAGGTGTGCAAGCTGCTTAAATCTATCTACGGATTAAAGCAGGCATCGCGGAGTTGGAACATCTGTTTTGATGTGGTAGTCAAAGAGTTTGACTTCATCAAGAACGTAGATGAACCTTGTATCTACAAGAAGGTTGCAGAGAGTAAGGTTGTCTTCCTCGTATTGTACATGGATGACATAGTCTTGATAGGAAATGATATTCATATGCTACACCCGGTCAAGCTCTTCTTATCACATAGATTCTCAATGAAAGATCTAGGTGATACCTCATGCATTTTGGGGATTAAAATCTATAGAGATAGATCTAAAAGGATACTGGGATTGTCCCAATCCAGGTACATTGACACCATACTAAAGAGGTTTAGTATGGAAGAATCCAAGCATGGGAACCAACCCACGATCTCTGGACTCACTCTCTCCAAAGAGATGTCTCCCAAGACTGATTTGGAGAGAGCTCGCATGTAAGGGATACCCTATGCTTCGGCAGTAGGCTCTATCATGTACGCAATGCTATGTACCAGACTCGATGTAGCATACTCACTAAGTGTAGTGAGTAGGTATCAAGCAGATCCAGGAGAGAGTCACTGGACAGCTGTGAAGAACATTCTCAAGTACTTGAGAAGGACTAAAGAGATGTTCTTGGTGTATGGTAACGGAGAACTCCAGGTGGAGTCCTTTACCGATTCGAGCTTCCAAAGTGATAAGGATGACTCTAAGTCGCACTCGGGATTTGTCTTTACCCTAAATATAGGGGCGGTTTGTTGGAAGAGTTCCAAGCAAGAAACCGTGGCAGACTCGACGATGGAGGCTGAATACATCGCTGCCAACGATGCTGCCAAAGAGGCTGTCTAGATGAAGAAGTTCATCACTGAACTTGGTGCGGTTCCGTCCATTAAGCATCCAATACCTTTGTATTGTGATAACAATGGAGCTGTGGCTTTGGCCAAAGAACCAAGGTCCCATCAAAAGTCCAGACATATTCTGAGGCGGCATCACCTTATCCGGGAGATAGTTGATCGCCGCGAAATCGAGGTCAGGAGAAGTGACACGAAGGAAAACACTGCGGATCCACTCACGAAGACCATTCCCCGGATACAATTTGAGAGACTCTTCGGGATGTTGGGTATGAGATACTACAACAGCTAGCCATAGTGCAAGTGGGAGATTGTTAGTTATATATGCCCTAGAGGCCATTGTTGTACATATGATGTATATTATAGTGGATGGTTGGATATATATAGAGAGGACTTTCTTGCTCGACATGATAGTATGCTATTTGGTTTCACTTTGTCTTAACATGTTGACTTGTATTGGTTTACTGTCTTGCTCTCACATGTTGATAAAGTCCTTAGGATATGTACTTGACCATGAGGGGTATGATGAGATCATACTAGTGGGGCCATGGTAGTCAACGAGTACATCCTATAACTGTTCCTAGTCGAGGGAGTATCGAGACAGGGCATCGATACTCCAGAGTAGACTAGCGTATACGCATCTTGACCCATATGATGGGCGATGGATGATCCCATATCCATCGGTGTTTGACATCAAAGATGGTGTACGGGTGCTCAGTAGAGACTGGGTACACTGAACGGACTCGCCGAGAACTCCTAGATGGTATTATACCTATAGTCAGATAGCAGTTCTCCGGTGACACTGGTACAGGTTAGTCTGTAGACCCGAGATCGTCATAGAGTCTTGTGTGATTTCCACTGTGCTTTGATTTCCACCTTATCACGTCCAAGAGGGCAAGAAAAATGGTGGATTTTGGGTACAGTCCCGAATCACATGGAGGCAATGAGCGATAGGAGGGGTTTCGTCTCTCCCGGTATAGGGAGTTGATGTTGTGCTATGTTCGATTGGCTATAACTGGAAGTCCCTGGCCAGGGCTAATATGGAGTGCTCCTGGTAAGAGTTATCAGTAGTTTCTCAACCCGTTATGAGCCTCACATCGTCACGACTTATCGGTTACTGGGGTCTGACGTTTACCACCCCTAGACTGGATATGCGACATACCAGACGAAGAGACCGGACTGTACGGGAGTGTTACTGATTGGATTCACAGGAGAATGGACATGCTTGCTTGTTGATCTTCTGATCGCTTAATACCTGAGTGGCTGTTACATTTAGCTGACCGCTTGCAGCTTGTGGGTGTTTGATATGATTATCACCTACTGCCGGCGTATTGACGATTCTTTAGAGTCCTACACAGAGGTTTCCTGGCTCAGGCAAAACGGAGTAAGAGCACATATGTAATATGTGAGGGACCGAGAATAATACGATATGAGATACCGTATTCTATTCTCGCGATATGTGATATCGGCCGGGTATATGTGATATAGCCGGGGCATCGAATCAAGTGTTGATTCGATGAAATTGTACATGTTATATTAGTCGATTATATGCAATATAGCCGGATTGTCGGATCAAGTGTTGATTCGATAATTTAATGTATAATTATATATGTAATATATTACATTACGTTAACTAATATAAACTCGCTTTATTGATTCATTTTCTCACTGGATAATTCATTGATGTATATGCGATATATGTTAATTGTATTATTTTCTTTTGTTAAAAATATATATTGTATATATGATATATAGTATTGTAACAAGTTTAGGTTACAAATGCAACATGGTTGTTGAGTTTAAACCAAGTTAGGGTTTGGATTAGGGTTAGCTTTTGGATGAGGTTCATGGATTCTTCATGAAGCTTTGACTTTGTCTCTTTTCTTTGTTGTTTTGTAAAGATATTAGTTAACCCAACCCAAACCCTCAACCCATGGTTTATTCTTTACAAGGGTTAAGGATCTCATTCTTAACCCATGGTTGCAATTGTAACTACAACAATAATTCATTATTCATCACAAAACCTTTTGCTTCTTCTTGCTTCTTGAAGAAAAGCTTCACTTGCTTTTTCATTTGTGATGATAAATGGTGAGAAATTGAAAACAAAAGAGAGCAAAATTCCTACTTCATCATCCTCATCTATTCTAGCCACTTAGATTAGGTTGTTCACTTCTTTAGTGAAGTGTAAGCTTGGGTTTGAGATTCTTCAAGGTAGATCATCTTAGATCATGAAGACTACATGCAAGGTGCCTCACTCATCTCATGGAGCCTCTTGGAGTTCTTGATGATCGCAGTGAAGGGACCTCAATACGGAGCTTATGAAGCGAAGGAACGGACTACAAAGGTTGTAATCCCAACTCTATATGATAAATACTTTTTTGTATGAGATACAAATTTTGTTACCCTAGAATTTCTAGTAAAGATTCATGATTTGCATGATTTGCACCTCTCTAAATTTTAAAGTGGCATGAGTGATGCTACCAAATCCTAGACTAGGTGCAAGGGAAGCCCAACAGTTCGGTATCACACGAGCTGTGAGTATGCGTCACCGCAATAATTAGCCTTAAGTGCAAGTGGGAGATTGTTGGCTATAGTGCCCTCAAGTCAATTATTGAATTGCAGGCACGCGATTGTGATGATTAAGGGAGGATCTATATCCGTAGACCAGTCTTACTCGAGATGATAGTATGCTATCTGGTTTGTCTTTATTATCATGTACATGCTTCAGGTGGTATTACAGATCACTATTACATGTTGATAGAACCCATAGGATTCTTGCTTGACTACCAGCATTATGATGGCGATCATATACGTGGGAGCTGGGTGGTCTATAAGCACATCCTTAAATGTCCCTAGTCGTGGGAGTATCGAGACTGGGTATCTGTACTCCGGAGTAAACTAGTGTATACTGATCGAGACCCCGACGAGGGGCGGTGGCCAGGTCTCACAAGGCATGGGTGTTAGTTTGTCCACCTAAGATAGTATAAAGGTGCTCATTAGGTTATGAGTACACTGGACGAACTACCCGGGAACCTGCTTGAGTGTATTATACCTATTGTCAGATGGCAGTTTCCTGGTGACATGTGTACAGGTTAGTCTGTCGACCTGAGATCGTCATTTGTCTCGTGTGAGTTCCCACTGTGCTTTGATTACTACCCTACCACGGCTCAAAGGAGTCGTGCAAATAGATTTTAGTTGGGTACAGTCCCGAGCCAAATGGAGGCAGTGAGCGAATTGTCGGGGATTCCCCTCTCCTAGTTTTGGGGGTTGATGTCGCGTTGTGCATGGGTGGCCATCACCAGAAATCCTTGGCCGGGGTAGTCGAGAATTACCGATCCAGGATCGATATTTTCTTAGGTGGTGATGGGTTTCATACCAACACGAATTATCGAGTTATTAGGGGTCTGACTTTATCCACCCCCCTAGACTCGATATGCGATACTCATAGAAGAACAGACCGGACTGTATGGATATTGTCACCAGGCTCAGTAGGGGTTTGAATGAGTTTGCTCGTCGGCCTTCCTTTCGCTCAATATCTAGGTAGCCGATACGTACAGCTAGTGCCGCTGACGTGCTTGTGGTTAAATCCACTACCAGCGTATTGACGAGTCTTTAGAGTCCCACACAGAGGGTTTTCACAGTTCAGGCGATATGGTGTAGATGACGTATGTTGGTACATACAGGTGTCCGATTAAATATGTGTACAGGCTGCACAGACTTTAATCGGACGGTTGATAATACTAGCGGCTTAGAATTGAGCCGGAGTATTAAATCAGGTTTTGATTTAATAATTTATATATGTATTTATATATATATATATTCTAGTATTATTGTTCACTATTCATTTTCTCTCTTGGCTATTCGTATTTTTGATACGAATACGCGTATATGTATTTCGATACGTGTACCGGGTAGTATTCCGTATTTATACGGAATTGTTTCTAGAAGATTAGACACCTCATTTGTATGATTTCCTTTTTTAGAAAATCATTTGTTTTTGCAAATGAGGTGGAGGGGGTGACATGGCATGAACATTGTTTAGCATGTTGAGAGGTATGGCATGGATTTGTTTATTGAAAAATACAATGAGATATTTTGTTGGATGATTGGAAAGAGGGGGGACAGCCACCTTTTCTTGACTTGCCTTGCTCATTTTCTTTTCTTCACTTGATTCATTCTCACTCACTTAGAGACTTAGCCATTTTCTTTGGTTGCTCATGCCACTAGTTTTCCTCACCTCTTTCTTCATCTTCTATGGTTGCTCTTTTGAGCATTTTTTATGAGAGAAAATTATAGTGAGATAATTCTACACCTCCACTCTCCATTACTAGCAACCTTGGAGCGTCGGTTGCCTCGCTAGGTGTAACATTTCAAAAAAATAAAATATTATTTTTGGGAATTTTTATAATTTAATATTATTTTTAATGAATATTTTAATATTTCGGTATAACTAAATACCGATAAATTGGGAAAAATTTGGAAAATTATAGAAATTACAAAAAGAGGGTGTTTTATGTGAATTATGCAATTTTTAAGTTTTATGATTAATTATATGCTAATATAGCGCTAATCGCGATTAAAAATCGCTAATCGCGTTTAAGCTTGTTTTGTGCAAAACATGCACCCTATCATTTTATTTCACTTGTTACATTTTCATGGCCTTCCTTCATATTCTTTTTACCATGGTTGTTAATTAGAGGGAGTGGAGAAAAGAAAAGAAAAGAAAAGGAATTGATTAAAGAATGGAATAATAGTAGGTATGGGTGAGAGAGAGAGAGAAAGGTGACGATTTCTTTGACCTATGAGCCATTCCTCCATCATTTTTCCTCATTTCCTCTCCCTCTTCCTCATTTTTGCTACTGCTGTTGCCCCTCCTCTTCTTCTCCACAAAATCCCCCAAAACTCCATGCTAAACAACTCAAAAACCAAATCCCATTTCACAAAAAGTGTGCACAAGCTCATGGAGAACGCTTTGGACCAAGAAAGGAAAGGTTTTGGCCACTTGGGGCAACTCAAGAAAATTCTTGAGTTGCCAAATAAGGTAATTTCTGAACCATAAGCTTAGTGTTTCCTTTACTTATACCCCCATGTTAGTTTAGAACCGATATTGAGTGGTTTTGTGGACTTTGGAAATTCTAAGTTAGGGTTTAGGGTTTGAATTGATTACAAAGGTGAATTGAGGTGTAATTAGGGACTACAACCCCTGTTGTGAAGTTACTTTGGACTAAACCAGAAACTAGAAACCCAGAATACAGATTTAGAAACCCGATATCGGAAAAACTGTGATTCTGCGAAGATTAAATGGAATCTGCTATCACCCCGAGACTCTGAAAATCATTTTGTGAACACAGTGATACATGCAGGAACCTAGAAACCACCACCCAAAACCCTAGCCCCTAATTCCCAACTGTGGCCGCAATTAAATCCATTCTGGCCGCAAATTGCGGCCAGACCAGGATGGATTTGGCTCGTATTTGTTCTGTGGCTTTGTCATCAGTAAATTAGACCCTTGGTATATGCAAAAATGGCTGATTTGACCTAGGGTAGAATCTGGAGCCTTTTTCCTGAGTTGCTGTTTTAATTCGTGTTTTCGTTTTGCGTATTTTGAATTCTGGAATTGCGTATTTGTGTTTTACCTCGATTACTTGGCGTTTGTACGACGATATCAAAGATTGTTTGATGGTTTTGAAAGCGTACCCATAGGTTCTAACCTATAGGTCTTAGCGCGTCGTTTGGTTTTCTCGATATGATTTTAAGATGCATTTGCGATTGTGTTATCTTATAGGTACCTTCACGAGGGCTTCTTATGATGAAGAAGATGAAGGCGACATCGACACCGACACGCAGGATGCAAGGTGAATAGATTATATCTATGGGGGAAGTCGGGTGGATGGCGTATAGCACCCCCGTAGTCCGATACTTAGTATAGTATATATATACTATTTATGATAGCTTATTGTGTGTCGTGGATATAGAGATGAGATTAGGTGTACTATGATTAGATTAGGGTGTAGGAGTAAACTAGTATAGTTCCTAGTTGTGAACCCTAGAATAGGTTACACCCACACGCACACACATGCATTTTTGTTATACATATACCTCGATGACGAGGATAGTGGAGGATATTTGGAGATGAGTCGATGAGATTGGGCATAGTGCCATGAGATCGGTGATATATTGTGATTCGTATTTGGGATACGACAGGTGATTTTAGCGGGCCTTTAGACGTGTGTTTCACACACGCAGTTATATTTATGTAGATGGTATCGTTTTGTACTAGACTTAGATCAGTACCCTAGATCATGTGATATGATGATTATGATACCTAATATTTGATGAGATGAATGTGATATTGACCCGTACCCAGCTTTTGGGATGCCGTACGATGACTTACCGTACGAGCTTTATATTGATGATAAATCCGCACTCATGACTCGAGGATGTCATATGATATTATATCGTACGCGGTACCAGGAGGCGGGATCACCGACTATTATACTTATATATATATATATATATATCGACTCAGATTTAGGTGGTTTCCATACCCCTCCTGATTGACTTATTAGTTAGAGCTGTAGTTTTGCTAGTAGATGTTAGGCTAGGTTGATGTCATACCTATTTCAAAAACTAACGAATCGGGAGTATTTTAAAGACAGGCAAAGGGATTCTACGGATATTTTCAAAGACGCAACTTTTCTTAAAATCACCGTAGCCCTTATTTTCCTAAAACCCCAATTCTTCTTTCAAATGGCAAAACATTATGACATAGATACATTGATGTAGATACTGCACTGTTGTGTTATTATTCATTTACCGCATATTCATACTGTTTGCATCGCATTGCATGTTAAATATGATTATTTTTATATCAAATCCATTCTGTTAGGACACCAGCACCATCATCGATGATGCATATGTTCCACGTACACCTGCTTGCGGGCTCACACACTTCATCATCGATAATTGCCAGGTCACTATACTGTAGTACTGTTGCATTCAGGATATGATCTCTTGCATGGCATACTTGTGTACATACCCATTGTACACCCATATTTACATACATAAGTAATTGCACATACATAGATGATTCTGACTTGATTTGAGATTTGGAAACCGCAAGATACTCTTTAAAACTGATTCATTTTAAAAGAGCGGTTTTCCCTCGATATGTGCATATTACTATTCCATATTGCATGATATACGGATATGCTTACATTTCTTTTACATGTCGCATACATCATGCTTTTGATTATACGCATTGAGATATGTTGTTTCCATGATATTTCTGGATTTGGGAACCGTGGATATTTCAAAGAGATTATATAATTGTTTTAAAAACCCGGCTACCCTTGATATGATATTTCAGTGCGTCCACCATGTGTTTTCTCGGTGCTGAGAGCGACATGTGAAACCCGATTCGAGGAGGCGGTGAGGCCGATTGCGGGTACATGGTGGGCCCGGTATGGTACCCCGGGGCAAGAAAGGGATGCTGTGTATACAGACGGTGAGCCTGGCAGAGGGACTACTACCTACCGGTGATTGTATTTGAACTCGGTGGATATCCGGAGGATACCGACCGGAGTTGAGAGATGATATGGGCCGATCCGGACTGCCGGGGCCCGATATATGAGGATTTATACGCCGATGCTAAGCACAGATTTCATGATGTTTTCGAGTGTCGATACTTGACACTCAGGTTCCATGATTTGATATGTCGTGAGCGACACATGTTGATTTATATCCTCATATTTCCATGCATATGCTTTATGATATTTACATGCATGATGCTTATTGTCATTGGGTGACACGTGGGCGATTTCCACATACATATATTGACATTGATGACGTCGATTACATAGTTGGATGATATCCACATATTCATAGACTTCATGATATAGTCGACATTGATCATACCCATATTTATGACATGTTATTACCTGCGGCACTGGCACGAGCACTTGGCACTATACTCATGTATAGATGTTACATTGCCACCTTTTCATGCTTCAGACTTATTCATTTGAGGTTTATATATATATATATATATATATATCTGATCGTATTGACCTAGGATTATGTCATGCATACGATTTCTGCTCTGTGATGTTCCTATTCACGAGTTGTCAACTCACCCCCGTTGTGCCACAGTTCTTGCAGGTTTTGCCGTACAAGTTCCTTGCGGCTTTTCTGGCACACTGCTCCCTTTCTGGGTGATTGCATTGGTAGGTGGGTTCTTTTGCATCAGAACCACCCTTGTATATGTATTATTCAGTTATATCTAGTAATTCCATCAACCAAAACTTGTATATTATTTCAGACTTAGAAAACCAGTTATGTTTTATTTCGACCTTAGAGTCGCGCGTTGTAGTATTATGGTTTTCATGTTGATTTTGAGTTTCTTTTTGAGTTTTGATTCTCGCCCTTCGGCGTTGTATATTATATTGCTTGTGTAGTTGTGACCATCGATTGACGAAGAGCTAGCTCCCGCTTGGGGATGCCTTTTATCATTGTATATATATTATTCTTGTTGTACCCCGTTCGGGGCCAGTATTTACAAAGGAAACTCTGCCAAAATTTTAGAAAAGACTATAGATTTTAAAAATGCATATTTTGCTTACTTATTTAAAAAAAACCTTGTTTTAAAAACAAGTTTTCCTTACTTCTTACAAATTAGTTTTCTTATTTACTTCTTAAAAATGGTTTTAGATTTCTGGGCTTTTAGCTTACTTGAATTAGATGGGGTCCTATAGACTTCATATGATTCAAGTGCCAGTTACGGGCTATTTCGGGTCGTGACAAAGTTGGTATCAGAGCGCTAGGTTAACCTTGGTTCGAGTCTAAGTTTGACTATGCGAGTCTAAGTTTGACTATGCGTAGCCTAGGGCGTTTATATATATACGGAACTTATGCTTGACCTTAAGGAACTTAGACTTAGTCGAGGGGGTATTATACCCGAACTTTCGTCGCGTACGATGACCCTTTGTTGATGGAGTAGGTAGTTTGAGTAGAGTGACATACCGTACGTATGTTCCACGGCATACTTACGACACGCCACTCCGCTTAAGAAACCTTAGGATATACATTTCCTTGCACAATATTATATTCATTCCTATGATCTATCTTCATCGATACTGGTTATGTTTTTGCTGCCACGATTGCACGGGCAGAGAGAGCTATGGCTAGAGTTACATCAACATGTGCTCGTCACGGACGAAGACTGACCAGGACGTGATTCCAGAGACATACGGCTGCATAGAAGGCTTCGTTTTATTGTGTTTTCACGCCATGAGCGTTTGACAGATCGCTTTTACGAGATCTCCCGGATGTGCTGATCGGCACCAAAGGATCAGGCTACTGCTAAAGACAAGCCAGAATGTGATGACAATTGATATATCGCGTATTCATGATGATTGAGGCGCTGTTCAGCATACAGACGAATGAGCCAGTTGTTGCTGCAAATGATGAGATATCGCCCAGGTGTTGGAGCTATTGGATGTTGGCTATAGTGCTTTCAAGACAATTATCATAGACGCGGATATGTGATTATGATGATTGAGGTGGGACCTATACCGATGAAACAGTCTTACTCAAGATGATAGTATGCTATCTAGTTTGTCTTTATCATCATATACATGTTGATAGAGCCCATAGGATTCTTGCTTGACTGCCAGCATTGTGATGGCGATCACATATGTGGGAGCTGGGGGTCTATAAGCACATCCTTAAATGTCCCTAGTCCTAGAAGTATCGAGACCGGGCATCGATACTCCAGTGTAAACTAGCGTATACTGATCGAGACCCCGACGAGGGGTGGTAGCCAGGTCTCACAAGCTATAGGTGTTAGTTTGTTCACCTAAGATAGTATACAGGTGCTCATTGGGTTATGGGTACACTGGACGGACTCGCCGGGAACCTGCTAGTTGGTATTATACCTATTGTCAGATGGCAGTTCCCAAGTGACATGTGTACAGGTTAGCCTGTCGACCTGAGATCGTTATTTGTCTCGTGTGAGTTTCCACTGTGCTTTGATTACTACCCTACCACGGCGCAAAAGAATCGTGCAAACAGGTTTTAGTTGGGTACAGTCCTGAGCCACATGGAGGCAGTGATCGAATCGTCGGGGATTCGTCTCTCCCGGTATTGGGGGTTGATGTCGCGTTGTGTATGGATAGCCATCACCATAAATTCGTGGCCACGGTGGACGAGAATTATCGATCCAGAATCGATAGTTTCTCAGGTGGTGATGGGTTTCATACCGACACTAAATATCGCATTGTTGGGGTCTGACTTTATCCATCCCCCTAGACTCGATATGCGATACTCTTAGACGAACAGACCGGACTGCACGGATATTGTCACTGCCAGGCTCAGTAGGGGTTTAGGATGAGTTTGCTCATCGGCCTCCCTTACGCTCAATACCTGGGTAGCCGTTACGTACAGCTAGTGCCGCTGACGTACTTGTGGTTAAACCCCATAGCAGCGTATTGACGAGTCTTTAGAGTCCCACACAGAGGGTTTTCACGGTTCAGGCAATATGGTGTACATGAGGCATGTTGATACATACAGGTGTCCGATTAAATATATGCACATGCTGCGCAGACTTTAATCGGACGGTTGGTAATACTAACGTCTTGGGATTAAGCCAGTTTATTAAATCAGGTTTTGATTTAATAATTTACATATGTATTATAGTATTATTGTTCACTATTCATTTTCTCTCTTGGTTATTCGTATTTTTGTACGAATACGCGTATATGTATTTCGGTACATGTACCGGGAAGTATTCCGTATTTTATACGGAATAGCTTCTAGAAGATTTTTGCCACCTCATTATTTGATTTCTCATTTATGAAAATTCATTTTGTTTAATGATGAGGTGGAATATGTGAGGTAGCATGAACATAGTTCATGGTATGGGCATGAGTCAAAGCATGGTTCAAGTTATGGTTGCATTTGTTTATTACTTTAATTGAAAAAGAAAAATGATATTTTAGAGAGAGGGAGAAAGGGGGGCCGGCCAACATATGGGAGTGGGGTTTTTTCATTTGGTTAGATGATTAATTTACATGCTAGCTCTCTCTCTCTCTCACTCTCTCAAGTTCACAAAACACTTAACCATTTTGCTCATGCCAAGATTTCCTCATCTCCTCATTTCATCTTCTATGCTTGCTCAATGAGCAAAAAGGAAAGAGAGAAAAATGTAGTGACACTTCCATACATCTCGACTCTCCATCGCTAGCGACTTTGGAGCGTCGGTTACCTCGTTTGTCGAGGTTGGAGCTTGCGCCGTTTCTCTCGGGTGGATCATCGGAGATGGAGGAAGACCGGCAACTAAACATCATCAAAGGATCGCTAGGAGCTTGGAATGAAGACCGAAGGACTCGGATCATCTCGGTATAAAGATTCTAACTCTTAGTTTAGTTTGCTAGTTCAGGGTTTAAGGTCGATCCGGGATTCGGGTAGCGGTAGCGCCGGTTTTAGAAATTTTTGTTCCGCATTTTGGCCGCGTTTCGACGGCCGGGGAGCTGCCGAGACCCTTCATGGTATCAGAGCCACCCTTTAAACCCCTTAATAGCTTGTTTAAACGTGTTTAATAGATCGATCGACGGAATTTACGAAATCACGATTCCATTTTTCACTGTTTCTGCCGATTTTCTAAAGTGTTCAAAAAATTATTTGCAGTAGCTTAAAAATCCGTGCAGGCAAATACAAGGCTACAGAAAAATTTTGAGCTCATGATGCCACTAAAGTGCCGCGGATACGCTGCACTAACCCCCTTTTGGCGGCGGATCCGCGGCCATTTATTGGCGACGGGCCTTCAAATTTTCACTGTAGCTCAGAGACTTGGAAATGTGATTTTTGGGATATTCTGTTTTGGCCCAGGTTTCAGTAAAGTGTTGTTTTGTTATTCGGGCTAATTTAGAAATTTAGTCGATCGATATTTTAAGTGGGCGTTTGACAGTACATACATTTCTATCTGCGACCGTGAATGTCATTTGATCGGTAAACTCGTCTGATTGCTATATGTCTTTTAGACGGGTTTGCGAACGTGACATTCATGTTGATGTTCTGTGATGTGTTGTGATGTTGGTTGGATCGTTGTGGTGGATAGCCAGTGGTGCAATGATAGTAAAGTTTATTTCATTTGTACATTTGATATTGCGGGGTGAGCGTCCGACATGTGGCACTGCCAGTTTGTATATTATTCTTTTGGGGCACGACCGGGCTGAGGTCGATGTCACCCTTGTATATTACTTTCTTTTCTGTACTAGGATTACCCCGCGGTGGAGTGCACGAATAGCCGGGTTCTAGAGGACAACTAGTCCGCATCTCAAGGTATTGGGACGGAGGGGACCTTACTCTAGAATTGGCAGGCTATTCGCCGCACTCGTAGGGGGTATAGGTGACCCAGGAGGGGTGCTCATGTTACCGGATTCCGTGAAATGCTTGGTGGTCCATTCACGTTGTTGAAGGGGGCTGCCTCACTTCTGGTTTTGGCGGGTAACTTGCCGCGCTCGTAGGGGTCTAGGTTTCATTGCACAGGCTATCCACACGACAGGGAACGTCGGGTCTCATTTGCGGCTCAAGTGAAACCCGGGGCTCCAGATTATCCACCATTCTGTATTGCTTCTGTGATGTTTCTGTGATGTTGCTTTATATCATGCCTGGGACGAATGTTATATATATATATATTTATATATACTAGTAGATGTTGTATATGTTTTGCACCCACGCTAGCCCAGTCCCCGCTCTGTCGTTAGTTAAGTAACCTAACGGGTGATGACGGGACCCAGTGGCGAATGCGGATGGCATATACGTACATTTTATTTTCGTTCTTTTCTGGTGTGATTAATTGATGGGACTGCATAGATTCTTATCAATGCAAGGATAAAACAAACCTATATATGATGTTGTTGGAACCAAGTTTTTAAAAACTGACATTACAGACGTTCTCTTTTGCTTTGCACAGTGGTATTCGGTTATGAATATCCAGCACCTCATTCGACGAGGCAAGGGCCGAGATCCCTTCATCGGGAGTGACCCCTTGGGTAAAAGTTTGCGTCAACGTAATAACTTTACTATAGTCGATTATTTTTGCTTTGCATCGTGGTATTCAGTTTGGGATATCCTGCACCCCATTTGACGGGGAAAGAGCCGAGATCCCTTCACCGGGAGTGACCTCTTTAGCAAAAGTTTTCGCCACTATATATTTATAAAACCACTTGGATTCCTTCAACAATATCAAGTTCATTACGTTAAAGGTTTTTCGCCAAAAACCAGCCGTAGCCCTCCGTCATTTCGGATAAGTAGCGCATAGTATTCGTGCGGTGTTTGTTGGCCAAAGTCAAGGCATCGTGTACGGTAGCTGTGTGTTGCTTGTCCGTTGCACGGATATGCATTGGTTTAGGACAATCGTACCACTTTGTTGGCCAAAGTCAAGGGTGTGTGAGGGTGGTTTTAAATCAATCAAGACAATGACGGGTAGAACTTTACTTGCGGGTTATGATTTGTTGGCCAAAGTCAAGGTCATAAACCGCTTGGGGTAAAAATCATATCGGGAGTTTCAAACATACAGGAAACTTGCCAGGCTTGCCTTCTGGAGTTTGGTGACTTGAGTGGCTTCTATCTAGTTATCATGCGATGATAGTTAGATCCCGATTCCCACTGATGAGTAGGATTACTCCTCAGGTGATTCCGACTAATTCTCCTTTAGGGTTTGGAGGAGAATTCGAGGAAACAGTAGGAGCCATCCAGATTAGATAAAGTGATTAACCATTCTGATTTAGGTTAGAGTGCACGCTGAGTGTTTCTTTTCTCTCTCTCTCTGGCTGTGACTATGACCCGACTTTTGACTAAAACTCATAAACCAAATTGACCGAACCTTCTTAAAACACTTTGGCTTTTGGAATATCACGGTGTCGCATATATCGTTGCCACTTCTATATCACCTTTGCTTTTCTCCAGAACACCCCGTATCACTACGAACATCCACTTCCATTGGATAAATCCATCGTATGGTTATATACGAACTCGAAGGAACTTTTTCGAGGATGGATTCTGGTTCTGGAGAGATTGAATAGGATTATTCGGTTGTCTTTTCTCTTTACCTTCTCTCAGGTTATGAGGGCTCCTAGGATTAGGAGAGGGTACACCTATTGAGCTTATTGGATAGTCTTCCTCCAGACCATAGGCAGGTGCCGAACGGTAGGGAAGGAAGAAAACTAACAAGCTTAACTGTGGTATACAGAAGGAAATAAGTAAAGACATATAAAGGGATTAGAAAAATGGCAAAGGAAATTGCGATCACCATCTTTCACGACAAAGACCGGGTATACCCCTGCCACTCCTACATCCACTTTGCATTTCTCTAGAACACTCCGTATCACTACGAATATCCACTTCCATTGGATAAATCCATCGTATGGTTATATACGAACTCGAAGGAACTTTTTCGAGGATGGATTCCGGTTCAAGAGAAATTGGATAGGATTATTCAGATGTCTTTTCTCTTTACCTTCTCTCAGGTTGCGAGGGCTCCTAGGATTAGGAGAGTACACCTATTACGCTTATTGGATAGTCTTCTTCCAAACCTTAGGCTGGTGCCAAAGGGTAAGGAATGAAGAAAACCAATTAGCATAAAGGAGGTGTACAGAAGGTAATAAGTAAAGACATAATAAAGGGATTGTAGTGAGGGAAGGTAAGTATATGGTTAATGTTGTGAATTAGAATAGTGGAAGAGGCGTTATTAGGAATACCAGTTAAACCCTTTTGGAACATTTTCATGTTTCAGTTTTACTGTGCGATATTAATTGAAAACTGTTTTCCCAATAAGAATGTAACTCCAGGGTATGTATTTACCAGATCAGTTTTTCACATCTGTATGTTATTACAGATGGTGAGTGGGAGTAAGATATTGGGAATTGGGTGATTAGATCCTCATTATATCAAAATTCGTATTAATTTATGATATTTGAAGAAATCATCTGGATTTTGCCGGATGGCAGATATTTGGTTTTTGATTATCCGTTGTTTTGCACCAATTTCAAACTGATATATCGGTATATTTATTTTGTAAAGTGAGATATAACTTTTTTGATATTGTGTCTATGACATTTACCTATATCAGTTGGTGATTAGGTAAGGTGCATTCAACAGCGGTGTAACTCTTCTTAACCATAGTACAGTTTTTCAATCTACAACGCACAGGGTTTGAGTTATTGAACTCAGGGGACTTATACAAAGTATTGTATGTTGTCCAGTGTCCATTTGGACAAAGGGGTTGGTACTCGTACTATATTCTGTTTATTTATGACTTCTCCAGTTCTGGACATGTATTTCGTTCAAATGCAAGGTCCAGATATTCAGAAGATGTAGGTATAAGAATAAAGTAGAGAACCATCTGTTAAAAGTATCAGGATTCTTCGATGAAGTCGAAGATGTAGATACTTGTGTTTGGTATTCCGTTGATAGTAATGGTTTTGAGAACTTATTTCCCTTTCAGGTTACTCATATATGGATGTACTCCTAGTTGAGTAACGCTGATTGACCTTTTTCCCTTTGGTTGATATGCACTGGAGACAGCTGCATGATTTTGAATCCGGTTCCAATTAAATTAATGCTTTTGTTTCTATATTAGATTCAATTTATATCTTAACAATGTTAAGGTATAGGGAGTTGTCCAGCTGATACTTAAAACCAGAATCCGGATAAACTCTAAGCACGTTTCAGTAATGGCTGTTTGTGGGTTATCCCGGGCTTTGAGTGGGTTAACTTTCTACCATCAGGAAGATCAATATTTATATTGTTCTTGACTCGCCACAATTTTAATAAAATGGACTTTTTCAGTAAACACAAGTGGGAGTATGGTAGAACTGGAAGTTATTCCAGAACCATAAACGATTACTGAAGATTTAATAGAACCTGAGGATTCAATCAGTTTTGATATTCTATTAGCCACTCTGCAGATTTGGTGGGTAACCTCAGGCACCCGAGAGGTACTTCGGTCTTCTCAGAGACAGTGACAGGAAGGTTCTTGTTTACCCAGACTTGCCATTGCTGTTGTTCTAGATTATAAGACCCGGCAGGAAGATGAGTATAGCGTCGTTCTAAACTAGGTTTGGAAGTGTACGTGTATATGACTCTGCCAGAGGGTTATTGTAGTCAGTGGGAGCAGCGGAAGCATAGTAGGCAAGTGGCTTATGTCTATTTATAGACTAAAGCGGGTATAGCGGAAATAGATCATCTATTTCTGATATGATAGTCATAGGATTTGAGCTCATCAGAATAGAAGATGGATCTGGTAAGAAGGTAGTAGAGAGTGATGTCCAAGTATTGGGATGACATGCACTTGATAGGAAGAGATATTCCTATACTACGATCGGTTATACTGTGGTTGTCACACAGTTGTTTCTCCACATAGCATATGGATGTAATATCAGGTTTTCTGGTTACTAGATCTATGGTTTTAGATCTAGATTTGGGAAGTATCCTAATCTGGGTACTTTGACATTAAATGGACGACTCCTGGCATGGTGGTGTACCTGCAGGTGATGGAGTCAACCTCTCTAAAGGTGTCTTGCAGACAAAAGGGAAGAGGGACCTGCATGATTAGCATATCACTTGCTTAGGCAATTGAGTTAATCATGAAATGTCAAGTACCACACCAGATATTGCTTTTGCACTAGATGCAATAAGCAGATATATTAATCCAATCCTGGAGAAACATTGGGAAGCAGTTATTGACCATAAGTGAATGTTCTTGGGAAATGATTACGGCAGCCTCCTTCGGGAGATGGTTATCATTTCAGGCTCCCAAGGTGACCTGGATGACAGAGTGACTGTCAGAGTTATAGTTTTCCCTCTTTTAAGGTACAGTTGTTAGTTATGTATATGCCCTAGAGGCCATTGTTGTACATTTGATGTATATTATGATGGATGCTTAGATATATACAGAGAGGACTTTCTTGCTCGTCATGATAGTATGCTATTTGGTTTCACTTTATCTTAACATGTTGACTTGTATTGGTTTACTGTCTTTCTCTCACATGTTGATAAAGCCCTTAGGATATGTACTCGACTACTGGGATTATGATGAGATCATACTAGTGGGGCCATAGTAGTCGATGAGTACATCCTATAACTGTTCCTAGTCGAGGGTATATCGAGACAGGGCATCGATACACCAGAGTAGACTAGCGTATACGCATCTTGACCCATATGATGGGCGATGGATGATCCCATATCCATCGGTGTTTTGACATCAAGGATGGTGTACGGGTGCTCAGTGGAGACTGGGTACACTGGACGGACTCGCCGAGAACTCCCAGTTGGTGATATACCATACGTCAGATGGCAGTTCTCCGGTGACACTGGTACAGGGTAGTCTGTAGACCCGAGATCGTCATAGAGTCTTGTGTGATTCCCACTATGCTTTGATTTCCACCTTACCACGTCCAAGAGGGCGTGCAAAACGGTGGCTTTTGGGTACAGTCCCGAATCACATGGAGGCAATGAGCGATAGGAGGGGATTCGTCTCTCCTGGTATAGGGAGTTGATGTTGTGCTGTGTTCGATTGGCTATAACTGGAAGTCCCTGGCCAGGGCTGATATAGAGATTTACTGGTAAGTGTTGCTAGTAGTTTCTCGACCTGTTATGAGCCTCACATCGACACGACTTATCGGTTACTGGGGTCTGATGTATACCACCCCTAGACTTGATATGCGACATATCAGACGAACAGACCGGACTGTACGGGAGTGTTACTGATTGGATTCACGGGAGAACGGACAGGCTAGCTTGTTGATCTTCTGATCGCTCAATACCTGGGTGGCTGTTATGTTTAGCTGACCGCTTGCAGCTTGTGGGTGTTTGATATGATCATCACCTGCTACCGGCGTATTGACGATTCTTTAGAGTCCTACACAGAGGTTTCTTGGCTCAGGCGAAACGGAGTAGAGGCACATATGTGATATGTGCAGGACCGAGAATAATGCGATATGAGATACCGTATTATATTCTCGTGATATTTAGATATGAATCGGGACATCGGATCAAGTGTTGATTCGATGAATCGGTACATGATATATTAGCCGGTTATATTCGATATAGCCGGATCGTTGGATCAAGTGTTGATTCGATGATTTAATATATAATAATATATATGATATATTGTATTACATTATCTAATATTGGCTCGCTTTATTATTTCATTTTCTTACTAGATGATATGTTGATATATATGTGATATATGTTAATTGTATTATTTTCTTTTGTTACAAATATATAATATATATGTGATATATATTATTGTGACATGATATGATTTATTATTAAACATATTTAAGGATGATTAAATAGGATTAGGGTTTGATTAGGGTTAGCTTCTTTTTGCACATTCTAGAAGCTTTTCCTTTTGTCTTGGTTAAGATATTATGGTTGATACTTATCCTTAACCTAACCAAACCCTAACCCTAGTTTATTCTCTACAACTTCTTAGCCACTCATCCTTGACCATGGTTGATATATCAATCATATAGATTTCTTTTCTATTCATCACAAGAGGATTATCTTTTTCATTCTCATCTTTTTCTCTTTTGAGTTCTAAAAAGAAAAAGCTTACTAGTTAATTCTTATGTGATGATTTCAAGTGAGAAAGTGAATAAAAAGAAAGCATAAATACTACTCCCTCATCCTCATCTCTTCTAGCCCATGAGCTTAGGTTGTTCATCTCTTTAGAGTGAGAAAGCTTGGGTTTTTGCAACTTCGACGTAGATCATCGGAGATTCGGAACACTTCAAGCTAGCATGGATCGTTCGAGTCGTGGAGCCTCTCTTGAGTCCGGGAGATCGTGGATCGCGGCGAAGGGACTACTACTCGGAGCTTGTAAAGCGAAGGAGCGGACTACAAAGGTTGTAATCCCTCACACTTAGCTTTAAAGATATCATCTTTCATGCTAAACCCTAATAATCTAGCAAAGATCCCGTCTTTGGGTTGTTCGGCACGTCTAAAATTTTATCCGGGCATGTTTGATGCCTTATGAACTTTCACAAGAGTGCCTAGGAACCCTACAGTGGTATCAGAGCCTAGCTAGAGCATTAGGTGACGTGTTTACGAAGTTAAAACTCCGATCGAACCCGAACCGACGAAATTTACCCCCTCTCTGGAAATTTTTCAAAATCTGGGGTTTTTCTGAATTAAAAATACCTGAAAAATACAGCAAGAAAAGATAAGAATTACTGTGAAATTCATGCCTCTAATTCGACCACGTGGCCGCGGAACCGCGGCAGAGACCCCCCATTGGCGGCGGTTCCGCGGCAGTATTAGTGTATTAGGCACGGGTTTTTGTACAGTAATTCTTGTATCTGTATTTACTATTTTATGGGTATTTTTATTCTGACTCAAGTGTTGAGTATTCTGGGGTTTCTTTTGTAATCGTAGATTCGATCGTAATATTTAAATTCGTTTTTATTTCCGGATATTTAGAAACTGTTAAACTATTTGAACGGATATCATTAACCCACTTTATCCCGGAACGGCAAACTTTCAAGTGTTGAATTTTTATTGGGTTTAAATCTTTCGGAAAAATTGTACAAGTTAAGCGGTAGACCCTCTAGAAGACAACAAACCTTAACTCGATTATGTGACCGTCTTGAACTGCCTTTTGAACCTTCGGGTTTGGGGCAGTACGGCGTGCCACATGTGAGGCGTTGGCATGACCCTTCTATGGCTGGATCACTGGGACTATGACATATTCTGGGATTATTTGAACTCCGCTCAAGTGTTGAGCACTTTGGGAAATTTTGGGTATTTGATTATCTGTTCGAAAAGTTTAATACTGTCTATTTATCTGGAATGTGATACAATATGTGGAATTCATAGAGTTAGGCATGAAATGCGAAGTATGTGATATTTCGGATTTATGATGTCTAAAGTGATTGTGGATTCCAAATATTGTAGTTTTACACTTTCTTTTCTGTGACCGTAAGTGTAGTATGTAGTTGTATTGCCGGTTTTCGTTGCTATACATCGACGACGATCGGTGTATGCATACTTACTTACGTTGATGATATGTGATATTATGTGTTGCTGAGATATGATGTGCAGGATTGTCGCGATTGAATAGCCGGGGGTTTTATGTGAGATAAGAGTTTTAATTTTTCATTCATGTAAATTCAAATGTAATGTAATATTCTTTTATTTGGGGCACTTCCAGGTTGAGGTTGATGCCACCAGTGTAGTATATTATTTACTTTTCCGCATTAGGATGGACCCAAAGAGGGGAGCACAGGTGACCGGGTTATGGGGTTCAGTGGGAGGCCATCTCGAGGAGTCGAGACCGGGTCTCCTAAACTCCAAAATTGGTAGGGTCGCTTGCCGCTCTCGTAGGGGTCCAGGGTGTGGGCTTGGCTATTCATCGCGACTGTGGAATCCGTATTTTCTATTATTGTCTAAGTACTAAATACGGACGTCCTAGTATATCCCACATTATATCTATGTTTCTGCTGCGATATCTGTGATGTGATCATTTGATATGTTCTGATGGATACAGTATATAGTATATATGATATATTATATAGATGTTACTTATGTTTTACACCCGCACTAGCCCTGCCCTGCTCTGTCGTTAGTTACCTAACCTAACGGTGCACGAGGGGACATCGAGGCGAATGCGGATGGCATAAGTGTACGTCATATTTATCTGTGATGCTTAGGAAGTATAAGCTGATGGGATTTTATTAATGAGATTAATAAAAAGAAAAGAAACCTAAAAATGTTGTAGAATCAAAACTTTATAAAAAGGGTAGCTACAGTTTTGCTTTGCACAGTGATATATATGATATATCCTGCACCTTATTCGATGAGGAAAGAACCGAGATCCCTTCACCGGGAGTGACCTCTTTAGCAAAACCAAGAAAAGCCTCAAAAACACTCCTTTTTCAAAAACTACATGATTCTACGACGATATCAAGTTCATTACGCTTAGGGTTTTCTGAAAAACCTGCGTAGCCCTCCGTCATTTCAGATAGATATTATTTAGTATTCGTGCTATGTTTGTTGACTTAGTTAAGGCATAGTGTACGGTAGCTAAGTAATGTTTATCTGCTATAACATGAGATGTGATTGGATTAGGGTATTCGTACGGCCTTGTTGACTCAGTTAAGGGTCGTACGGGTGGGTTTAATTCAATCGGGAAATGTACGGGTTGAACTTGACTTGCGATTTATAGTTTGTTGACTTTGTTAAGGTCATAGATCGCTAGGGGCAAAATATTATCGGAAATTTCAAGTGTTGAAATTTGCAATGAGATTGCATACCTTCTATGAGATAGTTGGATCCCGATACCCACTGCGAGTAAGAGTTACTCCTGGGAGAGTTTTACACAGGACAATTAGTCGATCAAGTAGGTGTCTAGAAAAGTGTTAACGGGGTTACGCCTCTGGGAAAACGAGATTTACTTTAATTAGGTCCGTGCGAAAGCACGGGGAACCTCCCTCAAAGTACCGACACTGATCTGGCTGAAAGATTGACGAAATTGTAGGGTGTAATTAATCCCGGCTAATCTTACCTTTTAGGGTTTGAAGGTAGATTTGATAAAAACAGTGGGAGACATCCTGATTAGATAAGATAATAACCAATCTAATCTTGCAAGAGCATACGCTAAAGTGTTTTCTTCTCTCTCTCTCCAGGTAGCGACCATGTCAGGCCATAATCAAGATAATAATATGGATGTATTGACTGAACCCGCTTATTATACTGAGCAGGGGAACGTTGGACCCGTTCTTTCTTATAAGAGTTATAAGACTGAACAGGAAATAGGAGAATATATGGATTCTCACGCCGCCCAAAAGAACGTGCATGTTGATGCATCTTCTTCAGGTGTGTTAGTTATTGAGAACTGTTTCTCTGTTCACCCTACGTCCTGGGTATTGGATACCGGATCGGGATCCCACATATGTAAATTGTTACATGGGCTACGTAAAGGTAGAGAACTGGGAAAAGGTGATCATTCCGTTCAAGTAGGGAACGGTGTAAGTATTGCAGCCAAAGCAGTTGGCGAATATCACCTTGTATTGCCAAGTCGTAATACACTGATTCTAAATGAGTACTATTATATACCGAACATGATGTGCAACATTATATCAGTTTCTTTATTAAGTAAAGAAGGATATAATTTTGTAGTAAAGGATAATGTTATAAACATATTCCTAGATCAAAAGTTAATTGCATCAGGCTCGTTACATAATGGCATATTCATTCTGAATCAGAATACAGTCCTGAATATACAAAACACACACAAGAGGAAAAGTTCAGATATGAACGAATCCTACTTGTGGCATTGTAGACTTGGTCATATCAATGCGACACGACTGGCTAAGTTACATAAGGATGGTTATTTGAACCCGTTCGAATTATCATCTTATGATACTTGCCATTCATGTCTCAAAGGAAAAATGACCAAAGCTCCATTTAGTGGACACGGAGAAAGAGTTACTGAACTCTTAGGGCTAATACATAGTGATGTATGCGGTCCCATGTCTACTCATGCCAGGAACGGTTCTTCCTACTTCATTACATTCACTGACGATCTCTCTAGATACGGACATGTGTTTCTGATAAAACACAAGTCTGAAGCTTTTGAGAAATTCAGAGAATATAAGTATGAAGTAGAGAACCAAACGGGCAAAAGTATTAAAATTCTTCGATCTGATCGAGGAGGTGAATACTTAAGCAGTGAGTTCCTAGATTATCTAAAAGAGAATGGGATTCTCTCTCAGCTTACTCCTCCATATACACCACAGCACAACGGTGTATCGGAACGGCGGAATCAGACCCTATTAGATATGGTGCAATCTATGATGAGCGATGCTGAGTTATCTATTTCCTTTTGGGGATATGCGCTTGAGACAGCCATATACATATTGAATCTAGTTCCGTCTAAATCTGTACCTACCACACCATATGAGATATGGAGTGGGAAGAAACCATATTTTAAACGAGTTAAGATATGGGGTTGTCCGGCCTATGTCAAAAGACAAAATCCAGACAAACTCGAGGCACGATCAGTTCTTTGCAAATTTGTGGGATATCCTAAGAATTCTCAAGGATATTTTTTCTATCACGCTGAGGAACAAAAAGTGTTTGTTTCTCAATATGCCACCTTTTTAGAAAAGGAATTCTTTGCAAAAGAAATTAGTGGCAAAGAGGTAGAGCTGGAAGAGGTTCCAGAAACACAAATTGCAACTGAAGATTTAGTAGAACCAGAGGATTCAGTAGTACCCGACGAACCCCAGCCTCTCCGCCGATCTAGTAGGGTTTCTCATCCACCTGAGAGATACTACGGTTTTCTCATTGATGGTGGAAGCGAGGATTGCATCATGGAAGATGATGACCCGACTAGTTTCGAGCAGGCCATCACGAGTGGTGACTCTGTGAAATGGCTGGATGCAATGCGATCTGAGATGGAATCCATGTACACCAATAAAGTATGGACTTTGGAAAGTGCTCCTGAAGGGGTAAAACCCATTAGGAGCAAGTGGATTTTTAAAAAGAAATTTGGTGTAGATGGAAAAGTTGAGACTTTCAAAGCTAGACTTGTAGCAAAGGGATTTCGTCAACGACCAGGTGTGGACTATGACGAAACCTTTTCTCCAGTTGCTATGCTTAAGTCCATCCGGATCTTACTTGCCATTGCTGCATACCATGACTACGAAATCTGGCAAATGGATGTTAAGACCGCCTTTCTAAATGGTGATTTAGAAGAGTGCGTGTACATAACTCAGCCAGAGGGCTTCGTAGATAGTGGGAGCAGCGGAAAGGTGTGCAAGCTTCTTAAATCCATTTATGGGTTAAAGCAAGCATCGCGGAGTTTGAACATCTGTTTTGATGTAGTAGTCAAAGAGTTTGACTTCATCAAAAACATAGATGAACCTTGTATCTATAAGAAGGTAGCAAAGAGTAAGGTTGTCTTCCTCGTATTGTACGTGGATGACATACTCTTGATAGGAAATGATATTCCTATGCTGCAATCAGTCAAGCTCTTCTTATCACAGAGATTCTCAATGAAAGATCTAGGTGATGCCTCCTGTATATTGGGAATTAGGATCTATAGAGATAGATCCAAACGGATACTGGGATTGTCCCAATCCAGGTACATTGACACCATACTAAAGAGGTTTAGTATGGAAGAATCCAAGCGTGGGAACCAACCCACGATCTCTGGACTCACTCTCTCCAAAAAGATATCTCCCAAGACTGATTTGGAGAGAGCTCGCATGCAAGAGATACCCTATGCTTCGGCAGTAGGCTCCATCATGTATGCGATGCTATGTACCAGACCCGATGTTTCATACTCACTAAGTGTAGTGAGTCGGTATCAAGCAGATCCTGGATAGAGTCACTGGACAGCTGTGAAGAACATTCTCAAGTACTTGCGAAGGACTAGAGACATGTTCTTGGTGTATGGTAACGGAGAACTCTGGGTGGAGTCCTTTACCGATTCCAGCTTCCAGAGTGATAAGGACGACTCTAAGTCGCATTCGGGTTTTGTCTTTACCCTCAATGGAGGGACGGTATGTTGGAAGAGTTCCAAACAGGATACCGTTGCAGACTCGACGATGGAGGCTGAATACATCGCTGCCAAAGAGGCTGTCTGGATGAAGAAGTTCATCACTGAACTTGGTGTGGTTCCATCCATTGAACATCCAATACCTCTGTATTGCGATAACAATGGAGCTGTGGCTTTGGCCAAGGAACCCAGATCCCATCAGAAATCCAGACATATTCTGAGGCGGTATCACCTGATCAGGGAGATAGTTGATCGCCGGGAGATCGAGGTCAGGAGAGTAGATACGAAGGACAACACTGCGGATCCACTCACGAAGGCCATTCCCCAGATACAGTTTGAGAGATTAATCGGGATGCTAGGTATGAGATACTACAGCAGCTGGCTTTAGTGCAAGTGGGAGATTGTTAGTTATGTATATGCCCTAGAGGCCATTGTTGTAAATTTGATGTATATTATGATGGATGCTTAGATATATACAGAGAGGACTTTCTTGCTCGTCATGATAGTATGCTATTTGGTTTCACTTTATCTTAACATGTTGACTTGTATTGGTTTACTGTCTTTCTCTCACATGTTGATAAAGCCCTTAGGATATGTACTCGACTACTGGGATTATGATGAGATCATACTAGTGGGGCCATAGTAGTCGATGAGTACATCCTATAACTGTTCCTAGTCGAGGGTATATCGAGACAGGGTATCGATACACCAGAGTAGACTAGCGTATACGCATCTTGACCCATATGATGGGCGATGGATGATCCCATATCCATCGGTGTTTTGACATCAAGGATGGTGTACGGGTGCTCAGTGGAGACTGGGTACACTGGACGGACTCGCCGAGAACTCCCAGTTGGTGATATACCACACGTCAGATGGCAGTTCTCCGGTGACACTGGTACAGGGTAGTCTGTAGACCCGAGATCGTCATAGAGTCTTGTGTGATTCCCACTATGCTTTGATTTCCACCTTACCACGTCCAAGAGGGCATGCAAAATGGTGGCTTTTGGGTACAGTCCCGAATCACATGGAGGCAATGAGCGATAGGAGGGGATTCGTCTCTCCTGGTATAGGGATTTGATGTTGTGCTGTGTTCGATTGGCTATAACTGGAAGTCCCTGGCCAGGGCTGATATAGAGATTTACTGGTAAGTGTTGCTAGTAGTTTCTCGACCTGTTATGAGCCTCACATCGACACGACTTATCGGTTACTGGGGTCTGACGTATACCACCCCTAGACTTGATATGCGACATATCAGACGAACAGACCGGACTGTACGGGAGTGTTACTGATTGGATTCACGGGAGAACGGACAGGCTAGCTTGTTGATCTTTTGGTCGCTCAATACCTGGGTGGCTGTTACGTTTAGCTGACCGCTTGCAGCTTGTGGGTGTTTGATATGATCATCACCTGCTACCGGCGTATTGACGATTCTTTAGAGTCCTACACAGAGATATCTTGGCTCAGGCGAAACGGAGTAGAGGCACATATGTGATATGTGCAGGACCGAGAATAATGCGATATGAGATACCGTATTATATTCTCGTGATATTTAGATATGAATCGGGACATCGGATCAAGTGTTGATTCGATGAATCGGTACATGATATATTAGCCGGTTATATTCGATATAGCCGGATCGTTGGATCAAGTGTTGATTCGATGATTTAATGTATAATAATATATATGATATATTGTATTACATTATCTAATATTGGCTCGCTTTATTATTTCATTTTCTCACTAGATGATACGTTGATATATATGCGATATATGTTAATTATATTATTTTCTTTTGTTACAAATATATAATATATATGTGATATATATTATTGTGACATGATATGATTTATTATTAAACATGTTTAAGGATGATTAAATAGGATTAGGGTTTGATTAGGGTTAGCTTCTTCTTGCACATTCTAGAAGCTTTTCCTTTTGTCTTGGTTAAGATATTATGGTTGATACTTATCCTTAACCTAACCAAACCCTAACCCTAGTTTATTCTCTACAACTTCTTAGCCACTCATCCTTGACCATGGTTGATATATCAATCATATAGATTTCTTTTCTATTCATCACAAGAGGATTATCTTTTTCATTCTCATCTTTTTCTCTCTTGAGTTCTAAAAAGAAAAAGCTTACTAGTTAATTCTTATGTGATGATTTCAAGTGAGAAAGTGAATAAAAAGAAAGCATAAATACTACTCCCTCATCCTCATCTCATCTAGCCCATGAGCTTAGGGTGTTCATCTCTTTAGAGTGAGAAAGCTTGGGTTTTTGCAACTTCGACGTAGATCATCGGAGATTCGGAACACTTCAAGCTAGCATGGATCGTTCGAGTCGTGGAGCCTCTCTTGAGTCCGGGAGATCGTGGATCGCGGCGAAGGGACTACTACTCGGAGCTTGTAAAGCGAAGGAGCGGACTACAAAGGTTGTAATCCCTCACACTTAGCTTTAAAGATATCATCTTTCATGCTAAACCGTAATAATCTAGCAAAGATCCCGTCTTTGGGTTGTTCGGCACGTCTAAAATTTTATCCGGGCATGTTTGATGCCTTATGAACTTTCACAAGAGTGCCTAGGAACCCTACAACAGTATGTTGGACAGGTGGTCCAAGCGGATACTGAGGAAAGGTAAAGCGCAGGATACTGATTAAATTCAGTGGACAATACAGTCTAAGTAGTTTGCTGGATTTGGAGTTCATTTGTGAACTGGGTCCCATCAGATATCCAAACAAATTCTAAGACAAGTATTGCTCATTTCGGGAGATAGTTTTCTCCACGAAGTTGAGATTAAGAGAGATACAGAAAGAATCATAGGAGCGGATCCACTCACTGAGGCTATTTCTCGAACGCAATCATTTTCGCAAACGGGCTTTGCGAAACTGATTAGTAGAGAAGTTGGGTGTTCGGTATCACACGGGCTGTGAGTATGCGACATCGCAATAATTGGCCTTAAGTGCAAATGGGAGATTGTTGGCTATAGTGCCCTCAAGGCAATTATCATAGTCGCGGACATGTGATTATGATGATTGAGGCAGGACCTATACCGATGAAACAGTCTTACTCAAGATGATAGTATGCTATCTAGTTTGTCTTTATCATCATATACATATTGATAGAGCCCATAGGATTCTTGCTTGACTGCCAGCATTGTGATGGCGATCATATACGTGGGAGCTGGGGGTCTATAAGCACATCCTTAAATGTCCTTATTCGTGGGAGTATCGAGACCGGGCATCAATACTCCAGTGTAGACTAGTGTATACTGATCGAGACCCTGACGAGGGGCGGTGGCCAGGTCTCACAAGCCATTGGTGTTACTTTGTTCACCTAAGATAATATACAGGTGCTCATTGGGTTATGAGTACACTGGACGGACTCGCCGGGAACCTACTAGTTGGTATTATACCTATTGTCAGATGGCAGTTCCCAAGTGACATGTGTACAGGTTAGTCTGTCAAACTGAGATCGTCATTTGTCTCGTGTGAGTTCCCACTGTGCTTTGATTACTACCCTACCACGGCGCAAAGGAGTCGTGCAAACAGGTTTTAGATGGTTACAGTCCCGAGCCACATGGTGGCAGTGATCGGATCGTCGGGGATTCGTCTCTCCCGGTATTGGGGGTTGATGTCGCGTTGTGTGCGGATGTCCATCACCATAAATCCGTGGCCACGGTGGACGAGAATTATCGATCCAGAATCGATAGTTTCTCAGGTGGTGATGGGTTTCATACCGACACTAAATATCGCATTGTTGGGGGTCTGACTTTATCCACCCCCTAGACTCGATATGCGATACTCTTAGACGAACAGACCGGACTGTACGGATATTGTCACTGCCAGGCTCAGTAGGGGTTTAGGATGAGTTTGCTCGTCGGCCTCCCTTTCGCTCAATACCTGGGTAGCCGTTACGTACAGCTAGTGCCGCTGACATACTTGTGGTTAAACCCACTGCCAGCGTATTGACGAGTCTTTAGAGTCCCACACAGAGGGTTTTCACGGTTCAGACGATATGGTGTACATGAGGTATGTTGATACATACAGGTGTCCGATTAAATATGTGCACATGCTGTGCAGACTTTAATCGGACGGTTGGTAATACTAGCGCTTGGGATTAAGCCAGTTTATTAAATCAGGTTTTGATTTAATAATTTACATATGTATTTATATATATGTATTCTAGTATTATTGTTCACTATTCATTTTCTCTCTTGGCTATTCATATTTTTGTACGAATACGCGTATATGTATTTCGGTACATGTACCGGGAAGTATTCCGTATTTTATACGGAATAGCTTCTAGAAGATTTTTGCCACCTCATTATTTGATTTTTCATTTATGAAAATTCATTTTGTTTAATGATGAGGTGGAATATGTGAGGTGGCATGAACATAGTTCATGGTATGGGCATGAGTCAAAGCATGGTTCAAGTTATGGTTGCATTTGTTTATTACTTTAATTGAAAAAGAAAAATGATATTTTGGAGAGAGGGAGAAAGGGGGGCCGTCCAACATATGGGAGTGGGGTTTTTTCATTTGGTTAGATGATTAATTTACATGCTAGCTCTCTCTCTCTCACTCTCTCAAGTTCACAAAACACTTAACCATTTTGCTCATGCCAAGATTTCCTCATCTCCTCATTTCATCTTCTATGCTTGCTCAATGAGCAAAAAGGAAAGAGAGAAAAATGTAGTGACACTTTCATACATCTTGACTCTCCATCGCTAGCGACTTTGGAGCGTCGGTTACCTCGTTTGTCGAGGTTGGAGCTTGCGTCGTTTCCCTCGGGTGGATCATCGGAGACCGGCAACCAAACATCATCAAAGGATCGCTAGGAGCTTAGAATGAAGACCGAAGGACTCGGATCATCTCGGGATAAAGATTCTAACTCTTAGTTTAGTTTGCTAGTTCAGGGTTTAAGGTCGATCCGGGATTCGGGTAGCGGTAGCGCCGGTTTTAGAAATTTTTGTTCCGCATTTTAGCCGCGTTTCGACGGCCGGGGCGCTGCCGGGACCCTTCACTGCAGCATAAGTATATACTTAGAGATATGATGGAAGGTCGCTAGTCACCCAAGGATGAAGGACTGGGACATGTGGTTCGTTCGCTTACCCCGATGCGAGGTCATCAGATAGATTGGTTCCAGCTAGAGACGACTTCACACGGATACGTTGAGAGTCGACAGAGGCGATCGAATGTCAGAAACCACTATTCCAAGTTTAAAGTATTCGGAAAGACATGCGGGCAATTCTATAGACCCTCTAGAAGAATGAAACCCTAACTCGACATAATGACCGTGTGAAAGCCTTTGAACCTTAGGGTTTGCGGCAGTTCCGTGGCGCCATTAGTGAGGCTTGGGTTTGCCCTTCTACGGCTGGTCCACTGATGCTGTGGTATGTACTCGATACTATTAAACTGTACCCAAGATATTAAGCTCTTGGGGGATTATGAGGTTTTGACGAATCGATCAAAGGGTTCGACATCTTTCGGATATCATATGATGGGATGCATTACTTGGGAGACTCTAAACACGAGTATAGCCGTTGGAGCACAGTCCATGCAGCCATGAGAAGACGAGTCTGAATCAGTCGACATTGGAGCAGAGTGAAGTAAAGAGTTCGCACGAGATTTCGACGAGATGGCGTTCCACTCCGCTGACATCAGAGATGCGATATGTCTACAGAGGCATTGGGATGCGACCGATTTCCAAGGAATTGCTGTGCTGAGGACGCAGATGACCAGAGAAGTGCCAGGACGGAATCGCCCCCGTTAGCACACCTGACAGGGCCGATGAGCCGATTGATTGCGAGATAGGTAATCCGCAGAGGGCCCAGAGACAGAGGACGCCAGACCATGAACAGGAGGCAAGTAGATATCTTGCGTTGCTAGCATTGGATGCACCGACACCTTCCCTAGTTGAAGGACGATACATCGATGACGGTATTTATGATTTGTGATTTTGTTATTCGAGTTTCATGTATCCGTAATCTTGGATTTCGGTATTTCGGGCGATTTATTCGCATGATTTGGTCTTGATGGCTGAGTTCCATGATTTCTGTTTTCATGCACCATGGTTGCACCTACTGGGTATTCATATTTTGTGCATAGTATTACGCTTGAGGTATTGATTGTGATTTCATGCCTATTTTATGCCGGTGATTTGATTTACGCTTCCAGCATAGTTTTCATGTACTTTTAGTGTTTTGATTTGATTTATGCACGCTGATGCACATGGTTGTGAGCTTATACACCGCGGTATACCTGCTTTCAATTGAGCCGTATTGTATACCATCGATTTTGATTCTGATATTGATGTTGATTTCTTGCACTCCATGCTTTTGATTTGGATTTTCGCGCGTGATGAGCGCATGTTTTAAGATACGATTTTAGTACACACCAAATGCGCTAAATCGGGATTTTTCGTGCATGTCAGATGCACCTGATTTTGCTGTCAGGCACACACATTGCCTATGACAGATGTTTCGTGCACACCCGTTGCACCTAGATGATGTTTCTGTGCACATGTAAGGCACATATATGGATTTTGATTTCCGTGCACACCGGACGCACATATCATTTATATGCACATTTTTCTGATTGATTTCTTATAGAGCAGTACGTTTTTATGATATTTGCTATGTGTTTTCGTACTGAGCAGGAGTAGTCAGAGGACAGCACCTGGATATATTTTGCATGCATTGATAGTTATCGAAGGGAATTCCAAAAGGGAGCTATAGTCTCAGTATTTACCTACGTGTCTGATATGACACGAAACGTTTAAAACAAGAAAACCCTTCTAAATTGTTTTCAAAGCGGCGGAACGTACATATTAAACAAAGGATATATACGTATACGGTTATTTTATTATAATAGACGTCCGCCACTGTGCAGTGTTATACGCATCGCATAGCGACTTAAAAAGATTTGGCATGCATTTATTTCAGCTATTTATATGTATAGATTGATGTCTACATGTATAGTTCTGATTTATATCATATTGGTTTTATTTTGGTTTTGACATTTGTGTCTTTACCATGACTCCGATAATTGAGGGATGCTTGACGGAGATTTTATTTTGAGTTATCTGCTCATTGTTCATGCGCATGCATTGCGCTATGATATGTTTTATGTATTGATGATTTCGGAGTCCCGACGACAGGGACCTTCTATTGAAATGTTTTAGTATTTTGGAGGTTTAAATTTAAATTCGGGGACCGAATTTCTTTAAGGGGGAAGATTGTAACATTTCAAAAAAATAAAATATTATATTTGAGAATTTTTATAATTTAATATTATTTTTAATGAATATTTTAATATTTCGGTATAACTAAATACCGATAAATTAGGAAAAATTTAGAAAATTATAGAAATTACTAAAAGAGGGTGTTTTATGTGAATTATGCAATTTTTAAGTTTTTATGATTAATTATATGCTAATATAGCGCTAATCGCGATTAAAAATCGCTAATCGCGTTTAAGCTTGTTTTGTGCAAAACATGCACCCTATCATTTTATTTCACTTGTTACATTTTCATGTCCTTCCTTCATATTCTTTTTACCATGGTTGTTAATTAGAGGGAGTGGAGAAAAGAAAAGAAAAGAAAAGGAATTGATTAAAGAATGGAATAGTAGTAGTTATGGGTGAGAGAGAGAGAAAAGGGACGATTTCTTTGACCTATGAGCCATTCCTCCATCATTTTTACTCATTTCCTCTCCCTCTTCATCATTTTTGCTACTGCTGCTGCCCCTCCTCTTCTTCTCCACAAAATCCCCCAAAACTCCATGCTAAACAACTCAAAAACCAAATCCCATTTCACAAAAAGTGTGCACAAGCTCATAGAGAACGCTTTGGACCAAGAAAGGAAAGGTTTTGGCCACTTGGGGCAACTCAAGAAAATTCTTGAGTTGCCAAATAAGGTAATTTCTGAACCATAAGCTTAGTGTTTCCTTTACTTATACCCCCATGTTAGTTTAGAACCGATATTGAGTGGATTTGTGGACTTTGGAAATTCCAAGTTAGGGTTTAGGGTTTGAATTGATTACAAAGGTGAATTGAGGTGTAAATAGGGACTACAACCCCTGTTGTGAGGTTACATTGGACTAAACCAGAAACTAGAAACCCAGAATACGGATTTAGAAACCCGATATCGGAAAAACTGTGATTCTGCGAAGGTTAAATGGAATCTGCTATCACCCCGATACTCTGAAAATCATTTTGTGAACACAGTGATACATGCAGGAACCTAGAAACCACCACCCAAAACCCTAGCCTCTAATTCCCAACTGTGGCCGCAATTAAATCCATTCAGGCCGCAAATTGCGGCCAGACCAGGATGGATTTGGCTCGTATTTGTTCTGTGGCTTTGTCATCAGTAAATTAGACCCTTGGTATATGCAAAATTGTCTGAATTGACCTAGGGTAGAATCTGGAGCCTTTTTCCTGAGTTGCTGTTTTAATTCGTGTTTTCGTTTTGCGTATTTTGAATTCTGGAATTGCGTATTTGTGTTTTACCTCGATTACTTGGCGTTTGTATGACGATATCGAAGATTGTTTGATGGTTTTGAAAGCATACCCATAGGTTCTAACCTATAGGCCTTAGCGCGTCGTTTGGTTTTCTCGATATGATTTTAAGATGCATTTGCAATTGTGTTATCTTGTAGGTACCTTCACGAGGGATTCTTATGACGAAGAAGATGAAGGCGACATCGACACCGACACGCAGGATGCAAGGTGAATAAATTATATCTATGGGGGAAGTCGGGTGGATGGCGTATAGCACCCCCGCAGTCCGATACTTAGTATAGTATATATATACTATTTATGATAGCTTATTGTGTGTCATGGATATAGAGATGAGATTAGGTGTACTATGATTAGATTAGGGTGTAGGAGTAAACTAGTATAGTTCCTAGTTGCGAACCCTAGAATAGGTTACACCCACACGCACACACATGCATTTTTGTTTTACATATACCTCGATGACGTGGATAGTGGAGGATATTTGGAGATGAGTCAATGAGATTGGGCATAGTGCCATGAGATCGGTGATATTGTGATTCGTATTTGGGATACGACAGGTGATTTTAGCGGGCCTTTAGACGTGTGTTTCACACACGCAGTTATATTTATGTTGATGGTATCGTTTTGTACTAGACTTAGATTAGTACCCTAGATCATGTGATATGATGATTATGATACCTAATATTTGATGAGATGCATGTGATATTGACCCGTACCCAGCTTTTAGGATGTCGTACGATGACTTACCGTACGAGCTTTATATTGATGATAAATCCGCACTCATGACTCGAGGATGTCATATGATATTGTATCGTACGCGGTACCTGGAGGCGGGATCACCGACTATTATACTTATATATACATATCGACTCAGATTTAGGTGGTTTCCATACCCCTCCTGATTGACTTGTTAGTTAGAGCTGTAGTTTTGCTACTAGATGTTAGGCTAGGTTGATGTCATACCTATTTCAAAAACTAACGAATCGGGAGTATTTTAAAGACAGGAAAAGGGATTCTACGGATATTTTCAAAGACGCAACTTTTCTTTAAAACACCGTAGCCCTTATTTTCCTAAAACCCCGATTCTTCTTTCAAATGGCAAAATATTATGACATAGATACATTGATGTAGATACTGCACTGTTGTGCTATTATTCATTTGCAGCATATTCATACTGTTTGCATAGCATTGCATGTTGAATATGATTATTTTTATATCAAATCCATGCTGTTAGGACACCAGCACCATTATCGATGATGCGTATGTTCCACGTACACCTGCTTGTCGGCTCACACATTTCATCATCGATATTTGCCATGTCACATACTGTAGTACTGTTGCATTCAGGATATGATCCCTTGCATGGCATACTTGTGTACATACCCATTGTACACCCATATTTACATACATAAGTAATTGCACATACATAGATGATTCTGGCTTGATTTGAGATTTGGAAACCGCAAGATACTCTTTAAAACTGATTCATTTTAAAAGAGCGGTTTTTCCTCGATATGTGCATATTACTATTCAATATTGCATGATATACAGATATGCTTACATTTCTTTTACACGTCGCATACATCATGCTTTTGATTATACGCATTGAGATATGTTGTTTCCATGATATTTCTGGATTTGGGAACCGTGGATATTTCAAAGAGATTATATAATTGTTTTAAAAACCCGGTTACCCTTGATATGATATTTCAGTGCGTCCACCATGTGTTTTCTCGGTGCTGAGAGCGACATGTGAAACCTGATTCGAGGAGGCGGTGAGGCCGATTGCGGGTACACGGTGGGCCCGGTATGGTACCCCGGGGCAAGAAAGGGATGCTGTGTATACAGACGGTGAGCCTGGCAGAGGGACTACTACCTACCGGTGATTGTATTTGAGCTCGGTGGATATCCGGAGGATACCGACCGGAGTTGAGAGATGATATGGGCCGATGCCGGGGCCCGATATATGAGGATTTATGCGCCGATGCTAAGCACAGGTTTCATGATGTTTTCGAGTGTCGATACTTGACACTCAAGTTCCATGATTTGATATGTCGTGAGCGACACATGTTGATTTATATCCTCATATTTCCATGCATATGCTTTATGATATTTACATGCATGATGCTTATTGTCATTGGGTGACACGTGGTCGATTTCCACATACATATATTGACATTGATGACGTTGATTACATAGTTGGATGATATCCACATATTCATAGACTTCATGATATAGTCGACATTGATCATACCCATATTTATGACATGTTATTACCTGCGGCACTGGCACGAGCACTTGGAACTACACTCATGTATAGATGTTACATTGCCACCTTATCATGCTTCAGACTTATTCATTTGAGGTTTATATATATATATATATATATCGTATTGACCTAGGATTATGTCATGCATACGATTTCTGCTCTGTGATATTTCTATTGACGAGTTGGCAACTCACCCCCGTTGTGCCACAGTTCTTGCAGGTTTTGCCATACAGGTTCATTGCGGCTTTTCTGGCACACTGCTCCCTTTCTGGGTGATTGCATTGGTAGGTGGGTTCTTTTGCATCAGAACCACCCTTGTATATGTATTATTCAGTTGTATCGAGTAATTCTATCAACCAAAACTTGTATATTGTTTCAGACTTAGAAAACCAGTTATGTTTTATTTCGACCTTAGAGTCGCGCATTGTAGTATTATGGTTTTCATGTTGATTTTGAGTTTCTTTTTGAGTTTTGATCCTCGCCCTTCGGCGTTGTATATTATATTGCTTGTGTAGTTGTGACCATCGATTGACGAAGAGCTAGCTCCCGCTTGGGGATGCCTTTTATCATTGTATATATATTATGCTTGTTGTACCCCGTTCGGGGCCAGTATTTACAAAGGAAACTCTGCCGAAATTTTAGAAAAGACTATAGATTTTAAAAATGCATATTCGGCTTACTTATTTAAAAAACCTTGTTTTAAAAACAAGTTTTCTTTACTTCTTACAAATTAGTTTTCTTATTTACTTCTTAAAAATGCTTTTAGATTTCTGGGCTTTTGGCTTACTTGAATTAGATGGGGTCCTATAAACTTCAAATGATTCAAGTGCCAGTCACGGGCTATTTCGGGTCGTGACACTAGGTGAGGCTGGAGCTTGCGCCGTTTCCCTCGGGTGGATCATCGCAGATGGAGGAAGACCGGCAACCAAATTCGATCCACGACCACTAGGAGCTTGGGATGATGGTTAAAGACCCGAAGGACTTGGTTTATTCGGTATAACCACTCCTAACTCATTTTATAGCTTGCTAGTATAGGGTTTAGGGTAGATCCGGTCATCGGGTTGTGGTAGCGCCAGTTTAGAAAATTTTTGTTGCGCATTTGGTCACAGTTTGATGGCCGGGGCGCTGCCGTAACCCAACAATTGAATTCTTAGGTTCTACTAAATTTTCAGTAATCCTTTGTGGTTCTGGAATCATTTCCAGTTTTACCATATTCCCACTAATGTTTTTTGAAAAGAATTCATTTTACAAAAAATATGGCGAGTCAAGAACAACATAATTATTGATCTTCCAAATGGTAGAATGTTAACCCTCGTCTATGCCCGGGAAAACCCATAAACTGCCATTACTGAAATGTGCCTAGAGTTTATCCGGATTCTGGTTTTAATCATAAGCCGGAAAACTCCATATACCTTAACATCATTAAGCTATGAATCCATTCTATATCCAATATAGAAACAAAGGCACTAATTTAATTAGAACCAGATTCAAAAATCAAGCAACTGTTTCTAGTGCATATCAACTAAATGGAAAAAGGCCAAGCAGCATTACTCATCAAGGAGCGTACTCACGGATGAGTAACCTGAGAGAGAAGCAAGTTCTCAAATATATTAGTTACAACGGAATACCTAGCATAAGTATCTACATCTTCGATTATCTCAAAGAATCCTTATACTTGCAACATGTGGTTCTCTACTTTATTTTTATACCTATAACTTCTTAAAATTTGGACCTTGTATTTCAACGAAATACTTGTCTAAAACCAAAGAAGTCATAAGTAAACGTAATATAATACGAGTACCAACCCCTTTATCCTAATGGATATCGGACAACATACAATACTTTATATAAGTCCTCTGAGTTTAATAACTCAAACCCTGTGCGTCGTAGGTTAAAAACTGTGTTATGGTTACGAAGAATTATACCGTTGTTGAATGCACCTTACCTGACCATCAACTGATATAGGTAAATTTCATAAACATAATTTCAAAAAATTATATCTCACTTTATAAAAATAAACGTACAGATATATCAGTTTGAAATTTGTGCAAAACAACGGATATTCAAAACCAAATATTTGCCGTTAGGCAAAACCCAGGTGATTTCCTCAAATATCACCAATTACAAAGAATTCTGATATATTAAGAATATAATCACCCAATTCCCAATATTCTACTCCCACTCAGCACTCGTAATGCCATACGGATGTGAGAATCAAGTCTGGTAAATACATACCCTAGAGTCAGAATCTAATTGGGAAAACAGTTTTCAATTAACACCGCACAGTAAAACTGAAACATGAAAATGTTTCGAAGGGGTGGCCGGTATTCCTAGTAATGCCTCTTCCACTATCCAGATTCATGACAGTAACCGTATATTTCCTTGCCCTCACTCCAATCCCTTCATATGTCTTTACTTCTTACTTTCTGTACACCATACTTAGGCTAATTGGTTTTCTTCCTTCCCTACCTTTTGGCACCAGCCAAAGGTTTGGAAGAAGACTATCAAATAAGCGTAATAAGTGTACTCTCCTAATACTAGGAGCTCTCACAACCTGAGAGAAGGTAAAGAGAAAAGACAACTGAATAATCCTATTTAATTTCTCCCGAACCGGAAACCATCCTCGAACTGAAACAAGTTCCTTCGAGTTCGTATGTAACTATACGATAGCATATCCAAGCAATATGGATCTTCATAGTGATACGGAGTGTTTTGGAGAAATGCAAAGGAGAAGTAGGAGTAGCAGGGGTATACGCGGCTTCATCGTGAATGATAGTAGTCGCAATTTCCTTTTCCCTCACTCTAATCCCTTTATATGTCTTTACATATTACCTTCTGTACACCACACTTAGGCTAATTGGTTTTCTTCCTTCCCTACCTTTCAGCACCTGCCTATGGTTTGGAAGAAGAGTATCCAATTGCTGGGTTCGCTTAGCACCCCTGACGGGTTTCGGCTAGCATCAAGTATGCTATTTTAAAATTTTAGGGTGCCGAGCGAGCCCGAACCAATGATCTAACTAGAGAATTAGGGTTTTTTAAACATGTAAACAACTTTACACCAAGTGATATAGGAATACAACCTTTGTAGACCGGTCCTTCACTTCTAAAGCTCCGTGTAGTAGTCCATTTGCTCCAAGTAGTGGTGTCCCGGACTCTCCTTAGGCTCCACTAAGCGAAAGGAACGAGCTTGCTCAAAGATCTTCGAGGCCGAAGATGATCTACGTCGAAGAATCGCTAACTCAAGCTACCTCTTCACTAATTGAGAATTAGTGAATGAAACAACCTATACTAAATGGCTAGTTTGGTATAAATTGGTGAAGTAGGAATTTTGCTCACTTTAGAATTATTTTTCTCTTTTTTTCTCACTTGAAAGCTAGAGAGCAATGAAGGAAATGAAGAAGAAACTCAAGTGATCAAGTCTTGAACCATGGGTGAGAAAATATCTCATTTGTAGAGACTTCACCATGGCTAAAGATAATGGTTAGGTTAATAAATATCTAGAGTAAAACAAAATTAGTGGACTAAGTCAAGATTTCTACATGCTTCCACAAGTATCTCAAACTATGGCAATTTCCACCTAATTTTGATTTATCTCTTAATAATTAATTACCCAAATTATCTGTAGTTAGGTATAAGTCTAATACACCCAAGTCCAATGTATCATCTAGCATGACACATAAATAAATACATTAATATATACCACATATATATTTGTATGTATTTGGAGAAAAGAAATTCTTAAGTGAGCTAATATTAGTTAATATATATTAATATATCAAATATATAATTATATATATTAAATTATTAAATCAACACTTGATTTAATAATCCAGCTATATCACATACAACCGACTAATATTATTTATATGTATATCACATATACATATAACATATCATTGAATCAACACTTGATTCAACAATCCAGTTATATCACATATAACCTGTATCGTGAGATTAGAATACGGTATCATATACACATATTAATCTCGATCCCGCACATATCACATATGTGCCCTACTTCTTTTCGCTTGAGTTAGGAAACCTCTGTGTAGGACTGTAATGACTCGTCAATATGCCGGCAGTAGGTAGTGATCATATTAATTACCCACAAGCCGTCAGCGGTACTAGCTGGACGTAATGGCTACCCAGGTATTGAGCGATCAGAAGATTAGCAAGCAAGCTTGTCCAAACTCCTGTAAATCCAACAGTAACACTACCGTACAGTCCGGTCTCTTCGTCTGATATGTCGCATATCGAGTCTGGGGTGGTAAACGTCAGACCCCAATAACTTGATAAGTCATGCCGATGTGAGGCTCATAACGGGTCGAGAAACTACTGATAACACTTACCAGTAAATCTAGTATCAACCCTGGCCATGGACTTCCTGTTATGGCCAATCGAGCACAGCGCAACATCAACCCCCAATACCGGGAGAGACGAAACCCCTCTTATCGCTCATTGCCTCCATGTGACTCAGGACTATACCCAAAAACCACCTGTTTGCACGCTTTCTTGAACATGGTAAGGTAGAAATCAAAGCACGGTGGGAATCACACAAGACTCTATGACGATCTCGGGTCACAGTGGGAAGCACTTGTTTTGGATTTTCACGCATATTGGGCGCATAATATGAGATTTTTTGCACACCGGATGTACTGGATAGAGATTTTTATTCGTACATGATTGGATGCACTAGATTGGGATTTTTATTCGTGCATGATTGGATGCACTTGATTGAGATTTTCATTCGTGCATGTTAATTGCACTGGGTTGAGATTTTCGTGCACTATAGATGCACTCGATATTATTGTCGTGTACATCCGTTGCACTGGACAGATGCTTTCGTGCACATCTGTTGCACTGGACAGATGCTTTCGTGCACACCCATTGCACTTAGTTTTGCTTTTGTACATATTCATGGCACTTGTATTTGGATTTGATTTCCGTGCGCACCAGACGCATGTGATGTTGGATACGCCTTTTGAGGCTAATTTTATTTATGAGTATCGCGTTTTGATGATGGGTACTATGTTATATAGTAGTCGAGCAGAACTAATCTGAGGACAGTACCTGAGTACTTTTGCATGCATCAAAAGTTACCAAGAGGTTTTCAAAAAGGAGCTATAGTCTCGCTATTTCCTACGTGTCCGCGAGTGACACGAAATTTTATAAGGAGAACCTTCTGGGATGTTTCAAAAAAGCGGGATCTATAATTTGAGCAAAACATATATAAGTATATATTTACTACTTTACAAATGATCGTCCGCCACTTGTACCGTAAGCTACGCATAGCACGGAGATTTGGGAAAGATTTGGCATGAGTTATTCAACTATTAAAATGGTTTACAAGGATGCGTACTATATATGTATTATGATTTTGAGTATAGCATAATTGAGTATGGTATTGGATTTCGAGATTTACATCTCCTTTATAACTCCAGTGATTGCATGATGCTTGACGGAGTTTTATTTTGAGTTTCGTACTCGTTCTCAGGCGCACACGATGCGCTGTGATATTTTTGTGTCTTCCATGATTTCGGAGCCCCGTTGATTTGAGCTGATTATAGAAATGTTTTAGTATTGGGGATTTAAATTTAAATTCGGGGACCTAATTTATTTAAGGGGGAAGATTGTAATATTTTAGAAATATAAAATATTATTTTGGAAATTTAATATTAAAATAATATATTTCGCGAAAACCATTCGATTTGCGAATAGGGGCTTTTCGTAAAATGGTATAAGTATATACCAATATTTGGAATATAAGTGGAGATTAAAATGATTTATTTATTAAAAAGATATTTATTGGATTTTGGCATTTTTATAATTAAATATATGCAAGTTTAAATTAAATTGATTAGTGCACTACTAATCACGATTAGGCCAAATCCGTATTTTTACATTTTTCCATTCCTAGTGCACCATGTCATGTTGCATTTGGTTGCATGTTTGTTCATTTCATTTGGTTTTATTATAAAAAGAAAAGAAATTAAGGGAGATGCCATGGTTTATGAGAGAGAGGAATAAAACAAAAATAGATATTTAGAGAGAGAGTGAGCTTAAGAGAGAGTGAGATTAAGAGAGAGAGAGAGACCTTTGACTTCTTCCTCATTCTAATTCCTTCTCATTCATTCTTCTTCCTTTTTCCTTCTTCCTTCTTCTTCTCTTCTTCAACTCCATCTCCTTCAACCTCCTCTACCTCCATGTATCATCTCTAATTCCTTTCCAAAACCCCATACCATCTTCATTAAAAAGATGCACACCCTCATCTTAAACCCTTTGAACCATTCAAGTTTGGATTTTGAAGACTTTGGGCAACTTAAGAATTTTCCTAAGTTGCCAAATGAGTTAATCCCTACACTTTTAGTTAGGTATTTGTGTTTAGTATATCCTAGTCTAGTTTAGAAATTGATTTAGTGTGTATTGTGATCTTGGAAATTTCCAAGTTGATGTTAAGTGGTAAATTTAGGTGTAGTGAGTGTTTGCAAAACTTGAGTGATGTTTTTAGTGGCCAAGACCAGATACTAGAAACTAAAACACGAAGTTAGAATTTCCCCGATATCGTATTTTGTGAGAATAGTGATGTGTTTTGTGAATCTGCTATAACCCGGGGACCCTAAAAATTATTTAGCGATTACAGAGAGACGTGCAAGCAACCAGGAACCTACCCTATAAACCCGAGCCCCTTCCCTTCTATTCTGGCCGCAGATTTATTGCCGAAGGCCGCAATTTGCGGCCAAGTCGGGGTGAAATGTGTTGATTTTTGGTCCATGGATTCCTTATCTGATATCTAGAGAAACCCTATATGCAAAATTAGCTAGTTTGACCTAGGGTAAAATCTGGGATAGATTTCCTTAGTTGTTGATTTGTGTTTTCCAATTTCTGAAACTTGGGATTTGGTATTTGATTTCGTATTTCGTCGTTGGACGTTTGTACGTCAACGGACGAGGGTTATTTGGTTGATCTTACAGGCGTAAGCTACAGGTTCTAACCTATGAGCACTTCGTGTGCCGTATCGGTTTTCCGGACTTGGTTTTAATTGCATTTCGATATGTGTTGAATTGTAGGTACCTTCGCGTGAACTTCCGAGATGACGAAGCACATCAAATTCGGCTAAGCGAGGAGTTTAGCAGGTGAGTAGATTTATATCTATGGGGGAAGTCGGGTGGATGGCGTATAGCACCCCCGCAACCATTGATATGGAAAGATTGTTATATAAATTATAATATTGATAAAGGATATGCTACGAACTTACGGACATGATTAAAGGTTTTAGTAAGAAATGGTATGATAAAAGTTGACACTAATGGATATATTGGCTTGAGAATATAATTTATGTATATAAGATAACTTGACGTGGGATATTGTGATGATAAATATAGATGACTCAGATTGTTATGAGAATATGAAATGAGAAAGTGAATCATGATAAGTATGAATTGAAAGAGGACAAGTTTGAGTTGATAATGGTATGATATGAGATTGAGATCGATACGGCTTGAGATTAATAAGATATGACGTATATGCAAGATATCATTATATGAGATTGATACAAATGTAATTTGAGATATATGTGTATATATATTTATTTATGCGGATAAAGAGTGATATGCGGTACGAGATTTTAGATCCGTACCCTTATTGATGAATAGGACGATAGAATCCCTATTCTGTTTGATGTCACCGTACGATAGATTACCGTACGCGATGAGATGTACTGGATGATTGATTCGCGCTAGTTATTTGAGGATGATGATCGAGAATTACTGTCATATCGGACGTTATGAGGCGGGATCGCCGGCATAAAGATTTCCACCTGAACCATACCTATTTTCAAACGACGATTCGTATCTTTTAAAAGTGACCGTATGGTTCATGTGTAGATAGATATACCCATTGATTATCCATGTTACATAGGATATTACCCCTCGTGATGTACATACCACGTGCCGGTATTTAATGCTATATGATATCATTTGCTAGTACACCTGCATAATTACCGTTGATGCGTATGTTACACATACACAGATCTGCCGACTCACACACATTCTTCATCGATAATTGCCATGTCGCTTACACAGTAGAATTGCCATGTCACTTACACAGTAGAACTGCCATATTATGAGATTAATCTTAAAAGTAAAGGTACATTCATTGTTCAGTATTATCACTTGACATTCTTGCATGATATACTCGATATGCTCATATTACTACTCTATATTGCATACATCGTACTTTATGGTTATATGCTTGAGATGTCATTTTCATGAGATCTCTGGATTTGACAATCGTGGTTATATTTCAGAGGAAATTTCATATTGCTTTAAAAACATGGTTTCTCTTGATATGATATTTCGAGACGTCCACCATGGGTTTTCTCGGTTCTGAGCTTGTTTTCGAGACCCGATTCGAGGAGTTGTCGGATGCCGTTTGCGGGTACATGGTGGACCCGGTATGGTACCCCGGGGCAAGAAATGATTTTTGTGGTGTAAACGATGAGCCTGGAAGAGGGAACACTACCTACCGGTGATTGTATAGAATTCGGCGGATATCCGGAGGATACCCTTTTGGAGTTATGATATAAGATGGATATGAGGACCGATCTTAGGATACGGCGCCTGAGATGAGATAGATATGTGGGTCGATATGAGTTTGCGGCGCCTGAGATATGAGAATTTACGTGTCGATGCTGGACACATGTTTCATGATATTTTGAGTGTCGATGCTGGACACAGGTTTCATGATATTTCGAGTGTCGATGTTGGACACTCAGGTTCCATGATTTTGATGTGTCGTTGATGAACACACGTGGTTGATATCCTCATACATACAGGCATATGTTTTCATGATATTTCAAGTGTCGGTATTGGACACTCAGGTTCCATGATATTGTTTGTGCCGTTGATGGACATGTAGATGATATCCACATGCATACAGGCATATGATGTCGGATGTTTATTTATATATGTCATTGCATTGACTTGATTGTTGACATATATGTATACATGGTCACCCTAGATATCATAGTATTACCTTCAGGATATAGTGACATAGGAAATCGTTGTTTTATTCGATTTCTACCTACTGATGTTTTCTACTCATGAGTTGGAAACTCACCCCCGTTGTGCCACAGTTCTTGCAGGTTTGACCTCTTGGGATCAGTTGCGGTATTGCCGGCACACAGCTTCATCTAGGGTGCTTTGCTTTGGTAGGTGGGACACATGTTGGATCGTGCCTACTCTTGTACTTTATATTCCGTTGTATGTAGATAAACTCCATCAAATCAAATCAGAAACTAGAAATTGTATATTGGTAGACCCAATCAGATTTAGGTATTGTGCGAGACTTAGAGCGATGGGTTTATGTTCGATTCTTGAGTTTTGATGTCTTGCTTATTTATTGCTCTTTCTGGGTTGATCTTCGCGTTGGGCGTCGTATATATTTTATTGCGTGGTTGTGATTCCACCAGATGGCGAAGAGCTAGCTCCCGCTTGGGGATGCCTATATATTGTTGTGTATATGGTTTTGGATCAAAATATATAAGGGAGGTGCTGCCCAAATTTTTAAAGACGAAACATGTTTTCAACTGTAGTATAATCCACTTGCATTTTCATGTTTCGTTATCTATGCATTTAAAGAAAAACATGACTCATTATACCTTTATTTCAAAACTACACCCCTACTATTTTTCGCAAAAAGGTTTAGATTTTCTGAGCTTCGGCTTACTTGATTTACGTTACGCTTTTAGACGTTGCGTAATTTAAGTACCAGTCACGTGCTAAATTATGGGTCGTGACACTAGGGCATACATACAACTAGCAATCTCTCACTTACACTAAGGCCAGTTGTTGTAGTATCTCATACCCAACATCACAAAGAGTCTCTCAAATTATATCTGGGGAATGAACTTCGTGAGTGGATCCGCCGTATTATTCTTCGTGTCAACTCTCCTGACCTCGATCTCCCTACGATCGACTATCTTTTGGATCAGGTGATACCGCCTAAGAATATGTCTGGATCACTGATGGGACCTGGGTTCCTTGGCTAAAGCCACAGCTCCATTGTTATCGCAATACAAAGGTATTAGATGCTCAATGGATGGAACCAAACCAAGTTCAGTTATGAACTTCTTCATCCAGACAGCCTCTTTGGCGGCATCGTTGGCAGCGATGTATTCATCCTCCATCGTCGAGTCTGCCACGGTATCTTGCTTGGAACTAGAGTCGTCCTTATCACTCTGGAAGCTCGAATCCGATTGATACCTTCTTACAACACTAAGTGCATACGCTACATCTGTTTGGGTACATAACATTGCAGACATGATAGACCCAACTGCCGAAGCATAGGGTATCCCTTGCATGCGAGCCCTCTCCAAATCAGTCTTGGGGGACATCTCTTTGGAGAGAGTGATTCCTGAGATCGTGGATAAATTCCTACGCTTGGAATCTTCCATACTAAATCTCTTTAGTATAGTGTCAATGTACCTGGATTGGGACAATCCCAACTGTTAGTTATATGTATGCCCTAGAGGCCATTACTGTACATACGATATATATTGTAGTGGATGCTTGGACACATATAGGGAAGACTTTCTTGCTCGACATGATAGTATGCTATCTGGTTGCTCTTGATCTTAACATGTACACTGATTGTCTCTATGTTACATGTTGATAAAGCCCTTAGATGAGTACTTGACTACCAGGAATATGATGCAGATCATACTAGTGGGGACAGAGTAGTCGTCAAGTACATCCTTCAAATGTTCCTAGTCGTGGGTGTATCGAGACAGGGCATCGATATACCAGGGTAGACTAGCGTATAGCTTCTCGACCCATGTAGATGGGCGATGGATGATCCTATATCCATTGGTGTTTGACATCAGAGACAGTATGCTGGTGCTCAGTGGAGACTGGATACACTGGACGGACTCGCCGAGAACTCCCAGATGGTATTATACCTCACGTCAGATGGCAGTTCTCTGGTGACACTAGTACAGGTTAGTCTGTAGACCCGAGATCGTCATAGAGTCTTGTGTGGTTCCCACTGTGCTTTGATTTCCACCTTACCACGTTCAAGAGAACGTGCAAAATGGTGGCTTTTGGGTACAGTCCCAAATCACATGGAGGCAATGAGCGATAGGAGGGGTTTCGTCTCTCCCGGTATTGGGAGTTGATGTTGCGCTGTGCTCGATTGGCTATAACAGGAAGTCCCTGGCCAGGGCTGCTTCAGAGATATACTGGTAAGTGTTATCAGTAGTTTCTCGACCCGTTATGAGCCTCATATCGACACGACTTATCGAGTTACTGGGGTCTGACGTTTACCACCCCTAGACAAGATATGCGACATATCAGACGAAGAGACCGGACTGTACGGTAGTGTTACTGATTGTATTCGCAGGAGTATGAGCAGGCTTGCTTGTTGATCTTCTGATTGCTCAATACCCGGGTGGCCGTTACGTTTAGCAGACCGCTTGCGGCTTGTGGGTGTTTGATATGATCATCACCTACTTCCGACGTATTGATGAGTCTTTAGAGTCCTACACAGAGGTTTCCTGGCTCAAGCGAAACAAAGTAGGAGCACATATGTGATATGTGCGGGACCAAGATTAATACGATATGTGTTACCGTATTCTATTCTCTCAAAATGGTGACTTCGGTCGGTTATATGTGATATAGCCGGGTTATTGGATCAAGTATTGATTCGATAAGTTGTTACATATGATATTAGTCGGTTATATGTAATATAGCCGTATTTTTAAATCAAGAGTTGATTTGATAATGTATAATTATATATTTGATATATTAATTTACATTAACTAGTATTAGCTCACTTAAGATTTCTTTTCTCACTTGTTTTGTGCATATGCATATATGTGATATATATTTGTGTACATATTAATGTGTCATGTTTGATGATACATGCAACTTGGGTGTGTGTATGACTTACACCATTCTATGAATAATGGAGGGTTTTTATTTATTTTGGTAAATCAAAATGATGGCATTTTGTCATGGCAAGAAGCTTTGAGAAGCTTGGATTTGCATTGACTAAGTCCACAAGTTTTGTTATGCCTAAGATATTTATTAACCCAACCATTAAACCTAGCCATGGTTAACTCTCTACAAAGATTAAGTATATGATGCTTAACTCACCTAAGGTTGCCATTTTCTTCACTTGGTTAATTCCATGAGAGTTTTCTTCTTCTTCTTCCTCTTTTCTAGCTTCAATAGAAAATGATGAAAACTTGTGAGAAAATTAAATCTAAAGTGAGCCCATTTCCTACATCATCATCCTTTACTACTTACCATTTAATATAGGGTGTTTGCTTCACTAATTCCACAATTAGTGAAGAGATAGCTTGGGTTAGTATCTCCTCGACGTAGATCATCTTCGGCCTCGAAGTCTTCTAGCACGCTTGATCCGTACATCTTGTGGAGCCTCTCTAGAGTCCGAGAGTTCATGATCGCAGCAAAGAGACGACTACCCGGAGCTAATGAAATGAAGGACCGGTCTACGAAGGTTGTATTCCTTGTTCTCTTTTAGTTGCAAAGTGTTTGCATTTTTATTCCGTCAGATTTCTAGTAGACGATTCTAGGGTTAGGGTTAGCTAGAATGGCAAAATTTTAATATAACATGATAGATGCCTCCCGAAACCTTGCAGCCGTACTAAGGAACCCTGCAGTGGTATCAGAGACATGCTAGAAAATTAGACGGATTTTGTTAAGATTACGAAACCGAAATACTCCGAAACTTGCAACGCCAAAAACTGGTTTCTGTCGATTCTAAAAAGTTGTCAAAATTTTTTTTAAACAAGTACAGAATGTTATATGGGATATATCATGAACACCATGAAAATTTCAGGGGGTTTGCTCATATTTTGGCTGAGGACAATGGTGTTGTGGCCGGCCATGTAATGCAGTTTGGTCTTGAAATTTTCATGGTGGTCCAGCACTTGGGTTTTGGTGTTTCAGGTCTTGTTTATTTTTGCTAGTTTTGCATGTGATATAATCTTACACTATAAACAATTCGGAGTGTTTCGTATTCATAGTTTTAATATTGTTTCGGGTTATTCACATATTGTCTAGGCGAAATTAAAAAGTTCGAATGACTATCAAAAACCCAATTTTTCAAGTTTAACGTATTCGGAAAAATATGCAAGTAATTATGTGAACCCTCTAGAAGAATGTAACCCTAACTCGACTTTTTGGATCGCGGAACCGCGGTCATACCCTAGGGTTTGCCGCAGTTCCATGGAGACATGAGTGAGGCTTGGGTTGCCCTTCTACGGCTGGTGCATAGGTACGGTGGCATATTTTGGGTATTATTAAAACTGTACTCAAGTGTTGAGTCGTCGGGAAATTATGGGACTTTGATGAATCGATCGAAAAGTTTAACGTCGTCTGGATATTATGTGATGGGATACAATATTTGGAATCCACAAATAGTTATGAGATAACTAGTTTGAATTTTATAAATATAACAATTTAGTCTCATATGATCGGTTGCCACAGAATTTTGATTTGATCAAAAGTCCGTCGCAATCACGTAGCGTACACGGATACTCGCCGGGTAATCTTATTAGATAGCCACGCTCTATAGCCCCGACCAAGTGACTGTAGGAGAACCCCGTCGCCAAAAGCATCCGTTCTGGTGCTCGCGGCCGCAGTGTTCCGCCTTAGTGCACTTCGTCGACGGCATCGGGGGGTGCGGCTGTCTACTGAAGTTTCCGACGAGCATTCGATCAGGATGTCGGGAATCTTGTTGAATTGTCTGACTTGTGATTGGAAAGTGTTTCAATATCGAGACTAAAATGTGGGGTTTATAATTGTTAGGCATGCGATGTCTAAGGGATTCATTTGGTTAGGCATGAAATCCAAAGTATGTGATACGTTGGGTTTATGATGTCTAAGGTGGTTGCAGATTCCAACTGTTGTAGCTTTTCACTTTCTTTTCTGCGACCGTAAGTCTAATATGTGGTGTATCGCCGGTTTCGTTGCTATACATCAACGACAATTGGGGTACGCATATTTACTTACGTTGATGACATGTGATGTTATGTGTTGCTGGGATATGTTATATTGGATCATCGTGTTTTGAATAGCCGGGGGTTTTATGTGAGATGAGAGTTTTTTTCATTCATCTAAAATTCATTGTATGTAATATTCTTTTATTGGGGCACTTCCGGGTTGAGGATGATGTCACCATTGTATATTATTTACTTTTCCGCATTTGGATAGACCCAAGGCGGGGAGCATAAGTAACCGGGTTCTAGGGTCCAGTGGGAGACCATCTCGAGGAGTCGAGACCGGGTTTCCTAACTCAAGAATTGGTAGGGTTGCTTACCGCTCTCTTAGGGGTCTAGGGGTGTGGGATTGGCTATTCATCACGACCGTGGAATCCGTGTTTTATACAGGCTTAAAATCAAACCCGGAAATCCTAGTATATCCAATATTTCATATGTTGTGTTCTACTGCGATATTCTATGATGTGATCACTGTATATGTTGAGATAGATACTGGATATAGTATATGTGATATATTGTATAGACGTTGCTTATGTTTTACACCCGCGCTAGCCCTGCCCCGCTCTGCCGTTAGTTACCTAACCTAACGGTGCATGAGGGGACATCGAGGCGAATGCGGATGGCATAAGCGTACGTTGTATTTATCTGTGATGTTTAGGTAACTTAAATGATGGGACTTCATTAATGAGATTAATGAAAGAAAATAAACCTAAAGATGTTGTGGAATCGAATTTTTAAAAACAGGTAGCTCTAGTTGTTGCTTTGCATAGCGGTATTCCTTGTAGAATATCCAGCACCTTATTTGATAAGGAAAGAGTCGAGATCCTTTCACCGGAAGTGACCTCTTTAGCGAAACTAGCAGATGCTACAACCCACTCGGTTTGTCTTTTGATTGCTTCTATAGTTTTTTGCTGTGCATAGAGGTATTTGTGAAATATCCTGCACCTTATTCGATAAGGAAAGAGCCAAGATCCCTTTACCGGGAGTGACCTCTTTAGCAAAACTAGTAAAAGCCTCAAAAACACTCCTCTTCAAAATCACTCGATTTTACGACGATATCAAGTTCATTACGAAAAGGTTTTCTTAAAAACCTGTCGTAACCCTCCGTCATTTCAGATAAGTACTACTTAGTATTCGTGTTGTGTTTGTTGACCAAGTTAAGGCGTAGTGTGCGGTAGCTGATTAGTGCTTATCTTGTAAGTGCACGGCGGCGCCCCGGCCGTCAATCCGACGGCCAAATGCGGAAGCGGTGATAAACTTTAAATTTTCTTGAACTGGGAAACCGCCGCGCACTAATACCCGGATCGAACCACTAACTAGTCCTAGCTAACTACAAGATGGGGAAGAGAGATATACCGACTGATCCAAGTCCTCCGGTCTTCTCGTCGTCGTCCCGATCTCCTGCGGAAGCTCCGGTCTCCACCTCGTCGCCGGAAGTACACCACATTGCCTACTTCTTTTACGGGCTCCCACCTCAATGCCGAGGCAACTCGGGCACGAAGCTGGCTAGTCGACGTGCCCAAGATTCGCTGTAGAATGTGTAGTGAAGAAGTCTCATTTTTGGGGTTGTGGAATTGCCTTTTGGTGGAGGGATGAACTATGGAGTTTTGAGATGGAACTTGTGGGATTTTTGCAACATAAAATGAGCCAAAAACCCACCCTCAAAATTTTGGACAGCCCCACCAAGAGAGTGGCCGGCCATGCATGTGAGGGAGAGTGAGAAATGAGGAGGTTGTATCAAAAATAGGAGAGGCCAAACTCATGTCATGCAAGAGAGAGAGGAATGGCTATCATAAACAACCATGGTCACAAAACTATGCCAACACTCCACACTACCATCATCTCAAGCATGATGGCTCCAAAAAGGTCAAGCCATCATGAGCATAGAAAGTCAAGTGATGGTGCACATCATGAAAACCATCATGATACAAATAATATGCAAAGGACCCCCTTCCAAATACTTATTTGCAACAATGAAAATAACCCCTCCTCCACCAATCTTCGGCCAATGAACGATACAAAGGAAATTGGCCGAAACGGAAAGCAAACTGGCAACTCCAGAAAACTGGTCCCGTAATAAATTACAGGAAAACCCCGATACTGTGCATACACACCCGCATTTGCATTCCGACCGAAATACAAATGCAATGAGACAAAATCTACACTATACTATACTAGGATCCGGCTTAAACCAAAGCCGGCTAGTAATATCCGTTCGATCCTGATCCGTGCAATACCGCACGTATCTGATCGAACCCTGCCATATATCCATACGGCCTATAGTACAAACTGTCCGATCCTGATCCGTGCAATACCGCACGTATCTGATCGGACCTTGCCATATCTCCATACGGCCTCTACAACCTTTCGCCCGAAAGCTGAGTAACTGATTGTGGGGGACTCTAAAGACTCGTCAACACCTTGGTTGTGGATTTAACCACTAGCACGTTAGAGGTATAAGCCAATACGTAACGGGCTACCAGGTATTGACTGAAAGGGGCGTCTGTGAGCGAACTCAGCCTGACAACCCTACTGAGCCTGTCAGTGACAATATCCGTACAGTCCGGTCCGTTCGTCTATGAGCATCGCATGGCGGCCTAGGGGGTTGGTAAAAGTCAGACCCCCAAAAGCGGTACAAGTCGTGTCGAAGTGTAGCCCAGAACACCCTGAGATACTACTGGAATACCTACCAGTAAATCTCCTTGCCTCGGCCGAGGGCTTCGTGTAATGGCTCTCCAAGACACAGCACGACCTCACCCCCAATACCGGGAGAGACGAACCCCTGAAGATACGCTCACTGCCTCCATGTGGCTCGGGACTGTACCCAACTAAAACCTGTTTGCACAACTCCTTTGAGCCGTGGTAGGGTAGTAATCAAAGTACAGTGGGAACTCACACAAGACAAATGACGATCCCCAGGTCGATGAACTAACCTGTACACATATCACCAGGGAACTGCCATCTGACGTCTGGTATATGACCAACTGGCATGTTCCCGGCGAGTCCTGTCCGGTGTACTCATAACCCAATGAGCACCTGTATACATCTTAGGTGATCCAACTGACACCAGTGGCTTGTGAGACCGGCCACCGCCCCTCGTCGGGGTCTCGACTGTATACACTAGTCTACTCTGGAGTATCGATGCCCTGTCTCGAAACTCACACGACTAGGGACCATTTAAGGATATGCTTATAGACTGCCAGCTCCCATGTATATGATCGCCCTCATACTGCTGGTGGTCAAGCAAGAATCCTAGGGGCTCTACCAACGTGTAATAGCGACTTGTCAGGTCACCTGAAGCAGTACACGATGATAAAGGTAAACCAGATAGCATACTATCATCTCGAGTAAGACTGTCCTACCGGGATAGGTCCTCCATCAATCATTGCAATCACGTACCTGTGACCTAATAATTGACTCTGAGGGCACTATCTCCAACAATCTCCCACTTGCACTCAAGGCTAATTATTGCGATGTCGCATACTCACAGCCCGTGTGATACCGAACACCCAACTCCTCTACTAGTCAGTCTCACAAAGCTCGTTTGCGAAACTATTGCGTTCGAGGAATAGCCTCAGTGAGTGGATCCGCCTTGATGTTTCTTTCTATGTCTCTCTAAATCTCATGTTCGCGAAGAAAGCCATCTCCCGAAAAGAGTAATACCTGTCTTAGAATGTCTGGATGTCTGATGGGACCTAGCTCATAAATGAACTCCAAATCATAAATGAACTCCAAATCCAAACTTCTTAGACTGTATCGTCAACTGAACTTAATCAGTATCCTGCGCCTTGCCTCCCTCAGTATTGCCTTGGACCACCTGTCCAAAATACTGCCCCTCATCAGAAGGAAAAATATAACTCTGACAACCTCCTTGTCGTCCATGTCACTTTGGAAGCCTGGAATGATAATTGTCTCTCGAAAGTGGCTGTCGTTATCATATCCCTAGAACATTCACTTATGTTCTAAAACTGCTTCTGACTGTTTCTCCAGGATTGGATCAATGTCAACTTATTGCATCTAGTGCAAGAACAACATCTGGTGTGGTACTTGACATCTCATGATTGACTCAATTGCCTGAGCAAGTGATCTGTCAATCATGCACATCCCTCTCTACTTTAGTCTATAAGACACCTTCAGAGAGGGTGACTCCATTACCTGCAGGTACACTACCGTGCCAGGAGTCGTCCATCATAAATACTCTTAGAATGCTGTCAAGTATCCTGATTGGGAAACCACCTAAATCTAGATCTAAAACCATAGATCTAGTAACCAGTATGTCTGATATAAAGTCCATTTCCTTTATGGAGAAACCACTGTGTGACGACCAAAGTATAACCGATTGTAGTATAGGAGTTTCTTTTCCTACTCTGTGTATGTCATCCAAATACCAGGATATCACACCCCACTACCTTCTCAACAGATCCATCCCCTATTCTGATGAAGTCAAACCCATGGCTGTCACATCAGAAATAGATGATCTATCTCCGCTACATCTGCTTTAGTCTATAAATAGACATAAGCTATCTGTCCACCAATGCTTCCGCTGCTCCCACTGACTACGACAACCCTCTGGCAGAGTCATATAGACGTACACTTCTAGAACTAGTTTAGAACGACGCTATACTCATCCTCCCGCCGGGTCTCGCAGCCTGGAACAACAACAATGGTAATTGTGGGTAAACAAGAACTTCCCTGTCACCGTCCTTGAGGCTACCGTAGTACCTCTCGGGTGCCTGAAGTTACCCACCGTATCTGCGGAGTGGCCAATGGAATGTCAATCCAGATTGAATCTTTAGGTTCCTTGTCAAATCTTCAGTAATCGTTTGTGGTTCTGGAATCACTTCCAGTTCTACCATACTCCCACTACTGTTTTCTGAAAAAATCCATTTTTAATAAAACTGTGGCGAGTCTAGAACAATATTGCTATTGTTCATCCAGATGGTAGAAAGTCAACCCTCGTCATAGCCTGGGTCAACCCACAAACAGCCATTACAGAAACGTGCCTTGAGTTGTCAAGTGTCTGGTTTTAATCATAAACCGGACAACTCCCCGTACCTTAACATCGTTAAGATATGAACTGTTCTATATCATATATAGAACCAGAGGCACTGATTTAATTGAACCAGATCCAAAACATGCAACTGTCTCCAGTGCATGTCAACTAAATGGAAGGAGGCCGATCAGCGTTACTCAACTTAGGAATGCTTCCAATTATGAGTAACCTGAAAGAGAAGCAAGATCTCTTTATCATTACTATCAACTGAATACCATTCACAAGTATCTACATCTTCGATCTCTTTGAAGAATCCCGATACTTGCTACACCTGGTTCTCTACTCTATTCAAATACCTATAACTTCTCCAAATTCGAACTCTGTGTTTCTACGAAACACCTGTCTAAAAACTAGAGAAGTCATAAGTAAACCGAATATAGTACGAGGACCAACCCCTCTGTCCTGATGGACCCTGGACAACATACAATACTCTGTATAAGTCCCTTGAGTCTGACAACTCATTCACTGTGTGTCGTAGGTTGAAAACTGTACTTATGGTTAAGAAGAATTACACCGTTGTTCAATACTCCTTACCTAACCATCCACTGATATAGGTAAATGTCATGGACATAATTTCAAAAAAGGTATATCTCACTCTATGAAAATAGACGTACAGATATATCAATTTGAAATTGGTGCACAACAGCGGATATTCAAAACCAAATATTTTGCCGACCGGCAAACAACCCAGGTGATTTCCTTAAATATCACCGATTACAACGAATCCCGATATAATGAGGATGATCACCCAATTCCCAATAACTTACCCCCACTCATCATCTGTAAAACCATACGGATGTGAGAATCGTACCTGGTAAATACATACCCTGGAGCAAGTATCTAATCGGGAAATCAGTTTTCCTTTAACAGTACACAGTGAAACTGAAACATTGAAATGTTTCGATGGGGTATCTGGGTATTCCTAGTAATGCCTCTTCCTGTATCCAGATTCACAACTGTAACCGTGTAATTCTTTGCCACCTCTCCAAATCCCTTCATATGTCTTTAGTCATTACCTTCTGCACACCCCTTTAGGCCAAATGGTTTTCTTCCTTCCCTACCGTTCGGCACCAGCCTATGGTTTGGAAGAAGACTATCCAATAAGCATAATGGGTGTACTGTCCCAATCCTAGGAACACTCGCAATGAGAGAGGGTGAAGATAAAAGACAACCGAATAAACCTTATTCCTATTTCTCCTGGACCAGAATCCATCCCCGAACTGGAACAAGTTCCTTTCGAGTTCGTATATAACCATACGATGGAGTATCCAATAAACTGTGGATCTTCGTAGTGATACGGAGTGTCCTGGAGAAATACAAAGGTGATTTTAGGATTGGCGAAGGAATACTTGGTTTGGTCGTGAATATCTGTTGCAATTTACTTTGCCCTCTTACTAATCCCTTGCTTTGTCTGAACTTAATACCTTCTGTACACCATCGTTAGGCTAATTGGTTTTCTTCATTCCCTACCGGTCGGCACCAGCCTAAGGTTTGGAAGAAGACTATCCAATTTGCGTAATGGGTGTACTATCTCCTAAACCAAGGAGTACTCGCAACCTGAGAGAAGGTAAAAGGAAAAGACAACTGAATAATCCTATCCGTTTTCTCCAGAACCTGAAACCATCCTCGAATAAATTCCTTCGAGTTCGTATCTAACCATACGATGGTTTTGTCCAATGGAAGTGGACGTTCGTAGTAATACGGGGTGTCCTGGAGAAAAGGGTAAAAGTAGGAGTGGCAATGAGATTTGCAACTCTGACAATCCAAAAGCCAGTGTTAAGGAGGTTCGGTCAACTTGGTCACTGAGTCATAGTCTTAGGGTCGGGTCAATGGTCGCTGCCAAAGAGAGAGAGAAAAGAAACACTCAGCGTGCACTCTAACCTAGATCAGAATGGTTACCAATTTATCTAATCTGGAAACCTCCCACTGTACCTCAAATTCTCCTCCAAACCTAAAAGAAGAATTAGTCGGGAACACCCGAGGAGTAAACTAACTCATCAGTGGGAATCGGGATCCAACTATCATCGCATGATAACGTGACGGAATCCGCTCACATCATCATACTCCAGATGGTATGCGCATATCTGGCAAGTTTCAGTTCTTTTGAAACTCCCGATGTGATTTTTGCCCCATGCTCTTATGACCTTGACTTTGGCCAACATATCATAAGTCGCATGTCAAGTTCTACCCGTCATTCTCCAGGTTAATTTGAATCCACCCATACCTACCCTTGACTTTGGCCAAAATGGCAGTACGACTGTCCCAAACCAACGCATCTATCTATGCTGCATATGAATACCCAATAGCTACCAATCACTGTGCCTTGACTTTGGCCAACATACACAGCTTGAATACTATTGACCATCCATATGAAACGACGGAGGGCTACGAATGGTTTCTGGCGAAAACCTTTAACGTAGTGAACTTGATATCGTTGAAGGAACTGATAGCTTTTTTGAAAATATAGTGACGAAAACTTTCGCTAAAGAGGTCACTCCCGGTGAAGGGATCTCGGCTCTTTCCCCGTAGAATGGGGTGCAGGATATTCCAAATGAATACCGCGATGCAAAGCAAAAGTAATCGGCTATAGTGAAGTTAATGCCCTGACGCAAACTTCTGTCCAAGGGGTCACTCCCGGTGAAGGGATCTCGGCCCTTGCCTCGTCGACTGAGGAGCAGGATATTCCAACTGAATACCACGATGCAAAACAAAAGTGAACGTCCTTGCAATAACAGCTTTTTGAAAAGTGTTCCAACAACATCAGATTAGGTTTGTTTTAACTTGCATTGATCCGAATCAACGCAGTCCCATCAATTGATCACACCAAAAAGAACGAAAATATACTGATGTACGTATATGCCATCCGCATTCGCCACTGGGTCCCGTCATTACCCATTAGGTTAGCTAACTAACGACAGAGCGGGGACTGGACTAGCGCGGATGCAAAACATATACAACATCTACTAATATATATATCAATATATTATATTCGCTCAAGGCGTGATAAAAAATGCAACATCACAGAAAATGTACAGCATCACAGAAACAATACAGATATCTGGGATCCCCGGGTTTCACAGAGCCGCTGAAACCCGACGTTCCCCTGGTCGTGTGGATAGCCTGCGCAATGAAATCCTAGACCCCTACGGGCGCGGCAAGTTACCCGCCAAAACCTGAAGCGAGGCAGCCCCCTTCAGCACCGTGAATGGACCACCCAACACTTCACGGAATCTGGTAACTTGGGCATCCCTCCTGGGTCAACCTGTACCCCCTACGAGTGCGGCGAATAGCCCGCCAATTCTAGAGTGAAGCCCCCTCCGTCTCAATGCCATGAGATGCGGGCTTGTTGTTGGAGATAGTGCCCTCAGAGTCAATTATTAGGTCACAGGTACGTGATTGTAATGATTGAGGGAGGACCTATCCCGGTAGGACAGTCTTACTCGAGATGATAGTATGCTATCTGGTTTACCTTTATCATCGTGTACTGCTTTAGGTGACCTGACACGTCGCTATTACACGTTGATAGAGCCCCTAGGATTCTTGCTTGACCACCAGCAGTATGAGGGCGATCATATAAGTGGGAGCTGGGGGTCTATAAGCTTATCCTTAAAAGGTCCCTAGTCGTGGGAGTTTCGAGACTGGGCATCGATACTCCATTAGTAGACTAGTGTATACAGTCGAGACCCCGACGAGGGGCGGTGGCCGGTCTCGCAAGCCACTGGTGTCAGTTGGATCACCTAAGATGTATACAGGTGCTCATTGGGTTATGAGTACACCGGACAGGACTCGCCGGGAACATGCTAGTTGGTCATATACCAGACGTCAGATGGCAGTTCCCTGGTGACATGTGTGCAGGTTAGTTCATCGACCTGGGGATCGTCATTTGTCTCGTGTAAGTTCCCACTGTACTTTGATTACTACCCTACCACGGCTCAAAGGAGTCGTGCAAACAGGTTTTAGTTGGGTACAGTCCCGAGCCACATGGAGGCAGTGAGCGTATCTTCAGGGGTTCGTCTCTCCCGGTATTGGGGGTGAGGTCGTGCTGTGTCTAGGAGAGCCATTACACAAAGTCCTTGGCCAAGGCAAGGAGATTTACTGGTAGGTATTCCAGTAGTATCTCAGGGTGTTCTGGGCTACACTCCGACACGACTTGTACCGCTTTTGGGGGTCTGACTTTTACCAACCCCCTAGGCCCGCCATGCGATACTCATAGACGAACGGACCGGACTGCACGGATATTGTCACTGACAGGCTCAGTAGGGTGTCAGGCTGAGTTCGCTCACGGACGTCCCTTTTAGTCAGTACCTGGTAGCCCATTACGTATTGGCTTATACCTCTGACGTGCTAGTGGTTAAATCCACAACCAAGGTGTTGATGAGTCTTTAGAGTCCCCCACATTCAGTTACTCAGCTTTCGGGCGAAAGGTTGTAGAGGCCGTATGGAGATATGGCAAGGTCCGATCAGATACGTGCGGTATTGCACGGATCAGGATCGGACAGATTGTACTATAGGCCGTATGGTTATATGGCAGGGTTCGATCAGATACGTGCGGTATTGCACGGATCAGGATCGAACAGATATTACTAGCCGGTTTTGGTATAAGCCGGATCCTAGTATAGTACAGTGGAGATTTTGTCTCATTGCATTTGTATTTCGGTCGAAATACAGATGCGGGTGTGTATGCACAGTATCGGGGTTTTTCCTGTAATTTATTACGGGACCAGTTTTTGGAGTTGACAGTTTGCTTTCCGTTTCGGCCAATTTCCTTTGTTCCGTTCATTGGCCGAAGATTGGTGGAGGAGAGCTTATTTGCATTGTTGCAAATAGGCATTTGTGGAGGGGGTCTTTGCATATATTTGTATCATGATAGTCTCTCATTGACCTTGACTTCTAGCTATCATGATTGCTTGACTTTTCCTTTCTCATCATGGTTGGACTTTGTGAGGTGATGATGGTGGTGTTGAGTGTGGTTTTGGTCTTGTCATCATATTCTTTCATGATGCCCTCTTTGCATTATTGTCATGGTGGCTTCTCATTTTTTTTGGGAGACCTCTCATTCTCTCCCTCCCTCACTAGAGCATGGCCGGCCTCCCCCTTGAATGGGCTGTCCAAAATTGAGGTGGGAAAAATGTTGTTCATTACATACACCAAAATTCTCCAAGTTCCTCCACATAACTCCTTGCATCATCCCTCCACCACAATGGCATCTCCAATACCCCAAAAGTGAGACACAAGCTCTACCAAATCTTCTACAGCATATCTTGGGCACGTCGAGTAGCCGGCTTCGTGCCCGAGTTGCCTCGGCATTGAGGTGGGAGCCCGTAAACAAAGTAGGCGATGTGGTGCACTTCCGGCGACAAGGAGGAGACAGGACTTTCCGCAGGAGATCGGGACCATGACGAGAAGACCGGAGGACTTGGATCTTCGGTATATCTCTAACCCATCTTATAGTTAGCTAGGACTAGTTAATGGTTACGATCCGGGTAGTAGTGCGCGGCGGTTTGCCAGTTTAAGAAAATTTAAAGTTTATCACCGCTTCCGCTTTTGGCCGTCGGATTGACGGCCGGGGCGCCGCCGTGCACTTACAGTGGTATCAGAGCCTCGCCATTAACTTAGTCTAGCTTTGTGTAATGTGTTTTTTAGTTCCGATCGATCGAAATGTCCAAAAACCCGTATTTGCCCACATCAGTTTTCTGTTGGAAATTTTTGGTGTCGAAAAATTTTTCAGGTTGTAAAATATTGATGTACTGGAAAATCTAAGAGCTCTGTAAAAATTCGACGAAGTAACTCCATAGTGGGAGCGCGGAACCGCCGCGAAAACCACCTTCCCGCCGCCCTTCCGCCGCGCACTGTGGAGATCACTTCACCAATTTTTTACAGAGGCCTTCTGGGCTTAAAATATGGGTTTTGGAATATTAAAATTGGGCCCAGGTTTTCTGTGAGTGCTACAGTTTTGATTGGGGGCCCACTTGTTAATTTTTGATCGATCGGATATTTTAAACACATTTTTCACAGTATTTACATTATATCTGCGACCGTGAATGTCACTTGATCGGTAAATCCGGTCTAACTGCTATAGCCCGGTTAGACGGATTTGCGAACGTGACTTTCACGTTGATGTTTTGTTTTTGCTGTGATGTTGCGGATCGGTCGTGGGGATAGCCTGGATGCAATGCTAGTACAGTTTTGTTGTATTATGTACATTTGATATTGCGGGGCGAGCGTCCGACATGTGGACTGCCGTCACTGCCTGTTTGTATTATTATTTTGGGGCACGACCTGGTTGCGGTCGATGTACCCGGTGTATGTATATTTTACTTTCTGTACTAGGATTGCCCCGCGGAGGGGTGCACGGATAGCCGGGTTCTAGAGGGCAACAAGCCCGCATCTCATGGCATTGAGACGGAGGGGGCTTCACTCTGGGATTGGCGGGCTATTCGCCGCACTCGTAGGGGGTACAGGTTGACCCAGGAGGGGTGCCCAAGTTGCCGGATTCCGTGAAGCGCTGGGTGGTCCATTCACGGCGCTGAAGGGGGCTGCCTCGCTTCAGGTTTTGGCGGGTGACTTGCCGCGCCCGTAGGGGTCTAGGATTTCATTGCACAGGCTATCCACACGACCAGGGGAACGTCGGGTTTCAGCGGCTCTGTGAAACCCGCGGATCCCAGATATCTGTATTGTTTCTGTGATGCTGTTCATTCTCTGTGATGTTGCATTTTATTCACGCCTTGAGCGAAATATAATATATTGGTATATATATTAGTAGATGTTGTATATGTTTTACATCCGCGCTAGTCCAGTCCCCGCTCTGTCGTTAGTTAGCTAACCTAACGGGTAATGACGGGACCCAGTGGCGAATGCGGATGGCATATACGTACATCAGTATATTTTCGTTCTTTTTGGTGTGATCAATTGATGGGACTGCATTGATTCGGATCAATGCAAGTTAAAAACAAACCTAATCTGATGTTGTTGGAACACTTTTCAAAAAGCTGTTATTGCAAGGACGTTTACTTTTGTTTTGCATCGTGGTATTCATTAGAATATCCTGCTCCTCAGTCGACGAGGCAAGGGCCGAGATCCCTTCACCGGGAGTGACCCCTTGGACAAAAGTTTGCGTCAGGGCATTAACTTCACTATAGCCGAGTACTTTTGCTTTGCACCATGGTATTCAATTGGAATATCCTGCACCCCATTCTACGGGGAAAGAGCCGAGATCCCTTCACCGGGAGTGACCTCTTTAGCAAAGGTTTTCGTCACTATATTTCTAAAAAGCTATCCGTTCCTTCAACGATATCAAGTTCATTACGTTAAAGGTTTTCGCCAGAAACCATTCGTAGCCCTCCGTCGTTTCATATGGGTGGTCAATAGTATTCAAGCTGTGTATGTTGGCCAAAGTCAAGGCACAGCGATTGGTAGCTATTGGGTATTCATATGCAGCATAGATAGATGCGTTGGTTTGGGACAGTCGTACTGCCATTTTGGCCAAAGTCAAGGGTAGGTACGGGTGGATTCAAATTAACCTGGAGAATGACGGGTAGAACTTGACATGTGACTTATGATATGTTGGCCAAAGTCAAGGTCATAAGAGCATGGGGCAGAAATCACATCGGGAGTTTCAAAAGAACTGAAACTTGCCAGATATGCGCATACCTTCTGGAGTGTGATAGCGTGAGCGGATTCCGTCACGTTATCATGCAATGATAGTTGGATCCCGATTCCCACTGATGAGTTAGTTTACTCCTCGGGTAACCCCGACTAATTCTTCTTTCAGGTTTGGAGGAGAATTTGAGGTACAGTGGGAGGTTTCCAGATTAGATAAATTGGTGACCATTCTGATCTAGGTTAGAGTGCACGCTGAGTGTTTCTTTTCTCTCTCTCTTTGGCAGCGACCATTGACCCGACCCTAAGACTTTGACTCAGTGACCAAGTTGACCGAACCTTCTTAAACACCGGCTTTTGGATTGTCAGAGTTGCAAACCTCATTGCCACTCCTACTTTTACCCTTTTCTTCAGGACACCCCGTTTTACTACGAACGTCCACTTCCATTGGACAAAACCATCGTATGGTTAGATACGAACTCGAAAGAATTTATTCGAGGATGGTTTCCGGTTCTGGAGAAAACGGATAGGATTATTCAGTTGTCTTTTCCTTTTACCCTCTCTCAAGTTACGAGTACTCCTTGGTTTAGGGGTAGTACACCTATTACGCAAATTGGATTATCTTCTTCCAAACCTTAGGCTGGTGCCGACCGGTAGGGAATGAAGAAAACCAATTAGCATAACGATGGTGTGCAGAAGGTATTAAGTTCAGACAAAGCAAGGGATTAGTAAGAGGGCAAAGTAAATTGCAACAGATTTTCACGACCAAACCAAATATTTCGTTACCACTCCCACATCACCTTTGTATTTCTCCAGGACACTCCGTATCACTACGAAGATCCACAGTTTATTTGGATACTCCATCGTATGGTTATATACGAACTCGAATGGAACTTGTTCCAGTTCGGGGATGGATTCTGGTTCAGGAGAAATAGGAATAAGGTTTATTCGGTTGTCTTTTATCTTCACCCTCTCTCATTGCGAGTGTTCCTAGGATTGGGACAGTACACCCATTATGCTTATTGGATAGTCTTCTTCCAAACCATAGGCTGGTGCCGAACGGTAGGGAAGGAAGAAAACCATTTGGCCTAAAGGGGTGTGCAGAAGGTAATGACTAAAGACATATGAAGGGATTTGGAGAGCTGGCAAAGAATTATACGGTTACAGTCGTGATTCTGGAAGAGGCATTACTAGGAATACCAGAATACCCCATCGGAACATTTCAATGTTTCAGTTTCACTGTGTAATGTTAAAGGAAAACTGATTTCCCGATTAGATACTTACTCCAGGGTATGTATTTACCAGGTACGATTCTCACATCTGTATGGTTTTACAGATGATGAGTGGGAGTAAGTTATTGGGAATTGGGTGATTATCCTCATTATATCGGGATTCGTTGTAATCAGTGATATTTGAGGAAATCACCTGGGCTGTTTGCCGGTCGGCAAATATTTGGTTTTGAATATCCGCTGTTATGCACCAATTTCAAATTGATATATCTGTACGTCTATTTTCATAGAGTGAGATATACCTTTCTGAAATTATGTCTACGACATTTACCTATATCAGTGGATGGTTAGGGAAGGAGCATTAAACAGCGGTGTAATTCTTCTTAACCATAAGTACAGTTTTCAACCTACGACACACAGTGAATGAGTTATCAGACTCAAGGGACTTGTACAGAGTATTGTATGATGTCCAGGGTCCATCAGGACAGAGGGGTTGGTCCTCGTACTATATTCGGTTTACTTATGACTTCTCTAGTTTTTAGACAAGTGTTTCGTGGAAACACAGGGTCCGAATTTGGAGAAGTTATAGGTATTTGAATAGAGTAGAGAACCAGGTATAGCAAGTATCGGGATTCTTCAAAGAGATCGAAGATGTAGATACTTATGTATGGTATTCAGTTGATAGTAATGATAAAGAGATCTTGCTTCTCTTTCAGGTTACTCATAATTGGAAGTATTCCTAAGTTGAGTAACGCTGATCGGCCTCCTTCCATTTAGTTGACATGCGCTGGGGACAGCTGCATGATTTGAATCTGGTTCAATTAAATCAGTGCCTCTGGTTCTTTATTGGATATAGAACAGTTCATATCTTAACGATGTTAAGGTACGGGGAGTTGTCCGGTTTATGCTTAAAACCAGACACTGGACAACTCAAGGCACGTTTCTGTAATGGCTGTTTGTGGGTTGACCCAGGCCATGACGCGGGTTGACTTTCTACCATCTGGATGAACAATAGCGATATTGTTCTAGATTCGCCACAGTTTTATTAAAAATGGATTTTTTCAGAAAAACAGTAGTGGGAGTATGGTAGAACTGGAAGTGATTCCAGAACCACAAACGATTACTGAAGATTTGATAAGGAACCTAAAGATTCAATCTGAATTGACATTCCATTGGCCACTCCGCAGATAAGGTGGGTAACTTCAGGCACCCGAGAGGTACTACGGTAGCCTCAAGGACGGTGACAGGGAAGTTCTTGTTTACCCACAATTACCATTGCTGTTGTTCCAGGGTGCGAGACCCGGCGGGAGGATGAGTATAGCGTCGTTCTAAACTAGTTTTAGAAGTGTACGTCTATATGACTCTGCCAGAGGGTTGTCGTAGTCAGTGGGAGCAGCGGAAGCATTAGTGGACAGGTTGCTTATGTCTATTTATAGACTAGAGCAGATGTAGCGGAGATAGATCATCTATTTCTGACGTGACAGTCATGGGTTTGACTTCATCAGAATAGGGGATGGATCTGTTGAGAAGGTAGTAGGGTGTGATACCCTGGTATTTGGATGATATACACAGAATAGGAAAAGAAACTCCTATACTACAATCGGTTATACTTTGGTCATCACACAGTGGTTTCTCCACCTGGGACTTGGATTTTACATCAGACATACTAGTTACTAGATCTATGGTTTTAGATCTAGATTTGGGTGGTTTTCCAATCAGGGTACTTGACAGCATTCTAAGAGTATTTAGGATGGACGACTCCTGGCACGGTAGTGTACCTGCAGGTAATGGAGTCACCCTCTCCAAAGGTGTCTTACAGACTAAAGGGGAGAGGGACGGGCATGATTGGCAGATCACTTGCTCAGGCAATTGAGTCAATCGTGAGATGTCAAGTACCACACCAGATGTTGTTCTTGCACTAGATGCAATAAGTTGACATTAATCCAATCCTGGAGAAACAGTCGGAAGCAGTTTTAGAACATAAGTGGATGTTCTAGGGAGATGATAACGACAGCCTCATTCAGGAGACAGTTATCATTCCAGGCTTCCAAGGTGACATGGACGACAAGGAGGTTGTCAGAGTTATAGTTTTCCTTCTGATGAGGGGCAGTATTTTAGACAGGTGGTCCAAGGCAATACTGAGGGAGGCATGGCGCGCAGGACACTGATTAAGTTCAGTTGTCAATACAGTCTAAGAAGTTTGGATTTGGAGTTCATTTATGAGCTAGGTCCCATCAGACATCCAGACATATTCTGAGACAGGTATTGCTCTTTTCGGGAGATGGCTTTCTCCGCGAACTTGAGATATAGAGAGACATAGAAAGAAAGAACTAAGCGGATCCACTCACTGAGGCTATTCCTCGAACGCAATAGTTTCGCAAACGAGCTTTGTGAGACTGACTAGTAGAGGAGTTGGGTGTTCGGTATCACACGGGCTGTGAGTATGCGACATCGCAATAATTAGCCTTGAGTGCAAGTGGGAGATTGTTGGAGATAGTGCCCTCAGAGTCAATTATTAGGTCACAGGTACGTGATTGTAATGATTGAGGGAGGACCTATCCCGGTAGGACAGTCTTACTCGAGATGATAGTATGCTATCTGGTTTACCTTTATCATCGTGTACTGCTTTAGGTGACCTGACACGTCGCTATTACACGTTGATAGAGCCCCTAGGATTCTTGCTTGACCACCAGCAGTATGAGGGCGATCATATAAGTGGGAGCTGGGGGTCTATAAGCTTATCCTTAAAAGGTCCCTAGTCGTGGGAGTTTCGAGACTGGGCATCGATACTCCATTAGTAGACTAGTGTATACAGTCGAGACCCCGACGAGGGGCGGTGGCCGGTCTCGCAAGCCACTGGTGTCAGTTGGATCACCTAAGATGTATACAGGTGCTCATTGGGTTATGAGTACACCGGACAGGACTCGCCGGGAACATGCTAGTTGGTCATATACCAGACGTCAGATGGCAGTTCCCTGGTGACATGTGTGCAGGTTAGTTCATCGACCTGGGGATCGTCATTTGTCTCGTGTGAGTTCCCACTGTACTTTGATTACTACCCTACCACGGCTCAAAGGAATCGTGCAAACAGGTTTTAGTTGGGTACAGTCCCGAGCCACATGGAGGCAGTGAGCGTATCTTCAGGGGTTCGTCTCTCCCGGTATTGGGGGTGAGGTCGTGCTGTGTCTAGGAGAGCCATTACACAAAGTCCTTGGCCAAGGCAAGGAGATTTACTGGTAGGTATTCCAGTAGTATCTCAGGGTGTTCTGGGCTACACTCCGACACGACTTGTACCGCTTTTGGGGGTCTGACTTTTACCAACCCCCTAGGCCCGCCATGCGATACTCATAGACGAACGGACCGGACTGCACGGATATTGTCACTGACAGGCTCAGTAGGGTGTCAGGCTGAGTTCGCTCACGGACGTCCCTTTTAGTCAGTACCTGGTAGCCCGTTACGTATTGGCTTATACCTCTGACGTGCTAGTGGTTAAATCCACAACCAAGGTGTTGATGAGTCTTTAGAGTCCCCCACATTCAGTTACTCAGCTTTCGGGCGAAAGGTTGTAGAGGCCGTATGGAGATATGGCAAGGTCCGATCAGATACGTGCGATATTGCACGGATCAGGATCGGACAGATTGTACTATAGGCCGTATGGTTATATGGCAGGGTTCGATCAGATACGTGCGGTATTGCATGGATCAGGATCGAACAGATATTACTAGCCGGTTTTGGTATAAGCCGGATCCTAGTATAGTACAGTGGAGATTTTGTCTCATTGCATTTGTATTTCGGTCGAAATACAGATGCGGGTGTGTATGCACAGTATCGGGGTTTTTCCTGTAATTTATTACGGGACCAGTTTTTGGAGTTGCCAGTTTGCTTTCCGTTTCGGCCAATTTCCTTTGTTCCGTTCATTGGCCGAAGATTGGTGGAGGAGAGCTTATTTGCATTGTTGCAAATAGGCATTTGTGGAGGGGGTCTTTGCATATATTTGTATCATGATAGTCTCTCATTGACCTTGACTTCTAGCTATCATGATTGCTTGACTTTTCCTTTCTCATCATGGTTGGACTTTGTGAGGTGATGATGGTGGTGTTGAGTGTGGTTTTGGTCTTGTCATCATATTCTTTCATGATGCCCTCTTTGCATTATTGTCATGGTGGCTTCTCATTTTTTTTTGGGAGACCTCTCATTCTCTCCCTCCCTCACTAGAGCATGGCCGGCCTCCCCCTTGAATGGGCTGTCCAAAATTGAGGTGGGAAAAATGTTGTTCATTACATACACCAAAATTCTCCAAGTTCCTCCACATAACTCCTTGCATCATCCCTCCACCACAATGGCATCTCCAATACCCCAAAAGTGAGACACAAGCTCTACCAAATCTTCTACAGCATATCTTGGGCACGTCGAGTAGCCGGCTTCGTGCCCGAGTTGCCTCGGCATTGAGGTGGGAGCCCGTAAACAAAGTAGGCGATGTGGTGCACTTCCGGCGACAAGGAGGAGACAGGACTTTCCGCAGGAGATCGGGACCATGACGAGAAGACCGGAGGACTTGGATCGTCGGTATATCTCTAACCCATCTTATAGTTAGCTAGGACTAGTTAATGGTTACGATCCGGGTAGTAGTGCGCGGCGGTTTGCCAGTTTAAGAAAATTTAAAGTTTATCACCGCTTCCGCTTTTGGCCGTCGGATTGACGGCCGGGGCGCCGCCGTGCACTTACACTTGTTGCCCTCTAGAACCCGGCTATTCGTGCACCCCTCCGCGGGGCAATCCTAGTACAGAAAGTAAAATATACATACAACGGGTACATCGACCGCAACCTGGCCGTGCCCCAAAAAAATAATACAATCAGGCAGTGACGGCAGTCCACATGTCCGACGCTCGCCCCCGCAATATCAAATGTACATAATACAACCACATCTGTACTAGCATTGCATCCAGGCTATCCCCCACGACCGATCCGCAACATCACAGCAAAAATAGAACATCAACGTGAAAGTCACGTTCGCAAGCCCGTCTAACCGGGCTATAGCAGTTAGACCGGATTTACCGATCAAGTGACATTCACGATCGCAGATATAATGTAAATACTGTGAAATAATGTGTTTAAAATATCCGATCGATCAAAAATTAACAAGTGGGCCCCCAAACAATACTGTAGCAGATCAGGAAATTCTGGGCCCAATATTAATATTCCAAAACCCCAATTTTAACCCCAGAAAGATACTGTAGAAATTTGGTGCAGCGACCCCAAAATAGTGCGGCGGAACCGCGGCCCAAAGGTGTGTTTGGCCGCGGTTCCGCGCTCCTACAGTGGAGTTAGCGCATCGAATTTTCACAGAACTCTTATATTTTCTAGTAGATCACTTTTCTGTAACCTGAAAAAATTTTCGACACCAAAAAATTTCAACAGAAAACTGATGTGAACAAAAATATAGATTTTGGAATTTTGGTCGATCGGAAATGTAAAACATATTAAACCAAGCTAGACTAAGTTAATGGCGAGGCTCTGATACCACTGTAAGTGCACGGCGGCGCCCCGGCCGTCAATCCGACGGCCAAATGCGGAAGCGGTGATAAACTTTAAATTTTCTTGAACTGGCAAACCGCCGCGCACTAATACCCGGATCGAACCACTAACTAGTCCTAGCTAACTACAAGATGGGGAAGAGAGATATACCGACTGATCCAATTCCTCCGGTCTTCTCGTCGTCGTCCCGATCTCCTGCGGAAGCTCCGGTCTCCACCTCGTCGCCGAAAGTACACCACATCGCCTACTTCTTTTACGGGCTCCCACCTCAATGCCGAGGCAACTCGGGCACGAACCTGGCTAGTCGACGTGCCCAAGATTCGCTGTAGAATGTGTAGTGAAGAAGTCTCATTTTTGGGGTTGTGGAATTGCCTTTTGGTGGAGGGATGAACTATGGAGTTTTGAGATGGAACTTGTGGGATTTTTGCAACATAAAATGAGCCAAAAACCCACCCTCAAAATTTTGGACAGCCCCACCAAGAGAGTGGCCGGCCATGCATGTGAGGGAGAGTGAGAAATGAGGAGGTTGTATCAAAAATAGGAGAGGCCAAACTCATGTCATGCAAGAGAGAGAGGAATGGCTATCATAAACAACCATGATCACAAAACTATGCCAACACTCCACACTACCATCATCTCAAGCATGATGGCTCCAAAAAGGTCAAGCCATCATGGGCATAGAAAGTCAAGTGATGGTGCACATCATGAAAACCATCATGATACAAATAATATGCAAAGGACCCCCTTCCAAATACTTATTTGCAACAATGAAAATAACCCCTCTTCCACCAATCTTCGGCCAATGAACGATACAAAGGAAATTGGCCGAAACGGAAAGCAAACTGGCAACTCCAGAAAACTGGTCCCGTAATAAATTACAGGAAAACCCCGATACTGTGCATACACACCCGCATTTGCATTCCGACCGAAATACAAATGCAATGAGACAAAATCTACACTGTACTATACTAGGATCCGGCTTAAACCAAAGCCGGCTAGTAATATCCGTTCGATCCTGATCCGTGCAATACCGCACGTATCTGATCGAACCCTGCCATATATCCATACGGCCTATAGTACAAACTGTCCGATCCTGATCCGTGCAATACCGCACGTATCTGATCGGACCTTGCCATATCTCCATACGGCCTCTACAACCTTTCGCCCGAAAGCTGAGTAACTGATTGTGGGGGACTCTAAAGACTCGTCAACACCTTGGTTGTGGATTTAACCACTAGCACGTTAGAGGTATAAGCCAATACGTAACGGGCTACCAGGTATTGACTGAAAGGGGCGTCTGTGAGCGAACTCAGCCTGACAACCCTACTGAGCCTGTTAGTGACAATATCCGTACAGTCCGGTCCGTTCGTCTATGAGCATCGCATGGCGGGCCTAGGGGGTTGGTAAAAGTCAAACCCCCAAAAGCGGTACAAGTCGTGTCGGAGTGTAGCCCAGAACACCCTGAGATACTACTGGAATACCTACCAGTAAATCTCCTTGCCTCGGCCGAGGGCTTCGTGTAATGGCTCTCCAAGACACAGCACGACCTCACCCCCAATACCGGGAGAGACGAACCCCTGAAGATACGCTCACTGCCTCCATGTGGCTCGGGACTGTACCCAACTAAAACCTGTTTGCACGACTCCTTTGAGCCGTGGTAGGGTAGTAATCAAAGTACAGTGGGAACTCACACAAGACAAATGACGATCCCCAGGTCGATGAACTAACCTGTACACATATCACCAGGGAACTGCCATCTGACGTCTGGTATATGACCAACTGGCATGTTCCCGGCGAGTCCTGTCCGGTGTACTCATAACCCAATGAGCACCTGTATACATCTTAGGTGATCCAACTGACAACAGTGGCTTGTGAGACCGGCCACCGCCCCTCGTCGGGGTCTCGACTGTATACACTAGTCTACTCTGGAGTATCGATGCCCTGTCTCGAAACTCACACGACTAGGGAGCATTTAAGGATATGCTTATAGACTGCCAGCTCCCACGTATATGATCGCCCTCATACTGCTGGTGGTCAAGCAAGAATCCTAGGGGCTCTACCAACGTGTAATAGCGACTTGTCAGGTCACCTGAAGCAGTACACGATGATAAAGGTAAACCAGATAGCATACTATCATCTCGAGTAAGACTGTCCTACCGGGATAGGTCCTCCATCAATCATTGCAATCACGTACCTGTGACCTAATAATTGACTCTGAGGGCACTATCTCCAACATATCTGCATAAGCATATGATGCGATTGGATTAGGGTGTAGGGTTCCCATCGATGCCAGCAAGGTTTCGGGAGGCATCGTCCATGCCATTTTCAAAAAATTGTCGTTTCAAGAAACTCTAAACTAGAATCAATAACTAGAAATTAATACGGAAACAAATGTAAACTATTTTACATCTAAGTGAAATCGAAATACAACCTTTGTAGATCGGTCCTTCACTTCATAAGCTCCTTGTAGTAGTCCCTTCGCTGCGATCATCGAACTCCTGGACTCTCGGACGGCTCCATGAGAAGAGGGCAACGGGTTTGCTTGAAGTCTTCGAGGCCGAAAATGATCTACGTCGAGGGAATACGAACTCAAGCTACCACTTCACCAAAGTGAAGCAAACACCCTATACTAAAGTGCTAATCTCGTAAAGGATGTAAAAATAGGAGATGGGTTCACTTTAGAATTTCTTTTCTCACAATATTTCTCTCTCTTTATCAAACCCTAGCAAGCTTTTGAAGGAGGAAGAAGATGAGCTCAAGAAAAATGAGAATGAAAACTAATCAAGAGAGAGAGAGAACCATGGGTGAGTTTGTATCATATACTAACTCTTGTAGAGATATAACCATAGCTAATTAAAGTAGTTAGGTTAATAAATATCCTAAGTAAAATAAAACTAGTGGACTTGGTCAATGCACTCACAAGCTTCATGAAGCTTCATGCACTTGAACAATTATCCACTAATTTTGTATTTACTATGTATATTAAAACCCTACCAATATAATTATAATGGTGTACGCCTCATACACCCATACATAGTGTATCAACAACCATGACACACAAAAATGAACAATGCACATTAATATATATCACATATATATTACATGTACATACAAGTGAGAAAAGAATACTTAAGTGAGCTAATGTTAGTTAATGTAAATTAGTATATCAAATATACAAGTATACACTAAATTATTAAATCAACACTTGATTTAATAATCCGGCTATATCACATATAACCGACTAACACAAAATATACCAACTTATCGAATCAACACTTGATTCGATAACCCGGCTATATCACATATAACCGGCCGATACAAAAGTCGCGAGAATAGAATACGGTATCACATAAACGCATTACTCTCGGTCCCGCACATATCACATATGTGCTCCTATTTCGTTTTGCCTGAGCCAGTAAAACCTCTATGTAGGACTCTAAAGACTCGTCAATACGCCAGCAGTAGGTGATGATCATATCAAGCACCCACAAGCCGTCAGCGGTACTAGCTGGACGTAACTCTACCTGGGTATTGAGCGATCAGAAGATCAGCAAGCAAGCCCGCTCCAACTCCTGCAAAAGCCTGACAGTGACACTACCGTACAGTCCGGTCTCCTCGTCTGATATGTCGCATATCAAGTCTAGGGGTGGTAAACGTCAGACCCCAATAACCGATAAGTCATGCCGATATGAGGCTCATAACGGGTCGAGAAACTACTGGTAACACTTACCAGTAAATCTCTAAACCAGCCTTGGCCAGGACTTCCCTGTTATGGCCAATCGAGCACAGCGCAACATCAACCCCTAATACCGGGAGAGACGATTCCCTTCCTATCGCTTATTGCCTCCATGTGACTCGGGACTGTACCCAAAAACCACCGTTTTGCACGCCCTCTTGGACATGGTAAGTATTGGATATAGTGCCCTCAGAGTCAATTATTGGATCGCAGACACGTGATTGCAATGATTGAGGGAGGACCTATGCCGGTAGGATAGTCTTACTCGAGATGATAGTATGCTATCTTGTTTATCTTTATCATCGTTTACTGCTTTAGGTTACCTTACAGTTCGCTATTACACGTTGATAGAGCCCTTAGGATTCTTGCTTGACTGCCAGCAGTATGATGGCGATCATATACGTGGGAGCTGGGGTCTATAAGCACATCCTTAAAAGGTCCCTAGTCGTGGGAGTTTTCGAGACAGGAAATCGATACTCCGGAGTAGACTAGTGTATACAGTCGAGACCCCGACGAGGGGCGGTGGCCGGTCTCACAAGCCATTGGTGTCAGTTGGTTCACCTAAGATATATACAGATGCTCATTGGGTTATGAGTACACCGGACAGGGCTGCCGGGATCATGCTAGTTGGTATTATACCTGACATCAGATAGCAGTTCCCTGGTGACATGTGTACAGGTTAGTTCATCGACCTGAGATCGCCATTTGTCTCGTGTGAGTTCCCACTGTTCTTTGATTACTACCTTACCACGGCTCAAAGGAGTCATGTAAACAGGTTTTAGTTGGGTGCAGTCCCGAGCCACATGGAGGCAACGAGCGGATTGGCAGGGGTTTCGTGTCTCCCGGTATTGGGGGAGAGATCGTGCCGTGTCTAGAAGAGCCATTACACGAAGTCCTTGGCCAAGGCAGGAGATTTACTGGTAGGTATTCCAGTAGTATCTCTGGGTGTTCTGGGCTACACTCCGACACGACTTGTATCGCTTTTGGGGGTCTGACTTTTACCAACCCCCTAGGCCCGACATGCGATGCTCATAAACGAACAGACCGGACTGTACGGATATTGTCACTGACAGGCTTAGTAGGGTGTCAGGACGAGTTCGCTCATCGACCTCCCTTTTGGTCAATACCTGGTAGCCCGTTACGTACGGCTAGTACCTCTGACGTGCTAGTGGTTAAATCCACAGCCAGTGTATTGACGACTCTTTAGAGTTCCCCACAGACAAATTCTCAAGTTTCGGGCGAAACGTTGTAGAGGGCGTATGATATATGGCAGGGTTCGATCATATACGTGCGGTAGTGCATGGATCATGATCGGACGGATCATACTAGTGGGCTTTGGTTTAAGCCGGATCCTAATATTAGATTTGTTGGATTACTTTAGTCTCATCGCATTCGCATTCAGTTGGAATGCGGATGCAGGTATGTATATACAGGTGAGGGGTATCCTTGTGATCCGTCACGAGTTTACTTTAGATGTTGCCGTATCTTTTTGTTGTTGTAAACATTCGGGTTAATGTTTACAAATGGAAATTATGAGCTAGAAATCATGATTAGAAGCATTAATTGTGACACATGCATAAGTAGTGACTCATGGTCTCTTTCTTTGTGCATGTGTCACATTGTTTGATTGATTTATAGTTGATATGATAAGAGGAGAGAGGAGGGGCTGCCATAAGATAGTTTTGGTCTTGTATTTTTTCAACTCACTCTCTCATTTTATCATACAACACAAGAAAAAGAAAGCTTCTTCTTCTTCCTCTAGCTTACCATTTCCATTAATGGTTTCATCTTCAAGCTCCATCCATACACTCTCATGCGTTGAGAATCAATGGATACAAGAGATAAAGTGATCATACACATTCTCTACATCACCTTGGACACGTCGACTAGCAAACTTCGTGTCCGAGTTGCTTCGGACAAAGCGGGAGCCCGTAAAAAGACTCGAAGATGTGGTGCCCTTTCCGACGAGGAGACCGGAGATCGGAGATGCCGTGAGGAGCTAGGGATGGTGGCTAAAGACCAAAGGACACGGATCGATCGGTATAGCTTTTCTAACCTTTCTCTAGTTGCTAGTTGTAGGTTAATAGTTCGATCCAGATTTAAAGTATACGATAGCGCCGATTTCAAGTTTTGAAAAAGTTTTCGTTTCCGCATTTTGGCCTCGGACAGACGGCCGGGGCGCTACCGTAGAATTACATGGTATCAGAGCCACGCCATTAACCTTTACTAGCTTGTTCTAACGTATTTAAAATATCGATCGAACGAAATTTCCAAAACCGCGATTGCAATTTTACAGTTTCTGTCGATTTTTTTTTGTCGTCGAAAAATTATTTTGAGTATTGCAGAAAAACAGGCAGGCTTTTTTAAGAGATCTGAGAAAATTTGGTACACTGATATCACTGTAGCGCCGCGGAACCGTGGATGTACCCACGTTTTGGCCGCGGTTCCGCCGCAGTACTGTAGAAACACTGCACCAAATTTTCTGCAGTGGTCTCTGACTTGGAATTGGGGTTTCTGGTATTTTTAGTTTTGGCCCAGATTATTTTGAGTGCTGGATTTGTGCTTGGGGCCCACTTCGGGAAATTTTGTCGATCAAAAATTTTAAATATGTTAGTTCACAGTGCTTACATTATATCTGCGACCGTGAATGTCATTTGATCAGTAAATCTTATCTAATCGCTATAGCCCTTTTAGACGGATTTGCGAACGTGGCATTCACGTTGATGTTCTGTGTTGTGCTGTGATGTTGCGGATTTGTCATGGTGGATAGCCTGGTTGCAATGTTAGTACAGTTTGGTCATATTTGTACATTTGATATTGCGGAGCGAGCGTCCGACATGTAGACTGCCGTTACTGCCTGTTTGTATATTATTCTTTTGGGGCACGACCGGGCTGAGGTCGATGTACCCGTTGTATATATTTTACTTTCTGTACTAGGATTACCCCGCGGTGGGGTGCACGGGTAGCTGGGTTCTAGAGGGCAACGGGCCCACATCTCATGGCTTTGAGACGGAGGGGGCTTCACTCTAGAATTGGCAGGCTATTCGCCGCACTCGTAGGGGGTATAGGATGACCCAAGGAGGGGTGCTCAAGTTACCGGATTCTGTGAAGTGCTGGATGGCCTATTCACTTTATTGAAGGGGGCTGCCTCGCTTCAGGTTTTGGCGGGTAACTTGCCGCGCCCATAGGGGTCTAGGATTTCATTGCACAGGCTATCCACACGACCAGGGGAACGTCGGGTTTCAGTTGCGGCTCAGTAAAACCCGGGGATCCCAGATTATCTGTATTGTTCTGTGATGCTTATTACATTTCTGTGATGTTGCATTTTATCACAACTTGAGCGATTATTATATATTGATATATATACTAGTAGATGTTGTATATGTTTTACACCCGTGCTAGTCCTGTCCCCGCTCTATCGTTAGTTAAGTAACCTAACGGGTGATGACGGGACCCAGTGGCGAATGCGGATGGCATATACGTACATCATATTTTTGTTAGTTATGTATATGCCCTAGAGGCCATTGTTGTACATATGATGTATATTATGATGGATGCTTGGATATATATAGAGAGGACTTTCTTGCTCGTCATGATAGTATGCTATTTGGTTTTCCTTTATCTTAACATGTTGACTTGTAATGGTTTACTGTTTTTCTCTCACATGTTGATAAAGCCCTTAGGATCTATACTCGACTAATAGGACTATGATGAGATCATACTAGTGGGGCCATGGTAGTCGATGAGTACATCCTATAACTGTTCCTAGTCGAGGGTATATCGAGACAGGGCATCGATACACCAGAGTAGACTAACGTATACGCATCTTGACCCATATGATAGGCGATGGATGATCCCATATCCATAGGTGTTTGACATCAAGGATGGTGTACGGGTGCTCAGTGGAGACTGGGTACACTGGACGGACTCGCCGAGAACTCCCAGATAGTGATATACCACATGTCAGATGGCAGTTCTCCGGTGACACTGGTATAGGGTAGTCTGTAGACCCGAGATCGTCATAGAGTCTTGTGTGATTACCACTGTGCTTTGATTTCCACCTTACCATGTCCAAGAGGGCGTGCAAAACGGTGGCTTTTGGGTGCAGTCACTAATCACATGGAGGCAATGAGCGATAGGAGGGGATTCGTCTCTCCCGGTATAGGGAGTTGATGTTGTGCTGTGTTCGATTGGCTATAACTGGAAGTCCCTGGCCAGGGCTGATATAGAGATTTACTGGTAAGTGTTACTGGTAGTTTCTCGACCCGTTATGAGCCTCACATCGACACGACTTATCGGTTAGTGGGGTCTGACGTATACCACCCCTAGACTTGATATGCGACATATCAGACGAAGAGACCCGACTGTACGGGAGTGTTACTGATTGGATTCACTGGAGAACGTACAGGCTAGCTTGTTGATCTTCTGATCGCTCAATACCTGGGAGGCTATTACGTTTAGCTTACCGCTTGCAACTTGTGGGTGTTTGATATGATCATCACCTGCTACCGGCGTATTGACGATTCTTTAGAGTCCTACACAGAGGTTTCTTGGCTCAGGCAAAACGGAGTAGAGGCACATATGTGATATGTGCAGGACCGAGGATAATGCGATATGAGATACCGTATTATATTCTCACGATATTTAGATATGTACCGGGTCATCGGATCAAGTGTTGATTCGATGAATCGGTACATGATATATTAGTCGGTTATATTCGATATCTCCGGATTGTCGGATCAAGTGTTGATTCGATGATTTAATGTATAATAATATATATGATATATTGTATTATATTATCTAATATTGGCTCGCTTTATTATTTCATTTTCTCGCCGGATAATACATTGATATATATGCGATATATGTTAATTGTATTATTTTCTTTTGTTACAAATATATAATATATATATGTGATATATATTATACTAACATGATATGATTGATAATGAAACATGTTTAGTGATGATTAAATGAGGTTAGGGTTTGATTAGGGTTAGCTCCTTCTTGCACCATCTAGAAGCTTTCCTTTTGTCATGAAGAAGATATTATGATAGATATTTTCTTATGACTCATTTCTTAACCCGACCAAACCCTAGCCTTAGTTAACTCTCTACAAGGGTTATCCTTGTCATCATTAACCATGGTTGCATTATTATTGATATACTCTTATCATTATTCAGCACAAAAGAATTATCTCATTATTCATCATCTTCTTCTCTCTTGAGTTTTTGAAATAGCTTACTAGATTTTCCTTTGGTGATGATTTCTTATGAGAAATTGATATAAAAAGATAGCGTAAATACTACTCCATCATCCTCATCTAATCTAGCCCATTAGATTAGGGTGTTCACCTCGTTAGAGTGAGAGAGCTTGAGTTATTGCAACTTCGACGTAGATCATCGGAGAAACGGAACACTACAAGCTAGCATGGATCATTTGAGTGGTGGAGCCTCTTTTGAGTCCTGGAGATCGTGGATCGTGGCGAAGGGACTTCTACTCGGAGCTTATGAAGCGAAGGAGCGGACTACAAAGGTTGTAATCCCTCACACTTAGTGGTAAAGATGTTTACTTGCATATTAAACCCTGATAATCTAGCAAAGATCCCGGCTTTGGGTTGTTCGGCACATCTAAATTTTTATTCGGGCAAGGTTGATGCCTTATGAACCCTCACAAGAGTGCCTAGGAACCCTACAGTGGTATCAGAGCCTAGCTAGAGCACTAGGCGACGTGTATACGAAGTCAAAACTCCGAACAAACCCCGAAACTACGAAATGAACCCCTCTCTGGATATTTTTTAAAAACTGTGATTTTTCTGAATTAAAAATACCTAAAAATTCAGCAGGTAAATATAAACATTACTATAAAATACGAGCACCCAATCCGTACATATCGCCGCGGAACCGCGGCCATACCTCTCTTGGGCCGCGGATCCGCGGCCGTACTGTAGATATGGGCTATTATTTTTACACAGTAATGTCTAGTGATGCTTGTTTATTTTTCTGGGTATTTTTAAACTGACTCAAGTGTTGAGTGTTTTGGGGTTTGTTTTGTAATCGTTGATTCGATCGGAAAATTTAATTTTGTGATGTTTTCCGGATATTTAGAAACTGTTAAAATGTTCGAGCGGATATCATTAACTCACTTTTTCCCGGCACGAAAAACATTCAAGTGTTGAATTTTTATCGGGTTTAAATCTTTCGGAAAAATGTGCAAGTAACGCGGTGGACCCTCTAGAAGACAACAAACCTTAACTCGATTATGTAACTGTCTTGAGCTGCCTCTAAACCTTAGGGTTTGGGACAGTACGGCGTGCCACATGTGAGGCGTTAGCTTGACCCTTCTACGGCTGGATCATTGGTACTGTGACATATTCTGGGATTATTTAAACTCCGCTCAAGTGTTGAGCTATTTAGGAAATCTTGGGTATTTGATTATCCAGTCGGAAAGTTTAATACTGTCTATTTATCTGGAATGTGATACAATATGTGGAATTCATATAGTTAGGCATGAAATGCGAAGTATGTGATATTTCGGATTTACAATGTCTAAAATGATTGTGATTCCAAATATTGTAGTTTTACAATTTCTTTTCTGTGACCGTAAGTGTAGTATGTAGTTGTATTGCCGGTCTTCGTTGCTATACATCAACGACGATCGGTGTATGCATACTTACTTACGTTGATGATATGTGATATTATGTGTTGCTGCGATATGTTATATTGGATTGTCTTGTTCTGAATAGCCGGGGGTTTTATGTGAGATGAGAGTTTTTATTTTCATTCATGTAAAATTCATTTGTATGTAATATTCTTTTATTGGGGCACTTCTGGGATGAGGTTGATGTCACCATTGTATATTATTTACTTTTCCGCATTAGGTAGACCCAAGGAAGGGAGCATAAGTAACCGGGTTCTAGGGCCCAGTGGGAGGCCATCTCGAGGAGTCGAGACCGGGTCTCCTAACCCTAGAATTGGCAGTGTTACTTGCCGCTCTCGTAGGGGTCTAGAGATGTGGGTTTGGCTATTCATCGCGACCGTGGAATCCGTGTTTTATACCGGCATGTATTAAAAACACGGACATCCTAGTATATCCAATATTTCATATATGCTCTTCTGCTGCAATGTTCTGTGATGAGATCATATTACTGCCTGAGATGAATACTTATACTATATATATATGCTGATATATAAATATTACTACTTTCGTTTCTTCTGTGATGCTTAGGAAGCAGAAGCTGATGGGATTTTATTAATGAGATTAATAAAAAGAAAAGAAACCTAAAAGATGTTGTAGAATCAAAATTTTATAAAAAGGGTAGCTACAGTTTTGCTTTACATAGCGGTATATATGATATACCCTGCACCTTATTCGATGAGGAAAGAGCCGAGATCCCTTCACCGGGAGTGACCTCTTTAGCGAAACTGGCAGATGCTGCAAACTCGCGGTTTAGTTTTTGACAGCTTAAATAGTTCTTGCTTTGCACAGCGGTATATATGATATACCCTGCACCTTATTCGATAAGGAAAGAGCCGAGATCCCTTCACCGGGAGTGACCTCTTTAGAGAAACTAGAAAAAGCCTCATAAACACTTCTTTTCAAAAAACACTCGATTCTATGACGATATCAAGTTCATTACGCTCAGGGTTTTCTGAAAAACCTGCGTAGCCCTCCGTCATTTCAGATAAGTAATATTTAGTATTCGTGCTATGGTAGTTTGGCATGCGTCAAGGCGTAGTGTACGGTAGCTAATTATTACTTATCTGTAGCATGAGATGTGATTGGATTAGGGTATTCGTACGGCGTTGTTTGGCATGCGTCAAGGGTCGTACGGGTAGGTTTAATTCAATCACGAAATGTACGGGTTGAACTTGACTAGCGGACTATGGGTTGTTTGGCATGCATCAAGGTCATAGCACGCTAGGGGTAAAAACATTATCGGGAATTTCAAGTGTTGAAATTTGCAATGAGATTGCATACCTCCTATGAGATAGTTGGATCCCGATACCCACTGCGAGTAAGTGTTACTCCTGGGAGAGTTTTACACAGGACTATTAGCCGATCAAGTAGGTGTCTAGAAAAGTGTTAACGAGGTTACGCCTCTGGAAAAAAGGGGTTTATTTTAATTAGGTCCATGCGAAAGCACGGGGAACCTCCCTCAAGTACCGACACTGATCTGGCTAAAAGATTGACGAAATTGTAGGGTGTAATTAATCCCAGCTAATCTTACCTTTTAGGGTTTGAAGGAAGATTTGATAAAAATAGTGAGAGACATCCTGATTAGATAAGATAATAACCAATCTAATCTTGCAAGAGCATACGCTAAAGTGTTTTCTTCTCCCTCTCCCCAGGTAGTGACCATGTCAGGCCATAATTAAGATAATAATATGGATGTATTGACTGAACCCGCTTATTATACTGAGCAGGGGATCGTTGGTCCCGTTCTTTCTTATAAGAGTTATAAGACTGAACAGGAAACAGGAGAATATCTGGATTCTCAAGCCGTCCAAAAGAACATGCATGCTGATGCATCTTCTTCGGGTGTGTTAGTTATTGAGAACTGTTTCTCAGTTCACCCTACGTCCTGGGTATTAGATACCGGATCAGAATCCCACATATGTAAATTGTAACATGGGCTACGTAAAGGTAGAGAACTGGGAAGAGGTAATCATTCCATTCAAGTAGGGAATGGTACAAGTATTGCAGCCAAAGCAGTTGGCGAATATCACCTAGTATTACCAAGTCGTAATACACTGATTCTGAATGAGTGCTATTATATACCGAACATGATGTGCAACATTATATCAGTTTCTTTATTAAGTAAAGAAGGATATAATTTTGTAGTACAGGATAATATTATGAACATCTTCCTAAATTGATTGCATCAGGCTCGTTACATAATGGCATATTCATTCTCAATCAAAATACAGTCCTCAATATACAAAACACACACAAGAGGAAAACTTCAGAAATAAACGAATCCTTCTTGTGGCATTGTAGACTTGGTCATATCAATGTGACACGGCTAGCTAAGTTACATAAGGATGGATATTTGAATCCGTTCGAATTATCATCTTATGATACTTGCCATTCATGTCTCAAAGGTAAAATGACCAAAGCTCCGTTTAGTGGACACGGAGAAAGAGTTACCGAACTCTTAGGACTGGTACATAGTGATGTATGCGGTCCCATGTCTACGCATGCCAGGAACAGTTCTTCCTACTTCATTACATTCACTGACGATCTCTCAAGATTCGGACATGTGTTCCTGATGAAACATAAGTCTGAATCTTTTGAGAAATTCAGGGAATATAAACACGAAGTAGAGAACTAAACGGGCAAAAGTATTAAGATTCTTCGATATGATCGAGGAGGTGAATACTTAAGCAATGAGTTCTTAGATTATCTAAAAGAGAATGGGATTCTCTCTCAGCTTACTCCTCCTTATACACCACAGCACAACGGTGTATCGGAACGGAGGAATCGCACCCTATTAGATATGGTGCGCTCGATGATGAGTACAGCTGAGTTACCTATTTCCTTCTGGGGGTATGCGCTTGAGACAGCCATAGACCTATTGAATAAAGTTCCTACCAAATCTGTGCCTACCACTCCATATGAGATATGGAAAGGGCAGAGACCACATATTAATTACATTAAGATATGGGGTTGTCCGGCCTATGTCAAAAGACAAAATCCGGACAAACTCGAGGCAAGATCTGTCTTATGTAAGTTTATAGGATATCCCAAAAATTCACAAGGGTATATCTTCTACCACCCCGAGGAACAAAAGGTGTTTGTTTCTCGACATGCCACTTTCTTAGAAAAAGGTTTTCTTATGAAATAGATTAGTGGCATTGAGGTAGAACTGGAAGAGGTTCCAGCGACACAAACTATAACAGAAGACTTGGTAGAACCAGAGAATTCAGTAGTACCCGATGAACCCCAGCCTCTCCGCCGATCTAGCAGGGTTTCTCATCCACCTGAGAGATACTACGGTTTTCTCATTGATGGTGGAAGCGAGGATTGCATCATGGAAGATAATGACCCGACTAGTTTCGAGCAGGCCATCACGAGTGGTGATTCTGTGAAATGGCTGGATGCAATGCGATCTGAGATGGAATCCATGTACACCAACAAAGTATGGTCTTTGGAAAATGCTCCTGAAGGGGCAAAACCCATTGGGAGCAAGTGGATCTTTAAAAAGAAATTTGGTGTAGATGGAAAAATTGAGACTTTCAAAGCTGGACTTGTTGCAAAGGGTTTTCGTCAAAGACTAGGTGTGGATTATGACGAAACCTTTTCACCAGTGGTTATGCATAAGTCCATCCGGATCTTACTTGCCATTGCTGCATACCATGACTACGAAATCTGGCAAATGGATATTAAGACCGTCTTTCTAAATGGTGAATTAGAAGAGTGCGTGTACATGACTCAGCCAGAGGGTTTCGTAGATAGTGGGAGCAACAGAAAGATGTGCAAGCTGCTTAAATCTATTTATGGGTTAAAGCAAGTATCGCGGAGTTGGAACATCTGTTTTGATGTTGTAGTCAAAGAGTTTGACTTCATCAAAAATATAGATGAACCTTGTATCTATAAAATGGTAGCAGAGAGTAAGGTTGTCTTCCTCGTATTGTACGTGGATGACATACTCTTGATAGGAAATGATATTCCTATGCTGCAGTCAGTCAAGCTCTTCTTATCATAAAGATTCTCAATGAAAGATCTAGGTGATGCCTCCTGCATATTGGGAATCATGATCTATAGAGATAGATCTAAACGGATACTGGGATTGTCCCAATCCAGGTACATTGACACCATACTAAAGAGGTTTAGTATGGAAGAATCCAAGCGTGGGAACCAACCCACGATCTCTGGACTCACTCTCTCCAAAGAGATGTCTCCCAAGACTGATTTGGAGAGAGCTCGCATGCAAGGATACCCTATGCTTCGGCAGTAGGCTCTATCATGTATGCGATGCTATGTACCAGACCCGATGTAGCATACTCACTAAGTGTAGTGAGTCGGTATCAAGCAGATCCTGGAGAGAGTCACTGGACAGCTGTGAAGAACATTCTCAAGTACTTGCGAAGGACTAGAGACATGTTCTTGGTGTATGGTATCGGAGAACTCCGGGTGGAGTCCTTTACCGATTCAAGCTTCTAAAGTGATAAGGACGACTCTAAGTCGCCCTCGGGATTTGTCTTTACCCTCAATGGAGGGGCGGTATGTTGGAAGAGTTCCAAACAGGATACCGTTGCTGACTCGACGATGGAGGCTGAATACATCGCTGCCAACGATGCTGCCAAAGAGGCTGTCTGGATAAAGAAGTTCATTAGTGAACTTGGTGTGGTTCCATCCATTGAGCATCCAATACCTCTGTATTGCGATAACAATGGAGCTTTGGCTTTGGCCAAGGAACCCAGGTCCCATCAAAAGTCCAGACATATTCTGAGGCTGTATCACCTGATCAGGGAGATAGTGGATCGCCGGGAGATCAAGGTCAGGAGAGTAGATACGAAGGACAACACTGCGGATCCACTCACGAAGGCTATTCCCCAGATACAGTTTGAGAGATTATTCGGGATGCTAGGTATGAGATACTACAGCAGCTGGCCTTAGTGCAAGCGGGAGATTGTTAGTTATGTATATGCCCTAGAGGCCATTGCTGTACATATGATGTATATTAGATGGATGCTTGGATATATATAGAGAGGAATTTCTTGCTCGTCATAATAGCATGCTATTTGGTTTTCCTTTATCTTAACATGTTGACTTGTAATGGTTTACTGTCTTTCTCTCACATGTTGATAAAGCCCATAAGATCTGTACTCGACTACTGGGACTATGATGAGATCATACTAGTGGGGCCATGGTAGTCGATGAGTACATCCTATAACTGTTCCTAGTCGAGGGTATATCGAGACAGGGCATCGATACACCAGAGTAGACTAGCGTACACGCATCTTGACCCATATGATGGGCAATGGTTGATCCCATATCCATCGGTTTTTGACATCAAAGATGGTGTACGGGTGCTCAGTGGAGACTGGGTACACTGGACGGACTCGCCGAGAACTCCCAGATGGTGATATACCACACGTCAGATGGCAGTTCTCCGGTGACACTGGTACAGGGTAGTCTGTAGACCCGAGATCGTCATAGAGTCTTGTATGATTCCCACTGTGCTTTGATTTCCACCTTACCACGTCCAAGAGGGCGTGCAAAACGGTGGCTTTTGGGTGCAGTCACGAATCATATGGAGGCAATGAGCGATAGGAGGGGATTCGTCTCTCCCGGTATAGGGAGTTGATGTTGTGCTATGTTCGATTGGCTATAACTGGAAGTCCCTGGCCAGGGCTGATATAGAGATTTACTGGTAAGTGTTACTGGTAGTTTCTCGACCCGTTATGAGCCTCACATCGACACGACTTATCGGTTAGTGGGGTCTGACGTATACCACCCCTAGACTTGATATGCGACATATCAGACGAAGAGACCAGACTGTACGGGAGTGTTACTGATTGGATTCACTGGAGAACGTACAGGCTAGCTTGTTGATCTTCTGATCGCTCAATACCTGGGAGGCTGTTACGTTTAGCTGACCGCTTGCAGCTTGTGGATGTTTATATGATCATCACCTGCTACCGGCGTATTGACGATTCTTTAGAGTCCTACACAGAGGTTTCTTGGCTCAGGCAAAACGGAGTAGAGGCACATATGTGATATGTGCAGGACCGAGGATAATGCGATATGAGATACCGTATTATATTCTCGCGATATTTAGATATGAACCGGGTCATCGGATCAAGTGTTGATTCGATGAATCGGTACATGATATAATAGTCGGTTATATTCGATATCACCGGATTGTCGGATCAAGTGTTGATTCGATGATTTAATGTATAATAATATATATGATATATTGTATTACATTATCTAATATTGGCTCGCTTTATTATTTCATTTTCTCACCGGATAATACATTGATATATATGCGATATATGTTAATTGTATTATTTTCTTTTGTTACAAATATATAATATATATGTGATATATATTATACAAACATGATATGATTAATAATGAAACATGTTTAGTGATGATTAAATGAGGTTAGGGTTTGATTAGGGTTAGCTCCTTCTTGCACCATCTAGAAGCTTTCCTTTTGTCATGAAAAAGATATTATGATAGATATTTTCTTATGACTCATTTCTTAACCCAACCAAACCCTAGCCTTAGTTAACTCTCTACAAGGGTTATCCTTGTCATCATTAACCATGGTTACATTATTATTGATATACTCTTATCATTATTCATCACAAAAGAATTATCTCATTATTCATCATCTTCTTCTCTCTTGAGTTTTTGAAATAGCTTACTAGATTTTCCTTTGGTGATGATTTCTTGTCAGAAATTGATATAAAAAGATAACGTAAATACTACTCCATCATCCTCATCTAATCTAGCCCATTAGATTAGGGTGTTCACCTCGTTAGAGTGAGAGAGCTTGAGTTATTGCAATTTCGACGTAGATCATCGGAGAAACGGAACACTACAAGATAGCATGGATCGTTCGAGTCGTGGAGCCTTTCTTGAGTCCGGGAGATCGTGGATCGCGGCGAAGGGACTTCTACTCAGAGCTTATGAAGCGAAGGAGTGGACTATAAAGGTTGTAATCCCTCACACTTAGTGGTAAAGATGTTTACTTGCATGTTAAACCCTAATAATCTAGCAAAGATCCCGGCTTTGGGTTGTTCGGCACATCTAAATTTTTATTCAGGCATGGTTGATGCCATATGAACCCTCACAAGAGTGCCTAGGAACCCTACAATTTTCGTTCTTTATTGGTGTGATCAATTGATGGGACTGTGTTGATTCGGATCAATCCAAGCTAAACAAACCTATTCTGACGTTGTTGGAACAATTTTCAAAAAGCTGTTATTACAAGGACGTTCTCTTTTGTTTTGCACAGTGGTATTCGGTTGTGAAAATCCAGCACCTCAGTCGACGAGGCAAGTGCCGAGATCCCTTCACCGGGAGTGACCCCTTAAACAGAAGTTTGCGTCAGGGTAATAACTTCACTATAGCCGATTACTTTTTGCTTTGCATCGCGGTATTCAGTTGGAATATCCTGCACCTCATTCTACGGGGAAAGAGCCGAGATCTCTTCACCGGGGGTAACCTCTTTAGCAAAAGTTTTCGCCACTATATTTTTATAAAAAACTATCCGGTTCCTTCAACGATATCAAGTTCATTATGTTAAAGGTTTTCCGCCAAAAACCATTCGCAGCCCTCCGTCATTTCAGACGGGTAGCACTTAGTATTCATGCTATGTTTGTTGGCCTTCGTCAAGGCATGGTGTATGGTAGCTGCTTGTTACCTTTCTGCTGCATAGATAGATGCGTTAGTTTGGGACAGTCGTACAACCTTGTTGGCCTTCGTTAAGGGCTTGTACGGGTGGGTTCAAATTAACCTGGAAAATGACGGGTAGAACTTAACATGTGACTTATGATTTGTTGGCCTTCGTCAAGGTCATAAGAGCATGGAGTAAAAATCACATCGGGAGTTTACAAAGAAACTGAAACTTGCCAAATATGCGCATACCTTCTGGAGTGTGATAACATGAGTGGATTCCATCACGTTATCATGTGATGATAGTTGGATCCCAATTCCCACTGATGAGTTGTTTTACTCCTCGGATGATCCCGACTAATTCTTCTTTCAGGTTTGGAGGAGAATTTGACGATACAGTGGGAGGTTTCCTGATTAGATAAATTAATAACCATTCTGAACTAGGTTAGAGTGCACGCAGATTGTTTCTGTTCTCTCTCTCTTTGGCAGCGACCATGACCCGACCCTTGATTATGACTCAGTGACCAAGTTAACCGAACCTTCTTAAAACACTGGCTTTTGGATTGTCTGAGTTGTATACCTCATTGCCACTCCTACTTTTACCCTTTTTCTCCAGAACACCCCGTATTACTATGAACATCCACATCCATTGGATAAAACCATCGTATGGTTATATACGAACTCGAAGGAATTTGTTCCAGATTCGAGAATGGTTTCCGGTTCTGGAGAAAATGAATAGGACTATTCAGTTGTCTTTTCCTTTTACCTTCTCTCAGGTTGCGAGTGCTCCTTGGATAAGGACAGTACACCTATTACGCTAATTGGATAGTCTTCTTCCAAACCATAGGCAGGTGCCGAACGGTGGGGAATGAAGAAAACCAATTAGCCTAACTATGGTGTACAGAAGGTAATAAGTTAAGACAAATAAAGGGATTAGAAAGAGAGCAAAGTAAACTGCGACTGCTATTCACGACCAAACCAAGTATTTCATCGCCACTTCTGCTTCACCTTTGTATTTCTCCGGAACACCCCGTATCACTACGAAGATCTACAGTTCATTGGATACTCCATCGTATGGTTATATACAAACTCGAAGGAACTTGTTCCAGTTCGGAGATGGATTCTGGTTCAGGAGAAATAGGAATAAGGTTTTATTCAATTGTCTTTTATCTTTACCTTCTCTCGGGTTGCGAGTGCTCCTAGGATTAGGACAGTACACCTATTACGCTTATTGGATAGTCTTCTTCCAAACTATAGGCTGGTGCCGAGCGGTAGGGAAGGAAGAAAACCACTTAGCCTAAAAGGGTGTACAGAAGGTAATAACTAAAGACATATAAAGGGATTTTGAAAGATGGCAAAGAAATATACTGTTACAGTTGTGAATCTGATAATGGAAGAGGCATTACTAAGAATAGCCGGATACCCGTTCGAAACATTTACATGTTTCAGTTTCACTGTGTATTATTAAAAGAAAACTGATTTCCCAATTAGCCCTTGCTCCAAGGTATGTATTTACCAGGTTTGATTCTCACATCTGTATGGTTTTACAGATGATGAGTGGGAGTAAGTTATTAGGAATTGGGTGATCATCCTCATTATATCGAGATTCTTTGTAATGGGTGATATTTGAGGAAATCACCTGGGTTTTTTACCGGACGGCAAATATTTGGTTTTGAATATCCGTTGTTATGAACCAATTTCAAATTGATATATCTGTACGTTTATTTTTATAAAGTGAGATATAACTTTTTGAGATTATGTCTATGACATTTACCTATATCAGTAGATTGTTAGGTAAGGAGCATTAAACAGCGGTGTAATTCTTCTTAGCCATAAGTATAGTTTTCAACCTACGACACACAGGGAGTGAGTTATTAAACTCGGGGGACTTATACAGAGTATTGTATGTTGTCCAGTGTCCATTAGGACAGAGGGGTTGGTACTCGTACTATATTCTGTTTACTTATGACTTCTTTAGTTCTTAGACATGTGTTTCGTAGAAATGCAAGGTCTAAGTTTTTAGAAGTTATAGGTATATGAATAAAGTAGAGAACCAGGTATTGCAAGTATCAGGATTCTTCAAGGTGATCGAAGATGTAGATACTTGTGTATGGTATTCAGTTAATAGTAATGATTAAGAGAACTTGCTTCTCTTTCAGGTTACTCATAATTGGAAGCACTCCTAAGTTAAGTAATACTGATCGGCCTCTCACCATTTAGTTGACGTGCACTGGAGACAGCTGCATGATTCGAATCTGGTTCCAATTAAATCAGTGCCTCTGTTTCTATATTGGATATAGAATAGTTCATATCTTAACAATGTTAAGGTACGGGAAGTTTTCCGGCTTATGCTTATAACCAGACTCTGGATAACTCAAGGCACGTTTCTGTAATGGCTGTTTGTAGGTTGACCCGGGCTATGACAAGAGTTGACTTTCTACCATCTGAATGATCAATAGTGATATTGTTCTTGACTCACCACAGTTTTAGTAAAATGGATTTTTTCCGAAAACAGTAGTGGGAGTATGGTAGAACTGAAAGTGATTCCAGAACCGTAAACGATTACTGAAAATTTGATAAGAACCTAAAGATTCAATCTGGTTTGACCTTCCATTAGCCACTCCGCAGATATGGTGGATAACCTCAGGCACCCGAGAGGTACTCCGGTAGCCTCAAGGACGGTGACAGGGAGGTTCTTGTTTACCCAGATTTTCCATTGCTGTTGTTCCAGACTGTGAGACCCGGCAGGAGGATGAGTATAGCGTCGTTCTAAACTAGCTTTAGAAGTGTATGTGTATATAACTCTGCTAGAGGGTTGTCGTAGTCAGTAGGAGCAGCGGAAGCATAGTGGACAAGTAGCTTATGTCTATTTATGGACTAAAGAAGATATAGCGGAGATAGATCATCTATTTCTGATGTGACAGTCATAGGTTTGACTTCATCAGAATAGGGGATGGATCTGTTAAGAAGGTAGTAAGGTGTGATGTCCTGGTATTTGGATGACATACACAGAGTAGGAAGTGAAATTCCTATACTACGATCGGTTATACTTTGGTTGTCACACAGTAGTTTCTCCATATAGGATATGGATATTATATCAGATATTCTGGTTACTGGATCTATGGTTTTAGATCTAGATTTAGGTAGTTTCCTAATCTGGATACTTAGACAGCATTCTAAAGGTGTTTTAGAATGGACGACTCTGGGCACAGTAGTATACCTGCAAGTGATGGAGTCACACTCTCTAAAGGTGTCTTACAGACTAAAGGGGAGAGGGATGTGCATGATTGGCAGATCACTTGCTTAGGCAATTGAGTTGATCATGAGATGTCAAGTACCACACCATATGTTGTTTTTGCACGAGATGCAATAAATTGATATTAATCCAATCCTGGAGAAACAATCGGAAGCAGTTTTAAAACATAAGTGGATGTTCTAGGGATCTGATAACGGCAGCCTCTTTCGGGGGACGGTTATCATTCCAGGCTTCCAAGGTGACCTGGATGACAGAGTGACTGTCAGAGTCATAGATTTCCCTCTGACGAGGAGCAGTTATTTGGACAGGAGGTCCAAGCGGAAACTGAGGGAGGCATGGCGCAGGATACTGATTAAGTTCAGTTGACGATACAGTCTAAAAAGTTTGAATTTGGAGTTCATTGATGAACTAGGTCCCATAAGATATCCAGACATATTCTAAGACAGGTATTGCTCATTTCAGGAGATGGCTTTCTCCGCGAACTTGAGATTAAGAGAGACACAGAAAGAAACATCAGGGCGGATCCACTCACTGAGGCTATTCCTCGAACGCAGTAGTTTCGCAAACGGGCTTTGTGAGACTGATCAGTAGAGGAGTTGGGTGTTCGGTATCACACGGGCTGTGAGTATGCGACATCGCAATAATTAGCCTTGAGTGCAAGTGGGAGATTGTTGGATATAGTGCCCTCAGAGTCAATTATTGGATCGCAGGCACGTGATTGCAATGATTGAGGGAGGACCTATGCCGGTAGGACCGTCTTACTTGAGATGATAGTATGCTATCTGGTTTATCTTTATTATCGTGTACAGCTTTAGGTTACCTTATAGGTCGCTATTACATGTTGATAGAGCCCTTAGGATTCTTGCTTGACTGCCAGCAGTATGATGGCGATCATATACGTGGGAGCTGGGGTCTATAAGCACATCCTTAAAAGGTCCCTAGTCGTGGGAGTTTTCGAGACAGGGAATCGATACTCCGGAGTAGACTAGTGTATACAGTCGAGACCCCGATGAGGGGCAGTGGCCGGTCTCACAAGCCATTGGTATCAGTTGGTTCACCTAAGATGTATACAGGTGCTCATTGGGTTATGAGTACACCGGACAGGACTCGCCGGGATCATACTAGTTGGTATTATACCTGACATCAGATAGCAGTTCCCTGGTGACATGTGTACAGGTTAATTCATCGACCTGAGATCGTCATTTGTCTCGTGTGGGATCCCACTATGCTTTGATTACTACCCTACCACGGCTCAAAGGAGTCGTGCAAACAGGTTTTAGTTGGGTACAGTCCCGAGCCACATGGAGGCAGTGAGCGGATCGGCAGGGGTTTCGTCTCTCCCGGTATTGGGGGTGAGATCGCGCCGTGTCTAGGAGAGCCATTACACGAAATCCTTGGCCAAGGCAGGAGATTTACCAGTAGGTATTCCAATAGTATCTCAGGGTGTTCTGGGCTACACTCCGACACGACTTGTACCGCTTTTGGGGGTCTGACTTTTACCAACCCCCTAGGCCCGACATGCGATGCTCATAGACAAACGGACCGGACTTTATGGATATTGGCACTGACAGGCTCAATAAGGTGTCAGGATGAGTTCACTTATCGACCTCCCTTTTGGTCAATACCTGGTAGCCCGTTACGTACGGCTAGTACCTCTGACGTGCTAGTGGTTAAATCTACAGCCAGTGTATTGACGAGTCTATAGAGTCCCCCACAGACAGTTTCTCAAGTTTCGGGCGAAACGTTATAGTTGCCGTATGATATATGGCAGGGTTCGATCATATACGTGCAGTAGTGCACGGATCATACTAGTGGGCTTTGGTTTAAGCCGGATCCTAGCATTAGATTTTATGGATTACTTTAGTCTCATCGTATTCGCATTCAGTCAGAATGCGAATGCAGGTATGTGTTAGTGCACGGCAGCGCCCCGGCCGTCATTCCGAGGCCAAAATGCGGAAACGAAACTTTTCAAAAACTTGTAAACCGGCACTACCGCGCACTATAAAACCCAGATCAGGCCATTAACCTAATGCTAGCAAACTATGAGAATGGGAAGGAAGCTATACCGAGCGATCCGTGTCCTTCGGTCTTCGGCCTCCACTCCGATCTCCTCGCGGAATCTCCGGTCTTCATCTCCTTGTCGGAACGGGCACCACATCGCCGGGTTCTTTTACGGGCTCCCACCTCTGGACCGAGGCAACTCGAGCACGAAGTTGGCGAGTCGACGTGCCCAAGGATGCTGTAGATGAAGTGTAGAAAGCTTTGTCTTTAGCGGGTATGAAGTTGCCATGATAGAGTGGATAAGAGAAATGAACTTTGGAGTGGAGCTTATCTTTTGTTGCATGAATGGAAAAAATGAGATAGCAAAAATTTCACATACCAAAAAATCTCTCTCCCTCTCCTTAGTGGCCGGCCCCTATATGGAATGAAGAGGGAAAAATTGAATCAATAAAGCAAGGGAAGAAATTGTGTGATAAAGAGGAAAAAGGATCACATCAATTTCTTATTCAATCCTCTCACATTTAATGCTAGCCATGATCACAAAAGGAAAAGCAAAGATGCTAGATTAATCATAATCATCCATTTACAAGAAACCCCCTCCACAAATGCTAATTTGCAAACTTGCAAATTAGCCCCTCCCATCACAAAAATCCGGCCATGAAGGAACAAAGGAAAACTGGCCGAAACGGAATGCAAACTGGTAACTTCAAAAAACTGATCCCGAAATAAATTACAGGAAAACCCCGCGACTGCATATACATACCCGCATTTGTATTTCGACCGAATACAAATGCAATGAGACAAAATCTACACTGTACAATACTAGGATCCGGCTTAAACCAAAGCCCGCTAGTATTATCCCTCCGATCATGATCCGTGCAATACCGCACGTATCTGATCGAACCCTGCCATATCTCCATACGGCCTCTACAGCGTTTCGCCCGAAACTTGAGAAAACGGTCTGTGGGGACTCTAAAGACTCGTTAATACTTTGGTTGTGGATTTAACCACAAGGACGTCAGAGGTATTAGCCATATGTAACGGGCTAGCAGGTATTGACCAAAAGGGACGTCGATGAGCGAACTCATCCTGACACCCTACTGAGCCTGTCAGTGACAATATCCGTACAGTCCGGTCCGTTCGTCTATGAGTATCGCATGGCGGGCCTAGGGGGTTGGTAAAAGTCAGACCCCAAAAGCGGTACAAGTTGTGTCGGAGTGTAGCCCAAAACACCCTGAGATACTACTGGAATACCTACCAGTAAATCTCCTGCCTTTGCCAAAGACTTCGTGTAATGGCTCTCCTAGACACAGCGCGACCTCACCCCCAATACCGGAAGAGACGAACCCCTGATGATCCGCTCACTGCCTCCATGTGGCTCGGGACTGTACCCAACTAAAACCTGTTTGCATGACTCCTTTGAGCGTGGTAGGGTAGTAATCAAAGCACAGTGGGAACTCACACGAGACAAATGACGATCTCAAGTCGATGAACTAACCTGTACACATGTCACCAGGGAACTGCTATCTGACGTCTGGTATAAGACCAACTAGCATGTTCCCGGCGAGTCCTGTCCAGTGTACTCATAACCCAATGAGCACCTGTATACATCTTAGGTGAACCAACTGACACCAGTGGCTTGTGAGACCGGCCACCGCCCCTCGTCGGGGTCTCGACTGTATACACTAGTCTACTCTGGAGTATCGATGCCCTGTCTCGAATACTCCCACAACTAGGGACCATTTAAGGATTTGCTTATAGACCCCAGCTCCCACGTATATGATCGCCCTCATACTGCTGGCAGTCAAGCAAGAATCCTAGGGGCCAAGCAATAGTGACTTGTAAGGTCACCCAAAGCAGTACACGATGATAAAGATAAACCATATAGCATACTATCATCTTGAGCAAGACTGTTCTAACGGTATAGGTCCTCTCTCAATCATTGCAATCACGTGCCTGTGATCCAATAATTAACTCTGAGGGCACTATCTCCAACAATCTCCCACTTGCACTTAAGGCTAATTATTGCGATGTCGCATATTCACAGCCCGTGTGATACCGAACACCCAACTTCTCTACTAATCAGTCTCACAAAACCTGTTTGTGAAACTAATGCGTTCGAGGAATAGCCTCAGTGAGTGGATCCGCTCAAATGTTTCTTTCTATGTCTCTCTTTATCTCATGTTCGCAGAGAAAACCATCTCCCGAAATGAGCAATACCTGTCTTAGAGTATGTTTGGATGTTTGATGGGACCTAGTTCATAAATGAACTCCAAATCCAAATTTCTTAGACTGTATCGTCAACTGAACTTAATCAGTATCCTGCGCCATGCCTCCCTCAGTATCCGCCTGGACCACCTGTCCAAAATACTGCCCCTCGTCAGAGGGAAAACTATAACTCTGACAGCCACTCTGTCATCCAGGTCACCTTGGAAGCTTGGAATGATAACCGTCTCTACAAAGAGGCTGTTGTTATCATATCCCTAGAACATCTACTTATGTTCTAAAACTGCTTCCGAATGTTTCTCCAGGATTGGATCAATATTACCTTATTGCATCTAGTGCAAAAACAGCATCTATATCCTATGTGGAGAAACCACTGTATGACAACCAAAGTATAACCGATCGTAGTATAGGAATTTCACTTCTTACTCTGTGTATGTCATCCAAATACCAGGACATCACATCCTACTACCTTCTTAACAGATCCATCTCCTATTCTGATGAAGTCAAACCTATAACTGTCATATCAGAAATAGATGATTTATCACCGCTATATCTGCTTTAGTCTATAAATAGACATAAGCCACTTGTCCACTATGCTTCCGCTGCTCCCACTGACTACGACAACCCTCTGGCAGAGTCATATAGACGTACACTTCTAAAGCTAGTTCAGAACGACACTATACTCATCCTCCTGCCGGGTCTCACAGTCTGGAACAACAGCAATGGAAAGTCTGGGTAAACAAGAACCTCCCTGTCACCGTCCTTGAGGCTACCGGAGTACCTCTCGGGTGCCTAAGGTTACCCACCATATCTGTGGAGTGGCTAATGGAATGTCAAACCAGATTGAATCTTTAGGTTCTTATCAAATTTTCAGTAATCGTTTGCGGTTCTGGAATCACTTCCAGTTCTACCATATTCCCACTACTGTTTTCTGAAAAAATCCATTTTTATTAAAACTGTGGCGAGTCTAGAACAATATCACTATTGATCTTCCAGATGGTAGAAAGTCAACCCTCGTCATAACACGGGTCAACCCACAAACTGTCATTACGGAAACGTGCCTTGAGTAATCCGGAGTCTGGTTTTAAGCATAAGCCGGACAACTCCCCGTACCTTAACAATGTCAAGATATGAACTGTTATCCAATACAGAAACAGAGGCACTAATTTAATTAAACCAGATTCAAATCATGCAACTGTCTCCAGTGCATGTTAACTATATGGAAAGAGGCCGATCATCATTACTCAACTTAGGAGTACTTCCAATTATGAGTAACCTGAAAGAGAAGCAAGTTCTCTTAATCATTACTATCAAATGAATACCATACCCAAGTATCTACATCTTCGATCACCTTGAAGAATCCCGATATTTGCAACACCTGATTCTCTACTTTACTCTTATACCTATAACTTCTCAAAACTCAGAACCTGCATTTCTACGAAACACATGTCTAAGAACTAGAGAAGTCATAAGTAAACAGAATATAGCACGAGTACCAACCCCTCTGTCCTAATGGACACTGGACAACATACAATACTCTGTATAAGTCCCCTGAGTCTAATAACTCATTCCCTGTGTGTCGTAAGTTGAAAACTGTACTTATGGTTAAGAAGAATTACACCGCTGTTTAATACTCCTTACCTAACCATCCACTGATATAGGTAAATGTCATAGACATAATTTCAAAAACGTATATCTCACTTTATAAAAATATACGTACAGATATATCAATTTGAAATTGGTGCATAACAACGGATATTCAAAACCAAATATTTGCCGTCCGGCAAACTACCCAGGTGATTTCCTCAAATATCACCTATTACAACGAATTCCGATATAATGAGGATAATCACCTAATTCCCAATAACTTACTCCCATTCATCATCTGTAAAACCATACAGATGTGAGAATCATACCTGGTAAATACATACCCTGGAGCAAGGGCTAATTGGGAAATCAGTTTTCTTTTAACAGTGCACAGTGAAACTGAAACATGTAAATGTTTCGAAGGGGTATCAGGGTATTCCTAGTAATGCCTCTTCCATTATCCAGATTCACAACTGTAATCGTATATTTCTTTGCCATCTCTCCAGATCCCTTTATATGTCTTTAGTCGTTACCTTCTGTACACCCCTTTAGGCCAAATGGTTTTCTTCCTTCCCTATCGTTCGGCACCAGCCTATGGTTTGGAAGAAGAATATCCAATAAGCATAATGGGTGTACTGCCCTAATCCTAGGAGCACTCGCAATGCGAGAGAAGGTGAAGATAAAAGACAACCGAATAAATCTTATTCCTATTTCTCCTGAACCAGAATCCATCCCCGAACTGGAACGAGTTCCTTTCGAGTTCGTATATAACCATACGATGGAGTATCCAATAAACTGTGGATCTTCGTAGTGATACGAAGTGTCCTGGAGAAATACAAAGGTGAAGTGGGAGTGGTAATGAAATACTTGGTTTTGGTCATGAATAGCAGTCGCAATTTACTTTGCCCTCTTACTAATCCCTTTATTTGTCTTTACTCAATACCTTCTGCACACCGTTTAGGCTAAATGGTTTTCTTCATTCCCTACCGGTCGGCACCTGCCTATGGTTTGGAAGAAGACTATCCAAGTTGCGTAATAGGTGTACTATCTCCTAAACCAAGGAGTACTCGTAACCTGAGAGAAGATAAAAGGAAAAAACAACTGAATAGTCCTATTCGTTTTCTCCAGAACCGGAAACCATCCTCGAATAAATTCCTTCGAGTTCATATATAACCATACGATGGTTTTATCCAATGGAAGTGGACGTTCGTAGTAATACGGGGTGTTCTGGAGAAAAGGGTAAAAGTAGGAGTGGCAATGAGGTATGCGACTCTGACAATCCAAAACCCAGTGTTTTAAGAAGGTTCGATTAACTTAGTTACTGAGTCATAGTCAAGGGTCGGGTCATGGTCGCTGCCAAAGAGAGAGAAAAAAGAAACACTCAGCGTGCACTCTAACCTAGATCAGAATGGTTATCACTTTATCTAATCAGGAAACCTCCCACTGTAACGTCAAATTTTTCCCAAACCTGAAAGAAGAATTAGTCGGAATCACCCGAGGAGTAAACCAACTCATCAGTGTGAATCGGGATCCAACTATCATCGCATGATAACGTGAGGGAATCCGCTCACGTTATCACACTCCAGAAGGTATGCGCATATCTGACAAGTTTCAGTTTCTTTAGAAACTCCCGATGTGATTTTTTTGCCCCATACTCTTATGACCTTGACGAAGGTCAACAAATCACAAGTCACATGTCAAGTTCTACCCGTCATTGTCCAGGTTAATTTGACCCACCCGTACAAGCCCTTGACGAAGGTCAACAAGGCTATACGACTATCCCAAACCAACGCATCTATCTATGCAGCAGATAAACATCCGGCAGCTACCAATCACTATGTCTTGGCATAGGTCAAAATACATAGCTTGAATACTACCGAACATTTAACTAAAATGACGGAGGGCTGCGAATGGTTTTTGGCGAAAAACCTTTAACGTGATGAACTTGATATCGTTGAAGGAACCGGATAGCTTTTTAGAAAAATATAGTAACGAAAACCTTTGCTAAAGAGGTCACTCCCGGTGAAAGGATCTCGGCTCTTTCCCCGAAGAATGAGGTGCAGGATATTCCAACTGAATACCACGATGCAAAACAAAAGTAATCGACTATAGTGAAGTTATTGTCCTGACGCAAAATTCTGTCCAAGGGGTCACTCCCGGTGAAGGGATCTCGGCCCTTGCCTTGTCGACTGAGGTGCTGGATATTCATAACCGAATACCACTGTGCAAAACAAAAGAGAACGCCTTTGCAATAACAGCTTTTTTTTTGAAAATTGTTCCAACAACATCAGAATAGGTTTGTTTAGCTTGCATTGATCCGAATCAATGCAGTCCCATCAATTGATCACACCATAAAAGAACGAAAATAATGATGTACGTATATGCCATCCGCATTCGCCACTGGATCCCGTCATCACCCGTTAGGTTACTTAACTAACGACAGAGCGGGGACTGGACTAGCGTGGATGCAAAACATATACAACACCTACTAGTATATATCAATATATAATATTCACCCAAGGCGTGATAAAATGCAACATCACAGAAATGTAATAAGCATCACAGAACAATACAGATATCAGGGATCCCCGGGTTTCACGGAGCCGCTACTAAAACCCGACGTTCCCCTGGTCGTGTGGATAGCCTGTGCAATGAAATCCTAGACCCCTACGGTCGTGGCAAGTTACCCGCCAAAACCTGAAGCGATGCAGACCCCTTCAACAAAGTGAATGGACCACCCAACACTTCACGGAATCCGGTAACTTGGGCACCCCTCCTGGGTCAACCTATACCCCCTACGAGTGCAACGAATAACCCGCCAATTCTAGAGTGAAGCCCCCTCCGTCTCAACGCCATGAGATGCGGGCCCGTTGCCTTCTAGAACCCGGCTTTCCGTGCACCCCTCCGCGGGGTAATCCTAGTACAGAAAGTAAAATATACATACAACAGGTACATCGACCTCAGCTCGGTCGTGCCCCAAAAGAATAATATACAAACAGGCAGTAACGGCAGTCCACATGTCGGACGCTCGCCCCGCAATATCAAATGTACATAAAAAACGAAACTGTACTAACATTGCATCCAGGCTATCCCCCACGACCAATCCGCAACATCACAGCACAACACAGAACATCAACGTGAATGTCACGTTCACAAATCCGTCTAAAAGGGCTATAGCAGTTAGACAGGATTTACCGATCAAATGACATTCACGGCCGCAGATATAATGTAAATACTGTGAACTAACATGTTTAAAATTTTCGATCGACTAAAATTCCCGAAGTGGGCCCCAAGCACAACTGTAGCACTCAAAGAAAATCTGGGCCCAAACAGAATATGCCAAAACCCCCATTTCCAAGTCCAAGACCCTCTGTAAAAATTTGGTGCAGAGAAGGCACAGAACGGCGGTGGAACCGCGGCCGGAAGGGGGTTATGGCCGCGGTCCCGCGGCGCTTCCGTACGATAATGCCATCAAATTTTCACAGAATGCTTAAAAAACCCTGCTCGTATTTTTACAATGTACCAAATAATTTTTAGAGCACAGGAAAAATTCGACAGAAACTAGACCAGAAAATGCGGGTTTTCGGAATTTTCGTTCGATCGAAATTCTAAACACGTTAGAGCAAGCTAGACTAGGTTAATGGCGTGGCTCTGATACCAATGTAAGTGCACGGCAGCGCCCCGGCCGTCATTCCGAGGCCAAAATGTGGAAACGAAACTTTTCAAAAACTTGAAAACCGGCACTACCGCGCACTATAAAACCCGGATCGGGCCATTAACCTAATGCTAGCAAACTATGAGAATGGGAAGGAAGCTATACCGAGCGATCCGTGTCCTTCGGTCTTCGGCCTCCACTCCGATCTCCTCACGGAATCTCCGGTCTTCATCTCCTTGTCGGAACGGGCACCACATCGCCGGGTTCTTTTACGGGCTCCCACCTCTGGACCGAGGCAACTCGAGCACGAAGTTGGCGAGTCGACGTGACCAAGGATGCTGTAGATGAAGTGTAGAAAGTTTTGTCTTTAGCGGGTATGAAGTTGCCATGATAGAGTGGAGGAGAGAAATGAACTTTGGAGTGGAGCATATCTTTTGTTACATGAATGGAAAAAATGAGATAGCAAAAATTTCTCATACCAAAAAATCTCTCTCCCTCTCATTAGTGGCCGGCCCCTATATGGAATGAAGAGGGAAAAATTGAATCAATAAAGCAAGGGAAGAAATTGTGTGATAAAGAGGAAAAAGGATCACATCAATTTCTTATTCAATCCTCTCACATTTAATGCTAGCCATGATCACAAAAGGAAAAGCAAAGATGCTAGATTAATCATAATCATCCATTTACAAGAAACCCCCTTCACAAATGCTAATTTGCAAACTTGCAAATTAGCCCCTCCCATCACAAAAATCCGGCCGTGAAGGAACAAAGGAAAACTGGCCGAAACGGAATGCAAACTGGCAACTTCAAAAAACCGATCCCGTAATAAATTACAGGAAAATCCCGCGACTGCATATACATACCCGCATTTGTATTTCGACCGAATACAAATGCAATGAGACAAAATCTACACTGTACAATACTAGGATCCGGTTTAAACCAAAGCCCGCTAGTATTATCCGTCCGATCATGATCCGTGCAATACCGCACGTATCTCATCGAACCCTGCCATATCACCATACGGCCTCTACAGCGTTTCACCCGAAACTTGAGAAAACGGTCTGTGGGGGACTCTAAAGACTCGTCAATACTTTGGTTGTGGATTTAACCACTAGCACGTCAGAGGTATTAGCCATACGTAACGGGCTACCAGGTATTGAACAAAAGGGTCGTCGATGAGCGAACTCATCCTGACACCCTACTAAGCCTGTCAGTGACAATATCCGTACAGTCTGGTCCGTTTGTCTATGAGCATCGCATGGCGGGCCTAGGGTGTTGGTAAAAGTCAGACCCCCAAAAGCGATACAAGTCGTGTCGGAGTGTAGCCCAGAACACCCTGAGATACTACTGGAATACCTACCAGTAAATCTCCTGCCTTGGCCAAGGACTTCGTGTAATGGCTCTCCTAGACACAGCGCGACCTCACCCCCAATACTGGGAGAGATGAACCCCTGAAGATTCTCTCACTGCCTCTATATGGCTCGGGACTGTACCCAACTAAAACCTGTTTGCATGACTTCTTTGAGCGTGGTAGGGTAGTAATCAAAGCACAGTGGGAACTCACACGAGACAAATGACGATCTCAGGTCGATGAACTAAACTATACACATGTCACCAGGGAACTGCTATCTGACGTCTGGTATAAGACCAATTAGCATGTTCCCGGCGAGTCCTGTCCAGTGTACTCATAACCCAATGAGCACCTGTATACATCTTAGGTGAACCAACTGACACCAGTGGCTTGTGAGACCGGCCACCGCCCCTCGTCGGGGTCTCGACTGTATACACTAGTCTACTCTGGAGTATCGATGCCCTGTCTCGAATACTCCCATGACTAGGGACCATTTAAGGATTTGCTTATAGACCCCAGCTCCCACGTATATGATCGCCCTCATACTGCTGGCAGTCAAGCAAGAATCCTAGGGGCCTAGCAATAGTGACTTGTAAGGTCACCCAAAGCAGTACACGATGATAAAGATAAACCAGATAGCATACTATCATCTTGAGCAAGACCGTTCTAACGGTATAGGTCCTCTCTCAATCATTGCAATCACGTGCCTGTGATCCAATAATTGACTCTGAGAGCACTATCTCTAACAGTATGTATATACTGGTGAGGGGTATCTTTGTGATCTGTCACGAGTTTACTTTAGATGTTACCGTATCTTTTTTTTGTTGTAAACATTTGGGTTAATGTTTACAAATGGAAATTATGAGCTAGAAATCATGATTAGAAGCATTAATTGTGACACCTGCACAAGTGGTGACTCATGGTCTCTTTATTTGTGCATGTGCCACATTGTTTGATTGATTTATTGTTGATATGATAAGAGGAGAGAGGAGGGGCTGCCATATGATAGTTTTGGTCTTGTTTTTTTCAACCCACTCTCTCATTTTATCATACAACACAAGAAAAAGAAAGCTTCATCTTCTTCTTCTTCCTCTAACTCACCATTTCCATTGATGGCTTCATCTTCAACCTCCATCATACACTCTCATACGTTGAGAATCAATGGATGCAAGAGACAAAGTGATCACACACATTCTCTACATCACCTTGGACACGTCGGCTAGCAAATATCGTGTCCGAGTTGCTTCGGACGAAGCCGGAGCCCGTAAAGAGACTCGAAGATGTGGTGCCCTTTCCGACGAGGAGACCGGAGATCGGAGATACCGCGAGGAGCTAGGGATGGTGGCTAAAGACCGAAGGACACGGATCGATCAGTATAGCTTTTTTAACCTTTCTCTAGTTGCTAGTTGTAGGTTAATGGTTCGATCCGGATTTAAAGTATACGATAGCACCGGTTTCAAGTTTTGAAAAAGTTTTCGTTTCCTCATTTTGGCCTCGGACAGACGGCCGGGGCGCTACCGTAGACTTACAGTAAGGTGGAAATCAAAGCACAGTGGGAATCACACAAGACTCTATGGCGATCTCGGGTCTACAGACTAACCTGTACCAGTGTCACTAGAGAACTGCCATCTGACGTGAGGTATAATACCATCTGGGAGTTCTCGGCGAGTCCGTCCTGCGTACCCAGTCTCCACTGAGCACCCGTATATCATCTCTGATGTCAAACACCAATGGATATAGGATCATCTATCGCCCATCTATATGGGTCAAGAAGCTATACGCTAGTCTACTCTGGTATATCGATGCCCTGTCTCGATACACCCACGACTAGAGACCTTAAAGGATGTACTTATGGACTACCATGGTCCCACTAGTACGATCTGCATCATAATCCTGGTAGTCAAGTACACATCCTAAGGGCTTTCCCAACATGTAACAGAGAGACAATCAGTGTACATGTTAAGATAAAGAGCAACCAGATAGCTGTAAGACTACGGTAGTGCCCCGGCCGTCTTTCCGAGGCCAAAATGCGGAAACGAAAATTTTTCTAAACTAGAAACCGGCGCTATCGTATGCTTAAATCCCGGATCGAACCATTAACCTACAACTAGCTATCTAGAGAAGGGATAGAAAGGCTATACCGATCGATCCATGTCCTTCGGTCTTTGGCTACCATCCCAAGCTCCTCGCGGCATCTCCAGTCTTGATCTCCTCGTCGGAAAGGGTACCACATAATCAATTCCTTTTACGGGCTCCCGCTTTATCCGAAGCAACTCGGGCACGAAGTGTGCTAGCCGACGTGTCCAAGGTGATGTAGAGAATGTGTGTGATCACTTTGTCTCTTGCATCCATTGATTTGGATGGAGATTAGAGGTGTTGCCATTAATGGAGATTTGAGCTAGAGAACAAAGAGGAAGAAGAAGGAGACCATGAGTCATCACTTGTGCATGTGTCACAATTAATGATCTTAATCATGATTTTGTGCTCATAATTTCCATTAACAAACATTAATCCAAATGTTCGCAACAATAAAAAAATACGGCAACATCTAAAGTAAACTCGTGACGGATCACAAGGATACCCCTCACCTGTATATACATACCTGCACCCGCATTCCGACTGAATGCGAATGCGATGAGACTAAAGTAATCCAACAAATCTAATACTAGGATCCGGCTTAAACCAAAGCCCACTAGTATGATCCGCCCGATCATGATCCGTGCACTACTGCACGTATATGATCGGACCCTGCCATATATCATACGGCCTCTACAACGTTTCGCCCGAAACTTAAGAAACTGTCTGTGGGGGACTCTAAAGACTCGTCAATACTTTGGCTGTGGATTTAACCACTAGCACGTCAGAGGTATTAGCCGTACGTAACGGGCTACCAGGGATTGACCAAAAGGGAGGTCGATAAGCGAACTCATCCTGACACCCTACAAAGCCTGTCAGTGACAATATCCGTACAATCCGGTCCGTTTGTCTATAAGTATCGCATGACGGGCCTAGAGGGTTGGTAAAAGTCAGACCCCCAAAAGCGGTACAAGTCGTGTCGGAGTGTAGCCCAGAACACCCTGAGATACTACTGGAATACCTACCAGTAAATCTCCTGGCTCGGCTGAGGGCTTTGTGTAATGGCTCTTCTGGACACAGCGCGATCTCACCCCCAATACCGGGAGAGATGAATCCCCTGCCGATCCGCTCAGTTGCCTCCATGTGGCTCAGGACTGTACCCAACTAAAATCTGTTTGCACGACTCCTTTGAGCCGTGGTAGGGTAGTAATCAAAGAACAGTGGGAACTCACACATGACAAATGACGACTTCAGGTCGATGAACTAACATGTATACATGTCACCAGGGAACTGCTATCTGACGTCAGGTATAATACCAACTAGCATGTTCCCAGCAAGTCCTGTCTGGTGTACTTATAACCCAATGAGCACCTGTATACATCTTAGGTGAACCAACTGACACCAGTGGCTTGTGAGACCGGCCACTGCCCCTCGTCGGGATATCGACTGTATACACTAGTCTACTCCGGAGTATCGATGCCCTGTCTCGAAACTCCTACGACTAGGGACCACTTTTAAGGATGTGCTTATAGACAACCCAACTCTCACGTATATGATCGCCATCATACTGTTGGTAGTCAAGCAGGATCCTAAGGGCTCTATCAACGTGTAATAGTGAACATGTCACCTAAAACTGTACACGACTGATAAAGACAAACCATGGTAGCATATTATTCTCTATCAACGTGTAATAATGAACTACAATGTCACCTAAAGCATGTATACGATGATAAAGACAAACCAGATAGTATACAAACCTCTCGAGTAAGACTGTCCTACCGGTATAGGTCCTCCCTCAATCATTGCAATCACGTGCCTGCGATCCAATAATTTACTCTGAGGGCATTATATCCAACTATCTCCCACTTGCACTCATGGCTAATTATAGCGATGTCGCATACTCACAGCCCGTGTGATACCGAACACCCAACTCTTCTACCAATCAGTCTCACAAAGCCCATTTGCGAAACTATTGCGTTCGAGGAATAGCCTCAGTTAGTGGATCCGCGCTGATGTTTCTTTCTATGTCTCTCTTTATCTCAAGTTCGCGGAGAAAGCCATCTCTCGAAATGAGCAATACCTGTCTTAGAATATGTCTGGATATCTGATGGGACCTAGCTCATAAATGAACTCCAAATCCAAACTTCTTAGACTGTATCGTCAACTGAACTTAATCAGTATCCTGCGTCATGCCTCTCTCAGTGTCCTCTTGGATCACCTGTCCAAAACACTGCCCCTCGTCAGAGGGAAAACTATAACTCTGACAGTCACTCTGTCATCCAGGTCACCTTGGAAGCCTGGAATGATAACTGTCTCCCGAAGGAGGATGTCGTTATCATTTCCCCAGAACATCGACTTATGTTCTAAAACTGCTTCCGAATGTTTCTCCAGGATTGGATTAGTATCATCTTATTGCATCTCATGCAAAAACAACATCTGGTGTAGTACTTGACATCTCATGATCAACTCAATTGCCTAAGCAAGTGATCTGCCAATCATGCATATCCCTCTCCCCTTTAGTCTGTAAGACACCTTTAGAAAGGGTGACTCCATCACCTGCAGGTACACCACCGTGCTAGGAGTCGTCCATTCTAAAACACCTGTAGAATGTTGTCTAAGTACCCAGATTGGGAAACTACCCAAATCTAGATCTAAAACCATATACATGATATAATATCCAAGCCCTATGTGGAGAAACCACAGTGTGACAACCAAAGTATAACCGATCGTAGTATAGGAATTTCACTTCCTACTCTGTGTATATCATCCAAATACCAGGACATCACACCCTACTACCTTCTTTATAGATCCATCCCCTATTCTGATGAAGTCAAACCTATGACTGTCACATCAGAAATAGATGATCTATCTCCGCTATATTTGCTTTAGTCTCTAAGTAGACACAAGCAACTTGTCCACAACGCTTCCGCTGCTCCCACTGACTACGACAACCCTCTGGCAGAGTCATATACACGTGCACTTCTAAAGACAGTTCAGAACGACGCTATACTCATCCTCCTGCCGGGTCTCATAGTCTGGAACAATAGTAGTGTCAAGTCTGGGTAAACAAGAACCTCCCTGTCACCGTCTTTGAGCATACCGAAGTACCTCTCGAGTGCCTGAGGTTACCCACCATATCTGCGGAGTGGCTAATGGAATTTCAAACCAGATCGAATCTTTATGTTCTTATCAAATTTTCAGTAATCGTTTGCGGTTCTGGAATCACTTCCAGTTCTACCATACTCCCACTACTGTTTTCTGAAAAAAATCCATTTTTATTAAAACTGTAGCTGGTCAAGAACAATATCACTATTGATCTTCCAGATGGTAGAAAATCAACCCTCGTCATAGCCCGGGTCAACCCACAAATAGCCATTACAGAAACGTGCCTTGAGTTATCCAGAGTCTGGTTTTAAGCATAAGCTGGACATCTCCCCGTACCTTAACGTCGTTAAGATATGAACCGTTATATATCCAATATAGAAACAGAGGCACTGATTTAATTGGAACCGGATTCAAATCATGCAACTGTCTCCAATGCATGTGAACTAAATGGAAGGAGGCCGATCAGCGTCACTCAACTTAGGAGTGCATCTAAAAATGAGTAACCTGAAAGAGAAACAAGTTTCTCAAAACCATTACTATCAACTGAATACCATACACAAGTATCTATATTTTCGATCACCTTGAAAAATCCCGATACTTGCAACACTTGGTTCTCTACTTTATTCATATACCTATAACTTCTCAAAACTTGGACCTTGTATTTCTACGAAACACTTGTCTAAAAACTAGAGAAGTCATAAGTAAACCGAATATAGTACGAGTACCAACCCCTCTATCCTAATGGACACTGGACAATATACAATACTCTGTATAAGTCTCTTGAGTCTAATAATTCATTCCCTGTGTGTTGTAGGTTGAAAACTGTACTTATGTTTAAGAAGAATTACACCGCTGTTTAATGCTCCTTACCTAACCATCCACTGATATAGGTAAATGTCATAGACATAATTTCAAAAAGTTATATCTCACTTTATAAAAATAAACGTACAGATATATCAATTTGAAATTGGTTCATTACAACGGATATTCAAAACCAAATATTTGCCGTCCGGCAAACAACCCAGGTGATTTCCTCAAATATCACCAATTACAATGAATTCCGATTTAATGAGGATGATCACCTAATTCACAATAACTTACTCCCATTCATCATCTATAAAACCATACAGATGTGAGAATCAAACCTGGTAAATACATACCCTGGAGCAAGGACTAACTGGGAAATCAGTTTTCTATTAACAATGCACAGTGAAACTGAAACATGTAAATGTTTCGATGGGGTATCCGGGTATTCCTAGTAATGCCTCTTCCATTATCAGATTTACAACTGTAACCGTATATTTGTTTTCCATCTCTCCAAATCACTTTATATGTCTCTAGTCATTACCTTCTGTATACCCTCTTAGGCTAAATGGTTTTCTTCCTTCCCTACCGTTCGGCACCAGCCTATGGTTTGGAAGAAGACTATCCAATAAGCATAATGGGTGTACTCTCCTAATCCTAGGAGTACTCCTAACCTGAGAGAAGGTGAAGATAAAAGACAACTAAATAAATCTTATTCCTATTTCTCCTGAACCAGAATCCATCCCCGAACTGGAACAAGTTCCTTCGAGTTCGTATATAACCATACGATAGAGTATCCAAATAACTGTGGATCTTCGTAGTGATACAGAGTGTCCTGGAGAAATACAAAGGTGAAGTAGGAGTGGCGATGAAATACTTGGTTTGGTCGTGAATAGCAGTCGCAATTTACTTTGCCCTCTTACTAATCCCTTTATTTGTCTTAACTTAATACCTTCTGTACGCCTTTTAGGCTAAATGGTTTTCTTCATTTCCTACCGTTCGGCACCTGCCTATGGTTTGGAAGAAGACTATCCAATTTGCGTAATAGGTGTACCGTCCTAATCCAAGGAACACTCGCAACCTGAGAGAAGGTAAAAGGAAAAGACAACTGAATAGTCCTATTCGTTTTCTCCAGAACCGGAAACCATCCTCGAATCTGGAACAAGTTCCTTCAAGTTCGTATATAACCATACGATGGTTTTATCCAATGGAAGTGGATGTTCCTAATAATACGGGGTGTCCTGGAGAAAAGGGTAAAAGTAGGAGTGGCAATGAGGTATGCAACTCTGACAATCCAAAAGCCAGTGTTATAAGAAGGTTCGATCAACTTGGTCACAGAGTCATAGTATAGGGTCGGGTCATGGTCGCTGCCAAAGAGAGAGAAAAAAGAAACACTCTGCATGCACTCTAACCTAGATCAGAATGGTTACCAATTTATCTAATTAGGAAACCTCCCACTGTAACCTCAAATTCTCCTCCAAACCTGAAAGAAGAATTAGTCGGGATCACCCAAGGAGTAAACCAACTCATCAGTGGGAATCGGGATCCAACTATCATCGCATGATAACGTGACGGAATCCACTCACGTTATCACACTCCAGAAGGTATGCGCATGCCTGGCAAGTTTCAGTTTCTTTAGAAACTCCCGATGTGATTTTTACCCCTAGGACCCAAGTGACCTTGACACAGTCAACAAATCAAAGAGTCCTAGTCAAGTTCAACCCGTCATTATCCTGGATTGCATTAACCCCACCCGTATGAGCCCTTGACACAGTCAACAAGGCCGCACGACTGTCCTAACCAATCCCATTAATATGCCACAAACGAACACTACTTAGCTATCGTACACTACGCCTTGACACAGTCAACAAACGCAGCACGAAGACTAAGTAATACTTGTAAGAAATGACGGAGGGCTACGTCTAGTTTTTGGCGAAAAACTTTTAACGTAATGAACTTGATATCGTTGAAGGAACTGCATAGCTTTTTATAAATATATAGTGGCGAAAACCTTTGCTAAAGAGGTCACTCCCGGTGAAGGGATCTCGGCTCTTTCCCCGTAGAATGAGGTGCAGGATATTCCAACTGAATACCACGATGCGAAGCAAAACGTAATCGACTATAGTGAAGTTATTACCCTGACACAAACTTCTATCCAAGGGGTCACTCCCGGTGAAGGTATCTCGGCCCTTGCCTCATCGACTGAGGTGCTGGATATTCATAACCGAATACCACTGTGCAAAACAAAAGAGAATGTCCATGCAATAACAGCTTTTTGAAAAATGTTCCAACAACATCAGAATAGGTTTGTTTAGCTTGCATTGATCCGAATCAACGCAGTCCTATCAATTGATCACACCAATAAAGAACGAAAATACGATGTACGTATATGCCATCCACATTCGCCACTGGGTCCCGTCATCACCCGTTAGGTTACTTAACTAACGACAGAGCGGGGACTGGACTAGCGCGGGTGTAAAACATATACAACATCTACTAGTATATATATCAATATATAATAATCGCTCAAGGCGTGATAAAATGCAACATCACAGAAATGTAATAAGCATCACAGAACAATACAGATAATCTGGGATCCCCGGGTTTCATAGAGCCGCTACTGAAACCCGACGTTCCCCTGGTCGTGTGGATAGCCTGTGCAATGAGATCCTAGACCCTTACGGGCGCGGCAAGTTACCCGCCAAAACCTGAAGCGAGACAGCCCCCTTCAACAACGTGAATGGACCACCCAGCACTTCACGGAATCCGGTAACTTGAGCACCCCTCCTTGGGTCAACTTGTACCCCCTACGAGTGCGGTGAATAGCCCGCCAATTCTAGAGTGAAGCCCCCTCCGTCTCAAAACCATGAAATGCGGGCCCGTTGCCCTCTAGAACCCGGCTACCCGTGCACCCCTCCGCGGGGTAATCATAGTACAGAAATCAAAATATATACAACGGGTACATCGACCTCAGCCCGGTCGTGCCCCAAAAGAATAATATACAAACAGGCAGTGACGGCAGTCCACATGTCGGACGCTTGCCCCGCAATATCAAATGTACAAATATAACCAAACTGTACTACCATTGCATCCAGGCTATCCACCACGAAAAATCCGCAACAACACAGCACAACACAGAACATCAACATGAATGTCACGTTCGCAAATCCGTCTAAAAGAACTATAGCAATTAGACAGGATTTACCGATCAAATGACATTCATGGTCGCAGATATAATGTAAATACTGTGAACTAACATGTTTAAAATTTTCGATCGATAAAATTTCCCGAAGTGGGCCCCAAGTACAATACCCAGTACTCAGATAAATCTGGGCCCAAACAAAAAATACCAAAAACCACATTTCCAAGTCAGAGACCACCTCAGAAAATTTCGTGCACTGTGGCTACAGTACTGCGGCGGATCCGCGGCCAAGACATGGGTACGGCCGCGGTTCCGCCGCGCTACAGTGATATCATGCAACCAATTTTCTGCTGTGTTCTTAGAAAACCCTGCTTGAATTTCTGCAATGCTCAAAATAATTTTTTGATGCCAAAACAAATTCGACAGAAAATCAGAATTTGGAAATGCAGTTTTTGGAAATTTCGTTCGATCGAAGTTCAAAACACGTTAGAGCAAGCTAGTAAAGGTTAATGGCATGGCTCTGATACCATGTAAGACTACGGTAGCGCCCCGGCCGTTTTTCGAAGGCAAAAATGCGGAAACGAAAATTTTTCTAAACTAGAAACCGGCGCTATCGTATGCTTATATTCCGGATCGAACCATTAACCTATAACTAGCTATCTAGAGAAGGAATAGAGAGGCTATACCGATCGATCCATGTTCTTCGGTCTTTGGCCACCATCCCAAGCTCCTCGCGGCATCTCCGGTCTTGATCTCCTCGTCAGAAAGGGCACCGCATCATCGATTCCTTTTACGGACTCCCGCTTCATCCGAAGCAACTCGGGCACGAAGTGTGCTAGCCAACGTGTCCAAGGTGATGTAGAGAATGTGTGTGATCACTTTGTCTCTTGCATCCATTGATTTGGATGGAGGTTAGAGGTGTTGCCATTAATGGAGATTTGAGCTAGAGAAGAAAGAGGAAGAAGAAGGAGTTTCCTCTCTCTTTTCTTTTGTGTTGTTGCAAGAAGAATAATGAGAGTAAGAAAAAAATTAACACAAGAGCCAACCTTGCCCTTGGCTGCCCCACTTTCTCCTCTCATCAAATCAACTCACAAATCCATCATATAATATGACACATGCACAAGAAAAGAGACCATGAGTCATCACTAGTGCATGTGTCACAATTAATGATCTTAATCATGATTTTGTGCTCATAATTTCCATTAACAAACATTAATCCAAATGTTTGCAACAATAAAAAAATACGGCAACATCTAAAGTAAACTCATGACGGATCACAAGGATAACCCTCACCTGTATATACATACATGCACCCGCATTCCGACTGAATGCGAATGCGATGAGATTAAAGTAATCCAACAAATCTAATACTAGGATCTGGCTTAAACCAAAGCCCACTAGTATGATCCGCCCGATCATGATCCGTGCACTACTGCACGTATATGATCGAACCCTGCCATATATCATACGGCCTCTACAACGTTTCGCCCGAAACTTGAGAAACTGTCTGTGGGGGACTCTAAAGACTCATCAATACTTTGGCTGTGGATTTAAACACTAGCACGTCAGAGGTATTAGCCTTACGTAAGGGGCTAACAGGTATTGACCAAAAGGGAGGTCGATGAGCGAACTCATCATGACACCCTACTGAGCCTGTCAGTGACAATATCCGTACAGTTCGGTCCGTTCGTCTATGAGTATCGCATGGCGGGCCTAGGGGGTGGTAAAAGTCAGACCCCCAAAAGAGGTACAAGTCGTGTCGGAGTGTAGCCCAGAACACCCTGAGATACTACTGGAATACATACCAGTAAATCTCCTGCCTCGGCCGAGGGCTTTGTGTAATGGCTCTCCTAGACACAGCGCGATCTCACCCCCAATACCGGGAGAGACGAATCCCCTGCCGATCCGCTCACTTGCCTCCATGTGGCTCGGAACTGTACCCAACTAAAACCTGTTTGCACGACTCCTTTGAGCCATGGTAGGGTAGTAATCAAAGCACAGTGGGAATTCACATGAGACAAATGACGACTTCAGGTCGATGAACTAACCTGTACACATGTCACCAGGGAACTGCTATCTGACGTCAGGTATAATACCAACTAGCATGTTCCCGGCGAGTCCTGTCCGGTGTACTCATAACCCAATGAGCACCTGTATACATCTTAGGTGAACCAACTGACACCAGTGGCTTGTGAGACCAGCCACTGCCCCTCGTCGGGGTCTCGACTGTATACACTAGTCTACTCCGGAGTATCGATGCCCTGTCCCGAAACTCCCACGACTAGGGACCACTTTTAAGGATGTGCTTATGAACTACCCAACTCTCACGTATATGATCGCCATCATACTGTTGGTAGTCAAGCAGGATCCTAAAGGCTCTATCAACGTGTAATAGTGAACATGTCACCTAAAGCTGTACACGACTGATAAAGACATACCATGGTAGCATATTATTCTCTATCAACGTGTAATAGTGAACTACAATGTCACCTAAAGCATGTACACGATGATAAAGACAAACCAGATAGTATACATACCTCTCGAGTAAGACTGTCCTACCGGTATAGGTCCTCCCTCAATCATTGCAATCATGTGCCTGCGATCCAATAATTGACTCTGAGGGCACTATATCCAACAATAGCATACTATCATATCGAGCAAGAAAGTCCTCCCTATATATGTCCAAGTATCTACTACAATATACATCTCATGTATAGTAATAATCTCTAGGGCATACATATAACTAACAATCTCCCACTTGCACTAGGGCCATCTGATAACAGTAGCTGTAGTATCCCATACTCAACCATCCCATAAAAGTCTCTCTCTGGGAAAAGGCCTTTCTGGGTGGATCTGCTGTGTTGTCCTCTGAGTCTACTCTCCTAACCCCGATCCCCTGGAGATCAACCATCTCCATGATCAGGTGATACTGCCTTAGAATATGTCTGGATCACTGATGGGACGGGCGTTCCTAGGCATAAGCCACAACTCCATTGTCACACAATGGTAGGAACGAAGTTCATCTCATGAACTAATATACACCCAGACTGCCTCTTTGGTAGCATCTTTGGTAGCGATGTATCCAGTCTTTATCGTCTAGTATGCCACGGTATCTGTCTTGGAACTCTTCCAACATACCGTCCCTCTACTAAGGGTAAAGACAATGCCTGTGACTGACATTCAGTCGTCCTTATCACCCTGAAAGCTATCCAGTGATTCTCCCCAGTATCGATTGATACAATCTCACTACACCTACTGAGAATCCTAACATCCTTTTAGATCTATCACATAGATCTAAAACCCTGGATCTAGGAGGTATCACCTTGATCCTATATAGAGAATCTATGTGATAAGAGGAGATTGACCGTGCGTAGCATAAGAAACTCCTTTCCTATCAAGAGTATGTCATTTATGTACAATACGAGGATGACCGCCTTACTCTCTACTACCTTTTTGTATATACAAGGTTCATCTACCATTTTGATGAAGTCAAACTCTTTGACTACCATATCAAAACAGATGATCCAACTTCACGATGCCTGCTTTAACCTGTAAAGCAACTTGCACACGTTTCCGCTGCTCCCACTGTCTACGAAGCCCTCTGGCTGTGTACTTATAGACGCTCTCTTCTAAATCACTATTTAGAACAGCAGTCATGACACCCAACCACCAGATATCGTAGTCATGGTATGTAGCATAGGCAAGTAGGGTCTGGATGGACTTAAGCATAGGCACTTAGAAAAAGTTTCATCATAAGCCACACCTGGTCGATTATGCAAACCTTTAACAAGTCTAGCTTTGAAAGTCTCAACTTTTCCATGCACACCAAGTAATCTTCTCAAGATATACTTGCTCCTAATGGGGATTTAACCCTTAAGATAAAGCAACCAAAGTCCATACTTCGTTGGTGTACATAGATTCCATCTCAGATCGCTTAGCATCCAGCCATTCTTACAGAGTCCCCACTCTTAATGGCCTACTCGAAACTAGTTGGGTCATCATCTTATGATGCAATCCTTGCTCCCGCTGTCATAGAGAAACCAAAGTATCTCTCATGTGGGTGAGGAACCCTACTAAATCGGCGGAGAGGCTGAGGTTCGTCTGGAGCTATTGAATCCTCCGGTTCTACCAAATCATCAGCTGCAGATTGTATAGCTGGAACTCCTTCCAGTTCTACCTCATGACCACTAATTTCCTTCCAAAATAAATTCCTTTTCCAAAAAGGTGGTCATGCCGAGAAATAAAACATATTTTGTTCCTTGGTGCGATGGAAGATATTCCCTTGCAAATACTTAGGATATCCAACAAACTTCCACAAAACTGACCTTGCCTCGAGCTTGTCCGGATTTTGCTTTTAGACATAGGCCGGACAACCCCAAATCTTAACTTACTTAAGAGATGGGATCTTCCCATACCATATCTCATATGGAGTGGTAGGCACCTGATTTGGTTGGAACGCCATTCAATAAGTATGCAGCTTCACAAGTGCATAGCCCCAAAAAGGAAACAGGCAACTCAGTAATACTCATCATAGAGCGCACCATATCTAATAGGGTGTGGTTCCTCCGTTCCGATACACCGTTATGCAATGGTGTATATGGAGGAGTCAGCTGAGAGAGAATCCCATTCTCTTTTAGGAAGTCCAGGAATTCATTGCTCAAGTATTCACCTCCTCGATCAGATCGAAGGATTTTAATGCTTATACCCGTTTTGGTTCTCTACTTCTAACTTATATTCTTTGAATATCTCAAAAGCTTCAGGCTTGTGTTTCAATAGGAACATATGTCCGAATCTTGAGAGATCATCAGTGAATGTAATGAAGTACAAAGAACCGGACCTGGCATTTGTAGACTGGGGACCTACATACATCATCATGTATCCATCCCAAGAGTTCACTAACTCTTTCTCTGTTTCCAATAAACGGAGCTCTGGTCATCTTATCTTTGTGACATGACTGGCAAGTTTCACAAGATGTAAATTCAAACTGATTTAAATATGCATCTTTATGTAACTTCAGCTAGTCGGGTCGCATTGATATGACCTAGTCTATAATGCCTCAAGAAGGATTCGTTCATTTCTGAACTCTTCTTCTTGTGTGTGTTCTGTACGTTAAGAACTGTGGTTTGATTTAGAACGTTTATGCTTTTAGATAACGTGCCTGAACCGATCAACTCTTGATATAGGAAATGTTCAAAACATTATCCAACGATACAAAATTATATCCTTCTTTACTAAATAAAGAGACTGATATGATGTTGTATATCAGGTTCGGTATCTAATAACATCCGTTCAGAATCAATGTATTTAGTAATATAGGGTGATAACTGCCAACAACTTGGCTGCAACAATTGCACCATTTCCAACTCTTGGAATTTCTATCACCCGTTCTCAGTTCTCTACCTGTGTGTAGCCCATGTAATAGATTACATATGTGGGATCCTGATCCGGTATCTCATACCCAGGACGTAGAGGATACTGAGAAACAGTTCTCGGTAATGAACACACCCAAAGAAGATGAATTAGTATGCACATTCTTCGTTTGGGCGGCACGGGAATCCTGGTAATCCCCTATTTCCTACTCGTTCTTATAACAATTATAAGTTGGAGCGGAACCAACGTTCCCCAGCACAGTATAATAAGCGGGTTCGGTCAATACATCCATATTATTATCTTTGATTAAAGCGTGACATGGTCGCTACCTGGAGAGAGAGAGAGAAGAAAACACTCTGCGTGCGCTCTTTCAAGATCAGATTGGTTATTATTTTATCTAATCAGGATGGCTCCCACTGTTTTTATCAAATCTTTCTCTAAACCCTAAAAGGAAAGACTAGCCGGGATTAATTACACCCGACAAGTTCGCCAATCTTTCAGCCAGGCCAGTGCCGGTACTTTGAGGGAAGTTCCCCGTGCTTTCGCACGGACCTAATTAAAATAAATCTCTTTTTCCCAGGGGCGTAACCCCGTTGACACCTTTCTAGACACCTACTTTATCGGCTAATTGTAATGTGTAAAATTCTCCCAGGAGTAACTCTTACTCGCAGTGGGTATCGGGATCGAACTATCTCATAGAAGGTATGCAATCTCATTACAAATTTCAACACTTGAAATTCCCGATAATTTTTCCCCTAGCGTGCTGTGACCATGACGAAAGCCAACAAACCTTAGTGTAGGGTTGCTAGGTACACGCACAAGGGTCTACGAGGAATCAACCATGCCCAATTTAAGAATTAGCCGTGCCGAACAACCCGATACAAGATCTTTAAACTAGAGTTTAGGTGAAAACAAGCATGTTAAACACTTTAACACTAAGTGAGAGGGATTACAACCTTTGTAGATCCGGTCCTTCACTTCTAAAGCTCCGTGTTGAAGTCCCTTCGCTGCGATCATCGTGTTCTGGACTCTCGAGAGATTCCACGAAGAGAAAGATGCAGTCTTGCTTCCGATCTTCGATACAAAGATGATCAACCTTGAAGTTTCGTTAATACAAGCTAACACTCATAATATGAAGTGAACACCCTCATCTAAATGGTAAGGATAATTGAGGATGATGAAGTAGGATTTTTTCTCTCATTTGTTTTCTTATTCTCACTCATTTTTCATCACTTAGAAAAAACTAGAAAGCTTTTTCATGAAAAGAAAGAAGGAAGAAGATGAACAATCAACATGAAACCTTTTGTGATGAATAATGAAAGGATAAATATGATGATTAATGCAACCATGGTCAACTAAACCCATGTAGAGAATTAACTAGGGTTAGGGTTTGGGTTGGGTTAAAGCATGAGTCATAACAAAATATCTTTCACCAAACAAAACTAAACCTTCTAGAATCATCTAGAAAGCATTAACCCAAATCAAACCCTAATCTTGTTTAATCACTACTAAACATGTTGCATTAGTTATCATATCATGTTACAATATTATATATCACATATATAATATTTATTGTAACCAAATAAAATAATACATTTAACATATATCGCATATATATCAATGTATTACCCGAGTGAGAAAAAGAATCTTTTCGTGAGCTAATATTAGTTAATGTAATTTAATATATCATATATATTATTATACATTAAATTATCGAATCAACACTTAATCCGACAATCCGGCTATATCGCATATAACCGACTAATATTTATCCGTACCGATTCATCGAATCAACACTTGATCCGATGACCCGGCTGATATCATATACGCGAGAATAGAATACGGTATCTCATATCGCATAATCCTCGGTCCCGCACATATCACATATGTGCCCCTACTCCGTTTTGCCTGTGCCAAGAAACCTCTGTGTAGGACTCTAAAGAATCGTCAATACGCCGGCAGTAGATGATGATCATATTAAACACCCACAAGCAGCAAGCGGTCAGCTAAACGTAACAGCTACCCAGGTATTGAGCACTCAGAAGATCAACAAGCAAGCCTGTACATTCTCCTGTGAATCCAAACAGTAACACTCCTGTACAGTCCGGTCTCGTCGTCTGATATGTCGCATATCTCGCCTAGGGGTAGTAAACGTCAGACTCCAGTAGCTCGATAAGTCGTGTCGATATGAGGTCTATAACAGTTCGAGAAACTACTGATAACACTTACCGGTAAATCTCAACAACCCTGGCCAGAGATTTCCGGTTATAGCCAATCGAACACAGCACAACATCAACTCCCTATACCGGGAGAGACGAATCCCCTCCTATCGCTCATTGCCTCCATGTGATTCAGGACTGTACCCAAAAGCCACCTTTTTGCACGCCCTCTTGGACGTGGTATGATGGAAATCAAAGCACAGTGAGAATCACACAAGACTCTATGACGATCTCGGGTCAACAGACTACTCTGTACCAGTGTCACCGGAGAACTTCCATCTGACGTGAGGTATAATACTATCTGGGAGTTCTCGGCGAGTCCGTCCAGTGTACCCAGTCTCTCCACTAAGCACCCGTACACTATCCTTGATGTCAAACACCGATGGATATGGGATCATCCATCACCCATCATATGGGTCAAGATGCGTATACGCTAGTCTACTCTGGTGTATCGATGCCCTGTCTCGATACACCCTCGACTAGGAACAGTTATAGGATGTACTCGTCGACTGCCGTGGCCCCACTAGTATGATCTCATCATAGTCCCAGTAGTCGAGTACATATCCTAAGGGCTTTATCAACATGTAATATAGAGACAATCAGAGTACATGTTAAGATAAAGTACAGCCAGATAGCATACTATCATGTCGAGCAAGAAAGTCCTCCCTATATATGTCCAAGCATCCATTACAATATATATCGTATGTACAGTAATGGCCTCTAGGGCATACATATAACTAACAATCTCCCACTTGCACTAGGGCCATCTGTTGTGGTATCTCATACCCAACAATTAGCTGTGGTTGAAGTATCTCATACTCAACCAACCCATAAAAGTCTCTACTGGGAAAAAGTCCTTTGTGAGTCGATCCGCGCTGTTGTCCTCTGTATCTACTCTCCTAACCTCGATCACCTTAGAGATCAACCATCTCCATGATCAGGTAATACTGCCTAAGAATTATATCTGGATTTCTGATGGGACGAGGGTTCCTTGGCAAAAGCCACAACTCCATTGTCACACAATGGTAGGAACAAAGTTCATCTTATGAACTTATATATCCAGACTGCCTCTTTGGTAGCATCCTTGGTAACGATGTATCTTGCCTTTAATCGTCTAGTAAGTCACGGTATCTAGCTTGGAACTCTTCCAACATACCGTCCCTCCACTAAGGGTAAAGACAATGCCTGCGAGTGACATTCAGTCGTCCTTATCACCCTGGAACCTTTCCAGTGATTCTCCCCACGATCGATTGATACCATCTCACTACAACTAGTGAGTATCCTAACATCCAATTAGATCTATCTCATAGATCCAAAACCCAGGATTTAGGAGGTATCACTTTGATCCTATATGGAGAATCCTTGTGATAAGCGAAGATTGACCGAGCGTAGCATAGGAAACTCCTTCCCTATCAAGAGTATGTCATCCACGTACTCTACGAGGATCACTACCATACTCCCTACTACCTTTTTGTATATACAAGGTTCATCTACCATTTTGATGAAGTCAAACTCTTTGACTACCACATCAAAACAGATGTTCCAACTCCGCGATGCCTGCTTTATCCTATAAAGCATCTTGCACACCTTTCCGCTGCTCCCACCGTCTACGAAGCCCTCTGGCTGTGTACTTATAGACGCTCTCTTCTAAAACATCATTTAGAAAAGCATTCATGACACCCAACCACCAGATATCGTAGTCGTGGTAAGTAGCAGTGGCAAGTAGGATCTGGATGGACTTAAGCATAGCTTTGAAAGTCTCAACTTTTCCATGTACACCAAGTAATCTTCTCAAGATTTACTCGCTCCTGATGGGGATTTAACCCTTCAAATAAAGCAACCAAAGTTCATACTTTGTTGGTGTATAAGGATTCCATCTCAGATCGATAAGCATCTTTAGCCATTCTTACAGAGTCTCACTCCTGATGGCCTGCTCGAAACTAGTTGGGTCATCATCTCATGATGCAATCCTCGCTCCCACTGTCATAGAAAAAATCGAAGTATCTCTCAGGTGGGTGAGGAACCCTATTAGATCGGCGGAGAGACTGAGGTTCGTTGGAAACTATTGAATCCTTTGGTTCTACCAAATCATCAGCTGCAGTTTGTATAGCTGGAACTACTTCCAGTTTTATAAAGCTGACTTTGCCTCAAGCTTGTCCGGATTTTGCTTTTAGACATAGGCTGGACAACCCCAAATCATAACAAACTTAAGATATGGGCTCTTCCCTTTCCATATCACATATGAAGTGGTAAGTAACTGATTTGATTTGAACCCTATTCAATAGGTATGCAGCTTCACAAATGCATAACTCCCAAAAGAAAACAGAAAACTCGGTAGTACTCATCATAGAGCGCACCATATCAAATAGGGTGTGATTGCTCCGCCCCGATACACCATCGTGCTATGGTGTATACGGAGGAGTAATACCGAGAGAGAATCTCATTCTCCTTTAGAATAATCCAGGAATTCCGTGCTCAAGTATTCTCCTCCTTGATCTCATCAAAAGACATACTTATACCCATTTTTGGTTCTCTACTTCTAACTTATATTCTGTGAATATCTCAAAAGCTTCGGACTTGTGTTTCAACAGGAACATATGTCTGAATCTTAAGAGATCATCAGAGAATGTAATGAAGTACAAAGAACCGGTCTTGGCATGTGTAGACAGGGGACTTTCATACATCAGCATGTATCAATCCCAAGAGTTCACCAACTCTTTCTCTATTTCCAATAAACAGAGCTGTGGTCATCTTATCTCTGTGACATGACCGGCAATTTTCACAAGATGTAAATTCAAACTAATTTAAATATGCATCAATATGTAACTTGAGCTAGTCGGGTCGCATTGATATGACCTAGTCTACAATGCCTCAAGAAGGATTCGTTCATTTCTGAACTCTTCCTCTTGTGTGTGTTCGGTATACTAAGAACTGTAGTTTGATTTAGAACTTCAATGCTTTTAGATAACGTACCTGAACCGATCAACTCTTGATATAGGAAATGTTCAAAACATTATCCAACAATACAAAATTATATCCTTTCTTTATTAATAAAGAGACTAATATGATGTTGTATTTCAGGTTCGGTATCTAATAATATTCGTTCAGAATCAATGTATTCTGGTAATACATGGTGATAGTAACTAATAGACTTGGCTGCAACACTTGCACCGTTTTCTATCTCATGAAACTTATCACCCGTTCTCAGTTCTCTACCTATATATAGCCCATCTAACAAATTACATTTGTGGGATCCTGATCCGGTATCTCATACCCAGGACGTGAAGGATACTGAGAAACAGTTCTCTGTAATGAACACACCCGAAGAAGATGCATCACCATGCACTTTCTTCGTTTGGGCGGCACGGGAAATCTGGTATTCCCCAATTTCCTGCTCTGTCTTATAACAATTATAAGTTGGAGCGGGACCAACGTTCCCCGGCTCAGTATAACAAGCGGGTTCGGTCAATATATCCGTATTATTATCTTGATTAAGGCGTGATATGGTCGCTACCTGGAGAGTGAGAAAAGAAAACACTCAGCGTATGCTCTTGCAAGATTAGATTGGTTATCTAATATATCTAATCAGGATGTCTCCCACTGTTTTAATCAAATCTTCCTTCAAACCCTAAAAGGAAAGACTAGCCGGGATTAATTACACACTACAAGTTCGCCAATCTTTCAGCCAGGCCAGTGTCGGTACTTTGAGGGAGGTTCCCCGTGCTTTCGCACGGACCTAATTAAAGTATACCTCGTTTTCCCAGGGGCGTAACCCCGTTAACACCTTTCTAGACACCTACTTGATCGGCTAATTGTAATGTGTAAAACTCTCCCAGGAGTAACTCTTACTCGCAGCGGGTATCGGGATCCAACTATCTCATAGAAGGTATGCAATCTCATTGCAAATTTCAACACTTGAAATCCCCAATAATATTTTGCCCCTAGCAACTTATGACCTTGGCTAAGATCAACAAATCATAAGTGCTAGCCAAGTTCAACCCGTCATTTCCCGATTGAATTAAACCCACCCGCACGATCCTTGGCTAAGGTCAACAAAGTCGCATGACTACCCTAACTCAATCGCATCATATGCTTATACAGATAAGCACTAATCAGCTACCGCACACTACATCTTGGCTAAGGTCAACAAACGCAGCACGAATACTAACCAGTACTTATCTGAAATGACGGAGGGCTACGACAGGTTTTTAAGAAAACCTTTTGCGTAATGAACTTGATATCGTTGTAGAATTGAGTGATTTTTAAATGGAGTGTCTTTTAGGCTTTTCTAGTTTTGCTAAAGGGGTCACTCCCGGTGAAGGGATAGTCGGCCCTTTTCTCATCGAATAAGGTGCGGGATATTTCACAAATATCATTATGCAAAGCAAGAACTATAGAAGCAATCAAAAGACAAACCGAGTTTGTAGCATCTGCTAGTTTCACTAAAGAGGTCACTCCCGGTGAAGGGATATCGACTCTTTCCTTATCGAATAAGGTGCTGGATGTTCTACAAGGAACACCGCTATGCAAAGTAAGAACTAGAGCTACCAGTTTTTAAACAAGTTTCTACAACATCTTTAGGTTTCTTTTATTTCATTAATCTCATTAACGAAGTCCTATTTTGTTATGCTTCACAAGCATCTCTTTTGAAACGAAATCTGCAATATAACATATATCTCATATATATAATATAAACATTCGTCTCAGGCAGTAATATGATCTCATCACAGAACATTGTAGCAGAAGAACATATATGAAATATTGGATATACTAGGACGTCCGTGTTTTAATACGAGCCTGTATAAAACACGGATTCCACGGTCGCGATGAATAGCCAAACCCACATCCCCAGACCCCTACAAGAGAGGAAAGCAACACTGCTAATTCTAGGGTTAGGAGACCCGGTCTCGACTCCTCGAGATGGTCTCCCACTGGACCCTGGAACCCGGTTACTTGTGCTCCCCGCCTTGGGTCTACCTAATGCGGAAAAGTAAATAATATACAATAGTGACAACATCCTCAGCCCGGAAGTGCCCCAATAAAAGAATATTACATACAAATGAATTTTACATGAATGAAAAAGAAAAACTCTCATCTCACATAAAACCCCCGGCTATTCAGAACGCGACGATCCAATATAACATATCACAGCAACACATAATATCTCATATCATCAACGTAAGCAAGTATGCATATCCCGATTGTCGTTGATGTATAGCAATGAAGCCGGCGATACACCACATACTACGCTTACGGTCACAGAAAAGAAAGTGTAAAACTACAACAGTTGGAATCCGCAACCTCTTTAGACATCGCATGCCTAACCAAATGAATTCCTTAGACATCGCATGCCTAACAATTATAAACCCCGCATTTTAGTCTCATTATCGAAAACTCTTTTCAATATCAAGTCGGGCAATTCAACAAGATTCCCGATATCCTGATCGAATGCTCGTCGCAAACTTTAGTAGACGGCCGCACCCCCAGATGCCGTCGACGAAGTGCACTAAGGCGGAACACCGCTGCCGCGAGAACCCGAACGGATGCTTTTGGCGACGGGGTTCTCCTACAGTCACTTGGTCGGGGCTTAGGGACATGGCTATCTATTAAGTTTACCCGGCGAGTATCCGCGTACGCTATGTGATTGCGACGGACTTTTGATCAAATCAAAATCCCGTGGCAACCGATCATCTGAGACTAAAGTGCTATGTTTATAATATTCAAATTAGTTATCTCATAAATACTTGTGGATTCCAAATATTGTATCACATTCCAGATAAATAGACAATGTTAAACTATCCGATCGAATTATCAAACACCCAAGATTTCCCCAATATATCTCAACACTTGAAATCAGTTTAAAAACATCCATCACATGCCACAGTACCAATGGTCCAGCCGTAGAAGGGTCAAGCCAACGCCTCACATGTGGCACGCCGTACTACCCCAAACCCTGAGGTTTAAAGGCAATTCAAGACGGTCACATAATCGAGTTAAGGTTTGTTGTCTTCTGGAGGGTCCACCATGTTACTTGCATGACTTTACGAAAGTTCTTAAACTCGAGAAAAAATCCAACTTTTGAAAAAATTTCCGACAGGGGAAAAAGTGAGTTATTGATATCCGTTCGAACTTTTTAACACGTTATAAAAATACCCGGACAAAATAAACGAAGTTATATTATCTGATCGAATCAACGAGTCCCCAATACAACCTAGATAACTCAACACATGAGTATAATTAAAAGTACCCAGAAACATCAGGAAACACATACGGATGGAACTCTACAAAAAAGAAACCCTAACTCTACTGTTGCGCCGCGGAACCGCCGCTAATGGCATGTCATTGCCGCGGTTCCGCGGACGTTTAAGTGAGTTAGTGGCTCATTTTTCACATATGTCCATAGAATTCCCTGCTGATTTTTTTGAGTATTTTTAATATGGAAAAAATCACATTTTCAGAAAATGTCCAGAGAACGGTTCGGATTAGGGTTTCGGGTTTCGATCGGACTTTAAACTTCGCTCAGACTTCGCCTAAAACTCTAGCTTGGCTCTGATACCACTGTAGGATTGCTAGGCACACGCACAAGGGTCTACGAGGAATCAACCATGCCCGATTTTGTTATTAGCCGTGCCGAACAACCCGAAGCCGGATCTTTAAACTAGAGTTTAGACGAAAACAAGCATGTTAAACACTTTAACACTAAGTGAGAGGGATTACAACCTTTGTAGATTCGGCCCTTCACTTCTAAAGCGCCGTGTTGAAGTCCCTTCACTGCGATCATCGTGTTCCGGACTCTCGAGAGGTTCCACGAAGAGAAAGATGCAGTCTTGCTTCCGATCTTCGATACAAAGATGATCTACCTTGAAGTTTCGTTAACACAAGCTAACACTCATAATATGAAGTGAACATCCTCATATAAATGGCAAGGATAGATGAGGATGATGAAATAGGATTTTTGCTCTCATTTGTTTTCTTATTCTCACTCATTTTTCATCACTTAGAAAAAGCTAGAAAGCTTTTTCATGAAAAGAAAGAAGGAAGAAGATGAACAATCAACATGAAACCTTTTGTGATGAATAATGAAAGGATAAATATGATGATTAATGCAACCATGGTCAACTAAACCCATGTAGAGAATTAATTAGGGTTAGGGTTCGGATTGGGTTAAAGCATGAGTCATAACAAAATATCTTTCACCAAACAAAACTAAACCTTCTAGAATCATCTAGAAAGCATTAACCCAAATCAAACCCTAATCTTGTTTAATCACTACTAAACATATTGCATTAGTTATCATATCATGTTACAATATTATATATCACATATATAATATTTATTGTAACCAAATAAAATAATACATTTAACATATATCGCATATATATCAATGTATTACCCGAGTGAGAAAAAGAATCTTTTAGTGAGCTAATATTAGTTAATGTAATTTAATATATCATATATATTATTATACATTAAATTATCGAATCAACACTTGATCCGACCATCCAGCTATATCGCATATAACCGACTAATATTTATCCGTACCGATTCATCGAATCAACACTTGATCCGATGACCCAGCTGATATCATATATCGCGAGAATAGAATACGGTATCTCATATCGCATTATCCTCGGTCCCGCACATATCACATATGTGCCCCTACTCCGTTTTGCCTGTGCCAAGAAACCTCTGTGTAGGACTCTAAAGAATCGTCAATACGCCGGCAGTAGGTGATGATCATATCAAACACCCACAAGCTGCAAGCGGTCAGCTAAACATAACAGCTACCCAGGTATTGAGCGCTCAGAAAATCAACAAGCAAGCCTGTACATTCTCCTGTGAATCCAAACAGTAACACTCCCGTACAGTCCGGTCTCGTCGTCTGATATGTCGCATATCTCGCCTAGGGGTGGTAAACGTCAGACCCCAGTAGCTCGATAAGTCGTGTCGATATGAAGTCTATAACAGTTCGAGAAACTACTGATAACACTTACCAGTAAATCTCAACAACCCTGGCCAGAGATTTCCGGTTATAGCTAATCGAACAAAACATAACATCAACTCCCTATACCGGGAGAGACGAATCCCCTCCTATCGCTCATTGCCTCCATGTGATTCAGGACTGTACCCAAAAGCCACCTTTTTGCACGCCCTCTTGGACGTGGTATGATGGAAATCAAAGCACAGTGGAAATCACACAAGACTCTATGACGATCTCGGGTCAACAGACTACTCTGTACCAGTGTCACCGGAGAACTGCCATCTGACGTGAGGTATAATACCATCTGGGAGTTCTCGGCGAGTCCGTCCAGTGTACCCAGTCTCCACTGAGCACCCTTACACCATCCTTGATGTCAAACACCAATGGATATGGGATCATCCATCGCCCATCATATGGGTCAAGATGCGTATACGCTAGTCTACTCTGGTGTATCGATGCCCCGTCTCGATACACCCTCAACTAGGAACAATTATAGGATGTACTCGTCGACTACCGTGGCCCCACTAGTATGATCTCATCATAGTCCCAGTAGTCGAGTACATATCCTAAGGGCTTTATCAACATGTAATATAGAGACAATCAGAGTACATGTTAAGATAAAGTACAACCAGATAGCATACTATCATGTCGAGCAAGAAAGTCCTCCCTATATATGTCCAAGCATCCATTACAATATACATCGTATGTACAGTAATGGCCTCTAGGGCATACATATAACTAACACATAGTCCGCTAGTCAAGTTCAACCCGTACATTTCTTAACTGAATTAAACCCACCCGCAAGACCCTTAACGAAAGCCAACAAAGTCATACGACTACCCTAATCCAACCGCATCATATGCAACTGATAAGCAGCATATAGCTACCGCACACTACACCTTGACGAAAGCCAACAAATGTAGCACGAATACTATATACTACTTATCTGAAATGACGGAGGGCTACGACAGGTTTTTAAGAAAACCTCTTACGTAATAAACCTGATATCGTTGTAGAATCAAATGATTTTTAAATGGAGTGTTTTTAAGGATTTTACTAGTTTCGCTAAAGAAGTCACTCCCGGTGAAGGGATCTCGGCTCTTTCCTCGTCGAATGAGGTGCAGGATATTCACAATATCACTATGCAAAGCATGAACTAGAAAAACAATCAAAAACAAAACTGAGAGTTATAGCATCTGCCAGTTATTACTAAAGGGGTCACTCCCGGTGAAGGGATCTTGGCCCTTTCCTTATCGAATAAGGTGCAGGATGTTCTACAAGGAACACCGCTATGCAAAGCTAGAACTGTAGCTACCTGTTTTCGAAAATTCGATTCCACAATATCTTTAGATTTCTTTTCTTTCATTAATCACATTAATGAAGTCCCATCATTTAAGTCACCTAAACATCACAGATAAATACGACGTACACTTATGCCATCCGCATTCGCCTCGATGTCCCGTCATGCACCGTTAGGTTAGGTAACTAACGGCAGAGCGGGGCATTGCTAGCGCGGGTGTAAAACATAAGCAACGTCTATATAATATATCATATATACTTTATACAGTATCCATCTGAATATATCAAATGATCGCATCACAGATATAGCAGCAGAAGAAACATATGAAATATTGGATATATTAGGAGGTCCGTGTTTTATTTTGAGCCTGTATAAAACACGGATTCCACGGTCGCGATGAATAGCTAAAACCACATCCCTAGACCCCTACGAGAGCGGCAAGCAACCCTATCAATTTTAGAGTTAGGAGACCCGGACTCGACTCCTCGAGTTGGTCTCCCACTGGACCCTAGAACCCGGTTACTTGTACTCTCCTCCTTGGGTCTATCCTAATGCGGAAAAGTAAATAATATACGTCAATGGCGACATCAACCTCAACCCGGAAGTGCCCTAATAAAAAAATATTACATACATTTAATTTTACATGAATGAAAATAAAAACTCTCATCTCACATAAAACCCCCGGCTATTCAAAGCGCGACAATCCAATATAACATATCCAGCAACACATAACATCACATGTCATTAACGTAAGTAAATATGCACATCCCAATTGTCGTTGACATATAGCAACGAAACTGGCGATATCACATATTACACTTACGGTCGCAGAAAAGAAACTGTAAAACTACAACATTTGGAATCCACAAACACTTTAGACATCATCAATCCGAAATATCACATACTTCGCATTTCATGCCTAACAGTATGAATTCCACATATTGTATCACATTACAGAAAAACTAGACGATGTTAAACATTCCAATCGAATCATCGAACACCCAAGATTACCCAGAAAGCTCAACGCTTGAGCGTAGTTTAAAGTAATTCAGCACACGCCACAGCACCAATGAACCAGCCGTAGAAGGGCCAAACCAATGCCTCACATGCGGCACCGCTGAACCACCACAAACCCGAGGGTTCAGTGGCAGTTTTGACGGTCACATAATTGAGTTAAGGTTTGTTCTTCTAGAGGGTCCATCGCATAACTTGCATGATCTTTGAAAGCTTTTTTTAACTACGGGAAAAATCCAACACATGGAAAATTTTCCGACAAGGGAAAAAGTGGGTATTTGACATCCGATTGAACTTTTTAATATCATCTAAAGTAACCCGAAAACAGTTAAAATACGAATACGAAACACTCTAAGTTATTATAGTAAATTAACATCACATGACAATTTAGCAAAGATAAACAACACCTGAAGCACAAAAACCCATGCAGTAGAACACTGGAAAAATTTGGAGGGGGGCTCGGATTTGGCTGGTGAGGGGGGTCGCCGGCCCAAAAGTGTCCAATTGACTCCAAATTTCTTCAGTGTTCATCGTATCAAACATACTACATTCTGTACATGTTTAAAAAAAATTTAGGGCTCGTTTTAAATCGACAGAAACATGGATTTTAGGGTTTCAAGTTCGGAGTTCATTTCGTATTCGTAATCTAACAATATCCGTATAATTTCCTAACTAGGCTCTGATACCACTGTAGGACTGTAGGGTTCCCATCGACGGTAGCAAGGTTTCGGGAGGCATCGTCCGTGCCATTTTCAAAAAATTGTCGTTTCAAGGAACTCTAAACTAGAATCGATAACTAAAAATTAATACGGAAACACATGTAAACTATTTTACATCTAAGTGAAATCGAAATACAACCTTTGTAGATCGGTCCTTCACTTCATAAGCTCCTTGTAGTAGTCATTTCGCTGCGATCATCGAAATCCCGGACTCTCGGACGACTCCATGTGAAGAGGGTAAAGGTTTCGCTTGAAGTCTTCGAGGCCGAAGATGATCTACGTCGAGGGAATACGAACTCAAGCTACCACTTCACCAAAGTGAAGCAAACACCCTATACTAAAGTGCTAATCTACTAGAGGATGGAAAAATAGGAGATGGGTTCACTTTAGAATTTCTTTTCTCAGAATATTTCTCTCTCTTTATCAAACCCTAGCAAGCTTTTAAAGGAGGAAGAAGACGAGCTCAAGAAAAATGAGAATGAAAACTAATCAAGAGAAAGAGAGAACCATGGGTGAGTTTGTATCATATACTAACTCTTGTAGAGACACAACCATGGCTAATTATAGTGGTTAGGTTAATAAATATCCTAAGTAAAACAAAACTAGTGGACTTGGTCAATGCACTCACAAGCTTCATGAAGCTTCATGCACTTGAACAATTATCCACTAATTTTGTATTTACTTTGTATATTAAAACCCTACCAATATAATTATAATGGTGTATGTCCTATACACCCATGCATAGTGTATCAACAACCATGACACACAAAAATGAACAATGCACATTAATATATATCAGATATATATTACATGTACATACAAGTGAGAAAAGAATACTTAAGTGAGCCAATGTTAGTTAATGTAAATTAGTATATCAAATATACAATTATACACTAAATTATTAAATCAACACTTGACTTAAAAATCCGGCTATATCACATATAACCGACTAACACAAAATATACCAACTTATCGAATCAACACTTGATTCGATAACCCGGCTATATCACATATAACCGGCCGATACAAAAGTCGCGAGAATAGAATACGGTATCACATACACGCATTATTCTCGGTCCCGCACATATCACATATGTGCTCCTATTTCATTTTGCCTGAGCCAGTAAAACCTCTATGTAGGACTCTAAAGACTCGTCAATACGCCGGCAGTAGGTGATGATCATATCAAACACCCACAAGCCGTCAGCGGTACTAGCTGGACGTAATGGCTACCCGGGTATTGAGCGATTAGAAGATCAGAAAGAAAGCCCGCTCCAACTCCTGCAAAAGCCTGACAGTGACACTACCGTACAGTCCGGTCTCCTCGTCTGATATGTCGCATATCAAGTCTAGGGGTGGTAAACGCCAGACCCCAATAACCGATAAGTCATGCCGATATGAAGCTCATAACGGGTCGAGAAACTACTGGTAACACTTACCAGTAAATCTCTAAACCAGCCCTGGCCAGGGACTTTCCTGTTATGGCCAATCGAGCACAGCGCAACATCAACCCCCAATACCGGGAGAGACGAATCCCCTCCTATCCCTCATTGCCTCTATGTGAGTCGGGACTGTACCCAAAAACCACCGTTTTGCACGCCCTCTTGGACGTGGTAAGGTGGAAATCAAAGCACACTGGGAATCACACAAGACTCTATGGCGATCTCGGGTCTACAGACTAACCTGTACCAGTGTCACCAGAGAACTGCCATCTGACGTAAGGTATAATACCATCTGGGAGTTCTCGGCGAGTCCGTCCTGTGTACCCAGTCTCCACTGAGCACCCGTATATCATCTCTGATGTCAAACACCAATAGATATGGGATCATCCATCGCCCATCTATATGGGTCAAGAATCTATACGCTGGTCTACTCTGGTATATCGATGCCCTGTCTCGAGACACCCACGACTAGGGACCTTAAAGGATGTACTTATGGACTACCATGGTCCCACTAGTACGATCTGCATCATAATCCTAGTAGTCAAGTACACATCCTAAGGGTTTTACCAACATGTAATAGAGAGACAATCAGTGTACACGTTAAGGTAAAGAGTAACCAGATAGCATACTATCATATCGAGCAAGAAAGTCCTCCCTATATATGTCCAAGCATCCACTACAATATACATCTCATATATAGTAATGGCATCTAGGGCATACATATAACTAACATAGGGTAGTCGTACGACTTTGTTGACCATGTTAAGGGTCGTGCGGGTGGGTTTAATTCAATCAGGAAATGACGGGTTGAACTTGGCTAGCGCTTATGATTTGTTGACCATGTTAAGGTCATGAGTCGCTACGGGCAAAATATTATCGGGAATTTCAAGTGTTGAAATTTGCAATGAGATTGCATACCTTCTATGAGATAGTTGGATCCCGATACCCACTGCGAGTAAGAGTTACTCGTGGGAGAGTTTTACACATTACAATTAGCCGATCAAGTGGGTGTCTAGAAAGGTGTCAACGGGGTTACGCCCCTGGGAAAACGAGGTTTATTTTAATTAGGTCCGTGCGAAAGCACGGGGAACCTCCCTCAAAGTACCGGCACTGGCCTGGCTGAAAGATTGGCGAACTTGTAAGGTGTAATTAATCCCGGCCAGTCTTACCTTTTAGGGTTTGAAGGAATATTTGACTAAAACAGTGGGAGCCATCCTGATTAGATAAAATAATAGCCAATCTAATCTTGCAAGAGCATACGCTGAGTGTTTTCTTCTCTCTCTCTTCAGGTAGCGACCATGTCACACCTTAATCAAGATAATAATACGGATGTATTGACCGAACCCGCTTGTTATACTGTGCTGGGGAACGTTGGCCCCGCTCCAACTTATGACTGTTATAAGACCGAGCAGGAAATAGGGGATTACCAGGATTCCCGTACCGCCCAAACGAAGAAAGTGCATGATGATGCATCTTCTTCAGGTGTGTTCATTACCGAGAACTATTTCTCAGTATCCTCTACGTCCTGGGTATGAGATACTGGATCAGGATCCCACATATGTAATATGTTACATGGGCTACAGATAGGTAGAGAACTGAGAAATTGGGTGATAAATTTCAAGAGTTAGAAACGGTGCAATTGTTGCAGACAAGTATGTTGACAGTTATCACCCTGTATTACCAAATACATTGATTCTGAAGGAATGTTATTAGATACCGAACCTGATATACAACATCATATCAGTCTCTTTATTAAGTAAAGAAGGATATAATTTTGTAATGTTGGATAATATTTTGAACATTTCCTATATCAAGAGTTGATCGGTTCAGGCACGTTATCTAAAAGCATATACGTTCTAAATCAAACCACAGTTCTTAACGTACAAAACACACACAAGAGGAAGAGTTCAGAAATGAACGAATCCTTCTTGAGGCATTGTAAACTAGGTCATATCAATGCGACTAGACTAGCTAAGTTATATTAAGATGCATATTTAAATTAGTTTGAATTTACATCTTGTGAAACTTGCCAGTCATGTCACAAAGATAAAATGACCACAGCTCCATTTATTGGAAACAGAGAAAGCGTTAGTGAACTCTTGGGATTGATACATGATGATGTATGAAGGTCCCCTGTCTACACATCCCAGGACTGGTTCTTTATACTTCATTACATTCACTGATGATATCTCAAGATTTGGACATATGTTCCTGTTGAAACACAAGTCTGAAGCTTTTGAGAAATTCAAAGAATATAAGTTAGAAGTAGAGAACCAAAACGGGTATAAGTATTATGTCCTTTGATGTGATCAGGGAGGAGAATACTTGAGCACGGAGATCTTGGACTATTCTAAAGCAGAATGAGATTCTCTCTCAGCATTACTCCTCTGTATACACCACAGCACGTCGGTGTATCGAGGCGGAGCAATCACACCCTATATGATATAGTGTGCTCTATGATGAGTACTACTGAGTTACCTATTTCCTTTTGGGGTTATGCACTTGGGAAGCTGCATACATATTGAATAGGGTTCCAACCAAATCGGTGCCTACCACTCCATATGTGTTATGGTATGGGAAGATCCCATCTCTTAAGTAAGTTAAGATTTGGGTTGTCCGGCCTATGTCAAAAGCAAAATTCGGACAAACTCGAGACAAGGTCAGTTCTGTGGAAGTTTGTTGGATATCCCAAGCATTTGCAAGGGAATATATTTTACCACACCGAGGAACAAAAGGTGTTTTATTTCTCGGCATGCCACCTTTTTAGAAAAGGATTTCTTGTGAAGAAATTAGTAGTCATGAGGTAGAACTGGAAGAAGTTCCAGCTACACAAACTACAGCTGATGATTTGGTAGAACCAGAGGATTCAATAGTTCCCGACGAACCTCAGCCTCTCCGCCGATCTGGTTGTTAGTTGTATGTATGCCCTAGAGGCCATTACTATACATAGGATGTATATTGTAGTGGATGCTTGGACATATATAGGGAGGACTTTCTCGCTCGACATGATAGTATGCTATCTGGTTACTCTTTACCTTAACGTGTACACTGATTGTCTCTCTGTTACATGTTGGTAAAGCCCTTAGGATGTGTACTTGACTACCTGGACTATGATGCAGATCATACTAGTGGGGACAGATAGTCTATAAGTACATCCTTCAAAGTCCCTAGTCATGGGTGTATCGAGACGGGGCATCGATATACCAGAGTAGACTAGCGTATACCTTCTCGACCCATACAGATGGGCGATGGATGATCCCATATCCATTGGTGTTTGACATCAGAGATGATATACGGGTGCTCAGTAGAGACTGGGTACACTGGACGGACTCGCCGAGAACTCCCAGATGGTATTATACCTTACGTCAGATGGCAGTTCTCTGGTGACACTGGTACAGAGTAGTCTGTTGACCCGAGATCGTCATAGAGTCTTGTGTGGTTCCCACTGTGCTTTGATTTCCATCTTACCACGTCCAAGAGGGCGTGCAAAACGGTGGTTTTTGGGTACAGTCCCGAGTCACATGGAGGCAATGAGCGATAGGAGGGGATTCGTCTCTCCCGGTATAGGGAGTTGATGTTGCGCTGTGTTCGATTGGCTATAACAGGAAATCCCTGGCCAGGGTTGCTGAGATTTACTGGTAAGTGTTACCAGTAGTTTCTCGAATTGTTATAGACCTCATATCGACACGACTTATCAAGCTATTGGGGTCTGACGTTTACCACCCCTAGGCGAGATATGCGACATATCAGACGAACAAACCGGACTGTACGGTAAGTGTTACTGGTTGGATTCACAGGAGTGTGAGCGGGCTTGCTCGTCGATCTTCTGATCGCTCAATACCCGGGTGGCCGTTACGTTTAGCAGACCGCTTGCGGCTTGTGGGTGCTTGATATGATCATCATTTGCTACCAGCATATTGACGAGTCTTTAGAGTCCTACACAGAGGTTTCCTGGCTCAAGCGAAACGAAATAGGAGCGCATATGAGATATGTGCGGGACCGAGAATAATGCGTGTATGTGATACCGTATTTCATTCTCGCGATGAATGTATCGATTGGTTGTATGCGATATAACCTAGTTATCGAATCAAGTATTGATTCGATAAGCCGATACATAGGATACTAGTCGGTTATATGCGATATGATCGGATCGTTAAATCAAGTGTTGATTTAATGATTTAATGTATAATTATATATTTGATATATTACTTTGCATTAACTAGTATCGGTTCACTTTAAATGGATATTCTCACTCGGATGTGCACATTGTATATGTGATATACTTTTGTGCACTTGATTGTATCATGTTTGATGATACATGTTTGCTAGGGTTTTTGTGTAAAGATCAAACCATGGTTACATGTTAATGGTTAGGGTTTTGTTTTATTCACTTATTTATCTATTGATTTTTGGAAAATGAAAGGCATGAAAAGAAAATGGTGGCTTGATTTGTATTCTAGTTGAAGCTTCATGAAGCTTTGACCTAAGTGATCATTTTTGTCTCATGCTTAACCCTAACCATTCCCACTAACCCTAGTTTAGTCTCTACACTTGACCATGGTTGGTAGATGATAAGTATTATTATTATTTTCATTTTACTTAAAAACTTATCATAATATTATCATCTTCTTCTTCTTCTTCTTCAAGAAGAAAACCTAGACTTCATCAATGGTGATTGATGAAAAAGAGTGAGAAATCCAATTCTAAAGTCTACCCACTTCCTATTTCTTCATCCTCTAACTCTTGCCAAGTAGTAGAGTGTGTTTTCCTCACAAGTTTCATGACTTGGTGAAGTGGGAGCTTGATCTTGTGATGCCTCGACGTAGATCATCTTCGGCATCGTCGTCAATGACCTAGCCCGCTTTTTCTCCGATGAAGCCGACGCTAGAGCCTGGGTTTCCATTTGGACAGCGAGGAGACTTCGTTGCGGAGCTATGGAGGTGGAGGACCGGATCTACAAAGGTTGTATATCCATTCTCTTAGTAAAATAGTTTACTAGTTCTTTTTCGCCTAGACATCTAGTTAACGATCCGTAGTCTAGGGTTTCGTAATTTTTGAAATTGGCATGGTTGATGCCTTGTGAGACCTCTTGAGAGTGCCTAGGAACCCTACACTGGTAAGGCTCCTTATCCACCTGAGAGATACTTCGGTTTCTCTATGACAGTGGGAGCGAGGAATGCATCATGAGATGATGACCCAACTAGTTTCGAGCAGGCCATCAGGAGTGGGAACTTTGTGAGAATGGCCGGATGCTATGCGATCTGAGATGGAATCTATGTAAACCAACAAAGTGTGGACTTTGGTTGCTATATCTGAAAGGTTAAATCCCCATCAAGAGCAAGTATATCATGAGAAGATTACTTGGTGTACATGGAAAAGTTGAGACTTTCAAAGCTATGACTTATTGTAAAAGGTTCTCGTCATCAACCAGGTGTGGATAATGATGAAACCTTTTTTAGTGCCTATGCTTAAGTCCATCCAGATCCTACTTGCCATTTCTACATACCTTGACTACGATATCTGGCGGTTGGGTGTCATGACTGCTTTTCTAAATAGTGATTTAGAAGAGAGCATCTATAAGTACACAGCCAGAGGGCTTCGTAAATTGTGGGAGCAGCGAATACGTGTGCAACTTGCTTTATGGGTTAAAGCAGGCATCGCGGAGTTAGAACATCTGTTTTGATGTGGTAGTCAAAGCGTTTGACTTGATCAAAATGATAGATGAACCTTGTATAAACAAAAAGGTAGTAGGAAGTATGGTGGTCTTGCTTGTATTGTACATAGAAGACATACTCTTGATAGGAAAGGATCTTCCTATGCTACACACAGTCAATCTCCTCGTATCACAAGGATTCTCCATATAGGATCAAGGTGATACCTCTTAAATCCTGGGTTTTGGATCTATGAGATAGATCTAAGTGGATGTTAGGATTCTCACTAGGTGTAGTGAGATGGTATCAATCGGTCCTGGGGAGAATCACTGGATAGTTTCCAGGGTGGTAAGGTCGACTGAATGTCTGTCACAGGCATTGTCTTTACCCTCAGTGGAGGGATGGTATGTTGGAAGAGTTCCAAGATAGATAACGTAGCAAACTAGACGATAAAAGCTGGATACATCGCTACCAATGATGCTACCAAAGAGGTAGTCTGGATGTACACTAGTTCATGAGATGAACTTCGTTCCTACCATTGTGTGACAATGGAGTTGTGGCTTATGCCTAGGTACCCCCATCCCATCAGTAATCCAGACAAATTCTTAGGCAGTATCACCTGATTATGGAGATGGATGATCTCCAGTTAGATTGAGGATAGGAGAGTAGACACAGAGGACAACATGGCGGATCCACTCACAAAGGCCTATTCCCAGGAGAGACTTTTATGGGATGGTTGAGCATGTGATACTTCAACCACTGCTGATTGTTGGGTATGGGATACTACAACAGATAGCCCTAGTGCAAGTGGGAGATTGTTAGTTATATGTATGCCCTAGAAGCCATTACTGTACATACGATGTATATTGTAGTGGATGCTTGGACACATATAGGGAGGACTTTCTTGCTCGACATGATAGTATGCTATCTGGTTGCTCTTTATCTTAATATGTACACTGATTGTCTCTATGTTACATGTTGATAAAGCCCTTAGGATGAGTACTTAACTACCAGGACTATGATGCAGATCATACTAGTGGGGACAGAATAGTCGTCAAGTATATCCTTCAAATATTCCTAGTCGTGGGTGTATTGAGACAGGGCATCGATATACCAGAGTAGACTAGCGTATAGCTTCTCGACCCATGTAGATGGGCGATGGATGATCCCATATCCATTGGTGTTTGACATCAGAAACAGTATACGGGTGCTTATTGGAGACTGGGTACACTGGACGGACTCGTCGAGAACTCCCATATGGTATTATACCTCACGTCAGATGGTAGTTCTCTGCTGACACTGGTACAGGTTAGTCTGTAGACCCGAGATCGTCATAGAGTCTTGTGTGGTTCCCACTGTGCTTTGATTTCCACCTTACCACGTTCAAGAGAACATTAAAAACGGTGGCTTTTGGGTACAGTCCCGAATCACATGGAGGCAATGAGCGATAGGAGGGGTTTCGTCTCTCCCGGTATTGGGAGTTGATGTTGCGCTGTGCTCGATTGGTTATAACAGGAAGTCCCTGGCCAGGGCTGCTTCATAGATATACTGGTAAGTGTTATCAGTAGTTTCTCGACCCGTTATGAGCCTCATATCGACACAACTTATCGAGTTACTGGGGTCTGACGTTTACCACCCCTAGACAAGATATGCGACATATCAGACGAAGAGACCGGACTATACGGTAGTGTTACTGATTAGATTCGCAGGAGTATGAGCAGGCTTTCTTGTTGATCTTCTGATCACTCAATACCCGGGTGGTCGTTACGTTTAGCAGACCGCTTGCGGCTTGTAGGTGTTCGATATGATCATCACCTACTTCCGGTGTATTGACGAGTCTTTAGAGTCCTATACAGAGGTTTCCTGGCTCAAGCGAAACGGAGTAGGAGCACATATGTGATATGTGCGGGACCGAGATTAATACGATATGTGATACCATATTCTATTCTCGCAAAATAGGGTCATCGGTCGGTTATATGTGATATAGCCGGGTAATCGAATCAAGTGTTGATTCGATAAGTTGTTACATATGATATTAGTCGGTTATATGTAATATAGCCGGATTTTTAAATCAAGAGTTGATTTGATAATGTATAATTATATATTTGATATATTAATTTACATTAACTAGTATTAGCTCACTTATGATTTCTTTTCTCACTTGTTTTGTGCATATGTATATATGTGATATATATTTGTGTACATATTAATGTGTCATGTTTGATGATACATGCAACTTGGGTGTGTGTATGACGAATAATGGAGGGTTTTTATTTATTTTGGTAAACCAAAATGGTGGCATTTTGTCATGGCAAGAAGCTTTGAGAAGCTTGGATTTGCATTGACTAAGTCCACAAGTTTTGTTATGCCTAAGATATTTATTAACCCAACCATTAAACTTAGCCATGGTTAACTCTCTACAAAGGTTAAGTAAATGATGCTTAACTCACCTAAGGATGTCATTTTCTTCACTTGGTTAATTCCATGAGAGTTTCCTTCTTCTTCTTCCTCTCAAGCTTTCTAGCTTCAATGGAAAATGATGAAAACTTGTGAGAAAATTAAATCTAAAGTGAGCCCACTTCCTACTTCGTCATTCTCTACTACTTGCCATTTAGTATAGGGTGTTTGCTTCACTAATTCCACAATTAGTGAAGAAATAGTTTGGGTTAGTGTCTCCTCGACGTAGATCATTTTCGGCCTCGAAGTCTTCTAGCAAGCATGATCCGTACATCTTGTAGAGCCTCTCTAGAGTCCGGGAGTTCATGATCGCAGCGAAGGGACGACTACATGGAGCTAATGAAGTGAAGGACCGGTCTACAAAGGTTGTATTCCTTATTCCTTTTTAGTTGCAAAGTGTATGCATTTCTATTCCGTCGGATTTCTAGTAGACGATTCTAGGGTTAGGGTTAGCTAGAACGGCAAAATTTTAATATGGCATGATAGATGCCTCCCGAAACCTTGCTGCCGTGCTAGAGAACCCTGCACCAACATCCATTTAGATCTATCTTTATAAATCTTAATCCTCAGGATGTAGGAGGCATCACCCAGATCCTTCATGGAGAATCTTTGTGATAAGAAGAGCTTGACCGAATGCAGCATAGGAACATCATTTTCTCTCAAGAATATGTCATCCACGTACAATACGAGAAAGAAAACCTTACTCTCTGCAACCTTCTTGTATACACAAGGTTCATCTACGTTTTTGATGAAGTTAAACTCTTTGACTGCCACATGAAAACATATGTTCCAACTCCGTGATACCTGCTTTAACCCGTAGATTGTTTTAAGCAGCTTGCACACCTTTCCGCTGCTCCCACTATCTATGAAGCCCTTTGGCTGAGTCATGTACACGCTCTATTCTAAATCACCATTTAAAAAAGCGGTCTTGACGTCCATCTGCCAGATTTCGTAGTCATGGTATGCAGCAATGGCAAGTAGGATCCGGATGGACTTAAGCATAGCCACTGGAGAAAATGTCTCTTCATAATCGACTCCTGGTCGTTGACGAAAAACTTTTGCAACAAGTATAGCTTTGAAAGTCTCAACTTTTCCATCTACACCAAGTTTCTTCTTAAAGATCAACTTGCTCCCGATGGGTTTTACCCCTTCAGGAGCAACTTCCAAAGTCCATACTTTGTTGGTGTATATGGATTCCATCTGAGATCGCATTGCATCTAGCCATTTCACTGAGTCCCCACTCGTGATGAGCTGCTCGAAGCTAGTTGGGTCATCATCTTCCATAATGAAATCCTCGCTCCCACCATCAATGAGAAAACCGTAGTATCTCTCCGGTGAATGAGGAACCCTACTAGATCGGCGGAGAGGCTGAGGTTCGTCGGGAACAATCGAATCCTCTAGTTCCTCCAAATTTTCTGTTGTAGTTTGTGTAGCTGGAACATCTTCCAGATCTACCTCTTTGCCACTAATTTCTTTTTCAAGAAATTCCTTTTCTAAAAAGGTGGCATGCCGAGAAACAAACACCTTTTGTTCCTCGGTGTGGTAGAACATATACCCTCGTGAATGTTTAGGATATCCAACAAACTTACACAGAACAGACCTTGCCTCGAGCTTTTCCGGATTTTGTGTTTTCACATATGCCGGACAACCCCGCATCTTAACATAATTAAGACATGGTCTTTTTCCTTTCCATATCTCTTATGGAGTGGTTGACACAGATTTGGTGGGAACCATATTCAATAGGACTGTAGTTGTCTCCAGTGCATAACCCCAAAATGAAATAGGCAACTCAGCGGTACTCATCACAGAGCGCACCATATCTAATAGGGTATGATTTCTTCGCTCCGATACACCGTTGTGTTGTGGTGTATATGGAGGAGTAATATCACGACCCGAAAAGTACCGAGCGTGACTGGAACTTAAATTACGAAACTTCTCGATGCGAACGTAATCTAAGTAAGCCAAAACCCAGAAATCAAAACCAAGTAAAGTAGTAGAGTGAAGGAAAAACCAATTTAAAGCAAGTAGTTTAACAACATAAGCCGAAGTATTTCATCCTTGAAACCTCTAGTCTTTTCTATAAATTTCGGCAGAGTTTCCTTTGTAAATACTGGCCCCAAACGGGTACAAACCTGATAAAGCATGTATAATGAATAAAGGCATCCCTAAGCGGAAGCTAGCTCTTCGCCAATCGGCGGACAAAACCACACAATGCAATATAATATACAACGCCGAAAGGCGAGGATCAAACTCAGGATAAAAATCCAATATCATCAAGAAAACCAGAGGAAAACCATTTAATACAGCGCGCGACTCTAAGGTCGAAAGAATATACACTAGTCTTCTATGTCTATCAAATAATACAAGTCTGGTTGATGGAGTTTTACTAGATACAACTGAAATAACAAATATACAATGGTGGTCCTGATGCAAAAGAACCCACCTACCAGAGCAATCACCCGGAAGGAACAGTGTGCCAGCAAAGCCGCAACGAAACCTGTACGACAAAACCTGCAAGGAACTGTGGCACAACGGGGGTGAGTTGCCAACTCGTGAGTAGAAAACATCACCGAGCAGAAATCGTATGTATAACGCAATCCTAGGTCATATCAAGTAATATCCTCAAATAATATCCTGATCCATCTACATATAAGTGCAATACCACGTGCTCGTGTCAGTGCCTCAGATAACAACATATCAGATATATGATGTATGAATGCATTACGAATGAAAACAGAATACATCATGAGTGAGACAACTGTTTTCTTTATTTAATAAGATTTCTGTATGTATATAAATCGAGTATCATCAATGTAATCAACAGAGAAATCCGTGTCAAGCATCGACACAAAACATAAATCTCGATATCTCAATATCTCAGGCTCCGGCTATCCGGACTGGTCTGTATCATCAAATCTCAATATCTCAGTGTCTCAAATCTCAACATCCCAATATCTTAATACCTCGGGCTCCGTCAGTCCGGATCGGCCCATATCATCAATCACACGACCACGAACGGTATCCTCCGGATATCCGCCACGCCAGACAATCACCGGTAGGCAGTCTGCCCCTGCCGGGCTCATCGACTACAACTCGATATTCTTACCCCGGGGTACTATACCAGGTCCACCATGTACCCGCAGACGGTTCATACAACTCCTCAAATCGGGTCTCGAAAACCATCTCAGAACCGAGAAAACATCATGGTGGACAAGACTCATCATATCCAGGAAAACCGTATTTTTCTCTTTAAAATAAATCATCAGTTTATAAAACTTTCACATGCGGTTTCCAAATCCAGAAAATCTTAAGAAGGATCCAAAAACATCAAATCACCATGTCAATAAAAGTGAAAACCGGCATAAATCTCCATAATACTACATAACCAATGAATATATGAAAGCATCTGATATCACGAAATGAATTCAATAGTTAAATTAGCATATGAAAGCTATAAATTGCAACTATCAGCTAGCAGGCTATGTCAATGAAATAGTATTCTCTAAAGTGTACATGACATGGCAATTACCGATGATGATGTGTGTGAGCCGGCAAGCAAGTGTATGTGGAGCATATGCATCATCGGTAATGGTGCTGGTGTCTTGACAGCATGGTTTCATAATAATTACAGACAACATATGTATAAGAATGCAATGCGATGAAACATCATGAATATACAGAAAGTGATATAGTAACAGCAACACTGAAGAATATACCTATCCAATATACGAATCATACAGTTCTGATATTTAAAATACTCACAATTCTCCACTTTTTAAAGCAAGTATGATTCGTGCCCAGTCAAAAGGGTAAGGAAAACCACCTAAATCTGAGTCGATCTATATATATCTAGTAGTCGGTGATCTCGCCTCAAAAGTATCACGTGCGATACAATATATATAATATGACAATCCTCGAGTCAAGAGTGCAGATCTATCATCATAATTATATCTCGTACGGTAAATCTATCGTACGATATCCCAATCTGGGTACAGGTCAATTATCATATTTATCTCATTACTTGTCTGGTATCCTTTTCATCATAAATCATAAACTGGGGTACTGATCTAAGTCTAGTACATACTGATACCATCAATAAATGTATATGCGTGTGTCTGAAACACATCGCCTAAAGATCGGTTAAAATATCATGTCGTATCTCCTAATACGAACCAAATCACATCACCGATCTCACGGCATCATGCCTAATTCCAATGACTCATCTCATAATATCATATACCATCCTCATCATCCGTGTACATGGATAAATATATATTTAACAACCCACGCATCCACATCTATCAATACACATATAACATAAACACCCAAAACCATATCCCGTGCGTGTATGTGTATGTGTAACAACCTTACTCTAGGTTTCGTGACTATGAAATCAACTAAATCACTTTCCTCAAATCTCGCTAACACTAAGCCATGATCATCTAAAGCTTTTCTCGGTAAGAATTCATATCTCGTCATAACACAATAATGTATAACTATATCACATCACATTATATTTTACGAAAAAGCGGGGGTGCTATACGCTATCCATCCGACTTCCCCCGTAGATATATATCTACTCACCTTTGCTTGCTGATGCCAATGTCGCCACGCGCATGCTTGTCATCTCTAAGTCTTCACGAGGGTACCTACATAAAATAAACAATTGCAATCTCTATTAACATCAAGTCCAGAAACCAAAACGGTACTCGGATTGCCTATGGGTCAAAACCTATAGCCCACGCGTGCAAAAACGACTAAACAACCCTTGTTGTTGATGTACAAACATGCAACAACCCAATACGAATCCAAATATCAAGAATTAGCATTTCAAAATACGGAAAATATAGCCAAAATCACACTAGAATGCTCCCAGATTTTGACTCAGGTCAAATAAAGCTAAGCAAACAAGTCTAGGGTGCTGTATATGATGTATATGAGCTATTGGACCAACCCCGACACCTCATGCCACCAAGTGGCTGGCCCTTACCCTTAAAATTCCGGCCAGCTCGGTCCTCCCTGCTCTGTTAGGCTTCGTCTTCGTAGGGTGGTCTCCTGGAGGTGTATCTAGGTCGCTGGTATTGTTTGCTACTCTCAAAAACTCCCCGGGTCACTCCAGATTTCTCTGCACACCCCAAACACTCACAAAACCGACATGGATCAATTATAAATTTTATATTCTCTGTTCTAAACTCAGTTCCAGGTCTCTAATTTGATCCCTAGGGTCTTGTACAGCCACCACACATCACTAATTCCCCAAAATCCTCAAACCCTTCTCTTGAATTTTCTAAACACCACATACCCTAACCAAACACATTCTAAACTAATCTAGAATATAAGAAATCTAAAACTAAACTAAATGGAAGAATTTATACCTCCTTTAGGCCACTCAAGACAGTCCTAGCTCCTCAAAGTTGTCAAAATCCCATTTTGCTTGGTCCAATGTGCTTCCCTTGAGCATGTGCATGTTTTTAAAGAAATGGGTATGGGGTTTTGGTGAATATTTTGATATGGGTCAATGAAGGTAGAAGATGGAGGGAGATGAGGAAGAAGAAGAAGAAGAAAATGGTGGAGGAACAATGAGGCGGCACCCCCCCTCTCTCTCAAGCATGGTCTCCTATCATGATTATGTCCCCTTTTTCTCTCTCCTCAAGTCATCATTACACCCTTTTTCCATTCATTTTCTTTCTCACCACAATAAAACCAAATACATAACACAAATGAAATGAAACAACATATAACATGTCATGGTGCACTAGCCATGAAAACTGTAGAAACACGAATTTGGCTTAATCGCGATTAGCAGTGCACTAATCAGGTTTTTATCAAAACTGCATATAATAAATTTAAAAATTCCAAATCCTTTAAATATATTCTTAAATGAATAAATCATTTTAATTTCCATTTATTTCATAATTATAGGTATATATTTATACTATTTTTCGAAAACCCCAATTTCGCAAATCGGGCAGTTTTCGGGAAATATATTATTTTAATATTAAATTCCAAAGATAATATTTTATATTTTCTTAAATGTTACAATCTTTCCCCCTTAAAGAAATTTGGTCCCCGAATTTAAATTTAAACCCCCAAATTCTAAAACCTTTCAATAATCTGATCAAATCAACGGGGCTCCGAAATCACGGAAGATATAGAAACAGTACAGCGCATCGCGTGCGCCTGAAAGACGAGTACAAAACTCAAAATCGAACTCCGTCAAGCGTCTCGCAAATCATCAGATTCGCACGCATATCATCGGATTCATGACGAAGACATCAATGTCAAATCCCAAAACTAAACCAACCTGATATACATCAAAACTATACATGTAAATATCATTAAAACATCGGAAAGATGTGCATGCCAAACATTTTCATGTTGCTGTGCGATGCACGTATCGCGGCACAGTGGCAAACGTCTATTTTAAGAAAATAACTCTCTCTCTCTCTCTCTCTCTATATATATATATATATATATATATATATATATATATATATATATCCTTATTTAATATGCACGTACCGCCATTTTGAAAACAATTTAAAAAGGTTTCCTTATTTTAAACGTTTCGTGTCATCTCAGACACGTAGGTAAATACTGAGACTGTAGCTCCTTTTTGGAAATCCTTTCGATATCTATCAATGCATGCAAAATATATCTAAGTATTGTCCTCGGACTAGTTCTGCTCAGCTACTATACCAAATAGCAAATATCATAAAAAAACGTACTGCTCCATAAGAAATCAATCCCAAAATGTGCATAAGAATGCCGCGTGCGTCTGGTGCGCACGGAAAAATCAAAATCCATGAATGTGCCATACATGTACACAGAAACAACATCTAAGTGCAACGGGTGTGCACGAAACACCTGTCAGAGGCAACGGTGTGCCTGACAGCAATTATCAGGTGTATCTGATATGCACAAAGAATCTCGATTTAGTGCATCTGGCGTGCACCAAAATCGCATCTCATATCACACGCCCAACATGTACGAAAATCCAAATCAGGTGCATCCATCATGCACGAGTAAAATCTAAATCATGTGCATCCAACATGCACGAAATCACGAAATCCAATATCAAGCGCCGAACATGCGCAAAATCCAATCCAAACGCGTCAAATATGTGCAAGAATCCAATCAGGTGCACAAGGTGCACAAAACAAATATCGAGTATCACAATCGAAATCGACGGTATACAACACATTTCAATCCAAATCCAAATCAGGTATACCGTGGTATATAATCTCACAACCATGTGCATCAGCCTGCACAAAAGCAATCAAAATACTAAAAGTGCATGAAAACTATACCGAAAGCATAAGTCAAATCATATGCGTGCCATAGGCATGGAATCAAAATCAATATCTCAAATAACATCAAATCAAAGTCCTGTGCAACTGTGGTGTACAAAATACGTATAAATGAACTGCAAGCATATGTGAAGTATACCGAGTGTAAAAAAACAAAATCTTGTGCGTACCATATGCACAAAATCGAACCAACTGTATGAAATCCATGAAATCATAAACTTGTGCAGCCAAGGCCCAAAACGATATCCAGAGAGATAACTGTGCACAAATCATAAATCAACACAATGGTGTATAAAGCATATCTCAAGTGTAATAACTATGCACAAAATATAAATACTCAGTAAGTGCAGCCATGGTGCACGAAAACAATACCATAAAGCCCAATCATCAAAACTCAAATCCAAGAGATATAAGCGTGATACTCGGATCACAATGCAAATCGCAGCAAACGACATTGAGGTACACCTCCTACAATATCGAAGGGTGTCAGTACGCCCAAAACTGGCAGAGCAAAAACATCCGCTGCCTCCTGCTCACGGTCTGGCATCATCTGTCTCTGGGTCTTCATTTCTCTATGGATTACCAAGATTGCAATCCATTGATTCGTCGGCCCGGTTTGGTGTACTAACGGAAACGATCCGCTCTAGCATATCCTCTAAAGATCTCTGGCCAACTATCTCGTCGACGATGCCGAACTCTGGCCTGCTGGGTATGCACAATATGACCGCTCCTGGGTCTAAGTCTTCTCGTGTAATATTCCAGAAAGGTCCTGTCGAGGTCTCTCCCAAAATCTTATTTCTGCCGAACTGCCCAGAAGTCATCGTCCTTTACTAAATCTGTTTCTTGTTCCGGGACGGCTGCAAACTCATCGTGACTCCTTCTGGAAGATATATCCATATATAACGCCTCTGCATGCGTATCACATCTCTGATGTCGGCAGAGTGGAACGGTATCTCATCAAGATATCGTATGAACCACTTACTCCACTATTCTCTAATGTCGACTGCTTCGGACTCGTCTCCTCGTGGCTGCATGGACTGTGCTCCAACGGCTATACTCGTATCTGGAGTCTCCCAAGCAACGCATCCCATCACATGATATCCGAATGTTGTCGAACTTTTCGATCGATTCGTCAAAATTCCATAATCCCCCAAGAGCTCAACATCTTGAGTGCAGTTTAATAGTATCGAGTACATGCCACAGCACCTGTGGACCAACCGTAGAAGGGCAAATCCAAGCATCACTAATGGCACCGCTGAACTGCTGCAAACCCTAAGGTTCAAAGGCGTACCATGGTCATTATGTCGAGTTAGGATTTCATTCTTCTAGAAGGTCCAGAGCATTACTTGCATTTGTCTCTGAATACTTTAAACTTTGAAAATGGGCTCCTGACATTCGGTCATCTCTATCGACTACCAACGTACCTGCGTGAAGTCGTCTCTAGCTGAAATCAATCAATCTGATGACCTAGCATCGGGGTAGGCAATGAATCACATGTCCTAGTCTTCCATCTTTGGTGACTAGTGATCTTCTATCATTTCTCGAAATATAACTCGTGCGGCATTATCTTCAAACATCTGGGGCGATATCTCATCATTCGCAGCAACCACTGGCTCATTCGTCCGCACGCTGAACAGTACCTCAATCATCAAGATAATCGGTGCATTGACGGTCATCACATCCTGTCTGGCCTCTAGCGGTAGTCCAAATCCTCTGGTGCTGATCTGCACGTCCGAGAAATCTCGTAGAAACGATCCGTCAAACGCTCATGGCGCGAAAACACAAATAAATGACGCCTCTCGATGAAATCGTATGCCCCTGGAATCACGCCTTGGTCAGTCCTCGTTCGTGATGAGCTCGTGCTGACCGCACTCTAGCCGCAACTCTCTCTGCCCATGTAATCGTAGCAGCAAAACCATAACTGGTACTGATGAGGCTAGATCATAGGAATGAATATAATAATGTATAAGGAAATGCACATCCTAAGGCTTCTTAAGCGGAGTAGCGTATCGTAAGTATGCCGCGGATACACACGGTACGTCACTCTACTAAAATCACCTACTCCATCAACCAAGGGTCATCCTACACTCAGAAGGTAAAACCTAACGCTCTGATACCAACTTTGTCACGACTCGAAAAGTACCGAGCGTGACTGGCACTTAAATTACGAAACGTCTCGAGGCGTACGTAATCTAAGTAAGCCAAAACCCAGAAATCAAAACCAAGTAAAGCAGTAGAGTGAAGGAAAAACCAATTTAAAGTAAGTAGTTTAACAACATAAGCCGAAGTATTTCATCCTTAAAACCTCAAGTCTTTTCTATAAATTTCGGCAGAATTTCCTTTGTAAATACTGACCCCAAACGGGTACAAACCTGATAAAGCATGTATAATGAATAAATGCATCCCCAAGCGGGAGCTAGCTCTTCGCCAACCGGCGTACAAAACCACACAATGCAATATAATATACAACGCCGAAAGGCGAGGATCAAACTCAGGATAAAAATCCAACATCATCAAGAAAACCATAGGAAAACCATATAATACAGCGCGCGACTATAAAGTCGAAAGAATATACACTGGTCTTCTATGTCTATCAAATAATACAAGTCTGGTTGATGGAGTTTTACTAGATACATCTGAAATAACAAATATACAATGGTGGTCCTGATGCAAAAGAACCCGCCTACCGAAGCAATCACCCGGAAGGAACAGTGTGCCAGCAAAGCCGCAACGAAACCTGTACGGCAAAACCTGCAAGGAACTGTGGCACAACGGGGGTGAGTTGCCAATTCGTGAGTAGAAAACATCACCGAGCAGAAATCGCATGTATAACGCAATCCTAGGTCATATCAAGTAATATCCTTAAATAATATCCTGATCCATCTATATATAAGTGCAATACCACGTGCTCGTATCAGTGCCTCAGATAGCAACATATCAGATATATGATGTATGAATGCATTACGAATGAAAACAGAATACATCATGAGTGAGACAACTGTTTTCTATATTTAATGAGATTTCTGTATGTATATAAATCGAGTATCATCAATGAAATCAACAGGGAAATCCGTGTCAAGTATCGACACAAAACATAAATCTCGATATCTCGATATCTCAATATCTCAGGCTCCGGCTATCCAGACAGGCCTGTATCATCAAGTCTCAATATCTCAGTGTCTCAAATCTCAACATCCCAATATCTCAATACCTCGGGCTCCGTCAGTCCGGATCGGCCCATATCATCAATCACACGACCACGAACGGTATCCTCCGGATATCCGCCGCGCCAGACAATCACTGGTAGACAGTTTGCCCTTGCCGGGCTCATCGACTACAACTCGATCTTTTTGCCCCGAGGTACCATACCGGGTCCACCATGTACCCGCAGACGGTTCATCCAACTCCTCAAATCGGGTCTCGAAAACCATCTCAAAACCAAGAAAATATCATGGTGGACAAGACTCATCATATCCAGGAAAACCATATTTTTCTCTTTAAAATAAATCATCAGTTTATAAAACTTTCACATGCGGTTTCCAAATCCAGAAAATCTCAAGAAGGATCCAAAAACATCAAATCATCATGTCAATAAAAGTGAAAACCGGCATAAATCCCCATTATAATGCATAACCAATGAATATATGAAAGCATCTGATATCATGCAATGAATGCAATAATTAAATTAGCGTATGAAAGCTATAACATATTGCAACTATCAGCTAGTAGGCTATGTCAATGAAATAGTATTCTCTAAAGTGTAGGTGACATGGCAATTACCGATGATGTGTGTGTGAGCCAGCAAGCAAGTGTATGTGGAGCATACGCATCATCGGTAATGGTGCTGATGTCCTGACAGCATGGTTTCATAATAATTACAGATAATATATGTATAAGCATGCAATGCGATGAAATATCATGAATATACAGAAAGTGATATAGTAACAGCAACACTGAAGAATATACCTATCCAATATACGAATCATACAGTTCTGGTATTTAAAATACTCACAATTCTCCACTTTTGAAAGCAAGTATGACTCGTGCCCAGTCAAAAGGGTTAAGAAAACCACTTAAATCTTAGTCGATCTATATATATCTAGTAGTCGGTGATCTCGCCTCAATAGTATCACGTGCGATACAATATATATAATATGACAATCCTCGAGTCAAGAGTGCGGATCTATCATCATAATTATATCTCGTACGGTAAATCTATCGTACGACATCCCAATCTGGGTATGGGTCAATTATCATATTTATCTCATTACTTATCCGGTATCCTTATCATAATAAATCATGAACTTGGGTACTGATCTAAGTCTAGTACATACTCATACCATCAATAAATGTATATGCGTGTGTCTGAAACACATCGCCTAAAGATCGGCTAAAATATCATGTCGTATCTCCTAATACGAACCAAATCACATCACCGATCTCACGGCATCATGCCTAATCCCAATGACTCATCTCATAATATCATATACCATCCTCATCATCCATGTACACGGATAAGTATATATTTAACAACCCGCGCATCCACATCTATCTATACACATATAACATAAACACCCAAAACCATATCCTGTGCGTGTATGTGTATGTGTAACAACCTTACTCTAGGTTTCGTGACTATGAAATCAACTAAATCACTTTCCTCAAATCTCGCTAACACTAAGCCATGATCTTCTAAATCTTTTCTTGCTAAGAATTCATATCTCGTCATAACACAATAATGTATAACTATATCACATCACATCATATTTTACGAAAAAGCGGGGGTGCTATACGCCATCCACCCGACTTCCCCCGTAGATATATATTTACTCACATTTGCTTGCCGATACCGATGTCGCCACGCACTTGCTTGTCGTCTCTAAGTCTTCACGAGGGTACCTACATATAATAAACAATCGCAATCTCTATTAACATCAAGTCCAGAAACCAAAACGGCACACGGATTGCTTATGGGTCAAAACCTATAGCCCACGCGTGCAAAAACGACTAAACAACCCTTGTTGTTGATGTACAAACATGTAACAACCCAATACGAATCCAAATATCAAGAATTAGCATTTCAACATACGGAAAACATAGCCAAAATCAAACTAGAATGCTCCCAGATTTTGACTCAGGTCAAATAAAGCTAAGCAAACAAGTCTAGGGTGCTGTATATGAAGTATATGAGCTACTGGACCAACCACGACACCTCATGCCACCAAGTGGCCGGCCCCTACCCTTAAAATTCCGGGCAGCTCGGCCCTCCCTACTCTGTTGGGCTTTGTCTTCGTAGGGTGGTCTCCTGGTGGTGTATCTAGGTCCCTGGTATTGTTTGCTACTCTCAAAAACTCCCCGGGTCACTCCAGATTTCTCTGCACACCCCAAACGCTTACAAAACCGACATGGATCAATTATAAAGTTTTTATTCTCTGTTCTAAACTCAATTCCAGGTCTCTAATTTGATCCATAGGGTCTTGTACAGCCACCACACATCACTAATTCCCAAAAATCCTCAAACCCTTCTCTTGAATTTTCTAAACACCACATACCCTAACCAAACACATTCTAAACTAATCTAGAATACAAGAAATCTAAAAATAAACTAAATGGAAGAATTTATACCTTCTTTAGGCCACTCAAGACAGCCCTAGCTCCCCAAAGTTGTCAAAATCCCATTTTGCTTGGTCTAATGTGCTTCCCTTGAGCTTATGCATGTTTTTAAAGAAATGGGTATGGGTTTTGGTGAATATTTTGATATGGGTCAATGAAGGTAGAAGATGGAGGGAGATGCGGAAGAAGAATAAGAAGAAAATGGTAGAGGAACAATGAGGCAGCACCCCTTCTCTCAAGCATGGTCTCCTGTCATGATTATGTCCCATTTTTCTCTCTCCTCAAGTCATCATTACACCCTTTTTCCATTCCTTTTCTTTCTCACCGAAATAAAACCAAATACATAACACAAAAGAAATGAAACAACATATAACATGTTATGGTGCACTAGCCAAGAAAACTTTAGAAACACGAATTTGGCTTAATCGCGATTAGCAGTGGATTAATCGGGTTTTTATCAAAACTGCATATAATAAATTTTAAAAATACCAAATCCTTTAAATATATTCTTAAATGAATAAATCATTTTAATTTCCATTTATTTCATAATTATAGGTATATATTTATACCCTTTTTCGAAAACCCCAATTTCGCAAATCGGACAGTTTTCGGGAAATGTATTATTTTAATATTAAATTCCAAAAATAATATTTTATATTTTCTGAAATGTTACAATCTTCCCCCCTTAAAGAAATTCGGTCCTCGAATTTAAATTTAAACCCCCAAATTCTAAAACCTTTCAATAATCAGATCAAATCAACTGGGCTCCGAAATCACGGAAGATATAGAAACAGTACAGCGCATCACGTGCGCCTGAAAGACGAGTACAAAACTCAAAATTGAACTCCGTCAAGCGTCTCGAAAATCATCAAATTCGCACGCATATCATCGGAGTCATGGCGAAGACATCAATGTCAAATCCCAAAACGAAACCAACATGATATACATCAAAACTATACATGTAAACATCATTAAAACATCGGAAAGATGTGCATGCCAAACTTTTTCATGTTGCTGTGCGATGCACGTATCGCGGCACAGTGGCGGACGTCTATTTTAAGAAAATAACTCTATATATATATATATATATCCTTAATTAATATGCATGTACCGCCGTTTTGAAAACAATTTAGAAGGGTTTTCTTGTTTTAAAAGTTTCGTGTCATCTCAGACACGTAGGTAAAAACTGAGACTGTAGCTCCTTTTTGGAAATCCCTTCGATATCTATCAATGCATGCAAAATATATCTAGGTACTGTCCTCTGACTAGTCTTGCTCAGCTACTATACCAAATAGCAAATATCATAAAAAAACGTACTGCTCTATAAGAAATCAATCCCAAAATGTGCATAAGAATGCCGTGTGTGTCTGGTGCGTACGGAAAAATCAAAATCCATGAATGGGCCATACATGTGCATAGAAATAACATCTAAGTGCAACGGGTGTGCACGAAACACCTGTCAGAGGCAACGGTGTGCCTGACAGCAATTATCAGGTGCATCTGATATGCACAAAGAATCTCGATCTAGTGCATCTGGCGTGCACCAAAATCGCATCTCATATCACGCGCCCAACATGTGCGAAAATCCAAATCAGGTGCATCCATCATGCATGAGTAAAATCTAAATCATGTGCATCCAACATGCACGAAATCACGAAATCCAATATCAAGCGCCGAACATGCGCAAAATCCAATCCAAGCATGTCAAATATGCGCAAGAATCCAATCAGGTGCACAAGGTGCACAAAACAAATATTGAGTATCACAATCGAAATCGACTGTATACAACACATTTCAATCCAAATCCAAATCAGGTATACCGTGGTATATAATCTCACAACCTTGTTCATCAGCATGCACAAAAGCAATCAAAATATAAAAGTGCATGAACACTATGCCGAAAGCATAAGTCAAATCATATGCGTGCCATAGGCATGGAATCAAAATCAATATCTCAAATAACATCAAATCGAAGTCCTGTGCAACTGTGGTGTACAAAATACATATCAATGAACTGCAAGCATATATGAACTATACCGAGTGCAAAAAGACCAAATCGTGTGCGTACCATATGCACAAAATCGACCTAACTGTATGAAATCCATGAAATCATAAACATGTGCAGCCAAGGCCCAAAACGATATCCAGAGATATAACTGTGCACAAATCATAAATCAACATAACGGTGTATAAAGCATATCACAAGTGTAATAACTATGCACAAAATATAAATACTCAGTAAGTGCAGCCATGGTGCACGAAAACAATACCATAAAGCCCAATCATCAAAACTCAAATCCAAGCGATATAAGCGTGATACTCGGATCACAACGCAAATCGCAGGAAACGACATTGAGGTACACCTCCTACAATGTTGAAGGGTGTCGGTACGCCCAAAACTGGCAGAGCAAGAACATCCGCTGCCTCCTGCTCATGGTCTGGCATCATCTGTCTCTGGGTCTTCATTTCTCTATGGATTACCAAGCTTGCAATCCATTGATTCATCGGCCTGGTTCGGTGTACGAACGAAAACGATCCGCTCTAGCATATCCTCTAAAGATTTCTGGCCAACTATCTTGTCGACGATGCCGAACTCTGGCCTACCGGGTGTGCACAATATGACCGCTCCTGGGTCCGAGTCTTCTCGTGTAATATTCCAGAAAGGTCATGTCGAGATCTCTCCCAAAATCTCGTTTCTGCCGAACTGACCGGAGGTCATCGTCCTTTACTAAATCTGTTTCTTGTTACGGAACGGCTGCATACTCATCGTGACTCCTTCTGGAAGATATATCCATATATAACGCCTCTGCATGCGTATCACATCTCTGATGTCGGCGGAGTGGAACGTCATTTCATCAAGATCTCATACGAACATCTTACTCCACTTTTCTCTAATGTCGACTGCTTCGGACTCGTCTCCTTGTGGCTGCATGGACTGTGCTCCAACGGCTATACTCGTATCTGGAGTTTCCCAAGCAACGCATCCCATCACATGATATCCGAATGATGTCGAACTTTCTGATCGATTCGTCAAAGTTCCATAATCCCCCAAGAGCTCAACATCTTGAGTACAGTTTAATAGTATCGAGTACATACCACAGCACCTGTGGACCAACCGTAGAAGGGCAAATCCAAGCCTCACTAATGGCACCGCTGAACTGCCGCAAACCCTAAGGTTCAAAGGCGTACCATGGTCATTATGTCGAGTTAGGATTTCATTCTTCTAGAGCGTCCATAGCATTACTTGCATTTGTCTCTGAACACTTTAAACTTGGAAAATGGGCTCTTGACATTCGGTCGTCTTTATCGACTACCAACGTACCTGCGTGAAGTCGTCTCTAGCTGGAATCAATCAATCTGATGACCTCGCATCGGGGTAGGCAATGAATCACATGTCTTAGTCTTCCATCTTTGGTGACTAGCGATCTTCTATCATATTTCGAAGTATAACTCGTGCGGGATTATCTTCAAACATCTGGGGCGATATCTCATCATTCGCAGCAACCACTGGCTCATTCGTCCGCACGCTGAACAGTGCCTCAATCATCAAGATAATCGGTGCATTGACGGTCATCACATTCTGGCTGGCCTCTAGCGGTAGTCCAAACCCTCTGGTGCTGATCTGCACGTCCGAAAAATCTCGTAGAAGCGATCCATCAAACGCTCATGGCGTGAAAACACAAATAAACGATGCCTCTCCATGAAATCTATGTCCCTGGAATCACGCCCTGGTCAGTCCTCGTTCGTGAAGAGCTCATGCTGACCGCACTCTAGCCGCAACTCTCTTTACCCGTGTAATCGTAGCAGCAAAACCATAACTGGTACTGATGAGGCTAGATCACAGGAATGAATATAATAATGTGCAAGGAAATATACATCCTAAGTCTTCTTAAGCGGGGTAGCGTATCGTAAGTACGCTGCGGAACATACACACGGTACGTCACTCTATTAAAGTCACCTACTCCATCAACCAAGAGTCATCCAACACTCAGAAGGTAAAACCTAACGCTCTGATACCAACTTTGTCACGACCCGAAAAGTACCGAGCGTGACTGGCACTTAAATTACGAAACGTCTCGAGGCGTACGTAATCTAAGTAAGCCAAAACCCAGAAATCAAAACCAAGTAAAGCAGTAGAGTGAAGGAAAAACCAATTTAAAGCAAGTAGTTTAACAACATAAGCCGAAGTATTTCATCCTTGAAACCTCTAGTCTTTTCTATAAATTTCGGCAGAGTTTCCTTTGTAAATACTGACCCCAAACGGGTACAAACCTGATAAAGCATGTATAATGAATAAAGGCATCCCCAAGCGGGAGCTAGCTCTTCGCCAATCGGCGGACAAAACCACACAATGCAATATAATATACAACGCCGAAAGGCGAGGATCAAACTCTGGATAAAAATCCAATATCATCAAGAAAACCAGAGGAAAACTATATAATACAGCGCGCGACTCTAAGGTCGAAAGAATATACACTATTCTTCTATATCTATCAAATAATACAAGTCTGGTTGATGGAGTTTTACTAGATACAACTGAAATAACAAATATACAATGGTGGTCCTGATGCAAAAGAACCCACCTACCAAAGCAATCACCCGGAAGGAACAGTGTGCCAGCAAAACCGCAACGAAACCTGTACGGCAAAACCTGCAACGAACTGTGGCACAACGGGGGTGAGTTGCCAACTCGTGAGTAGAAAACATCACCGAGCAGAAATCTCATGTATAACGCAATCCTAGGTCATATCAAGTAATATCCTCAAATAATATCTGATCCATCTACATATAAGTGCAATACCACGTGCTCGTGTCAGTGCCTCAGATAACAACATATCAGATATATGAAGTATGAATGCATTACGAATGAAAACAGAATATATCATGAGTGAGACAACTGTTTTCTTTATTTAATGAGATTTCTGTATGTATATAAATCGAGTATCATCAATGAAATCAACAGAGAAATCCGTGTCAAGTATCGACACAAAACATAAATCTCGATATCTCAATATCTCGGGCTCCGGCAATCCGGACTGGCCTGTATCATCAAATCTCAATATCTCGGTGTCTCAAATCTCAACATCCCAATATCTCAATACCTCGGGCTCCGTCAGTCAGGATCGGCCCATATCATCAATCACACGACCACGAACGGTATCTTTCGGATATCCGCCGCGCCAGACAATCACCGGTAGGCAGTCTGCCCCTGCCGGGCTCATCGACTACAACTCGATTTTCTTGCCCCGGGGTACCATACAGGGTCCACCATGTACCCACAGACGGTTCATCCAACTCCTCAAATCGGGTCTCGAAAACCATCTCAGAACTAAAAAAACATCATGGTGGACAAGACTGATCATATCCAGGAAAACCGTATTTTTCTCTTTAAAATAAATCATCAGTTTATAAAACTTTCACATGCGGTTTCCAAATCCAGAAAATCTCAAGAAGGATCCGAAAATATCAAATCATCATGTCAATAAAAGTGAAAACCGGCATAAATCTCCATAATACTGCATAACCAATGATTATATGAAAGCATCTGATATCATAAAATGAATGCAATAGTTAAATTAGCATATGAAAGCTATAACATATTGCAACTATCAGCTAGCAGGCTATGTCAATGAAATAGTATTCTCTAAAGTGTACGTGACATGGCAATTACCGATGATAATGTGTGTGAGCTGGCAAGCAAGTGTATGTGGAGCATACGCATCATCGGTAATGGTGCTGGTGTCCTGACAGCATGGTTTCATAATAATTACAGATAACATATGTATAAGCATGCAATGCGATGAAAGATCATGAATATACAGAAAGTGATATAGTAACAGCAACACTGAAGAATATACCTATCCAATATACGAATCATACAGTTCTGGTATTTAAAATACTCACAATTCTCCACTTTTGAAAGCAAGTATGACTCGTGCCCAGTCAAAAGGGTAAGGAAAACCACCTAAATCTGAGTCGATCTATATATATCTAGTAGTCGGTGATCTCGCCTCAAAAGTATCACGTGCGATACAATATATATAATATGACAATCCTCGAGTCAAGAGTGTGGATCTATCATCATAATTATATCTCGTACGGTAAATTTATCGTACGACATCTCAATCTGGGTACGGGTCAATTATCATATTTATCTCATTACTTATCCGGTATCCTTATCATCATAAATCATGAACTGGGGTACTGATCTAAGTCTAGTAAATACTGATACCATCAATAAATGTATATGCGTGTGTCTGGAACACATCGCCTAAAGATTGGCTAAAATATCATGTCGTATCTCCTAATACGAACCAAATCACATCACCGATCACACGGCATCATGCCTAATCCCAATGACTCATCTCATAATATCATATACCATCCTCATCATCCATGTACACAGATAAGTATATATTTAACAACCCACGCATCCACATCTATCTATAAACATATAACATAAACACCCAAAACCATATCCCGTGCGTGTATGTGTATGTGTAACAACCTTACTCTAGGTTTCGTGACTATGAAATCAACTAAATCACTTTCCTCAAATCTCGCTAACACTAAGCCATGATCTTCTAAAGCTTTTCTTGCTAAGAATTCATATCTCGTCATAACACAATAATGTATAACTATATCACATCACATCATGTTTTACGAAAAAGCGGGGGTGTTATACGCCATCCACCCGACTTCCCCCGTAGATATATATTTACGCACCTTTGCTTGCCGATGCCGATATCGCCACGCGTTTGCTTGTCGTCTTTAAGTCTTCACGAGGGTACCTACATATAATAAACAATCTCAATCTCTATTAACATCAAGTCTGGAAACCAAAACGGCATACGGATTGCCTATGGGTCAAAACCTATAGCCCACACGTGCAAAAACGACTAAACAACCCTTATTGTTGATGTACAAACATGCAACAACCCAATACGAATCCAAATATCAAGAATTAGCATTTCAAAATACGGAAAACATAACCAAAATCATACTAGAATGCTCCTAGATTTTGACTCAGGTCAAATAGAGCTAAGCAACAAGTCTAGGGTGCTGTATATGATGTTTATGAGCTACTGGACCAACCCCGAAACCTCATGCCACCAAGTGGCCGGCCCCTACCCTTAAAATTCCGGCCAGCTCGGCCCTCCCTACTCTGTTGGGCTTCGTCTTCGTAGGGTGGTCTCCTGGTGGTGTATCTAGGTCCCTGGTATTGTTTGCTACTCTCAAAAACTCCCCGGGTCACTCCAGATTTCTCTGCACACCCCAAACACTCAAAAAACCGACATGGATCAATTATAAAGTTTGTATTCTCTGTTCTAAACTCAATTCCAGGTCTCTAATTTGATCCATAGGGTCTTGTACAGCCACCACACATCACTAATTCCCCAAAATCCTCAAACCCTTCTCTTGAATTTTTTAAACACCACATACCCTAACCAAACACATTCTAAACTAATCTAGAATACAAGAAATCTAAAAATAAACTAAATGGAAGAATTTATAGCTCCTTTAGGCTACTCAAGACAGCCCTAGCTCCCCAAAGTTGTCAAAATCCCATTTTGCTTGGTCTAATGTGCTTCCCTTGAGCTTGTGCATATTTTTAAAGAAATGGGTATGGGGTTTTGGTGAATATTTTGATATGGGTCAATGAAGGTAGAAGATGGAAGGAAATGAGGAAGAAGAATAAGAAGAAAATGGTGGAGGAACAATGAGGCAGCATCCCCCCTCTCTCTCTCAAGCATGGTCTCCTATCATGATTATATCCCTTTTTTTCTCTCTCCTCAAGTCATCATTACACCCTTTTTCCATTCTTTTTCTTTCTCACCACAATAAAACCAAATACATAACACAAATGAAATGAAACAACATATAATATTTCATGGTGCACTAGCCAAGAAAACTGTAGAAACACGAATTTGGTTTAATCGCGATTAGCAGTGCACTAATCGGGTTTTTATCAAACCTGCATATAATAAATTTTAAAAATACCAAATCCTTTAAATATATTCTTAAATGAATAAATCATTTTAATTTCCATTTATTTCATAATTATAGGTATATATTTATACCCTTTTTCGAAAACCCCAATTTCGCAAATCGGGCAGTTTTCGGGAAATATATTATTTTAATATTAAATTCCAAAAATAATATTTTATATTTTCTGAAATGTTAAAATCATCCCCCCTTAAAGAAATTCGGTCCCCGAATTTAAATTTAAACCCCCAAATTCTAAAACCTTTCAATAATCAGATCAAATAAACGGGGCTCCGAAATCACGGAAGATATAGAAACAGTACAGCGCATCGCGTGCGCCTGAAAGACGAGTACAAAACTCAAAATCGAACTCCGTCAAGCGTCTCGCAAATCATCAGATTCGCACGCATATCATCGGAGTCATGGCGAAGACATCAATGTCAAATCCCAAAATGAAACCAACATGATATACATCAAAACTATACATGTAAATATCATTAAAACATCAGAAAGATGAGCATGCCAAACTTTTTCATGTTGCTGTGCGATGCACGTATCGCGGCACAGTGGCAGACATCTATTTTAAGAAAATAACTATATATATATATTTATTTATTTATATATATATATATATATATATCCTTATTTAATATGAACGTACCGCCATTTTGAAAACAATTTAGAAGGGTTTCCTTATTTTAAACGTTTCGTGTCATCTCAAACACGTAGGTAAATACTGAGACTGTAGCTCCTTTTTGGAAATCGCTTCGATATCTCTCAATGCATGCAAAATATATCTAGGTACTGCCCTTTGACTAGTCCTGCTCAGCTACTATACCAAATAGCAAATATCATAAAAAACATACTGCTCCATAAGAAATCAATCCCAAAATGTGCATAAGAATGCCTCATGCGTCTGGTGCGCACGAAAAAATCAAAATCCATGAATGTGCCATATATGTGCACAGAAATAACATCTAAGTGCAACGGGTGTGCACGAAACACCTGTCAAAGGCAACGGTGTGCCTGACAGCAATTATCAGGTGCATCTGATATGCACAAAGAATCTCGATTTAGTGCATCTGGCGTGCACCAAAATCGCATCTCATATCACGCGCCCAACATGTACGAAAATCCAAATCAGGTACATCCATCATGCACGAGTAAAATCTAAATCATGTGCATCCAACATGCACGAAATCACGAAATCCAATATCAAGCGCCGAACATGCACAAAATCCAATCCAAGCGCGTCAAATATGCGCAAGAATCCAATCAGGTGCACAAGGTGCACAAAACAAATATCGAGTATCACAATCGAAATCGACGATATACAACACATTTCAATCCAAATCTAAATCAGATATACCGTGGTATATAATCTCACAACCATGTGCATCAGCGTACACAAAAGCAATCAAAATAGTAAAAGTGCATGAAAACTATGCCGAAAGCATAAGTCAAATCATATGCGTGCCATAGGCATGGAATCAAAATCAATATCTCAAATAACATCAAATCGAAGTCCTGTGCAGCTGTGGTGCACAAAATACGTACCAATGAACTGCAAGCATATGTGAACTATACCGAGTGCAAAAAAACCAAATCGTGTGCGTACCATATGCACAAAATCGACCCAACAGTATGAAATCCATGAAATCATAAACATGTGCAGCCATGGCCCAAAACGATATCCAGAGAGATAACTGTGCACAAATCATAAATCAACACAACGGTGTATAAAGCATATCTCAAGTGTAATAACTATGTACAAAATATAAATACTCAGTAAGTGCAGCCATGGTGCACGAAAACAATACCATAAATCCCAATCATCAAAACTCAAATCTAAGCGATATAAGCGTTATACTCGGATCACAACGCAAATCGCAACAAACGGCATTGAGGTACACCTCCTACAATGTCGAAGGGTGTCGGTACGCCCAAAACTGGCAGAGCAAGAACATCCGCTGCCTCCTACTCACGGTCTGGCATCATCTGTCTCTGGGTCTTCATTTCTCTATGGATTACCAAGCCAACAATCCATTGATTCGTCGGCGCGGTTCGGTGTACTAACGGAAACGATCCGCTCTAGCATATCCTCTAAAGATCTCTAGCCAACTATCTCGTCGACGATGCCGAACTCTGGCCTACTGGGTATGCACAATATGACCGCTCCTGGGTCCAAGTCTTCTCGTGTAATATTCCAAAAAGGTTCTGTCGAGGTCTCTCCCAAAATCTCATTTCTGCCGAACTACCTGGAAGTCATCGTCCTTTACTAAATCTGTTTCTTGTTTCGGAACGGCTGCATACTCATCGTGACTCCTTCTGGAAGATATATCCATATAAAACGCCTCTGCATGCGTATCACATCTCTGATATCGGCGGAGTGGAACGTCATCTCATCAAGATCTCGTACGAACATCTTACTCCCCTTTTCTCTAATGTCGACTGCTTCGGACTCATCTCCTCGTGGCTGCATGGACTGTGCTCCAACGGCTATACTCGTATCTGGAGTTTCCTAAGCAATGCATCCCATCACATGATATCCGAATGATGTCGAACTTTTCGATCGATTCGTCAAAGTTCCATAATCCCCCAAGAACACAACATCTTGAGTACAGTTTAATAGTATCGAGTGCATGCCACAGCACCTGTGGACCAACCGTAGAAGGGCAAATCCAAGCCTCACTAATGGCACCGCTGAACTGCCGCAAACCCTAAGGTTCAAAGGCGTACCATGGTCATTATGTCGAGTTAGGATTTCATTCTTCTAGAGGGTCCATAGAATTACTTGCATTTGTCTCTGAATACTTTAAACTTGGAAAATGGGCTCCTGACATTCGGTCGTCTCTATCGACTACCAACGTACCTGTGTGAAGTCGTCTCTAGCTGGAATCAATCAATCTGATGACCTCGCATCGGGGTAGGCAATGAATCGCATGTCCTAGTCTTCCATCTTTGGTGACTAGCGATCTTCTATCATATCTCGAAGTATAACTCGTGCGGCATTATCTTCAAACATCATGGGCGATATCTCATCATTCGCAGCAACCACTGGCTCATTCGTCCGCACGCTGAGTTGTGCCTCAATCATCAAGATAATCGGTGCATTGACGGTCATCACATCCTAGCTGGCCTCTAGCGGTAGTCCAAATCCTCTGGTGCTGATCTGCACGTCTGAGAAATCTCGTAGAAGCGATCCGTCAAACGCTCATAGCGCGAAAACACAAATAAACGACGCCTCTCCATGAAATCGTATGTCCCTGGAATCACGCCCTGGTCAGTCCTCGTTCGTGACGAGCTCGTGCTGACCGCACTCTAGCCGCAACTCTCTCTGCCCGTGTAATCGTAGCAGCAAAACCATAACTGGTACTGATGAGGCTAGATCATAGGAATGAATATAATAATGTGCAAGGAAATGTACATCCTAAGGCTTCTTAAGCGGAGTAGCGTATCGTATGTATGCCGCGGAACATACACACGGTACGTCACTCTACTAAAGTCATCTACTCCATCAACCAAGGGTCATCCTACACTCAGAAGGTAAATCCTAACGCTCTGATACCAACTTTGTTACGACCCGAAAAGTACCGAGCGTGACTGGCACTTAAATTACGAAACGTCTCGAGGCGTACGTAATCTAAGTAAGCCAAAACCCAGAAATCAAAACCAAGAAAAGCAGTAGAGTGAAGCAAAAACCAATTTAAAGCAAGTAATTTGACAACATAAGCGGAAGTATTTCATCCTTAAAACCTCAAGTCTTTTCTAAAAATTTCGGCAGAGTTTCCTTTGTAATTACTGATCCCAAATGGGTATAAACCTGATAAAGCATGTATAATGAATAAAGGCATCCCCAAGCGGGAGCGAGCTCTTCGCCAACCGGCGGACAAAACCATACAATGCAATATAATATACAACGCCGAAAGGCAAGGATCAAGCTCAGGATAAAAATCCAACATCATCAAGAAAACCAGGGGAAAACCTTATAATACTGCACGCGACTCTAAACTCGAAAGAATATACATTGGTCTTCTATGTCTATCAAATAATACAAGTCTGGTTGATGGAGTTTTACTAGATACAACTGAAACAACAAATATACAATGGTGGTCCTGATGCAAAAGAACCCATCTACCAAAGCAATCATCCGGAAGGAACAGTGTGCCAGCAAAGCCGCAACGAAACCTGTACGGCAACTGTGGCATAACGGGGGTGAGTTGCCAACTCGTGAGTAGAAAACATCACCGGGCAGAAATCGCATGTATAACGCAATCCTAGGTCATATCATGTAATATCCTCAAATAATATCCTGATCCATCTACATATAAGTGCAATACCACGTGCTCGTGTCAGTGCCTCAGATAGCAACATATCAGATATATGATGTATGAATGCATTACGAATGAAAACAGAATACATCATGAGTGAGACAACTGTTTTCTTTATTTAATGAGATTTCTGTATGTATATAAATCGAGTATCATCAATGAAATCAACAGAGAAATCCGTGTCAAGCATCGACACAAAACATAAATCTCGATATCTCAATATCTCAGGCTCCAGCTATCCGGACTGGCCTGTATCATCAAATCTCAATATCTCAGTGTCTCAAATCTCAACATCCCAATATCTCAATACCTCGGGCTCCGTCAGTCCGGATAGAAACATTTCATCAATCACAGGACCATGAACGGTATCCTCTGGATATCCGCCGCGCCAGACAATCACCGGTAGATAGTCTGCCCCTACCGGGCTCATCGACCTTCTTGCCCCGGGGTACCATTCCGGGTCCACCATGTACCCGCAGACGGTTCATCCAACTCCTCCAATCGGGTCTCGAAAACCATCTCAGAACCGAGAAAACATCATGGTGGACAAAACTCATCATATCCATGAAAACCGCATTTTTTTTAAAATAAATCATCAGTTTATAAAACTTTCACATGCGGCTTCCAAATCAAGAAAATCTCAAGAAGGATCCGAAAACATCAAATCACCATGTCAATAAAAGTGAAAACCGGCATAAATCTCCATAATAATGCATAAACAATGAATATATGAAAGCATCTGATATCATGCAATGAATGCAATAGTTAAATTAGCATATGAAAGCTATAATATATTGCAACTATCAACTAACAGGCTATGTCAATGAAATAGTATTCTCTAAAGTGTACATGACATGGCAATTACCGATGATGATGTGTGTGAGCCGGCAAGCAAGTGTATGTGGAGTATACGCATCATCGGTAATAGTACTGGTGTCCTGACAGTATGGTTTCATAATAATTACAGATAACATATGTATAACCATGCAATGCGATGAAACATCATGAATATACAGAAAGTGATATAGTAACAGCAACACTGAAGAATATACCTATCAACTATACAAGTCATACAGTTCTGGTATTTAAAATACTCACAATTCTCTACTTTTGAAAGCAAGTATGAGTCGTGCCCAGTCAAAAAGGTAAGGAAAACCATCTAAATCTGAGTCGATCTATATATATCTAGTAGTCGGTGATCTCGCCTCAATAGTATCACGTGCGATACAATCTATATAATATGACAATTCTCGAGTCAAGAGTGCGGATCTATCATCATAATTATATCTCGTACGGTAAATCTATCGTACGACATCCCAATCTGGGTACGGGTCAATTATCATATTTATCTCATTACTTATCTGGTATCCTTATCATTATAAATCATGAACTGGGGTACTGATCTAAGTCTAGTACATACTGATACCATCAATAAATGTATATGCGTGTGTCTGAAATACATCGCCTAAAAATCGGCTAAAATATCATGTCGTATCTCCTAATACGAACCAAATCACATCACCGATCTCACGGCATCATGCCCAATCCCAACGACTCATCTCATAATATCATATACCATCCTCATCATCCGTGTACACGTATAAGTATATATTTAACAACCCAAACATCCACATCTATCTATACATATATAACATAAACACCTAAAACCATATCCCGTGCGTGTATGTGTATGTGTAACAACCATACTCTAGGTTTCATAACTATGAAATCAATTAAATCACTTTCCTCAAATCTCGCTAACACTAAGCCATGATCTTCTAAAGCTTTTCTTGCTAAGAATTCATATCTCGTCATAACACAAAAATGTATAACTATATAACATCACATCATATTTTACGAAAAAGCGGGGGTGCTATACGCCATCCACCCGACTTACCCCATAGATATATATCTACTCACCTTTGCTTGCCGATGTCGATGTCGCCATGCGCTTGCTTGTCGTCTTTAATTCTTCACGAGGGTACCTACATATATTAAACAATCGCAATAGCTATTAACATTAAGTCTAGAAACCAAAACGGCACACGGATTGCCTATAAGTAAAAACATATAGCCCACGCGTGCAAAAACGACTAAACAACCCTTGTTGAAAATGCAAAAACCCAATACGAATCCAAATATCAAGAATTAGAATTTCAAAATACGGAAAACATAGCCAAAATCACACTAGAATGCTCCCAGATTTTGACTCAAGTCAAATAAAGCTAAGCAAACAAGTCTAGGGTGCTGTATATGATGTATATGAGCTACTGGACCAACCCCGAAACCTCATGCCACCAAGTGGCCGGCCCCTACCCCTAAAATTCCGGCCAGCTCGGCCCTCCTTGCTCTGTTGGGCTTCGTCTTCGTAGAGTGGTCTCCTGGTGGTGTATCTAGGTCCTTGGTATTGTTTGCTACTCTCAAAAACTCCCCGGGTCACTCCAGATTTCTCTACACACCCCAAACACTCACAAAACCGACATGGATCAATTCTAAAGTTTTTATTCTCTGTTCTAAACTCAGTTCCATGTCTCTAATCTGATCCCTAGAGTCTTGTACAGCCACCACACATCACTAATTCCCCAAAATCCTCAAACCCTTCTCTTGAATTTTCTAAACACCATATACCCTAACCAAACACATTCTAAACTAATCTAGAATACAAGAAATCTAAAACTAAACTAAATGGAAGAATTTATACCTCCTTTAGGCCACTCAAGGCAGCCCTAACTCCCCAAAGTTGTCAAAATCATATTTTGCTTGGTCCAATGTGCTTACCTTGAGCTTGTGCATGTTTTTAAAGAAATGGGTATGGGGTTTTGGTGAATATTTTGATATGGGTCAATGAAGGTAGAAGATGGAGGGAGATGAGGAAGAAGAAGAAGAAGAAAATGGTGGAGGAAGAATGAGGCAGCACCCCCCCTCTCTCAAGCATGGTCTCCTATCATGATTATGTCCCCTTTTTCTCTCTCCTCAAGTCATCATTACACCCTTTTTCCATTCTTTTTCTTTCTCACCACAATAAAACCAAATACATAACACAAATGAAATGAAACAATATGTAACATGTTATGGTGCACTAACCATGAAAACTGTAGAAACACGAATTTGGCTTAATCGCGATTAGCAGTGCACTAATCGGGTTTTTTTCAAAACTGCATATAATAAATTTTAAAATTGCCAAATCCTTTAAATATATTCTTTAATGAATAAATCATTTTAATTTCCATTTATTTCATAATTATAGATATATATTTATACCCTTTTTCGAAAACCCCAATTTCGCAAATCGGGCAGTTTTCGGGAAATATATTATTTTAATATTAAATTCCAAAAATAATATTTTATATTTTCTGAAATGTTACAAGTAAGCTGAGAGAGAATCCCATTCTCTTTTAGATAGTCATGGAATTCCATGCTCAAGTATTCTCCTCCCCGATCAGATCGAAGGATTTTAATAGTTTTACCCGTTTGGTTTTCTACTTCGCACTTATATTCCTTGAATTTCTCAAAAACTTCAGACTTGTGTTTCAACAGAAACACATGTCCGAATCTTGAGAGATAATCGGTGAATGTAATGAAGTACGAGGAACCATTCCTGGCATGTGTAGACATGGGATAGCATACATCACTATGTATCAGTCCCAAGAGTTCAGTAGCTCTTTCTCCGTGTCCAGTAAACGGAGTTTTGGTCATTTTGTCTTTGAGACATGATGTAAATTCATAATGATTCAAATATCTATCTTTATGTAACTTAGCTAGTCGTGTCGCATTGATATGAACTAGTCTATAATGCCACAAGAAGGATTCGTTCATTTCTGAACTTTTCCTCTTATGTGTGTTCTGTACGTTAAGTACTGTAGTTTGATTTAGAACGTATATGTCATTACATAACATGTCTGATCCAATCAACTTTTGATTTAGGAAAATGTTCATAACATTATCCTTCAATACAAAATTATATTCTTCTTTACTTAATAAAGAAACTGATATATTGTTGCATATCAAGTTTGGTATGTAATAACATTCGTTCAGAATCAATGTATTACCAGTTGGTAATACAAGGTGATATTTTCCAACTGTTTTGGCTGCAACATTTGCACCATTCCATACTTTTATAGAATGATCACATTCTCCCAGTTCTCTATCTTTCTTTAGCCCATGTAACATATTACATATGTAGGAGCCTGATCCGGTATCTAATACCCAGGACGTAGAGTGTATTGAGAAACAGTTCTCGGTAACGAACACACTCGAAGAAGATGCATCAACATGCTCTTTTCTCGTTTGGGTCGCGTGGGAATCCGGATATTCCCCTATTTTCTGCTCAGACTTATAAAAATTATAAAGTAGAGCGGAACCAACGTTTTCCAGCTCAGTATAACAAGCGAGTTCGGTCAATACATCCATATTATTATCTTGATTAAGGCGTGACATGGTCGCTACCTGGAGAGAGAGAAGAAAACACTTAGTGTATGCTCTTGCAAGATTAGATTGGTTATTATCTTATCTGATCAAGATGGCTCCCACTGTTTTTATCAAATCTTCCTTCAAACCCTAAAAGGAAAGACTAGCCGGAATTAATTACACTCTACAAGTTCGCCAATCTTACAGCCAGGCCAGTGTCGGTACTTTGAAGGAGATTCCCCGTGCTTTCGCACGGACCTAATTAAAATTAACCTCGTTTTTCCAGAGGCATAACCCCGTTGACACCTTTCTAGTCACCTACTTGATCAGCTAATTGTAAAGTGTAAAACTCTCGCAGGAGTAACTCTTACTCGCAGTGGGTATCGGGATCCAACTATCTCATAGAAGTTATGCAATCTCATTGCAAATTTCAACACTTGAAATTCCCGATAATATTTTGCCCCTAGCGTCCTATGACCTTGATGCGGGCCAACAAACCATAGTCCGCTAGTCAAGTTCAACCCGTACGTTTCGTGATTGAATTAAACCCACCCGCACGACCCTTGACGCAGGCCAACAAAGTCGCACGACTACCCTAATCCAATCGCATCATATGCAGCTGATAAGCTCAAATTAGCTATCGCACACTACGCCTTGACACAGGCTAACAAACGTAGCACGAATACTAAATAGTACTTATCTGAAATGACAGAGGGCTACGACAGGTTTTTAAGAAAACCTTTTGCGTAATGAACTTGATATCGTTGTAGAATCGAGTGATTTGAAAAGGAGTGGTTTAAGCTCCGATTTTAAAATCGAGTTTTTCAAAACAAATCGAGTGGGTTGTGGTATTTACTAGATTTTGCTAAATAGGTCATTCCCGGTGAAGGGGTCTCGGCTCTTTCCTCGTCAAATGAGGTGCTGGATACTCATCAAGGAATACGGCTATGCAAAACAAGAACTAGAGCTACATTTTTGAAAGTTTGATTCTACAACATCTTTAGCTTTCTTTCCTTTTCATTAATCTCATTAATGAAGTTCCATCATTCATGCTTCCTAAGCATCACAGATAAAGAAACGAAAATACAACGTATGCTTATGCCATTCGCATTCGTCACGGGGTCCCGTTATGCACCGTTAGGTTAGTTAACTAACGGTAGAGCGGGAGCAGGACTTGCACGGATGCAAAACATAAGCAACATTTATTATATATCATATATATAACATAAAGCATTTGTCTCACACAGTTATATGATCTCATCACAGAACATTGCAGCAGAAATCAAAATATGAAATATAGGATATACTAGGAGATCCGTGTTTTAAATCAAGCCAGTAAAAAAACACGGATTCCACGGTCGTGATGAATAGCCAAACCCACATCCCTAGACCCCTATGAGAGCGGCAAGCAACCTTACCAATTCTAGAGTTAGGAGACCCGGACTCGACTCTTTGAGATGGTCTCCCACTGGACTCTAGAACCCGGTTACTTATGCTCCCCGCCTTGGGTCTATCTTAATGCGGGAAAGTAAATAATATACATCAATTGTGACATCATCCTCAAACCGGAAGTGTCCTAATAAAAGAGTATTACATACAAGTTTTTACATGAATGAAAATGAAAAACTCTCATCTCACGCAAAAAACCCCGGCTATTCAAACACGACGATCCAATATAACATATCACAGTAACATATAGCATCACATGTTATCAACGTAAGTAAATATGCATATCCCAATTGTCGTTGACGTATAGCAACGAAACCGGTGATACACCACATATTATACTTACGGTCGTAGAAAAGAAAGTGAAAACTACAATATTTGAATCCGCAACCACCTTAGACATCATAAACCCAAAATATCACATATTTCGGATTTCATGCATAACCGTATAAATTCCTTAGACATTATAAACCTGGAATATCACATATTCCGAATTTCATGCCTAATGTTATAAACCCGTCATTTTAGTCTCAAATTGAAAAAACTTTTCAATATCTAGTCGGGCAATTCAACAAGATTCCCAACGAATGATCGAATGCTCGTCAGAAACATTAGTAGACGGCCGCACCCCCGATGCCGTCGACGAAGTGCACTTAGGCGGAACACCGCAGCCGCAAGCACCCGAATGGATGCTTTTAGCTATAGGGTCCTCCTACAGTCACTTGGTCGGGGCTATGGGGCGTGGCTATCAAACAGTGTTACCCGGTGAGTGTTCGCGTACTATACGAGATTGCGACGGAGTTTTGATCCGAATCAAAACCTCGCGGCAACCGAACAAAAGAGACTAAATTGCTAGATTCACAAAATACTAATTAGTTTTCACAAAACTAATAACAGTGGATTCCAAATATTGTATCACATATAACAGATATCTAGACGATGTTAAACATTTCGATCGATTTATCAAACACCCAAAATTCCCAGAGACCTAAACACTTGAGTCACAGTTAAAAATATCCAGACAGTACCCTAAGTACCTACAGACCTACACAAGAAAGCACGCTCCCTGCCTCACCAACGGAGCCGCGGAACCGCCGCCAAAAGCATGTTTTGGCTGCGCTTCCGCGATCGTTTGGTCGATTTGAGCTGGCGTTTTTCTTGTGGATCCATAGAAAATCCTGCACAATTTTCTGAATATTTTTAATATAAAAAATTCTAACTTTTGAAAAATTTCCAGAGAGCATGGTTTTCCGGGTTTTCGAAGTTCGATCGAACACTTTAACTTCGCCTAGACGACTCCTAATGCTCTAGCTTTGCTCTGATACCTGTAGGGTTCCTAGGCACACTAGTGAAGTCTCACAAGGCATCAAACATGGCTGTTTCAAATTTTACGAGTGCCTAAAAACCCTAATACGGATCGTTAACTAGATATATAAGCGATGCGAGCAAGTAAACGAATTAAATGCTATGGAAAGGGGCTACAACCTTTGCAGATCCGGTCCTCCACCTCCCAAGCTCAGTGATGAAGTCCCCTTGCTGTCCAAACTGAATCCCGGACTCTAGCATCGGCTTCATCGGAAAAATGAGCAGAATTGGTCGTCGGCTTCGATGTCGAAGATGATCTACGTCGAAGCTCCACAAGATCAAACTCTCACCTCAACAAGTCATGAAACTTGTGAAGAGAACACCCTATACTACTTGGCAAGAGGTAGAGGATGAAGAAATAGGAAGTGGGTTCACTTTAGAATTGGATTTCTCACTTGTTTTCTCAAGTTGCCATTTAACTAGAAAGCTTTTCTTTTTCTAGCTCTTGAAGAAGAAGAAGAAAGATATGATAAATCTTGTATTTTTAAATGAAAAAGAATTAAATCTTATCATACTTTCAACCTTAGTTAGGTGTAGAGAAAAGACCATGGTTAAAAGGATGGTTAGGGTTAAGCATAAGAACAAAAGAGTGACTTAGTCAAAGTTTCAAGAAACTTCAACTAAAAACAAAACATTCAACCATTCATTTATCCTTTTCTTTTTCCAAAATGAATAAATAGGAAAGATAAATGAATAAACAATCAAAACCCTAATCATTAACTTAAACCATGGTTTGATTCTTTACACTTAACCAAGTAAGCATGTATCATCAAACATGATACAAACATGTGCACAAAACTATATCGCATATACAATGTGTACAATTCAAGTGAGAAAATCCTTTTAAAGTGAACCAATACTAGTTAACGCAAAGTAATATATCAAATATATAAATATGCACTAAATCATTAAATCAACACTTGATTTAACGATCCGGTCATATCGGATATAACCGACTAGTATCATATGTATCGGCTTATCGAATCAATCCTTGATTCGATAACTAGGTTATATCGCATATAACCAATCGATACATTGATCGCGAGAATGGAATACGGTATCACATACTCGAATTATTCTCGGTCCCGCACATATCTCATATGCGCTCCTATTTCGTTTCGCTTGAGCCAGGAAACCTCTGTGTAGGACTCTAAAGACTCGTCAATACGCCGGCAGCAGATGATGATCATATCAAGCATCCACAAGCCGCAAGCGGTCTGCTAAACGTAACGGCCACCCGGGTATTGAGCGATCAGAAGATCGACGAGCAAGCCCGCTCACACTCCTGCGAATCCAACCAGTAACACTTACCGTACAGTCCGGTCTGATCGTCTGATATGTCGCATATCTCGCCTAGGGGTGGTAAACGTCAGACCCCAATAGCTCGATAAGTCATGCTGACGTGAGGTCCATAACATGTGTGAAACTACTGATAACACTTACCAGTAGGTCACTGCAACCCTGGCCAGGGATTTCCTGTTATGGCCAGTCGAGCATAGCACAACATCAACCCCCAATACCGGGAGAGACGAATCCCCTCCTATCGCTCATTGCCTCCATGTGAATCGGGACTGTACCCAAAAACCACCTGTTTGCACGACTCAGTAGAGCCGTGGTAGGATGGAAATCAAAGCACAGTGGGAGACACACAAGACTCTATGACGATCTCGGGTCAACAGACTAAGTTGTACCAGTGTCACCAGAGAACTGCCATCTGATGTGAGGTATAATACCATCTGGGAGTTCTCGGCGAGTCCGTTCAGTGTACCCAGTCTCCACTGAGCACCCGCATACCATCTTCGATGTCAAACACCAATGGATATGGGATCATCCATCGCCCATCACATGGGTCGAGAAGATACACGCTAGTCTACTCTGGAATATCGATGCCCCGTCTCGATATTCCCATGACTAGGAACAATGAAGGATGTACTCATTGACTACCCAGGCCCCACTAGTATGATCTGCATCATAGTCCTGGAAGTCGGGTACACATCCTAAGGGCTTTATCAACATGTAATCAGAGAGACAGAAAGTATACACGTTAAGGTAAAGAGCAACCAGATAGCATACTATCATGTCGAGCAAGAAAGTCCTACCTATATATGTCCCAACATCCACTACAATATACATCCAATGTACAGTAATGGCCTCTAGGGCATACATATAACTAACAATACCACTGCTGGGTTTGCTTAGCACCCCCGACGTGTTTCGGCAAGCATCAAGTATGCTATTTTAAAAATTTAGGGTGCCAAGCGAGCCCGAACCAAGGATCTAACTAGAGAATTAGGGTTTTTTTTAACATGTAGACAACTTTACACCAAGCGATATAGGAAAACAACCTTCGTAGACCGGTCCTTCAGTTCTAAAACTCTGTGTAGTAGTCCTTTTGCTCCAAGTAGTGGTGTCCCGGACTCTCCTTAGGCTCCACTAGGCGAAAGGAACGAGGTTGCTCAAAAATCTTCGAGGCCGAAGATGATCTACGTCGAAGAATCGCTAACTCAAGCTAGCTCTTTGTAGGGTGTTTTTCGTCACCCCATTGAGATGGGAATACGCGCACGCTTCTCAGGCGTACTACAGATTCCCCCTGCCTAGGGTAGGCCGGAGTTTAATGATTGTGGAGATCCGAATCTCCGGCAGCCGCGGACTAAGCTGCCGTTAATTACCCCTCGCCTTTTGGGCGAGGGAACCTCCGATTAACGGGTTAAACTGGTCATGCGAACTCAATGTGCAGTGTACGTGTGTTTTGTTTTGAAATGGGGTTTTGGATATATCGGGAGCCATGCAGAGTTTTTACGGGGGTCCCGCTACCCGGATAGCGGGCTGGGGGTCAAGGGGGCTAGCAGCCCCCTTGCGGGGTTCGGGGCAGCGCCCCGGCCCAAAAAAATTTTTGAGGGGGAGAATGTTGCGGAATATGTGTATGTGTACATATGTATACATATATATATATATATACATGTATATATAAACAAAAAGGGGGGAAAAGACATCCAAAAGATGTGTGGGGCCAGCGCCTTGAGCGCTGTGCGCTTAGGTGCTGTGCGCTCAGGCGCAAGCGCGCCATGTGTCGGCACGTGGGCGCTTTGCGCTCGGGCACAGTGCGCTTGAGCGCAAGCGCGCCACGTGTCGGCACGTGGGCGCTTTGCGCTCAGGCGCAGTGCGCAGGAGCGCAAGCGCGCGTACCACGTGTCGGCACGTGGGCGCTTTGCGCTCGGGCGCAGTGCGCTTGAGCGCAAGCGCGCCACGTGTCGGCACGTGGGCGCAGTGCGCTCGGGCGCAGTGCGCTTGAGCGCAAGCGCGCCACGTGTCGGCACGTGGGCGCTTTGCGCTCGGGCGCAGTGCGCTGGAGGGCAAGCGCGCGCGCCACGTGTCGGCACGTGGGCGCTTTGCGCTCGGGCGCACTGCGCTGGAGCGCAAGCGCGCCACGTGTCGGCACGTGGGCGCTTTGCGCTCGGGCGCACTGCGCTGGAGCGCAAGCGCGCGCGCCACGTGTCGGCACGTGGGCGCTTTGCGCTCGCGCGTAGTGCGCTGGAGCGCAAACGCGCCACGTGTCAAACGCGCCACGTGTCGGCACGTAGGCGCTTTGCGCTCGCGCGCAGTGCGCTGGAGCGCAAACGCGCCACGTGTCGGCACGTAGGTGCTTTGCGCTCGAGCGCTAGCGTGCCGGCGAGGAAAAGAGGGCTTTTAACCCCAGAAACTCCCGGAAGAGAAATTAGAAAGGAGTTGGACTCCTGAGTGTGTTTTTTTTTTGGGGTTAATGGAAGGGGTTCTTCTTCTTCCTCCTCTGTTAGCTGGATCTTGAAGATCAAGAGATATGGGATTTTAAAAATCACTCCTTTTTGAGATCTAATGGAAGATCTGAGTTCCCCTTGATGGGTTTTGTGGTGAAAAACTAATTTGTTTTATAAAAAGGAGAGTAGAACTCTTGATTTAATTCAAGAGAAAAAAGAAGGTTTTGGAACCTTGAAGAAGGAGAAAGATCTCAGATCTGAAACCTTTTTTTGGAGAGAGAAAAGTTGTTTAGATATTTCATTATCTTTGCCTTTATAGGCCATACACTTTACACATAGCCCTTTGGGCTTCACAAAATGGCATTTTGCCTATCCCATGGCTCATGTGCCATTTCTTTTTGCACATAAACCATGGGCTTTACAAAAAATTGGCTTTATGCCTATTTTTCTTACATTTGTCCATAAAATAAAAATAAAAGAAATACAACAAAATTGTTTATTACAAAATTTTTATCTTGGCGCGGTGGGAGGCCGGCCGCTTCATGTTCGGGCTCGACCCGGGCGTGTGCCTACTGGATCTGGGCTTGGGCCCACTTGTCTTGGGGTTGACTTTGATTTTGACTTGGTCAACCGGGGTGTAAATTTTTACCCCAACAAATTGCCCCCCATCAATAAATGCACACCACATATGTGGGTCGTGTGTATGAAATTGATGGATCTTCTTTCACGTGGAGGCGACTTGATTCGGTTCCCACCTTTCGGGAAACTGGCACTGCCCTTTTTACGACATGGACGGTCGATGCGGCCCTTTTTGCGACTTGGACGGTCGATACGGCCCTTTTTGCGACTTGGACGGTCGATGCTGCCTTTTTAGCGACGTGGACGGTCGGTTCTGCCCTTTTTGCGACTTGGACGGTCGGTTCTGCCCTTTTTGCGACGTGGATGGTCGATGCTGCCCTTTTTGCGACTTGGACGGTCGATGCTGCCCTTTTTGCAAGTTGGACGGTCGATGCTGCCCTTTTAGCGACTTGGACGGTCGGTGCTGCCCTTTTAGCGACGTGGACGGTCGGTTCTGCCCTTTTTGCGACTTGGACGGTCGATGCTGCCCTTTTAGCGACTTGGACGGTCGGTGCTGCCCTTTTAGCGACGTGGACGGTCGGTTCTGCCCTTTTTGCGATGTGGACGGTCGATGCTGCCCTTTTTGCGACTTGGACGGTCGATGCTGCCCTTTTAACGACTTGGATGGTCGGTTCTGCCCTTTTTGCGACGTGGACGGTCGATGCTGCCCTTTTTACGACTTGGATGGTCGATGCTGCCCTTTTAGCGACTTGGACGGTCGGTGCTTGATTTGACTTGCTCTGCTTCTTGCAGTGTCAGGGGTAGACTTGACTTGCTCCGCTTCTTGCGGTGTCGAGATTGGATTCTGACTTGCTCCGCATTTTGCGGTGTCAGAGTGAAAGTTGACTTGTTGATTTTGATTTAGGTTGACATCAGCATCGCTATACTGGAATATGGTACCAGGAGAAATCATCATCTGTTATTTAGAGGATTTTGGGATTTTGGTTTTTGTTTGGCATCTGCATTGCTGCACTGGTATAATGCCAGGAGCAACTCATCATTTGCCCCGAGAGGATTTGGGATTTTTTTTTGGGACTTTGAATGTGGTCTCACCGGTAGGACTTAGGAGAGGTTGGGATTGTTTTACGCCCGTGGATTGTATACGGTTTTGCAGGATGTATGATCCAGACCGTAGGGCCGGAAAAATTTCAGGGCTTTGTTGGCGTCTGCATCGCTGGACTGGAATGTGGTACCAGGAGCGACTCATCATTAGCCGTTGGGGTATGGGATTTGGAATTTGGTTGGCGTCTGCATCGCTACACTGGAATAATGCCAGGAGCGACTCATCATTCGCCACTTTGGGGTTGGGGACTTGGAATTTGGATCTTGTTTGGCATCAGCATTGCTGCACTGGAATAATGCCAGGAGCAACTCATCATTTGCCTTGGGAGGACTTGGGATTTGGGTTTTTGGTCGGCATCAGCACCGCTAACACTGAAGCGAAATGCCAGGAGCGACTCATCATTTGCCGTTGCCCATTGGGGAACGATGGCTTAGGAGATAGGTTTGGGTCCCTATCACCTAAGGCTTTTCAATTTTATGGGCCGTGAGGGTCCCATAAAGCATTTTCTCCCTACGAGTCGTAAGGATCCCGCAGGTGTATTTTCTCCTTAGGAATCGTGAGGATTCCTAAGTGTGTTGCTCCATTGTGAGTCGTAAGGATCTCACGCAGGGGGTTTCTCCTCACAAGGTCGAGAGGACTTTGCGAGTGTATTTCATCTCTTTTCACGAGTTTGCGCCCTTTCGGGTTTTCACAGACTCGCCGGTAGTCCTACTGTTTTTACTCACGGAGCCCTTTCGGGTTTTCATCCGTGCCCGTTTTGCTTGTGGACATACCGTTTATTTCTTCTTCTTTTTTTTTCTTTTTCTTTCTTTTTCTCTTAGTTTTTCTACCGCTGGTGGGACTTTAAAAGTAGTCTCACCGGCAGGATTTGGGAGAAATAGGGGTTATTTACGCCCGTGGATTGTATACGGTTTTGCAGGATGTCTGATCTAGACCGTAGGGCTGATGTGCTCAATTCGCCTGCGACTTGGAGCATTCATGTGTAGTATTTCTTGAGATATCGGCCATTGATGGGTGGCATGGGCCTTTCTCCCTCGGCACTTATTAGTTGGTAGGATCCTCCGTCGAACACTTTCTCGATGACGTATGGTCCTTCCCAGTTTGGCTCGAATTTTCCCTTGGCATGTCGATTGAGGATGATCGGTCTTTTGAGGACCAACACCAATTCAGCTTTCTTGAAAGCGCGGAGACGGGTTATCTTGTCATAGGCCCGTGACATTTGGGCTCGGTATAGCTCCAGATTTTGCTGCACCGCGAGCCTCTTTTCTTCGAGGGCATCGAGCTCTTCAAGTCGAAGGAGCACGTTTTCCTCCTCCGTCAACTCGTGCTGAACGGCCATTCTTAAGCTTGGAACTTCGACTTCGAGGGGGAGGACCGCCTCCACTCCGAAGAGCAATGAGTAGAGAGTGGACTGAGTTGGAGTACGGTGTGTGGTACGATATGCCCACAACGCCTCGTGAAGTTTGAGATTCCAGTCTCTCTTGTTGGCTGAAGCATTTTTCCTCAGGAGCTTGCATAGAGTCTTATTGAAGGCTTCTGCTGGCCCATTGGCTCTTGGATTATAGATGGAGGAATATCTCCAGTCTATCTTGTGCTGAGTAGCGAACCTTGAGACATTGAAGCTCTTGAAAGAAGGCCCGTTGTCAGAAATGATTCTTCTTGGTGTCCCGAAGCGGTATAGAATATTATGCTGGAAGAATGTCAGAATATCTTTTGTCTTGACTTCTTTTAGCGGGACAGCTTCAGCCCATCTGGAGAAGTAGTCTGTCGCGGCCAGTATGAACCGATGGCCTTTAGATGACGGAGGATCAATTGGGCCAACAATGTCGGTGCCCCAAACTTCGAAGCGCCACGACGCCACCGTAGGATGCAATGGGTTGGGATGCTTGTGAATGAAATCGCCATGGATTTGGCAGATCTGACATTTCTTTGCGTGCTCTCCGCAATCCCGTATCATGGTGGGCCAATAATACCCAAGCCGTTTAATTTGAAGTCGCATCTTGGGGCCAGATTGGTGGGCACCGCAAACGCCCGAGTGAATATCTTTCATGACCTTTTGGGCTTCGGCCAATGACAGACACCTGAGCCAGAGTTGGTCATATGACCTGCGGTATAACGTGTCATTTACAAACACGTATCGGAGAGCTCTTTTCTTCAGCTGGATCCTCGCAGATTTTTCTTCGGGCAGCTTGTCGTATCGGAGGTACTCTATGAAGGGTTCTCTCCAATCGGGCTCGTCTTGGATGATCGAAGCTTCTTCGGCAGGACTGCTCTTCTGTTCCGCGCTTTCCTCTTCTCGTAGAGAGACTGGGGGTAGAATTTATCGGCTCCTGACTGTGATCAGAATTTCGTCCATGTCAGGATCGGCCAGCTCCTTGGCTAAGCGAGCAAGTACGTCAGCCTTTCCATTCAACGCTCTAGGGACTCTCATTAGTTCAATGTGAGTGAACCGTTTCATGAGTTCCACCACTCGGCCTCTGTACCGAGCTAACTCAGGTTTATATATTTTATAATCACCGCTTACTGTAGGCGATCCTAGGCACACTAATGAGGTCTCACAAGGCATCAACCATGACAATTTCAAATTTTACAAGTGCCGAGAAACCCTAATACGGATCGTTAACTAGAATTTTAGGCGACAAATGAAACTAGTTAACAACTTAACTACAAGAACGGAAATACAACCTTTGTAGATCCGGTCCTCCACCTCCATAGCTCCGCGATGAAGTCCCCTCGCTGTCCATATCGGATCCCGGGCTCTAGCGTCGGCTTCATCGGAGAAATGGGCGGGCTAGGTCATCGACTACGATGCCGAAGATGATCTACGTCGAGGCATCACAAGATCAAGCTCCCACTTCACCAAGTCATGAAACTTGTGAAGAAAACACCCTATACTACTTGGCAAGAGGTAGAGGATGAAGAAATAGGAGGTGGGTTCACTTTAGAATTGGATTTCTCACTCAATTGCTCAAGTTGCCATTGATGGAGCAAGGTTTCTTCATGAAGAAGAAGAAGAGGAAGAAGATGATAAGTGTTATGATAAGCATATTTCAAAAAGAAAATAAAATGAATACTTATCATAATCCAACCATGGTCAAGTGTAGAGAATCAACTAGGGTTAGGTCAATGGTTAGGGTTAAGTAAGAAGACAAAAATGGTGACTTAGTCAAAGCTTCATGAAGCTTCAACATGCATCCAAAGAAAGCCACCATTTTTCTTTTCTTTTGCCAAAAAGAAATAAATAAATAAATGAATAAATAGATATGAAAAACAAAACCCTAACCATTTAAATAACCATGGTTTAATCTTTACACAAACTCAAGTAAGCATGTATCATCAAACATGATACAATCAAGTGCACAAAAGTATATCACATATACAACTTGTGAACTTCAAGTGAGAAAATCCATTTAAAGTGAACCAATACTAGTTAATGCAAAGTAATATATCAAATATATAATTATGCATTAAATCATTAAATCAACACTTGATTCAATGATCCGGTCATGTCGCACACAACCGACTAGTATCCAATGTATCGACTTATCGAATCAATCCTTGATTCGATAACTAGGTTATATCGCATACAACCATATCGATACATTCATCGCGAGAATAGAATACGGTATCACATACACGCATTATTCTCGGTCCCGCACATATCTCATATGCGCTCCTACTTCGTTTCGCTTGAGCCAGGAAACCTCTGTGTAGGACTCTAAAGACTCGTCAATACGCCGGCAGCGGATGATGATCATATCAAACACCCACAAGCCGCAAGCGGTCTGCTAAACGTAACGGCCACCCGGGTATTGAGCGATCAGAAGATCGACGAGCAAGCCCGCTCACACTCCTGTGAATCCAACCAGTAACACTTACCGTACAGTCCGGTCTGATCGTCTGATATGTCGCATATCTTGCCTAGGGGTGGTAAACGTCAGACCCCAATAGCTCGATAAGTCGTGTCGATATGAGGTCTATAACATTTCGAGAAACTACTGGTAACACTTACCAGTAAATCTCAGCAACCCTGGCCAGGGATTTCCGGTTATAGCCAATCGAACACAGCGCAACATCAACTCCCTATACCGGGAGAGACGAATCCCCTCCTATCGCTCATTGCCTCCATGTGATTCGGGACTGTACCCAAAAGCCACCGTTTTGCATGCCCTCTTAGACGTGGTAAGGTGGAAATCAAAGCACAGTGGGAACCACACAAGACTCTATGACGATCTCGGGTCAACAGACTACTCTATACCAGTGTCACCAGAGAACTGCCATCTGACGTAAGGTATAATACCATCTGGGAGTTCTCGGCGAGTCCGTCCAGTGTACCCAGTCTCCACTGAGCACCCGTATATCATCTCTGATGTCAAACACCAATGGATATGGGATCATCCATCGCCCATCTGTATGGGTCGAGAAGGTATACGCTAGTCTACTCTGGTATATCGATGCCCAGTCTCGATACACCCACGACTAGGGACCTTGAAGGATGTACTTATGGACTACCATGTCCCCACTGGTATGATCTGCATCATAGTCCAGGTAGTCAAGTACACATCCTAAGGGCTTTACCAACATGTAACAGAGAGACAATGAGTATACACGTTAAGGTAAAGGGCAACCAGATAGCATACTATCATGTCGAGCAAGAAAGTCCTCCCTATATATGTCCAAGCATCCACTACAATATACATCCTATGTATAGTAATGGCCTCTAGGGCATACATATAACTAACACTTACTTGGTTGACGACGAGCTGGGAGTCACCGTAAACTCGTAGCCGGCGGATTTCCATTTCTATGGCGAGCTCCAAACCAGCTATCAGAGCTTCATACTCAGCCTCATTGTTTGTCCGAGGCTCGGTGAGAGCGAAAGAACGCCGTAAGGTTCCCACTGATGGCGTGGTGAACACCAATCCTATCCCCACTTTTACCTCCGGGACGCTTGATCTGCCGGAGCTCCTTATTGATGAGGCCCCATCGAAGTAGAGCTCCCAATATAGCTCGTCTTCCTCGAGGTGCAGCACTTGTTCGTCGGGTAACTCACAATTTAGCGGCGATCCTTCTGGTATGGGATGAGCAGCGAGAAAGTCTGCAAGAGCTTGCCCTTTTACTGCTTTCTGAGGACTATAAACTATGTCAAACTCGAGTAGCATAACAACCCATCTTGCCATTCTGCCGGCTAGGCTCGCTCTGGTTATCAAGTGTTTGAGCGGGTCGACCTTGGAGATCAGCATAACCCGATGAGCAAGCAGATAGTGCCTCAGCTTCTTCACAGCAAATATTAGAGCCAGGCATTGCTTCTCGATTGGGGAATAGTTGTGTTCCGCCCCGACTAGAGTTCGACTGAGGTAGTAGAGGGCATGTTCCTTCCCCTCCTCGTTATTCTGGGCAAGGAGCGCACCGAGTGACTCATCTAGCGCGGCAGTGTAGAGAATCAACGGTTTATTTGGAATGGGAGCGGCCAGCACTGGAGGGTGCAACAAGTACTGTTTGATGCTTTCGAACGCTGCTTGACATTCGGCATCCCAGATAAAAGGAGCTCCTTTCTTCATGAGCTTTGAGAAGGGCCTACATCTCCCCGATAAATTTGAGATAAACCTCCGTATATAAGCAAGCTTGCCTTGAAAAGATCTTAGCTGCGTCAGACTCTTCGGAGAGGGCGTCTCCATGATGGCCTTTATCTTTGATGGGTCAACTTCGATCCCTCGATGTCGAACTATGAAGCCCAGGAATTTTCCCGATGACACGCCAAAAGCGCATTTCAGAGGATTCATCTTCAGGTCAAATTCCCTCAGTCTGGTGAGAACGGTCCTAAGATCCTGGATATGATCGGCCTTGGTTTCAGTCTTAACGACCAGATCATCAACGTAACATTCGACGACTTTATGAATTAGGTCATCGAAGATATTGGTCATTGCCCTTTGATACGTAGCACCTGCGTTCTTCAGTACGAACGGCATCACCTTGTAGCAATATATTCCGATCGGAGTTCGAAATGCTGTGTGCTTCTCATCCTCAGGCGACATCTTGATCTGATTATATCCAGACGAGCCATCCATAAAGGTGAACAACTCGTAATTTGAGGTGTCATCGACCATCATTTCCATGACCGGTAGCGGGAAGTCGTCCTTTGGACATGCCTTGTTAAGGTCCCTGAAATCGACACAAACTCGGATCTGCCCATTTTTCTTCTTCACTGGGACTATGCATGCGATCCAGTCTGCATATTTCTCTTCCCTGATGAAGCCAGCATCGATGAGTTTCTTGGTTTCCTCGATGACCTTTTCTTCCAACTCCCTTCTCATTCTTCGAGGAGCTTGTTTGACTGGCTTAGCATCGGGAGATATAGCCAACTTATGTACGGCCACTTCAGGGGAAAGGCCAGGCATTTCTTTGTATGTCCACGCGAAGCAGTCGACGAACTCATGCAGCAGGGTAATTATCTGCGCTTTCATTTCCTCTGACAAGAGCGAGCTGATGTAGGTCGGCCTTGGATTATCGGGCGTTCCTAAGTCAATCTCGGTTAGCTCGTCAAAGGTTGCTTGTCCGCCATCTTCGAGCTCTTGAGGAGCTTCTTCTGGCTCAGCTATCTCGTCGTCATCATTTGATCTTTCGTTGGCCTCACCAACATGGATCATGTAGCACGCTTTGGAATCAGGTTGAATGTAGCCTATGCCCCGTCTATCTGGAATTCATCCGTCAATGAGTGCTCGGACCTGGGGCGGATACCATAGCCCTTCGTAAAACTTTGCTTCGGACTCCGTTTGATATAATCGGCATCCGCACTTCTTAAAGTATTCCCACATCTCGGGCGCATAGTATCTGGGATTGAGGACGACTCTTATGCCTCTCTCATAGGGAAGGCACGCGACGGAAAGATCGTCCGGGTGCACAACGGGGTTTGACCCGTAAAACAGGATTCCTTTCTGTCCATTTTTCCTCCCGGGGACGTAGAAAGTTTTCAGCTGGTCCACGGTGGAGACTGACAACGCATCGAGCTCTTTGCACATCTGCTCCGGCACCCTTGTGACGGCTAGGGACCCTTCTGCAACTTCGAAGGTCTCTCTTAGTTTCGCTTGCTGCATAGGGGTCCAATCTGCACAGCTGTTACACGGCAGGTCCTCTTCTTCTGACTCTTCAGTGTCACTGCCAAGATGAGGGCGGACTTTGCTGCTAGATGGACCTTCAGTAACAGATTCGTCCGTATCGCTGCCGAAACGAGGGCGGGTTTTACGGAAGGACGGGCTTCCAGCGTCGGACTCATCAGTGTCGCTACCGAAATGTGGGCACACTTGGGCGTTTTTACTTTTGAAAGTGACAACCGGTGCAGATTTGCTTTTGGGTCTTGGGGCCGGTCTATCCTCAGTCGGTTGTGGCTTAGCATTTTGGTGGTTCATAAAGTACCGAGAATCTTCATAGCGGACTTCATGCACACCGAACGGCTGGATGTCTCCGTCAATGCGTCTTTCTTCGCCATTTTTAGTATACTTCATGCATTGATGGAGAGTTGACGGAATGATGCCGTAATCGTGGAGCCACGGCCGTCCCAAGAGAATCTTATAAGACGTGTCGGCATCGATCACGTATATCTTAGCTTCAGTTTGCAGATCCCCGAATTTGATTGGCAGAGCTATAGACCCCAGAACTTGCTGGCAATTTTGGTTGAAGCCTTGAATGACAATCCTCTCCCTTGACAGGTATCGGACGTCTATTGACAAACTCTTCAGCGTCCGCAAGTTCATGATGTTCACTGAAGACCCCGGATCAATCAATATGCGATTAATCCGATCTCCATCGCTGTACCCGGTCACGTAAAGCGGCCGATTATTCTCAGCCGTTCCCAGTAGCAAGTCTTCATCCTTAAATGTGACTGTGGCGGCATGCAAAGCGTGCTGGGCTTCTTTCATATTAATTTCCGCAAAATGAGCCTGATACTGCTCGGGGTTTTGTAGAGCGTGAATGAGAACATCTCTAAGCCCCTTAGATAGGACCAAGGCGTCGTAGATGCTCAGGAGAGACGGAAGCTTCCGGAGATGTGCCAAGACATTATAGTCCACCGAGGAAGGACTTATGTTTTCATCAGCCGGTTCTCTGCCATCTTCTTCATTAGCGACTTGTTTTTCCTTCCCTTTTGGGGCGTTGCCCTGATTTTGCGGTAGAGCCCTGCCGCTTCTGAGCTGGATTTGATTGGCCTTTGTGGTGAGCTCCTCGTCCTCTTCGGGAAAACAGAGCTCATCCTCGGAGTCACTGCCAAGATGGATGGCATAGCAGGTCATTACTGGGATCTCTTCATTGGAGTCTTCTTCTAACTCCTCCAGAATTTCAGCCGCTTGTACAGGGAAGAACTCCTTCAATTGAATCAATGTTCTTTCCTTTTGTTCATATTCTTCGAGAGAATCGATATATTTTTGAATGGTCGATCTCCCTGCAGACTCTTTTTCGCGCCGAGCTGCACTTTTCTTCTTCTTCAGCTTCTTGGATTTTGAGCCTGATGGAGCTGCATTGGCAGCTGGACTGGTAGGCTTCTTCTGCCCTTCCCATTCCGTCCTGGGTTCTTTCCGAAGTAGCTTTATCATCTTCTTCGTCTTATTAGATATGTGCGTACTCCACGGAGGCCGCGATGAGTCCGTTTTATTTCTCAGGGCAGCGGGTTCGGCTGTCTGCTCCCAGAAGGCTTCAGTTTCTGTCTGTATAAAGTTGGTGGTTGCAACTTGATTATTCACCAACACATTTTTGGACAGCTCGATCTCTCCAGCCTTGTACTGCTTCTCGACCCAGTCTTTGAAGATATAGCAATCCTCGATCGCATGGCTCACTACTCGGTGGTACGGGCAATACAGAGGATTGTCGGTCATTTTTGCTTCTTGGGGTCTTTTCGACTCCGGCAATTGTAGGCCGTTGTTCAAGGCATCTTTAAATATCTTACGGACCTTGTCCCTTCTGAAAGAGTAAACCTTGTTCTTCTTCTCCTCTAGGGAAGGCCCATCTCCTCCCAGCAATGGCTTTCGAGACCGGTTGGTTTTGGATTCGCCCGCCCTTCGCTTTTCTTCATTGTTGGATGCATTGAAGACATTGGTACTGCTGGAACTCCCGCTTCTACGGTTGTCGTCCCGCTTGCTTTTCCAAGTTTTGTCTCTCTGAGAATCCAGCGGGGACTCTTGCTTTGAGCGTTCCAGCATTTGGACTTTCTTGGTTAGCTCCTGAAATGTCTTAAGGCCCGCCGTACACAAGAATGGGACCATCCAATTGCTGAGGTTCCCAATGAGAAGGCTGACGGACTGGTCCTGCTCCAGCGGCGGTTCGCACTTGACTGTGAGATTACGCCATCGAGCGATAAAGTCGGTGTTGCTTTCATTCTTCCCCGGCTTGGTCCTCACAAGGTCGGCAATGGAGATTTTATCACTGACACTCATGAACCTTTGCCAAAACAGAGATTTTGGGCAAAGGTAATGACGGACCCGTCTGGTATGCTCGCGTACCAGTCGAAAGCGACACCGGTCAGGCTGTTGACAAACTGACGAAGAAGGAGCGCGTCATTGCCCCCTGTATTTCCACACGATGCTTTGAAGTAGGCGACATGCTGATTTGCATTCCCCGTTCCATCAAATCTTCCGAACTTAGGAATGACGTAACCGCTTGGGAACTCAATCAGATCGTACTGCGCGGGATATAGCCGCCCACTACTGCCGATTTCTTTCTGAGCTTCAGCTTCGGCCACCAATGTTTTAACCTTGCTGGTGACCAAATCCATTATACGATCCTGTGTTAGCGGGATAGTGCTATCTGGGGCCAAGGCGTCCCCAGAAGCGGAATGTGGCCGGCTTTCATGCGGCTCGACCAGTCTTGGTCCCAAAGGAACAGGCATTGGCTGCCTCGGATTGTCATCACCCGGCTGATTAGTAGTGGCTTGTGCCTGATTGGGAGGCGCTCGAGCAATTTGAGCCGTAAGCTGCATCACCACGTTCGTTAAGTCGTCAATTTTCGAATAGAGTTTGGCCATCTCTTTATCTTTGCTCCTGAGCTGTTTTTGAAGCTCTTGAAGCAGCTCTTGCTCCGCAGTCCTGAGGCGGAAAGTTGGCTCTTCCCCACTGTCCGAGCTTGACTCTGCATGGACCGAGGGGTCTTTCTGCCTATCATCCTCATCGAGAGGGTTTCCTTCATCCAGCGGGGGCGGCTGTTCTTGGGCGGCGGCAACCACATTCAGGCTAGATTGGGCTTGGGATGTGGTGGCCCCATCCTTGCTTTTGCTGCGAAGGTTATCGCTGGGGCGACCGCCCGCCATATAGACCGTATGGATGATATATCCGGCCGTCTTTCTATCATTGGCGGCTGATTTCATGGATCGCTGTCTTGACCCCCTTGCTTCGATAGCTGGTAGTCGATTGAAGGCGACTGGCCTAACCAGGTTCTTGAATGGTGCTGGCGCTTCTTTTCTGGGTTTACCCTGCTGTTTTCGTGCGGCACAGAGTGCCTGATAGACTCTTGAAGAGACAGTGTCATACTTTTTCTGTTGGGGCCGGGACACGTCTCTTTGTGGCACTGTTCGGACCGCTGTCTTCTTGATTCTGGCGGTCATGGCGTTTTTCTGAACCCACTTCAGAGGCTCGAAGGAATTGCTGATTCTTACGTCCGACTCAGCCGTCGTCGCGGGTCAACCCTGCACTTGGAACTTCACACGATTCCATTTGGCCGAAGCCTTGGCCCTCTTGTTGGCTCGATACCTGAGACGCTTCTGCCTTAACTTTTCTGTTCTAAGCACCTAGCAGACTTCGGCTCTTTGGGAAGACGCCGCAGACCGGGCGATGGAAGGCCTTGGAGATACGCTCGATTGTGCATTTGTTGGAGTCATCGCCTGAGCTCGTCCGCAACATTTGTTGTTGCCCTTTGTACCGAAGTTCTTTCCCCCAGCTGGAGCGCCAGGGAGTCGTTCAGACACCCTCTTAAGTTTCGGTTGTGGTGCCTTAGCAATCACAACATTCGGCCTCTTGCCCCTTGGGACCGGCTTGGCCACCTGTTCCGCCGGGATTTCCGCCAGATGAGCGCTTCCGGCAGGGTAGATGATGACGGGGCCAAACTGGCGGGGCGGTTCCTCCCACTGTCGACTAAGGCTTGCGGGGAGGACTACACGAGCGTTGATCTTGACCACGTACGGAATCGGGGTCACGTTGGAAGCTGAATTCGTCTGGAGAGACATTGTCGTTGAAGGTTGATCGCTACACAGAAAAAAAAAACATCATTTCAGTATCGACAATCGATATGTATATTGATTGAGTTCGCATGAACGTTTAACCCGAAATATGGGAGGAGAGATAGGTCCCACCGGGCGTGCCAGAATCTGTAGGGTGTTTTTCGTCACCCCATTGAGATGGGAATACGCGCACGCTTCTCAGGCGTACTACAGATTCCCCCTGCCTAGGGTAGGCCGGAGTTTAATGATTGTGGGGATCCGAATCTCCGGCAGCCGCGGACTAAGCTGCCGTTAATTACCCCTCGCCTTTGGGGCGAGGGAACCTCCGATTAACGGGTTAAACTGGTCATGCGAACTCAATGTGCAGTGTACGTGTGTTTTGTTTTGAAAGGGGGTTTTGGATATATCGGGAGCCATGCAGAGTTTTTACGGGGGTCCCGCTACCCGGATAGCGGGCTGGGGGTCAAGGGGGCTAGCAGCCCCCTTGCGGGGTTCGGGGCAGCGCCCCGGCCCAAAAAAATTTTTGAGGGAGAGAATGTTGCGGAATATGTGTATGTGTATATATGTATACATATATATATATATATACATACATGTATATATAAACAAAAAGGGGGGAAAAGACATCCAAAAGATGCGTGGGGCCAGCGCCTTGAGCGCTGTGCGCTTAGGTGCTGTGCGCTCAGGCGCAAGCGCGCCACGTGTCGGCACGTGGGCGCTTTGCGCTCGGGCGCAGTGCGCTTGAGCGCAAGCGTGCCACGTGTCGGCACGTGGGCGCTTTGCGCTCGGGCGCAGTGCGCAGGAGCGCAAGCGCGCGCGCCACGTGTCGGCACGTGGGCGCTTTGCGCTCGGGCGCAGTGCGCTTGAGCGCAAGCGCGCCACGTGTCGGCACGTGGGCGCAGTGCGCTGGAGCGCAAGCGCGCGCGCCACGTGTCGGCACGTGGGCGCTTTGCGCTTGGGCGCAGTGCGCTTGAGCACAAGCGCGCCACGTGTCGGCACGTGGGCGCTTTGCGCTCGGGCGCACTGCGCTGGAGCGCAAGCGCGCACGCCACGTGTCGGCACGTGGGCGCTTTGCGCTCACGCGCAGTGCGCTGGAGCGCAAACCCGCCACGTGTCGGCACGTAGGTGCTTTGCGCTCGAGCGCTAGCGCGCCGGCGAGGAAAAGAGGGCTTTTAATCCCAGAAACTCCCGGAAGAGAAATTAGAAAAGAGTTGGACTCCTGAGTGTGTTTTTTTTTTGGGTTAATGGAAGGGGTTCTTCTTCTTCCTCCTCTGTTAGCTGGATCTTGAAGATCAAGAGATATGGGATTTTAAAAATCACTCCTTTTTGAGATCTAATGGAAGATCTGAGTTCCCCTTGATGGGTTTTGTGGTGAAAAACTAATTTGTTTTATAAAAAGGAGAGTAGAACTCTTGATTTAATTCAAGAGAAAAAAGAAGGTTTTGAAACCTTGAAGAAGGAGAAAGATCTCAGGTCTGAAACCTTTTTTTGGAGAGAGAAAAGTTGTTTAGATATTTCATTATCTTTGCCTTTATAGGCCATACACTTTACACAAAGCCCCTTGGGCTTCACAAAATGGCATTTTGCCTATCCCATGGCTCATGTGCCATTTCTTTTTGCACATAAACCATGGGCTTTACAAAAAATTGGCTTTATGCCTATTTTTCTTACATTTGTCCATAAAATAAAAATAAAAGAAATACAACAAAATTGTTTATTACAAAATTTTTATCTTGGCGCGGTGGGAGGCCGGCCGCTTCATGTTTGGGCTCGACCCGGGCGTGTGCCCACTGGATCTGGGCTTGGGCCCACTTGGCTTGGGGTTGACTTTGATTTTGACTTGGTCAACCGGGGTGTAAATTTTTACCCCAACACTCTTCACTAATTGAGAATTAGTGAATGAAACAACCTATACTAAATGGCTAGTTTGGTATAGATTGGTGAAGTAAGAATTTTGCACACTTTAGAATTATTTTTCTCTTTTCTTCTCACTTGAAAGCTAGAGAGCAAGGAAGGAGATGAAGAAAAAACTCAAGTGATCAAGTCTTGAACCATAGGTGAGAAAATATCTCATATATCTCATTTGTAGAGACTTAACCATGAATAAAGATAATGGTTAGGTTAATAAATGTCTAGAGTAAAACAAAATTAGTGGACTAAGTCAAGGTTTCTACATACTTCCACAAGCATCTCAAACCATGGCAATTTCCACCTAATTTTGATTTATCTCTTAATAATTAATTACCCAAATTATCTCTAGTTAAGTATGAGTCTCATACACCCAAGTCCAATGTATCATCTAGCATGACACATAAATAAATACATTAATATATATCATATATGTATTTGTATGTATTTGGAGAAAAGAAATTCTTAAGTGAGCTAATATTAGTTAATATATATATTAATATATCAAATATATAATTATATATATTAAATTATTAAATCAACACTTGATTTAATAATCCGGCTATACCACATAAAACCGACTAATATTATTTATATGTATATCACATATACATATAACATATCATTGAATCAACACTTGATTTAACAATCCGGTTATATCACATATGACCAGTATCGCGAGATTAGAATACGGTATCATATACACGTATTAATCTCGGTCCCACACATATCACATATGTGCCCTACTTCTTTTCGCTTGAGCTAGGAAACCTCTGTGTAGGACTCTAATGACTCGTCAATACACCGGCAGTTGGTAATGATCATATCAATTACCCACAAGCCGTCAGCGGTACTAGCTGGACGTAACGGCTATCCAGGTATTAAGCGATCAGAAGATCAACAAGCAAGCTTGTCCAAACTCCTGTGAATCCAACAGTAACACTACCGTACAGTCCGGTCTCTTCGTCTGATATGTCGCATATCGAGTCTGGGGGTGGTAAACGTCAGACCCCGATAACTTGATAAGTCATGCCGATGTGAGGCTCATAACGGGTCGAGAAACTACTGATAACGCTTACCAGTAAATCTCAGTATCAGCCCTGGCCAGGGACTTCCTGTTATGGCCAATCGAGCACAGCGTAACATCAACCCCCAATACCGGGAGAGACGAAACCCCTCCTATCGCTCATTGCCTCCATGTGACACAAGACTGTACCCAAAAACCACCTGATTGCACGCTCTCTTGAACATGGTAGGGTGGAAATCAAAGCACGGTGGGAATCACACAAGACTCTATGACGATCTCGGGTCTACAGACTAACCTATACCAGTGTCACCAGAGAACTGCTATCTGACGATAGGTATAATACTGTTGGAGTTTATTAGCACTCTCACTAGGGTTTAAAGGTGCATCAAGTATACAATTTTAAAAATTAAGTGTGCTAATGAACTCAAACTTAGAATCAAACTAGAGAATCAGGGTTTTATAGCAAGTAAGCAAGCATAATAGTAAGTGAACATGGAATACAACCTTTGTAGACCGGTCCTTCACTTCAAAATCTCCGTGTAGAAGTCCCTTCGCTCCAAGTAGTGGTGTCCCGGACTCTCCGTAGGCTCCACTAGTCGAAATGAACGAGCTTGCTCAATAATTTTCGAGGCCGAAGATGATCTACTTCGAGGAGACTCTAACTCAAGCTAGCTCTTCACTAATGGATAAATTAGTGAAGCAAACAATCTACACTATATGGCTAATATGGTATAGATTGATGAAATAGGAATTTAGCTCACTTTAGAATATTTTTCCTCTCTTTATTTTTCCACCTCAAGAAAATCAAGTGAAGAAAATTGAGATGAAGAAGATGAACCTCATATGAACCATGGGTGAGAAAATATCTAATATAAACTCTTGTAAAGACTTAACTAAGGCTAAGATAATGGTTAGGTTAATAAATAACTTGAGTAAAACAAAAATTAGTGGAGTTTAGTCAAGGTTTCCACAAGCTTCTCCAAGCTTCACAACCATGCTAATTTCCACCTCAATTTTTGGTTTTCTCTAAATAAAAAAATACCCACATCATCTTAACTAAGGTGTGAGTCTCATACACCCAAGTTCCATGTATCATCAAGTATGATACAAAAATCATAATACATTTAAATTTATATATATATATATATATATATATATCATATATGTATATGTTAAATGTAAATGAAGAAAAGAAATTCTTAAGTGAGCTAATATATTAGTTAATATATACATTAATTTATCAAATATATATATATATATATATATATATTAAATTATTAAATCAACACTTGATTTAATAACTCGGTTATATCACATATACCCGACTAATATCAAATCATCGAATCAACACTTAATTCAATAATCCGGTTATATCACATATAACATATATCACAAGATTAGATGTAACACCTTAGAATGCGATTAGTGTTAATTAAATGATAATGCGGGTTTTAGTAAAAAGTTAACCAAAATAGTTTTCACATATTTTATAAAAATTAATTAATATTTTATTATTATTTGTTTTGGCTTGCACACACTTGTGCATGTTAACTTGGGGGTTAATTAGTGTTAACTATGTTTAAGTAACCATGGCATCTTAAATTAATTACATGCCATATTAATCTTGTCTTAATTTTTATTATTAAGAGTTTACCTTTTGACTTGAGAGAGAGAGAGAGAGTTGAATTTTGATAGCATGATGAGGTATGGGTAAGCATGGGGAGCATTTAATGAGGAGAGAGAATGGGCATGGTTCATTCTCTAATCTCACACCATCATTTCCCTCATCTCTCACCCATACACTCCCTCATTCTCACCTCACTCTCTCATTCACACATTTGCGTTCTCCTTCTCATTTCCTCTCCCCTCAACTGAAACCCTAACCAAACCATCACAAAACCAAGCAAAATCTTTACTAAACCTCACTAAAACCCTTCATAAGCCTAGCTAAACCCCCTTTGATGACTTGGAGCATGGAAAGCTAGGGTTTTTGAACAAGTGTGGAAAGGTAGTGATCCCTAACTGTTAATTAGAACTTTATAATGTTGTGTTGCCTAGTAGTTGCAGTTTAGAACACTCAAGTTATAGTTTTGTGTACATATCGTATTTTTAGTGTCATTTTGAGGTCACTGTGATCTGCTATCACCACGAATTGTTACTGTAAAATCTAGCAATGTAGTAGTGTTGTGTTAGAGGCCCTGAGTGTTCACCTGAAACCCGAACCAAATCCAACCTGTTTTGGCCAGCGACATTTAAGGATTTTCCGAGCTCGGCGGATTTTTGGGAGCCTGGGGAGTTGGGATTTTTAGGGTAGCTATCTGTAGGTTATTTGGGGTGTCTGGTACTGCTAGATTTTTATATATTGACTGTATACAAAATCTGGAACCACTTTGCTTATTTCTAACATTTCGACTACGCGCGTTACGATATCCGACACGGTTCGCGTTCTTGGTGTAGCTTGCTGCACTTAGGGTTGAATTAGAACATCTCTACACACGTAGCTAGTAAGCGAACACTTGAGAGTTTGTTGGAGTCGGTGCGTCGGTCTAAATGTAGTTTGTATGTATTATTGGTCGATTTCTAAGTTGCACTTGTTATGTTTTTTGTGATATTAGGAGCGAGTGCGGGGACTTCAAACGCTACAAAGAAGGGAAAGCAGGTGGTTGGATTTACCTAGCTCGAGATCATCTGTGAGTAGATTTAACATCTAAGGGGAAATCGCCCGTATGGCGTTAAGCGTCGAGGGTTAGATATGATATTGTAGCCACATGTTATATGCATATGAGTTGATTATGCATAAGCATCATTGCATACAATTACTTGTTGTACCTTGACTTAGTACTTATTGGACACTGCACCATTACCGGCGGTTCATGTTGCATGAGCACTAAATTGTATTCTACACACATACCGTTGGTAATTGCCATGACACGCACAACATATACACCTATGTGGTACTGTCACGCCCCGCTTCCCAGTGTACGGCGAAGGGGACGCGGCGAGGTCCGCTACGTATGTACTCAGAAGTACATACGCTAAGCGTAGCTAAGCAATATAGAGTAAATACACAAGAGACAAGAGTATAAAAAGAACAGCAACTTTTATTTATTAACATTCTTTGTACAATACATGAAAAGGAAATACAACTGAAATAAAGATGCTTAAACAGTGGCATAACAGGAAAAGGAAAGTACTGAAAAGAAAAGTGTACAATGAAATTATACTGCAGGGTCTTCGGCAAATTGCTCCAAGTCTTCTTGTGTTGGCTCCACTTCTGCCGGGTCCAGATCACCTGACGACATTCAAAGAAGAGAGAAACAGAATGTCGTCAGCGAACAGATCGCTCGGTAAGTCCCAAAGGTAAGAGGGAAGTAGAGAAGACAGAATAAGAAGATAAACTTTAAAGTATAAACTATTGTTGTAATGTTATGTTAACGCTGTTGTTTGTAGCTTGGTACAGAAGCATGCCAGTGTATACGAGGGGGGTCTCTATATGCTAGAGACCGGGGCAAACGGAAAGTACAAGGAACCGTTAAGCCACGGTACAACAGCAACGGGATACAGGTTAGGTGTCTTAATCTGACCACCTCGTGCCACCTTTAACACCTTCCGTACCAATCTACCCCTTAAACCCCGTAGTGTTTTAACAGTATTGTTGTATTGTTTTATGTAAGTTGGATGACTGACCAAAACCATGATATCAGTAAACGTGTTGTAACTGCATAATCAGGTAAATGGAATAACGGAATAATGGATGTATATCCATGGTTTGACTCAGTCAGGTTGAATAGATTGTTAACTGGATTCAGGGATTCATGTATTCATATTGAGTTGGAATATTAAGAATATAGATTGACTTGAATCATATTCAAGTCAGAAATAGTCAGACTCAAAACCGAGTCAGACTAAAAGAAAAGTAATTTGAAGTTCTATAATTGTTAGAGTCCTTATTGTAATTTATAAAACTTGAGGGGGTTTTATGTAAAAAGTACTTTTGTATAGTTTTCAAGATACACCTCAAGTATTTGTTATTCATCTTTATAGTTATAATGAGTGCAAATTTTATTTGTGTTATTCTAGTGAATATATCCTAATAAAAGTATTAATTGTTTTATTTGAAATTCATGGTATTTTAATGTAGCTTTTTTTTAGGAAAAGGTAGAATCTTTATTTTATAATAAAATAGTTGTTAAATGATAAATATACATATGTTAACACAAGAATAATTTTATATAAATATTTTATTTTCCAAAATCTCATTTTTCTTAAATGTCGTATTTTAAACCTTTCGAGACCGAATACTCCTTGCAGAGGTCTGAATCTCGTACTACTAGCCCGCGGGTACACGATAAACCGTACTATCCCTAACGGGTTCCCCAAAGGTGGATTGTAGTGGCGCTTTGCAAAGATTTAATAAATACTATTCATGTAGAAAAACGGTTTTATAAATATAAGGTATTTATTTGAAAAGTGTAATTTTCCGTATTTTAGATTCTAGGGTTTCCTAAACCAACTAGCCTATTTCTAAAAGGTCTAAACGACAATTCGTTAGAAGCCTCAAATTGCCTCTTCACCGCCAATTGTGGTCAGGTAAGTACAAGTGAGGAGGGAGGGATCCGCTCACGAATCGTGAGGCGGGCCTTTTAAAGTTACCCAAACTCACTTGCCTAGCCTAGACACCACAAAGTCAGTTTAGATAAACGATCGATGTCCACAACTTATCGTATTTTCTTTTTAAAAGATTTGTTTTAAAATTGTATTCAACTTAGAATTTCCAGAAAGGTTTATAAAGAAAATGGTATTTTAGTGAAAAGTCCTGTATTTTCGTATTCTAAGTTTTAACGATATCAATTAAGGTTGTATTTGTGTGTGTGTGGAGGTAGGTCATTACCTCGTGACTTATTTTAAGGTATAGTGAAGTTTAGGGGTTAAACATGATAAATTAAACATGAGGGTATTTAAGTGTAAGAATACGGTATTTGCAAAAGTTATCATTTCATGTGTGAAAACTCATTCAAATTAATTTTTACAAGTTTAGTGGTCAAGATGAACATGTTTAGGAATGAGGGAATTGATTAGTAGAAGAAAAATAAACCTTATGGTATTAATGTGAAAAGAATACGATATTACACAAAAGCTATCATTTCATGTGAGAAACTTTGTCCAAATTGATTTTTATGTGATTAATAGTCATCATGAATATGTTTAGGTGTTATGGATTGGTGACAAATGAAATTTTGTAGAAAAACCGAATCGGAATCGGTTTTTCCGATTTCCGTCGGGTTTCATAATTCCGTATTTTGAGAAGTAGAAAAGAGAGAAAAATGGGACTTACGGGTTTCAAACTCTTCTAAAGAGTATAGAGGAACAAGGGAAATTGCCGAGATGTTGTTTCGTCGCCGGTTGCTTCAAAGAACGTCGCCGGAAATCCGTCAGCGCTTCGCCTTGAACTCGGTTTCAAAACACACTTTTCTTGTGGAAATTTCAAGAGAGTAAATCTAAGGTTTTGGAATGAGAGGGTAGGGGGTAGGGGGTCTATTTATAGGGTAGCTAGGGTAGGGCAGGTGAAAGGTTTTCTTAATTAAAAAAATTGAAAAAATTAAAGAAAAAAATCATTAAAATTTGTATTAAATAGGATGTATTTATCATTTGAGAACCGATCAATTAATTTGGAGTTAACAGGGGGTTTAGGAATACGAAAAGGCAAACTTTTCGTTTTGGGGACTCGGCCTTTCGGCCGAGTCCGGCCGGCGGCGTCGGCCGATTCGTCCGGCCGGCCGGCCGACTCAGCCGAGTCCGGGGACCAAAACAAAGAGGGTCTTCTGGTGGGGTTTATGGCATACTCCGTTTTTAGGGTTCAGTTCAACATTTGGGAGTTATGGCTTGTGAACTGTTGGGCTTCCAAAATTTTTTAAAGAAAAATAAACTAAAAATAATGTGGGGCATGGGATTCGAACTCTGGTGGCTTGGTTCAGCAGTGCAAGGTATTACCAATGAGCTACAAGCTCCTTCTTGTAATTATTGTAGGGAAATAGATACTTAAAGTGTTATCAGCAACATTAAATACTCCAAGTATACTTCAAATTTAAATCAAATTTATGTATACAAAAATTAGAGTTGTTACAGGTACTGTGTTCGTTATTGACATTGAGACGTTGATTCTTGCTCTATTGCGCATATGAAATGTATCATGCATACATACCTACATGCATGCACACATACCTTGTTATAGCTACATATACACCTTTATATGATGTTGCATTTGAATTTGGAGAAATTAGGAACCGCATGATATTATTAAGAAACTTGATTCATTTAAAAGAGCGGTTTTCCCTTGATATGCTCATATTACTGTTCTATATTTCATACATCATATTTCATGGATTTACGCATTGAGATACGGATTTCATGTGATTTATGGATTTAAGAACCGTGGGGATATTTCAAGAAAGTATGCATTGTTTTGAAAACCTGGTTTCTCTTGATATGATATTTCGATGCGTCCACCATGAGTTTTCTCGGTTCTAAGACTTGTGTTAGAAACCCGATTCGAGGAGATGGATGATCCGTTTGCGGGTTCATGGTGGACCCGGTATGGTACCCCAGGGCAAGAAAGGGATATTGTGCAGTAGACGATGAGCCTGGCAGAGGGAATACTACCTACCGGTGATTGGTTGGACCTGGTGGTTATCCGGAGGATACCAACCGGAGTCGTGAGATGGATATGGGCCGATCCGGACTGACGGAGCCCGTGGGACGATCCGGACTGACGGAGCCCGAGTTATATGGATTTACGTGTCGATGTTGGACACGGGTTTTCATGATGTTTCGAGTGTCGATATTGGGCACTCAGGTTCCATGAGATTTATGGATATGAGGGCCGATCAGAATGACGGCGCCTAAGGTATTGGGATTTGGGGTGTCGTTGATGGACACCGGGTTTTTCCACGATGACGATTCATTGATGATGATATGTTTTATCCCATACTCAATAGTTATTTGATATGCATTGTTTCATATATTTGTAGTACCTGATGGAGTACCTTGATCATGATTGTTGCATATCCATATTGCCATACTTATGGTATCAGATTGCATGTGATAGATTATCGCTATTCGTGCATACCTACGATTATCTGTATGATGTTACTTACTATACACGAGTTGGCAACTCACCCCCGTTGTGTCACAGTGTTTTGCAGGCTTGACCCTCAGAGTAATAGCGGCAGGGCTTCTTATTGTATCTTTTTTAGCGGATACCGCTACGGTTCGCTGTGAGACCTTTTTGCTGTAAGTGGGTTTGCGGTTATCCGATTATATCCATTGTATATCTTATTGTATCTAGTACTCTCCATCTATCACTTTCATGTATTGATTTAGAGACGAGTTGTGAGGATCGATATTGTATATTTTGTGACTCTGGGTGTCGTGCTCGTATGAGCCGGTCTTTATTATGTAGTTTTACCTCTTTATGCTGTTTTTTCATTTATAATGTCTATTTCTTCGCTACGGCGTCGTATATATGCTTGTGGTGGTTGTTTCGCCTTTGGGCGTGATTTGCTCCCATTTGGGGATGATTTATTTATACTCTGTGTTTGTACTCGTTTCGGGACTAGTTTTTAAAAAGGAGGTGCTGCCGAAATTTTTAAGAAAATAAACTTAAGCTTTAAGATTTTTACTTAAGATTTCCAAATGTTTTTAACAATATTTTTATCAATTACTTCTTTGATGGTTTAGATTTCTGGGTTTTCGGCATACTTAAATTGCGTTACGCCTATTGACGTCAAGTGGTTTAAGTGCCGGTCACGTGCCTAAATTTGGGCCGTGACAAAGTTGGTATCAGAGCGCTAGGTTTTACCTTTCGGAGTGTAGGATGACCTTGGTATGATGGAGTAGCTAGCTTAAGCAGAGTGACGTAGCGTGTGTATGTTCCACGGCATACTCACGACACGGTACTCCGCCTAAGTGACCTTAGGACATATTGCTTATAATTCCTTTCTTGATTCCATGTCTCACTATGATTCGATTTCAATATTCTTATCGAATCTGGTTTTCATTTCCAGCCATTATGCCGCCGAAGACAATAAGGGCGCAGAGAGCGGCCGCGAGAGCCAATGTCAGGGTAGGCTCGTCGGAGACGAGGACTGACCAGGGTGGTACGCCCGTTTTACAGGAGCAGGTTGATCCACCTTCGCTAGATCGTATTACTAGGCTAGAGGCCGGTATGCAGGATTTGTGCCAGATGATGGGGTCGTTGGTTTAGGCCAGTCGAGCGCAGAGACAGGAGGTTGTTCCACCTGTCACGGGGACCGCGATGGTGCCTACGGTTCAGGCAGTCATACCTACAGCTACGGAGGTTATCACCGTATCATTATCTGAGTTCATGAAGCTGAAGCCTCCGGTTTTCACCGGCACTGATGCAGCTGAGGATCCCCAGTCGTTTATCGATCGGATGGCAAGGATCTGTCGTTCGCTAAGATGCTCCGACGCGAGATGGGTAGAGTTCGCGAGTTTTCGTCTGGAGGGTCTTGCCCAGACTTGGTGCGAGTCTTTAGAGAGAGGCAGAGCCGCGGGTCTTTTTCCTATGACCTAGGCTGAGTTCATGACGGTGCTTCTTGCCCATTTTCTTCCGCAGAGCGTCAGGGATGCTCAAGCCCGCAGTTTTGAGTCGTTACGCCAGACTCCGGGTATGACGGTGGCAGAGTACGATGTTCAGTTTACCTAGCTATCTGTGTATGCTCCATATTTGGTGGACACTGAGGAGATGCGGATCAAGAGATTTGTACGAGGCCTGCTTATCCAGTTGTTCCTCGCTATCAGCGCCCAGCATTGTGACACATATGCAGCCGCAGTGAACGCAGCCCTACTGGTTGAGGAGCGTCTTTCCGAGACGTCGGTCATTCCGGAACCGAAAAGGGTTCGTACTGGTGTATCAGCCCGGAGACAAATGTATAGACGCCGTGACAGATTTCGTTCAGGTCATGGGAGTAGTAGAGGCTTAGGACAAGGCCAGTTATTTAGCTCTTATCCCCAGAAGGGTTAGCAGTCATCGTCTAGATATTTCCGGTGCGGGAGTTTTTATCATCGCATCAGGGATTGTACTGAGCCACGTGAGGACGAGGTAGCCGTATCACATGTTACCTTACCACCTTCTCCACCTCAGAGAGCGTTGCCTCTTACGCCTGTTGTTGCTCCGTGTCAGACTTATGCTCAGAGAGGTCATAGTCGTGGAGGGTTTGTTCAGAGAGGACGGGGTGGCGGAGGCGGAGAACAGCCAGTCACCGATAGAGGGCAAGCTCGAGTATTTGCTTGACTCGTCTGGACGCGCAGGCGTCCAATGCATTAGTTTCAGGTACTCTTTCAGTATTTTCCTTCGATTCACACGTTTTGTTTGATCCGGGATCTATGCACTCATATGTTTCTATACACTTCTTGCCGAGGTTGGGCTAAGAGTCGTATTTGCTAGATCAGCCGCTTGTCGTGACTACTCCTGTTGGCGAGTCTTTTGTTGCGCGACACGTATTTCGGTCGTGTGTCGTTCGTATTGGAGATAGAGATTCGTCCGTCGACTTGATCATTCTTGAGATATTGGACTTCGACGTTCTCCTAGGCATGGACTGGTTAGCTACTTGCTACGCATCTGTGGACTGCTATGAGAAGACAGTCAGGTTTTGTTTTCCCGGCGAGTCAGTTCTTGTGGTGCAGGGGGACCGTGGTGCCGCCCCTCACAGTTTGATTTCAGCCCTTTGCACTAGTCGGCTCTTGAAGAGGGGATGTCGGGGAATCTTGGCTTTCATTCGTGATACCGGAGCCACGGTAGATTCTTTGGACCAGGTTCCTATCGTAAGAGAGTTTCTCAGCGTTTTTCCCGATGAGTTACCTAGATTGCCGCCAGAGCGTGAGACTGAGTTTTGCATTGATTTGATCCCCGGCACGGGGCCTATTTCTATACCGCCTTACCGGATGGCCCCGGTGGAGCTAAAGGATCAGCTGCAAGAGTTGCTTGATAGGGGACTTGTGAGTCCGAATGTTTCGCCTTGGGGAGCTCCTGTTCTGTTCGTCAAGAAGAAGGACAGCAGTTTGAGATTGTGCATTGATTATCGTCAATTGAACCGAGTTATGGTGCGGAATAGGTATCCTTTACCTCGCATTGACGATTTGTTTGATCAGCTCCAGGGTGCGGGACATTTTTCCAAGATTGATTTGAGATCGGGTTATCATCAGTTGCGAGTTCGGAATGATGACATTCCGAAGACTACTTTTCGTACGCGCTACGGGCAATATGAGTTTTTGGTGATGTCGTTCGGACTCACCAATGCCCCAGCAACATTCATGGATTTGATGAACCGGATTTTCAGGCCATTCCTCGACCAATTCATTATTGTGTTTATTGATGACATTCTGGTCTATTCCAAGAGTCGAGAGGAGCATTAGCAGCACTTGAGGATTGCTTTGCAGACATTGAGAGAGCACCAGCTATTTGCTAAATTCTCGAAGTATGCCTTCTGGCTTGATAGTGTTGACTTCCTGGGTCATGTGGTTACAGAAGACGGTATTCATGTGGACCCGAGGAAGATCGAGGCCGTACAGCTTTGGCCCAGACCTGTATCAGTGACAGAGGTCCGCAGCTTTTTGGGCTTAGCTAGTTACTACCGCCGTTTCATGCAGGACTTCTCGAGTATCGCTGCACCGCTGACCGGACTGACCAGGAAGGGAGTTCCTTTTCTTTGGACTGAGGCATGCGAGCTGAGTTTTCAGCAGTTGAAGACTCGTTGACGACTGCACCAGTTTTATCTTTGCCTTCTGGATCAGGCGGTTTTGTCGTTTACTATGATGCTACTCAAGTAGGGCTCGGTTGTGTTTTGATGCAGCATGATAGAGTTATGGCTTATGCTTCCCGGCAGTTGAAGAAGCATGAGCAAAATTATCGTACTCATGATCTTGAGATGGCCGCGGTGGTCTTTTCGCTTAAGATTTAGAGACACTACTTATACGGGGAGTCATGTCAGATTTTCACAGACCACCAGAGCTTAAAGTACATCTTCCAACAGCGGAATCTAAATTTGAGACAGCACCGTTGGATGGAGCTTGTGAAGAATTATGATTGTGAGATCCTTTATCACCCGGGCAAGGCGAATGCGGTAGCTGATGCTTTGAGTCGTAGGCCCGGGGGTAGCTTGTCCCAATTGAGCACAGTTCAGAGACAATCTTCTGCAGATTGGCAGATCTTGTGCGACAGTAGAGTACAGTTTAAGTTCACTTCCACTGGGGGACAGCTTTCTCATGTCCGCGCCCGTCCACTTCTACTTGATCGTATCGTGAGGCACAGCCCGACGATGCCCGTTTGTCTGAGATTCTTGAGCATGTTTGGCAAGGTAGAGATTCGGAATTCTTGATTGATGACCAGGGTGTGCTACATTTTGGGACTCGTTTGTGTGTACCTGATACCGATGGGTTGAGACGCGAGATCCTAGAGCAGGTACATCTGTCAGCTTATAGTGTTCACCCAGGTTCCACCAAGATGTATCGTGACTTGAGAGATATCTACTGGTGGGCAGGGATGAAGAGTGATGTTTCGGATTTCGTTTCGAGGTGCCTGACTTGTCAGCAAGTCGAGGCTGAGCATCTGAGACCGGCAGGAAAGTTGCAGCCTTTACCCGTTCTGGAGTGGAAATGGGAACATATCTCCATGGATTTCGTTGTGGGTCTATCCAGGTCCAGTCGAGGGTATGACTCCATTCGGGTGATTGTTGACCGGTTGACGAAAGCGGCTCACTTCCTTCCAGTGAAGACCACTTTCGGTTATGCTCGGTATGCTCAGTTGTACATTGATGAGATTGTGCGTTTGTATGGTGTTCCCACATGCATCGTATCCGACAGGGGCACCCAGTTCACTAGCCATCTTTGGCAGAAGCTTCAGGAAGTTTTGGGTACCCGATTGAGTTTTAGCACCGCTTTACATCCACAGACCGATGGTCAGTCAGAGCGGACTATACAGACTCTGGAGGATATGCTTCGTGCGTGCGTGCTTGATTTTGGTGGCAGTTGGGATCATCACTTGCCGTTGATAGAGTTCTCCTACAATAACAGTTATCAGGAGACGATTCAGATGGCGCCTTTTGAGGCTTTGTAAGGTAGAAAGTGTCGATCGCCAGTCTATTGGACCAAACTCAGCGAGAGCAGGATTTTAGGACCCCAGCTAGTTCAAGAGACTACGGAAAAGATCCAGTTGATTCAGGATAGGATGAGAGCACCCCAGTGCAGACAGAAGTCTTATGCCGACCGTCGTCGTCGCAGGCTCGAGTTTGCAGTGGGGGATCATGTATTCCTATGGATTTCTCCGATGAAGAGCGTGATGAGATTTGGGAAGAAAGGGAAGCTTAATCCCAGATTTGTAGGTCCTTTTGAGATCCTTGAGTGAGTTGGTACCGTTTCCTATCGTTCGGCACTTCCGCCTAGTTTTCCGGATGTTCACCCCGTATTCCATGTATCGATACTTCGCAAGTACCTTCATGACCCTTCTCATATGATTCAGCACCAGACCGTTCAGCTAGAGCGCGATCTTTCGTTCACCGAGCAGCAGGTAGTTATATTGGATCGGCAGGTGAAGAAACTTCGGTCAAAGGTCTTGCCATCTATGAAGGTTCTTTGGCGTGGCCCGAATAGTGAAGAGGTCACTAGAGAAGCCGAGAGCGAGATGCAGAAGAAATTCCCTCATCTCTTTGAAAGTACGCGTAGTAAGATTTTTAAATTTGGGGACCGAATTTCTTTAAGGGGGGAAGATTGTAACACATTAGAATGCGATTAGTGTTAATTAAGCGATAATGCGGGTTTTTAGTAAAAAGTTAACCAAAATAGTTTTCACAAATTTTATAAAAATTAATTAATATTTTATTATTATTTGTTTTGGCTTGCACACACTTGTGCATGTTAACTTGGGGGTTAATTAGTGTTAACCATGTTTAAGTAGCCATGGCACCTTAAATTAATTACATGCCATGTTAACCTTGTCTTAATTTTTATTATTAAGAGTTTACCATTTGACTTGAGAAAGAGAGAGAGAGTTTAATTTTGATGGCATGATGAGGTATGGGCAAGCATGGGGAGCCTTTAATGAGGAGAGAGAATGGGCATGGTTCATTCTCTAATCTCACACCCTCATTTCCCTCATCTCTCACCCATACACTCCCTCATTCTCACCTCACTCTCTCATTCACACATTTGTGTTCTCCTTCTCATTTCCTCTCCACTCAACTGAAACCCTAACCAAACCATCACAAAACCAAGCAAAATCTTTACCAAACCTCACTAAAACCCTTCACAAGCCTAGCTAAACACCCTTTGATGACTTAGAGCATGGAAAGCTAGGGTTTTTGAGCAAGTGTGAAAAGGTAGTGATCCCTAACTGTTAATTAGGACTTTATAATGTTGTGTTGCCTAGTAGTTGCGGTTTAGACCACTCAAGTTATAGTTTTGTGCACATATCGTATTTTTAGTGTCATTTTAAGGTCACTGTGATCTGCTATCACCACGAATTGTTACTGTAAAATCTAGCAATGTAGTAGTGTTGTGTTAGAGGCCCTGAGTGTTCACCTGAAACCTGAACCCAATCCAACCTGTTTTGGCTGGATTTTTGGGAGCCTGGGGAGTTGGGATATTTAGGGTTGCTGTCTGTAGGTTATTTCGGGTGTCTGGTACTGCTAGATTTTTATATATTGACTATATGCAAAATCTGGAACCACTTTTCTTATTTCTAGTGTTTCGACTACGCGCGTTACGATATCCGACACGGTTCGCGTTCTTGGTGTAGCTTGCTGCACTTAGGGTTGAATTAGAACGTCGCTACACACGTTAGCCACTAAGAGAACACTTGAGAGTTTGTTGGAGTCGGTGCGTCGGTCTAAACATAGTTTGTATGTATTATTGGTCGATTTCTAAGTTGCACTTGTTATATTTTGTGTGATATTAGGAGCGAGTGCAGGGACTTCAGACGTTACAAAGAAAGGAAAGCATGTGGTTGGATTTACCTAGCTCGAGATCATCTGTGAGTAGATTTAACATCTACGGGAAAATCTCCCGTATGGCGTTAAGCGTCGAGGGTTAGATATGATATTGTAGCCACATGTTATATGCATATGAGTTAATTGTGCATGAGCATCATTGCATACCATTACTTGTTGTGCCTTGACTTAGTACCTATGTTGCATACATCATATTTCATAGATTTACGCATTGAGATACGAATTTCATGGGATTTATGGATTTGAGAACCGTGGGGATATTTCAAGAAAGTATGCATTGTTTTGAAAACCCGGTTTCTCTTGATATGATATTTCGATGGGTCCACCATGAGTTTTCTCGGTTCTGAGACTTGTGTTATAAACCCGATTCGAGAAGATGGATGATCCGTTTGCGGGTTCATGGTGGACCCGGTATGGTATCCTGAGGCAAGAAAGGGATGTTGTGCAGTAGACGATGAGCCTGGCAGAGGGACTACTACCTACCGGTGACTGGTTGGACCTGGCGGTTATCCGGAGGATACCGACCGGTGTCGTGAGATGGATATGGGCCGATCCAGACTGACAGAGCCCGTGGGCCGATCCGGACTGACGGAGCCCGAGTTATGTGGATTTACGTGTCGATGTTGGACACGGGTTTTCATGATGTTTCGAGTGTCGGTGTTGGGCACTCAGGTTCCATGAGATTTATGGATATGAAGGCCGATCAGAGTGACGGCGCCTGAGGTATTGGGATTTGGGGTGTCGTTGATGGACACCGGGTTTTTCTACGATGATGATTCATTGATGATGATATGTTTTATCCCATACTTAGTAGTTATTTGATCTGCATTGTTTCATGTATTTGTAGTACCTGATGGAGTACCTTGATCATGATTGTTGCATATCCATATTGCCATACTTATGCTATCAGATTGCATGTGATAGATTATCGTTGTTCGTGCATACCTGCGATTATCTGTATGATGTTACTTACTATTCACGAGTTGGCAACTCACCCCCGTTGTGCCACAGTGTTTTGCAGGCATAACCCTCAGAGTAGTCACGGCAGGGCTTCTTATTCTATCTTTTTTAGCGGATACCGCTACGGTTCGCTGTGAGGCCTTTTTGCTGTAGGTGGGTTTGCGGTTATCCGATTATATCCATTGTATATCTTATTGTATCTAGTACTCTCCATCTACCACTTTCATGTATTGACTTAGAGACGAGTTGTGAGGATCGATATTGTATATTTTGTGACTCTGGGTGTCGTGCTCGTGTGAGCCGGCCTTTATTATGTAGTTTTACCTCTTTATGCTGTTTTTTCATTTATATTGCCTATTTCTTCGCTACGGCGTCGTTTATATGCTTGTGGTGGTTGTTTCCGTCTTTGGGCGTGATTTTCTCCCGTTTGGGGATGCTTTATTTATATCCTATGTTTGTACCCGTTTCGGGGCTAGTTTTTACAAAGGAGGTGCTGCCGAAATTTTTAAGAAAATAAACTTAGGCTTTAAGATTTTTACTTGAGATTTCCAAATGTTTTTAACAATATTTCATTCAATTACTTCTTTGATGGTTTAGATTTCTGGGTTTTCGGCTTACTTAAATTGCGTTATGCCTGTTGACGTCAAATGGTTTAAGTGCCGGTCATGTGCCTAAATTTGGGTCGTGACATTAGAATACGGTATCATATACACGTATTTATCTCGGTCCCTCACATATCACATATGTGCCCTACTTCGTTTCGCTTGAGCTAGGAAACCTCTGCGTAGGATACTAAAGACTCTTCAATATGCTAACAGTAGGTAATGATTATATCAGTCACCCACAAGCCGTCAGCGGTACTAGCTGGACGTAACGGCTACCCGGGTATTGAGCGATCAGAAGATCAAAAAGCAAGGTTGCCCATACTCCCGTGAATCCATTAAGTAACAATACCGTACAGTCCAGTCTCTTCGTCTGATTTGTCGCATATCGAGTCTAGAGGTGGTAAATGTCAGACCCCAGGAACTTGATAAGTCATGCCGATGTGAGGCTCATAACGAGTCGAGAAACTACTGATAACACTTATCAGTAAATCTCATCATCAGCCCTGGCCAGGGACTTCATGTTATAGCAAATTGTACATAGCGCGACATCAATCCCCAATACCAGGAGAAATGAAACCCCTCCTATCGCTCATTGCCTCCATGTGATTTGGGACTGTACTCAAAAGCCACCGGTTTGCACATTCTTTTGAATGTGATATGATGGAAATCAAAGCACAGTGGGAATCACACAAGACTCTATGACGATCTCGGGTCTACAGACTAACCTGTACCAGTGTCACCAGAGAACTATTATCTGACGTTAGGTATAATACCATCTAGGAGTTCTCGGCGAGTCATGTTCGGTGTACCCATTCTCTAATGAGAACATGTGCACATTCTCTGATGTCAAACACCAATGGTTGTGGGATCAACCATCGCCCCATACAGGATCAAGAATCGTACATACTAGTCTACTCTGTAATATCGATGCCCCGTCTCGATACTCCCTCGACTAGGAACAATTAAAGGATGTACTTGTGGACTACCCTGGCCCCACTAGTATGATCTTCATCATAGTCCTGGTAGTCAAGTCCACATCCTAAGGGCTTTATCAACATGTAACAGAGAGAGACAGTATAAAGATACATAAGCGTATATGTTAAGATAAAGAGTAACCAGATAGCATACTATCATGTCGAGAAAGAAATTCCTCTCTATATATGTCCAAGCATCCACTATAATATACAATCATGTACAATAATGGCCTCTAGGGCATACATATAACTAACAATCTCCCACTTGCGCTAAAGCCAACTGTTGTAGTATCTCATACCCAACATCCCGAAGAGTCTCTCAAACTGTATCTAGGGTATGGCCTTCGTGAGTGGATCTGCCGTGTTATTCTTCGTGTTAACTCTCCTGACCTCGATCTCCCGGTGATCAACTATCTCCCGGATCAGGTGATACCGTCGAAGAATGTGTCTGGATTTCTGATGGGACCTGGGTTCCTTGGCCAAAGCCACTGCTCCATTGTTATCGCAATATGAAGGTATTGGATGCTCGATGGACAGAACCACACCAAATTCAGTTATGAACTTCCTTATCCAGACAGCCTCCTTGGCGCCATCATTGGCAGCGATGTATTCAGCCTCCATCATCGAGTCTGCCACGGTATCTTGCTTAGAACTCTTCCAACATACCGCCCCTCCATTGAGGTTGAAGACAAAGCCCGAAACCGACTTACTGTCGTCCTTATCACTCTGGAAGCTCGAATCGATAAAGGACTCCACTTGGAGTTCACCATTACCATACACCAAGAACATTTCTTTAGTCCTTCTCAAGTACTTAAGAATGTTCTTCACAGCTGTCCAGTGATTCTCCCCAGGATCCGATTGATACTTGCTCACTACACCTAATGAGTACGCTACATCCGGTCGGGTACATAACATCGCATACATGATATACCCGACTGCCGAAGCATAGGGTATCCCTTGCATGCGAGCCCGCTCCAAATCATTCTTGGGAGACATCTCTTTGGAGAGAGTGATTCCAGAAATGGTAGGTAAACCACCACGTTTGGAATCTTTCATACCAAACCTATTTAGTATGGTGTCAATGTACCTGGTTTGGGACAATCCCAATATCCGTGTAGATCTATCTCTATAGATCTTAATCCCCATGATGTAGGAGGCATCACCCAGATCATTCATGGAGAATCTTTGTGATAAGAAGAGCTTGATCAAGTGCAGCATAGGAATATCATTTCCTATCAAGAGTATGTCATCCACGTACAATACGAGGAAGAGAATTTTACTCTCCGCAACCTTCTTGTATATACAAGGTTCATCTACGTTTTTTACGAAGTCAAACTCTTTGACTGCGACATCAAAACAGATGTTCTAACTCCGTGGTGCCTGCTTTAACCCGTATATTGATTAAAGCAGCTTTCACACCTTTCCGCTGCTCCCACTATCTACGAAGCCCTCTGGCTGAGTCATATACACTCTCTCTTCTAAATCACCATTTAGAAAAGAGGTCTTGACGTCCATCTGCCAGATTTCGTAGTCATGGTATGCAGCAATGGCAAGTAGGATCCGGATGGACTTAAGCATAGCCACTGGAGAAAAGGTTTCGTCATAATCCACACCTGGTCGTTGACGAAAACCTTTCGCTACAAGTCTAGTTTTGAAAGTCTCAACTTTTCTATCTACACCAATTTTCTTTTTGAAGATCCACTTGCTCCCGATGGGTTTTACCCTTTCAGGAGCATCTTCCAAAGTCCATACTTTGTTGGTGTACATGGATTCCATCTCAGATCGCATAGCATCCAGCCATTTCACAGAGTCTCCACTCATGATGGCCTGCTCGAAACTAGTAGGGTCATCATCTTCCATGATGCAATCCTCGCTCCCATCGTCTACGAGAAAACCGTAGTATCTCTCAGGTGGATGAGAAACCCTAGTAGATCGATGGAGAAGCTGAGGTTCGTTGGGGACTATCGAATCTTCTGGCTCTACTAAATTATCAGTTGCAATTTGTGTAGCTGGAACTTCATCCAGTTCTATCTCATTACCACTAATTTCTTTTTCAAGAAATTCCTTTTCTAAAAAGGTGGCATTCTGAGAAACAAACACCTTTTGTTCCTCGGTGTGGTAGAAGATATACCCTTGCGAATGTTTAGGATATCCAACAAACTTGCACAGAACAGATCTTGCCCCGAGTTTATCCGGATTTTGCTTTTTGACATAGGCCAGACAACCTCATATCTTAACATAATTAAGATATGGGCTCTTCCCTTTCCATATCTCATATAGAGTGGTAGGCACGGATTTGGTAGGAACCATATTCAATAAGTCTGCAGCTGTCTCCAGTGCATAACCCTAAAAGGAGATAGGTAACTCAGCAATACTCATCACAGAGCGCACCATATCTAATAGGGTATGATTCCTCCGCTCCGATACACCGTTGTGTTGTGGTGTATACGGAGGAGTAAGCTGAGAGAGAATCCCATTCTCTTTTAAATAGACCAGGAACTCCGTGCTCAAGTATTCTCCTCCCTGATCGGATCGAAGGATTTTAATAGTTATACCCGTTTGGTTCTCTACTTCGCACTTATATTCCTTAAATTTCTCAAAGGCTTCTGACTTGTGTTTCAACAAGAACACATGTCTGAATTTTAAGAGATTGTCGGTGAATGTAATGAAGTACGAGAAACCGTTCCTGGCATGTGTAGACATAGGACCGCATACATCACTATGTATCAGTCCCAAGAGTTCAGTAGCTCTTTCTCCGTGTCCAGTAAACGGCGTTTTGGTCATTTTGCCTTTGAGACATGATTGGCAAGTTTCATAAGATGAAAATTCGAACGGATTCAAATATCCATCCTTATATGACTTAGCTAGCCGTGTCTCATTAATATGACCTAGTCTACAATGCCACAAGAAAATTCGTTCATTTCCGAACTTTTCCTCTTGTGTGTGTTCTGTACATTAAGAATTGTATTCTGATTCAGAACGTACAAACCGTTACATAACGCACCAAACCCAATCAACACTTGATTTAGGAATATATTCATAACATTTTTCTCTACTACAAAGTTATATCCGTCTTTATCCAATAAAAAAATTGATATTAAATTGCACATCATAGATAGTACGTAGTAACGGTCGTTCAAGATCAGTGTATTACCGTTTGGCAATACAAAGTGATATTCGCCAACTGCTTTGGCTGCAACAGTTGCAACATTCCCTACTTTTAAAGAATGTTCACATTTTCCCAGTTCTCTACCTCTTCTAATCCCCTGTATCACATTACATACATGGGATCCTGATCCGGTATCTAACACCCAGGACGTAGAGTGTACTGAGAAACTGTTCTCGGTAACGAACACACCCGAAAATGACGCATCAATGTGCTCATTCCTGGTTTGGGTAGCATAGGAATCCTGGTATTCCCCTATTTCCTGCTAAGTCTTATAACAGTTATATGGAAGAGCGGAACAAACGTCCCCCAGCTCAGTATAATAAACAGGTTCAGTCAATACATCCATATTATTATCTTAATTAAGGTATGTCATGGTCGCTACCTGGAGAGAGAGAAGAAAAGCACTTAGCGTATGCTCTTGCAAGATTAGATTGAACCAGGATGGCTCCCACCGCTTTTTATCAAATCTTCCTTCAAACCCTTAAAGGTAAGACTAGCCGAGATTAATTACACCCTACAAGTTCGCTAACCGGTCAGCCAGGCCAGTGTCGGTACTTTGAAGGAGGTTCCCCGTGCTTTCGCACGGACCTAATTAAAATAAATCTCGTTTTCCCAGAGGTATAACCTCATTGACACCTTTCTAGACACCTAATGGATTAGCTAATTGTATAGTGCAAAACTCTCTTAGGAGTAACTCTTACTCACAGCGGGTATCAAGATCCAACTATCTCATAGAAGGTATGCAATCTCATTGAAAATTTCAACACTTGAAATCCCCGATAATATTTTGCCTCTAACGTCCTATGACCTTGATGCAGGCCAACAAACCATAGGACACCAGTCAAGTTCAACCCGTACATTTCTTGATTGAATTAAACCCACCCGCACGACCCTTGACGCATGCCAACAAAGTCGCATGACTACCCTAATCCAATCGCATCACATGCTGGCAGATAAGTACTAATCAGCTACCGCACACTACGCCTTGTCGCAGGCCAACAAACATAGCACGAATACTAAATAGTACCTATCTGAAATGATAGAGGGCTACGACAAGTTTTTAAGAAAACCTTTTGCGTAATGAACTTGATATCGTTGCAGAATCTCATGATTTTGAAAAGGAGTGTTTTTTAGGCTTTTACTAGTTTCGCTAAAGAGGTCACTCCCGGTGAAAGGATCTCGGCTCTTTCCTCATCGAATGAGGTGCTGGATATTCTATAAGGAATACCACTATGCAAAGCAAAAACTAAAAAAGCAATCAAAAATAAAACCACGTGGGTTGTAGCATCTGCTAGTTTCGCTAAAGAGGTCACCCCCGGTGAAGGGATCTCGTCTCTTTCCTTATCGAATAAGATGCTGGATATTCTACAAGGAATACCACTATGCAAAGCAAGTACTAGAGCTACCCTTTTTGAAAATTTGATTCCACAACATTTTTAGGTTTCTTTGCTTTTCATTAATCTCGTTAATGAAGTCCCATCATTTATGCTTCCTAAGCATCACAAATAAAGAAACGAAAATACAACGTACGCTTATACCATCCGCATTCGCCACTGGGCCCTGTCTTCGCCGTTAGGTTACTTAACTACCGGCAGAGCTGGGCGGGACTAGCGCGAGTGCAAAACATAAGAAACGTCGATTATATATCATATATATAATAATAAAGCATTCGTCTCGGGCAGTGATATGATCTCTTCACAAAACATTGCAGCAGAAGTAAACATATGAAATATTGGATATACTAGGATTTCCATGTTTTAAATCAAGCCAGTAAAAAACACAGATTCCAAAGTCGTGATGAATAGCCAAACCCACATCCCTAGACCCCTACGAGAGCGGCAAGCAACCCTGCCAATTCTAGAGTTAGGAGACCCGGTCTTGAATCCTCGAGATAGTCTCCCACTTGGCCCTAGAATCCGATTACTTGTGCTCCCCATCTTGGGTATGTCCTAATGCGGAAAAGTAAATAATATACATCAATGGTGACAACATCCTCAACACGAAAGTGCTCCAATAAAAGAATATTACATACAATGAATTTTACATGAATGAAAAGAAAAATTCTCATCTCACATAAAACCCCCGGCCATTCAATCATGACAATCCAATATAACATATCACAGCAACACATAACATCACATGTTATCAACGTAAGTAAATATGCGTATCCTAATTGTCGTTGTCGTATAGCAACGAAACCGGCGATACACCACATATTACACTTACGGTCGCAGAATAGAAATGTGAACTACAATAATTAGAATCCACAATCAACCTTAGACATCATAAACCCGAAATATCACATACTTCGGATTTCATGCCTAACACTAAAAATCCCTTAGACATCATAAACCCGGAATATCACATATTCCGAATTTCATGCCTAACATTATAAACCCCGCATTTTAGTATCGACTTCAAAACACTTTTCAATAATTAGTCGGGAAATTTAACAAGATTCCCGATAACTTGATCGAATGCGCGTCGAAAACTTTAGTACACGGCCGCACCCCCTAAGCCATCGACGAAGTGTACTTAGGCGGAACACCGTAGCCGCGAGCACCCGAGCGGATGCTTTTGTCAACAGGGTTCTCCTACAGTCACTTGGTCGGGGCTATGGGGCGTGGCTATCTAGTAATGTTACCCGGCGAGCATCCACGTACACTACGCGATTGACACAGAGTTTTGATCCAAATCGAAACTTCGTGGCAATCGATGAATCAAGACTAAATTGCTAGATTTATAAGATTTAAACCAGTTTTCACAAAACTAATTATTGTGGATTCCAAATATTGTATCACAAATCACAAAAAGCTAGGCGATGTTAAACATTTCGATCGAATCAACGAATTCCCAAACTTCCCAGAGAGCTCAACACTTGAGCACAATTAAAAAATACCCAGAACATGCCACGGTATCTATGGACCAACCGTAGAAATGCCAACCCAAGCCTCATACTTGGCGTCGCGGGACCGCCGCAAATACCCCTATTTGGCCGCGGTTCCGCGGTCAAGTGATCGAGTTAGGGTTTTGTTCTTCTAAAGGGTCCATAGAATTACTTGCATGATTTTTTGAATATTTTTAATCTCAAAAATTCCAACGTTTGGAAAAATTTCCAGAGAGCATGGGAAATTAGGGTTTCGGGGTTCGTTCGAGAACTTTAACTTCATCTAGACGATGCCTAATGCTCTAAATTGGCTCTGATACCATGTTGGAGTTTATTAGCACCCTCACTAGGGTTTAAAGGTGCATCAAGTATACAATTTTAAAAATTAAGTGTGCTAATGAACTCAAACTTAGAATCGAACTAGAGAATTAGGATTTTATAGAAAGTAAGCAAGCATAATAGTATGTGAACATGGAATACAACCTTTGTAGACCGGTCCTTCACTTCAAAAGCTCCATGTAGAATTCCTTTCGCTCCAAGTAGTGGTGTCCTGGACTCTTCGTAGGCTCCACTAGTCGAAATGAACGAGCTTGCTCAATGATCTTCGAGGCCGAAGATGATCTACTTTGAGGAGACTCTAACTCAAGCTACCTCTTCACTAATAGATGAATTAGTGAAGCAAACAACCTACACTATATGGCTAATATGGTATAGATTGATGAAGTAGGAATTTAGCTCACTTTAGAATATTTTTCCTCTCTTTATTTTTCCACCTCAAGAAAATCAAGTGAAGAAAATTGAGATGAAGAAGATGAACCTCATATGAACCATGGGTGAGAAAATATCTAATATAAACTCTTATAGAGATTTAACTAAGGCTAAGATAATGGTTAGGTTAATAAATATCTTGAGTAAAAAAAAATTAGTGGGGTTTAGTCAAGGTTTCCACAAGCTTCTCCAAGCTTCACAACCATGCTAATTTCCACCTCAATTTTTGGTTTTCTCTAAATAAATAAATACCCACATTATCTTAACTAAGGTGTGAGTCTCATACACCAAAGTTCCTTGTATCATCAAGCATGATACAAAAATCATAATACATTTAAATATATATATATATATATATATATATCATATATGTATATGTTAAATGTAAATGAAGAAAAGAAATTCTTAAGTGAGCTAATATATTAGTTAATATATACATTAATATATCAAATATATATATGTATATTAAATTATTAAATCAACACTTGATTTAATAACCCGGCTATATCACATATACCCGACTAATATCAAATCATCGAATCAACACTTGATTCAATAATCTGGTTATATCACATATAACCTATATCGCGAAATTAGAATATGGTATCATATACATATATTTATCTCGGTCCCGCAGATATCACATATGTGCCCTACTTCGTTTCGCTTGAGCCAGGAAACCTCTGCGTAGGACTCTAAAGACTCATCAATACGCCAGCAATAGGTGATGATCATATCAGTCACCCACAAGCCGTCAGCGGTACTAGCTGGACGTAATGGCTACCCGGGTATTGAGCGATCAGAAGATCAACAAGCAAGCTTGCTCATACTCCAGTGAATCCATTAAGTAACAATACCGTACAGTCCGGTCTCTTCGTCTGATATGTCGCATATCGAGTCTAGGGGTGGTAAACGTCAGACCCCAGTAACTTGATAAGTCATGCCGATGTGAGGCTCATAACGGGTCGAGAAACTACTGATAACACTTACCAGTAAATCTCATCATCAGCCCTAGCCAGGGACTTCCTGTTATAGCCAATCGTGCATAGCGCAACATCAACCCCCAATACCGGGAGAGACGAAACCCCTCCTATCGCTCATTGCCTCCATGTGATTTGGGACTGTACCCAAAAGCCACCGGTTTGCACATTCTCTTGAACGTGGTATGATGGAAATCAAAGCACAATGGGAATCACACAAGACTCTATGACAATCTCGGGTCTAAAGACTAACCTGTACCAGTGTCACCAGAGAACTGCTATCTGACGTTAGGTATAATACCATCTAAGAGTTCTCGGCGAGTCCTGTTCAGTGTATCCATTCTCTAATGAGCATCTGTGCACATTCTCTGATGTCAAACACCAATGGTTATGGGATCAACCATCGCCCCATACAGGGTCAAGAATCGTACACACTTTTCTACTTTGGAATATCGATGCCCTGTCTCGATACTCCCTCGACTAGGAACAATTAAAGGATGTACTTGTGGACTACCCTGGCCCCACTGGTATGATCTCCATCATAGTCCCGGTAGTCAAGTCCACATCCTAAGGGTTTTATCAACATGTAACAGAGAGAGACAGTATAAAGATACATAAGCGTATATGTTAAGATAAACAGTAACCAGATAGCATACTATCATATCGAGCAAGAAAGTCCTCTCTATATATGTCCAAGCATCTACTATAGTATACAATCATGTACAATAATAGCCTCTAGGGCATACATATAACTAACAAATACCATCAAGGAGTTCTCGGCGAGTCCTGTTCAGTGTACCCATTCTCTAATGAGCACATGTGTACAGTCTTTGATGTCAAACACCAATGGATGTGGGATCATCCATCGCCCCATACAGGGTCAAGAAACGTACACACTAGTCTACTCTGGAATATCGATGCCCTGTCTCGATACTCCCACGATTAGGAACAATTAAAAGATGAACTTGTGGACTACCTTGGCCCCACTAGTATGATCTGCATCATAGTCCTGGTAGTCAAGTACACATCCTAAGGGCTTTATCAACATGTGAGAGAAAAACAGTATCACAATAACAGTCTACATGTTGAGATAAATAGCAACCAGATAGCATACTATCATGTCGAGCAAGAATGCCCTCTCTATATATGTCCAAGAATCCACTATAATATACAATCATTGCCTCTAGGGCATACATACAACTAACACCAATAAGCGTAATAGGTGTACTCTCCTAATACCAGGAGCCCTCACAACCTGAGAGATGGTAAATAGAAAAAATAACCAATTAAACCTATTCAATTTCTCCAGAACCAGAATCCATCCTCGAACAGAAACAAGTTTCTTCGAGTTCGTATGTAACTATACGATGGAACATCCAAGCAATATGGATCTTCGTAGTGATACGGAGTGTTCTAGAAAAATGCAAAGGGAAAGTAGGAGTGGCAGGGATATATGCGACTAAATGACATTCCTATGCTACAATCAGTCAAAGGATTCTTGTCATAAAGGTTCTTCATGAAGGACCTGGGTGATGCCTCCTACATTTTAGGGATCCAGATCTATCGTGATAGATCTAAACGGATGTTGGGACTTTCACGGTCAAAGTACATTGACACCATACTGAAGAGATTCGGTATGGAAGATTCAAAGCGTGGTAATCTACCGGCTTATCACGAAATCACCATTTCTAAAGAGATGTCTCCCAAGACAGATTTGGAAAGGGATCACATGAGTATTATACCCTACGCTTCTGCGGTAGGCTCTATAATGTATGCGATGTTGTGTACCAGACCAGATGTAGCTTACGTACTAAGCGTTGTAAGCAGGTATCAGTCAAACCCAAGGGAGAAGCACTGGACAGCAGTGAAGAACATTCTCAAGTACCTGAGAAGGACTAAGGAGATGTTCTTGGTTTACGGCAGTGAAGACCTCCAGATCGAGGCCTTCACCGACTCCAGCTTCCAGAGTGACAAGGATGACTCCAGGTCCATGTCGGGTTATGTCTTTACCCTCAATGGAGGGGCGGTCTGTTGGAAGAGCTCCAAGCAGGGCACCGTTGCTGACTCGACGATGGAAGCAGAGTATATCGCTGCATGTGATGCCGCGAAAGAAGCAGTCTGGATAAGAAAGTTTGTGATAGAGACAAGAAGATTTATCGTATAATAATTGATAGATTTTTCCAGTGTAAACAAGTTCAGAATATATAAAGCAAACACGTCCATTCACTTGTGTTTTCATTCATTTTGAAATATTTCGTCGGTACATTTCCGTTGGTTTTCCGTGTACAAAGATAGATTAGATGTTCGTTTCAATGTTATTTGACAGCATTGAAATGATCATCTTTTCTATTACAGTGTACTCGGAGAACAACAGAGAGGTGCTGCCGAAATTTTCTCGAAATAGATGAAAACATAAGTGAATGTGTGTATACTCTATACATTCTTAATGGGATAGAAGCCTTACCTCCGACAGCCGTTACCCCCAACATCCAATATAGAACTGTTAATATCATCATCTTTCTTGGAAGAAGAATCCAACTCCCGAGCTATGAGCATTTGCTCTCGGTCCCTGATAATCTTCATAGCCGTCGACAATGGCCCCTACCAATTTTCCTTCTGATCCTCGTTCTGCAGTAAATTCTCTTCTTGCTCTTCATCCTTAGACCTCTCTTTTTCTGCTTCAATGCGAGCATATTCGGGGGCCAATTTTATAGCTAAATCATCGATTGAAACTAAACTTAACCAGCTCGTCAATTAAACCTAACACTAACGCTTCTTAGTATCATGTTAGTTATATGTATGCCCTAGAGGCCATTACTGTACATACGATATATATTGTAGTGGATGCTTGGACATATATAGGAAGGACTTTCTTGCTTGACTGTAAGGTTGCTAGGCACACTAATGAGGTCTCACAACATATCAAACATGCCCAATTCAAATTTTTTTTATGTGCCTACAAACCCTAATACGGATCGCTAACTAGAAGTATAGGCGATGCAAGCAAGTAAACAATTTTATTGCTAAAGAAAAGAGGCTACAACCTTTGTTGATCCGGTCCTCTACCTCCTTGGCTCTGTGATGACGCCCCTCCGCTGTACCTATCGGAATACGGACTCTGGCGAAGGTTTCATCGGAGAAATGATCGGGCTAGATCGTCGACTTCGATGTCGAAGATGATCTACGTCGAGGCAACTCAAGATCAAACTCCAACTTCACCAAGTCATGAAACTTGTGAAGAAAACACCCTATACTACTTGGCAAGTGGTAGAGGATGAAGAAATAGGAAGTGGGTTCACTTTAGAATTGGATTTCTCACTCTTTTTCTCAAGTTGCCATTGATGGAAGCAAGGTTTTCTTCTTTGTTCAAGAAAAAGAAGAAGAAGAAAGGAAATTATGATAAGTCTAAAAAGAATTATCTTATCATATAGCAACCATAGTTAGGTGTAGAGAATTAACTAAGGTTAAGTTTAATGGTTAGGTTTAGGATATGAAGACAAAATGGTTACTTTAGTCAAAGATGCATGAAGCATCAAGAACCATCCAGTATGAAAGCAACCATTTAGTTTTTCTTTTCCTTTTTTTAACCAAAATAAAATAAATAGATAAATGAATAAGTGAGTAAATCAAAACCCTAACCATTAACATAACCATGGTTTAATTCTTTACACAAACCCAAGTTTGCATGTATCATCAAACATGATACAAACAAGTGCACAAAAGTGTATCACATATACAACTTGTGTAATTCAAGTGAGAAAATCCATTTAAAGTGAACAAATACTAGTTAATGCAAAGTAATATATCAAATATATAATTATGCATTAAATCATTAAATCAATACTTGATTTAACGATCCGGTCATATTGCATATAACCGACTAATATCCAATGTATCGGCTTATCGAATCAATCCTCGATTCGATAACTAGGTTATATCACATACAACCATTCGATACATTCATCGCGAGAATAGAATACGGTATCACATACACGCATTATTCTCGGTCCCGCACATATCTCATATGCGCTCCTATTTCGTTTCGCTTGAGCTAGGAAACCTCTGTGTAGGACTCTAAAGACTCGTCAATATGCCGGCAGCAGGTGATGATCATATCAAACACCCACAAGCCGCAAGCGGTATGCTAAACGTAACGGCCACCCGGGTATTGAGCGATCATAAGATCGACGAGCAAGCCCGCTCACACTCCTGTGAATCCAACCAGTAACACTTACCGTACAGTCCGGTCTGTTCGTCTGATATGTCGCATATCTCGCCTAGGGGTGGTAAACGTCAGACCCCAGTAGCTTGATAAGTCATGCCGACGTAAGGTCCATAACATTCGTGAAACTACTGATAACTCTTACCAGTATATCACTGCAACCCTGGCTAGGGATTTCCTGTTATGGCCAGTCGAGCATAGTGCAACATCAACCCCCAATACCGGGAGAGACGAATCCCCTCCTATCGCTCATTGCCTCCATGTGAATCGGGACTGTACCCAAAAACCACCTGTTTGCACAACTCAGTAGGACCGTGGTAGGGTGGAAATCAAAGCACAGTGGGAGACACACAAGACTCTATGACGATCTCAGGTCAACAGACTAAGCTGCACCAGTGTCACCAGAGAACTGCCATCTGACGTGAGGTATAATACCATCTGGGAGTTCTTGGCGAGTACGTTCAGTGTACCCAGTCTCCACTGAGCACCCGCATACCATCTCTGATGTCAAACACCAATGGATATGGGATCATCCATCGCCCATCACATGGGTCAAGAAGATATACGCTAGTCTACTCTGGAATATCGATGCCCCGTCTCGATATTCTCTCGACTAGGAACATTGAAGCATGTACTCATGGTCTATCCAGGCCCCACTAGTATGATCTGCAACATAGTCCTGGAAGTCGAGTACACATCCTAAGGGCTTTATCAACATGTAACAGAGAGACAGAAAGTATACATGTTAAGATAAAGAGCAACCAGATAGCGTACTATCATGTCGAGCAAGAAAGTCCTACCTATATATGTCCCAGCATCCACTACAATATACATCCAATATACAGTAATGGCCTCTAGGGCATACATATAACTAACAATCTCCCACTTGCACTAGGGCCATCTGTAGCAGTAGTTGTAGTATCTAATACTCAACCATCCCCTAAAAGTCTCTCTTTTGGAAAAGGCCTTCGTGAGTGGATCCGCCGTGTTGTCCTTTGAGTCTACTCTCCTAACCTCGATCACCCTGGAGATCAACTATCTCCATGATCAGGTGATGCTTCCTCAGAATATGTCTGGGTCACTGATGGGATCAGGGTTCACGGGCCAAAGCCACACTTCCATTGTCACACAATGGTAGGAACCTAGTTCATCTTATGAACCAATATACACCCAAACTGCCTCTTTGGTAGTATCTTTAATAGCAATGTTACCAGCCTTTAACGTCTAGTTTGCCACGGTATCTAGCTTGGAACTCTTCCAACATACCGTCCCTTTACTGAGGGTAAAGACAATGCCTGTGACTGACATTCAGTCGTCTTTATCACCCTGAAACGTTTCCAGTGATTCTCTCCAGGATCGATTGATACCATTTCACTACATCTAGTGAGAATCCTAGCATCCAATTACATCTATCTCATAGATGAAAACTCAGGATTTAGGAGGTATCACTTTGATTCTATTGGAGAATCCTTGTGATAAGCGGAGATTGACCGAGCGTAGTATAGGAAACTCTTTTCCTATCAAGAGTATGTTGTCCACGTACAATACGAGGATAACCACCTTACTCTCTACTACCGTTTTGTATATACAAGGTTCATCTACCATTTTGATGAAGTCAAACACTTTGACTATCACATCAAAACAGACGTTCCAACTCCGCGATGCCTGCTTTATTCTGTAAAGCAACTTGCACACGTTTCCGCTGCTCCCACTGTTTACGAAGCCCTCTGACTGTGTTCTTATAGACGTTCTCCTCTAAATTATTATTTAGAAAAGTATTCATGGCACCCAACCACCAGATATCGCAGTCATGGAATGTAGCCGTGGTAAGTAGGATCTGGATGGACTTAAGCATAACCACTGGAAAAAGGTTTCATCATTATCCACGCCTGGTCGATGACGAAAACCTTTAACAAGTCTAGCTTTGAAAGTCTCAACTTTTCCATCTACACCAAGTAATCTTCTCAAGATATACTTGCTCCTGATGGGGATTTAACCCTTCAGATATCGCAACCAAAGTCCATACTTTGTTGGTGTATGTGGATTCCATCTCAGATCGCTAAGCATCCAGCCATCCTTACAGAGTCCCTACTCTTGATGACCTGCTCGAATCTAGTTGGGTCATCATCTCATGATGCATTCCTCGCTCCCACTGTCATCGAGAAACCAAAGTATCTCTCAGGTAGGTGAGGAACCCTACCAGATCGGCGGAGAGGCTGAGGTTCGTCGGGGACTATTGAATCCTTTGGTTCTGTCAAATCATCAGCTGCAGTTTTTTATAGCTGGAACCTTCCCAGTTCTACAGAACTGGCATTGCCTCGATCTTGTCCGGATTTTGCTTTTAGACATAGGCCGGACAACCCCAAATCTTAACTAACTTAAGATATGGTCTCTTCCCTTTCCATATCACATATGAAGTGGTAGGCAACTGATTTGATTTGAACCCTTTTCAATAGGTATGCAGCTTCTCAAGCGCATAACTCCCAAAAGGAAATAGGAAACTCAGTAGTACTCATCATAGAGCACACCATATCTAATACGGTGCGATTGCTCCGCCCTGATACACCGTTGTGCTGTAGTGTATTCAGAGGAGTAATACGGAGAGAGAATCTCATTCTCCTTTAGAATAATCCAGGAATTCTATGCACAAGTATTCTCCTCCTTGATCTTATCATAGGACATAATACTTATACCCGGTTTTTGGTTCTCTATTTCTAACTTATATTCTGTGAATATCTCAAAAGGTTCGGACTTGTGTTTCAACAGGAACATATGTCTGAATCTTAAGAGATTATCAGAGAATGTAATGAAATACAAAGAACCGGTCCTAGCACGTGTAGACAGGAGACCTTACATACATCATCATGTATCAGTTCCAAGAGTTCATTAACTCTTTCTCTGTTTCCAATAAACAGAGCTATGGTCATCTAATCTTTGTGACATGACTGGCAAGTTTCACAAGATGTAAATTCAAACTGATTTAAATATGCATCTAAAATGTAAGTTCAGCCAGTCGGGTCGCATTGATATGACCTAGTCTACAATGCCTCAAGAAGGATTCGTTCATTTCTGAACTCTTCCTCTTGTGTGTGTTCTGTATACTAGGAACTGTAGTTTGATTTAGAACGTCAATGCTTTTAGATAACGTGCCTGAACCGATCAACTTTTGATATAGGAAATGTTCAAAACATTATCCATCAATACAAAATTTTATCATTACTTTAATAAATAAAGAGATTGATATGATTTTGTATATCAGGTTCGGTATCTAATAGCATTTGTTCAGAATCAATGTATTGGTAATACAGGGTGACAGTGACCAACAGACTTGGCTGCAACACTTGCCCCGTTTTCTGTCTCATGAAACTTATCACCCGTTCTCAGTTTTCTACCTTTTTGTAGCCCTATGTAACAGATTACATATCTGGGATCCTGATCCGGTATCAAATACCCAGGATTCAGAGGATACTGAGAAACAGTTCTTTATAATGAACACACCCGAAAGAGATGCATCTAATGCACTTTCTTCGTTTGGGCGGCATGGGAATTCTAGTATTCTCCTATTTCCTGCTCGGTCTTATAACAATTATAAGTTGGAGCGGGACCAACGTTCCCCAGCTCAGTATAACAAGCGAGTTCGGTCAATACATCCATATTATTATCTTGATTAAGGCGTGATATGGTCGCTACCTGGAGAGAGAGAAGAAAACACTCTGCGTGCGCTCTTGCAAGATTAGATTGGTTATATATTTTATCTAATCAGGATGGCTCCCACTGTTTTTATCAAATCTTCCTTCAAACCCTAAAAGGAAAGACTAGCCGGGATTAATTACACTCTACAAGTTCGCCAATCTTTCAGCCAGGCCAGTGTCGGTACTTTGAGGGAGGTTCCCCGTGCTTTCGCACGGACCTAATTACAGTAAACCTCGTTTTCCTAGAGGCGTAACCCTGTTGACACCTTTCAAGACACCTACTTGATCGGCTAATTGTAAAGTGCAAAACTCTCCCAGGAGTAACAATTACTCGCAGTGGGTATCGGGATCCAACTATCATATAGAAGGTATGCAATCTCATTGCAAATTTCAACACTTGAAACTCCCGATAATGGTTTTTACCCCTAGCACCTATGACCTTGGCTAAGGTCAACAAATCATAGGTACTAGTCAAGTTCTACCCGTCATTTCGTGATTAATTAGACCCACCCACATGACTCTTGGCTAAGGTCAACAAAGCCACATGACTGTCCTAACTAATCGCATCATATGCGGTATAGGAAGACATCACTTAGCTACCGCACACTATGCCTCGGCTATGGACGACAAACGTAGCACGAATACTAAGTACTCTACTTCCTAAAATGACGGAGGGTTGCAAATGGTTTTTAAGAAAACTTTTAATGCTTTGAACTTGATCTCGTTGCGGAATCAAATGGTTTTTAAATGGAATGTTTTTGAGGCTTTTCTAGTTTTACTAAAGGGGTCACTCCCGGTGAAGGGATCGTCGGCCCTTTCCTCGTCGAATGAGGTGCGGGATATATCATATATATCACTGTTCAAAGTAGAAACTATAGAAGCAATCAAAAGACAAACCGAGTGTGTAGCATCTGCCAGTTATTGCTAAAGGAGTCACTCCTGGTGAAGGGATCTCGGTCCTTTCCTCATCGAATAAGGTGCAGGATGTTCTACAATGAACACCGCGATGCAAAGCAAGAATTGTAGCTACCTGTTTTATTTTGAAATTCGATTCCACAACATCAATTAGGTTTATTTTCTTTCATTAATCTCATTAATGAATATCCCATCATTTAAGTCCACCTAAACATCACAGATAAATATAACGTACGCTTATGCCATCCGCATTCGTCTCGATGTCCCGTCTGCACCGTTAGGTTAGGTAACTAACGCCAGAACGAGGCAGGGCTAGCGCGGGTGTAAAACATAAGCAACGTCTATATAATATATCATATATACTATATATAATATCTATCTGAACAAATCACATGATCACATCACAGATAACGCAGCAGAATATATCATATGAAATATTGGATATACTAGGACGTCCGTGTTTTTAATACGAGCCAGTATAAAACACGGATTCCACGGTCGTGATGAATAGCCAATCCCACACCCCTTAGACCCCTACGAGAGCGGCAAGCAACCCTACCAATTCTAGGGTTAGGAGACCCGGACTCGACTCCTCGAGATGGTCTCCCACTGGACCCTAGAACCCGGTTACTTGTGCTCCCCTCCTTGGGTCTGTCCTAGTGCGGAAAAGTAAATAATATACAAAAGGTGATATCTCGCAACCTGGAAGTGCCCCAATTAAAAAATATTACATACAAGTTTTTTACATGAATGAAAAAGAAAAACACTCATCTCACATAAAAAAAAACCCGGCTATTCGAACACGATGATCCAATATAACATATCCAGCAACACATAACATCACATGTCATCAACGTAAGTAAATATGCGCATCACAATTGTCGTTGACATATAGCAACGAAACCGGCGATATCACATATTACACTTACGGTCACAGAAAAGAAAGTGTAAAACTACAACAGTTGGAATCCGCAACCTCTTTAGACATCGCATGCCTAACCAAATGAATTCCTTAGACATCGCATGCCTAACAATTATAAACCCCGCATTTTAGTCTCATTATCGAAAACACTTTTCAATATCAAGTCGGGCAATTCAACAAGATTCCCGACATCCTGATCGAATGCTCGTCGCAAACTTTAGTAGGCGGCTGCACCCCCGACGCCGTCGACAAAGTGCACCAAGGCGGAACACCGCTGCCGCGAGCACCCGAACGGATGCTTTCGGCGACGGGGTTCTCCTACAATCACTTGGTCGGGGCTATGGGGTGAGGCTGTCTATTAAGTTTACTCGGCGAGTATCCGTGTACGCTACATGATTGCGACGGACTTTTGATCACATCAAAATTCCGTGGCAACCGATCAAGAGAGACTAAACTGCTATGTTTATAACATTCATATTAGTTATCTCATAACTATTTGTGAATTCCAATTATTGTATCACATTCCGGATAAGATAGAAAATGTTAAACTTTCCGATTGAACAATCGAACACCCAAGTTTTCCCGAAACAGCTCAACACATGAAATAGGTTCAAAGACATTCACTTCATACCTCAGTACCAACGGTCCAGCCGTAGAAGGGTCAAGCCAACGCCTCACATGTGGCACGCCGTACTGCCCTAAACCCTAAGGTTCAAAGGGCAATTCAAGACGGTCACATAATCGAGTTAAGGTTTTTTGTCTTCTAGAGAGACCATCGCGTTACTTGCACTACTTAGAACGTCATTAAACTACGGAAAAGTCCAACAATTGGAAATTTTCCGGCAGGGGAAAAAGTGGGTATTTATATCCGGTCGAACTTTTTAACATATTCTAAAATTACCCGGAAAAAACACAGACAAAATTAGACAGTCCGATCGAATCTCCGAACTCCCAATACAACCCAGAAAACTCAACTCTTGAGTAGAAGTTAAAAATTCCCAGAAAATACAGCACCAAAATATAGGAATTACTATGCAAAAATGAATTGAAGAAGCCACTAAGTGGCCGCGGAACCGCCGCATTAGCCATGCTAATGCCGCGGTTCCGCCGCGCTTTGATCGAATCAGAAGCTCGTGCTTCACAGTAATTCTAAGAAACTCCTGCTAAGTTTTCTGCATATTTTTAATTCGTAAAAATCCCCGATTTCAAAAAATGTACAGAGAGCGGATTTGGATTAGGGTTTCGGTTCGATCGGACTTCTAACTCCGTCTACGCATCGCCTAAGGCTCTAGCTAGGCTCTGATACCACTGCAGGGTTCCTAGGCACACTAATGAGGTTTCACAACAGATCAAATATGCCCAATTCAAATTTTTTTTCATGTGCCTACAAACCCTAATACGGATCGTTAACTAGAAGTATAGGCGATGCAAGCAAGTAAACAATTTTATTGCTAAAGGAAAGAGGTTACAACCTTTGTAGATCCGGTCCTCCACCTCCTTGGCTCCGTGATGACGCCCCTCCGCTATACCTATCGGAATCCGGACTCTGGCGAAGGTTTCATCGGAGAAATGATCGGGCTAGGTCGTCGACTTCGATGCCGAAGATGATCTACGTCGAGGCAACTCAAGATCAAACTCCAACTTCACCAAGTCATGAAACTTGTGAAGAAAACACCCTATAATACTTGGCAAGTGGTAGAGGATGAAGAAATAGGAAGTGGGTTCACTTTAGAATTGGATTTCTCACTCTTTTTCTCAAGTTGCCATTGATGGAAGCAAGGTTTTCTTCTTTGTTCAAGAAGAAGAAGAAGAAGAAAGGAAATAATGATAAGTCTAAAAAGAATTATCTTATCATATAGCAACCATAGTTAGGTGTAGAGAATTAACTAAGGTTAGGTTTAATGGTTAGATTTAGGATATGAAGACAAAATGGTTACTTTAGTCAAAGATGCATGAAGCATCAAGAACCATCCAGTATGAAAGCAACCATTTAGTTTTTCTTTTCCTTTTTTTAACCAAAATAAAACAAATAGATAAATGAATAAGTGAGTAAATCAAAACCCTAACCATTAACATAACCATGGTTTAATTCTTTACACAAACCCAAGTTTGCATGTATCATCAAACATGATACAAACAAGTGCACAAAAGTATATCACATATACAACTTGTGTAATTCAAGTGAGAAAATCCATTTAAAGAGAACAAATACTAGTTAATGCAAAGTAATATATCAAATATATAGTTATGCATTAAATCATTAAATCAATACTTGATTTAATGATCCGGTCATATCGCATATAACCGACTAATATCCAATGTATCGGCTTATCGAATCAATCCTCGATTCGATAACTAGGTTATATCACATACAACCATTCGATACATTCATCGCGAGAATAGAATACGGTATCACATACACGCATTATTCTCGGTCCCACACATATCTCATATGCGCTCCTATTTCGTTTCGCTTGAGCCAGGAAACCTCTGTGTAGGACTCTAAAAACTCGTCAATACGCCGGCAGCAGGAGATGATCATATCAAACACCCACAAGCCGCAAGCGGTCTGCTAAACGTAACGGCCACCCGGGTATTGAGCGATCAGAAGATCGACGAGCAAGCCCGCTCACACTCCTGTGAATCCAACCAGTAACACTTACCGTACAGTCCGGTCTGTTCGTCTGATATGTCGCATATCTCACCTAGGGGTGGTAAACGTCAGACCCCAGTAGCTTGATAAGTCATGTCGACGTAAGGTCCATAACATTCGTGAAACTACTGATAACTCTTACCAGTATATCATTGCAACCCTGGTCATGGATTTCCTGTTATGACCAGTCGAGCATAGCGCAACATCAACCCCCAATACCGGGAGAGACGAATCCCCTCCTATCGCTCATTGCCTCCATGTGAATCGGGACTGTACCCAAAAACCACCTGTTTGCACGACTCAGTAGAGCCGTGATAGGGTGGAAATCAAAGCACGGTGGGAGACACACAAGACTCTATGACGATCTCGGGTCAACAGACTAAGCTGCACCAGTGTCACCAGAGAACTGCCATCTGACGTGAGGTATAATACCATCTGGGAGTTCTCGGCGAGTCCGTTCAGTGTACCCAGTCTCCACTGAGCACCCGCATACCATCTCTGATGTCAAACACCAATGGATATGGGATCATCCATCGCCCATCACATGGGTCGAGAAGATATACGCTAGTCTACTCTGGAATATCGATGCCCCGTCTCTATATTCCCTCGACTAGGAACATTGAAGGATGTACTCATGGTCTATCCAGGCCCCACTAGTATGATCTGCATCATAGTCCTGGAAGTCGAGTACACATCCTAAGGGCTTTATCAACATGTAACAGAGAGACAGAAAGTATACATGTTAAGATAAAGAGCAACCAGATAGCGTGCTATCATGTCGAGTAAGAAAGTCCTACCTATATATGTCCCAGCATCCACTACAATATACATCCAATATACAGTAATGGCCTCTACGGCATACATATAACTAACATTGACATGATAGTATGCTATCCGGTTGCTCTTTATCTTAACATGTACACTGATTGTCTCTATGTTACATGTTGATAAAGCCCTTAGGATGTGTACTTGACAACCTGGATTATGATGCGGATCATACTAGTGGGACAAAGGTAGTCGGTAAGTACATCCTTTAATGTCCCTAGTCGTGGGTGTATCGAGACGGGGCATCGATATACCAGAGTAGACTAGCGTATAGCTTCTCGACCCATATAGATGGGCGATGGATGATCCCATATCCATTGGTGTTTGACATCAGAGATGGTATACGGGTGCTCAGTGGAGACTGGGTACACTGAACGGACTCGCCGAGAACTCCTACATGGTATTATACCTATCGTCAGATAGCAGTTCTCTGGTGACACTGGTACAGCTTAGTCTGTAAACCCGAGATCGTCATAGAGTCTTGTGTGCTTCCCATTATGGTTTGATTTCTACCTTACCACGTTCAAGAGAACGTGCAAAACGGTGGCTTTTGGGTACAGTTCCGAATCACATGGAGGCAATGAGCGATAGGAGGGGTTTCGTCTCTCCCGGTATTGGGAGTTGATGTTGCGTTGTGCTCGATTGGCTATAACAGGAAGTCCTTGGCCAGAGATGCTTCAGAAATATACTGGTAAGTGTTATCAGTAGTTTCTCGACCCGTTATGAGCCTCATATCGGCACGACTTATCGAGTTACTGGGATCTGACGTTTACCACCCCTAGACGAGATATGCGACATATCAGATGAAGAGACCGGACTGTACGGTAGTGTTACTGATTGGATTCGCAGGAGTATGAGCAGGCATGCTTATTGATCTTCTAATCGCTCAATACCCGGATGGCCGTTACGTTTAGCAAACCACTTGCGGCTTGTGGGTGTTTGATATGATCATCACCTACTGCCGGCGTATTGACGAGTCTTTAGAGTCCTACACAGAGGTTTCCTGGCTCAAGTGAAACGGAGTAGGAGCACATATGTGATATGTGCAGGACCGAGATTAATACGATATGTGATACTATATTCTATTCTCACGATATGTGACATCGGTCGGTTATATGTGATATAGCCAGGTTATCGGATCAAGTGTTGATTCGATAAGTTGTTATATTTGATATTAGTCGGTTATGTATGATATAGCCGGATTATTAAATCAAGAGTTGATTTAATAATTTAATGTATAATTATATATTTGATATATTACATTACATTAACTAATATTAGCTCACTTAAGATTTCTTTTTCTCATATATGCTACACTTTACATATATGTGATATATGTATTGTTTTCTTTTAACACATAAATATATATGTGATATATATTCATGTGTCATGCTAGGTTACATATGCAATAAGGGTGTATGAGACTAATACCATGCTAGGGTTAAAGTTAGGGTTTGATTTATCATTTAAGTTATCACAAATTAGTGAAGACTTAGTCAATGTTTCAAGCTTGGATGAAGTTTGTAGAACATTGACAAAGTCCACTCTTTTGTCATTGCTTAAGATATTTGTTAACCCAACCTTAACCCTTGACCTTGGTTTATTCTCTACATGAGTTAGGCATGGCATAACAACTCACCATGGTTGCATTTCTAACCTTAGATTATTATTCATCACTTCATCATCTTCTTCTTCCTCTCATTGAAGCTTTCTAGCTCCATGAAAAGTGATGAAAAATAGTGAGAAAATCAAATCTAAAATGAGTAAAATTCCTATTTCATCATCCTCTACTACTTTTAGTATAGGGTGTTTGCTTCACTAATTCCTTAATTAGTGAAGGGATAGCTTGGGTTAATGTCTCCTCAACGTAGATCATCTTTGGCCTCGAAGACTTCGATGCAAGCTTGTTCATTTCTTCATGGGAGCCTCTCTAGAGTCTGGGAGTTCATGATCGCAGCGAAGGTACTACTACACGGAGCTGTTGATGTGAAGGACCGGTCTACAAAGGTTGTATTCCTTATTCACTTTAGTTGCAAAGTTATTTGCATTCGATTTCGTCACATTTTCTAGTACACGATTCAAGTTTAGGGTTAGCGAGTACGGCTAAAATTTGAAATTGGCATGGACAATGCCTCCCGAAACCTTGCTACCGTGCTAGACAACCCTGCAGTGGTATCAGAGCCATGCTAGAAAATTAGACAGATTTTGTAAGGATTACGAAACTGAAACGACTCCGAAACTTGAAACACGAAAACATAGTTTCTGTCGATTTTTAAAATTCCTCTAAAATTATTTTAAACAACTGCAAAATGTTGTATGAGATGCAACATGAACACACAAGAAATTTCAGCCCCCCTCGCCGGAATTGGGCTGGCCACTTTGCAAGAAAATCCGGCCACCTCGGCCAGATAGTGGGATTTTGAGTTGAAATTTTTTGTATGTTCCAGGTTCTGGGTTTTAGTGTTTCAGGTGTTGTTTGTTTTTGTTAATTTTACATGTGATATGATCTTACACTATAAGCAATTCGGAGTGTTTCGTATTCGTAGTTTTAAAATTGTTTTCGGGTATTCGCATGTTGTCTAGGCGAAATTAAAAAGTTCGAACGAATGTCAAAAACCCATTTTTCCAAATTTAACGTATTCGGAAAATCATGCAAGTAATTCTGTGTACCCTTTAGAAGAATGAAACCCTAACTCGACATAATGACCATACAAATGCTTTCAAACCTTAGGGTTTGCGGCAGTTCCGCAATGCCATTAATGAGGCTTGGGTCGCCCTTCTACGGCTGGTGCATAGGTACTGTGGCATGTTCTGGGTATTATTAAACTGTGCTCAAGTGTTGAGCTCTCGAGGAATTGTAGGACATTGATGATTCGATCGAAAAGTTTAACGTCGTCTGGATATCATGTGATGGGATACAATACTTGGAATCCATAAGAAAACTAATTTGAATTTTGTAAATCTAGCAATTTAGTCTCATTTGTTCGGTTGCCACGGGATTTTGATGTGAACAAAAGTCCGTCGCAATCACGTAGCGTACACGGATACTCGCCGGGTAACCTTATTAGATAGCCACGCCCCATAGCCCCGACCAAGTGACTGTAGGAGAACCCTGTTGCCAAAAGCATCCGTTCGGGTGCACGCGGCCGCGGTGTTCCTCCTTAGTGCATTTCGTCGACGGCATCGGGGGGTGCGGCCATCTACTAAAGTTTCCGACGAGCATTCGATCAGGTTATCAGGAATCTTGTGTTGAAATTTGTAATGAGATTGCATACTTTCTATGAGATAGTTGGATCCCGATACCCACTGCGAGTAATTGTTACTCCTGAGAGAGTTTTGCACTTTACAATTAGCCGATCAAGTAGGTGTCTAGAAAGGTGTCAACGGGGTTATGCCCCTGGGAAAACGAGGTTTATTTTAATTAGGTCCGTACGAAAGCACGGGGAACCTCCCTCAAAGTACCGGCACTGGCCTGGCTGAAAGATTGGCGAACTTGTAGTGTGTAATTAATGTTGGATATATATGCCCTAGAGGCCAGTATTGTATATGTATACATATGGATGCTAGGGATATGTATGTACAGGACAATCTTGCTCAGTTTTATAGTATATTATTTGACTTATCTTTGTCAGGATATGTGTATTTATTTCTATTGTTGTTATATCTAGCTTGCATATATTGATAAAGACTCGATACGGTAGTATACTATTGTGGTTTGTCTTTATCTAAACATGGCATATGTTATACTCATTATTGCATATTGCGGTTACATATTGATAAAGCCCGTAGGATCTTGCTTGACTGCCTGCGTTGTGATGGCGATCATACTTGTGGGAGCATGGTTATCCATAAGCACATCCTTAAATGGTCCCTAGTCGCGTGAGTATCGAGACTGGGCATTGATACTCCAGAGTAGACTAGTGTATATGTTTCTAGCCCGTCGGGGGATGGTTGGTCCCGCAGCCATTGGTCTGATAAACCTAAGATCGTATACAAGTGCTCACAGGGTGTGGGTACACTGGACGGACTCGCCGAGAACTTTCAGATGGTACTATACCTATCGTCAGATGGAAGTTCTCAGGTGACATGTGTAAAGGTTAGTCTTTGGACCTGAGATCGGCATTTGTCTCGTGTGATTTCCCACTGAGCTTTGATCACTACCCTACCACGGCTCTACTGAGTCATGCAAACAGGTTTTGGTTGGGTACAGTCCCGAGCCACATGGAGACAGTGAGCAATTGTTGGGGATTCTTCTCTCCCGGTATTAGGAGTTGATATCGCAAAGTGATCGATTGGTTAGGACCATAAGACCTTGGCTAAGGCAGTTGGGATTTACTAATAGGTTGATCAGTAGTTTCCCAGATTGGTCCTGAGCCACATCAGCACGACTTATCGGGTTATTAGGGTCTGACGTTTACCACCCCCTAAACCTGGTATGCGATACTCTTTGACCAAGAGACCGGACTGTACAGATACTGTCACGGATAGGCTCAGTGGGAGTTCGGACGAGTTTGCTCGCCGGCCTTCCTTTTCGACAGGTACCTGGGTAGCCGTTACGTACAGCTAGTGCCGCTGACGTGCTTGTGGTTAAACCCACTGCTAGTGTACTGTTGAGTCTTTAGAGTCCCACACAGAGGGTTTTCCTGCTTCGGGCGAAACGATGTAGAGGCCGTATGGTTTTACGGTAGGGTTCGATCACATACGTACACTTGAGCACGTATGATGTTCGGGCGGATAATGCTAGCGGGCTTTGGTTTAAGCCAGATCCTAGTGTTAGATTATCGGATTATTTAGTCTCTGGGTAGTCGTATTTTTCGGAATACGGATACGGGTATATATATACAGACGAGGGGTATTCTTGTAATTTTGGCAAGAGTTCTTCTAGAAGATGACACCTCATTTCTTATTTATTCTTTTTGATTAAATGAAGAAATGAGGTAGAGGATGAGTTGTTCATTTACATTAAATGAAGTATGGCCACTACATAACTCACTTAGTGACTCATATGATAACTATTGAAGCATGCTTGATTTTATATTATTCTATGCTTCATAATTATCTAGGGTTGGCATTTTTCATTTTATTATCATCTCACACATTCTCTCTCCTCCAAGCTCTCATCTTCTTCCTCTTACCCTTAAGTGACTCATGAGTTGAGAATCCAAGGGGCTAAGAGACTAATTAATCCCTAATCATTCTCTACACACTCTAGTATACTTAGATTAGCAAGCTAAGTATTCTAGTTATCTCAACTAGGAGGTAGGAGCTCTTGGAAGGCACTCTCGGGTGGATCATCATTGACGCAAGGAGGCCGAAGTTCAAGCTTGATCATGGACACTACAAGGAGCATACCAAAGGAGTGGAGTGAATACTCGAAGGACTTGAGACTCTTGGTATACTTTCTATCATAGTAGTTAGAACCCTAACATGCTAACTAGGTTTATGGTAAAGATCCATTTTTTATGTTATCCTAGCGCCAAGTTTCGTATCGTTGTAAAATTTTTGTTCCGCATTTGGCCACGGAAGTTGGCTGGGGCGCTAGCATAACCCTTCATGGTATCAGAGCCAGCCCATAAACCCTAGACTAGCAAGTTTAAACAATGTTAAAACAACGAAACCGAAACGACTCCATAACATCAAAACCAAATTACAGTTTCTGTCAAATTTTTTTAAGGCTTCAAAAAATTTGTTAAACAACTGCAGAGTGATCCTTAGACAGTGAGATGTACCCAGAACAAAAATGATGCAATTCTACCATCATTTGGCCGGCCACAACCTCATAAAAAAACGGCCTCCTCGGTTTTATGGTGGTGAAATGCGTCGAGTTTTGTTCTGGGTTCTTATCTCAAGGAGTTTGGTTGTCTGGTATTGTTTGTTTTTTGCCCAAGTTTGATTCTCTGTTATTTTCTGTACGGGGCAATTTGGAGTGTTTCGAAGTCGTTATATTTGACACTGTTTAATAGTTTACAGTACATTCACTTTTATCTGCGACCGTGAATGTCATTTGATCGGTAAACTCGTCTGATTGCTATATGTTCCTTTAGATGGGTTTGCGAATGTGACATTCGCATTGATATTTTGTGCTTGTGCTGTGATTGTGGTTGGATAGTCGTTATGGATAGCATGTGGTGCAATGTTAGCAGTACAGTTTATATTCATTTGTACATTTGATATTGCGGGGCAAGCGTCCGACATGTGGATTGCCGTCTTTGCCGGGTTGTATATTATTTGATTGGGGCACGACCGGGTTGAGGTCGATGTCACCATTTGTACATATTATTTTCTTTTTCTGTACTAGGATTACCCCACGGTGGAGTGCACGGATAGCCGGGTTCTAGAAGGCAACAAGCCCGCATCTTATGGCGTTGAGACGGAGGGGGCTTCATTCTAGAATTGGCGGGCTATTCGCCGCACTCGTAGGGGGTATAGGATGACCCACGGAGGGGTGTCCAAGTTACCGTATTCCGTGAAGTGCTGGGTGGCCCATTCACTTTGTTGAAGGGGGTTGCCTCACTTCTGGAATTGGTGGGTAACTTGCCACGCTCGTAGGGGTCCAGGTTTTCATTGCACAGGCTATCCACACGACCGGGAACGTCGGGTTTTATTTGCGGCTCAAATGAAACCCGGGGCTCCAAGATAATCCACCATTCTGTATTGTTGGCTGAGATTCTGTGATGTTACTTATTATCATGCCTTGGACGAATGTTATATATATTTATATATATACTAGTATACGTTGTTTATATTTTACACCCGCGCCCGTCCAGCCCCCGCTCTGTCATTAGTTAAGTAACCTAACGGGTGATGACGGGGCCCAATGGCGAATGCGGATGGCATATACGTACATTGTATTTTCGTTCATTTCTGGTGTGATAGAATTAAAATGATGGGACCGCATTAATTTTGCTTAATGCAAGAAAAGAAACCTAAAAAATGTTGTTCGAACAAATTTCGAAAAACTGACATTACAGACGTTCTCTTTTGCTTTGCACGGTGGTATTCGGTTATGAATATCCAGCACCTCATTCGACGAGGTAAGGGCCGAAATCCCTTCATCGGGAGTGACCCCTTGAGTAAAAGTTTGTGTCAACGTAATAACTTCACTATAGTCGATTATTTTTGCTTTGCATCGTGATATTCATTTTGGAATATCCTGCACCTCATTCGACGAGGAAAGAGCCGAGATCCCTTCACAAGGAGTGATCTCTTTAGCAAAAGTTTTCGCCACTATATATATTTGTAAAACCACTTGGATTCCTTCAATGATATTAAGTTCATTACGTTAACGGGTTTTTCGCCAAAAAACCCAGCCGTGGCCCTCCGTCATTTCGGATAAAAACACATAGTATTCATGTGGTGTTTGTTGGACAAAGTCAAAGCATCGTGTAAGGTAGCTGTATGTTTTTTATCCGTAGCATAGATAGATGCATTGGTTTAGGACAGTCGTACCATCTTGTTGGCCAAATTCAAGGGTATGTACAGGTGGGTCTAAATCAATCAGGACAATGACGGGTAGAACTTGACTTGCGCGTTATGATTTGTTGGCCAAAGTCAAGGTCATAAGAGCTTGTGGCAAAAACTACATCGGGAGTTTCAAACATACAGGAAACTTGCAGATTCAGCATACCTTCTGGAGTGTGGTGACTAGAGTGGATTCCATCTGGTGCATCACACAATGATAGTTGGATCCCGATCCCACTGATGAGTAGGATTACTCTCGGGAGATTATCACACTTAACAATCAATGCTATAAACCAAGTAGGTGTCTAGAAAGGTATTAGTGGGGCTACGCCTCCAGGGAAAAGAGGTTATATAATTAAGGAACTTCACGAAAGCGTTGGAAAACCTCCCTCGAAGTACCAACACTAGCCTGGCTGAAAGGCTAAGCAAGTATTGTGACGTGCGATTAATCCTGACTAGTTCTTCTTTTAGGGTTTGAAGAAGAATTCGAGGAAACAGTGAGAGCCATCCTGGTTAGATAAATTAATAACCAATCTAATCTTGCAAGAGCGCAGGCTGAGTATTTCTTTCTCTCTCTCTCCAGGTAGCAACCATTTCACGCCCTAATCAAGATAATAAAATGTATCGCTTGACCGATCCGAATTCTTATTCGGGGCTGGGTAAAGTCGGTTCGGCTCTAACTTATAACAACGGTCATGAGTATGGGCAAGGGAAAGAGGATTGTTTGAATTCCTTGGTGACCCCATCGAAGAAGAAATAAACTATTGTCTCTTCTTCAGGTGTTCTTGTTATTGAGAACTGTAGGGTTCCTAGGCACACCCATGAGGTTCCACAAGGCATCAACCATGCCAAAATCAAATTTTTACATGTGCCGAGAAACCCTAATGCAAGATCGTTACTAGAGGTAAGGCGAAAAACATGCAAGTTAACTACTTTAACTACAAGTGAAAGGGATTACAACCTTTATAGATCCGGTCCTCCACTTCTTTAGCTCCGTGTTGACGTCCCTCCGCTGCGATCATCGGGATCCGGGACTCTAGTGTTGGTTTCATCGAAGAAATGAGCGGGCTAGGTCGTTGACCTCGATGCTGAAGATGATCTACGTCGAGGCGACTCAAACTCAAGCTCCATCTTCACTAGGTCATGAAACTTGTGAAGATAACACACTCTACTACATGGCAAGTTGTAGAGGATGAAGAAATAGGAAGTGGGTTCACTTTGGATTTGGTTTTCTCACTTGATTTCTTCACTTGGAATTTTTCTAGAAAAGGTTTTCTTCACTTCATGAAGAAGAAGAAGAAGGAAATGAAAAATGAATTAATTAAAATAATAAATCAAGTGAAGACTTATCATAATGCAACCATGGGTGAAGTTAACTCATGTAGAGAGCAAACTATAGTTTAGATAAATGGTTAGGTCAAAGGATAAAAACAAAATGGTTAAGACTTTGTCAAAGTTGCTTGAAGTATCATGAAACTTCTAGCAAAGTAAGAAAAGCCACCATTTAGTTTTTAACCAAAATAAATAAATAAATAAGTTAAAACCCTAACCATTAACCTAAACATGGTTTAAAGCATACACACACCCAAGTTTGCATGTATCATCAAACATGATACAAACTAGTGCACAAACATATATCATATATACAATGTGCACAATCTAGTGAGAAGAATAATCTTAAGTGAACCAATACTAGTTAATGTAAAGTAATATATCAAATATATAATTATACATTAAATCATTAAATCAACACTTGATTTAATGATCCGGTCATACTGCATATAACCGACTAATATCAAGTGTATCAATATATCGAATCAACATTTGATTCGGTAACCCGGCTATATCTTATATAACCGTCCGATGATACAAATCGGGAGAATAGAATTCAGTATCATATACTGGTATTATTCTCGATCCCGCACATATCTCATATGCGCTCCTATTTCGTTTCGCTTAAGCCAGGAAACCTCTGTGTAGGACTCTAAAGATTCCTCAATACGCCGGCAGTAGGTGATGATCATATCAAACACCCACAAGCCGCAAGCGGTCTGCTAAACATAACGGCCACCCGGGTATTGAGCGATCAGAAGATCAACGAGCAAGCCCGCTCACACTCCTGTGAATCCAACCAGTAACACTTACCGTACAGTCCGGTCTGTTCGTCTGATATGTCGCATATCTCGCCTAGGGGTGGTAAACGTCAGACCCCAGTAGCTTGATAAGTCATGTTGACGTAAGGTCCATAACAAGCGTGAAACTGCTAATAACTCTTACCAGTAAATCACTGCAACCCTGGCCAGGGATTTCCAGTTATGGCCAGTCGAGCATAGCGCAACATCAACCCCCAATACCGGGAGAGACGAATCCCCTCCTATCGCTCATTGCCTCCATGTGAATCGGGACTGTACCCAAAAACCACCTGTTTGCACGACTCAGTAGAGCCATGGTAGGGTGGAAATCAAAGCACAGTGGGAGACACACAAGACTCTATGACGATCTCGGGTCAACAGACTAAGCTGTACCAGTGTCACCAGAGAACTGCCATCTGACGTGAGGTATAATACCATCTGGGAGTTGTCGGCGAGTCCGTTCAGTGTACCCAGTCTCCACTGAGCACCCGCATACCATCTCTGATGTCAAACACCAATGGATATGGGATCATCCATTGCCCATCATATGGGTCGAGAAGATATACGCTAGTCTACTCTGGAATATCGATGCCCCGTCTCGATATTCCCACGACTAGGAACATTGAAGGATGTACTCATGGACACCCAGGCCCCACTAGTATGATCTACATCACAGTCCTGGAAGTCGAGTACACATCCTAAGGGCTTTATCAACATGTACCAGAGAGACATAAAGTATACATGTTAAGATAAAGAGCAACCAGATAGTATACTATCATGTCGAGCAAGAAAGTCATACCTATATATGTCCCAGCATCCACTACAATATACATCCTGTATACAGTAATGGCCTCTAGGGCATACATATAACTAACAATCTCCCACTTGCACTAGGGCCATCTGTAGCAGTGGTTGCAGTATCTAATACTCAACCATCCCATAAAAGTCTCTCTTTGGGAAAAGGCCTTTGTGAGTGGATCCGCCGTGTTGTCCTCTGAGTCTACTCTCCTAACCTTGATCACCCTGAAGATCAACTATCTCCATGATCAGGTGATGCTGCCTCAGAATATGTCTGGGTCACTGATGGCACCAGGGTTTCTGGGCTAAAGCCACACTTCCATTGTCACACAATGGTAGGAAGCTAGTTCATCTCATGAACCAATATACACCCAAACTGCCTCTTTGGTAGTATCTTTGATAGCGATGTCACCAGCCTTTATCGTCTAGTTTGCCACGGTATCTAGCTTGGAACTCTTCCAACATACTGTCCCTATACTGAGGGTAAAGACAATGCCTGTGACTGACATTCAGTCGTCTTTATCACCCTGGAACTTTTCCAGTGATTCTCCCCAGGATCGATTTATACCATCTCACTAAACCTAGTGAGAAGCCTAACATCCATTTAGATCTATCTCATAGATCCAAAACCCAGGATTTAGGAGGTATCAGTTTGATCCTATATGGAGAATCCTTGTGATAAGAGAAGATTGACCGTGCGTAGCATAGGAAACTTTTTCCCTATCAAGAGTATGTTGTCCACGTACAATACGAGGATCACCACCTTACTCTCTACTGCCTTTTGTATATACAAGGTTCATCTACCATTTTGATGAAGTCAAACTCTTTGACTATTACATCAAAACAGATGTTCCAACTCCGCGATGCCTGCTTTAATCTGTAAAGCAACTTGCACGCGTTTCCGCTGCTCCCACTGTTTACGAAGCCCTCTGGCAGTGTACTTTTAGACGTTCTCTTCTAAATCATCATTTAGAAAAGCAATCATGGTACCTAACCACCAGATATCGTAGTCATGGTATGTAGCAATGGCAAGTAGGATCCGGATGGACTTAAGCATAGCCACTGGAAAAGGTTTCATCATTATCCATGCCTGGTCGATGACGAAAACCTTTAACAAGTCTAGCTTTGAAAGTCTCAACTTTTCCATCTACACTAAGTAATCTTCTCAAGATATACTTGCTTCTGATGGGGATTTAACCCTTCAGATATAGCAACCAAAGTCCATACTTTGTTGGTGTACATGGATTCCATCTCAGATCGCTAAGCATCCAGCCATTCTTACAGAGTCCCTGCTCTCGATGGCCTGCTCGAAACTAGTTGGGTCATCATCTCATGATGCATTCCTCGCTCCCACTGTCATCGAGAAACCGAAGTATCTCTCAAGCGGATGAGGAACCCTACCAGATCGGCGGAGAGGCTGAGGTTCGTCGGGGACTATTGAATCCTTTGGTTCTGTCAAATCATCAGCAGCAGTTTGTATAGCTGGAACCTTTCCAGTTCTACAGAACTGACCTTGCCTCCATCTTATCCGGATTTTGCTTTTGACATAGGCCAGACAATCCCAAATCTTAACTTACTTAAGAGATGGGCGTTTCCCATACCATATCTTATATGGAGTGGTAGGCACTGATTTGATTCGAACCCAACTCAATAGGTATGCAGCTTCTCAAGTGCATAACCCCAAAAGGAAATAGGTGACTCAGTAGTACTCATCATAGAGCACACCATATCTAATATGGTGCGATTGTTCCACCCTGATACACCGTTGTGCTGTGGTATATTCAGAGGAGTAATACGGAGAGAGAATCTCATTCTCCTTTTAGAATAATTCAGGAATTCTATGCACAAGTATTCTCCTCCTTGATCTCATCATAGGACATAATACTTATACCCGGTTTTTGGTTCTCTACTTCTAACTTATATTCTGTGAATATCTCAAAAGCTTCCGACTTATGTTTCAACAGGAACATATGGCTGAATCTTGAGAGATCATCAGAGAATGTAATGAAGTACAAAGAGCCGGTCCTGGCATGTGTAGACAGGGGACCTTACATACATCAACATGTATCAATCCCAAGAGTTTACTAACTCTTTCTCTGTTTCCAATAAACAGAGCTATGGTCATCTTATCTTTGTGACATGACTGGCAAGTTTCACAAGATGTAAATTCAAACTAATTTAAATATGCATCTAAAATGTAACTTAAGCAAGCGGGTCACATTGATATGACCTACTCTACAATGCCTCAAGAAGGATCCGTTCATTTCTAAACTCTTCCTCTTGTGTGTGTTCTGTATACTAGGAACTGTAGTTTGATTTAGAACGTCAATGCTTTTAGATAACGTGCCTGAACGGATCAACTATTGGTATAGGAAATGTATAAAACATTATTCAACAATACAAAATTATATCCTTCTTTAATAAATAAAGAGATTGATATGAGGTTTGGTATCTAATAGCATTTGTTCAGAATCAATGTATTTGTAATACAGGGTGACAGTGACCAACAGACTTGGCTGCAACACTTGCACCGTTTTCTGTCTCATGAAACTTATCACTCGTTCTCAGTTATCTACCTTTCTGTAGCCCATATAACGGATTACATTTGCGGGATCCTGATCCGGTATCTAATACCTAGGACGTAGAAGATACTAAGAAACAGTTCTTTATAATGAACACACCCGAAGGAGATGCATCACATGCACTTTCTTCGTTTGGGCGGCATGGGAATTCCGGTATTCCCCTATTTCCTGCACGGTCTTATAACAATTATAAGTTGGAGCGGGACCAACGTTCCCCAGCTCAGTATAACAAGCGGGTTCGGTCAATACATCCATATTATTATCTTGATTAAGACGTGATATGGTCGCTACCTGGAGAGAGAGAGAAGAAAACACTCTGCGTGCGCTCTTGCAAGATTAGATTGGTTATTTATTTTATCTAATCAGGATGGCTCCCCTGTTTTTATCAAATCTTCCTTCAAACCCTAAAAGGAAAGACTAGCCGGGATTAATTACACTCTACAAGTTCGCCAATCTTTCAGCCCGGCCAGTGTCGGTACTTTGAGGGAGGTTCCCCGTGCTTTCGCACGGACCTAATTAGAATAAACCTCGTTTTCCCAGGGGTGTAACCCCGTTGACACCTTTCTAGACATCTACTTGATCGGCTAATTGCAAAGTGCAAAACCCTCCCAGGAGTAACAATTACTCGCAGTGGGTATCAGGATCCAACTATCATATAGAAGGTATGCAATCTCATTGCAAATTTCAACACTTGAAACTCCCGATAATGGTTTTTACCCCTAGCACTTATGAGCTTAACTATGGTCAACAAATCATAAGCACTAGTCAAGTTCTACCCATCATTTCGTGATTAATTAGACCCACCCGCATGACCCTTAACTAAGGTCAACAAAGTCACGCGACTGTCCTAATTAATCGCATCATATGCGATGTAGGAAGACATCACTTAGCTACCGTACACTGTGCCTTGACTATGGTCAACAAACACAGCACGAATACTAAGTACTCTACTTCCTAAAATGACGGAGGGTTGCGGATGGTTTTTAAGAAAACTTTTAACGCTTTGAACTTGATCTCGTTGCGGAATCAAATGGTTTTTAAATGGAATGTTTTTGAGACTTTTCTAGTTTTGCTAAAGGGGTCACTCCCGGTGAAGGGATCGTCGGCCCTTTCCTCATCGAATAAGGTGCAGGATATATCATATACACCGCTGTGCAAAGCAAAAACTATAGAAGCAATCGAAAGACAAACCGAGAGTTGTAGCATCTGCCAGTTATTGCTAAAGGGGTCACTCCCGGTGAAGGGATCTCGGCCCTTTTCTTATCGAATAAGGTGCAGGATGTTCTACAAAGAACACCGCGATGCAAAGCAAGAACTGTAGCTACCTGTTTTTGAAATTCGATTCCACAACATCTTTTAGTTTTATTTTCTTTCATTAATCTCATTAATGAATTCCCATCATTTAAGTCCACCTAAACATCACAGATAAATACAACGTACACTTATGACATCCGCATTCTCCTCGATGTCCCGTCTGCACCGTTAGGTTAGGTAACTAACGGCAGAGCGGGGCAGGGCTAGCGCGGGTGTAAAACATAAGCAACGTCTATATAATATATCATATGTACTATGTACTATATCTATCTGAACAAATCACATGATCACATCACAGATAACGCAGCAGAAAATATCATATGAAATATTGGATATACTAGGACGTCCGTGTTTTATTTTGAGCCTGAATAAAACACGGATTCCACGGTCGTGATGAATAGCCAATCCCATACCCCTAAACCCTTACGAGAGCGGCAAGCAACCCTACCAATTCTAGGGTTAGGAGATCCGGACTCAACTCTTCGAGATGGTCTCCCACTGGATCCTAGAACCCGGTTACTTGTGCTCCCCTCCTTGGGTCTATCCTAATACGAAAAAGTAAATAATATACATCAACGGTGACATCTTCCGCAACCTGGAAGTGCCCCAATAAAAGAATATTACATACAAGTTTTTTACATGAATGAAAAATGAAAAAACACTCATCTCACATAAAAACCCTGGCTATTCAAACACGACGATCCAATATAACATATACAGCAACACATAACATCACATGTCATCAACGTAAGTAAATATGCCCATCCCAATTTTCGTTGACATATAGCAACGAAACCGGCAATATCACATATTACACTTACGGTCGCAGAAAAGAAAGTGTAAAACTACAACAGTTGGAATCCGCAACCTGCATAGACATCGCATGCCTAACCAAATGAATTCCTTAGACATCGCATACCTAACAATTATAAACCCCGCATTTTAGTCTCATTATCGAAAACACTTTTCAATATCAAGTCGGGCAATTCATCAAGATTCCCGACATGCAGAATGAATGCTCATCGCAAACTTTAGTAGACGGCCGCACCCCCGATACCGTTGACGAAATGCACTAAGGCGGAACACCGCTGCCGTGAGCACCCGAACGGATGCTTTCGGCGACGGGGTTCTCCTACAGTCACTTGGTCGAGGCTATGGGGCGTGGCTGTCTATTAAGTTTACCGGCAAGTATCCGCGTACGCTACGCGATTGCGACGGACTTTTGATCACATCAAAATTCCGTGGCAACCGATCAAATGAGACTAAACTGCTATGTCTATAACATTCAAATGTTGTTGATTCCAATTATTGTATCACATTCCAGATAAATAGACAATGTTAAACTTTCCGATCGAATAATCAAACACCCAAGTTTTCCCGGAAAAGCTCAACACATGAAATAAGTTTTAAAACATCCACTTCATGCCACAGTACCAACGGTCCAGCCGTAGAAGGGTCAAGCCAACGCCTCACATATGGCACGCCGTACTGCCCCAAACCCTAAGATTTAAAGGGCAGTTCAAGATGGTCACATAATCGAGTTAAGGTTTGTTGTCTTCTAGAGAGTCCATCGAGTTACTTGCACTACTTAGAATATTCTTAAACTACGGAAAAATCCAACACTTGGAAATTTCCCGACAGGGGAAAAAGTGGGTATTTATATCCGGTCGAACCTTTTAACATGTTCTCAAATACCCCGAAAAACACATAGACGGAGTTAAACTTTCCGATCGAAACACCGAGTCCCCAATACAACCCAGAAAACTCAACTCTTGAGTGCAAATTAAAAATTCCCAGAAGACACAAGAAACACCTACAGAGATAACTGCAGAAAATGTACAGCCTAATCATCACAGACGGCCACGGAACCGCCGCAACAAGTAGGTTAACGCCGCGGTTCCGCGGCTCTACTGTAGACTTAGGTTGTCGTTTTCTGCCGTTTTTCTTAGAATTTCCTGCTCTATTTTCTGAGCATTTTTAATTCACAAAAATCCACTGTTTTGAAAAATGTACAGAGAGGGGTGTAATTTAGGGTTTCGGGGTTCGATCGGTTTTCTAACATCATCTACACATCGCCTAAAGCTCTAGCTAGGCTCTGATACCACTGTAGGGTTCTTAGGCACACCCATGAGGTTCCACAAGGTATCAACCATGCCAAAATCAAATTTTTACATGTGCCGAGAAACCCTAATGCAAGATCGTTACTAGAGGTAAGGCGAAAAACATGCAAGTTAACTACTTTAACTACAAGTGAAAGGGATTACAAACTTTGTAGATCCAGTCCTCCACTTCTTTAGCTCCGTGTTGACGTCCCTCCGCTGTGATCATCGGGATCCGGGACTCTAGTGTTGGTTTCATCGAAGAAATGAGCGGGCTAGGTCGTTGACATCGATGCCGAAGATGATCTACGTCAAGGCGACTCAAACTCAAGCTCCATCTTCACTAGGTCATGAAACTTGTGAAAATAACGCACTCTACTACATGGCAAGTTGTAGAGGATGAAGAAATAGGAAGTGGGTTCACTTTGGATTTGGTTTTCTCACTTGATTTCTTCACTTGGAATTTTTCTAGAAAAGGTTTTCTTCACTTCATGAAGAAGAAGAAGAAGGAAATGAAAAATGAATTAATTAAAATAATAAATCAAGTGAAGGCTAATCATAATACAACCATGGGTGAAGTTAACTCATGTAGAGAGCAAACCATAGTTTAGATAAATGGCTAGGTCAAAGGATAAAAACAAAATGGTTAAGACTTTGTCAAAGTTGCTTGAAGTATCATGAAACTTCTAGCAAAGTAAGAAAAGCCACCATTTAGTTTTTAACCAAAATAAATAAATAAATAAGTTAAAACCCTAACCATTAACCTAAATATGGTTTAAAGCATACACACACCCAAGTTTGCATGTATCATCAAACATGATACAAACTAGTGCACAAACATATATCATATATACAATGTGCACAATCTAGTGAGAAAAATAATCTTAAGTGAACCAATACTAGTTAATGTAAAGTAATATATCAAATATATAATTATACATTAAATCATTAAATCAACACTTGATTTAATGATCCGGTCATACTGCATATAACCGACTAATATCAAGTGTATCAATATATCGAATCAACATTTGATTCGGTAACCCGGCTATATCTTATATAACCGTCCGATGATACAAATCGCGAGAATAGAATTCAGTATCATATACTGGTATTATTCTCGGTCCCGCACATATCTCATATGCGCTCCTATTTCGTTTCGCTTGAGCCAGGAAACCTCTGTGTAGGACTCTAAAGACTCGTCAATACGCCGGCAGTAGGTGATGATCATATCAAACACCCACAAGCCGCAAGCGGTCTGCTAAACGTAACGGCCATCCGGGTATTGAGCGATTAGAAGATCAACGAGCAAGCCCGCTCACACTTCTGTGAATCCAACCAGTAACACTTACCGTACAATCCGGTCTGTTCGTCTGATATGTCGCATATCTCGCCTAGGGGTGGTAAACGTCAGACCCCAGTAACTTGATAAGTCATGCTGACGTAAGGTCCATAACAAGCGTGAAACTGCTGATAACTCTTACCAGTAAATCACTGCAACTCTGGCCAGGGATTTCCAGTTATGGCCAGTCGAGCATAGCGCAACATCAACCCCCAATACCGGGAGAGACGAATCCCCTCCTATCGCTCATTACCTCTATGTGAATCGGGATTGTACCTAAAAACCACCTGTTTGCACGACTCAGTAGAGCCGTGGTAGGGTGGAAATCAAAGCACGGTAGGAGACACACAAGACTCTATGACGATCTCGGGTCAACAGACTAAGCTGTACCAGTGTCACCAGAGAACTGCCATCTGACATGAGGTATAATACCATCTGGGAGTTCTCGGCGTGTCCGTTCAGTGTACCCAGTCTCCACTGAGCACCCGCATACCATCTCTGATGTTAAACACCAATGGATATGGGATCATCCATCGCCCATCATATGGGTCGAGAAGATATACGCTAGTCTACTCTGGAATATCGATGCCCCGTCTCGATATTCCCACGACTAGGAACATTGAAGGATGTACTCATGGACTACCCAGGCCCCACTAGTATGATCTACATCACAGTCCTGGAAGTCGAGTACACATCCTAAGGGCTTTATCAACATGTAACAGAGAGACAGAAAGTATACATGTTAAGATAAAGAGCAACCAGATAGCATACTATCATGTCGAGCAAGAAAGTCATACCTATATATGTCCCAGCATCCACTATAATATACATCCTGTATACAGTAATGGCCTCTAGGGCATACATATAACTAACAAGAACTGTTTTTCGGTCAGTCCTACCTCCTGGGTACTCGATACCGGATCGGGATCTCATATCTGTAATTTATTACGGGGAATGAGAAAAAGTAGGATGGTTAGACCTGGTGATATGTCCCTCAGAGTAGTGAATGGAGACAGGTTGATGCTTCTGCCGTCGGTGAATATCACCTAGCATTGCCAAATGGCAAAACTATGATTTTGAACAATTGCTACTATGTACCTTCTATGGTTTTCAACATCATATCAGTTTCTTTACTTGATAAAAATGAATATAAGTTTGTTCTTGATAGAAATATCATGAACATTTAACTTATTCGGGTATTGGTTGCAGAAGGTACACTGTGTAATGGTATCTATGTCCTTAATCAAAACACAGTTCTCAGTATAAAAAACACACGCAAGAGGAAGAGTTCAGAAACGAACGAATCCTACTTGTGGCATTGTAGATTTGGTCATATCGGAGAGAAAAGACTGAGTAAGTTACATAGAGATGGATATTTGAACACGTTCGAGTTTTCATCTTATGAACTTGTCAGTCCTGTCTCAAAGGAAAGATGACCAAATCTCCGTTCACCGAACACGGAGAAAGAGCAGAAGAGCTCTTGGAACTCATACATAGTGATGTATGTGGTCCAATGTCTATACATGCATGGGGTGAGTTCTCATACTTCATCACATTCACTGACGATCTCTCTAGGTTCGGATATGTGTATCTCATGAAACACAAATCTAAAGCTTTTGAGAAATTCAAAGAATTTAAAAGAGAAGTAGAGAACCAGATTGGCAAAAGTATCAAGATCCTCCGATCTGATAGAGGGGGAGAGTACTTAAGTACGGAATTCCAGGACTTTCTAAAAGAGAATGGCATTCTCCCTCAGCTTACTTCTCCGTATACACCACAGCACAATGGCATATCGGAGCGGAGGAACCGTACCCTATTGGATATGGTTCACCCCATGATGAGTAATGCCGAGTTACCTCTTTCTTTCTGGCGGTTTGCTCCTGAATCAGCTGCATTCATATTGAATAGAGCACCGTCCAAAGCAGTGCCTACCACCCCATATAAAATATGGAGTGGGAAGAGACCATGTCTTAATTACATTAAGATATAGGGGTATCCTGTTTTTGTTAAAAAAAACAGAATCCAGATAAATCCATAGAATAATTATTATGAATTCCAAGTGATTCTCATCATTATCATCAAGCTATCTCTTGAGTTTTTTCTCAAATAAGGTAAGAAAAGAGAAGAGAAGAATTTAGTGAACTAATTATTCTATATCTTCTACTAATCATCCTTAGCAAGTTTAATTAGTGGGTTGCTTGATTTTAATGAGATCAATTTAAAACTAAAACTTGTGTTGGAGTTATCTCAAGATGGATCATCTTCGGCAAGGATATTATCGAGCAAGCTTGTTCCGGGTTTTGTGGAGACTATCCGGAGTCTAAGAAGAGTTGGCTAACACTGTACAAAGGTTGTAGTTCGCCAACTTCTTTGTTTTAGCTTACTAGTTTTATATCAAGTTTAGTATTTTGGTTTGATTCTTGGGTTGGGTTGTTATTGCTCTCTAGATTTTTTAAATTACCACTTCCGCTGCGTTTTAAAATCCTTCTAGGTGAGCCTAGCATCCCATCAGTGGCATCAGAGCCATAGCAAAAGATTAAACTTGTTTAGACGAAATTATAGTTTTGATCACGATATTTTTCCGATTTTTATTTCCGAAGATTTAGCCTATGTTCGTTTTTTAAAACGCGGCCTGAATTTTTTTTAAACATTACTAGAGAGTTGCAAATGTTTTGAAAATGACGTGACACGAACCCGGGCCCACAACTCCAAGATTTGGCCGCTGGTAACGGTTTTCTGGCAACTCGAGTGTGGAGTTTGGGGCTCATGTTCGTACAATAGCTCAATTGTTTGGAAATAGGATTTTTGGCATACTTTGATTTGTCCCGGATTTCGATGTGATCGATTTATTGTTCAAAAAAGTTTTGTGATCAAAACCGTATCTTTGTTTAAGTTTTGCGGATAAAGTTTTGTGTTGCTTAACGTCGCTGAATTGATGCGATCAATTCGACGGGGTTGCACACTTGTTATTTGCGATAATGTGAGTCTGAGATGTTGGTGTGGATAGAATGTGTTTGGATTGTCGCAAAATGAATAGCCCTTGTGCGGGAGTGTGATATTGTGATAAGTGTTATTTCCATTCATGCTTATAGCCATCTTGTATATTCTTTTGTTCGAGACGAGCTCCAACTTATGGCGTCGTTTCTGCTATATGTATATTCTTTTTCGGGGCGTAGCGGTTCACTTGTGGCCATAGTCACCGATTGATATATTATTATTTGTCGGTACATGATCAGGTTGCGATCATTATTGTCATAGTATTAATACAGGTTTAGGATTACCTCGCGGAGAAGCGCATGGGCTACTAGGTTCTAGATTGCAGTGGGTAGCCATCTCAAGTAGTTGGGATTGGGTCACTCGAGTCTATGATTGGCGGGTTGCTTGCTGCACTTATATGTAAGGTTGCTAGGCACACGCACAAGGGTCTACGAGGCATCAACCGTGCCCGATTTAAAAATTAGCCGTGCCGAACAACCCGATACGAGATCTTTAAACTAGAGATTAGGCGAAAACAAGCATGCTAAACACTTTAACACTAAGTGAGAGGGATTACAACCTTTGTAGATCCGGTCCTTCACTTCTTAAGCTCCGTGTTGAGGTCCCTTCGCTGCGATCATCGTGTTCCGGACTCTCGAGAGGCTCCACGAAGAGAAAGATGCAGTCTTGCTTCCGACCTTCGATAACAAAGATGATCTACCTTGAAGTTTCATTAACACAAGCTAACACTCACTAAATGAAGTGAACACTCTCATCTAAAGGGTAAGGGTAGATGAGGATGATGAAGTAGGATTTTTGCTCTCATTTATAATCTTTTTCTCACTCATTTTTCATCACTTGAAAAAAGCTAGTAAGCTTTTTCCATGAAAAAGTAGAAGGAAGAAGAAGAAGAATAAATCATAATGCTTTTGTGATGAATAATGAAAGTAATCATAAGGTTAGAAATGCAACCATGGTTCAAGTAACCATTGTAGAGAATTAACTAGGGCTAGGGTTTGGGTTGGGTTAAAGGTGAGTTATTTGAAAATATCAAGCATAATATCTTTTCCAAGACAAAAGAAAAGCTTCTAGAAACTACTAGAAGTCTTAACCCTAATCCAAACCCTAACAATGTTTAAACTCCACAAAACATGTTGCATTAATAACCATATCATGTTACAATATTATATATCTCATATATAATATTTATTGTAACAAAATAAAATAATACAATTAACATATATCGCATATATATCAATGTATTACCCGAGTGAGAAAAAGAATCTTTTAGTGAGCTAATATTAGTTAATGTAATTTAATATATCATATATATTATTATACATTAAATTATCGAATCAACAGTTGATCCGACAATCCGGCTATATCGCATATAACCGACTAATATCTCATTTACCGATTCATCGAATCAACACTTGATCCGATGACCCGGCTGATGTCAAATATCGTGAGAATAGAATACGGTATCACATATCGCATTATCCTCGGTCCTGCACATATCACATATGTGCTCCTACTCCGTTTTGCCTGAGCCAAGAAACCTCTGTGTAGGACTCTAAAGAATCGTCAATACGCTGGCACTAGGTGATGATCATATCAAACACCCACAAGCTGCAAGCGGTCAGCTAAACGTAACAGCCACCCAGGTATTAAGCGCTCAGAAGATCAACAAGCAAGCCTGTACATTCTCCTGTGAATCCAAATAGTAACACTCCCGTACAGTCCGGTCTCGTCGTCTGATATGTCGCATATCTCGCCTAGGGGTGGTAAACGTCAGACCCCAGTAGCTCGATAAGTCGTGTCGATATGAGGTCTATAACAGTTCGAGAAACTACTGATAACACTTACCAGTAAATCTCGGCAACCCTGGCCAGGGATTTCCAGTTATAGCCAATCGAACACAGCACAACATCAACTCCCTATACCGGGAGAGACGAATCCCCTCCTATCGCTCATTGCCTCCATGTGATTCGAGACTATACCCAAAAGCCACCTTTTTGCACGCCCTCTTGGACGTGGTATGATGGAAATCAAAGCACAGTGGGAATCACACAAGACTCTATGACGATCTCGAGTCAACAGACTACTCTGTATCAGTGTCACCGGAGAACTGCCATCTGACGTGAGGTATAATACCATCTGCGAGTTCTCGGCGAGTCCGTCCAGTGTACCCAGTCTCTACTGAGCACCCGTACACCATCCTTGATGTCAAACACCGATGGATATGGGATCATCCATCGCCCATCATATGGGTCAAGATGGGTATACGCTAGTCTACTCTGGTGTATCGATGCCCTGTCTCGATACACCCTCGACTAGGAACAGTTATAGGATGTACTCGTCGACTACCGTGGCCCCACTAGTATGATCTCATCATAGTCCCAGTAGTCAAGTACATATCCTAAGGGCTTTATCAACATGTAACATAGAGACAATCAGAGTACATGTTAAGATAAAGTACAACCAGATAGCATACTGTCATGTCGAGCAAGAAAGTCCTCCCTATATATGTCCAAGCATCCATTACAATATACACTGTATGTACAGTAATGGCCTCCAGGGCATACATATAACTAACAATCTCCCACTTGCACTAGGGCCATCTGTTGTGGTATCGCATACCCAACAATTAGCTGTGGTTGAAGTATCTCATACTCAACCATCCCATAAAAGTCTCTACTGGGAAAAAGGTCTTTGTGAGTGGATCCGCGCTGTTGTCCTTTGTGTCTACTCTCATAACCTCGATCTCACTGGAGATCAACCATCTCAATGATCAGGTGATACTGCCTAAGAATTATATCTGGATTTCTTATGGGACGGGGGTTCCTAGGCAAAAGCCACAACTCCATTGCACACAATGGTAGGAACGAAGTTCATCTCATGAACTTATATATATCCAGACTACCTCTTTGGTAACATCCTTGGTAACGATGTATCTTGCCTTTAATCGTCTAGTAAGTCACGGTATCTAGCTTGGAACTCTTCCAACATACCGTCCCTCCACTGAGGGTAAAGACAATGCCTGCGACTGACATTCAGTCGTCCTTATCACTCTGGAACCTTTCCAGTGATTCTCCCCAGGATCGATTGATACCATCTCACTACAACTAGTGAGTATCCTAACATCCAATTAGATCTATCTCATAGATCCAAAACCTAGGATTTAGGAGGTATCACCTTGATCCTATATGGAGAATCCTTGTGATAAGCGGAGATTGACCGAGCGTGGCATAGGAAACTCCTTCCCTATCAAGAGTATGTCATCCACGTACTCTATGAGGATCACCACCATACTCTCTACTACCTTTTTGTATATACAAGGTTCATCTACCATTTTGATGAAGTCAAACTCTTTGACTACCACATCAAAACAGATGTTCCAACTCCGCGATGCCTGCTTTATCCTATAAAGCATCTTGCTCACGTTTCCGCTGCTCCCACTGTCTATGAAGCCCTCTGGCTGTGTACTTATAGACGCTCTCTTCTAAAACATCATTTAGAAAAGCAGTCATGACACCCAACCACCAGATATCGTAGTCATGGTATGTAGCCGTGGCAAGTAGGATCTGGATGGACTTAAGCATAGCTTTGAAAGTCTCAACTTTTCCATGTACACCAAGTAATCTTCTCAAGATATACTTGCTCCTGATAGGGATTTAACCCTTCAGATAAAGCAACCAAAGTCCATACTTTGTTGGTGTATAAGGATTCCATCTCAGATCACTAAGCATCTAGCCATTCTTACAGAGTCCCACTCCTGATGGCCAGCTCGAAACTAGTTGGGTCATCATCTCATGATGCAATCCTCGCTCCCACTGTCATAGAGAAACCGAAGTATCTCTCAGGTGGGTGAGGAACCCTACTAGATCGGCGGAGAGGCTGAGGTTCGTTAGAATCTATCGAATCCTTTGGTTCTACCAAATCATCTACTGTAGTTTGTATAGCTGGAACTCCTTCCAGTTCTACCTCATGACCAATAATTTCTTCACAAGAAATTCCCTTTCACAAAGGTGGCATGCTGAGAAACAAAATATCTTTTGTTCCTCAGTTTGGTAGAAGATATTCCCTTGCAAATGCTTGGGATATCTAACAAACTTCCACAGATACTGACTTTGCCTCGAGCTTGTCCGGATTTTGCTTTTAGACATAGGCCGGACAACCCCAAATCTTAACAAATTTAAGATATGGGCTCTTCCCTTTCCATATCACATATGAAGTGGTAGGCAACTGATTTGATTTGAACCCTATTCAATAGGTATGCAGCTTCTTAAGTGCATAACTCCCAAAAGGAAATAGTAACTCAGTAGTACTCATCATAGAGCACTCTATATCACATAGGGCGTAAATGCTCCGCCCCGATACACCGATGTGTTGTGGTGTATAAGGAGGAGTAATGCTGAGAGAGAATCTCATTCCCCTTTAGAATAGTCCAGGATTTCCGTGCTCAAGTATTCTCCTCCTTGATCTCATCAAAGGACATAATACTTATACCCGTTTTTGGTTCTCTACTTCTAACTTATATTCATTGAATTTCTCAAAATTTCCAGACTTGTGTTTCAACAGGAAAATATGTCCGGATCTTGAAAGATAATCAGTGAATCTAATGAAGTACAAAGAACCGGTCTTGGTATGTGTAGACAGGGGACTTTACATACATCATCATGTATCAATCCCAAGAGTTCACTAACTCTTTCTCTGTTTCCAATAAACAGAGCTATGGTCATCTTATCTTTGTGACATGACCGGCAAGTTTTATAAGATGTATATTCAAACTAATTTAAATATGCATCTAAATGTAACTTGGCTAGTCGGGTCGCATTGATATGACCTAGTCTACAATACCTCAAGAAGGATTCGTTCATTTCTGAACTATTCCTCTTGTGTGTGTTCTGTACACTAAGAACTATAGTTTAATTTAGAACGTCTATGCTTTTAGATAACGTACCTGAACCGATCAACTCTTGATATAGGAAATGTTCAAAACATTATCCAACAATACAAAATTATATCCTTTCTTTACTAATAAAGAGAGTGATATGATGTTGTATATCAGGTTCAGTATCTAATAACATTGGTTCAGAATCAATGTATTCTGGTAATACAGGGTGATAGTGACCAACAGACTTGGCTACAACACTTGCACCGTTTCTATCTCATGAAACTTATCACCCGTTCTCAGTTCTCTACCTATCTATAGCCCATGTAACAAATTACATTTGTGGGATCCTGATCCGGTATCAAATACCCAGGACGTAAAGGATACTGAGAATCAGTTCTATGTAATGAACACACCAGAAGATGCATCAGTATACTTTCTTCATTTGGGCGGCACGGGAATTCTGGTAATCCCCAAATTTCCTGCTCTATCTTATAAAAATTATAAATTGGAGCGGGACCAACGTTCCCCAGCTCAGTATAACAAGCGGGTTCGGTCAATATATCCGTATTATTATCTTGATTAAGGCGTGATATGGTCGCTACCTGGAGAGAGAGAGAAGAAAACACTCTGCGTATGCTCTTGCAAGATTAGATTGGTTATCTAATATATCTAATCAGGATGTCTCCCACTGTTTTTGTCAAATCTTCCTTCAAACCCTAAAAGGAAAGACTAGCCGGGATTAATTACACGCTACAAGTTCGCCAATCTTTCAGCCAGGCCAGTGCCGGTACTTTGAGGGAGGTCCCCCGTGCTTTCGCACGAACCTAATTAAAGTAAACCTCATTTTCCCAGGGGCGTAACCCCGTTGACACCTTTCTAGACACCTACTTGATCGGCTAATTGTAATGTGTAAAACTCTCCCAAGAGTAACTCTTACTCTCAGCGGGTATCGGGATCCAACTATCTCATAGAAGGTATGCAATCTTATTGCAAATTTCAACACTTGAAATTCCCAATAATATTTTACCCCTAGCGTCCTATGACCTTGACAAAGGCCAACAAACCATAGGCTGCTAGTCAAGTTCAACCCGTCATTTCTTGATTGAATTAAACCCACCTGCACGGCCCTTGACAAAGGCCAACAAGGTCGCACGACTACCCTAATCCAATCTGCATCATATGCATAAGTGTTGGGTTTACCTAGCACCTCATGAAGGGATTGGAAGCATCACATGTACCAAAGATTAAAAATTTAGGGTGCTAAGTAAACATACAAAGGATCTATCCTAGAAAAATTAGGGTTTCATAAACTACACTGTAGGGTTCCTAGGCACTCTTGAGAAGGTTCATAAGACATCAAACATGCCCGGATAAAATTTTAGACGTGCCGAACAACCCAAAGACGGGATCTTTGCTAGATTATTAGGGTTTAGCATGCAAGATGATATCTTTAAAGCTAAGTGTGAGGGATTACAACCTTTGTAGTCCGCTCCTTCGCTTCACAAGCTCCGAGTAGAAGTCCCTTCGCCGCGATCCACGATCTCCCGGACTCAAGAGAGGCTCCACGACTCGAACGATCCATACTAGCTTGAAGTGTTCCGAATCTCCGATGATCTACGTCGAAGTTACAAAAACCCAAGCTTTCTCACTCTAAAGAGATGAACACCCTAATCTCATGGGCTAGATGAGATGAGGATGAGGGAGTAGTATTTATGCTTTCTTTTTATTCACTTTCTCACTTGAAATCATCACTAAAGAATTAACTAGTAAGTATTTTCTTTTAGAACTCAAGAGAGAAGAAGATGAGAATGAAAAAGATAATCCTTTTGTGATGAATAGAAAAGAAATCTATATGATTGATCTTTCAACTATGGTCAAGGATGAGTGGCTAAGAAGTTGTAGAGAATAAACTAGGGTTAGGGTTTGGTTAGGTTAAGGATAAGTATCAACCATAATATCTTAACCAAGACAAAAGGAAAAGCTTCTAGAATGTGCAAGAAGAAGCTAACCCTAATCAAACCCTAATCCTATTTAATCATCCTTAAACATGTTTAATAATAAATCATATCATGTCACAATAATATATATCACATATATATTATATATTTATAACAAAAGAAAATAATACAATTAACATATATCGCATATATATCAATGTATCATCTAGTGAGAAAATGAAATAATAAAGTGAGCCAATATTAGACAATGTAATACAATATATCATATATATTATTATACATTAAATCATCGAATCAACACTTGATCCAACGATCCGGCTATATCGAATATAACCGGCTAATATATCATGTACCGATTCATCGAATCAACACTTAATCCGATGTCCCGATTCATATCAAAATATCGCGAGAATATAATACGGTATCTCATATCGCATTATCCTCGGTCCTGCACATATCACATATGTGCCTCTACTCCGTTTCGCCTGAGCCAAGAAACCTCTGTGTAGGACTCTAAAGAATCGTCAATACGCCGGTAGCAGGTGATGATCATATCAAACACCCACAAGCTGCAAGCGGTCAGCTAAACGTAACAGCCACCCAGGTATTGAGCGATTAGAAGATCAACAAGCTAGCCTGTCCGTTCTCCTGTGAATCCAATCAGTAACACTCCCGTACAGTCCGGTCTGTTCGTCTGATATGTCGCATATCAAGTCTATGGGTGGTATACGTCAGACCCCAGTAACCGATAAGTCGTGTCGATGTGAGGCTCATAACAGGTCGAGAAACTACTAGCAACACTTACCAGTAAATCTCTATATCAGCCCTGGCCAGGGACTTCCAGTTATAGCCAATCGAACACAGCACAACATCAACTCCCTATACCGGGAGAGACGAATCCCCTCCTATCGCTCATTGCCTCCATGTGATTCGGGACTGTACCCAAAAGCCACCGTTTTGCACGCCCTCGTGGACGTGGTAAGGTGGAAATCAAAGCACAGTGGGAATCACACAAGACTCTATGACGATCTCGGGTCTACAGACTACCCTGTACCAGTGTCACCGGAGAACTGCCATCTGACGTGTGGTATATCACCAACTGGGAGTTCTCGGCGAGTCCGTCCAGTGTACCCAGTCTCCACTGAGCACCCGTACACCATCCTTGATGTCAAACACCGATGGATATGGGATCATCCATCGCCCATCATATGGGTCAAGATGCGTATACGCTAGTCTACTCTGGTGTATCGATGCCCAGTCTCGATATACCCTCGACTAGGAACAGTTATAGGATGTACTCATCGACTACTATGGCCCTACTAGTATGATCTCATCATAGTCCCAGTAGTCGAGTACAGATCCTAAGGGTTTATCAACATGTGAGAGTCAGACAGTAAACCAATACAAGTCAACATGTTAAGATAAAGTGAAACCAAATAGCATACTATCATGACGAGCAAGAAAGTCCTCTCTGTATATATCTAAGCATCCATCATAATATACATCAAATGTACAACAATGGCCTCTAGGGCATATACATAACTAACATACACTTCATTATATGAAAGAAATGCTAGGGTTTTGAGAGTACAACCTTTGTAGCTCCCTACGCTAGACTCCTTGGCCACTTGAGGGTAGGAGGAAGGTTCGCTTGAAGTCTCCTAGTTTCCACGACGATCCACCCGAAGCTCCTAGTCCAACCTTGCAACTTCACTTTTTCAAGAGAAGAAATGAAGATAATACTCTAAACAAGTGGGCTAAACTTGTGTATAATGATGTTGTGGTGGCTTTTCTCACTTCAAAAACCTAACTTGATGAGTATATTACTCACTACAAAAGTCTAGAGAGCAAATGAGAGAGGAAGAAGAAGATGATGGCTATTCTTTAACAAGAGTGAAAAGAATAACTCTTGTCAAGAAAAATGAAAATATATGTATATATATTTTCTTATTCTCATCTCAAACCATGGTTAAACAATGAATATATTATTGAATTTGAGTTAAAACACAAAAGGAAAGTTTACCCAAGGTTAAAAGGTGGGTGAGGATGGTTAGGTCAAAAGAAGAGTGTAGAAACAAATCAATGATAAACATTTTCATTTTTCATTTTTGTTTTAAATCAAATGCAATAAAATCCATATATAAAACAATGGTGTGAGTCTTATATTGCCACCATTTTCATGTATGTACAACCATGAAGGATGTATGTATGTATGTATGTGTATATGTACATCCATATGTATATGAATCTATAAAGAAAGCATACATGCATGCATACATCCATCAAACTCAAGAAAGGATTTCAAGTGAGAAGCTAATGGTTAAATGATAAATCAACACTTGATTTATCAATCTGGTCATATCACAGACGACCCCACCAAAAGCAAGCCACCCAATCAATATACGGTATAATATACGCGCATTTTAACCGGGTCCATGCGCATATCACATACGCGCACCACAACGTTTCGCCTGGACTAGGTAACTCCTTTGTGGGACTCTAAGACTCGTCAATACGCCGGCAGTGAGTGATGATCATATCAAGCACCCCAAGCCGCAAGCGGTCAGCTAAACGTAACAGTCACCCGGGTATTGAACGATCAGAAGAGAACAAGCGAACCTACTACAACTCCCGTCGAGCCAATCGGCAACACTTCCCGTACAGTCCGGTCTCCTCGTCTGATATGTCGCATATCAAGTCTAGGGGTGGTAAACGTCAGACCCCAATAACTGATAAGTCGTACCGATGTGAGGCTCATAACGGGTCGAGAAACTACTGGTAACACTTACCAGCAAATCTTTGAATCAGCCCTGGCCAGGGACTTCCCTGTCACGGCCAATCGAGCACAGCGCAACATCAACCCCCAATACCGGGAGAGACGAAACCCCTCCTATCGCTCATTGCCTCCATGTGACTCGGGACTGTACCCAAAAACCATCGTTTTGCATGCTCTCATGGACGTGGTAAGGTGGAAATCAAAGCACAGTGGGAATCACACAAGACTCTATGACGATCTCGGGTCTACAGACTAACCTGCACAAGTGTCACCTAAGAACTGCCATCTGACGTGAGGTATAATACCATCTGGGAGTTCTCGGAGAGTCCGTCCAGTGTACCCAGTCTCCACTGAGCACCCGTATACCATCTCAGATGTCAAACACCAATGGATATGGGATCATCCATCGCCCATCTCATGGGTCGAGAAGCGTATACGCTAGTCTACACTGGTATATCGATGCCCCATCTCGATACACCCATGACTAGGGACCTTGAAGGATGTACTTATGGACTACCATGTCCCCACTAGTATGATCCTCATCATAGTCCAGGTAGTCAAGTACACATCCTAAGGGCTTTACCAACATGTAACTATAAGACAATATAAAGAGACAAGTATACATGTTAAGATAAAGAGAAACCAGATAGCATACTATCATATCAAGCAAGAAAGTCATCTCCATATATGTCCAAGCATCCAATATAATATACATCATCTGTACAATACTGGCCTCTAGGGCATACATACAACTAACAATCTCCCACTTGCACTAGGGCCAGCTGCTGTAGTATCGCATACCGAGCATCCCGAAGAGTCTCTCAAACTGTGTCTGGGGAATGGCATTCGTGAGTGGATCCGCTGTGTTATTCTTCGTGTCAACCCTCCTGACCTCGATCTCCCGGCGATCAACTATCTCCCGGATCAGGTGATACCGCCTCAGAATATGCCTGGATCGCTGATGGGACCTGGGTTCCTTGGCCAAAGCCACCGCTCCATTGTTATCGCAATACAAAGGTATTGGATGCTCAATGGATGGAACCACTCCAAGTTCAGTAATGAACTTCTTGATCCAGACAGCCTCTTTGGCAGCATCGTTGGCAGCGATGTATTCAGCCTCCATTGTCGAGTCTGCCACGGTTTCCTGCTTGGAACTCTTCCAGCTAACCGCCCCTCCGTAAAGGGTAAAGACAAATCCCGACTGCGACTTAGAGTCGTTCTTATCACTCTGGAAGCTCGAATCGGTAAAGGACTCCACTTGGAGTTCTCCGTTACCATACACCAAGAGCATCTCTTTAGTCCTTCGTAAGTACTTGAGAATGCTCTTCACAGCTGTCCAGTGACTCTCTCCAGGATCAGCTTGATACCTACTCACTACACTTAGTGAGTATGCTACTTCGGGTCTGGTACATAGCATCGCATACATGATAGAGCCTACAGCTGAAGCATAGGGTATCCCTTGCATGCGAGCTCTCTCCAAATCAGTCTTGGGAGACATCTCTTTGGAGAGAGTGACTCCAGAAATCGTGGGTAAGTTCCCACGCTTCGATTCTTCCATACTAAACCTCTTTAGTATGGTGTCAATGTACCTGGATTGGGACAATCCCAATATCCATTTGGATCTATCTCTATAGATCCTAATTCCCAATATACAGGAGGCATCACCAAGATCTTTCATCGAGAATCTTTGTGATAAGAAGAGCTTGACCGATTGCAGCATAGGAATGTCATTTCCTATCAAGAGTATGTCGTCCACGTACAATACGAGGAAGACAACCTTACTCTCTGCCACCTTCTTGTAGATACAAGGTTCATCTACGTTTTTGACAAAATCAAACTCTTTGATAATGACGTCAAAGCAAATGTTCCAACTCCGCGATGCTTAATTTAATCCATAAATGGATTTAAGCAGCTTGCACACCTTCACGCTGCTCCCACTGTCTACGAAGCCCTCTGGCTGAGTCATGTACACGCACTCTTCTAAATCACCGTTTAGAAAGGCGGTCTTAACATCCATTTGCCAGATTTCGTAATCATGATATGCAGCGATGGCAAGCATGATCCGGATGGATTTAAGCATAGCTATTGGAGAAAAGGTTTCGTCATAGTCCACATCTGGTCTTTGACGAAAACCCTTTGCAACAAGTCTAGCTTTGAAAGTCTCCACTTTCCTATCTACACCAAGTTTTTTCTTGAAGATCCACTTGCTCCTAATGGGTTTTACCCCTTCAGGAGCAACTTCCAAAGTCCATACTTTGTTGGTGTACATGGATTCCATCTCAGACCGCATTGCATCCAGCCATTTCACTGAGTCCCTACTCGTGATGGCCTGCTCGAAGCTAGTTGGGTCATCATCTTCCATGATGCAATCCTCGCTTCCACCATCAATGAGAAAACTGTAGTATCTCTCAGGCGGATGAGAAACCCTGCTAGATCGGCGGAGCGGCTAGGGTTCGTCAGGTACTGCTGAATCCTCTGGTTCTACCAAGTCTTCTGTTATAGTTTGTGTCGCTGGAACCTCTTCCAGTTCTACCTCAATGCCACTTGTCTGTTTCATAAGAAAACCTTTTTCTAAGAAAGTGGCATGTCGAGAAACAAACACCTTTTGTTCCTCGGGGTGGTAGAAGATATACCCTTGTGAATTTTTGGGATATCCTATAAACTTACATAAGACAGATCTTGCCTCGAGTTTATCCGGATTTTCTCTTTTGACATAGGCTGGACAACCCCATATCTTAATGTAATTAAGATGTGGTCTCTTTCCTTTCCATATCTCATATGGAGTGGTAGGCACTGATTTGGTAGGAACTCTATTCAATAGGTCCATGGCTGTCTCAAGCGCATATCCCCAGAAGGAAATAGGTAACTCAGCTGTACTCATCATTGAGCGCACCATATCTAATAGGGTACGGTTTCTCCGTTCCGATACACCGTTGTGCTGTGGTGTATAAGGAGGAGTGAGCTGAGAGAGAATCCCATTCTCTTTTAAATAATCCAGAAAATCATTGCTCAAGTATTCTCCTCCTCGATCAGATCGAAGGATCTTAATACTTTTGCCCGTTTGGTTCTCTACTTCGTGCTTATATTCTCTGAATTTCTCAAAAGCTTCAGACTTGTGTTTTATCAGGAACACATATGCGTATCTAGAGAGATCGTCAGTGAATGTAATGAAGTAGGAAGAACCGTCCCTGGCATGTGTAGACATGGGACCGCATACATCACTATGTATCAGCCCTAAGAGTTCCGTAACTCTTTCTCCGTGTCCCATAAACGGAGTTTTGGTCATCTTGCCTTTGAGACATGACTGGCAAGTGTCATAAGATGAAAATTCAAACGGATTCAAATATCCATTCTTATGCAACTTAGCTAGTCGTGTCGCATTGATGTGACCAAGTCTACAATGCCACAAGAAGGATTCGTTCATTTCTGAACTTTTTCTCTTGTGTGTGTTTTGTATATTGAGGACTGTATTTTGATTTAGAATGAATATGCCATTATGTAACGAGCCTGATGCAATCAACTTTTGATCTAGGAATATGTTCATAACATTATCCTTTACTACAAAATTATATCCTTCTTTACTTAATAAAGAAACTGATATAATATTGCACATCATGTTTGGTATATAATAGCATTCATTTAGAATCAGTGTATTACCACTTGGTAATACTAGGTGATATTCGCTAACTGCTTTGGCTGCAACATTTGCCCCATTCCCTACTTGAACGGAATAATCACCTTTTCCCAGTTCTCTACCTTTCCGTAGCCCATGTAACATTTTACATATGTGGGATCCTGATCCGGTATCTAATACCCAGAACGTAGGGTGAACTGAGAAACAGTTCTCAATAACTAACACACCTGAAGAAGATGCATCAACATGCATGTTCTTTTGGGCGGCTTGAGAATCTAGATATTCTCCTATTCCCTGTTCAGTCTTATAACTCTTATAAGAAAGAATGGGTCCAACGTTCCCCTGCACAGTATAACATGCGGGTTCGGTCAATACATCCATATTATTATCTTGATTAAGGCATGACATGGTCGCTACCTGGAGAGAGAGAGAAGAAAACACTTTAGCGTATGCTCTTGCAAGATCAGATTGGTTATTATTTTATCTAATCAGGATGGCTCCCACTGTTTTTATCAAATCTTCCTTCAAACCCTAAAAGGAAAGACTAGCCGGGATTAATTACACCCTACAACTTCGCCGATCTTTCAGCCAGGCCAGTGTCGGTACTTTGAGGGAGGTTCCCCGTGCTTTCGCACGGACCTAATTAAAGTAAACCTCGTTTTCCCAGAGGCGTAACCCCGTTGACACTTTTCTAGACACCTACTTGATCGGCTAATTGTCCTGTGTAAAACTCTCCCAGGAGTAACAATTACTCGCAGTGGGTATCGGGATCCAACTATCTCATAGAAGGTATGCAATCTCATTGCAAATCTCAACACTTGAAATTCCCGATAATATTTTGCCCCTAGCGTGCTATGACCTTGACGCATGCCAAATAACCCATAGTCCGCTAGTCAAGTTCAACCCGTACAATTCGTGATTGAATTAAACCCACCCGTACGACCCTTGACGCATGCCAAACAACGCCGTATGAATACCCTAATCCAATCGCATCTCATGCTACAGATAAGTAATAATCAGCTACCGTACACTACGCCTTGACGCTGTTAGTTATATGTATGCCCTAGAGGCCATTACTATACATAGGATGTATATTGTAGTGGATGCTGGGACATATATAGGGAGGACTTTCTTGCTCGACATGATAGTATGCTATCTGGTTGATCTTTACCTTAACGTGTACACTGATTGTCTCTCTGTTACATGTTGGTAAAGCCCTTAGGATGTGTACTTGACTACCTGGACTATGATGCGGATCATACTAGTGGGGACATGGTAGTCCATAAGTACATCCTTCAAAGTCCCTAGTCGTGGGTGTATCGAGACGGGGCATCGATATACCAGAGTAGACTAGCGTGTACCTTCTCGACCCATACAGATGGGCGATGGATGATCCCATATCCATCGGTGTTTGACATCAGAGGAGATATACGGGTGCTCAGTAGAGACTGGGTACACTGGACGGACTCGCCGAGAACTCCCAGATGGTATTATACCTCACGTCAGATGGCAGTTCTCTGGTGACACTGGTACAGAGTAGTCTGTTGACCCGAGATCGTCATAGAGTCTTGTGTGGTTCCCACTGTGCTTTGATTTCCATCTTACCACGTCCAAGAGGGCGTGCAAAACGGTGGTTTTTGGGTACAGTCCCGAGTCACATGGAGGCAATGAGCGATAGGAGGGGATTCGTCTCTCCCGGTATAGGGGGTTGATGTTGCGCTGTGTTCGATTGGCTATAACAGGAAATCCCTGGCCAGGGTTGCTGAGATTTACTGGTAAGTGTTACCAGTAGTTTCTCGAACAGTTATAGACCTCATATCGACACGACTTATCGAGCTATTGGGGTCTGACGTTTACCACCCCTAGGCGAGATATGCGACATATCAGACGATCAGACCGGACTGTACGGTAGTGTTACTGGTCGGATTCACTGGAGTGTGAGCAGGCTTGCTCGTCGATCTTCAGATCGCTCAATACCCGGGTGGCCGTTACGTTTAGCAGACCGCTTGCGGCTTGTGGGTGCTTGATATGATCATCACCTGCTGCCGGCGTATTGACGAGTCTTTAGAGTCCTACACAGAGGTTTCCTGGCTCAAGCGAAACGAAATAGGAGCGCATATGAGATATGTGCGGGACCGAGAATATTGCGTGTATGTGATACCGTATTCCATTCTCGCGATGAATGTATCGAATGGTTGTATGCGATATAACCTAGTTATCGATTCAAGCGTTGATTCGATAAGCCGATACATTGAATACTAGTCGGTTGTGTGCGACATGACCGGATCATTGAATCAAGTGTTGATTTAATGATTTAATGCATAATTGTATATTTGATATATTACTTTGCATTAACTAGTATCGGTTCACTTTAAAATGGATTTTCTCACTCGGGTGTGCGCATTGCATATGCGATATGATTTTGTGCACTTGCTTGTATCATGTTTGATGATGCATGCCAAACTTGGTTAAGTGTAAAGAATGAACCATGGTAATGAATGGGTTAGGGTTTTGATTTTTATTTATTCATTTATCTTTCTTATTTATTCTTTTTTGGAAAAAGGAAAAAGAAAGATAAATGGTGGCATATTTTGGATTTAGTTGAAGTTTCTTGAAACTTTGACTAAGTCTTCATTCTTGTCCTATACTTAACCCTAACCATTTTAACTAACCTAAGTTAATTCTCTACACTTAACTAGAGTTAAAAGTATGATAAGTATTGTTTTATTTTCTATTTTTAATTCAAGACTTATCATATCATCTTCATCTTCTTCCATTCTTCAAGTGAAGAAAGCTTCATTTTCATCAATGGTGATTGATGATTAAGAGTGAGAAATCCATTTCTAAAGTCTACCCACTTCCTATTTCTTCATCCTCTACCTCTTGCCAAGTAGTAGAGTGTGTTTTCTTCACAAGTTTCATGACTTGGTGAAGTCGGAGCTTGATTTAGCGATGCCTCGACGTAGATCATCTTCGGCATGGACATCGACGACCTAGCTTGCCTATTCTCCGATGAAGCCGACGCAAGAGCCCGGATTTCGATTTGGACAGCGAGGATACTTCGTTGCGGAGCTATGGAGGTGGAGCACCGGATCTACAAAGGTTGTATTTCCGTATTCCCTTAGTTAAGTGTTAACTAGTTAGCTTTTTCGCCTTGTTTTCTAGCAAACGGTCCGTAGTTTAGGGTTTCTCGGCACGTTAAAATCTGAAATTGGCATGGTTGATGCCTTGTGAGACCTCTCTAGTGTGCCTAGGAACCCTACAGTGGTATCAGAGCCTAGCTAGAGCCTTAGGCGAAGTCCAGACGGCGTTTGAAATCCGAACGAACCCGAAACCCCATTTTTTCCATGCTCTCTGTCCAATTTTCAAAAACTGTGATTTTTCAATATTAAAAATATGCAGAAAATCAAGCAGGGTTTTTTATGAAATACTGTGAAAAACGGAGACCTAACTCCGTCATAACAGCGCGGAACCGCGGCCTAATCCCACGTGGAGCGGCGGTTCCGCGGCAATACTGTTGACTCGTTGACTCCTTTTTGCACAGTAATGTTTATAATTAACCCCTGTGTTTTCTGGGTAATTTTAATGTATACTCTACAGTTGAGTATTCTGGAGATGTTTTGGAGCTTCGATGATTCGATCGGGTTAATCAAATTTTGTCTGTGTGGCTTTCCGGATAAATTTTAGAATATGTTAAAAAGTTCGACCGGATATAAATACCCAATTTTTCCCCTGTCGGGAAATTTCCAAGTGTTGGATTTTTCCGTAGTTTAACGACATTCTAAGTAGTGCAAGTAACGCGATGGTCCCTCTAGAAGACAACAAACCTTAACTCCATTATGTGACCGTCTTGAACTGCCCTTTGAACCTTCGGGTTTGGGGCAGTACGGCGTGCCACATGTGAGGCGTTGGCTTGACTCTTCTACGGCTGGACCGTTGGTACTGAGGCACGAACTGAATGTTGTTAGACTTGTTTCATGTGTTGATCAGTATCGGGAAAACTTGGGTGTTTGAATGTTCGATCGAAAAGTTTAACATTTTCTATTTATCTGGAATGGGATACAATAATTGGAATTCACAAAAGTTATGAGATAACTGAATGAATGTTATAAATCTAGCAATTTAGTCTCACTTGATCGGTTGCCACGGAATTTTGATGTGATCAAAAGTCCGTCGCAATCACGTAGCGTACGCGGATACTCGCCGGGTAAACTTAATAGACAGCTTCACCCCATAGCCCCGACCAAGTGACTGTAGGAGAACCCCGTCGCCGAAAGCATCCGTTCGGGTGCTCGCGGTAGCGGTGTTCCGCCTTGGTGCACTTCGTCGACGGTATCGGGGGTGCGGCCGCCTACTGAAGTTTGCGACGAGTATTCGATCAGGATGTCGGGAATCTTGTTGAATTGCCCGACTTGATATTGAAAAGTGTTTTCGATTTTGAGACTAAAATGCGGGGTTTATAATTGTTAGGCATGCGATGTCTAAGTAATTCATTTGGTCAGGCATGCGATGTCTGAGGTGATTGCGGATTCCAACTGTTGTAGTTTTACACTTTCTTTTCTGTGACCGTAAGTGTAATATGTGATATCGCCGGTTTCGTTGCTATATGTCAACGACAATTGGGATGCGCATATTCACTTACGTTGATGACATGTGTTGTTATGTGTTGCTGGATATGTTATATTGGATCGTCGTGTTTAAATAGCCGGGGGTTTTTATGTGAGATGAGTGTTTTTCATTTTCATTCATGTAAAAACTTGTATGTAATATTCTTTTATTGGGGCACTTCCAGGTTGCGGAAGTAGTCACCGTTTGTATATTATTTACTTTTCCGCACTAGGATAGACCCAAGGAGGAGGGCACAAGTAACCGGGTTCTGGAGTCCAGTGGGAGACCAACTCGAGGAGTCGAGTCCGGGTCTCCTAACTCCAGAATTGGTAGGGTTGCTTGCCGCTCTCGTAGGGGTCTAGGGGTGTGGGTTTGGCTATTCATCACGACTGTGGAATCCGTGTTTTATACTGGCTCGGATTGAAAACACGGACGTCCTAGTATATCCAATATTTCATATGTTTCTTCTGCTGCCATATCTGTGATGTGATCATGAGATGTTCTGTGATAGATACAGCATATAGTATATATGATATATTATATAGACGTTACTTATGTTTTACACCCGTGCTAGCCCTGCCCTGCTCTGCCGTTAGTTACCTAACCTAACGGTGCACGAGGGGACATCGAGGCGAATGCGGATGGCATAAGTGTACGTCGTATTTATCTGTGATGTTTAGGTACTTAAATGATGGGACTTCATTAATATGATTAATGAAATAAAAGAAACCTAAGATGTTGTAGAATCGAATTTCAAAAATAAAACAGGTAGCTACAGTTCTTGCTTTGCACAGCGGTATATGTGATATATCCTGCACCTTATTCGATGAGGAAAGGACCGAGATCCCTTCACCGGGAGTGACTCCTTTAGCAATGACTGGCAGATGCTACACACTCGGTTTGTCTTTTGATTGCTTTTAAGTGTTTTTGCTTTGCACAGTGATATATATGATATATCCCGCACCTCATTCGACGAGGAAAGGACCGATGATCCCTTCACCGGGAGTGACTCCTTTAGCAAAACTAGAAAAGCCTCAAAAGCACTCCATTTTAAAATCATTTGATTCTACAACGATATCAAGTTCATTACGCAATAGGTTTTCAGAAAAACCTGTCGTAGCCCTCCGTCATTTCAGATAAGTTGTATATAGTATTCGTGCTGCATTTGTTGGCTTTCGTCAAGGTGCAGTGTGCGGTAGCTATATGCTGCTTATCTGCCAGCATACGATGCGATTGGATTAGGGTAGTCGTGCGATTTTGTTGGCTTTCGTCAAGGGTCGTGCGGGTGGGTTTAATTCAATCAAGAAATGTACGGGTTGAACTTGACTAGCGGGCTATGGTTTGTTGGCTTTCGTCAAGGTCATAGCACGTTAGGGGCAAAATATTATCGGGAATTTCAAGTGTTGAAATTTGCAATGAGATTGCATACCTTCTATGAGATAGTTGGATCCCGATACCCGCTGCGAGTAAGAGCTACTCCTGGGAGAGTTTTATACATTACAATTAGCCGATCAAGTAGGTGTCTAGAAAGGTGTTAACGAGGTTACGCCTCTGGGAAAACGAGGTTTACATTAATTAGGTTCGTGCGAAAGCACGGGGGACCTCCCTCAAAGTACCGACACTGGCCTGGCTGAAAGATTGGCGAACTTGTAGTGTGTAATTAATCCCGGCTAGTCTTTCCTTTTAGGGTTTGAAGGAAGATTTGATAAAAAGCAGTGGGAGCCATCCTGATTAGATAAAATTATAACCAATCTATTCTTGCAAGAGCGCACGCTGTGTGTTTTCTTCTCTCTCTCTCCAGGTAGCGACCATATCACGCCTTAATCAAGATAATAATACGGAATATTGACCGAACCCGCTTGTTATACTGAGCTGGGGAACGTTGGTCCCGCTCCAACTTATAAATGTTATAAGACAGAGCAGGAAATTGGGGATTACCAGAATTCCCGTGCCGCCCAAACGAAGAGAGTGCATGATGATGCATCATCTTCGGGTGTGTTCATTATAGAGAACTGTTTCTCAGTATCCTTTACGTCCTGGGTATGTGATACCAGATCAGGATCCCAGATATGTAATCTGTTACATAGGGCTTCAGAAAGGTAGAGAACTGAGAACGGGTGATAAGTTTCATGAGGCAGAAAACGGGCAAGTGTTGCAGCCAAGTCTGTTGGTCACTGTCACCCTGTATTACAAATACATTGATTCTGAACGAATATTATTAGTGTTGGAGATAGTGCCCTCAGAGTTAATTATTAGGTCACAGGTACGTGATTGTAATGATTGGTGAAGGACCTATCCCGGTAGGACAGTCTTACTCGAGATGATAGTATGCTATCTGGTTTACCTTTATCATCGTGTACTGCTTTAGGTGACCTGACACGTCGCTATTACACGTTGATAGAGCCCCTAGGATTCTTGCTTGACCACCAGCAGTATGAGGGCGATCATATAAGTGGGAGCTGGGGTCTATAAGCTTATCCTTAAAAGGTCCCTAGTCGTGGGAGTTTCGAGACTGGGCATCGATACTCCATTAGTAGACTAGTGTATACAGTCGAGACCCCGACGAGGGGCGGTGGCCGGTCTCACAAGCCACTGGTGTCAGTTGGATCACCTAAGATGTATACAGGTGCTCATTGGGTTATGAGTACACCGGACAGGACTCGCCGGGAACATGCTAGTTGGTCATATACCAGACGTCAGATGGCAGTTCCCTGGTGACATGTGTGCAGGTTAGTTTATCGACCTGGGGATCGTCATTTGTCTTGTGTGAGTTCCCATTGTACTTTGATTACTACCCTACCACGGCTCAAAGGAGTCGTGCAAACAGGTTTTAGTTGGGTACAGTCCCGAGCCACATGGAGGCAGTGAGCGTATCTTCAGGGGTTCGTCTCTCCCGGTATTGGGGGTGAGGTCGTGCTGTGTCTAGGAGAGCCATTACACAAAGTCCTTGGCCAAGGCAAGGAGATTTACTGGTAGGTATTCCAGTAGTATCTCAGGGTGTTCTGGGCTACACTCCGACACGACTTGTACCGCTTTTGGGGGTCTGACTTTTACCAACCCCCTAGGCCCGCCATGCGATACTCATAGACGAACGGACCGGACTGCACGGATATTGTCACTGACAGGCTCAGTAGGGTTGTCAGGCTGAGTTCGCTCACAGACATCCCTTTTAGTCAGTACCTGGTAGCCCGTTACGTATTGGCTTATACCTCTGACGTGCTAGTGGTTAAATCCACAACCAAGGTGTTGATGAGTCTTTAGAGTCCCCCACATTCAGTTACTCAGCTTTCGGGCGAAAGGTTGTAGAGGCCGTATGGAGATATGGCAAGGTCCGATCAGATACGTGCGGTATTGCACGGATCAGGATCGGACAGTCTGTACTATAGGCCGTATGCATATATGGCAGGGTTTGATCAGATACGTGCGGTATTGCACGGATCAGGATCGAACGGATATTACTAGCCGGTTTTGGTATAAGCCGGATCCTAGTATAGTACAGTGTAGATTTTGTCTCATTGCATTTGTATTTCGGTCGAAATACAGATGCGGGTGTGTATGCACAGTATCGGGGTTTTCCTGTAATTTATTACGGGACCAGTTTTCTGGAGTTGCCAGTTTGCTTTTAGTTTCGGCCGATTTCCTTTGTTCCGTTCATTGGCCGAAGATTGGTGGAGGAGGGCTTATTTGCATTGTTGCAAATAAGTTTTTGGAAGGGGGTCCTTTGCATATTATTTGTATCATGATGGTTTTCATGATATGCACCATTCCTTGACCTTGACCTCTTCATGATGGCTTGACTTTTTGAAGTCATCATGCTTGATGATTGTTGATGATGGGAGATGGTATGGTTGTTGAGTGAGGACTTTTCTTGGTGATCATTATTTTTCCTTATGATAGCTTTCTCTCCATTGCATTATGGGAGGGCTCTCACATTTTTCTATCACACTCTCCCTCATTCTCACTCACTCCCCCTTGTAGTGGCCGGCCATTCCTCTTGAGGGGCTGTCCCATTTTTTACATGAGGGGATTACACTCATTTGGCTTTGGAAAATTCATACAAGTTCCATCTCCAAACTCCATTGTTCATCCCTCCACCAAAAGGCAATTCCTACAACCCCAAAAGTGAGACTTGAGGACTACATATTCTACAGCGAACCTTGGGCACGTCGAGTAGCCGGCTTCGTGCCCGAGTTGCCTCGGCATTGAGGTGGGAGCCCGTAAACAAAGTAGGCGATGTGGTGCACTTCCGGCGACGAGGAGGAGACGGGACATTTCCGTAGGAGATCGGGACCATGACGAGAAGACCGGGGGACTTGGATCGTCGGTATATCTCTAACCCATCTTCTAGTTAGCTTAGACTTGTTAATGGTTACGATCCGGGTGTTTAGTGCGCGGTGGTGCCGGTTTGCTAAGTCCGCAAAAATTAAAGTTTTTCACCGCTTCTGCATTCCGGCGTCGGATTGACGGCCGGGGCGCCGCCGTGCACTTACAGTGGTATCAGAGCCTCCCCATTAACTTAGTCTAGCTTTGTGTAATGTGTTTTTCAGTTCCGATCGATCGAAATGTTCAAAAACCCGTATTTGCCTACATCAGTTTTCTGTTGAAACTTTTTGGTCCCCAAAAATTTTTCAGGTTGTAAAATATTGATGTACTAGAAAATCTAAGAACTCTGTAAAATTTCGATGAAGTGATTCCACGGTCAGAGCGCGGAAGCGCCGCACAAACCCCCATTCCGCCGCCCTTCCGCCGCGCACTGTAGACATCACAGCACCAATTTTTTACAGAGGCCTTCTGGGCTTAAAATATGGGTTTTGGAATATTAAAATTGGGCCCAGGATTTCTGTGAGTGCTACAGTTTTGATTGGGAGCCCACTTGTTAATTTTTGGTCAATCGGAAATTTTTAAACACATTTTTCACAGTATTTACATTATATCTGCGACCGTGAATGTCACTCGATCGGTAAATCCTGTCTAACTGCTATAGCCCGGTTAGACGGATTTGCGAACGTGACTTTCACGTTGATGTTCTATGTATTTGCTGTGTTGTTGCGGATCGGTCGTAGGGATAGCCTGGATGCAATGCTAGTACAGTTGTGATGGTATTATGTACATTTGATTTTGCGGGGCGAGCGTCCGACATGTGGACTGCCGTCACTGCCTGTTTGTATTATTATTTTGGGGCACGACCTGGTTGCGGTCGATGTACCCGTTGTATGTATATTTTACTTTCTGTACTAGGATTGCCCCGCGGAGGGGTGCACGGATAGCCGGGTTCTGGAGGGCAACAAGCCCGCATCTCATGGCATTGAGACGGAGGGGGCTTCACTCTAGGATTGGCGGGCTATTCGCCGCACTCGTAGGGGGTACAGGTTGACCCAGGAGGGGTGCCCAAGTTACCGGATTCCGTGAAGTGCTGGGTGGTCCATTCACGGCGCTGAAGGGGGCTGCCTCGCTTCAGGTTTTGGCGGGTAACTTGCCGTGCCCGTAGGGGTCTAGGATTTCATTGCACAGGCTATCCACACGACCAGGGGAACGTCGGGTTTCAGCGGCTCTGTGAAACCCGGGGATCCCAGATATCTGTATTGTTTCTGTGATGCTGTTCATTCTCTGTGATGTTGCATTTCTTTCACGCCTTGAGCAAAATATAATATATTGGTATATATATTAGTAGATGTTGTATATGTTTTGCATCCGCGCTAGTCCAGTCCCCGCTCTGTCGTTAGTTAGCTAACCTAACGGGTAATGACGGGACCCAGTGGCGAATGCGGATGGCATATACGTACATCAGTATATTTTCGTTCTTTTTGGTGTGATCAATTGATGGGACTGCATTGATTCGGATCAATGCAAGTTAAAACAAACCTAATCTGATGTTGTTGGAACACTTTTCAAAAAGCTGTTATTGCAAGGACGTTCACTTTTGTTTTGCATTGCGGTATTCATTTAGAATATCCTGCTCCTCAGTCGACGAGGCAAGGGCCGAGATCCCTTCACCGGGAGTGACCCCTTGGACAAAAGTTTGCGACAGGGCATTAACTTCACTATAGCCGAGTACTTTTGCTTTGCACCGTGGTATTCAGTTGGAATATCCTGCACCCCATTCTACGGGGAAAGAGCCGAGATCCCTTCACCGGGAGTGACCTCTTTAGCGAAGGTTTTCGTCACTATATTTTTATAATAGCTATCCGTTCCTTCAACGATATCAAGTTCATTACGTTAAAGGTTTTCGCCAGAAACCATTCGTAGCCCTCCGTCGTTTCATATGGATAGTCAATAGTATTCAAGCTGTGTATGTTGGCCAAAGTCAAGGCACAGTGTTTGGTAGCTGTTGGTTATTCATATGCAGCATAGATAGATGCGTTGGTTTGGAACAGTCGTACTGCCATGTTGGCCAAAGTCAAGGGTATGTACGGGTGGATTCAAATTAACCTGGAGAATGACGGGTAGAACTTGACATGTGACTTATGATATGTTGGCCAAAGTCAAGGTCATAAGAGCATGGGGCAGAAATCACATCGGGAGTTTCAAAAGAACTGAAACTTGCCAGATATGCGCATACCTTCTGGAGTGTGATAGCGTGAGCGGATTCCGTCACGTTATCATGCAATGATAGTTGGATCCCGATTCCCACTGATGAGTTAGTTTACTCCTCGGGTGACCCCGACTAATTCTTCTTTCAGGTTTGGAGGAGAATTTGAGGTACAGTGGGAGGTTTCCAGATTAGATAAATTGGTAACCATTCTGATCTAGGTTAGAGTGCACGCTGAGTGTTTATTTTCTCTCTCTCTTTGGCAGCGACCATTGACCTGACCCTAAGACTATGACTCAGTGACCAAGTTGACCGAACCTTCTTAACACCGGCTTTTGGATTGTCAGAGTTGCAGACCTCATTGCCACTCCTACTTTTACCCTTTTCTCCAGGACACCCCGTTTTACTACGAACGTCCACTTCCATTGGACAAAACCATCGTATGGTTAGATACGAACTCGAAAGAATTTATTCGAGGATGGTTTCCGGTTCTGGAGAAAACGGATAGGATTATTCAGTTGTCTTTTCCTTTTACCCTCTCTCAGGTTACGAGTACTCCTTGGTTTAGGGGTAGTACACCTATTACGCAAATTGGATTGTCTTCTTCCAAACCTTAGGCTGGTGCCGACCGGTAGGGAATGAAGAAAACCAATTAGCATAACGATGGTGTGCAGAAGGTATTAAGTTCAGACGAAGCAAGGGATTAGTAAGAGGGCAAAGTAAATTGCAACAGATATTCACGACCAAACCAAATATTTCGTTACCACTCCCACATCGCCTTTGTATTTCTCCAGGACACTCCGTATCACTACGAAGATCCACAGTTTATTTGGATACTCCATCGTATGGTTATATACGAACTCGAATGGAACTTGTTCCAGTTCGGGGATGGATTCTGGTTCAGGAGAAATAGGAATAAGGTTTATTCGGTTGTCTTTTATCTTCACCCTCTCTCATTGCGAGGGTTCCTAGGATTGGGACAGTACACCCATTATGCTTATTGGATAGTCTTCTTCCGAACCATAGGCTGGTGCCGAACGGTAGGGAAGGAAGAAAACCATTTGGCCTAAAGGGGTGTGCAGAAGGTAAAGACTAAAGACATATGAAGGGATTTGGAGAGGTGGCAAAGAATTATACGGTTACAGTCGTGAATCTGGAAGAGGCATTACTAGGAATACCAGAATACCCCATCGGAACATTTCAATGTTTCAGTTTCACTGTGTAATGTTAAAAGAAAACTGATTTCCCGATTAGATACTTACTCCAGGGTATGTATTTACCAGGTACGATTCTCACATCTGTATGGTTTTACAGATGATGAGTAGGAGTAAGTTATTGGGAATTGGGTGATTATCCTCATTATATCGGGATTCGTTGTAATCGGTGATATTTGAGGAAATCACCTGGGCTGTTTGCCGGTCGGCAAATATTTGGTTTTGAATATCCGATGTTATGCACCAATTTCAAATTGATATATCTGTACGTCTATTTTCATAGAGTGAGATATACCTTTTTGAAATTATGTCTACGACATTTACCTATATCAGTGGATGGTTAGGTAAGGAGCATTAAACAGCGGTGTAATTCTTCTTAACCATAAGTACAGATTTCAACCTACAACACACAGTGAATGAGTTATCAGACTCAAGGGACTTATGCAGAGTATTGTATGTTGTCCAGGGTCCATCAGGACAAAGGGGTTGGTCCTCGTACTATATTCGGTTTACTTATGACTTCTCTAGTTTTTAGACAGGTGTTTCGTAGGAAACACAGGGTCCGAATTTTGAGAAGTTATAGGTATTTGAATGGAGTAGAGAACCAGGTGTAGCAAGTATCGGGATTCTTCAAAGTGATCGAAGATGTAGATACTTGTATTTGGTATTCAGTTGATAGTAATGATTAAGAGATCTTGCTTCTCTTTCAGGTTACTCATAATTGGAAGCATTCCTAAGTTGAGTAACGCTGATCCGCCTCCTTCCATTTAGTTGACATGCACTGGAGACAGTTGCATGATTTGGATCTGGTTCAATTAAATCAGTGCCTCTGTTTCTATATTGGATATAGAACAGTTCATATCTTAACGATGTTAAGGTACGGGGAGTTGTCCGGTTTATACTTAAAACTAGACACTGGACAACTCAAGGCACGTTTCTGTAATGGCTGTTTGTGGGTTGACCCAGGCTATGACGCGGGTTGACTTTCTACCATCTGGATGAACAATAGCGATATTGTTCTAGACTCGCCACAGTTTTAATAAAAATGGATTTTTTCAGAAAACAGTAGTGGGAGTATGGTAGAACTGGAAGTGATTCCAGAACCACAAACGATTACTGAAGATTTGATAAGGAACCTAAAGATTCAATCTGGATTGACATTCCATTGGCCACTCCGCAGATAAGGTGGGTAACTTCAGGCACCCGAGAGGTACTACGGTAGCCTCAAGGACGGTGACAGGGAAGTTCTTGTTTACCCACAATTACCATTGCTGTTGTTCCAGGCTGCGAGACCCGGGGGGGAGGATGAGTATAGCGTCGTTCTAAACTAGTTTTAGAAGTGTACGTCTATATGACTCTGCCAGAGGGTTGTCGTAGTCAGTGGGAGCAGCGGAAGCATTGGTGGACAGGTAGCTTATGTCTATTTATAGACTGAAGCACCAGTAGCGGAGATAGATCATCTATTTCTGACGTGACAGTCATAGGTTTGACTTCATCAGAATAGGGGATGGATCTGTTGAGAAGGTAGTAGGGTGTGATATCCTGGTATTTGGATGACATACACAGAGTAGGAAAGGAAACTCCTATACTACGATTGGTTACACTTTGGTCGTCACACAGTGGTTTCTCCACAAAGGAAATGGATTTTATATCAGACATACTGGTTACTAGATCTATGGTCTTAGATCTAGATTTGGGTGGTTTCCCAATCAGGGTACTTGACAGCATTCTAAGAGTATTTAGGATGGACGACTCCTGGCACGGTAGTGTACCTGCAGGTAATGGAGTCACCCTCTCCAAAGGTGTCTTACAGACTAAAGGGGAGAGGGACGGGCATGATTGGCAGATCACTTGCTCAGGCAATTGAGTCAATCGTGAGATGTCAAGTACCACACCAGATGTTGTTCTTGCACTAGATGCAATAAGTTGACATTAATCCAATCCTGGAGAAACAGTCGGAAGCAGTTTTAGAACATAAGTGGATGTTCTAGGGAGATGATAACGACAGCCTCATTCAGGAGACAGTTATCATTCCAGGCTTCCAAGGTGACATGGACGACAAGGAGGTTGTCAGAGTTATAGTTTTCCTTCTGATGAGGGGCAGTATATTGGACAGGTGGTCCAAGGCAATACTGAGGGAGGCATGGCGCGCAGGATACTGATTAAGTTCAGTTGACGATACAGTCTAAGAAGTTTGGATTTGGAGTTCATTTATGAGCTAGGTCCCATCAGACATCCAGACATATTCTGAGACAGGTATTGCTCTTTTCGGGAGATGGCTTTCTCCGCGAACTTGAGATATAGAGAGACATAGAAAGAAACAACTAAGCGGATCCACTCACTGAGGCTATTCCTCGAACGCAATAGTTTCGCAAACGAGCTTTGTGAGACTGACTAGTAGAGGAGTTGGGTGTTCGGTATCACACGGGCTGTGAGTATGCGACATCGCAATAATTAGCCTTGAGTGCAAGTGGGAGATTGTTGGAGATAGTGCCCTCAGAGTCAATTATTAGGTCACAGGTACGTGATTGTAATGATTGGTGGAGGACCTATCCCGGTAGGACAGTCTTACTCGAGATGATAGTATGCTATCTGGTTTACCTTTATCATCGTGTACTGCTTTAGGTGACCTGACACGTCGCTATTACACGTTGATAGAGCCCCTAGGATTCTTGCTTGACCACCAGCAGTATGAGGGCGATCATATAAGTGGGAGCTGGGGTCTATAAGCTTATCCTTAAAAGGTCCCTAGTCGTGGGAGTTTCGAGACTGGGCATCGATACTCCATTAGTAGACTAGTGTATACAGTCGAGACCCCGACGAGGGGCGGTGGCCGGTCTCACAAGCCACTGGTGTCAGTTGGATCACCTAAGATGTATACAGGTGCTCATTGGGTTATGAGTACACCGGACAGGACTCGCCGGGAACATGCTAGTTGGTCATATACCAGACGTCAGATGGCAGTTCCCTGGTGACATGTGTGCAGGTTAGTTCATCGACCTGGGGATCGTCATTTGTCTTGTGTGAGTTCCCACTGTACTTTGATTACTACCCTACCACGGCTCAAAGGAGTCGTGCAAACAGGTTTTAGTTGGGTACAGTCCCGAGCCACATGGAGGCAGTGAGCGTATCTTCAGGGGTTCGTCTCTCCCGGTATTGGGGGTGAGGTCGTGCTGTGTCTAGGAGAGCCATTACACAAAGTCCTTGGCCAAGGCAAGGAGATTTACTGGTAGGTATTCCAGTAGTATCTCAGGGTGTTCTGGGCTACACTCCGACACGACTTGTACCGCTTTTGGGGGTCTGACTTTTACCAACCCCCTAGGCCCGCCATGCGATACTCATAGACGAACGGACCGGACTGCACGGATATTGTCACTGACAGGCTCAGTAGGGTTGTCAGGCTGAGTTCGCTCACAGACATCCCATTTAGTCAGTACCTGGTAGCCCGTTACGTATTGGCTTATACCTCTGACGTGCTAGTGGTTAAATCCACAACCAAGGTGTTGATGAGTCTTTAGAGTCCCCCACATTCAGTTACTCAGCTTTCGGGCGAAAGGTTGTAGAGGCCGTATGGAGATATGGCAAGGTCCGATCAGATACGTGCGGTATTGCACGGATCAGGATCGGACAGTCTGTACTATAGGCCGTATGCATATATGGCAGGGTTTGATCAGATACGTGCGGTATTGCACGGATCAGGATCGAACGGATATTACTAGCCAGTTTTGGTATAAGCCGGATCCTAGTATAGTACAGTGTAGATTTTGTCTCATTGCATTTGTATTTCGGTCAAAATACAGATGCGGGTGTGTATGCACAGTATCGGGGTTTTCCTATAATTTATTACGGGACCAGTTTTCTGGAGTTGCCAGTTTGCTTTTAGTTTCGGCCGATTTCCTTTGTTCCGTTCATTGGCCGAAGATTGGTGGAGGAGGGCTTATTTGCATTGTTGCAAATAAGTTTTTGGAAGGGGGTCCTTTGCATATTATTTGTATCATGATGGTTTTCATGATATGCACCATTCCTTGACCTTGACCTCTTCATGATGGCTTGACTTTTTGAAGTCATCATGCTTGATGATTGTTGATGATGGGAGATGGTATGGTTGTTGAGTGAGGACTTTTCTTGGTGATCATTATTTTTCCTTATGATAGCTTTCTCTCCATTGCATTATGGGAGGGCTCTCACATTTTTCTATCACACTCTCCCTCATTCTCACTCACTCCCCCTTGTAGTGGCCGGCCATTCCTCTTGAGGGGCTGTCCCATTTTTTACATGAGGGGATTACACTCATTTGGCTTTGGAAAATTCATACAAGTTCCATCTCCAAACTCCATTGTTCATCCCTCCACCAAAAGGCAATTCCTACAACCCCAAAAGTGCGACTTGAGGACTACATATTCTACAGCGAACCTTGGGCACGTCGAGTAGCCGGCTTCGTGTCCGAGTTGCCTCGGCATTGAGGTGGGAGCCCGTAAACAAAGTAGGCGATGTGGTGCACTTCCGGCGACGAGGAGGAGACGGGACTTTTCCGCAGGAGATCGGGACCATGACGAGAAGACCGGAGGAACCCATCTTCTAGTTAGCTTAGACTTGTTAATGGTTACGATCCGGGTGTTTAGTGCGCGGTGGTGCCGGTTTGCTAAGTCCGCAAAAATTAAAGTTTTTCACCGCTTCCGCATTCCGGCGTCGGATTGACGGCCGGGGCGCCGCCGTGCACTTACAATTAGATACCGAACCTGTTATGCAAAATCATATCTATCTCTTTATTAGTAAAGAAATGATAAAATTTTGTATAGTTGGATAATGTTTTGAACATTTCCTATATCAAAAGTTGATCGGATCAGGCACGTTATCTAAAAGCATTGATGTTCTAAATCAAACTACAGTTCTTTAGTATACGGAACACACACAAGAGGATGAGTTCAGAAATGAACGAATTCTTCTTGAGGCATTGTAGACTAGGTCATATCAATGCGACCCGACTAGCTAGAGTTACATATAGATGCATATTTAAATCAGTTTGAATTTACATCTTGTGAAACTCGCCAGTCATGTCACAAAGATAAGATGACCGTAGCTCCGTTTACTGGAAACAGAGAAAGAGTTAATAAACTCTTGGGATGATACATGTTGATGTATGTAGGTCCCCTGTCTACACATGCCAAGACCGGTTCTTTGTACTTCGTTACATTCTCTGATAATCTCTCAAGATTCAGACATATGTTCCTATTGAAACATGAGTCCGAACCTTTTGAGATATTCACAGAATATAAGCGAGAAGTAGAGAACCAAAATATGGGTATAAGTATTATATCCTATGATGAGATCAGGGAGGAGAATACTTGTGCATGGAATTCCTGGACTATTCTAAAGGAGAATGAGATTCTCTTTCAGCATTACTCCTCCGTATACACCATAGCACGATAGTATATCGGGGCGGAGCAATCACACCCTATATGATAAGGTGTGCTCTATGATGAGTGCTACTAAGTTACCTATTTCCTTTTGGGAGTTATGCGCTTGAGAAGATGCATACCTATTGAATGCGGTTTGAATCAAATCAGTTGCCTACCACTCCATATGAGATATGGTATGGGAAGAGCCCATGTCTTAAGTCAGTTAAGATTTGGGGTTGTCCGGCCTATGTCTAAAAGCAAAATCTGGACAAGCTCGAAGCAAAGTCTGTTATGTAGAACTGGAAAGGTTCCAGCTATACAAACTACAGCGGATGATTTGATAAAACCAAAGGATTCAATAGTTACCAACGAACCTCATCCTCTCCGCCGATCTAGTAGGGTTCCTCACCCACCTAAGAGATACTTCGGTTTCTCTATGACAGTGGGAGCGAGGATTGCATCATGAGATGATGACCCAACTAGTTTCGAGCTGGCCATCAGGAGTGTGACTCTGTAAGAATGGCTGGATGCTTAGTGATCTGAGATGGAATCCTTATACACCAACAAAGTATGGACTTTGGTTGCTATATCTGAAGGGCTAAATCCCCATCAGGAGCAAGTATATCTTGAGAAGATTACTTGGTGTACATGGAAAAGTTGAGACTTTCAAAGCTAGACTTGTTAAAGGTTTGCATCATTGACCAGGTGTGGGTCATGTTGAAACCTTTTCTAAGGATCTATGCTTAAGTCCATCCAGATCCTACTTGCCACGGCTACATACCATGACTACGATATCTGGTGGTTGGGAGTCATGACAGCTTTTCTAAATGATGTTTTAGAAGAGGGAGTCTATAAGTACACAGCCAGAGGGCCTCGTAGACAGTGGGAGCAGCGGAAACGTGTGCAAGATGCTTTATAAGATAAAGCAGGCATCGCGGTGTTGGAACATCTGTTTTGATGGATTAGTCAAAGAAGTTGACATCATCAAAATGGTAGATGAACCTTGTATAAACAAGAAGGTAGTAGGGAGTATGGTGACGATCCTCGTAGAGTACGTGGATGACATACTCTTGATAAGAAAGGAGTTTCTTATGCTACGCTCGATCAATCTCCGTTTATCACAAAGATTCTCCGTGTAGGATCAAAATGATACCTCCTAAATCCTGAGTTTTAGATCTATGAGATAGATTCAAATGGATGTTAGGATACTCACTAGTTGTAGTGAGATGGTATCAATTGATCCTGGGGAGAATCACTGGAAGGGTTCCAGAGTGATAAGGACGACTGAAAGTCAGTCGCAGGCATTGTCTTTACCCTCAGTAAAGGGACGGTATGTTGGAAGAGTTCCAAGCTAGATACCGTGGCATACTAGACGATAAAGGCAGGATACATCGCTACTTAAGATGCTACCAAAGAGGCTGTTTGGGTATATATTGGTTCATAAGATGAACTTCGTTCCTTCCATTGTGAGACAATGGAGTTGTGGCTTATGCCAAGGAACGCCGGTCCCATCAGTGATCCAGACATATTCTAAGGCAGTGTCACCTGATCATGGAGATGGTTGATCTCCAGGGAGATCAAGGTTAGGAGAGTAGACTCAGAGGACAACACAGCGGATCCACTCACAAAGGCCTGTTCCCAGAGAGAGACTTTTATGGGATGATTGAGTATGAGATACTGCAACCACTGCTATCAGATGGCCCTAGTGCAAGTGGGAGGTTGTTAGTTATATGTATGCCCTAGAGGCCATTACTATACATAGGATGTATATTGTAGTGGATGCTGGGACATATATAGGGAGGACTTTCTTGCTCGACATGATAGTATGCTATCTGGTTGATCTTTACCTTAACGTGTACACTGATTGTCTCTCTGTTACATGTTGGTAAAGCCCTAAGGATGTGTACTTGACTACCTGGACTATGATGCGGATCATACTAGTGGGGACATGGTAGTCCATAAGTACATCCTTCAAAGTCCCTAGTCGTGGGTGTATCGAGACGGGGCATCGATATACCAGAGTAGACTAGCGTGTACCTTCTCGACCCATACAGATGGGCGATGGATGATCCCATATCCATCGGTGTTTGACATCAGAGGAGATATACGGGTGCTCAGTAGAGACTGGGTACACTGGACGGACTCGCCGAGAACTCCCAGATGGTATTATACCTCACGTCAGATGGCAGTTCTCTGGTGACACTGGTACAGAGTAGTCTGTTGACCCGAGATCGTCATAGAGTCTTGTGTGGTTCCCACTGTGCTTTGATTTCCATCTTACCACGTCCAAGAGGGCGTGCAAAACGGTGGTTTTTGGGTACAGTCCCGAGTCACATGGAGGCAATGAGCGATAGGAGGGGATTCGTCTCTCCCGGTATAGGGGGTTGATGTTGCGCTGTGTTCGATTGGCTATAACAGGAAATCCCTGGCCAGGGTTGCTGAGATTTACTGGTAAGTGTTACCAGTAGTTTCTCGAACAGTTATAGACCTCATATCGACACGACTTATCGAGCTATTGGGGTCTGACGTTTACCACCCCTAGGCGAGATATGCGACATATCAGACGATCAGACCGGACTGTACGGTAGTGTTACTGGTCGGATTCACTGGAGTGTGAGCGGGCTTGCTCGTCGATCTTCAGATCGCTCAATACCCGGGTGGCCGTTACGTTTAGCAGACCGCTTGCGGCTTGTGGGTGCTTGATATGATCATCACCTGCTGCCAGCGTATTGACGAGTCTTTAGAGTCCTACACAGAGGTTTCCTGGCTCAAGCGAAACGAAATAGGAGCGCATATGAGATATGTGCGGGACCGAGAATAATGCGTGTATGTGATACCGTATTCCATTCTCGCGATGAATGTATCGAATGGTTGTATGCGATATAACCTAGTTATCGATTCAAGCGTTGATTCGATAAGCCGATACATTGAATACTAGTCGGTTGTGTGCGACATGACCGGATCATTGAATCAAGTGTTGATTTAATGATTTAATGCATAATTGTATATTTGATATATTACTTTGCATTAACTAGTATCGGTTCACTTTAAAATGGATTTTCTCACTCGGGTGTGCGCATTGCATATGCGATATGATTTTGTGCACTTGCTTGTATCATGTTTGATGATGCATGCCAAACTTGGTTAAGTGTAAAGAATGAACCATGGTAATGAATGGGTTAGGGTTTTGATTTTTATTTATTCATTTATCTTTCTTATTTATTCTTTTTTGGAAAAAGGAAAAAGAAAGATAAATGGTGGCATATTTTGGATTTAGTTGAAGTTTCTTGAAACTTTGACTAAGTCTTCATTCTTGTCCTATACTTAACCCTAACCATTTTAACTAACCTAAGTTAATTCTCTACACTTAACTAGAGTTAAAAGTATGATAAGTATTGTTTTATTTTCTATTTTTAATTCAAGACTTATCATATCATCTTCATCTTCTTCCATTCTTCAAGTGAAGAAAGCTTCATTTTCATCAATGGTGATTGATGATTAAGAGTGAGAAATCCATTTCTAAAGTCTACCCACTTTCTATTTCTTCATCCTCTACCTTTTGCCAAGTAGTAGAGTGTGTTTTCTTCACAAGTTTCATGACTTGGTGAAGTCGGAGCTTGATTTAGCGATGCCTCGACGTAGATCATCTTCGGCATGGACATCGACGACCTAGCTTGCCTATTCTCCGATGAAGCCGACGCAAGAGCCCGGATTTCGATTTGGACAGCGAGGATACTTCGTTGCGGAGCTATGGAGGTGGAGCACCGGATCTACAAAGGTTGTATTTCCGTATTCCCTTAGTTAAGTGTTAACTAGTTAGCTTTTTCGCCTTGTTTTCTAGCAAACGGTCCGTAGTTTAGGGTTTCTCGGCACGTTAAAATCTGAAATTGGCATGGTTGATGCCTTGTGAGACCTCTCTAGTGTGCCTAGGAACCCTACAGACGCATGCCAAACAACCGCAGCACGAATACTGAATATTACTTATCTGAATTGACGGAGGGCTACGCAGGTTTTTCTAAAAACCATTAGCGCAATGAACTTGATATCGTTGTAGAATCAAGTGAAGTTTTGAAATGGAGTGATTTTGAGGCTTTTATTAGTTTTGCTAAATAGGTCACTCCCGGTGAAGGGATCTCGGCTCTTTCCTCATCGAATAAGGTGCGGGATATATCATATATATCACTGTGCAAAGCAAAACTCCAAAAGCAATCAAAAGTCAAACCGAGTGTTGTAGCATCTGCCAGTTTTGCTAAAGAGGTCACTCCCGGTGAAGGGATCTCGGCTCTTTCCCCATCGAATAAGGTGCAGGGTATATCATATATACCGCTATGCAAAGCAAAACTGTAGCTACCCTTTTTTTATTAAAATTTGATTCTACAATATCTTTTAGGTTTCTTTTCTTTCATTAATCACATTAATGAAGTCTCATCATTTAAGTCACCTAAACATCACAGATAAATACGACGTACACTTATGTCATCCGCATTCGCCTCGATGTCCCCTCGTGCACTGTTAGGTTAGGTAACTAACGACAGAATAGGGCAGGGCTAGTGCGGGTGTAAAACATAAGTAACGTCTATATAATATATCATATATACTATATACTGTATCCATCAGAACATATCAAATGATCACATCACAGATATCGCAGCAGAAACATAGATATAATGTGGGATATACTAGGACGTCCGTATTTAGTATTTAGCCAACAATAGAAAATACAGATTCCACAGTCGCGATGAATAGCCACGCCCACACCCTGGACCCCTACGAGAGCGGCAAGTGACCCTACCAATTCTAGAGTTTAGGAGACCCGGTCTCGACTCCTTGAGATGGCCTCCCACTGAACCCTAGAACCCGGTCACATGTGCTCCCCTCCTTGGGTCCATCCTAATGCGGAAAAGTAAATAATATACAACACTGGTGGCATCAACCTCAACCCGGAAGTGCCCCAAATAAAAGAATATTACATTACATTTTGAATTTACATGAATGAAAATATAAAACTCTCATCTCACATAAAAAAAAACCCGGCTATTCAATCGCGACAATCCTGCACATCATATCTCAGCAACACATAATATCTCATATCATCAACGTAAGTAAGTATGCATACCCCAATTGTCGTTGATATATAACAACGAAACCGGCGATATCGACATACTACACTTACGGTCACAGAAAAGAAAGTGTAAAACTGCAATATTTGGAATCCACATTCTCTTTAGATATCGTAAATGCGAAATATCACATACTTCGAATTTCATGTCTAGCTATATGAATTCCACACATTGCATCACATTCCAGATAAATAGACAGTATTAAAGTTTTCGAACGAACGATCAAATACCCAAGATTCCCTAAAGCTCAACACTTGAGCGGAGTTCAAAAAAACCCGGAGTGTGACACAGTAGTAGCGGTCCAGCCGTAGAAGGGTCAAGCCAACGCCTCACATGTGGCACGCCGTACCGCCCCAAATCCTAAGGTTCAAAGGGCAGTTCAAGACGGTCACATAATCGAGTTAAGGCTTGTTGTCTTCTAGAGGGTCCACCACAAAACTTGCACGTATCTCCAAAATATTTAAACCCCGTGAAAAGTGAGCAAATGATACTCGTTCAAACACTTCAATACTTTCTAATTTATCCGGAAAAGTCACGAAATGAAAATTCCGATCGAATCGACGAGTCCAAAACCATCTCCAGAATATACAGTACTAAATTCAGATTAAAAATACCCAAAACCATCTACAAGCAGACAAGAACACACTGTACCAAAAATGAAACCTTAAAGGCTCTGTACGACCGCGGAGCCGCGGCCTAAGCAAGCTATGGCCGCGGTTCTGCGGTGGTATAGGCGAATTAGGGTTTCATTTTTCACAGTATTTCTTAGAATTCCCTGCTCTATTTTTTACATATTTTTAATTCTGAAAATAACCAGGTTCGGAAAAATGTCCAGAGAGGGTTCTAAAAAGCCATATTTCGGTTCGATCAGAGTTTTTACTTCGTAAAAGTGTCGCCTAATCTTCTAGGTCGGCTCTGATACCAATGTTGGTCAGGCAGCAACCCCATCCAATGGGGTCGCCGTAGCACCAACGGGTCCCTCAGCAGTTACCTTTTACGCATGCCCCCTCGCGAGGACTACAACCCGCCGGAACACCTTCCGGTCTCGAGACACCCTGGGGGTAAGAGCCTATGCTTCGCCACACTGTCACACAGTGAGAACCCCCCATAGGTCGACATCCAATGCCTAATAGCTCTGATACTAATGTTGGGTTTACCTAGCACCTCATGAAGGGATTGGAAGCATCACATGTACCAAACATTAAAAATTTAGGGTGCTAAGTAAACATACAAAGGATCTATCCTAGAAAAATTAGGGTTTCATAAACTACACTTCATCATATGAAAGAAATGCTAGGGTTTTGAGAGTACAACCTTTGTAGCTCCCTACGCTAGACTCCTTGGCCACTTGAGGGTTGGAGGAGGGTTCGCTTGAAGTCTCCTAGTGTCCACGACGATCCACCCGAAGCTCCTAGTCCAAGCTTGCAACTTCACTTTTTCAAGAGAAGAAATGAAGATAACACTCTAAACAAGTGGGCTAAACTTGTGTAGAATGATGTTGTGGTGGCTTTTCTCACTTTAAAAACCTAACTTGATGAGTATATTGCTCACTACAAAAGTCTAGAGAGCAAATGAGAGAGGAAGAAGAAGATGATGGCTATTCTTTAACAAGAGTGAAAAGAATAACTCTTGTCAAGAAAAATGAAAATATATGTATATATATTTTCTTATTCTCATCTCAAACCATGGTTAAACAATGAATATATTATTGAATTTGAGTTAAAACACAAAAGGAAAGTTTACCCAAGGTTAAAAGGTGGGTGAGGATGGTTAGGTCAAAAGAAGAGTGTAGAAACAAATCAATGATAACCATTTTCATTTTTCATTTTTGTTTTAAATCAAATGCAATAAAATCCATATATAAAACTATGGTGTGAGTCTTATATTGCCACCATTTTCATGTATGTACAACCATGAAGGATGTATGTATGTATGTATGTGTATATGTACATCCATATGTGCATGAATCTATAAAGAAAGCATACATGCATGCATACATCCATAAAACTCAAGAAAGGATTTCAAGTGAGAAGCTAATGGTTAAATGATAAATCAACACTTGATTTATCAATCCGGTCATATCATATACGACCCCCACCAAAAGCAAGCCGCCCAATCAATATACGGTATCCTAAACGCGCATTTTAACCGGGTTCATGCGCATATCACATACGCGCACCACAACGTTTCGCCTGGACTAGGTAACTCCTTTATGGGACTCTAAGACTCGTCAATACGCCGGCAGTGAGTGATGATCATATCAAGCACCCTCAAGCCGCAAGCGGTCAGCTAAACGTAACGGCCACCTGGGTATTGAACGATCAGAAGAGAACAAGCGAACCTACTACAACTCCCGTCGAGCCAATCGGCAACACTTCCCGTACAGTCCGGTCTCCTCGTCTGATATGTCGCATATCAAGTCTACGGGTGGTAAACGTCAGACCCCAATAACTGATAAGTCGTGCCGATGTGAGGCTCATAACGGGTCGAGAAACTACTAGTAACACTTACCAGCAAATCTCTGAATCAGCCCTGGCCAGGGACTTCCCTGTTACGGCCAATCGAGCACAGCGCAACATCAACCCCCAATACCGGGAGAGACGAAACCCCTCCTATCGCTCATTGCCTCCATGTGACTCGGGACTGTACCCAAAAACCACCGTTTTGCATGCCCTCATGGACGTGGTAAGGTGGAAATCAAAGCACAGTGGGAATCACACAAGACTCTATGACGATCTCGGGTCTACAGACTAACCTGCACAAGTGTCACCTAAGAACTGCCATCTGACGTGAGGTATAATACCATCTGGGAGTTCTCGGCGAGTCCATCCAGTGTACCCAGTCTCTACTGAGCACCCATATACCATCTCTGATGTCAAACACCAATAGATATGGGATCATCCATCGCCCATCTCATGGGTCGAGAAGCGTATACACTAGTCTACACTGGTATATCGATGCCCCATCTCGATACACCCACGACTAGGGACCTTGAAGGATGTACTTATGGACTACCATGTCCCCACTAGTATGATCCTCATCATAGTCCAAGTAGTCAAGTACATATCCTAAGGGCTTTACCAACATGTAACTATAAGACAGTATAAAGAGACTAGTATACATGTTAAGATAAAGAGCAACCAAATATCATACTATCATATCGAGCAAGAAAGTCATCTCCATATATGTCCAAGCATCCAATATAATATACATCATCTGTACAATACTGGTCTCTAGGGCATACATACAACTAACAATAAGCAGATAAGTACTATTCAGCTACCGCACACTACGCCTTGACAAAGGCCAACAAACGCAGCACGAATACTAAACGGTCCTTATCTGAAATGGCGGAGGGCTATGACAGGTTTTTAAGAAAACCCTTTGCGTAATGAACTTGATATCGTTGTAGAATCGAGTGATTTTAAATGGAGTGTTTTTTAGGCCTTTCTAGTTTTGCTAAAGGGGCCACTCCCGGTGAAGGGATCGTCGGCCCTTTCCTCATCGAATAAGATGCAGGATATTTCATAAATACCACTATGCAAAGTAAGAACTATAGAAGCAATCAAAAGACAAACCGAGTTTGTAGCATCTGCTAGTTTCACTAAAGAGGTCACTCCCGGTGAAGGGATCTCGGCTCTTTCCTTATCGAATAAGGTGTTGGATGTTCTACAAGGAACACCGCTATGCAAAGTAAGAACTAGAGCTACCAGTTTTTGAGACAAGTTTCTACAACATCTTAGGTTTCTTTTATTTCATTGATCTCATTAATGAAGTCTCATTTTATTATGCTTCACAAGCATCGCATTTGAAACGAAATCTGCAATATAACATATATCTCATATATATAATATAAACATTTGTCTCAGGCAGTAATATGATCTCATCACAGAACATTGCAGCAGAAGAACATATATGAAATATTGGATATACTAGGACGTCCGTGTTTTTAATACGAGCCTGTATAAAACACGGATTCCACGGTCGCGATGAATAGCCAAACCCACATCCCTAGACCCCTACGAGAGCGGCAAGCAACACTGCCAATTCTAAGGTTAGGAGACCCGGTCTCGACTCCTCGAGATGGTCTCCCTCTGGACCCTAGAACCCGGTTACTTGTGCTCCCCGCCTTGGGTCTACCTAATGCGGAAAAGTAAATAATATACAATGGTGACATCATCCTCAGCCCGGAAGTGCCCCAATAAAAGAATATTACATACAAATGAATTTTACATGAATGAAAAAGAAAAACTTTCATCTCACATAAAACCCCCGGCTATTCAAAACACGACGATCCAATATAACATATCACAGCATCACATAATATCTCATATCATCAACGTAAGCAAGTATGCGTATCCCGATTGTCGTTGATGTATAGCAACGAAGCCGGCGATACACCACATACTACGCTTACGGTCACAGAAAAGAAAGGATAAAACTACAACAGTTGGAATCCGCAACCTCCTTAGATATCCCATGCCTAACCAAATGAATTTCTTAGACATCGCATGCCTAACAATTATAAACCCCGCATTTTAGTCTCATTATCGAAAACTCTTTTCAATATCAAGTCGGGCAATTCAACAAGATTCCCGATATCCTGATCGAATGCTCGTCGCAAACTTTAGTAGACGGCCGCACCCCCGGATGCCGTCGACGAAGTGCACTAAGGCGGAACACCGCTGCCGCGAGCACCCGAACGGATGCTTTTGGCGACGGGGTTCTCCTACAGTCACTTGGTCGGGACTATGGGGCGTGGCTGTCTGTTAAGTTTATCCGGCGAGTATCCGCGTACACTACGTGATTGCGACGGACCTTTGATCAAATCAAAATTACGTGGCAACCGATCAATTTGAGACTGAACTGCTAGATTTACAACATTCAAATTAGTTATCTCATAACTACCTGTGGATTCCAAATATTGTATCACATTCCAGATAAATAGACAATGTTAAACTTTCCGATCGAATAATCAAACACCCAAGATTTCCCCAATATATCTCAACACTTGAAATCAGTTTAAAAACATCCATCACATACCATAGTACCAATGGTCCAGCCGTAGAAGGGTCAAGCCAACGCCTCACATGTGGTACGCCGTACTGCCGCAAACCCTAAGGTTTAGAGGCAGTTCAAGACGGTCACATAATCGAGTTAAGGTTTGTTGTCTTCTAGAGGGTCCACCGCGTTACTTGCATGACTTTACGAAAGTTTCAAACTCGAGAAAAAATCCAACTTTTGAAAATTTTCCGACAGGGGAAAAAGTGAGTTATTGATATCCGTTCGAACTTTTTAACAGTTTCTAAAATTATCCGGAAAAAACATAAACGAAGTTAAATTATCCGATCGAATCAACGAGTCCCCAATACAACCCTAGAAAACTCAACATTTGAGTGGAATTAAAAATTCCCAGAAAAAAAATGACAAGAAAGGGCCTAAGAATAAATATATGAAATATGAGGGACTAAGTCATAATTTTGGCCGCGGAACCGCCGCCAAACCCTTGATTTGGCCGTGGTTCCGCGGTCATATAAGAGCATTAGTGGTCCGTATTTCACAGTAATTCTTAGTTTTTCCTACTCTATTTTCTGAGCATTTTTAATTCATAAAAAATCACATTTTCAGAAAATGTCCAGAGAAGTGTTCAAATTAGCGTTTCGGGGTTCGATCGGAGTTTAAACTTCGTCTAGACTTCACCTAAAACTCTAGCTTGGCTCTGATACCACTGTAGGGTTGCTAGGCACACGCACAAGGGTCTACGAGGCATCAACCATGCCCGATTTAAAAATTAGCCGTGCCGAACAACCCGATACGAGATCTTTAAACTAGAGATTAGGCGAAAACAAGCATGTTAAACACTTTAACACTAAGTGAGAGGGATTACAACCTTTGTAGATCTGGTCCTTCACTTCTTAAGCTCCATGTTGAGGTCCCTTCATTGCGATCATCGTGTTCCAGACTCTCGAGAGGCTCCACGAAGAGAAAGATGCAGTCTTGCTTCCGATCTTCGATAACAAAGATGATCTACCTTGAAGTTTCATTAACACAAGCTAACACTCACTAAATGAAGTGAACACTCTCATCTAAAGGGTAAGGGTAGATGAGGATGATGAAGTAGGATTTTTGCTCTCATTTATAATCTTTTTCTCACTCATTTTTCATCACTTGAAAAAAGCTAGTAAGCTTTTTCTATGAAAAGTAGAAGGAAGAAGAAGAATAATAAATCATAATGCTTTTGTGATGAATAATGAAAGTAATCATAAGGTTAGAAATGCAACCATGGTTCAAGTAACCATTGTAGAGAATTAACTAGGGCTAGAGTTTGGGTTAGGTTAAAGGTGAGTTACTTGAAAATATCAAGCATGATATCTTTTCCAAGACAAAAGAAAAGCTTCTAGAAACTACTAGAAGTCTTAACCCTAATCCAAACCCTAACCATGTTTAAACTCCACAAAACATGTTGCATTAATAACCATATCATGTTACAATATTATATATCTCATATATAATATTTATTGTAACAAAATAAAATAATACAATTAACATATATCGCATATATATCAATGTATTACCCGAGTGAGAAAAAGAATCTTTTAGTGAGCTAATATTAGTTAATGTAATTTAATATATCATATATATTATTATACATTAAATTATCGAATCAGCACTTGATCCGACAATCCGGCTATATCGCATATAACCGACTAATATCTCATTTACCGATTCATCGAATCAACACTTGATCCGATGACCCGGCTGATATCAAATATCGTGAGAATAGAATACGGTATCACATATCGCATTATCCTCGGTCCTGCACATATCACATATGTGCTCCTACTCCGTTTTGCCTGAGCCAAGAAACCTCTGTGTAGGACTCTAAAGAATCGTCAATATGCCGGCAGTAGGTGATGATCATATCAAACACCCACAAGCTGCAAGCGGTCAGCTAAACGTAACAGCCTCCCAGGTATTGAGCGCTCAGAAGATCAACAAGCAAGACTGTACATTCTCCTGTGAATCCAAACAGTAACACTCCCGTACAGTCCGGTCTCGTCGTCTGATATGTCGCATATCTCGCCTAGGGGTGGTAAACGTCAGACCCCAGTAGCTCGATAAGTCGTGCCGATATGAGGTCTATAACAGTTCGAGAAACTACTGATAACACTTACCAGTAAATCTCGGCAACCCTGGCCAGGGATTTCCAGTTATAGCCAATCGAACACAGCACAACATCAACTCCCTATACCGGGAGAGACGAATCCCCTCCTATCGCTCATTGCCTCCATGTGATTCGGGACTGTACCCAAAAGCCACCTTTTTGCACGCCCTCTTGGACGTGGTATGATGGAAATCAAAGTACAGTGGGAATCACACAAGACTCTATGACGATCTCGGGTCAACAGACTACTCTGTACCAGTGTCACCGGAGAACTGCCATCTGACGTGAGGTATAATACCATCTGCGAGTTCTCGGCAAGTCCGTCCAGTGTACCCAATCTCTACTGAGCACCCGTACACCATCCTTGATGTCAAACACCGATGGATATGGGATCATCCATCGCCCATCATATGGGTCAAGATGCATATACGCTAGTCTACTCTGGTGTATCGATGCCCTGTCTCGATACACCCTTGACTAGGAACAGTTATAGGATGTACTCGTCAACTACCGTGGCCCCACTAGTATGATCTCATCATAGTCCCAGTAGTCAAGTACATATCCTAAGGGCTTTATCAATATGTAACATAGAGACAATCAGAGTACATGTTAAGATAAAGTACAACCAGATAGCATACTATCATGTCGAGCAAGAAAGCCCTCCCTATATATGTCCAAGCATCCATTACAATATACATCGTACGTACAGTAATGGCCTCTAGGGCATACATATAACTAACATTATAGGGGGTATAGGGTAGACCTACGGAGGAGTGCTCATGTCATTGGATTCGAGAAAATGCTGGGTGGCCCCCTCACGGTGATGATGATGGGTTGCCTCGCTTCTTGGATTGTCTAGTAGCTTGCCACACTCGTAGGAATCTACTTTTGGCTACGCATGGGCTATTCACGTGATCGAGAAATGTCATGTTTCGTTTGTGGGTCGAACAAAACACAAGATTTCTAGGTAATCCAACCATTCATATTCTGTGATGTTCACTGCATGCATGTAATGTGTTTGCCTACCTGTGATGATATTTATCGCTTGCCTGTAATGATGATTATCTGTATGCGATGATATATATGATGATACATTGATATATGTGATATATAAAGTATATAAATAAATGCTATATACGTTTTGCACCTGCGCTAGCCCTGCCATCGCCCTGCCGTAAGTTAAGTAACCTTACGGTGAAGACCCGGGACCCCATGGTGAATGCAGATGGCGTATATGTGCATTCTATTTTTTTTCATACTTTTTCTGTGATTATATGAAGAGATACTAGATAATGTGATTATCTGAATGATGGGATTGCATTAATAGGATTAATGCAAAGATAATAAACCTAAAACACATTGTAGGGACCAAATATCAGATATTGTGGTGTTATAGTCGAATCTTTTGTTTTGCACAGAGGTATTCAGTTAGGAATATCCTGCACCTCATTTCCCGAGGAAAGAGCCTAGATCTTTTCATATGTGTTGAGTGTTTGTTGGATATAGTGCCCTCAAGGCAATTATTGTAATTGCAGGCACGCGATTATGATAATTGAGGGAGGACCTATACAGGTAGAACAATCTTACTCGAAATGATAGTATGCTATCTGGTTTGTCTTTATGATTGATGTGTACACATTTTACTTGTTATTTTGTGTCGCTAATACATAATGATGAAGCCCGTAGGATTCTTACTTGACTACCAGCATTATGATGGCGATCATGTAAGTGAGAGCCGGGTGGTCTATAAGCACATCCTTAAATGTCCCTAGTCATGGGAGTATCGAGACTGGGCATCGATATTCCGGAGTAGAATAGTGTATACGTTTTGAGACCCCGACGAGGGGCGGCGGCCGGTTTCACAAGCCATTAATGTTATGTCACCTAAGATAGTATACAGGTGCTCACTGGAGGTGAGTACACTGGACGGACTCACCGAGAAATTCTAGATGGTATTATACTTATCGTCAGACGGAAGTTCTCAGGTGGCATAAGTACAGGTTAGTCCTTTGACCTGAAGTTGTCATTTGTCTCGTATGAGTTCCCACTGTACTTTGCTTACTACCCCACCACGGCTCAAAGGAGTCGTGCAAACAGGTTTTAGTTGGCTATAGTCCCAAGCTACATGGAGGTGGTCCGACTGTCAGGGATTCGTCTCTCCTGGTATTAGGAGTCGATGTTGCGCTATGTTCAGTTGGCTATCACCAGAAATCCGTGGACATGATAGGGGAGATTTACTGATAGTTGATCAGTAGTATCTCAGTTGGTGATGAGCTTGACTCAGACACGACTTATCGGGTTAGTAGAGGTCGGACGTTATCCACCCCCTAGACCCGATATGTGATACTCTTTAACTAAGAGACCAAACTGTACGGAGATTGTCACATTCAGGCTCGGTAGGGTAAGGACGCACTTGATTGTCGACCCCCATTTTCGATAACTACCTAGATAGCCGTTACGTACAGCTAGTGCCGCTGATATGCTTGTGGTTAAACCCACTGCCAGCGTATTGTTGAGTCTTTAGAGTCCCACACAGAGGGTTTTTCCTGGTTCAGACAACAGATGTAGGAGCCGTACGGTGGTACATGCAAGGGGTCCGATTAAATATATGTGCACGATCCACGGACTTTAATCGGACGATTAATAATACTAGCCGGCTTAGGATTAAGCCGGATTATTTAATTAGGTTTTGATTTAATAATTTATATATGTATTTTGATACATGTATTTTAGTATTATTGTTCACTATTTATTTTCTCTCTTTGGTGCTATCTGTATTTTTATACGAATACGCGTATATGTAGCGATACATATACCAGGTGAAGTATTCCTTATTTGTACAGCAATGCTTCTAGAAGAAGGACACCTCATATTTAATTTTCTATTTAGAAAATTAAATGGGAAATGAGGTGTAAAGTTAGAGACAATGAAGCATGGCTACAACGATGTAGAGAGGCATGGTTTTCTTTTAAAAATGATTAAATCATTTGGGTGCACTATTCATGTATGGTTGAAATAGTGCAAGCCATCCTCACTTCAACACTTGATGTTTTTCTTGACTTCCTCACTTGAGCTCCATGGTTCATGCTTCATCTTCTCCTTCTCCTTCTTTTTCTTGCTCCCATATTTGAGCAAGATTCTAGACAGAAAAATTTAGTGGAGTAATCCTACATCACCAACCATCCAAACCTAGCAATTTTGGGTCGTCGGTTTGAGCCTCCTCCACGTTCCCTCGGGTGGATCGTCTTCGATAAGGGTGGTCAATTATCAAGAGCGATCCCGGCGGCTACGAGCTTGGAAGGGTCTTCCACAATTGGGTGAACACGCGACAAAGGTTGTATTTCTCAAACCTTGCATATTTTAGATTTCTAGTTTAAGGTGTTTGGATCGAATTCATGGGTTTGCGCGTCCGGTGCCCGCAAAAAGTTTTTGTTTTCGCTTCCGCTTCGCCCGCGGCCTCCGCGGCGCGGGCGCCGGATCCCATCAGTGTTTTTCATCACCCCATTGAGATAAGAATGCACGTCACTTGTCAGGCATATTACAAATTCTCCCTACCTGGGGTAGGCTGGGGTTTAATGATTGTGGGGATCCGAATCTCCGGTAGTAGCGACTAAGATGCCGTTAATACCTCTCGCTTTTAGAGCGAGAGAACCTTCAATTAACAAGTCAAACAGATCATGCTAACTCAATATGCAATATGTGCGTGTTGTGTTTGGGAACAAGTTTGAGGGTGCTTAGGGCATATCGAAGACCTTGCAGAGTTTTTACGGGGGTCCCGCTACCCAGATAGTGGGCTGGGGGTCAAGGGTGCTAGCAGCCCCTTGTGGGGTGCGAGGCAGCGTCCCATTAGAAATTTTTTTCTAACAGGAGAGCTGATGAGTGTATATATATATCATGTGCGCACTTAGTAATGTGAACGCGTGGTATGGTAAGGTTCACACCCGCCGAGGCGCACACCCGGCAAGGCGCACACCCGACAAAGTACGCACTTAGCAAAGTGCGCACCTGCCGAGGTGCGTACCGGCAAGGTGGGCACCTGACGAGGTGCGTAGCTGACGAGGTGCATACCGACAAGGTGTGCACCTGACGAGGTGCGCAGCTGACGAGTGATGGGGGCTAAAGGGTCCCGAATGGGCCAAAAGGTCCAGTAAGGTGCACACTTAGGGAAGTATGCACCTAGCGAGGTGCGCACCTAGGCCGGTGCGTACTTGGCTCGATGTGCACCCAACGAGATACGCACCTTACCAAATAGGCACCTAGCACAGTGCAAGTAGGGTCGAAACCCAATGAAGCAACAGTCCAAAAATACAAAGACTTTGACTTTTGAAGATCAAAAGGGGCACTTTTTCCCTTTTTCGAAGCCTTCTGATGTGCGCACTTAAAAAAAGAAAGGAGAGAAAGAGAGACATGCACACTAAAGAGCAGCTCAAAACCTTAGATTTTATTTAGGGAAATCAAAATCAGTTCTTATTCTCTATCAAATCATCATGGGGGGCCTTTTATAGGCTTACATATTTTTATTTAGCTCCATGGCTTGTACAAAATTGGTATTTTGCCCATCACATGCCCATGTGCTTATTTCTTTTTGCACATGAGCCATGGATTTTACAAAATTTAGCTTTTTGCCCATTCATTTTACATTTATTCATGAAAATTACATCAAACTTATTTATTTCTTAATGATTATTCCTTTGGCATGGGGGCTGGTATGGGCTTGGGGCCACTTGCTTGGACTTGGGTTTGGGCGTGGGCCGTGCTGCATTGTCTTGAGCCTACTTGTTCATGATTTGACTTTGACTTTTGATCAATGTGGTGTAAATTTTAACCCTAACAATAAGGAGTGACATCTTTGGCAAAAGATTGTGTTACCATAAATTTGCAAATTGTATAGCCGTAGTCTTTTGCTTTGCATCGAGATATTTGGTTAGGAATATCTTGCACCTCATTCGATGAGGAAAGAGCCTTGATCCCTTCACCGGGAGTTCGCTTTTAAGCAAAAGTTTATGTTACTATAAATTTTCAAAACCACTTGGTTCCTACGATGAGATCAAGTTTATTACGTTAAAAGTTTTCTTCAAAACCATCCGTAGCCCTCTGTCATTTCAGGAAGTAGAGTACTTAGTATTCGTGTTGCGTTTGTTGATCATTCATCAAGGCGTAGTGTACGGTAGCTTGATGTTTTCTTGCTTGCATGTGATGCGATTGGTTAGGACGGTAGTATGGCTTTGTTGATCATTTGTCAAGGGCCTATACGGGTGGATCTAGACTAATCAAGAAATGAAAGGTTGAACTTGACTAAGACTCTTTGATTTGTTGATCATTTGTCAAGGTTCTAAGGTCCTAGGGGTAAACACTAATATCGGAGTTTCGAGTGTTAAAACTTGTAATGAGATTGCATACCTTCTATAGAGTGCGGTAATTTGTTGATCATTCGTCAAGGTTACCACGCCATGATAGGTTAGATCCCGATTCCTACTGTAAGTAATAGTTACTCTCGGGATATAATCCCGGCTAATTCTCCTTTTAGGATTTGAAGAAGGATTCGACAGAACAGTGGGAGCCATCCTGATTAAATAAATATACCAATCTAATCTTGAAAGAGTGCACGACGAGTGTTTCTTTTCTCTCTATGGCAGCAACCTAAGACTGACCTTAAAACTATAAACTCTTAAACCAAGTTAACCGAACCGTTTTACATCATAGGCTATGGAATGTCATGATTGCCCTAACTCACAACGAAGTCGCATATATCCTTACCGCTCATACTTCCACTTTGTTGCTCCAGAACCCTCTGTATTCAGTACAGAGATCCATATAGCTTGGAAGGCCATCGTATGTTAGATACGAACTCGAAAAAATTGTTTCAATCCGAGAATGGCCACTGGTTTTGGAACAAATGACATGTTCATTTGTCTCCCCATTCTACTTTATCTCAAGTTCGAGAGCTCCTTAAATAAGTAGAATATACCGGTTATATTTGTTGGATACATATCAGACGAAGAGACCAGACTGTACAGTAAGTGTTGCTTATAGGCTCTACGGGAATTTGGACAAGTTTGCTTGTTGATCTTCTATTCGTTCAATACCTGGGTAGCAGTTACGTCCAGCTAGTACCACTGACGGTTTGTGGGTATCTGATGTGATCATTACCTACTGCTGGCGTAATAATGAGTCTTTAGAGTCCCACATAGAGGTTTCCTAGCTCAAGCGAAACGAAGTAAAGCACGCATGGAGATATGTGCAGGATCTTGATTAAATATGAGTATATGATACCGTATTCTGATCTAGCGTTTTTTGATATAACCGAATTATTGAATCAAGTGTTGATTCAATAATTTGATATATTTGATATTAACCGAGTTATATATGATATAACCAGATTATTGAATCAAGTGTTGATTCAATGATTTAATATGTGTGTGTGTGTGTGTGTGTCAAATCATTGAATCAACACTTGATTCAATAATCCGGTTATATTATATATATAATATAACCGGATTATTGAATCAAGTGTTGATTTAATAATTTGATATATATTTATATATTTGATATATATATATAAACTAATATTAAGCCCACTTAAGATTTTCTTCTCTTTATATATATATATATATATATATTCATTTGTATCGTGATTGATGATACATGGAATATGGATATGTGAAAATCACATTAGAGATGAAGATAACAAGATAATGATTTGTATATGTGAATAAAAGAAAAGAAGAATGAGTCATATTCTTTAGTTGCTTTGAGAACATTGAGAAGCCATGACTCGTCTCCTTTCTTTGTTTTATTCACACATAATCATCATTTTCTTAAGCTCATCTCAATCTCAAGGTTCACTCTCACTTCCAAGTTCATCTCAGGTCGAAGTAGGGTAGTAATCAAAGCACAGTGGGAACTCACACGAGACAAATGACGATCTCAGGTCGAAGGACTAACATGTACTCATATCACCTGAGAACTACTATCTGACAATAGGTATAATACCAACTAGCATGTTCTTGGTGAGTCCGTCCAGTGTACTCACCCCCAGTGAGCACTTGTATAAAATCTTAGGTGCAAAAGACCAATGGTTGTGGGACCAACCATCACCCCTCGTCGAGGCCTAGAAACGTATACACCAGTCTACTCCGGAATATCGATGCCCAGTCTCGATACTCCCACGACCAAGGACATTTAAGAATGTGCTTATGCACAGCCCAACCCCCATATGTATGATCGCCATCATAACGCTGGTAGTCAAGCAATAATCCTACGGGCTTTATCAACATGTAATAGTGATCTGTAATACCACATAATGCATGTACATGATGATAAAGAAAAACCAGATAGCATATTATCATCTCGAGTTAGACTGTACTACCCGTATAGGTCCTCCCTCAATCACCACAATTGCCTGCCTGCAATTACAATAATTGACTTGAGGGCACTATATCCAACAATCTCCCACTTGCACTTAAGGCTAATTATTGTAATGTCTCATACTCATAACCCGTGTGATATCGAACACCCAACTTCTCTACTAATCAGTCTCATAAAGCACGTTTGTGAAACTATCGCGTTCGAGAAATAGCCTCAGTGAGTGAATCCGCTCCAATGTTTCTATCTTTATCTCTCTATATCTCAACTTCACGAAGAAAGACTATCTTCCAAAATGAGCAATACATGTCTTAGAATTTGTCTGGATATCTGATGGACCAAGTTCACAAATGAACTCCAAATCCAACAAACTTCTTAGACCATATCTTCCACTGAATTTAATCAGTATCCTGCGCCATGCCTTCCTCGGTATCTGCTTGGACCACCTATCCAACATACTGCCCCTTAAAAGATGGAAAACTATTAATTCTGACAGCTACTCTGTTATCCAGGTCATCTTAGAAGCCTGAAATGATAACCGCCTCCTGAAGGAGGCTGCCGTTACTATATACCAAGAATATCCACTTATGTTCACAACTGCTTCCTAAATGTTTCTCCAGGATTGGATTAATATATGATTATTGCAGCCAGTGCAAAAGCAATATCTGGTGTGGTACTTGACATCTAATGATTGACTCAATTGCCTAAGCAAGTGATATGTCAATCATGCAAATCCCTCTCCTCATTAGTCTAGAAGACATCTCATTAGAAAGGGTGACTCCATCACTTGCGGGTACACCACCACGCCAGGAGTCATCCATTCTAAAACACTTTAGAATAGTGTCAAAGTACCCGAATTAGGACACTTCCCAAATCTAGATCTAAAACCATAAATCTAGTGACCAGAATCCCTGATATTTTATCCAAATCCTATGTGGAGAAACACTTTGTGACAACCACAGTATAACCGATCTTAGTATAGGAACATCACTTCATATCAGGAGTACATCATCCGAATACCAGGACATCACTCCTTACTATCTTCTTACCAGGTCCATCTATTGTTCTGATGAAGTCAAACTCTATGACTGTCACATCAAAAAATAAACGATCTATCTCCGCTATACTTGCTTTAGTCTATAAATAGACATAAGCTATTGGCCCACCACGCTTCTGCTGCTCCCACTGACTACAACAACCCTCTGCCAGAGTCATATACACGTGCACTTCTAAAGCTAATTTAGAACGACGTTATATTCATCCACCTTCCAGATCTCATAGTCTAGGACAGCAGAAGTGGCAAGTTTGGGTCATCAAAACCTTCCTGTCACCGTCTTTAAGGAAACCGAAGTACCTTTCGGATGGCTGAGGTTACCCACCAAATCTGCGGAGTGGCTAATGGATTGTTGGATCCAATTGAATTATTAGGTTATACTAAATTTTCAGTAATCGTTTGTGGTTTTGGAATCACTTCTAGTTCTACCATACTCCCACTTGTGTTTTCTAAAAACAACTCATTTTACTAAAGAGGTGGCGAGTCAAAAAACATATAACTATTGATCCTCCAAACGGTAGAATATTAACCCTCGTCAAAGCCCAGGATAACCCACAAACTGCTATTACTGAAATGTGCCTTGAGTTTATCCAGATTCTGGTTTAAAGCGTAAGCCGGACTACTCCATATACCTTAACAACATTAAGATATGAATCAATTCAATATCCAAAATAGAAACAAAGGCACTAATTTAATTTGAACCGGATTTTAAAAAAAAACATGCAGTTGTTTCCAGTGCATATCGACTAAATGGAAGAAGGCCAAGCAGCATTACTCATCGAGGAGCATACTCACGGATGAGTAACCCGAGAGAGAAGAAAGTTCTCAAATATATTACTTACGACGGAATACCTAGCATAAGTATCTACACATTTGATCACCACGAAGAATCCTGATACTTGCAACGTATGGTTCTCTACTTTATTCTTATACCTATGTTGGGACTTTACCCGCGCGCGCAAACGCGTATGTTTTGATAATGGAATCATTTTAAAGAAATAATGCGCACGCGAGCTCGGTCTCGTTTTAAAAATTTATAAATCGCAAGTGCACGGCGCGTTATAGCGAGCCAGCAAGTACGGGTCGATCCACAGGGAATTGTGTAGTAGGTTTTTTTGTTTAAGGTTCAACAAATAATGAATGGGTTGGTTTTTCACAAAAATATAAAACACGAAAACAAAGAAAACAAGTTAAGAAAGAAATGGCCGTGGCTTTGGCTCAGATGGTAGAATCGTGACGATTCCTTCAACGCTCCCTTACTCATGAGTTGTATGTTCTTGTGTCGGTCCCGGCATGAAGCATGACTTGTCAAGACGGTTGCGAAGCACAAATCATCAAAATACCGATATTTGACGCAAAACACGAAACGAGTTTGTATTGTTCACTTACCGTTTGTATGTCCAAGTTTGAGGTATCAACACTAAGCATAAGGGTTAGCAAGCATACGACAACATCAAAAACACAAATTAGGGAGTGAGAGCAATTCGTTTTAATGTTAACTTTGCTAAGTGTTTGTGAAAGTATAGGGTATATGAAAACCAAGGGTTTGTCAAGCACTTGGTCATAAAATACCGTATCTAATCTTAGCAATTTAACACCAAATTGATTTTAACTTAATTATTGTGAAATGGGGAAAGGGAGTGAGTATGGTATATGAAGAGGTTACAAAGTAACCATGGTTTTAAAATACCATATCACATCAATACATAAACAATTTTTAAATTAGAATCACATTAAGCATATTAAACATAAACAGGAGGAGGAGGAAGGCAAAGCCTTTTATCTCATTTCCTGACCATCACCACAACTAAAGAAATTAGTTACACATAATGAAAAGGAAAGCAAGAAACAAAAGAAGCAAGTAAACAAAGCAATAATAATATTATTGACACTTGATGAAATTGAGGTACAAGATATTGGTAACCTGTTCAACCTCCATAATGAAGCTCTCAAAAGAAAGCTCCAAGAGGGAAGAAGAAGAAGAAACTAAGTTAAGCTCACACAACTCTCAAGCCTAAACCAAAAACTAAAACAAAACTATAGAATATGTGCATCCCCTTGCTTTAATCTGTTCTGGTATTTATAGGCGTCAAAATAGAATAAACAAACAATATAGAATGGATGATGTGATACCTATAAAGTGCCAGAAGAAAAATGGGGGGAAATGGAGCTAGGGGGCCGGTGATGCCGGTCATTTGGGGGGTTCTCGCCGGTCCAAGTCCGAGCAATGAGGCTCGTCTTGGTGTGGTGATCATGTGTGCTCTCCACTTGCCCACCGGTATTGTTTGATTTCTCTAAATAATCATGGTTTGTACTCAGTAGAATTGGAGGGAAATTTGATACTTTATTTCACATCACACCTTTTTGCATTTAACACACATCAACTCACATGTGCCCACTAGTGCCATGGGCAGCCCCACCATGGTCCAAGTCATCAAAGAGCTATGTGCACACTTGTGTTGTGTTGGACCAAAATTGTGTACACGTGTTTATTGCAAAAGAGCTCTTTGAATATTGGTCGGTTTTTTGTTCTGATTGCAGTGTCGGCTCCCAAATGCTATATCCGTGATATTGAGTGTGTTTCCAGTATTTTATCACGAATACCTGTAATCTGTAATTACTGATCAGATACTGATTAACAGTACCGATATATAAAAAAATTGATAATGAATGAGAGGTATTAAAATGCAGTTTTCTGAGATGAACAAATACCCCCAAACTTATCTTTTACTCGTCCCGTGCAAAACAAAAAATACTAGCCTCACTTTCGCAGGGAACGTGATTGCACTAAGCACGTGCAACAAGATGTCAAACCTCTAGGTGTCCCTAGTAGGAGGAGTGTTGTCTCATGAAGGTTTTCAGCGGATTGCACCCACAAAATCCAGTCAAGTTAGTGTCGCGGAGAAACTGTTGATTCTAATCTTAAGGTTAATAATCAAAACTAGAAGTTCTATTATCCAAGTTAGAAACGTCAAACCCTATTTTTCACTCCTCACAATTTATTTAACATAAGCTTATACGCGTCTTTACGTGGTTGTGCGAGTAGTGTCGATAAGTTTTTAAGAACTTGATTAGGGTCATCATGTCATAATTACGGACCAGGATAGACTTCTAAAGGATCACACGAGTTTGAAAGGAGTTAAGGTTTTCTCAAGTTACATTCTCCAGTTAGGTTTCAAGTCAGAATATATATCATTTTTAACAGAGAACCTAAGTCTTATTCTTCACTCCTATCTTTCACTCGTTGTTGTTCATACACACGTTTCGTGATCGTGCAAAACGTCTTTATAAATATAAACCTTCATATCTTCGTGAAAAACAGGTTTAATAGAAAACTCGTCTCCACCAAGATTATGCTCCCACAAAGAACTAGGAGGACTTTTAACTTGGAGAGAATACTTGCTTAGCTTGTTTTATTTAGCGATTAGAAACTTAGTGAGCTTTGGGTCAATGGCTCCTAAATCAGATGGTTTTAGGGCATTAGGTGTGGAGACACCCCAAGGACTTAATTACCCAAGTTACCAAAGCCACAAAACAAAAGACTCATTTTGTTTGCGTTTTAAAATATTCTGAAAGCAGTGAAAACGGAGATATAGCCAGTTTTTTTATTTTTAATCCCGAAGACGTGTTCATGAATAAGGTATGTAATCACTCCAACAAGGTTCCAAAAGGGTTATTTTTCAGACTTTTAGCTTCTATTAAAACCTCGATAATATCCTTCATATCTACTTTACCTTATGAACCATTCTTGATATTACTTAACTCAGAACAAACATGTTTGATCCTAAAGATGTTTTATCAGTTTTCAAAAGTTTGAGACATGTTAAACCTTTCATCAAATTCTCAAGAACTCACGACACGTGTAAAGTGTTATAAAAGACGTATATCAGCTCCGGTTAAACTCAAAGGAAGGTTATCTTTCGGGTCTTCAATCTCTCAAAAAGGATTTAGTTGTTTCTATCTTATCAACTGAACCATCATACTTTGAGTCTAAGTTCCCCCTCTAGCCACCATGACAAAGTTTTTATGTTTTTTGAAGAAATTTTTCAATTTTTATGGGTTTTTTAATATGTATGCAATGCAGAATATACACATGATGCAGCAAAATAAATGCAGTGCTTACCCCTAAACCCGAGTATTACGATGTCCTCATCGTTGCCTCCGTCTCCGGTAGCTAGACTTAGACATCAGGGTGATAATTTTATTCATAGAAAAAAGAAAAAACCTAAGACTAATTAAAGTATATACAAATTAAAAGATTGGGTTAGTCCAGAGATTAATACCAGTCATTTGAAAATTTTGTCAATATAGTGTAAGGGCTGGTAAAAGAATATGTATATAACAAAAAAAGAAAAAGCAAATATATATGTTAGTTGTTAGTGAAGGGCCTGGGCATGTAAAAGTAGGGATCGGAAGATATTGAAAGTGAAGATGAAGTTTTGAAGAGGTCAAAGAATTGTTGCCCGAATGAATTGAATTTTCAAGAAGCACGTGTTGAATTTCAAAGTCAAGTTCGTTTAAAAACTGGAGTTCATCCGCAAAAAGTTCAGCAAAAGAAAGGTTCTTAGGATGTTCCCAAATTGATCCTAACTCAAACTCAGAAAGAATATCAAGTTCATCAGTAAATATCTCCTCAAAACTAGAAATGAAAGAATATTTTTCAAGGCCGCCTTCCTCCCTATAATCCTGCACAATCCTATTCTCATCGTTACAGCTCACTAACTCTCCCAAAACTAGTTTTCCTTCATCACATTCATATCTGGGTAGGTTCATGGCATCTAAAAGGTAGGTTCCCACACTAACGTTTCTTTCGAAACAATATCAACAGGGGATACAAAAATTATGGGTTCCTGATCATTGATTTCCTCTAACAATTTATCCCAACCATACCCATCAAATTCACAAGCTCCCTCCTTTAAAATTGGAGTGCAAAAATCAGTTAGTTCAAGAATTTCCTCTTCAAGTAGTACATCGGTTAAATCAATCTCTAAGAGGTTCAGTTGGTACATGAAGGCAAGTGTTGGACTGACTTAGAGGGTTTTCTTGTGTGTCATGATAACACTCGGTCAATTCAATCATATCATCATCTATGAAATCATCAAAATTTGTTTGATCATTTATCTCACTCGGGTGACTTCCTAGATGACAAACATTGACATTATTAGGCTCTAATTGACAGTGTTCACTCTTTAGAATCTCTACAGCTACATGTTCTTCGATTCTAGCCAAAAATTGAGCTTGAGTGTGAAACAATTGCTCAGATTGTTGTATGAACAGGGCTAGCGTCGCAGCTGTTTGATTCTCGACCGCAGTCATCACTTCAATACTCTTCTCTAAAGCGGTCAACCTATCATCCATCTCACTATCATACCCTAATGGAGTGTCAGTTGTTTCAGGTAAGGAGGGTTGTTATGGTGGTGATGCTAAAGCAGTCATCCTGTCGACCTATTTCTCTAAATCTTCAATCATTTAGTCTATATTTGAAGTGGGACTGGGTTCGAGAGTGTTAGGTAAGTGACCGTTATCAAAACTCTGGGAAGGTTGGTCACCCCCTAGAAAAGGACAGTTTTCATGAATGTGGGAAGAATTGTGGCAATTTGAACAAACGAATTGGGACAGAGTATAGACAAAACAATAAGAATCATGAAAAATTGAATTGAACCGTGTATCACCCATATCAACAAGAATTCAAAAATATCACAAAAACAAAAAATATCACACCCCTAGCAGTATATGTTATGCTAAGTCAACTAAACCTACTCAAGAACCTGATTGTCAAAGTAAAACTGTGTCGAGAAATGGGCTTAAGATATACGGGTCACAAAGCCAGGTAAGTGCAGAGATAAGGGGAGGTTATCCAACGCTTTCGCGAAGTTCCTTAATTAGAATAACCCTTTCTCGTGAACACTTGCCTCGACACCCTGTGAACAATATACTGTTAAGCAGTGTTCTAAACATAGTTAACTTCTCCTAATGAGCGCGAAGTCCTTAAAGTCAAAGTTCTAGTTGATTTTAAAATTACCAGGGGTATGCAAGAATGCAGTTTGGTGATTTGTGGGCTACGGAGAAAGGTGATGAAATCCTTTACCGTATCTTGTTTGGTTTCGTGCCCTTATTATCCGTATTAAGATGCAAATGCGCAATTCAATAAAAGAATTCAAGAATTCAATCAATAAATCAATTCTTTTTCTGTTTAGGCTTAAGCGCTGCAACAAATACGGGTTAGTTCTCTGTGCAATTGATGGCAAGTTTGTGCGAAGAATCCTGCAGAAGATAGAATATTAGAATGCGTCAGATTTGAGCGAAGGTGTTAGAAAATTACGTACCAATGCAATTTTGGGTTTAGAAACCCCTTTGAAGTGATTATGGGTATTTGAATGTTCACTTGCGCGGGTCAAACTACCCGGATCTTTGGCACTATACTTTACTAACGTCTTGCACTGGAATTTGAAACTTGCTCCGCACGATCGCTGGTCGTAAATCCATTAAAACCTGAAAATGTCGGAAAATACGATATTTAGTGCCAAAGGCGATATATCTGCCCCAATTCCTGCATACACAAAATTGTAAAAATCAAACAATACCACTAGAATACTAACAAGCTACTGGAGACACCACAAAATAAAAAATCCCAAAACATCATCTAGGACCCGGCAACGCCGGATATTTGAGCAATGTCGCCGGTCTTTTTTAGGAGTTGGGTACTCAAATTTTTGGTGGGTTCTCTATGCTAGTTAAGTGTTCTTATGGTATACTTTGATTTTTAAAATAAATTTCAGGGTGTTAGCAGGTTTTAAGGACAAAGAACAAGTTAGAAAAAAATTCGTTTTGTTAGTTTTGGAAAAAAAATTGAGTTAATGGTTACGAACCAGAAATAACAATTCCTAATGACTACCAGTTCCCCAGCAACGGCGCCAAAAACTTGTTGGGACTTTACCCGCACGCGCAAACGTGTATGTTTTGAGAATGGAATCGTTTTAAGGAAATAATGCGCACACGAGCTCGGTCTCGTTTTAAAAATTTATAAACCGCAAGTGCACGCGTTGTAGCGAGTCGGCAAGTACGGGTCGATCCACAGGGAATTGTGTATTAGATTTTGTTGTTTAAGGTTCAACAAATAACGAATGGGTCAGTTTGTCACAAAAATATAAAACACGAAAACAAAGAAAACAAGTTAAGAAAGAAATGGCCGTGGCTTTGGCTCGGATGGTCGAATCGCGACGATTCCTTCGACGCTCCCTTGCTCATGAGTTGTCCATTCTTGTGTCGATCCCGGCGTGAAGTATGACTTATCAAGGCGGTTGCGAAGCACAAATCATCAAAATACCGATATTTGACGCAAAACACGAAACGAGTCCGTATTGTTCACTTACCGTTTGTATGTCCTGGCTTGAGATATCAACACTAAGCACAAGAGTTAGCAAGCATACGACAACATCAAAAACATAAATTAGCAAGTGAGAGCAATTCGTTTTAGTGTTAACTTTGCTAAGTGTTTGTGAAAGTATAGGGTATATGAAAACCAAGGGTTTGTCAAGCACTTGGTCACAAAATACCGTATCTAAACTTAGCAAATTTAACACCAAATTGATTTTAACTTAAACATTGTGAAATGGGGAAAGGGAGTGAGTATGATATATGAAGAGGTTACAAAGTAACCATGGTTCCAAAATACCATATCACATCAATACATAAACAATGTTTAAGTTAGAATCACATTAAGCATATTAAACATAAACAGGAGGAGAAGGAAGGCAAAGCCTTTCATCTCATTTCCTCACCATCACCACAACCAAAGAAATTAGTTACACATAATGAGAAGGAAAGCAAGTAAACAAAGCAATAACAATATTATTAACACTTGATGAAATTAAGGTACAAGATATTGGTAACTTGTTCAACCTCCATAATGAAGCTCTCAAAAGAAAGCTCCAAGAGGGAAGAAAAAGAAGAAACCAAGTTAAGCTCACACAACTCTCAAGCCTAAACCAAAAACTTAAACAAAACTATAGAATATGTGCATCCCCTTGCTCTAATCTGTTCTGGTATTTATAGGCCTCAAAATAGAATAAACAAACAATATAGAATGGATGATGTGATGCCTATAAAGTGCCAGAAGAAAAATGGGGAAAAATGGATCTTGGGGCCCGGTGATGCCGGTCATTTGGGGGATTCTCGCCGGTCCAAGTCCGAGCAATGAGGCTCGTCTTAGTGTGGTGGTCATGTGTGCTCTCCACTTGCCCACTGGTATTGTTTGATTTCTCTAAATAATCCTGGTTTGTACTCAGTGGAATTTGAGGGAAATTTGATGCTTTATTTCACATCACACCTTTTTGCATTTAACACACATCAACTGACATGTGCTCACTAGTGCCATGGGCAGCCCCACCATGGTCCAAGTCATCAAAGAGCTATGTGCATACTTATGTTATGTTGGACCAAAATTGTATACACATGTTTATTGCAAAAGAGCTCTTTGAATATCGGTCGGTTTTCTGTTCTGATTGCAGTATCGGCTCCCAAACGCTATATCCGTGATATTGAGTGTGTTTCCAGTATTTTATCATAAATACTTGTAATCTGTAATTACTGAGCAGACACTGATTAATAGTATCGATATATAACAAAATTGATAATGAATGAGAGGTATTAAAATGCATTTTTCTGAGATGAACAACCTATAACTTCTTAAAATTTGGATCTTGTATTTCAACTAAATACTTGTCTCAAACCAGAGAAGTCATAAGTAAACGGAATATAGTACGAGTACCAACCCCTTTGTCCTAATGGATATCGGACATTATACAATATTTTGTATAAGTCCTCTGAGTTTAATAACTCAAATCATGTGCGTCGTAGGTTGAAAACTGTGTTATGATTAAGAAGAATTACATCGTTGTTGAATGCACCTTACCTAACCATCAACTAATATAGGTAAACGTCATAAACATAATTTCAACAAGTTATATCTCACTTTATAAAATAAACGTACAGATATATCGGTTTGAAATTGGTGTATAACAACGGATATTCAAAACCAAATATTTGCCGTTAGGCAAAACCCAGGCGATTTCCTCAAATATCACCAATTACAAAGAATTCTGATATTGAGGATCTAATCACCCAATTCTCAATGTTCTACTCCCACTCAGCATCTGTAATGCCATACAGATGTGAGAATAAAGTCTGGTAAATACATACCCTGGAGTCAGAATCTAATTAGGAAAGCAGTTTTCAATCAACAACGCACAGTATGATTGAAACATGAAAATGTTTCATGGGGGTGGCCGGGTATTCCTAGTAATACTTCTTTCACTATCCAGATTCATGACAGTAGTCGTAATTTTCCTTGCCCTCACTGTAATCCTTTTATATGTATTTACTTCTTACCTTCTATACACCATACTTAAGCTAATTGGTTTTCTTCCTTCCCTGCCTTTTGACACATGCCTAAGGTTTGGAAGAAAACTATCCAATAAATGTAATAGGTGTACTCTCCTAATACTAGGAGCCCTCACAACCTGAGAGAAGGTAAAGAGAAAAGACAACCGAATATTTTTTTTATTCAATTTCTCCAGAACCGGAATCCATCCTCGAACAGAAACAAGTTTCTTTGAGTTCGTATGTAACTATACGATGGCATATCCAAGCAATATGGATTTTCGTAGTGATACGGAGTGTTCTGAAGAAATGCAAGGGGGAAGTAGGAGTGGTAGGGATATATGCGGCTTCGTCGTGAATGATAGTAGTTGCAATTTCCTTTGCCCTCACTCTAATCCCTTTATATGTCTTTATTTCTTACCTTCTGTACACCATACTTAGGCTAATTGGTTTTCTTCCTTCCCTACCTTTCAGCTCCTGCCTATGGTTTGGAAGAAGACTATCTAATAAGCATAATAGGTGCACTCTCCTAATACTAGGAGCTCTCGCAACCCGAGAGAAAGGAAAAAGAAAAGACAACCGAAAAATCTTATTCAATTTCTCCAGAACCGGAAACCATCCTCGAACTGAAATAAGTTTCTTTGAGTTCGTATATAACTATACGATGGCATACCCAAGCAATATGGATCTTCGTAGTGATATGGAGTGTTATGGAGAAATGCAAAAGGGAAGTAGAAGTGGCAGGGATATATGTGACTTTTTTGTGGATCATGATAATCCAAAACCAAAGTGTGTAAGAAGGTTCGGTTAACTTGGTTCATGAGTTTTAGTTTAAGGTCGGGTCATAGTCGCTACCAAAGAGAGAGAGAAAAGAAACACTCAGCGTGCACTCTAATCTAGATTAAATTGGTTAATCACTTTATCTAATCAAGATGGCTCCCATTGTTTTCTCGAATTCTCCTTCAAACCCTAAAAAGAGAATTAGTCGGGATCATCTAAAAATCACCCGAGGAGTAACAGCTACTCATCAGTGGGAATCGGGATCCAACTATCATCGCATGATAACTTGATAGAAGCCACTCAAGTCACCATACTCCAGAAAGTATGTGCATGCCTGGCAGTTTCCTTTATGTTTGAAACTCCCGATATAGTTTTTACCCCTAGGACCCAAGGACCTTGACAAATAATCAACAAATCAAGGGTCCTAGTCAAGTTCAACCTGTCACTAGCTTAATTGCGTTAAACCTACCCGCACGACCCTTGACGAATGATCAACAAAGTCGTGCGACTGTCCTAACCAATCCACATATCCATGCGACAGAAAAGCATTACAGAGCTACCGTACACTATGTCTCGGCGAATAGCAATGACAAACATAGCACGAATACTAAGCAATACTAATCTGAAATGACGGAGGGCTACGGGTGGTTTTTGGCGAAAAACCTTTAACGTAATGAACTTGATATCGTTGAAGGAACTCAAGCAGTTTTTGAAAAGGAGTGGTTTAAGCTCCGCATTTTTAAAACTTGTGGTTTTGAAGAAAACCGAGTAATCTACAGTAACATAAACTTTTGCTCAAGAGGTCACTCCCCATGAATGGATCTAGGCTCTTGCCTCCTCGAATGAGGTGTTGGATTGTTTACACCGGTTTAAGTTTCGTTTACAGATATGTGCGAAAGCAGGCTCATTTATATATGCGTGTGGAAGGTTAGTGCATGACACAAGCATATCAGTGGCGTTTGCACTTAGCAAAAATCCCTAAGGGTGAAGTACACATGCACACATGTAGATCGCAACAATACAATCAGAGGAAAAACATGTGTTAGAAATGAAGCACTCGGTGGTCAAAGATAAAAGGAAAGCATTTAAATAAACATTTTGTTCTACAGGAAATAGATCACCGAACACGGGATCAAAAGTACAAGGGTTTACAAAACTATGAATAAGGTTTTATAAAGTCCTCTCAGCCTTCTCCACCATGTCGAAGCGGCGATCTTCACGAGGAGTCACTCTCCATCGGTCGGCACCATGCCCATCAGTGAAGACAGATGGCCCGCTGAGCCCGTATCTGGCTTAGCAACTGAACAGAGCGATCCTTTAGAGGCTGGATAATCAAATCTGCCTCATGAAAGCACTCGATTTTGTCCTCCGCTGCGTCGAGCATCGACGGAGTCATCTCCGCCGGATGAGGAGGAATGTCAGCAAGCACACACAGGAAGATCATCCGGAGCTAAATAGAGCCGATAAGACGAGGAGAGCCCCTACGAGTCAGAAGCTCATATATCACCATGTCACATTGGTCATCTGTGAGAACGGGATCCACCAATCGTGCAGTAAAACGAAAAACAATTCCCTCGATAGGCACCTCTCATGGTTGCCGACAAGCATGAGGATGATTGCAAGCCATAACTCTTGATCTATTAAAAAAATGGTTCTTTCCTTATGAAGAAGAAGAAGATCATCGCTTCAAAATATAAAGAGAAGCATTTAAATTTTGGTACAGAAAATGTTGTGCATGGTGGAACTATTTCCTAGGCCTGACAAAAAGAGCATGGGAAAAGAAAAAGTTGACTCATGGAAATCAGAGCAAGGGGTGAAACGATTCCCTCAACAGCGCCCTACGTGCATAGCACGTGAGCGCCAGCGCTGATTCTTTTCAAGATTAGAACCTGTAGCAGCGCCTCACGTTCATGACATATGAGCGCCGGCGCTAGTTCTTTTCAGGATGAAATCCTGTAGCAGCGCCTCACGCGCATGGCACGTGAACGCCGATGCTAGTTATATATATATATATATATATATATATATATAACAACACCTCACGTGAGGCACATACGAGCATTGGCGTAAAGAAAAGGGGGAGCTTTGTCATTCATAATTCGAAGAAATTTATACATTGGTGATAATGATGATAAAAAAAAGAAACAAACATTATCAAAATGTTTACAATGGCAGAACGCTAAAATCTGGACATGGATTCTCAAACTCAAAAGCAAGCTTGAGCAATGCACGTTCAGCCTCATCAACCATCTTCTTATGCATCTTCTCTCGGATGCAATTATCAAGGTCACCATGATGTCCTCCATCCTCTGATATGCTGATGCTATCGCTTTCTATTGAAAGACGTGGTGTAAGATGGCGATGAGATTATCTCTCCGTTTCTTTGAGATCAACCCTATCAAGTACACTGAATGTACCTTATCCTCGGCAACATCGAGCGCTTGGAGTATCATAACTTCAAGAAGCCCGGGTATAGCTTCCCAGATCGACCCAACAACAATCTTTAAAAGAGCAGAATGGCGGGGGAGCAATCGACCGTTGTGATCGTCGAAGCGACGCATCACCTCAGCGCATTGGGCATCAGTAAACTCCTGGCCTTGACAGCGACCTTGGATGTGAATCTCCTCATAAGAGATAATCTCTTCAAGATCATACAAATTAGAATCCATAGTACCTGAAAAGAAAAACCAGTGGAGGGTTAGCAATCAAAATACTAAAATCATTACGGTCTAAAGGAAAATCAATGGCTCCCACAAAATCAAGAGTTTAACTCTAATCAGAAGAAGTTCTGTGGGCAGAGAACTAAGCTCTGAGATGAGAATTAAATTCTCAAAGAAGAAAGAAACTTCAAGAAAATGATGAAACGGCAGTCATCTCAAGGGCCAAAGGCCCTATTTATAGGATGCAAAGGGATGGCTCAACTCCCTAGAAGATCAAATGGTAGAAAAAGTGCCACCGTTGCACTCACGTGTGAGCCACGTGAGAACAACGGTGGAGGGCATTTGTTCCCCCAAAATTTAAACAATATAAAAAGAGCTAAGCTTTGTTAAATTTCAATGAGGCAGCGCCTCATGTGTTCCTCACGAAGGCGCCAGCACCAACCCATTAGGATTAAATCCTATGGTGGCGCCGCACGTGAAGCTCACGTGGGCGCCAATGTGCAAAGCACAGGAATGCCTATCATAAATAAGAATTAAATTCTTAAGTGGCGCCCATGTGCGCAACACGTAAGCACCGACACCCAAATTTATATTAGTAGAATTAAAATTCTACATGAGGATATTTCCCTAACAAAAAAGTTGGGATACTCTCTATTAAACAGAGCCGTTGGATCAAAAATCCAGTGGTGATGATAAATCATCAAACAATAGAATTAAATTCTATTCTGAGGAATATTTTTTCCTCAATCTTTATAAACAAAAAAGGTTGTTCTCTGTAAAACAGAGAGCCCTTGAATCAAAAATCCAATGGTGATTAAAAATCACCGTTTGACAGGATAAATTCTGTATATGGGAAAATGTTTCCCCAATCTTGCTAAAAACAAGAAAACGTATTCTGTAAAATAGAAACTCTTGGATCAAAGATTCAACGGCGGGTAAAATTTCCCAAATCAATTTGAGACCAATTAAATCAATTGGAATCTCTCAATGAGAGATTTTCTCAAAACTAATTAACAAACTTGCTTCCACTATATGAACGATCCGAGACTCTCATACACAGACATATAGAGGGAACCCCCATAAGCTTCTAAAAAATACAGAAAGCTTTCAAAACAATAGATAATTCAATTCTCAATATAAGAAGAAGACTTTCTTCCTCAAAACCCCAGGTAAAAGAAACACAGAGATCAAAATATCTCTTTTTACCTATCTAAGGGTTTAACCCTTCTCAAAGAACTTAGTTCTTTCTCTGGATCAAAGATCCACAAGACAAGTCTCCTACAAGTTGAGAATTTAATTCTCATCGGGAAGATCTTGTTCTTGAGAATCAAAGATTCAGAAAAGAACTAGATTAAAAAGAAAGAAAAAAGAACATGTGTCCTAAGAATTTAATTCCTCCGAAATTAAGGTTTAACCCTATATAAAGAACTTAGTTCTTATAAAAAGAAAAGAAGAACTTAGTCCTCCAATGAAGAAAAACGATCTAAGGTCTTCAAAATAGAGATCTTGATGATCATTAATGCCCAAAATGGCATTAACAGAGATTTAATCTCCAAAAAAAAGAAAAGAGATTAGCGCCTTACGTGTTTCCCATGTGGGCGCCCTCCCAATAGCGCTCAGCGCCACACATGAAAAACACGCGGGCGCCCAAAGCAGAAGGCAAGCGCCTCACGTGAAATATACATGGGCGCTGAATAAAAGTGCTTAGCAGTTCATATACAGCCCAAACGGTTGAGTACTTAGCACTGATTGAGCAGCGCCTAGCGCCTCACGTGCTCCTCACGTGGGCGCCACATAAAAAGTATTTAGCACTCCATATACAGCTAAAACGGCTGAGTGCTTAGCGCTGATTGGGCAGCGCCTCACGTGCTCCTCACGTGGGCGCCACACAAAAAGTGCTTAGCACTCCATATATAGCCAAAACGGCTAAGTGCTTAGCACTAGTTGGGCAGCGCCTCACGTGCTCTTCACGTGGATGCCATATAAAAAAGTGCTTAGCACTATATATATATAACTGAGTGCTTAGCACAGATTGGACAGTGCCCATGACTGAAGGCTTCACATGATACCCATGTGAGCGCCAGAGCGTCAAACAAGTGCTCAGCACTTTTGCATAAAAAGGAGGGTTGAACAAACAAAGCCCAAATAAGTGCTTAGCACTTTTGAACAAAAAAAGACTAAACAGACTAAGCCCAAATTGGCTGAGTCTCTTGGAATTGAGCCCAAATGCTCTGTTGTTGGACCTTAATAAAATTTAAGGATCCTTAAAATATTGCTAAGTTGATCTTAGTCTCAAATAAGACTAATGTATCCTTAGTTAGAAATAAATTGGGCCTAAACACTCATATTTTTAAGTTGATCTTAATCTCAAACTAGATTAACGGTCCTTAAACCAAACAAAATATTTTTGAATTAAAGGGAAAATATAACTTAAGTTCAAAATCCCAAATCTAAAATATATGAATTTGGACTAATCTGCGCCCTACGGGCGACGACATAAACTAGTCTATGTATACAATCCACGGGCAACCAAAATAAACAAAAATACACACGATATGAAGTGAACTGCGGGAGAAGGAGAAAGTGGTTATCGCAATGCGATAACGTAATTAACTGCAGGGGCTTGCGCCTGCAGGGAAGAGAATCCCCACAATTAAAAACCCCTCACAAATGAGGGGGAATCTGATAAAGTCTGCTACAATGGTCGCATCTGTCCAAACCTCTGATATATAGTGCCATAAATCAACTTGGTATCTTCGGAGAGGTGGATTGAGAAGTCCAAATAGCATATGCCCCCAAAATTCAAGCCAAACGTCCCAATGTCTCGGTCCGGACTTTCGGCGGTGAACATGGATATTCCTAAACGAATACCACTATGCAAAGCAAACGAATATAACTATAGTTTTTTTAAATTTGTTCCGACAACATCTTTTAGGTTTATTTTTCCTTACATTAATCAAAATTAATGCGGTCCCATCAATTAATCCCTATCACACCAGAAAAGAACGAAAATACAATATACGTATATGTCATCCGCATTCGCCACAGGCCCCCATCATGTACTGTTAGGTTACTTAACTAATGGAAGAGCGGGGGCTGGACTAGCGCGGGTGCAAAACATATACAACATCTACTAGTATATATAAATATACGTATAATCTAGGAGAAGTCCAAATAGCATTCGTCTCAGGCATGATTTAAGCAATATCACAGAAAAGCGAAAAGCAACACAAAATAACGGATAATCTAGGAGCCCCGGGTTTCATTTGAGCCATAAATGAAACCCGACATTCCCCGGTCGTGTGGATAGCCCGTGCAATGAAGAACCAAGATACCTATGACTGCGGCAAGTTACCCGCCAATCCCAGAAGTGAGGCAACCCTAATCAACAAAGTGAATGGGCCACCCAGCACTTCATGGAATCCGGTAACTCGAGCACCCCTCCGTGGGTCATCCTATATCCCTTACGAGTGCGGCGAATAGCCCGCCAATTCTAGAGTAAGGCCCCTCCGTCTCAACGCCATGAGATGCGGGCCCGTTGCCCTCTCGAACCCGGCTACTCGAGCACTCTACAATGGGGTAATCCTAGTACAGAAAAGAAAAACATATATACAATGGTGACATCGACCTCAACCCAGTCGTGCCCCGATAAAAGAATATACAAACTGGCGGAAACGGCAATCCACAAGTCGGACGCTCGCCCCGCTATAATGAATATACAAATGAATCAAAACTGTACAACTACCATTGCACTAGAGGCTATCCCACATGACAATCCGAACATTCCATCACAGATATCAACATCACAGCAGTTTAAGCAAGTATGTGCAACCCCGTCTAAATGATATATAGCAAATAGACGACGTTTGAAAAACACATACACCACATCACAAATATAAACGATGCAAAATTTCAAGTTTTGAAACTTTCCAACTTTCCCCTAAAGCAAAGACAACATTAAGTGAAATCTGGGGAAATCAAACAAGACTAAAAATACCAATTTACAAAACCCCAGACACTGGATGAAAACGAGGCCCAGAAGTGAATAGTAAAAAGGCAAAAACGGGAATTTGAGGGTTTTGGCCGGCCAAACTAAGAGGGAATGCCCTCGTTTTCATCGTGTGTCACATACATGTCTAGAATAAGTCTATGCACTTGTTTAAAAAAAATTCAGAGACCAAAAAAAATTCAGAACAGAGAGTGGGTTTTGAAATCGTAATTTTTCGGTTTTGAAACTAATGCATCGTTTATTACTAGTTTCTAATGTTTGGGTGGCTCTGATACCATGTTGGGGTTTCTAGAGCCCTGGACGTCGACCGCGGCCGTTGCGGAACGAAAAATTTTGGGTTTAATAAACTTGGCGTTATAACAACTACCAAGAATCGAAACCAAACATGTAACTAGCAAGCTAAAAGAGGTTCTACCTACTGTGATAGAATGTTTTACCAAAAGATCCGTGTCTTTCGGTCTTCTACCCTCTTCCTTAGCTCCTTGAGGTCTCCTTAATCGAGCTTAACCGCCGGTCTTCCTCCGTCAAAGATGATCCACCTGAGGGATGTGGTTCATGGCACTAGCTCCACACTAAAAATCTAGTGGAGCAACTAGGGACTCGAGGTTTCTAATCTAGAGTGTCTAGTGATATAGTGAGTTATTCTTAGTGTATTTCTATCTGTCATATACCCTTGATTCTCAACACATGAGATGGTAAGGTGGAAGATCAAGAAGAAGAAGGAGGAGCTCAAGAAAGGCTAGTGAGGAGAGATAACCAAAATGTGAGAATGATTTTTTATCATCCAGTTTTTTTTCAACCATCAAAAAACCAAGTGAGAAAAGAAAACCATGAAGCATGGTTTTGTATAAAACCATTTTCCAATAAAAATATAGCAACCATACTTGAATAGTTTGCACAAATGAATTTACAATTCATTTGTCAACACTATTCACGCATGGTTCTCACCATTCTCACCTCACTACCTTTACACCTCATTTTCCATTTAAATCAATAAATGGATAAACTAAAATAAGGTGTCCACCTTCTAGAATGTTGTCCGTATAAAATCCGGAATACACTCAACTGTATATATATACCCATATTCGTATCAAAATACGAATACCCAAAGAGATAGAATAACACAAAGAACATAATACTAGAATATACATATCGAAATATATATACGTAAATTATTAAATCAATGCCTGATTTAATAATCCGTCTCAAACCTAAGCCGGCTAGTATTATCAACCGTCTAATCGAAAGTCTAGGTAACTAGTACAATCATTCGATCGGAACCCTGCACATATCAAAATACGGTTACTACATCATTTCGCCTGAAGCAGGGAAATCCTCTGTGTGGGACTTTAAAGACTCGACAGTACGCCGACGGATAAATCCATTACCATAAGCACGTCAGCGGCACTAGCTGTACGTAATGGCTACCTGGGTACCTGTCGAAAAGGAAGGTTGGCGAGCAAATTCATCTGGATCCCTACTGAGCCTATCTGTGACAATCTTCGTACAGTCCGGTCTCTTTGTCTAAGAGCATTGCATATCGGGTCTAGGGGGTGGATAAAGTCAGACCCCTAATAACGCGATATTTCGTGTCGGTGTGAATCCCATCACCTACTGAGAAACTATTGATCTAAATCAGTAATTCTCGTCCACCTTGGCCAAGGATTTCTGGTGATGGCCACCTTTGCACAGCGCGACATCAACCCCCAATACCGAGAGAGACGAATACCCGACGATCCGCTCACTACCTCCATCTGGCTCGGGACTGTACCCAACTAAAACCTGTTTGCATGACTCTTTTGAGCCGCAGTAGGGTAGTAATTAAAGCACAGTGGGAGCTTACACGAAACAAATGACAATATCAGGTTGAAGGACTAACCTGTACTCATGTCACTTGAGAATTGCTATCTGACAATAGGTATAATACCAACTAGCATATTCTTGGCGAGTCCGTCCAGTGTACTCAACCACAGTAAGCACATGTATACAATCTTAAGTACGAAAGACCAATGGCTGTAGGACCAACCATCGCCCCTTGTCGAGATCTAGAAACGTATACACCAGTCTACTCCGAAATATCGATACCCGGTCTCAATACTCCCATGACTAGAGGCATTTAAGGATGTGCTTATGAACTACCCAGTCCCCACACGTATGATCGCCATCATAATGCTGGTAGTCAAGCAATAATCCTACGGGCTTTATCAACATGTAATAGTGATCTGTAATACCACATAATGCATGTACATGAAGATAAAGACAAACCAGATAGCATACTATCATCTCGAGTAAGACTGTTCTACCCGTATAGGTCCTCCCTCAATCATCACAATCTCCTGCCTGCGATTACAATAATTGACTTGAAGGCACTATATCCAATACTGTGGATGACATACTCATGAGAGGAAGTGATGTTTCTATGCTGCAATCGGTAAAACAATGGTGGTCACAAATGTTTCTCTATACAGGATATGGATGTCAGTCCAATCCTAGAGAAACATAGGTTAGCAGTGAAGAGCATTTGATGTTCTTGATGTTTGGTAATGGCAGCCTCCTGAAGGAAGTGGTTACCGATTCTAGCTTCCCATAGAAGACAGAGCGTTTGTCACGAGTTATAAGTTTACCCTCTTTTAAAGGAGCAATATATTGGAAAGTGTTCCAAGTAGGATACTAAGGTAGTCGTGGCGCTAGATGCTGATTGTGAATTAGCAAAGGATACCGCCTGAGAATTCGCTAGATATAATTGTTCATTTATGAACATGATCCCATCGTCTGTCCAGGAAAATACTAAAACATGTATCGCTCAGTTCGGGAGATATTTGATCTCGGCGAAATTGAGATTCAGGGAGAAACAGACAGAAGCATGTCGGGTCCACTCATTGAGGCTAGTTCTCGAACACAGTTTGTGAAACTGTTAGTATAGAAGTTAGGTATGCGATACTGCAATAATTGACCTTAAGTGCAAGTGGGAGATTGTTGGATATATGTGCCCTCAAGGCATTATTGTAATTGAAAGAGAACCTATACGAGAGAACAATCTTACTCGAGATGATAGTATGTTATCTGGTTTGGTTTTATCTTTCATGTGATGTGTTTATTCATTATCACGTATCGTTTAGACATGAGATAAAACCCTTACGATTTTGCTTGACTACCAGGACGATGATGGAGATCATACTAGTGGGGCCTGGGTAGTCGATAAGCATGTCCTTTAATGTTCCTAGTCGTAGGATATCGAGACCGGATATCGGTACTCCAGTTTAGACTAGTGTGTACGTTTCCTGGCCCGATTGGAGGACGATAGCTGATCCTACAGTTATTGCCGTTTGACATCGAGGATTGTATACAGGTGTTCATTGGATAAGTTACAATGGACAGACTCACAGAGAACTCATAGTTGGTAATATACCAATGTTAGATAGCAGTTCTCTGGTGACATGAGTACAAGGTAGTCCTTAGGACCTAAGATAGCCATAGTGTCTCATGTGTGTTCCCACTATACTTATACTTCTACCCTACAACGGCTCAAAAGATTCACGTAAACAGGTTTTTGTTGGGTATAGTCCCGAAACACGTGGAGGTGGTGAGCGGTCGAGGGGATTTGTTTCTCCCAGTATAGGGAGTTGATGCCGTGCTGTGCAAGACATGACCACAACCACAAGTCGGTGAGCACCGCACTGGAGATAAACTGATAAGTATTATCAGTTGTATCTCCTGATGGTTATGAGTCCTCTGTCGCACGACTTATCGAGTTATTGGGGTCTGACAGATTACAAACCCTAGACTCGATATGCGATACTCTTAGACGAAGAGACCGGACTGTACGGTAATGTCACTAATAGACTTTGCAGGGTTCAGATGAGCTTGCTCGTTGACCTTCTTTCGATCAATATCTGGGTAGTCATTACGTGCAGCTAGTACTGACGTGCTTATGGGCTATGGATATGATCCTAACCTACTACCAGCATATTATTTAATCTTTAGAGTCCCACACAGAGGTTTCTCAGCACAGGCGAAATGATGTAGGGCATGTATAGGGATACATGCAGGAGTTCGATTAAACACATGTATGTGATACACGTATTATAATTGGGCGTTTATTGATATTAGCCGGATTATATATGATATAACCGGATATAAAATCAAGTGTTGATTTAATTATATATATATATATATATATATTAATATCTTGCTCTCTTTATTATTTCTTCTTCTCTTTAATATATATTTATATATATAATATAAATATATAAAAATGTCATGGTTGATGATACAAAGTTGATGGGTGTATAAGAATCACATTGGAATGATGATAAGAACTAAGTGATTTATCATTTATCTTTTAAAGATAAAAAAAATGAGTCATTATTTAGATGTTACTAGATTTAGTGACTCATTTTTGTTTTGTCTTAAAAGATAACCATGGCTTGAAAAATCCATAGAATAATTATTATGAATTCCAAGTGATTCTCATCATCTTCATCAAGCTCTCTCTTGAATTTTTTTGAGTTTTTTCTCAAGGAAAGAAAAGAAAAGAGAAGAATTTAGTGAACTAATTATTCTAAATCTTCTATTAATCATCCTTAGCAAGTTTAATTAGTAGGTTGCTTCATTTTGATGAGATCAATTTGAAGCTAAAGCTTGTGTTGAAGTTATCTCAAGATGGATCATTTTCGGCAAGGAGATCATCGAGCAACCTTATTCCAGGCTTCGTGGAGACTAGCCGGAGTCCAAGGAGAGGTGGCTAACACGCTACAAAGATTGTAGTTCGTCGACTTCTTTGTTTTAGTTTACTAGTTTTATATCAAGTTTAATGTTTTGGTTTGATTCTTGGGTTGGGGTTGCTATTTCTCTCTAGATTTTTTAAATTACCATTTCCGTCGCGTTTTAAAATCCTTCTAGATGAGCTTAGCATCCCATCACGAGACTCGTAACGTATTCACACCGAGAAGCATTCCTACTCGATATGAATACGCTAAGCATCTGTAGAAGCGGTAACATACAAATATATATATATATAAGAATTTAAAGCATGAATATAATTTAAATAAAATCATCCAACATCACATATTACAAATTTGAATTCAACCAGACATGATGTTCAACAAAAGGAGTGACATAAAAGGACGTAAAGATAAATGTCTCGAACAAAAACATATTGAGATAATACTAAAAATGGGCTTGAGAAGCAAGCTGATCAAAGTCCTCATCGGCTGTCTCGACTTAGCCTCATCGCCTGCTCCAATATCGTCTTATGATATTCCCAAGAAAACAAGAAAAGTGAAATGTCGCCAGCGAACTAAAGTTCGGTAAATCCCCAGTTAAAAAGAATAGAACTTTTAAAATAAATAAAATACGGTATGGAACAATAACACAAACATGAATATAGAAGCGGAAGATCAATAACGTGTGGATCAATAAAGTCATGCATATATCTATCAGAAAAAAATATAACTAGAGTGTCATGATGTTAGTTATTATAGTATTTTAAGTTATAAGCTCGAATTGTGAGAGTTTTATATGTAACTAGGATATTCCGTTATTCCCACGGAACAACAGCAACACGAGATTCACGAGATTCAAGATTTATAGGTAATGCGATGTACCGTATTCTCCGGGACCACGAGAAACAAGTATGATCTCCTATTACACATAAATACCCCCATTCTTCGAGCTACCCCATCTATATGATATTCTTAATATTAAAGTGCAGATATATATAGATTCATAAGATTTGTAATTCACGACATCAAGAATTCATGTATACCGTATTTATGGTTCGAGTCAGGTTTGTATCAAGCATGCAATATATCTAACTATATGATTCATGTAAGTGCAACAATTACGAAGTCAGGATACACAAATTCACATAATATGAAATGACACAAATCAAAGTATCCATAAGACAAAAACCAGAAACAGTAGCATAAAGAAGTATTGAAAAGTAGCAGATAATCAATTCATATGAACTTAGGGTACACACAAGAAATGTAGTTCTAGATGTTACGTGGACATCGGTTCAAGTCTCGAATAATTCTGATTAATGGTTTAACAGATAATCGCATTTTGGTATCTCTGCACAGTGCAGGGCAGAATCTGTCTAGCACCGTCGCATATTTTAAAAGTGCAGTTTGTGATATTTTCCGTCGGTTTTCAGATCTAGAGTTGAACTAGAAAAAGATAGGTCTTTGAGTCTAGTTAGCAAAACAATTTGAGTTTACGCGATTTGCATCTTTGAAACTATAGTTATGATTATTTTAATCTAATATTATAAAACGGATTTTATTTTTCTAGGACAGCAACAAGGGGGTGACTTGCAGAGTATATATCGTGTCGATATATATAATTCTGAGTCTAGGGTTATACAAGAAAGATGTAGGGTTATCAATTTAGCATCGATACATCTAAAGTTTTTCACAAACCGAGTTCTGTAGTGCTAGATATGATATTTTGAAGAACAGTGCGCAGATCAGGACAGAATCTGTCCAGATTCAACACATAAGTTTAAAGGCAGAAATAAAATATTTCCGTCGGTTTTTAAGAAAAGCTTTGAATTATAAAAAGTTTGGTATTTTGATCTAGTTATCAAACCAATTTTGTTTGACTCGGTTTGGATTCCACAAACTTAAGTTATGAATTTTTGAAGATGACCTTAAAAACAGTTCTCAGAGTACTCAAAAAATAGTGATTAGAAATATTGTAAACCCTAAATCATAGCTTGGTTCGATTTGAAATTTTTACATCGCATTTAGAAAAATATATGTTATCTTAAATAATTTTCTTGAAATTTTTCGAGACCAGAATTCTAATATGAACACATCTCAAAGTTGTTTTGGCATAGAAATGTCGGTTTTCCAAAAAACATATGGTTTCATAAAAAATGCGGTTTAAATTCTAATAAACAATTTGCGGAGAAGTACGAAGTACTCATGTGAATAGGGATGTAAGCATACAACAAAAAACATAAGACATATGCTAGCACTATAAGCAAAGGAAAAATACCCTTTTATAAACAAATGGATTTTTATAAAGTGTTATATACGATTTCTTGTGATACGGTTCAGGTGTTCTCATATAAATAATATTAAACATTCTATCGTTGTCTTGAGAAAGCAAATAAAACCTACTAATTATTATGTTCTCAAGTATGGAGGCAAATGTTGGGTATGCGGTACGCCAGCAGCTGGCCTTAGAGCAGACGTTGAGTATTCGGTACGCCAATCACTGGCCTTTAGTGCAAGTGGGAGATTGTTGGATGTATATGCCCTAGAGGCCAGTATTGTATATGTATACATATGGATACTAGGGATATGTATGTACAGAACAATCTTGCTCAGTTTTATAGTATATTATTCGACTTGTCTTTATCAGGATATGTGTATTTATTTCTGCTGTTGTTATATCTAGCTTGCACATATTGATGAACACTCGAAATGGTAGTATACTATTATGGTTTGTCTTTGTCTTAACATGGCATATGTCATACTCGTTATTACATATTGCGGTTACATATTGATAAAACCCTATAGGATCTTGCTTGACTACCTGCGTTGTGATGGCGATCATACTTGTGGGAGCAGGGTAGTCCACAAGCACATCCTTAAATGGTCCCTAGTCGCGTGAGTATCGAGACTGGGCATTGATACTTCAGAGTAGATTAGTGTATACGTTTCTACCCCGTCGGGGGATGGTTGGTCCCGCAGCCATTGGTCTGATCTACCCAAGATCGTATACAGGTGCTCACTGGGGTGAGTACACTGGACGGACTCGCCGAGAACTTCCATGTGGTACTATACCTATCGTCAGATGGAAGTTCTCAGGTGACATGTGTACAGGTTAGTCCTTGGACTCGAGATCGGCATTTGTCTCGTGTGAGTTCCCACTGAACTTTGATCACTACCCTACCACGGCTCTACTGAGTCGTGCAAACAGTTTTGGTTGGGTTCAGTCCCGAGCCACATAGAGGCAGTGAGCGATTGTCGGCGATTCATCTCTCCCGGTATAGGGAGTCAATATCGCACTGTGATTCGATTGGTCAGGACCATAAGACCTTGGCCAAGGCACTTGGGATTTACTGATAGGTTGATCAGTAGTTTCCCGGATTGATCCTGAGCCACATCGGCACGACTTATCAGGTTATTAGGGTCTGACGTTCACCATCCCCTAGACCCGGTATGCGATACTCTTTGACGAAGAGACCGGACTGTACGGATATTGTCACGGATAGGCTCAGTAGGAGATCCGGATGAGTTTGCTCATCGGCCTTCTTTTCAACAGGTACCTGGGTAGCCGTTACGTACAGCTAGTGCTGCTGATGTGCTTGTGGTTAAACCCACTGCCAGAGTACTGTCGAGTTTTTAGAGTCCCACACAGAGGGTTTCCCTGATTCAGGCGAAATGATGTAGTAGCCGTATTGGATACGTGCAGGGTTCGATCGATTGATGTACTTTGTACTCGGATTTTCGATCGGACAGTTGGTAATACTAGCCGGCTCGGGTTTTGAGCCGGATTATTAAATCAGGCATTGATTTAATAATTTACATATATGTATCTCGATATATATATTCTAATATTACGTTCTTCGTGTTATTCTATCTCTTTGGGCGTTCGGATTTTTATCTGATTGCCGGTATATATGGAAATCCGTATTTATTACAGTTTTCCTTCTAGAAGGTAGACACCTCATTATGTATTTTCCTTTTATTTGATAATTGGAAATGAGGTGTAAACTAAAAGGTATGGGAGGAATGCTGATGACCATGCTTTAATAATTCACAAATGAATTTATAATTCATTTGGAGTTACTATTGAAACATGGTTGTTAATTGTTTATTGAAAGAATTCATACACAAAACCAAGGTGTGTGATTTTCTCTCACTTCATGCTTCATTTTTCTTTGAGCTCTCATTTTCTCTTGAGTTCCTCCCCCCTCTTGCTTTCTTCCATCTTCATCTTCTTCCTCTTCACTAACATTCTCATGTGTTGAGAAATAAGTGAAGAGATTAGAAAAGAGATAGAAAACACTTAGACACTCTCCACTACATCTTAGATTAATTGGACTAGCATCCCAAGTTCTCTAGTTGCTCTTTTGACACTTAGCAAAAAGCTAAAGCTATGGATCACATCTCTCGGATGGATCATCTACGACAAATGGAAGCCGGAGAACAAGCTCGATCCCGGAGGACCGACAGAGCCGGAGATGGAAATCGATCAAGTTCAAGGAGACCACTTGGAGCACATGACGAGGAGAGAAGACCGAAGGACTTGAGCCTCTTGGTATATCTTCTTTCATAGTAGATAGAACTCACATTTAGCTAGCTAGGTTTATGGTTAAAGATCCGGTCAAGTTTTATTCTAATGCCAAGTTTTCGATCGTCTTAAAATTTTTGTTCCGCATTTGGCCACGGAAGTTGGCCGGGGCACTAGGGTAACCCTTCATGGTATCAGAGCCACCCATAAAACTTACACTAGCTAGTTCTAACATGTTTAAAATAACGATCGATCAGATTTTTCAAAAACTGCATTTCCATTCCTGAGTTTTCTGTCGATTTTAAAAGTGCTCAAAAAATCAATTTTATGCTCTCAGAAAATCATGCAGGCTTTTTTAAGACTACAAAAGAAAATTGGTCACGTGATCCCTCTAAACCACCACGGAACCGCCGCGAAAACCCCCTATTGGCGGCGGTTCCACGGCCGTTTTGGTGCCCACGTGAACAAAATTTCTTCTGGGCCTCTTATTTTTGGAATTGTGGTTTCTAGAATAATTATTTTGGGGCCCACTTGGAAAGTTTAGTCGATCGTAATTTTAAAATACGTATTTTATTTTCAGTACATTCCCTTTTATCTGCGACCGGGAATGTCACTCGATCGGTAAAACTCGTCCGATTGCTATATGTTCCTTTAGACGGGTTTTGCGAACGTGACATTCGCGTTGATGTTGTGTGATTGTTCTGTGATTGTGGTTAGATTGTTGTGGTGGATAGCATGTGGCGCAATGTTAGAATACAGTTTATATTTCACTTGTATATTTGTTATTGTGGGGCGAGCGTCCGACATGTGGACTGTCGTCTTTGTCGTTTGTATATTATTTTGGGGTATGACCGGCCTGAGGTCGATGTCACCGCTTGTATATATATTATTTTCTCATTCAGTACTAGGATTACCCCGTGATGGAGTGCACGAATAGCCGGATTCTAGAAGGCAACAAGCCCGCATCTCATAGCGTAAAGACTGAAGGGGTTTCATTCTCATGGCGTCGAGACGGAGGGGGCTTCATTCTAGAATTGGCAGGGCTATTCCCCGCACTCGTAGGGGGTATAGGTTTTCATTGCATAGGCTATCCATACGACCGGGAACGTCGGGTTTTATTTGCGGCTCAAATGAAACCCAGGGCTCCAAGATTATCCACCATTCTGTATTATTATCTGTGATGTTGTTTATTATCATGCCTGGGACGAATGTTATATATACATATATATACTAGTAGATGTTGTATATGTTTTGCACCCGCGTTAGTCCAGCCCCCGCTCTGTCATTAGTTAAGTAACCTAACAGGTGATGACGGGGCCCCGTGGCGAATGCGGATGGCATATACGTACAATTTATTTTCGTTTTTTTCTGGTGTAATAGGTTACAAATTGATGAGACCGCATTAATTTTGATTAATGCAAGATAATAAATCTATAAGATATTGTTGGAACCAAGCTTTAAAACTGACATTACAGACGTTATCTTTTGATTTGTACAGTGGTATTCAGTTTGGAATATCCAGCACCTCATTCGACGAGGCAAGGGCCGAAATCCCTTCACCGGGAGTGACCCCTTGAGTAAGAGCTTGCGTCAACGTAATAACTTCAATATAGTCGATTATTTTTGCTTTGCATAGTGGTATTCAGTTTGGAATATCCTGCACCTCATTCGACGAGGAAAGAGCCGAGATCCGTTCACAGGGAATGACCTCTTTGGCAAAGGTTTTCGCCACTATATATTTACAAAACTACTCGGGTAACGATATCAAGTTCATTACATTAACGGGTTTTTCGCCAAAAACCTAGCCGTAGCCCTCCGTCATTTCGAATAAAAACACATAGTATTCATGCAGTGTTTGTTGGCCAAAGTCAAGGCATCGTGTATGGTAGCTGTATATTTCTTATCCGTAGCATAGATAAAATGCATTGGTTTAGGACAGTCGTACTATCTTGTTGGCCAAAGTAAAGGGTGTGTGCGGGTGGGTCTAAATCAATCAGGACAATGACGGGTAGAACTTGACTTGCGCGTTATAATTTGTTGGCCAAAGTCAAGGTCATAAGCGCTTGGGGCAAAAACCACATCGGGAGTTTCAAATATACAGGAAACTTGTAGATTTAGCATACCTTCTGGAGTGTAGTGACTAGAGTGGATTCCATCTAGTGCATCACACAATGATAGTTGGATCCCGATCCCACTGATGAATAGGATTACTCTCGGGATATTATTACACTTAACAATCAATGCTATAAACCAAGTAGGTGTCTAGAAAGGTGTTAGCGGGGCTACGCCTCCAGGGAAAAGAGGTTATGTAATTAAGGAACTTTGCAAAAGCGTTGGAAAACCTCCCTCGAAGTACCAACACCGGCCTGGCTGAAAGGTTAAGCAAGTATTATGACGTGCGATTAATCCTGACTAGTTCTTCTTTTAGGGTTTGAAGAAGAATTTGAGGAAACAGTGGGAGCCATCCTGATTAGATAAATTAATAACCAATCTAATCTTGCAAGAGCGCACGCTGAGTGTTTTCCCTCTCTCTCCAGGTAGCAACCATTTCACACCCTAATCAAGATAATAAAATGTATCGCTTGACCGATCCGAATTCTTATTCGGGCTGGGGAGCGTCGATTCGGCTCTAACTTATGACAACGGTCATGAGTATGAGCATGGGAAAGAGGATTGTTTGAATTCCTTGGTGACCCCATCGAAGAAGAAACATACTGTTGCGTCTTCTTCAGGTGTTCTTGTAGTTGAGAACTGCTTTTCGGTCAGTCCTACCTCTTGGGTACTAGATACCGGATCAGGATCTCATATCTGTAATTTATTGTAGGGACTGAGAAAAAGTAGGATAGTTGGACCTGGTGATATGTCCCTCAGAGTAGGGAACGGAGCACAAGTTAATGATGTGGCCGTCGGTGAATATCACCTAGTGTTGCCCAATGGCAATACTATGATTTTGAACAATTGCTACTATGTACCTTTTATGTTATGCAACATAATATCAGTTTCTTTACTTCATAAAGATGGATATAACTTTGTTCTTGATAGAAATATCATGAACATTTACCTTAATCAGGTATTGATTGCAGAAGGTACACTGTGTAATGGTATATATGTTCTTAATCAAAACACAGTTCTCAGTATTCAAAACACACGCAAGAGGAAGAGTTCGGAGATGAACAAATCTTATTTGTGGCATTGTAGACTTGGTCATATCGGGGGAAAAAGACCGAGTAAGTTACATAAAGATAAATATTTGAACACGTTCGAATTTTCATCTTATGAAACTTGTCAATCCTGTCTCAAAGGAAAGATGACCAAATCTCCCTTCACCGGACATGGAGAAAGAGCAGGAGAGCTCTTGGGACTCATACACAGTGATGTGTGTGGCCCAATGTCTATACATGCATGGGGTGGGTTCTCGTACTTCATCACATTCACTGACGATCTCTCTAGGTTCGGATATGTGTATCTCATGAAACACAAATCTGAAGCTTTTAAGAAATTCAAAGAATTTAAAAGCGAAGTAGAGAACCAGATTGGAAAAAGCATCAAGATCCTCCGATCTGATAGAGGGGGAGAGTACTTAAGTACGGAATTCAGGGATTTTCTAAAAGAGAATGGCATTCTCCCTCAGCTTACTCCTCCGTATACACCACAGCACAATGACGTGTCAGAGCGGAGGAACCGTACCCTATTGGATATGGTTCGCTTCATGATGAGTAATGCCGAGTTACCTCTTTCTTTCTGGGGGTTTGCTCTTGAATCAGCAGCATTCATATTGAATAGAGCGCCATCCAAATCAGTGCCTGCCACTCCATATGAAGTATAGACTGGGAAGAGACCATGTCTTGATTACATTAAGATATGGGGGTGTCCTGCTTTTGTTAAAAAGCAAAATCCAGATAAACTCGAGGCAAGATCTGTATTGTGCAAGTTTGTGGGATACCCTAAGCATTCCAAAGGATATATGTTCTACCACACTGAGGAACAGAAGGTGTTAGTATCTCGCCACGCTACCTTTTTAGAAAGGGAATTTCTTGCAAAAGAAATTAGTGGGAGTACGGTAGAACTAGAAGAAATTCAGGAACCACAAATTATAACAGAAGATTTGGAAGAACCCTTAGATTCAATTATACCCGACGAACCTCAGCCACTCCACAGATCTAGTAGGATTTCTCATCTGCCCGAGAGATACTACGGTTTTCTCATAGATGGGGATCGAGAGGATTGCATCTTGGAAGAAGATGATCCTACTAGTTTCAGGCAGGCCATTATCAGTAGGGACTCTGATAAGTAGCTGGATGCTATGCAATCTGAAATGGAGTCCATGTACACCAATAAAGTGTGGACCCTGGAAGTTGCTCCACCTGGGGTAAAACTCGTTGGATGCAAATGGATCTACAAGAAGAAGTTTGGTGTAGATGGACATGTGGAAACGTATAAGGCTAGACTTGTTGCAAAAGGTTTTCGTCAAAGACCAGGAGTGGACTATGACGAAACCTTTTCTCCAGTGGCTATGTTCAAATCCATTCGGATCCTGCTTGCCATTGCTACCTTCCATGACTATGAGATCTGTCAGATGGATGTAAAAACGGCCTTTCTAAACGGAAGTTTAGAAGAGTGCGTTTATATGGATCAACCGGAAGGTTTTGTGGACAGTGGGAGCAACGGGAAGGTGTGCAAGTTGCTCAAATCCATTTATGGATTGAAGCAGGCATCGCGGAGCTGGAACATCTGTTTTGATGAGACAGTCAAGGACTTTGACTTCATCAAAAACGAGGATGAGCCTTGTATTTATAAGAAGATTGTAGGACGAACTGTCGTATTCCTAGTCTTGTACGTGGACGACATTCTTTTGATAGGAAATGACATTCCTATGCTACAATCGTTCAAGCTATTCTTATCACAAAGGTTCTCTATGAAAGACCTAGGTGATGCATCGTACATTCTGAGGATCAAGATCTACAAAGATAGATCCAAGAAACTATTAGGACTTTCACAGTCCAGGTACATAGAGACCGTACTAAAGAGATTTAGTATGGAAGATTCCAAGCACGGTAACATACCCGCATTGCACGGAATCACCCTATTTAAGGAGATGTCTCCTAAGACTGACGAGGAGAGGGTTCTCATGAGCACTATACCCTACGCTTCGGCGGTAGGATCTATAATGTATGCGATACTATGTACAAGACCAGATGTAGCTTAGGCGCTAAGCGTGGTGAGCCGGTATCAGTCGGACCCAGGTGAGGACCACTGGATAGCAGTAAAGAACATTCTTAAGTACCTGAGAAGGACTAAGGAGATGTTCCTGATTTACGGTAATGAAGATCTCAGGGTCGAGTCCTTTACCGACTCAAGCTTCCAGAGTGACAAGGATGACGGCAAGTCGGTCTCAGGTTTTGTGTTTACCCTCAACGGAGGGGCGGTATGTTGGAAGAGTTCTAAACAGGATACCGTCGCAGACTCAATGATGGAGGCTGAATACATTGCTGCAAGCGATGCCGCAAAAGAGGCGGTCTGGATGAAGAAGTTCATAGCTGAACTTCAGGTAGTTCCGTCCATTGTTGATCCAATACCAGTGTATTGTGATAACAATGGGGCTATAGCTTTAGCGAAGGAACCACGGTCCCATCAAAAATCCAGGCACATCTTAAGGCGGTATCACCTGATCAGGGAGATCGTAGATCGCCAAGAGATCGAGGTCTGGAGAGTGGATACGAAAGAGAACACAGCGGATCCATTTACGCCCTCCCTCAAGCACAGTTTGGACGACTTTTTGGGATGTTGGGTATGCGGTACGCCAGCAGCTGGCCTTAGAGCAGACGTTGGGTATTCGGTACGCCAATCACTGGCCTTTAGTGTAAGTGGGAGATTGTTGGATGTATATGCCCTAGAGGCCAGTATTGTATATGTATACATATGCAAACTAGGGATATGTATGTACAGAACAATCTTGCTCAGTTTTATAGTATATTATTCGACTTGTCTTTATCAGGATATGTGTATTTATTTCTGCTGTTGTTATATCTAGCTTGCACATATTGATGAACACTCGATATGGTAGTATACTATTATGGTTTGTCTTTATCTTAACATGGCATATGTCATACTCGTTATTACATATTGCGGTTACATGTTGATAAAGCCCCATAGGATCTTGCTTGACTACCTGCGTTGTGATGGCGATCATACTTGTGGGAGCAGGGTAGTCCACAAGCACATCCTTAAATGGTCCCTAGTCGCGTGAGTATCGAGACTGGGCATTGATACTCTAGAGTAGACTAGTGTATACATTTCTACCCCGTCGTGGGATGGTTGGTCCCGCAGCCATTGGTCTGATGTACCCAAGATCGTATACGGGTGCTCACTGGGGTGAGTACACTGGACGGCCTCGCCGAGAACTTCCATGTGGTACTATACCTATCGTCAGATGGAAGTTCTCAGGTGATATGTGTACAGGTTAGTCCTTGGACCCGAGATCGGCATTTGTCTTATGTGAGTTCCCACTGAACTTTGATCACTACCCTACCACGGCTCTACTGAGGCGTGCAAACAGGTTTTGGTTGGGTTCAGTCCCGAGCCACATAGAGGCAGTGAGCGATTGTCGGGGATTCGTCTCTCCCGGTATAGGGAGTCGATATCGCACTGTGATGCGATTGGTAAGGACCATAAGACCTTGGCTAAGGCACTTAGGATTTACTGATAGGTTGATCAGTAGTTTCCTGGATTGGTCCTGAGCCACATCGGCATAACTTATCAGCTTATTAGGGTCTGACGTTCACCATCCCCTAGACCCGGTATGCGATACTCTTTGACGAAGAGACCGGACTGTACGGATATTGTCACGGATAGGCTCAGTAGGAGATCCGGATGAGTTTGCTCATCGGCCTTCATTTCGACAAGTACCTGGGTAGTCGTTACGTACAGCTAGTGCCGCTGACGTGCTTGTGGTTAAACCCACTGCCAGAGTACTGTTGAGTCTTTAGAGTCCCACACAGAGGGTTTCCCTGATTCAGGCGAAATGTTGTAGTAGCCGTATTGGATACGTGCAGGGTTCGATCGATCGATGTACTTTGTACTCGGATTTTCGATCGGACAGTTGGTAATACTAGCCGGCTCGGGTTTTGAGCCGGATTATTAAATCAGGTATTGATTTAATAATTTACATATATGTATCTCGGTATATATATTCTAGTATTACGTTCTTCGTGTTATTCTATCTCTTTGGGCGTTCGGATTTTTATCTGATTGCCGGTATATATGAAAATCCGTATTTATTACAGTTTTCCTTCTAGAAGGTAGACACCTCATTATGTATTTTCCTTTTATTTGATAATTGGAAATGAGGTGTAAAGTAAAAGGTATGGGAGGAATGCTGATGATCATGCTTTAATAATTCACAAATGAATTTATAATTCATTTGGAGTTACTATTGAAGCATGGTTGTTAATTGTTTATTGAAAGAATTCATACACAAAACCAAGGTGTGTGATTTTCTCTCACTTCATGCTTCATTTTTCTTTGAGCTCTCATTTTCTCTTGAGTTCCTCCCTCCTCTTGCTTTCTTCCATCTTCATCTTCTTTCTCTTCACTAACATTCTCCTGTGTTGAGAAACAAGTGAAGAGGTTAGAAAAGATATAGCAAACACTTAGACACCCTCCACTACATCCTAAATTACTTAGACTAGCATCCCAAGTCCTCTAGTTGCTCTTTTGACACTTAGCAAAGAGCTAAAGCCATGAATCACATCCCTCGGGTAGATCATCTACGACAAATGGAGGCCGGAGAACAAGCTCGATCCCGGAGGACCGACGGAGCCGGAGATGAAAATCGATCAAGTTCAAGGAGACCACTTGGAGCACATGATGAGGAGAGAAGACCGAAGGACTTGAGCCTCTTGGTATATCTTCTTTCATAGTAGATAGAACTCACATTTAGCTAGCTAGGTTTATGTTTAAAGATCCGGTCAAGTTTTATTCTAGTGCCAAGTTTTCGATCGTCTTAAAAAAAAATTTCCGCATTTGGCCACGGAAGTTGGCCGGGGCACTAGGGTAACCCTTCAGCACAATGCTTTAGCCACTGCTTAGGTGTTAATTCCTCATTATCATTTTATAAAAATTATATAAACATGGGCTAATAGGGGTAGAACAAGTATCGGCAAGAACGGAGATATGGTAAGAAGAGCGAGATTCAACAAGAAAGATGGAAACAGGGACTTACTCGACATAAGCCGGCATAACAACCATGCTTGTCAGATCCGCGTAAATAAGTCAACAAAATTCCGAGAGCTTGAGGGTGCTACTTCTTCAATGGATACCTTAGACGAAGAGGAAAATATTTGCACAAATGATGATGAGGGGTGCGTTCCTTCTTCTCCTACGAGTGGGAGCAGAGCATTGGTCTCCGCTGGTTGATAAGAAAAAGAAGATGGAATAGAAAGGAGGAAGGGAGAGGCAGGGGGTAGGATTTCTCTTTCTCTCTCAAAAATATAGGATAAAATTGAGATGATGAAAAATATATCTTAATAGGTTTATATCTGATAAATAATAATAACAATAAAAATCTAAATCATAACTATTTTGTTGTGATATCAAAACCAAACAGGATTTGCAAACCTAATAATATATTGAATATTTATAAAATTAAAAATATATGATTTGTTAAATACTTTATTGATGTGAGATATCATTATTATCTAAAATTTATTATTACAATTATACTCATATCATTTGGTATATTTTATCATATGAAATAACCAAACATCATCTACTATGCATTAAAATAATTTGCAGCATCCGGGTTTGATCCTATAATCTCTAGAACAACACTACAATGTCTCAACCTACCACGACCCAAATGTGGAACGTGACCGGCACTTAAATCACGCAACGTTTAAGGGCGTAACGTAGTTCAAGTAACCCGAAAACCCAGAATCTAAACCGTAATTTAAAATACAGTGATAAAAATCTTTGTATAAAATGTTAGTTTAAGTTGCAAAAGAGTTATATCAGAACCTTTTTGAAAATCAAGTTATTGTTAAAATTTTGGCAACATCTCCTTTGTAAAACCCGATCCAAACCGATACATAAGTATAATATGAATATCAATATCCCCACTTGGAAGCAATCTCAACGCCATTCAGAGGAACACAATCACAAAACAAGATATACGACGCTATAGGCGAAGAAATGAGGAAATAAGAAAGAAAACAATATCCACAATAAAAAAACATAAAAGTCGGCTCACACGAGCACGACGCCAGAGTAAAATATAATACAATATCTCTCAGCCTCGTCTCTAAGTCAAATATACATGTGGTAGATGGAGTATACTAGATACAATGAAAAGTGTACAAGGTAGAAGACAAAAGAATACTCGTAACCCACCTACAAAATATCACATCCAAAAATTCATAGCAAAAGTAGTAGCAGTAGTGTGCCCCGCCGCGACTATACTGACGGATCGGCCCTGCCAGACACTGTGGCACAACGGGGATGAATTTCCAACTTGTGAGTAGTAACTGACATCATAAGTAGCAATCGCAAGCATGTACGTAACAGCGACAGATCCTAAGTATAAATTATGATGCGATGTACTAGTATAGATGCAACATGAATAAGTGAGCGAAGTATGAAATCTGGGGTATAGAAGCTATAAGAAACTGAGTATGTCTTAATTAATTTCAATATGGTAGAACTAAAAGTATCATCAATAAAAACAACATAAATCCTATGACAAGCATCAACACTCAAAAACCTCAATATCTTAGGTGTCGTCTCTCAGATCGGCTCTCAAATCCATCTGATCGCACAATTCCAGTCAGTATCCTCCGGATATCCGCCGAGTCCAAACTATCACCGGTAGGTATTGTTCCCCTGCCAGGCTCAACGTCTCTCTATACGATCTTCTTGTCCCGGGGTACCGTACCGGGTTCACCATGTACCCGCAGACGGTGCATCCTCTCTCCTCAAATCGAGTATACACATAAATCAGAACCGAGAAAACTCATGGTGGACACTAAATATCATATCAAGAGAAATCACGTATTTTAAAATAAGGTCTAAGTTTTGAAAATGTCATTGCGGTTTCCCAAATCTCATGAAAACAGAATCTCACGAAAACATCATATAAGGATATGGTAATGATGGCATATATACATTATATTCATATGATGAAAGCTAGTATGATTTACGCGAAGATCTATCAATCAATAAAAATGCAATGCAAATGCAAGTTATCATGCGAGTTCTATAGTATACGTGACATAGCAATTACCAACGGCGTGTGTGTACATATAGATTAGTGCATGTGCGTCATGAACCATTGGTAATAGTGCAAGTGTCCTAGTGTGGAGATACCAATATTTATGATAATGCGTATGCAATATGGAAATGTATATAGGTATATGTATATGAAGTTTTATGACTTAGTTCTAAACATCGGGTGCTTTATGCCATCCGAGCGATTCCCCCATAGATGTTAAATCTACTCACCGGAACGGCCTCGAGCTACTCGAATCCAACCACCCCCGTCCCTTTCATAGCCCCGTCTGAAGTCTCCACAATCGATCATAGCATCGAACAAAACTTAGCACATGAGGCCAGAAATCTGATATGACACGCAAACATATACTACACAAACGAACCAACTCTCACGAGTTAACACGTGTGAACTTAGTGTGCTAAACGCGTGTAACAAACACTTACGACTACCCTTAAGGGCCGTTAACCAAAAGAAACACTAAAACAAGAATCCGAATGTCCGTATCGTACGTTTACATATCGCCTAAAATAAGGTAAAACGGTCCCAGATTTTTGTATATGCAAAATTAGAAAAAGTTGTATATACCAGAGGTCTAATTGGAGTCTCAGAGAGCCCTCGACAAAAACTTAAACCCAGAAGCCCTACACGGGCCGCAAATTGTGGCCAAAATGGATAAATTGGCGGCCAGAACATGGAGATAGGGGCTCGGGTTTTGAGGGTGTACTCAGGGTCCTATAACTAGCTCCTAATGATTGCAACTTTTCTCTAAAGTCTCTACTTTGATAGCAGATTCAAATTGGAAATTCTAATCTTAAACTAAAACTAGTTTTAACACTAATTAAGATTTTGGAGTAGTTTAGTGAAAACTTAGTGGATAGACAAGGATATATTGCACCAAAATACTCTTAACTAAACTTATTTAGGTTATGCTTTCTCTAAAAATTATCATAACCCCAAACTTAGCTCAAAACCTCACTTTAGATTTTAAAACTACATAAACACAAACTTTAATCCAAATTAGGAATGATTAAGGCAAAAGGTTAGTAAAACATGTTCAAGAGTTTGGTCATACCTCAAGATAATTGGAAGGAGACCCTAACTTGAAAGACTTCCAAGGCTAAGAATTGGCTTCAAGACTCTTAAAGAGATAAAAATTTGGATTTTTGAGATGATTTGTGAAGGATTTTTGTGGTGATTTGTATGGGATTAAGAAGGTAAAGAAAGGTTTTAAGTGAAGGAGGAGTTGAAGAAGAAAGATCTAAAGAGATGATGGCAATTTATAGCCATGGCACAAAATAACCCTCATTTATTACACCATACCTCCATGTCTCCCATTTTCATTTTTCTTCTTTTTCTTTTCTTTTCTAGAACCATCCTAGTTTGTAAAATATTTTTACACAAATATAAATTGTGATTTAATTTGTCATGGTTGTAAAAATATGTTTTAACCTAATCTAACATGGTGTTAACACTAGATTATTATTGTGTGTGTGTGTGTGTATTTAAAATAATTTAATAAATAAACAAACAAACAAACATATATGTGTGTGTGTGTGTGTGAAAATAATTATTAACTAAGTTTATCGAAAACGCATGTTATATCACTAATTAAATTATAATTAATTCTAAACAAATTTTAAGACATTACAATCTTCCACCCTTAAGGAAATTCGATCCCCGAATTTAAAATCTAACTACGCGTACCTTCGAAGAGATGGGGAAATTTCTTCCGCATCCCGCTCTCGGCTTCTCATGTGATCTCTTCGCTGTTCGGGCCATGCCATAGAACTTTCACGGACGGTAAGGCTTTCGACCGCAATTTCTTCACTTGCCGGTCCAGGATAACTACTGGCTGCTCGATGAAAGAAAGATCGCGCTCCAGCTGAATCGTTTGATGCTGAATCGTGTGAGAAAGGTCATGAAGGTACTTGCGAAGTATCGATACATGAAATATGAGTTGTACATCCGAAAAACTGGGCGGAAGTGCTAAACGATAGGCAACGGTATTGACTCGCTCAAGAATCTCAAAAGGACCCACATATCTGAGACTAAGCTTCCCCTTCCGAACCTCATCACACCGTTCATCGATGAGACCTGTAAGAAAACATGATCACCCACTACGAACTCAAGTCTGTTACGACGACGATCAGCATAAGAGTTCTGTCTGCTCTGGGCCGCTCTCATCCTATCCCGAATCAACTGAATCTTCTCTGTAGTCTTCTGGATTAACTGCGGTCCCAAAATCCTGCTCTCACTGAGCTCGGTCCAACATACTGGCAATCGACATTTCCTCCCAAACAAAGCCTCGAAAAGTGCCATTTGAATCGTCTCCTGAAAACTGTTATTGTAGGAGAACTCTATCTGTAAATTCCAGTTTCCATCAATGAAATTTTTTCTATTATTTTCCAAGTTCCCCGAATGTTTTCCTATTTTCCTCGTAATTTTGTAGGAAATTGGTTGCTAGGTTTTAGTATTTAAATTTTCCCTTACACAAAAAAAAGACTCAATATAAATAAATCCTCATATAAATAAAGCCCAGCAAAATTTCCCACAACAATATATATATATATACCCAAAAACCCAGCCCAGCCCAAAACAAAAAAAAAAACAATTATATTCCCAAACCTTTTTCCCCGGCCCAGGTCCTAACCCGCGACCGACCCGACCCGTTACCATCCTCTTCCCCACTTCGTTTCATTTTTCCCGCTCTTTTCTTTCGCGCTCCCCGCATCGTCGCCGCGCCCTACTCGCGACCACGAACCCACGACCCCGACCCACGATCGCGCGCACCCGCGCACCCTCCTCAAGCCACCTCGTCTCTCTAACTTCTCCTCTCCCTCCTCACCCCCGTTCTCCCTTTCTTCTCTCCTCACTCCAAAAGAAAAACACCCTGCTTCATCCCTACACCCCACCGAACCACGACGACGACGACGCCGACAACCACCTCAATCACCTCGTCATTCCTCCCTCGCTTCTCTCTTCAAAATCCGAGCCCCACTTACCTACTCCCCTCGCCTGCATGACCGAACCCCTCCTCGCCACCGAGCCTCCCCTGCACAGCATCACACCAACAAGCTCCCCACTGCCCCGTCGACCCAAGCACCACTGCCATCACCTCCTCCATAACCCGAGCCCCTCCACTACCTCACTCCCTCGCTGCAACCCAACTCCGAGCTTCACCAACCCGAGGCAACCCCTCGCTGCAACCTCACCACCACTGCACCCATCGCCGGAGCTACCTTCGCCGACCACCGCCGACCCCAGCACACCCCCAGGAGCTTTACAGCACCCCACTCCGCCTCCAGTGATCGCGAGCCGTCGTTGAGCGTAGCCGAGCACAAGCAGTCGCCGTCGCATTCGTGCCATAGCCGCTCGTGCGTCGATCCCTTGCCATCGTTCATAGATCGCTACCATGCCATCGTCATTTCCAGGCAAGTACCCTACTTGCTACATGCTAGATTATTCTGTTACAATTCAAAATCCTATTAATTTCGTGTATATAATTCGTGTAAATTTTTACGACGCAGGTGTTTGATGCAAAACCCGGATGAAAAACTCCCGTTAAACTGACGAAAATTGATCATATAAGCTGGCCCGTGTGGTAATGAACATTGTGCTAAAATTTGACTGATAAATATAATCGTTACTGACTTGAACGATCATCCCCAATTACACCCGTTAAAACTGAAAATTTCCCGCGTCTGAATCTTGTAAAAATCATAATTAATTATTTACAAAATTGGAATGATGAGTTCAAGGGCTCAAATCGAAGACAACTTAACGACCTAGAACCCCATAAAAGTTTTAAATTGTTTCTATACTGAAAAGACGACGGAAACTGGTTCAGAGAGCGGCTCTGGACTGCAGTCCAGAGCATCTCTGGCTGTTGGTTTCCATCTTGTAATGCTTACCCCCTACTGCTTGAACATTTTGTATTGTGTAACCCTACACTATAGTGAAGAGGAAATAGTTATCTAAATAATTAAAGTGATTTTGCCCATTTTTACCGTCGTTTACTATTTAAACTGTAATTTAAATGAATAGGACGTATAGCAGTCCCTAACAGAAACAGAACTGATACCCTATTGTTGTATAGTACATAACTTCTGACGTAGAGGAGAGATTGAGAATCCATCTGGTGCGTTGAAAACCCTATTGAAAAACCTAAATTTTGTTCAACTATAGCATCGCTAAATTCTGATCCCAACAGGGTGAAAATTGTGTCGCGAAATGGACGTTCGGTTCAGAAACTGAATTTCCTGCAGCGAACACTTAAAATGAAACGGCTGTAACTTGCAAACCCGAAATCCGATTGCACTGAAATAAATTTTTCTGAACTTCCGACTGAGTTTTCTTTCTACCGCCTTTGTATCGTTTTACTGAATTTTGAACGTATGATTTACTGTAATTTTTATAAGTTCATAAGGTGCATAATAGTTCGTATTACACATGACATGTTAACTGCATACATGCACCTATCTTACCCGATCGCCATACACATAGTGATAGTGCGCGTTATTATTCAGTGTACAATACATTATCGTGCGTGAATGGTATTGGTTTAAGAGTGTCAAGTACGCCAATGAAAAAGTGAATGATTCGTGGCAGTGAACAATACAGTGAACAGTGATAAAAACCGTGTTATTGGTGTATACTTGTACATGACTAGACCATACTCATAAATAGTGTAAACCTAGAAAAAAGGGGAAATTGAAGTGGAAAGAGTATTGTATTTAGCGAGGACAGTGATTTAGAGGATGATCATTCGAACAGCGACTCTTATATATATTAGGTTGGGCCTAACGATCCGGCTGACAAGGTTATGTCCCGGGCGATAACGGGCCGTAGTCTCGGGTATGTACGAGACCCTCATTAAATATGATCCTCCTCTCCACAACTCGATTTCAAAGATGACTTAGAGACTCATAGGGACACAGATCATACTTTGCATCAGTTAGTGACATATTGATTACATGCATTTTACTTCCACTGTTATTACCTTCTTTATCTGTTTCTTATCACTATTATAATATTGCTATTACGTCGCTCTGACGACCAGAGTATGCATGCTCATACCTTGAGGAAGAACAAGTGCAGGAGTCGGACTTGCCCTTCGAGCTTGCGGAGATTTAGTCGGGGGTACCTCCTTCACTTTTACTGCTTTCCCTAAAGAGACCTTGTATTCGAACTTGGTTAGTAGTTCTTTTCTTATTTTATTGTAAATTTGTGAACAATGAAAGTTGATGTAATAATTTAGTGATGTATTTCCTTTACTTCTGTGCTTTGTTTACTGATTATCATGTAATGCTAGAAACCGAAGTGTGACTGCGGCAGGATTATTCCTTGACCATAGGAGCATAGCTGGCCTAGTCATCCCTCGTTTTCCGTATTTTGGGAAGCGGGGCGTGACACTATCAATGGCAAGTGACGATCCCAATTGCCACCAAAATCTAGTACGCACGCTCAGAGCATATCCTTGAGAGTCTGTATAGTCCGCTCTGACTAACCATAGGTATGCGGGTGGAAAGCGGTACTGAAACTCAAACGGGTACCTAAAGCCTTCTGAAATTTCTGCTAAAGACGGCCGGTAAACTGAGTGCCTCTATCGGAAACAATGCATGTCGAAACGCCATGCAACCGCACAATCTCATCAATATAGAGCAGAGCATACTGAGCAAACCCGTAAGTGGTCTTCACTGGAAGGAAGTGAGCCGCTTTCGTCAACCGATCTACAATCACCCAAATGGAGTCATACCCTCGACTGGACCTAGGTAGACCCAAAACGAAGTCCATAGAGATCTGGTCTCATTTCCACTCCGGAATGGACAAAGGTTATAACTCTCCCGCCGGCCTCTGATGTTCGGCCTTGACTTGCTGGCAAGTCAAGCATCTCGAAACAAAATCTGAAACATCTCTCTTCATCCCTTCCCACCAGTAGACATCCCTCAAATCACGATACATCTTGGTGGAATCCGGATGAACGTTGTATACTGACTGATGTGCCTCCTTTAAGATCTCACATCTCAGCCCCTTAGAATCTGGTACACATAGTCCCAAATCGTAGCACTCTCTGGCCATCAATAACAAACTCCGAATCTCTCCTCTGCCGAACCTGCTCCATAATCTCAGACAAACGAGTATCGTCGGACTGTGCCTCCAGGATGCGATCAAGTAAAAGTAGACGGGCGCGGACATGAGCAAGCCGTCCTCCAGTGGAAGTGAACTCAAACTGTACTCCGCTGTCGCATAAAATCTGCCAATCTATAGAAGACGGTCTCTAAACTGCGCTCAAATAGGACAAACTACCTCCGGGCCTCCGACTCAAAGTATCGGCTACAACATTTACCTTGCCCGGATGATAAAGGATTTCACAATCATGGTCTTTTACGAGCTCTATTCAACGGCGCTGCCTCAAATTCAGATCCCGCTGCTGGAAGATGTACTTCAGGTTTTTGTGGCCCGTAAAGATCTAACATGACTCGCCGTACAAGTATTACATCCAAATCTTGAGCGCAAAGACCATCGCGGCCATCTCTAGATCGTGAGTGGAATAGTTTTGCTCATGCTTCTTCAACTTCCAAGAAGCATAAGTAATGACTCTGCTATGCTGCATCAACACGCAACCTAGACCCACTCGAGAAGTATCATAATAAACAACATAGCCACCTGAACCTGAAGGCAAAGATAGAACTGGTGCAGTCGTCAAACGAGTCTTCAATTGCTGAAAACTCTGCTCACATGCCTCGGTCCAAAGAAACGAAACTCCCTTCCGAGTCAAGCCGGTCAGCGGTGCAGCGATACGGGAGAAATCCTGTACAAAACGACGGTAATAACCGGCTAAACCCAAGAAGCTGCGAACCTCTGTCACTGAAACAGGTCTAGGCCAATGCTGTACGGTCTTGATCTTCTTCAGGTCCACTCGTATACCATCTCTCGGAACCACATGACCCAAGAAGTCAACATTGTCAAGCCATTAAGCACACTTCGAGAATTTGATAAACAGCTGGTGCTCTCTCAATGTCTGTAATGTAATTCTAAAATGTTGCTTATGCTCCTCTCAACTCTTGGAGTACACCAGAATGTCATCAATGAATACGATAATAAACTGGTCAAGGAACGACCTAAAGATTCAGTTCATCAAATCCATGAACGTTGTTAGGGCATTGGTGAGCCCGAACGACATTACTAAGAACTCGTAATGCCCGTAGCATGTCCGAAAAGCAGTCTTCGGAATGTGTAATAACTCCAAATTCTGTGTACATAAGATTTATTTAAAGTTAATATACAATTGGGGTATTTACAATTCCTGTGAATGCTATAAGTATTTGTTTTGAATTAGAACAGCAAGGAAACACTTGTAGCTCACTGGTAAAGCCTTGCACTGCTGTTACAAAGCACCTGAGTTCAAATCCCATCAGCCACATTATCTTTTTGTTTTATTTTCTTTTAATCTTTTTAGAAGCCCAAGAATCTACACGTGCACAACACGTAAAACCAAGAGTCACAGATAATTTAAACATGTACACTGAAGAATGCCAATCGACCCCGACACGTGGCCTAAAACCCAAGCACACCCGTCGGTGTTGGCCCGGCGAGAAGGCCAAAAAGCCCGGCGCCACCAGTCTCCCCCGTACCAAATGCCTTCATATTTTTTCCCTGCAACCCTTGGACTCCCCCCTTAACTCCTGTATTGCTTATTTATTCTGCACATTTTCCAGAGGCAATAAATGACCCATTTAATTCATTTTTAATACATATTTTAATTCACCATTCATCACCCCTAAACCCTAATGTTTCCTATAAATACAACTCCGTTTCACACCCCTCCTCACTCATAAATCCCTGCCAAAACTCTCAAGAATTCCCAAGACTTTTATTGTGCAAGTGGAGTTAGCGAAGGGCGAAACTCCGACGAAGTTCCGACGACGATACGAGGAGTTTCCGGTGACGAAACGACGCTCCGAAACTCTCTTTAGGACCCCCTCTCTCTCCTCTGGTCCAACAAACCAGTAAGTCCCTCTTTCTCTTCTTTTCTCTATTCTAAAAAACTTTCAAAACTAAAACCCGACGGAAGCGGAGTTAATCCGACTTCCGATTCGGTTTTTCCTTAAAAGTTCTATTTTTCTTAAACACAATAATACCAAACTCTCATATCATGATCATTAAATATTAACAAAACATATAAAACAAGTTCACATCGAAATAATCATTTTTATGACATTTACGCATTTTTACATAAAATACCACAAACGATTCATTTCGACATTATAACCTTATTTCTTGCTATACCTTTAGATAGTTCACGAGATAATGACCTACCTCATCACAACACACATATTTATCATAGCACGATGAATTTTGGGACAATAGAATACGGGAAATACGACCTTGCAAATAAATACCTTTAACTTATAAAACTGTTTTCTTTAAAAGGGTGTATTAAACTTTCCATGCAATTGCGTCTCTACAACCCATTTTTGGGGACCCCATTCGGGATGGTGCGGATTATCGCACATCCTCGGGCTTAGTAGAGCGAGATGCAGACCTCCGCAAGAAGCATTCGATCTCGATGGAATTTTTATACATTTTTCTTTAGAAAATGAGATTTCTACAAGAAAATAAAAAAAATTATTTTCATTAAATATATCTGTATATCTATTATCAAAATATATATTTTGACTATATAAATATCCTAAGTTTTCTAAAATAAAGGAATCACTATTACATGTAAATACTATCCAAATACAACACAAATGCAATATTTCAAAGAAATACCGTATATTATGGAAATAGGTTCTAATCACTAGAAATTTCACATATATAAAAATATATATTTATGAAAACTCTAAAGACGATAATTAAATGCTTGAGATATATTTTGAAATTACACTAAAACTATTTTTACATAAAACTCCCTCAAGATATATTAAATTACAATAAGGACCCTAGTAAACATAGGTTTAAATGGGACCAGTCTCTTGAGCCTCAGGGAGCCGGAGATATGGGTGCTTGCCTATCTAAGGTAGACAACCTAACAAACGGTGTTATCAATACGGTAATTGTCTTGGAAAAAGACACAAATCCTGCCGTCCATGTGCAGCAGTTACCGATAATATCAAAACCTAATTCAGGACTTCAATTTCTTTTCTAATTGTCTGACTCAGACTGAGTCTAAATATAATTAATCTGACTTGAATGTGATTCAAGTATAAAACTACAATTCAATATGAATTCATATACTCAATCTATTCAATCTATACTTGACTGAACCGAAACATGGATATACTCCATTTACATGTTCAACCATTATATCCGTTCCATTACTGATATCATGGTTTCGGCAAGTCATCCATCTATACAATTCATAATACAAGGCAACACAATACAAACAATACAATCAATACAACGCGGGGTTTATAAGAGGTAGATTGGTACGGAAGCTGTTAAAAGTGGCACGAGACTGTAACCATAAGACACCTAACCTGAATCTCTATTGCCGTTGTACAGTGGCTGAACGGTTCCTTGTACTCCGTATACCTTAGTCTCCGGGATAGTGGGACTCCTCTCGTATACACTGGCATTTTCTGTACCAAGCTACAAACAACAGCGTTAATAATATAATACAACTTTAAAAGTTACATTCTCCTTCTGTCTATTCTGTCTCTTCTTACTTTTGGGACTTATCCAGCGATTGTTCGCTGACGACATTCCTTTTCTTCTTTCTTTGGAATGTTGTCAGGTGGATCGGACCTTCTGGAGACAGAGCCCACCAGCGAGGATTTGGATCAGCTAGCTTTTGACCCGGAGCTCTAGTTTACTTGTACTTTTCATTTTCATTTCTATTATGCTATTGTTTAGGCATTGCTTTCAGTACATGTATTTTTATTTCAGTTGTATTGTAAAAAGAATGTTAAATAAATAAAGTTGTTGTTCATTTACATCTTGTCTCTTGTGTACATTTTATTTTATATTGCTCAGATACGCTTAGCGTATTTACTTCTGAGTAAGTACGTCGCGTCCTCTGCCCGTATACTGGGAAGCGGGGCGTGACAGAATGTCATCATTCCCGACCCGCAACTGATGATAACCTGACCGCAAATCAATCTTCGATAAATATCCCGCACCCTGGAGCTGATCGAACAAATCGTCAATGCGAGTTAGAGGATACCTATTCCGTACCATAACTCGGTTCAGCTGACGATAATCAATGCACAATCTCATACTGCCGTCCTTCTTGTTAACGAACAGGACAGGAGCTCCCCAAGGCGAGACACTCAGTCGAATAAGTCCCTTGTTAAGCAAATCTTGCAATTGATCCTTGAGCACTTTAAGCTCCGCCGGGGCCATCCGATAAGGCGGTATAGAAATAGGCCCCGTGCCGGGGATCAAATCGATGCAAAACTCGATATCGTGCTCTGGCGACAACCTAGGTAACTCAACAGGAAATATATCAGGGAACTCTCTCACAATCGGAACCTGGTTCAATGGAAGCTCTGTGGCTCCAGCATCACGAATATATACCAAGAATCCCTGACATCCTTTCCTCAAGAGCCGACTAGCGTAAAGAGCAGAAATCAAATTGTGAAGGGTGGCACTGCGGTCCCCCTGAACAACAAGAATTGGCTCTCCTGAAAAACTAAATCTGACCGTCTTCTCACGGCAGTCCACGGACGCATAATAAGTGGCTAACCGGTCCATGCCGAGTAGGACGTCGAAGTCTAACATGTCGAGAATGATCAAATCAACATAAGAATCTTTATCTCCAATACGAACGGAACACGAACAGAACACATGTCGAGCGATAAAGGACTCTCCGACGGGAGTAATCATAACTAGTGGCTGATCTAACAAGGACGAATCTCGGACCAACCTCGGTATAAAGTGTGCGAATACATAAGAGTGCGTGGAACCAGGGTCGAACAATATGCGCGCGTCAAAAGAACACATGGAAAGAGTACCTGTCACGACGGCATTCGATGCCTGCGCATCCTGAAGAGTCAAAGAAAAAACTCTGGCATGTCCTCTACTAATATCCTGCTGTCCTCTGCCTCTGCCACCTCGTCCCTTCTGAACAGGACCGCCACGGCCACGGCCTCTCTGAATATCGGTCTGACGTGGAGTAACGACGAGCGTAGAAGGTAATGCTCTCGGAGGAGGAGGTGAAGATGGTAAGGTGACCTGTGGAACTGCTGCCCCACCCTGGCATCTCACAATACAATGCCTGATGCGGTGATGCAGACTCCCACACCGAAAACATCCTGGCGACGGCTGCTGGCCCTTTAAGTAAGAGCTAAATAACAGGCCCCGTATCAAGCCTCTGCCGCTGCCACGACCTAGAAAGAATCCGCCGCGGCCTCTACCTGCCATACCTCTGCCAATCTGCCCAGAAATTGATACACCGGTGCGAACCCGCTTCGGTCCCGGAATAGTCGTAGTCTCGGTAATAAGCTCCTCTACTAGCATGGCTGAGTCCATCGCTGCTGCATAGGTACCAATGTGCTGGGCGCCAATAAAAAGGAACAATTGTGTGTCAAGACCTCGCACAAATCTCTTGACGCGCTTCTCTTCGGTGTCCACTAAATAAAGAGCATATCTGGATAGCTGGGTGAACTGAATATCATACTCGGCCACGGTCATACCAGGAGTCTTGCGCAAAGACTCAAAACCGCGAGCTCGAGCATCCCTAACGCTTTGCGGAAGGAAACGAGCAAGAAAGCCTGTCGAAAACTTATCCCATGTCATAGGAGGAAGACCAGCAGCTCGGTCTCTCTCAATGGACTCACACCAAGTCTGGGCAATACCCTCCAGACGGAAACTAGCAAGCTCAACCGATCTCGCATCAGAACACTTCAGGGGACGACAAATCCTGGTCATCCTGTCGAGGAACGACTGTGGATCCTCTGCTGCATCTGTGCCAGTGAATACCGGAGGTTTCAGCCTCATAAACTCCGGCAGTGATACTGCAATAGTCTCGGTAGCGGCAGGTACAACTGTCTGAGCAGTAGGTACTATCACGGTCTCCGTAAAAGGAAGAACATCATCTGATCTCTGTGCTCGGCTGGCCTCGACCAAAGATCCAACCATCTGGCGCAAATCATGGATACACGCCTCCAGCCTAGCAATCCGGCCTGGAGAAGGAGGATCAATATGTCCCTGAGGGCTAGGCATACCGCCCTGGTCGGTCGTCGTCTCAGACGAGCCTGCCCTAACCTCGTCTCTGGCGTCATCCCTCTAGGCCCTCGTAGTTTTCGTCGGCAAAGAGGCTGGAACAAGAAACAGGATTCGGTAAAAACACAGCAATCGAAACAAAAGAATGCATGGAATCAAGGAAAGCAATCACAAAGCATATGTCCTAAGGTCACTTAGGCGGAATATCGTATCGTGAGTATGCCGCGAAACATACATATGCTACGTCACTCTACTTAAGTTACCTACTCTATCATACCAAGGGTCATCCTACACTCAGAATGGTAAAACCTAGCGCTCTGATACCAATTTTGTCAGGACCCAAATGTGGAACGTGACCGGCACTTAAATCACGCAACGTCTAAAGGTGAACGTAATTCAAATAAGCTGAAAACCCATAATCTAAACCGTGATTTAAAATAGAGTGGTAAAAATCTTTGTTTAAAGTGTTAATTTAAGGTACAAAAGAGTTATATCAAAACCTTTTTGAAGATCAAGTTATTGTTAAAATTTCGGCAACATCTCCTTTGTAAAAACTAATCCAAACCGATACATAAACATAATATGAATATGAATATCCCCACTTGGGAGCAATCTCAAGGCCATCCAGCGGAACACAATCACAAAACAAGATATACGACGCCATAGGTGAAGAAATGAGGAAATAAGAAAGAAAACAATATCCACAATAAAAAAAACATAAAAGTCGGCTCGCACGAGCACGACGCCAGAGTCAAATATAATACAATATCTCTCAGTATCGTCTCTAAGTCAAATATACATGTGGTAGATGGAGTATTCTAGATACAGTGAAAAGTGTATAAGATAGAAGACAAAAGAATACTCGCAACCTACCTACAAAATATCACGTCCAAAAAGTCGTAGCAAAAGTAGTAGCAGTAATGTACCCCGCCACGACTATACTGACGGATCGGCCCTGCAAGACACTGTGGCACAACAGGGATGAGTTGCCAGCTCGTGAGTAGTAGGTAACATCATAAGTGGCAATCGCAAGCATGTACATAACAGCGACAGATCCTAAGTATGAATTATGATACGGTGTACTAGTATAGATACAACATGAATAAATGAGTGAAGTATGAAATCTGGGGTATTGCAGCTATAAGAAACCGAGTATGTCTTAATTAATTTCAACATGGTAGAACCAAAAGTATCATCAATAAAAACAACATAAATCCTGTGTCAAGCCTCGACAATAAAAAAACCTCAATATCTCAGGTGCCTCAGATCGGCCCTCAAATCCATCTGATCACATGACTCCGGTCGGTATCCTCTGGATATCCGCCGAGTCCAAACTATCACTGGTAGGTATTGTTTCCCTGCTAGGCTCAACGTCTCTTTATACGATCTTCTTGTTCCGGGGTACCATACCGGGTCCACCATGTACCCGCAGACGGTGCCTCTTTCTCCTCGAATCGGGTATACACATAACTCAGAACTGAGAAAACTTATGGTGGACGCCAAACATCATACCAAAAGAAAACGTGTATTTTTAAATAAAGTCTAAGTTTTGAAAATGTCCTTGCGGTTTCCCAAATCTCATGAAACAAAAATCTCACGAAAACATCATATAAGGATATGGTAATGATAGCATATATACATTATATTCATATGATGAAAGCTAGTATGATTTACGCGAAAATCTATCTATCAATAAAAATGCAATGCAAATGCAAGTTATCATACGAGTTCTATAGTGTACATGGCATAGCAATTACCAACGACGTGTGTGTACATATTGTCAGTGATATATGCCCTAGAGGCCATTACTGTATCATACTGGATTGTATATTATATATTGGAAGCTTGGGATATTCACAGTTATAATAATAGTCTTGCTCAAAATGGTAGTATGCTGTCTGGTTTGATTCTACCTCAATATGTGCATGTGTTTCTTTTAGCATATCGCTTATACATATTGGTAGAGCCCTCAGGATCTTTGCTTGACTACCAGTATTGTGATGGTAGTCACACTAGTAGGGGCTGAGTAGTCTATAAGCATATCCTTATACAGGTCCCTAGGCGCAGGTTATCAAGACGGGATATCGATACTCCGGAGTAGACTAGTGTATACACTTCTCATCCCAGCAGGGGATATGGTCTGTCCCACAGCCATTAGTACGACGTACTGAAGATATTATGTAGGTGCTCATTAGGTTATGAGTTACACTGGACAGGACTCGTCGGGAACTGCTGGTTGGTATTATACCTATCGTTAGGAAGCAGTTCTCAGGTGACATGAGTACAGGTTAGTCCGTTGACTTGTCATCGCTACTTCGTCTCCAGTGTGTTCCCACTGCACTTTGATTACGACCCTACCACGGCTCAAAAGAAGCATGCAAACAGGTAGTAATTGGGTGTAGTCCCGAAGTACTTGGAGGCAGTAGCGGTTAGATAGGATTCGTCTCTCCCGGTATTGGGGGTTGATATCGCGCAGTGTTCGGAAAGCCATTACATAAAGTCCCTGGCCAGGGCGGTCAAGAAATACTGGTAGGCACTCCGGTAGTTTCTCAGGGTGTATTGGGTTCTCCTCTGGCACGACTTATTGGGCTGTTAGGGGTCTGACGTTTACCATCCCCCTAGGTCCGATATGCGAGTATCTTAGATGAACAGACCGGACTGTACGGAGATTGTGACAGACAGGCTCAGTAGGAGTTCGGATGAGTTTGCCCATCGGCCTTCTTATCGACAGATACCTGAGTAGCCGTTACATGCAGCTAGTACCGCTGACGTGCTTATGGTTAAACCCACTGCCAGCGTACTGTCGAGTCTTTAGAGTCCCACACAGAGGGTTTCCCTGCTTCGGGTAAAAGATATAGAGGCCATATGGTTTTACGGTAGGGCTACGATCACATATGTGTACTTGTACACGGATGATGTTCGGGCGGACAATACTAGTGGGCTTTGGTTTAAACCGGATCCTAGTATTGTATTATTGGATTGTTTTTGTCTCAGTGTATTCGTATTTTTCGGAATACGGATACATGTATGTATATACGGTGAAGGGTGTTCTTATAATTTTCTCAAGAATGCTTCTAAAAGGAGACACCTCATTATTTGGATTATCCATTTTCTTAAATGGATTAATGAGGTGGAAATGGAGGAGACATTTTGTGGTATGGTGTAAAGCATGGCTATTGCATTATTTTATTGATTTGGGATCACTATTAAAACATGAGAGGATTTTATATTGTGGGATATTTCCATGGTTCAATAAGTGAGTTTATTTTGATAGCCATTCTCTATACTTTGGAGGATCCTAACTCATTTGCTTCTTCTCCTTCTCTCTCTTCATTTCATCTCCTTCTTCCTCAAGCTAAACCCTTACACTCACATGTGTTGTGAAACAAAGGGTTTAGTGAGATAATACAATCCATTAAACATTCTCTACATCACCTAGGCTACTTGGATTAGCGAACTATTTACCCTAGTTATCTCGGTTTAGAGGTTGGAGCTTGAAGCACAAACTCTCGGGTGGATCATCTTTGACACGAGGAGGCCAATCATGCAACCTTCACCCGTTCACCGAGGAGCCGAGGAGAGGAGGACAAGAAGACCCGAAGGACCGGTTCTAGGAGGTATAACACTCTTACCGAGTAGCTAAAACTTCTAGATAGTTTAGTTAGTTATGGTTTTAGTATAGATCCTGGAGTTAGCCGGTGTTGCGTAGTTTGTTAAAATCGCTTTTTGAAAATTCCGCCTCCCCGCGAACCAGCGAGGTGTGCAACATCGGCTTACACATATAGGTTAGTGCACGTGCGTCATGAACAATTGGTAATGGTGCAAGTGTCCTAGTGTGGAGATATCAATGTTTATGATAATTCGTATGCAATATGGAAATGTATATAGGTATATGTATATGAAGTTTTGTAACTTAGGTCTAAACATCGGGCGCTTTACGCCATCCGAACGATTCCCCCATAGATGTTTAATCTACTCACCGGAACGACCTCGAGCTACTCGAATCCGACCACCTCCTTCCCTTTCCTAGCCGCGTCTGAAGTCTCCGCAACCGATCCAAGTATCGAACAAAACTTAGCACATGAGGCTAAAATTCCGATATAACACACAAACATATACTACACAAACGAACTAACCCTCACGAGTTAACACGTGTGAACTTAGTGTGCTAAACACGTGTAACAAACACTTACGACTACCCTTAAGGGCCGTTAACCAAAAGAAATACTAAAACAAGAATCCGAATGTCCGTATCATACGTTAACATATCGCCTAAAATAAAACGGTCCCAGATTTTTGTATATGCAAAATTGGAAAAAGTTGCATATACCAGAGGTCTAATTGGAGTCTCAAAAAGCCGTCAACAAAAATTTAAACCCAGAAGCCCTATACGGGCCATAAATTGTGGCCAAAATGGATAAATTGGCGGCCAGAACTTGGAGATAGGTCTCAGGTTTTGAGGGTGTACTCAGGGTCCTATAATTAGCTCCTACTAATTGCAACTTTTCTCTAAAATCTATGCTTTGATAGCAGATTCAAATTGGAAATTCTAACCTTAAACTAAAACTAGTTTTAACACTAATTAAGACTTTGGGGTGGTTTAGTGAAAACTTAGTGGTCAGACAAGAATATATTGCACTAAAATACGCTTACTAAACTTATTTAAGTTATGCTTACTCTAAAAATTATCATAACCCCAAACCTAGCTTAAAACCTCACTTTAGATTTTAAAACTACATAAACACAAATTTTAATCTAAATTAGGAATGATTAAGGCAAAAGGTTAGGAAAACATGTTCAAGAGTTTGGTCGTACCTCAAGATGATTGGAAGGAGACCCTAACTTGAAAGGCTTCCAAGGCTAAGAATTGGCTTCAAGACTCTTAAAGAGATAAAAATTTGGATTTTTGATATGATTTGTGAAGGATTTTTATGGTAATTTGTGTGGGATTTAAGAGGTAAAGAAATGTTTTAAGTGAAGGAGGAGTTGAAGAAGAAAGAAGAGAGAATGAGGGAGAAAAAGATCTAGAGAGATGATGGCAATTTGTAGCCATGTCACAAAATAACCCTCATTTATTACACCATACCTCCATATCTTCCATTTTCATTTTTCTTCTTTTTCATTTCTTTTCTAAAACCATCCTAGTTTGTAAAATATTTTTAAACAAATATAAATTGTGGTTTAATTTGTCATGGTTGCAAAAACATGTTTTAACCTAATCTAATATGGTGTTAACACTAGATTAGTATATATGTGTGTGTGTATTTAAAATAATTTAATAAACAAGTAAACAAACAAACAAACAAATAAATAATTAAATAAATATGTGTGTGTGTGTGTGTGTGAAAATAATTATTAACTAAGTTTATCGAAAACGCATGTTATATCACTAATTAAATTATAATTAACTCTTAACAAATTTTAAGACGTTACACAACCACATGGAAACTAGCTAATTCATGTATATATTTAGATTTAAAATATATATATACAAAGTTCGGAAAGGAAATGATCTTTATTAACAAAGAAAACGTATATGGATTTTGCGGTCGTTAAAGTTAACTACTGCACATAGACTGTTAACTGCTACACTATTATGTGTAGTAGTTAACAGGCTACGTGTAGTGCTTAATAGAGATGGGTATTATAGGTATTTAATAAATCGGTGAAAGCTATATACTTTCAAACATGAAATGTATGTATTAGAAACTTTTGTGCAACTTTTTAACACCAGGGACTTAAATGTTCTGTATTTTTTCCCTAGGGGCCTTTAACCATTTTTCCAAAAAACAACAAGGTATAAAACTTGGGTGGAACTTGATTGATCATCTTCGTGTGTATGTAAAAATATATCACAACCAAAGAAATTTATACCGCAATCAATTAACGATGTCTATTGTAGTTTCGTCAATGAGAACGGATCGTCCACTGAGATGTGTGTTTTAATCGATTTTGTTTTAGATGAATTGAAATGAAAATAGTAAAGAAATTTGCAAGAAAATTGATTCAAGATTTGTAAGATTTGATTTCAAGAAACATAAAGAAAAATAAAGACCAAGAATCAAGAAATACTAAAGATCAAGAAGATGTCCAAATCGAATGAATTATCAAGATTTGTAAAGAGGCTTGTAGGAACCGATCCAATTGATAGTGATGATGAATACTTATAATTACAAATTCTTATCTATTGAAAATTTGTTGCTAGATCGATGACGATCAACGAGGATTAGGGATCTATTGAAGAAACTAGGGTTTCTCCATCATCATCTCTTATCCTTTTGTTGATTAGCATTCAAATTCTAGCCTCTAGGAAATTCAATCATCGATCGTTGATCTCTAATTTGGAGCGAAAACATTTAAGAAAGTATCTCGCTCAAAACTAGGTCATCATTGATTCAATTTCCTAAAGTTTACAAAACTCATAAGACTTAAGAATCGTTCAAGAATTTACTCATCATCATCTACCTATTTTCTCGATTCCTCCACAAGCGGAGTTTTCACTCAAATATCATGAAAAAGAAAACAATCAAAAATCGATAACTCTTCATAATGCTCAAATGTAAAGAAAAACAAGATCAAGAATTTTCACCTTTTATTTAATCAATGTTTCGTTACAATACACTCAAAGATTACAAGATTTGAGGAGGAGCTAAATCGTCGAACTAGCTTCGCATCGTCTTCTTGAGTCGCGGATCGTCTTGGATCTCTTACTCGGATGAAGATCGGCGTTGCTTCAAAAGGCTCGTTGGTTGCTTGCTTGATTTGGTACTCGATGGATCTTGATTTGGATCAAATTGTGTCACTCAATTTGATTTTGAAATGATTTGGATCTCACTACAATTCTTTTACCACTCAAATTAATTTCCTTCCAAATTCAACAACATATTCAACAACAACTCAACAACTGTCACGACCCGAAAGAGCACGTGACTGGCCCTTGAATCCTATGAAGTCTATAGGACTCCATCTGATCCAAGTAAGCTAAAAGCCCAGAAATCTAAAACCATTTTTAAGAATAAGTAAAGAAACTGGTTTTAAGAGGTAAAGAAAACATGTTTGAAAATCAAGTTTTAAATAACTAAGCCGAATATGAATTTTTAAAATATGCAATTTTTCCTAAAAATTTCGGCAAAGTTTCTTTTGTAAAAACTGGCCCCGAACGGGGTACAACAAGAACAATATATATAACATGATAAAAGGCATCCCCAAGCGGGAGCTAGCTCTTCGTCAATCGACGGTCACAACCACACAAGCAATAAAAATATACAATGCCGAATGGCGAGGATCAAACTCAAAAGAAAGCTCCAAAAGCAAGAAAACCGCAATACTACTAAGCGCGACTCTATGGTCGAATAATACAACACAAAGTCTAAGTCTGAAAGTATAATACAGGTTTTGGTTGATGGACAATTCTAGATACAATAAATAATACATGAATGATGGCGGTTCTGATACAAAAGAACCTACCTATCCAAGCAAGTCACCCATAAGGAAGCAATGTGCCAGAAATGCCGCTATGGAATCTGTACGGCAAACCTGCAAGAACTGGGGCACAACGGGGGTGAGTTGCCAACTCGTGAATAGAAAGATATCTACAAGCAGGAATCGAATGCATGACCCATCCTAGGTCAATACGATCAGATATAAATAAACCTCAATATGAATAAAGCTGAAGCAGGCTAAACTGACAATGTAATCTCTATACATGAGTGTAGTGCCAAGTGCTCGTGCTAGTGCCTCAGGTAACAATATAGCATCTGAATGAGATATGAATGCGTGAAAACAGAATACATTTACATGAAGCAACTGTTTTCATAATTTAGTGAGATTTCCCTTGTATTTTTAAAATGAGGTACCATAATGAAATCAGCATAAAACTGTGCCTAGCATCGGCACAAAATGAAATCCCAATATCCCGATATCTCAAAGTCTCAACCACAATATCTAGGGCGCCGTCAGTCCAGACCGGCCCCTACCATCGATCTCAAGACCACGACGGTATCCTCCGGATATCCGACGCGTCGGGTAAAATCACCGGTAGGTAGTACTCCCCTGCCAGGCTCAACGTCATCACCACATTCCTCTTGCCCCGGGGTACCGCACCGGGTCCACCATGTACCCGAAACGGTTCATCCGTCTCCTCGAATCGGGTTTCCAAATCCATCAGCAAACTCATGGTGGACGACTCATACATCATGGGAAAACCGCACTTTTTATTTTAAAGAGAGAAATGAAGTTTATATAAGTTTTGCGGTTTTCCCCCAAATCCAGAAAATCTCATGAAAATCCGAATCCAATCCTCAATAGCATGTAAACAGTGCATATAGGCATAAAAATCCATGAATAATAACATGCATGATGTAACAAGTAATAATTACAATGTCTAATCTAGCATATAAGGCAAGTACACTAATATCATGTCTAAATTATTAGCTAACAACCTATGTCGATGCAATAACATTTTCTAAGGTGTACGTGACATGGCAATTACCGATGAAGATGTGTGTGAGCCGGCAAGTAAGTGTACGTGGTACATACGCATCATCGGTAATGGTGCTGGTGTCCTAACAGCATAACATCAATAATGGAGTATGAAACATAATATAAGCATGCGATGCGAAGCGAACCACAATAATGAGCGGAAGCTGAATACAAGACGCAACTACAACTAATCTGCATTAATCTAATATAACCTCTACAAATGGTGCCTTTTGAAATAACACGAATCATGGGGTTTTGAAAATAGGGCTACGGTGTTTTTATGAAAAGATACGTCTTTTGAAATATCCGTAGGATCCCTTGGGCTGTCTTTTAAAATACCCACGATTCGTTAGTTTTTGAAATAGGTAGGAGTCTAATCTAATCTAACAACTACACTAAACTATACGGCTGAACTAACAAGCTGAGCTACAGTAAGGGAACCGCCTAACATCTGAGTCGATACATATACATACCTGTATATATATTAGTCGGTGATCCCGCCTCAATAATATCATATCCGATACCATATCTATAATCAGACATCCCAAGTCAAGAGTGCGGATCAATCATCAATATCGGCTCGTACGGTAAATCGTCGTACGGCATCCCAATAGCTGGGTAGGGGTCAATATCACACTATCTCATCACATATCAGGTATCACTATCATCAGATCGCATAATCTGGGGTACTACTCCAAGTCTAGTACAAAACGATACCATCTATAAGAATATGAATGCGGGTAAAGCACATGTCCAAAGGCCCGCTAAAACTATCATCTCGCACCTCAAAGACAAGCTATGTCACATCGCCGATCTCACGGCCTCACATCAAGTATCATCTCAAACCCACGTATCATCCTCAAATCCCGTATATAAACACATAGTCCCATACCCATGTGTAGATATACGCATCATCATATGCACATAAACAAATGAAGGAATGTATGCAAGTATGTGTGTAAGTGTATGTGTGGGTGCAACCACTACTCTAGGGTTCGCATTATACTAAACCAATACATTCCGATCATCAATAATACCATTATTACCATCACTAATCTAAACCACACATAATAAATATACGTGTGTATACGTATTCGTATACAACACCACGGACTGCGGGGGTGCTATACGCCATCCACCCGACTTCTCCCCGTAGATATAAATCTACTCACCTGCATCCTGCGTGTCGGTGTCGATGTCACCGTCATCTTCTGCATCGCCTCGGATCGTCGCGGGGTACCTACACATATCACACGTATCGCATCGCATCAAAACCAAATCAAAACTTGAAACGACACGCTAAAACCAATACGATACGCTAAAAGGCCTATAGGTTAGAACCTACGGTTAGCCTTCGCAAAACAACCCGAAATCACTCGATGCAGTCGTACAAACGTCACACGATCGAGATAACGTACAAACACCAAAATGTGGAAATCAAAATACGTAACACCAAATACTGAAAGTAAGGCAGCAACCCAAGAAAACGATCCCAGATTTCATCTCGGGTCAAATTTAGCCAATTAAACAAGTCCAGGGTGCTGTATATGATGTATTTGAGCTACTGGACCAACCCCGATGCATTCCATCACCACTTGGCCGGCCAAAACCTTCCCAAAACCGGCCTGGCCGGCCCCCCCTATCTCCAATGGGGTCCGTATGGTCAGGATGGCTTCCTATGGTCTCAATTGGGTACCTGGTGTCACTTAATTTTTCTGAAAAAGTCCCAGTACATTCCAGATTTCCCTGCACACTCTAAACACTCACAAACCGACATGAAAGTCCCGTAATTCCATATTTTTGGGTTTCAGGTTGTTCTAGGTCAGGGTCTTGGTAAAAATAGGGTCTAAGGTCACCATTAGAGTCCAATTGCAAAGTCATAACTCAAAATTACCCTAATCCTCTCTAATTTTGTCCAAAGTGCACCAATTCACACGATATCGATATGAAACTTGAATTAAAGCTTAAGCACAAGGATTAACACTCTAATTGTGAAGAAATTACCTCACAAGAGACTCATGATTCCTCAACAGCACCAAAACAGCAACTTTCTTGGTCCATCCTATAGCTTGTGAGCTTGTGTGCAATTTTAGTGAAATGAGTGTGAGGTTTTGGAGTGATTTGTGAGATGATTTGAGAGGGTTTTGTGGAGGGAAGAATGGGCAATAGCAGCGGCAGCAGCAGCTCAAGAAAGAGGGGGAGGAAGTGAGAGGAAAATCCAAAGGGAAATGGCTAAGGTTCAAGTCAAAGTGCAACCCATACCCTCTCTCACCAACCCCATTCTTTTCTTTTTCTTTTCTTTTCCCTTTTTCTTTTAATCCCTAATCCTTCTCACACCAATAGTAACTCCAAAAGAAAACCATGGCTAGAAAAAAAGTGTAACACAAGTCCAAAATGATATGTGCACAATTTTGCACAAAAAGCCAAAAAATCCGATTAGCGATTTTTGATCGCGATTAGCGCTAAATTAGCATATAAATGATCACAAACACTTAAAAATGACATAATTCCAATAAATAACCCATTTTAGAATTTTCCATAATTTTCCATAATTTTTCTTCATTTATTTGCATTTAATTATTAATTTAATATTAAAATAATCAATAAAATAATATTAAATTATAAAAATTCCTAAAAATAATATTTTATTATTTTGGAAATGTTACAATCTACCCCCCTTAAAGAAATTCGGTCTCCGAATTTAAATTTAAAACCCCCAAGTACTAAAATATTTCGATACAAATCCCAAGTCGTCGGGGCTCCGAAATCATCAACACATAGAACGTCACAGTGCAATGCATACGCATGGATACTGAGCAGATAACTCAAAAACAACGCTCCATCAAGCATCCCGCAATCATCGGAGTCAAGGTAAAAAAAAACACAATGTCAAATCCAATACAAAACCGATATGATATGGATCAGAACTACACATGTAAACATCCAATCTATACATGTAAATGGCTGATGTAAAAGCATGCCAAATCTTTTTAAGTCGCTGTGCGATGCACGTAACACTGCACAGTGGCGGACGTTTTTCATAAGAAAATAACTATATATGCGTATATATATATCCTTTGTTTAATAAGCACGTTCCGCCGTTTTGAAAACAATCAGAAGGGTTTCCTTGTTTTAAAACGTTTCGTGTCATATCGGACACGTAAGTATATACTGAGACTATAGCTCACGCTTTGGAAATCCCTTTGACTATCAATGCATGCAAAATATATCCAGGTACTGTCCTCTGACTAGTCCTGCTCAGTATGAAAGCAAATATCCAATATCATAAAAATGTACTGCTCCAAGAGGAATAAATCTCAAAATATACATAACACAATCCTGTGCGTCTGATGCGCACGGAAATCAAAAATCCATATATGTGCTAAACAGGTGCACAAATCAACATCTAGGTGCAACGGGTGTGCACGAAGCATCTGTCATAGGCAACGTATATGCCTGACAGCCACAAATCCGGTGCATCTGACATGCACGAAGAACCTCGATTTAGTGCATCGGGTGTGCACCAAAATCGTATCTCAAAACATGCGCCCAACATGCGCGAAAATCCAAATCGGTGCATCCATCGTGCACGAATGAAAATCTAAACCCTGCGCACTCAACATGCACGGAATCACGAAATCCAAAAGCAAACGCCGAACATGCGTAAGTCAAACCAAAAGCACGGAGTGCAAGAATCAATCATCAATGTCAGGGTCAAAATCGACGATAAAATGTGGCTCAATCAAAATCAGGTGTACCGCAAATGGAAAATCTCACAACCGTGTGCATCAGCGTGCACAAATCAAATCAAAACACTGGAAATACATGAAAACTCTGCCGGAGGCGTAAATCAAATCACTGGCATAAACTAAGCATGAAATCGCAATCAACACCTCAGGAGTAATAACTATGTGCAAGGTATAAATACCCAGTGAGTGCAACCATGGTGCACGAAAACAGAAATCATAGAACTCAGTCATCAAAACCAATCATGCAAATGGATCGCCAAAATACCGAAATCCCAACTGCCAGATACCTGATAGTCAATCACAAAATCACAAATCATAAATACTGTCGTCGGTATATCCAATTCTAGCGGCGCAAGATCTCCACTTGCCTCTTGTTCGCGGCTGGCGTCCTCTGCCTCTGATTCCTGATCTTCCTGTAGATTACCAATCTCGTAAACCATCGGCTCATCGGCCCGGTCAGGAGTGCTGACAGGGACGATTCCGTTCTGGCACTTTCCTGGTCATCTCTCGGTCAATCCTCACGACCGCTCGTAAAACAGCACATCTCTGGCGCCGACCTCGGGTCCTCTGAATGCACATCACGCATCTACTCCTGGTGCAAATCTTATAGCAGCAGTGTACTGGAAGGAATCCTACTTAAGGTCTCTGCCGATCTTGCCTATGCCGATCCGTACGGAGGCTGGTACTCTCGCATAGTCTCTTCTCGTCCAGTGGACATCTGTGTCCTCAGCACAGCATTTCCTCGGGAATTGGTCGCATCCCAGCGCCTCTGTAAGCATATCTGACCTCTGGTCTCGACGGAAAATAACGACAGCTCATCAGCGTCTCACACGAACCTCTGGTTCCGCTTGTCTGTATCATCGTCCATTTCAACATCGCGTGTCTATCTGCGCACTGCAATGCCTTCGGCCACGGTCCATCCGAAGTCTCCAACACGGACTCGAAATCACAACTCGGTATCTTCCTCACTCAGTAGAAGATATCTAGCCGAACACGTCCTCAGCGTGCATATCACATCTCTGATGTCAGTGGGGTGGGACGTCATCTCGTCGAAGTCTCATGCGAACTCTTTACTCCACCTTGCTCAAATATCGACTGATTCGGACTCAACTCATCGTGGCTACACGAACTGCGCTCCGACGGCTATGCTCGCATCTGGAGTCTCCCAAGCAGTGTCCCATCACAATATCCGAAAGATGTCGAACCATCCGATCGACTCGTCAGAACCTCATAATCCCCCAAGAGCTCACACCTCGGGTACAGTTTAATAGTATCGAGTACATGCCACAGCGTCGGTGGTCCTGCCGTAGAAGGGCAAACCCAAGCCTCACTAATGGCGCCGAGGAACCACCGCAAACCCTAAGGTTCAAAGGCTTTCACACGGTCATTAAGTCGAGTTAGGGTTTCATTCTTCTAGAGGGTCCATAGAATCACCTGCATGTCTTTCCGTATACTTTAAACTTGGAAAATAGGCTCCTGACATTCGATCGTCTCTATCGACTCTCAACGAATCTGCGTGAAGTCGCCTCTAGCTGGAATCAATCTACCTGATGACCTCACATCGGGGTAAGCGAACGAACCATACGTCCTAGTCGTTCATCCTCGGTGACTAGCGACTCACTATCATGTCTCCAAGAACATGCCTATGCTGCAGTAGCTCCAATCATCTGGGCGATATCTCATCATTAGTAGCAACAACGGGCTCCTTCGTATATACGCTAAACAGCGCCTCAATCACCCTGGATAAGCAACATATCAACAGTCATCACATCCTGGCTGGCCTCTATCAGTGGCTCAATCCTCTGGTGCCAATCAGCACAACCGGAAAATCTCGCAACAGCGATCTGTCAAACGCTCATAGTGCGGAAACACAAAAAGACGACGCCTCAAAATGCAATCGTAAGCCTCGGGAATCACGCCCTGGTCAGTCCTCGTCCACGACGAGCTCATGCTGACAACTCGAGCCGTAGCTCACTCTGCCCGTGCAATCGCGGCAGCAAAACCATAACCAGTATCGATGAAGATAGATCATAGGAAGGAATATGACACAATGCAAGGAAATGTACAACCTAAGGTTTCTTAAGCGGACTGGCGTGTCGTAAGTATGCCGCGGAACATACCAACGGTACGTCACTCTACTTTAGTCACCTATTCCATAAACCAAGGGTCATCCTACGCGAAGAAAGTTCGGGTCTAATACCCCTCGACCAAGTCTAAGTTCCGTAAGGTCAAGCCTAAGTTCCGTATATAAGTAACGCCCTAGGCTCCACATAGTCAAACTTAGACTCGAACCAAGGTCAACCTAGCGCTCTGATACCAACTTTGTCACGACCCGAAAGAGCACGTGACTGGCCCTTGAATCCTATGAAGTCTATAGGACTCCATCTGATCCAAGTAAGCCAAAAGCCCAGAAATCTAAAACCATTTTTAAGAATAAGTAAAGAAACTGGTTTTAAGAGGTAAAGAAAACATGTTTGAAAATCAAGTTTTAAATAACTAAGCCGAATATGAATTTTTAAAATGTGCAATTTTTCCTAAAAATTTCGGCAAAGTTTCTTTTGTAAAAACTGGCCCCGAACGGGGTACAACAAGAATAATATGTATAACATGATAAAAGGCATCCCCAAGCGGGAGCTAGCTCTTCGTCAATCGACGGTCACAACCACACAAGCAATAAAAATATACAATGCCGAATGGCGAGGATCAAACTCAAAAGAAAGCTCCAAAAGCAAGAAAACCGCAATACTACTAAGCGCGACTCTATGGTCGAATAATACAACACAAAGTCTAAGTCTGAAAGAATAATACAGGTTTTGGTTGATGGACAATTCTAGATACAATAAATAATACATGAATGATGGCGGTTCTGATACAAAGGAACCCACCTATCCAAGCAAGTCACCCATAAGGAAGCAATGTGCCAGAAATGCCGCTATGGAATCTGTACGGCAAACCTGCAAGAACTGGGGCACAACGGGGGTGAGTTGCCAACTCGTGAATAGAAAGATATCTACAAGCAGGAATCGAATGCATGACCCATCCTAGGTCAATACGATCAGATATAAATAAACCTCAATATGAATAAAGCTGAAGCAGGCTAAACTGACAATGTAATCTCTATACATGAGTGTAGTGCCAAGTGCTCGTGCTAGTGCCTCAGGTAACAATATAGCATCTGAATGAGATATGAATGCGTGAAAACAGAATACATTTACATGAAGCAACTGTTTTCATAATTTAGTGAGATTTCCCTTGTATTTTTAAAATGAGGTACCATAATGAAATCAGCATAAAACTGTGCCTAGCATCGGCACAAAACGAAATCCCAATATCCCGATATCTCAAAGTCTCAACCACAATATCTAGGGCGCCGTCAGTCCAGACCGGCCCCTACCATCGATCTCAAGACCACGACGGTATCCTCCGGATATCCGACGCGTCGGGTAAAATCACCGGTAGGTAGTACTCCCCTGCCAGGCTCAACGTCATCACCACATTCCTTTTGCCCCGGGATACCGCACCGGGTCCACCATGTACCCGAAACGGTTCATCCGTCTCCTCGAATCGGGTTTCCAAATCCATCAGCAAACTCATGGTGGACGACTCATACATCATGGGAAAACCGCACTTTTTATTTTAAAGAGAGAAAGGAAGTTTATATAAGTTTTGCGGTTTTCCCCCAAATCCAGAAAATCTCATGGAAATCCGAATCCAATCCTCAATAGCATGTAAACAGTGCATATAGGCATAAAAATCCATGAATAATAACATGCATGATGTAACAAGTAATAATTACAATGTCTAATCTAGCATATAAGGCAAGTACACTAATATCATGTCTAAATTATTAGCTAACAACCTATGTCGATGCAATGATATTTTCTAAGGTGTACGTGACATGGCAATTACCGATGAAGATGTGTGTGAGCCGGCAAGTAAGTGTACGTGGTACATACGCATCATCGGTAATGGTGCTGGTGTCCTAACAGCATAACATCAATAATGGAGTATGAAACATAATATAAGCATGCGATGCGAAGCGAACCACAATAATGAGCGGAAGCTGAATACAAGACGCAACTACAACTAATCTGCATTAATCTAATATAACCTCTACAAATGGTGCCTTTTGAAATAACACGAATCATGGGGTTTTGAAAATAGGGCTACGGTGTTTTTATGAAAAGATACGTCTTTTGAAATATCCGTAGGATCCCTTGGGCTGTCTTTTAAAATACCCACGATTCGTTAGTTTTTGAAATAGGTAGGAGTCTAATCTAATCTAACAACTACACTAAACTATACGGCTGAACTAACAAGCTGAGCTACAGTAAGGGAACCGCCTAACATCTGAGTCGATACATATACATACCTGTATATATATTAGTCGGTGATCCCGCCTCAATAATATCATATCCGATACCATATCTATAATCAGACATCCCAAGTCAAGAGTGCGGATCAATCATCAATATCGGCTCGTACGGTAAATCGTCGTACGGCATCCCAATAGCTGGGTAGGGGTCAATATCACACTATCTCATCACATATCAGGTATCACTATCATCAGATCGCATAATCTGGGGTACTACTCCAAGTCTAGTACAAAACGATACCATCTATAAGAATATGAATGCGGGTAAAGCACATGTCCAAAGGCCCGCTAAAACTATCATCTCGCACCTCAAAGACAAGCTATGTCACATCGCCGATCTCACGGCCTCACATCAAGTATCATCTCAAACCCACGTATCATCCTCAAATCCCGTATATAAACACATAGTCCCATACCCATGTGTAGATATACGCATCATCATATGCACATAAACAAATGAAGGAATGTATGCAAGTATGTGTGTAAGTGTATGTGTGGGTGCAACCACTACTCTAGGGTTCGCACTATACTAAACCAATACATTCCGATCATCAATAATACCATTATTACCATCACTAATCTAAACCACACATAATAAATAAACGTGTGTATACGTATTCGCATACAACACCACGGACTGCGGGGGTGCTATACGCCATCCACCCGACTTTTCCCCGTAGATATAAATCTACTCACCTGCATCCTGCGTGTCGGTGTCGATGTCACCGTCATCTTCTGCATCGCCTCGGATCGTCGCGGGGTACCTACACATATCACACGTATCGCATCGCATCAAAACCAAATCAAAACTTGAAACGACACGCTAAAACCAATACGATACGCTAAAAGGCCTATAGGTTAGAACCTACGGTTAGCCTTCGCAAAACAACCCGAAATCACTCGATGCAGTCGTACAAACGTCACACGATCGAGATAACGTACAAACACCAAAATGTGGAAATCAAAATACGTAACACCAAATACTGAAAGTAAGGCAGCAACCCAAGAAAACGATCCCAGATTTCATCTCGGGTCAAATTTAGCCAATTAAACAAGTCCAGGGTGCTGTATATGATGTATTTGAGCTACTGGACCAACCCCGATGCATTCCATCACCACTTGGCCGGCCAAAACCTTCCCAAAACCGGCCTGGCCGGCCCCCCTATCTCCAATGGGGTCCGTATGGTCAGGGTGGCTTCCTATGGTCTCAATTGGGTACCTGGTGTCACTTAATTTTTCTGAAAAAGTCCCGGTACATTCCAGATTTCCCTGCACACTCTAAACACTCACAAACCGACATGAAAGTCCCGTAATTCCGTATTTTTGGGTTTCAGGTTGTTCTAGGTCAGGGTCTTGGTCAAAATAGGGTCTAAGGTCACCATTAAAGTCCAATTGCAAAGTCATAACTCAAAATTACCCTAATCCTCTCTAATTTTGTCCAAAGTGCACCAATTCACACGATATCGATATGAAACTTGAATTAAAGCTTAAGCACAAGGATTAACATTGTGAAGAAATTACCTCACAAGAGACTCATGATTCCTCAACAGCACCAAAACAGCAACTTTCTTGTTCCATCCTATAGCTTGTGAGCTTGTGTGCAATTTTAGTGAAATGAGTGTGAGGTTTTGGAGTGATTTGTGAGATGATTTGAGAGGGTTTTGTGGAGGGAAGAATGGGCAATAGCAGCGGCAGCAGCAGCTCAAGAAAGAGGGGGAGGAAGTGAGAGGAAAATCCAAAGGGAAATGGCTAAGGTTCAAGTCAAAGTGCAACCCATACCCTCTCTCACCAACCCCATTCTTTTCTTTTTCTTTTCTTTTCCCTTTTTCTTTTAATCCCTACTCCTTCTCACACCAATAGTAACTCCAAAAGAAAACCATGGCTAGAAAAAAAGTGTAACACAAGTCCAAAATGATATGTGCACAATTTTGCACAAAAAGCCAAAAAAATCCGATTAGCGATTTTTGATCGCGATTAGCGCTAAATTAGCATATAAATGATCACAAACACTTAAAAATGACATAATTCCAATAAATAACCCATTTTAGAATTTTCCATAATTTTCCATAATTTTTCTTCATTTATTTGCATTTAATTATTAATTTAATATTAAAATAATCAATAAAATAATATTAAATTATAAAAATTCCTAAAAATAATATTTTATTATTTTGGAAATGTTACAACAACCCATCAACAACCCCCAAATTCTAGATCTAGATCCCTTTTTATAACCACTCATTTGAATTTTTCCTCCAAAGCTAGGTTGTTAGAGTGGGTCTTCTAGAAGAAGTTTGTTAGAGAGAATATTCTAGAATAAGGTATATTCTAGGATAAGGTTGTTAGGCCGAGCCTTCTGGATAAAGCCAGGTGATCTTTAGAGAGTCTTCTAGAAGTTTGGCCGTTACAAGAAGGCATGCGGGGAAATATGAGCTGATGACGTGTCTAACAGGCCGCGGTTCCGCGGCAGATCGGCCAACTCGGCCGCGGATCCGCGGCCATGAGGTGGGCTCAGTGCATCATTTCTCTGGGCTTTTTCTGTTGTTGGCTTTTTGGTCTTTATCTGATGCCTGAAATCTCATTAACCTCTCTTGTTAACTGCCAGATCACAAGTTTTGGACTTGATATATTTTATCAGCACTTTTAGCAGTTCCGGCTCTTTTGCCTGGAGAATTTCCTGCACACAATCTCGAGACAAGGGTTGATATATACAGATCAATGCAAGTAGTAATAAACACTTAATTTCCCTTTAGAATGTCGATTATAACTATAACACAGTGTATTTGGGATTTTCCAGATGAATTCGTAATCTGTGTTATAATTACAATAAACACCTATATATGAATGATAAGAGTAGGGAAATTAACGTGTTGAGAATGCAATATTTTCGACTGATCAGAACTTTTTAGGGGATTGTTTAGTGCCTGTTTGGTTGCAAGATTATGAAATTTGGATTCCAAAATAGTACGGTTGAAATTTCTGGATTTGGTAATTTGTTGTTTGGTTGGTTTTGGATTCCTGGTATTGGATTTGTAGATTCTTGTAATTTTTGTTTGGTTGGTGAAAATAAAGTGGGATTTGGATTTGAGAATTTTAGAGAGAGATAGATATAGATAGAATTATTAAATAAATAAAGTACACGGGTCCCATCTAAAAGTACAATGAATAGTGTCAAATCCTTGAAATTTTTTAGGATTCAAGAATCCTTATTTTGTGGTGGCCCCCCATAAAAAACAAAGGAATTCTAGAAATCTAAATTTATCAACCAAACACAAAATTATGGAATCCTAGGATTTCACGATCCAAAATCCAAATCCTCACCCTCCAACAAAACAGGCCCTTAGCAACTCTTAACAAAGAAATACTCTGCAAATATTTTTTGACATGCATAACACGTGCCAAAGGGCCGAGCCTGACTCATAGGTGAATCCCTAGCCCAAGATCTCAGACTCCAATGCGGAGATCTCCGAAGACCCTATAAGTATATATCTCTTCATCGATTGCACGCAAAATTAGGGCATCAGAATCCCAAATTCGAGCTCGATACGATGGAAAAGTTGAAGGAAGAGGGCGCGATCGTCGAGATCGGGGACGAGGTCTCGCCTACAGCAGCGAAACGCGTGAGGAGATGCGTTCAAACGAAGCTCGCATGGGGCAAGCCTCGAGTCGAAGAGGCGAAGGCGTTGGTGATAGAGGAGGGGGCATCCCAAGCCAAAACCCCAGAAAAGGTCCAATTTTGATTGCTAAATTTGCTATGTTTGCTTGATTCCAGGTCGATTAGTTGGTTAGGGTTTGTAATTTGCGCAAAATTTCTTTGTTTGGATCTTCTTTGGAACAATGTACTTTGCCAAATTGATTTTAAGTGGCTTCGATTTTGAGCTTGATGGTACTTTAAAGGATATGAAGATTTATCAATCGAAGCTCCCATGGTGTAAGCCTCCAGCTGAAGAGCCACAGGTTATAGCGATTGAGGAGGAGAAAGAAGAGTTGGAAGAGAGCGAAGGAAAGAAGAAGGGAAGGAAGAGGAAATCTCAGGCCCAAATTCCGCAAAAGGTATTGATTGACCTCGAACCTTCGCAAATTTTGGATTTTTAAATTTGTTTGGGTAAGTTTGTACTGATTGCGAGTAAAGAGTAATTGTAGGTCAGAGTATATTCTATTAGTTTCAGTTGGTTATGTGGTTAGCAATTGTTTGGGTCCTAATTAGGCAATGCTGATATGTGTTTATTGCCTTCTACATTAGGATTTTGTTTTTGCTGGCCACAATTTGGAATTAGTATGGTCGGGGGATGATTTTTTTGTTTATAATTGAATTTACTATTTTCTCAATTGTTTGTATTAGTCCATGATACCACCAACTCACTGAGTTTTACTGGGTATGCATTTCCAGAAATTATTCTCCTATTTAAGCTAATTGAACTCATAGTTTATACTTTATATTTAACAAAAGCTAGGAGAAGCCACTTTATCTCTTCCAAGCTAGTAAATAAGACGTCTGGCTTCTAACACGAAGTGTTCTTCTGACAAATTAAAGCAACAACTTTTATTAATATATGGAGAAAGTCAGCTATCAATTGATAATGCAAGAAACTGACATATAGCATTTGTTACATTGATGAGGAGGGCCCTAATATTTTTTTGCTAATTTTTTTTCCTGATGATGTGTTCTAATTTCAAGAAATATTTCTCCTGGTAGAGCTCCTCCTCATGTACAACACACTGCATAGCGCCGTAGTTGTCAGAATGCTCACACCAGCTCATCGAACTTTTATCATAAGCATTTCAGAATTGTTCTTCTTCCTTAACTATTAATGGTTTAATTCAGCGCATGCTTTGGGGTTTATGCATCTATTACTTTAAAGCTGTTTCATCTCCTGCAAGGCTGTAATAAGACTTCTTTGGCTTCCAAGCCTCACGCTGCTTCTACCAAATTTGAACAATGCTGTCTAACTTCAGAAATATCCACCTCTTAGGGATAGAGCGGTCTAGCAATCTTACATGCAACAGGGAAGCATATAGTTAAGCCAGCCTTATAGGACATTACCTTGATGATGTAGCTGGAATACTTCCAAGATCTTTTCCAGCTGGTCCTTTTTTGTTTTCCAATATCTAATGCACGGGTAAGCAAACCCACCAGATGTATAGGCTCGCTGGTGCAGGAAGAAGGATGAGGACATATGCTGTGCACCTATGCTTCACCAAAGTGGAGAAGAGATTTAATTCCTGCTTGCAGTTACTCATCCTAAGAGAGGATTGAGCTCTATTTATAGACTTAATGTTGCAAACCATCTCCAAGTAACCCTAACCGGTATTTGATCTGGGTGCCGTAATATGAACCTGTTCGGGTTAGGATCATCTGCGAGTGGTTCTGGGTAGTGTCCAATTTTATTGGGACTAGCCCTATGACAGACACCTTCTGTCTGTATATATGTTAGTTGGTACTTTCGGAGCCCAAAATTCAGTAAAAATTTACCCATAAAATCCTTTCATATTATGAACCCCAAGTTCATCAACTAGCGAAAATTCTAAGTCTGTCTTTTATGCTTTTATATTTCTAAATCCTTCTCAATTTATCATTAATCTCAGACAGAGTTGATCAGTTGCTTCAGTGTGTTGGTGCATGTTGTATATGATTAGTTGATTACAGTTTCCATGTAGCTCTTGGAGCCATCTTTTCGTATTTTATATTGTTTTGGTGCCTGACATTTAAGCTGTGAATGAAACATCCCAACTCTTTCGTATGTGAAGAGCTGCAAGTATTTTGCAAAGCAAATAAGGCTGATGGTTTAAAATTGTAAGCTATAATATTGTATGTTTCAATGATTTGATTTCAGTGATCACTGCACCAATGGACAAAAACTTCATTTTGTTCACGGTCACAAATCTATGCACACCAATGCACATGCACATAGACTTATTTGTTATTTTTTGTTCATCCAGAAGTTAACCTAAATAATTAGTTTGGTTATTAATCATCCAGAACACTCGTCTTGGCTTTTTCTAAACTCCTTAAATTTCCATTAAATCTGAGTACTTGTATTTATATGTGAAGGATCTGATCTCTTCTGAATTTCTTTCAGTCTCCAGCCAAGAAGAAAGAAGCACGAAGATCGAGTGCCAGGAACAAAAGTCAGTGAGTTAAAATTTCTCTAATACAAAAAATAAGTTTGTCACAAATAGTTGTCCTGGTTACTTGGTTTAAGTTCCTGTGATGATGTCACGCCCTGCATCCCAAGATACGTAACTACGGCACGTGATAGAGCCAACCATGCTACCCGTGGCTAGGAATCATCCCTCCACAGTCACATTACTGCTGTCTATCGCATATCAAAAATAGTAAAATATATAATCTATCTAACACATATCCATCTGCCACAATAAATAGAATCAAGAAAATGCATAAAGCGGAAACGAATCAAGATCCAATAAACAATAGTATCTGAATCACGTCCCAATATGGGCTCACATCATTAGAAATAAACTGCTGAAATAAATAAACTAAGAGTCTCTAAACTAAATAGCTATCTTCTTATTGCTCGGCTTTATTGCTGAAGTACCCTTGATTTGTCTGCAATAAAAGTAGAGGAATTGGGCCATGCAAAACCCAGACGTCGGTGCGTCATAATATCAAAAGAATAGCGATAACCAGGATATGATGCTATGATTAAATATGAATGTAAATAAATATGTATAATCAGTGAGGTACATGTATGTGAAGTGCATCCTAGAGTCTGTGCTTCTAGGTTATCTATTCTACAAGTCTTTGAAATCAATTTAATGGAATTGTTGATGTAACTCAAGAGTATCCCATGTCCGGGACCACGGTCAAGACTCTCGGGCTGAATCCGAGACGTGCCGCTAAACAGTAAACAGCTAACATGTATAGACGAATGATGTCGGTAGCATTATTCCGGGGTTGGCCGAGCCCGTAAAGACTGATCAATATAAGCATCGAACTGTTGAGTTACAAGTTAGGTTTCATTATTAATTTCCCCTTACCCTCAGGTTTTGTGTTCAAGTCAGGTATTAATGATATAAATCTATTGCCAACACAGGATCAAGCAGGTACATGTCTTGTCTATGTAGATAACAAGTTACGTCTGTCGGGACAACAAGTCAGGATTGTCGGCATTAGCAATAAGATCCAAGTAACAAGTCTGGTAGTGTGTCGTGAACATGTCATGCGATGTATTTTAACAAAAACAGATACCAATGTAAAACTGTAATTAATATCGTGATACGACTAATGCCAGGATGCATATGTATCTGTCTGTAATAGCCATTACACGTTTATTACCATGTATGATGTAATCTAGATAACGTATTGAACTAATATAGTAGTATGATAATATTGTGATGTTCCGGCATGCAACTAGATAAACTATTATCAGTACGGAAAGTGACGGATGCTATAAAACTGTAAATCGGTAATTTCTGCTGAATAGTAAAACACATGCACTATCATTTATTAAATAAATATTGATATAGTAACATGGCATGTTGTAAGTTTAGAACTTGCTTCGGAAACAACGGTTGATGTACATGTGGCTCGGTGCGACACGACACGACACGGTGCTTGAAGTGTCACGACACAGTGTGACACGGTCTGGGTGGTGGCACGACACGATGCTTTACGGTGACACACAAGTGCCATGAGCTGAGAACGAAGCGGGCATGACATGGCATAGGAGCAGGGAATACGGCGTGACACGGTCCGGGTACGGTGATGACACGGTCATGGCATGTTCTGGGTACTGTGCATGGTCTGGTGGTGGTCTGGTCTTGGTATGGTGCATGGTCTGGTGGGGGGTTTGGTGATTGCACGGTCGTGGTCTGGTGGTAGCATGGTCGTGGTCTGGTACGGGCATGGTACGGTGATGGTATGGTGGTGGTATGGTAGAAGAAGCAGCTGTTGGGGTTCTCTGTACTTGGCGAGGACAGGGGAGATGGGCAACGAGGTGACGGCCATGAGGCGAAGCCGTTGGCGGCGAGGTCGTCTGGGCGAGGAGCCGTGAGCTTTGAGGGTGATCGAGGATGTGCAGAGTCGGTGGTAATGGTATAAGGTGTTCTTGGGTGCTAGGGAGACGAGGAGGGTGAAGAGGTGGTCGGTGGCGACGGGTTCCCGGCGACGAGGGGTTGCCAGCGATGGGGGTGTTGGCCGTGGGTTTGGCGTGCTCGGGGATGTGCAGGGTCGGTGGTGGTGGTATAGGGTTGTCGAAAGACGAGGAGGTGAAGAGGGTGGTCGGCGTTGGTGGGTTTTCCGGCGACGAGAGGTTGCTGGCGTGGGGTTTTAGATCTTGGCGTTGGGAAAAAGTTGGGTCGTCGGGAAGAGGAGGAAAGAGGAGGAGAGAGGGTGATGGAGGTGAGGCAGGGGATGCGAAGGCTATGAGGACGGCGACGGTGAGGGCGATGAGGGCGTGGCTCAGGGTCGCGGTGTCAAGGATGTGAAGAAGGAGAGAGAGTGTTTTTAGTTTATGTTTTTATTATATATTATATATTATATATATATTAGAGAGAGAGAAAAAGAGAGAGAGAGTGACAGAGAAGGAGAGAGATAAAGAGAGGATTTTTAATATTTAAATTAATTAATATATTATATAACAGTTTAGTATTATATTAGTTTTATAAATATAATATATATACATATATTTATATATATATTAGGATTTTACAGATAATATCAGATTGCTCCGAATATTACCCGCATCCATTCAAAAATCTAGTTTTTCAATATGGAGAATATACGTAAAAGTTTAAACCATAATACGATGTCCAGTAAATAAAAATGTATACCCCAAATACGAATCTACGTAAATATACCTAGCGATCAATTATGAGTATGTTTTAACAATTAGGGTCTGAACACGATATATGGACGCAACCACATGATATGGGGTATTATGACATGCAAGGTTAGATATTACAATATATAATTTGATTTTTATTTTGTATTATTAAAAGATATGTGGAATATATTATGTATGTGTATAATATCTAGATTTGCACAGATACTCTGTACTAGCCAATATTTGATGTAATCTTGAACCATGATAGGTTTCAACCATGCGGGTCGGGTCAGATAATAACCATAACTGCTAATAGCACCATCCGCAACCCAAAAGCAACAATGATAAGGAATTTTGTCGCAAGATTTGAAATAAACATAGTATAACAGTACCGGGGTGTTACATTATACCCAACTGCAAAAGAATTTTGTTCTCGAAATTCACGGAACAAGAAAAACAAGAAATCACGGATGTAAGAAAAGAGGTGTGGAAACTTCTGTCGGATCTCGTCTTTACGTTCCTAAGTAGATTCTCCATGCGAACGATTTCCCTATGAAATGAGTACTAGTGGGATAACTTTATTCTTGAGGACTTTCTCGTCGATCCACAATCGCCATTGGTCGCTCTTCATATGTTAAATCTTTTCTTACTGTCAGTTCCGAGTGATCTAGAACGTGCGTCTCATCTCGAACATACTTGAAGAGTTGAGATACATGAAACACGTCATGAACACCCGCCAAGGATGGTGGTAAAGTCAAGTGATAAGCTACTTCTCCAACACGCTCGATAATACCAAAAGGTCCCACGAATCGAGGACCAAGCTTGCCTCGACTATTAAATCGGATCACTCCTCTGGTCGATGATATCTTCAAGAATACAAGATCACCAACTGCGAATTCCAGAGGTCTTCGCCCAGTATCGGCCTAACTTTTCTGTCGATCTTGTGCTACTTTCATATGATTTCGGATCATGTTAACTTTCTCCACCGTTTGCATTATAAGATCCGGTCCTAATAATCTTCTTTCTCCAATATCGTCCTAACAGACAGGCTATCGACACTTACGAGCATATATTGCTTCGAATGAAGCCATCTGTACAGTCGCTTGAAAACTGTTATTATAAGAAAACTCTACCAAGTGCAAATGATCCTTCCATGAACCCTTGAATTCTAACATGCATGCTCTCAATATATCTTTAAGAGTTTGGATTGTTCTTTCAGACTGACCATCTGTCTGAGGATGATAGGTTGTGCTAAATTTCAAGCAAGTTCCCAAACTTTCCTGTAGACCCTTCCAAAAGTATAATAGAAATCGAGTATTACGATCCGAAACGATGCTCACGGGTACTTCATGCAATCTCACAATCTCCTGCATTTTACGTTCTGCTAAAGACTCCATCGACTGACCAACTTGAAACGGTATAAAATGAGCTGACTTGGTTAATCGATCAACAATTATCTAAACTGCATTATTGCCCTTTGGACTCCGTGGTAATGCTGTCACGAAATCCATGGTTATATGTTCCCACTTCTATTGAGAAATCGGAAGTGGTTGCAACAGACCAGCCACCCATCCTTTGATGTTCAGCCTTGACTTGTACGTAGCGAGCAATCTCCCTTTTCATGTCTTCCTACCAGAATTGTTGTCGCGGATCTCTATACATCTTTGTGCCTCCTGGATGTACGGAATATGCGGAACTATGGGCCTCTTTCATGACTTCTTCACGAACATCTTCTTTAGGCACACATAAACGGCTACTATATCGTAACGAACCATCTTTATGAATTACCAAATCTGTTTGAAGTCCCGCTTCTACTTGTTTTCGAAACTTCTGCAACCTTGGATCGTACGACCGCGCTGCTTTAATGTTATCGATTAAGGATGACTGTACTTGCAACTGCATCAACTGTCCCGAAAAATTCGGTAGTACAATCTCCAATTCGAATCTCTGAAAATCAGCTATAATTTCCTTTTGTGCAGTCAACATCCATATTGCTGGCAACCGACTTGGCGCATCCGGCACTACATTAATTTTTCCTAGATGGTAATTTAGATCAAGATCATAGTCAGCCATCAGCCACAACCATCTACGCTGCCTCATGTTGAGCTCTTTAATTGTCTCGACGCATAGGCTATGACCTTCCCATGCTGCATTAGAATACATCCCAAGCCTTTTCCAAATGCGTCACTGTGAATAACCAACCCTCAGGAACTGTCTGGCACGGTCAAAATAGGAGCGATGGTGAATCTTTGCTTCAACGCTTCAAAAGCCGACTCACATTTATCGGTCCATATGAATGATATATCCTTTCGTGTTAGGTTGGTCAATGGTTCTGCTATTCGAGCGAAGTTCTCCACAAATCTTCTATAGTATCCTGCAAGTCCAAAAAAACTTTTGATCTCCCATGCGTTCTTTGGAATTGGCCAATCATGGACAGCTGCAATCTTTTCGGGGTTAACGGCAATTCCATCTCCGGACACAATATGACTTAAGAATTTCATTTCTTCAAGCCAAAACTCGCACTTGCTCATCTTAGCATATGACTTTTCTTGTCTCAACGTTTGCAGTGCGATCCTCAAGTGTTCTGCATGCTTTTCTTTGCTCCTCGAATAGACCAGAATATCATTAATAAACACCACTACGAACTGGTCCAGGTACGGTGAAAAGATTCGGTTCATCAAGTCCACAAATATTGCTGGTGCGTTGGTAATTCCAAATGGTATCACTAAGTACTCGTAATGCCCATATCGAGTTTGGAACGCCGTCTTGCAAATGTCTTCTGATTTCAGCCGAACTTGATGATATCCGGATCGCAAATCTAACTTTGAGAATACCCTTGCGCCACTGAGTTGATCGAATAATTCACCGATACGAGAGATTGGATACTTGTTCTTAATAGTCATTCGGTTTAATTCTCGATAATCAATACACATCCTCCGCGTGCCATCCTCCTTCTTGACTAGAAGAACTGGAGCTTCCCATGATGAACCGCTGCTATGAATCCAACCATTCTCTAGCAATTCGGCAACTTGTTTCTTTACCTCTTCTAGTTCTATCGGCGCATTTGGATAATAAGCCTTTGAAATCGGCGCCGCTCCAGGAATAAGATCAATCGTGAACTCCACGTCTCGTTTTGGCGGTAAACCCGAGATGTTCTTGAACACATCCATGAAATCCCGAACTGCTATCAGCGCTTTATCTGCAACTTGTTTACGAATTTCACCTTTCGGCATACGCAAACAGTTCCTTTCATCATGAATTTACAGGTCAGTTCTACGGCTCGTGGGTTACCCACCACACCTCCACTGCACTACTCTGAGAAACTGAGGCGGGTTCGTCAGAACTTTTTTAATCAAAACATCTTACATTTGATCGGCCTTGAAGCAGTGTGGACTACTGCAATCATTATATATTCTCCTATGTTTCTTCTTATTCTTCGAAACACGGACAGACTGGTCACTATGGGACAAGGGGAAAGATGAAGGATATATCCTGGTCGTTGGTTTCAAGTTCGTGATAAGACATAAACTCATAAGTAATGACGCCGAGAGGAAACAAGATAATACAACGACCATAAGTCAAGAAAATGAATCAAAATAGGACTCCATGTTACCTAAATAGAGTACCGCATTGTAACCATGCCGCAGTATATAGTTACAGCTATATAACTTCATTCAAGTCGTCCAAATCCTACTATCAGAACCAAGAAAATAATATGGGAGAAACAATAAGGAACCAAAACGATTCCAAGCTGATATGCAATATCATTCAATATCTTCAAGGTAAAAGAGTTAAGAGAAAGATAAGATTCAAGAATTTGAATAACAAGACAATAATATGGCAGAACATGTTCCTAATATTCTGGGTTTCTTAGTCAGTGTATTGGGTTCGATACCCAACTACAAAAGAACCAAACCCGACTAGCCTTAAATTCTAGGGCTCTGATACCAAACAAACCCTGTCACCTCTCGTTTTCTAAGATACGTAACTACGGCACGTGACAGAGCCAACCATGCTACCTGTGCTTAGGAATCATCTCTCCACGGTTACATTACGGCTGTCTATTGGATATCAAGAATAGTAAAATATATAATCTAGCTAACACATGTCTATCTGCCACAATAAATAGAATCAAGAAAATGCATAAAGTGGAAACGAATCAAGATCCAATAAACAATAGTATCTGAATCACATCGTAATATGGGCTCACATCAATAGAAATAAACTGCTGAAATAAATAAACTAAGAGTCTCTAAACTAAATAGCTAGCTCCTCATTGCTCGGCTTAATTGCTGAAATACCCTTGATCTGCCTGTGGTAAAGGTAGAGGAATTGAGCCATGCAAAACCCAGACGTCAGTGCGTCATAATATCAAAAGAATAGCGATAACCAGGATATGATGCTATGATTAAATATGAATGTAAATAAATAACACATGTATAAACAGTGAGGTATGTGTATGTGAAGTGCATCCTAGAGTCTGTGCTTCTAGGTTATCTATTCTACAAGTCTTTAAAATCAATTTAATGGAATCGTCGATATAACTCAATAGTATTCCGTGCATTCCCGGGACCACGGTCAAGACTCTCGGGCTGAATCCGAGACGTGCCGCTAAGCAGTAAACAGCTAACATGTACAGACAAATGATGTCAGCAGCATCATTCCGGGACTGGCCGAGCCCGTAAAGACCGATCAATATAAGTATCGAACTGTTGAGTTACAAGTCAGGTTTCATTATTGATTTTCCTTTATCCCCAGGTTTTGTGTTCAAGTCATGTATTAATGATATAAATCTATTGCCAACACAGGATCAAGCAGGTACAAGTTTTGTCTATATAAACAACAAGTTGCGTCCGTCGGGACAACAAGTCAGGATTGTCAGAATTAGCAATAAGATCCAAGTACCAAGTCTGGTAGTGTGTCGGGAACATGCCATGCGATGTATTTTAACCAAAACAGATACCAATGTAAAACTGTAATCAATATCGTGATACGACTAATGCCAGGATGCATATGTATCTATCTGCAATAGCCATTACACGTCTATTAACATGTATGATGCAATCTACATAACGTATTGAACTAATATAGTGGTATAATAACATTGTGATGTTCCGGCATGCAACTAGCTAAACTATTATCAGTACGGTTACAGACGGATGCTATAAAATTGTAAATCGGTAATTTCTGCTGAATAGTAAAACACATGCACTATCATTTATTGAATAAATATTGATATAGTAACATAGCATGTTGCAAGTTTAGAACTTGCCTCGGAAACAACGGATGATGTGCAGGCGGCTCGGTGCGACACGACACGACACGGTGTTTGAAGTGGCACGACATAGTGCTGGGCCTTGCGGTGACACACAAGTGGCATGAGCTGAGCACGAAGCGGGTATGGCGTGGCACATGAGCATGGCACATGGCGTGACACGGTCTGGGTATGGTGATGACACGGTCATGGCATGGTTTGGGTACTGTGCATGGTCTGGTGGTGGTCTGGTCTGGGTATGATGCATGGTCTGGTGGTGGCACGGTCGTGGCATGGTATGATGATGGTATGGTGGTGGTATGGTAGAAGAAGCAGTTGGGGTTCTCTATACTTGGCGAGGACAGAGGGGAGATAAGCGACGGGGTGAAGCCGTCGGCGGCGAGGAGCCGTGAGCTTTGAAAGTGATCGGGGATGTGCAGAGTCGGTGGTGGTATAAAGTGTTCTTAGGTGCTAGGGAGACGAGGAGGGTGAAGAGGTAGTCGGTGGCGATGGGTTCCCGGCAACGAGGGGTTGCCGGCGATGGGGGTGTTGGCCGTGGGTTTGGCATGCTCGGGGATATGCAGGGTCGGTGGTGGTGGTATAGGGTTGCCGGAAGACGAGGAGGTGAAGAGGGTGGTCGGTATTGGTGGGTTTTCCGGCGACGAGAGGTTGCCGGCGTGGGGGTTTGGATCTTGGCATCGGGGAAAAGTTGGATCGTTGGGAAAAGGAGGAAGGAGGTCTCGGGGAAAGAGGTGAGGCAGGGGAGGCGAAGGCGATGGGGACGGCAACGGTGAGGGAGCGGCGACGAGGAGGGTGACGAGGGCGTGGGTCAGGGTCGCGGTGTCAAGGACGTGAAGAAGGAGAGAGAGTGTTTTTAGTTTATGTTTTTATTATATATATATATATTAGAGAGAGAAAGAGAGAGTGACAGAGAAGGAGAGAGAGAAAGAGAGAGTGACAGAAAAGGAAAGAGAGGTTTTTTAATATTTAAATTAATTAATATATTATATTACAGTTTAGTATTATATTAGTTATATAAATATTATATATATATATATATTATAAGATTTTACAGATAATATCAGATTACTCCAAATATTACCCGCATCCATTCAAAAATTTAGTTTTTCAATATGGAGAATATACGTAAAAGTTTAAACCATAATGCGATGTCTAATAAATAAAAATGTATACCCCTAAGTACGGATCTATGTAAATATACTTAGCGATTAATTACGAGTCTGTTTTAACAATTAGGGTCTGAATATATATAGGCGCAACCACATGATATGGGGTATTATGTCATGCAAGGCTAGATATTACAATATATAATTTGATTTTTATTTTGTATTATTAAAAGATATGTGGAACATATTATATATGTGTATAATATCTAGATTTACACGGATACTCTGTACTAGCCAATATTTGATGTAATCTTGAACCATGATGGGTTTCAACCATACTGGTCGGGGCGGATAATAACCACAACTGCTAATAGCACCATCCGCAACCCAAAAGCAACAATGATAAGGAATTTTGCTGCAAGATTTGAAATACCCCAAATAAACATAGTATAACAGTACTAGGGATGATATTCTCTTTTGAGAATCAACAGATGAATTAAATTGACAATCATTATACTCTATTCCTTTCCAAAACAATGTCTAATTCAGTTTCAGAACCTTTCTTATGTTTTCTTTACCATCTCAAAATAGAATCTTCTATTTTACCATATGGAATAAAATAGAACCTTTCTTATGTTTCCTTTCCAAAACAATGCCTATGGAATAAATATTTTACCATATATTGCTGCTTATACTTTTTCTGTTACTAAGCTATTCTGCATTTTGGAAGGCAACAAGAACTGTCAGCAGTCTAAGAATAAGCAGCCTGGTGAGGACACACCTACAAAATCCCCAATCTCTGGGGATGCTGCCCATGGTGGGTCAAGTTCTAAGAAGAGTCCAAATAATAAAAGGTCTGAGGCTGCAAAGGATGTTGGTGGCCAAAGCATGAATATGTGCCGTCCATTGACCAACCTGTGGTTGGAGGCAAAAATAACTGCAGAGGTATTTTGTATGTGGATACTTTGTTATCAATAAGCAGATCTATTTACTGTTTAGTATCTCTCTCTCTCATGCGCGCCCCTCTTTTCATTCATCTTTGTTGCTAGTTTTGAAGTTTCTTTTTTTTTTCCTTCCCGCAATTGAATTAGATTAGGAGGGTTTATGTTGCTCCTTCGATAACCTGGATATTGATTATCCATACTCAAACGTGCTGAGTAATTGTTTTCATATTCTAACCTATGTTAAATAACAATGTTTACATCTGATTAGTGGATTCTGGAATCATGACACGGTAAAAACTATATACTCTAGTCATAACTGAATGAAATAGTACAGGCATTGTTGAGATGACTTACTATAATGCCAGGCAAAACTGGCGAAAAAATAACAAATCCTGGCCACCAGTTACACTCGCACAAACACACACTAGCTACAACTCTGTGCATGATGAAGCAATTGTCTTAATAGTAGACATAAATAATATGGAATTCTTGAATTGCTTTCTCATGATGAAGGAGAAACATGAAACATTGCCGTCCCTTTCACTGCACAACTCAACACACAGCAACTGTTAAAATAATGACAAGCCATCTCAGTAGATCCACATTATGCAGAACATCTATAGTGTTAAAGAAAAGGAATATTTTTATGTGATTGTTCACCCATGCAAATACATAGCATGCCATCTAAATTAAGAATCTTCCTGAATGCACGTCTGACTTCTGTAGATTCCAACACAAAAAATTAAATGCATTTAAGGATGGATGCATATGCATATAATCAAGCTTTGGGCGTGCTTTGTATTATTTGACAAGGTGATTTCCATCAGGAAGGAACATTCCATCAGGAAGGAACAGCATGTAGAATAGTGCCCTTTCTATTAAGCCTTCAACTTAGTGGTGCACCTAACAAGTCAGCTTACCAGACTCTATTATCATTTAATCAGCAAAGAGTTTTATTGGATAATCAGGTTAATTAACCTTATGTCTATCAGGAAAATTTGCGGTTATCTGCCGGAAAGCAAACACACCCGTTTTTTACTTCTATAAAGACCGGAAAAAGATTGCCTGAGATTCAAGAGTCAAAGAAAATTGATATGAGATGTTGGCCTGGTCTTGATGGAGATTACACTGTTTCTTGCCCTCCTGTTCATGTATGCGACACATCGGAGGTACTATATATCTAGTTAATTTATGAACATTTATTATAAGTTGTAATCCTTCAGTTATCACAGTTGTTTCTTTGTCATTTCTGAAACATGATATGATGCTTTTCTTTTTGTGGTTATAGGATGAAGTTGCTTCATTTGACTGGAAGAACTGGGTTTTGACGGAAACATCCCTTTTTGACATGAAAGGATTTTGCGCCACAGAAAATGCTTTATCAAGTATTGATGGTTCCATCAAGCCGTTGATATTGGATACACTATGTAATCAAGGGATGCATTTGGATCAATTATCAAATAAAGTAGATGTGCAACCATTGCCTACAGATTCACTGAAATCCTCATTTGTAGACGGGCAACCATTGCCTAGTTTGGACATGGTAAATTTTTTCCTCCAATACAACTCGATAACCTTTTATGAGAAGTTTTGACTATGTAACATAAACAACCTCTGGAAGATATACATCATCTTTACATAAAGCATGCACTTCTTTAGCAGGTCGACCTCAGCAGAAGCATTTCTATGTCACCCAGACAGCATTGTTGTGTGGATAACTTGGAGAATTTGCATCAGGACAGGTCTCTGGCCGAAAGGTAGATAGCCCTAAAGCTTACCATATATGTTATGGTTTGTATACTAACAATCAATGATATGTTTAATTTTTTTTTATCATATCACCACATTTTGTAGTGTGTAATGATCATAAATTTAATTTGCTGTTTGAATTTTGGTGCGCCATGTTCTTCTTTCATCTGTTGTTGGTTTTCATAATTTCGCTTCACTTTCAGGTTACTTCAACTAATTATTAATTAATATGTTGGATTAGGAATCAAACCCTTTCTCCTTGCTTTTGATATAGTGAAATATCTTGAAGAAAGAAAGTAAAAAGAAAAAGATGATGGCATCTGGATTTTACAAAAGCAGAGAGCACAACATTTTCTTCTGAAGAATCAATTGCGCTAATTTATGGTGATGAATTTGATGAGAACAATGAAATAAAGCTACTATCATGCCAATGACATCTTATCAATTTGCTTAACTACAAAAACTATCAACCATGGTTCAAAATTTCGTCCGATCCAAGATGGCCGATTCCGATCCCAAAAATGGCCATCCATGTTCCGAGATTGATAGAGATAAATAATAATAATAATAATAATAATAATAATAATAATAATAATAATAATACCCTCCGCTACCAAGTAATATTGTGTTTACCATTTTATAATGGGGTTTTCGTATTAATTTTATTAACGGTTAGTTGGTTTACTAAATGAGTTAATAGGTTTATTTTAATGGATTTGTTATAGGTTATTGGGTTATTAGGATAGTTTGACATCATTTATACGAGTTTAGATATCATTGATTACAAAAGAATTGGAAATAGTTTATAGTTTATAGTTGCTTTACGTTTATTTTTAAAAAAACTCCTTTTTAAAAAAAAATCTTTTTCTTGAACGATATAAAATCCGAAATTCATATGGCCGAGACTGCTGATTCTGATCTCAAAAGTGACCGTCCGATTGAGATGTTAAACCTTGCTATGATCCATTTTGGGATGAATGATAAGCTACCTGGTATAAGTTCCTCTAGGAAGGTGCTTTACAATGTGTTTCCATCGTTTAGGCACTCACAATATTAATTTAGAGTTGGTTGATGAATGTGGAACTCAAACTGCCTCCGTTGATGCTGGTTGGGGACCTGGGTTCAACTAACTCCCAAACAATATAGCTTAGCATTATATGAGGGTGAAAATTTGAAGCAATTTATTATGGATGGAGACAAATCTCTGAAGAAGAAAGAGTGTGCTTTCTCCTTGTTTTCCTGTTATATATTACAAGGTGTACTAGTAGTTTTCATACTACATACAGTTCAGATGAACACTTCTTAAGGATGCATTCATTTCTTATCCTCTCTCTTTATATTTCTCCTCATCCATATTAACGTTCTGACTTCAGCTACTCATTTTTCGGACTTCTTCATTGCCAATATTGTGACCCACAAAACGTTGCTTGTTTTATAACTGTTTTAGAAAGTTTTCTTCAGTTTAATGGGTACTCTAACTATTGTTCATTATTACTTCCCCATTTTAATCATCCCGCTTTTTCCCCATCAATGAACTACATCCACGATCTCACCATAGTAATAGTGATTTATCATATGTAGTGAAGAATTTCACTCATAAGTATATCTTGGCCATCAATCTGCACAATATAATATGCACACACATTGAAAAGAAATGATGTTGCTTGAACTTACTGTTTGCATCTGTTTCTTTCTTTGGTAGGTGGTGTGGGTGGGGCAAGCTAAGTAGCATGGATTTTGATACAGATTAGGGATACGATTTGAGTCGGATTCACGGATTCACAATTTTCTAAATTTAAGGATACAAGTTTTTTGTATGATTATATATACATAATAACGAAAATTATCATATTATCAAAATTTAAACTGAATATTCATATAATTTGTTAGCTTTGATGCATAGATAGTTCATATGACAAAAAGAGTTCCACAAGTAGCATCGACGAATTTGAAAGAGTCTGTATGATAGGAATCTGAAACGAATCTAATACGGGTACATTGCCTCGACAACAAATCAGTCTAACATAGGGCCAGGGAAGGGGGTGGCAGAGTGGGGTTGCAGTTAGGAATTCGGATGTTGGTTTGTCTGATGTTCTTGATGAAGTAATTGCTGCATTGTTTTTGACAAAGAAGTCATTGATATTGATGTTTAAGATAAGTACTACAGTTGGCCTTTCTTTTCTTTGAGAAAGAAGGAAGATGAAATTGTTTCATGCGATTTACTAAAATCTGTATTATTCTTCAGGTTGACATCGTATTATCAGCGTATCAGCTGCTGGCCAGAGTGTAGCTTATGGACAAACAAGTACCAACCAGAAAATGCCTTAGAGGTCAGTGACTTCTTTCATATCCACTTGCTGCATGATTTAGACATATGATATTTAGTGTTTCACCCTTTTCTGCTCCAAATTGATTGTTAACTGTAAATAGGACCTTGGATGTAGTATTTGTTATTTTTTTCAATGTTGTAATGCATCTTATTGATTCTGCAGGTGTGTGGAAACACTGAGGCGGTCAGGTTTCTTGGTGACTGGCTGAAGTCATGGAATGGAAGAGTTCTTCAAAGCAGTAGTAAGAAGAGTGTCGTGGAAGATTGTGTCATGGAAGATAGCGAGGGTAGCTCGTACGAAATCGAATCTGACATGGATGATGAAGCAACCCTAAAAAATGTGCTCCTAATAACCGGACCTATTGGGGTATGTTATCTGAGAACTAACTTGTATGGCTGTCTTATATGAACATCTATGATAATTGATCTCCTTTATTTTATAAAGTAACTTTAAGAATATCAAACACATGGTTCATGTAGCCGTAATGCATTTAAATAATCCATTCTGCAAATTTAAAAAAAAAATAAAACCTAAGCATGATATTATTATTTGATATAGCACTCTTATATTTTTCTGACAATTTAAAATCATATCATTACTGTTATTTCTTAAAACTGGCAAATCAATACTCCTGTCTAAGTTTGCCCTGAAAATATATGGGATATTTATTTCTTTGGATTCTTTCTATGACGTATTAATTATCTGAACACTTCTTTTGAGTTGTTTGCAGAGTGGAAAGTCTGCTGCCATATATGCATGTGCAAAAGAGCAAGGTTTTGAAGTCATCGAGGTACTCTGGCCTTTCAATAGTCTTTTCATTATTCATGAGTTTTCAGTTCATCTTTTTGTACATACGGTTGATATTTTTAATTTTCTATCATGATGCATCTTGTTAGTTATTTGTTGCATAAACTTTCTAAATAGTGCCCCCACCCTAAAATCTCTATAAGCTCATGCTTATCATTGAAGCATGAATTCAACCCTAAATACTCAATTTTCAGGCGAGAGTGTAAATATAGTTAGTTGTTTGAGAAGCTTATCACATGTATTCTAACTATGTTGTCTTTTCTTTCTTATCACATGTATTCTAACTGTACTGTCTTTTCCTTCTTTGCAAGCCTAATGCATTTAATTCCTTTAAAATCTTTCTCAATTCAATATTGTGTTTTACCTCTGTCCTTAAAACTGAGTTTACATATTCATTCTGAGAACATTTTATAACTAATTGTCTTATATGATATGTTTCACTTAAAAAGACCTTAGATCTTTCTGCTAATGCACTTTCTGATTCTGGTTTTGAAGTTTTTTTTTTTTTGCTTTGTAGGTGAATACTTCAGACCTGAGAAATGGAGCACACATGAAGCAAGCATTTGGTCAGGCTATGGATTCACATTCACTTAACAAATGGTTTGTCTCACATACCTAAGTATACATCTTAAATCTTAGTGTAATTATATTGTTTGTTTTTATGTGTGCCCAAACATGTTCAACCTATAAATGCATGCTAACTTCTTCAATCAGAAACCGGCATATCTATCAAGGAAATAACATCTGAAAAATGTTATATTATATGTTTTCATCAATTTGATGGTATATTTCTTGATTAATCGTGCGTGGAACTCAGCTTATCGACTTATTATAAAACATTATCCACCAATTTGTTATAGATGGCTAACATCTATTTATGGCATGCTAGTCAAAACTCAAAAAGTCCAGTAACGATGTTACGGTTAAGTAGGTATAAAGAGATAGGTCGGTAAGTTATGAGGATTAGTCGCTGAGTTGGTCAACTTGGCTCGTCAATGTTGTTATTATGTATATGCATTTAATGTTGAACTGGACACAAGTGGACATAAATTGACATCTAATATGAGCAGCTTTCTCAAAACACTGAAACTTAAGTTTTGGTGGCTATTTACACATTCAGGTCGGTTGAGGATCCAAATGGTTGTAGGAAAAAGCTTCTTTTTGACCTATTATCAAGCCCAACTGACATCAGAGAAGATGAAGAGCAGAGGAATGGTTCACTTGAAGTGGTTTCAAGGTCATGTGAACAGGATGCTAATCCTGAGATATTTGCATGGAATGCTCCAGAGAGATGTGCTACCGGTCAAGCTGCAAACAAAACCCTAATTCTATTTGAGGACGTGGATACTGTTTTTGATGAGGATCGTGGTTTTATTGCTTCCATTCTTCATCTGGCAGAAACAGCTAAACGGCCCATCATACTAACCAGCAACTGTGAGTTCTATTGTTCCTAAAGTGACTCCTTAGGTTGTAATCTAAGGAGGCGGCTTAAAGTTTCATGGTAGGTCATCAAAAATTTCATGGTAGGATTCCAAATGGATGATCCACATCTTTTCATTATAATCTACATGCCTTACAATGGTTGTTTATGAAATTTCATAAGATCTGTGCACCTATTAGCCATCGAACAAGTGATCTCATATGTTTTATAATCGACAAAACGTTCATTTTTGAACCACTTGATAAATGGTCTAAAGGTGTCAAAACTGCAGGGATTTTTATGCAGAACTGTTATATGGCATGTAGATCTCATTGAATGGGATGAATTGTCTATTTTGATGGTCCAACTTGAGATATTAGATCGAATTCTTAGGTTGAAACCTAAGAAGCTACTGTAGGAACGCTATGCCCTAGATAAAATCAAATCATAATTAGTTTCCATCTCTCTGATCTCTAGCTGTTATTTATATTCTTTTTAGTCATTATGCAGATAGAAATCCAGTCTTGCCACAAGTCTTGGATCGTCATGTCATAGATTTTGCTCTTCCATCTTCAAATGATTTGCTTTCCCATCTGTACATGGTTAGATCCCAACTTTCAATTTTTGTTCCTGTGATGCTTGGGGCACCTTATGTTAACTTGGCTCTTTTGTATGACAATTCCAAGTTGTTCTCTAGATTTGTGATTCTGAGAAGGTTCATGTTTCATCCAGCATGCTGGAGCATCTGGTCACGGCTTGTATGGGTGATATTCGCAAAATTCTTATGCTTCTTCAGTTCTGGTGCCAAGGCAAAGGACTCCAAACAGGTAGAGAACTTGAGACAGAAGATCTATATGTGGCTCAAACTATCAATATTTTTTTATTTGAGCAGCTAGAGAACTTGAGACAGAAGATCTATATGTGGTTCAAACTATCAATATTTTTTTATTTGAGCTGACTCTACAATTTAAGACTGAATATAAGTTGATTCGTGTTGCATTTTCATAATATTTTCTGCGGAAGTGACCTTTCATGCGACCATGGCTATCAGCTTATCAGTTCATGCATCCCATGACATAGATTACTTGAATTACTTGGCTCACAGCTTAATTTCTTTTTACCTTACAAAAGGCGGTTGGTACTCGTGATCTGATTGGATTTAGTACTTTAAATTACCGACAGATTGATATACTAATAGATACAAACTAAGAAGGTCCATTTGTTATTTTATATTGACTAATGTAGTTGCATTAATTGACCCTACATAACATCATCCAAAATTGACAACATTTTGGTTACCTTAAATTATTATCATTTATCCTTAATCTACTTATTTACAGTATTTTTTTCTGTACTATTCAGACTGTTGCACAAAAATCAGCTACAGTCCACTTTCATTTGATATTGATGCCACCCACTTGGTAATGCCAAGACTGATTCCTTGGGAGTTACAATGCAAGCTTTCAGAAAAGGTACTAGAAGAGATCAATAAAGCAGTTGCTAAAGCAGAGGATAACTTACAGCTGATGGAGGCAATGCCAGAAGAGTTTAGCACAATGGATATGATAGATATTCCAAAAACTCTGCGAAAGGCTAAAAAGAGATCCTTATCAAAGAGAAATTCCTCCTTTCTTGACTCCACAGAATTATTTGACAATGCCCATGATCTTGAAGACTTCTTCGATGCTTCGAGTTCTCCAGAAACTAAAGCTCGACAAACAATTAAGCGACGACCTGGTATTATATTGTCTTCTCAGTCAGATGATGGTAGTGCTGATGAGCGTCCAATAGATAATTTTGGAAGGCATGATACAATTCAACAACCATTAAAAATCTTCGAAACCGCATCCGTTTCGCATATTTGTGACACGTTCATATCGCAGGATGTGTCGTGTGTTCCGGAATCATCTTTTATTTCCGGGACCAAAACTTTCAGGGAAGATGATTTTCCTATGATATCTTCCCACAATTTATCTTTTAGTTTAGCTGACAATTTAGTTGAGATCAACAACTCATCTAGACCAATTATTGATCTAAATAAATGCCCAGAGGATGTAGAGTCGGTTAATGGCAATGAGGAAGAAGAGGATTTTCAAAATGAAGAGGAATGTACATCCTGTAGATACCAGTTGATGGATGAGTGGAGTTGTGCTGATTTCAGTCTCAGATTGTTGCCGGAGAAAATCGATGAATGCTCTGCTGAGGTTGACTTGGTTCTGGAAACCTGGAGAAAATTGCGTTGCAATCGTGATGAACTAAAGTCATATTTACCTGACAGCAACACATCTTTCATAATGAAGCATGTTTCCGGACTTTCAGATTTGATATCTGAAGCTGATCTAATGTTTATGAGCTGTTATCCCCTTAACAATGTAAGATCCTTTATCCAAGCCAAAAGTAAATATTTTATGCATCTTTGTTGGGAAACGGGACTAAATGGTCAACGTAGTTGCATCGTCTGGTAACTAGAGAATAATTTACTAGAGAAAAACCCAATCAGAAGACAATTAGAGGAAATCCGCCCTACAGTGACAGTAATGCTGTGATGCTGACATGGCAATATTCTTTTCGATGATAACCATTATTAAAGTGATAGCATCTCTCATATTATTGTATTGATTTTATGTTACATCACTTCATTTAACAGGTAACACCCAATAGAATGTTGCCATGTCAGCTTCACTCTAGGGTGCAAGTGATACTTTAGGCCTCGATTCATCATCTTTCTTTGTTGTTTAAAGGCTTAATCCAATGATATCTGCAGGATATTGTGGAACCATCTATGATGCCCTGTGTTGAGCTGGAGAATTGTTCCTTTTATGAGGAACAAATGGAGATGGGATCAATATATGCTCAACATGGCCTTTGTTTTCACACGCGTAAGCTTGTAGAAGTTGGATTGAATTTGGGGCATTCAAGAACAATGGATTTGGCACAGGAGATGCTAGCCTCTAGCATGAATACTATGGCTCTTGGAAAGCTTCTTTGTAAAAGAAATACAATAAGCCAGAATTCACATATTGAAGGAAGCTTGAATGTACCGAAACAAAGATGCAACATCCCCACAGGAAGGTATGGCAACAAATTGCATTTAGATTGTCGTCACTACAAGTTTTGATATCGAAACAAATTTTCATGCTTATCCTTGTTCATGTCAAAAACATATTAGGAACCATGCCTTGTTCCCTATTTAAATGGATTATGTAGGCATGATATGCTAACTATTGAGAGAGGCCAGAAGTTTGATTATACACATGTTGCAACTGCATTACCATAGTGAACTGGATTACCATATGACAAAAATTTAACCCAAAAAGTTGTTTAAAGAAGCCATAACTTGAGAATCATAACTGTCTTCTATATCCCATGATGATATGAGCCTAAAAGAAAGAAGCAATAGAGTTTTTCACCTTGCCCAGAAACTGTGTACATTGTCATCCAAAACCGGAGATTCCATATACACCAATACTTATTCATATATAGATACTTTATAGGCGGACATGGCGATAAAATTAATTCAAACATCATAGAAGCAAGGTTTCTCTTGATTAATGTCATGTTTTATTGGCCTATCCTAGTGTGGAAAGCAATTTATTAGCACCGAACTCCATGAATTTGAGTGCGCAGAATCAAACCTTGATAGAATTCCATACTGTAGCAGCTTTGCTCTTCCTTTGGGTCATCGAAAAAAATAAAAATCTCCGTTCAGACATTTGATTTTATATCCATTGTAAATTAATTGTTAGGTATAACGGTTCCTAGAATTCACTTCTTGGTGGAAGGTGGAAGAAAAAAAATGCTCATCTTTATTAACCTCTTCAAAACACTGTATTTGTTGGAATCTAATGAAGCTTCTTTTCTTTCAAATATAATGCTGCTAGTGTTATCTAGAATTTGATTGTCTTTTTCATAATACATTTAATATAAGCTGGTAGCATATGTAGCATGAAATTAAGTAATTAAAAAAATATATATTAACATGTGAAATAAACTAATGTACTCTAACCACGTACTGATGTAGAAATGACTTATATCAAAATATATTTAAAACAAGATCTTTTGGAATAACCTATGAAAGCAGACATAATGAACCATAAATGCGCTAATGTATACAATTAAACCTTTGGCTTATTTTCGTTTATTCTGTCTCTCTCGCTGAATTATTGAGTACTCACTCTTTCCTTTTTTTCTCATATCTTCAGGGAGATGGAGTTTGAACTTTGCGATGCCATCATTTCCACAGTACCTGCAAGGCTCTCAATGATGCTAAGAGGCTCTGCATTCCATGACTATGTATCCTTCTTGAGCAAAATCTCAAGAGTAGAATCCTCTCGATTATCGCAAGGCATAGTGAAGAGAAAGAGGTTAGGTTCTTAATGCAAGCTTATACATCTCTTAGGTTGAAGATTAAAGTAATTTAAATAAAAGAGGACATTAAAAGAAGTAAACTAATAAATTATTTTCTATAATTTTCACTACCTTGGCCTAAAAAATTTGATTAACTTGGCAAAGCATTGCTCTTGGAAATTTCTCTTGCTCTTTATTCGGTTTCTATTTCTAAAAATAAACACAAGGATCGATCAAGTTAAATATTTATCCTAGTTTTTCCGTTTTAATAGTTTTATTCATTTTTGGTGCAGGGGTAGGGCTGCACGGCACTACTTGAGTTCAGGTTCATATTCATTTTCTGACGAGTATATTCAATTGCTGGCTCAAAGTGGTTGTTTTAAGAGGGATCAATGAAAGCCAATCACATAGTATAAGTTGTAAGATAATTACAGTATGTTTATTGAAAATGTCCGATTTCATTTCCTTGTAATTCAGGAGGATATTACGTCTTCTCTGGGGCTGTTTGTCTGATAGATGTAAAAAAAAACTGAGTGAAATATACAGCCAATTCCAAATCATAATTTAATTCGATTTTTATACCCCAAAAGCTTTTCTTGAAAGGCCTGCGTGTGTTCATCGATGAATAAGCAATATATGAAGATTCAGTTGTTAATTTGATATTTGTCTATGGATCTGATATGTTTTGCATTATTACAACCATGCATTAATCATGTTTGTCAGAGTATATATACGTTTTAAAAGATGATTAATCGTTGTGCCGCAATAGCAAATCTAATCCATAGGCAATCACCTGGTTTTGTAAGGCATTGTTTGTAACCATGAATTACTATGGAGCAGGGTTTTTCTTTACCTTTTTCTTTTTATCCCTGAAAGTCGTGGGGAAGTCCAATTTTATATATATTAGAAATAGAGTTTAAAGTAGTGACAAAAAGAAAATAAAATACAAACAAACTAGATTAAGGATATTACAAAACAGTAGCTCAAGAACTTTTAAGAAAGTAAGTAATGCATTCAATTACGAGCAATTAATTCGATACTGAGTTCTGTGACATTATAAAATTTCACAGTCCTAATGGAAATATCTGGGATAAAGTCGCGAAAAACAATCTCTTTGGTCCTACACCGAGACCTATAGTTTCTGTCATTTCGTTCTTTTCATATGTTGCAAATAACATTAGCAATCACGAGATGAAGAATTGCTCCAATCGGATTCTTACTTGCGGTCATGGATTGAATGTGAAGTCAAGAAGATAGATGGAAGAGTTGTGAATACCACAAGGTGATAATGATGCACAACTCACCCACTTAGAAAATTCACATCCAAAAAATAGGTGATTATTTACTTTCGGGTTCAAGTTATATTTGCATTTTTTAACCTAAAATGATTCTCTGCCATTTTGGATATCAGCTTATGAGATGTTTGGAAGAACACAAGAATTGGAGGGATTAACCAGGTATTTGTTCCAGTTAGTTAAAAGGTTTTTGAAGAGACCTAAAACTTTGACAATGGCTTGACACTTTATCTAATTCTTTTATTTTTGTATATACTGTCTCTCAAAATCTTTAAATTGATTGGGAAAGCCTCTTAATTATTAATCCTTGCTTCAAAACTTGATGGTTAAGAGTTGCATTAATTAATTTCTTTTGATAACTGTGTACGAAAGGAAAGCTGGACCTTAAACTTTCTAATTTGTTTTACTATGATTTTTCCCCATTTTGTAACATGCCCTAAATTCTTTTATTCAACGGTCCATCGACTTATCTTAATTTATAAACCAAGTTAACTTTTTATTTATTTATTCCGCTATGTCTTCTATGTTCGTTTAATTGTCATTTTGTCTATGAGATTTCGAGAGGTCATTTATTGATTTTAATAAAACTGAAAATTGAGAATTTGTGTACAAGTGCAAGTAAAATAAAGCAAATATTAAATTATAGAGTACCAGTTTTTCTTGTGCCAAAATCAAAAGATGGTTATTAAAACTATCCTATTGGTATTACTTATTTTAAAATAGTTACGACGATGTAAAATGTCTACGAATTTAATAAAAATATAATCTTTTATCTATTTTCCATTTGGATTGAAATTGAAAGTGCCCTCCTTTTATTTGCATTATAATAGTAAAGATATAATAAAATATTAAAATTAGATTTAGATATCGTGTATTTGCTCAAAGTATTACTCAAGATAATGTATGCAATAAATAATTTAATTCTTCAAGACCTATAGAAAAAATCAGGAGAACAAAAAGTTCAATGCCTCAAGATTGTCAAGTTAAAATCACAGATTCGTGTGATCAAATATCATTGATCGTTATATCTCTCTTCAAATAGTTTTATATTCGCTAGATCAAAACATGATTAACTAGGAATCCATATAAAATTTTAATAAAACAATTTAAACTCGTTAATCAATTGATACAAAACACTCAATAATTTAGAGATTCACATAAGAACTCTGCTAGTTGAGACAATGGGCTGTGAGAAAGTAGAGAGCAAGTTTGTGGATATATGGTTTCTAGGATTTAGAGACAAATTTATTTGTAGGAGAGTGGATAGCTTTTTAAATTTTAGGGATTTTTTTTTTAATTAAAACTTTGTGTCTGTCCAATTGACATTTTAAATTGTTTCTTATTTATTGGTTTAGGCCTAAAGTCAAACTAAGTCAGCTTTGGTAAATGCAATTGAATATGAAATTCTAAGCTCTTGTCTAAATCAAAACTCAAAATTTTGGTCTTTTTAATATAACAGACAATATTTGTCATTCTCACATCATGTTCATCAGCAAATCGCTTAGTTTTGGTTAACTCCAATATCTCCCTGAATGCATCATGTTATGCGTGCCGGGCTTATGTTATGATATAAATAAAAGTAAAAAAATGGATTAATTTTTACATTCAAGTAAAGTTTCTGCTAAGATTCCCCCTCTTCCACAGACATATATTTAGCGGTACTTGAATAGATACATCAACTGTTGTAGCTTCTTTTGTTCTTATACTTTTAGCTCCTTTTATCTTTCTCGGTGTACTTTAAGTGAACAAAACACTACTTATATTGTGTGAGTGAATGCATTTGAAATGTATGAGAAAACACTATTATTGTCTACATACAATTATCATGATAATATGTTGTGTCACTTACTGGCGCACCCATAAACTAGCGCAGCGCGCTCGTAAATTAAAAGCGCTGTGCGCTAACAAATTAGCGCTTAGCGCTAAGCGACACGTGTCCTCTTGTGTGCGCTAACCAACAGAAGCGCAACGTGCTTTTTGACTGGCGCAAAGCGCCTAGTGCGCCACGTGGCGCGCTGTCAGAACGTACTTTGTTCTGATAAAAGCTGTGCATTCAATATAAGACAAGAAATGTCAGAGCCCAATACTCGGCATTATTAAAAGGGCAAAGCCCAAACAAAGGCCTAACAGGCAGAACAAAAATAAAATGTTAAACATTTTTAACTGGACTTAGCCCAATTCTGGCCTTAAGTGCTCAATTTAAATTGAACTGAGCTCATCTGCTCTTCCAATCAATTTACACCCGGTTCGAGGGTACATCTCTTCACTCCTTTGATATCTATCGTTGTAATCTTTCAACGTCGTCAAAAAGGTGACGGGTCCCGACAACCACACATTGCTACGGACTGTGGGGTCCTTAAACTCATAGACTATGATGTCCTTAATCTCGACCGTGATGTCTTAAAACTAACACCGGACTGTGAGGTCCTTAAACTCAAGCACTATGATGTCCTTAATCTCGACCGCGATGTCTTAAAACTAATATTGGACCGTAATGTCCTTAAACTAATTATCGACCGTAATGTCATTAAACTAAACAATAGAGCCCAATTGCTTTCTTGTCGGATCTAAACGATCTCGTTAAATTGATCTTAGTCTAAAATTAGAGTAACGTGTCATTAACAAACGTTTAAATTGATTTTAGCCTCAAATAAGGCTAACGTATCCTTAAACACAACCCCCCAAACCCAAATCTAAGAAAGATACGGATTTGGACTAATTCACGTCCTACGGGCGACATCATAACTTAGTCTCCGTATACAATCCACGGGCAACCGAACACAAAACAAACACCCACGACACGAAGTGACCATCTGGAGAAGGAGAAAGTTGTTACCGCGATGCGGTAGCGTAATTAACTGCAGGGGCTTGCGCCTGCAGGGAAGAGCGTCCCCACAATCAAAAACCCCTCAAACGAGGGGGAATCTGACGAAGTCTGCTACATCGGCCGCATCCGTTTAAACCTTCGATACACGGTGCCATAAATCAACTTGGCATCTTCGGAGAGGTGGACGGATAGCACCAATTAGTGTCTGCCCCGAATTTCAGGCAAGACGGACCTGCGCGGTCGCGTCTCCGTGATTCGAAGGGGAACAGATTCTGGCACGCCCGGTGGGACCTTTTTTTCTTTCCACTCCACACTTCGTGTGTCGTGTTCGCGAACCAATCATGGTTTGTTAATGGTTGCCCTTGGGTTTCAAGGTACTAAGATTTGGTTTCTTACTTGGCGCAGAAAGCAAAACAGCAATGGCATCTACTTGCGTAAAGTGCTCCAACTGCAGCTACAACTCGCGCTCCGCCTCGTCTGCAGGCATGTCTTACAGGCCTCAAGCAGCCTCTTTGTTCACGATGCCGGTGGACCAGGTCACGCAGGCCACCACGGGGTTGTTTTTCGGGACCATGCTCCTGCCAACGAGCTTCACCGCTCCTGTGCTGACATCGGAAGCTCCCAAGAAGTCGGTCTTTGATCGGCTTACACCTACTGCGGCCCCTCTCAACGGGTCGTCCAGCACCGGCGCCTCGGTCTTCTCCAGATTGGGCCAGAGTTCCTATGAACCCATGATGAAACCTGCAATCCCAGAGAAGGTTATTCTGAAGAGAGTAACCAACCCTGCTCCTGAAGTCATCAAGGCATCTTCTCCTGCCAAGGGGTCGGTCTTTACAAGACTGACTGTCCCAACTCCCACTCCCGCTCCTGCTACTCAAAGGACATCAGTTTTCAACAGGCTGACGCCAGCAGCATCCCCTCACCTGAACAGGGGGCAAAACAAAGCCATCCCCGTCACCGAGCCAACTCCATCAGCTCGACACGTTCGACGTCGCCACTGGCGCCGAGTAAGGGCAACTCCCCTTCTGGGCTAACTCCACCGGCTCCAACGGCGGAAATTAATACTGCTGTTCCAACCGGGAACAGCTTCGAACTGCTGAATAAGGTGCGCAGGAATTCTCCTACCGCTATACTGAAAAGATCTTCTCCTCCGGTGGAGAATGCTGCGGAAGCAAAGCCAGAACAGTCCCCTCAGCGGCTGTCCTCCAAAATCTACAAAGTTTGGCGACAGGCTCGGAACTCAGTAGTTGATCAAGATTACCCTCGCCGACAGAAAAAGGCGAAGGTTCAACAAGAAGAAAGCCATCCTGCCAAGCCACGAAAAGCTATCTGGGTGCCCACTGCGACGACCCTCTCAACCATGACCGCTCATAAGAAGAGAAGGCCGGAGAAAATCCCTATGCCCGCGACAAATGTCAAAGGCACTGAGCCCAAACGCCCTAAGTCTGGGGGCATGGTGGTGCATACTATTTACATGGCATCCGGGAAAGAGGATAGCCGCGCTTCTACGAGCCACCGACCATTTACCCGATCTATCACAAGGGCTCAGGAACAGCAACAGCAGAAGCTCCAGGAGATGCTGACTGCAATGCTGCACTTACCGGACCAAAAGAAAACCCAGAGGCGTTGATTTTAATGATTTTTACGATCAAAAATAATATTACCACAATCAAGAACGGCGTCGCTTGGTAGCTAGCCGGTGAGTACGGGTCGGTCCACAGGGATTTTGTGTTTTCCTAATCGCTCTAACGAGTTAATTCCGATGGATGTCGGATTGATTATCTCTAAAACCTAAATTGATTTATACTAAAATTATCTAGATCTAAATCTTGCTAGGGTTAGGTCTAGGGTAAGTTGGGAGATTGAAGGTTTCCTCACCGCTTTCAATATCCTATTTTTGATCTATTAGGTGTTATGGTAATTATCAATAAAAGGGATTAGTATTATCGGGAAGAAACGATATTTCTTCCTCTAGGTTCTTGTCCTTCCTTTATCGATCCTTACTCTAACCTCCATGGAAAACATACACAACCGGTCCTTTATACTGCGGTATCACCGTTACCTCGAGGGGTAAGGTGCCGCAGGGAAAGGTGTGTGCGTGTATGCATGGAGATCTAATTATTATGTGTGATGGGGCAAGAAAGGGGTGAGAGATCTCATCTCTCAAACCTTTCCCTAAAACTAAGCCTAACAAGCGAGGAGACTACTCGCTCATTAGGGGATTAAAAGACATTCTAAATTAAAAGTAAACTAAGGCAAAGAAATAAAAGAACTTACTAATTTTTATTGATGGCCCTCTACAAACATCAACACAGTACAGATCTGAATTTATGAAGTGTAAAGAGGCATACCTCAAAAGAGGTATTATGGTCTCTATTTATAGGACATAGAAACCCTAGGGTTACAATTGACTCGCACATCTGATATTACAAAAATACCCTCTAAGAAAAGACCTAGTCAACGATCCGCACACCGCCACAACTTTCTGCACCGACACGGGCCTTTAATGGCCGCGGATCCGCGGCCAAAAGCAAGGTTTGGCCGCGGTTCCGCGGCCGTATAGAGTGCTTGTGTGCTCATATTTTCTGGGGCTGTTATGGTGAATGTTTACTTCATGTTTCTTGAGTCTTTTTCTTAGATTGGCTTTTAGGTTTCTTCCAGATCTCCACAGTGAATAGTTGTAGTGGACTTTTACCGTTGCTTCGTGACGAAGTCTTGAATGTTGCGCCGCCTTCTAATTTGTGAACTGTTCTTCGTGTAGGCTTTATTTAAGATTCTCTGTTTGTTGGTCGAAGTCTCACTTTTGCATCGTCTTTTGTCTTTTTTACTGTTTTTATCCCGAGAATCTGTAACCTACAACTAAGTAGCAGATATGGGTCAAAAGCACCTGTTTATTTGTAAAATAACTAGGAATGGGGAATATAATAATGCCATATTATGATATGAACAAATACCCCCAAACTTATCTTTTGCTCGTCCTCGAGCAAACCTAGTTTTTATTTTCAACAAAAACCTAACCTCACTTTCGTAGGGAATCACGATTGCACTGAGCTCGTGCAACAAGCCGTTAAACCTCTAGGTGTCCCTAGCAGGAGGAGTGTTGTCTCCTGAGGGTTTTCAGCGGATACTACCCACAAAATCCTATCAATTAGGCCTATTGACTTTTATTCTCCAACTAGGTTTTCTAACAAGGAATTCTATTATCTTCGACTCGTAAATTATCCATCCATATTCTTCACGCTTCCTTATCATTTAACTTAAGATTATATATGTTCTATAGACTTACTTAGCTTTCGGCATCTCTTAAGTTTTCCTTCTAGGGTTCTATCTCAAATTAGGAATTTTTATCATCTCTATTAAAGATATAAGTCATATTCTTCATTCCTACCTCTTATCTAAACCCCAATCACATACCCCTACATGTGTGTATAAATCACCCCTACACTTGGAAATTCAAATCAAGCAATCATACTCTTGTCTGTTGTCCAAAGCACTTCTTAATTGGTGAATTTTAGATGAATTTTGCTTACACATCCTTCATGCGACCGTTAATACTTCTTGAGGTACCAACAACCGATTACAAGATGTATTTGCACATTAAAGCGTACTTTCTAGTCTTGTAACACCTAAGGCTTTTTAGCAGTGACTCCCAAACCAGTTGGTCTAAGGCACTAGGTGATGAAGCACCCTCGCTAAATATTTTTTCTATTAATGCAGTCTTAAGTAATCATAAAAACCAGTGTTCATTTTTTTATTATCTCTTTATTCACACTTGTATTTTTATTTTATTTTTTTCGTACTAAGGACTTTAGACAAGAGCATTTCAAGGTCTCCTCTACTATTCCAAGTTTCAAGGTGCGTGTTTGTGCAAGTTGTAGGGCATATATTTTCAGAATCTAGACTTAAGCTAGGAAATATTTTTTCAAACTTATACTCTAATAAAAATATCAATACTTTTCCCTTGTTTTAACTTAGCCCAAGAAGTGAACTCAAAATTTGCCTATTTCTAAATAAACTACAAAGATATATACTTTCTACCGTTAAATTTTAAGAAAGGTTATTTTTAGGGTTTTTAATTTACTAAGTCTAAGATCTAGTTGTTCCTAACTAGTTAGCCTATTTGTCAAACTTAAGTCAAATACGGCAAAAATTGAATACATTAATTTTTTATAATTTTTGAAATTTTCAATTTTTATGGGTTTTAAAATAAGTATGCAAATGCAAGAATATACACATGAATGCGAAGGAAGAAGGCTTACCGAGCATACCCCCAAACTTAAACTTGACAGTGTCCTCACTGTCATGCTACACCAAGAGGGTCAAAATGTCGGCTCTCCCCTGTTATTTATTTACAAAATATATTTTTTATTTATTTTATTGTTAAAAAAAACAAAAACATATATACAAAAAGGTCCCCCCCAACTTCATTGAAACAATGTTAAACGTCATTGCCAAACTTTGCAAAGACCAAACGTCAACACTAACCAGTCGAAAAATTTATCTGTAAAGAGTATCGGTTGGTGGAAGAACATGTTGTACCGATCCAAAAAGAATTGGGGAAGATAGAAGTGGTGGTATGGAAAGTGTGGAAGTGAATAGATAGGAGGTGGTGATGAATTAAAACGAGAATGTGAGTGATCAGCAATCAGTGGAATATTGGCATTCTCGTAGCTTATTAAAAGAAAAGGGGGTGGTTCAACTTCTAAAGGAGGAGGTTGACTATCCACACTATCCCCAAGATATTTCTGTGGATCCTTTATCGACTTGGCATAATCCATCATATGCATATGATATTCAATTATGAGGGAACTAATCTCCTCGATATCCGCCATAGTCCAGCCGAAAGCTTGCCGCCTATCTTGTAAGACCATTAAAAGGGCGTTCTCTTACTCGAGGGCTAGAGAGGCTGATATGATAACGGGAAAGGTCTCATTCTCACCTAAGTAAGCATATTTAAGGTGAGACGGTAAGGGCGTGAGTTTGAGTTTCGGAGGCGAAACAATCATAGGCAAAATTGGGAAATCTACCTCGAACTCAAAGGACTCCAACATAGGTTCGAAATCACTGCAAACAACCGATTCGGATGGTTCAACTAACTCATCCAAAAATTCAAAAGACTCATATTCGGGCGGTGAGTCGTCAAAATCATCTAAAAAAGTGAAACATTCATAATCAATATCGGTTATGTCAACTGTGGTAGATTCAAGGAGGGACGCACTAGTGGCGTCAAAACTGTTCTCATCAAACAGAAATCTTTCAAGCTCACAGTCCTCCTGCGTGATTTTGTGAATAGAGAAAACTTCTCGTGTACTAGTTTTAGGCATGGGGGGCAGACTTCCTAACTTGTAAATATTGAACTCACCAGACGTCTTCCCGAAGGATAAAGTCATGGAGCCATTGCGACAATTTATTACGGCATTGGAAGTGGCCAAAAATGGTCGACCGAGGATCACCGGAATTTGGTTCCGTAGGTTAGCAACAGGTTGTGTGTCCATAACAATAAAATCAACGGGGAATATGAAGTCCCCAACTTTGATCAACACATCCTCTAGCTCACCCCTAGGATGGGTGATTGATCGATCAGCCATTTGGAGAGTACAACGAGTGGGTTTCAACTCTCCAACCCCTAATTGCTCATACACGGAGTAGGGAAGTAGGTTAACACTAGTCCCAAGATCTAAAAGTGCTCGATTGATTTTCTTATCCCCAATTGTTATTGAAATCGTAGGACAGCCGGGGTCCTTTCGTTTTTGGGGTAAGGGTTGAGGTTGGTTAATAGCATTGCTCACTGCACTAGCCACTAGCACTTTCTTGGGTATTTGAGATTTTCTCTTCGAGGAGCATAAGCCCTTTAAGATTTTCGTGTACGGAGGGACTTGTTGGATTGCATCCAAGAGAGGTATATTTATGCTAACCTGTTTAAATAACTCCACAATCTTCTCTATTTGTGGAGTTGGTTTATTGGGACTCAACCTGTTTGGAAATGGAGCATTTTGAAAATCAGTTGAGTCCAAAGTCTGTGGAGTAGAATGTGGAGTTGGAACGGATCCCAATGTGGGTGTGTTTGTGAAGTGAGAAGTGGGTCCGTTCGGATTAGAAGAAGAAGAGCCTTTTGAAGAATGAAGAATAGGCTCTAGCAGAGGAGATGAGGGTGAAGAAGAAGAAGGAGAAGAAGAACCACCGGCGGGGGTGTCATCACCAATACCCACATTATTTTGTAACATTCTTCCAGATCTCAACGCGGTCACCGCATTTACATTATGATTGTGATATTCATGTGCGTTGTGTGTGTGACCGGGATTTGGCAATGGTTAAGATGGAAGCTTTCCCTTTACTCTCTCGCTCAACGCAGCAGTTATTTGTGCAATTTGTGGCTCAATAGATTTGATGCTTTGATCGTATGAAGCATTATTGTGCACCAAAGACTGGATGGAATTTTCCAACTTTGCTGCGGATTCTGTAGATTGTTTGAGAAACGCATCTAGACTTTTTTCTAGCGAGATAACCTTATCATCATTTGGTTGAACATAATTATTTGTTTGATAAGGTTGTGGTTGGAAAGGTTGCTGGTATTGAGTTTGTTGGGGTGCTTGTTGTTGTGGAGGAGGAGGCCTTTGAAAGTTGTTGTTTCCTTGGAGTTGTTGATTTTGATTCCAAGCAAAATTTGGGTGACTCCTCCAACCCGGATTGTAAGTCGAAGAGTAAGGATCATTTCTTTATCGTTGCTGAAAGGCAGCATTGACTTGATCTTGTCCTTGAACAGGTGGATTGTAAGGACACTCTTCGGTAAGGTGTGATGGATCCGAACAACAAGCACAAACAGTTCGTGGGGGTAAAGCAGGGGCCGGAGAAGTCGATGAGAGTTTGGTCTCAATGGCTTCTAGCTTTTTCGTAAGTGAGGCCATCTCGGCCTTCATAGCAATCGACATATCTAATTGATGTATGTCTGCTCTAGATTGACCAATAGAAGAAGATGAGGTGGTTTTTGTGCTCTCCCACTGAATTGTTTGTTCACTAAGATCCTCGAGAAACTTCCATGCTTCCTCACTAGATTTGGTTAGAAAGTGACCTTGATAAATGGTTTCTAGCAACTGCTTCGTTGCCGGGTTCAATCCCTCGTATAATGTTTGGCAAAGTTGCCAATTTTCGATCCCATGGTGAGGGCATTGAACAAGTAGGTCTTTGAATCTTTCAAAACACTTCCAAAATGGTTCGGAAGGAAGCTGGGTAAATTGTATAATCTCATTGCGAATTCTCACGGTCTTGTGATGAGATTAAAACTTTTTAAGAAAAGCTTTAACAAACTCGTCCCAATTTCTAATTGAATGTGATGCTGTGCTGTATAGCCACTTCTCGGCTAAGTCACATAAGGTGAAAGGAATGACCCTTAGCCTTATAGCATCATCTGATAATTGGGTTGTTTTCATCATGGCGCAAACGTTTTGGAATTTATTGATAAAGATATAGGCATCTTCGGATTCCAATCCGTGAAATTTTGGCAGCATATTGATGAAGTGGGGTTTTATCTCAAAATTGTCCCCATTTGCCGGTGGGGGTGAAAGACAGGTAGGTAAGGAGGTGCGGACAGGGTAGAAGAGATCCTGGAGCGCGATTCGTTGGGGCGCTACAACAGACGGATGATTCGGGTTATTCGCACCTAACGGAGGTGGAATCAGTCCCGTGGGTAAGGTGTTGTTGGGATTATATCCCAACATACTTTCGGAAGAAGAATTTGAAGGTGGAGGTAAGGAGGTGGACGGAATTTCGACTTCGGAGTCGAAAAGTTCGTCGGTCGGTACCAACGAAACACGGACTAATCGGGCGCTAGTGTCCCTAGTCCAAAGTGACATACACTAAAGAGGTAGTGTAGTCAAAAAGGTGAAAAACAGAATGTGGGGGTAAGAAAATGTCAATGAGAAGAAAGTGGGTGGTGGTGGGGTGCAAGGATTTTAAGCGACAAGTTGCAAGTTTTTATAAAAAAATTTCTTTTTCCTCTTTTTTATTTATTTGGAACTTTTTGCAAAAAAAAGATTTTCGATAAAGGGCTAAGACACACTTTCGATCAACCAAAAATGCACAATCAGGCCTAGATCTAGGGTCACCTAGGTCAGCTAGACAGCTTCTAACTGTTCCTAAGGGCTAGAAATAGGACCTCAAACCGCCTCTTCACCGCCAATTGCGGCCAGGTAAGTGCCAGGTGAGTGGGAGGCTCCCCACTACAAGTAGTGGTCCTAATTAAGTAACCACTCGCTTTAGACACACTTGCCTAGACACCGCAAAGTCAGGTTAGGATCAACGGCCGATGCCTACAACTAGTCCTCTGTCCTATTGAGCGCGACGTCCTTAGGGCTGAGTCTAGTATTTTTTAATTAAATATGGTCAATGCAAATGCCTTATGTGATTTCTGGGGTCCTGGGAAGGGTGATGAAATCCCCACCCAATCTGGATTGGTCTCAAGCCCCTTAAAGTCCGATTAAAATATGCAAAACAGTAAATCACTTGCAATCAAATTTTTTTTAGCGCGGCGCAAAGAATCCTGCAGAAAATCAATTATTGGAAGAGGGAAGATTTTTTAAGCGCAAAGAATCCTGCAGAAGATTTGGCAAAAGATATATGGGGATTTGCAGAAGGGAGAAAAAGGAAACAAACCGAGAAAATTGTGCGTTGACGTCACGCGGGGACCGTGGATCCGCAGCAATGATGGGGTTACGGCGGCGGTTTAGCAGCGGAAGCGGCGGCGCAGGTCTCTGAAAAAATTGTGATGTTCTGTCGTTCCAATCCCTTTCTGTTCTGATATCCCTTTTTCTGTTTCGCACTCTGGATTTCTCCAGATCCGTCGATCCTGCAAAGATTCACACAAAAATACCCTTCAAACAATAAATGATAAAAATTTTATATTTTTTTTCCTGTTTTTATGATTTTTTAATTTAGATTAACCCGAAATTGCAAAAAGGAAATACTACGCCATCCCCGGCAACGGCGCCATTTGATTTTAATGATTTTTACGATCAAAAATAATATTACCGCAATCAAGAACGGCGTCGCTTGGTAGCTAACCGGTGAGTACGGGTCGGTCCACAGGGATTTTGTGTTTTCCTAATTGCTCTAACGAGTTAATTCCGATGGGTGTCGGATTGGTTATAAAACCTAAATTGATTTATACTAAAATTATCTAGATCTAAATCTTGCTAGGGTTAGGTCTAGGGTAAGTTGGGAGATTGAAGGTTTTCTCACCGCTTTCAATGCCCTATTTTAGATCTATTAGGTATTATGGTAATTATCAATCAAAGGGATTAGTACCATCGGAAAGAAACGGTGTTTCTTCCTCTAGGTTCTTGTCCTTCCTTTATCGATCCTTACCCTAACCTCCATGGAAAACATACACAACCGGTCCTTTATACTACGGTATCACCGTTACTTCGAGGGGTAAGGTGCCGCAGGGAGCGGTGTGTGCGTGTATGCATGGAGATCTAATTATTATATGTGATGGGGCAAGAAAGGGGTGAGAGATCTCATCTCTCAAACCTTTCCCTAAAGCTAACCCTAACAAGCGAGGAGACTACTCGCTCATTAGGGGATTAAAAGACATTCTAAATTAAAAGTAAACTAAGGCAAAGAAATAAAAGAACTTGCTAATTTTTATTGATGGCCCTCTCCAAACATCAACACAGTACAGATCTGAATTTATGAAGTGAAAAGAGGCATACCTCAAAATAGGTATTAGGGTCTCTATTTATAGGACATAGAAACCCTAGAGTTACAATTGACTCGCACATCTGATATTACAAAAATACCCTCTAAGAAAAGACCCAGTCAACGATCCGCACACCGCCACAACTTTCTGCACCGACACGGGCCCTTAATGGCCGCGGATCCGCGGCCAAAAGCAGGGTTTGGCCGCGGTTCCGCGGCCGTATAGAGTGCTTGTGTGCTCATATTTTCTGGAGCTGTTCTGGTGAATGTTTACTTCATGTTTCTTCAGTCTTTTTCTTAGATTGGCTTCTAGGTTTCTTCCAGATCTCCGCAGTGAATGGTTGTAGTGGACTTTTACCGTTGCTTCATGACGAAGTCTTGAATCTTGCGCCGCCTTCTACTTTGTGAACTTTTCTTCGTGTAGGCTTTATTTAAGATTCTCTGTTTGTTGGTCGAAATCTCACTTTTGCATCGTCTTTTGTCTTTTTTACTGTTTTTATCCCGAGAATCTGTAACCTGCAACTAAGTAGCAGATATGGGTCAAGAGCACCTATTTATTTGTAAAATGACTAGGAATGGGGAATATAATAATGCCATATTATGATATGAACAGGCGTCATCGGAGCAACGTTATGAACAAAAAACCGATGCTGAATTCTTTCGGAGAATGCTCGAAAAGAAGGACAAGGAGGCTGCGGAACAAGCGGACAATATAAAGCAAATGACACTTCTCTTCCAAGACATGGTCGGGATGATGATACAGCCGGATCCTCCAGCCGAAGACCCTCCGATCATTGTTGAAGACGACAAAGGGGAAATATCGAATCCTCTGCCAGCTCTGTCAACAGCCAAAGAGGAAACAATCTCTAAAGCTGCCCTGGATGATTATATTGCTCAACAAATACGAGTTCACCAGGCAAATGAAGCGGTCGGCCAAGTCGTCAAAACTGGGCGACCATATCCGGGATGGTATGGCCAGATAAAATACCCGCCGGGCTATACAATCCCCAAATTCCATGTGTACAAGGGGACGGGCAATCCCCACCAGCACGTTGCCCAGTTCAGAGCTCTGTGCGGCAACACCGGGGGCGATGATAAGCTTTTGCTCCGCCAATTCATCGGCAGCTTATCGGAGACGGCATTTGAGTGGTACTCTGAACTTCCAAACAACTCCGTCAAAACTTTCACAGAAATGGAGTTATTGTTCATCCAGCGATTCCCGAGCGCAAGTGAACGCACCTCGATAACAGCATTGATCAATGCAAGGGTAAAGCCGGGCGAAACTTGGGTTCAATACGCAATCCGATGGCGAAATCTGTGGTTAAACTGCGAACATCGTATCGAAGAAGCACCAGCGGTGGGTATGTTCGTGGGCACCCTAGACTCTCATGCAACTATTTCACAGTTCATGATATTCTTCAAACCGACCACGTTCCAGGCTTTAATCGACAAATTAGCCTAGATGGACCAAATGGGTCACAGACTGCCTCCTCCAAAGCCGGACTCTTGCAACAAAAAGGGCAAAGGGAAAGCAACCTTTGTCACCAACGCTCGGCAACAAACGAGTGGCCCGAAAACGGTTGTTCGCCAAAGCAACAAGCGGCAATCCCTCGATGAGAAGCTGAGATGGCTTTACTCGTTTCCCCAAGATAAAATAAGGAGACTGTTCGAACTAGCAATGCGTAATGGGCTCATTACTCTACCAGAGTCAAGACACCCACTGCAACCGAACGACGTCGACGATCCCAATTACTGCCCCTACCATCGAGTATTGGGCCATCTACTTGAAGATTGCTACGTCTTCAAAAATTGGGTTGAAGACCAATACCAGCAAGGCAAATTCGCGTTGTCTGAAAATTGGAAGGTGAACCCGCCACAACCACATGCTCCGAAAAAGATGGACATGCCGGGGGAATCGTGCTCATTCATAAAGAAAGCCCCTTGGACCGAAAAGTCCGTAAACTAGAAATTCGCCTCAAATACGGCAATGGCGGACCGCAATGTCCTAAAACTTGCAAAGGACCGAAATGTCCCTAAACTAACAACGGACCGCAATATCCTAAAACTTGCAAATGACCGAAACGTCGTTAAAATACTACCAACCCGCGGCATCTTCAGGCTGACGTGGAAAAAAAAAGTGTACGTCCATAAGAAAAATGGGCACGGATGAAAACCCGAAAGGGCTCCGTGAGTAAAAACAACAGGGCTACCATCGGGTGTTTGTGAAAACCCGCAACCTCGTTAAAAAGACACTTGCAAGGTCCTCTCGACCTTGTGAGGAGAAATTACCTGCGTGAGATCCTTACGACTCACAAGGGAGCAACACACTTAGGAATCCTCAAGATTCTTTAAGAGAAATTACACCTACGGGATCCTCTCGACCCGTAGGGAGAACCCTCTTATGGGACCCTCACGGCCCATAAGATTCAAAAGTCTTAAGTTACAGAAACCTGAACCTATTCTTAAGCGACCCCCACAACCTCCGATACTGTCCTACAAGCGGTTCAATATTGACCCTTGTATAGAATCCATGGGCACGAATAAACATTTCCCTAACAGAGTCCCACCAGCGACTAAGGATATGCTCACATGGTGAACAAACACTTGTAGGTCCTCTCGACTTGCAAGGAGAAAACACTCTTGTAAGATCCTTACGATTTATAAGAGAACAAACACTAAGGAATCCTCACGATTCCTAAGGAGAAAAAACACCTACAAGATCCTCACGACTCGTAGGGAGAAACACCTTTATGAGACCCTTACGGCTCATGAAGTCAAAAGCCTTAGTCGACGGGATCCTAACCCTGTTTGCTAAGCCATCTTTGTTCGATATCGACAGAGGTAAATGATGATTCGCTCCTGGCAATATCCCAATTGTAGCGATGCTGATACCTAAATTGGTATCGAAATCCAAGTCCTTTCATGGTAAATGATGATTCGCTCCTGGCATTATTCCAGTCGTAGCGATGCTGATGCTAAGATTGGCACCAGATTCCAAGTTCCATACTTGTGGAAAAAAGTCAACGAGCCAAAAATGCATATGAAATAACCGAAATGATGGGGCAACTTGCAACAAAATCAGCAAGTAAAAATGTATGCATACAAAATAACCGAAATGGTTGGGCAACTCGTAATAAAAAGCAGCGAGTAAATAAAACAAATAGCCGAAATGATTGGGCACCGCGAAAAATAGCCGAAATGATTGGGCAATCGCGAACTTGGCGATATAAAAGCTGAAATGATAGAGCATCGCGGAAATAAAAAAATGAAAGAATAAAACTTTTGCCCAGCAGGTGAGTCACATTGACCCCTGTATACAATCCAGGGGCACAAACAAGAAGGGAACCATATCGTCCCACCAGGTTTTGTCGAAGCGAAGCCAAATCTCGACGGTTCATAGACAACCTAAAGACAATCTCGACATTCGTCAGACACAATGTCAACAAATGAAGTGAAGGAAGATCCCTAGCTTCAGGGTCTCAACGTCAACATCGACAACTTAGATATCAACACCGGCGTTCTTCCTCCCTCCAATCGGACGCAGACGCAACATCAACAAACGGAGCCATGACAAAGTCCCCTAGTTCCAAATCTCGACGGTTCACATACAGCCTAGAGATCACCAACGACGTTTCTCCTCGCTCCAAGCAGGATGCAGATGCGACGTCAACAAACGACCCTAGGATCAAAAAAAAACGGAGCCATGGCAAAGTTCTTAGTTCCAAGACTCTACGGTCCACAGACAGCCTAGAGTCAACCAATGACCTCCCTGCCGGATCAACGCTCCGTCTCAGAAACAAATCAACCAACCCCCAGGGAAATCAATGTTCTTGGCAACAACCTCGATTCAGGGAAATTAGCGTCCTTGACGAGAACACCTTGTTTCGCGTCGACCCGCAGAGAAATCAGCGTCTTTGCAGGAATACATCAATTCGTCTCAATTCTGAGGAAATTAGCGTCCTTGGCAATAACCTCGATTCAGGGAAATCAGTGTCCTTGATGAGAGCATTTCGATTCGCGTCGACCCGCAGAGAAATCATCGTCTTTGCAGGAATACATCGATTCGTCTCAACCCCAAGAAAATCAGTGTCTTTGGCAACTTCCTTGATTCAGGAAAATCAGCGTCCTTGACGAGAACACCTTGATTCGCGTCGACCCGCAGAGAAATCGGCGTCTTTGCATGAATACATTGATTCGTCTCAACCCTAAGGAAATTAGCGTCCTTGGCAACTTCCTCGATTCAGGGAAATCAGCGTTCTTGATGAGAGCACCTTGATTCGCGTCGACCCGCAGAGAAATCAGCATCTTTGTAGGAATATATCGATTCGTCTCAACCCGAAGGAAATTAGCATCCTTGGCAACTTCCTCGATTCAGGGAAATCAGTGTCCTTGACGAGAGTACCTTGATTCGCGTCGACCCACAGAGAAATCAGCGTCTTTGCAGGAATACATCGATTCGTCTCAACCTCAAGGAAATTAGCGTCCTTGGCAACTTCCTCGATTTAGGGAAATCAGCGTCCTTGATGAGAGCACCTTGATTCGCGTCGACCTGCAGAGAAATCAGCGTCTTTGCAGGAATACATCGATTCGTCTCAACCCCAAGGAAATTAGCGTCCTTGGCAACTTTCTCGATTCAGGGAAATCAGTGTCCTTGACGAGAGCACCTTGATTCACGTCGACCCGCAGAGAAATCAGCGTCTTTGCAGGAATACATCAATTTGTCTCAACCCCAAGAAAATTAGCGTCCTTGGCAACTTCCTCGATTCAGGGAAATCAGCGTCCTTGACGAGAGCACCATGATTCGTGTCGACCTGCAGAGAAATCAACGTCTTTGCAGGAATACATTGATTCGTCTCAACCCCAAGGAAATTAGCGTCCTTGGCAACTTCCTCGATTCATTTCAACTCCAAGGAAATCAGCGTCCTTGACGAGAGCACCTTGATTCGCGTCGACCTGCAGAGAAATCAGCGTCTTTACAGGAATACATCGATTCGTCTCAACCCCAAGGAAATTAGCGTCCTTGGCAACTTCCTCGATTCAGGGAAATCAGCGTCCTTGACGAGAGCACCTTGATTCGCGTCGACCTGCAGAGAAATCAACGTCTTTGCAGGAATACCTCGATTCGTTTCAACTCCGAGGAAATCAGCGTCCTTGACAAGAACATCTTGGTTCGCGCCGGCCCGCAAAGAAATCAGCGTCTGCAGGAATACACATCAAGCAAAGCGGAACAATGGCAACTCCTAGTTCCACGACTCGGCGATGCACAGATGATCGAGAGTCAAACCCCGACTCCGTGAAATGCGGATAAAGTCAATCCTTCTTGGTTACGTGGAACACGGCAATGACCCCATGGGAAATGTCCATAGCGGAGCCCCATCCTCACAGAACATGGCAGTGAACCCGTGGGAGGCATCCAGTCAAATCCTGACTCCGTGAAATGCGGATAAGGACAACTTCACCCATCACTTGCGGGTCCTCACGACTCGTAAGGAAGTAAATTCTCTTATGAGATCCTTATGACTTTCAAGAGAAAACGCACTTAGGAATCCTCACGATTCTTAAGGAGAAAATACACCTACGAGATCCTCACGACTCGTAGGGAGAAATTTTTTTATGAGACCCTCACGGCTCATAAAATTGAAAAGCCTTAGGAAGCAGATCTTAACCTGATTCCTAAGCCATCACTGTCCTGCAAGGAAATCAAAGTAGATTATCCATAAAATGTACTTACTAAAAGGGACACGCCATCACGAAGCAAAATATGCCTTTTATTTATGAATCCAAATGAGTACAAAGTACAATTTATGAAAGAACCAAAAATACTCTCATTCAGGAGTATGTACAAAAGAAGAATAAAAAATATACAGTTCTTCAAGTTGGCGGATGATTCAAAAGGTTCATCAATTCATCCTTCCTTTCTTGGGTCTCAGCTTCAAAATTGGCTATGGTTGCGAGGCGAGTCTCCGCTTCTGACTGTTGGGCCTGGTACGAGGCAAGCCGGCCTTCGAGTTCATGCTCAGTAGCTTTATGAGCATCAACCATCGTCCGGGTAAAGATAACAGCTTTATCAACAGCCACCACGTCTTTGATTACGGCTTGAAGCTCTTGCCAAAGTTTATACGCGCGGGTGGTCTTAGATGTAAGTTCGGCTTGAAGCTCCCCTAGCGCGGTTGAAGCCAGCTTCCTCTCTGAGAACTTTCGGCGGAACCTCTTTTCACAGGAAAGCGTATTAGCGGCGTACCGCTTAATCAACTCCTGCAAACTCGTCTTCGCAGCCACCACCTCCGAAGGAAGGCATGCACATTTAAGACCATGCAAGCAAGCCTCCACTCGACGATAGAATTCGACCCAAACTTGCACAAATGCCTCACTGTGATAAGTAGCAAGAAAAAGGAGAGAACCGTTGGCTTCAGTGGAAAATTCTTCGGCTGTGAGAGAGCTACCAACACAAAGGTCTTCGATTAACTTTAACAAAGAATGAAGGCTTGATTTGGCCATTCGTTCGGATGCACGCAGCGCATAAGGGCCAGACGGCATGAGAATGCGAGTCTCCAACGCGGTAAAAGTAGGCAGAGCTGTTAAAGATTGATAAATGATCAGCGGAGGTTGTGAACAGAGGACAGATGCAAAGGCGTCGACACTTTACTTACCTACGTTTACACGAGAAGAGTCTGGAAGATCTCCGGGCCCATCAAGGACCTCAACCTCATCATCAGCCTCTAGGACTACAGAAGACATGGACATTGTTACATAAAGAAGTAACAATATCGAGAAAGGAGCGAACAATGCTAACCTTGTCCGGAAGATAGAATGATGCGCTAAGGGGATATCTCCTGTGGAGCAGCCAGTTCCAGCAGACGCTGGAAAGACTTCCGGGGAGACAGGCCAGCGATGGACGCCGCCAATTCCCGTAGCTCTGAAAGGACAGAAAAGTTCAAATAATGAAGAGATCGTTAAAATAAAAGATGGAACAATACCTTCGATGCTCCTCCCACTTTGGGTTGGAGGGATAGCAGCTTCGGCGGTCTCCTCCGTGCCCCCAGACACATCATCGGGGAGGTGAACCGGTATAGTAACTTCCGGTGGAGGAGCAGTGACCTTCGCTATGGGCTCCAATGGAAGGATGGTAGCCTTGATTACCTGTCCCGCAATCTCCAGGCTGTCCCCAGGGATATCCATTGAACCCGCGGTCAATGAAGACGCCCCTTCTGGAGGAGCAATCACCTGGGGAGCAGGAATCGCCAAGGGAAGCTCCATTGCAGGAGGGACAGTTTCATCAGCCCCCTCCACACTGAGCAGTGTTTCACTAGGGGTATCGGCATGTTCTACGGTCAGTAAACCCATGGGAACCTCCCCCATCGCCGAAGTCTCTGCACAGTTCACACAAGGATAAGAATACATATATACAAGTGCAGACAATATGAAGTATTACAAAGAAATACCGGAACGTACCGATGCACAGGGAAGCTTTCTGTATGGCTCACTCAAGCCGACACTCCTTCTCAAGGAGGTGTGCTCGTCGAGGTTCAAGGGTGGACTCGTGGCCTCCAGTCCACAATGAAAGCGCATCCGCAGTATCCTCCGAAGCAGCCTGCTTAAGAGCCCTTTCGCCCCATTCTTCCAAAAGGCCGATGAATCGTCGCCAAATCCACGAAGGGTCTTCATAAAAAATGACGGCTGGGTAGGGCTTTTTCGGAATTCTTACGTTCTCTGACGCGTCTTGAGAACGTCTTATAGCCTCAGCCAGTTGTGCAGCTTTCTCGGCAGATGAACCAGAAAAAAGAAGATTGTCATCCGGTGGACTAGCAGTGGTCTTCTTCCCCCGTTTTGGCCATGAGCTAATAGCTCTAGAAGATCGCTTCTTTCCCCTTGCCGTCTGTTTTCTAGGCTGCTTCTCGGTTTTGACAGAGAGGGAAGACTTCTTCAAGACCTCCGCCAAGGGGACATTATCATCAGAACCAGGTTTTACCTCCGAAACCGTTACGGTATCCATCATCGGTCTTTCAAGTGAAGCCTCTGTTGGCAATGAGGCGCGAAGCCTTTCCTCCTCTTCAAAGGTTTTAAGCGAAGCAGCAATGGCTTCTTCTGTTGAGGCACCTGTTGAAACAACAAGCGTTAGTCAAAGCATGATAAAAAGAAGAGTGAAATAAACAGCGAAGAGATAAGGGTAAAGTATACCTGACTGCGCAAGGGCGGTCAGTTCTTTTTCAAGGGTGGCTGACTGTTTGGAAGCTTCAATGGCAACCTCCAAATCGGTATCATCAAGCATCCCGAATAAACCCTCGTTGGTCCCATATTCGCTCAAGCCTTCGCTAGACAGAGCAGGGGGCGTCGAGCCTAATATGGTGTTCAAAGAAAGTACTTGTTTCTTTTTCTTTTGAGGACCGGCGCCGGTGGCCGATAACACGAGTTTACGTTTGGTAGACGCCTTCAGACGATGAGTCCCAATTTCTTTTCCTACGTCCGACTCGGGGGACGCGGCAGCCACCTCTTGTTTAGGCTCGCTGAGCGGGGGCAACCCACGCGTAGGGCTTAACACGCGTGGAGGCTCAACTGCAGTGACCTCTCTCAGGGGAGGATGAACAATGTTTCGTCGCTTCAGAGGAACATTTCGATCACCAGCCGGCACTGCACCCTTGCGATCGAGCAACAATCGCTTCTCTTCCCTGATGACGGCACCCATTGAATGCTGATACCACGTCACGTACGCATTAAGAGCCTTTGGGACGCAACTCGGTTCGCTGATAAAGAAGTTGGACCCTGTGTTCAAGCGCATGAAATGATGCAGTGCGCTCCGCATTCCCTCTTCAGTAGTAGCAGGTTCGGCCAAGAAGGCTTCAAGTGGGACGCCCTGATTGTAACTTAGCTGTTGTGCGAAGCGGTGCGGATTGTATCTCATGAATAACGCCGCATCATTTTGCCTGAACACTAAGAAACCCGGCCTGATGGAGTATAAATGAAGGATCTCCCGAGCTTTCAACACAGAGGCCCCATCATTAAATATGTCCTGCAGTGGCAGCACCCCCTTCCTCGACTCCTGGCCGACGGTCAGAACTTTATCAGTAAAGGACATGCCAGCCCCAACCGTGCGCGGGCGAAGAAGCAAGCCTCTAGCTTCCCGTTGCGTCGGAGTCACAATAGAAGCGCCAACCAATCGCATGATCCTAGAGAACCTGCACCTGTCATAAAAACCCGGCCTCTTGTGGATGCCAAAGACACCTAGCACGTGTAACTCGAGCCATGACGTGAAATAATGCATCGGGAAGTTTACCGACTGCACCCCTGGCTCAGTGGCATCAGCCGCCAAGCTGAGGCTGTGATACATATGGGCTAACCCAGCAATCCCCACAGCCACTTGTATCCTAGCAACCATCCGATGCGCAGGATAGAAGACGGACGGCCTCATACGACGAGGGTGCATGGGAAGCGCGAACCAACTCAGCCACAGCCCGAGGAACCCTAAAAAGAACGCTTCTTCGTCGATCCCAGGAGCCTCCAGTTCTGCAAAAGGGATAAACGGGGTATCAGGCAGAAAGAAGCTCTGCTGATCCGCCTCCACCGCTGGCAGATTGCCTAAACCCAAGCCGGAGGGGTCGTCAAGACTGGCGAATTTCTCGACTTCTTCCTTCAATATTTCCGGGCGAAGAAAATCAGCGATAAAAGCCGTAAAACTAACTCCACGACCTTCGGATGCAATAGAGAGGTTCTCATACATATTCAACACCTTTATTAAGCTCGGAAATTTGTGCTAAATGGCATTCTCGGGAGTAAGACCCATTACCACTAATTTGGTAGCGAAAACATACTCATCCGGGGGAAGCAATTCCTCGTAATGTTCCCCCCTAACGGGTAAACCTGAGACCTCTGCAAACTCCTCTAAAGAAATGGAGACTTCTTGATCTGATAGAAGGAAGGTGTGGGTTGGGATGTTCCACTGTTCCAGAAATGCCCTGACCTACAATGTGGGGGGCGTGGAATATTGAAACAAAGAAGCATAAACGGCGGGATACAATCCGAGCTCATCAACTGTGGCTTCCTCGCCGATAGAATATACCAGGCCCACTGCAAATACCCGGCTGGGTGACGGGGAGTTAGTCCTATATTGTACGGCTGTCCCCAGGGGCGTGACTCGCCCTGACATATGCGGCGCCCTAGGATGTCCAAAGCCACCGGTAGCTGCACGGGTATTGCGGCAATAGAAGGCCGAAGGAGACCTTCTGAAGTCCAGTTGACCTCCTCCACAACATAATTTATCGGAGGCGCATTTGCATAAGCAATCGCTGAAATAGGCTCCGAGAGTGTCGCACAGGAAAAGCTTCGCCGGCCCATGATAATTTGATCATACCATTTACCCCATAGATGAAGACTCTTATGCTCCGGGTCATGGTCTCTTATCAGCGCAAAAACCTCTCGATCAACGGGTGCTTCAGGAAATCCGCCTTCTGAACGAATGAATGGGAAGGAGGTGTCGAAAGACATAATGCCTGCGCAGAAAAGAACGAATTTTTCAGCCACCAATGCTATAAATTAAATTCTGTTACAAGGTACTATAAATCCGTACCGCACTGCAATGCAGTTAAAGGGGACCCACAAAATCTAGATAACAGTTCATCATTAATAAAACAGCCTCATCATTGGATGAGGCTGATATTAAATGAAGAAATCCTCAAGAGATTCTCATTAAATGAGAAATCCCTCGGGCAAAGGAGTAAAACTCCCATTGAGAGCAGCGCTCTTCACTAGACAGACATCTGTTAAAGTCTAATAATGAAGGAATAAAATTCCTCAAGAAGAGCCTTACTGTGAAAAGATGATGGAATAATCTATCAAAAATAAAATTTCAATTTGATTTTCAAGATCCATGAACAAACTCTTAAGAGTTTTTATATATGATCTGAAAGGAGCAAAGCTCCATTAATGGATTAAGAAATCATAAGCAAGATCCTTTTAGATCTATGAGAGCAAAGCTCTATTAATAAAACCCTAAAAGGGATTTTTTTTAGATCAAAAATCTATGAAGAGGAAAGCTCTGTTAATGGGTAAAACCCTAAGAGATGTCTCAAAAAGATTTGATCCTTTACCTAATCTGACAAAGTTCTATCCTTAAAAATTCTTAAAAAGAGGAGCTGCGCTCTGAAGAAGAAAATCAATTTTTAAGAAGGATTGAAGATAAACAGAAGTCATCTCAAGGGCCAAGGGTCCTATTTATAGGCACTAAGCGCCGTTTCAGTTCCTTGAGTGATCCAAGAGTCGAGATGTTGCCACCGTCGCACCCACGTGTGGGCCCCGTGAGCGCCACGGTTGGGGGGTATTTGTTTCCCCAATTAGAGCAAAGCTCTGTTCAGAATCCAAAATTTGAAATAAAACCGCGCTTTTATAAAAGCGCTTCGCTACAACTAGCGCACCCCGTGCAAAGCACATAGGCACTATGTAACATTTCAAAAAAATAAAATATTATTTTTGGGAATTTTCATAATTTAATATTAATTTTTAATGAATATTTTAATATTTCGGTATAATTAAATACCGATAAATGGGGAAAATTCTGGAAAAAATTATGGAAATTCTAAAATAGGGTGTTTTGTTGAAATATGCCATTTTAAAGTTTTTATGGTTAAGTATATGCGATTTTAGTGTTAATCGCGATTAAAAATCGCTAATTGGATTTTTGGCTTTTTGTGTAAAAATGTGCACATAACATTTTCCTCACTTGTCACACTTGTTTCATGTTTTGGATTCATGGTAGTCTAGGGTTGCCATGTTAGATGGGCATGTGGGTTAACCATGCTTAGATGACCATGGTGGATTAAACCTTTTGGTTAAGACAAATGGGGTTAGTTAAGGGTTGTTAGCTTTGTTTAAAGGTGATTAGGATGGGGGTTGACTTGTGTAGGGAGAGAGTGAGCCATGATGGCTTATGTGTGCTAGCATTTAAGAAGAGAGAGAGAGAGGTGGCTCTAGGGTTATGACCCATCTCATTTCAAAACTTTTTCATAACTATCACATCTCTCCCTCTCACTCAAACACCACACCACCATCAATCCTACAACTCACACAACACCAACCCCCAACACTTCAGCTCAGCAGTAGCAGCTGCAACAACAATCACACAAAAAGAGAACATCATCAGCAACAACCTCATTCAAAACATCAGCAGTTGCTGCTGCAACAGCAACAAGAAAACAATTTGCAAGCAGCAGCATCAGCCACAATAGCAACCCAACACCATAAACTCCGGCAGCAGCACAGCAACACCAACACAACACTAACAGAACTACATCAGCACAACACAACAACAACCACAACAACCCAGCACTGCATCAGCACCATCAGCAGCAGTTCAGCCCAGAAAACAGCATGGTTTTTGGTATTTGATGATTCGTTTCTGTCGGGTGGCGTTTGGACGTCAACGACAAGTGGATGTTGGCTGTGTTTGCACGCGAGGCTATAGGTTTTTACCTACTAGCGTAGCGTGTACCGTTTTGGTTTCCGACATGATTTTCATGTGCTTTAGCATTTGTGATATCCTTGTAGGTACCCCTTGTGACGTCGAGGCGTTGGAGATGCAAATGGCGACATCGGCATCGACACGCATAAAGCAAGGTGAGTAGATTTATATCTACGGGGAGAAGTCGGGTGGATGGCGTATAGCACCCCGCAGTTCGTGGTGATGTATACGGATGCGTATACACACATACAATTATTATATGTTATTTGGGATTAATGATAATGTTTAGGATGGATATTGGTGTGTTGGATTAGTGAAATGTTACGAAATCTTAGAGTAGTGGTTGCACTACACACACACACACACATGTATACTTGCATACATCCTTATTTCATATGTGCTTATGGGATTCTATATAGTTATGTGTTCATATGGGTATGGGACCACGTGTTCACATACGGATTTGAGGATGATACTTGGGATTGAGATGAGTCGATGATATTTGATCTGAGATTATGATATCGGTGATAGGGCAGGATTCGTACTTGAGATACGTCCTGATATGATAGCGGGTCTTGGATGACGATGCCATGTGCATAGTGATATATATAAATAAGTGATCGACATGTGATTATGTTGCGAGATATGATATGATATGATATGACAAGATATTTGTGATAGGCCGCATTGGGCGATGTATACTCCTTGTGATGATATGTGCTGATGATATCGATTTATACGAGACTGTCGATCAGTAGTCAGATCATGATTATAGTGATGATATTAGCACTGTACTAGACGTAGGTCAGTACCCGGATTATGATATTTGATAAAGAGAATACCAGATGAATGATACGACGAATGTGATATTGACCCGTACCCAGATTTGGGGATGCCGTACGACGGATTTACGTACGAGCTATATTTTGATGTTTGATCCGCACTTTTGACTTGGGAATAACTGATTATAGAGACATGGTATCGGATGTGATATTATCGAGGCGGGATCACCGACTATATATGTATATATATGTATCGACTCAGAGGTTAGGCGGTTTCCCTTACCTGCAGTTAGCCTATTAGCTCAGCCCTATAGTTGGTGTAGCTATATGACTCTTATGACATTAGATGCAGTTTAGCTATCCTTGTGTTTGGTATTCAGTTCCCGCACATTATTGTCGTTGCTCTGCATCGCAAACTTATTGTGATTCATATTCCATTATTGATATCATGCTGTTAGGACACCAGCACCATTATCGATGATGCGTATGTACCACGTACACTTATTTGCTGGCGCACACACATCTTCATCGATAATTGCCATGTCACGTACACTTAGAGAATATTATTGCTTGATTTAGCCTGTTAGCTAGTAGTGACATGATATTAGTGTACTTGCCTTATATGCCAGCTTGACATTGTAGATATTATTTGTCACTTCATACATACTGTTATTCATTATATGCCACATTCATGGATTCTCATGCTTATATTCATGGTTTTACATGCTATTGATGATTTAGATTCGGAGTTCCATGATATTTTCTGGATTTGGGGGAAAACCGCAAAACTTATATAAACTGTTTTCTCTCTTTTTAAATAAAAAGTGCGGTTTTCCCATGATGTATGAGTCGTCCACCATGAGTTTGCTGATGGATTTCGAGACCCGATTCGAGGAGGCAGATGAACTGTTTCGGGTACATGGTGGGCCCGGTGCGGTACCCCGGGGCAAGAAGATCGCAGGAGATGGCGTTGAGCCTGGCAAGGGAGCACGACCGACCGGTGATATTACCCGACGCGTCGGATATCCGGAGGATACCGTCGTGGTCTTGATATAGATGGTAGGGGCCGGTCTGGACTGACGGCGCCCTAGATATTGTGATTGAGATATTGAGATTTTGAGATATTGAGGTACAGAGATTGTGACACAGAGATATCGAGATACTTGGACACTTGTTTTGTGTCGATGCTGGGCACTGTTTTATGCTGATTTCTTTTATGATACCTCATTTTTAAAATACAAAAATCTCACTTATTTATGAAAGCAGTTTTCTTCAGTACATGCATTCTGTTTCATGCATTCATACATCATCCATATGATACATTGCTACCTAAGGCACTGACACGGGCACATAAGATTACACTTGGGTTAGATATTTACCCTAGTCATTGTTATAGATTGCTGGTTATATATTTGAGGTTTATATATTATGATCGTATGACCTAGGATTGCGTCATACATGCGATTTTCTGTTCGTAGATTTTTTTCTAATCACGAGTTGGCAACTCACCCCCGTTGTGCCCCAGTTTCTTGCAGGTTTCGCCGTACAGGTTTCATTACGGCTTTGCTGGCACTATTTCCATTTCCAGGTGACTTGCTAGTAGGTGGGTTTATTGTATCGTACCCATCATTATACATTGTATATTATATTTCAGTTGTATCTAGAAGTTCCATCAACCAAACATGTACTTATTTGAGATAGAGACCAGTGATGTTTATTCTTTCGACCTTAGAGTCGCGCGTTATATTTCTGTGGATTACATGCTGTTAAGTTTCCTTTTCTGTTGTGATCCTCGCCTTTAGGCGTTGTATATTATATTGCAAACTGGTTGATTTAAAAATGGTTTTCCTTCACTCTACTACTTTTCTTGGTTTGGATTTCTGGGTTCGGCTTACTTAGAGTACGTACGCCTCGAGACGTTCGTAGTCTAAGTGCCGGTCATGTTCCGTACTTTCGGGACGTGACAAAGTTGGTATTAGAGCGTTAGGTTTTACCTTCGGAGCGTAGGATGACCCTTGGTTGATGGAATAGGTGACTAAATTAGAGTGACGTACTGTGGGTATGTTCCGCGGCATATTTACGATACGCCACTCCACTTAAGGAGCCTTAGGATGTACATTTCTTTGCTCAGTATTATATTCATTCCTGATCTAGCCTCATCGGTACCAGTTATGGTTTGCTGCCATGATTACGGGCAGGGAGAGCTACGGCTAGAGTTGCGGTCAGCGCGAGCTCGTTACGAACGAGGATTAACCAAGGCGTAATTCCGGCAACACACGTTTGTAGAGATGTGTCTTTTGATTGTGTTTTGCGCCACGAGCGTTGGATGGATCGCTGTATGAGATTACTCGGACGTGCAGATCAGCACTAGAGGATTGAGCCACTGATAGAGGCCAGCCAGATTTTGATGACCGCTGAAGTATTGCTTATTCATGATGATTGAGGCACGGTTCAGCGTGCAGAAGAGTGAGCCAGTTATTGCTGCGAACGACGAGATATCGCCCCAGATGTTGGAGCTATTGTAGTAGGAGTTGTACTAAGAGCTGATAGAAGGTCTCTAGTCATCGAGGATGAATGACTAGGACATGTGGATCGTTCGCCTACCCCGATACGAGGTCATCAGATAAATTGATTCCAGCTAGAGACGACTTTACGCGGAGACGTTGAGAGTCGACAGAGACGATCGAATGTCAGAACCTATTATTCCAAGTTTAAAGTATTCGGAAGGACATGCAGGCAATTCTATGGTCCCTCTAGAAGAATGAAACCCTAACTCGACATAATGACCGTGTGAAAGCCTTTGAACCTTAGGGTTTGCGGCAGTTCTGCGGCGCCATTAGTGAGGCTTGGGTTTGCCCTTCTACGGCTGGACCACTGATGCTGTGGTATGTACTCGGTACTATTATACTGTACCCAAGATGTTGAGCTCTTGGGGGATTATGAGGTTTGGACGAATCGATCAGATGGCTCGACTTAATTCGGATGCTAGGTGGTGAGATACATTTCTTGGGAGACTCCAGATACGAGGATAGCCGTTGGAGCTCAGTCCATGCAGCCACGACGAGACGAGTCCGAGCAGTCGACATTAGAGAAAAGTGGAGTAAGAGGTTCGTACAGGATCTGGATATGATGACGTTCCACTCCACTGACATCAGAGATGCGATGCGCATGCCGAGGCATTATACTTGGATATACCTTCCAGAAGGAGTTGTGATGAGTATGCAGCCGCTCCGTAACAAGAAACAGATATAGTAAAGGATGATGACTTCCGAACAGATAGCAGAGATGAGACTTGGAAGAGACCTTGAGCAGGATTCCTTCCAGGACACTGCTGCAATGATACTTGCACCCAGGATCAGATGTGTCACGTGCATTCAGAGAGCCAGAGGCCGACGCCAGTGACATGCTGCTTTACGAGTGGTCGCGATGATTGACCAAGAGATGACCAGAGAAGTGCCAGAACGGAATCGTCCCCGTTAGCACACCTGACAGGGCCGATGAGCCGATGGATCGTGAGATTGATAATCCACAGGGAAGACAAGAACCTTTCTGGAATGAATTACGAGGAGACTTGGACCCAGGAGTGGTCATGTTACGCACACCAGCAGGCCAGAGTTCAGAATCGTCGACGGGACATGCTATGAGTGATCACGACAGTTGGCCAGAGATTCTTGGAGGATGTGCTTAAGCAGGTCTATTCCGCCATACTTGTTTTTGGTGTTTTGAGCGATCTATTCGCATAATTTGGTTTTGATGATTGGGTTTCATGATATTTGTTTTCATGCACCATGGTTGCACCTACTGAGTATTTACGACTTTTGCACAGTTGTTGCACTTGATATAGTTTCGTGCCTTGATTTCTCATGTTTATGATTTTATTGGTTTCATATAGTTGAGTTGATTTTGTGCATATGTACGCACGCGATTTGGTTTTTCCACTCGGTATAGTTCACATATGCTGCAGTACAGTGATTCGCATTTTGTGCACTTAGTTGCACTGGACTTCGATTTCGATGGTGATGTTCGATATTGTTTTGTGTACCTTGTGCACCTGATTGGGTTTTGCGTGTGTTCGGCGCTTGATATTGGATTTCATGATTTCGTGCATGATGAATGCACCGGATTTGGATTTCTAGCGCATGTTGGGCGCATGTTATGAGATGCGATTTGGTGCACACCAGATGCACTAAATCGAGATTTTTTCGTGCATGTCAGATGCACCTGATTTTGCTGTCAGGCACACACATTGCCTATGACTGATGTTGTGTGCACACCCGTTGCACCTTGATGTCGTTTTTGTGCATCTGCTTGGCACATGTATGGATTTTGATTTCCGTGCGCACTGGACGCACAGGGTTTCCATATGCACTTTTTGGGATTGGTTCTTATGGAGCAGTACATTTTTATGATATTGCGATTTGTTTTCGTACTGAGCAGGACTAGTCAGATGACAGTACCTGAGTGTGTTTCGCATGCATTGATAGATTTCAAAGGGATTTCCAAAAGCGAGCTATAGTCTCATTATTTACATACGTGTCCGATATGACACGAAACATTTAAAACTGGGAACCCTTCTAAACAGTTTTCAAAACGGCGGAACGTTCACATTAAATAAAAGATATATACGTATATGGCTATTTCCTTATAGAGACGTCCGCCACTGTGCAGTGTTATGCGCATTGCACATCGACTTTAAAGAATTTGGCATGCATTTCCTTCAGATATTTACATGTATAGTTCCGATTTATAGCATATCAGTTTTGCTTTGGATTTGGCATTCGTGTTTTCACCTGGACTTCGATGATTGCGGGATACTTGACGGAGTTTTGATTTCGAGTTATCTGCTCGTTACTCATGCGCATGTATTGCGCTACGATGCGTTTTATGTATTGATACTTTCGGAGCCCCGTTGACTTGGACATTTTATTGAAATGTTTTAGAATTTGGGGGTTTAAATTTAAATTCGGGGACCGAATTTCCTTAAGGAAGGAAGATTGTAACAGTTCACAAAAATAAAATATTATTTTTGGGAATTTTCATAATTTAATATTAATTTTTAATGAATATTTTAATATTTCGGTATAATTAAATACCAATAAATGGGGAAAATTCTGGAAAAAGTTTTGGAAATTCTAAAATAGGGTGTTTTGTTGAAATATGCCATTTTAAAGTTTTTATGGTTAAGTATATGCTATTTTAGTGTTAATCGCGATTAAAAATCGCTAATTGGATTTTTGGCTTTTTGTGCAAAAATATGCACATAATATTTTCCACACTTGTCACACTTATTTCATGTTTTGGATTCATGGTAGTCTAGGGTTGCCATGTTAGATGGGCATGTGGGTTAACCATGCTTAGATGACCATGGTGGATTAAACCTTTTGGTTAAGACAAATGGGGTTAGTTAAGGGTTGTTAGCTTTGTTTAAAGGTGATTAGGATGGGGGTTGACTTGTGTAGGGAGAGAGTGAGCCATGATGGCTTGTGTGTGCTAGTATTTAAGAAGAGAGAGAGAGAGGTGGGTCTAGGGTTATGACCCATCTCATTTCAAAACTTTTTCATAACTATCACATCTCTCCCTCTCACTCAAACACCACACCACCATCAATCCTACAACTCACACAACACCAACCCCCAACACTTCAGCTCAGCAGTAGCAGCTGCAACAACATACACACAAAAAGAGAACATCATCAGCAACAACCTCATTCAAAACATCAGCAGTTGCTGCTGCAACAGCAACAAGAAAACAAATTGCAAGCAGCAGCATCGGCCACAACAGCAACCCAACACCATAAACTCCTGCAGCAGCACAGCAACACCAACACAACACCAACACAACTACATCAGCACAACACAACAACAACCACAACAACCCAGCACTGCATCAGCACCATCAGCAGCAGTTCAGCCCAGAAAACAGCATCAGCATCTGCTGCAACGGCAACATCAGCAGCTGCTACAGGAGCACAGCAGCAGCAACTCACTCCCCCACCTCCTCCTTCTTCCCTTCTCTTTCATCCTAGGACCCCTTGAGGTATAATCCCGCAACCGAACTCCTTTCTTGCTCGGTATGGTCGTTAAAGTTGGAATTTAGTGTTATTGTGTGAATTAGTGCTAGTTTAGGTAAATTTGAGTGAGATTTTGCCAAGTGATGGTTGCGATGGTTAGTATAGCCTAATTAGGTGCTGTTGAGACTAGTTAACCCTAGATCTAACCCAGATTCCTGTAAAATACCAGATTGTTCGACTTGGCGTAATTTAGCGTTTTTGTCGATTTTGTGACCTTTCTAGAATCTGCTTTCACCTCGGAACCCCTAAAATAAAATTGACTTGGCAGTATGCTGTGCAGGCACCCTGGAACCACCCCACAAAACCCTAGCCCCTAACTCCCATTCCAGGCCGCAGATAAATTCCTCCTAGCCGCAATTTGCGGCCAGAGCAGGAGGAAACCCCCTCGTTTTTGGTGCATAGCCCTTTTACCTGTAAACTTGACCCTGGGTATATCTAGTTTTGTCTGATTCCAAACAGGGTAAAATCTGGGTTGATTTTCTTGAGTTGGTGCATGATTTACGACTTGTTTTAGCATGGTTTTTGATATTTGATGATTCGTTTCCGTCGGGTGGCATTTGGACGTCAACGACAAGTGGATGTTGGCTGTGTTTGCACGCGAGGCTATAGGTTTTTACCTACTGGTGTAGCGTGTACCGTTTTGGTTTCCAACTTGGTTTTCATGTGCTTTTGCATTTGTGATATCCTTGTGGGTACCCCTTGTGACGTCGAGGCGTTGGAGATGCAAATGGCGACATCGGTATCGGCACGCATAAAGCAAGGTGAGTAGATTTATATCTACGGGGAGAAGTCGGGTGGATGGCGTATAGCACTCCCGCAGTTCGTGGTGATGTATACGGATGCGTATACACACATACAATTATTATATGTTATTTGGGATTAATGATAATGTTTAGGATGGATATTTGTGTGTTGAATTGGTGAAATGTTACGAAACCTTAGAGTAGTGGTTGCACTACACACACACACACATGCATACTTGCATACATCCTTATTTCATATGTGCTTATGGGATTCTATATAGTTATGTGTTCATATGGGTATGGGACCACGTGTTCACATACGGATTTGAGGATGATACTTGGGATTGAGATGAGTCGATGATATTTGATCTGAGATTATGATATCGGTGATAGGGCAGGATTCGTACTTGAGATACGTCCTGATATGATAGCGGGTCTTGGATGACGATGCCATGTGCATAGTGATATATATAAATAAGTGATCGACATGTGATTATGTTGCGAGATATGATATGACATGATATGACAAGATATTTATGATAGGCCGCATTGGGCGATGTATACTCTTTGTGATGATATGTGCTGATGATATCGATTTATACGAGACTATCGATCAGTAGTCAGATCATGATTATAGTGATGATATTAGCACTGTACTAGACGTAGGTCAGTATCCGGATTATGATATTTGATAAAGAGAATACCAGATGAATGATATGACGAATGTGATATTGACCCGTACCCAGATTTGGGGATGCCGTACGACGGATTTACGTACGAGCTATATTTTGATGTTTGATCCGCACTCTTGACTTAGGAATAACTGATTATAAAGACATGGTATCGGATGTGATATTATCGAGGCGGGATCACCGACTATATATGTATATATATGTATCGACTCAGAGGTTAGGGGTTTCCCTTACCTGCAGTTAGCCTATTAGCTCAGCCCTATAGTTGGTGTAGCTGTATGACTCTTATGACATTAGATGCAGTTTAGCTATCCTTGTTTTTAGTATTCAGTTCCCGCACATTATTGTCGTTGCTCTGCATCGCAAACTTATTGTGATTCATATTCCATTATTGATATCATGCTGTTAGGACACCAGCACCACTACCGATGATGCGTATGTACCACGTATACTTATTTGCCGGCGCACACATATCTTCATCGGTAATTGCCATGTCACGTACACTTAGAGAATGTTATTGCTTGATTTAGCCTGTTAGCTAGTAGTGACATGATATTAGTGTACTTACCTTATATGCCAGCTTGACATTGTAGATATTACTTGTCACTTCATGCATACTGTTATTCATTATATGCCGCATTCATGGATTCTCATGCTTATATTCATGGTTTTACATGCTATTGATGATTTAGATTCGGATTTCCATGATATTTTTTGGATTTGGGGGAAAACCGCAAAACTTATATAAACTGCTTTCTCTCTTTTTAAATAAAAAGTGCGGTTGTCCCATGATGTATGAGTCGCCCACCATGAGTTTGCTGATGGATTTCGAGACCCGATTCGAGGAGGCGGATGAACCGTTTCGGGTACATGGTGGGCCCGGTGCGGTACCCTGGGGCAAGAAGATCGCAGGAGATGGCATTAAGCCTGGCAAGGGAGCACGACCGACCTGTGATATTACCCGACGCGTCAGATATTCGGAGGATACCGTCGTGATCTTGAGATGGATGGTAGGGGCCGGTCTGGACTGACGGCGCCTTAGATATTGTGATTGAGACATTGAGATTTTGAGATATTGAGATACAGAGATTGTGACACAAAGATATCGAGATACTTGGACACTTGTTTTGTGTCGATGCTGGGCACTGTTTTATGCTGATTTCTTTTATGATACCTCATTTTTAAAATACAGAAATCTCACTGATTTATGAAAGCAGTTTTCTTCAGTACATGCATTCTGTTTCATGCATTCATACATCATCCATATGATACATTGCTACCTGAGGCACTGACACGGGCACATAGGATTACACTTGGGTTAGATATTTACCCTGGTCATTGTTATAGATTGCTGGTTATATATTTGAGGTTTATATATTATGATCGTATGACCTAGGATTGCGTCATACATGCGATTTTCTGTTCGTAAATGTTTTTCTAATCACGAGTTAGCAACTCACCCCCCTTGTGCCCCAGTTTCTTGCAGGTTTCGCCGTACAGGTTTCATTACGGCTTTGCTGGCACTATTTCCATTTCCGGGTGACTTGCTAGTAGGTGGGTTTATTGTATCGTACCCATCATTATACATTGTATATTATATTTCAGTTGTATCTAGAAGTTCCATCAACCAAACATGTACTTATTTGAGATAAAGACCAGTGATGTTTATTCTTACGACCTTAGAGTCGCGCGTTATATTTCTGTGGATTACATGCTGTTGAGTTTCTTTTTCTGTTGTGATCCTCGCCTTTAGGCGTTGTATATTATATTGCAAACTGGTTGATTTAAAAATGGTTTTCCTTCACTCCACTACTTTTCTTGGTTTGGATTTCTGGGTTCGGCTTACTTAGAGTACGTACGCCTCGAGACGTTCATAGTCTAAGTGCCGGTCATGTTCCGTACTTTCGGGACGTGGCACGCTAGCTCTAAGTGCGCTGCGCTCCAAGTAGCGCACCACGTGCAAAGCACGTGTGCACTAGAGCTAAGAGTGCTGCGCTCCAATTAGCGCACCATGGGCAAAGCGCACCATGAGCAGAGCGCATAAGCGCTAGCGCTGGAACTAAATGTTTTTCATCGTTGGATCAAATATCCAACGGATATGATTAAATCACCAGTTAACAAGAATAAAATTCTGTTGAATCTTTCCAAACAAGAAAGATTGTGCCCTGAATTTGGAACACCGTTGGATCAATGATCCAATGGTGATTAAAAATCACTAAAATACAGAACAAATTCTGTAAAGTAGGAAAGATTTCTCAATCTTGTTAAAACAAGAAAATTATCTTCTGTAAATCAGAAGCCCTTGGATCAAGGATCCAACAGTGGGGAAATTCCCAAATCAATTAGAGAAAGATCTTTTAAAACCGATTTAACAAATCAATTGACCCTATATAAAGGCCCTAAGACTTCAAGTCTCAAGATAGAGAAAACCCTCTGCAAACTTTGAGAAAAACTCAAAGAGAAAGAAAGGCAAGCCTTTAGAAAAAAGAAGATCATTTCTTCATCCTAAAAGGTAAAGAATTAATTCTTGAACAATAGAGATGAAACCATTTCGTAAAAAGAAGAAATATCTTCTAAAAAGATCTTAGATCTATAAAAAGACCAAGGTCTTTAATCAAAAAGAAAAGATCAAGATCTAATCATAAAAACACAAAAAGAAGTATTTTACTTCATTCAAAGATCTTTTGATCTATAAAGGCAGAGCCTTTTAATAAAAACAAGAACTATTGTTCTTGGATCTTGAGGCAAAGCCTCCTTTGAAGAACATAAATTTGTTCTTTGATCTTAAAATTGATCAAAATGCGTTTTGCGCTATTAGACAGTGCTTTGCACTCATGAACTGCGCCCTTGCGCTCTTTGGACCGGCGCACGGCGCCAGAACTTGCCACGTGTCAACCAGAGACACAATCTGCGCTTTACGCTTCTGAAACAGAGCGCTGCGCTCATATACTGGCGCTCAACGCCAAGCGCACCACGTGTCCCTCACTGGCGCACCCATAAACTAGCGCAGCGCGCTCGTAAATTAAAAGCGCTGTGCGCTAACAAATTAGCGTTTAGCGCTAAGCGACACGTGTCCTCCTCGTGTGCGCTAACCGACAGAAGCGCAACGCGCTCTTTGACTGACGCAAAGCGCCTAGTGCGCCACGTGGCGCGCTGTCAGAACGTACTTTGTTCTGATAAATGTTGTGCATTCAATATAAGATAAGAAATGTCAGAGCCCAATGCTCGGCATTATTAAAAGGGCAGAGCCCAAACAAAGGCCTAACAGGCAGAACAAAAATAAAATGTTAAACATTTTTAACTGGACTTAGCCCAATTCTGGCCTTAAGTCCTCAATTTAAATTGAACTGAGCTCATCTGCTCTTCCAATCAATTTACACCCGGTTCGAGGGTACATCTCTTCACTCCTTTGATATCTGTCGTTGTAATCCTTCAACGTCGTCAGATAGGTGACGGGTCCCGACAACCACACATTGCTACGGACTGTGGGGTCCTTAAACTCATGGACTATGATGTACTTAACCTCGACCGTGATGTCTTAAAACTAACACCGGACTGTGAGGTCCTTAAACTCACGGACTATGATGTCCTTAACCTCGACCGCGATGTCTTAAAACTAATATTGGAACATAATGTTCTTAAACTAATTATCGACCACAATGTCATTAAACTAAAAAATAGAGCCCAATTGCTCTCTTGTCGGATCTAAATGATCCCGTTAAGTTGATCTTTGTCTAAAATTAGAGTAACGTGTCCTTAACAAACGTTTAAGTTGATCTTAGCCTCAAATAAGACTAACGTATCCTTAAACACAACCCCCCAACCTAAATCTAAGAAAGATACGGATTTGGACTAATCCACGTCCTACGGGCGACATCATAACTTAGTCTCCGTATACAATCCACGGGCAACCGAACACAAAACAAACACCCACGACACGAAGTGACCATCTGGAGAAGGAGAAAGTTGTTACCGTGATGCGGTAGCGTAATTAACTGCAGGGGTTTGCGCCTGCAGGGAAGAGCATCCTCACAATCAAAAACCTCTCAAATGAGGGGGGATCTGACGAAATCTGCTACATCGGCCGCATCCGTTTAAACCTTCGATACACGGTGCCATAAATCAACTTGGCATATTCGGAGAGGTGGACGGATAGCACCAATTAGCATTTGCCCCGAATTTCAGGCAAGACGGACCTGCGCGGTCGTGTCTCCGTGATTCGGAGGGGAACAGAAACCCTTAAACCTTTTGAGAGAGGAAGAGGGAGAGCAAACCATGAGAGAGAAAGGTAATGAGAGAATGAGAGAACAAAGCTCTCATATGAGAATTATATGATAATAATAATAATAATTAAGAAAATTGTGATGGTGAATTGATTTGACCACTATCATATCATAATTAATGCTAAGCATGCATCAAAGAAAATATCTCATGCTTAACAAAACAACAAAAGAAAATATCTAAGTCAATATGAGTCAACAAGTTAAATGGTCAAACCAACTCTAGCCATGATACAATTATCCTTAATTAAAACTATTAATCATTTTCCTCCTTCTCATTATGGTTTTGATCAAGTCAATGGTCAAAACCCTAATGAGGTGTCTCCCTATCCGCCTCTGTCAACTGTACATACATACCTGCATCCGTGTTCCATAGAAACACGAATAAATGAGACTAGACCAATTCCAAAACAAATACTAGGATCTGGCTTAAACCAAAGCCCACTAGTATCAACTGCCCGAACACCAAACGTGCACAAGTGCGCATATGTGAACGAACCCTGTCGTTGTCACGCCCCGCTTCTCAGTGTACGGCGAAGGGGACGCGACCGGTCCGCTACGTATATACTCAGAAGCACATACGCTAAGCGTATCTAAGCAATATAAAATAAATACACAAGAGACAAGAGATAATAAAAACAACAATTTTTATTCATTAACATTCTTTTGTACAATGCATGAAAAGGAAATACAACTGAAATAAAACGATGCCTAAACAATGGCATAACAGGAAATGAAAAGTACTAAATGGAAAATGTACAATGTCTAGAGCTCGGGGTCTTCACTGATCTGGTCCAAGTCTTCTGTAGATGGCTCGATCTCTGCCGGGTCCAAACCACCTGACGACATTCAAAGAAGAAAGAAATAGAATGTCGTCAGCGAACAGGTCGCTCGGTAATTCCCAAAGATAAGAGAGGAATAGACAGAGAGTAAGAGAGAGAGAGAGTAGCTTTTACAGTTGTATTATATTGTTATATTGTTGTATTTACGCTGTTGTTTGTAGTTTGCTACAGAAGAATGCCAGTATATATGAGAGGGGTCTCAGTATGCTAGAGACCAGGGCAAATGGAAGTACAAGGCTCCGTTATATAACCCGGAACAACGGCAATTGGATTCATATTAGGTGTCTTAATCTTACCGTCTCGTGCCACTTTTAACACCTTCCGTACCAATCTACCCCTTAAACCCCGTAGTGTTTCGATTGTATTGTTTGTCTTGTAAATTGTATTGATTGTATAATTGATTGACTGACCGAAACCATGATATCAGTAAACGGATGTAACCGTAGAATTATGTAAATGGAATAACTGGAGAACCATGTAAATGGGATGTATATCCATGGTTCGGTTCAGTCAAGTTGTATAGATTGTATAGTTGGATTCATGGATTCATGTGTTCATATTGAATTGGAATACTGTAGATTGTAGATTGTACTTGAAACATATTCAAGTCAGATCATAATCAGACTCAAACCCGAGCCAGACAATTAGCAATGTAAATCGAAGTCCTATAATTGCTAGGGTCCTTAGGGTAATTTATAAAACTTGAGGAGGTTTTATGTAAAAATACTTTTATATACTTTTCAAAATACACCTTAAGTATTCATTATTCGTCTTTAGAGTTGTAATGAATGTGGATTTTATATTGTGCCATTTCTAGTGAAAATATCCTATAAATAAAGGTATTTATCTGTAATATTGATTTATTTGAAATTCATGGTATTTTAGTGTAAAATTTATTCTTATGATTTTTAGAAAAAGGTGGAATATTTATATTATAATAAAATAGATATTTAAATGATAAATATACATATATTTATACAAAAAATAATTTTAATAAATATTTTATATTCCAAAATCTCATTTTCTTAAGATGTCGTATTTTAAACCTTTTGAGACCGAATGCTCTTTGCGGAGGTCTGAATCTTGCACTACTAAGCCCGAGGATGTGCGATAATCTGCACTATCCCGAACGGGTTCCCCAAAAATGGGTTGTAGCGGCGCTTTGCAAAGATTGTAAAATACTAACCCTTTAGAAAACGGTTTTATAAATTAAAAGGTATTTATTTGTAAAAATGTAAATTCTCCGTATTTTAGATTTTAGGATTTCCTAAGTCAACTAGCCTATTTCTAAATGGTCTAAATGACAAGTTGTTAGATGCCTCAAATCGCCTCTTCACCGCCAATTGTGGCCAGGTAAGTACAAGCGAGGAAAGGAGGGATCCGCTCACGAATCACCGTGGGACGGGCCTTTTAAAGTTACCTTTCTCACTTGCCTAGCTTAGACACCACAAAGTCAGGTTTAGATAAACGACCGATGTCCACAACTTATCGTATTTTCATATTATGTGGTATTTATTTAAAAGTGTATCAATACTAAATCTTTTAGAAATGGTTTTATTAAGTAAATGGTATTTATTTGAAAGTATTGTTTTATCGTATTCTAAGTTTTTTGATGATATCGATTTAGGTTGTATATGCGTATGTGTGGAGGTAGGTCATTATCTCGTGCTCTACTTTAAATGTATAGCAAGGTTAAGGGGGTTAAATGTGAAATCGAAATATTGTGGTATTTAAGTGAAAAATACGATAAATTGAAAAGGCTATCATTTCTGTTCCCCTCCGAATGGCGGCCAAGACATGGGACGTATTGCCTGAGATTCGGGGCAGATGCTATTTGGTTTTATCTGTCCACCTCTCCAAAGATGCCAAGTTGATTTATGGCACCGTGTATCGGAGGTTTAGACGGATGCGGCCGATGTAGCAGACTTCGTCAGATTCCCCCTCGCTTGAGGGGTTTTTTGATTGTGGGGACACTCTTCCCTGCAGGAGCAAGCCCCTGCAGTTAATTACGCTACCGCATCGCAGTAACAACTTTCTCCTTCTCCAGAATTTCACTTCGTGTCGTGGGTATTTGTTTTGTTTGTGGTTGCCCGTGGATTGTATACGGAGACTAATTTATGTGGCCGCCCGTAGAACGTGGATTGGTCCAAATCCGTATTTTCTTAGATTTGGTTTTGGGGTTTTGGTTTAAAGATACGTTAGCCATATTTGAGGCTAAGATCAACTCAAACGTTTATTAAGGATACGTTAGTCTAATTTGAGACTAAGATCAACTTAACGGGATCGTTTGGATCCGACAAAAGAGCATTTGGGGGCTCTATTGTTCCAGTTTAGGGACATAGTGGTCCATTGCCAGTTTAAGGACATAGTGGTCCATTGAATGTATGGCCGTCGGGACCCGTCACCTCTCTGACGACGTTGAAGGATTACTACGACAGATATCAGAGGAGTTCAGAGATGTACCCTTGAACCAAAGTTGCACTACTAGAAATAAGGGTTGCCCCTACGGATACTACCGCAGGGGCAAAAAATTCATCTGTAGGTGCAAAGGCCGTAGGTGCAAGTTGAAGCCCTGAACTTGCCCCTACGGTCAAAAACTTGCCCCTACGGAGTTCTATGTAGGTACATTTGCACCTACGGATTAGGGCGTAGGGGAAAAAAGTTATTTTATTTACGGTTATTTTAATTATATTAACTGTACCTACGGATATATCCGTAGGGCCAAATAGTATCCCCTACGGATATATTTGTAGGTACTTATCCGTAGGGGTCTTTTGTCAGTCCCTACGGATATATCCGTAGGGGCAAGACCAACCCCCCTGACACTGAGATCAGGGGGGAAATATCAGTTACTGCTGATATTTTGCCCCTACGGCTTAATCCGTAGGGGCAACATGTGTAACTACGGATTAATCCGTAGGTACACATTATCTGTTTTTTTTTTAAAAGGGGCTGCCTTATTTTTTCTCGCCCTGTGCACAATAATATATATATCAATAAAATATAAAATTAATCATCACACAACATATATCGCAGTATTCATAATCACATCTCACGCATATAATATACAAAAGAAACCCAAATACTGAATATAATATAAATATAAACCAATATCAATATCAATATCGTTTCAAAATGTAGTACAATATGTATGATATAAATAAATACATGTTTCAAAAAATAAGAACCAAAAAGCTACCCTAGCTCGGTCCAGCTCCACCTCTGAATAACGATAGAATAACGCGCGCCTGCTCCTCGGTCAATAAACCTTGCAATTCGGCGCGAGCGGGAGTCTGAGCGTCCTGTGGAGCTGGCGATGTGGTCTGCGCAGCCGCCGTCGAGGGAGTCGCTTGCGGAGCCGCGGCTGAGGGAGTCTGAGCGGGCGGTGGAGCTATAGAAGCTGTTTGCGGAACCGCAGCCGATGTAGTGGCTTGCGGAGCCGCAGCCGAAGGAGATGCATGCCTCTGCCCCTGTCGCGTCTGGACCAAACGTGTGTAAGAAGCGTGTAAGAACTATGTATTACTCGAATTCGTATCATTATCAAGTTATTTCGAAATCCCATTTGGATATCTAGTTTGGATAACCGTTGTTTATTTTAATTACATATGTATGTATGATTAATCAAACCTAAGTCTAAAACCAAATAAGCTTAAGCTACGTACTAATTATGGATATGTTGATATGTATAATATGACATGATATTTTACTATAAAGTAGTATACATACCAGCATCTCCTTCAACTCCTCAACGGTGGCCCTCAAGCTCTCTAGTTCCTGCTGGACACGTCGCTCACTGGAGATGGAGGAAGTAACCGCCGGGGTGGAGTCCAACCTCATATGGGCCCTGCTAGGGCCCAGTCCCCGGCCTCTCTCCCAACCTCCGTGGTGCCCTCCGTGTGCGGCGTCCAGAACTGGGGTCAGCAGCCTCGGATCGTTCTGTCCGGTAAAATCGATCCCCGAGGCCTCGGCCTACTCAACCACCCGCTCCTACACCCACATTAAGCAGTAAAGTATAAGTATAAAATTTAAACTTGAAGCTTCCAAAACTAAAATTTCAAATATGGGTAGAATAAATATTTAACACTTACGCAATACTCCTGGGTAGCGACGTCGGGATATCGAAGCTTGCCCGTGGCGGGATCTGTCGAGGTGCCGTGGACGGCAAGATATGCGGACAGCACGCTCGGTGTACCACCTTGCGCCATGGTCCGAGCTATCTGCAATATTAGAAAATAACTCTTAATATTAGAAATATTAGAAAATAACTCTTAATATTGCAGAATTTCAGAAAGGCCGGTCTATTGTAATTTACCGATAACTCCATGGCTCGAGTAATATTCCTCGAGCCACCTGTGTAAGTGGGGCGACCCCTCTTCGCCGACTTCCTGTTCTCTGTATTCTGAGCGGCCTGTTTCTGTACAACGCATTAACATTTAGTTTTCTAATTAAGGAACACAAAGAAATAAATTATATCATAAACAATGAATTACATTTAAAATACATACCTGTTTGCATTGGGAGTCGAAATAATCGCACAATAGAGGCCATGTCTCTACGTCGACTCTCGCAAACGCCGGAGTAGATAGGAGGGCCGCTTTCTCTGCCTCGGGGGTCGCCATCCACAGGGAGTAGCAGTCGGCCTTCAGCTCATTCCTGTTGTATCGGACCTTGGTCTGCATGTTCTTCATCAGGCCATTGTACAGAGCATGAAGGTCGAGCACCCTCCCAGGGTGATCAGGGTCGGCTACAGGCTGAAAATCGTAATCCAACTGAAAATACAAAAAAAACATTGTTATTAGATTGCAAGTGTTAATAATAAATATATTGGATAAATCAAATGAAAATAGACCGTTAATACGTACCCGAGCCTGATCAAAGAAGAGGGCGAATGAGCGCCGGTGCTGCTCGCCCCACTCAACGTGAAGTGGATAGTTCTTCACGAGCCGGCTCTCATCCCTCATATACCGGCCGAACCTCTCGGCATGAGGACCGGTATAGCGATAGTCAAGGGTAAAAGGAGGGGGAATGGTGCCTCCCCCCTAGCTCTGTCAGGCCTCAGCCTATGGGACTGATTCGGGCCTCAAGTCCCCCTCTGGGGATGGGGAGGCCCTGCGTCTGCACGAAATATCAAGACAATCAATATTAAGACAAAGTTGTATTAAGAAATCAAGCTTAAGTGAAAATTGAAGTGTGATATATACCTCCGGTGACTATCGCACGAGCCTGGGCCCGGGCAGCAGCACGAGCAGGACGATAGTTCCTCCGGTGAGGAACAACCGGGGTCCCGGATGCGGACGCATCCCCTGCAACTAGAAAATAAACATTGACGCTAAATTTTCATGAAGTTCATATTTATTCTATAGAGCATATGTAAAATGAAAAAATATTTTATATTTATTCATACTAACCTGCAGACGATGCGGATGGTATAGAAGCGGCAGGAGTGGCCCCTGCGGAAGATGTGGACGCACCACCTATAATTAGACAATTAAAAATAGATTATATAAGTAATTGCAAAAAGAATGTGTAGATCAATAATATAACGTTCTAAATCAATATGCATGCACTATAGGACATATAACCATACCCGCAGGTGCGGTGGTGTCACCACCTACAGCTAGACAATAATAAAAATTGCTAAGTAAGAGCAAAAGGAATGTGTGTATATTTATGATATAGCATTCTAAATCAATATACATGCACTATATGATATATAAACATACCTGGAGGAGCGGGAGTGGCCTCTGTCCCAGATGTGGACGCATCACCAACAACTAGACAATCAAATATTGACAATATAAGTAATTTTGACATAAACATGCATGAATATCTGTAATATTACATTCAAAATGGATATGCGTGCAGTATACCTGGATGTGTGGCAAAATCCACACGGAAGGAGGCATCCGAAGGGGTCTCCGATCTGGGTGCAAGACCGGCCCTCTGAAGCTCCCTACGAAGCTCTCCGGGTGGCAGAACCGCTCTGCCTCTGCCGCGGCTGGAGCTCCTACCGCCCCTCGCTGCTCCCGACATCGTCATCAAATCTAGATAAACGGTTCGTGGACGTATTAGACAATCATTAAAAGTATTGACTATATATGTATAGAGCGTAAAATGTGAAGTAATAATATAACATTACTGATAACCTTTTTCGTTTCGTGGGCGCATTATACATATCTACTTGGATTTCATCGTCGATGTCATTTCTAACCCACGTAACTTCATGATCGGTCGAAGACAACCCGTCCTTCGAAACAGACGGTCGGAGCACTTTAAGCCTTCTCTCTTCTTCGTCCTCATCGCTGTCCTCGTATTCTGGGACATCGTAGACATCTCTGGATTTCCATCGGCATACAACACTCCACCCCGGATGCTTCAAACACTGTGAGTAGTATACTTGGAACGCTTGGTTTGGAAAGATAAACGGAACTTCCTGACAGTAAAATCGAAGTGTGTTCACACTGGTCAATCCATATTCATCTTTCCAAGTCCCAAGATTGCTTCTCCACCTGTCCGTATCGGTTCACGTATCGTACCAAGTACACTGGAATATATAAAAAGGTTCTGATCGTCCGGGATAGTGGATGTCGAGTATACAATTTAAGTACCCATAATAAATCACACCGTCCGATCCTACCGTCGCAATCCCACTATTCTGAGTGGTTCTAGATGTTTCTAATTCCTTAACTTCGAATTTGTATCCAAGGACACCAAATCCTTTGTAATATGCAACCTCCGTACTAGGAAATTGAGCTAAACATCTTGAATCACTCTCAAATGATGCAGACAAGTTTGGATCGTGGATCTAACAAAACAAATTTTACGACAAATACATAACGATACAAGTTTAGATTAAAACTGCTAGCAATAAAATGTTATTCGAATAACTTACATGATCTGTGACCCAATCACAAAAATTATCCTGATGATATTTTTCCAATTGTTCTTCATTCCAATCAGGATGCCCCTCACGTACCTTGTTAAAATGAATTCTGTTTTCGACAAATAATGGTGACATTAATATTATATCATTTCATACACACACAAACACAGATATAACAATTAATCCAAAAAAACTTACTCTCTAATTTGTTCAAGACATTCGCAATTAAGCAAGATAAACCGGTATATCTTATTGATAAACATAGTGTCTCCCCTCTTATACTCGGCTTTACCATATGGTCCGTCTTGAATTCTTCGTGGTCGGTTAAGCCTTATCTCAATGTTCTCATCCAGATAGCGGGAATAAAATGTGGTTGCTTCATCAAAAAGATAACCTTGAATGATAGAATCCTCTGGTTGATTTTTATTGCGTATATACTTCTTAAGAGTGTAGAGGTACCTAATGAAAATATGTTGAATAAATAAATACGGGCATACAGGACAACAATGAATTTTTAAATTGCACGAAACGAAAAATTACACGTACCTCTCGACGGGATACATCCATCGATATTGTACCGGTCCGGCTAATTTCGCCTCAGTTGCAAGATGAACCGTCAAGTGTATTATGATATCGAAGAATGACGGTGGGAAAATACGCTCAAATTTGCAAAGTATCAACGCAATAGAATTTTCTAGTTTATCCAGCGTCACAACCTCCAGTGTTTTAGCACACAACTCCCTGAAAAAACAACATAGGTCGTTGATTACTAGACCAACCGAGTCGGGGAGAGAAGTCTTGAGGGCTAAGGGAAGAAGGTGCTCCAAGATAACATGGCGATCATGACTTTTCAGCCCATCGATCTTGCCCTTCACAATTTTTATTTTCTTGCTGAATGATCCTGAGAAACCTGTGGGGACTTTCAAATCATGCAACACCTGCAGGAATCTTTTCTTCTCCGGTTGTGACATATGATAAGCGGCATTGGGAAGTACAAACTTGCCCGGTTTACCCGCTACCGGTCTAGGGTGCAATTCACTTCTTATTCCCTACTCTTGTAGATCCATCCGAGCATTCATGTTGTCTTTAGATTTCCCGTCTTTACAAAGAAGCAAGTTAAGTATGTGCTCTGATACTCCCTTCTCTATATGCATGACGTCCAGACAATCACGCACTGAATTTGTAGACCAGTACGGAAGCTCGAAGAAAATGCTTAACTTGTTCCAATATGGTGGTTTGACCTGTTTCGTCGGATCTATCCTGAAGGTCACGTTATTGTAACCATCCCATTTAGCAGTCACGTCCTCTCCAGACAATGGGGATGGAGGTCCAAGAAGCTCCTGATGACCATCAAAGTAAACCGTGTCTAACCTATAGGGGTGGTCTGGAGGCAGGAAACGTCGATGGCCGCAATAACAAACCTTCCTGCTAAAATTCAAGAATTTCGATATTGTGTGTTCATGGCAATGAGGACATGCTTTGTGACCATGTACGGACCAACCTGATAGCATTCCATACGCAGGAAAGTCATTAATTGTCCACATTAAAGCCGCACGCAGTATGAAGGTTGTATTTGTGTTTGCATCATATGTCTCTACACCATCAACGAACAAAGATTTCAACTCCTCGATCAGAGGTCGGAGATAGACGTCGATATTGTTCCCCGGTGAGTTTGGTCCGTCGATAAGAAGAGGCGTCATAAAGTATGATTGGTCCATAGCCAACCAAGGCGACAGATTATAAATTATCATTACAACGGGCCATGTGCTGTGACTTCCAGCCATATAGTTGAATGGGCAGAAGCCATCAGTAGCCAGTCCGAGCCGGACATTGCGAGGATCGTTACTGAATATTGCGTGCCTCCTATCGAAATCCTTCCATGCCGGTGAATCTCTTGGATGGCTCATTTTTCCATATTCACTTGGAGGAGCACGGTGATGCCAAATCATTGCCTCGGCTGTTTTCTTGCACCTGAATAGCCTCTGTAGCCTCTGTGTTATGGGAAAGTATCGTGCTATCTTCACAGGTATATCAGGCTTCTTATCAGAATCTTTCGGCTTATACCTGGCCTCTCCGCATGTTGGACACTCTTTCAAATCTGAATTCTCTTTCCGGTACAACACGCAATTTTTAGGACATGCTTGAATCTTCTCGCACTTTAGACCCAAATCAGACATCATCTTCTAGGCTTCGTACCAGCTGTCGGGCACATTATTTCCCGGAGGCATAGAATCTTTCAAGAACGAAAGAAGCATTGTGAATGACTTGTTGTTCCATCCATTTAGACACTTAATCTGGAAAAGTTGGACGAACCATGAGAGGGTGGAATACTTCGCATTCTCATAAATTGGTTTCCTAGCATCATTCATGAAATTTTTATATTTATCCGCACGAGGTCCTTGACCGGAAGGAATGTCATCTTCGGTACGAATAGATTCACCTAGGGCAGCCTCTACCATATCCTCCATTTCTTCTGATGGAAATAAATTACCGCCTTCTCCTTCTGCTGCATTACCGAATTCTTCTTCTTCTCCTGCCGCATTATCGTGTTCTACTTCTTCTGCCGCAGTACTGCATTCTTCTCCTTCCCCGTGATATTTCCAAGTTGTATAAAGTCTAGTAAACCCATGTTTTACAATATGAAGCTCTGCCAATTCTACCTTCTTCCAGTACTTATTGCCACATCTATCGCACGGACAGAGAATCTTCTCTATTATGATCTTATTATGTGCGCGTGTAAATTCAAGGAAAGCAGCAACTCCTGCGACAAACTTAGGTTGCATACGTTGTTTCCAATCCACATACATCCAGTCCTTAACTCTGACGTACTCATGGGCCATATTAGACTGTATAGCATATAAATTGTAGGTTATGCTGACTATATTGAGAAATATAAGAACAGGATAGTTACTGACAAAGGAGAAAATCCGTGTATATGCTTTGTGTGTGCGTTTGTCGTTGAAAAGAATAAATTATCGCACGTATGTTAACCGATAGACGGGGACTAAGTGGCGCTTTTAGTTTCATATATGAGTATCGATGAGAATATGAAGGTTTCATATTATCATATAGTGGTTTTAACCCGAACATCTCGAATCGCTCTCTAATTATGCGTTTGTTGTGTATTCTTGTTGTATGTGTGTGTTCCGGCTGTCGGGGATAGGCTTCTATCCCATTAAGAATGTATAGAGCGAACACCCATCACTTGTGCTTTCAACCGTTTCGAGTAAATTTCGGCAGCACCTCCCCACTGTTCTCCGAGTACACTGTAATAGAATAGATAATCATTTCAAAGCTGTGAAACAACGTTGAAATAAACATCTAATCTATCTTTGTACACGGAGAACCAGCGGAAAGGTACCGACGAAATATCTCGAAACGGATGAAAACACAAGTGAATGAAGGCGTTTGCTTTATACATTCTTAACTTGTCCATACGGGACAAATCTATGGGTTACCATACGATTGAATTTTCTCGTCGCGTAGACTATACGACGGTTGTTAGTATCGAGCTATACCGTCCGATATTTAACAACCTTCGTATAGTTCTATGTCACGACGAGCATCGCACGTATGTTAACCGATAGACGGGGACTAAGTGGCGCTTTTAGTTTCATATATGAGTATCGATGGGAATATGAAGGTTTCATATTATCATATAATGGTTTTAACCCGAACATCTCGAATCGCTCTCTAATTATACGTTTGTTGTGTATTCTTGTTGTATGTGTATGTTCCGGCTGTCGGGGGTAGGCTTCTATCCCATTAAGAATGTATAGAGCGAACACCCATCACTTGTGCTTTCAACCGTTTCGAATAAATTTCGGCAGCACCTCCCCGCTGTTCTCCGAGTACACTGTAATAGAATAGATAATCATTTCAAAGCTGTGAAACAACGTTGAAATGAACATCTAATCTATCTTTGTATACGGAGAACCAGCGGAAAGGTACTGACGAAATATCTCGAAACGGATGAAAACACAAGTGAATGAAAGCGTTTGCTTTATACATTCTTAACTTGTCCACATGGGACAAATCTATGGGTTACCATACGGTTGAATTTTCTCGTCGCGTAGACTATATGACGGTTGTTAGTATCGAGCTATACCGTCTGATATTTAACAACCTTCGTATAGTTCTATGTCACGACGAGCATCGCACGTATGTTAACCGATAGACGGGGACTAAGTGGCGCTTTTAGTTTCATATATGAGTATCGATGGGAATACGAAGGTTTCATATTATCATATAGTGGTTTTAACCCGAACATCTCGAATCGCTCTCTAATTATGCGTTTGTTGTGTATTCTTGTTGTATGTGTGTGTTCCGGCTGTCGGGGGTAGGCTTCTATCCCATTAAGAATGTATAGAGCGAACACCCATCACTTGTGCTTTCAACCGTTTCGAGTAAATTTCGGCAGCACCTCCCCGCTGTTCTCCGAGTACACTGTAATAGAATAGATAATCATTTCAAAGCTGTGAAACAACGTTGAAATGAACATCTAATCTATCTTTGTACACGGAGAACCGGCGGAAAGGTACCGACGAAATATCTCGAAACGGATGAAAACACAAGTGAATGAAGGCGTTTGCTTTATACATTCTTAACTTGTCCACACGGGACAAATCTATGGGTTACCATACGATTGAATTTTCTCGTCGCGTAGACTATACGACGGTTGTTAGTATCGAGCTATACCGTCCGATATTGAACAACCTTCGTATAGTTCTATGTCACGACGAGTATCGCAAGTATGTTAACCGATAGACGGGGACTAAGTGGCGCTTTTAGTTTCATATATGAGTATCGATGGGAATACGAAGGTTTCATATTATCATATAGTGGTTTTAACCCGAACATCTCGAATCGCTCTCTAATTATGCGTTTGTTGTGTATTCTTGTTGTATGTGTGTGTTCCGGCTGTCGGGGGTAGGCTTCTATCCCATTAAGAATGTATAGAGCGAACACCCATCACTTGTGCTTTCAACCGTTTCGAGTAAATTTCGGCAGCACCTCCCCGCTGTTCTCCGAGTACACTGTAATAGAATAGATAATCATTTCAAACCTGTGAAACAACGTTGAAATGAACATCTAATCTATCTTTGTACACGGAGAACCGGCGGAAAGGTACCGACGAAATATCTCGAAACGGATGAAAACACAAGTGAATGAAGGCGTTTTCTTTATACATTCTTAACTTGTTCACACGGGACAAATCTATGGGTTACCATACGATTGATTTTTCTCGTCGCGTAGACTATACGACGGTTGTTAGTATCGAGCTATACCGTCCGATATTTAACAACCTTCGTATAGTTCTATATCACGACGAGTATCGCAAGTATGTTAACCGATAGACGGGGACTAAGTGGCACTTTTAGTTTCATATATGAGTATCGATGGGAATACGAAGGTTTCATATTATCATATAGTGGTTTTAACCCGAACATCTTGAATCGCTCTCTAATTATGCGTTTGTTGTGTATTCTTGTTGTATGTGTGTGTTCCGGCTGTCGGGGGTAGGCTTCTATCCCATTAAGAATGTATAGAGCGAACACCCATCACTTGTGCTTTCAACCGTTTCGAGTAAATTTCGGCAGCACCTCCCCGCTGTTCTCCGAGTACACTGTAATAGAATAGATAATCATTTCAAAGCTGCGAAACAACGTTTAAATGAACATCTAATCTATCTTTGTACACGGAGAACCAGCGGAAAGTTACCGACGAAATATCTCGAAACGGATGAAAACACAAGTGAATGAAGGCGTTTGCTTTATACATTCTTAACTTGTCCACACGGGACAAATCTATGGGTTACCATACGATTGAATTTTCTCGTCGCGTAGACTATACGACGGATATTAGTATTGAGCTATACTGTCCGATATTTAACAAGCTTCGTATAGTTCTATGTCACGACGAGCATCGCACGTATGTTAACCGATAGACGGGGACTAAGTGGTGCTTTTAGTTTCATATATGAGTATCGATGGGAATACGAAGGTTTCATATTATCATCGAGTATCATATATTGGTTTTAACCTGAACATCTTGAATCGCTCTCTAATTATGCGTTTGTTGTGCATTCGTGTTGTATGTGTAACATGATTTTAAACCATTGAGATCAAGATTGATAGAACTGATCATCCTACATTGCAATAGTATTCATCAACCAAAAACTATTATTACAATGGCATTCATCTATAACAATCAACAATTAAAACTACAAATGTAGGATACTGATATCATAAAGCGTTATACGCAACATATGAATTCACATGACTGAAACATGCATCAAAAAAACATGTTCATCCAAAAGAAAGGCCACTGTCAACAAATATAGACAAATACGTTATAAAAACAGTAACTAATTAACAAGTTGATTAGCATCTGGATCAAGAAAATGATAGGAAAAACAATTGACTATGATCTATAATGACAAGTCTATTACCATGACTCTCGACTAACAAAGGTGGCTTTTCGTCCTCGGTAGCTTGATAATTGGGATTTCATGGCGAATAAAAATATGCATATGCCTTTTGACCGGGAACTTCAATAGGAAACTCAATAAGGTCTGGTGTACTGAAGTACGCTTTGTATTTCGCTATATCAGGTGATGAAGCCCAAGCCCTGGCTAGCCCAGCCCCACCCCAACCGAACCCTATCGAAGGTAAAGAACGTCCTTACACTTTCATATTTCTATTAATGATGCAAGTCTCCACCAAGTCAAATTCTTGCAATATCATTACCTATATTTGATTTAATGCTTCAAACCCTTCGAGCATGTGTAAAAACATATTTGTATGCTGTTATGTAGCTATAGTGAAAGTTATTTACTGTAATATAAAATTAATATATTGGATTATAAAAATATAGAAAATGTTACTATACTGATAATTGTCACAAAAGCGCGCTCTTCAAACAAAATAAATAAATAAATAAAATAAAGCCTGATACTCAATTACTCAGTTTTTAAATTAAAAAAAAAGAAGAAGAAAGAACAAAAAGAAATTCATACATGCATGTTATCTCCCCATTTTTTCATAAATTAAGCCAACTTTTCTATACATGCTAGTAATTACTGGATACATTCAGGTTAAATGCATAGAGCCAGCCGTAATTTCCTCTACGGTAAACTTTCATCAATACAACACTTTGGTTCGCCTAACTAGATCGCCATTCACGAACACAATCTATTTATATGGCATGATTTTATACACTTAATTTTACCACATTTAATGAAAATGAATCATTCATGATATGATACATGTATATACATCGATACCCAACCCTAATCTAACCCCAGCCCCAGCCCAGCCCCAGCCCCGCCCCGCCCCAACCTAACCCTAACCCCAGCCCTAGCTAAACCCCAACCCCAACCCTAAGCCAAACCCTAACCCCAGCCCTAGCCCCAGCCGCAGCCGCAGCCGAACCCCAACCCTAACCCTAACCCCAATCCCAACCCCAACCCCGACCGCAACCCCTGCCGAACCCTAACTCCAACCGCAACCCCAGCCCCAGCTATGAACCCTAGCCCTAAATAATCAAAAATTTCTTTAATTTAGTTGAAGATTTACTAATCTGAACGGTGGTGGCGACGACGAGAACGGCGGTGGCGATTTGGGGATTTTGTTTCGCGGCCGATCGAGAGAGGGAGAAAGAGATAACGGGCGTAGGCGATCGATCTGTGCCTTTATTAAATCGCTATTTAGTTGCCCCTACGGATTTGTCCGTAGGTCCTTGGTTTGCGGCTCCGTAGGGGCAAACACCAAATTAAGAATTAATATTTTTATTCTTGAACGTCTTGGCCCGTAGGGGCAACCTTCTAGCTCTACGGATTAATCCGTAGGGCCAACATAAATCTGTCCCTACGGATTTCAATATCCGTAGGGGCAACCCCCTATTTTACTAGTGTTGGTTGGGAGATCTATAGTCCAATGTGGGACTAAAGTCTGTTTGAGGGTTTAAAGATACGTTAGCCCTATTTGAGGCTAAGATCAACTTAAACATTTGTTAATGATACGTTAGTCTAATTTGAGACTAAGATCAACTTAACGGGATCGTTTAGATCCGACAAAAGAGCATTTGGGCTCTATTGTTCCAGTTTAGGGACATAGTGGTCCATTGAATGTATGGCCGTCGGGACCCGTCACCTCCCTGACGACGTTGAAGGATTACAACGACAGATATCAGAGGAGTTCAGAGATGTACCCTTGAACCAGGTGTAAATTGATTTGGGAGAGCATTTGTGCTCAGTTCAATTTAATTTGAGGACTTACGGTCAGAATTGGGTTAGGTCCAGTTGAAAATGTTCAACATTTTATTTGCATTTGGCCTGTTAGGCCTTTACTAGGGCTCTGCCCCTGTTTAATAATGCATGGCATTTTTGTTTGGTCTATTAGACCTTTATTTGGGCTCTGCCCTTTTTAAATGATGCACAACATCTGTTTTGGTCTGACAGACCTTTGTTTGGGCTCTACCCCTTTTTTAATAATGCATTGCATTTTATTAGGCCTGTTAGCCCTTTTAATTGGTCTCTGCCCTTCTTTTTAATAATGCACTGCATTAATTAGTCTGACAGAACACTACGTGGCTTGTCAGGCGCTTTGCGCCAATTAAAGAGCGCAAAGCGCAAGCGCATGTGGAGGTGACACGTGTCACGCTCTGGTGAGCGCAAGTCTGTTAGCGCAGTGTGCTGCGCCAGTACGCTGCTGACACGTGGCACGCTCTGATGACTTGCGCCAATTTAAGAGAGCAGTGCTCTGTTTTTAGAAGCGCAAGGCGCAGTTATTCTGGGGCCGACACGTGGCGCTCCCTGGTGGCTTGCGTCAATCCAAGAAGCGCAACAGTGCAAACTCAAAAGTGCAAGGCACTGTTCCATAGCGCAGAGCGCATCTTGATCCAATTTTAGATCAAAGAAAAGAATCTTTTAAGATTCCAGAACCAATGGTTCATCAAAAGGCAATGCCTTTATGTAGATGAAGTGATCTGTGAAGTAATACTTCTTTTTATCTTTTTGTGATTGGATCTTTTTGATCTTTTTCCTTTTTAATTGAAGATCTTGATCTTGTTCTTAGATCATTGATCTTTTTAGAAGAAAATTCTTCTCGTTTTTTTTCTAAAGGTTTACCTTTTCTCTCTTCGAGCTCTTCTTAAAATTTTTAGCGGAGTTCTCAATATCTCTGTCTCTGTATGTTTTAGACTTGGAGTCTAGGGGCCTTTATATAGTGCCAATTAGTTTGTTAGGTTGGTTACAGAGGTCTTTCTCTGATTGATCTGGGGATATTTCCCCACCGTTGGATGTTTGATCCAAGGGCTCCTGTTTTACAAAAGAGAATCTTATTGTTTTAATAATATTAGAAAGATCTTTCCAGAATTTTTCTGTTTAAGTGCTGGCACAACTGGCGCAAGCGCACCCGCGCTTGACACGTGTCACGCAGCGCAGAGCGCAGCGCAACTGCGCTGACACGTGTCGCGCAGCGCAGAGCGCAGCACAACTGCGCTAGCGCAACTGCGCTGACACGTGTCGCGCAGCGCAGAGCGCAAGTCAGCTGAAGCGTTACTTCAATTATTTTAACTTTAATTTCAAAGCAGAGCTTTGCTCTGATTGGGGGAAACAGAAGCATTGCTTCGTTTCCCGCCTTGGAATTTGAACAGAGCTTTGCTCTGATTGGGGTAAACAAATGCCCCCCCACCGTTGTGCTTACGTGGCCTCAAACGTGAGTGCAGTGGTGGCAGAATTCCAACCGTTGCGCCAGCTTTTGGAAGTTGAAATGGCACTCAATGCCTATAAATAGGACATTTGGTCCCTTAGATGATTTTCATCTCTTCATAAGAATTTTTATTCAGAGCCTTACTCTTCAATTTAAGAACTTTTCAAGAGTAAAACTCTGTCAAAACTTAGGTAAAGTTTAAAAACCTTTAAGAATCCAGGGTTTTACCCATTAACAGAGCTTTTCTCTTCATAGATCTTTGATCTAGAGAAAACCCATTTAGGGTTTCATTAATAGAGTTTTGCTCTCTTCAGATCATGATCTTTTCTTGGGGTTTCTTAGCCCATGAATCAGAGCTCTGCTCTCTTGATACATGTAGATTTCTTAATCTTTTATGAAGAACTCTTAAGAATTTGATCATGGATAATGAAGATCAAAAATGGAGTTTTATCTTTGATTGATTATATCATCTTTTCATAGCAAGGCTCTCAGCGTTCTCGGGGAATTTCTTTAAATTCCCCTCATTACTGAATTTGACAGGCGTCACTCCTGTTTGCAGAGCATTGCTCTCGAGGAGTTTAACTCCCTGTTCCTGTTTTTAATAAGAATTCGCTTAATCAGTCTGTCTGCTAATTCTGTTAATTTTCTTTTATAGGAGCAATGGACGCCCACATGTACGATCTCGATGAAATCATCTCTTACGGAGACATCCGCCGACTCGGCCGTTCTCAGAACCGAGAATTTACCAACGCCGAGTATGCCGAAATCATGAGCCGCTTTGACGCATACAACGGTCAACTGCTTCCTCGGCGCTCCCCTCTCCTGAAGCTTATTGTGGGAGCAATTTGGGAAGCGCTTCCCCTAATCTTTACCGGTGTGCCGCTTAGGGCACTGGACGCCGCTGAGGACAAGGTGCACTCGGTGTACCTGATGAACTTAATATCGAAGAGACGGCGAAACAATCTTGTCGATCTCTTGCACCAGGCCTTTCAACAGTCCGCCATTCTTGCTGCCTACCGGAGGGTGGAGGACATCAGTGGGGATCCCGACGCCCGTGCTCGCGAAAGGAAGCACACCAGGATGATTCGCCAAGCTTTGAAAGTCTTGGACAAGGTCACTTTCGAGTTCCTCAATCCCTATCCAGGATCTGAGGTTTTTCCGTTGTAATCATTTGGATAATGTCTTTGTTTATTTCCTTTATTGATGTAAAAACTTTCCAAGTATGAATGACAAATCTTTTGCCTCCTTTTTATTTTCTGCTTTGTTACTGGCACATTCTTTAAGTAAGCATAGCCTGTAAGCGATATAGAACATTCTGTCTTGAACATCTTGGGGAGTAGTGATGGCTTAGGAAGCAGGTTCAGGTCTGCTACCTAAGACTTTTCAACTTCATGAGCCGTGAGGGTCTCATAAAGACTTTTCTCCCTACGAGTCGAGAGGATCTCGTAGGTGTATTTTCTCCTTAGGAATCGTGAGGATTCCTAAGTGCGTTTTCCCTTATAAGTCGTAGGGATCTTATAAAAGAATTTTCCCTCTTACGAGTCGAGAGGACCCGTAAGCGGTTGTTTCCCTCCTTGTCGAGATTCGACTTCGGAGAGTGTGACCCGTGAATAGTATGCAAGAGTCCATTTTGGACCGACTTGCAGGGTCCCAGTGCTTAGGAAACAGGTTTTTTAATCCCTGCCGCTTAAGGCTTTTCCTCACGAGTCGAAACATAACGAGTAGTTCTCGTAAAGACACTAATTTCCTCACGAGTCGAGACAAATCGAGCATTTCTCACAAGAATATCCTAACGTCACAGTTAACCTCTGCTCTTTACGACAGAGGTCCGTTAGGGTCTGTGGTACTTAGGGTTTTGGCCATCGTACCGTCGCGTTGGCTGATATATTCCTCGATAGGAAATCTTGCTGTTCGAGTAGCCTTGTGATTGTCGTGTCTCTGATCCCTTCGGGGGCTGGACAAGACGTCTTCAAGTAATCTTCCAGATAATATTACCGTCGAAAGAGCAAGCGTAGGGATATTCCATGTCACTCTTTACTTGAGGTTAGGCTCATTTTGGAGAGCCCCGATGATTCATAACCACTCCGCGCTGGTGTGGGATGATCTCCGATAGTCTTTCAGGCTTTATATGACTTGCCGTTAAGACCCTGAAGCTAGGAATTTGGCCTTTGCTTCGTTTTCTGGCATTGCGTCCTCTATGTCGAGACGAATGTCGCGGTTGTCTCTAGGTTGTTGGTGAACCGTCGAGGTTTGGAACTAGGGATTTTGTCGTGGCTCCGTTTGGTGATGTTGTGTCTACTGTGTCGAGACGAACGTCGAGGTGGTGACCGCTCTGCACTGTGGCAAGATGATCTCCGATTGTCTTTCAGGCTTTATATGACTTACCGTTAAGACCCTGAAGCTAGGAATTTGGCCTTCACTTCGTTTGCTGGCATTGCGTCTGCTGTATTGAGACGAATGTTGCGGTTGTCTCTAGGTTGCCGGTGAACCGTCGAGATTTGGAACTAGGGATTTTGCCGTGGCTCCTTTTGGTGATGTTGCGTCTGCTGTGTCGATACGAACGTCAAGGTGGTGAACGCTCCGCGCTGGTGCGAGATGATCTCCAATTGTCTTTCAGGCTTTATATGACTTGCCGTTAAGACCCTGAAGCTAGGAATTTGGCCTTCGCTTTGTTTGCTTGCATTGCGTCCGCTGTATCGAGACGAATGTCGCGGTGGAGCTGGGATTTTGCCGTCACTCCCTTTGTTTTGACCGTGAGGTCTTTCGTTGACGTTGCATCTGTATCCCGGTGGACTTTGTGAAAGAATGTCGTTGTTGACATTGCGTCTGCTGCATCGAGACGAATGCTGAGGTGGTGATCATTCTATGCTGGTGTGAGATGATCTCCGATGGTCTTTCAGGTTTTATATGAGTTACCGTCAAGACCCCGAAGCTAGGAATTTGGCCTTTGCTTCGTTTGTTTTGTCACGTCTGAATCCTGCTGGAGGAAGAACGCTGGGGTGACATCTCGTCTGCTATATTGAGACGATCGTCGAGGTGGTGACCACTCCGCGTTGGTGCGAGATTATCTCCGATTGTCTTTCAGGCTTTATATGAGTTGCCGTCAAGACCCTGAAGCTAGGAATTTGGCCTTTGCTTCATTTGCTTTGGTGCGTCCGAATCCTGCTGGGGGAAGAATGCTGTGGTGACATTTCGTCTGCTATATCGAGACGAATGCTGATGTGGAGTTGGGGTTTTGCCATTACTCCGCTTTGTTTCGACCGTAAGGTCTTCTGTCGGTGTTGTATCCGTATCCTGCTGGACTGCGAAGGAACGCCGTTGCTGATTCTTAGGCTGTAGATATTGCCGTTAAGATTTGGAACTAGGGACTATGCCGTGGCTCCGTTTCATTACGACTCCGAGGTCGGTTGTTGACGTCATGTCTGCATCTGGTTGGAATGAGGAGAAACGCCGTTGGTGATCTCTAAGTTGTCGATGTTGACGTCGAGACCCTGAAGCTAGGGATCTTCCTTTGCTTCGTTTGTTGACATTGTGTCTGCAATATTGCGACAAATGTCGTGGTTGTCTCTAGGTTGTCCATGAACCGTCGAGATTTGGCTTCGCTTTCTGGCGGAGCCTGTTGGGAAGGTATGGTTCCCTCTTTGTTTGTGCCCCCTGGATTGTATACAGGGATCGATGTGATCTCATCTGTAGAGCAAAAAGTTTCATTCTTTAAAAAATTTTTTACTCTTTCCGCGATACTCTATCATTTCAGTTTTTTATATCGCGAAAATCGCGATTGCCCAATCATTTCGGCTATTTTTCGCGGTGCCCAATCATTTCGGCTATTTATTTTATTTTCACTCGCTGCTTTTTATTGCGAGTCGCCCAATCGTTTCGACTGTTTTTTTTATTTTACTCGCTGCTTTTTATTGCGAGTTGCCCAATCATTTCGGCTATTTTTTTTATTTTACTCTCTGCTTTTTATTGCGAGTTGCCCAATCATTTCGGCTATTTTGCATACATACATTTTTACTTGCTGACTTTATTGCGGTTGCCCCATCATTTTGGCCATTTCGTACGCATTTTTGGCTCGCTGATTTTTTTTTTATTTTTTTATTGCGAGTGTGGAACTTGGAATCTGATACCAATCTCAGCATCAGTATCGCTACGACTGGAATATTGCCAGGAGCGAATCATCATTTGCCATGAAAGGACTCGGAATTTGATACCGGTTTAGGCATCATCATCGCTACAACTGGGATATTGTCAGGAGCGAATCATCATTTGCCTTTGTCGATATCGAACAAAGGTGGCTTAGTAAACAGGGTTAGAATTCTGTTGACTAAGGCTTTTGACTTCATGAGCCGTAAGGGTCTCACAAAGGTATTTCTCCCTACAAGTCGTGAGGATCTCGTAGGTGTGTTTTCTCCTTAGGGATCATGAGGATTCCTAAGTGTATGTTCCCCTGTATGTCGTAAGGATCTTACAAAAGGGTTTTCTCCTTATAAGTCGAGAGGACTTATAAGGGTTGTTCACCATATGGACATATCCCTAGTCACGGGTGGGACTTTGTTAGGGAAATGTTTATTCGCGCCCGTGAATTGTATACAAAGGTCAGTACTGAGCCACTTGTAGGGCACTATCGAAGGTTGTGGGGGTTGCTTAAGAACAGGTTCAGATCTCTGTAACTTAAGACTTTCAAATCTTATGAGCATGAGGGTCCCATAAGAGAGTTCTCCTTACGAGTCGTGAGGATCTCGCAAGTGTAATTTCTCCTTAGGAATCGTGAGGATCCCTAAGTGTGTTGCTTCCCTGTGAGTCGTAAGGATCTCACGCGGGTGGTTTCTCCTTACAAGGTCGAGAGGACATTGTAAGCGTCTTTTAACGAGGTTGCGCCCTTTCGGGTTTTCACAAACACTCGCCGGTAGCCCTGCTGTTTTTACTCACGGAGCCCTTTCGGGTTTTCATCCGTGCCCATTTCGCTTATGGACATACCGTCTTTTTTTTAAATTCTTTTTATTCTTTTTTTCTAACGAGGTCGCGCCCTTTCGGGTTTTCACGAACACTCGCCGGTAGCCCTGCTGTTTTTACTCACGGAGCCCTTTCGGGTTTTCATCCGTGCCCATTTTGCTTATGGGCATACCGTTCTTTTTCATTATTTTTTTTATTCTTTATTCTTTTTTCTAACGAGATCGCGCCCTTTCGGGTTTTCATGAACACTCGCCGATAGCCCTGTAGTTTTTACTCACGGAGGCCTTTCGGGTTTTCATCCGTGCTCCTTTTGCTTATGGACATACCGTTCTTTTTCATTATTTTTTTTATTCTTTATTTTTTTTTTCGCCAGCCTGAGGATGCTGCGGTAGTAGTTTAAAGACGTTTTGGTCGTTTGCAAGTTTTAGGACATTGCGGTCCGCCGTCGCCGTATTTGAGGCGAATCTCTAGTTTACTGACTTTTCGGTCTATGGGGCTTTCCCTATGAATGAGCATGATGCCCCCGGCATATCCATCTTTCTCGGAGCATGTGGTTGTGACGGGCTCACCTTCCAGTTTTCGGACAACGTGAACTTGCCCTGTTGATATTGGTCTTCAACCCAGTTTTTGAAAACATAGCAGTTTTCGATCGGATGGCTCAATACTTGGTGGTAAGGGCAATAATTAGGATTGTTGATATCATTCAGTTGTAGCTGGTGTTTCGGCTCCGGTAGAGTGATAAGCCTGTTGCGCACTGCCACTTCGAACAGCTTCCTTGTTTCATCCTGGGGAAATGAGTAAGGACGTTTCAACCTCTCATAGAGGGGTTGCCGCTTGTTGTTTTGGCGAACAACCGGTTTAGGGCCACTCGACTGTTGTTGAGTGTTGGCGACGAAGGTTGTTTTTCCCTTCCCTTTATCCTTTTTGTTCGATTCCTTATTTGCGGGTCCGAGATTCTTTCAGGGCAGCATGCGGTTGCACGGCTGACTGTTCCCGCAACTCCTCAGTTCTTTCGTTTCGGAGATAGATTCCTTGAAGAGAGGGCTGAGGGCTACCTTTTCGTCGGAGTCGCTCCCGAAAGTGAGAACTCGCGATCCCCCGGGATCAACCTTATGACAATTGCCGGCAATTCTTTTATGTTCATCTGTCGCATCTTTCCGCTGTCTACGGGCTTCACGCTTTGTCCTGTTGAAGTGTTGCCTGTGAGCGACATACCCTTGCCACCAACACTTAAAGGAGTTGCAGTCTTTAGTAGGATGTGCGATCTTCTGATGATATAAGCAGAAGTTAGGATGTACGTCCGCTTCATCAAGATGTATATCACCAGGAGAATTTTCTCTGAAAGAGGGCGGCCTCATCCCCATCGATATGGCTTTGGCGAATCGTTTCCTTGTCTTGATCCTGCTTTCATTTGAGGCGGATGTACTTTGATCTGGTGGGAGTGTTTCGACTCTTTTGTCTAGTCGCCGGCGTTTGGCCTTTTCAAATATGGCCATCTCACGCTCCTGATCGGCTTTACTTTTCAGAACAATTTCACTCAGGAAGGCGTCGATCATTTCGTCTGATGGCCATAGAAGTTCCGGTTCAAAACCTACCCCCCGTCTCTCGGTGCAAGGAGCTTCTTTATCATCTATCGACAAGTGAGAGATCACATAACAACTTGCTACGTAATTCTCAGATCCATCTGATGAGTCTTCTCCATCATCTCCGTCTTCAAGGACGTGGCTGAGGAACTCTTGGAGCGTGATGGGAGTCCGCGCTTTTTGGTTATACTCTTCCAGTGCGTCGATTTGTTTCTGCAGGTCCGTGCGCTTGTCGCCGGGCTTCACGGCCTTTTTGGACTTCTTCTTCTTTTTCGAAGATTTTGACGGCTGAGTGTGAGCATTTTGGCTATCACCAATGTTTGGAGTTAGGCGCGGCTTCAGCATCCCCTTGATGATCTCAGGTTCCAACGGGTTCTTCTATCTGATCGTTGGGCATGTCTGGAGATCATTCAGCATCTTTTTGGTTTTGGCGGAAAGCACAACCTCCCATGGAGCTTCTTCAACAAAAGAACAAGTTGCCCCCGGCGTGTCCGTCTTCTTTGGAGTGTGCGGCTGTGGTGGGTTTACTTTCCACTTTTCAGACAGCATAAACTTGCCTTGTAGGTACTGATCCTCGATCCATCCCTTAAAGACAAAGCAATCCTTAATCGGGTGACTTACCGTCTGGTGGTAAGGGCAATAATTGGGATTATTCACCTCACTGGGTTGCGGTGGCCTCCTTGGATTCGGGAGATAGATAAGCCTATTGCGCATCGCCAGCTCGAACAGCCTCTTTGTTTTATCCCGCGGGAATGAGTAAGGGCGCTTCATTTTCTCATTATAATACCGCCGTCTCTCTTCCAGTTGATCCGCTAGTTTTGGGGCACTGGGCTGCCGTTGGGTGTTCGCAACGAAGGTCGCCTTCCCTTTACCCTTGTCGTTTCGGGGTTCCGGGTTCGGAGGAGACGGTCTGTGACCCATTTGATCCATCTGGGCTAACTTATCAATTAAAGCCTGGAACGTGGTCGGTTTAAAGAACATCATAAACTGTGAAACAGTTGCATGAGGGTCTAGGGTGCCCACGAACATGCCCACCGCTGGTGCTTCTTCGATGCGTTGTTCGCACTTCAACCACAAGTTCCGCCATCGGATTGCATATTGAACCCAGGTTTCGCCCGGCCTTACCCTGGAATTAATCAATGCTGTTATCGGGGTGCGTTCACTAGCACTCGCGAATCTTTGTGTAAACAATAGCTCCATCTCCTCAAATGTTTTGACAGAGTCGTTAGGTAGCTCCGAATACCATTCAAAGGCCGTTTCTGCTAAGCTGTCGACGAATTGGCGAAGCAGCAGTTTGTCATCGCCTCCAGTGTTGTCGCATAAGGCCCTGAATTGAGCGACATGCTGATGGGGATTCCCCATTCCTCTATATACATGGAACTTAGGGATCGTATATCCCGGCGGGTAACTGATTTGGTCATACCAGCTCGGGTACGGTCGCCCAGTTTTGACGACTTGGCTGGCCGCTTCATTCGCCTGGTGAGCTCGTATTTGTTGAGCAATATAATCATCCAGGGCATCCTTGGAGATAGTTTCCTCTTTGGCTGCTGAAAAAGCCGAAGGTGGATTATATGTCTCCCCTCTATCGTCTTCAATAATGATCGGAGGGTCTTCGGCTGGAGGGTCCGGCTGTAACATCATCCCTACCATATCTTGAAAGAGGAGCGCCATTTGTTTTATGTTAGCCGCTTACTCTGCGGCTTCTTTGTCCTTCTTTTCGAGGACTCTGCGTAAGAAGTCAGCATCAGTTTCTTGCTCGTGACGCTGTTCTGATGGTGTCTCCGGGTTTTCTTTCGGCCCAGTGAGTGCGGCCATTTGTGTCAGCATTTCCTGAAGCTTCTGTTGCTGCTCCTGGGCTTTTGTCACGGATCGGGTGAGCGGTCTGTGACCCGTCGAAGCACGGCTTTCCTCCTTTCCGGAAGCCATATAAACAGTGTGCACCACCATGCCCCCAGACTTGGGGCGTTTAGATTCAGTGGTCTTGCGATTCACCAAAAACACAGGGATCTTCTCCGACCTCCTTTTTTTGTGAGCGGTCGAAGTTGAGGGGGCTGTTGTAGTGGGCACCCAAGTAGCTGTTGCTTTCTGTGGCTTGACGGAGTAATCCTTCTCCTGCCGAACCTTCATCTTTTTCTGTCGGCGGAGATAGTCTTGATCAATCACCGACTCCTGAACCTGCCGCCAGATCTTGTAAATTTTAGAGGACAGCCGTTGAGGGACTGCTCCAGCTTCTTCTCTGGAGTATTCTTCACAGGTGAAGGAGTTCTCTTCAGCGCCGCAGTAGGAGAGTTTCTGCGCACCTTGTTGAGCAGTTCAAAGCTGTTCTCGGTTGGAATAGCAGCATCGATCCCTACCATCGGAGCTGGCGAAGTTATCCCAGAGGGGGAGTTGCCCCCAGCCTTCCTTACTCGGCGCCAGTGGCGACGTCGAGCGTGTCATGCGGATGGAGTTGTTTCAGCTATAAGGGTGACTTTGTCATGCCTCTGCTTTGAGGAGAGACTGTTATTGGTGCTAGCCTGTCGAAGACTGACACCCGTTGAGAAGCAATGTCTAATCTGTCAAAGACAGACCTCTGGACAGGGGAAGCAGCTTTGAGGACCTCGCCTGGAGCAGCAACCGGAATGGCCAGCCTTGTAAAAACTGACTTCTTAGAAGGAGGAGCCTTTCCAATGATTTTGTCTGCTTGAGCCGGGATGGCTATTCGCTTTGGGATGGCAGCTTCGGATATCGCGGGCTTGTAGACGTTTTGGCCCAGTCTGTTGAAAACTGAGGTACTGAAGTTGGGCAACCCGTTGAGAGGGGTCGCGGCAGTGGTAAGTCAATCAAAGACCGACTTCTTTGGAGCTTCCTGTGATGTCATTGGGGCATTGAAGCTCATCGGTGGGAGCATGGTCCCGAAGAATAGTCCAGCGGTGGCTTGAGTTACCTGCTCCACTGGCATCTTGAAAAGGGAGGCCGCTTAGGGCCCGTAAGTCACTCCTCCAGTAAGGACGGAGCGAGAGTTGCAGTTGCAGGTAGTGCAGTTTGAAGCCATTGATCTTCTGTTTTCTGCACGAAGCAAGACACCAAATCTTAGTACCTCAAATCCACAGGCAACGACAGCAAACCGCGATTCGTTCGCGAACACGACAGACGAAGTGTGGAGTGGAAAGAGGAAGAGCCCCACCGGGCGTGCCAGAATCTTTTTCCCTCCGAACGGCGGCCAAGACATGGGACGTCTTGCCTGAGATTCGGGGCAGATGCTATTTGGTTTTATCCGTCCACCTCTCCGAAGATGCCAAGTTGATTTATGGCACCATGTATCGGAGGTTTAGATAGATGCGGCCGATATAGCAGACTTCGTCAGATTCCCTCTCGCTTGAGGGGTTTTTTGATTATGGGGACGCTCTTCCCTGCAAGCGCAAGCCCCTGCAGTTAATTACGCTACCGCATCGCGGTAACAACTTTCTCCTTCTCCAGAATTTCACTTCGTGTCGTGGGTGTTTGTTTTGTTTGTGGTTGCCCGTGGATTGTATATGGAGACTAATTTATGTGGTCGCCCGTAGGACGTGGATTAGTCCAAATCCGTATTTTCTTAGATTTGGTTTTGGGGTTTTGGTTTAAGGATACGTTAGCCATATTTGAGGTTAAGATCAACTCAAACGTTTATTAAGGATACGTTAGTCTAATTTGAGACTAAGATCAACTTAACGGGATCGTTTGGATCCGACAAAAGAGCATTTGGGGGCTCTATTGTTCCAGTTTAGGGATATAGTGGTCCATTGCCAATTTAAGGACATAGTGGTCCATTGAATGTATGGCCGTCGGGACCCGTCACCTCTCTGACGACGTTGAGGGATTAAAACGACAGATATCAGAGGAGTTCAGAGATGTACCCTTGAACCAAAGTTGGTTGGGAGATCTATAGTCCAATGTGGGACTAAAGTCTGTTTGAGGGTTTAAAGATACGTTAGCCCTATTTGAGGCTAAGATCAACTTAAACATTTGTTAAGGATACGTTAGTCTAATTTGAGACTAAGATCAACTTAACGGGATCGTTTAGATCCGACAAAAGAGCATTTGGGCTCTATTGTTCCTGTCACGCCCCGCTTCCCAAAATACGGAATACGAGGGGCTGACAAGGCCAGCCATGCTCCTACGGTCAAGAATATCTCCCGCCGTAGTCACACTTCGGCTTCTAGCTTTACGTGGTAATCAGTAAACAATGCACAGGTAATGAGAAATGCAGTAAGTGGAACAAAACAAATACAAAGAACTGACCTGATGGAGATCAAAGGGGTATAGCTCTGGATAGCTGATCAAGATATCCGTGATGCACGTCTGGTCCTCGTCCAAGCTAGATCCACATATCGCTCTGAGCATGCATACTCAGGTCGTCAGAGCGACACGATAGCAATATATATATATATATATATATACTCAGGTCGTCAGAGCGACACGATAGCAATATATATATATATATATATATATATATATATATATGCAAGTGGTAACTCGAGCAGTGACAAAAGATATATAATAGTAAATCATGATGGTAGAGATACGAACATGAAGTAGCCAATGCAGTGTCTAATAAATCAGGTGAACAGTAAAGCAGTAAAATAGTATGTCAGGTGTGTCGATACAGTGAGTAATGCATGTCAATGTCACTATCCCTATCAGTCTCTAAGTCTCACTGTACAGGTCACTAAGCCTATCGTCAGTCCAAGTGTGAGAGTCAACCACTCGCGAGTGTCCTCCACCCAAGGGTAGGACCCAAGGGAAAGGGACCACGGGCCCAAAATATAACTCACGGTAATAATCATGTACCCTGTAAATCTCCATATATCTCCATATATATAAGCCGGCATGGGACTCCCGAGATTCTGTTGAACTCACACTCAAACTACCCCATACCCCGTGGTCTACATCAAACGCCAACCATAACCTCAAATACCGGTTGGTCCATGACAAGTCTGCACGAGAACTAGAGACAGGATCTCCATCAAGCACGTCCCGACTGATACCCAAGATAAATGGACAGTGTCTGGTGCCTTACCTGTGACACCCATACAAGAGCTTCCATAAGTGTCCCATACCACTTATAGTCACACCTATACGCGTCCCACAGACGTCGACAATGCAATAGAACAATAGGGTCCACTGATTGTGTACAAGTACGTGTCACTTTCACTTATCCACTCATGCACGAACACTAACGTGCTTGCCACAATCACCACTAATACCTAACACTGGGTGCTGCACATGATCATTAGGTTACCAATGCAGTGACATATATATGATGTGATGAGAAAACAGTACGTAAGGCATGATTAAGATGTCATATGTCGGTATCCTACCACTTGAATAAATTATCATAAATCATACATGCACAGTTTAGCGAAACAGTGAACAGGGGATAAGTAGTATGTTTGATTATCTATCCATCAATTTTAGTTTCACGTCAATCGGGTTTCAGGATCACTAGATATGGCCATTTCATTTTAAGCGTTCACTGCTGGAAATCCTGTTTCAGAATCGGAAGTCCGTTTCGCAACGCATTTTAATCCCAGTTGGGATAAGAATTTAGCGATGCTACAGTTTAATGAAATCTAGGGCTTTCAATCAGGTTTCCAATGCAATAGACGTATTCTCAATCGCGTCTGTACATCAAAAGTTACGCACTGTTCAACAATAGTATGTCAATTCTGATACTGTTTTGGACTGTTATACATCCTGTACTTTTAAATTACAGATTAAATAGCAAACGATGATGAAACGGAATGAGACCACTTGTGTTATTTAGCTCACAGATTCACCTTTAATAAACTACAGAGTTCCGCAACATACGGGTTCAGGAAACAAGGTGGTACCCATTACGGGACTGCAAACAGTAACCAGAGTCGCTCTGGACTACAGTCCAGAACCGCACTCCGACCCAAATATCGTCACAATTTTAGTACAGAAACCATTAGAAGCATAGGGTTATAGTTCGTCGAGTCGGCTTCAATTTGAGCCCACGAACGCATCATTTCAGTATGTAGACGATTTATTGTGATTTTAACGATTTTCAGGTGCGGGAAATTCCCAGCTTTGTGAGTGTAATAGGGGGTGTTCGTTTAAGTCGTTAACGATCAAATTTTCCAGTGAAATTTACACACAAGGTTCACTGCCATACAGGCCGGACTATGCAAATGAGTTCCATCAAATTAAATGAGGATTTCCATTGAGATCATGCATCAAACAGGTATGTCATATAATTTATCGGGTATTATAAATATGGAATTTATATATTTTAGTCCGTAACACGAATAGATTAGCATGTAGTAAGTAGGGTACTTGCCTGGAAACGTGTCGACGAGGGTCCGGCAGCGGCAGCAGCACGATCGCGTCACGGGCGCAGCACAGTTCGGCCTTTTGGAATCAGACAATTGTACTCACTCTAGTTACTCTCCGTGCAACCCTTTTCATCACCGCCCCGAGTTGTTTCTGGTTTTGATCTGCGAGAGAGAGAGAAATTTAGAGAACAGAGAGAGATTTAGAGAAATAGAGAGAGAGAGTTAGAGAGAGAGAGAGAGAAAGAGTAACAGAGAGAGAGATGTAGAGAGAGAGTAACAGAGAGAGAGAGAGAGATGTAGAGAGAGAGAGAGAGAGTAACAAAGAGAGAGAGATGTAGAGAGAGGGGGGGAAACAGAGAGAGAGAGAGAGATCTTTACCGAGTGCTGGCATGGGGGTCGACGGAGACGAGTGCAGCGGCGTCTAGTGGGCGCCGGCGAGCCGATGAGGGGCAGCGAGGTGTTGTGAGAGGGGATCGAGAGAAAGGATGTTGTAGAGGGAGAGAGGGACGTTGTAGTCGACGAGGGGAGGGGATGTCGGGGCCCTGGTAGTGTGGGCGATGAGACGTGATCGTCGGCGCTGGGGGTTGCGGGCGAAGCCGATGTCTCGTCGTGATGGTTAACGACGGCAAGGAGCTCGGTGGCCGTGCAGGGGAAACTCGGTGGCGAGGAGGGAGACGCGAGGGGGAGAGGCGGTCGTAGTTGTCGTCGCCGTCATCGGCGTTGGTGAGGAATGGAGCTGGGGCGGAGTTCGACTGTCAATGGTGTGAATGAGAAGATTTTGAGAGGGAGAGAGATAGAGAAGTTGGAGGGCGAGAGGGAGTGAGGGGGAGTTTGAGGTCGTTGCGGGGAGCGGGTCTGAGGGGTGCGCGCGTCGTGGGCGCGAAGAGCGGGGCGTTGGCGAGGCAGGCGGCGACGTGGGAGCAACAAAACGAGCGGGAAAGGTGAACGTTGGGGGAGAAGATGGGTACCAAGCGTGTCGGGTCGGGTTGCAGTGGGAAAGGCTGGGGTTAAGGGAGTTTGGGCCGGGCCAGGGGAAGGGGTTTAATTAAATAGTTTTGAAAAAACTTGGTTTGTTAGTGGGCTGGAGGAAGGTAAGGAAAAATGATGAGAGAAGAGGGGAGTGGGCTGGGCTCGGGGTCTTTATTAGTAATAAGGAAGAAAAAGAAGTGTGGGCCGGGGCTGGATTAAACTGGGAAATTATTTAAGGGAAATAAAGAGGATGGGCTTGGGTATTGTTAAGATTAATTTGATTGGGGATAAAGGATGTTGGGCTGGGTCTGTATCAGTATTTAGTTCCCATTTTCAGTTGGGCTTGGGGAGTTAATTTGGGGAGAAATAGTTAATGAATTGTGTTCTTCTTATTCGGCTGGGCTGAGGAAATTGGGGCACGGGCTAAGGGAATAAAAGAGATAAGGTTTGGGTTTGGGTTAGGAGCAGGGGCTGGAGTTGGATTAAAAGGGAAACGGGCTTGGAAGAAGGGGATGTAAAATACGATGAAATAGAGTTTGGGTTTGGTGTTTAAAGGGGGGTTTAACGGAAATAAAATAATTATAAATAAAATACATAGATTTCTAAATAATTAACATGAAGAATATGGTCAGTGGTGTACACACAGAACTGGGTATTACAGTTCCAGTTTAGGGACATAGTGGTCCATTGAATGTATGGCCGTCGGGATCCGTCACCTCTCTGACGACGTTGAAGGATTACAACGACAGATATCAGAGGAGTTCAGAGATGTACCATTGAACCAGGTGTAAATTGATTTGGGAGAGCATTTGTGCTCAGTTCAATTTAATTTGAGGACTTACGGCCAGAATTGGGCTAGGTCCAGTTGAAAATGTTCAACATTTTATTTGCATTTGGCCTGTTAGGCCTTTACTAGGGCTCTGCCCCTGTTTAATAATGCATGGCATTTTTGTTTGGTCTATTAGACCTTTATTTGGGCTCTGCCCTTTTTAAATGATGCACAGCATCTGTTTTGGTCTGACAGACCTTTGTTTGGGCTCTACTCCTTTTTTAATAATGCATTGCATTTTATTAGGCCTGTTAGCCTTTTTAATTGGGCTCTGCCCTTCTTTTTAATAATGCACTGCATTAATTAGTCTGACAGAACGCCACGTGGCTTGTCAGGCGCTTTGCGCCAATTAAAGAGCGCAAGGCACAAGTGCATGTGGATGTGACATGTGTCACGCTCTGGTGAGCGCAAGTCTGTTAGCGCAGTATGCTGCGCCAGTGCGCTGCGCTAGCACGCTGCTGACACGTGGCCCGCTCTGATGACTTGCGCCAATTTAAGAGAGCAGTGCTCTGTTTTTAGAAGCGCAAGGCGCAGTTATTCTGGGGCCGACACGTGGCGCTCTCTGATGGCTTGCGCCAATCCAAGGAGCGCAACAGTGCAAACTCAAAAGTGCAAGGCACTGTTCCATAGCGCAGAGCGCATCTTGATCCAATTTTAGATCAAAGAAAAGAATCTTTTAAGATTCCAGAACCAATGGTTCATCAAAAGGCAATGCCTTTATGTAGATGAAGTGATCTGTGAAGTAATACTTCTTTTTATCTTTTTGTGATTGGATCTTTTTGATCTTTTTCCTTTTTAATTGAAGATCTTGATCTTGTTCTTAGATCATTGATCTTTTTAGAAGAAAATTCTTCTCATTTTTCCCCCTAAAGGTTTACCTTTTTTCTCTTCGAGCTCTTCTCAAAATTTTTAGAGGAGTTCTCAATATCTCTGTCTCTGTATGTTTTAGACTTGGAGTTTAGGGGCCTTTATATAGTGTCAATTAGTTTGTTAGGTTGGTTACAGAGATCTTTCTCTGATTGATCTGGGGATATTTTCCCACCGTTGGATCTTTGATCCAAGGGCTTCTGTTTTACAGAAGAGAATCTTATTGTTTTAATAAGATTAGAAAGATCTTTCCAGAATTTTTCTGTTTAAGTGCTGGCACAGCTGGCGCAAGCGCACCTGCGCTTGACACGTGTCGCGCAGCGCAGAGCGCAGCGCAACTGCGCTGACACGTGTCGCGCAGCGCAGAGCGCAAGTCAGCTGAAGCGTTGCTTCAATTATTTTAATTTTAATTTCAAAGCAGAGCTTTGCTCTGATTGGGGGAAACAGAAGCGTTGCTTCGTTTCCCGCCTTGGAATTTGAACAGAGGTTTGCTCTGATTAGGGTAAACAATTTCATGTGATGAAACTTGTTCAAATTATTTGTTAAATGTTTAATAGTCAACATTAAGATATTTAAGCATGATTAAATTGGTGAGAAGTGAAATTTTATAGAAAACTGAATCGGAAATCGGATTTGTTCCGATTCCATCGGGTTTTGTAATTTCGTATTTTTAGAGAATAAGAAAGAGAGATGGAATGGGACTTACGGGTTTCGATTAAGCAAAGGAGTGAGGGGGGACTAAAGGGGTTGCCGAGGCGTTGCTTCGTCGCCGGTTGTTCCTAAAAAAACGTCGCCGGAATTTCCGCCGAAATTTCGTCGGAGCATCGCCGCGAACTTGTTTTCAAAGTACACAACTCTTGGAAAATTTTGAGAGAGTGAGCTTAGGATTTTGGGGGTGAGAGGGTGGTGTATAGGGTTGGTATTTATAGGGTTAGGCTAGGGTTAGGGTAGATGAAATGTTTAAAATAAAAATGTGATAAAATGTAATAAAAATGTATTAAAAGTGGAGTAATTGGAGTTTTTATAGAGCTCTGGAAGTGGTCTGAGGCTGAAATTTTGCAGATGCATAGGGAATATAAAAAGACACAACTTTCATGTTGGGGCCGTCGCCGGAATCGGCAGACTCGGGGGTGACTCGGCCGTGACTCGGTCGGAGTACTGAGTCGGCCGAGTCAAGGCCGAGTTGGCCTATTCCCGGCCGAGTCCGGCAACCAGGATCCCTCCCGACGGTTCATCTAACTCCTGGAAGTGTTACATTTTTGGGTGTAGTGGGGTTTTTGTGAGATATGCACGTGTAAACTCTTGGTATTCTAAAGGTTTTACAAAAAAATCAATATTCAAAATAATGTGGGGTATGGGATTTGAACTCTGGTGGCTTGGTTCAGCAGTGCAAGGTATTACCAATGAGTTACAAGCCCCTTCTTGTAATTATGGAGCTAATTAATTACATAAAGTAATAACAGTAAATGTAAATACCCCAAGTATACATTAATTTTAAAACAAATTTTTGTACACTAAAAACGGAGTTGTTATATTCTTTTAACTTGTAATTAAAAAGCAAAATAATTACTTATAACTTGTGCTCAGGCAAAAATACCCCTTTATGGATATTTTGAAATTTTTTTGTAAAAACTTGTATTGAAAATTTGGGGTTGTTACAGTCGTAAAACCATACGACCTCTACTTCATTTCGCCCAAAGGTGAACAACCCTCTGTGTGGGACTCTAAAGACTCGACACTATACTAGTAGTGGGTTTAACCACAGGCCGCAAGCGGTACTAGCTGTACGTAAGGTTCCCAGGTAGATGTCGATAAGAAAACCGATGAGGTGAACCCATCCGAACTCTTACTGAGCCTGAATGTGACAATCTCCATACAGTCCAGTCTATTCGTCTAAGAGTATTGCATGTCGGGCTTAGGGGGGCGGTAAACGTCAGACCCCTAATAGCGGTACAAGTCGTGTCGGAGTGTAGCCCAGAACACCCTGAGAAACTACTGGAAACACTATCAGTAAATCTCGCTTGCCCTGGCCAGGGACTTTGTGTAATGGATCTCCTAGACACAGCGCGATATCAACCCCCAATACCGGGAGAGACGAATCCTGTCTAACCGTCACTGCCTCCAAGTGCTTCGGGACTGCATCCAACTACTACCTGTTTGCACGACTCAATAGAGCCGTGGTTGGATAGTAATCTAAGAACAGTGGAAACACACTCGAGGCGAAGTGACAGTGTCAAGTCAACGGACTAAGTTGTACTCATGTCATCTGGGAACTGTTAACTGACGATAGGTATAGTACCAACCAACAGTTCCCAGTGAGTCCTGTCCAGTGTACTCGCAACCTAATGAGCACCTGTATACTATCTCCAGTGTGACGTACTGATGGCTGTGGGACAGACCATCTCCCCTCCTGGGATGAGAAGCGTATACATTAGTATACTCTGGAGTATCGATGCCCTGTCTCGATAATCCTATGACCAGGGACCTGTATAAGGATGTGCTTGTAGACTACCCGGCCCCCACTGGTGTGATTGCCATCACAACGCTGGTAGTCAAGCAAAGATCCTAAGGGCTCTATCAATATGTATTAGCGATATGTTAAAAGAAACACATACACATATTAAGATAGATACAAACCAAGTAGCATATTACTATGTTGAGCAATAATGTCAATCCGTGTATATATCCCAAGCTTCCAAAATGTAATATACAAACTAGTACTATACAATAATGGCCTCTAGGGCATTTCACACTAACAATCTCCTACTTGCACTAGGGCCATGTGCTGGCATATCGCAGACCTATCATCTCGAATAGCCTCTCGAACTGCGTCTGAGGAATGGCCTTTGTGAATAGATCTGCAGTGTTATCCTCTATAGCAACCCTCCGAACCTCGATCTCCCGGCGATCCACGATCTCCCTGATCAGGTGATACCACCTCAAGATGTGTTTGGATTTCTGATGGGACCTGGGTTCCTTTGCTAAAGCTATAGCCCCATTGTTGTCACAATACAGAGGTATTGGATCAACAATGGACGGAACCACCTGAAGTTCTGTTAAGAACCTCCTCATCCAGACAGCTTCTTTTGCGGCATCAGAAGCTGCGATATACTCCGCTTCCATCGTCGAGTCAGCAACGGTTTCCTGTTTGGAACTCTTCCAACAGACCGCCCCTCCATTGAGGTTAAAGACATAACCCGACATGGATTTGGAGTCATCCTTGTCACTCTGGAAGCTGGAGTCAGCAAAGGTCTCGATCTGGAGGTCTTTTCTGCCGTAAACCAAGAATATATCCTTAGTCCTTCTCAGGTACCCCCCTAGACTCGATATGCGATACTCTTAGACAAACATACCGGACTATAAGGATATTGTCACGGACATGCTCAGTAGGGGTTTAGATGAGTTTGCTCATCGGCCTTCCTTTCGCTCAATACCTGGGTAGCTGTTAGGTACAGCTAGTGCCGCTGACGTGCTTGTGGTTAAACCCACCGTCAGTGTATTGATGAGTCTTTAGAGTCCCACACAGAGAGTTTCCCTGCTTCGGGTGAAACGATGTATAGGCCGTATGGTTTTACGGCAGGGTTCGATCATATACGTGCACTTGTGCACGTATCATGATTCGGATGGATAATACTAGTGGGCTTTGGTTTAAGCCGGATTCTAGTATTATATTGTTGGATTATTTTCGTCTCTTTGTATTCGTATTTTTCGGAAAACGGATGCGGGTATGTATATACGGATGATGGGTATTCTTGTAATTTCTTACAAGTTGCTTCTAGAAGATGCCACCTCATTTATGCTTTAACCATTTAGGATTAAATCGTTAATGAGGTGGAGGATGAGGTGTGGTGAGCATTTATTCAAGCATGGTTTTGTGGTGACTCATGCAATGACTCATGGACACTATTCTAATATGCTTGATATTTGTAAGTGTTGTGAGATATTTTTTTGACTTGATTCATTTTTCTTGAGCCCACAACACTTAGCCTTTTTTCTTGAGTTGCTTCATGTTTCACACTCTCATTTCCTCATGCTTCTTCTTCTTCTTCTACCTCTACCCTAAATGTCTTATGTGTTGAGAAACCTAAGGTGTTTGGAGACAAATTAATCCATCATTATATTCTACATCCTCTAGGCTATCTAGTTTGGCGAACTAGGTACCCTAGTTACCTCGGCTATGAGGTTGGAGCTCGAAATACAAATCCTCAGGTGGATCATCTTCGATGGAGGGAGATCGGAGATCAAGCTTGATCATGAAGGCCTCTAGGAGCTTGGGATGATGGTTAAAGACCGAAGGACACGGATCATTCGGTATAACCTTTCTAAACTCCTCTTTATGTTTGCTAGTTTAGGGTTAATGGTCGATCCGTAGTATCGGGTTGTTCTAGCGCCAGTTTTATAAAAATATTGTTCCACATTCAGCCACGGATTGATGGCCAGGGCGCTGGCATAACCCAACACCCACAAGTTACCAAGTGTTAGCTTAGCTTGCTATACGTATGCAGCGACATCCTAGACCACTCCTATGGCAGTTAACTACACAAAACACCTAAACGAAAGTCGGATAAATCCGCATCACACATTATCGAAACACTTGAATTATAGCTAATTTGTCCCAGATTTTTCTACACAAGGAATTAGAGAAAGTTGCACATGCCATAAGCCTACAAATAACCTAAGAGACTCCACGACCAAGATTCACATCCAGATACCCTACTCTGGCCGCAAAATGCGGCCAGAAGGAATAAATTTGCGACCATGAATTGGGGGATTGGACTCAGGTTTTGGTGGCAGGTTCTATGTCCCTAGACAATCTCTCAGTGATGGCAACTTCCTAAATAACATCTGGGTCGATAGCAGATTTAAACAGAGCCCTAAAACTTAACAAAATACGATATTAACACTAAACTAAAACATTAAGGTATATTAGTGAAACTATTAAACACAAGAACTTCCTCTAGAGCCTAATTAAGAGTTTAACATCATTACCTCATGAAAACTTGGATGAAACCCTAGCCATGCAAGCTCCAATATATCTCAAGAGGGTTAAACAAGCTTAGTTGAGGGTTTAGCGAGGTTTGATGTTAATTTAGATTTAAGGCTAGTGGAGAAAATATTTTCAAGAGATGAAAGATTTGAAGGAAGAAGAAGAAGGAGAGAAATGAGAGGGTGTGAGTGTTGTGAGGGAATGAGAGAGTGAGGATGAGAGTATGAGAACCATGCTCTTTCTCTCACCTTATTAAATGCCCCCATGCCTTGTCCTCCATGTCTCCTATGCCATCATATTCTATTCTTTTCCTTTCTTTATTTTTTAAAATAAAAACTTGTTACTTTAAAATAATTACATATATACATAACATGACATAATATGTTAAGTGCCATGGCTAACAAAGCAAGGTTAACACATCCTTAACCCTATATCAGCATGCACATGTGTGTGCATAATACAAAAATAATTAAATAAAATATTAATTAATTATAATAAAATACGCGAAAAATAATTATTGGTTAAATTTATTAAAAACCCGCATTATATCGCTTAATTAACTCTAATCGCGTTTTAGGGTGTTACAATCTTCTCCACCATCACCTCCTCATCCCCTTCACCCTTGCCCCACCAAAATCACCATCACCATCACCATCATCATCATCATCTTACCCCCCTCCTTCTCCTCCTTCGGCGTCGGCCCCTCACTCCGGCTCTAGCTCCGGCCCTCCTCCTCGGCCCCCTAAAAACTATTAATTATTTACTTAATATTATTTAATAAATATTTTATAATTATTAAAATCATTTAACATGTAATTATAATTAATTAAAAATAGCAAAATGGTCGTTTGCCATGAACAATAACGTTGACCGTTTAACAAGTGGTACACAAAGTGATTGCCACTTCCAATCTTTAACCCTCTTTATTATTTGATAATAACAAACAAAAAAAGAAAGAAAGGGGGAAAACAAAAAATCAAAGGAAAAACCATCTTTGTTTACACACACAAACACTCTCTCTCTCATATTTTCCTTGCTCTTTCTCTCTCTATCTATTTCCCTCCACCCTCACAAATCTCAACCGCCTCCTCTTTCTCTATCTGCACACAACTGAATCATTAGATATATCTCTTTCTTGAGCGATAAAAGGAAATATAACAACGTAAATATCATATCGTATCATCATAATATCACAGATTTTATTTCTTTTCCTTAAATTTGCCCCCTTTTTATTCCCCCCAAATTTTTTTTCGAGGGCTAGGGTTTCGGCGAGAAAACAAAAGAAATTCGATCGTCTCTCTCTCCCCCCAACCCCCGTCCTGCTGTTTGATTGATCTCTTTCTAGGGTTTTGATCCTGCGGCGCTGAATGCCCATTGTTTCGGATAGAGGATTGTTTTGTTTCTAGGGCTTTTGATTTTTGAGTTGGGATGATGATGAGGGTCTGTTGAGGGCATTTGATTCGTGTGTGGATTCGATGAGGTGAAACCCTAATTTTGCCCTATCTCTTTGAGTGACCCATTGCGAGAATTTTGGAGGGTTTTTGTGGAGTGGGTCGTTTTAGACCTCTTTCTAGGTCTCGGAATCTTTAGGGTTCTGGGGTTCTTTTTTGTATAGAGATTGTCAATTGAGGTACAAGGAAAGGAGTAGGTTTTGAGACAGAATTTAGTGGAAATTTCTCCTTTTTCTTATTTTGTTGGATAGATGGTGCTTTGCTATGGATCGAGGTGAGCGGACTTTAGCCCCGGAGTGGTTGAAAGCATCAGGGACTTCTTCACATTCAGGTATAAATCCCTTCTTTGTCTCCTTGTTTGCGTTAGTTTGATTATGTATAATTCACTGTTTTATTCATGTAATTATAGTTTAGTTTTTGGTATTGTCAATGACTATCACCAAATATACTTTTGGGATTTCCTAGACGAATAATATATTTGCATACTTGGATTGCCGAGGAGCTACTCTTATATAGAACTTGTTAATCCCCGCATTGTCTTGTATCTTGCCATTAGTCGGTTTTATTGTTGATGCTTTTGATCTATAATTGACCACAGATGAACATACCACTGGGACTTCATCAAGAACCAGATTGGCACTGACTGCATCCGATCATGATGCTTCCCGTGCACCATCATTCTCCTTCCGGAGGAGTTCCAGCAATAATGACTCTATTGGCAATGATAGAGATAGCTATGGACATTCACGGGGTTATAGTAGTTTTGGTAGGAGTAATCGTGATAGGGATAGAGATAGGGGTAGAGATAGACAGATGGATCGTGAAAAGGAGATAAGTTTGTTAGATAACGGGTACGAAGATTTTTCAGATTCATTATTTACAAGGAGGACTGAGAAGGGAACTCTGAGGCGATCTCACCCAATGGTCTCAGGACGAAGGGTTGATACTTTGCCTAAAAGACCGGTGAGTGATACGAGTGGTGGTCTTAGTAAAGTTTCTTTTGAAAGGGACTTTCCTTCGCTTGGAGCTGAAGAGAAGCAGCAGGGGTTTCCTGATATTCCACGGGGGTCTTCTCCTGGCATTAGCTCAGCTATCAATAGCCTTCATATAAACACTTCGGCTATTATAGGGGCTAATGGATGGACCTCGGCTTTGGCTGAAGTTCCTGCTGTTAGTTTAAGCAATGGGTCTTCAGTGCCATCTCTAAACATGGCATCTTCTGCCTTGAGCTCTTCTACAGGCTTAAGCATGGCTGAAACATTGGCTCAAGCACCATTGCGGGCCCGTAATGCACCACTGGTAATTTAGCGATTTTTATACTTTATAATTTTTTTGTAGGGCTGAAGGAAGCATCTATTGACCCAATTTTTATTCTACTGTTCTATGTAGTTATCTAATGACAGCGAAAGACTGAAAGAACAGACTCTTTTACAGCAATACAACAAGCTGATACCGGTTAAACCTCAAGGATCTAAAAACTTGGTAGGTTGCATATTTACTTTGACCTGTCATGCATGGTTTTTTATTTGATTTTGTAATGAAACATTTTTTTCCAGGCACGTTTTTCCTTCTGTCACGATTTGAATATTGATGATGTCCATTAATATGTAGTATCATAGTTGATTAGGGTTTCTAGACTTAATTTTTCTGTAATTTTATGTTATTTTCATACCATATTTGGGAGGAACGGTGTGGATTTTTAAACAGCCATACATGATAGGAACAAAGTTTAGAAGGTCTAGACAATGAACAAGTTTTGGAAGAGGAATTAGATTTTACAATAATTATTCTTCTGTGTGCCCCTAGATTGTTTCTGTGTTGGTTTTATTTATTTATGTGAGAAATGAGGGTTGTATGCATTGCATGCTTTTGTTCTTGTTGGTGCAATAGTGAATGTCTAATCTCCATGCCTGTTTCTTTAAATGCCACATTTTTTCAACAAGTGGAGCTACAACACTTGATTTTTTAGCGCATAAAAAGATTGTTTTCTCATTGTGTTACTGAATGCAATTGACTGGTGCAGTACATAATGCCTAATATCTCATGGAAGAAAAAACAAAAGTCAAATAGGTAACAGTTTCAGTAGGGAGCAGGAGAGCTGTGATTTCTTGAGTTAGAGTTGAAGTTTGTCGCATAATTGACTTAACAGACCCTGCATGAAGAAATTCTTTCTCTAAGATCTATTTTGTTATTTGTTTATTTTCACCTTACCCTCAGAGTTATTCTGTATTGAAACTGACTTGGCCTTTTAATGGTTGATGGTTTACATATAGTTTAAGTATCATGCCGTTGATAGGATGATTGCTATGTTGAATGTTGGATGATTTGATCATAATTCGGACAATGATTGATTAAGACCAGGATTTACTTTCTTAAACCAAGTATTCCCCTAAACTTTTATTTGCTATATGTGGTGCGGCATGACCATTGATTTGGCTAGTTAAATAGGGTATCAGTGTGGATTATGGAGTTGAGGATTATTTTGGGTATGACCTGTTGATGGAAAAAGTTTCTGGGAAGTTGTTAACCAGGTGAACTAGATATTTACTGATGGTTGATGTGGAAGGCTAGGATGATCAGTGCCTGTTTTCAAGTCTCATGTTAATTTTTTTAAAAGCTGGCATTTATTAACTTGTGCTTATGTTTTCATATTAATATGAAATATTGTGTAATTTTCATACAATTTGGAAAATATCTTGTGCTAGTTTAAGATTTCACGGTTTGTGTGTGCACATGGTTTTTTTGCTATATTTTTTTTTGGGGGGGGGGGAGGGAGGGGGTCATTGAGATAAAATGGTGGGTTAATGCATGAATTATGACTAAAAGTATCTTATTTAGAATTTCAGTAATTTGTGTATGCTTAAAACCATATTATTATACCAATCTTCTGTTTAAATTTTGGTGAGAATGGGATATGTTGAGTAGAAGGACCACAATATTTTAAGGGGGTATCATTGTAAAAACTAGTCCACAATTTTGTTAGAGAGTTCGTATTAGTTAGAGATTTCCTAATGAAGGGAGCATCAGAAACATTTGAGATACAATGTAGTTTGATTTGGGCATAGGATAAGGGAATAAGAGTATCATGAATACATGCAGAGATTGACTAAGGACTTGAAATATGTCTAGGGGATCAGTTCCTTTAAACTGTGTTCTAAAAAGCAGTAGGTGGCCGCCTAGGTGGAAGTGGCACAAGATTGTTTCTCTTTTCACTTCAGTGGCCGATATTACCTGTTTTGGTACTTAAGCGGGTTGGGCCGCCTAGGCAGGTTGCCTATGTCGGCGCCTGGGTAGGTGCTTAGGCGGCCAAACCCGCTTAATTGTTTAATTTTATTTTCATTGCAAATGGTCGGATTTGTCTGTTTTTGTCTCCCTTTATCAAAAAGTGCATCCCAATCAAATCCCCAAATCTATCATTTTCCTCACTACAAAATACCATTTCTCCACCCCGAATACCACCTCGCACTTTTTCAACCTTGCCTCTAAAATTAGGTGTTCCAATTTGTATGGAATCTGATGTTTATAAACTTAAGAAATCTTGTTGTTCTGATAACTTTCTTCTTCCCATTGTGCTGTTCGAATACTGGTGGCTGCCTGACCTGTTGCTAATTTATTAAGTATGAGATGCATATGGTTCACTTGCAAATCGATGTTGCTCAATTATATCGTTGTTTGCTTCCACTATTATGCATGTGTCACTTGTATTACCCTGGTAACTTTCAATTATTTTATAATAATTGGTGTATCAACAATGATTTGCTTTGTTTTATCCTGTCTTTGTTCATCTTTGTGTTGAAAGCGGTTACTGGTTAGTGGAAGATTTGCTCCTGTTTGGCCTGAAATTTTGTTGGGTTTAGTATGCTCAACTTGACCAAATTAAAAACTGGTTTCAGCTTGGGTTGGAGTGTTCAAATTTTTGGTTGGTTTGGTAAAAATCCGGAGCTCGATTCTGAACTAACTTGAGTGTATAAGTCTAATTTGATTATGTGTCTTGTGATTCATTATTTTGACCTATGGGATACTTGCGGGGAAAATAGTAATAGAAGACCGAAGAGCGACTGTGAGTTATGTTTCCTATATAAGTTCCTCTTTCATTTGTATAGTTTTATTGTTTTGGATTTTAAAGCTTCTTTCAATCACATTCTGAATGCATTTCTGATGTCATCTGCTAATACAATATCAGCAAACATGCATTATAACTATATTCCACGGGACCTTTTCCTGGATATACTTTGTTCATCCATAGATATTACAAATGGGAAAATAGGGTATAGTGTATCAGTCCTTGGTGTATGCTTGCGTTGCAAGGAATAGACCGGGCTCCTTTCCAATTGTGAACATGCTACTTTGCTATCTTACATTTTGTTAATCACATAATAGATGGATGTTAATTTTCCAAAACCCACCAATGTTGCATATGAAGTTTTGAATTACACCACTTGATTTTTTTTTACCGATGCATTTTGTAGAGATTTGAAAGATTTTTGATGGCCTTCGCCTACCAAATGAAACCCTTTTCACATCTATAGTTATGCTGAGAAGTTAAGATCACTATATTGTAGCCTTTGCAATAATAGTCACATTTGTAGTATCATAGCGTCTTCCAATAATGAAAGGTGAAGTACATGTAGGTTAAAATGCTACTCTCATGGACACAGCACGATACAATGACTGAACGAATTCTATAGTATAGTACCTTCAAAATGGCATTGCCATGATAAGAAGTCTTCCCTAGAGATAGGTCCGTGTTACTTCACAATACTAGTGTTTGTGCCACATAGCTTTTAGGTGATTGTATTGTGGATGAAGAACTTGTTTTATATGACATTCGTTTGTATTTGACTGGAAAGTCAATAGTTTTAACTGAAAATTTCAGGGGTGGAGGTTGGGTGAATAAGAACATGCTATTGAATTAGTCAAGGCATGCATATAATCGCTGGAAGGAAAAGGTACACAACATAGCTTTAATGTTTACATGTTTGCAAATCTTTTGAGCACTGAAGATATCCATTAAAATAATGTGGCTGGATTTTTTAGTGCTTAATCTCATAAAGTTACACTCAGTGTAACCTTGGTGATTGTCGGCCTTAGTTAATAATATGGAGAGCAAGAATTCCTGAAGCTGAATTGTTGTGTGCAATATACAATCTTTTGAGCAAATGGATTATCCGTCTAGAATATCCAGTGGTGGTCTATGTAGCACGGGGTCGGATATGGATACATGATACGATACGGTACGGATTCATGGATTCGCAATTTCCCAAAAATCTAGGGTAGTGGATGTGTTTTTATATCGACTTTTAGTTACATAAATATAAAAATATATTAAGATATACACATAAATATAATAATATAAATAAATAATGGCATTATGGTAGATATTCAATGCACTTTTAAATTTTCGAAAGCCTTAATTTACGAGAGAAAGAGAGGAGGCGTCAATTCGAGAGAGATTGGTGAGTCATTTACAAGTCCAAGAGAATCCCAAAGAATCCGAGAGTTTCGGACTCCGATACGCATTCGGGGACGATTCGTGAGGCATTTACAAGTATCCGTGCTTCATAGGTGGTGGTTACAATCCTACAATAGCTATCCTCACCTTTATGATGGATCTTTCAAAGCACAAAAAAGAATCCCTTCAAGCTGCACTTGCTTTCGCTTAAAAACAGAATAAAGCATTTCATTGCCTCAATTGACCTTTATCCTGTACTAGTTGGATTGGCTGCCTTGCTGGTATTGAAGATATGGCAGGCTGGCAGCTTCCTTGGTATATAGTTTGAATTTTTACTACCATTGCAATTTGAATTCACTCTCTCGCTAAATTCTTAGTCCTGTGGCAAAAAGGGAGCAGCTCACCAATAACCTTGAATGTCAGTTTTGGGAAGAATACTTGATGTAAATGGTGACAGCTTCATTATGTATGCTCATGCAACTAAAGCAGAATTCACCAAAATTTCTTACATTATGGGATCGTTTAGTAGAAATGAAATAATCCAAAACTTTCTACTTTCTAGTTATTAAGGTGAGCTTCTTTTACATGTTAAAAACTCAATCCTCTGATGGTAAATTGGACAGAGAGTGGACTTTTAAATGTGGTTTTACTTTCGAAAACCAGGGAGGCAACAAGTGAATTAGGTTGATGAAGATGGATTGTCATTGGAAGAGAATAGGGAATATGTAGGAATTGTATTATCATTTGGTACCTCTTTGTGGAATGGCTTGTCATGCTTCAAATCGAACTTCACGTGATATTTGAACCATGGAAAGTAGGAAATGCATCATCGTTTGGTACCTCCAAAGTTTAATATATATTTCTCTGATCGGATTGTCATGTGGCTATAAAACCATTTGATAACACCACCTTGTGATCTTTCGGGGAAGTGAGAACATTAGAGTATCAGGCACAAGATTGACAACAATCTGGTTTCATTGGGAAAATAGGAAAACTTACGCATACGTTGAATCTATTGTTTAAAGTGATACATGATTGAGGAAGTATGAAACATGATGATAAAGGTTTATATGAAAAAAAATTAAAAATCTGGAGGGAAGCAAAAACGAACCGATGTTGAATGCATTGCCACATGTAGGGCAAAACTGATTGAAAATGGTTTTTAACTTCTTTTGCGCGTGCGCATGTGTGCAAGAGGGAGGGGAGGAATTTTATATTTCAATCAATCATGTGTTGAACTGATGTGTGTGTGGGGGGGTGTGTGTGTGGGGGGGGGGGGAGATTTTATATTCCAACCAAAGGTCTAGTTAGGATTTTTTGCTTGACTTTTGTTGGCCAAATTGTAGCTCGTTCCTCCGTTCATTTTTTTTTATCTCTTGACTGGGGCAGCTATCGGTCATCAGTCTTTATGTATATAAGATATGTCAATCTGTTTTCAATGAATTTGTTCTCTATGACAGTAGCGTTTAACTTCCTATGTACACATTTTTTGTACTCTCCTGTAGGATATTGCAACTCAGCATTCTCTTTTAACAATATTTCTTGGCTCCTTCTCAGGTCCCTAACTCTTCAGATAAGTCAAAACTCAAAGGACCAAGAAATGGCGATCTTGTCACCTCTAAGGTTGTTCTGCCAGCTACAAGACCTGATGCTTTAAAAACTCCTCAAGCTAGTAACTTTCTAGTTCTCAACCGAGACAAGAGCAGTACAGCTCCTAATCAGCTTCTAACAACTACCAACAAAGTGGCGACCCTATCAGCTTCGGTTCCTCACTTGAAGCCGAATGCGAATGGGACTGCAATTGAAAAGAAACCTCAATCTCAGGATGCCAACCAAAAGCGGAAAGCGAATGGCAAAGCTCAGAACAAAAACGAGTTCTTTAATTCCCTCCGCAAGCAAGCTGAAATAAAAAATGGCTCTTTGTCTTCCTCAGCATCAGTATCCAATTTGGTGATTAATTCAGATGAGCCGAACTTTCTTGCTACATCAAATTCTGGAGTAGAGTGTTCAGTGTCCGAGAATGGGAAGATTGTTAATGAAGAGCCTGAAATCTCAGTTTCTCTGAATGAGGAAGAAATAGCGTTCATGGAGTCGCTTGGATGGGAGCAGAATGCTGCTGGGGATGATGGTGCCCTCACAGCTGAAGAGATTGCATCTTTCATTAACAAGGTAAACCCACATTTTGCAGCCTTTTTTCTTAGGGTTAATTGCACAAAAATCGCTTGTTTACAATATATAGCGCTCTCAATGGATATAATTGCCCTAACACCCCTCTAAGTTAAGTTATCGACCAAAACCCTTAACTACTCAAGTGAATGTATAATTCAACAGTATAACTTGTTTGTGTTGTTTAGGGTTGAATGAGTGTTTTCTAGGGTCAAGGTCAATGAACAGAGGAGCTTTTGTGCTGATAAATTACTTAAGGGGGTAGAAGTGCTATATGGTGTATATACTACAGGGGTGTTTTGTGCCAGGTCACATGTGGCCTTCCGCTTATTGGAAATCCATTTTTTTTCTGACGCTCTTGATTAACTTTTAACTATCCATATACCATATGCAGCATAAAGAGAAACTCCGGCCAGATTTCAAATACTAGGCAGGTCTTCAGGAGTCATGGTAAGCCTTACCAATTGCCAAGAAGTCCAAGTTTTTGTGGCGAAGGGGGTTTTGAAAGGCAGAGACTGGGGGGAGCAAGAGAAATCAACACCTTGAAATGTTTTGGTTTTTTTGTTGAAAAAGAGGGAGTTGTATTTCCCCCCCATCATTTCTCTTGTTTCCTTTTGAAAATGAAAAAAAGAAAAAGAATGCGCCAAATGCAAAATAAATGCAAGTGCTCCAGTCCTCCTAGGGTGCTTTTCTCACAGAGCTGCCCTTTCTGTTTTTTGTGATGGGTTGTTGGAGTCAACAGAAAGAGTAGATACAGGGTGGTATTAGAAAATTGCCGTTTTGAAAATATTTTTGTTTAGTTTATTTTTCCCTTTTCTGTCATGAGATCATTGTTTTCATTTTCATTTTTTGGTATAATATTCAAAGAAGAATTCTGGGTTGGTTTTCAGTATCAAAGCAGTTGATATTGGCTTAATGTGTCCTAGGAATTGCACATGTCTTGTTTGCAGGGTATTTTTCTAGAATTTGTTTGGAATCGGGATTGTTTGCATATAGAATTTGATTGCCAATTATTGCGAGGTTGGAATGGAGATCAAGCATTTCAATGTCATTGTTTGATACCAAGAAATGCTTAAATTTATAGGCATAGTGTAACACCAAACTAGCGATCCCTTCCCTCTGTTGACGATTGTATTTGGTTTATGACAAATTTTTTTAATTGTGCAATTAACTATGATTGAATATATTTCATGGATTTTAAGCATGTTTAAATCCTGAAACAGGATGGGTAAACATGTCTTTATATTATATTTGGCCTTTTTATTGATGTCTTGCATTTTGCAAATAAGCAACTCAAGTTTAAGTCAACCATTACTGGATGTTTCCATGGATCATGAACATGTATGTTTATTTATTTATTAGGAAGCTGTGAATGAAGAATGGATGTAGGTTTAGATTACCAGAGAGAGAGAGAGAGAGAGAGAGAGAGAGACTGTTAGTGTAGTCTTAGATTACCCAAGGCATGGTATCTTGTGGATGTAGGTTGAAGAATTTATTTATTTTTTAATCTGATTTTGAGTTGGTAAATTGAGAAGACGACACCTTAGCCTTTTTGGGGTTTGGGTCATAATAATAATAGAGATGTTTTGATCATTTTTGTTAAACTCACCTACACCCAAGTTGGTTTATTATTGGCCAAGGGTTGGGTTTTGTAATCTATTAATTTTGTAATATGATATTTAAAAGATAAAACGGGATAGAGGAAATTTCCTTGGATGTCGCCGTAAAAAGCCAACCCTCCACCATTTTTTTGATGCTAGGTATTTACTATCTTCATTTTCATTGTCTAAGACGTGGATGTACCAAATATCATGTGTATCTAACATCATTTCACCGTTGATTTATTAAGTGTAAAATTTATGGTATTCAGATAATAGAAAATTTTTAGTATTTTTACATTACAAATACAACAGTGAAAATTATGTTATATACACATGAAAGCAGATGAATCCACATCTTAGATGATGAAGATGAAGATGGCGAATACGGTTTGCCGAGAAAAATAGTGGAGGGTTGACTTATTGCCGGGGGCGGATCCTTGCAGAGGCAAGGTTAAGCATCCACCTCGCTCTGATTTCTCAATATATTTTGGCATATATTTAACAAATCCTTTGAATACAATTAATACCCATCTTCTGCTAGGATATGCTGTTGGCGTAGTGGATGATGGGTTAACGTGCTTAGAAGGGCTGCGGGTTCAGCTTTTCCATTTCTTCAACTTTTCTCAAAATCCTGGACCCAAAAGGGCCAAAACGTTTCAACCTACGAACTTTGTTTCCAACCGAGCATTAAACCTTTTAAAATAAATACCCACTAAATACTAAACCCGATTACCAACTCATCAACTTATGCTCTCAATTATCGATGTCCTACACAAAATTTACATATATTTATGTTTTCTGACAAAATACTTAAAAAAAAGTTAAATCATTATTTGTGGTAAAGAAATCAATTTCTTTAACTAATTATTTGTGGCACATGATACCGTATGTAGTTTTAACTGAAAATTAGTTTATATATTTGTAAGTCTAATATAACTCTAATATTTTCTAGCTTTCCGATTTACTCCTTTGACAATTTAACTTAAATGTTGATTGTAAATTTGATTAAATTCTTGATTCCTTTGACAATTTTACTTGCATACTGACGATTTCGTTTATGTAGATTCAGTAATTGGGTCGGAAACTTGGAATACTGACAATTGTGTTTTCTTAACATTGCAAGTCCATGTTAAATAATTTGATATATAAACTTTATAAATACATTATGTTGATATATTAGTCAAGAGAAATATCTTTTTGAGGCTTTAAAATTGCTTGAAGTTGATTAGATTCTCTCAACGAACATTTTTTGTCTAATTTATATTAATTTCAATTCAATGCTGTCATAGCGTAAGCCTCCGTCACATCTGAAAAAGATCCAGAATCGGACCCTGCTTATTACGACGGCATCTGAGAAAATTTCCATCTATGCTGCCTAAGATCCAACACTTTGACAACCCCTGTTCTCATTCCCGATTGACCCTTGGTCACATGTGGTATGTGGGGCCATATTTTTGTAGCAGTTGAACACTAACAAGTGTTGTTTCTATCACGTCGGTGAACAATGACGTTTATATCTTGTTGAACACGAGAGCTTATGCAAAAATTCTTTGTTTCGCCTTTGAATTTCTTCCCAAGGTTTTTATCAAATTTGAAAAATATCCAACCCCCCCCCCCGGCGCCCCCCCTCCCCGCACCCCACACCCAATTACCCTTAAAATATAGCTGTTTAAAAACTTTTTGGTCAAACTTTCAACAGCAACTATTTTAACAAATTCTCTCTCTCTCTATATATATTGCTAATTTATTATATCCTTCTTGGATATTTAATTTATCTGACAATTGTATTAATTTACGTTGAATTTCATCTTCTTGAGTAAATGTTAAAGGAGATTCCTCCTAAATTTGATTGTATTAACTCTTTTGATAATCCAATCAATTAAATTCTTAGTCTCTATTATTGAGTGAGAATCTAAAGCTATATTTTTTTTTATCATTAGTTAGAGGGATTTCTTTGAAGATTGATAGTTATCTCTTGAGAAAAAAGATGGTTGAAAAGGTATATTTCTATCCGGTGAAAGGATAGCAAGACAGCGAAAGCTTTGAGAAGCCTAACGACGGGGTTTGTAGGGAAGGGTTAGATGTGGGATGTTGAACCTTTTTAAAACGACGTGTTTGTGTCTGTTCGCTTGTCTCTTTTATTTTACCGTATTTATGTTTGGTTCGATTGTTAATTTGTTATAATAAACAGTGCAGGCTTTGCAAATTAGCAAGATTTATTTTAAAATCCTATCACACTCTTTTCCTTTAGGGTTGCACTTGGGTAATTCAATCGGTATCAGAGCTTGAGCTTGGTTCTATTGATTATCCGGATTCACATCCTTAGAGTTATCGATCCATGACCAACCTTATATCTAATACATCCTCTTTGGGTTATGCCACCGATTTTCATGAAGGTAGGTCAACTATTAGATCATTTATTTTGATGGCACTGATTAACTCTAGTGGAAAATTGGTATCTGCTTTTCATATTCAATTCATTTCTGGAGTATAATCAAAGATGAATATCAATTCCTACTAGAAATGTTGATGAGGTAACTTATTCCAAACAACAGGCTAAATGTAGTGACATGGCGAATTTATTCCCAAGTAATTGGTCCAAATGTCTTTGGTAATTCTAGAGTTGAATTTCATAATCATAAATTCGAGCAAAAATAAAAAGGGATATTGTACAAGTTAGGCACCTCTCAAGTCAAGAAAGTAGAATCCGTTTCCTTATGACTTGAAGCATTTTAGAATGGAAGCTAATGAAATTTTGAACGACTTATTTACATAAAACTCCTAATATATGTGGATCATTTTAACAAAACTACCAATACCTTTGAAATGATAAAATAACTATCATGACTTGATGATCAACGTTGGTCAATATTACTGTTGAAGTCAAATGACAATTTTGCCCTTTTATAATATAATATAATTAATGGTTTTTTACTTATAGCCCCCTTAAAACATAGCAAATTTCTTTCTATCCAAAAATCTTGGTATTTACTTTTTACTCTCCAAAAGCTAATAAGATACATTATTTTACCCCCTTTACCATTACCATCAACTTTTAACGGGATAATATCATATTTTTCTTTAAAATATCCTAACCTCTCTTATTTGGAAATATACAATTTCTTCTCCAAATTGAAATTAAGGTTTATGCCTCTGTTGCACTTTTATCAAAATCGGCCATAAAATCAGGAGTATTTTCAACATCCTTCTCTAACTGTGAAGAAATTGAATACTTCTGCGGTCTTACTTGTTATTTTCGGGTAAATGGTAAACCTAAAATCTATGGAGAAAAATTAAAGTTAAAGTTAACGGGGTTTTTTTCTGATGTAAATTGTAAACGGGGGTAAAAAAAATGTATCTTATTAGTTTTAGGGATAAAAAGTAAATACCAAGTTTTAAGGGGTTGGAAAAGAATTTGCTATGTTTTGGAGGCCTGCAAGTAAAAAACCCTATAATGAATTATAAATTACATTTTAAATAATTTTAATAATTATTAAATATTAACTAAATAATTAATATATTTTTTTGGAAGCAGTGGGTGGTCGAAGGTGTGTGGTGGTGGTGGTGGTGGGGTGAAGTGTTAGCTACTTCGCTCTCTACTAGAGTTCAAAAACGAGGCGGAAGCGGTTTTTAAAAAATTTCAAGAGAAGCAAACTAAATAAAACCCTAGAATCAAACCTAAACACTACAACTTGCAACCAAAAGAGAGCAACCAAGAGTTTTTAGAGGCAACAACCTTTGTAGTATCTTCATATGCTCTTAAGTTGACCTTTGAATCCTTGCTAGGCTCCTAGAGATTGATGGAACAAGCTTCGTGAAGATCTCTTAGCTAAAGATGGATCCACATTGAGAGCTCCTTGCAACATGCTTTAGCTTCACTCTTGAAGCAACTTGATCTCTTAATTTGCTAAGCTTGAAGGATCAAGTGATGTAGTATGGTTTCACTCTTTCTTTTTCTCACGACCTTTTCCTTTTCCTATCACTTTGGAGAGGAGAATAAAAATATGTAGAACAAATGAAGAGAGAGAGAGAGAGAGAGAGAGAGAGAGTAGAGAAAATTATAAGAGCTTAGCCTAAAACATATGAGAGTATACTATTGTATATCCCTCTCCTCTCTCTCTCTCTCTTCCACTTGTCCATCCAAAACTAGCGTGTGTTTGTACCCTAACCCATGTTGTCATGGCAAGCATCCAAAAGTGAGTGGAAAAAGAATAAGAAAATATAATTATATGTTAACATAATATATATTTTCATATGCACTAAAATGCAAAATGTGAGACAAATAGAAAATGTGACATAATACTAGTAAATACGTATATCCAATATATGTATAAATATATTAAATCAATACTTGATTTAATATCCGTCTTTCCAAAAGATCGGCCAGTATTATCAAATGTACAATTACAATCAGTGTATCCAATACACTGATTTAATCGGACTCTTGTACGTACCACCGTACGACAACTACATCGTTTTACTTGACCCGGGAAATCCTCTGTGTGGGACTCTAAAGACTCGACAATACGCTGGCAGTGAGTTACTGAAAGTGTATCTTAGCACCACCACAAGGTTTTAACCGGTATCAAGCATGCAATTTTAAAAATTTTCTTGGTGCTAAGCTACACTAATATGGAATCTAACTAGAGTATTAGGGTTTAACATGATATAAAATAAGATCTATGTAAGTGATGGAATTATAACCTTTGTAGACCAAGTCCTTCTCTTCTAAAACTCCGGGTAGTAGTCCCTACGACTCGTTGTAGCTCCACTTGAAGAAGGACCGAGCTTACTTCACGACCTTCGTGTCGAAGATGATCCATCCGAAGTTCCTCTAGATCAAGCTATTTCTTCACCAATTTTTCATTAGTGAAGGAAACAACCTAATCTTGAGTAGATTGATGAAGTAGGTTTATAAGCTCACTTAGAATTCTCTAACCATTTATTTTGCAACTCATGAAAAAGAGTAGAGCTTGGTGGAGGAAGAAGAGGAAAATGAAAGAGCAAGCTAATGAGCTAAGGAAAAAAAATCAAGTGATGAAGAATGACTCTCTCATCTATCTCACTTATTGAAGCATGGATTATTTCTCAATAATAAAATCAAACAATGCTTCAATAGTGAATGCAAATGAATATAATAATGAACAAATCCATGCTTCACCCATTCCTAAAAAATCTCCCCATTTCCCACCTCTTATTTCTATTTTCTCAAAATAGAAAATCCAACCATGCTTCATAATATATATATATATATATATATATATATATATATATATATATATATATATATGAGGTTAATGGAGGAAATATGTCATAGGAGGGAATTTCCTCCTATGCCGTCGGAAAAATGCACCCTCCATGATTTTTTTCGACAATCGGCATACATCACCTCCATATTTATCATCTAAGATGTGGATACACTAAATTTCATATGATTATACCATTTTTTTACCATTGATTTAGTTGGTGCAAAATTAATGGTTTACCGACAATAGAACTTTTAACATTGCTAATTCAACGGTGAAAAAGTGGCGGGATCATATGAAATTTGGTGTATGCACATCTTAGATGATAACGATGATGATGATGGATGCCGATCGTCAGAAAAAATGACGGAGGTTGTATTTTTTCGATACCATAGGAGGAAATCCCCTCCTATGGCCTCTTTACTCTCTCTCTATATATACATATATAGACTCTTTTCTCCATTATTCACTCTCTCTCTACACACACACACACACACATATAATCTATATATGAAGAGAAGAAAATAATAAGTGAGGAATAATATTAGTTAATATATAATTATATCAAATATAATATATATCAAATTTTTAAATCAACACTTTATTTAATAATCCGGTTATATAACATATAACCGACCAATATCATATATTTGTATATTACATTATCAAATCAATACTTGATTCAATAATCCGGTTATATCACATATAATCTAACCGATTTCAAATGTCGCCAGATTAGAATACGGTATCACATACTCGTATTTAATCAGGCTCCCGCACATATCAGCATATGCGCCCTACTTCATTTCGCTTGAACTAGGAAACCACTGTGTGGGACTCTAAAGACTCGTCAATACCCCATCAATAGGTAATGATCACATCAGTTACCCACAAGCCGTCAGCGGTACTAGCTGGACGTAACGACTACTCAAGTATTGAGCGATTAGAAAATTAATATGCAAGCTTGTCCAAACTCCCATGAAGTCTATAAGTAACACTTACCGTACAGTCCGGTCTCTTCATCTGATATGTCGCATATCGATTCTATGGGTGGAATCGTCAGACCCCAGTAACTTGATAAATCATGCCGATGTGTGGCTCATAATGGTTCGAGAAACTACTGATAAAACTTACCAGTAAATCTCATCAGCCTTGGACAGAGACTTACTGTTATAGCCAATCAAGTATAGCGCAACATCAACTCCCAATACCAGGAGAGACGAAACCCCTCCTATCGCTCACTGCCTCCATATGACTTGGGACTGTACCCAAAATCCACCTGTTTGCACGACTCCTTTGAGCCGTGGTAGGGAGGAAATCAAAGCACAGTGGGAACCACACAAGACACTATGATGATCTCGGGTCTACAGACTAAGCTGTACCAGTGTCACTAGAGAACTGCTATCTGACGACAGGTATAGTACAATCTAGGAGTTCTCAGCGAGTCCTGTTTGGTGTACCCATTCTCTAATGAGCACCTGTGCACAATTTTGATGTCAAACACCAATGGTTATGGGATCAACCATCGCCCCATACAGGGTCAAGAAACGTACACACTTGTCTACTCTGAAATATCGATGCCCTGTCTCGATTCTCCCTCGACTAGGAACAGTTAAAGGATGTGCTTGTGGACTACTCAAGTCCCAGTAGTATGATCCGCATCATAGTCCTGGTAGTCAAGCAAACATTCTAAGGGCTTTGTCAATATGTATCAGAGAGACAGTGTAATAATACTAGTGTACATGTTAAGATAAAGAGCAACCAAATAGCATACTATCATGTCGAGCAAGAAAGTCCTCTATATATATGTCCAAGAATCCACCATATTATACAATAATGGCCTCTAGGGCATATATATTCCTAACAATCTCTCACTTGTACTAAATCCAGTTGTTGTAGTATCTCATACTCAACACCCCAAAAAGTCTCTCAAACCGCGTTTGGAGGAGGGCCTTTGTGAGTGGATCCGCTGTGTTGTCCTTCGTGTCAACTCTCCTGACCTCGATCTCCCGTCGATCTACTATCTTCCGGATCAGGTGCTACCGTCTAAGAATATTTCTTGATCGCTGATGGGACCGGGGTTCCTTGGCCAAAACCACAGCTATATTGTTATCATAATACAAAGGTATTGGATGCTCAATGGATGGAACCACACCAAGTTCAGCAATGAACTTCTTCATCTAGACAACCTTTTTGGCAGCATCGTTGGCAGCGATGTATTCAGCCTCTATCGTTGAGTCTGCTACGGTATCTTGCTTGGAACTCTTCCAACATACCGCCCCTCCGTTGGGGGTGAAGGCAAAACCCAAGACCGACTTGCTGTCGTCCTTATCACTCTGGAAGCTCGAATCGGTAAAGGACTCCACCTGGATTCTCTGTTACCATGCACCAAGAACATTTCTTTAGTCCTTCTCAAGTACTTAGGAATGTTCTCACAGCTGTATAGTGCTTTTCCCCAGGATCTGATTGATACCTACTCACTACACCTAGCACGTAAGCTACATCCGGTCTGGTACATAACATCGCATACATGATAGACCTAACTGCCGAAGCATAGGGTATCACTTGCATGGGAGCTCTTTCCAAATCAGTCTTGGAAGACATCTCTTTGGAGAGAGTGATTCCCGAGCAAGCGGGTAAATTACCACGCTTAGAATCTTCCATACTAAATCTTTTTAGTATGGTGTCAAAGTACAACATCCGTTTAGATCTATCCCTAGGATGTACGAGGAATCACCTAGATATTTCATGGAGAACTTTTGTAATAAGAAGAGCTCGACCGAGTGTAGCATAGGAACATCATTTCCTATCAAGAGTATGTCATCCACGCACAATACGAGAAAGACAACCTTACTCTCTACAACCTTTTTGTATATACAAGGTTTATCTACATTTTTGATGAAGTCAAACTCTTTGATAGCTTCATCAAAACAGATGTTCCAGCTCCGCGATACCTATTTTAATCTGTAGATTGATTTAAGCAGCTTGCACACCTTTCCGCTGCTCCCACTGTCTACGAAGCCCTCTGACTGTGTCATGTACACGCTCTTTTCTAAATCACCATTTAGAAAAGCGGTCTTGACGTCCATCTGCCAGATTTCATAGTCATGGTATGCAGTAATGGCAAGTAGGATCCTGATGGACTTAAGCATAGCGACTGGAAAAAAGGTTTCATCATAATTGACACCTGGTCGTTGATGAAAATCTTTTGCTACAAGTCTAGCTTTGAAGGTCTTACCCTTTCTATTTATACCAATTTTCTTCTTAAAGATCCACTTGCTCCTGATAGGTTTTACCCCTTCAGGAGCAACCTCCAAAGTCCATACTTTGTTGGTGTACATGAATTCCGTCTCAGACCGCATAACATCTAGCCATTTCACAAAGTCCCCACTTGTGATGACCTGCTCGAAACTAGTTGGTTCATCATCTTCCATGATGTAATCCCTACTTTTAGAGATGTAATATTTCAGAAAATAAAATATTATTTTTGGAATTTAAATAATTTAAATATTAAATTACATGAATATTATAAAGATATTGAAATTGGTTTTAATGAAGTAGTATGATTATATACTTGTAAATTGGAAAAGAATTGGAAAATTGATATAAATTATTGATTTTGAAAGAAATTATGTGATTTGGGCATTTTACAAATTATTATACAATTATTTGTATACAAGTTTAATACTAAACTCGATTAATATTTCGTTAATTATGCATTAATCTTGCTTATATTTATGGCATGCAACATAATATGTTGCAAACACTTGTTACATATTTTTGAACTATGCTTCATTTGCATTACATGGCTTTGTTTTAAAAAAGAAAGAAAAAAAAGGAATTTAAAATAAGAAGATATTTTGGAGAGAGAGGGGGGACCAAGGGACATGAGGGTATGGGCTTAGAGAGAGAGAGAGAGAGAGGGGGGGGGGCTTATTCACACCATGGCTCTCTTAAGCATACTTCATCTTCATCTCACCATTTTTCATCTCCTCCTCCTTCTCCACTCCCTCCACCTCCACTACCACCCTCTGCCACCTCAAACCACCATGCCATCTTCACAAAAAATGATCCCAACCTCACTACAAACACCATGGACCAATCAAGTCAAGCTTTTGAGTACTTTGGGCAACCCAAGAATTTTCTTGAGTTGCCAAATGAGATAATCCCTACACTTCTAGTTAAGTTTTTAGAGTTTCTAATATCCTATAGTAGTTTAGAATTATTCTAATAAGGATTAGTGATGCTAGAATTTTCCAATATGAGCTTTAGGGAAGATTTGGAGTTGTAAGGGTGTAATTAAGGTTTAGACATGACTACAACCCTTCTAGTGTCAATCATGGACCGAACTAAGTATAAAAACCCCAAGACTTGAACTTTGAAATTTGCCGATATCGGATTTTGTGGAATTTGTGATGATATTTAGGGATCTGCTATGACCTGGAGGACCTGAAAAATATATAGCGATTACAGTGAGTCGTGCAGGTGATCTAGAAGCTATCCTAGAGACCCGAGACCCTAACTTGATGACTTGGCCGCATATTTAACCAAGATGGCCGCAATTTGCGGCCTGGGTATAGGTGATGGGGTTCGTGCTTGGTCTGTGACTCCTATATCAGTTAATTAGACCCTCCACATATACAAAATTGGCTAATTTCACCTGAGGAAAAATCTGAAAGTGTTTTCAAAGTTTCAGATTTCGGTTTGCGACTTTTATTGAATTGAGTTTTGGTATTTGTGTTTTATCTCAGTCGATTGACGTTCGTAGTCAATGTCGAGAGTTGTTTGGTTATTCTTGCATGCGTAGACCATAGGTTTTAACCTATGTGCGTTTTGTGTGTCGCTTTGGTTTTTGTGTTTGATGCTGTTTATAATACTACGTATTGTAAATTGTAGATACCTTCGCATGGACTTCGGGACGACAAGGGAGAGCAAGGCTTCGTCGACTTCAGCAAGTGAGGATCGAAAGTGAGTAGATGTATATTTACGGGGGAAGTCGGGTGGATGGCGAATAGCACCCCCGCAACCGTAGAATATAATGTCTTTATATACTACATATATATATGTTAATGCGAGTTATGGATACATAGCAATAGGGTTCTAGGATACCGTAGGATTAGACTAAGCGTACTTGCAGGAAGGTTTATCCTTAGTCTATTTTCCTTAGCCGTGAGCCGTTAGTTTTACATCGTCGCGCGCGCACACACACACACTTGGTGTGATATGTGTGTATATGTATATGTGTGTGTATATGTGTGTGTGTGTGTGTTGATATGTATGTATGTATGTATGTATGTATGTGTATATATATATATTTATAGTATACATATACTTGTAAGATGAGGATATGATATGTGATATGGTTTTGAGTCGATACGATCGAACAAGATTTCAAGAGATATTGATATATGATTGAGATAAGACATCGTTTATGATGCGATATATATAACAGGATTGTTGGGAAAAATATACATAACACGCGATAACATGTGATCTGATAATATAATAAATTGTACGAGACCTTAAATCCGTACCCTGATTATGGTATTGTATGACGATTGATACCGTACGAACTATATGATTATATATGATATTTGACCCATACCCTCGATTTTTGAGGATGCCGTACGACGGACTATACCGTACGAGATATATATATGATGATTAATCCGCACTCTTGACTCGAGGATGCTGTACACTGGATATTACCGTATGTGATGCTATGAGGTTGGATCGCTGACTACTAGATATATCGACTCGGATATGCTTTCGATTCCTATTTACTTTCGACTTGTTTCTTAATTTAGTCTTTAGTAGCTTAGATAGATGTTAGCTTTGGCTTGAGTCTTACCTATTTTCAAAACTACGAATCATAGGCATTTTTAAAGGATAAACCGAGAAACGCTACGGATTTTCAAAAGACATCTCTTTTCTCAAAACATCGTAGTTCCACTTTTCTAAAAACAACGATTCGTGCTATTTAAACACGATAAATGGTATGGCTCGTATATAGATTTATATACCTTATTGTTGCTTTTACTGTTTACTTTCTGTTATGATCTCGTCTGCTAGGACACCTGCACCATTACCAATGATGCGTATGTTGCACGTACACTTGCTTACCGGCTCACACACATCAGCATCGGTAATTTCCATGTCACGTACACTTTAGTAACCGTTACTTCATTCGTATACCCTGATAAACTGTAGCTAAGTAGCACCATTTTGCATTCATGATATCATATGCTTGTTTAGACTTCGTATTTCTTACTTAGATGCCACATGCATTTGTATACATACATTCTGGTTATGCACTGGAGTTTGGCTTTATGCCAGTATTCATTATCTCCTTATTAGCTCATGATTATGAGATTCCAATTTTCATGAGATTTCTGGATTTGGAAAACCGCATGTGAATTCGAAAACTTATGCTCCTTTTAAAAGAAAAATACGGTTTTTCCCTTGATATGATGTGTGGCGTCCACCATGAGATTTCTCGGTTTTGGAGCATATATGATATATGATTATCCGCCACGAGGAATGAGGGCGACACCGTTTGCGGGTATATGGTGGACACAGTGCGGTACCCCGGGACAAGAAGGCCGTATAGAGATTGAGACGTTGAGCTCGGCAGGGGACCATTACCGACCGGTGATAGTTGGCGCGGCGTATATCTGGAGGATACCGACCGTAGTCGTGAGATCAGATGATATGGGACGATCCAGACCGACGGATCCCGAAATACGAGAATTATGTGTCGCTGATGGACACGGTTTTCATAATGTTTTCGAGTGTCGTTATTTGGCACTCAGGTTTTATCATGATTTTATATGTCGTTGTTGGACACACGTTGGATGATGTATTTATACATGATACACATGACATGTAATTACTTTATGATATGGACACGAGCACTTGGCTTTACACATATGCTTATATTATTACCTTTAATGCTACTCGATATTATCGTGTTACTATTATTACTGTATCATACTGTATGACCTAAGAGATAGTCATACATTCGGTTCCTACTCAGTGATGTCTTCTACTCACGGTTGGCAACTCACCCCCGTTGCGCCATATTTTTCTTGCAGGTTTGACCGCACAGGTTCCGTTGCGGCTTGCTGGCACACCGCTTTCTTCCGGGTGATTGCATTGTTTAGGTGGGATACATTTGCATCGTGACCACCATTCTACTTGTATATTTATTTCAGTTGTATCTAGTTAAAAGCTCCATCAACCAGACTATGTATATTTGTAGACTTAGAACACGCTGTTGTTTATTCTTTCGGCTTTAGAATCATGCTCACGTATTTATTATTGCAATTGGTTTCTTGATGATGTTACATTTTCTTTGCTTTACTTCTGTGTTTTGATCCTCGCTTTCGGTGTTGTATATTTAAATTATTGCGTGGTTGTTTCTGCCAATTGGCGAAGAGCTAGCTCCCGCTTGGGGATGTCTATATTTATTATTGTTTGTATTGTTTCGGGTTAAAAATTACAAAGGAAGTACTGCCGAAATTTCAAATGACGAACATGTTTTCAAGATAGATACAAAACATTGTATTTCTTATGATATTACTTATGTTTCAAGGAAAGAACCTGATTTCAGTAAATCTTTATTTCAAAACATCACCTCCACTATTTTCCCTAAAAAGGTTTAGATTTCTGGGCTTTTAGCTTACTTGAATTAGGTGGGGTCCTATAGACTTCACATGATTCAAGTGCCAGTTGCGTACTTTTTTCGGGTCGTGACAAGAGACATATCACCCTTTTCCAGTTCTCTACTTTTCCTTAACCTATGTAACAAATTATATACATAGGATCCTGATCCGGTATCCAATACCTAGGACGTAGAGCATACTGAGAAACAGTTCTCGGTAACGAACACACCCGAAAAAATGCATCAACATGCTCTTTCTTCGTTCGAGTTGCGTGGGAATCCTGATATCCCCTATTCCTTTCTTAGACTTATGACAATCATAAGAAAATGCGGAACCAACGTTCCCCAGCTCAGTATAATAGGCGGGTTTAGTCAATACATTCATATTATTATCTTGATTAAGGCGTGTCTTGATCGCTACCTAGAGAGAGAGAGAGAGAGAAGGAAACACTTTAGCGTGCGCTCTTGTAAAATTAGATTGGTTATTATCTTATCTAATCAGGATGGCTTCCACTGTTTTTATCAAATCTTCCTTCAAACCCTAAAAGGTAAGATTAGCCGGGATTAATTACACCCTACAAGTTCGCCAATCGTTCAGCTAGGCAGGTATTGGTACTCCGAGGGAGTCTCCTCATACTTTCGCATAGAACTAATTAAATAACCTTGTTTCCGTAGGGGTATAACCCCGTTAACACCTTTTTTAGACACCTACTGGATCAGCTAATTGTAAAGTGGAAAACTCTCACAGGAGTAACTCTTACTCGCAATGGGTATTGGGATCCAACTATTATATAGAAGGTATGCAATCTCATTGCAAATTTCAACACTTGAAATTCCCAATATCTGTTTTTACCCCATGCGGTTTATGACCTTTACAAGGTCAACAAACCATAAACCGCAAGTCAAGTTCAACCCGTTCATTTCGTGATTGAATTAAATCCACCCGCACGACCCTTGACAAGATCAACAAGGCCGTATGACTACCCTAATCCAATCGCATCACATGCTGCAGATAAGCACTAATCAGCTACCGCATACTACGCCTTGACAAGGTCAACAAACGCAGCACGAATACTAAATAGTCCTTATTTGAAATGACGGAGGGCTACGTTTGGTTTTGAAGAAAACTTTTAACGTAATGAACTTGATATCGTTGTAGAATCTTGTGATTTTAGCATTTGCTAGTTTTGCTAAAGAGGTCATTCCCGGTGAAGGGATCTCGGCTCTTTCTTCATCAAATGAGGTGCTGGATATTCATCAAGGAATACCACCATGCAAAGCAAGAACTAGAGAAGCTATCAAAACAAACCAAGTAGGTTATCGCATTTGCTAGTTTTGCTAAAGAAGTCACTCCCGGTGAAGGGATCTCGGCTCTTTCCTCATCGAATGAGGCGCTGGATATTCATCAAGGAATACCACTATGCAAAGCAAGAACTAGAGCCATTTTTTTGAAAAATTTGATTCTACAACATCTTTAGGTTTCTTTTCTCTCCATTAATCTCATTAATAAAGTCCCATCATTTATGTTTCCCTAAATATCACAGAAAAGAAACGAAAATAGAACGTACGCTTATGCCATCCGCATTCACCACGGGACCCCGTCATGCACCGTTAGGTTACTTAACTAATGGCAGAGCGGGGGCTGGACTAGCGCGGGTGTAAAACATAAGCAATGTTTATTATATATATCATATATATATAGCATTCGTCTCACGCAGTTATATGATCACATCACAGAACTCAAGCAGCAGAAGTCAACATATGAAATATTGGATACATTAGGAGGTCCGTGTTTTAAATTCAGCCAGTAATGAAAAACACGGATTCCATGGTCGTGATGAATAGCCAAACCCACATCTCTAGACCCCTACGAGAGCAGCAACCAACCCTGCCAATTCTAGAGTTAGGAGACCCGGTCTCGACTCCTCGAGATGGTCTCCCACTGGACTCTAGAACCCGGTTACTTGTGCTCCCCGCCTTTGTAACACCTTAGATTTCGATTAGTGTTAATTAAGCGGTAATGCGGGTTTTTGGTAAAATGTTACCAATTAGGGTTCCTCACATTTTATAATATTTAATTAATAATTTATTATTATTTGTTATGGCTTGCACACACATGTGCATGTTAATGTGAGGGTGTGTTTGTGTTAATTTTGTTTAGTGACCATGACAACTTTAAGCTAATCCAATCCTTATTTAATCTTAACCCTAAAACCCTTGATATTTGTGTGAGATATTTCTTTTAGGTTTTGTTTTGGGAGGAGGTGGCATGGTGACTATTGAGGAGAGCATGCTTACATTTATTGAAGTGGCGCACTCACCATTACACTCACCTCTCCCTCTCTTTATCTCACTCTCTCTCATTCTCTCTCACACTATCTCCTTCTCATTTTCTTTCTCATTTCTCATTCCTTAACTGAACACTTATCATTTCACCACTAAACCTTCACTAAACTTCACAAAACCTCATCCAAATCATTTCTTAAGTCTTGATTTGCCTCTTGGATGCCTTGGAGCTTGGAAAGCTACGATCTTTGAGCTTTTGTGGTTAGGTAATGATCTCTTTCTGTTAAGTAAGTCTTTTTAATGTTGCGTAACTTGTAAGTTTCAGTTTTGAATGCTTAAAGTAAAGTTTCGGGCACATATCATATTTTTAGTGTCATTTTATGATATCTGTAATTTGCTGTGACCCCGAGAGTATACTAGAAAATCTAGCAGAGTAGTTGTGTTGTACCAGAGACCCTAAGGCTTCACCTGAAACACGAACCCCTACAGCTCGGATTTGGCCGGCGACAAGGGGGATTTTTCCGGCGACCTGGGCCATTGGATAGAGTTAGGGTGTGGGTTTTTGTGGGTAGCTGTCTGTAGTGGTTTAAGTGTGTTTGGTCTCGTTTGATTTTTGGGTTTTCATTGTGTACAAAATCTGGGATCACTTAGCTTGTTTCTAGTGTTACGACCTATGTGCGTTACGTTATCCGACACGGTTCGTGTTCTTTGTGTGGTTTTTACTCTTGAGTTGGTTTTGTAGTGTCGCTACGCACGTTAGCCACTAGATGAACGCTTGAGAGTTCGTTTGGAGTTGGTGCGTCGGTCAAACATAGTGGTTACGTGTTTTTGGTCGATTGCCAATATACACATGTTATTGCTGTTTTTTATCTTAGGGTCGCAGGCGGGGACTTCGGACGCCGCGAAGAAGAGAAAGCAAGTGGTTGGCTTTACTCAGCCAAGATCGTCTGTGAGTAGATTTAACATCTACAGGGGAATCGTCCGTACGGTGTTATGCGTCAGGGCTAGATATTATATGATGTTAGCCACATGTTTATATTGCACATATAGAGATTGTGAATAAAACTTCATTGCATATTATTACTTGTTGTGTTTGGACTTGTACCCTTTTGACACTGCACTGTTATTGACGGTTCATATTGCACGAGCACTAATTGTATGCTACTCATACCGTCAATAATTGCCATGACACGCACGATACCTATACATACGGGATATTGTATTGGCTAGGGACTTGAGACATGATCCTTATTTATATTGTGCATATGACATATAGCATACCTGTATACCTACATGCTTACACATATACCACACTATACCTTGATATAGCTACACATATACTTGGAGGGTATTACATCATTATTGATAGGTAGATACACATATCTTGCTATGCCGACGTGGTTACGCATACTTGGCTATAGCTACATGTTCACCTTTATTTGATGTTGTATGGATTTCAGAGAAATTAGGAACCGCATGATATATAATAACTTGTTGCAGTTAAATAGCGGTTTTTCCTTTATATGCTCACATTACTGTTTTATGTTGCATATATCATATTCATGGATTTTCGCATTTAGATATGGATTTCACATGATGTTTTCTGGATTTGAGGACCGTGATAGTTTCATGAAATTATGCATTATTTGAAAAACCCGGATTCTCTTGATATGATATTTCAACGTCCACCATGAGATTTCTCGTTTCTGATATATACCTTATGCGAGGAGTGGAGTGGGCCGTGTGCGGGTACATGGTGGGGGCCCGGAGGTATCCCGGTGCAAGAAGATCGCAGGTGATGGCGATGAGTTAGTGGGGGAGCCATGTCTACCGGTGGCAGTATTAGACTCGGCGGTGATCGTGGAGATATCGACCGGAGTTATGTACGTATGGGTACGGGGAATTCGAGTGTCGAAGCTGGGCACTCGGGTTTCCGATGAACATATGATACGTACATATCAGGGCCAGTCGTGACGACGACGCCTGATAAATGAGTATTTACGTGTCGATGCTGGACACTAGTTTTCATGATATTTTACTCCTAAGTATATATATCAGTGGTATGCGACGCTGTTATATATGCATATATATATATCAGTGGTATGGGATGCTGTTATATATATATATTTATAATATATATCATCATAATGATCTGTGCAAGTATTCTTATTCATTATATATGAGTACCGATATTATGGTCGATATGAGGGCCGATATTATGGTCGATATGTAGGGCCTATGTGCCCGATGTGAGGGGTCGATGTGCCCGATATGAGGGGCCTATGTGCCCAACGTGAGGATGACATGTTTTATTCCATACTCTGCATTTATTTGATATGCATTGCTTCATGTATTAGTAGTACCTGATTGAGTACCTTTCATGACTGTTGCATTTACATGTTGTCATTTATTGCTATCAGCTTGCATGTGATAGACCATCACAGTATGTGCATACTTGCGATTACCTGCATATGTTATTTACTATTCACGAGTTGGCAACTTACCCCCGTTGTGCCACAGGGTTTGCAGGTTGTTCCTCGGAGTAGTCGAGGCAGGGCTTCTACCTATCGTATCATCTTTTGCAGCGGATACCGCTACGGCTGACTGTGTGCATTTTTGTTATAGGTGGGTTTTGTGGTTATCCGATGTTGCTCATTATATATCTTTATACCATGTACTCTCCATCTACCATTTTCATGATTAACTTAGAGACGAGTTGTGAGGACGATATTGTATATTATTTTGTGACGTGGAGATTTTCATGCTGTTCACTTTATATCGTTTTTTTCTTCGCTACAGCGTCGTATATCTGTTGTGGTGGTTGTTTTCCGCCTTTGGGCGTGGATTTGCTCCTGTTTGGGGATGCTTTACTTATATCTTTATGTTTTACCCTTTTTGGGGCTTGTTTTACAAAGGAGGTGCTGCCAAATTTTTAAAGGAAATAAATTTAGACTTAAAGAATTTGATTGAGATTTCAAAAGTTTTAACAATGTTATTATCACTTACTACTTTTGATGGTTTTGATTGCTGGGTTTTTGGCTTACTTGAATTACGTTACGCCTGGAGACATTACGTAGTTTAAGGGCCGTCACATGCCAAATTTCGGGTCGTGACAAAGTTGGTATCAGAGCGCTAGGTTTTACCTTTCGGAGTGTAGGATGACCTTGGTATGATAGAGTAGGTAGCTTAAGCAGAGTGATGTAGCGTGTGTATGTCCGCGGCATACTTACGACACAGTACTCCGCCTAAGTGACCTAAGTACTAATTGCTTGAAATTCCTTCCTTGATGATACATATCCTTGTGATTCGATTTCCGTGTTCTTATCGAATCCTATTTCCATTTATAGCCTTTTGCCGCCGACGACTATGAGGGCTCAGAGTGATGCAGAGAGATGAGGTTAGAGTTGACTCGTTTGGGACAAGGACTGACCAGGACGGTACGCTCATTGCACAGGAGCAGATTGATCCGCCTTCGATAGATCGTATCGCTAGGCTTGAGGCAGATATGCAGGACTTGCACCAGATGATGAGGTCGTTGGTTGAGACTAGTCGAGCGCAGCGACAGGAGGTTGCCACCCCTGTTACCCAGTTATTCCTTATGATAAGCACACAACATTGTGTTATGTATACAGCACTAGTGGACGCATCCCTAGTTGGTGAGGCACGTCTTCCCGAGACTTTGGGAGTTCTGGAATCGAGGAGGGCTTGTACAGGTGTACCAGCACAGAGACAGAGGTTCAGTCGCCGTGACAGATTTCGTGCACGTCACGGGAGTAGCAGAGGCTTGGGACAATGACAGTTGTTTAGCGCTCATCCTCAGGAGGGTCAACAGTTTTTATCTGGATGTTACCGGTGCGGGAGTTTGGGTCATCGGGTTCGAGGTTGTACTGAGCCACACGAGCGCGAGGTAGTTGTACCACAGAGAGTTCGTAGTCGCGGAGGATTTGTTCCGAGTGTATAGGAAGGTAGAGAAGGAGTTCAGCCAGTTGCGGGTAGAAGACAGGCATGAGCGTTTGCTTCTACTCATCGGGACGAGCGGGCGTCAAATTCAGAGCTTTCAGGTATTCTTAATTCGTATGTTCTTTTGATTCGTATGTTTGTTTAATTCGGGATCTATGCACTCGTTGTTCTACACACTTCGTGCCGTGGTTGGGCCGAGAGTCGTGTTTGCTAGATCGGCCGTTTGTTGTGTTAATTTCTGTCAGCGATTCTTTTGTTGCGCGACACGGGTTTCGATCGTGTGCCAATCGGTTAGGAGATAGAGATTCGTCCGTCGATTTGATCCTTCTATAGATGTTGGACTTTGACGTTCTCCCGGGCACGGACTGGTTAGCTACGTGCTATGCGTCTGTGGACTGCCGTAAGAAAACAGTCAGGTTTTGTTTTCCCGGCGAGTCAGTTCTTGTTGTGCAGGGGGACAGTGGTGCGGCCCTCACATCTTGAATTTAGCCTTTTTCGCTAGTCGGCTTTTGAGGAGAGGATGTCGAGAATTCATAGCTTTCATTTGTGATACCGGAGCCATAGTGGATTCGTTGGACCGGGTTCCTATCGTGCGAGAGTTTTCCGACGTTGTTCCAGATGAGCCGGCGGAGCTTAAGGATCAGCTGCAGAGTTGCTAGGTAGGGGGATGTGTTCGTTTAAGTGTTTCGCTTAGGGGAGCTCCTATTATGTTAGTCAAAGAGAAGGGCGGCAATTTGAGGTTGTGCATTGATTGATCGTCAATTGAACCGAGTTATAGTGCGGATAGGTATTTGTTCAGTTGATAAAACTGCACATTTAATATGACATTTTTCCTACTATTTCTATATAATAAAAGGTGTTTATTATAATATATGATATATATGAGGGTTTATCTGTAAAAATACTATTTTCATGTGTTTATATATTATAATTAATATCTTGAAGGAAAAAGTAAGCATATAATATCCATGTGACATTTAGCCCATTTAAATATGCTTACCATATTAATACATTTGATCAATACTTAATGGTTAAGTTAATATCTCAATAAAACAAACTCTACTAAATATTATTTGTTGAGCTATTGTGCAGAATTTGCAGGGCTGAAATCAAGCAAATCAAAGTTGGTAAAACAAACCTGCCTAATTAAGAAAGTAAACTAAAGAAATCAAGGCTGGCAGTGACGAAGAGAAGATTTTCAGTTTCCAAAGATGTTAAAAGATCACTACGTGTCAGATAGATAAAGCCCCAGAGAAATGACCCAACAAACTCTCTATAAGGCCGCGGAACCGCGGCCAAACCCACCTATTGGCCGCGGTTCCGCCGCGGTTCAGACGATTTGGGAGTTGAGATTTCGCTGTTAGGATCTTAACCTCTGGTTTCCAAATTAGGAAGCTAGGGTTCTGGCTCTGGGACTATAAATAAGGACCGAGAGCCTCTTGGAAAAATCATCAAGCTGAAGAGATCACGAAGTCCAGGACAGGCTCACGCATCCAGGCTGATCATCAACGGTTCATCTACCCCCTTAGAAGAGATCGAGAAGCAAACTAGCATTTTGTAATCATTTTCTAAGGGAACAAATGTAAATGATTTTTGTTGATTAATCAAGGTAGTTTTTTTCTTATTATATCTCTTTGTAGTTTTAATATGATTTCTCTCTCCATCTCTTCTTCTCCCAACATGCGCGAGTAATTCTTCGCTTGTTAGGGTTCATGGGATTATGGTAGGTTAATGGATGATGAAGATCCTTAAACTCTTTTTACGTCCTATAAAGTTTATAAACTTTATCAAAAGAATAGTTAACATCCTAATCGGGCGCGCTACCAATTCATTGCTAGTCTCGACCGCGATTAGAGATTAGATTAACAATTGTTTTGGTAAAGGCTAGATATGAACGGAGATCCATATCGAGATAGGGGTTAAGAGTGGGAACCCTTTTCCCTCCAGAAACCCTAATCTACATGCATCACCGTCGTTCTAGTTTTAAATCTATTAAAGGATAAAAAGAGTAATCTTTAATTAATCATCCATAACTACAAAATCCCAATGAACCCTACAAGCCCCCTTTTAATATTAAAGTTACATCCGTAGTTAATCTAGATCTATATTTTGCATCCGTGTTTAACGCAGATCTAGAAACTATTTCCACTATTCATTATTCTTCCTCTTTTCCTAATCAACATGCCTAAAGTAAGATTAAAAGATTCAACGTTTCCCTGAGGACGACCCGTACTCATCTCGGTCTAGCTACGCGCGACACCGTTATTGATTGCGGTTAAATACAGACCAATCAAATGGCGCTGTTGCCGGGGATACGTGCGTAATTTATTTTTCTTACTATTCGTGTTGAATTCTTATTCAATCTATATCATAAAAATAAACAAAACTGTAAATTGTATATTTAACGATTATTGTGTGAATTTTGCGAGGGGATCTGGAGTCACAGAATTGAGGAAACAGAGATCCAGAGACATTAATCAAGATCCAGAGGAGCAAAGGAGGCCACGTAGCAAAAATCTCCACCAGATCTCCCAAGTCGGCGGCAGAAGCGCAGCAATAAGAGTACATTGGCGGCGGAACCGGGACACATTAGGGGATTTAGGGTATCCAAATTCTCTGGTATCTTTTCTATATCTTTCTCTCTCCTCTGAATCTTCTAATAATATATTTTCTGTAGGATTCTTTGCAAAATATCACCGCTCAAAAATCTTTTTGCAAGTTTTGTAATTGGTTTGTTTATTCATATTTTAATACGGATTTTTAAGGGGCAAGACCAAAATTCAGATTAGGTAGGGATTTTATCACCCTTCCTAGGCCCCGCAAATCACAAAACGAGCATCTGCATCAACCCTACATTAATTTAAAAAAATATCTAGACAAGACTTTAAGGACTGTAGCGCTCATTAAGGACAGAGGAAGGTCGTGGGTAATTTATCGCTTATCCGCATTACTTTTGTGGTGCCTAGGCAAGTGTGTCTAAGGCAAGTGGTTACTTAATTAGGCCCGCTATTTTCGGTGATTCATATAGCGGATACCTCCCTCTTACCTGGCACTTACCTGGCCACAAGAGTAGTAAAGAGGTGGTAAAGGATTGATCCTACGGCTTGTCCTTTGGATATCTAGGAGCGGTCTAGAGACCTGATCTAGGTAACCTTAGTCCTAGGGTTGTTTGTGCATTTTCGTGTGATTTGTCTAAGTCCGACACACTTTTCAAAACAGACCAATTTTAAATCACACACACGCTGCCACTTGCGCTAAACCCGCTTAGTGCATGCTCAGCTGGACACTGGATTCTAGTGCCCGTCTTGTCCGCGTTCCTGCTATCGACTCCGAAGTCGGTACTTTTTCATCTTCTTTTTCCCCACCACCCACCACATCGACCGAAATGGATAGTACTCCATCAAATTATAACACCACGCTGCCACCGCCCGTAGGTGAGCAGAATCCACCGCGCATCTCTCTCAAAGAAAGATGCTATCCTATCCGTAGTCCACTCCCCACTTGCTTATCTATTCCACCAGCCAACGGGGATAATTTTGAAATTAAACCCCACTACATTAATCTGTTGCCCAAATTTTATAAGCTTGAGTTTGAAGATGCGTACGTTTTCATCACTAAATTCGAAAATGTATGCGCAATGATGGGTACTTCATAACTGACTGTGGATGCTATGCGCTTGTGTCTTCTCCCATTCACTTTGTGCGACTTAGCAGAAAAATGGCTTTATAATACTGCCGCACACTCTATCACTAATTGGGATGAATTCGTAATATCATTTCTTATGAAGTTTTACCCAAACCATAAGACCGCCCGTGTTAGGAGCGAGATCAACCAGTTTACCCAGCTTCCCAATGAACCATTTTGGAAGTGCTTTGAACGTTTCAAGGATCTGCTTGTCCAATGTCCTCATCATGGAATAAATAGATGGGATTTGTGCCGAATTATATATGAGGACATTAATCCAGCGACAAAGTAGACGCTTGAAACAAATTGTCAATGCAATTTCATGTCTAAAGATGATGGTGAAGCTTGGTAATATCTGGAAGACCTCGCTGAAAACACTTTGCAGTAGGAAAGTGTAAGACCACCTTCATCTAGAGGAGGTATTCATCAGCTCGATGTTTCCATCACAGTAAAAGCCGAAATGACAGCGATGCAAAAGAAACTCGACGCTATTGAAAACAAATTTTCATCAGTCTCCCTAAATCAGGTAACGCTTCCCAAAACCGTGTGTGGTTGCTGTCAGATCCATTACACTTGACGGAAGAATGTCCTATGAATGCACCGTTTCAAGGTCACGAGCAAACTAATGCTGCTTTTCAGCAGCAATCTAGAAACGATCCTTATTCTTCCACGTACAATCAAGGATGGAGGAATCATCCTAATTTTGCTTGGAACCAAAACCAACCCCAAAATCAAAACCAGTTCCAAAGCAATTATCAAAGACCTCCTCCACAGCAGCAACAGCAACCACAACCACAAAGTCAGCACCCCTTTCAGTCACAAAATTTTCAAAATCCGTCCAACACTTCTGCACCGCAATTGGCCGGTACTGATAACTCTTCACTCGCACAAACTTTGGATTTGTTTATGAAACATACCATTCAAATGTCGGCTGATATGAAGTCTTCTATTGATACCATAAAGAAAGACTCCGCCTCCCACGGTGAGAGTATTAAATCAATAGAAAACCAAATTGTATAGTTGAACGCCGCAATGAGTGCGAGAGAGAAAGGGAAACTTCCGTCTCAACTCCTACCAAATCCTGGCCATTCACAAAGTTATAATGTGAGTGCCGTTACTACGTTGAGATCGGGAAGAGTGCTGGATAATCAAATGGGTGAACGGATTGATGATGAGGAATCAATTGAAACCCCGGCTTCTACTTCTTCCTCTACTTCGTCTAGTCTCCCACCTTCTTCCGAGCCTATTCTCCGTATTCCCCAAGGCTCAAACCCTCAGCCCATTTCCACAAATCTATCTAAAACGATCTCCACTCCAATTCTGGGATCCATTCCATCCCCATAATCCTCTCCAATGTTGGACCCAATCCTTATTGATAAATCACCTTATCCAAACAGGTTAAGGGGCAACAGACCAAGTCCACAAATGGAGAAGATGTGGAAATTTTTAGGCAAGTTAACATAAACATTCCTCTCCTAGATATTATTCAACAAGTTCCGTCTTATGCGAAAATCCTAAAGGACTTGTGCACTAGGAAGAGAAAAGTTCAAGTACCTAAAAAAGTTTTCCTTACGAGTAATGTGAGCACTGCTTTTACACAACAACTACCCAAGAAACGAAAGGACCCCGGAAGTCCTATAATTTCTATTTCTATTGGGGGTAAAAATATCAATCGTGCTCTTCTCGATTTAGGTTCTAGTGTTAACTTACTTCCGTATTCTGTTTATGAGCAATTAGGGATCGGAGAGTTAAAACCGGCGCATTGCACTCTTCAGATGGCCGATCGATCTATCACCCAACCTAGAGGTGAGCTAGAGGATGTGTTAATCAAAGTTGGGGAATTTATATTCCCTGTGGACTTTATCGTTATAGATACACAACCTGTAGCGAACACACGAAACCAAATTCCGGTGATTTTAGGTCGACCTTTTCTTGCTACTTCCAACGCAATAATCAATTGTAGAAACGGCTCTATGAACCTATCCTTCGGGAAGATGTCAATTGAGCTTAACATTTACAAGTTGGAAAGTGAACCCTCCGAACCCTATGCTCATGTGTCTTTTGTCGAAACTATAGATTCCGACAGCAGCGAAATTGAAGAGCTTCACGATACCGATCTCGACTCCGCTATTACGTTGTTGTCCGGGCCAACAGCTAACGCTAAATGTGAACCTTTTATGGAGTCAGAGTATTATCTTGTTCTTTCTGATGAGATTATTATTCAGGATATCGATGAAAGCTTCGAGGAAATCTTCGCTGATGAACTCGCATTCGTAGAAGACATGGGCGTTGTGATGAATCAACCCCAACCCAAAGAAATTGAACCGCCACATCTTCTTCTTATCAAGAATGAGAATGCGAGTAATCCATCATCATTGTTTTGTCTCTACAAATCGAGACGTAAACCTTTTCCATTACACCTCTTATCTCCTCCCCAGTTCTTCACGTCAATTGGCGACATGTTCTTCCACCAACCTTGGTGCTTCATCGATAAAATTTTTGAATGGTTGGTTTTGACTTTTGGTCTTTGCAAGTCTTTATTTTGACCAATAACTTTTATCCTCCCCAATAATTTTAAATGCTTAATACTATTTTACTTAAGTTTGGGGGGGGGGTATATTTTTGGCTCTTGAAAATAAAATTTGTCCTCAAAATTGTGAGCCAAAAATAAGTTTGGGGGAAGATTTTCACTTTCAATTTTTGTTGCCCCCGTTAATAACCTTTCTTCCCAAGTCTACAGGTTGTTGAGATTTATAAGAAACAACAGTGAGGACACTGCTGCAAACAGGTTTGGGGGAGGTTTGTGCTTATTTACGCATTATTTTGCATTATACTATATGTGTGCACAAAAAAAAATTTGATAATGAAAGTTTGAAAGTGAAAATTTACATATGTAAGATAGGAATAGTTTGAGAAATGCAAGAAAATTAGATGTTTTCTTAAACGAAACTAGTAATAAGTAGTTATGAGCTGTTGTCCCAAGGGTTTGTAAGATGAAGGAAATTACTAATCTGAGGATAAAATAAGCCTGAAAAATAGTTCCTATTTTGGAAGCCAAATATTTGAACGTTGATACCCTATTATACGCACTTACACACATCTTGAAACTCGGGATAGTAAAGAATACCTTGAAATGCTCTTGTCTAAAAACCAAAGTATGAAGAAAATAAAAGTGAAGAATAAAAGATAAAATGGTGAAAAGAAAAATGAACACTGGTTTTGTTATCACCGAGGCAGCAATAAAAAAATATAGCGAGGGTGCTTTATCACCTAGTGCCTTAGACCAACTGGTTTGGGAGCCACTGCTAAGCCTTAGGTGTTGCAAGACGAGGAAAAGCACCTAATCAGCAAGCACATGAGTAATCGATCGGTTAGTACCTCAAGAAGTATTAACGGTCGCATGAAAAATGTGTGAGCATATTCCATATAAATATCGATTAAAAAGTACTAAGGTAGATGGACAAGAGTATGATTGCTTGAATTGAATTCTCCGAGTGTAGGGATGTCTTTTACACACACGTAGGGGTATATGATCGATGTTTGGAAAAAAGATAGGAATGAAGAATAAAGACGATGTTTTATTGAGGGATGATGTGATTTCTAACATTTTTTCACGACCATTAAGATAGGGCTCATAGCAACTAAAAAACTGGTGTAGTTGAGAAATCATATTTTCAAGTTCTTTCTTTTATAGTTCTTATCTTTATATGTAACTTTCACTATCTTTCTTTTATGGGATTTTGTGGGTGTAATCCGCTGAAAACCCTCAGGAGACAACACTCCTCCTACTAGGGACACCTAGAGGTTTAACGGCTTGTTGCACACGCTCAGTGCAATCGTGTTGCCTACGAAAGTGTGCTTAGTTTTCTCCTTTCTTTTTCTCCTTCTCTTGAATAAACTAGTTTGCTCGGGACGATCAAAGATAAGTTTGGGGGTATTTGTTCAGTTGATAAAACTGCACATTTAATATGACATTTTCCTACTATTTCTATATAATAAAAGGTGTTTATTATAATATATGATACATATGAGGGTTTATCTGTAAAAATACTATTTTCATGTGTTTATATATTATAATTAACATCTTGAAGGAAAAAGTAAGCATATAATATCCATGTGACATTTAGCCCATTTAAATATGCTTACCATATTAATACCTTTGACCAATACATAATGGTTAAGTTAATATATCAATAAAACAAACTCTACTAAATATTATTTGTTGAGCTATTGTGCAGAATTTGCAGGGCTGAAATCAAGGAAATCAAAGTTGGTAAAACAAACTTGCCTAATTAAGAAAGTAAACTAAAGAAATCAAGGCTGACAGTGACGAAGAGAAGATTTTCAGTTTCCAAAGATGTTAAAAGATCACCACATGTCAGATAGACAACGCCCTAGAGAAACGACCTAACAAACTCTCTATAAGGCCGCAGAACCGTGGCCAAACCCACTTATTGGCAGCGGTTCCGCCGCGGTTCGGACGATTTGGGGGTTGAGATTTCGCTGTTAGGATCTTAACCCCTGGTTTCCAAATTAGGAAGCTAGGGTTCTGGCTCTGGGACTATAAATAAGGACTGAGAGCCTCTTGGAAAAATCATCAAGCTGAAGAGATCACGAAGTCCACGACAGGCTCACACATCCAGGCTGATCATCAACGGTTCATCTACCTCCTTAGAAGAGATCGAGAAGCAAACTAGCATTTTGTAATCATTTTCTAAAGGAACAAAGTGTAAATGATTTTTGTTGATTAATAAAGGTAGTTGTTTTCTTATTCTATCTCTTTGTAGTTTTAATATGATTTCTCTCTCCATCTCTTCTTCTCCCAACATGCGCGAGTAATTCTTCGCTTGTTAGGGTTCATGGGATTAGGGTAGGTTAATGGATGATGAAGATCCTTAAACTCTTTTTACATCCTATAAAGTTTATAAACTTTATCAAAAGAATAGTTAACATCCTAATCGGGCGTGCTACCAATTCATTGCTAGTCTTGACGGCGATTAGAGATTAGATTAACAATTGTTTTGGTAAAGGCTAGATATGAACGGAGATCCATGTCGAGATAGGGGTTAAGAGTGGGAACCCTTTTCCCTCCAGAAACCCTAATCTATATGCATCACTGTCGTTCTAGTTTTAAATCTATTAAAGGATAAAAAGAGTAATCTTTAATTAATCATCCATAACTACTAAATCCCAATGAACCCTACAATCCCCCTTTTAATATTAAACTTACATCCATAGTTAATCTAGATCTATATTTTGCATCCGTGTTTAACGCAGATCTAGAAACTATTTCCACTATTCATTATTCTTCCTCTTTTCCTAATCAACACGCCTAAAGTAAGATTAAAAGATTCAACGTTTCCCTGAGGACGACCCATACTCATCTCGGTCTAGCTACGCGCGATACCGTTATTGATTGCGGTTAACTACTACACATAAATACAGATCAATCAGTATCCTTTACCTCGCATTGACGATTTGTTCGATCAGCTCCAGGGTGCGAGACATTTTCTAAGTTTTCTTTGGGATCAGGTCATCATTGGTTGCGGGTTCGGAGTGATGACATTCCGAAGACTGTTTTTTTTGTGCGCGCTACGGGCTTTATGAGTTTTTGGTGGTGTCGTTGGATTCACCAATGCCCTAGCAGCATTCATGGATGTGATGAACCAGATTCTTCAGGCCGTTCCTCGACCAGTGGATTGTTGTGTTATAGATGACATTTTGGTCTTTTCCAAGAGTCGTGAGGAACATGAGCAGCACTTGAGGATTGCTTTGCAGACATTGGGAGAGTTCCAGCTGTTTGCTAAATTCTCGAAGTGTTTCCTTCAGGCTTGATAGTGTTGAACTTCCTAGGTCTTGTGGTTATGGGAGACGGTATTCGTATGGACTCGAGGGAGATCGAGGACGTACAGCTTTGGCCCAGACCTGTACCTGTGACAGAGCTCGGCAGCTTTTAGGCTTAGCCGGTTTTTACCGCCGTTTCGTGCAGGATTGCTTGTGTATCGCTGCACCGTTGACCGGGCTGACCAGGAAGGGAGTTCTTTTTCTTTAGACTAAGGCATGCGTGCGGAGTTTTCAGCAGTTGGAGACTTGGGTGACGACTGCACCAGATCTATCTTTGCTTCTGGATTGGGCGACTTTGTTGTTTACTGTGATATTTCACGAGTGGGGCTCGATTGTGTACTGATGTAGCATGATAGAGTTATCGCTTATGCTTCCCAACAGTTGGAGGATGTACGAGCAGGATATCCCACTCATGATTTGGAGATGGCCGCGGTGGTCGTGCATTGAAGATTTGGAGACACTACTTGTGTGGAAAGTCGTGTTAGATTTTCACGGACCACCAGAGCTTAATGAACATCTTCCTGTAGCGGAATCTGAGTTGAGATAGCGCCGTTGGATGGAGCTTGTGAAGGATTGTGTTTGTGAGATCCTTTATTACCCGAGGCAAGGCGATTGTGTTAGTTGATGCTTTGAGTCGTAGGCCCGGGGTAGCTTGTTCCAGTTGTGCGCAGTTCAGAGACAGTCTTCTGTAGATTTACAGTTCTTGTGCGATCGTAGAGTACAGCTTAAGTTCGCCTCTACTGAGGGGACAGCTTGGTCATGCCCGCGCCCGTCCACTTTTACTTAATTGTTTTCGTGAGGCACAACTCACTGATGCTCGGTTGTCTGATATTCTTGAGCATGTTCGGCAGGGTAAAGATTCGGAGTTCTGATTTGTGACCAGGGTGTGCTACGTTTAGGGACGCGTTTATGTGTACCTGATACTGATGGGTAGAGACACGAGATCCTAAAGCAGGCACATCTGTCAGCTTTCTGTGTTCGTCCAAGTCCACCATTATGTAGCGTGGCTTGTGAGATAGTTATGGGTGGGCAGGGATGAAGAGTGAAGTTTCGGATTTCGTTTCGAGGTGTCTGGCTTGTTGCGAGCTAAGGTTGAGTATTTGGAGACCGGATGGAGAGTTGCAACCTTTTTACCGTTCCGGAGTGGGAATGGAAGCAGATCTCCATGAAATTTGTTGTGGGTATACCCAGGTCTAGTCGAGAGTATGACTCCATTTAGGTGAATTGTTGTTCGGTTATGATCAGTATGCTCAGTTTTCTCGTTTTTCTTCGATAAGTTTATACGTTTGCACGAAGTTCCTTTATGCGTTATATTCGATAGAGGCACCCAGTTCGCTAGCCGTCTTTGGCAGAAGTTTCAGGAAGCCTTGGATACTGGTTGAGCTTTAGCTCTGCTTTCCATTTGTAGGACGATGGTCAGTTAGAGAGGACTATATAGAATCTGGAGGATATGCTTGTGTGTGCATACTAAGTGTTTGTTGGCTGTTGGGATCGTCACTTGCCATTGATGGAGTTCTCCTACGATGATAGTTATCAGGAGACGTTTTAGATGGCAACTTTTAGGCCTTGTGTGTAGGTTGTGTCGATCGCCAGTCTGTTTTACTGACTCCGCGAGAGTAGGATATTTGGACCCCAGCTAGTCCAGAGATTTCGGAGATGATCCAGTGGATTCAGGTCAGGATGAGAGCAGCCCAGTGCAGACAGAAGTCTTACGCCGACCGTGGTGGTCGCAGACTTGAGTTCACGGTGGGAGATCATGTATTCCTATGGATATTTCTGATGAATGGCGTGTTGAGTTTTGGGAAGCTTAGTCCCAGATTGTTGGTCCTTTTGAGATCCTTGAAGCGAGTTAGTACCGTTGCCTATAATTTGGCACTTCCGCCCAGATTTTTGAGTATTCACCCCGTATTCCTTATGTCGATAATTTGCAAATACCTTCATGACCTTTCTCAAATGATTCAGCATCAGACCATTTAGCTTAGACGCGATCTTTTTGTTCACCGGCAGCCGATAGTGTTAGTGGATCGGCAGGTGGAGAAACTTCGGTCAAGGGTCTTGCCATCTGTGGAGATTTTTCTTTGGCGTAGCCGTCTAGTGAGGTGATCACTTGGGAGGCTACGAGCGAGATTTTAGAGTTTTGCATTCATCTCCTTGAAGGTACGCGTAGTAAGAATTTTAAATTCGGGGACGAATTTCTATAAGGGAGGATTGTAACACCTTAGATTTCGATTAGTGTTAATTAAGCGGTAACGCGGGTTTTTGGTAAAAAGTTTACCAATTAGGGTTCCTCATATTTTATAACATTTAATTAATAATTTATTATTATTTGTTATGGCTTGCACACACATGTGCATGTTAATGTGAGGGTGTGTTTGTGTTAATCTTGTTTAGTGACCATGACAACTTTAAGCTAATCTAATCCTTGTTTAACCTTAACCTTAAAACCCTAGATATTTGTGTGAGATATTTCTTTTGGGTTTTGTTTTGGGAGGAGGTGGCATGGTGACTATTGAGGAGATCATGCTTGCATTTATTGAAGTGGGGCACTCATCATTACACTCACCTCTCCCTCTCTTTTATTTCACTCTCTCTCATTCTATCTCACACTATCTCCTTCTCATTTTCTTTCTCATTTCTCATTCCTCAACTAAACACTTATCATTTCACCACTAAACCTTCACTAAACTTCACAAAACCTCACCCAAATCACTTCTTAAGTCTTGATTTGCCTCTTGGATGCCTTGGAGCTTGGAAAGCTATGATCTTTGAGCTTTTGTGGTTAGGTAATGATCTCTTTCTGTTAAGTAAGTCTTTTTAATATTGCGTAGCTTGTAAGTTTCAGTTTTGAATGCTTAAAGTAAAGTTTCGTGCAGATATTGTATTTTTAGTGTCATTTTATGATATCTGTGATCTGCTGTGACCCCGAGAGTATACTAGCAAATCTAGTAGAGTAGTTGTGTTGTACCAGAGACCCTAAGCCATCACCTGAAATATGAACCCCTACAGCTCAGATTTGGCCGGCGACAAGAAGGATTTTTCCGGCGACCTCGGCCATTGGATAGAGTTAGGGTGTGGGTTTTTGTGGGTAGCTGTCTGCAGTGGTTTAACTGTGTTTGGTCTTGTTTGCTTTTTGGGTTTTCAATGTATACAAAATCTGGGATCACATAGCTTGTTTCTAGTGTTACGACCTACGCGCGTTACGTTATTCGACACGGTTCGTGTATTTTGTGTGGTTTTTACTCTTGAGTTGGTTTCGTAGTGTCGTGTTCACACCATAATATTGTATTATTATATTTCCCATTCTTATTCTTTTTACAAATAAACAGGTGCTTTTGACGCATGTCTGCTACATATTACAGGTTACAGGTTCTTAGAGCGAAAGCAGTGAAAACGATGAAAAGACGATGCAAAAGTGGACTTTGACCAACAAACAGAAGAATCTTGATTAAGCCTACATCAAAGATAAAATTCACAAAGTACAAGGCAATGCAAGGTCCAAGATTACAAAGCGAACGGTTAAAAGTCCACTGTAATTATTCACTCGAGATCAGGAAGAAACATAGAAGCTATTTTAATAAAAGAACCAAATAATAAGGAAGCCCAAAGACAGAAGAGCCCACAAAGGAAATTTCAAGGCCCAATACTTCCTTTTAAAGAGACAGAGACATAAAATTTTACCAAAGCTTGGAGTCTACTTTGACTAGGTCTTCCTAAGGATATTTTGGTAAATGTAGACGTGCGAATCAATTGTAACCTAGGGTTTCCTATCCTCTATAAATAGGAACTCTAAATCATTGTAAAGGCTATGCCTCCTTTTAATAATAAATTTCAGAATTCTTTATGGAGAGCATCGGTGCCTCTTTTCAATTCATAAATTCAGATCTGACAAACCTGCGTTGATGATTGGAGAGAGCCATCTGTAAGTAGTTTCAATTAATTGCTCTAGTTTAGATTTTAATTCTTTGCCCTAGGTAGATTTAATTCCTTGCCGTAGATAATTGTTTAGAGTTAGCTTTGGGGAAGGCTTTTGAGAGATGAGATCTCTCATCACTTTCTTACCCATTATATATTTGCAATAGGACTCCATGCATACACGCACACACCGCGCCCTTCGGCATCCTACCCCTCGAGGTAACGATGACACAGTAGTATAAAGACCCGGTTGCACGTGTTTTCCATGGAGGTTAGGGTAAGGATCTCTAAAGGAAGGACAAGAACTTAGAGGAAGGAACACCTTCCCGAATGGATCTAATCTCCTTTATTGATAATTACCATAACTCCTCATAGATCTTCATTTGGGTATAGAAAGCGTTGAGATTTACTTGCATTTCGAAACCATCCCTAAACCTAACCCAAACAAGACTAGATCTAGATAACCGTAGTATAGAATAATTAGGTTTTTAGATTTAATAATCAATCCGAACACCCTTCGGAATTAACTCGTTAGCGCAACTAGGAGATTCACAAAATCCCTGTGGACCGACCCGTACTCATCGGCTAGCTGCAAAGCGACGCCGTTCTTGATTGCGGTTACAAATATTTTTGATCTATGTTTTAGAAAGCGCAAGCACGCTAAATCATTCAATCAAATGGCGCCGTTGCCGGGGATGGCGTGTTATTTTCATTTTGCAATTTCAGGTTAATCTAAAATTAAAAAATCATAAAAATCTGAAAAATCACAAAAAAAAATATAAAAATATATTATCTGTTATTTTTGGAAAGGGTATTTTTGTGAGAATTTTGCAGGATCTACGCACAATTTCGGATATGGAAATCTACAGAAAGCTGAACAGAAAAAAAAATAGATCGGAACAACAGAAGATCACAACAACCGAGGAACAGAAGAAATTTGGAGGATTGAGTCTACAAGTTAACGGAGGTGATCTGGTCCCAAAAAAAAAAAAATCTGCCGAATCCACCAACCTGCGGTGGATCCGCGGTCAGAGGCTGCAATTAGCGGCGGTTCCGCGGTTAAGGCGACAGATCGGTTCCCCAAAAAAAAAGAGCAGAAGCGCGGTAAAAAAAAACTGTAAGTCTTCTGATCTCCTCCTCTGCAAATCTCTGATATCTCCTCTGAAAGATTCCTGCAGAATTTTGTGCGCTTTAAAAAATCTTTTCCTTTCCAAATAACAAATCTTATGCAAGATTCGTTGCGCTATGCTTAAAATAATAATTGATTGCAAGTGATCTTTTCTGATTTACATATCCTTAATCTTTTTGCTAAAAATATCTTTCCAAATAAAGAGCAAGAGACAAAAGGAAAATTTTAATTAGAAAACTTGCAAACTTTGAAATTCACAAAAAAGATTTGATTGCAAGTGATTTACTGTTTTGCATATATTTAATCGGATTTTAAGGGGCTTTTGACCAATTCAGATTGGGTGGGGATTTCATCACCCTTCTCAGGACCCCAGAAATCACATAAGGCATATGCATTGACTATCTATTAATTAAAAAATACTAGACTCAGCCCTAAGGACTTCGAGCTCAATAGGACAGAGGACTAGTTATAGGCATCAGCCGTTTATCCTAACCTGATTTTGCGGTGTCTAGGCAAGTGTGTCAAGGCAAGTGGTTACTTAATTAGGACCGCTATTTGTAGCGGGGAGCCTCCCACTTACCTGGCACTTACCTGGCCGCAATTGGCGGTGAAGATGCGGTTTGAGGTCTTATCTCTAACCCTTTGGAACAGTTAGGAGCTGTCTAGCTGACCTAGGTGACCCTAGAGTTAGGCCTGATTGTGCATTTTTGGTTGATCGAAAGTGTGTCTTAGCGCTTTATCAAATTTTTTTTTGCAAACGGTTCCAAATAAAAAATAAAAGAAGAAAAAGAAAAAATCTTTTATATAAAAAAAAACTTGCAACTTGTCGCGTAAAATCCTTGCACCCCACCACCTACCTTCTTCATCTTCTCTTTCTTCTATCATGGGTATCCCACTTGCCGAACTTTGGTATCCCGAACCTAACTTTGCGTTGTACGTCAATTGTTTCGGTTGATTTAAAGAAGATCCCTCCATGCCAAAAATATCTTTGAAAGATCAAATAGAAGCGTCTAGGAGAAACAGTTTGACTTTGCAACCCACTTTGTGTCAACCGAGTCAACCTTTACCACCTCCAGATGTTGATACCGCTTTTTCAAGTCCTGCAGTCACTCCTAAGCCGATGTCCATTGCTGAGCATATTGCTCAATCTCGTTGCCGATCTTTCACCCCTCTCCACACATCTAGTTCTAGGGATCAACAAGTCCATTCACCTTTTTATCCACATGTTGACCTTACTCCTGTCCAACCATCCAATTCCTACCAGTCTTACCCGACTTTCCCACCTTCACTAGACACTGTTTCTACACAGCCTTTTGGGAGTTTCACGTATCCAAACAATTTTGAATCTTTTACCGAAACCCCCTTACCACCCAAGTCTAGTTTGGAAGAGTCGTTGGAGGCTTATATCTTAGCAACAAACAAAATGGTTAGGAATGTGGAAGTATCCATTACCGCCCTTATGCAACCTAGTGAACCGGCAGCTAGTTTTCAACTAGTTTCAAATTTTTCAATGTATAAGGAGGCGGTTGGACAGAGTGAGAATGTGAGAGGATTTCCAAATCAAACCTACCCATACCCAATTGAATCCAACAACTCCAATTTTCAAACATGTGTCCAAAATGATGAGTTGTGCGACTTTGTAGTGCTTGATTTGCCAAATTGTGAGGAACCCCTTTCGAGTGAAACCGCACCTAATCCGTTTGACCTTTACACCTCCAATCTAGAACCTAAATCGATAAATATCCATGCTTTTGATGAGGTGTCAGAAAAAATTGATTTTCACTTGATTGAGGATATAGACGCCGGGAAAATTTCGGATGATGAATTTGTCGATTTGATTGAACTTTTATGTCCAATTCATCATCCCGAGTCATTAATTGTTTCTCCCGAACTTCATATGCGTCTTGATTTTGATGATAATGGCATGGATGAGATAAGTATTAAGGAGAATTATGAGGATAATATTGAGGAGAGTAGTGAGGATAATATTGAGGTTGAATCATTTTTGTTTGATGTGTCGGATTTTCCAATTCATCCTCTTGAACCTTTAACTAAATCACCCTCCCTCCTTTCCATCGTTCCGTCCACACCTAATATCACGCTTGAAGACTGTGAGCTTGAAAATTTTTCCTTTGAATCTGACACAGTTCTCACAGCTGATAACACGTACGAGTGTTTCACTTTTTCGGACGATGTTGATGACTCACCGCCCGAGTTTGAGTCCTTTACATTTTCAGATGAGTTAGTTGAACCATCGGACTCGATTGCTTACAGTTGTTTCGAACCATTGATGGAATCTTTCCAATTCGAGACAGTTTACTACGGTGAGAATGAGACTATCCCTAATTCACTCCCTTCCCTACCTTCCATTGTTCTGACCGTGCAAGTGACCGTTACGCTTTCATCTCCTATACCAAGTTCGACGTACCTATGCTTTCTTGCGAATCTTGAGGGATTTGACCCCATTTCTTGACGGGTTGATAGGTTAGCACAATCGCTTTTAACACATCGGTCATCACAAATTGTGCTAATTTATTCACTCAATTTACACCCTCAAGATCGTGCTACCCTTCTTTCTCTTTTCCGCCCCTCTTCTCCTCCACTGAGACCGTATACCGTTTCTACCTCCACACGGTCTCGTGTGTTTCTCATTTCTTTTCTTTCCACTCCATTCTTTCACCAACTCGACCATTACCTCGATAAGATTTTTGAATGGTTGGTGCTAACCTTTTGCTTGTGTAAGGCCAAACTTAAGTTTGGGGGGACTCTTGTTGTATATATGTATATATATTTTTTGTTTCCTTTTTCTATAAAAAAAAATAATAACAAAAAAATTTCAAAACAATATAAATAAAAAAAAATTATAAATAAATAAACAGGGGAGTGCCGGCATTTTGACCCTCTTGATGTAGCGTGACAGTGAGGACACTGTCAAGTTTAAGTTTGGGGGTATGCTCGGTACGTTTTCTTCCTTCGCATTCATATGTATATTTTTGCATTTGCATACTTATTTTAAAACCCATAAAAATTAAAAAAAATTCAAAAATCATAAAAAATTAATGTATTCAATTTTGGCCTTATTTGACTTAAGTTTGACAAATAGGTTAACTAGTTAGGAACAACTAGATCTTAGACTTAGTAAATTAAAAACCCTAAAAATAACCTTCCTTAAAATTTAACGGTAGAAAGTAAATGTCTTTGTAGCTTATTTAGAAATAGGCAAATTTTGAGTTCACTTCTTGGGCTAAGTTGAAACAAAGGAAAAGTATTGATGTTTTATTAAAGTATAACTTTGAAAAATAATTCCCAGCTTAAGTCTAGATTTTGAAAATGTATACCCTACAATTTGTACAATCACGCACCTTGAAACTTGGAATAGTAGAAGATACCTTGAAATGCTCTTGTCTGAAGTCCTTAGTACAATGAAAAAAAAGTGAATAAAGAAAAAATGAACACTGGTTTTTGTGATTACTTAAGGCTGCAAAAATAGAAAAATATTTAGCGAGGGTGCTTCATCACCTAGTGCCTTAGACCAACTGGTTTAGGAGTCACTGCTAAAAGCCTTGGGTGTTGCAAGACTAGGAATTACGCTTTAAAGTGCAAACGCATTTTGTAATCGGTCGTTGGTACCTCAAGAAGTATTAACGGTCGCATGAAGGATGTGTAAGCAAAATTCAATTAAAAATTTTCCAATTAATAAGTGCTTTGGACAACGGACAAGAGTATGATTGCTTGATTTGAATTTCCAAGTGTAGGGGTGATTTATACACACACGTGGGGATATGTGATTGGAGTTTAGATGAGAGAAATGAGTGAAGAATAGAACTTGTATCTTTAGTAGAGTTGATAGAAATTCCTAAGTGGAGATGGAACCCTAGAAGGAAAACTTAAGAGATGTCGAAACCTAAGTAAGTCTATAGAACATGTATAATCTTAAGTTAAATGATGAGGAAGTGTGAAGAATATGGGTGGATAATTTGCAAGTCGAAGATAATAGAGTTCCTTGTTAGAAACCCTAATTGGAGAATTAAAGTCAAAAAAGCCAAATTGATAGGATTTTGTGGGTAGTATCCGCTGAAAACCCTCAGGAGACAACACTCCTCCTACTAGGGATACCTAGAGGTTTAACGGCTTGTTGCACGTGCTCAGTGCAACCGCGTTTCCCTGCGAAAGTGCGGTTAGTTTTTTTGTAGAGAATAAAAAAATAAGTTTGCTCGAGGACGAGCAAAAGATAAGTTTTGGGGTATTTGTTCACACCATAATATTGTATTATTATATTCCCCATTCTTATTCTTTTTACAAATAAACAGGTGCTTTTGATGCATGTCTGCTACATATTACAGGTTACAGGTTCTTGGAGCGAAAACAGTGAAAACGATGAAAAGACGATGCAAAAGTGGACTTTGACCAACAAACAGAAGACTCTTGATCAAGCCTACATCAAAGATAAAATTCACAAAGTATAAGGCAATGCAAGGTCCAAGATTACAAAGCGAACGGTTAAAAGTCCACCGTAATTATTCACTGGAGATCAGGAAGAAACATAGAAGCTATTTTAATAAAAGAACCAAATAATAAGGAAGCCCAAAGACAGAAGAGCCCACAAAGGAAATTTCAAGGCCCAATACTTCCTTTTAAAGAGACAGAGACATAAAATTTTACCAAAGCTTGGAGTCTACTTTGACTAGGTCTTCCTAAGGATATTTTTGTAAATGTAGACGTGCGAATCAATTGTAACCTAGGGTTTCCTATCCTCTATAAATAGGAACTCTAAATCATTGTAAAGGCTATGCCTCCTTTTAATAATAAATTTCAGAATTCTTTATGGAGAGCATCAGTGCCTCTTTTCAATTCATAAATTCAGATCTGACAAACCTGCGTTGATGATTGGAGAGAGCCATCTGTAAGTAGTTTCAATTAATTGCTCTAGTTTAGATTTTAATTCTTTGCCCTAGGTAGATTTAATTCCTTGCCGTAGATAATTGTTTAGAGTTAGCTTTGGGGAAGGCTTTTGAGAGATGAGATCTCTCATCCCTTTCTTACCCATTATATATTTGCAATAGGACTCCATGCATATACGCACACACCGCGCCCTACGGCATCCTACCCCTCGAGGTAACGATGACACTGTAGTATAAAGGCCCGGTTGCGCGTGTTTTCTATGGAGGTTAGGGTAAGGATCTCTAAAGGAAGGACAAGAACCTAGAGGAAGGAACACCTTCCCGAATGGATCTAATCCCCTTTATTGATAATTACCATAACTCCTCATAGATCTTCATTTGGGTATAGAAAGCGTTGAGATTTACTTGCATTTCCAAACCATCCCTAAACCTAACCCTAACAAGACTAGATCTAGATAACCGTAGTATAGAATAATTAGGTTTTTAGATTTAATAATCAATCCGAACACCCTTCGGAATTAACTCGTTAGCGCAACTAGGAGATTCAAAAAATCCCTGTGGACCGACCCGTACTCACCGGCTAGCTGCAAAGCGACGCCGTTCTTGATTGCGGTTACAAATATTTTTGATCTATCTTTTAGAAAGCGCAAGCACGCTAAATAAATCAATTATGTCGCTACGCACGTTAGTCACTAGACGAACGCTTGAGAGTTTGTTTGGAGTTGGTGCATCGGTCAAACGTAGTGGTTACTTGTTTTTGGTCGATTGCTAATATACACTTGTTATTGTTGTTTTTGATCTTAGGGTCGTAGGCGGGGATTTCGGACGCCGCGAATAAGGGAAAGCAAGTGGTTGGCTTTACTTAGCCAAGATCGTCTGTAAGCAGATTTAACATCTACGGAATCGCCCGCATTGCGTTATGCATCTGGGCTAGATATGATATGATGTTAGCCGCATGTTTATATTGCATATATAGAGATTGTGCATAAAACTTCATTGCATATTATTACTTGTTGTGTTTAGACTTGTACCCTTTTAACACTGTACTGTTATTGACGGTTCATGTTGCACGAGTATTGATTGTATGCCACTCACACCGTCAATAATTGCCATGATACACAAGACACCTATACATATGGGATATTGTATTGGCTAGGGACTTGAGACATGATCCTTATTTATATTGTGCATATGACATATAGCATACCTGTATACCTACATGCTTACACATATGCCACACTATACCTTGATATAGCTACACATATATCATTATTGATAGGTAGACACACATATCTTGCTATGCCAACGTGGTTACGCATACCTGGCTATAACTACATGTTCACCTTTATTTGATATTGTATGGATTTCGGAGAAATTAGGAACCGCATGATATATAATAACTTGTTGCAGTTAAATAGCGGTTTTCCCTTTATATGCTCACATTATTGTTTTATGTTGCATATATCATATTCATGGATTTTCGCATTTAGATATGGATTTCACATGATGTTTTCTGGATTTGAGGACCGTGGTAGTTTCATGAAATTATGCATTATTTTAAAAACCCGGTTTCTTTTGATATGATATTTCAGCGTCCACCATGAGATTTCTCGGTTCTTATATATACCCCATGCGAGGAGTGGAGTGAGCCGTGTGCGGGTACATGGTGGGGGCCCGGAGGTACCCCCGGGAAAGAAAATCGCAGGTGATGGTGATGAGTTAGTGGGGGAGCCATACCTACCGGTGACAGTATTGGACTCGGCAGTGATCGTGGAAATATCGACCAGAGTCATGTACGTATGGATACGGGAAATTCGAGTGTCGAAGCTGGGAACTCGGGTTAGCGATGAACGTATGATACATACATATCAGGGCCAGTCATGGTGACGACGCCTAATAGATGAGTATTTATGTGTCGATGCTGGACACTAGTTTTCATGATATTTTACTCCTAAGTATATATATCAGTGGTATGGGACGCTGTTATATATATATATATGTCAGTGATATGTATGCTCTAGAGGCCATTACTGTACATACGATGTATATTGTAGTGGATGCTTAGACATATATAGTGAGGACTTTCTTGCTCGACATGATAGTATGCTATCTGGTTGCATTTTATCTTAACATGTACACTGATTGTCTCTAAAAGTACATGTTGATAAAGCCCTTAGGATGAGTACCTGACTACCAGGACTATGATGCATATCATACTAGTGGGGACAGAGTAGTTGTTAAGTACATCCTTCAAATGTTCCTAGTCGTGGGAGTACCGAGACTGGGCATCGATACTCCAGAGTAGGCTAGCGTATGCGCTTCTTGACCCATATGATGGGCGATGGATGATCCCATATCCATTGGTGTTTGAAATCAGAGAAGGCATATGGGTGCTCAGTGGAGACTGGGTACACCGGACGGACTCGCCGAGAACTCCTAGATGGTATTATACCTCACGTCAGATGGCAGTTCTCTGGTGACACTGGTATAGCTTAGTCTGTAGACCCGAGGTCGTCATAGAGTCTTGTGTGATTCCCACTGTGCTTTGATTTCCATCTTAACCACGTCCAAGAGGGCGTGCAAAACGGTGTCTTTTGGTTACAGTCCCGAATCACATGGAGGCAATGAGCGATATGAGGGGTTTCATCTCTCCCGGTATAGGGAGTTGATGTTGCGCTGTGTTCGATTGGCTATAACTGGAAATCCCTGCCCAGGGTTGCTGAGATTTACTGGTAAGTGTTATCAGTAGTTTCTCGAACTGTTATGGACCTCATATCGACACGACTTATCGGTTACTGGGGTCTGACGTTTACCACCCTTAGACTGGATATGCGACATATCAGACGAAGAGACCGGACTGTACGGTAGTGTTACTGATTGGATTCGCAAAAGAATGTACATACTTGCTTGTTGATCTTCTGATCCCTCAATACCTGGATAGTTGTTACGTTTAGTTGACCGCTTGTATCTTGTGGGTGTTTGATATGATCATCACCTACTGCCGGCGTATTGACAATTCTTTAGAGTCCTACACAGAGGTTTCCTGGCTCAGGCAAAACGGAGTAGGAGCACATATGTGATATGTGCGGGACCGAGAATAATATGTGTATGCGATGCCGTATTAGATTTTTCCGATATGTGATATCGGCCGGGTATATGTGATATAGCCGGGTCATCGGATCAAGTGTTGATTCGATGAACTGATACAGATTATATTAGTCGGTTATTTGTGAAATAGCCGGATTATCGGATCAAGTGTTGATTTGATAATTTAATATATAATTATATATTTGATATATTACATTACATTAACTAATATAAGCTCACTTATTGATTTATTTTCTCACGGGATAATACATTGATATATATGCGATATATGTTAATTGTATTATTTTCTTTTGTCACAAAATATATTATATATATGTGATATATAATATTGTAACAAGTTAGGGTTACAAATGCAACATGTTTTGTGGAGTTTAAACATGGTTAGGGTTTGGATTAGGGTTAAGCTTGGATGAAGGTTTCAAGAAGCTTCTTGAAGCTTTGACTTTGACCTTTGATATTTTGTGTAGATATTTCTTAACCCAACCCAAACCCATTACCCTAGTTGATTCTCTACAAGGGTTAAGCCTTCATTCTTAACCCATGGTTGATTTGTAACCACAACAATATTTTTTTTTCATTATTCATCACAAAAGGTTTTGCTTCATCTTCTTCTTCTTTCTTCATGAATAAAACCTTCACTAGCTTTTTCTTTGGTGATGAAATAAAGTGAGAAATTGAAAACAAGAGAGAGCTAAATTCCTAATTCATCATCCTCATCTATTCTAGCCACTTAGATTAGGGTGTTTGCTTTGCTAATACTTGATTAGTGAAGCATGAGCTTGGGTTTGAGATTTTTCAAGGTAGATCATCTTAGTTGTTGAAGATTGGAAGCAAGCTTGCATCTTTCTCTTCATGGAGCCTCTCTAGAGTCCGGGTACATGATGATCGCGGCTAAGGGACCTCAACATGGAGCTTATGAAGCAAAGGAACGAACTACAAAGGTTGTAATCCCAAACTTTTCGAAGTAAAGTTGTTTATTTGCTATGTTAACCCTAAGTCTCTAGTTAAGATCTTGGTTAGGGTTTGTTTAGCACCTCAAAATTTTTAAAGTAGCATGATTGATGTTGGAGATAGTGCCATCATAGTCAATTATTGGATCGCAGGTACGTGATTGCAATGATTGCGGAGGACCTATCCCGGTAGGACAGTCTTACTCGAGATGATAGTATGCTATCTGGTTTGCCTTTATCAGTCGTGTACATGTTCAGGTGACTGATTGCATGTTACACTTTGATAGAGCCCTTAGGATCTTGCTTTACTACCAACTGTATGATGGCGATCATATACGTGAGAGTTGGGTAGTTTATATGCATATCCTTAATTGTAGTCCCTAGTCGTGGGAGTTTCGAGACAGGGCATCGATACTCCAGAGTAGACTAGTGTGTACAGTCGAGACCCCGACGAGGGGCGGTGGCCGGTCTCACAAGCCACTGGTGTCAGTTGGATCACCTAAGATGTATACAGGTGCTCATTAGGTTATGAGTATACCGGACAGGACTCGCCGGGAATCTGCTAGTTAGTACTATACCTATCGTCAGATAGCAGTTCCCAGGTGACATGTGTACAGGTTAGTTCATCGACCCGAGGTCGTCATTTGTCTCGTGTGAGTTCCCACTGTGCTTTGATTTCTACCCTACCACGGCTCAAAGGAGTCGTGCAAACAGGTAGCTTTTGGGTACAGTCCCGAGCCATATGGAGGCACGTGAGCGGATCGGCAGGGGATTCGTCTCTCCCGGTATTGGGGGCGAGGTCGTGCTGTGTCTAGGAGAGCCATTACACAAAGTCCATGGCCATGGCAGGAGATTTACTGGTAGGTACTCCAGTAGTATCTCAGGGTGTTTTTGGGCTACACTCCGACACGACTTATACTGCTTCTGGGGGTCTGACGTTACTAGCCCCCTAGGCGGATATGCGATACTCATTGACGAACGGACCGGACTGTATATACATTGTCACTGTTAGGCTCAGTAGGGTTTCTGGATGAGTTCACTCATCGGCCTCCCTTGAGTTCACTCATCGGCCTCCCTTGAGGTCAGTCCATGGGCAGCCGTTACGCATAGCTAGTGCCGCTGACGGTTTGTGGTTAAACCCACTGCCAGGGTACTGACGAGTCATTAGAGTCCCCCACAGACAGTTTCCCAAGTTCGGGCGAAACGTTATAGTGGCTGTATGGTGTTATGGCAGGGTTCGGAAAATGCACGTGCGTTTACGCACGTGTTATTTTTTTCGGGCAGATGATACTGGTCGGCTTTGGTTTAAGCCGGATCCGAGTATTATATTGAGTAGGTATAATATCTTTGTCTCAGTTGCATTTGTATTCGGTCGTAATACAAATGCGGGTATATTTATACAGTTTCGGGGTTATCCTGAAAGTCGTTTCAGGATCACTTTTGGAAGTTGCCAGTTTCCAGTTTTCTATCAGCCGTCTTTTAACATTCGGTTAAAGACGGATTTATCTTTTCTTGGATGAGGGTGAGTCATGCTTCTAGAAGGTTCTAGATTTGGTGAGGTGTCTTGTGACTCATGCTTTGATTTCTAAACATTTTTGTTTTGGTTAAGATATTTATTTTGTGTTCACATTATGATATTTATCCTATGGTTACTCTCCCCTCTCCTACGGTCACCCCCCCACTCCTATAAGTGGCCGGCCCCCTCTCTCTCCTCTCACTACACACTTGATGTTTCATTTGCTAGAAAAGATTATGATAGGTTTTATCGATGTATGGAATTTCACAGTCCATTTCATTCCATCACCCGATTCTCTCGGCAACTTCATTAACCGATCGTCCACGGATTTGGACGAAGTGAGACAAAGTCATCTACTCATTCTCTACATCAATCTTGGTCGTCTCTTCTAGCAAACTTGACGACCGAGTTGCCTCAAGTCAGAGGCGGGAGCCCGTTTAAAGAATCAGTGATGTGGTGCCACCTGGACGAGCAGATCGGAGATCGACGAGATCGGAGCAGCCGCAACGGAGCGTGGAATGATGGTTAAAGAACGAAGGACTCGGATCGTTCGGTATAACCTTCCTACACTCTTTACAGTTTGTTAGTTTAGCAATAATGGAAGATCCGGGTTAAAATATACGATAGCGCCAGATAAAAAGTTTTTGTTCCGCATTTGGCGTCTGTAGACGGCCGGGGCGCTAGCGTAGACTTACAGTGGTATCAAAGCCTCACCATTTTGCTATGCTAACTTGTGCTAACGCGTTTAAAATATCGATCGAACCGGAAATCGAAAATTGCAAAATCCTAGCTCGACAGTTTCTGTTGATTTTAAATGGTCTCAAAAATTAATTCTACATGTCTTAAAAATCTGTGCAGGCTTTTCTAAGAACCACGTAGAAATTTGGGCACGTAATTCGATGATATCGCCGCGGAAACGCGGTCAAACCTATGGTTTGACCGTGCTTCCGCGGCCATACAGTGAGGTCGTGGCCCCAAATTTTCACAGTGGGTTCTCTGTTGGATTTTGTGGTTTTTGGTAAATATCGTTTTTTGCCCAGGTTTTGTTACTGTTCACCAGTAAGTCTTGGGGCCCACTTCTTGATATTTGGTCGATCGAAATTTAAACATGTTAGTTTGCAGTGCTTACATTATATCTCCGACCGGGAATGTCATTTGATCGGTAAACCGCGTCCGATTGCTATAGTTCTTTTAGACGGGTTTGCGAACGTGACATTCGCGTTGATGTTCTGTGTTGTGCTGTGATGTTGCGGATTTGTCGTGGTGGATAGCAGTGTGCAATAATAGTACAGTTTGAGTTTATTTGTACATTTGATATTGCGGGGCGAGCGTCCAACATGTGGACTGCCGTCACTGCCTGTTGTATAATATTCTTTTGGGACACGACCAGCTTGCGGTCGATGTACCTGTTGTACTATTTTTCATTACTGTACTAGGTTTTACCCCGCGACGGAGTGCACGGATAGCCGGGTTCTGGAGGGCAACGGGTCCGCATCTCATGGCTTTGAGAGGCAGAGGGGTCCCACTCTAAAATTGGCAGACTATTCGCCGCACTCGTAGGGGGTACAGGTTGATCCAAGGAGGGGGTGCTCAATTTACCGGATTCCGTGAAGTGCCGGGTGTTCCATTCACTATGCTGTGGAGGACTACTTCGCTTCAGGTTTTGGCGGGTAACTTGCCGCACCCGTAGGGGTCTAGGTTTCATTGCACAGGCTATCCACACTACAGGGGAACGTCGGGTTTCAGTAGCGGCTCTGTGAAACCCGGGGATCCCAGATTATCTGTATTGTTCTGTGATGCTTATTACTTTTCTGTAATGTTGCATATTATCACGCCTGGAGCGATTATGTATATTGGTTTATATACTATTAGATGTTGTATATGTTTTTCACCCGCGCTAGTCCAGTCCCCGCTCTGTCGTTAGTTAAGTAACCTAACGGGTGATGACGAGACCCAGTGACGAATGCGGATGGCATATACGTACATTTTATTTTCGTTCTTTTCTGGTGTGATTGATTGATGGGACTGCGTTGATTTTGATCAATGCAAAAAGTTAAACAAACCTGTTTTCAGTTGTTGGAACAAATTTAAAAAGTGTTATTGCAAGGACGTTTCCTTTTGTTTTGCATAGCGGTATTCAGTGGAATATCCTGCACCTCATTCGACGGGGCAAGGGCCGATATCCCTTCACCGGGACTGACCCCTTGGGCAGAAGTTTGCGTCAGGGTAATAACTTTACTATAGTCGATTACATATTGCTTTGCATAGCGGTATTCAGTGGAATATCCTGCACCTCATTCCACGAGGAAAGAGCCGAGATCCCTTCACCGGGAGTGACCTCTTTAGCAAAAGGTTTTCGCCACTATATTTTAAAAAGCTATCAGGTTCCTTCAACGAGATCAAGTTCATTACGCTAAAGGTTTTTCGCCAAAAACCAGTCGTAGCCCTCCGTCGTTTCTTATGGATGGTCAGTAGTATTCAAGCTATGTTTGTTGGCATACGTCAAGGCATAGTGTTTGGTAGCTGCTGGGTATTCATTTGTTGCATAGATAGATGAGTTGGTTTGGGACAGTCGTATTACCTTGTTGGCATACGTCAAGGGTATGTACGGGTGGGTTCAAATTAACAAGATAATGACGGGTAGAACTTGACATGTGACTTATGATTTGTTGACATACGCCAAGGTTATAAGAGCATGGGGCAAAAATCAGATCGGGAGTTTCTAAAGAAACTGAAACTTGCCAAGTATGCGCATACCTTCTGGAGTATGAGTAACGTGGATGCATTCTATCACGTTATCATGCGATGAGAGTTGGATCCCGATTCCCACTGATGAGTTGGTTTACTCTTCGGGTGATCCCGATTGATTCTTCTTTAGGTTTGGAGGAGAATTTGACAGGACAGTGGGAGGTTTCCGGATTAGATAAAGTTATGACCATTCTGATCTAGGTTAGAGTGCACGCAGAGTGTTTCTTTTCTCTCTCTCTTTGGCAGCGACCTTTGACTGACCCTAGACTATGACTCAGTGACCAAGTTGACCGAACCTTCTTAAAATACTGGCTTTTGGATTGTCTATGTTGCATAAGTCATTGCCACTCCTTCTTTTACCCTTTGCATTTCTCAGAACACCCGTATTACTACGGATATCCACTTCCATTGGATAGATCCATCGTATGGTTATATACGAACTCGAAGGGACTTCTTCGAGGATGGATCAAGGTTCAGGAGAAATAGAATTGGTTTATTCAGTTGTCTTTTATTATCACCTTCTCTCAGGTTGCGAGGGCTCCTTGGTTTAGGAGAGTACACCTATTATGCTTATTGGATAGTCTTATTCCAAACCATAGGCAGGTGCCGAAAGGTAGGGAATGAAGAAAACCAATTGGCCTAAGTAGGGTGTGCAGAAGGTAATATGTAAAGACAAAATAAAGGGATTAGAAAGAGGGCAAAGTAAATTGCGACTGATATCATTCACGACCAAAACCGCGTACTTCATCGCCACTCCTATTTCACCTTTAAAGGAATAAGGTATTATTCAGTTGTCTTTTATCATCTCCTTCTCTCAAGAAATGAGTACTCCTTGGTTTAGGAGGGTACACCTATTATGCTTACTGGATAGTCTTCTTCCAAACCATAGGGTGGTGCCGAACGGTAGGGAAGGAAGAAAACCATTTAGCCTAACGATGGTGTACAGAAGGTAACGACTAAAGACAAATAAAGGGATTTGGAGAGATGGCAATAAAATATACGGTTGAAGTCATGAATTGGATTATGGAAGAGGCATTGCTATGAATACCAAGATACCCCTACGAAACATTTTCATGTTTCAGTGCATTGTTAAAGAAAAACTGTTTTCCCGATTAGACACTTACTCCAAGGGTATGTATTTACCAGGTTTCATTCTCATATCTGTATGGTTTTACAGATGATGAGTGGGAGTAAGTTATTGGGAATTAGGTGATTATCCTCATTATATCGGAATTCGTTGTAATTGGTGATATTTGAGGAAATCGCCAGGGTACAGTTTTCAACCTACGACGCACAGATTTTAAGTTGTTCAACTCAGCGGACTTATACAGAGTATTGTATGTTGTCCAAGTGTCCATCAGGACAAAGGGGTAGGTCCTCGCACTATGTTCTGTTTACTTATAACTTCTCTAGTATTTAGACAAGTGTTTCGTAGAAATACAAGGTCTAAGTTTTGAGAAGTTTTGGGTATAAGAATAAAGTAGAGAACCAGGTGTCACAAGTATCGGGATTCTTCAAAGAGATCGAAGATGTAGATTCTTGTGATTGGTATTCAGATGATAGTGATGGTTTTGAGAAACGTGTTTCTCTTTCAGGTTACTCATAATTGGATGGATTCTTAAGTTGAGTAATGCTGATTAGCCTCTTTCCATTAAAGTGATATGCACTGGAGACAGCTGCATGATTTGAATATGGTTCCAATTAAATAAGTGCCAAAGTTTCTATATTGGATATAGAATGGATCGTACCTTAAAAGATATTAAGGTATGGGGAGTTGTCCAGCTTATGCTTAAAACCAGACACTGGATAACTCAGGGCACGTTTCTGTAATGGCTGTTTGTGGGTTGACCTTGGCTATGACGAGGGTTGATATTCTACCATTTGGAAGATCAATAGTGATATTGTTCTTGACTCGCCACAGTTTTAGTAAAATGGATCTTTTTCAGAAAACAGAAGTGGGAGTATGGTAGAACTGGAAGTGATTCCAGAACCGCGAACGATTACGGAAAATTTAATAGGACCTATATATTCAATCAGGTTTGACATTCCATTAGCCACTCCGCAGATATGGTGGGTAACCTCAGACACCCGAGAGGTACTTCGGTAGCCTCAAGGACGGTGACAGGAAGGTTCTTATCTACCCAGACTTGACACTACTGTTGTTCCAGGTTATGAGACCCGGTAGGAGGGTTGCCGTATTCAGTGGGAGCAGCGGAAGCATGGTGGGCAAGTAGCTTATGTCTATTTATAGACTAGAGCAGTTATAGCGGAGATAGATCATCTAATTTTGATGTGACAGTCATGGGTTTGACTTCAATCAGAATAGGGGATGGATCTGTTAAGAAGGTAGTAGGGTGTGATGTCATGGTATTTGGATGACATACACAGAGTGGGAAGTAAAATTCCTATACTACGATCGGTTGTACTATGGTCGTCACACAGTTGTTTTCTCCAGACAGGATATGGATATAATATTTGACATTCTGGTTTCTGGATCTATGGTTTTAGATCTGGATTTGGGTAGTTTCCCAATGTGGGTACTTTGACAGATATTCTAATGGTTTTTAGAATAGTTGACTCCTAGCATGGTGGTGTACCTGCAGGTGATGGAGTCACCCTCTCTAAAGCTGTCGTATAGACTAAAGGGGAGAGGGAAGTGCATGATTGGCAGATCACTTGCTTAGGCAATTGAGTCAATCATGAGATGTCAAGTACCACACCAGATGTTGTTTTTGCACTAGATGCAATGAGTTTGTATTAATCCAATCCTGGAGAAACATAAGGAAGCAGTTTTAGAACATAAGTACATGTTCTACGGATTTGATGACGGCAGCCTCCTTCGGGAGACGATTATCATTCCAGGCTTCAAAGATGACATGGTTGACAGAGAGATTGTCAGAGTTATAGTTTTTCCCTCTGACGAAGAGGGACAGTATTGTGGACAGGTGGTCCAAGAGAATACTGTGGGAGGCATGGTGCCGGATACTGATTAGGTTCAGTGATCGATACAGTCTAAGAAGTTTGGATTTGGAGTTCATTTATGAACTAGGTCCCATCAGATATCCAGACATATTCTAAGACAGGTATTACTCAATTCGGGAGATGGCTTTCTCCGCGAACTTGAGATTTAGAGAGATATAGAAAGAAACTTCTAGGCGGATCCACTCACTGAGGCTATTTCTTGAACACAATAGTTTTACAAACGGGCTTTGTGAAACTGATTAGTAGAGGAGTTGGATGTTCGGTTTCACACGGGCTGTGAGTAGTCGACATCGCAATAATTAGCCTTGAGTGCAAGTGGGAGATTGTTGGAGATAGTGCCCTCATAGTCAATTATTGGATCCCAGGTACGTGATTGCAATGATTGCGGAGGACCTATCCCGGTAGGACAGTCTTACTCGAGATGATAGTATGCTATCTGGTTTGCCTTTATCAGTCGTGTACATGTTCAGGTGACTGATTGCATGTTACACTTTGATAGAGCCCTTAGGATCTTGCTTTACTACCAACTGTATGATGGTGATCATATACGTGAGAGTTGGGTAGTTTATATGCATATCCTTAATTGTAGTCCCTAGTCGTGGGAGTTTCGAGACAGGGCATCGATACTCCAGAGTAGACTAGTGTGTACAGTCGAGACCCCGACGAGGGGCGGTGGCCGGTCTCACAAGCCACTGGTGTCAGTTGGATCACCTAAGATGTATACAGGTGCTCATTAGGTTATGAGTACACCGGACAGGACTCGCCGGGAATCTGCTAGTTAGTACTATACCTATCGTCAGATAGCAGTTCCCAGGTGACATGTGTACAGGTTAGTTCATCGACCTGAGGTCGTCATTTGTCTCGTGTGAGTTCCCACTGTGCTTTGATTTCTACCCTACCACGGCTCAAAGGAGTCGTGCAAACAGGTAGCTTTTGGGTACAGTCCCGAGCCATATGGAGGCACGTGAGCGGATCGGCAGGGGATTCGTCTCTCCCGGTATTGGGGGCGAGGTCATGCTGTGTCTAGGAGAGCCATTACACAAAGTCCATGGCCATGGCAGGAGATTTACTGGTAGGTACTCCAGTAGTATCTCAGGGTGTTTTTGGGCTACACTCCGACATGACTTATACTGCTTCTGGGGGTCTGACGTTACTAGCCCCCTAGGCGGATATGCGATACTCATTGACGACCGGACCGGACTGTATATACATTGTCACTGTTAGGCTCAGTAGGGTTTCTGGATGAGTTCACTCATCGGCCTCCCTTGAGTTCACTCATCGGCCTCCCTTGAGGTCAGTCCATGGGCAGCCGTTACGTATAGCTAGTGCCGCTGACGGTTTGTGGTTAAACCCACTGCCAGGGTACTGACGAGTCATTAGAGTCCTCCACAGACAGTTTCCCAAGTTCGGGCGAAACGTTGTAGAGGCCGTATGGTGTTATGGCAGGGTTCGGAAAATGCACGTGCGTTTACGCACGTGTTATTTTTTTCGGGCAGATGATACTGGTCGGCTTTGGTTTAAGCCGGATCCGAGTATTATATTGAGTAGGTATAATATCTTTGTCTCAGTTGCATTTGTATTCGGTCGTAATACAAATGCGGGTATATTTATACAGTTTCGGGGTTATCCTGAAAGTCGTTTCAGGATCACTTTTGGAAGTTGCCAGTTTCCAGTTTTCTATCAGCCGTCTTTTAACATTCGGTTAAAGACGGATTTATCTTTTCTTGGATGAGGGTGAGTCATGCTTCTAGAAGGTTCTAGATTTGGTGAGGTGTCTTGTGACTCATGCTTTGATTTCTAAACATTTTTGTTTTGGTTAAGATATTTATTTTGTGTTCACATTATGATATTTATCCTATGGTTACTCTCCCCTCTCCTACGGTCACCCCCCCACTCCTATAAGTGGCCGGCCCCCTCTCTCTCCTCTCACTACACACTTGATGTTTCATTTGCTAGAAAAGATTATGATAGGTTTTATCGGTGTATGGAATTTCACAGTCCATTTCATTCCATCACCCGATTCTCTCGGCAACTTCATTAACCGATCGTCCACGGATTTGGACGAAGTGAGACAAAGTCATCTACTCATTCTCTACATCAATCTTGGTTGTCTCTTCTAGCAAACTTGACGACCGAGTTGCCTCAAGTCAGAGGCGGGAGCCCGTTTAAAGAATCAGTGATGTGGTGCCACCTGGACGAGAAGATCGGAGATCGACGAGATCGGAGCAGCCGCAACGGAGCGTGGAATGATGGTTAAAGAACGAAGGACTCGGATCGTTCGGTATAACCTTCCTACACTCTTTACAGTTTGTTAGTTTAGCAATAATGGAAGATCCGGGTTAAAGTATACGATAGCGCCAGATAAAAAGTTTTTGTTCCGCATTTGGCGTCTGTAGACGGCCGGGGCGCTAGCGTAGACTTACAATTGATACTTGCCAAAACCTTGCTAAGGTGCTAAGCTAACCCTACAGTGGTATCAGAGCCAAGCTAGAGCATTAGGCGTTGTCTAGACGAAGTTTACAGTCCGATCGAACTCCGAAACCCCGAAAAATCCCACTTTCTGGAAATTTTTTCAAAAGTTGAAAATTTTCATATTATAAATAATCAGAAAATCATGTAGGGAATTCTAAGGATTACTGTGAAGTACGAAGCCATAACTCGCTCAAGTGACCGCGGAACCGCGGCCAAACCATGCGTTTAGCGGCGGTTCCGTGGCCAACTTTGGGAGTTAGGGGCTAATACTTCAGGGTATTATTCTTGGGTAATTTTTCATGCTTCTGGGAATTTTTAATTCTACTCAAGTGTTGAGCTTTCTGGGAAATATTGGGAACTCGTTGATTCGATCGGAAAGTTTAACTTCGTTTAAGTTTTTCCGGGTAATTTAGAACATGTTAAAAGGTTCGAACGGATATCAATAACTCATATTTTCCCCTGTCGGAAAACTTTCAAGTGTTGGATTTTTCCTGAGTTTAAAACTTTCAGAAAATCATGCAAGCGAATAAGTGGACTCTCTAGAAGAACGTAACCTTAACTCGATTATGTGACCGTTAAAACCGCCACTAAACCATATGGTTTGTGGTAGTTTAGCGTTGCCACATGTGAGGCGTTGGTTTGACCCTTCTACGGCTAGTTCATAGCGGCTGTGATATGTTTAGGGACTTTTTGAACTCCGCTCAAGTGTTGAGCTATTTGGGAAATCTTGGGGTTTGTTTATTCGATCGGAAAGTTTAACATTGTCTATTTATCTGGAATGTGATACAATATGTGGAATTCATATAGTTAGGCATGAAATGCGAAGTATGTGATATTTTGGATTTAAGATGTTTAAAGTGATTGTGGATTCCAAATGTTATAGTTTTCACTTTCTTTTCTGCTACCGTAAGTGTAATATGTAGTGTATCGCCGGTTTCGGTGCTATATGTCAACGACAACTGGGATACGCATATTTACTTACGTTGATGATATGTGATGTTATGTGTTGCTATGATATGTTATATTGGATCGTCGTGTTTTGAATAGCCGGGGGTTTTATGTGAGATGAGAGTTTTTCATTTTCATTCATGTAAAATTCATTGTATGTAATATTCATTTATTGGGGCACTTCCGGGTTGAGGATGATGTCACCATTGTATATTGTTTACTTTTCCACATTAGGATAGACCCAAGGAGGGGAGCACAAGTAACCGGGTTCTAGGGTCCAGTGGGAGACCATCTCGAGGAGTCGAGACCGGGTCTCCTAACTCTAGAATTGGCAGGGTTACTTGCCGCTCTTGTAGGGGTCTAGGTATGTGGGTTTCTCTATTAATCGTGACCGTGGAATCCGTGCTTTATACTGGCTTGATATAAAACACGGAAATCCTAGTATATCCAATATTTCATATATATTCTTCTGCTGCAATGTTCTGTGATGAGATCATATTACTGCCTGAGACGAATGTTTATATTATATATATGAGATATATATTATATATATTATTGATTTCGTTTCAAATGTGATACTTGTGAAGCATAATAAGTGGGACTTCATTAACGAAATTAATGAATTACAAGAAACCTAAAGATGTTGTAGAATTTTTTTTAAAAACTGGTAGCTCTAGTTTTTGCTTTGCATAGCGGTATTCCTTATAGAATATCCAGCACCTTATTCGATAAGGAAAGAGCCGAGATCCCTTCACCGGGAGTGACCTCTTTAGCGAAACTAGCAGATGCTACACACTCGGTTTGTCTTTTGATTGCTTCTATAGTTTTTGCTTTGCATAGTGGTATTTGTGAAATATCCTGCACCTTATTCGATAAGGAAAGAGCCGACGATCCCTTCACCGGGAGTGACCTTTTTAGCAAAACTAGTAAAAGCCTAAAAAACACTCCATTTAAAATCACTCGATTCTACGACGATATCAAGTTCATTACACAAAAGGTTTTCTTAAAAACCTGTCGTAGCCCTCCGTCATTTTAGGAAGTAGAGTACTTAGTATTCGTGCTGCGTATGTCGACTATAGTTGAGGCGTAGTGTACGGTAGCTAAATGATGTCTTCCTACACAGCATATAATGCGATTAATTAGGACAGTCATGTGATTATGTTGACCATAGTTGAGGGTCATGTGGGTGGGTCTAATTAATCATGAAATGACGGGTAGAACTTGACTAGTGCTTATGATATGTTGACCATAGTTAAGGTCATAAGTATTAGGGGTAAAATATTATCGGGAATTTCAAGTGTTGAAATTTGCAATGAGATTGCATACGTCGTATGAGATAGTTGGATCCCGATACCCACTGCGAGTAAGAGTTACTCCTGAGAGAGTTTTACACATTACAATTAGCCGATCAAGTAAGTGTCTAGAAAGGTGTTAACGGGGCTACGCCTCTGGGAAAACGAGGTTTATTTTAATTAGGTCCGTGCGAAAGAACGGGGAACCTCCCTCAAAGTACCGACACTAGCCTGGCTGAAAGATTGGTGAACTTGTAGCGTGTAATTAATCCTGGTTAGTCTTTCCTTTTAGGGTTAGAAGGAAGATTTGACTAAAACAATGGGAGCCATCCTGATTAAAAAAAAAATAACCAATCTAATCTTGCAAGAGCATACACTGAGTGTTTTCTTCTCTCTCTCTCCAGGTAGCAACCATTGTTAGTTATATGTATGCCCTAGAGGCCATTACTGTACATTAGATGTATATTGTAGTGGATGCTGGGACATATATAGGTAGGACTTTCTTGCTCGACATGATAGTACGCTATCTGGTTGCTCTTTATCTTAACATGTATACTCTCTGTCTCTCTGATTACATGTTGATAAAGCCCTTAGGATGTGTGCTTGACTTCCAGGACTATGATGTAGATCATACTAGTGGGGCCTGGATAGTCCATGAGTACATCCTTCAATGTTCCTAGTCGTGGGAATATCGAGACGGGGCATCGATATTCCAGAGTAGACTAGCGTATATCTTCTCGACCCATGTGATGAGCGATGGATGATCCCATATCCATTGGTGTTTGACATCAGAGATGGTATGCGGGTGCTCAGTGGAGACTGGGTACACTGAACGGACTCGCCGAGAACTCCCAGATGGTATTATACCTCACGTCAGATGGCAGTTCTCTGGTGACACTGGTACAGCTTAGTCTGTTGACCCGAGATCGTCATAGAGTCTTGTGTAGCTCCCACTGTGCTTTGATTTCCACCCTACCACGGCTCTACTGAGTCGTGCAAACAGGTGATTTTTGGGTACAGTCCCGATTCACATGGAGGCAATGAGCGATAGGAAGGGATTCGTTTCTCCCGGTATTGGGGTTGATGTTGCGCTATGCTCGACTGGCCATAACTGGAAATCCCTGGCCAGGGTTGCAGTGATCTATTGGTAAGTGTTATCAGTAGTTTCACACATTGTTATGGACCTCACGTCGGCATGACTTATCGAGCTATTGGGGTCTGACGTTTACCACCCCTAGGCGAGATATGCGACATATCAGACGAACAGACCGGACTGTACGGTAAGTGTTACTGGTTGGATTCACAGGAGTGTGAGCGGGCTTGCTCGTCGATCTTCTGATCGCTCAATACCCGGGTGGCCGTTACGTTTAGCAGACCGCTTGCGGCTTGTGGGTGCTTGATATGATCATCATCTGCTGCCGGCGTATTGACGAGTCTTTAGAGTCCTACACAGAGGTTTCCTGGTTCAAGCGAAACGAAATAGGAGCGCATATGAGATATGTGCGGGACCGAGAATAATGCGTGTATGTGATACCGTATTCCATTCTCGCGATGAATGTATCGATTGGTTGTATGCGATATAACCTAGTTATCGAATCGAAGATTGATTCGATAAGTCGATACATTGGATACTAGTCGGTTATATGCAACATGACCGGATCATTGAATCAAGTGTTGATTTAATGATTTAATGTATAATTATATATTTGATATATTACTTTGCATTAACTAGTATTGGTTCACTTTAAATGGATTTTCTCACTTGAAGTACACAAGTTGTATATGTGATATACTTTTGTGCACTTGTTTGTATCATGTTTGATGATACATGCTAACTTGAGTTTGTGTGTATGATTAAACCATGGTTATATGAATGGTTAGGGTTTTGTTTACTTATCTATTCATTTATTTATTTATTTATTCATTTTTGCAAAATAAGTCATGGTGGCTTTCTTTGTTTGCTTGTTGAAGCTTCATGAAGCTTTGAACAAGTCCACCATTTTTGTCTCATGCTTAACCCTAACCTTTCAACCTAACCATAGTTTATTCTCTACACCTAACCATGGTTGCTATATGATAAGTATTCATTTTATTTTCTATTTTTGATTTAGACTTATCATATTCTTCTTCTTCTTCTTCATCATCAACAAGAAGAAAAACTTGCCTCCATCAATGGCAACTTGAGAAAAAGAGTGAGAAATCCAATTCTAAAGTGAACCCACTTCCTATTTCTTCATCCTCTATCTCTTGCCAAGTAGTATAGGGTGTTTTCTTCACAAGTTTCATGGCTTGGTGAAGTTGGAGCTTGATCTTGTGTTGCCTCGACGTAGATCATCTTCGGCATCGAAGTCGACGACCTAGCCCGATCATTTCTTCGATGAAACCACCGCGAGAGTCCGAGATCCGATGGGTACAGCGGAGGGACTTCATCACGGAGCTATGGAGGTGGAGGACCGGATCTACAAAGGTTGTAGCCCCTTCCCTTTTAGTTAAAGTTGTTAACTTGCCTTGCATCGCCTATACATTTAGTTAACGATTCGTATTAGGGTTTGTAGGCACATGGAAAATTTTGAATTAGCCATGTTTGATCACTTGTGAGACCTCATTAGTGTGCCTAGGAACCCTACAGTGGTATCAGAGCCTAGCTAGAGCCTTAGGCGATACGTAGACGGAGTTAGAAGTCCGATCGACCCGAAACCCCAATTCAAAACGGCTTTCTGTACATTTTTTAAAAACTGGGTTTTTTCCAGATTAAAAATTCTTAAAAAATTCAGCAGGAAGATATAAGAATTATGGTGCAAAACGAGCCCCTGATTCATCTAAACCGCCGCGGAACAGCGGTAGAAGCATGGCTTCTGCGGCGGTTCCGCGGCCGTATGGTCACATTGCCCAATAATTTTTGCACAGTAATTCCTATATTTTGGTTCTGGATTTTCTGGGATTTTTTAATATTTACTCAAGAGTTGAATATTCTGGGTTGTATTGGGAGTTCGTAAATTCGATCGGATTATCAAACTTTGTCCATGTGTTTTTCCGGGTAATTTTAGAATATGTTAAAAAGTTCGACCGGATATAAATACCCACTTTTTCCCGTGCCGGGAAATTTCCAATTGTTGGATTTTTCCGTAGTTTAACGACGTTCTAAGTAGTGCAAGTAACGCGATGGTCCCTCTAGAAGACAACAAACCTTAACTCGATTATGTGACCGTCTTGAACTGCCCTTTGAACCTTAGGGTTTGGGGCAGTACGGCGTGCCACATGTGAGGCGTTGGCTTGACCTTTCTACGGCTGGACCGTTGGTACTGAGGCATGAACTGAATGTTTTTAAACTTATATCATGTGTTGGGCTGTATCGGGAAAACTTGGGTGTTCGATTGTTTGATCGGAAAGTTTAACATTTTTTATTTATCCGGAATGTGATACAATATTTGGAATCCACAAGTAGTTATGAGATAACTGAATGAATGTTATAAACATAGCAGTTTAGTCTCACTTGATCGGTTGCCACGGAATTTTGATGCGATCAAAAGTCTGTCGCAATCACGTAGTGTACGCGGATACTCGCCGGGTAAACTTAATAGACAGCCTCGCCCCATAGCCCCGAAAAAGTGACTGTAGGAGAACCCCGTCGCCGAATGCATCCGTTCGGGTGCTCGCGGCAGCGGTGTTCCGCCTTGGTGCACTTCGTCGACGGCGTCGGGGGTGCGGCCGCCTACTAAAGTTTGCGACGAGTATTCGATCAGGATGTCGGGGATCTTGTTGAATTTCCCGACTTGATATTGAAAAGAGTTTTCGATAATGAGACTAAAATGCGGGGTTTATAATTGTTAGGCATGCGATGTGTAAGTATTTCATTTGATTAGGCATGCGATGTCTAAAGAGTTTGCGGATTCCAACCGTTGTAGTTTTACACTTTCTTTTCTGTGACCGTAAGTGTAATATGTGATATCGCCGGTTTCGTTGCTATATGTCAACGACAATTGGGATGCGCATATTTACTTACGTTGATGACATGTGATGTTATGAGTTGCTGGATATGTTATATTGGATCATCGTGTTTGAATAGCCGGGGTTTTTTATGTGAGATGAGTGTTTTTCATTTTCATTCATGTAAAAAAACTTGTATGTAATATTCTTTTGTTGGGGCACTTCCAGGTTGCGGATGATGTCACCATTTGTATATTATTTACTTTTCTACACTAGGATAGACCCAAGGAGGAGGGCACAAGTAACCGGGTTCTAGGGTCCAGTGGGAGACCAACTCGAGGAGTCGAGTCCGGGTCTCCTAACTCTAGAATTGGTAGGGTTGCTTGACGCTCTCGTAGGGGTCTAGGGGTGTGGGATTGGCTATTCATCATGACCGTGGAATCCGTGTTTTATACTGGCTCGTATTGAAAACACGGACGTCTTAGTATATCCGATATTTCAATGATATTTTTCTGCTGCGTTATCTGTGATGTGATCATGTGATTTGTTCAGATAGATATTATATATAGTACATATGATATATTATATAGACGTTGCTTATGTTTTACACCCGCACTAGCCCTGCCTCGCTCTGGCGTTAGTTACCTAACCTAACGGTGCAGACGGGACATCGAGGCGAATGCGGATAGCATAAGCGTACGTTATATTTATCTGTGATGTTTAGGTGGACTTAAATGATGGGACTTCATTAATGAGATTAATGATAGAAAATAAACCTAATTGATGTTGTGGAATCGAATTTCAAAAACAAAACAGGTAGTTACAGTTCTTGCTTTGCATCGCGGTGTTCCTTATAGAACATCCTGCAACTTATTCGATGAGGAAAGGACCGAGATCTCTTCACCGGGAGTGACTCCTTTAGCAATAACTGGCAGATGCTACAACCCTCGGTTTGTCTTTTGATCGCTTCTATAGTTTCTGCTTTGCATAGTGATATATATGATATATCCCGCCCCTCATTCGACGAGGAAAGTGTTAGTTATATGTATGCCCTAGAGGCCATTACTGTACATTGGATGTATATTGTAGTGGATGCTGGGACATATATAGGGAGGACTTTCTTGCTCGACATGATATTACGCTATCTGGTTACTCTTTACCTTAACGTGTATACTGTTTATCTCTCTATTACATGTTGGTAAAGCCCTTAGGATCTGTACTTGACTACCTGGACTATGATGCGGATCATACTAGTGGGGACATGGTAGTCTATAAGTACATCCTTCAAAGTCCCTAGTCGAGGGTGTATCGAGACGGGGCATCGATATACCAGAGTAGACTAGCGTGTACCTTCTCGACCCATACAGATGGGCGATGGATGATCCCATATCCATCGGTGTTTGACATCAGAGATGATATACGGGTGCTCAGTAGAGACTGGGTACACTGGACGGACTCGCCGAGAACTCCCAGATGGTATTATACCTCACGTTAGATGGCAGTTCTCTGGTGACACTGGTACAGAGTAGTCTGTTGACCCGAGATCGTCATAGAGTCTTGTGTGGTTCCCACTGTGCTTTGATTTCCATCTTACCACGTCCAAGAGGGCGTGCAAAACGGTGGTTTTTGGGTACAGTCCCGAGTCACATGGAGGCAATGAGCGATAGGAGGGGATTCGTCTCTCCCGGTATAGGGGGTTGATGTTGCGCTGTGTTCGATTGGCTATAACAGGAAATCCCTGACCAGGGTTGCTGAGATTTACTGGTAAGTGTTACCAGTAGTTTCTCGAACAGTTATAGACCTCATATCGACACGACTTATCGAGCTATTGGGGTCTGACGTTTACCACCCCTAGGCGAGATATGCGACATATCAGACGATCAGACCGGACTGTACGGTAGTGTTACTGGTTGGATTCACTGGAGTGTGAGCGGGCTTGCTCGTCGATCTTCAGATCGCTCAATACCCGGGTGGCCGTTACGTTTAGCAGACCGCTTGCGGCTTGTGGGTGTTTGATATGATCATCGCCTGCTGCCGGCGTATTGACGAGTCTTTAGAGTCCTACACAGAGGTTTCCTGGCTCAAGCGAAACGAAATAGGAGCGCATATGAGATATGTGCGGGACCGAGAATAATGCGTGTATGTGATACCGTATTCCATTCTCGCGATGAATGTGTCGAATGGTTGTATGCGATATAACCTAGTTATCGAATCAAGGATTGATTCGATAAATCGATACATTGGATATTAGCCGGTTATATGCGATATGACCGGATCGTTAAATCAAGTGTTGATTTAATGATTTAATGTATAATTATATATTTGATATATTACTTTGCATTAACTAATATTGGTTCACTTTAGATGGATTTTCTCACTCGGATGTGCGCATTATATATGTGATATGATTTTGTGCATTTGCTTGTATCATGTTTGATGATACATGCTTTTTGGTTTGTGTAAAGATTAAACCATGGTTATTTAAATGGTTAGGGTTTTGTTTTTCATATCTATTTATTCATTTATTTATTTATATTCTTTTTGGAAAAAGAAATGAGAAGAATGGTGGCTTTCTTTGTTTGTAGTTGAAGATTCATGAACCTTTGACTTTGTCCACCATTCTTATCTCATGCTTAACCTAACCATTTGATTTAACCCTAGTTCAATCTCTACACTTGACCATGGTTTAGATTATGATAAGTTTTGATTTTTCTTTTAATTTTTAATTAACTTATCATAACAATTCTTCTTCTTCTTCATCTTCTTTCATGAAGAAAAAGCAAGCTCCATCAATGGTGATTGATGGAAATGAGTGAGAAATCCAATTCTAAAGTCTACCCACTTCCTATTTCTTCATCCTTACCTCTTGCCAAGTAGTAGAGTGTGTTCTCTTCACAAGTTTTTGGACTTGGTGAAGTCGGAGCTTGATTTAGCGATGCCTCGACGTAGATCATCTTCGGCACGTCGTCGATGACCTAGCCCGCTTCTTCTCCGATGAAGCCGATGCAAGAGCCCGGATTTCGGATTTGGACAGCGGAGACGACCTCGTTACGGAGCTATGGAGGTGGACAAACGGATCTACAAAGATTGTATTTCCGTATCTTGTAGTTAAGTATTAACTAGTTAGTCTTTTCGCCTAGACCTCTAGCAAACGATCCGTATTAGGGTTTCTCGGCACCTAGATTTTTTGAAATTGGCATGGTTGATGCCTTGTGAGACCTCATTAGGGTGCCTAGGAACCCTACAGAAAGGGCCGACGATCCCTTCACCGGGAGTTACCCCTTTAGCAAAACTAGAAAAGCCTAAAAAACATTCCATTTAAAAACCATTTGATTCCGCAACGAGATCAAGTTCAAAGCGTTAAAGGTTTTCACAAAAACCATTCGCAACCCTCCGTCATTTTAGGAAGTAGAGTACTTAGTATTCGTGCTACGTTTGTCGACCATAGCCGAGGCGTAGTGTGCGGTAGCTAAGTGATGTCTTCCTATACAGCATATGATGCGATTAGTTAGGACAGTCATGTGGCTTTGTTGACCTTAGCCAAGGGTCATGTGGGTGGGTCTAATTAATCACGAAATGACGGGTAGAACTTGACTAGTACCTATGATTTGTTGACCTTAGCCAAGGTCATAGGTGCTAGGGGTAAAAACCATTATCGGGAGTTTCAAGTGTTGAAATTTGCAATGAGATTGCATACCTTCTATATGATAGTTGGATCTCGATACCCACTGCGAGTAATTGTTACTCCTGGGAGAGTTTTGCACTTTGCAATTAGCCGATCAAGTAGGTGTCTAGAAAGGTGTCAACGAGGTTACGCCTCTGGGAAAACGAGGTTTACTGTAATTAGGTCCGTGCGAAAGCACGGGGAACCTCCCTCAAAGTACCGACACTGGCCTGGCTGAAAGATTGGCGAACTTGTAGAGTGTAATTAATCCCGGCTAGTCTTTCCTTTTAAGGTTTGAAGAAAGATTTGATAAAAACAGTGGGAGCTATCCTGATTAGATAAAATATATAACCAATCTAATCTTGCAAGAGCGCACGCAGAGTGTTTTCTTATCTCTCTCTCCAGGTAGCGACCATATCACGCCTTAATCAAGATAATAATATGGATGTATTGACCGAACCCGCTTGTTATACTGAGCTGGGGAACGTTGGTCCCGCTCCAACTTATAATTGTTATAAGACAGAGCAAGAAATATGGGAATATCAGAATTCCTATGCCGCCCAAACGAAGAAAGTGCATATGATGCATCTCCTTCGGGTGTGTTCATTACAAAGAACTGTTTCTCAGTATCCTCTGCATCCTGGGTATTTGATACCGGATCAGGATCCCAGATATGTAATCTGTTACATAGGGCTACAAAAGGGTAGAAAACTGAGAACGGGTGATAAGTTTCATGAGACAGAAAATGGGGCAAGTGTTGCAGCCAATTCTGTTGGTCACTGTCACCCTGTATTACCAATACATTGATTCTGAACAAATGCTATTAGATACCGAACCTGATATACAAAATCATATCAATCTCTTTATTAGTAAAGAAATGATAAAATTTTGTATTGATGGATAATGTTTTGAACATTTCCTATATCAAAAGTTGATCGGTTCAGGCACGTTATCTAAAAGCATTGACGTTCTAAATCAAACTACAGTTCCTAGTATACAGAACACACACAAGAGGAAGAGTTCAGAAATGAACGAATCCTTCTTAAGGTATTGTAGACTAGGTCATATCAATGCGACCTGACTGGTTGAAGTTACTTTTTAGATGCATATTTAAATCAGTTTGAATTTACATCTTATGAAACTTGCCAGTCATGTCACAAAGATTAGATGACCATAGCTCTGCTTATTGGAAACAGAGAAAGAGTTAATGAACTCTTGGGACTGATACATGATGATGTATGTAAGGTCTCCTGTCTACAAATGCCAGGACTGGTTCTTTATACTTCATTACGTTCTCTGATAATCTCTCAAGATTCAGACATATGTTCCTGTTAAAACACAAGTCCGAACCTTTTGAGATATTCACAGAATATAAGCTAGAAGTAGGGAACCAATATGGGTATAAGTATTATGTCCTATGATAAGATCAGGGAGGAGAATACTTGTGCATGGAATTCTTGGATATTCTAAAAGAAAATGAGATTCTCTCTCAGTATTACTCCTCTGAATGCACCACAGCACAACGGTGTATCGGGGTGGAGCAATCGCACCATATTGGATATAGTGTGCTCTATGATGAGTACTTCTGAGTTACCTATTTCCTTTTAGGGTTGTGCACTTGAGAAGCTGCATACCTATTGAATTAGGTTCGAATCAAATCTGTGCCTACCACTCCATATGAGATATGGTATGGGAAGAGCCCATCTCTTAAGTAAGTTAAGATTTGGGATTGTCCGGCCTATGTCAAAAGCAAAATCCGGACAAGATCGAGGCAAGGTCAGTTCTGTAGAACCGGAAAGGTTCCAGCTATACAAAACTGCAGCTGATGATTTGACAGAACCAAAGGATTCAATAGTTTCCGACGAACCTCAGCCTCTCCGCTGATCTGGTAGGGTTTCTCATCCGCCTGAGAGATACTTCGGTTTCTCGATGATAGTGGGAGTGAGGATTGCATCATGAGATGATAGCCTAACTAGTTTCGAGCAGGCCATCAAGAGTAGGGGCTCTATAAGAATAGCTGGGTGCTTAGCAATCTGAGATGGAATCCATATACACCAACAAAGTATGGACTTTGTTTGCTATATCTGAAGGGTTAAATCCCCATCAGGAGCAAGTATATCTTGAGAAGATTACTTGGTGTAGATGGAAAAGTTGAGACTTTCAAAGCTAGACTTGTTAAAGGTTTTAGTCATCAACCAAGTGTGGATAATGATGAAATTTTTTCTAGGGACTATGCTTAAGTCCATCCAGATCCTACCTGCCATTGCTACATACCATGACTACGATATCTGGTGGTTGGGTGCCATGGCTACTTTTCTAAATAATGATTTAGAAGAGAACGTCTATAAGAACACAGCCATAGGGCTTCGTAAACAGTGGGAGCAGCAGAAACGTGTGCAAGTTGCTTTACATGATAAAGCAGGCATCGCGGAGTTGGAACGTCTGTTTTGATGTGGTAGTCAAAGAGTTTGACTTCATCAAAATGGTAGATGAACCTTGTATGTACAAAAAGGTAGTAGAGAGTAAGGTGGTCATCCTCGTATTGTACGTGGACAACATACTCTTGATAGGAAAGGGGTTTCCTATACTACGATCGGTCAATCTCCGCTTATCATAAGGATTCTCCAATAGGATCAAAGTGATACCTCCTAAATCCTGAGTTTTCATCTATGAGATAGATGTAATTGGATGCTAGGATTCTCGCTAGATGTAGTGAGATGGTATCAATCGATCCTGGGGAGAATCACTGGAAGGGTTCCAGGGTGAAAAAGACGACTGAATGTTAGTCACAGGCATTGTCTTTACCCTCAGTAAAGGGACGGTATGTTGGAAGAGTTCCAAGCTAGATACCGTGGCAAACTAGACGATAAAGGCTGGTAACATCGCTATTAAAGATACTACCAAAGAGGCAGTTTGGGTGTATATTGGTTCATAAGATGAACTAGGTTCCTAACATTGTATGACAATGGAAGTGTGGCTTTGGCCAAGGAACCCCGATCCCATCAGTGACCCAGACATATTCCGAGGCAGTATCACCTGATCATGGAGATAGTTGATCTCCAGGGTGATCGAGGTTAGGAGAGTAGACTCAGAGGACAACACGGCGGATCCACTCACGAAGGCCTTTTCCCAAAGAGAGACTTTTAGGAGATGGTTGAGTATTAGATACTACAACTACTGCTACAGATGGCCCTAGTGCAAGTGGGAGATTGTTAGTTATATGTATGCCCTAGAGGCCATTACTGTACATTAGATGTATATTGTAGTGGATGCTGGGACATATATAGGTAGGACTTTCTTGCTCGACATGATAGTACGCTATCTGGTTGCTCTTTATCTTAACATGTATACTCTCTGTCTCTCTGATTACATGTTGATAAAGCCCTTAGGATGTGTGCTCGATTTCCAGGACTATGATGTAGATCATACTAGTGGGGCCTGGATAGTCCATGAGTACATCCTTCAATGTTCCTAGTCATGGGAATATCGAGACGGGGCATCGATATTCCAGAGTAGACTAGCGTATATCTTCTCGACCCATGTGATGGGCGATGGATGATCCCATATCCATTGGTGTTTGACATCAGAGATGGTATGCGAGTGCTCAGTGGAGACTGGGTACACTGAACGGACTCGCCGAGAACTCCCAGATGGTATTATACCTCACGTCAGATGGCAGTTCTCTGGTGACACTGGTACAGCTTAGTCTGTTGACCCGAGATCGTCATAGAGTCTTGTGTGTCTCCCACTGTGCTTTGATTTCCACCCTACCACGGCTCTACTGAGTCATGCAAACAGGTGGTTTTTGGGTACAGTCCCGATCCACATAGAGGCAATGAGCGATAGGAGGGGATTCGTCTCTCCCGGTATTGGGGGTTGATGTTGCGCTATGCTCGACTGGCCATAACTGGAAATCCCTGGTCAGGGTTGCAGTGATCTACTGGTAAGTGTTATCAGTAGTTTCACACATTGTTATGGACCTCACGTCGGCATGACTTATCGAGCTATTGGGGTCTGACGTTTACCACCCCTAGGCGAGATATGCGACATATCAGACGAATAGACCGGACTGTACGGTAAGTGTTACTGGTTGGATTCACAGGAGTGTGAGCGGGCTTGCTCATCAATCTTCTGATCGCTCAATACCCGGGTGGCCGTTACGTTTAGCAGACCGCTTGCGGCTTGTGGGTGCTTGATATGATCATCATCTGCTGCCGGCGTATTGACGAGTCTTTAAAGTCCTACACAGAGGTTTCCTGGCTCAAGCGAAACAAAATAGGAGCGCATATGAGATATGTGTGGGACCGAGAATAATATGTGTATGTGATACCATATTCCATTCTCGCGATGAATGTATCGATTGGTTGTATGCGATATAACCTAGTTATCGAATCGAAGATTGATTCGATAAGTCGATACATTGGATACTAGTCGGTTATATGCAACATGACCGGATCATTGAATCAAGTGTTGATTTAATGATTTAATGTATAATTATATATTTGATATATTACTTTGCATTAACTAGTATTGGTTCACTTTAAATGGATTTTCTCACTTGAAGTACACAAGTTGTATATGTGATATACTTTTGTGCACTTGTTTGTATCATGTTTGATGATACATGCTAACTTGAGTTTGTGTGTATGATTAAACCATGTTACTTATCTATTCATTTATTTATTTATTCATTTTTGCAAAATAAGTCATGGTGGCTTTCTTTGTTTGCTTGTTGAAGCTTCATGAAGCTTTGAACAAGTCCACCATTTTTGTCTCATGCTTAACCCTAACCATTCAACCTAACCATAGTTTATTCTCTACCCTAACCATGGTTGCTATATGATAAGTATTCATTTTATTTTCTATTTTTGATTTAGACTTATCATATTCTTCTTCTTCTTCTTCATCAACAAGAAGAAAAACTTGCCTCCATCAATGGCAACTTGAGAAAAAGAGTGAGAAATCCAATTCTAAAGTGAACCCACTTCCTATTTCTTCATCCTCTACCTCTTGCCAAGTAGTATAGGGTGTTTTCTTCACAAGTTTCATGGCTTGGTGAAGTTGGAGCTTGATCTTGTGTTGCCTCGACGTAGATCATCTTCGGCATCGAAGTCGACGACCTAGCCCGATCATTTCTTCGATGAAACCACCGCGAGAGTCCGAGATCCGATGGGTACAGCGGAGGGACTTCATCACGGAGCTATGGAGGTGGAGGAGCGGATCTACAAAGGTTGTAGCCCCTTCCCTTTTAGTTAAAGTTGTTAACTTGCCTTGCATCGCCTATACATTTAGTTAACTATCCGTATTAGGGTTTGTAGGCAGATGGAAAATTTTGAATTAGCCATGTTTGATCACTTGTGAGACCTCATTAGTGTGCCTAGGAACCCTACAACCATGTCACGCCTTAATCAAGATAATAATACGGATGTATTGACCGAACCCGCTTGTTATACTGTGCTGGGGAACGTTGGTCCCGCTCCAACTTATAATTGTTATAAGACCGAGCAGGAAATAGGGGATTACCATAATTCCCGTGCCGCCCAAATGAAGAAAGTGCATGCTGATGCATCTTCTTCGGGTGTGTTCATTACCGAGAACTGTTTCACAGTATCCTCTACGTCCTGGGTATGTGATACCGGATCAGGATCCCAGATATGTAATATGTTACATGGGCTGCAGACAGGTAGAGAACTGAGAACGGATGATAAGTTTCAAAAGTTGGAAACGGTGCAATTGTTGCAAGCCAAGAAGTTGGCAGTTATCACCCTGTATTACCAGAATACATTGATTCTGAACGAATGTTATTAGATACCGATCCTGATATACAACATCATATCAGTCTCTTTATTAGTAAAGAAGGATATAATTTTGTATTGTTGGATAATGTTTTGAACATTTCCTATATCAAGAGTTGATCGGTTCGGGCACGTTATCTAAAAGCATAGACATTCTAAATCAAACCACAGTTCTTAATGTACAGAACACACACAAGAGGAAGAGTTCAGAAGTGAACGAATCCTTCTTGAGGTATTGTAGACTAGGTCATTTCGATGCGACCCGACTAGCTAAAGCTATATAAAGATGCATATTTAAATCAGTTTGAATTTACATCTTGTGAAACTTGCCGGTCATGTCACAAAGATAAGATGACCATAGCTCCGTTTATTGGAAACAGAGAAAGAGTTACCGAACTCTTAGGATTGATACATGCTGATGTATGAAAGTCCCCTGTCTACACATGCCAGGACCGGTTCTTTGTACTTCATTACATTCACTGATGATCTCTCAAGATTCAGACATATGTTCCTGTTGAAACACAAGTCTGAAGATTTTGAGATATTCACAGAATATAAGTTAGAAGTAGAGAACCAAAAATGGGTATAAGTATTTTGTCCTTTGATGTGATCAAGGAGGAGAATACTGGAGCACGGAATTCCTGGACTATTCTAAAGGAGAATGAGATTCTCTTTCAGCATTACTCCTCCGAATACACCATAGCACGTCGGTGTATCGGGGCGGAGCAATCGCGCCCTATGTGATATGGTGTGCTCTATGATGAGTACTACTGAGTTTCCTATTTCCTTTTGGGTGTTATGCACTTGTGAAGCTGCATACCTATTGAATAGGGTTCCAATCAAATCAGGTGCCTGCCACTCCATATGTGATATGGTATGGGAAGAGCCCATCTCTTAAAGATGTTAAGATTTGGGGTTGTCCGGCCTATGTCAAAAGCAAAATCCGGACAAGCTCAAGGCAGGGTCAGTTCTGTGGAAGTTTGTTGGATATCCCAAGCATTCACAAGGGAATATCTTCTACCACATTGAGGAACAAAAGGTATTTTGATTCTCAGCATGCCACCTTTTGGAAAGGGAATTTCTTATGAAGGAATTAGTGGACATGAGGTAGAACTGGAAGGAGTTCCAGCTATACAAACTACAACTGATGATTTGGTAGAACCGGAGGATTTAATAGTTTCTAATGAACCTCAGCCTCTCCGCCGATCTAGTAGGGTTCCTCACCCACCTGAGAGATACTTCGGTTTTCTTTATGACAGTAGGAGCGAGGATTGCATCATGAGATGATGACCCAACTATTTTCGAGCAGGCCATCAAGAGTAGGTACTCTGTAAGAATGGCTGGATGCTTGCGATCTAAGATGGAATCCATATACACCAACAAAGTATGGACTTTGGTTGCTTTATTTGAAGGGTTAAATCCCCATCAGGAGCAAGTATATCTTGAGAAGATTACTTGGTGTACATTAAAAAGTTGAGACTTTCAAAGCTATGCTTAAGTCCATCCAGATCCTACTTGCTATTGCTACATACCATGAATACGATTTCTGGCAGTTGGGTGTCATGACTGCTTTTCTAAATAGTGATTTAGAAGAGAGCGTCTATAAGTACACAACCAGAGGGCTTCATAGACAGTGAGAGCAGCGGAAACGTGTGCAAGTTGCTTTATGAGTTAAAGCAGGCATCACAGAGTTGGAACGTCTGTTTTGATGTGGTAGTCAAAGAGTTTGACTTCATCAAAATGGTAGATGAACATAGTATATACCAAAAGGTAGTAGGGAGTATGGTGATGATCCTCATATTATTCGTGGATGACATACTCTTGATAGGAAAGGAGTTTCTTATGCTACGCTCGGTCAATCTCCTCTTATCACAAGGATTCTCCATAAAGGATCAAGTTGATACCTGCTAAATCCTGGGTTTTGGATCAATGAGATAGATCTAATTGGATGTTAGGATTCTCACTAGTTATAGTGAGATGGTATCAATCGATCCTAGGGAGAATCACTGGAAAGGTTGCAGGGTGATAAGGACGACTGAATGTCAGGCACATGCATTGTCTTTACCCTCAGTTGAGGGACGGTATGTTGGAAGGGTTCCAAGCTATATACCGTGACTTCCTAGACGATTAAAAGCAAGATACATCGTTACCAAGGATGCTACCAAAGAGAAAGTCTGGACATATAAGTTCATGAGATGAACTTCGTTCCTACCATTGTGTGACAATGGAGTTGTGGTTTAGGCCTAGGAACCCCCGTCCCATCTGTGATCCAGATATATTCTAAGGCAGTATCACCTGATCATGGAGATGGTTGATCTCCAGGGACATCGAGGTTAGGAGAGTAGACAAAGAGGATAACAACGCGGATCCACTCACAAAGGCATATTTCCCAGTAGAGACTTTTATGGGATGGTTGAGTATGAGATACTTCAACCACAGCTGATTGTTGGGTATGCGATACCACAACAGATGGCCCTAGTGCAAGTGGGAGATTGTCAGTGATATGTATGCCCTAGAGGCCATTACTGTACATACGATGTATATTGTAGTGGATGCTTGTGTTAGGTCTGCTTAGCACCCTATGTAGAGTTTGGAAGCATTACATGTCACAAAGTTTGAATTTTTATGGTGCTAAGCAAGCATACAAAGGAATCGATTCTAGAAAATTAGGGTTTCGAAAGTTAAAGCCAATAAAAACTAGGGTTTCGAGACTACAACCTTTGTAGCTCCCTTTCGCTAGACTCTTTGGCCTCTTGGGTGTTGGAAGAAGGTCCTCTTGAAGTCTTCTCGCGTCCACGACGATCCACCCGGAGTTCCTCGTCCAAGCTCGCAACTTCGATTATCAAGATGAGAAACGAAGAGAACACTCTAAACAAGTTGGCTAAACTTGTGTAGAATGATGTTGTGGTTATGATTCTCACTTCAAAAACCTTTCTTGATGTGTGTTTTACCCACTAGAAAAAACTAGAGAGCAAAAAGAAGAAGGAGGAGGAAGATGATGGCTTTTGTTTTAACAAGAGTAGAAAAATGATAACTCTCTTGAAGGACAAAGAAAATATATGTATATATATTTTTTAATCCTCATCTCAAGCCATGGTTAGATGATGGAGACATTATTTAACTTGAGTTTAAAACACAAAGATAAGGATAACTCATGGTTAGAAGTAGGTGAGCATGGTTAGGTTTAAAGAAGAATGTAGAAGCAAGCAAGAATTATCCTTTTCTTTTCTATTTTGTTTTAAACATAAAATCAAATAATAATCCATCTATTTATCCATGGTGTGAGTCTTATATTGCCACCATTTCCATGTGTAAACAACCATGATAGATGGTGTATGTGTGTATGTATGTATGCACATCCATATGTGCATGAAACTAGTAAGATAGAAAGAAAAACATACATGCATGCATACACCCATCACATACAAGGAAAAAGGTTTTAAGTGAGAAAACTAATGGTTAAATGATAAATCAACACTTGATTTATCAATCCGGCCATATCACATATGACCCTACCAAAAACAAGCCGCCCGATCAATGTACGGTATCATATACGCGCATTTTAATCGGGTCCATGCGCATATCGCATATGCGCACCACAACGTTTCGCCTGGACTAGGTAACTCCTGTATGGGACTCTAAGACTCGTCAATACGCCGGCAGAGGGTGATGATCATATCAAGCACCCCCAAGCCGCAAGCGGTCAGCTAAACGTAACGGCCACCCGGGTATTGAGCAATCAGAAGAAAACAAGCGAACCGCTACAACTCCCGTCGAGCCAATCGGCAACACTACCGTACAGTCCGGTCTCTTCGTCAGATATGCTGCATATCGAGCCTAGGGATGGTCATGTCGACCCCAATAACTCAATAAGTCGTGCCGGTGAATGGTCTATAACAGATCGAGAAACTACTGATAACACTTATCAGCAAATCTCAGCAGCCCTGGCCAGGGACTTACTGATATAACCAGTCGGGCACAGCACAGCATCAACTCCCAATACCGGGAGAGACGAAACCCCTCCTATCGCTCATTGCCTTCGTGTGTTTCAGGACTGTACCCAACAGCCACCTGTTTGCACGACTCAGTAGAGCCGTGGTAGGATGGCAATCAAAGTACAGTGGGAGAACACACAAGACTCTATGACGATCTCGAGTCTACAGACTAACCTGTACCAGTGTCACCTGAGAACTGCTATCCGACGATAGATATAATTCCATATAGGAGTTCTCGGTGAGTCCGTCCAGTGTACCCAGTCACCACTGAGCACCCGTATATGATCTTGATGTCAAACATCGATGAATGTGGGAACATCCATCGCCTATCGTATTGGTCTAGTATCATGTACGCTAGTCTACTCTGGTATATCAATGCCCCGTCTCGATATACCTACGACTAGGGACATTCCAGGATATTCTTATGGAATACAGATGTCCCACTAGTATGATCTCCATCATAATCACAGCAGTCAAGCCGATATCCTCAGGGCTTTATCAGCATGTATGAATGAATAAAAGCATGATCAAATCAACATGTCAGATAAAGAAGAACCAGATAGCATACTATCATGTCGAGCAAGAATGTATACTGAATATATATATATATATATACGTGTACAAATACATCCACTATCATATAATGGCCTATAGGGCATACATATATCCAACAATCTCCCACTTGCACTAAGGCCAGTTATTGGCGTATCTCATACCCAACATCTCAAAAAGTCGCTCATGCTGCGGCTGAGGGAGGGCCTTGGTGAATGGATCCGTGGCGTTATTCTTTGTGTCTACTCTCCTAATCTCGATCTCGCGGCGATCTACAATCTCCCGGATCAAATGAAAACGCCTCAGGATGTGTCTGGACCGCTGATGGGATCTGGGCTCCTTGGCTAACGCCATAGCCCCATTATTATCACAATACAGAGGTATTGGATCAATAATGGTTGGAACTACTCCTAGCTCCGAAACGAACTTCTTCATCCAGACGGCTTCCTTGGCGGCATCATTCGTAGCAATGTACTCAGTTTCCATCGTAGAGTCTGCAACGGTATCCTGTTTGGAACTCTTCCAACTTACCGCCCCTCTGTTGAGGGTAAATACAAACCCAGAGATAGATTTGCTGTCGTCCTTATCGCTCTGGAAGCTCGAATCGGTAAAGGCCTCCATTTGGAGATATGCATTACCATACACCAAGAACAATTCTTTAGTCCTTCGCAAGTACTTAAGAATGTTCTTCACGGCTGTCCAGTGGTTCTCCCCTGGGTTGGATTGATACCTGCTTACAACACTAAGTGCATAAGCTACATCTGGACGTGTACATAACATCGCATACATTATAGATCCTACTGCCAAAGCATAGGGTATAACGCTCATGCGAGCTCTCTCTTCATCGGTCTTTGGACAAGAATCCTTGGAGAGAGTGACCCCATGGCAAGCGGGTAAGGTACCCCGCTTGGAGTCTTCCATACTAAACCTTTTTAGGATGGTGTTGATGTACCTGGTTTGGGACAACCCCAATAACTTTTTAGATCTATCCCTATAGATCCTTATGCCCAGGATGTATGTGGCATCACCCGGGTCCTTCATAGAGAACCTTAGTGATAAGAAAGATTTGACCGACTGTAGCATAGGAATATCATTTCCTATCAGAAGAATGTCATCCACGTACAATACGAGGAATGTGACAGCTCTTCCTACAGCCTTCTTATAAACACAAGGTTCATCTGGATTTTTGATGAAATCAAACTCTATGATAATATCATCGAAACAGATGTTCCAACTCCGAGATGCCTGCTTTAACCCATATATGGATTTAAGCAATCTACATGCTTTCCCGCTGCTCCCACTGTCAATGAAGCCCTCTGGCTGATCCATATAAACACATTCTTCTAAATCTCCATTTAGAAATGCTGTTTTAACGTCCATCTGCCAGATTTCATAGTCGTAGTGAGCAGCAATAGCAAGTAGGATCCGAATGGATTTAAGCATGGCTACGGGCGAAAAAGTTTCGTCATAGTCCAAACCTGGTCTTTGACGAAAACCCTTCGCCACAAATCTTGCCTTATAGGTCTCTACCTGCCCATCTACACCAATCTTTCTTTTAAAGATCCATTTGCATCCCACAGGTTTTATCCCAGGGGGTACAATGTCCAAAGTCCATACTTTGTTGGTGTACATAGACTCCATTTCGGATCTCATGGCATCCAGCCACTTCACAGAGTCACCACTCGTGATAGCTTGCTGAAAACTGGTAGGATCATCATCATCCATGATGCAGTCTTCTCCGTCACCATCAATGAGGAAACCGTAGTACCTCTCTGGTGGGCGAGAAGTCCTACCAGACCTTTAGAGTGGCTGAGGTTCTTCAGTTTCTATTGCAACAGCCGGTTCAACCAAATCGTCATTTGTAGTCTGTGTCTCTAGAACCTCTTCTAGATCCACCACTTTGCCATCATCTTTATCTGTGAAAAACTCTTTTTCCAAGAATGTGGCATACTGAGAAACAAACACCTTTTGTTCCTCTTTGTGGTAGAATAGATATCCATAGGAATTCTTTGGATACCCCATAAAATTACACATAACTGACCGTGTCTCGAGTTTGTCCGGATTCTGCCTTTTAACATAGGCCGGGCAACCCCAAATCTTAATTCTCTTAAGAGATGGTCTCTTCCCATGCCATATCTCATATGGCGTGGTAGACACGGCTTTGGTTGGAACCCTGTTCAGTAGAAACGCTGCAGTCTCCAATGCATGCCCCCAAAATGAGACGGGTAACTCAGCATCACTCATCATGGATCAGACCATATCTAATAGGGTCCTATTCCGTCGTTCTGACACACCGTTGTGCTGTGGTGTGTAAGGAGGAGTGAGCTAAGAGAGAATCCTATTCTCTTTTAGGAAGTTTGCAAATTCTGTACTGAGATACTCACCACCTCGATCTGATCGAAGCATCTTGATACTCAAGCCGGTTTGTTTTTCTACTTCTTGTTTATATTCAATGAATTTCTCGAAAGCTTCGGACTTGTGCTTTAATAAAAATACATGACCGAATCTTGAGAAATCGTCAGTGAAGTATGAAAAACCGCCTCTAGCCTGTGTAGACATTGGCCCGCATACATCACTATGTATGAGGCCTAGGAGCTCAGTAGCTCTTTCTCCGTGTCCGGTAAACGGAGTTTTGGTCATTTTACCCTTGATACAAGACTGGCAAGTCGCATAAGATTTATATTCAAAGGAGTTTAAATATCCATCTTTGTGTAACTTGTTTAGTCTTGTTTCGTTAATATGACCAAGTCTACGGTGCCAAAGAAAAGCTTCATTTAATTCTGAAAGTTTTCTTTTATTAGTGTGTTGTATACTGAAAACTGTGTGTTGATTTAGGATATATATTCCGTTATTAAGTGTACCATACCCAACCAACATTTGATTCAGGTGAATGTTCATAACATTGTTCTGCAATATAAAGTTATATCCTTCATTGTCTAACAAAGAAACTGATATTATATTACATAGCATACTTGGTACAAAATAACATGGATTCAAAACCAAAATACATCCAGATGGCAACCCCAAGTGATACTCTCCCACTGCGACTGTATGTACATTGGAACCATTTCCAACGCGGAGAGTATGGTCACCTGTCTTCAAAACTTTGCTATTTCTCAGCCCCTGCATAGAATTGCAAATGTGAGAACCTGAACCGGTATCTAATACCCAGGAAGCAGAGTTTATTGAAAAACAGTTTTCTGTTACAAACGCACCTGAAGCAGAAGCATCACCATGCTTCTTCTTGAGACTTAAGTACTCCGTGCAGTTGCGCTTCCAATGTCCTGTCTTGTGGCAATGAAAACATTCGCCTTTCCCCGAGTCTCCAGCTTTGGACTTTTCCTTTCCCTTCATCTTTTTAACTCCACCCTTAGGATTAGTAGGCTTCTTCTTTTTCTTTCCCTTGGCCTTAGCTTTCGGGCGAGAAGAGGAAGACTGTCCAATAGTCATAACGAGAGTTTTTGCTGACTTCATAGTGCTCTCTGCACTCCTTAACATATTAAGGAGTTCAGGGAGTTCCTTCTCCATGCCGTGCATGTTGAAGTTCACTATGAATTCAGCAAAGGTGGAGGGGAGGGACTGCAGAATAATATCTATATATTGTTCATTGTCCATCGTCCATCCAAGGTCCTCAAGCTCTTCTATAAGATCTATCATCTTCAGAACATGGTCTCCTACTGGTGTGCCAGGGGCCATTCGCATCTGAAACAATTTCTTTGATGCTTCGTATCGCAATACGCGGGATTGCTCTCCATACAACTCCTTTGTATGGAGCAATATGGTTTGAATGTCCATATTCTCGTGCTGCTTTTGATGTGTATTGTCCATCGATGCAAGCGCGAGGCATTTGGCCATGGCACAATCAGCGTCCCATGTCTTGCGGACTTCTTTGTCCGCAACTGAGGATTTTGGACCTGGGATGGGCGGAGCTGAAGCCGTGAGGACATATGATACTTTATCATAAGTCAAGGCTATTTTCAGATTCCTCAGCCAGTCTTTATAATTGGTCCCATTCAGTTTGTTTTTATCTAGTAGAAGCTTGAGTCCAGTCATTTGGTATCTGCCATTAAGAGAGAGAAAAGAATACACTCAGCGAAAGCTCTTACATAGATCAGATTGGTTATTATCTTGTCTAATCGATGTCTCCCACTACTTTAATCAAGTTTTTCTTTCAAACCTTAAAAAGAAAACTAGCCAGGATTAATTACAGTCTACAACTTCGCTAACTGTTCAGCCAGGCCAGTGTCGGTACTTGAGGGAGGTTCCCCGTGCTTTCGCACGGACCTAATTAAAGTAAACCTCGTTTTCCCAGAGGCGGAGCCCCGTTAACACCTTTCTAGACACCTAATGAGTTAGCTAATTGTAAACTGTAAAACTCTCCTAGGAGCAACTATTGCCCACAGTGGGATCGGGATCCAACCATCATATGGAAGGTATGCAATCTCATTGCAAATCTCAACACTTGAAATTCCCGATATGATTTTTACCCCTAGTACTTATGACCTTAACTATGGTCAACAAATCATAAGTACTAGTCAAGTTCTACCCATCATTTCTTGATCAATTAGACCCACCCATATGACCCTTAACTATGGTCAACAAAGTCGTATGAATGTCCTAATTAATCTGCATCATATGCAATGTAGGAAGACATCACTTAGCTACCGTACACTACGCCTTAACTAAAGTCAACAAACGTAGCACGAATACTAAGTACTCTACTTCCTAAAATGACGGAGGGTTGCAGATGATTTTTTAAGAAAATCTTTAACGCTTTGAACTTGATATCGTCGTAGAATCAAAATGGTTTTCAAAAGGAGTGGCTTAAGCTCCGCAGTTTTGAAATGTAGCTTTTTCATAAATAGCCGAGTGGTTTTTAAATCCGATTCTACAACATCTTTTTAGGTTTATTTTCTTTACATTAATCATATTAATGTAATCCCATCATTTAAGTCCTTAAGCCAATCACAGAAAAGAAATGAAAATAACACGTACGCTTATGCCATCCGCATTCGCCGCAATGTTCCGTTATGCACCGTTAGGTTACTTAACTAATGGCATACCGGGACGGGACTAGCGCGGGTGTAAAACATAAGCAACGTCTACTATATATCATATATATAATATGTCATTCGTCTCAGATATCACAGAACACAAGCAGCAGAAACATAGATATAATATGGGATATACTAGGACGTCCGTATTTAGTATTTTAGCCAGAATAGAAAATACGGATTCCACAGTCGCGATGAATAGCCAAGCCCACACTCTGGACCCCTACGAGAGTGGCAAGCGACCCTACCAATTCTGGAGTTTAGGAGACCCGGTCTCGACTCCTCGAGATGGCCTCCCACTGAACCCCAGAATCCGGTCACCTGTGCTCCCCTCCTTGGGTCCAACCTAATGCGTAAAAGTAAATAATATACAACACTGGTGACACAACCTCAACCCGGAAGTGCCCCAAACAAAAGAATATTACATTACATATGAATTTACATGAATGAAAATATAAAACTCTCATCTCACATAAAAAAACCCCGGCTATTCAATCGTGAAAATCCTGCACATCATATCTCAGCAACACATAATATCTCATATCATCAACGTAAGTAAGTATGCATACCCCAATTGTCGTTGATGTATAGCAACGAAACCGGCGATATCGAACATACTATACTTACGGTCACAGAAAAGAAAGTGTAAAACTACAATATTTGGAATCCACATTCTCTTCAGACATCATAAATGCGAAATATCACATATTTCGTATTTCATGCCTAAACTATATGAATTCCACATATTGTATCGCATTCCAGATAAACAGACAGTATTAAAGTTTTTGAACGAACGATCAAGTACCCAAGATTCACTAAAGCTCAACACTTGAGCAGGGTTCAAAAAATCCGGAGTGTGACACAGTAGTAGCGGTCCAGCCGTAGAAGGGTCAAACCAATGCCTCACATGTGGCACGCCGTACTGCCCCAAACCTTAAGGTTCAAAGGGCAGTTCAAGACGGTCATATAATCGAGTTAAGGTTTGTTGTCTTCTAGAGGGACCACCACAAAAAGACTTGCACGTACCTCCAAAATATTTAAACCCCGTGAACAGTGAGCAAATGATACTCGTTCAAACACTTCAATACTTTCTAATTTACCCGGAAAAACAACGAAATGAAAATTCCGATCGAATCTACGCGTCCAAAACCATCTCCAGAAAATACAGTACTATATTCAGATTAAACATACCTAAAACACTGTACAAGCAGTATTATGAATTACTGTAGAAAAATGAGGAAATGAACTCTCTGTACGGCCGCGGAATCGCGGCCTAAGCAAGTAATTGCCGCGGTTCCGCGGCCATATGTACGGATCATTTGTTCGTTTTTCACAGTATTCCATATAATTCCTGCTCTATTTTTAAAGTATTTTTAATTCTGAAAAATGTCAGATTTTAAAATTTTTCCAGAGAGGGTCTTAAAATGTCGTATTTTTGTCCGATCGGGATTTTTACTTCGTAAAAGCATCGCCTAATGTTCTAGGTCGGCTCTGATACCAATGTTAGGTCTGCCTAGCACCCTAAGCATCACATGTCACAAAGTTTGAATTTTTATGGTGCTAAGAAAGCATACAAAGGAATCGATTCTAGAAAATTAGGGTTTCGAAAGTTAAAGCCAATAAAAACTAGGGTTTCGAGACTACAACCTTTGTAGCTCCCTTTTGCTAGACTCTTTGGCCTCTTGGGTGTTGGAAGAAGGTCCTCTTGAAGTCTTCTCGCGTCCACGACGATCCACCCGGAGTTTCTCGTCCAAGCTCGCAACTTCGATTATCAAGATGAGAAACGAAGAGAACACTCTAAACAAGTTGGCTAAACTTGTGTAGAATGATGTTGTGCTTATGATTCTCACTTCAAAAACCTTTCTTGATGTGTGTTTTACTCACTAGAAAAAACTAGAGAGCAAAAGGAAGAAGGAGGAGGAAGATGATGGCTTTTGTTTTAACAAGAGTAGAAAAATGATAACTTTCTTGAAGGAAAAAGAAAATATATGTATATATATTTTTTAATCCTCATCTCAAACTATGGTTAGATGATGGAGACATTATTTAACTTGAGTTTAAAACACAAAGAGAAGGATAACTCATGGTTAGAAGTAGGTGAGCATGGTTAGGTTTAAAGAAGAATGTAGAAGCAAGCAAGAATTATCCTTTTTTTTTCTATTTTGTTTTAAACATAAAATCAAATAATAATCCATCCATTTATCCATGGTGTGAGTCTTATATTGCCACCATTTCCATGTGTAAACAACCATGATAGATGGTGTATGTATGTATGTATGTATGCACATCCATATGTGCATGAAACTAGTAAGATAGAAAGAAAAACATACATGCATGCATACACCCATCACATACAAGGAAAAAGGTTTTAAGTGAGAAAACTAATGGTTAAATGATAAATCAACACTTGATTTATCAATCCGGCCATATCACATATGACCCTACCAAAAGCAAGCCGCCCGATCAATGTACGGTATCATATACGCGCATTTTAATCGGGTCCATGCGCATATCGCATACGCGCACCACAACGTTTCGCCTGGACTAGGTAACTCCTGTGTGGGGCTCTAAGACTCATCAATACGCCGGCAGAGGGTGATGATCATATCAAGCACCCCCAAGCCGCAAGCGGTCAGCTAAACGTAACGGCCACCCGGGTATTGAGCAATCAGAAGAAAACAAGCGAACCTGCTACAACTCCCGTCGAGCCAACCGGCAACACTACCGTACAGTCCGGTCTCTTCGTCAGATATGCTGCATATCGAGCCTAGGGATGGTCACGTCGACCCCAATAACTCAATAAGTCGTGCCGGTGAATGGTCTATAACAGATCGAGAAACTACTGATAACATTTATCAGCAAATCTCAGCAGCCCTGGCCAAGGACTTACTGATATAACCAGTCGGGCACAGCACAGCATCAACTCCCAATACCGGGAGAGAAGAAACCCCTCCTATCGCTCATTGCCTTCGTGTGTTTCGGGACTGTACCCAACGGCCACCTGTTTGCACGACTCAGTAGAGCCGTGGTAGGATGGCAATCAAAGTACAGTGGGAGAACACACAAGACTCTATGACGATCTCGGGTCTACAGACTAACCTGTACCAGTGTCACCTGAGAACTGCTATCCGACGATAGATATAATTCCATATAGGAGTTCTTGGTGAGTCCATCCAGTGTACCCAGTCACCACTGAGCACCAGTATATGATCTTGATGTCAAACATCGATGAATGTGGGAACATCCATCGCCCATCGTATGGGTCTAGTATCATGTACGCTAGTCTACTCTGGTATATCAATGCCCCGTCTCGATATACCTACGACTAGGGACATTCCAGGATATGCTTATGGACTACAGATGTCCCACTAGTATGATCTCCATCATAATCACAGCAGTCAAGTCGATATCCTCAGGGCTTTATCAGCATGTATGAATGAATAAAAGCATGATCAAATCAACATGTCAGATAAAGAAGAACCAGATAGCATACTATCATGTCGAGCAAGAATGTATACTGAATATATATATATATATATATATATATACATGTACGAATACATCCACTATCATATAATGGCCTCTACGGCATACATATATCAAACAGCTTTGACATATATAGTAAGGACTTTCTTGCTCGACATGATAGTATGCTATCTTGTTGCACTTTATCTTAACATGTACGCTGATTGTCTCTAAAAGTACATGTTGATAAAGCCCTTAGGATGAGTACCTGACTACCAGGACTATGATGCAGATCACACTAGTGGGGATAGTGTAGTCGTTAAGTACATCCTTCAAATGTTCCTACTCGTGGGAGTATCGAGACAGGGCATCGATACTCCAGAGTAGACTAGCGTATGCGCTTCTTGACCCATATGATGGGCGATGGATGATCCCATATCCATTGGTGTTTGACATCAGAGAAGGTATACGGGTGCTCAGTGGAGACTGGGTACACTGGACGGACTCGCCGAGAACTCCCAGATGGTATTATACCTCACGTCAGATGGCAGTTCTCTGGTGACACTGGTACAGGTTAGTCTGTAGACCCGAGATCGTCATAGAGTCTTGTGTGATTCCCACTGTGCTTTGATTTCCACCTTAACCACGTCCAAGAGGGCTTGCAAAACGGTGGCTTTTTGGTACAGTCCCGAATCACATGGAGGCAATGAGCGATATGAGGGGTTTCGTCTCTCCCGGTATAGGGAGTTGATGTTGCACTGTGTTTGATTGGCTATAACTGAAATATCTGGCCAGGGTTGCTGAGATTTACTGGTAAGTGTCATCAGTAGTTTCTTGAACTGTTATGGACCTCATATCGACACGACTTATCGGTTACTGGGGTATGACGTTTACCACCCCTAGACTGGATATGCGACATATCAGACGAAGAGACCGGACTGTACGGTAGTGTTACTGATTGGATTCGCAGAAGAATGTACAGGCTTGCTTGTTGATCTTCTGATCGCTCAATACCTGGATAGATGTTACGTTTAGCTGACCGCTTGCAGCTTGTGGGTGTTTGATATGATCATCACCTACTGCCGGCGTATTGACGATTCTTTAGAGTCCTACACAGAGGTTTCCTGGCTCAGGCAAAACGGAGTAGGAGCACATATGTGATATGTGCGGGACCGAGAATAATACGTGTATGCGACGCCGTATTAGATTCTCGCGATATGTGATATCGGCCGGGTATATGTGATATAGCCGGGTCATCGGATCAAGTGTTGATTCGATAAACTGATACAGATTATATTAGTCGGTTATTTGTGAAATAGCCGGATTATTGGATCAAGTGTTGATTTGATAATTTAATGTATAATCATATATTTGATATATTACATTACATTAACTAATATAATCTCACTTATTGATTCATTTTCTCACGGGATAATACATTGATATATATGCGATATATGTTAATTGTATTATTTTCTTTTGTTACAAAATATACTATATATATGTGATATATAATATTATAACAAGTTAGGGTTACAAATGCAACATGTTTTGTGGAGTTTAAACATGGTTAGGGTTTGGATTAGGGTTAAGCTTGGATGAAGCTTTCATGAAGCTTCTTGAAGCTTTGACTTTGACCTTTGATATTTTGTTTAGATATTTCTTAACCCAACCCAAACCCTTTACCCTAGTTGATTCTCTACAAGGGTTAAGCCTTCATTCTTAACCCATGGTTGATTTGTAACCACAACAATGTTTTTTTTCCATTATTCATCACAAAAGGTTTTGCTTCATCTTCTTCTTCTTTCTTCATGAAGAAAACCTTTACTAGCTTTTTCTTTGGTGATGAAATAAAGTGAGAAATTGAAAACAAAAGAGAGCTAAATTCCTACTTCATCATCCTCATCTTTTCTAGCCACTTAGATTAGGGTGTTTGCTTTGCTAATACTTGATTAGTGAAGCATGAGCTTGGGTTTGAGATTTTTCAAGGTAGATCATCTTAGTTGTTGAAGATTGGAAGCAAGCTTGCATCTTTCTCTTCATGGAGCCTCTCTAGAGTCCGGGTACATGATGATCGCGGTGAAGGGACCTTAACACGGAGCTTATGAAGCGAAGGAACGGACTACAAAGGTTGTAATCCCAAACTTTTAGAAGTAAAGTTGTTTACTTGCTATGTTAACCCTAAGTCTCTAGTTAAGATCTTGGTTAAGGTTTGTTTAGCACCCCAAAATTTTTAAAGTAGCATGATTGATGCTTGCCAAAACCTTGCTAAGGTGCTAAGCTAACCCTACAATATATATCAGCAGTATGGGACGCTGTTATATATATATATATTTATAATATATGTCATCATAATGATCTGTGCAAGTATTCTTATTCATTATATATGAGGGCCGATATTATGGTCGATATGAGGGCCGATATTACGGTCGATATGTGCGCGATGTGCCCGATATGAGGGGCCTATGTGCCCGACGTGAGGATGACATGTTATATTCCATACCCCGAATTTATTTGATATGGATTGCTTCATGTATTAGTAGTACCTGATAGAGTACCTTTCTTGACTGTTGCATTTATATGTTGCCATTTATTGCTATCAGCTTGCATATGATAGACCATTGCAGTACGTGCATACTTGCGATTACCTGCATATGTTATTTACTATTCACGAGTTGGCAACTCACCCCCGTTGTGCCACAGGGTTTGCAGGTTGTTCCTCAGAGTAGTCGAGGCAGGACTTCTACCTATCGTATCATCTTTTGCAGTGGATACCGCTACGGCTGACTGTGTGCAGTTTTGCTATAGGTGTATTTTGCGGTTATCCGATATTGCTCATTGTATATCTTTGTACCATGTACTCTCCATCTACCATTTTCATGTATTGACTTAGAGACGAGTTGTGAGGACAACATTGTATATTATTTTGTGACTTGGAGATTTTCATGCTGTTCACTTTATATCGTCTTTTTCTTCGCTACGGCGTCGTATATCTGTTGTGGTGGTTATTTTCCGTCTTTGGGCGTGGATTTGCTCCTGTTTAGGGATACTTTACTTATATCTTTATGTTGTACCCTTTTGGGGGGCTTGTTTTACAAAGGAGGTGCTGCCAAATTTTTAAAAGAAATAAATTTGGACTTAAAGAATTTGATTGAGATTTAAAAAGTTTTAACAATGTTATTATCACTTACTACTTTTGATGGTTTAGATTGCTGGGTTTTTAGCTTACTTGAATTACGTTACGCCTGGAGACGTTACGTAGTTTAACGGCTGTCACGTGCCAAATTTCGGGTCGTGACAGCCTTGGGTCTATCCTAATGCGGAAAAGTAAATAATATACATCAGTTGTGACATCATCCTCAACCCGGAAGTGTCCCAATAAAAGAATATTACATACAATTTTACATGAATGAAAATTAAAAAACTCTCACCTCACGTAAAACCCCCCGGCTATTCAATCACGACGATCCAATATATCATATCACAGCAACACATAACATCACATGTCATCAACGTAAGTAAATATGCGTATTCCGAATGTCGTTAACGTATGGCAACGAGATCGAGGATACACCATATATTATACTTACGGTCGCAAAAAAGAAATGAAAAACTACAATAATCTCCGCAAATTCCTTAGACATCATAAACCCGGAATATCTCATATTCTGAATTTCATGCCTAACATGTAAACCTTGCATTTAAGTCTCAAATTAAAAACTCTTTTCAATAAGCAGTCGGATAATTCAACAAGATTCCCGACTAAGTGTTCGCGTACTATACGCGATTGCGACGCAGTTTTGATCCAAATCGAAACTCCATGGCAATCGATCAACTGAGACTAAAATGCTAGATTTATAAACCCTAACTAGTTATCTCAAAACTAATTGTTGTGGATTCCAAATATTGTATCATATATCATCATAATCTAGACGACGTTAAACATTTCGATCGAATTATGAAACACCCACAAATCATAGAGACCTCAACAACTTGAGCCTCACTAAAAACACCCAGAAAGTGCCAAATAAGACAATGGAGTAGCACAAGAAGAACGGGACCACAATTCAACAAACTTGCGGCGGAACCTCGGCCAAATTTGAGGTTCGGCCGCGGTTCCGCGGCGGTTTGAATGAATTAGGTCCTCGTACTTCTTGAGGGTCCATAAAATACCTTGCATGATTTTCTGCATATTTTTAATCTGAAAAATTACAACTTTTGAAAAATGGACAGAAACTTGATAAAATCTGGGTTTCGAAACCCGATCGAACATTTTAACGTCGTAAAGACTTCCCATAATATTCTAGCTTGGCTCTGATACCATGAAAGTATATCCTAGTACCACCACAAGGTTTTAACCGGCATTAAGAATGCAATTTTAAAAAATTTCTTTGTTCTAAGCTACACTAAACTAGAATCTAACTAGAGTATTAGGATTTAACATAATATAAAACAAGATCTATGCTAAGTGATGGAATTACAACCTTTGTAGACCAAGTCCTTCTCTTTTAAAGCTCTGGGTAGTAGTCCCTACGACTCCTCATAGCTCCACTTGAAGAAGGATCGAGCTTGCTTTGCGACCTTCGTGTCGAAGATGATCCATCCGAAGTTCGTCTAGATCAAGCTACCTCTTCACCAATCTTTCATTAGTGAAGGAAACAACCTAATCTTGAGTGCTAATCTTGAGTAGATTGATGAAGTCTGTTTATAAGCTCACTTAGAATTCTCTAACTCTTTATTTTCCAACTCATGGAAAAGAGTAGAGCTTGGTGGAGAAAGAAGAGGAAAAGGAGAGAGCAAGCTAATGAGCTAAGGCAAAAAAATCAAGTGATGAAGAATGGCTCTCTCATCTATCTCACTTATTGAAGTATGGATTATTTCTCAATAATAAAATCCAACCATATTTCAATAGTGAATGCAAATGAATATAATAATGAACAAAGCCATGTTGGATATATGTATGCCTTAGAAGCCATTATGTGATAATGAATGTATTTATACATGTATATATATTCAGTGTATATTCTTGCTCGACATGATAGTATGCTATCTGGTTCTTCTTTATCTGACATGTTGACTTGATCATGCTTTTATTCATTCACACATGTTGATAAAGCCTTGAGGATATTTGCTTGACTACTGTGATTATGAAGGAGATCATACTAGTGGGATGTCTGTAGTTTATAAGTATATCCTAAAATGTCCCTAGTCGTAGGTGTATCGAGATGGGGCATCGATATACCAGAGTAGACTAGCGTATATGATACTAGACCCATATGATGGGCGATGGATGTTCCCACATCGATTGATGTTTGACATCGAGGTCGTATACGGGCGCTCAGTGGTGACTGGGTACACTGGACGGACTCGCCGAGAACTCCTATATGGTTTTATATCTATCGTCGGATAGCAGTTCTCAGGTGACACTGGTACAGGTTAGTCTGTAGACCCGAGATCGTCATAGAGTCTTGTGTGTTTTCCCACTGTACTTTGATTACCACCCTACCACGGCTCTACTGAGTCATGCAAACATGTGGCTTTTGGGTACAGTCCCGAGACACACGAAGACAATGAGCGATAGGAGGGGTTTCGTCTCTCCCGGTATTGGGAGTTGATGCTGTGCTGTGCACGATTGGCTATATCAGTAAGTCCCTGGCCAGGGCTGTTGAGATTTACTGATAAGTGTTATCAGTAGTTTCTCGATCTGTTATAGACCATTCATCGGCACGACTTATTGAGTTATTGGGGTCGACATTACCATCCCTAGACTCGATATGCAGCATATCTGACGAAGAGACCGGACTGTACGGTAGTGTTGCCGGTTGGCTCGACGGGAGTTATGACAAGTTCGTTTGTTTTCTTCTGATCGCTCAATACCCGGGTGGCCGTTACGTTTAGCTGACCTCTTGCGACTTAGGAGTGCTTGATATGATCATCACCCACTGCCGGCGTATTGACGAGTCTTAGAGTCCCACAATGGAGTTACCTAGCCCAGGCGAAACGATGTGGTGTGCATATGTGATTTGCGCGGGGACCCCATTAAATGCGCGTATGTGATACCGTATATTAATCGGGCGGTTTGCTATTGGTCATGTCGTATGTGATATGACCGGTTTGCTAAATCAAGTGTTGATTTATTATTGACCATTAGCTTTTTCACTTTAAACTCTTCTTGTCTTTTGTTGTATGCATGCATGTATGCATTTATTCTTGTTGATGCACATATGGATGTGCATGCACACATACATGCATACACTCTTGTATCATGGTTGTTGATACAATGGATGGTGGCAATATAAGACTCACACACTTATATATATGTTGATATTTATTTTTGGAAAGGATAAATGGAAATGGATAATTACTCATGGTTGATTATTTTATTCAGCTACTAACCTTTGTGTTAACCATGAGTTATTTTCCATGGCCATTTTTGATCCAAAGATAAATATCTAGATATTTATTAACTTGGGTTAAGAGTGAGAAGAAGAATATATATATATTTTCTATTCTCATTTTTATCCTCATCTTTATCATTATCTCTTGAGCTCTTCATTTGCCATCTTCTTTTTCCTCACTTTTTTGCTCTCTTGGTTTTGATAGTGAACAAAAGAGTAATCAAGTTAGGGTTTTGAAGTGAGAAAACAAACCACATCACCATTCTACACTACTCTTGCCCATTAGTTTAGTGTGTTGGCTTCTACTTCTTCTCTTGATCAAGTGAAGCCTTGAGCTTGGACAAAGAGGACTCCGGGTGGATCGTCGTGGACTTGGAGGATCTCAAGCAAGCTTCTTTCAACCCTTAAGTGGCCAAGGAGTCTAGCGTAGGGAGCTACAAATGTTGTATTCTCTAAACCTAGCTAATACTTCTTGTGGATTGTGTTAAAGTTTTGTTACCCTAACTTTTCTAGTGTGATCCTTAGGATAGTTTCTTTAGCATCCTATAAATTTTTAATATGGCATGTGTGATGCTACCAAACCCTAGTAGTGGTGCTATAGAAACACCTTCATGGTATCAGAGCCTAACTAGAAACCTAGACGATATTACGACAATACGAAAACGAAATACCCTGCAAAATACGATTTTGGAAAACCCATGAAAATGCTCTCTGAATTTTTTTAAAAAAGTGTTCAAAAAATTATTTTAGCAACTGCAGAATGGCATTTAGGATGATATAAGAATACAGGTGCAATACGAAGGGAGGGGGCTCGGATTTGGCCGGCGACTAAGCCAAAAATTCCGGCGTCGTCGACCCTTTGTGCTCCTCTCCTCCTCGTTTTGCTCCAGTGCTCTGTACATCATGATCTGGGGTTTCTGGTATTGTTTTGAAGTCCAAATTTGCATGAGATGTCAGTTTGGAAATGGGATCTTTGCGGAGTATTTCGTATTCGTATTTTATAGCATTTTATTTTGTAACTTTGGCGATGTTAAACAGGTCGAACGAATTATCAAACGCTGGTATTTTCCAGGTTGAACGTACTCGATATATAATGCTGGTATTCCTATGGACCCTCTAGAAGAATGTAACCCTAACTCGAGATGTGACCACCAAACTACGACTAAATCTTAGGGTTTACCGTAGTTAGTGGCGCCACAAATGAGGCTTGGGTCTGCCCTTCTACGGCTGGTCCATTAAATACCGTGGTATAGATTTTGGGTATTGTTTAACGGTGCTCAAGTGTTGAGCTTGCTGGGGAATATGGGTGTTCGTTAATTCGATCGAAGGGTTTAACATCGCCTAGTAGTATGTGATACTTGTTTCTGCGACCGTAAGCGTAGTATGCGTATCGCCGGTTTCGTTGCTATATGTCAACGGCAATTGGGGTACGCATACTTGCTTACGTTGATGACATGAGATGTTATGTGTTGCTGTATTGTGATGTATAGGATTGTCGTGATTGAATAGCCGGGTTTTTTATGTGAGATGAGAGTTTTACTTTTCATTCATGTAAAATTCATTGGTAATGTGATATTCTTTTATTTGGGGCACTTCCGGGTTGAAGATGATGTCACCATTATTGTATATTATTTACTTTTCCGCATTAGGATAGACCCAAGGTGGAGAGCACAAGTGACCGGGTTCTAGAGTCCAGAGGGAGACCATCTCGAGGAGTCGGGATCGGGTCTCCTCACTCTAGAATTGGTAGCGTCGCTTGCCGCTTGTTAGTTATATGTATGCCCTAGAGGCCATTACTGTACATTGGATGTATATTGTAGTGGATGCTGGGACATATATAGGTAGGACTTTCTTGCTCGACATGATAGTACGCTATCTGGTTGCACTTTATCTTAACATGTATACTTTCTGTCTCTCTGATTACATGTTGATAAAGCCCTTAGGATGTATACTTGACTTCCAGGACTGTGATGCAGATCATACTAGTGGGGCCTGGATAGTCCATGAGTACATCCTTGAAATGTTCCTAGTCGAGGGAATATCGAGACGGGGCATCGATATTCCAGAGTAGACTAGCGTATATCTTCTCGACCCATGCGATGGGCGATGGATGATCCCATATCCAGTGGTGTTTGACATCGGAGATGGTATGCGGGTGCTCGGTGGAGACTGGGTACACTGAACGGACTCGCCGAGAACTCCCAGATGGTATTATACCTCACGTCAGATGGCAGTTCTCTGGTGACACTGGTACAGCTTAGTCTGTTGACCCGAGATCGTCATAGAGTCTTGTGTGTCTCCCACTGTGCTTTGATTTCCACCCTACCACGGCTCTACTGAGTCGTGCAAACAGGTGGTTTTTGGGTACAGTCCCGATTCACATGGAGGCAATGAGCGATAGGAGGGGATTCGTCTCTCCCGGTATTGGGGGTTGATGTTGTGCTATGCTCGACTGGCCATAACAGGAAATCCCTGGCCAGGGTTGCAGTGATATACTGGTAAGAGTTATCAGTAGTTTCACGAATGTTATGGACCTTAAGTCGGCATGACTTGTCGAGCTACTGGGGTCTGACGTTTACCACCCCTAGGCGAGATATGCGACATATCAGACGAACAGACCGGACTATACGGTAAGTGTTACTGGTTGGATTCGCAGGAGTGTGAGCGGGCTTGCTCGTCGATCTTCTGATCGCTCAATACCCGGGTGGCCGTTACGTTTAGCAGACCGCTTGCGGCTTGCGGATGTTTGATATGATCATCATCCGCTACCGGCGTATTGACGAGTCTTTAGAGTCCTACACAGAGGTTTCCTAGCTCAAGCGAAACGAAATAGGAGCGCATATGAGATATGTGCGGGACCGAGAATAATGCGTGTATATGATACCGTATTCTATTCTCGCGATCAATGTATCGAATGGTTATATGCGATATAACCTAGTTATCGAATCAAGGATTGATTCGATAAGCCGACACATTGGATACTAGCCGGTTATATGCGATATGACCGGATCGTTAAATCAAGTGTTGATTTAATGATTTAATACATAATTATATATTTGATATATTGCTTTGCATTAACTAGTATCGGTTCACTTTAAATGGATTTTCTCGCGCGGATGTGCACATTGTATATTCGATATAGTTTTGTGCACATGATTGTATCATGTTTGATGATACATTCTAGCTTGGTTTTGTGTAAAGTGTTAAACCATGGTTAATTAGTGATTAGGGTTTCTTTTTCATTTACTTAATCATTTATTTATTCCTTTTGTTTATTTTGGAAAAAGAAAAGATAAAGAGATAAGAATGGTTGCTAGTTTTTGTTTTTATTTGAAAGCTTCTTGAAGCTTTGAACTTAGTCCACCATTCTTGTCTTTTATCTAACCCTAACCACTCTCTAACCTTAGTTAAAACTCTACACTAAACCATGGTAAAAGAGATGATAAGTATTCATTTATTTTATTTTTCTTTTAAGGAATAACTTATCATATCTTCTTCTTCTTCATCTTCTTCTTCCATGGATGTAGCTTGCTACTCCAATGGCAAGTAATGAAAAAGTGTGAGAAATCCAAATCTAAAGTTTACCCACTTCCTATTTCTTCATCCTCTACCTCTTGCCAAGTAGTATAGGGTGTTTCCTTCACAAGTTTTCAAAGGTTGATGAAGTTGGAGCTTGTTCTTGCGATACCTCGACGTAGATCATCTTCGGCATTGAACCGACGATCAAGCTCGCCCATTCTTCGATGATGCCGACGCTAGAGCCCAAGACATGATTTGGACAGCGAGGGGATTTCATTGCGGAGCCTAGGAGGTGGTGGACCGGATCTACAAAGGTTGTATATCCGTTCCCTTAGTTAAAATGTTAACTAGTTTACATGTTTCGCCTAAATATCTAGTAAACGATCCGTAGTCGGGTTTGTAGGAACCGTAAAATTTTATTTGTGCATGTTTGATCACTTGTGAGACTTAACTAGGGTGCCTAGGATCCCTACAGTGGTATCAGAGCCTAGCTAGAGCCTTAGGCGAAGTCCCGACGGAATCAGAAGTCCGATCGACCCAAAACCCCGACTAAGAATATGCTCTCTGTACATTTTCTAATTTCGAGGATTTTTCCAAATTAAAAATATTCAGAAAAATCAGCAGGAACATATAAGACAAACTGTGAAATTCGTGATCCTGATTCCACAATGTAGGCGCAGATCCGCGGCCCTACAGTAGGATGACGCGGCGGATCCGCGGCTATTTTGTCGCGATGTGCATTTTGTTTTGCACAGTAACTCTTAGTTGTCTGTGCTGGTTTTCCTGTGGATTTTTAATAATTTTTCCAGAGTTGCATTTTCTGAGTTGTATTGGGAACTTGGTGTATTCGATCGGACTATCTTATTTTGTCGGTGTGCGTTTCCGGATAAATCTTAGAATATGTTAAAAAGTTCGACCGGATATAAATACCCACTTTTTCCCCTGCCGGGAAATTTCCGATTGTTGGATTTTTCCGAAGTTTAACGACGTTCTAAGTAGTGCAAGTAACGCGATGGACCCTCTAGAAGACAACAAATCTTAACTCGATTATGTGACCGTCTTGAACTGCCCTTTGAACCTTCGGGTTTGGGGCAGTACGGCGTGCCACATGTGAGGCGTTGGCTTGACCCTTCTACGGCTGGACCGTTGCTACTGAGGCACGAACTGAATGTTGTTAGACTTATTTCATGTGTTGATCTGTATCGGGAAAACTTGGGTGTTCGAATGTTCAATCGGAAAGTTTAACATTTTCTAATTGTCCGGAATGTGATACAATAATTGGAATTCGCAAATAGTTATGAGATAACGGAATGAATATTATAAACATAGCAGTTTAGTCTCACTTGATTGGTTGCCACGGAATTTTGATTTGATCAAAAGTCCGTCGCAATCACGTAGCGTACGCGGATACTCGCCGGGTAAACTTAATAGACAGCCTCACTCCATAGCCCCGACCAAGTGACTGTAGGAGAACCCCGTCGCCAAAAGTATCCGTTCGGGTGCTCGCGGCAGCGGTGTTCCGCCTTGGTGCACTTCGTCGACGGTATCGGGGGTACGGCCGCCTACTGAAGTTTGCGACGAGTATTCGATCAGGATGTCGGGAATCTTGTTGAATTGCCCGACTTGATATTGAAAAGTGTTTTCGATTTTGAGACTAAAATGCGGGGTTTATAACTGTTAGGCATGCGATGTCTAAGGTATTCATTTGATTAGGCATGCGATGTCTATGCAGATTGCGGATTCCAACTGTTGTAGTTTTACACTTTATTTTCTGTGACCGTAAGTGTAATATGTGATATTGCCGGTTTCGTTGCTATATGTCAACGACAATTGGGATGGACATATTTACTTACGTTGATGACATGTGATGTTATGTGTTGCTGGATATGTTATATTGGATCGCCGTGTTTGAATAGCCGGGGGGTTTTTTATGTGAGATGAGTGTTTTTCATTTTAATTCATGTAAAAACTTGTATGTAATATTCTTTTATTGGGGTGCTTCCAGGTTGCGGAAGTAGTCACCGTTTATATATTATTTACTTTTCTGCACTAGGATAGACCTAAGGAGGGGAGCACTAGTAACCGGGTTCTAGGGTCCAGTGGGAGACCAACTCGAGGAGTCGAGTCCGGGTCTCCTAACCCTAGAATTGGTAGGGTTGCTTGCCGCTCTCGTAGGGGTCTAGGGGTGTGGGATTGGCTATTCATCACGACCGTGGAATCCGTGTTTTATACTGGCTCGTATTGAAAACACGGACGTCCTAGTATATCCAATATTTCATATGTTTCTTCTGCTGTGTTTTATCTGAGATCATGCGATGTTCTGTGGCAGATATTATATATAGTATATATGATATATTATATAGACGTTACTTATGTTTTATACCCGCGCTAGCCCTGCCCCGCTCTGCCGTTAGTTACCTAACCTAACGGTGCACGAGGGGACATCGAGGCGAATGCGGATGGCATAAGCGTATGTTATATTTATCTGTGATGGTTAGGTGGACTTAAATGATGGGATATTCATTAATGAGATTAATGAAAGAAAATAAACCTAATTGATGTTGTAGAATTGAATTTCAAAATAAAATAGGTAGCTACAGTTCTTGCTTTGCATCGCGGTGTTCATTATAGAACATCCAGCACCTTATTCGATAGGGAAAGGACCGAGATCCCTTCACCGGGAGTGACTCCTTTAGCAATAACTGGCAGATGCTACACACTCGGTTTGTCTTTGATCGCTTCTATAGTTTCCGCTTTGCACAGTGATATATATGATATATCCCGCACCTCATTCGACGAGGAAAGGGCCGACGATCCCTTCACCGGGAGTGACCCCTTTAGCAAAACTAGAAAAGCCTAAAAAACATTCCATTTAAAAACCATTTGATTCCGCAACGAGATCAAGTTCAAAGCGTTAAAGGTTTTCACAAAAACCAGTCGCAACCCTCCGTCATTTTAGGAAGTAGAGTACTTAGTATTCGTGCTGTGTTTGTTGACCATAGTCAAGGCACAGTGTACGGTAGCTAAGTGATGTCTTCCTACACCGCATATGATGCGATTAGATAGGACAGTCATGTGGCTTTGTTGACCTTAGCCAAGGGTCATGTGGGTGGGTCTAATTAATCACGAAATGACGGGTAGAACTTGACTAGTACCTATGATTTGTTGACCTTAGCCAAGGTCATAGGTGCTAGGGGTAAAAACCTTTATCGGGAGTTTCAAGTGTTGAAACTTGCAATGAGATTGCATACCTTCTATGTGATAGTTGGATCCCGATACCCACTGCGAGTAATTGTTACTCCTGGGAGAGTTTTGCACTTTACAATTAGCCGATCAAGTAGGTGTCTAGAAAGGTGTCAACGGGTTTACGCCTCTGGGAAAACGAGGTTTACAGTAATTAGGTCCGTGCGAAAGCACGGGGAACCTCCCTCAAAGTACCGACACTGGCCTGGCTGAAAGATTGGCGAATTTGTAGAGTGTAATTAATCCCGGCTAGTCTTTCCTTTTAAGGTTTGAAGGAAGATTTGATAAAAACAGTGGGAGCCATCCTGATTAGATAAAATATATAACCAATCTGATCTTGCCAGAGCGCACGCAGAGTGTTTTCTTCTCTCTCTCTCCTGGTAGCGACCATATCACGCCTTAATCAAGATAATAATACGGATGTATTGACCGAACCCGCTTGTTATACTGAGCTGGGGAACGTTGGTCCCGCTCCAACTTATAATTGTTATAAGACAGGGCAGGAAATAGGGGAATACCAGAATTCTTATGCCGCCCAAACGAAGAAAGTGCATATGATGCATCTCCTTCGGGTGTGTTCATTACAAAGAACTGTTTCTCAGTATCCTCTGCATCCTGGGTATAAGATACCGGATCAGGATCCCAGATATGTAATCTGTTACATAGGGCTACAAAAAGGTAGAAAAGCTGAGAACGGGTGATAAGTTTCATGAGACAGAAAACGGGGCAAGTGTTGCAGCCAAGTCTGTTGGTCACTGTCACCCTGTATTACTAATACATTGATTCTGAACAAATGCTATTAGATACCGAACCTGATATACAAAATCATATCAGTCTCTTTATTAGTAAAGAAATGATAAAATTTTGTATTGTTGGATAATGTTTTGAACATTTCCTATATCAAAAGTTGATCGGTTCAGACACGTTATCTAAAAGCATTGAAGTTCTAAATCAAACTACAGTTCCTAGTATACAGAACACACACAAGAAGAAGAGTTCAGAAATGAACGAATCCTTCTTGAGGCATTGTAGACTAGGTCACATCAATGCGACCCGACTGGCTGAAGTTACATTTTAGATGCATATTTGAATCAGTTTGAATTTACATCTTGTGAAACTTGCCAGTCATGTCACAAAGATTAGATGACCATAGCTCTGTTTATTAGAAACAGAGAAAGAGTTAGTAAACTCTTGGGACTGATACATGATGATGTATGTAAAGTCTCCTGTCTACATATGCCAGGATTGGTTCTTTATACTTCATTATATTCTCTGATAATCTCTCAAGATTCAGTCATATGTTCCTGTTGAAACATAAGTCCGAACCTTTTGAGGTATTCACAGAATATAAGTTAGAAGTAGAGAACCAATAACCGGGTATAAGTATTATGTCCTATGATGAGATCAGGGAGCAGAATACTTGTGCATAGAATTCCTGGACTATTCTAAAGGAGAATGAGATTCTCTCTCAGTGTTACTCCTCTGAATACACCACAGCACAACGGTGTATCAGGGCGGAGCAATTGCACAATGTTAGATATGGTGTGCTCTATGATCAGTATTACTGAGTTACCTATTTCCTTTTTGGGGTTATGCACTTGAGAAGCTGCATACCTATTGAATTAGGTTTGAATCAAATCACTGCCTACCACTCCATATGAGATATGGTATGGGAAGAACCCATCTCTTAAGCGAGTTAAGATTTGGGGTTGTCCGGCCTATGTTTAAAGCAAAATCCGGACAAGATCGAGGCAGGATCAGTTCTGTAGAACTGGAAAGGTTCCAGCTATACAAAACTGCAGTTGATGATTTGACAGAACCATAAGATTCTATAGTTCCCGACGAACCTCAGCCTCTCCGCCGATCTAGTAGGGTTCCTCATCCGCCTGAGAGATACCTCGGTTTCTCGATGACAGTGGGAGCAAGGATTGCATCATGAGATGATGACCCAACTATTTTCGAGCAGGCCATCGAGAGTAAGGACTCTGTAAGAATGGCTGGATGCTTAGCAATCTGAGATGGAATCCATGTACACCAGCAAAGTATGGACTTTAGCTGCTATATCTGAAGGGTTAAATCCCCATCAGGAGCAAGTATATCTTGAGAAGATTACTTGGTGTAGATGGAAAAGTTGAGACTTTCAAAGCTAGACTTGTTAAAGGTTTTCGTCATCAACCAGGCGTGGATAATAATGAAACCTTTTTCCAGTAGCTATGCTTAAGTCTATCCAGATCCTACTTACCACGGCTACATACCATGACTACGATATCTGGCGGTTGGGTGCCATGACTGCTTTTCTAAATACTGATTTAGTAGAGAACGTCTATAAGAACACAGCCAGAGGTCTTCGTAAACAGTGGGAGCAGCGGAAACGTGTGCAGGTTGCTTTACATAATGAAGCAGGCATCGCGGAGTTGGAACGTCTGTTTTGATGTGATAGTCAAAGTGTTTGACTTCATCAAATTGGTAGACGAACCTTGTATATACAAAAAGGTAGTAGAGAGTAAGGTGGTCATCTTCGTATTGTACGTAGACAACATACTCTTGATAGGAAAAGAGTTTCCTATACTACGATCGGTCAATCTCCTATTATCACTAGGATTCTCCAAATAGGATAAAGATGATACCTCCTAAATCCTGAGATTTGGACCTATGAGATAGATCTAAAGGGATATTAGGGTTCTCACTAGGTATAGTGAGATTGTATCAATCGATCCTGGGGAAAATCACTGGAAGTGTTCCAGGGTGATAAAGACGACTGAATGTCAGTCACAGGCATTGTCTTTACCCTCAGTAAAGGGACAGTATGTCGGAAGATTTCCAAGCTAGATACCGTGACAAACTAGACGATAAAGGCTGGTAACATCGCTATTAAAGATACTACCAAAGAGGCAGTTTGGGTGTATATTGGTTCATAAGATGAACTAGGTTCCTGCCATTGTATGACAATGGAAGTGTGGCTTTCGCCCTGGAACCCTGGTCCCATCAGTGACCCAGACAAATTCTGAGGCAGCATCACCTGATCATGGAGATAGTTGATCTCCAGGGTGATCGAGGTTAGGAGAGAAGACTCAGAGGACAACACGGCGGATCTACTCACGAAGGCCTTTTTCCCAAAGAGAGACTTTTAGGGGATGGTTGAGTATGTGATACTGCAACCACTGCTACAGATGGCCCTAGTGCAAGTGGGAGATTGTTAGTTATATGTATGCCCTAGAGGCCATTACTGTACATTGGATGTATATTGTAGTGGATGCTGGGACATATATAGGTAGGACTTTCTTGCTCGACATGATAGTACGCTATCTGGTTGCACTTTATCTTAACATGTATACTTTCTGTCTCTCTGATTACATGTTGATAAAGCCCTTAGGATGTATACTTGACTTCCAGGACTGTGATGCAGATCATACTAGTGGGGCCTGGATAGTCCATGAGTACATCCTTGAAATGTTCCTAGTCGAGGGAATATCGAGACGGGGCATCGATATTCCAGAGTAGACTAGCGTATATCTTCTCGACCCATGCGATGGGCGATGGATGATCCCATATCCATTGGTGTTTGACATCGGAGATGGTATGCGGGTGCTCGGTGGAGACTGGGTACACTGAACGGACTCGCCGAGAACTCCCAGATGGTATTATACCTCACGTCAGATGGCAGTTCTCTGGTGACACTGGTACAGCTTAGTCTGTTGACCCGAGATCGTCATAGAGTCTTGTGTGTCTCCCACTGTGCTTTGATTTCCACCCTACCACGGCTCTACTGAGTCGTGCAAACAGGTGGTTTTTGGGTACAGTCCCGATTCACATGGAGGCAATGAGCGATAGGAGGGGATTCGTCTCTCCCGGTATTGAGGGTTGATGTTGTGCTATGCTCGACTGGCCATAACAGGAAATCCCTGGCTAGGGTTGCAGTGATATACTGGTAAGAGTTATCAGTAGTTTCACGAATGTTATGGACCTTAAGTCGGCATGACTTGTCGAGCTACTGGGGTCTGACGTTTACCACCCCTAGGCGAGATATGCGACATATCAGACGAACAGACCGGACTATACGGTAAGTGTTACTGGTTGGATTCGCAGGAGTGTGAGCGGGCTTGCTCGTCGATCTTCTGATCGCTCAATACCCGGGTGGCCGTTACGTTTAGCAGACCGCTTGCGGCTTGCGGATGTTTGATATGATCATCATCCGCTACCGGCGTATTCACGAGTCTTTAGAGTCCTACACAGAGGTTTCCTAGCTCAAGTGAAATGAAATAGGAGCGCATATGAGATATGTGCGGGACCAAGAATAATGCGTGTATATGATACCGTATTCTATTCTCGCGATCAATGTATCGAATGGTTATATGCGATATAACCTAGTTATCGAATCAAGGATTGATTCGATAAGCCGACACATTGGATACTAGCCGGTTATATGCGATATGACCGGATCGTTAAATCAAGTGTTGATTTAATGATTTAATACATAATTATATATTTGATATATTGCTTTTCATTAACTAGTATCGGTTCACTTTAAATGGATTTTCTCGCGCGGATGTGCACATTGTATATTCGATATAGTTTTGTGCACATGATTGTATCATGTTTGATGATACATTCTAGCTTGGTTTTGTGTAAAGTGTTAAACCATGGTTAATTAGTGATTAGGGTTTCTTTTTCATTTACTTAATCATTTATTTATTCCTTTTGTTTATTTTGGAAAAAGAAAAGATAAAGAGATAAGAATGGTTGCTAGTTTTTGTTTTTATTTGAAAGCTTCTTGAAGCTTTGAACTTAGTCCACCATTCTTGTCTTTTATCTAACCCTAACCACTCTCTAACCTTAGTTAAAACTCTACACTAAACCATGGTAAAAGAGATGATAAGTATTCATTTATTTTATTTTTCTTTTAAGGAATAACTTATCATATCTTCTTCTTCTTCATCTTCTTCTTCCATGGATGTAGCTTGCTACTCCAATGGCAAGTAATGAAAAAGTGTGAGAAATCCAAATCTAAAGTTTACCCACTTCCTATTTCTTCATTCTCTACCTCTTGCCAAGTAGTATAGGGTGTTTCCTTCACAAGTTTTCAAAGCTTGATGAAGTTGGAGCTTGTTCTTGCGATACCTCGACGTAGATCATCTTCGGCATTGAACCGACGATCAAGCTCGCCCATTCTTCGATGATGCCGACGCTAGAGCCCAAGACATGATTTGGACAGCGAGGGGATTTCATTGCGGAGCCGTGGAGGTGGTGGACCGGATCTACAAAGGTTGTATATCCGTTCCCTTAGTTAAAATGTTAACTAGTTTACATGTTTCGCCTAAATATCTAGTAAACGATCCGTAGTCGGGTTTGTAGGCACCCGTAAAATTTTATTTGTGCTTGTTTGATCACTTGTGAGACTTAACTAGGGTGCCTAGGATCCCTACAGCGCTCTCGTAGGGTTCTAGGGTGTGGGATTGGCTATTCATCACGACTGTGGAATCTGTATTTTCTATTGTTGGCTAAATACCAAATACGGACGTCCTAGTATATCCTATATGATCATATCTGTGTTTCTGCTGCCTATATTCTGTAATGTGATCGCTTAATATATCTGAGATGAATGCTATATTATATATGAGATATATAATAAACGTTGCTTATGTTCTGCACCCGCGCTAGTCCCGTCCCGGTATGCCGTTAGTTAAGTAACCTAACGGTGCATAACGGAACATTGCGGCGAATGCGGATGACATAAGCGTACGTTGTATTTTCGTTTATTTTCTGTGATTGACTTAAGGACTTAAATGATGGGACTACATTAATATGATTAATGTAAAGAAAATAAACCTAAAAAGATGTTGTAGAATCAGATTAGAAAACTACTCGGCTTTTTATGAAAGAGCTACATTTCAAAACTGCGGAGCTTAAGCCACTCCTTTTGAAAACCATTTGATTCTATGACGATATCAAGTTCAAAGCGTTAAAGATTTTCTTAAAAATCATCTGCAACCCTCCGTCATTTTAGGAAGTAGAGTACTTAGTATTCGTGCTACGTTTGTTGACCTCAGCCAAGGCGTAGTGTACGGTAGCTAAGTGATGTCTTCCTACAATGCATATGATGCAGATTAATTGCGACGGGTATGCGACTTTGTTGAGCTTAGCCAAGGGTCATGTGAACGGGTCTAATTAATTAATAAATAACGGGTTGAACTTGACTAGTGCTTATGATTTGTTGACCATAGCCAAGGTCATGAGTGCTAGGGGTAAAAACCACATCGGGAGTTTCAAGAGTTGAAATTTGCAATGAGATTGCATACCTTCCATATGATGGTTGGATCCCGATCCCACTGTGGGCAATAGTTGCTCCCAAGAGAGTTTTGCAGTTTATAATTAGCCAACCCATTAGGTGTCTAAAAAGGTGTTAACGGGGCTACGCCTCTGGGAAGACGAGGTTTATATTAATTAGGTCCGTGCGAAAGCACGGGGAACCTCCCTCAAGTACCGACACTGGCCTGGCTGAACGGTTAGTGAAGTTGTAGACCGTGATTAATCCTGGCTAGTTTTCTTTTTAAGGTTTGAAAGAAAAACTTGATTAAAGCAGTGGGAGACATCGATTAGATAAGATAATAACCAATCTGATCTTTGCAAGAGCTTTCGCTGAGTGTATTCTTTTCTCTCTCTTAATGGCGGATACCAATGACAGGACTCAAGCTTCTACTAGATAAAAATAAACTGAATGGGACCAATTATAAAGACTGGCTGAGGAACCTTAACATTCCCTTGACTTATGATAAGGTATCATATGTCTTCATGGCTCCAGCCCCGTCCGTCCCAGGTCATAAATCCTCAGTTGCGGATATTGAAGTCCGCAAGACATGGGACGCTGACTGTGCCATGGCCTAGTGCCTCGCGCTTCATCGATGGATAACACACATCAGAAGCAGCACGAGAATATGGACGTACAAGCCATATTTCTCCATATAAAGGAGTTGTATGGAGAGCAATCTCGCGTATTAAGATACGAAGCATCCAGAAAGCTGTTTCAGATGCGAATGACCCCTGGCACACCAGTAGGTGACCATGTTCTGAAGATGATAGCTCTCATAGAGGAGCTTGAGGACCTTGGGTGGACAGTGGACAATGAGCAATATACAGATATTATTCTGCAGTCTCTCCCCTCCACCTTTGCTCAATTTATAGTTAACTTCAACATGCACAATATGGAGAAGGAACTACCTAAACTCCTTAATATGTTAAGGAGTGCAGAGAGCACGCTAAAGTCAGTGAAGACTCCCATTTTGAGTGTTGGGCTATCTTCTTCCTCTCGCCCGAAAGCTAAGGCCAAGGGAAAGATGAAGAAGAAACCTACCAAACCTAAGGGTGGAGTCAAAAAGGCTAAGGGGAAAGACAAGTCCAAGGCTGGGGAATCGGGGAAAGGGGAATGTTATCACTGCCACAAAACATGACACTGGAAGCGCAACTGCACGGAGTACTTGGATCTCAAGAAGAAGCATGGGGATGCTTCCGCTTCAGGTGTTTGTGACAGAAAACTGTTTTTCAATAAACTCTGCTTCTTGGGTATTAGATACCGGTTCAGGTTCTCACATTTGCAATTCTATGCAGGGGCTGAGAAATAGCAAGGTTTTGAAGACATGTGACCATAGGAAATGGTTCCAATGTACATACAGTTGCAGTGGGAGAGTATCACTTGGGGTTGCCGTTTGGATGTATATTGGTTTTGAACCCATGTTATTATGTACCTAGTATGATTTGTAATATAATATCCGTTTCTTTGTTAGACAATGAAGGATATAATTTTGTATTGCAGAACAATGTTATGAACATTCACCTGAATCAAATGTTGGTTGGGTATGGTACACTTAATAACGGGATATACGTCCTAAATCAACACGCAGTTTTCAGTATACAACACACTAATAAAAGAAAACTTTCAGAAATAAATGAAGCTTTTTTTTGGCACTGTAGACTTGGTCATATTAACGAAACAAGTCTAAACAAGTTACACAAAGATGGATATTTAAACCCGTTTGAATATAAATCTTATGCGACTTTCCAGTCTTGTATCAAGGGTAAAATAACGAAAATTCCATTTACCGGACACGGAGAAAGAGCTACTGAGCTCTTAGGTCTCATACATAGTGATGTATGCGGGCCAATGTTTAAACAGGCTAGAGGCGGTTTTTCATATTTCATTACTTTCACTGATGATTTCTCAAGATTCGGTCATGTATTTTTATTAAAGCACAAGTCCGAAGCTTTCGAGAAATTCACTGAATATAAACTTGAAGTAGAAAAACAAACCGGCTTGAGCATCAAAATGCTTCGATCTGATGGAGGTGGGGAGTATCTCAGTACAGAGTTTGAAAACTTCCTAAAAGAGAATGGGATTCTCTCTCAGCTCACTCCTCCTTACACACCACAGCACAACGGTGTGTCAGAAAGATGGAATCGGACCCTATTAGATATGGTCCGTTCCATGATGAGTGATGCTGAGTTACCCATCTCATTTTGGGGGCATGCATTGGAGACTGCGGCGTTTCTACTAAACAGGGTCCCAACCAAAACCGTGTCTACCACGCCATATGAGATATGGTATGGGAAGAGACCATCTCTTAAACGAATTAAGATTTGGGGTTGTCCGGCCTATGTTAAAAAGCAGAATCCGGACAAACTCGAGACACGGTCAGTCATGTGTAATTTTGTAGGATATCCAAAGAATTCTTATGGATATCTATTCTATCACAAGGAGGAACAAAAGGTGTTTGTTTCTCAGCATGCCACATTTTTAGAAAAAGAATTTTTTACAAATGATACAGATGGTAGTGTGGTAGACCTAGAAGAAGTTCTAGAAACACAAATTACAAATGATAACTTGGTTGAACAGGCTGTTGCAATTGAAACTGAGGAATCTCGGTCACTCCGTAGGTCTGGTAGGACTTCTCGCCCAACGGAGAGGTACTACGGTTTCCTCATTGATGGTGACAGAGAAGACTGCATCATGGAGGATGATGATCCTACCAGCTTTCAGCAAGCTATCACGAGTGGAGACTCTGTGAAGTGGCTGGATGCCATGAGATCTGAAATGGAGTTTATGTACACCAACAAAGTATGGACTTTGGACGTTGTACCCCCTGGGGTAAAACCTGTGGGGTGCAAATGAATCTTTAAAAGAAAGATTGGTGTAGATGGGCAGGTAGAGACTTATAAGGCAAGACTTGTGGCGAAGGGTTTTTGTCAAAGACCAGGTTTGGACCATGACGAAACTTTTTCTCCCATAACCATGCTTAAATCCATTCGAATCCTACTTGCTATTGCTGCTCACTACGACTATGAAATCTAGCAGATGGACGTTAAAACAACATTTCTAAATGGAGATTTAGAAGAATGAGTTTATATGGATCAGCCAGAGGGCTTCATTGACAGTGGGAGCAGCGGGAAAGCATGTAGATTTCTTAAGTCCATTTATGGATTAAAGCAGGCATCACGGAGCTGGAACATCTGTTTCGATGATGTTATCAAAGAGTTTGATTTCATCAAAAATCCAAATGAACCTTGTGTTTATAAGAAAGCTGTAGGGAGAGCTGTCACATTCCTCGTATTGTACGTAGATGACATTCTTCTGATAGGAAATGATATTTCTATGCTACAGTCGATCAAATCATTCTTATCACTAAGGTTCTCCATGAAGGAGCTGGGTGATGCCACATACATTCTGGGCATAAGGATCTATATGGATAGATCCAAGAGGTTATTGGGATTGTCCCAAACCAGGTACATTAACACTATCCTAAAAAGGTTTAGTATGGAAGACTCCAAGCGAGGTGCCTTATCCGCTTGCCATGGGGTCACTCTCTCTAAGGACTTTTGCCTAAAGGCCGATGAAGAGAGAGCTCACATGAGCATTATACCCTATGCTTCGGCAGTAGGATCTATAATGTATGCGATATTATGTACATGCCCAGATGTAGCTTATGCACTTAGTGTAGTAAGCAAGTATCAATCCAACCCAGGGGAGAATCACGGGATAGTTGTGAAGAACATTCTTAAGTACTTGCGAAGGACTAAAGAATTGTTCTTGGTGTATGGTAATGGAGACCTCCGAATGGAGGCCTTTACCGATTCAAGCTTCCAGAGTGATAAGGACAACAGAAAATCTATCTCTTGGTTTGTATTTACCCTCAATGGAGGGGAGGTAAGTTGGAAGAGTTCCAAACAGGATACCGTTGCAGACTCTACGATGGAGGCTGAGTACATTGCTGCGAATGATGCCGCCAAGGAAGCCGTCTGGATGAGGAAGTTTGTCTCGAAGCTAGGAGTAGTTCCAACCATTATTGATCCAATACCATTGTATTATGATAATAATAGGGCTATGGTGTTAGCCAATGAGCCCAGGTCCCATCAGCGGTCCAGACACATCCTGAGGCATTTTTATTTGATCTGGGAGATTGTAGATCTCCGCGAGATCGAGATTAGGAGAGTAGACACAAAGAATAACACTGCGGATCCACTCACCAAGGCCCTTCCTCAGCCGCAGCATGAGCGACTTTTTGAGATGTTGGGTATGAGATATGCCAATAACTGGCCTTAGTGCAAGTGGGAGATTGTTGGATATATGTATGCCCTAGAGGCCATTATGTGATAGTGGATGTATTTATACATGTATATATATTCAGTGTACATTCTTGCTCGACATGATAGTATGCTATCTGGTTCTTCTTTATCTGACATGTTGACTTGATCATGCTTTTATTCATTAACACATGTTGATAAAACCCTGAGGATATTCGCTTGACTACTGTGATTATGATGGATCATACTAGCGGGACGTCTGTAGTTTATAAGCATATCTTAAAATTTCCCTAGCTGTAGGTGTATCGAGATGGGGCATCGATATACCAGAGTAGACTAGCGTATATGATACTAGACCCATATGATGGGCGATGGATGTTCCCATATCCATTGATGTTTGACATCGAGATCGTATACGGGTGCTCAGTGGTGACTGGGTACACTGGACGGACTCGCCGAGAACTCCTATATGGTATTATATCTATCGCCGGATAGCAGTTCTCAGGTGACACTGGTACAGGTTAGTCTGTAGACCCGAGATCGTCATAGAGTCTTGTGTGTTCTCCCACTGTACTTTGATTACCACCCTACCACGGCTCTACTGAGGCGTGCAAACAGGTGGCTTTTGGGTACAGTCCTGAGACACACGAAGACAATGAGCGATAGGAGGGGTTTCGTCTCTCCCGGTATTGGGAGTTGATGCAGTGCTGTGCACGATTGGCTATATCAGTAAGTCTCTGGCCAGGGCTGTTGAGATTTACTGATAAGTGTTATCAGTAGTTTCTTGATCTATTATAGACCATTCATCGGCATGACTTATTGAGTTATTGGGGTCAACGTTACCATCCCTAGACTCGATATGCAGCATATCTGACGAAGAGACCGGACTTTACGGTAGTGTTGCCGGTTGGCTCGACGGGAGTTATGACAGGTTCGCTTGTTTTCTTCTGATCGCTCAATACCCGGATGGCCGTTACATTTAGCTGACCTCTTGCGGCTTGAGGGTGCTTGATATGATCATCATCTACTGCCGACGTATTGACGAGTCTTAGAGTCCCACAATGGAGTTACCTAGCCCAGGCGAAACGATGTGGTGTGCATATGTGATATGCGCGGGGACCCGATTAAATGCGCGTATGTGATACCGTATATTAATCGGGCGGTTTGCTATTGGTCGGGTCGTATGTGATATGACCGGTTTACTAAATCAAGTGTTGATTTATCATTGACCATTAGATTTTTCACTTTAAACCCTTCTTGTCTTTTGTTGTATGCATGCATGTATGCATTTATTCTCATTGATGCACATATGGATGTGCATGCACACATACATGCATACACTCTTGTATCATGGTTGTTGATACAGTGGATGGTGGCAATATAAGACTCACACACTTATATATATGTTGATATTTATTTTTGGAAAAGATAAATGGAAATGGATAATTACTCATGGTTGATTATTTTATTCAGCCACTAACCTTTGTGTTAACCATGAGTTATTTTCCATGGCCATTTTTGATCCAAAGACAAATATCTAGATATTTATTAACTTGGGTTAAGAGTGAGAAGAAGAAAATATATATATTTTCTATTCTCATTTTTATCCTCATCTTTATCATTATCTCTTGAGCTCTTCATTTGCCATCTTCTTCTTCCTCACTCTCTTGCTCTCTAGGTTTTGATAGTGAACAAAAGAGTGATCAAGTTAGGGTTTTGAAGTGAGAAAACAAACCACATCACCATTCTACACTACTCTTGCTCAGTAGTTTAGAGTGTTGGCTTCTACTTCTTCTCTTGATCATGTAAAGCCTTGAGCTTGGACAAAGAGGACTCCGGGTGGATCATCTTGGACTTGGAGGATCTCAAGCAAGCTTCTTTCAACCCTCAAGTGGCCAAGGAGTCTAGCGGAGGGAGCTACAAAGGTTGTATTCTCTAGACCTAGCTATTACTTCTTGTGGATTGTGTTAAAGTTTTGTTACCCTAGCTATTCTAGTGTGATCCTTAGGATAGTTTCTTTAGCACCCTCTAAATTTTTAATATGGCATGTGTGATACTGCCAAACCCTAGTAGTGGTGCTGTAGAAACACCTTCAAGCCATGCTTCACCCATTCCTCAAAAGTCTCCCCATTTTCCACCTCTTATTTCTATTTTCTCAAAATAGAAAATCCAACCATGCTTCATAATATATATATATATATATATATAAACATACACACACACACACACATATATATCATATATATATACATATATCATATATATATATATATTAATGTATATTTTAAGAGAAGAAAATAATTAGTGAGGAATAATATTAGTTAATATATAATTATATCAAATATAATATATATCAAATTATTAAATCAACACTTGATTTAATAATCCGGTTATATCACATATAACCGACTAATATTATTTATCTATATATCACATTATCAAATCAACACTTGATTCAATAATCCAGTTATATCACATATAACTTAACCGATATCAAATGTCTCCAGATTAGAATACGGTATTACATATTCGTATTTAATCAGGTTCCCACACATATCGGTATATGTGCCCTACTTCGTTTCGCTTGAACTAGGAAACCTCGGTATGGGACTCTAAAGGCACGTCAATATGCCAGCAGTAGGTAATGATCACATCAGTTAGCCGTCAGCGGTACTAGCTGGACGTAACGGCTACCCAGGTATTGAGCGATTAGAAGATCAACAAGCAAGCTTATCCAAACTCCCATGAAGCCTATAAGTAACACTTACCGTACATTTCGGTCTCTTCGTATGATATGTCGCATATAGAGTCTAGGGGTGGAATCGTCAGACCCTAGTAACTTGATAAATCATGCCGATGTATGGCTCATAACGGTTCGAGAAACTGCTGATAACACTTACCAGTAAATCTTATCAGTCCTGGCCAGGGACTTACTGTTATAGCCAATTGAGCATAGCGCAATATCAACTCCCAATACTGGGAGAGACGAAACCCCTCCTATCGCTCACTGCCTCCATGTGACTCGGGACTGTACCCAAAATCCACCTGTTTGCACGACTCCTTTGAGCCGTGGTAGGGAGGAAATTAAAGCACAGTGGGAACCACACAAGACACTATGACGATCTCGGGTCTACAGAATAACCTGTACCAGTGTCACCAGAGAACTGCTATCTGACGATAGGTATAGTACCATCTAGGAGTTCTCGGCGAGTCCTGTTCGGTGTATCCATTCTCTAATAAGCACCTGTGCACAATCATTGATGTCAAACACCAATGGTTATGGGATCAACCATCGCCCCCTACAGGGTCAAGAAACATACACACCAGTGTACTCTGGAATATCGATGCCTTGTCTCAATACTCTCTCGACTAGGAACGGTTAAAGGATGTGCTTGTGCACTACTCAAGTCCCAGTATTATGATCTGCATCATAGTCCTGGTAGTCAAGCAAACATCCTAAGGGCTTTATCAACATGTATCAGAGAGACAGTATAATAATACTAGTGTACATGTTAAGATAAAGGGCAACCAGATAGAATACTATCATGTCGAGCAAGAAAGTCTTCTATATATATGTCCAAGCATCAACTATATCATACAATAATGGCCTTTAGGGCATACATATTCCTAATAGATACTGGATCACATCCATAACTTACAAGCACATCAGTGGCACTAGTTGTACGTAACGGCTACCCAGGTATGTATCGAAAAGAAGATCGACAAACAAGCTCGCCCGAATCCCTACCGAGTCTATAAGTGAAATTCACTGTACAGTCCGGTCTCTTCATCTGAAAGTGTTGCATACCTAGTCTAGCCGGGGGGAGGAGGGAGGGGGAGGGGGAGGGGGGCGAAATCATCAGACCCCTAATAACCTGATAAGTCATGTCGATGTCAAGCTCGTGGCCAATCGATTAACTACTGATCCAATCAGTAAATCTCATTTGCTTTGGCCAAGGTCTTATGGTGATGGCCAACCGTGCACAGCGCGATATCAACTCCTTATTCCGGTAGAGAAGAATCTCTTCTATCTCTTACTGCCTCCAAGAGCTGAAGGAATGCACCCAACCACTACCTATTTGCATAACTCTTTAAAACCGTAGTAGGGTAGTAATCTAAATACAGTGAGAACACATTCGAGACAAATGACGATGTCAGGTCAACAGATTACCCTATACTCATGCCACCAGAGAATTGCTATCTGATGATAGGTATAATACCATCTAGTAGTTCTCGGCGAGTCCGTCTAGTATAACTCATAACCTAATGAGCACCTGCATACAATCTTTGGTGTCGTACACCAATGGCTGTGGGACCGGTCATCTCCCTTGTCGGGGATAAAAAACGTATACACTAGTCTACTCTGGAATATCGATTCCCTGTCTCGATACTCCTGCGACTAGGGACATTTCAAGGATGTGCTTATAAACTACTCAGCTCCTACAAGTATGATCGACATCATAACGCTGGTAGTCAAGCAAGGATCTTATGGGCTTTATCAATATGTATTAGCGATACGTAATAACAAGTAAAACATATACACATTAAGATAAAGATAAACCAAATAGCATATTATCATATCGAGCAAGACTGTCCTGTACATACATATCCCCAGCATCCAATATAATAATAGCTTCTAGGGCATACATATCTAACAATCCCCCACTTGCACTAAGGCAGTTATTCACGTATCGCAGACCTAACATCTCGAATAGCCTCTCGAACTGTGTCTGAGGAAGGGCCTTGGTGAATGGATCCGTCATGTTGTCTTTTGTGTCAACTCTCCGAATCTCGATCTCCCGGTGATCAACGATCTCCCTAATCACGTGATACCGCCTAAAGATGTGTTTGGATCGCTGGTAGGACCGTAGTTCCTTCGCTAACGCCATAACTCCATTGTTATTGCAATACAAAGGTATTGGATCAACAATGGATGAATCCACCTGAAGTTCAGAAATGAACTTCCTCATCCAGACAACCTCTTTTTCGGCATCGTTGGCAACAATATATTCAGCCTCCATCGTCGAGTTTGGTACGGTGTCTTGTTTGGAACTCTTCCAATAGACCGTCCCTCCATTGAGAGTAAACACATAACCCGATATAGACTTGCTGCCATCCTTGTCACTCTGGAAGCTTGAATCGGTAAAGGCCTCCATCTGGAGGTCTCCATTATCATATACCAGAAACATCTCTTTAGTTCTTCTCAGGCACTTAAGAATTTTTTTCACAGCTATCCAGTGTTTTTTTAGGGTTCGGTGCCCGCGCCGCAGAAGCCGCGGCCGAGGCGGAAGTGATAACAAAAATTTTAAGTTAGCGCCAAACATGCATAACCCAGGATACGATCCATACACCTAAACTAGCAAACTAAAACAAGCAAAGGGTATGAAATTACAACCTTCGACGCGTGTCCACCCAATTGTGGAATATCCCTCCTGTTTCCCTAATCAGAGCAAAGCTCTATTCAAATTCCAAGGTCTGAAATGAAGCGACGCTTCTGCTTCCCCCAATCAGAGCAAAGCTCTGTTCAAGTTCCAAGATATGGAATGAAGCGACGCTTCCTTTCCCCCAATCAGAGCAAAGCTCTGCTTCAAAATTCAAAATTTAAAAGTTGAAGCAACGCTTCAGATCCAGCGCTCTGCGCTGCGCGCCACGTGTCGAACACGGGTACGCTAGCGCAGTTGCGCTGTGCTCTGCGCTGTCCGCCACGTGTCGAACGCGGATGCGCTAGCGCAGCTGCACTGCGCTCTGCGCTGCGCGCCACGTGTCGAACCTAGGTGCGCCAGCGCAAGGTGCGCCAGCGCTGGAATTAAAAATTCCCCTACCGTCAGATCAAAAGATCTACTAATAATAAATTATTAATTAATCAGAACTAAAATTCTGTTTTGGAAAGATTTTTCAATCTTATTAAAACAAGAAGATTATCTTCTGTAAAATAGAAGCCTTAGGATCAAAGATCCAACGGTGGGAAGTATTCCAAATCAATCAGAGAAAGATCTCAAAGAAAAGGAGAGAGAAAAAACCCTCTGCAAACTTTGAGAAAACTCAAAGAAAAAGAAAGGCAGGCCTTTAGCAAAAGAAGATCATTTCTTCAAGGTAAAGAATTAATTCTTGAACGACAGAGATGAAACCATCTCGTAAAAAGAAGAAACATCTTCTAAAAAGATCTTAGATCTATAAAAAGACCAAGGTCTTTAATAAAAAGAAAAGATCAAAAGATCTAAGCATAAAATAATAAAAGAAGTATTTTTACTTCATTCACAGATCTTTGATCTATAAAGGCAGAGCCTTTTATAAAACAAACAAGAACTTTTGTTCTTGGATCTTGAGGCAAAGCCTCCTTTAAAGAAGAACATAAATCTGTTCTTTGATCTTAAAATTGATCAGATGCGCTTTGCGCTATTGGAAAAGTGCCTTGCACTTACTAATTGCGCCTTTGATCTTCTTGGACTGGCACGCAGCTCCAGAACACGCCACATGTCAAACAAAGACACAACCTGCGCCTTGCGCTTTTAAAACAGAGCACTGCGCTCATGGGCTGGCGTTCAGCGCCAAGCGCGCCACGTGTCACTCACTGGTGTGCCAACAGACTAGCGCAATGCGCTCATAAACTAAAAGCGCAATGCGCTAACAAACTAGCGCTTAGCGCTAAGCGCGACACGTGTCCTCTTCATGTGCGCTACCCAACAGAAGCGCAATGCACTTTTTGACTGGCGCAAAGCGCCTGACGCGCCACGTGGCGCACTGCCAGAACACACTTTGTTCTGATGAATGTTATGCATTCAATATAAGACAAAAAATGGCAGAGCCCAATGCCTAGCATTATTAAAAGGGCTGAGCCCAAATAAAGGCTTAATGGCCAGAACAAAAATAAAATTTTAAACATTTTTTTTACTGGACTTAGCCCAATTCTGGCCATAAGTCCTCAACTTAAATTGAACTGAGCCCATCTGCTCTTCCAATCAATTTACACCCGGTTCGAGGGTATATCTCTTTACTCCTCTGATATCTGTCGTTGTAATCCTTCAACGTCGTCAGAGAGGTGACGGGTCCCGACAACCACACATTACTACGGACTGTGGGGTCCTTAAACTCATGGACTATGATGTCCTTAATCTCGACCGTGATGTCTTTAAACTAATATCGGACTGTGAGGTCCTTAAACTCACGGACTATGATGTCCTTAACCTCGACCGTAATGTCTTTAAACTAACAATGGACTGTGGGGTCCTTAAACTCATGGACTATGATGTCCTTAACCTCGACCGTGATGTATTTAAACTAACATCGGACTGTGGGGTCCTTAAACCCACGGACTATGATGTCCCAAACCTTGACCGTGATGTCTTTAAATTAATAACGGACTGTGAGGTCCTTAAACTCACGGACTATGATGTCCTTAACCTGGACCGAGATGTCCTTAAACTAACAACAGACCGTAACGTCCTTAAACTAATTATCGACCGCAATGTCACTAAACTAAACAATAGAGCCCAATTGCTCTCTTGTCGGATCTAAACGATCCCGTTAAGTTTATCTTAGTCTAAAATTAGACTAATGTATCCTTAACAAACGTTTAAGTTGATCTTAGTCTTAAATGAGGCTAACGTATCCTTAAACCCAAGCCCCCAAACCCAAATCTAAGAAAGATACGGATTTGGACTAGTCCACGCCCTACAGGCGACAGCATAACTTAGTCTCCGTATACAATCCATGGGCAACCAAACACAAAACAAACACCCACGACACGAAGTGACCATATGGAGAAGGAGAAAGTTGTTACCGCGATGCAGTAGCGTAATTAACTGCAGGGGCTTGCGCCTGTAGGGAAGAGCGTCCCCACAATCAAAAACCCCTCAAACGAGGGGGAATCTGACGAAGTCTGCTACATCGGCCACATCCATTTAAACCTTCGATACATGGTGCCATAAATCAACTTAGCATCTTCGGAGAGGTGGACGGATAGCACCAATTAGCATCTGCCCCGAAATTCAGGCAAGACAGACTTACGCGGTCGCGTTTGCGTCTTTCGGAGGGGAGCAGATTCTGGCATGCTCGGTGGGACCTTTTCCTCTTTCCACTCCACACTTCGTGTGTCGTGTTTCTCCCGCGATCAGATAATCGCGGTGTGTATGTTTTTGGTTGCCCTTAGGGGAGTGGATTTTGAAGCTGGCATTTCTTCTCTATGAAGAATGGCGTTTGCTCCTACCCTAGCAACTCAGGCTCTGTCATATCCGGTGGAGTCATGTATGGGTCACTTGCAGCCTCAAATCTCTGCAATCCGGCTCTTCAAGAAATCAACGGGCTTCTTTTTGGGTCGATACTCCCACCTCCCACTCTCGGTGCCTCAACGCCGATGGAGGAATCCCAGTGGAAGTCTGTCTTCCACAGGCTGGTTCCCTAAGTTGTAGCTTTGCCAATGGAATCAGTCCTCAAACAACTGGCACCTGCCAAGGACCATGGTCGACGCAGAGGGCAGAATATTCAAGCTCTCAAAGGAAACAGGGGGCAGGCTCCGAAAAATCCTGAGGCTAATCAAATCACGACCGTAAGAAATGGTCGACGTCGATATCGGCATCATACAAAATGAGCTGGGGGCAGTTATTCGTATGGTCCTGTTTCAACCCCAGTGGTGAATGTTGTTCCAACCGGGAACAGCTTCAAACTGTTGTGAAGGGTCAGACAAAATTCTCCCACCGCAATATTGAAGAAATATCTGCAGCCCATGGAGATCCCACGAGAGCAGAAACCAGTTCGCTCCCTGAGACAACTTTTCTCATCTATATATAAGGTGTGGAAGCAGGTGAAGGGGACTCACCCCAAGACAGATCCTGATACAGCGGTTCCTCCCAAAACCAAAGCGGCTTTTCACAACAAGAGGCCTAATAAAGCTCAAATGCCCGGAGCAAACTCCAAAGGCCAAAACTCCAAACATCCCAAGCCTGGGGGCATGGTAGTTCACATAGTCTATGTGGTGAATTCCAAAGACGAAGTTCGAGCTTCTACTAGTCATCGACCTCAAACTCGGTCCTTGACTAAAGTTCAACTGCAACGTGAAAATCTGCAGGAGATGCTTGCTCAGGCAGCATCACTCGCTAATCCATCGTCTAAGGCAAATCCCGAAGACGCAAAATACTTCTTACCAGACTTTGAAGACACAGAGAGATGTCACAAACCGGAGAACAAAGCTATCACCACCATTCCAGTCTTCTGGAGTGATACTGAAGAAGAGGAAGAGATAGTTTATTCAGGGCCACCCCAGTACAACAAGCCGGGACCGTCCGCTTCTATGCTTATCTTCGGCAGCGACTCAGAAGATGAGGTCAACGCCATATTCTCTGCTCGGCCTTCAATTCAAACATTCGCTGATGAAGAGCAAAGCTTGCAAGTTGTCATGGTTCCGCCCGAACATCTTAAAGCACTAGACGTGCTTGATACCTACAGTGTAGAAGAGCTGCAGGCGTTCTATGTCCCTCCCAGACGAGAAGGTGAAAAGGCGATCCTATTTTACCGATCCGGGGAAACTAAAGTAAAGAAGGAAATCTGGCACGACGCGGATTCCACACTCGATAGGCTCCAGCCCATCCGTTTTCCCAGATATTACACAGACGGACTAAGGAGACTCTTGAAGTGCCAAGGCGTACCCTTCAAGCAAACTGCTCGACAAGCACGATTCTTTAACAGGATCTGGAACGTTCCTGGAACTCAGCGGAAATTACCCAACGGGAGAATGGAAACGACCGGGCTTGGGTATGTTCAATCTAAGAAACAGGAGCTACTCCGCGACTGCTACGTCATATATGACTTTGATGAAGAAGGGGATGCTCAGTGGGAAGATGCTAACCCTGAACCAGAAAGAGCTCCCGACGTAAAAATGCCCAGTCCATCATTCGAAGAACAAATGGACAAGCTTATAAGGGAAGCTAGTCAAAAGGTTCGAGATGACCATAATCGCGAAATGGACATCTACGAGAAAGCCGGGGTGCAACGCCTTCTTCAACAGGTTGCGAAAGATGAAAGTACCCCTCCCTGTCAACCCGTTGTACAAAAGGCACAACGCAGAGGCAAAAATAAATCAAAGAGCGGGAAAAGTGTTCGAGAGCGACAAAGTGGGACCAAGAAGCCACGCGATCAGGAATCAAGCGGCCATGATTCATCTCTTATAAAGAAGATGGGTCGAGCATACTCTTTTGCCCAAGAAAAGACGAAGAAAATACTTGATCTTGCCATAAAACATCAACTGATTACACTCCCGGAGTCCAAGCACCCCGAACAAGCGGGCGAAGTCTCTCATCCGCACTATTGCTCCTATCATAGGGCAATAGGACATCCTATTGAAGACTGCTTCACCTTCAAGAATTGGGTCGAAGATCAATATCGACAAGGCAGATTCGCTCTATCCAGCAGCTGGAGGGTAACCCCGCCGCAGAAACATGAACCCAAATCCACGAGGGTAGACCCAGATCCACATCGGTCTTGGAAGCGAGCTCGTACCTGTCACATGATAATATCATCAAAAGAAGAACCTTAGAATATGGATGACCTCCCCTGGTGCTTTGAAAACGATGATAACGAGGTGATCTCGGAGTTTCCGCCGGCGCCGAAAGAGCTGGAAGATGGAATACATATTACTGCAGATGATCTCAAGAAAATTGATTTTGGGACGGCGGGTGACCCGCGGCCGACATTCGTCAGTGAGCTATTGTCTAAAGAGAGGGTGGCTATGCTAAAAGATGTGCTTATACAGCATAAAGATTGCTTTGCATGGAACTATTCCGAGATGCCGGACTAGATCCAGAGATTGCTGTCCACAAATTGGCGATATCCCCAGATGTCAAGCCAATCAAACAAGCGCCGAGAAGAATGCGGCTCGAGCTTGAGATGAGCATCAACGCAGAGGTCAAGAAGCTAATCGACTCTGGCTTCATCCAAGAGGTGCAATATCCCGACTGGATCGCCAATATCGTCCCGGTGATGAAGAAAAATGGAACAGTGCGCATATGTGTGGACTTTCGGGATCTCAATAAAGCCTGCCCGAAAAATGACTTTCCAGTACCGGTCACTGAGCTGATGATAGATAATACATCCACTCATGAAGTTTTCTCCTTTATGGACGGCTCATCAGGGTAGAATCAGATAAAGATGCATCCCGAAGACCAGAAGCATACCGGTTTCCGAACCCCTTTGGGTATATTCTGCTACAAGGTGATGACTTTCGGTCTAAAGAACGCTGGTGCCACCTATCAGAGGGCCATGACGAAGATCTTTGATGACCTCATACATGAAATCGTCGAATGCTATATCGATGACCTCGTGGTGAAAAGTAAATCATACGAGAAACATCTAGAACATATGAGGATCGTATTTCAGCGCCTCCGGCAATACAACTTGAAGATGAACCCTCTCAAATGCGCGTTCGGAGTGTCCTCAGGCAAATTCTTAGGATTCATTGTCCGACACCGGGGCATCGAGATAGACCCGTCGAAGATTAAGGCGATCATGTAAATGCCCCCGCCAAGGACTCTCAAGCAATTGCGGTCTCTCCAAGGGAAGCTCGCGTATATTCGGCGGTTTATAGCCAATCTCTTTGGCAAGTGCCGTCCGTACAGTCACCTAATGAAGAAAGGGACCCCTTTCGTTTAGGATCACAAATGACAAAGCGCGCTGGATGAAATCAAGCAATACCTGCAGAATCCACCAGTGTTGGCTGCTCCGGTCAAGGGAAAGCCTCTCATTCTATATACAACCGTCCTTGAAGGTTCCTTAGGCGCATTATGGGCATAGGAGAACGACCAAGGGAAAGAAAGAGCTTTCTATTACTTGAGTCGAGTTCTCTTAGGGGCAGAAAGAAATATTCTCCCATCGAAAAACACTGCCTGGCGTTGATCTTTGCGATAACGAAACTCCGACACTTTCCATTGGCGCATGAAGTCCGTCTCATATCGAAGGTGGACCCTCTCAAATATTTGATGTCAAAGGCCATATTGACAGGTCGGCTCGCTAAATGGGCCTTGCTCTTAATGGAGTCTGCAACAACTTATCAGCCTCTTAAGGCAGTGAAAGGCCAGGCCATCGCCGATTTCCTCACCGAATATCCGATACCGGCCGATTCTCCCTTGAATTGCGAACTGCCAGACGAACATGCGTTTGATGCGATCGACGGTGGTGATACCCGATGGGAACTTTATTTTGATGGAGCTTCTTCCATGAAGAATCGCAAACAAAACACGCCCATAATCAAATCAGGGGTAGGCCTCATCTTCGTGACCCCACAAGGAGAGATAATGCGCTTTGCTTTCTCCTTAACAGAGCCGAGGACAAACAATGAAGCCGAGTATGAAGCCTTGATAGCAGGTCTCGAGATCGCTATCGACATGGGGATCAAAAGCCTCCTCATATACGGAGACTCCCAACTGATCGTCAGTCAAGTAAACGACGACTATCAAACGTGAAAACCAGAACTGGTGAAGTACGGCAAGAGGGTACAGCAACTGCTGACCTAAATACCTTCCTACACCTTGGAAAGCATACCACGTGCGGAAAATAGCAAGGCGGATGCATTAGCCAAGCTCGCTAAAGAACTGGCCGATGAGAACCTCGATGACGTGAGGATTGTTGTGCAAAGCCGTCGGGTTCTTGCACCGGCAGAAATATCTTCGGAGTCGTCCGAAGAAAAGGGAGCGACTGAGCAAGTAGCTATGCAAATAAAAGACCGGGAAAAGGTTGAGGATTGGAGAGAAGTCTTTATAGACTACTTCAAATCCCGTCGAACGCCTGAAGATGCGTCCTCAAGACATCAGCTTATGAAACGAGCTCTGTCTTTCGCTTTCGTCAATGATACTCTGTACAAGAGGTCATTTGATTCTTTATGGCTGAGATGCGTGGGACCTGAAGAAGCAAGAAGAGTCGTCCAAGAAACTCATGACGGACTCTGCGGTTCTCACCAAGCCGGGCCGAAGATGAAGTTGAAGATCAAACGGATAGGTTATTATTGGCCCACGATAATCTAGGACTGCCTTGAGTACGTGAAGCAATGCCACTCATGCCAGATCTATGGGTATTTTATCCACCAGCATCCAAATCCATTACATCCAACGGTGGCTAGCTGGCCGTTCGAAATGTGGGGAACTGACATAATCGGCCCCATCGAACCGGTGTCATCCAGAGAACATCGGTTCGTTTTGGCGACAACTGATTACTTCTCCAAGTGGGCAGAAGCAGTACCGCTAAGGGAAGTGAAGACGGAAAATATCCTCCACTTCTTCAGGACACACGTCATTTATCGGTTTGGCACTCCGCGACGGATTATCTCCGATAACGGACCAGCCTACAGAAGCCACAAGATCAGCCGCTTCGCACAGCAACATAACATAGACTGGAGATACTCCTCAGTCTATAATTCTCGAGCTAACGGTCTGGCTGAGGCTTTTAACAAGACATTGACGAAGATTGTAAAGAAGACGGTGTCTCGAAATAAAAAGGACTGGCACGAGAGACTGCATGAAGCTCTCTGGGCGTACCGGACTACGTTCAAAACGGCTACGAACACAATTCCATACGCATTGGTGTTCGGTACAGAAGCGGTACTTCCCCTCGAGATAGAGTTACCCTCCCTACGAGTGGCAGTTCACTATGAGCTAACGGACGAAGAAAATGCTCACCTTCGGCTTGAGGAGCTCGATGCCCTTGATGAGACCCGGCTCATAGCGCAACAAAATCTGGAAGCTTATAAAGCAAAGATGACGCGCTCATACGAGAGATTGACTAGGCCGAGAACATTCCGCCAAGGCGAACTCGTGCTAGTAATTAAAAGACCTATGATCCCTAATCACGCCAAGAGGGGAAAATTCGAGCCAAACTATGAAGGCCCGTACATTATAGAAAAAGTTTACTAGGGTGGAGCCTATCTACTCATGGACATGCATGGCGAAAGGCCCTTCAGGCCAATAAATGGTGGCTTCCTGAAGAAATACTACGCCTAACGAGTCACGGCCGAGGTCAATGATAGATGACGACGACTATGTCCGCTCGCTATCTTCCTAAGCCTAAACTCTGTAAGTAGTAACCGGCTTCGTTAACAATGGACCGAAATGTCCTTAAACTAACAACGGACTGAAACGTCCTTAAATTAACGACGGACCGGAACGTTCTTAAACTAACAACGGACCACTGTGTCCTAAAACTAGCTGTTGACCGAGATGTCGATAAACTATGGTGGATTGCAGCATCCTAAAACTGATACAAAAAAAAAGATTAAAAAAAAAGAAAGAAAAATGGTATGTCTATAAGCAAAATGGGCACGGATGAAAACCCGAAAGGGCTCCGTGAGTAAAAACAGCAGGGCTACCGGCGAGTTTTGTGAAAACCCGAAAAGGCGCAACCTCGTTAGAATAAAAAAAAAGAGAATAAAAAAAGAGAAACGAAAAGGAAAACGGTATGTCCATAAGCAAAATGGGCACGGATGAAAACCCGAAAGGGCTCCATAAGTAAAAACAGCAGGGCTACTGGCGAGTTTTGCGAAAACCCGAAAGGGCGCATTCTCGTTAAAAGACACTTGCAAGGTCCTCTCGACTTTGTAAGGAGAAACCACCTGCATGAGATCCTTACGACTCACAAGGGAGCAACACACTTAGGGATCCCCACGATTCCTAAGGAGAAATTACACTTGCGAGATCCTCACGACTCGTAAGGAGAACCCTCTTATGGGACCTTCATGGCTCATAAGATTCAAAAGTCTTAAACTACAGGGATCTGAGCCTGTTCTTAAGCAGCCCCCACAACCTCCGATACTGCCCTACAAGCGGCTCAACACTGACCCTTGTATACAATCCACGGGCGCGAATAAACATTTCCCTAACGAAGTCCCATCCGTGACTAGGGATATGTCTATATGGTGAACAACCCTTGTAAGTCCTCTCGACTTATAAGGAGAAAACCCTCTTGTAAGATTCTTATGACTTATAAGAGACCATGCACTTAGGAATCCTCACAATTCCTAAGGAGAAATTACACCTACGAGATCCTCACGACTCGCAGGGAGAAGTACCTTTATGAGACCCTTACGGCTCATGAAGTTAAAAGCCTTAGTCGACAGGATCTTAACCCTATTTGCTAAGCCACCTTTGTTCGACGTCGACAGAGGCAAATGATGATTCACTCCTGGTAATATCCCAGTTGTAGCGGTGCTGATGCCGAAATCGGTGTCTAAATCCAAGCTTGCGGCAAGAAGCTAGCGAGCCACACATGCATACGAAATAGCTGAAATGATGGGGCAACTTGCAGACAAAATCAGCAAGTAAAAATATATGCATGCAAAATAACCGAAATGATTGGGCAACTCGCAATAAAAAGCAGCGAGTAAAAATAAAACAAATAGCCGAAAGGATTGGGCAACTCGCAATAAAAAGCTGCGAGTAAAAATAAAACAAATAGCCGAAATGATTGGGCAATCGCGACCTTCGCGATATAAAAGCTGGAATGATAGAGCATCGCGGAAAGAAATAAAAAAAATATAATAATAAAAAAATAATAATAAAAATGAAATTTATGCCCTACAGGTGATATCACAGTAATCCCTGTATACAATCCAGGGGCGCAAACAAAGAGGGAATCATACCCTTCCTCCCCAAGCTTCATCAGAAGGAGTCGCAATGGTTCATAGACAGCCTAGAGATCATCTCAACATTCGTCTCATTACAACAGACACAACATCAAGCAAAGCGGAATAGCGGCAACTCCCAGTTCCATGACTCGGCGGCGTACAGATGACCGAGAGTCAAACTCCGACTCCGTGAAATGCGGATAAAGTCAACCCTTCCTGGGAATGTGGAACGCGGATTATGTCACTTCTGACCCCGTGGAAAACGTCCAGAGTGGATCCTGGTCCTCGCAGAGCATGGCAATGAACCCGTGTGAAGCATCCAGAGCGGAGCCTAGTCCTCGCCAAACATGGCAGTGAACCCGTGGGAAGCATATAGAGCAAAATTCCTGGCTACGTGGAACGCGGATTATGTCACTTCTGACCCCGTGGAAAACGTCCAGAGCGGATCCCGGTCCTCACAGAGCACGGTAGTGAACCCGTGTGAAGCATCCAGAGCGGTGCCTGGTCCTCGCCGAACACGGCAGTGAACCCGTGGGAAGCATCCAGAGCAAAATTCCTGGCTACGTGGAACGCGGATTATGTCACTTCTGACCCCGTGGAAAACATCCAGAGCGGATCCTGGTCCTCGCAGAGCACGGCAGTGAACTCATGTGAAGCATCCAGAGCAGAGCCTGGTCCTCGCCGAACACGGTAGTGAACCCGTGGGAAGCATCCAGAGAAAAATTCCTGGCTACGTGGAACGCGGATTATGTCACTTCTGACCCCATGGAAAACGTCAAGAGCTGATCCTGATCCTCGCAGAGCACGACAGTGAACCCGTAGGAAGCATCCTGAGCAAAATTCCTGGCTATGTGGTGTTAGTTATATGTATGCCCTAGAGGCCATTACTGTACATTGGATGTATATTGTAGTGGACGCTGGGACATATATAGGAAGGACTTTCTTGCTCGACATGATAGTACGCTATCTGGTTGCACTTTATCTTAACATGTATACTTTCTGTCTCTCTGATTACATGTTGATAAAGCCCTTAGGATGTGTGCTCGACTTCCAGGACTGTGATGTAGATCATACTAGTGGGACCTGGGTAGTCCATGAGTACATCCTTGAAATGTTCCTAGTCGAGGGAATATCGAGACGGGGCATCGATATTCCAGAGTAGACTAGCGCATATCTTCTCGACTCATGCGATGGGCGATGGATGATCCCATATCCATTGGTGTTTGACATCAGAGATGGTATGCGGGTGCTCAGTGGAGACTGGGTACACTGAACGGACTCGCCGAGAACTCCCAGATGGTATTATACCTCACGTCAGATGGCAGTTCTCTGGTGACACTGGTACAGCTTAGTCTGTTGACCCGAGATCGTCATAGAGTCTTGTGTGTCTCCCACTGTACTTTGATTTCCACCCTACCACGGCTCTACTGAGGCGTGCAAACAGGTGGTTTTTGGGTACAGTCCCGATTCACATGGAGGCAATGAGCGATAGGAGGGGATTCGTCTCTCCTGGTATTGGGGGTTGATGTTGTGCTATGCTCGACTGGCCATAACAGGAAATCGCTGGCCAGGGTTGCTGTGATATACTGGTAAGAGTTATCAGTAGTTTCATGAATGTTATGGACCTCAAGTCGGCATGACTTATCGAGCTATTGGGGTCTGACGTTTACCACCCCTAGGCGAGATATGCGACATATCAGACGAACAGACCGGACTGTACGGTAAGTGTTACTGGTTGGATTCGCAGGAGTGTGAGCGGGCTTGCTCGTCGATCTTCTGATCGCTCAATACCCGGGTGGCCGTTACGTTTAGCACACCGCTTGCGGCTTGCGGATGTTTGATATGATCATCATCTGCTACCGGCGTATTGACGAGTCTTTAGAGTCCTACACAGAGGTTTCCTAGCTCAAGCGAAACGAAATAGGAGCGCATATGAGATATGTGCGGGACCGAGAATAATGCGTGTATATGATACCGTATTCTATTCTCGCGATCAATGTATCGAATGGTTATATGCGATATAACCTAGTTATCGAATCAAGGATTGATTCGATAAGCCGACACATTGGATACTAGCCGGTTATATGCGATATGACCGGATCGTTAAATCAAGTGTTGATTTAATGATTTAATACATAATTATATATTTGATATATTGCTTTGCATTAACTAGTATCGGTTCACTTTAAATGGATTTTCTCGCGCGGATGTGCACATTGTATATTCGATATAGTTTTGTGCACATGATTGTATCATGTTTGATGATACATTCTAGCTTGGTTTTGTGTAAAGTGTTAAACCATGGTTAATTAGTGATTAGGGTTTCTTTTTCATTTACTTAATCATTTATTTATTCCTTTTGTTTATTTTGGAAAAAGAAAAGATAAAGAGATAAGAATGGTTGCTAGTTTTTGTTTTTATTTGAAAGCTTCTTGAAGCTTTGAACTTAGTCCACCATTCTTGTCTTTTATCTAACCCTTGTTGGAGATAGTGCCCTCAGAGTCAATTATTGGATCACAGGCACGTGATTGCAATGATTGAGGGAGGACCTATCCCGGTACGACAGTCTTACTCGAGATGATAGTATGCTATCAGGTTTACCTTTATCATCGTGTACTGCTTTAGGTGACCTGACAGGTCGCTATTACACGTTGATAGAGCCCATAGGATTCTTGCTTGACTGCCGGCAGTATGAGGGCGATCATACAAGTGAGAGCTGGAGTCTATAACCACATCCTTAAATGGTCCCTAGTCGTGGGAGTTTCGAGACAGGGCATCGATTCTCCAGAGTAGACTAGTGTATACAGTCGAGACCCCGACGAGGGGCGGTGGCCGGTCTCACAAGCCACTGGTGTCAGTTGGTTCACCTAAGATGTATACAGGTGCTCATTGGGTTATGAGTACACCGGACAGGACTCGCCGGGAACATGCTAGTTGGTCTTATACCTGACGTCAGATAGCAGTTCCCAGGTGACATGTGTACATGTTAGTTCATCGACCTGGGGATCGTCATTTGTCTCGTGTGAGTTCCCACTGTGCTTTGATTACTACCCTACCACGGCTCAAAGGAGTCGTGCAAACAGGTTTTAGTTGGGTACAGTCCCGAGCCACATGGAGGCAGTGAGCGGATCTTCGGGGGTTCGTCTCTTCCGGTATTGGGGGTGAGGTCGCGCTGTGTCTAGGAGAGCCATTACACGAAGTCCTTGGCCAAGGCAGGAGATTTACTGGTAGGTATTCCAGTAGTATCTCAGGGTGTTCTGGGCTACACTCCGACACGACTTGTACCGCTTTTGGGGGTCTGACTTTTACCCACCCCCTAGGCCCGACATGCGATGCTCATAGACGAACGGACCAGACTGTACGGATATTGTCACTGACAGGCTCAGTAGGGTGTCAGGATGAGTTCGCTCATCGACGTCCCTTTTGGTCAATAGCTGGTGGCCCGTTACGTATTGGCTTACACCTCTGACGTGCTAGTGGTTAAATCCACAGCCATAGTATTGACGAGTCTTTAGAGTCCACCACACTTTCAGTTACTCAAGCTTTCGGGCGAAACGCTGTAGAGGCCGTATGGAGATATGGCAGGGTTCGATCAGATACGTGCGGTATTGCACGGATCGTGATCGGACGGTTTTTACTAGCCGGCTTTGGCTTAAGCCGGATCTTAGTATTTGATAATGTAGTTTTGTCTCTTTGCATTTGTATCCGGACGGAATACAAATGCGGGTGTGTATGCACAGTATCGGGGTTTTCCTGTAATTTTTTATGGGACCAGTTTTCTGGGGTTGCCAGTTTGCATTCCGTTCCGGTCGGTTTTCTCTTTTTCCTTCCCGGTCGGACTTTTCTTGGAGGGTGTTAATTGCAAGTTTGCAATTAACATTTTGTGGAGGGGGGTTTATTGCAAAAGGATTAATTTAATATGATTGCATCTTTGCTCCATGATGCATTAATTTTTCACATGAATGAGTATGGGTTTAGTGGTGGGGCCGGCCACTGTTTGAGGGGAAATTGGATATGGCCGGCCACTGTTTGAAGTATGGAGTGTGTATTGTTTAATTGTGTGGATTAATTTCTTTTAGTAAGGAATGATTTATATATGTGTGTGCTGGATTGGTTTTTTGATGGTTTTGATAATTTAATATATATATATTCTTTTGGTTGCATTGTGCTGGGAGAGTTTTTGCTTCATTCATTTCCAGTGAGCAATATATTTGGCCGAGCTCCTTTTTGAGGAGATGATGATTCCCCTTTTTGATTGCATGCTCCATTCATCATCAAGCTTTGATTCATGAAAAATCCTTGTGCAATATTCCTCCATCATGGCAACCATACTAAACCCCAAAGAGACAACGATTCTACATTATTCTACAGCAAATCTTGGGCGCGTTGGCTAGCCAACTTCGCGCCCGAGTTGCCTCGGTATAGAAGTGGGAGCCCGTAAAAGAATCCGGCTACGTGGTGTCCTTCCGGCGAAAGGCGACGACCGGAGTTTCCGCGGGAGATCGGGACGACGACGAGAAAACCGGAGGACTCGGATCACTCGGTACATCTCTTTCCCTTCTTCTAGTTAGCTTAGACTTGTTAATGGTTCGATCCGGGTGTTTAGTGCGCGGTGGTGCCGGTTTGCTAAGTCCGCAAAATTAAAGTTTATCACCGTTTCCGCATTTGGCCGTCGGGTTGACGGCCGGGGCGCCGCCGTGCACTTACAGTGGTATCAGAGCCTCGCCATTAACTAAGTCTAGCTTGGTTTAATGTGTTTTGCTTTTCCGATCAACCAAAATTCCAAAATCTACATTTTTGCTAGCGACAGTTTTCTGTAGAAATTTTTTGGTCTCCAAAAATTTTTCAGGTTGTATAAAAGTACTGTGCTAGAAGACCTAAGACTACTGTAGAAATTCGAGACACTGATCGTTTCAGAGGAGCGCGGAACCGCGGCAAAACCCTACTTGTTGCCACGGTTCCGCCGCAGTATTGATGGATCAGTGTGTACAATTTTTCCAGTAGGCCTTTTGGGTGAAAATTGGGGTTTTGGAATATTAATATTGGGCCCAGAATTTCTTGATCTGTTACAGTATTGTTTGGGGGCCCACTTGTTAATTTTTGATCGATCGGATATTTTAAACACATTATTTCACAGTATTTACATTATATCTGCGACCGTGAATGTCACTCGATCGGTAAATCCGGTCTAACTGCTATAGCCCGGTTAGACGGATTTGCGAACGTGACTTTCACGTTGATGTTCTGTGTTTTGCTGTGATGTTGCGGATCGGTCGTGGGGATAGCCTGGATGCAATGCTGGTGCAGTTGTTGTTGTATTATGTACATTTGATATTGCGGGACGAGCGTCCGACATGTGGACTGCCGTCACTGCCTGATTGTATTATTCTTTTGGGGCACGACCTGGTTGCGGTCGATGTACCCGGTGTATGTATATTTTACTTTCTGTACTAGGGTTACCCCGCGGAGGGGTGCACGGATAGCCGGGTTCTAGAGGGCAACGGGCCCGCATCTCAGGGCATTGAGACGGAGGGGGCTTCAGTCTGGAATTGGCGGGCTATTCGCCGCACTCGTAGGGGGTACAGGTTGACCCAGGAGGGGTGCCCAAGTTACCGGATTCCGTGAAGTGCTGGGTGGTCCATTCACGGCACTGAAGGGGGCTGCCTCGCTTTAGGTTTTGGCGGGTGACTTGCTGCGCCCGTAGGGGTCTAGGATTTCATTGCACAGGCTATCCACACGACCAGGGGAACGTCGGGTTTCAGTATTGGCTCTGTGAAACCCGGGGATCCCAGATATTTGTATTGTTCTGTGATGTTGCATTTTATTCACGCCTTGAGCGAAATACTATATATTGGTATATATATTAGTAGATGTTGTATATGTTTTTCATCCGCGCTAGTCCAGTCCCCGCTCTGCCGTTAGTTAGCTAACCTAACGGGTGATGACGGGACCCAGTGGCGAATGCGGATGGCATATACGTACGTCAGTATATTTTCGTTCTTTGTGGTGTGATCAATTGATGGGACTGCGTTGATTCGGATCAATGCAAGTTAAACAAACCTATTCTGATGTTGTTGGAACACTTTTCAAAAAGCTGTTATTGCAAGGACGTTCACTTTTGTTTTGCATCGTGGTATTCATTTGGAATATCCTGCTCCTCAGTCGACGAGGCAAGGGCCGAGATCCCTTCACCGGGAGTGACCCCTTGGATAGAAGTTTGCGTCAGGGCATTAACTTCACTATAACCGATTACTTTTGCTTTGCATCGTGGTATTCAGTTGGAATATCCTGCACCTCATTCTACGGGGAAAGAGCCGAGATCCCTTCACCGGGAGTGACCTCTTTAGTAAAGGTTTTCGTCACTATATTTTCTAAAAAGCTATCCGTTCCTTCAACGATATCAAGTTCATTACGTTAAAGGTTTTCGCCAGAAACCATTCGTAGCCCTCCGTCGTTTCATATGGATAGTCAATAGTATTCAAGCTGTGTATGTTGGCCAAAGTCAAGGCATAGTGTTTGGTAGCTGTTGGGTATTCATATGCAGCATAGATAGATGCGTTGGTTTGGGACAGCCGTACTGCCATTTTGGCCAAAGTCAAGGGTATGTACGGGTGGACTCAAATTAACCTGGAGAATGACGGGTTGAACTTGACATGTGACTTATGATATGTTGGCCAAAGTCAAGGTCATAAGAGCATGGGGTAGAAATCACATCGGGAGTTTCAAAAGAACTGAAACTTGCCAGATATGCGCATACCTTCTGGAGTGTGATACCGTGAGCGGATTCCGTCACGTTATCATGCAATGATAGTTGGATCCCGATTCCCACTGATGAGTTGGTTTACTCCTCGGGTGACCCCGACTAATTCTTCTTTCAGGTTTGGAGGAGAATTTGAGGTACAGTGGGAGGTTTCCAGATTAGATAAATTGGTAACCATTCTGATCTAGGATAGAGTGCACGCTGAGTGTTTCTTTTCTCTCTCTCTCTGGCAGCGACCATTGACCCGACCCTATGACTATGACTCAGTGACCAAGTTGACCGAACCTTCTTAACACTGGCTTTTGGATTGTCAGAGTTGCAAACCTCATTGCCACTCCTACTTTTACCCTTTTCTCCAGGACACCCCGTATTACTGCGAACGTCCACTTCCATTGGACAAAACCATCGTATGGTTAGATACGAACTCGAAGGAATTCGAGGATGGTTTCCGGTTCTGGAGAAAACGGATAGGATTATTCAGTTGTCTTTTCCTTTTTGCCTCCTCTCAAGTTACGAGTACTCCTTAGTTTAGGAGATAGTACACCTATTACGCAAATTGGATAGTCTTCTTCCAAACTTTAGGCTGGTGCCGAACAGTGGGGAATGAAGAAAACCAATTAGCCTAAACAGTGTGTAGAAGGTATTAAGATTAAGACAAAATAAAGGGATTAGTAAGAGGGAAAAGTAAATTGCGACTGATATTCACGACCAAACCAAGTTTTTCTTCGCCAATCCTAAATCACCTTTGTATTTCTCCAGGACACTCCGTATCACTACGAAGATCCACAGTTTATTGGATACTCCATCGTATGGTTATATACGAACTCGAAAGGAACTTGTTTCAGTTCGGGGATGGATTCTGGTTCAGGAGAAATAGGAATAAGGTTTATTCGGTTGTCTTTTATCTTCACCCTCTCTCGCATTGCGAGTGCTCCTAGGATTAGGACAGTACACCCATTATGCTTATTGGATAGTCTTCTTCCAAACCATAGGCTGGTGCCGAACGGTAGGGAAGGAAGAAAACCAAATGGCCTAAAGGGGTGTGCAGAAGGTAATGACTAAGGACATATAAAGGGATTTGGAGAGGTGGCAAAGAATTATACGGTTACAGTTGTGAATCTGGATAATGGTAGAGGCATTACTAGGAATACCCAGATACCCCATCGAAACATTTCAATGTTTCAGTTTCACTGTGTACTGTTAAAAGAAAACTGATTTCCCGATTAGACATTTGCTCCAGGGTATGTATTTACCAGGTTTGATTCTCACATCTGTATGGTTTTACAGATGATGAGTGGGAGTAAGTTATTGGGAATTGGGTGATCATCCTCATTATATCGGGGTTCGTTGTAATCGGTGATATTTGAGGAGATCACCTGGGATGTTTGCAGGTCGGCAAATATTTGTTTTTGAATATCCGCTGTTGTGCACCAATTTCAAATTGATATATCTGTACGTCTATTTTCATAGAGTGAGATATACCTTTTGATATTATGTCGATGACATTTACCTATATCAGTGGATGGTTAGGTAGGGAGCATTAAACAGCGGTGTAATTCTTCTTAACCAAAAGTGCAGTTTTCAACCTACGACACACAGTGAAAGAGTTGTTAGACTCAGCGGACTTATACAGAGTATTGTATGTTGTCCAGTGTCCATTGGGACAGAGGGGTTGGTCCTCATACTATATTCTGTTTACTTTTAACTTCTCTAGTTCTTAGACATGTGTTTCGTAGAAACACAGGGTCTAAGTTTTGAGGAGTTATAGGTATTTGAATAGAGTAGAGAACCAGGTGTAGCAAGTATCGGGATTCTTCAAAATGATCAAAGATGTAGATACTTGTGTATGGTATTCAGTTGATAGTAATGATAAAGAGAAATTGCTTCTCTTTCAGGTTACTCATAATTGGAAGCATTCCTAAGTTGAGTAACGCTGATCGGCCTCTTTCCATTTTGTTGACATGCACTGGAGACAGCTGCATGATTTGAATCTGGTTCAATTAAATCAGTGCCTCTGGTTCTATATTGGATATAGTACAGTTCATATCTTAACATTGTTAAGGTACGGGGAGTTGTCCGGCTTATGATTAAAACCAGACTCTGGATAACTCAAGGCACGTTTCTGTAATGGCTGTTTGTGGGTTGACCCAGGCTATGACGAGGGTTGATTTTCTACCATAAGAAAGATCAATAGTGATATTGTTCTTGACTCGCCACAGTTTTAATAAAAATGGATTTTTTCAAAAACAGTAGTGGGAGTATGGTAGAACTGGAAGTGATTCCAGAACCGCAAACGATTACTGAAAATTTGATAAGGAACCTAAAGATTCAATCTGATTTGACATTCCATTGGCCACTCCGCAGATAAGGTGGATAACTTCAGGCACCCGAGAGGTACTCCGGTAGCCTCAAAGACGGTGACAGGGAAGTTCTTGTTTACCCACACTTGCCATTGTTGTTGTTCCAGACTACGAGACCCGGCAGGAGGATGAGTATAGCGTCGTTCTAAACTAGCTTTAGAAGTGCACGTCTATATGACTCTGCCAGAGGGTTGTCGTAATCAGTGGGAGCAGCGGAAGCATTGGTGGACATCAGGCTTATGTCTATTCATAGACTAAAGCAGATATAGCGGAGATAGATCATCTATTTCTGATGTGACAGTCATAGGTTTGACGTCATCAGAATAGGGGATGGATCTGTTGAGAAGGTAGTAGGGTGTGATATCCTGGTATTGGATGACATACACAAAGTAGGAAGTGATATTCCTGTACTACGATCGGTTATACTTTGGTCGTCACACAGTGTTTTCTCCACAAAGGACTTGGACATTATATCAGACATACTGGTTACTAGATCTATGGTTTTAGATCTAGATTTGGGTGGTTTCCCAATCAGGGTACTTTGGCAGCATTCTAAGAGTATTTAGAATGGACGACTCCTGGCACGGTAGTGTACCTGCAGGTGATGGAGTCACCCTCTCTAAAGGTGTCTTATAGACTAAAGTAGAGAGGGATGTGCATGATTGGCAGATCACTTGTTTAGGCAATTGAGTCAATCATGAGATGTCAAGTACCACACCAGATGTTGTTCTTGCACTAGATGCAATAAGTTAACATTGATCCAATCTTGGAGAAACAGTCGGAAGCAGTTTTAGAACATAAGTGGATGTTCTACGGAATTGATAACGGCAGCCTCCTTTAGGAGACGGTTATCATTCCCGGCTTCCAAGGTGACATGGACGACAAGGAGGTTGTCAGAGTTATAGTTTTCCTTCTGACGAGGGGCAGTATTCTGGACAGGTGATCCAAGGCAATACTGAGGGTGGCATGGCGCAGGATACTGATTAAGTTCAGTTGACGATACAGTCTAAGAAGTTTGGATTTGGAGTTCATTTTTGAGCTCGGTCCCATCAGATATCCAGACACTCTAAGACAGGTATTGCTCATTTCGGGAGATGGCTTTCTCCGCGAACTTGAGATATAGAGAGACATAGAAAGAAACTTCAGAGCGGATCCACTCACTGAGGCTATTCCTCGAACGCAATAGGCTCGCAAACGAGCTTTGTGAGACTGACTAGTAGAGGAGTTGGGTGTTCGGTATCACACGGGCTGTGAGTATGCGACATCGCAATAATTAGCCTTGAGTGCAAGTGGGAGATTGTTGGAGATAGTGCCCTCAGAGTCAATTATTGGATCACAGGCACGTGATTGCAATGATTGAGGGAGGACCTATCCCGGTACGACAGTCTTACTCGAGATGATAGTATGCTATCAGGTTTACCTTTATCATCGTGTACTGCTTTAGGTGACCTGACAGGTCGCTATTACACGTTGATAGAGCCCATAGGATTCTTGCTTGACTGCCGGCAGTATGAGGGCGATCATACAAGTGAGAGCTGGAGTCTATAAGCACATCCTTAAATGGTCCCTAGTCGTGGGAGTTTCGAGACAGGGCATCGATTCTCCAGAGTAGACTAGTGTATACAGTCGAGACCCCGACGAGGGGCGGTGGCCGGTCTCACAAGCCACTGGTGTCAGTTGGTTCACCTAAGATGTATACAGGTGCTCATTGGGTTATGAGTACACCGGACAGGACTCGCCGGGAACATGCTAGTTGGTCTTATACCTGACGTCAGATAGCAGTTCCCAGGTGACATGTGTACAGGTTAGTTCATCGACCTGGGGATCGTCATTTGTCTCGTGTGAGTTCCCACTGTGCTTTGATTACTACCCTACCACGGCTCAAAGGAGTCGTGCAAACAGGTTTTAGTTGGGTACAGTCCCGAGCCACATGGAGGCAGTGAGCGGATCTTCGGGGGTTCGTCTCTCCCGGTATTGGGGGTGAGGTCGCGCTGTGTCTAGGAGAGCCATTACACGAAGTCCTTGGCCAAGGCAGGAGATTTACTGGTAGGTATTCCAGTAGTATCTCAGGGTGTTCTGGGCTACACTCCGACACGACTTGTACCGCTTTTGGGGGTCTGACTTTTACCCACCCCCTAGGCCCGACATGCGATGCTCATAGACGAATGGACCGGACTGTACGGATATTGTCACTGACAGGCTCAGTAGGGTGTCAGGATGAGTTCGCTCATCGACGTCTCTTTTGGTCAATAGCTGGTGGCCCGTTACGTATTGGCTTACACCTCTGACGTGCTAGTGGTTAAATCCACAGCCATAGTATTGACGAGTCTTTAGAGTCCACCACACTTTCAGTTACTCAAGCTTTCGGGCGAAACGCTGTAGAGGCCGTATGGAGATATGGCAGGGTTCGATCAGATACGTGCGGTATTGCACGGATCATGATCGGACGGTTTTTACTAGCCGGCTTTGGCTTAAGCCGGATCTTAGTATTTGATAATGTAGTTTTGTCTCTTTGCATTTGTATCCGGACGGAATACAAATGCGGGTGTGTATGCACAGTATCGGGGTTTTCCTGTAATTTTTTATGGGACCAGTTTTCTGGGGTTGCCAGTTTGCATTCCGTTCCGGCCGGTTTTCTCTTTTTCCTTCCCGGTCGGACTTTTCTTGGAGGGTGTTAATTGCAAGTTTGCAATTAACATTTTGTGGAGGGGGGTTTATTGCAAAAGGATTAATTTAATATGATTGCATCTTTGCTCCATGATGCATTAATTTTTCACATGAATGAGTATGGGTTTAGTGGTGGGGCCGGCCACTGTTTGAGGGGAAATTGGATATGGCCGGCCACTGTTTGAAGTATGGAGTGTGTATTGTTTAATTGTGTGGATTAATTTCTTTTAGTAAGGAATGATTTATATATGTGTGTGCTGGATTGGTTTTTTGATGGTTTTGATAATTTAATATATATATATTCTTTTGGTTGCATTGTGCTGGGAGAGTTTTTGCTTCATTCATTTCCAGTGAGCAATATATTTGGCCGAGCTCCTTTTTGAGGAGATGATGATTCCCCTTTTTGATTGCATGCTCCATTCATCATCAAGCTTTGATTCATGAAAAATCCTTGTGCAATATTCCTCCATCATGGCAACCATACTAAACCCCAAAGAGACAACGATTCTACATTATTCTACAGCAAATCTTGGGCGCGTCGGCTAGCCAACTTCGCGCCCGAGTTGCCTCGGTATAGAGGTGGGAGCCCGTAAAAGAATACGGCTACGTGGTGCCCTTCCGGCGAAAGGCGACGACCGGAGTTTCCGCGGGAGATCGGGACGACGACGAGAAAACCGGAGGACTCGGATCACTCGGTACATCTCTTTCCCTTCTTCTAGTTAGCTTAGACTTGTTAATGGTTCGATCCGGGTGTTTAGTGCGCGGTGGTGCCGGTTTGCTAAGTCCGCAAAATTAAAGTTTATCACCGTTTCCGCATTTGGCCGTCGGGTTGACGGCCGGGGCGCCGCCGTGCACTTACAACCCTAACCACTCTCTAACCTTAGTTAAAACTCTACACTAAACCATGGTCAAAGAGATGATAAGTATTCATTTATTTTATTTTTCTTTTAAGGAATAACTTATCATATCTTCTTTTTCTTCATCTTCTTCTTCCATGGATGTAGCTTGCTACTCCAATGGCAAGTAATGAAAAAGTGTGAGAAATCCAAATCTAAAGTCTACCCACTTCCTATTTCTTCATCCTCTACATCTTGCCAAGTAGTATAGGGTGTTTCCTTCATAAGTTTTCATGACTTCGTGAAGGTGGAGCTTGATTTAGCGATGCCTCGACGTAGATCATCTTCGGCATGGACATCGACGACCTAGCTCGCCCATTCTCCGACGAAGCCGACGCTAGAGCCCAGGAACTCACATGGACAGCAAAGGGACTTCGTTGCGGAGCTTTGGAGGTGGAGAAATGGATCTACAAAGGTTGTAGCTCCTTTCCTTCTAGATAAAGTTGTTTATTTGCATCGTTTCGCCTAAATATCTAGTTAACGATCCGTTCTAGGTTTTCTCGGCACCGTAATTCAGAGAAATTTGCGTGTTTGATCACTTGTGAGACTTCACTAGAGTGTCTAGGAACCCTACACGTGGAACGCGGATTATGTCACTTCTGACCCCGTGGAAAACGTCCAGAGCGGAGCCTGGTCCTCGCCGAACACGGTAGTGAACCCGTGGGAAGCATCAAGAGCAAAATTCCTGGTTACGTGGAACGCGGCAATGACCCCGTGTGAAGCATCCAGAGTGGATCCTGGTTCTCGCAGAGCACGGCAGTGAACCCATGTGAAGCATCCAGAGCGGAGCCTGGTCCTCGCCGAACACGGCAGTGAACCCGTGGGAAGCATCCAGAGCAAAATTCATGGCTACATGGAACGCGGATTATGTCACTTCTGACCCCGTGGAAAACGTCCAGAGTGGATCCTGATCCTTGCAGAGCACGGCAGTGAACCCGTGTGAAGCATCCAGAGCGGAGCCTGGTCCTCGCCGAACACGGCAGTGAACCCGTGGAAAGCATCCAGAGCAAAATTCCTGGCTACGTGGAACGCGGATTATGTCACTTCTGACCCCGTGGAAAACGTCCAGAGCGGATCCGGGTCCTCGCAGAGCACGGCAGTGAACCCGTGTGAAGCATCCAGAGCGGAGCCTGGTCCTCGCCGAACACGGCAGTGAACCCGTGGGAAGCATCCAGAGCAAAATTCCTGGCTACGTGGAACGCGGATTATTTCACTTCTGACCTCGTGGAAAACGTCCAGAGCGGATCCTGGTCCTCGCAGAGTACGGCAGTGAACCCGTGTGAAGCATCCAGAGCGGAGCCTGGTCCTCGCCGAACACGGCAGTGAACCCGTGGGAAGCATCCAGAGCAAAATTCCTGGCTACGTGGAACGCGGATTATGTCACTTCTGACCCCGTGGAAAATGTCCACAGCGGATCCTGGTCCTCGCAGAGCACGGCAGTGAACCTGTGTGAAGCATCCAGAGCGGAGCCTGGTCCTTGCCGAACACGGCAGTGAACCCGTGGGAAGCATCCAGAGCAAAATTCCTGGCTACGTGGAACGCAGATTATGTCACTTCTGATCCTGTGGAAAATGTTCAGAGCGGATCCTGGTCCTCACAGAGAACGGAAGTGAACCCGTGTGAAGCATCAGAGCGGAGCCTGGTCCTCGCCGAACACGGCAGTGAACCCGTGGGAAGCATCCAGAGCAAAAAAAATGGACTGTGAGGTCCTTAAACTCACGGACTATGATGTCCTTAACCTTGACCGTGATGTCTTAAAACTAACATTGGACTGTGGGGTCCTTAAACCCATGGACTATGATGTCCTTAACCTCGACCGGGATGTCTTAAAACTAACATTGGACTGTGAGGTCCTTAAACTCACGAACTATGATGTCCTTAACCTCGACCGTGATTTCTTAAAACTAACAACGGACTGTGGAGTCCTTAAATCCACGGATTATGATGTCCTTAACCTCGACCGCAAGGTCTTTAAACTACGGTATCCTGGAAAACGTCCAGAGCGGAGTCTGGTCTTCACAGAACACGGCAGTGAACCCGTGGGAAGCATCCGGAGCAACCCCTGACTCCGTGAAATGCGATAAGGACAACTTCATCCATCACTTGCGGGTCCTCACGACTCGTAAGGGAGTAAATTTTCTTGTGAAATCCTTACGACTTTCAAGAGAAAACACACTTACGATTCCTAAGGGGAAAATACACCTATGAGATCCTCACGACTCGTAGGGAGAAAAGTCTTTATGAGACCCTCATGGCTCATGAAGTTGAAAAGCCTCAGGCAGCGATCTGAACCTTCTTCCTAAGCCATCACTCCCTTTCAAAGAATTCAAGACGGAATGTTCTCTACTAGCTACAGACCGCACTTGTTAAAGTCACATGGCAATAACACAGAAAAGAGAAGAAAGTGACAAGGAGAACACTTGATTTGCATTTGATTAAGCGTTCGAAGCATACCAGTCCATGCATGTGCAAAAGATTTAGTACATAAAATAAAACACGCTGAAATGAGAAATTTATCATTCATACTTCAAAAAAAGAAGAAGAAGAGATTCTTACAATCATAAAAACAATAAACAAAAACATTATCAAGATGGTTACAATGGCAAAACCTCAGATCCAGGGCATGGATTGAGGAACTCAAAAGTGACTCTGTCCAGAATCTTCCAGGCATTTCGAACCATCCTAGTATGCTTTCTTTCGCGGTCACAAGCGTCGGGATCCCTACGGATGTCCTCCACCATCCGATAGGCAGCAAGTATGGCCGACTTTTGAAAAGCCTGATGCAGGAGATCGATAAGATTATCTCACCTTCTCTTCGAGATTAGGCTCATCAGATACACCGAATGCACCTTATCCTCGGCGGCATCCAATGCCCTAAGCGGCACACCGGTACAGAATAGAGGAAGCGCTTCCCAGATCGCTCCCATAATAAGCTTCAGGAGAGAGGAGCGTCGAGAAAGCAGTTGACCATTGTATGCGTCAAAGCGACTCATAATTTCGGCACACTCGGCGTTTGTAAATTCTCGATTCTGAGAACGGCCGAGTGAGCGGATGTCTCCGTAAGAGATAATCTCGTCGAGATCATACATGTGAGCATCCATTACTCCTAAAACAGGAAAAAATCAACGAAAATTAGCGGACAGACTGATTAAGCGAATTCTTATTAAAGACAGGCACATAGAGTTAAACTCCTCGAGAGCAATGCTCTGCAGACAGGAGTGACACCTGTCAAAATCAATTATGAGGGGAATTTAAAAAAATTTCCTGAGAACATCGAGAGCCTTGCTCTGAGAAGATGATATAATTCATCAAAGATAAAATTCCATTTTTAATCCTCAAGATCCATGAAAAACTCTAAAGAGTTCTTCTATATAATTTGAAAGGAGCAAAGCTCCATTAATGAATTGAGAAATCGTAAGTAAAATCCTTTTAGAGAGTAGAGCTCTATTAATGGAACCCTAATAGGGTTCTCTTTAGATCTCTTTATACCTATGGAGCAAAGCTCTGCTAGTGAAACCCTAAATGGGTTTTCTGAAGATCAAAGATCTATGAAGAGCAAGGCTCTGATAATGGGTAAAAACCCTAATTTATTAAAATTAATTTAATTTAATTTTACCTAAATTTAGTGGAGTTTTAACTCTTGAAAGTTCTTGAACAAAAGAGCGAGGCTCTGAATAAATTCTTAAGAAGAAGATGATAATCATCTGAGGACCAAAGGTCCTATTTATAGGAGCTAAGCCGCCTCTTCAACTTCTGATGTTGCCACCGCTGCGCTCACGTGCAGACCACGTAAGCGCAACGGTGGGGGGCATTTGTTTCCCCAATCAGAGTAAAGCTCTGTTCAAATTCCAAGGTCTGAAATGAAGCGATACTTCTGCTTCCCCCAATCAGAGCAAAACTCTGTTCAAGTTCCAAGATATGGAATGAAGCGACGCTTCCTTTCCCCCAATCAGAGCAAAGCACTGCTTCAAAATTCAAAATTTAAAAGTTGAAGCAACGCTTCAGATCCAGCACTCTGCGCTGCGTGCCACGTGTCTAACACAGGTGCGCTAGCGCAGTTGAGCAGCGTTCTACGCTGCGCGCCACGTGTCAAACGCGGGTGCGCTAGCGCAGTTGCACTGCGCTCTGCGCCACGTGTCGAACGTAGGTGCGCTCGCGCTGGAATTAAAAATTCCCCCACCGTCAGATCAAAAGATCTACTAATAATAAATTATTAATTAATCAGAATTAAAATTCTGTTATGGAAAGATTTTTCAATCTTATTAAAACAAGAAGATTATCTTCTGTAAAACAGAAGCCTTAGGATCAAAGATCCAACGGTGGGAAATATTCCAAATCAATCAGAGAAAGATTTCTTAAAACTGATTTAACAAATTATTTGGCCCTATATAAAGGACCCTAGACTTCAAGTCTAAAAAGATACAGAATACAGAATACAGAAGAGAGGAGAGAGAAAAGGAGAGAGAAAAAACCCTCTGCAAACTTTGAGAAAACTCAAAGAAAAAGAAAGGCAGGCCTTTAGCAAAAGAAGATCATTTCTTCAAGGTAAAGAATTAATTCTTGAACGACAGAGATGAAACCATCTCGTAAAAAGAAGAAACATCTTCTAAAATGATCTTAGATCTATAAAAAGACCAAGGTCTTTAATAAAAAGAAAAGATCAAAAGATCTAAGCATAAAATAATAAAAGAAGTATTTTTACTTCATTCACAGATCTTTGATCTATAAAGGCAGAGCCTTTTATAAAACAAACAAGAACTTTTGTTCTTGGATCTTGAGGCAAAGCCTCCTTTAAAGAAGAACATAAATCTGTTCTTTGATCTTAAAATTGATCAGATGCGCTTTGCGCTATTGGAAAAGTGCCTTGCACTTACGAATTGCGCCTTTGCGCTTCTTGGACTGGCTCGCAGTGCCAGAACACGCCGCGTGTTAAACAAAGACACAACCTGCGCTTTGCGCTTTTAAAACAGAGCACTGCGCTCATGGGCTGGCGCTCAGTGCCAAGCGCGCCACGTGTCACTCACAGGTGTGCCAACAGACTAGCGCAATGCGCTCATAAACTAAAAGTGCAATGCGCTAACAAACTAGCGCTTAGCGCTAAGCGCGACACGTGTCGCACTGCCAGAACACATTTTGTTCTGATGAATATTATGCATTCAATATAAGACAAAAAATGTCAGAGCCCAATGCCTAGCATTATTAAATGGGCTGAGCCCAAATAAAGGCTTAATGGCCAGAACAAAAATAAAATGTTAAACATTTTTTTTAAAACTGAACTTAGCCTAATTCTGGCCATAAGTTCTCAACTTAAATTGAACTGAGCCGATATGCTCTTCCAATCAATTTACACCCGGTTCGAGGGTACATCTCTTTACTCCTCTGATATCTGTCGTTGTAATCCTTCAACGTCGTCAGAGAGGTGACGGGTCCCGATAACCACACATTACTACGGACTGTGGGGTCCTTAAACTCATGGACTATGATGTCCTTAACCTCGACCGTGATGTCTTAAAACTAATATCGGACTGTGAAGTCCCTAAATCCACGGACTATGATGTCCTTAACCTCGACCGTGATGTCTTAAAACTAATACCGGACTGTGAGGTCCTTAAACTCATGGACTATGATGTCCTTAACCTCGACTGTGATGTTTTAAAACTAATACCGGACCGTGAGGTCCTTAAACTCATGGACTATGATGTCCTTAACCTCGACCGTGATGTCTTTAAACTAACATCGGACTGCGAGGTCCTTAAACCCACGGACTATGATGTCCTTAACCTCGACCGCGATGTCTTTAAACTAACAATGGACCCCCATGTCCTTAAACTGGCAATCGACCGCAATGTCACTAAACAAAACAATTGAGCCCAATTTCTCTCTTGTCGGATCTAAACGATCCCGTTAAGTTGATCTTAGTCTAAAAATTAGACTAACGTATCCCTAACAAACGTTTAAGTTGATCTTAGTCTTAAATGAAGCTAACGTATCCTTAAACCCAAACCCCCAAACCCAAATCTAAGAAAGATACGGATTTGGACTAGTCCACGCCTTACGGGCGACAACATAACTTAGTCTCCGTATACAATCCACGGGCAACCAAACACAAAACAAACACCCACGACATGAAGTGACCATATGGAGAAGGAGAAAGTTGTTACTGCGATGCAGTGGCGTAATTAACTGCAGGGGCTTGCGCCTGCAGGGAAGAGCGTCCCCACAATCAAAACCCCCTCAAACGAGGGGGAATCTGACGAAGTCTGCTACATCGGCCGCATCCGTTTAAACCTTCGATACATGGTGCCATAAATCAACTTGGCATCTTCGGAGAAGTGGATAGATAGCACCAATTAGCATCTGCCCCGAATTTCAGGCAAGACGTCTGCCGCGTCTCTACCGCGTCTTTCGGAGGGAAACACCTCCAAGCTCATAGCCGCCGGGATCGCGCTTGAAAGTCAATCACCCTCGCCGAAGAAGATCCACCCGAGAGAAACTGGAAAAAGCTCCGACTGACAATCCAAAATTGCCAAGGATGGATTGTAAGTGATGTAAGAACTTTTCACTAGACTTTTTTCTCAAAAAAAACATGATCAAGAGAGCAAAAAGAAGAAGAAGGAGAAGAGGAAAATGGCTAAGTGTTTTGCCATGAAGCATGCTCAAGTGTGGAATGAACAAATCCTAATGTAGAATGAGAATGGCTTATCATTTTCAACCATGCATGAATAGTGCATCCAATAAATGATCACGATCCAAGCCATTCCTGTTGGGTTACGATAGCGCCCTGGCCATTTACCGTAGCCGATGCGGAACAAAAATGACGTTTTAATAAATTTGGCGCTAACGAATCCGTCTAGATCGAACCATAAACCTATACTAGCTAACTACGAAGAGCTAAACTATTATGATAGAAGTGTTATACCGAACGAACCATGTCCTTCGGTCTTCTACCATCTTCATAAGCTCCTTAAGGCGTTCTCGACTGAACTTAGCCGCCGGTCTTCCTCTGTCGAAGATGATCCACCCGAGGGATGTAGCTCATGGCTCTAGCTCCACACCAATGATCAAGTGAAGTAATTAGGGACTTTAGGTTGCTAATCTAGAGTGTCTAGGATGTAGTGAAGTGATCCAAGTATTTATCTATCTCACCTCCTCTCTTGATTCTCAACTCATGAGATTGTAGAGAGGAGGTTGAACATGAAGGTGGAGGAACTCATGGAAACTAGAGAGGAAAGTAAAGCATGATGGTAAGAGTGTTTCCTCATCTCAAAAATAATGAGCCATCCATGGAGAGAGAAATTATCATGCAAGGTTTTGTAAAAATTTTTTTCATTTTAAAATCAAGCCCATGTTTGAATAGTTTGCACAAATGAATTAACAATTCATTTGTGCAACACTATACAAGCATGGTTCTCACCATACTCCCATCTCTTTATTTCCACCTCATTTCCCATTTAAAATAAATAGATAAAATCTAAATAAGGTGTCTACTTTCTAGAATGTTATCTGTACAAATACGGATTACACTCTACTGTATATACATACCTGTATTTGTACCGAAATACGAATACCCGAAGAGTTAGAATAACACAAAGAACATAATACTAGAATATACATATCGAAATACATATACGTAAATTATTAAATCAATACCTGATTTAATAATTCGGCTCAAACCCGAGATGGCCGGTATTATCAACCGTCCGATCGAAAGTTCGGGTACATAGTACAATCAATCGATCGGAACCCTGCACATATCCAATACGGCTACTATATCGTTTCGCCAGAACCAGGGAAACTCTCTGTGTGGGACTCTAAAGACTCGTCAATTTGCTGGCAGTGGGTTTAACCACAAGCATGTCGGCGCACTAGCTGTACGTAATGGCTACCCAAGTATTGAGCGAAAGAAAGGCCGACGAGAAAACTCATCCGAACCCCTACTGAGCCTGTCCGTAACAATCTCCGTACATTTCGGTCTGTTCGTCTAAGAATTCCGCATATCGAGTTTAGGGCGGTGGATAAAGTCAGACCCCTAATAACGCGATATTTCGTGTCGGCATAAAGCCCATCACCCACTGAGAAACTACTGATCCAAATCAGTAATTCTCATCTACCTTGGCCAAGGATTTCTGGTGATGGCCACCCATACACCGCGCGACATCAACCCCCATTACCGGGAGAGATGAATACCTGACGATCTGCTCACTGCCTCCATATGACTCGGGACTGTACCCGACTAAAATCTGTTTGCATGACTCCTTTGAGCCATGGTAGGGTAGTAATCAAAGCATAGTGGGAACTCAGACGAAACAAATGACGATCTCGGGTCGACAGACTAACCTGTACACATATCACCTAAGAATTGCTAGCTGATAATAAGTATAATACCAACTAACATGTTCCCGGCGAGTCCGTCCAGTGTACTCATAACCCAATGAGCACCTGTATACTATCTCAGGTGACTGACTGACACCAATGGCTTGTGAGACCAACCACTGCCCCTCATCAGGGTCACGAAAAGTATACACTAGTCTACTCCGGAGTATCGATGCCCAGCCTCGATACTCCCTCGACTAGGAACATTTAAGGATGTGCTTATAGACCACCCAGCTCCCACGTATATGATCGCCATCATAATACTGGTAGTCAAACAAGAATTATATGGGCTCTATCAATATGTAATAGTGATCTGTAATATCATATATGTTAGTTGTATGTATGCCCTAGAGGCCAGTATTGTACAGATGATGTATATTATATTGGATACTTGGATATATATAGAGATGACTTTCTTGCTCGATATGATAGTATGCTATCTGGTTGCTCTTTATCTTAACATGTATACTTGTCTGTTTAAACTGTCTTATAGTTACATGTTGGTAAAGCCCTTAGGATGTGTACTTGACTACCTGGACTGTGATGCCGATCATACTAGTAGGGACATGGTAGTCTATAAGTACATCCTTCAAGGTCCCTAGTCATGGGTGTATCGAGACGGGGCATCGATATACCAGTGTAGACTAGCGTATGCGCTTCTCGACCTATGAGATGGGCGATGGATGATCCCATATCCATTGGTGTTTGACATCAGAGATGGTATACGGGTGCTCAGTGGAGACTGGGTACACTGGACGGACTCGCCGAGAACTCCCAGATGGTATTATACCTCACGTCAGATGGCAGTTCTCAGGTGACACTTGTGCAGGTTAGTCTGTAGACCCGAGATCGTCATAGAGTCTTATGTGATTCCCACTGTGCTTTGATCTCCACCTTACCACATCCATGAGGGCGTGCAAAATGGTGGTCTTTGGGTACAGTCCCGAGTCACATGGAGGCAATGAGCGATAGGAGGGGTTTCGTCTCTCCCGGTATTGGGGGTTGATGTTGCGCTGTGCTCGATTGGCTGTAACAGGGAAGTCCCTGGCCAGGGCTGATCAGAGATTTGCTGGTAAGTGTTACCAGTAGTTTCTCGACCTATTAGAGCCTCACATCGGCACGACTTATCGGTTACTGGGGTCTGACGTTTACCACCCCTAGACTTGATATGTGACATATCAGACGAACAGACCAGACTGTACGGTAAGTGTTACTGGTTGGATTCACAGGAGTGTGAGCGGGCTTGCTCGTCGATCTTCTGATCGCTCAATACCCGGATGGCCGTTATGTTTAGCAGACCGCTTGCGGCTTGTGGGTGCTTGATATGATCATCATCTGCTACCGGCGTATTGACGAGTCTTTAGAGTCTTACACAGAGGTTTCCTGGCTCAAGCGAAACGAAATAGGAGCGCATATGAGATATGTGCTGGACCGAGAATAATGCGTGTATGTGATACCGTATTCCATTCTCGCGATGAATGTATCGATTGGTTATATGCGATATAACCTAGATATCGAATCAAGGATTGATTCGATAAGCCGATACATAAGATACTAGTCGGTTATATGCGATATGACCGGATCGTTAAATTAAGTGTTGATTTAATGATTTAATGTATAATTATATATTTAATATATTACTTTGCATTAACTAGTATTGGTTCACTTTAAATGGATTTTCTCACTAGATGTGCAAGTTGTATATGTGATATACTTTTGTGCACATGTTTGTATCATGTTTGATGATACTTGCTCATTTGGTTAAGTGTAAAGAATTAAACCTTGGTTAAGTAAATGGTTAGGGTTTTTATTTATTCATTCTTTTATATTTTTAATTTGGATTAAAAAGGGAAATGGCAAAAGAAAACAAAATGGTTGCTTTCATTCTTGAAGCTTGTTGAAGCTTCATGAAGCTTTGACCAAAGTGACCATTTTGTCTTCATGCTTAACCCTAACCATTCATCTAACCTTAGTCAATTCTCTACACCTAACCATGGTTTACATTATGATAAGTATTCATTTTCTTTTTCATTTTAATATACTTATCATAATCATCTTCATCTTCTTCTTCTTCACGAGATAAAGAAAAAGCTTGCCACCATTAATGGCATGTTGAGCAAAAGTGTGAGAAATCAAATTCTAAAGTGAACCCACCTCCTATTTCTTCACCCTCTACCTCTTGCCAAGTAGTATAGGGTGTTTTCTTCACAAGTTTCACAACTTGGTGAAGTTGGAGCTTGATCTTGTGCAACCTTGACGTAGATCATCTTCGGCATCGTAGCCGACGACTTGCCCGCTTATTTCTCCGATGAAGCCGATGCGAGAGTCCCGGATCCGAGATGGACAGCGAGGGGACAACTACGAGGAGCTAAGGAAGTGGATAACCGGATCTACAAAGGTTATTGTTTCCTACTTTTAGTTAAGATGTTAACTAGTTTTTGTTTCGCCTAAAATTCTAGTTAACGATCCGTATTAGGGTTTCTCAGCACCCATAAAATTTGAAATTGGCATGGTTGATGCCTTGTGAGACTTCATTAGCGTGCATAAGAACCCTACAGTGGTATCAGAGCCTAGCTAGAGCCTTAGGCGAAGTACAGACGACGTCTGAAACCCGATCGAACCGAAACCCTAATTCCCGAGATGCTCTCTGGACTTTTTTCAAAAACTGGGTTTTTTCTAGATTAAAAATACTTAAAAAATTCTGCAGGGAATTATAAGAATTACGGTGCAAAATTTATCCCATGATCTGTTAAAAGAGCGGCGGAACCGCGGCAGAAGCCTGGCTTCTGCGGCGGTTCCTCGGCCAAAAGATGACATCATCCATCCAATTTTGCACAGTAATTTGTTAATTGGGGTGCTGAGTTTTCTGGGATTTTTTAATCTGAACTCAAGAGTTGAGTTTTCTGGGGTGTTTTGGGCCTTAGATGATTCGATCAGATTATCAGATTTTGTCTATATGGCTTTCCGGATATTTTTAGAATATGTTAAAAAGTTCGACCGGATATAAATACCCACCTTTTCCCTGCCGGGAAATTTCCAATTGTTGGACTTTTCCGTAGTTTAATGACGTTCTAAGTAATGCAAGTAACGCGATGGTCCCTCTAGAAGACAACAAACCTTAACTCGATTATGTGACCGTCTTGAACTGCCCTTTGAACCTTCGGGTTTGGGGCAGTACGGCGTGCCACATGTGAGGCGTTGGCTTGACCCTTCTACGGCTGGACCGTTGGTACTGAGGCATGAAGTGAATGTCTTTAAACTTATTTCATGTGTTGAACGGTTTTGGGAAAACTTGGGTGTTCGAATGTTCGATCGGAAAGTTTAATATTTTCTATTTATCCGGAATGGGATACAATAATTGGAATTCACAAACAGTTATGAGATAACTGAATGAATGTTATAAATCTAGCGGTTTAGTCTCATTTGATATTGAAAAGAGTTTTCGATAATGGGACTAAAATGCGGGGTTTATAATTGTTAGGCATGTGATGTCTAAGTATTTCATTTGATTAGGCATGCGATGTCTAAAGAGGTTGCGGATTCCAACTGTTGTAGTTTTACACTTTCTTTTATGTGACCATAAGTGTAATATGTGATATCGCCGGTTTCGTTGCTATATGTCAACGACAATTGGGATGCGCATATTTACTTACGTTGATGACATGTGATGTTATGTGTTGCTGGATATGTTATATTGGATTGTCGTGTTTGAATAGCCGGGTTTTTTATATGTGAGATGAGTGTTTTTCATTTTCATTCATGTAAAAACTTGTATGTAATATTCTTTTATTTGGGACACTTCCAGGTTGCGGAAGTTGTCACCTTTTGTATATTATTTACTTTTCTGCATTAGGATAGACCCAAGGAGAGGAGCACAAGTAACCGGGTTCTAGGGTCCAGTGGGAGACCATCTCGAGGAGTCGAGTCCGGGTCTCCTAACCCTAGAATTGGTAGGGTTGCTTGCCGCTCTCGTAGGGGTCTAGGGGTGTGGGATTGGCTATTCATCACGACCGTGGAATCCGTGTTTTATACTGGCTCGTATTGAAAACACGGACGTCCTAGTATATCCAATGTTTCATATGTTTCTTCTGCTGCGATATCTGTGATGTGATCATATGATGTTCTGTGATAGATACAGTATATAGTATATATGATATATTATATAGACGTTACTTATGTTTTGCACCCGCACTAGCCCTGCCCTGCTCTGTCGTTAGTTACCTAACCTAACGGTGCACGAGGGGACATCGAGGCGAATGCGGATGGCATAAGTGTACGTCGTATTTATCTGTGATGTTTAGGTGACATAAATGATGGGACTTCATTAATGTGATTAATGAAAGAAAAGAAACCTAAGATGTTGTAGAATCAAATTTTAAATAAAAAGGGTAGCTACAGTTTTGCTTTGTATAGCGGTATATATGATATGCCCTGCACCTTATTCGATGAGGAAAGGACCGAGATCCCTTCACCGTGAGTGACTCCTTTAGCAATAACTGGCAGATGCTACACACTCGGTTTGCTTTTGATTTCTTTTGGAGTTTTGCTTTGCACAGCGATATATATGATATATCCCGCACCTCATTCGACGAGGAAAGGGCCGACGATCCCTTCACCGGGAGTGACCCCTTTAGCAAAACTAGAAAAGCCTCAAAATCACTCCATTTCAAAAGTTCATTTTGATTCTACAACGATATCAAGTTCATTACGCAATAGGTTTTCAGAAAAACCTATCGTAGCCCTCCGTCATTTCAGATAAGAACTGTTTAGTATTCGTGCTGCGTTTGTTGGCCTTTGTCAAGGCGTAGTGTGCGGTAGCTGAATAGTGTTTATCTGCTTGTGCATGTGATGCAGATTGTTTCAGGGTAGTCGTACGACCTTGTTGGCCTTTGTCAAGGGCCGTGCGGGTGGGTTTGATTCAATCAAGAAATGACGGGTTGAACTTGACTAGCAGCCTATGATTTGTTGGCCTTTGTCAAGGTCATAGGACGCTAGGGGCAAATGCATTATCGGGAATTTCAAGTGTTGAAATTTGCAATGAGATTGCATACCTTCTATGAGATAGTTGGATCCCGATACCCACTGCGAGTAAGAGTTACTCCTGGGAGAGTTTTACACATTGCAATTAGCTGATCGAGTAGGTGTCTAGAAAGGTGTCAACGGGGTTACGCCTCTGGGAAAATGAGGTTTACATTAATTAGGTTCGTGCGAAAGCACGGGGGACCTCCCTCAAAGTACCGACACTGGCCTGGCTGAAAGATTGGCGAACTTGTAGTGTGTAATTAATCCTGGCTAGTCTTTCCTTTTAGGGTTTGAAGGAAGATTTGATAAAAACCAGTGGGAGCCATCCTGATTAGATAAGATAATAACCAATCTGATCTTGCAAGAGCATACGCTAAAGTGTTTTCTTCTCTCTCTCTCCAGGTAGCGACCATGTCATGCCCTAATAAAGATAATAATATGGATGTATTGACCGAACCCGTATGTTATACTGTGCTGGGGAACGTTGGTTCCGTTCTTTCTTATAAGAGTTATAGGAATGATCAGGACTTAGGGGAATACCAGGATTCCCATGCCACCCGAATGAAGAAAGTACATGATGATGCATTTTCTTCGGGTGTGTTCGTTACAGAGAACTGTTTCTCCATTTGCTCCACGTCCTGGGTATTAGATACCGGGTCAGGATCCCATATATGTAATCAGTTACATGGGCTCAGGAAAGGTAGAGAACTTGGAGAAGGTGATAAAGACATTAGAGTTGGAAATGGTGCAATTGTTGCAGCTAAGACTGTCGGGGAATATCACCTTGTATTACCAACTGGTAATACATTGGTTCTGAACGAATGCTATTACATGCCGAACCTGATATGCAACATTATATCGGTTTCTTTATTGAGTAAAGAGGGATATAATTTTGTATTACAGGACAATGTTATGAACATTTTCCGTAACCAAAAGTTGGTTGGATCAGGCACGTTATGCAATGGCATTTATGTTCTAAATCAATCAACAGTTCTCAGCATAACAAACACACACAAGAGGAAGAGTTCAGAACTGAACGAATCCTTCTTGTGGCATTGTAGACTGGTCACATCAATGCGACACGACTAGCTAAGTTGCATAAGGATGGATATTTAAATCCGTTTGAATTTTCATCTTATGACACTTGCCAGTCGTGTCTCAAAGGCAAGATGACCAAAACTCCATTTACGGGACACGGAGAAAGAGTTACCGTACTCTTGGGACTGATTCATAGTGATGTATGCGGTCCCATGTCTACACATGCCAGGGATGGTTCTTCGTACTTCATTACATTCACTGATGATCTCTCTAGATTCGGATATGTGTTCCTGATGAAACACAAATCAGAAGCTTTTGAGAAATTTAGAGAATATAAACAAGAAGTCGAGAACCAAACCGGAAAAAGTATTAAAATCCTTCGATCTGATCGAGGAGGTGAATACTTAAACAATGAATTCCTGGACTTCCTAAAAGAGAATGGGATTCTCTCTCAGCTGACACCTCCATATACACCACAGCACAACGGTGTATCAGAACGGAGAAACCGCACCCTATTAGATATGGTGCGCTCTATTATGAGCACAGCTGAGTTACCTATTTCCTTTTGGGGATATGCGCTGGAAACAGCAGCATACCTATTGAATCAAGTTCCAACTAAATCTGTACCTACCACACCATATGAGATATGGAGTGGGAAGAGACCATGTCTTAAACGAGTTAAGATATGAGGTTGCCCGGCCTATGTCAAAAGGCAAAATCCGGACAAACTCGAGGCACGGTCAGTTCTATGCAAGTTTGTGGGATATCCCAAACATTCACATGGATATCTTTTCTACCATACAGAGGAACAAAAAGTGTTTGTTTCTCGACATGCCACCTTTTTGAAAAAGGAATTTCTTGCAAAAGAAATTAGTGGGGATAAGGTAGAACTGGAAGAAATTCCGGCTACACAAACTCAAACTGAAGATTTAGTGGAACCAGAGGATTCAGTAACTCCCGATGAACCTCAGCCACTCCGCCGATCTAGTAGGGTTCCTCGCCAACCTGAGAGATACTACGGTTTTCTCATGGATGGTGGGAGCGAGGATTGCATCAAGGAGGATGATGACCCAACTAGCTTCGAGCAGGCCATCACGAGTAGGGACTCAGTGAAATGGCTGGATGCTATGCGGTCCGAGATGGAATCCATGTACACCAACAAAGTATGGACTTTGGATGTTGCTCCTGAAGGTGTAAAACCCATTGGGAGCAAATGGATCTTCAAGAAAAAACTTGGTGTAGATGGGAAAGTGGAGACTTTCAAAGCTAGACTTGTTGCAAAAGGTTTTCGTCAAAGACCAGGTGTGGACTATGACGAAACCTTTTCTCCAGTGGCTATGCTTAAATCCATCCGGATCATGCTTTCCATCGCTGCATATCATGATTACGAAATCTGGCAAATGGATGTTAAGACCGCTTTTCTAAACGGTGATTTAGAAGAGTGCGTGTACATGACTCAGCCAGAGGGCTTCGTAGACAGTGGGAGCAGCGGGAAGGTATGCAAGCTGCTTAAATCCATTTATGGATTAAAGCAAGCATCGCGGAGTTGGAACATCTGCTTTGACGTCATTATCAAAGAGTTTGATTTCGTCAAAAATCCAGATGAACCTTGTATCTACAAGAAGGTGGCAGAGAGTAAGGTAGTCTTCCTCGTATTGTACGTGGACGACACACTCTTGATAGGAAATGATATTCCTATGCTGCAGTCGGTCAAGCTCTTCTTATCACAAAGATTCTCAATGAAAGATCTTGGTGATGCCTCCTGCATATTGGGAATCAGGATCTATAGAGATAGATCCAAACGGATTTTGGAATTGTCCCAATCCAGGTACATTGACACCATACTAAAGAGGTTTAGTATGGAAGAATCCAAACGTGGGAACTTGCCCACGATCTCTGGAGTCACTCTCTCCAAAGAGATGTCTCCCAAGACTGATTTGGAGAGAGCTCGCATGCAAGGGATACCCTATGCTTCGGCTGTAGGCTCTATCATGTACGCGATGCTATGTACCAGACCCGATATTGCATACTCACTAAGTGTAGTGAGCAGGTATCAAGCTGATCCTGGAGAGAGTCACTGGACAGCTGTGAAGAGCATTCTTAAGTACTTACGAAGGACTAAAGAGATGCTCTTGGTGTATGGTAACGGAGAACTCCAAGTGGAGTCCTTTACCGATTCAAGCTTCCAGAGTGATAAGGACGACTCTAAGTCGCAGTCGGGATTTGTCTTTACCCTTTATGGAGGGGCGGTTAGCTGGAAGAGTTCCAAGCAGGAAACCGTGGCAGACTCGACGATGGAGGCTGAATACATCGCTGCCAACGATGCTGCCAAAGAGGCTGTCTGGATCAAGAAGTTCATTACTGAACTTGGAGTGGTTCCATCCATTAAGCATCCAATACCTTTGTATTGCGATAACAATGGAGCGGTGGCTTTGGCCAAGGAACCTAGGTCCCATCAGCGATCCAGGCATATTCTGAGGCGGTATCACCTGATCCGGGAGATAGTTGATCGCCGGGAGATCGAGGTCAGGAGGGTTGACACGAAGAACAACACGGCGGATCCACTCACGAAGGCCATTCCCCAGATACAGTTTGAGAGACTCTTCGGGATGCTCGGTATGCGATACTACAGCAGCTGGCCCTAGTGCAAGTGGGAGATTGTTAGTTGTATGTATGCCCTAGAGGCCAGTATTGTACAGATGATGTATATTATATTGGATGTTTGGACATATATAGAGATGACTTTCTTGCTCGATATGATAGTATGCTATCTGGTTGCTCTTTATCTTAACATGTACACTTGTCTCTTTAAACTGTCTTATAGTTACATGTTGGTAAAGCCCTTAGGATGTGTACTTGACTACCTGGACTGTGATGCAGATCATACTAGTGGGGGCATGTTAGTCTATAAGTACATCCTTCAAGGTCCCTAGTCGTGGGTGTATCGAGACGGGGCATCGATATACCAGTGTAGACTAGCGTATGCGCTTCTCGATCTATGAGATGGGCGATGGATGATCCCATATCCATTGGTGTTTGACATCAGAGATGGTATACGGGTGCTCAGTGGAGACTGGGTACACTGGACGGACTCGCCGAGAACTCCCAGATGGTATTATACCTCACGTCAGATGGCAGTTCTCAGGTGACACTTGTGCAGGTTAGTCTGTAGACCCGAGATCGTCATAGAGTCTTGTGTGATTCCTACCGTGCTTTGATCTCCACCTTACCACGTCCATGAAGGCGTGCAAAACGGTGGTCTTTAGGTACAGTCCCGAGTCACATGGAGGCAATGAGCGATAGGAGGGGTTTCGTCTCTCCCGGTATTGGGGGTTGATGTTGCGCTGTGCTCGATTGGCTGTAACAGGGAAGTCCCTGGCCAGGGCTGATCAGAGATTTGCTGGTAAGTGTTACCAGTAGTTTCTCGACCCGTTAGAGCCTCACATCGGCACGACTTATCGGTTACTGGGGTCTGACGTTTACCACCCCTAGACTTGATATGCGACATATCAGACGAACAGACCGGACTGTACGGTAAGTGTCACTGGTTGGATTCACAGGAGTGTGAGCGGGCTAGCTCGTCGATCTTCTGATCGCTCAATACCCAGATGGCCGTTACATTTAGCAGACCGCTTGCGGCTTGTGGGTGCTTGATATGATCATCATCTGCTACCGGCGTATTGACGAGTCTTTAGAGTCCTACACAGAGGTTTCCTGGCTCAAGCGAAACGAAATAGGAGCGCATATGAGATATGTGCAGGACCGAGAATAATGCGTGTATGTGATACCGTATTCTATTCTCGCGATGAATGTATCGATTGGTTATATGCGATATAACCTAGATATCGAATCAATGATTGATTCGATAAGCCGATACATAAGATACTAGTCGGTTATATGCGATATGACCGGATCGTTAAATTAAGTGTTGATTTAATGATTTAATGTATAATTATATATTTGATATATTACTTTGCATTAACTAGTATTGGTTCACTTTAAATGGATTTTCTCACTAGATGTGCAAGTTGTATATGTGATATACTTTTGTGCACATGTTTGTATCATGTTTGATGATACTTGCTCATTTGGTTAAGTGTAAAGAATTAAACCTTGGTTAAGTAAATGGTTAGGGTTTTTATTTATTCATTCTTTTATCTTTTTAATTTGGATTAAAAAAGGAAATAGCAAAAGAAAACAAAATAGTTGCTTTCATTCTTGAAGCTTGTTGAAGCTTCATGAAGTTTTGACCAAAGTGACCATTTTGTCTTCATGCTTAACCCTAACCATTCATCTAACCTTAGTCAATTCTCTACACCTAACCATGGTTTACATTATGATAAGTATTCATTTTCTTTTTCATTTTAATATACTTATCATAATCATCTTCATCTTCTTCTTCTTCATGAGATAAAGAAAAAGCTTGCCACCATTAATGGCATGTTGAGCAAAAGTGTGAGAAATCAAATTCTAAAGTGAACCCACCTCCTATTTCTTCACCCTCTACCTCTTGCCAAGTAGTATAGGGTGTTTTCTTCACAAGTTTCACAACTTGGTGAAGTTGGAGCTTGATCTTGTGCAACCTCGACGTAGATCATCTTCGGCATCGTAGCCGACGACTTGCCCGCTTATTTCTCCAATGAAGCCGATGCGAGAGTCCCGGATCCGAGATAGACAGCGAGGGGACAACTACGAGGAGCTAAGGAAGTGGATAACCGGATCTACAAAGGTTGTAGTTTCCTACTTTTAGTTAAGATGTTAACTAGTTTTTGTTTCGCCTAAAATTCTAGTTAACGATCCGTATTAGGGTTTGTCGGCACCCATAAAATTTGAAATTGGCATGGTTGATGCCTTGTGAGACTTCATTAGCATGCCTAGGAACCCTACAATATAAAGCATGTACATGATGATAGAGACAAACCGGATAGCATACTATCATTTTGAGTAAGACTGTTCTACCCGTATAGGTCCTCCCTCAATCATCATAATCGCATGCCTGTGATCACAATAATTGACTTGAGGGCACTATAGCCAACAATCTCCCACTTGCACTTAAGGCTAATTATTGCGGTGTCGCATACTTACAGCCTGTGTGATACCAAACACCCAACTTCTCTACTAATCAGTCCCGCAAAGCCTTTTTGTGAAACTATTGCGTTCGAGAAATAGCCTCAGTGAGTGGATCCACCCAATGTTTCTATCTTTATCTCTCTATATCTCAACTTCACGAAGAAAGACTATCTCCCGAAATGAGCAATACCTGTCTTAGAATTTATCTGGATATCTGATGGGACCCAGTTCACAAATGAACTCAAATCCAACAAACTTCTTAGACCATATCATCCACTGAATTTAATCAGTATTCTGCGCCATGCCTTCCTCAGTATCCGCTTGGACCATCTGTCCAACATACTACCCCTCAATAGAGGGAAAACTATAATTCTGACAGCCACTCTGTCATCCAGGTCACCTTAGAAGCCAGAAATGATAACCGCCTCGTGAAGGAGGTTGCCGTTACTATATACCAAGAACATTCACTTATGTTCATAACTGCTTCCCAACATTTCTCCAGAATTAGATTAATATATATGCTTATTGTAGCTAGTGCAAAAGTAATATCTGGTGTGGTACTTGACATCTCATGATTGACTCAATTGCCTAAGCAAGAGATATGCCAATCAAGCAAATCCCTCTCCTCATCAGTCTCGAAGACATCTCTATAGAGAGAGTGACTCCATCACATGCAGGTACACCACCATGCCAGGAGTCGTCCATTCTAAAACACTTTAGAATAGTGTCAAAGTACTCTAATTAGGACACTTCCCAAATCTAGATCTAAAACCATAGATCTAGTGACCAGAAACCCTGATATTTTATCCAGATCCTATATGGAGAAACACCTTATGACAACCATAGTATAACCGATCATAGTATAGGAAAATCACTTCTTATCAAGAGCATGTCATCCAAATACCAGGACATCACTCCATACTACCTTCTTACCAGGTCCATCTGTTGTTTTGATGAAGTCAAACTTTATGACTGTCACATCAAAACTAGACGATCTATCTCCGCTATACATGCTTTAGTCTATAAATAGAAATAAGCTACTTGCCCACTATGCTTCCGCTGCTCCCACTGACTACAACAACTCTTTGGCAGAGTCATATACACGTGCACTTCTAAAGCTAATTTAGAATGACGCTATACTTATCCTCCTGCCAGATCCTATAGTCTAGAACAACAGTAGTGGCAAGTTTGGGTAATCAAAAATCTCCCTGTCACCGTCTTTGAGGAGACCGAAGTACCTCTCGGGTGCCTGAGGTTACCCACCAAATCTGTGGAGTGCCTAATGGAATGTCGAATCTAATTGAATCTTCAGGTTCTACTAAATTTTCAGTAATCGTTTGTGGTTCTGGAATAACTTCCAGTTCTACCATACTCCCACTAATGTTTTCTGGAAAGAATTCATTTTACTAAAACTGTGGCGAGTCAAGAACATTATAACTATTGATCTTCCAGATGGTAGAATGTTAACCCTCGTCAAAGCCCGGGATAACCCACCAACTGCCATTACTGAAACGTGCCTAGAGTTTATCCGGATTCTAGTTTTAAGCATAAGCCGGACAACTTCATATACCTTAACATCGTTAAGATATGAATCCATTCTATATATCCAATATAGAAACAACGGCACTAATTTAATTTGAACCAGATTAAAAATACATGCAGTCTTTTTCAGTGCATATCAACTAGATGGAAGGAGGCCAAGTAGCTTTACTCATTAAGGAGTGCACCCACACATGAGTAACCTGAAAGAGAAGAAAGTTCTCATAATTATTACTTACAACGGAATACCTAACACAAGTATCTATATTTTCGATCATCTTGAAGAATCCTGATACTGGCAACATATGGTTCTCTACTTTATTCTATATCTTCTCAAAATCTGGACCTTGTATTTCAACGAAATACTTTTCTAAAACTAGAGAAGTCATGAGTAAACAGAATATAGTATGAGTACCAACCCTTTTGTCCTAACGGATACCGGACAACATACAATACTCTGTATAAGTCCACTGAGTTTAATAACTCAAACCCTGTGCGTCGTAGGTTGAAAACTGTGCTATGGTTAAGAAGAATTACCTCGTTGTTGAATGCACCTTACTTTACCATCAACTGATGTAGGTAAACGTCATAAACATAATTTCAAAAAGTTATATCTCACTTTATAAAATAAACGTACAGATATATCAGTTTGAAATTAGTGCATAACGACGGATATTCAAAACCAAATATTTGCCGTCAGGCAAAACCCAGGTGATTTCCTTAAATATCACCAATTACAAAGAATTTCGATATATAGAGGATCTAATCACCCAATTCCCATTATCTTACTCCCACTCAGAATCTGTAACGCCATACAGATGTGAGAATCAAATCTGGTAAATACATACCCTAGAGTTAAAATCTAATTGGGAAAACAGTTTTCAATTAACACCGCACAGTAAAACTGAAACATGAAAATGTTTCGAAAGGGTAGCTGGGTATTCCTAGTAATGCCTCTTCCACTATCCAGATTTATGACAGTAACCGTATATTTCCTTGCCCTCACTCCAATCCCTTTATATGTTTTTACTTCTTACCTTCTGTATACCATTTTTAGGCTAATTGGTTTTCTTCCTTCCCTACCTTTCGGCACCAGCCTAAGGTTTTTAAGAAGACTATCCAATAAGCGTAATGGGTGTACTCTCCTAATACCAGGAGCCCTCGCAACCTGAGAGAAGGTAAAGAGAAAAGACAACCGAATAATCATATTTAATTTCTTCTGAACCGGAAACCATCCTCGAACTGGAACAAGTTCTTCCGAGTTCGTATGTAACTATACGATGGCATATCCAATCAATATGGATCTTCGTACTGATATGGATTGTTCCGGAGAAATGCAAAGGGGAAGTAGGAGTGGCAGGGATATACGCGTCTTCGTCGTGCATGATAGTAGTCGCAATTTCCTTTGCCCTTACCCTAATCCCTTTCTATGTCTTTACTTATTACCTTCTGTTATTACCTTCTGTACACCATGTTCCCCTCCGAACGGCGGCCAAGACATGAGCGTCTTGCCTGAAATTCGGGGCAGATGCTATTTGGTTTTATCCGTCCATCTCTCCGAAGATGCCAAGTTGATTTATGGTACCGTGTATCGAAGGTTTAGACGGATGCGGCCGATGTAGCAGACTTCGTCAGATTCCCCCTCGCTTGAGGGGTTTTTGATTGTGGGGACGCTCTTCCCTGCAGGCGCAAGCCCCTGCAGTTAATTACGCTACCGTATCGCGGTAACAACTTTCTCCTCCTCCAGCTGGTCACTTCGTGTCGTGGGTATTTGTTTTGTTTGTGGTTGCCCGTGGATTGTATACGGAGACTGAGTTATGTCGTCGCCCGTAGGACGTGGACTAGTCCAAATCCGTATTATCTTAGATTTGGGTTTGGGGGTTTGGTTTGAGGATACGTTAGCCATATTTGAGGCTAAGATCAACTCAAACGTTTGTTAAGGATACGTTAGTCCAATTTGAGACTAAGATCGACTTAACTGGATCGTTTAGATCCGACAAAAGAGCATTTGGCTCTATTGTTCCAGTTTAGGGACATAGGGGTTCATTACATGTATGGCCGTCGAGACCCATCACCTCTCTGATGACGTTGAAGGATTACAATGACAGATGTCAGAGGAGTTCAGAGATGTACCCTTGAGCCAAAGTTGATTGGGGGATTTATAGTCCAATTTGGGATTAAAGTCTGTTTGAAGGTTTAAGGATACGTTAGCCATATTTGAGGCTAAGATCAACTTAAACGGTTGTTAAGGATACGTTAGTCCAGTTTGGGACTAAGATCGACTTAACGGGATCGTTTAGATCCGACAAAAGAGCATTTGGGCTCTATTGTTCTAGTTTAGGGACATGGTGGTCCATTGCCAGTTTAGGGACATGGTGGTCCATGTTCTAGTTTAGGGACGTGGTGGTCCATTGCCAGTTTAGGGACGTGGTGGTCCACCTCCAGTTTAGGGACATGGTGGTCCATTGCCAGTTTAGGGACATGGTGGTCCACCTCCAGTTTAGGGACATGGTGGTCCATTAAATGTATGGCCGTCGGGACCCATCACCTCTCTGACGACGTTGAAGGATTACAACGACAGGTGTCAGAGGAGTTCAGAGATGTACCCTCGAACCAATGAGTTGGTTGAAAGAGCAGATGTGCTCAGTTCAAGATGATTTGAGGACTTATGGCCAGTTTGGGCTAAGTCCAACTATGTTTGAAATATTGGCCCTCTGTTGGTCTATTGAAGAAGAGGCTTTGCCTCTAAAAACTTAGCCAATTGGGCTAAAACTAGTGTTAAACACTACAGACCAACAGTGTTGAACACTGGGAATAAGATTAGCAAATTAGTGTTAAACACTAAAAGATAATCAGTGTTAGCAACAAGGCTTTCAAATTAGTGTTAACACAAAAGCAAATCGGTGTTAAACACCGGTAGCAGAGATTTCAAACTAGTGTTAAACACTAAAGCAAATCAGTGTTAAACACCGGGAACAGAGTTTTCCAATTAGTGTTAATCACTAAGAAAATCAGTGTTAAACACTGCAAATAGAGTTTTCCAAATTAGTGTTAAACACTAAGAAAATCAGTGTTAAACACTGCAGATAGAGTTTTCCAATTAGTGTTAAACACTAAGGAGGGAGGGGTCACGTGCGGACACGTGAGAGCGCCCTGATTTCCCTTATTTTATTCTGCAGGTAAGTGTTTAGCACTTTTAATTTCCTGGCCATCACGTGTGGGCACGTGATAGGCATCCATCCATTCGATATTAAAGGGATTCGTTAGGGGTCACGTGGGGACACGTGAGGGCGCCCTAAATGTGGAGTCAGATCTCCTTTTGGTTTATTCTCAAATCTGCGAACAAGTGTTAAACAATTTTATTTTTATTTTAGAGGATCACGTGTTGGCACGTGATGGGGATCTGTGCGCCAATTGTTAAAGCATTTGCTGAGGGGTCACGTGATAACACGTGAGAGCGCCCAAAGCTTTCATTTCCTTTGCTTTTTCTTTCTGCGTTTTGGGAGTCACGTGGGAGCACGTGAGGTGATGCTTCAAAGTTCTTTGCAGGGGATCTTTTCAAGGGTCACGTGGGGGCACGTGACCCTAGTTCTTTTCATGAACAGAGATCTTTTAAGAATTGAATTCTTTGTAGGGTTAAACCCTAATTATGATTTTGGAGGAATTAAATTCCTATCGTGAAAGAATTAAATTCTTATTTAGGATAAAACCCTGATTTCTTTTCAAAGGAATTAAATTCCCAGATATGTAAAAGAATTAAATTCTTTATTAGGGTTAAACCCTAGTTTTGTTTTAGGAGAATTAAATTCTCAAAACTCAATTCCCCTTCTAAGTTTAGGATCTGCATGGTAGGATCTCAACCCGATGAGAATTAAATTCTCATCCTATGGGGAGATGTGCTCTGTACAGATCTTCAACCAGAAGAAGAACTAAGTTCTTCTTTTTTTTTATAAGAGTTAAACTCTTGAATTTTGAGAATTAAATTCTCTTTTTGAAGTTAATCTTTTCCCTTTTCTCACCTAGGGTTTTTATTTTGCAGAGAATTAAATTCTCTTCTCTTTGTTTCTTCCCTTTCCAAGGTAGATCCCTTCTCTTTTCTACGTGGCTCCTATTTATAGGAGAAGGAAAAGAGTTAATTTGTTTAGCAAATCTCTCATTGGAGGATTTGATTTGATTGTTGAGAGATTTGATTTATATTTATCATTAATCTGGGCCTTTAGATCATTCAGTGAATTTTATTCACCGTGGATTTTAAATCCAAAAGATATTCTATTTGTTATCCTGGTGAGATTTTCAGGGAAATCTTTCCTTGTCCAAGGTTTTTCTATAAATTGGTGATTTTTAATCACCCTTGGATTTTTAATCCAACGGTTCCCCATGACCCTTTTCCATTTGGAAAGATTCAGAAACTTTTAGAATTTAATTCTATTAAATTATAATGCTTTTAAAGCCAGTCACGTGCTGGCACGTGATCTTTGGTCACGTGTGAGCACGTGACCCCCAATTGGGTTGCTTTCTCAGCCGCTTATTTATGTTTCAGTTTTAACCATCACGTGTCAACACGTGACCATTGGTCACGTGTAAGCACGTGATACCTCGTTGAGGTATTTTCTGACTTTTAGAATTAAATTCTATTCATTATTTTAGAGGCTTTAAAAGTCCATCACGTGTCTGCACGTGACCCATGGTCACGTGTGAGCGCGTGATGCCCCATTGGGGTCTTTTCTGAGTTTTTATTGTATCTTTTAACTCCTCCAGCGGGTTCTTAAAAGCCCATCACGTATGGACACGTAATTCCTCATAATTTTTGATCCCGGATGAATTACGAGGCCCATAATATATCAAATCGAAGGGTTTTTCGAGCCGCTTTCGATACCATCAGAATTTATCTGTTTCTCATTCGAGAGTTTGTCAAAAAACAGCCCGGAAGATACTGGTTCCCATTTTCTTAAGCGTATCGCCGCCATTTGATACCTTGGGCTCTTTTGCGCAGAAATTTTTGGCGGGAACAAATGCCCCCCACTACTTTGCCTACATAAGTATTTATGTGGGTGAAGTAGTGCAAGGTAATGCATAGCGTATGACCAGTTTCGGGTTGGTATATTACTTTCAGAATCTTGATCTGAGAAGATAACGAGCGGACACAAGCGTCGTCATTTATCATTGACTCAAATCTCGACTCTTAAGACATATAGTTCCAAACCCTTAACTCCATGAGCCGCACCCTTCTATCTCTTTATATCTTACTCTGGAGTGAAGTAGTTTATATGCTCATGAGTAGCTTTTCCATTTCAGTGGCATGTAGCTTTGGCGAGTGTGGCTCATAGATGGTCCATCTTGACCTCTTTGCAGGGCAGTGATGGCTTAGGAGACAGGGTTAGGATCTGCCACCTAAGACTTTTCAACTTTATGAGCCGTGAGGGTCTCATAAAAACTTTTCACCCTACGGATCGAGAGGATCTCGTAGGTGTATTTTCTCCTTAGGAGTCGTGAGGATTCCTAAGTGTGTTTTCTCTTATAAGTCGTAAGGATCTTATGAGAGAATTTTTCCCTCTTACGAGTCGAGAGGACCCGTAAGCGGTTGTTCCCCTCCTTGTCGAAATTCGACTTCGGAGAGTGAGACCCGTGGATAGTATGCAAGAGACCATTTTGGGCCGACTTGCAGGATCCCAGTGCTTAGGAAACAGGTTTTTTAATCCCTACTGCCTAAGGCTTTATCTCACGAGTCGAGACGAATCGAGAAGTTCTCGCAAAGACATCATTTTCCTTACGAGTCGAAACGGATCCAGCAGATCTCGTAAGAATATCCTAACGTCACAGTTAACCTCTGCTCTTTACGACAGAAGTCCGTTAGGGTCTGTGGTACTTAGGGTTTTGGCCGTCGTACCGTCGCATTGGCTGATGTATCCCTCGATAGGCAATCGTGCTGTTCGAGTAGCTCTGCGACTGCCGTGTCTCTGATCCCTTCGGGGGCTGGACAAGACGTCTTCAAGCAATCCTCCTTGGCAGTTTGACCGTCGGAAGAGCAAGCGCTAGGAATTTGCCATGCCGCTTTTTACTTGAGGTTAGGCTCATTTTGGAGAGCCCCGATGAGTCATAACCACTCCGCGCTGGTGTGGGATGATCTCCGATAGTCTTTCAGGCTTTATATGACTTGCCGTTAAGTCCCTGAAGCTAGGAATTTGGCCTTTGCTTCGTTTTGCTGGCATTGCGTCCTCTGTATCGAGACGAATGTCGCGGTTGTCTCTAGGTTGCTGGTGAACCGTCGAGGTTTGGAACTAGGGATTTTGCCGTGGCTCCTTTTGGTGATGTTACGTCTGCTGTATCGAGATGAACGTCGAGGTGGTGACTACTCCGCATTGGTTCGAGATGATCTCCGATTGTCTCTCAGGCTTTATATGACTTGCCATTAAGATGTTGAAGCTAGGAATTTGGCCTTCGCTTCGTTTGCTTTATCATGTGCAAATCCTGTTGGAGGAAGAACGCTGTCGTGACATCTCGTCTGCTGTATCGAGACGAACGTCGAGGTGGTGACCACTCCACGCTGGTGTGGGATGATCTCTGATGGTCTTTCAGGCTTTATATGACTTGCCGTTAAGACGTTGAAGCTAGGAATTCGGCCTTTGCTTCGTTTGCTGGCATTGCGTCCTCTGTATCGAGACGAATGTCGCGGTTGTCTCAAGGTTTCTGGTGAACCGTCGAGGTCTGGAACCAGGGATTTTGCCGTGACTCATTTCGGTGATGTTGCGTCTGCTGTGTCGAGACGAACGTCGAGGTGGTGATCACTCCATGTTGGTGTGAGATGATCTCTGATTGTCTTTCCGGTTTTATATGACTTGCCGTTAAGACGCATGAAGCTAGGAATTTGGCCTTCGCTTTGTTTGCTTTGGTGTGCCCGGATCCTGTTGGAGGAAGACGCTGTAGTGATATTTCGTCTGCTGTATCGAGACGAATGTCGAGGTAGTGACCACTCCACGCTGGTGTGGGATGATCTCTGATGGTGTTTCAGGCTTTATATGATTTGCCGTTAAGACGTTGAAGCTAGGAATTTGGCCTTCGCTTCGTTTGCTGGCATTGCGTCCTCTGTATCGAGACGAATGTCGCGGTTGTCTTTAGGTTGCTGGTGAACCGTCGAGGTCTGGAACCAGGGATTTTGCCGTGACTCCTTTCGGTGATGTTGCGTCTGCTGTGTCGAGACGAACGTCGAGGTGGTGATCACTCCATGTTGATGTGAGATGATCTCTGATTGTCTTTCCGGTTTTATATGACTTACCGTTAAGACCCTGAAGCTAGGAATTTGGCCTTTGCTTCGTTTGCTTTGTCGCTTCCGAATCCTGCTGGGGGAAGAACGCTGGGGTGACATTTCATCTGCTGTATCGAGACGAACGTCGAGGTGGTGACCACTCCGCGCTGGTGTGGGATGATCTTCGATTGTCTTTCAGGCTTTATATGACTTGCCGTCAAGACCCTGAAGCTAGGAATTTGGCCTTCGCTTCGTTTGCTGGTATCGCGTCTGCTGTATCGAGACGAATGTCACGGTGGTGATCACTCCATGTTAGGCGAGGACCAGGATCCGCTCTGGGCGTTTCCCACGGGGTCGAAGAGTGACGTTATCCGCGTTCCACGTGACCAGGAATTTTGCTCTAGATGCTTCACACGGGTTCACTGCCGTGTTAGGCGAGGACTAGGCTCCGCTCTGGATGCTTCGCATGGGTTCACTGCCGTGCTCTGTGAGGACCAGGATCCGCTCTGGACGTTTTCCACGGGGTCAAAGAGCGACGTTATCCGCGTTCCACGTAACCGGGAATTTTGCTCTAGATGTTTCACACGGGTTCACTGCCGTGTTAGGCGAGGACTAGGCTTCGCTCTGGATGCTTCATACGGGTTCACTGCCGTGCTCTGCGAGGACCAGGATCCGCTCTGGGCGTTTTCCACGGGGTCAAAGAGTGACGTTATCCGCGTTCTACATGACCAGGAATTTTGCACTAGATGCTTCACACGGGTTCACTGCCGCGTTAGGCGAGGACTAGGCTCCACTCTGGATGCTTCACACGGGTTCACTGCCGTGCTCTGCGAGGACCAGGATCCGCTCTGGACATTTTCCACGGGGTCAAAGAGTGACGTTATCCGCGTTCCATGTGACCAGGAATTTTGTTGATTATATCCGCATTTCACGGAGTTGGGATTTGACTCTCTGTGGGAGTACATCGCGAGTCATGGAACTGGGAGTTGCCGCTGTTCCGCTTTGCTTGATGATGTGTCCGCTGTGACGAGACGAGTGTTGAGGTGGAGCTGGGATTTTGCCTTCACTCCGCTTTGCTGACCATGGGGTCTTTTATTAACTTTGCATGTACATCCTGCTGGACTGCGAAGGAACGCCGTTGTTAACATTGCGTCTGCTGTAACGAGACGAATGCTAAGACGGAGTTGGGATTTTGCCATCACTCCGCTTGATGGTGTATCATCTTTGTGCTGCTGGAATGAGGAGGCACACCGTTGTTGGTCTCCAGGCTGTAGATGTGGCCATTGAGATTTGGGACTAGGAACTTTGCCATGGTTCCGTTTCGTTGCGATTCTGAGGTCGGTTGTTGACGTCATGTCTGCATCTAGTTGGAGTGAGGAGAAACACAGTTGGTGATCTCTAAGTTGTCGATGTTGACGCCGAGACCCTAAAGCTAGGGATTTTCCTTTACTTCATTTGTTGGCATTGTGTCTGCAATATTATGACAGATGTCGAGATTGTCTCTAGGTTATCTATGAACTGTCAAGATTTGGCTTCGCTTTCTGGTGGAGCCTGTTGGGAAGGTAAGGTTCCCTCTTTGTTTGTGCCCCTGGATTGTATACAGGGATCGATGTGATCTCATCTGTAGGGCAAAAAGTTTCATTCTTTCATTATTTTTTTATTCTTTCCGCGATGCTCTATCATTTCAGCTTTTATATCGCGAAGGTCGCGATTACCCAATCATTTCGGCTATTTTTCGCGGTGCCCAATCATTTCGGCTATTTATTTTATTTTTACTCGCTGTTTTTTATTGCGAGTTGCCCAATCATTTCGGCTATTTATTTTATTTTTACTCGCTGTTTTTTATTGCGAGTTGCCCAATCATTTCGGCTATTTTGTATGCATACATTTTTACTTGCTGATCTTGTTTGCAAGTTGCCCCATCATTTCGGCTATTTCGTATGCATTTTTTTTTTGGCTCGCTGATTTTTTTTTCCGCGAGTATGTAACTTGGAATTTGATGCCAATCTTAGCATCAGCATCGCTACGACTGGAATATTGCCAGGAGCGAATCATCATTTGCCATGAAAGGACTTGGAATTTGATACCGGTTTAGGCATCAGTATCGCTACAACTGGGATATTGCCAGGAGCGAATCATCATTTGCCTCTGTCGATGTCGGACAAAGGTGGCTTAGCGAACAGGGTTAGGATCCCGTCGACTAAGGCTTTTGACTTCATGAGCCGTAAGGGTCTCACAAAGGTATTTCTCCCTACAAGTCGTGAGGATCTCGTAGGTGTGTTTTCTCCTTAGGAATCGTGGGGATTCCTAAGTGTATGTTCCCCTGTAAGTCGTAAGGATCTTACAAAAGGGTTTTCTCCTTATAAGTCGAGAGGACTTACAAGGGTTGTTCACCATATGGACATATCCCCAGTCACAGGTGGGACTTTGTTAGGGAAATGTTTATTCGCGCCCGTTGATTGTATACAAGGGCCGGTATTGAGCCGCTTGTAGGGCAAAAAGGTTGTGGGGGTTGCTTAAGAACAGGTTCAGGTCTCTGTAACTTAAGACTTTCAAATCTTATGAGCCGTGAAGGTCTCATAAGAGAGTTCTCCTTACGAGTCGTGAGGATCTCGCAAGTGTAATTTCTCCTTAGGAATCGTGAGGATCCCTAAGTGTGTTGCTCCCTTGTGAGTCGTAAGGATCTCACGCGGGTGGTTTCTCCTTACAAGGTCGAGAGGACCCTATAAGTGTCTTTTAACGAGGTTGCGCCCTTTCGGGTTTTCACAAACACTCGCTGGTAGCCCTGCTGTTTTTACTCACGGAGCCCTTTCGGGTTTTCATCCGTGCCCACTTTGCTTATGGACATACCGTTTTTTTTTATTCTTTTTCTTTTCCTTCTTTTTTTTCTTTTTTTTTTTAACGAGGTCGCGCCCTTTCGGGTTTTCACGAACACTCGCCGGTAGCCCTGCTGTTTTTACTCACGGAGCCCTTTCGGGTTTTCATCCGTGCCCATTTTGCTTATGGGCATACCGTTTTTTTTTTACCACGTCAGCCTGAAAATGCTGCGGGTTGGGAGTAGTTTAACGACGTTTCGGTCATTTGCAAGTTTTAGGACATTGCGGTCCATTGTTAGTTTAAGGACGTTTCGGTCCACCGTCGCCGTATTTGAGACGCATCTCTAGTTTACTGACTTTTCGGTCTATGGGGCTTTCCCTATGAATGAGCATGATGCCCCCGCATATCCACCTTTTTCAGAGCATGTTGTTGCGGCGGTTTTACTTTCCACTTTTCGGGCAGCGCGAACTTGCCCTGTTGGTATTGGTCTTCAACCCAGTTTTTGAAGACGTAGCAATTTTCGAGTGGGTGACCCATTACTCTGTGGTAGGGGCAATAGTTAGGATTGTTAACGTCACCTGGTTGCAATGGACGTTTTGGATCTGGCAGAGTGATGAGCCCGCTGCGCACTGCTAGCTCGAACAATCTCTTTGTTTTATCTTTGGGAAACGAGTAAGGACGTTTCAACTTCTCATTGAGGTATCGCGGCTTGTTGTTTTGACGACAAAATGGTCTCGGGTTACTCGGCTGTTGTTGAGTGTTGGCAACAAAGGCCGTTTTTTCCTTTTCCTTTCTCATTTCGTTTGCTCCGTCGTTTGCGGGTCCGAGATTCTTTCCGGGTAGTGTGAGATTGTACGGCTGAACGTTCTCGCAACTCTCCAATTCTTTTGTTTTAGAAATGAATTCCTTGAAGAGAAGGTTGAGGGCGGCTTCTTCGTCAGAATCGCTTCCAAAGGTGAGAACTCGTGATCCCCCGGGCTCGTCCCTATGACAATTGCCGGCAACTCTTTTATGCTCATCTGTCGTATTTTTTCGCTGTCTACGAGCTTCACGCTTTGTTCTGTTGAAGTGTTGCCTGTGAGTGACATATCCTTGCCACCAACACTTAAAGGAGTTGCAGTCTTCAGTAGGATGTGCGATCCTCTGATGATATAAACAGAAGTTAGGGTGTACGTCCGTTTCATCAAAATGTATACCACCAGGAGAATTTTCTCTGAAAGAGGGCGGCCTCATCGCCATTGATATGGCTTTGGCGAATCGTTTCCTTATCTTGATCCTGTTTTTATTTGCGGCGGATGTACTTTGATCTGGTAGGAGTGTTTTGACCCTTTTGTCTAGTCGCCGGCGTTTGGCCTTTTCAAATATGGCCATCTCACGCTCCCGATCAGCTTTACTTTTTAGACGAATCTCATCTAGAAAAGTGTCGATCATTTCGTCTGACGGCCACACGAATTTCGGCTCAGGCTCTGCCCCCAGTTTCTCAGTGCAAGGTGTTTTTTCATCGTCCGTAAATGAGTGGGAGATCACATGACAAGTTGCCCCCGGTGCGTCCGTCTTCTTTGGAGTGTGCGGCTGTGGTGGGTTTACTTTCCACTTTTCAGACAGCGCGAACTTTCCTTGTAGGTACCGATCCTCGATCCACCCCTTAAAGACGAAACAATCCTCGATTGGATGGCTTACCGTTTGGTGGTAAGGGCAATAATTGGGATAGTTGACATCGCCTGGTTGCAACGGACGCTTTGGACTCGGCAAATTGATGAGTCTGTTGCGCACTGCCAGCTCGAAGAGTCTTCTCGTTTTGTCCTGAGGAAACGAGTAAGGACGTCCCAGTCTCTCCTCGAGGGATGGGCGTGGACGCACGTTGCTTTGGTGAACAACCGGATTTAAGTGGCTCGGCCGTTGTTGAGTATTGGCGACGACGGTTGCTTTCCCTTTGTCCTTTTCATTCCAAGGCTCTGTCTTTGAAGGAGATGGTCTGTGACTCATCTGATCCATTTGGGCCAACTTATCAATTAAAGCCTGGAACGTGGTCGGTTTGAAGAACATCATGAACTGTGAGATGGTCGCTTGCGGATCCAGGGTACCCACAAACATGCCTACTGCAGGAGCCTCTTCTATGCGTTGTTCGCATTTCGACCATAGGTTTCGCCATCGTGTTGCGTATTGGACCCACGTTTCGCCCGGCCTTATCCTGGCATTAATCAGTGCTGTTATCGGGGTGCGTCCACTAGCACTCGCGAATCTCTGTGTAAACAGCAGCTCCATCTCCGCAAATGTTTTAACAGAGTCGTTAGGTAGCTCCGAATACCATTCAAATGCTGTTTCTGTTAAGCTGTCGACGAATTGGCGAAGCAACAGTTTGTCGTCGCCTCCCGTGTTGCCGCATAAGGCCCTGAATTGAGCGACATGCTGATGGGGATTCCCTGTCCCTTTATATACGTGAAACTTAGGGATCGTATATCCCGGCGGGTAACTGATTTGGTCATACCAGCCCGGATAGGGCCGTCCGGTTCTAACAATTTGGTCAGCCGCTTCACTGGCTTGATGAGCTCGTATTTGCTGAGCTATATATTCCTCCAGGGCAGCTTTGGAAATTGTCTCCTCCTTGGCTGTTGACAGAGCCGGTGGAGGATTCGATGTATCTCCTTTGTCATCTTCAAGGACAATCGGAGGATCTTCAGCAGGAGGATCTTGCTGGATCATCATCCCTACTATATCTTGGAAGAGACGCGCCATTTGTTTTATGTTAGCCGCTTGCTCTGCGGATTCTTTGTCCTTCTTTTCGAGGACTCTGCGTAGGTAGTCAGCGTCAGTTTCTTGTTCATGACGCTGCTCTGATGATGCCTTCGAGCTTTCTTTTGGCCCGGTAAGTGCGGCCATTGCAGTCATCATCTCCTGAAGCTTCTGTTGCTGCTCCTGGGCTTTCGTCACGGATCGGGTGAGCGGTCGGTGACCCGTCGAAGCACGACTTTCCTCCTTTCCAGAAGCCATATAAACAGTGTGCACCACCACGCCCCCAGACTTGGGGCGTTTAGATTCAGCTTTTTTACGGTTCGCCATGTTCACAGGGGCTTTTTGCGGCCTCCTTTTCTTTTGAGTGATTGACGTTGAGGGAGCCGTTGTAGTGGGCACCTATCCAGCTGTTGCTTTTTCCGGCTTGACAGAGTAATTCTTCTCCTGCCGAACCTTCATCTTTTTCTGTCGGCGGAGATAGTCTTGATCAATCACCGACACCTGGACCTGTCGCCAGACCTTGTAAATTTTAGAGGACAGCCGTTGAGGGGGCTGCTCTAGCTTCTTCTCTGGAGTATTCTTCACAGGTAAAGGAGTTCGCTTCAGCACCGCAGTAGGAGAGTTTCTGCGCACCGTGTTCAGCAATTCAAAGCTGTTCCTGGTTGGAACAGTAGCATCGATCCCCACCGTTGGAGCTGGTGGAGTAAATCCATAGGGGGAGTTGCCCCCAGCCTTCCTTACTCGGCGCCAGTAGCGACGTCGAGCGTGTCGTGCGGATGGAGTTGTTTCGGCCGTAGGGGCGACTTCGTCATGCCCCCTGCTTTGAGGAGAGACCGTTATTGGTGCTAGCCTGTCGAACACTGACACCCGTTGAGAAGCAATGTCTAATCTGTCAAAGACAGACCTCTGGGCAGGGGAAGCAGCTTTGAGGACCTCGCCTGGAGCAGCAACAGGAATGGCCAGCCTTGTAAAAATTGACTTCTTGGAAGGAGGAGCCTTTCCGATAATTTTGTCCGCTTGAGCCGGGATGGCTATCCGCTTTGGGATGGCAGTTTCGGGTATCACGGGCTTATAGACGTTCTGGCCCAGTCTGTTGAAAACTGAGGTATTGAAGTTGGGCGACCCGTTGAGAGGGGCCGCGGCAGTAGCAAGCCAATCGAAGACCGACTTCTTTGGAGCTTCTTGCGATGTCATTGGGGCATTGAAGCTCATTGGTGGGAGCAGGGTCCCGAAAAATAGTCCAGCGGTGGCTTGAGTTACATGTTCCACTGGCATCTTGAAAAGGGAGGCCGCTTGGGGCCCGTAAGTCACTCCTCCAGCAAGGACGGAGCGAGAGTTGCAGTTGCAGGTAGTGCAGTTCGAAGCCATTGATCTTCTATTTTCTGCACGGAGCAAGACAACAAATCTTAGTACCTCGAATCCATAGGCAACCACAGTAAACCGCGATTCGTTCGCGAACACGACACACGAAGTGTGGAGTGGAAAGAGGAAGAGGTCCCACCGGGCGTGCCAGAATCTGTTCCCCTATGAACGGCGGCCGAGACATGAGCGTCTTGCCTGAAATTCGGGGCAGATGCTAATTGGTTTTATCCGTCCATCTCTCCGAAGATGCCAAGTTGATTTATGGCACCGTGTATCGAAGGTTTAGACGGATGCGGCCGATGTAGCAGACTTCGTCAGATTCCCCCTCGCTTGAGGGGTTTTTGATTGTGGGGATGCTCTTCCCTGCAGGCGTAAGCCCCTGCAGTTAATTACGCTACCGCATCGCGGTAACAACTTTCTCCTCCTCCAGCTGGTCACTTCGTGTCGTGGGTATTTGTTTTGTTTGTGGTTTCCCGTGGATTGTATACGGAGACTGAGTTATGTCGTCGCCCGTAGGACGTGGACTAGTCCAAATCCGTATTATCTTAGATTTGGGTTTGGGGGTTTGGTTTGAGGATACGTTAGCCATATTTGAGGCTAAGATCAACTCAAACGTTTGTTAAGGATACGTTAGTCCAATTTGAGACTAGGATCGACTTAACTGGATCGTTTAGATCCGACAAAAGAGCATTTGGCTCTATTGTTCCAGTTTAGGGACATAGGGGTCCATTACATGTATGGCCGTCGAGACCCATCACCTCTCTGATGACGTTGAAGGATTACAACGACAGATGTCAGAGGAGTTCAGAGATGTACCCTTGAGCCAAAGTTGATTGGGGGATTTATAGTCCAATTCGGGATTAAAGTCTGTTTGAAGGTTTAAGGATACGTTAGCCATATTTGAGGCTAAGATCAACTTAAACGGTTGTTAAGGATACGTTAGTCCAGTTTGGGACTAAGATCGACTTAACGGGATCGTTTAGATCCGACAAAAGAGCATTTGGGCTCTATTATTCTAGTTTAGGGACATAGTGGTCCATTGCCAGTTTAGGGACATAGTGGTCCAAGTTCCAGTTTAGGGACATGGTGGTCCATGTTCTAGTTTAGGGACGTGGTGGTCCATTGCCAGTTTAGGGACATGGTGGTCCACCTCCAGTTTAGGGACATGGTGGTCCATTGCCAGTTTAGGGACATGGTGGTCCACCTCCAGTTTAGGGACATGGTGGTCCATTAAATGTATGGCCGTCGGGACCCATCACCTCTCTGACGACATTGAAGGATTACAACGACAGGTGTCAGAGGAGTTCAGAGATGTACCCTCGAACCAATGAGTTGGTTGAAAGAGCAGATATGCTCAGTTCAAGATGATTTGAGGACTTATGGCCAGTTTGGGCTAAGTCCAACTATGTTTGAAATATTGGCCCTCTGTTGGTCTATTGAAGAAGAGGCTTTGCCTCTAAAAACTTAGCCAATTGGGCTAAAACTAGTGTTAAACACTACAGACCAACAGTGTTGAACACTGGGAATAAGATTAGCAAATTAGTGTTAAACACTAAAAGATAATCAGTGTTAGCAACAGGGCTTTCAAATTAGTGTTAACACAAAAGCAAATCGGTGTTAAACACCGGTAGCAGAGATTTCAAACTAGTGTTAAACACTAAAGCAAATCAGTGTTAAACACCGGGAACAGAGTTTTCCAATTAGTGTTAATCACTAAGAAAATCAGTGTTAAACACTGCAAATAGAGTTTTCCAAATTAGTGTTAAACACTAAGAAAATCAGTGTTAAACACTGCAGATAGAGTTTTCCAATTAGTGTTAAACACTAAGGAGGGAGGGGTCACGTGCGGACACGTGAGAGCGCCCTGATTTCCCTTATTTTATTCTGCAGGTAAGTGTTTAACACTTTTAATTTCCTGGCCATCACGTGTGGGCACGTGATAGGCATCCATCCATTCGATATTAAAGGGATTCGTTAGGGGTCACGTGGGGACACGTGAGGGCGCCCAAAATGTGGAGCCAGATCTCCTTTTGGTTTATTCTCAAATCTGCGAACAAGTGTTAAACAATTTTATTTTTATTTTAGAGGATCACGTGTTGGCACGTGATGGGGATCTGTGCGCCAATTGTTAAAGCATTTGCTGAGGGGTCACGTGATAACACGTGAGAGCGCCCAAAGCTTTCATTTCCTTTGCTTTTTCTTTCTGCGTTTTGGGAGTCACGTGGGAGCACGTGAGGTGATGCTTCAAAGTTCTTTGCAGGGGATCTTTTCAAGGGTCACGTGGGGGCACGTGACCCTAGTTCTTTTCATGAACAGAGATCTTTTAAGAATTGAATTCTTTGTAGGGTTAAACCCTAATTATGATTTTGGAGGAATTAAATTCCTATCGTGAAAGAATTAAATTCTTATTTAGGATAAAACCCTGATTTCTTTTCAAAGGAAATAAATTCCCAGATATGTAAAAGAATTAAATTCTTTATTAGGGTTAAACCCTAGTTTTGTTTTAGGAGAATTAAATTCTCAAAACTCAATTCCCCTTCTAAGTTTAGGATCTGCATGGTAGGATCTCAACCCGATGAGAATTAAATTCTCATCCTATGGGGAGATGTGCTCTGTACAGATCTTCAACCAGAAGAAGAACTAAGTTCTTTTTTTTTTTATAAGAGTTAAACTCTTGAATTTTGAGAATTAAATTCTCTTTTTGAAGTTAATCTTTTCCCTTTTCTCACCTAGGGTTTTTCTTTTGCAGAGAATTAAATTCTCTTCTCTTTGTTTCTTCCCTTTCCAAGGTAGATCCCTTCTCTTCTCTACTTGGCTCCTATTTATAGGAGAAGGAAAAGAGTTAATTTGTTTAGCAAATCTCTCATTGGAAGATTTGATTTGATTGTTGAGAGATTTGATTTATATTTATCATTAATCTGGGCCTTTAGATCATTCAGTGAATTTTATTCACCGTGGATTTTAAATCCAAAAGATATTCTATTTGTTATCCTGGTGAGATTTTCAGGGAAATCTTTCCTTGTCCAAGGTTTTTCTATAAATTGGTGATTTTTAATCACCCTTGGATTTTTAATCCAACGGTTCCCCATGACCCTTTTCCATTTGGAAAGATTCAGAAACTTTTAGAATTTAATTCTATTAAATTATAATGCTTTTAAAGCCAGTCACGTGCTGGCACGTGATCTTTGGTGACGTGTGAGCACGTGACCCCCAATTGGGTTCCTTTCTCAGCCGCTTATTTATGTTTCAGTTTTAACCATCACGTGTCAACACGTGACCATTGGTCACGTGTAAGCACGTGATACCTCGTTGAGGTATTTTCTGACTTTTAGAATTAAATTCTATTCATTATTTTAGAGGCTTTAAAAGCCCATCACGTGTCTGCATGTGTCCCATGGTCACGTGTGAGCGCTTGATGCCCCATTGGGGTCTTTTCTGAGTTTTTATTGTATCTTTTAACTCCTCCAGCGGGTTCTTAAAAGCCCATCACGTGTGGACACGTAATTCCTCATAACTTTTGATCCCGGATGAATTACGAGGCCCATAATATATCAAATCGAAGGGTTTTTCGAGCCGCTTTCGATAACATCAGAATTTATCTGTTTCTCATTCGGGAGTTTGTCAAAAAACAGCCCGGAAGATACCGGTTCCCATTTTCTTAAGCGTATCGCCGCCATTTGATACCTTGGGCTCTTTTGCGCAGAAATTTTTGGCGGGAACACACCACACTCAAGCTAATTAGTTTTCTTCCTTCCCTACCCTTCGACACCTGCCTATGGTTTGAAAGAAGACTATCCAATAAGCGCAATAGGTGTACTCTCCTAATACTAGGAGCCCTCGCAATCTGAGAGAAGGTAAAGAGGAAAGACAACCGAATAATTCTATTCAATTTCTCCAGAACCGGAATCCATTCTCGAACTGAAACAAGTTCCTTCGAGTTCGTATGTAACTATACGATGGAATATCCAAGAAATGTGGATCTTCGTAGTGATACGGATTGTTCTGGAGAAATGCAAAGGGGGAGTAGGAGTGGCAGGGGTATACACGGCTTCGTCGTGAATGATAGTAGTCGCAATTTCCTTTGCCTTTACCCTAATCCCTTTCTATGTCTTTACTTATTACCATCTGTACACCACACTCAGGCTAATTGGTTTTCTTCCTTCCTTACCCTTCGGCACCTGCCTATGGTTTGGAAGAAGACTATCCAATAAGCTCAATAGGTGTACTCTCCTAATACTAGGAGCCGTCGCAACCTGAGAGATGGTAAAGAGAAAAGACAACCGAATAATCCTATTCAATTTCTCCAGAACCGGAATCCATTCTCGAACTGAAACAAGTTCGTTCGAGTTCGTATGTAACTATATGATGGAATATCCAAGAAATGAGGTTCGTAGTGATACAGAGTGTTATGTAGAAATGCAAAGGGGATGTAGGAGTGGCAATGATATTTGCGACTAAATGACAATCCAATAGCCAAAGTGTTTTAAGAAGGTTCGGTTAACTTGGTTCATGAGTTTTTAAGATCAGGCCATGGTCGCTGCCAAAGAGAGAGAGAAAAGAAACACTCAGCGTGCACTCTAATCTAGATTAGATTGGTTAATCACTTTATCTAATCAGGATGGCTCCCACCGTTTCCTCGAATTCTCCCTTAAACCCTAAAAGGAGAATTAGTCGGGATCATCTAAAATCACCCGAGGAGTAACACCTACTCATCAGTAGGAATCGGGATCCAACTATCACCGCATGATAACTTGATGGAAGCCACTCAAGTCACCACACTCCAGAAGGTATGCACATGCCTGGCAAGTTTCCTGTATATTTGAAACTCCCGATGTGGTTTTTGCCCCTAGGACCCAAGTGACCTTGACTAAAAATCAAAATGTCAAAAAGTCTTAATCAAGTTCTACCCATCATTTTCTTGATTGCATTAGACCCACCCGTACGAGCCTTGACTAAAGATCAAAATGATCGCACGACTGTCCTAACCAATCACATTAACATGCAACAGAAAAGTATTACATAGCTACCGAACACTACGCCTCGACTAAAGATCGAAATGCGTTGCACGAATACTAAGCACTGCCAATCCGAAATGACGAAAGGCTACGGCTGGGTTTTTGGCGAAAAACTCTTAACGTAATGAACTTGATATCATTGAAGGAACCCGAGCGATTTTACAAATATATAGTGGCGCAAACTTTTTCTAAAGAGTTCACTCCTTGTGAAGAGATCTCGGCTCTTCCTCATCGAATGAGGTGCAGGATATTTCTAACTGAATACCATGATGCAAAGCAAAATAATCGACTATAGTGAAGTTATTACACTGACGTAAACTTTTTCCCAAGTGGTCACTTGTTCATATCAGATTTTTGCATTTTTATATCGCCCATTCTTTATCACATTGCATATAAGTAGGTACTTTTGATCCATGTCTGCTAAATAGTTACAGGTTCTCAGCTCTTTATAGTGAAATTCATGAAAAGTCGCTACAAATGTGGGACTACGACCAACAAACAGAGAAATACGGGTTTCTGCACACCATCCGTATAATTCCGCCTACCAGTTCAAGGAACAAATGGAAAATTATTGAGCATTTCAATGTGCAAAGCACAAGGGCAGCACAAGATCCAAGACTTCAAACGCAGAGCTCAAGGCAAAAGTCCACTGTTGAATATCTGGAAGAGAACTGAAGAGATTCTGAGAAACCAAGTAAAGAAAACAGAAGATAAAAGCAACTTGAAGAAACCCTAAAATAATGGGCCCATGAACCCACCAAATGGCCACGGAACCGCGGCCAAACAGGCTATTCTGCCGCGGTTCCGCGGCCGTGCTCTGCACATGTCGGTGGGGTGCCGGTGCTTTGACTCGGTGTTTAGGGTTGTTTTGTAATTTCATGTATGGATCAGAATGTAAACCTAGGGTTTTTCCTATCTATAAATAGGAGGGTTCAAAGCCAAATGAAGGCATGCCTCTCTTTATTTTTTATTCCTTTTTTATATTCTAGATCTAAATTTTAAATTCAATTGTAATGCGTTCTTGAGAGGTCATCAATAAAGTAAGTCTTTTATTTTATTTTATCTCGCATTCTTCTTATCTGCAATTTATTATCTGCACTTTTATTTGCTCTTAATTCATCTGCAATTTAGGTCATCAATTAAAATAAAAAAATGAATTTTATTGTTATCTTCCTTATGAGTGAGTAATTCCTCATTTGTTAGGGGTAGGATAAGGAAGGTTTGAGAGAAGGAAATCTCTTTCACTCCTTTCTTTGCCCAAATAATTTTAATACGGACTCCCTTTAAATTAACCATAATCCGCTCACTACGGCACGCTATCCTACATGATAGCGGTGATTCCCTACTTAGACCGGTTGTGGTTAAATTAACCGAAGGTTAGGACTAAGAGCCAAGAACGGACGGACAAGGACCAAAAGGAAGAAACTAAGTTTCTTCCTAGTCGTGCTAATCCCCGTTGTTGCCGATTACCCTAACACCTTTATTCACAACTAAGGCATTGGAAGAAGCGAGAAGATCCCTATTTCGAACTGACTTAATCCTAACCCTAGCAAGCCTTTTTATCAACTTATTCTCATTCATAAATCTTAAAACAAAACCCTACCAAAGTTTGGACTTAACTCGTTAGAACATAAAGAAAAGGATTACTTCTCCCTGTGGATCGATTCGTACTCAACTGGCTAGCTACCAAGCGACACCGTATTGATTGCGGTAAATTAAACACAGAAAAACTCTAACCAATCAAATGGCACCGTTGCCGGGAAGACGGTAGTTTAATTCTTTATGTAATTTCGGGTTAATTAAAAAATAAAAAAAATTAAAACATAAAAAAAATCATCTTGTTATTTATGATTGATTTTTGTGCGAGTGTGCAGGCTTGGAGAAAATTTTGATTCAGATCTGAAGCAAATTCAGTGAACAAATCCAGAATAAAGGGATCTAAATAGAAAGAGGAGAACAAACTCAGCACAGGGAACGAAATTGAAGCAGTCAACCATCTGTTTGACCGCGGAATAGCGGCATAAGCATCTGTTTGACCGCGGAACCACGGTCAAAGGGTGACTTCAGCAGCCCTATTTCTCTGTGAGTATTCTTACCCTCTCCTTCTCTCTTCTGCACTCCACTAAAAAAATTTTCCTGCAGGATTCTTTGCACAGAAACCTCTTCTCCCTCTCCAATAAATTGTTTTTGTGCAAGATTTTTTGCGCCACAAATAAAAATAAAAATTTTGGTGTGTTACTGCTTTGCATAATTAATACGGAATCTAAGGGGATATAACACCAATTAAGATTGGGTGGGGATTTCATTACCCTTCCTAAGACCCCAAAAATCACTAAAAAGCATATGCATCACCCTTGAGTTAATTAAAAAAATATCTAGACTCAGCCAATTAAGAACTGTTGCGCTCATTAGGACAGAGGAAGGTTGTGGGTATTCAGTCTTTTATCTAAACCTGACTTTGTGGTGCCTAGGCTAGACAAGTGAGAAAGGTAACTTTAAAAGGCCCGTCTCACGGTGATTCGTGAGCGGAACCTTCCTTTCTTCATTTGTGCTTACCTGGCACAATTGGCGGTGAAGAGGTGATTTGAGGGATATCTCACAACTTGTCACTTTGGAACAGTTAGGAGCAGTCTAGTGGACTTAGAAGACCCTAGCTCTAGGTTTTATTGTGCATGTTTAAACTGTGGTTGTTTGAAATTGTGCCGTAATTTCGTACAAATTTTTGCAAAAATCTTTATAAATAAAAAAATATATAAAAAAAAACAACAAAACAATTTTTTTTTATAAAAAACTGGCCCTTTGTCGCTAGAATCCCATTTCACCCACCCTTTCATCACATTTCTCCATTGACGTTTTCTTACCCTCACATTCTACGCTTTGACTACACTAAACTCGTTTAGTGTATGTTCGGTTGGACTCGGGACACTAGTCCCCGTTTAGTCCGTGTTTCGTTAGTCGCTACCGACTACGCGATCGACTCCGAAATCAAAACTCCCTCCACACCTTTTTCATCCTTACCTTTGCCGGCCAACTCCGACGTTGACCGGAATTCTGTTCATATATCTTCATCTTCATCTTCTTTTGAGATGTCAGGATTCAATCCTAACAATTCTTTACCTACCTCAGGACTGATTCCACCTCAACTGGGTGCGAATAACCCGCAACAACCTCCTGTTGAAGCGCCACATCGAATCGCGCTCCAGGATGGTTTCTATCCTACCCGCTCCGCACTTCCTACCTGTCTTTCACTCCCGCCAGCAAATGGGGATAATTTCGAAATTAAGCCCCACTTCATCAACATGTTGCCTAAATTTCACGGACTAGAATCCGAAGATGCCTATATCTTCATCAACAAATTCCAGAATGTATGTGCAATGATGAAGACAACCCAACTGTCCGATGATGCTATAAGGCTACGAGTCATTCCTTTCACATTGTGTGACCTAGCTGAAAAGTGGCTGTATAGTACTGCATCGCATTTCATAAACAGTTGGGAAGAGTTTGTTAAAGCATTTCTTAAAAAGTTTTACCCAAATCACAAGACCGCGAGAATACGTAATGAAATTAACCGAATTTCCCAGCTTCCTTCTGAACCTTTTTGGAAGTGTTTCGAACGATACAAAGACCTTCCTGTTCAGTGCCCTCAATACGGTATTGAGAGATGGCAACTTTGCCAGACCTTATACAAAGGACTGAACCCAGCAACTAAGCAGTTGCTGGAGACCATTTGTCAAGGCCACTTCTTATCAAAATCTAACGTGGAAGCTTGGCAATTTCTTGACGATCTTGCTGAACAAACGCTTCAGTGGGAAAGCACTAGACCGACCACTTCGTCCACTTCATCTACTTCTTCCGGTCCATCTACGGCAGGCGTTCATCAACTTGATATGTCCATTGCAATGAAAGCCGAAATGTCAGCGATTACAAAAAAACTGGAAGCAATTGAGAGAAAATTCCCATCGCCTTCTCCTGCCCCTGCTCTTCCCCCTCGCACTATATGCGCTTGTTGTTCGGATCCATCCCATTTGACCGAAGAGTGTCCTTACAATCCACCTGCTCAAGGACAGGATCAAGTCAATGCTACATTTCAGCAACGACAAAGAAATGATCCATACTCTTCCACTTACAATCCTGGTTGGAGAAACCACCCTAATTTCTCCTGGAATCAAAATCAACAATTCCAAGACAATAACAACTTCCAGAGGCCCCCTCCTCAACAACAAGCTCCTCAACAAACTCAATATCAGTAACGTTTCCAACCCCAACCTTACCAAAATCAAACGAACAATTTTGCACCCAACAACTCTTTTCCTCAAAACAATTTTGTTCCGCCAAATAACGATAAGGTTTCCTCGTTAGAACGAAATCTGGAGGCATTTTTAAAACAATCAACTCAATCCTCAGCCAACATCCAGTCTTCCATTCAGTCTTTGGTGCAACACACTGCTTCACACGGGCAAAGTATCAAAACCATCGAAGCCCAGATTGCACAACTGAATGCAGCTTTAAGCGAGCGAGAGAAGGGGAAGCTTCCATCTCAACCACTGCCAAATCCTAGTCACCCACAAAATGCATATGTTGCTCTTGAACAACAAAATTATAATGTGAGTGCCGTGACTACATTGAGATCTGGAAGGATGTTGCACAACAATGTTGGCACAGATGATGACGCCCCGGCCGCTGCTTCTTCTTCTGCTTCTTCTTCTTCATGCTCAGAGCCTGTTCTCCATTCTTCATAAGGCTCTACTTCTTCTGCTGCTCCGAACGGACCCACATCTCATTCTACGAAAACACCAGCACTGGGATCCGTTCCAACTCTGCAATCTCCTCCACAAGTATTGGACTCAACCAATTTTCAAAATGTTCCATTTCCAAACCGGTTAAGATCAAATAAACAAAATCCACAAATGGAGAAGATTGTGGAGTTGTTTAAACAGGTTAACATTAACATTCCCCTCTTGGATGCAATCCAACAAGTCCCTTCTTACGCAAAAATCTTGAAGGACTTATGCACTAAGAAGAGGAAATCTCAAGTACCTAAGAAAGTTTTCTTAGCTAGTACCGTGAGTGATGCTCTTACCCAACCTTTACCCCAAAAACGAAAGGACCCTGGCTGTCTTATGATTTCAATAACTATTGGGGATAAGAACATCAACCGCGCACTTTTGGATCTTGGTGCCAGTGTTAACCTACTTCCTTATTCGGTATATGAGCAATTAGGTGTAGGAGAGTGATTGGTTTGGATTTTTGCTTATGCTATTTGTGATCAAAGAATTAACCGCAATCAAGAACGGTGTCGCTTGGTAGCTAGCCGGTTGAGTACGGGTCAGTCCACAGGGATTACGTGTATTTTCTAGTTGTTCTAACGAGTCAATATCTATTTGTGGTAGGTTTGATTTTCAATAAAAACTGAAGTTGAGTTTGATTAGGATTAAAACCTTGCTAGGGTTAGGATTAGGTTGGTTTGGAAAGTCAATTATTCTCACCGCTTTCTTTGCCCTAATTAAGAACTTTTAGGTGTTAAGGTAATAGTTAACAAAGGGGATTAGCACGATCGGGAAGAAAACTAGGTTTCTTCCATTTGGTCCTTGTCCGTCTTTTCTTAACTCTTAGCCCTAACCTCTATGGAAATCATACACAACCGGTCTTTAACTATGGAATCACCGCTACCTCGTGGGATAGGGTGCCGTAGTGAGCGGTGTGTGTATGTGTACATAGAGTCCTACTTTAAAATATTGAACGGGCAAGAACGGGATGAGAGATTTTCATCTTTCAAACTTTCCCCAAACCTAACCGTGACAAGTGAGGAACTACTCACTCATTAGGGAATTAACAAAGGAATTCATTTTTTTGTTTATTTTTAATAACCTAATTAACTAGTGGAAAATAACTACGGCAGATAAAAAATTTGCAGATAAATAACGAGGGCAGAAAAGAAATTAAAATAACTACGGCAAGATAAAAGAAACTTACTTATTTTTTATTGATGCGCTCTTTGACAATTACAAGGAATGAAATTTTAAACTAGGAAAATAAAAGGAGGCATGCTCCAAAAAGAGCTGTAGGCTTCCTATTTATAGATAATAGAAACCTTAGAGTTTACATCTGATCCATATCTAAAATTACAAAACTACCCTAAGAAAACCGAGTCAATGCACCGACTCCACCGACACGCACCGACACGTGCGATGCACGGCCACGGATCCGCGGCCATAAGCGTTGTTTGGTCGCGGATCCGCGGCCATCTTGAATGCTCTCTGGGTCATTTTCTCAGGTGTACTTCATGTTGCATTTTACTTCTGAATTCTTCACTTGGTTTCTCAGAATGTCTTCTAGTTTCTTCCAGATTTCCACAGTGCAGAATGTTGTAGACTTTTACCGTTCGCTTCGTGTTGAAGTCTTGAATTTTTGTGCTGCCTTCATACCTTGTGCAATTGAACTGTTCTTTGATCTTCACTTGTTCCTTAAACTGTAGGCGGCATCTTGCAGACTCATCTATTTGTTGGTCGTAGTCTCACTTTTGTAGCGTCTTTTCACCATTTTCACTGTATTGTTCCGAGAACCTGTAACCTGCAACTATTTAGCAGACATGGATCAAAAGCACCTATTTATTTGTAAAATGATTAAGAATGGGGAATATTATAATGCAAAATTATGATATGAACAGAAAGCTGAAACCTACACATTGTACTTTCCAAATGGCCGATCGATCCATCACCCATCCTAGGGGTGAGCTAGAGGATGTGTTAATAAAGGTAGGGGACTTCATATTCCCCGTTGATTTCATTGTTTTAGATACACAGGCTGGAGCTAACCCCCGGAATCAAATTCCGGTGATACTCAGTCGTCCATTCCTTGCAACCTCAAATGCTGTGATCAATTGTCGCAATGGTTCGATGAACCTATCTTTTGGAAACATGACAATTGAACTCAATATTTTTAAGTTAGGGAATCGGCCCTCTAAACCTAATGCTAATATACTAGACGTATGCTCGATCCAAGAGATCTCCCCGGAGGACTGTGAATTAGAAAACTTTTTGTTCGATCACAGCAATCTTAACGCCACTAGTGTGTTCCTCCTTGAACCTGATACTGCTTTTACTCCAGATAATGACTACGAGTGTTTCACTTTCTTGAATGAACTTGACTAGTCACAACCCGAGTTTGAATCCCTTGAGTTCTCAGATGAGTTAGCTAAACCATCCGACTCGGTTGCTTACACTCATTTTGAACCTCTGCTGGAATCCTTTAAGTTTGAGACATTTTCGCCGATTTTACCTTCAATCGTTTCACCTCCGACGCTCGAACTCAAACTGTTGTCGTCTCACCTTAAATACGCTTACTTGGGTGAGAATGAGACCCTCCCTGTTATCATCTCGGCTTCTCTAGCCTCAGAGCAAGAGATAGCCCTTCTGACGGTCTTGCAGAGAAATCGGCAAGCCTTTGGCTGGACTATGGAGGACATCAAGGGGATTAGTCCCCTGATAGTTGAACATTATATTCATATGATGGATGATGCCAAACCAGCCAGGGATCCACAGAGACGACTCAACCCAGTCATGAAGGAGGTTGTTAAAAAGGAGATCGTAAAGTGTCTTGATAGTGGTATTATTTACCCTATCTCTGATAGTCAGTGGGTTAGCCCCATTCACGTCATCCCCAAGAAATCAGGCATAACGGTCAAAACAAATGAGGCGAACGAGTTAATTCCTACTCGCACCGAAATTGGGTGGCGAGTATGCATCGATTATAGGAAACTCAACGACGCGGCACGGAAAGACCACTTTCCATTACCTTTCATTGACCAAATGCTTGAACGATTGGCTGGGCATGAATATTACTGCTTTTTGGATGGCTACTCCGTCTATAATCAAATTCCCATCGCCGAAAAAGATCAGGACAAGACCACATTCACTTGTCCTTTCGGCACGTTTGCATATCGTCGCATGCCCTTTGGGTTATACAATGCGCCCGCTACTTTCCAGCGGTATATGATGGGAATTTTTTCAGACATGGTGGAAAAATTCTTGGATATCTTCATGGATGATTTCTCCATTTTCGGCGACTCCTTTGATGAGTGTTTGCTACATCTAGACGCAGTCCTTACCCGGTGTAAGGATAAGAACCTTACTTTAAATTAGGAGAAGTGCCACTTTATGGTGCGTGAAGGTATTGTCTTAGGTCATATCATCTCGCAAAATGGCATTGTGGTAGATAAAGCGAAGATTGAAGTCATTTCCAATCTCCCTTCTCCCAAATGCGTCCAAGACATTCGAGCTTTCCTTGGCCATGCCGGTTTCTATAGACGGTTCATCAAGGACTTTAGCAAGATTGCTAGGCCCTTGACTCTTTTGCTGGCCAAGGACACCACATTCAATTTCGACTCGAGCTGTATGAATGCGTTCGAGTCATTAAAAAGCTCACTCACTTTTGCTCCCATTCTTTCTTCTCCTGACTAGACGCATCCATTTGAGATTATGTGCGATGCATCCAATTTTGTCATTGGTGCTGTCCTTGGACAGCACATCGATAAGATGCCGCATGAAATCTATTATGCTAGCCGAACCTTGAACGATGCCCAATTGAATTACACAACAACCGAGAAGGAATTCTTGGCTGTTGTGTCTGCCTTAGAAAAGTTCAGGCCCTACTTGATCGGCTCTCCAGTCATCGTATACACTGACCATTCTGCTCTTCGCCATCTTTTTGCGAAGAAGGACGCAAAATCTCGGCTGATACGTTTGATCCTCTTACTCCAAGAGTTTGACCTTATCATCAAAGACAAAAGAGGATGCGAAAACGTAGTCGCCGACCATCTTTCACGCCTCCCTTCTTAGCCGACGCTTCAATTTCCGATAAACAACGTTTTTCCGGATGAGCAGCTCTTGACAGTATCATGCAAACCTTGGTTCGCAGATATTGTAAACTATCTAGCCACCGGACTACCGCCGAATGAATGGTCAAAACAGGATAGACTCCAATTCCTATCCCAGGTGAAACACTTTTACTGGGATGAGCCTTATCTGTTCAAATACTGTCCTGACCAGATTATTCGTCGGTGAGTCCCCGACAATGAATTCAAGAGCGTGTCGTCATTTTGCCACGATCAAGCGTGTGGCGGGCATTTTGGCCCTAAAAAGAAATTCGAAAAGATCTTGCAGTGTGGTTTCTACTGGCCACAACTCTTTAAAGATGCACATGATTACTGCAAGATGTGCTCCCGGTGCCAACACTTGGGCCGGATATCCAGGAGAAACGAAATGCCGCTCCAACCAATCTTGGTTATGGAGATTTTTGGTGTTTGGGGGATTGATTTTATGGGACTGTTTCCCAATTCTTTTAGGAACATATATATTCTCCTCGCTGTTGATTATGTTTCTAAGTGGGTCGAGGCTGTGCCCAGCTGAACTAATGACAACAAGGTTGTCATTAGATTCCTCAAAGAAAACATTTTCACCCGGTTTGGGCACCCCCGAGCAATCATTAGCGACAATGGAACTCATTTATTTAATAGGACTTTCGAGTCCTTGATGCGGAAATATTCCATTAATCATAAGCTATCAATGCCCTATCATCCCCAAACATGTGGGCAAGCCAAGATTTCAAATCAACAAATGAAGCAGATATTAGAGAAAACGATTTCCAAAAACCGTAAGGATTGGTCTTTAAAACTTACTGATGCCCTTTGGGCATTTCGAACTGCTTATAAGAATGACCTTGGCATGTCTCCTTATCGGCTTGTTTACGGAAAGGCTTGCCACCTTTCAGTAGAAATAGAGCATCGTGCATTTTGGGCGATAAAAGAGCTGAATCTATCTATCGAAGATGCGGGCAGCCATCGGAAGCTGCAGTTGAACAAATTGAACGAGCTTCGAGATGAAGCTTATGAGAATGCGGTTGTCGTCAAAAACTGAATGAAGGTGTTTCACGATAAACACCTTATCCGCAAAACATTCATACCTGGTCAACAGGTATTACTTTACGACACCCGGCTATATTTCCATCCCGGCAAGCTCAGATCTCGATGGAAAGGGCCATTTTTTATACGTACCGTATATCCACACGGTGCGGTCGACTTAGAGAATCCAGAGGACGGTTCACTATTTAAAGTGAACGGACACAGGCTTAAACTGTTCCTCACCGCAGACCCTTCGGAGAAGCTCCTGATATTGCAGGGGCCGATTTACATTGACTGATCTTCCTCCATCTAACCCTAAATTTCGGTTATCCAGTCATAAACAGTGGAAACACTGTTTCAAATAAGTTTGGGGCTATGTTTGTAACAAAATTGTTATTTCCCACTTGTAATAACATAAATAAATAAATATATATATTGTAGGGTTCCTAGGCACACTATAGAGGTCTCACAAGGCATCAACCATGCCAATTTCAAATTTTATGAGTGCCGAGAAACCCTAATACGGATCGTCGACTAGAATTTTAGGCGAAAGATGCAAACTAGTTAACAACTTAACTACAAGAACGGAAATACAACCTTTGTAGATTCGGTCCTCCACCTCCATAGCTCCGCAATGAAGTCTCCTCGCTGCCCAAATCGAATCCCGGGCTCTAGCGTCGGCTTCATCGGAGAAATGGACGGGCTAGGTCATCGACTACGATGCCGAAGATGATCTACGTCGAGGCATCACAAGATCAAGCTCCCACTTCACCAAGTCATGAAACTTGTAAAGAAAATACCCTATACTACTTGGCAAGAGGTAGAGGATGAAGAAATAGGAAGTGGGTTCACTTTAGAATTGGATTTCTCACTCTTTTTCTCACTTTGCCATTGTTGGTAGCAAGCTTCTTCATGTGAAGAAGAAGAAGAAGATGAAGATGAATATTATGATAAGTTAATTAAAAAGGAAATGAAAAAGAATATTTATCATAATAATAACCATGGTCAAGTGTAGAGAATGAACTAGGGTTATGTGGAATGGTTAGGGTTAAACATGAGACAAAATGGTCACTTAGTCAAAGCTCATGAAGCTTCAAAATCAAACAAAATAAGCAACCATTTTCTTTCATTATCTTTTCCATAAATAAATAAATAAATAAATGAATAAATAAATAAAAGGAAAACCCTAACCATTACACAACCATGGTTTAATCTTTACACATACTCAAGTAAGCATGTATCATCAAACATGATACAATCAAGTGCACAAAAGTATATCACATATACAACTTGTGAACTTCAAGTGAGAAAATCCATTTAAAGTGAACCAATACTAGTTAATGCAAAGTAATATATCAAATATATAATTATGCATTAAATCATTAAATCAACACTTGATTCAATGATCCGGTCATGTCGCACACAACCGACTAGTATACAATGTATCGTTTTATCGAATCAATCCTTGATTCGATAACTAGGTTATATCGCATACAACCATTCGACACATTCATCGCGAGAATGAAATACGGTATCACATACACGCATTATTCTCGGTCCCGCACATATCTTATATGCGCTCCTATTTCGTTTCGCTTGAGCCAGGAAACCTCTGTGTAGGACTCTAAAGACTCGTCAATACGCCGGCAGCAGATGATGATCATATCAAACACCCACAAGCCGCAAGCGGTCTGCTAAACGTAACGGCCACCCGGGTATTGAGCGATCAGAAGATCGACGAGCAAGCCCGCTCACACTCCTGTGAATCCAACCAGTAACACTTACCGTATAGTCCGGTCTCGTCGTCTGATATGTCGCATATCTCGCCTAGGGGTGGTAAACGTCAGACCCCAATAGCTCGATAAGTCATGTCGATATGAGGTCTATAACAATTCGAGAAACTACTGGTAACACTTACCAGTAAATCTCAGCAATCCTGGCCAGGGATTTCCGGTTATAGCCAATCGAACACAGCGCAACATCAACTCCCTATACCGGGAGAGACGAATACCCTCCTATCGCTCATTGCCTCCATGTGATTCGGGACTGTACCCAAAAACCACCGTTTTGCACGCCCTCTTGGACGTGGTAAGGTGGAAATAAAGCACAGTGGGAACCACACAAGACTCTATGACGATCTCGGGTCAACAGACTACTCTGTACCAGTGTCACCAGAGAACTACCATCTGACGTAAGGTATAATACCATCTGGGAGTTCTCGGCGAGTCCGTCCAGTGTACCCAGTCTCCATTGAGCACCCGTATATCATCTCTGATGTCAAACACCAATGGATATGGGATCATCCATCGCCCATCTGTATGGGTCGAGAAGGTATACGCTAGTCTACTCTGGTATATCGATGCCCCGTCTCGATACACCCACGACTAGGGACCTTGAAGGATGTACTTATGGACTACCATGTCCCCACTAGTATGATCCGCATCATAGTCCAGGTAGTCAAGTACACATCCTAAGGGCTTTACCAATATGTAACAGAGAGACAATCAGTGTACACGTTAAGGTAAAGATCAACCAGATAGCATACTATCATGTCGAGCAAGAAAGTCCTCCCTATATATGTCCAAGCACCCACTACAATATACATCCCATGTATAGTAATGGCCTCTAGGGCATACATATAACTAACAATCTCCTACTTGCACTAGGGTCATCTGATAGCAGTGGTTGTAGTATCTCATACTCAACCATCCCATAAAAGTCTCTCTATGGGAAAAGGCCTTTGTGAGTGGATCCGCCGTGTTGTCCTCTGAGTCTACTCTCCTAACCTCGATCACCCTGGAGATCAACTATCTCCATGATCAGGTGATACTGCCTTGGAATATGTCTGGATCACTGATGGGACCGGGGTTCCTGGGCCAAAGCCACACTTCCATTGTCACACAATGGTAGGAACCTAGTTCATCTCATGAACCAATATACATCCAGACTGCCTCTTTGGTAGCATCTTAAGTAGCGATGTATCCTGCCTTTATCGTCTAGTTAGCCACGGTATCTAGCTTGGAAATCTCCCAACAAACCGTCCCTTTACTGAGGGTAAAGACAATGCCTGTGACTGACATTCAGTCGTCTTTATCACCCTGGAACCCTTCCAGTGATTCTCCCCAGGATCAACTGATACCATCTCACTACAACTAGTGAGTATCCTAATATCCAATTAGATCTATCTCATAGATCCAAAATCCAGGATTTAGGAGGTATCATTTTGATCCTATATTGGAGAATCATTGTGATAAGCGGAGATTGACCGAGCGTAGCATAGGAAACTCCCTCCCTATCAAGAGTATGTCATCCACGTACTCTACGAGGATCATTACCATACTCCCTACTACCTTTTTGTATACACAAGGTTCATCTACCATTTTGATGAAGTCAAACTATTTGACTAACTCATCAAAACAGATGTTCCAACTCCGCGATGCCTGCTTTATCCTATAAAGCATCTTGCACACGTTTCCGCTGCTCCCACTGTCTACGAGACCCTCTGGCGTGTACTTATAGACGCTCTTTTCCAAAACATCATTTAGAAAAGCAGTCATGACACCCAACCACCAGATATCGTAGTCATGGTATGTAGCCGTGACAAGTAGGATTTGGATGGACTTAAGCATAGCTCCTTAGAAAAAGGTTTCAACATAATCCATGCCTGGTCAATGATGCAAACCTTCAACAAGTCCAGCTTTGAAAGTCTCAACTTTTCCATCTACACCAAGTAATCTTCTCAAGATATACTTGCTCCTGATGGGGATTTAACATTTCAGATATAGCAGCCAAAGTTCATACTTTGCTGGTGTATATGGATTCCATCTCAGATCGCTAAGCATCCAGCCATTCTTACAGAGTCCCACTCCTGATGGCCAGCTCGAAACTAGTTGGGTCATCATCTCATGATGAAATCCTCGCTCCCACTGTCATAGAGAAACCAAAGTATCTCTTAGGTGGGTGAGGAACCCTACTAGATCGGCGGAGAGGCTGAGGCTCGTTGGTTACTATTGAATCCTTCGGTTCTACCAAATCATCAGCTGCAGTTTGTATAGCTGGAACATTTCCAGTTCTACATAACTGACCTTGCCTCGAGCTTGTCCGGATTTTGCTTTTAGACATAGCCCGGACAACCCCAAATCTTAACCAACTTAAGATATGGGCTCTTCCCTTATCATATTACATATGAAATGGTAGGCAACTGATTTGATTTGAACCCTATTCAATAGGTATGCAGCTTCTCAAGTGCATAACTCCCAAAAGGAAACAGGTAACTCAGTAGTACTCATCATAGAGCACACCTTATCATATAGGGTGTGATTGCTCCGCCCCGATATACCATCGTGCTATGGTGTATACGGAGGAGTAATGCTGAGAGAGAATCTCATTCTCCTTTAGAATGGTCCAAGAATTTCGTGCTCTAGTATTCTCCTCCTTGATCTCATCAAAGGACATAATACTTATACCCGTATTGGTTCTCTACTTCTAACTTATATTCTGTGAATATCTCAAAAGGTTCGGACTTGTGTTTCAACAGGAACATAGGTCTGAATCTCGAAAGATCATCAGAGAATGTAATGAAGTACAAGGAACCGGTCTTGGCATGTATAGACAGGGGACCTACATACATCAACATGTATCATCCCAAAAGTTCACTAACTCTTTCTCTGTTTCCAGTAAACGGAGCTATGGTCATCTTATCTCTGTGACATGACTGGCAAGTTTCATAAGATGTAAATTCAAACTGATTTAAATATGCATCTACATGTAACTTCAGCTAGTCGGGTCGCATTGATATGACCTAGTCTACAATGCCTCAAGTAGGATTCGTTCATTTCTGAACTCTTCCACTTGTGTGTGTTCCATATACTAAGAACTGTAGCTTGATTTAGAATATCAATACTTTTAGATAACGTGCCTGAACCGATCAACTTTTGATATAGGAAATGTTCAAAACATTATCCAACAATACAAAATTATATCCTTTCTTTACTTATAAAGAGACTGATATGATTTTGTATATCAGGTTCGGTATCTAATAACATTCGTTGAATCAATGTATTTGGAATACAGGGTGACAGTGACCAACAGACTTGGCTGCAACACTTGCCCCGTTTTCTGCCTCATGAAACTTATCACCCGTTCTCAGTTCTCTACCTAGCAGTACCCCTATGTAACAGATTACATATCTGGGATCCTGATCTGGTATCACATACCCAGGACGTAAAGGATACTGAGAAACAGTTCTCTGTAATGAATACACCCGAAGGAGATGCATCATATTCACTTTCTTCGTTTGGGCGGCACGGGAAATCTGGTATTCCCCAATTTCCTGCTCTGTCTTATAACAATTATAAGTTGGAGCGGGACCAACGTTCCCCAGCTCAGTATAATAAGCAGGTTCGGTCAATAATCCGTATTATTATCTTGATTAAGGCGTGATATGGTCGCTACCAGGAGAGAGAGAGAAGAAAACACTCAGCGTGCGCTCTTGCAAGAATAGATTGGTTATTATTTTATCTAATCAGGATGGCTCCCACTGCTTTTTATCAAATCTTCCTTCAAACCCTAAAAGGAAAGACTAGCCGGGATTAATTACACGCTACAGGTTTGCCAATCTTTCAGCCAGGCTAGTGTCGGTACTTTGAGGGAGGTCCCCCGTGCTTTCACACGAACCTAATTAATGTAAACCTCATTTTCCCAGAGGCGTAACCTCGTTGACACCTTTCTAGACACCTACTTGATCGGCTAATTGTAATGTGTAAAACTCTCCCAGGAGTAACTTTTACTCGCAGCGGGTATCGGGATCCAACTATCTCATAGAAGGTATGCAATCTCATTGCAAATTTCAACACTTGAAATTCCCGATAATATTTTGCCCCAAACGATCTATGACCTTGACAAGGTCAACAAACCATAGACCGTAAGTCAAGTTCAACCCGTCATTTCTTGATTGAATCAAACCCACCCGCACGACCCTTGACAAGGTCAACAAGGTCGTACGACTACCCTAACCTAATCTGCATCTTATGCATAAACAGATAAATACTGGTTAGCTACCGCACACTGCGTCTTGACAAGGTCAACAAACGCAGCACGAATACTAAACAGGACTTATCTGAAATGACGGAGGGCTACAACAGGTTTTTCTGAAAACCTGTTGCGTAATGAACTTGATATCGTTGTAGAATCAAATGATTTTAAAATGGAGTGTTTTTTAGGCTTTTCTAGTTTTGCTAAAGGAGTCACTCCCGGTGAAGGGATCGTCGGTCCTTTCCTTTTCGAATGAGGTGCGGGATATATCATATATATCACTGTGCAAAGCAAAAACACTTAAAAGCAATCAAAAGACAAACCGAGTGTGTAGCATCTGCCAGTTATTGCTAAAGGAGTCACTCCCGGTGAAGGGATCTCGGTCCTTTCCTTATCGAATAAGGTGTAGAATATATCACATATACCTCTGTGCAAAGCAAGAACTGTAGCTACCTGTTTTATTTTTGAAATTCGATTCTACAACATCTTAGGTTTATTTTTCTTTCATTAATCACATTAATGAAGTCCCATCATTTAAGTACCTAAACATCACAGATAAATACGACGTACACTTATGCCATCCGCATTCGCCTCGATGTCCCCTCGTGCACCGTTAGGTTAGGTAACTAACGACAGAGCGGGGCAGGGCTAGCGCGAGTGTAAAACATAAGTAACGCCTATATAATATATCATATATACTATATACAGTATCTATCACAGAACATCACATGATCACATCACAGATATCGCAGCAGAAGAATTATATGAAACATTGGATATACTAGGACGTCCGTGTTTTCAATACGAGCCAGTATAAAATACGGATTCCACGGTCGTGATGAATAGCCAAACCCACAACCCTAGACCCCTATGAGAGCGGCAAGCAACCCTACCAATTCTGGAGTTAGGAGACCCGGACTCGACTCCTCTGTTTCCTGATTTAAAATCAGGAAAGCTTCTGGGAAAAGCTTCAGAAGAGGGTCACGTGCTCACACGTGACTAGCGGTCACGTGTTGGCACGTGACACCTAAAAACATCATCAAGGCAAGTTCAGTTTCCTGACTACGTTGAAGAAAAGGGGGCTTCAGAAAGAGTCACGTGCTCCCACATGACCAGGGTCACGTGGCGACACGTGACATTTAAATGCAAGCGTCGAAGGCACACCAGTTCCCCGATCAAGTCAAGGAAAAGGCTTCAGAAGAGGTCACGTGCTTCCACGTGACTAGGGTCACGTGTTGCCACGTGACGTTCAAGACAGCAGACTCGTTCTCCAGTTGAACCAAGGAAAGAGAGAGTTCAAACAAGGGTCACGTGCTCACACGTGACCAGGGGTCACGTGGCAGCACGTGACGTTTAAGCAGCAATAAGAAGACAGAGCGCAAAAGAAAGGAAAAGGCTCATTCCAAAGGGGGTCACGTGCCCACACGTGACCATGAGTCACGTGGTCACACGTGACCGGCTTTCAAAGCCCATTGTGTTAACAGAATTAAATTCTGAAAGAAATTCAAATCTTTCCAAAGGAAAGCAACTATCTGGAACCAATCGAATTAAAGATTCAGAGGTGATCTATCTATGGGAAAATCTCGGGTTTAGAAAGATTTCCCCTTTAAATCTAACCAAAATAACAAAGGAGAATCTCTGGATTTAAAATCCAATGGTGAATAAAATTCACCTAATAATCCAAAGGTCCAAAATGAATGATGGATGCAAATCAAATCTTTCACGAAGATTCGTCAAAAACTGATTGATTCGGCTGCTTCTCCTATAAATAGGAGCCAAGAGACATACAGATAGATAGATATGCAGAGAAGAAAAAAAAAAGGAAAAGGAAGAGAGCTTCGATACTTGGAGAACTTAGATCTTCTGCAAAAACCCTAGGTAAGAAAGGGAAAAGCTCCTTGAAAGAAAAAGAGAATTTAATTCTCAACAGAGTTTAACTCTGATACATAAAAACAGAAGAATATATTTCTTCTCTCTTTGATAGAGGATCTGCAAAGTGCACATCTCTCCTTAAGGTTGAGAATTTAATTCTCAATGGGTCGAGATCCTGCCATGCAGATCCAAAACATAGAGAGGGAATGCAAGCATGAGAATTTAATTCTCACAGAACTATAGGAATTTAATTCCTTTAAAATAAAATTAGGGCTTGACCCTGTATCATGGGAATTTAATTCCTTCAGAATAAAAAGAAACAGGGTTTAACCCTAATTAAGAACCTAGTTCTGTTGCAGCAGCGGGAATTTAATTCCCTTAATCATCATTTAACAGGGAATGAGAATTCAATTCCTTAAAAACTTTTATTAGGGTTTAACCCTATTCAGCCCTTCACATATATGAGGAATGTAATTCCTACAAAAAATTCAGAGTTAAACTCTATTCCAGAATATAAGTCTTCGAAAGGAAGTAGGAATTTAATTCCTCTGAAATTTACAGCTCGAGGAATTTAATTCCTGAAAAAAGATTAACAAAGCCTCTAAACAAAATGCATAGAGGCAGGGTCACGTGTCATCACGTGACCCCCCCAAGAGATCTACAGAAAGTCCCTTTGAGGCAGCACCCCACGTGATCCACGTGACCCTTGGCAGAAGCTCTAATACATAGGCATTTGAATGCCCATCACGTGATGGCACGTGACGCTCTGAAAGATGCGATAATCTCAGAATAAATGAAGGGAGGGCGCTCTCACGTGCTGCCACGTGACCCCTCTTGTTTTAGTGTTTAACACTAAATTGAAACTCTCGAACCCAGTGTTAAAATACTGTTGGGCCTTAGTGTTCAACACTAATTAAAAAGCTTTATCTGCAGTGTTCAACACTGATTGCCTTAGTGTTTAACACTAATCTGAGATCTTCATTTGCAGTGTTCAACACTGATCTGTTTTAGTGTTTAACACTAATTTGAAAAGCCTTGTTGCTGGTGTTTAACACCAATCATCTCTTAGTGTTAAACACTAACTTATCAACCTCATTCCCAGTGTTCGACACTGATTGCTCTGTAGTGTTTAACACTAGGCTTTGACCCAATTGACTAAATGGATGGAGGCAAAGCCTCTCCTGATTGGACTTAGCCCAAGATGGCCATAAGTCCTCAATTTGTGATTAACTGGGCCAATGGACTCATAACATAATTAATTCGTCTTGATCCCAAATTGGGCCAAAGACTATTTAATCCACTCCGGTTCTAGGGTACATCTCTTCACTCCTTTGATACTTGGCATTGTAATCCCTCAATGTCTTCAAAGAGGTGACGGGTCCCGACGACCATACATTGATACGGACTGCGGGGTCCTTAAACCCGTGTTTAATGCAAAATTCCTGGTTACGTGGAACGCGGATAATGTCACTCTTTGACCCCGTGGAAAACGTCCAGAGCGGAGCCTGGTCCTCGCAGAGCACGGCAGTGAACCCGTGTGAAGCATCCAGAGCACATACCGGACTGTGGGGTCCTTAAACCCATGGACTACGACGTCCTTAACCTTGACCGAGATGTCTTAAAACTAACAACGGACTGTGGGGTCCTTAAACCCATGGACTACGACGTCCTTAACCTTGACCGAGATGTCTTAAAACTAACAGTGGACCGCAATGTCCTTAAACTACCCATGGACCGCAATGTCCTTAAACTACCCATGGACCGCAATGTCCTTAAACTAGAATAATAGAGCCCCGCATGCTCTTTTGTCGGATCTAAACGGTCCCGTTTAAGTTGATCTTAGCCTCAAAGATGGCTAACGTATCCTTAAACCTTCAAACAGAGTGGACTATAAATCCCCCCAATTAACTCTGGCTCAAGGGTACATCTCTGAACTCCTCTGACATCCGTCGTTGTATTTCCTCAACGTCGTCAGAGAGGTGACGGGTCCTGACGGCCTTACATACGTTGGACCTCTAGGTCCCTAAACTGGAACAGTGGAGTCCAAACACTCCTTCATCGGATCTAAACGATCCCGTTAAGTTGATCTTAGTCACAAAGTTAGACTAACGTATCCTTAACAAACGTTTGAGTTGATCTTAGCCTCAAGTATGGCTGACGTATCCTCAAACCAAACCCCCAAACCCAAATCTAAGATAATACGGATTTGGACTAGTCCACGCCCTACGGGCGACGACATAACTCAGTCTCCGTAAACAATCCACGGGCAACAAAACACAAAACAAACACCCACGACACGAAGTGACCAGCTGGAGAAGGAGAAAGTTGTTACCGCAATGCGGTAGCGTAATTAACTGCAGGGGCTTGCGCCTGCAGGGAAGAGCGTCCCCACAATCAAAAAACCCCTCAAGCGAGGGGGAATCTCACGAAGTCTGCTACATCGGACGCATCCGTTTAAACCTTCGATACATGGTGCCATAAATCAACTTGGCATCTTCGGAGAGGTGAACGGATAGCACCAATTAGCATCTGCCCCGAATATCAGTGCCAAGACACCGCAGTCTTGTGCGCCGTCCTTCGGAGGGGAACAGATTCTGGCACGCCCGGTGGGACCTTTTCCTCTTTCCACTCCACACTTCGTGTGTCGTGACTCGCGAACCAATCGCGGTTCGCCAATGGTTGCCCTTGGGTTTCAAGATACTAAGAATTGGCGTCTTGCTTATTGCCGAAAGCAAAGGATCGGTGGCTTCTACTTCCATGAAATTCTCCAACTGCTCAGACTGCAATTGCAACCAACGCTCTGCCTCGCCAAGAGGTATAGCCTACGGACCCCAAGCTGCTTCGCTATTCACAATGCCCGTGGAACAGGTCACTCGCGCCACCACAGGATTGTTCTTTGGGACCATGCTCCCACCGACAAACTTCACCACTCCAGCGCTGACAACGGAAGCTCTCAAGAAGTCGGTCTTTGATCGTCTTACCCCTGCCGCGGCTCCTCTCAACGAGTCGTCCAACGTCAACGCCTCGGTCTTCTCTAGATTGGGCCAGAAATCCTGCGGACCCATCATGGGACCTACAATCTCAGAGAAGGCTGCTTCTAAGAAGGTGACTGCTCCTGCTCCCGAAATCGTCAAGGCGGCTTCTCCGGCCAAAAGGTCGGTCTTTACAAGATTAACGGCTTCAGCTCCCGCTCCTACTGCCCAAAGGACATCGGTCTTTGACAGGCTAATACCAACTGCGACCCCCCACCCAGACAGGGGGCAAGACGAAACCATTCTTACCGCTGACCCTACACCGTCCGCTCGACACGCTCGACGTCGCCATTGGCGCCGAGTAAGGAAGGCTGGGGGCAACTCCCTCTCCGGGTTGACTCCATCGGCCCCGGTGGCAGAGGTTAATGCTGCTGTTCCAACTGGGAACAGCTTTGAAATGCTAAATAAGGTGCGAAGGAATTCTCCTACGGCAGTGCTGAAGAGGTCTCCTCCCTTATTAAAAGAGGTTGTCGAAATAAAACCCGAACAACCCCGATCTCCTCAACGGCTGTCTTCCAAAATCTATAAGGTTTGGCGGCAGGCACGGAACTCGATCATCGATCCAAACTTCTCCCGCCAACACAAGAAGCTGAAAATCCAACCGGAAGCTGGTCACCAGGCTAAACCCCAAAAGGCTGTCTGGACGCCCACCTCAACGGCCCCCTCAACCTCCATGGCTCATAAAAGGAGGAGGCCAGAGAAAACCCCACAGCATGCAACGACGGCTAAAAGCACTGAGCCCAGACGCCCTAAGTCTGGGGGCATGGTGGTGCACACTGTTTACATGGCCTCTGGAAAAGAGGAAAGCCGCACTTCTACGGGCCACCGACCGCTAACCCGATCCGTGACGAAGGCTCAAGAGCAGCAACAAAAGCTTCAAGAAATGATGAATGCTATGGCCGCGCTCACCGGGCCAAAAGAAAACCCAGAAACGTCCTCAGACGCACGCCGGGAGGAAGAAACCGATGCTGAATTCCTTCGCCGGACACTAGAGAAAAGGGATAAAGAGGCTGCTGAACAAGCGGCCAATATACAACGGATGGGCCTTCTCTTCCAAGATGTGATAAGAATGATGATCCAGCAGGACTTACCCGCCGAGGATCCCCCAATCGTTCTTGAAGACGACCGAGGAGAAACGTCAAATCCACCACCAGCCCTCTCAACGGCCAAGGAGGAGGCAATCTCTAAGGGTGACTTGGCTGACTACATAGCCCAGCAAATCCGGGTTCATCACGCGACTGAGGCAGCTGGTCAAGTCGTGAAAACGGGGCGGCCGTATCCGAGCTGGTACGACCAAATCAAATACCCGCAAGGCTATACGATACCAAAATTCCACGTGTATAAGGGGACCGGTAATCCCCATCAACATGTCGCCCAGTTCCGGGCCCTCTGCGGTAACACCGGCGGTGATGATAAACTGTTGCTCCGCCAGTTCGTGGGCAGCTTATCAGAAACTGCGTTCGAATGGTATTCGGAACTCCCGAACGATTCTATCAAAACGTTCGCTGAAATGGAGCTGTTGTTCACTCAGCGATTTGCAAGCGCCAGCGAACGCACTCCAATAACTGCACTGATTAACGCCAGGGTAAAACCGGGCGAAACCTGGGTCCAGTACGCTATACGCTGGCGGAACTTGTGGTCGAGATGTGAGCAACGCATTGAGGAAGCACCTGCGGTGGGCATGTTCGTGGGAACTCTAAACCCTCACGCAACTATCTCCCAGTTTATGATGTTCTTTAAACCAACCATATTCCAGGCTTTAATCGACAAGTTGGCTCAGATGGACCAGATGGGTCATAGACCGCCTCCCCCGAAGTCGGAACCTCGGAATGACAAGGGTAAAGGGATGGCAACCTTTGTTGCGAATGCCCAGCAGCAACCTAACGCCCCGAAACCGGCAGATCAACTCGAGGAAAGGCGTCGGTATTATAATGAGAAGATGAAGCGTCCCTACTCGTTCCCACGGGACAAGACGAGACGGCTATTCGAGCTGGCAATACGCAACAGACTTATAAACCTGCCAAATCCAAGGCGACCGCCACAACCCACCGAAGTGAATAACCCTAACTATTGCCCTTACCATCAAACGGTAGGCCATCCGATTGAAGATTGCTTCGTCTTCAAAGGATGGATTGAAGACCAGTACCTCCAGGGGAAGTTTGTACTGTCCGAAAAGTGGAAGGTGAACCCCCCACAGCCGCATGCTCCTAGGAAAGCGGATACACCGGGGGCAACATGTTCTTTTATTGAAGAAGCTCCATGGGAGGTCGTGCTATCAACTAAAACCAGAAGAATGCTGAGAGACCTTCATGCGTGCCCTGCGATCGAATGGAAAGACCCTCTTGAACCTCAAATTATCAAAGGGATGTTGAAGCCCCGCCCAACTACGAAGACTCGCGATAATGGCCCAAATACTCACGCCCAACCGTCGAAATCCTCGAAGAAAAAGAAGAGGAAATCCAAGAAGCCCGTGAAGCTTGAAAACGAACACACGAACTTGCAGAAGCAAATCGACGCGTTGGAAGAGTACAATCAAAAGGCGCGAACCCCTGTCACACTGCAAGAGTTCCTCAACCACATCTTTCAAGAAGAAGATGATGGAGAAAGCTCGTCGGATGAATCCGAAAGATATGTGGCGAGTTGTAACGTAATCTCCCATGCGTTTACCGATGATGGGAAAACTCCTGGCATTGAAAAGCTGGAGACAGAGCCTGTACCAGACCGCGCATGGCCAACAGATGAAATGATCGACGCTTTTCTAGACGAGATTCGTCTAAAATGTAAAGCGGACCAGGAGCGTGAGATGGCCACATCTGAAGGAGCCAAATGCGGGAAGCTGAACGAAAGAGTTGAACTACCAGAGCAAAAGTCATCTGAAGTAAACAAGAAGATATTCAAGACGAGAAAAAGGTTTGCCAAAGCCATGTCACTGGGGATGAAGCTACCGCCCTCGGAAGAAAACACACACGATGGGGTGGAGAGGCACCCTGATTATTGCGCATATCACCGGAAAATCTCACACCCCACGGAGGAGTGCGACGCCTTTAAGATATGGTGGCAAGGATATGTCGCTCGTCGGCAACATGTTAAGCGCATGAAACGCAAGATCCGTCGGGAGCGAAGAAGTACTGTCGATGGGCACAACAGAACGACTGGCAACTGTTACATGGTTAACGCCAGGGGGTCACAAGTTCTCACCTTTGGGAGCGACTCTGATGAAGAAATGGCTCTGGGCCCTCTCTTTAAAGAATCCGTTTTGGGGAAAGAAGAAGAATCGGAGGCCTGCGAGAACATTCAGCTGCGCAATCGCACACTCCCAGAAAAGAATCTCGGGCCCGGGAATAGAAGGGATAAGGGAAAGGAAAAGGTCACTGAAGATATCACTTTAGATGACCAAGTCATGAGGGAGCTGGCTGCCAAAGACCCTCCCAGAAAGAGTAAGGTGGACTATAACATCCTCGCGCACCTAAGGAAACTACCTTCTCAGCTTAGCATTCTTGATGCCCTCCTATTATCAAAAGAAGCGCGAGACTCACTAATTAAGGCGTTACAAGAACCTGAGCAATTCCAAGCCTTCCTCGCCACTGAAAAGATGAAGGATGAACTGGAGGAAGTGCATACAGCCGATATCACTTTCGGTGATGAAGACCTCCTTCTCGGGACGTGCGACCACAACCGTCCCCTATACGTCTCCGGATACTGCCATGATATCAAGATAGGCAAGATCCTGGTGGATAATGGATCCTCCGTCAACCTCCTTAATGTTCGGGTGTTGAAGGAAATCTGCATGAGCGTGCAACACCTCGCTCGTGACAAAATCACTATCTCCGGTTTCGATTCACAATCGTCACGGACTCTCGGATCTGTGATATTAACATTACGCTTTGGACTTCTTGTCACAGACATCAAATTCCATGTCATTGACGCCAAGACCTGCTACAACGCCTTACTCGGCCGTCCTTGGCTACACGAGTACAATATCATCCCTTCTACACAACATCAGTGTATGAAGTACTTTAAGGATGGTTTCGAGTATACCGTAACAGGTGAGTTAAACCCATTTTCCGTGAACGAAGTCCGCAAATACGAAGATGCGAAGTACTTTTTGCCAGATTTCGAGGATACAGAAAGGAGTCGCAATCCGGGGAACAAAACCACCGCCACCATCCCGATTTTCGGGAGCGATACCGAAGACGAGGAAGAGATAGTTTATGCAGGGCCATCTCAACGCAACAACCTGGGGACGCCCGCCCCCGTGTTGGTCTTCGGAAGTGATTCAGAAGATGAAGTTAATGCTGTGTTCTCCAATCGGTTGTCAATACAAGAACCCCCTGGCGATGACCATAGTTTGCAAATCACCATGGTACCGCAAGAACACTACAAGGATCTCGACGCGCTTCAGGCTCACGATGTACAGGACCTGCAAACATTTTACGTCCCTCCCAGGCGAAGGGGCGAGAAGGTGATCCTATTCTACCGATCCTCAGAGTCGAAAATAGAGAAAGAGATCTGGCATGGCGTGGATGCTACACTCGATAGGCTCCAACCCATCCGTCTGCCCAGATACTATACAAATGGGTTAAAGAAGCTATTGAAGCGCCAAGGAGTGTCTTTAGAACAGACCGTTCGGCAGGCGCGGTTCTACAACAGGATTTGGGATGTCCCCGGGACTCAACGCAAATTGCCCAATGGGAAGATGGAAACACTCGGGCTTGAATACGCAAGAGCCGGAAAACGAGAACGGGCCCATAGTAGCTACGCCATATATACCTTTGATGAAGAGGAGGACGCCCTGTCAGGAGATGCCAACCACCCATCAAAACTAGACCCCGCAATTAAAGCGCCGAGTCCGTCGTTTGAAGAGCGAGTGGGCAAGCCTATCAGGAAAATGGGTCAGGAAGCTCGGCAAGACCACAACCGCGAAATGGCCATCTATGAGAAGGCCAGGACGCAACGTCTATCTCAACGTGCTGCAAAAGACAAAGACGCTTATCCTCGTCAATCCGTTGTACGAAAGGACCGACGCAGAGACGGAAATAAATCAAGAAGCGGCTCGGGTTTGTCCCTCATGAAGAAGATGAGTCGAGCGTACTCCTTCCCCCGAGACAAAACGGGGAGGTTACTTAACCTCGCCATAAAACATCAAATGATCACGCTTCCAGAGTCTAGACATCCTGAGCAAGCTAGCAAGGCTTCTCATCCGAGTTATTGCTCTTATCACCGAGCCATAGGACATCCTACCGAAGACTGCTTCACCTTCAAGAACTGGGTTGAGGACCAGTACCGACGGGGCAGATTCGCTTTATCCGACGGCTGGAATGTGACGCCACCGCAAAAGCATGAGCCCAAGGCCGCAAGAGCAGAACCGGATCCACCTCAGTCCTGGAAGCGGATTCGCACCTGTTATACGATTACGACATTAAAAGAAGAGCGCGAGAACATGGATGACTTTCCCCAATGCTTTGAGAACATCGATGACGAGGTGATCTCAGAATTTCCGCCAGCTCCGAGAGAACTGGAAGATGGTATACATACTACGGCGGATAACCTCAGAAAGATTGAGTTGGGATCGGCAGATGACCCGCGACCGACATTTGTCAGCGAGCTACTCTCTGAAGAAAAAGTGGCCGCGTTAAAAAACGTGCTACTACGGCATAAAGACTGCTTCGCGTGGAACTACTCTGAGATGCCAGGATTAGATCCGGAGGTTGCCGTGCATAAATTAGCAATATCCCCGGATATCAAGCCAGTCAAGCAAGCGCCAAGAAGGATGCGACTCGAGCTTGAAATGAGCATCAACGCCGAAGTCAAGAAGTTGATCGATTCTGGGTTTATCCAAGAAGTCCAATACCCCGACTGGATCGCCAATATCGTCCCGGTAATGAAGAAGAATGGGATCGTACGCATATGCGTGGATTTCAGGGATCTCAATAAAGCCTGTCCAAAGGACGATTTCCCGGTGCCGGTAACCGAGCTAATGATAGATAACACGTCCACTCACGAGGTTTTCTCCTTTATGGACGGTTCATCAGGATACAATCAGATAAAAATGCATCCCGAAGACCAGAAGCACACCGCTTTCCGGACCCCTTTGGGTATATTTTGCTACAGGGTTATGCCCTTTGGTCTTAAGAACGCTGGCGCTACCTATCAAAGGGCCATGACAAAGATCTTTGATGACCTCATACACGAAGTCGTCGAGTGCTATATCGACGACCTCGTAGTAAAGAGCATGACATACGAAGATCATTTAAAGCATCTGTAGACTGTATTTCGACGCCTTCGGCAATATAATTTGAAAATGAATCCCCTCAAATGCGCGTTTGGAGTCTCCTCGGGCAAATTTCTGGGATTCATCGTTCGACACCGAGGTATTGAAATAGATCCGTCAAAGATTAAGGCGATCATGGAAATGCCTCCGCCAAGAACCCTCAAGCAGTTGCGGTCTCTCCAAGGGAAGCTCGCATACATCCGGCGGTTTATCGCTAATCTTTCGGGCAAATGCCGTCCTTACAGCCACCTGATGAAAAAGGGAACTCCATTCGTTTGGGATCACAAATGTCAAGGTGCACTAGACGAGATCAAGCAGTACCTGCAGAACCCTCCAGTGTTGGCTGCTCCAGTGAAGGGAAAGCCTCTCATTCTTTACACGGCCGCCCTCGAAGGTTCTCTGGGCGCATTATGGGCACAAGAGAACGATCAGGGGAAAGAAAGAGCACTTTACTACTTAAGTCGAGTGCTGCTGGGGGCAGAAAGCAACTATTCCCCCATTGAAAAGCACTGCCTGGCATTGATCTTCGCAATAACAAAGCTTAGACATTACGCATTAGCACATGAAGTCCGTCTTATTTCGAAGGTGGACCCTCTCAAATATCTGATGTCGAAAGCCATATTGACGGGACGACTCGCTAAGTGGGCCCTGCTCTTGATGGAGTTCTCGATAACGTATCAACCTCTCAAGGCAGTGAAAGGCCAGGCCATTGCCGACTTCCTCGCCGAGCACCCGATACCGGCCGATTCTCCTTTGAACTGTGATTTGCCGGACGAGCATGCATTTGATGCGATTGGCGGCGGAAGCGCCCGATGGGAACTCTATTTCGATGGAGCATCCTCCATAAAGAAACAGAAACAAGGTGTCCCAATGGTCAAATCAGGGATAGGCCTCATCTTTGCAACTCCACAAGGAGGGATAATGCGCTTCGCCTTCTCCTTAACAGAACCGAGGACAAACAATGAAGCCGAATACGAAGCTCTGATAGCAGGCCTCGAAATCGCCATCGACATGGGAATTGAAGACCTCCTTATATACGGGGATTCTCAGCTGGTCGTTAGTCAAGTAAATGGTGACTACCAAACGTGCAAACCGGAGTTAGTGAAGTACGGCGAAAAGGTGCAACAACTATTGACCCAAATTCCCTCCTATACTTTGGAGAACATACCGCGCGCGGAAAACAGCAAGGCAGACGCGTTGGCTAAACTTGCTAAAGAACTGGCCGACGAGAACCTCGACGACGTCAGAATCGTGGTACAAAGCCGCCGAGTGCTCGCCCCGGCAGAAATATCTCCGGAATCATGCGAAGAAAATGGAACGACTGAGCAGACGACCCTACAAATAAAAGACCATGAGAAGGCCGAAGACTGGAGGGAAGTCTTCATAGACTACTTTAAGTCCCACCGAATGCCCGAAGAAGCGTCCTCAAGACATCAGCTCATGAAACGAGCTTTATCCTTCGCTTTTGTCAACGATATTCTATACAAGAGATCATTTGATTCTCTATGGCTGAGATGCTTAGGACCTGACGAAGCAGAAAGAGTCATCCAAGAAGTTCATGACGGACTTTGCGGTTCTCACCAAGCAGGCCCAAAGATGAAGTTAAAAATTAAACGGATGGATTACTACTGGCCCACGATGATCCAGGACTGCCTCGAGTATGCGAAGCAATGCCACTCATGCCAGATTCATGGAGACTTCATCCACCAACATCCGAATCCACTGCACCCAACGGTAGCTAGCTGGCCATTCGAAATGTGGGGGACTGACATAGTCGGCCCCATTGAGCCAGCATCGTCCCGGGGACACCGTTTTATTCTGGCAACAACTGATTACTTCTCCAAATGGGCAGAAGCAGTACCACTGAAGGAAGTAAAGACGGAGAATATCCTCCATTTCTTCAAGACGCACGTCATCTATCGGTTCGGGACTCCACGGCGGATCATCTCCGATAATGGGCCGGCCTACCGAAGCCATAAGATTAGCCGCTTTGCACAGCAGCACAATATAGACTGGAGATATTCTTCGGTTTACAATCCACGAGCTAACGGTCTAGCCGAGGCCTTCAATAAGACCTTGACGAAGATCATAAAAAAGTCCGTTTCCAGAAATAAGAAAGACTGGCACGAAAGGCTGCAAGAAGCCCTTTGGGCTTATCGAACCACATTCAAGACGGCCACGAACACAACGCCATACGCGTTGGTATTTGGGACGGAAGCAGTGCTCCCCCTCGAGATAGAGTTACCCTCTCTACGAGTAGCAGTCCACCACGAGCTGACGAACGAAGAAAATGCTCACCTTCGTCTTGAGGAACTTGATGCCCTCGACGAAACCCGGCTCATAGCGCAACAACATCTAGAGGCCTACAAAGCAAAGATGCCGCGCTCATACGAAAGATTGACCAGGCCGAGGACATTCCGCCAAGGCGAACTTGTACTAGTGGTCAAAAGACCTATGATCCCCAATCGTGCCAAGCGAGGAAAATTTGAGCCAAACTACGAAGGCCCGTACGTCATAGACAAGGTCTACCAGGGTGGAGCCTACCTACTCATGGACATGCACGGTGAAAGGCCTTTCAGGCCAATAAACGGCCACTTCTTGAAGAGATACTACGCTTAATAAGCCGCAGCCGGGGTCAATGATAGATGACGACGACTATGTCCGCTCACTATCTTCCTAGGCTCAGACTTTACAAGCAGCAGCCGGCCTTCCCATATCGACGGACCGAAACGTCCTTAAACTAACGGCGGACCGAAACGTCCTTAAACTAACGACAGACCGAAACGTCCTTAAACTATCAACGGACCGAAACGTCCTTAAACTAACAACGGACCGAAACGTCCCTAAAACTACTACCGCAGCATCTTTAGGCTGACGAGATAAAAAAAAGGAGAGAGAAAAGAAAATAAAATAAAATAAAAAGGTGAAAAGAATAAAAAAAAAACGGTATGTCCATAAGCAAAATGGGCACGGATGAAAACCCGAAAGGGCTCCGTGAGTAAAAACAGCAGGACTACCGGCGAGTGTTTGTGAAAACCCGAAAGGGCGCAACCTCGTTAAAAGACACTTGTAGGGTCCTCTCGACCTTGTAAGGAGAAACCACCTGCGTGAGATCCTTACAACTCACAAAGGAGAAACACACTTAGGGATCCTCACGATTCCTAAGGAGAAAATACACTTACGAGATCCTCATGACTCGTAGGGAGAATTCTCTTATGGGACCCTCACGGCTCATGAGATTTGAAAGTCTTAAGTTACAGAAGCCTGAACCTGTTCTTAAGCAAATCCTCCACAACCTTCGATATTGCCCTACAAGAGGCCCAACACTGACCCTTGTATACAATCCACGGGTGCGAATAAACATTTCCCCAGCAAAGTCCAACCCTTGTAGGTCCTCTCGACCCATAAGGAGAAAACCCTCTTGTAGGATCCTTACGACTTACAGAGGAACATACACTTAGGAATCCTCGCGATCCCTAAGGAGAAAATACACCTGCAAGATCCTCACGACTTGTAGGGAGAAATACCTTTGTGAGACCCTTACGGCTCATGAAGTCGAAAGCCTTAGTCGACAGGACCTTAACCCTGTTTGCTAAGCCACCTTTGTTCAACATCGACAGAGGCAAATGATGATTCGCTCCTGGCAATATTCCAGTTGCAGCGATGCTGATGCCTAAACCGGTATCAAATCCCAAGTTCTTTCATGGCAAATGATGATTCGCTCCTGGCAACATCCCAGTTGCAGCGATGCTGATGCCGAAATCGGTGTCCAAAATCCGAGCTTGCGGCAAAAAAGCTAGCAGGCCACATATGCCTACGAAATAGCCGAAATGATGGGGCAACTTGCAATAAAAAGCAGCAAGTAAAAATGTATGCATGAAAAATAGCCGAAATGATGGGGCAACTCGCAATAAAAAGCAGCGAGTAAAAATAAAACAAATAGCCGAAATGATTGGGCACTGCGAAAAATAGCCGAAATGATTGGGCAATCGCGACCTTCACGATATAAAAAGCTGAAATGATAGAGCATCGCGGAAAGAATAAAAAAAATGATGAAAGAATGAAATCTTCGCCCTACAGGTAATGTTACATCTATCCCTGTATACAATCCAGGGGCGCAAACAAAGAAGGAGTCGTACTCCTCCCCCAGGTTTCATCATGAGAGGAAGCCAAATCTCGACGGTTCACAAATAACCTGGAGATCATCTCGACGCAGCAGACACAACTTCAAGCTAAGCGGAATAGCGGCAACTCCCAGTTCCATGGCTCGGTGGTACACATATCGCCAACAGTCAAACCTCCATTCCGTGAAATGCGGATACAATCGATAAAATTCCTGGTTACGTGGAACGCGGATAATGTCACTCTTTGACCCCGTGGAAAACGTCCAGAGCGGATCCTTGTCCTCGCAGAGCATGGCAGTGAACCCGTGCGAAGCATCCAGAGCGGAGCCTAGTCCTCGCCTAACGCGGCAGTGAACCCGTGTGAAGCATCTAGTGCAAAATTCCTGGTCACGTGGAACGCGGATAATGTCACTCTTTGACCCCGTGGAAAACGTCCAGAGCGGATCCTGGTCCTCGCAGAGCATGGCAGTGAACCCGTGCGAAGCATCCAGAGCGGAGCCTAGTCCTCGCCTAACGCGGCAGTGAACCCGTGTGAAGCATCTAGTGCAAAATTCCTGGTCACGTGGAACGCGGATAATGTCACTCTTTGACCCCGTGGAAAACGTCCAGAGCGGATCCTGGTCCTCGCAGAGCATGGCAGTGAGCCCGTGCGAAGCATCCAGAGCGGAGCCTAGTCCTCGCCTAACGCGGCAGTGAACCCGTGTGAAGCATCTAGTGCAAAATTCCCGGTCACGTGGAACGCGGATAATGTCACTCTTTGACCCCGTGGAAAACGTCCAGAGCGGATCCTGGTCCTCGCAGAGCATGGCAGTGAACCCGTGCGAAGCATCTAGAGCGGAGCCTAGTCCTCGCCTAACGCGGCAGTGAACCCGTGTGAAGCATCTAGTGCAAAATTCCTGGTCACGTGGAACGCGGATAATGTCACTCTTTGACCCCGTGGAAAACGTCCAGAGCGGATCCTGGTCCTCGCAGAGCATGGCAGTGAACCCGTGCGAAGCATCCAGAGCGGAGCCTAGTCCTCTCCTAACGCGGCAGTGAACCCGTGTGAAGCATCTAGTGCAAAATTCCTGGTTACGTGGAACGCGGATAATGTCACTCTTTGACCCCGTGGAAAACGTCCAGAGCGGATCCTGGTCCTCGCAGAGCATGGCAGTGAACCCGTGCGAAGCATCCAGAGCGGAGCCTAGTCCTCGCCGAGCACGGCAGTGAACCCGTGTGGAGCATCTAGTGCAAAATTCCTGGTTACGTGGAACGCGGATAATGTCACTCTTTGACCCCGTGGAAAACGTCCAGAGCGGAGCCTGGTCCTCGCCAAGCGCGGCAGTGAGCCCGTGTGAAGCATCCAGAGCAAATACCGGACTGTGGAGTCCTTAAAATCCACGGACTATGACGTCCTTAACCTCGACCGTGATGTCTTAAAACTAACGATCAACCGCCCCGATTCCCTACAGATTTTGCCTTGGTTTAAGGGTACATCTCTTCACTCCTTTGATGCCCGGCGTTGTAATTCCTCAACGTCTTCAAAGAGGTGACGGGTCCCTGCAACCAAACACCGGACTGTGGAGTCCCTAAATCCACGGACTATGAGGTCCTTAACCTTGACCGTGATGTCTTAAAACTAACATCGGACTGTGGAGTCCCTAAATCCACGGACTATGAGGTCCTTAACCTTGACCGTGACGTCTTTAAACTACGATACCTTGAGAAACTCCCGACTCCGTAAAACACGGACAAGGGTGACCGCATCCAACACTTGCAGGCCCTCACGACCTGGAAGGAAGAAAAAACTCTCTTGCGAGATCTTTACGACTCTCAAGGGAAGACCCGCTTAAGGATCCTCACGATCTTTAAGAAGAACTTACACCTATGGGATCCTTTCGACCTGTGGGGAGAAAAACTCTTTATAAGACCCTCATGGCTCGTGAAATGCAAAAGTCTTAGGAAGCAGATCTTAACCCTGAGTCCTGAGCCATTGCTGTCCTGCAAGGAAATCAAGATAGAATATCCGCAGAACACATTCGATGAAAAGGAGACACACCATTGAGAAGAAAAATATATCTTTTATTCATAAACCAAAATGGATACAAGGTACAATTCATGAAAGAAACAAAAAGAAAATACTCTCATCCATGAGTATGTACAAAAGGGAAGAAAAAGATACAAATGTTTCAGGCCGGCGGGCGATTCAGCAGCTTGGTCAGCTCATCCTGCTTTTGCTGAGCCACGGCTTCATGACGCAAGATCTCCAGAAGACGAGCCTCCGCTTGAGCTTGCTGAGCCTGATACGAAGCGAGCCGAGCTTCGAGCTCTTTCTCGGTGGCTTTATGAGCCTCGACCCTCTCACGAGTGAACGTGGCAGCTTTGTCGAGAGCCACCACCTCTTTGATGGACTCCTGAAGCAGTCGCCAGAGTTCATACGCTTTGTTGGCCCTGGCTGTGAGATTGGCTTGAAGCTCGCTCAGCGCCTTGGAGGCTAACTCTCTTTCCGAGAACTTGCGACCGAGCCTCTTCTCACATGACGTCATGTTGGCCGCGCACCGTGCTATCAGCCCTCGTAACTCCGCCTTTGCAGCCACGGCCTCCGAGGAAAGGCGAGAACACTCGAGAGTGTGCAGGCAAGCCTCCACTCGCCGGCAGAACTCCACCCAGACTCGCACCACCTCTTCGCTGTGGTAGGTGGCAAGAAAAGGAAGAGAACCGTTAGCCTCGGCAGCGAATGCTTCAGCCATGGTCGTGCTGCCAGCACGAAGCTCCTCGATCAGAGACGACAAGGAGACGAGGCTTAATTGGGCCAAGCGTTCTGAAGCCCGCAAGGCATAAGGGCCGGGTGGCATCACGATGCGCGACTCCAACGCCGTGGAGATTGGCAGAGCTATTCAAATTTAGAAGACGTCAACAAAATTCTTAAGCAAAGAACGAGTGAGAGTGCAATGAAATGTCACTCACCGACAGTCGTGCAAGTAGGAGCTGAAGGCTCCCCTGGCCCTTCGAGAATCTCGACCTCGTCATCGGCTTCCAGAACTGCGGAAAACGTCAATGTCAGTACGCAAAAATAACGACGATGCTATGAGAAGGAATGGACGACACCAACCTTGCCCAGACGAAAGGACAATGCGCTGAGGGGAGATCGCCTGCGGAGCTGCCATCTCCAATAAACGCTGAAATGACTGTCGAGGCGACAGATCCGCGATCGTGGCCGCCAAACCGCGCAATTCTGAGAAAGATAAAAGAGTTCAGACTATGAAGGGGTTGCTAAATTAAAACGCAGAGGGATACCTTCAATACTCCTCCCATTCTGAGCCGGGGGGATAGCAGCTTCAACGGTTTCCGCTGTAACCTCAGGCTCCAACAAAGGGAGAGTAGTCCCGACTACCTCGCTCCCAGCCTTTAGGCCGCTCTCATTAAGAGTCATTGGGGCGGCGGCCTCCAAAGGAGCCTCCCCCAAAGGGACAGGCATTCCCTGGTCAAGAACCGCCGCTGGAAGTTCCACCGTGAGAGGAGCAGCCTCGTCAGCCCCCTCCACATCCAGCAGGGCTTCATTGAGAATTTCGGTGGGCTTTAGCTTTAATGGGCCCGTAGGGAGCTCCCCCAGCGTCGAAGATTCTGCACGATTCAAATAAGAATAATGATACAGATGCACAGGCATAAATAATCGGAAAGACTACAAAGGAAGCACAACGTACCTATACGCAAAGAAGCCCTCAATATGGCTTCTTCAAGCCGCTGCTCCTTCTCAAGGAGGTGGGCTCGCCGGGGTTCAAGGGTAGACTCATGACCGCCGGTCCACAAAGAGAGTGCATCAGCTGCGTCTTCTGAAGCGGCCTGCTTCAGAGCCCTTTCCCCCCATTCCTCCAAAGGGCCGATAAATCGCCGCCAAATCCACGAAGGGTCTTCGTAGAAAATTACAGCGGGATAAGACTTCTTCGGAACCTTGGCGTTATGAGACGCGTCTTTTGAGCGCCGTATGGCCTCGGCCAACTGCGCAGCCTCCTCATCAGCTGAACCCGGGAAGAGAAGTCCAGCGTCTGACCCTTGCAGGGCCAATGGTTCGTCTTCAAGGATAGGCTCAGACTCCACCACAGAATCAAGCGGGGCAGTAGCCGCTTTCTTCCGCCGTTTAGACCCAGAGCCGGTCGCTGAGGATGACCGCTTCCTCCCTCGTGAAACCTTAGGGCGGCGCTGGCCCACATCGCCCTCGGCGCCCTCATTCCTGTTACTCTCGCTCGGTGCCACAACCGAGGATGACATAGCCATTGTCAACGCCACAGGAGGCGGCGGCGCCACCGGCAGGGGTGCTACTACTGGGGCCCGTTTACCCCGTGATCGGGAACCCAATGGCATACCAGCCGTTGGAGTAAGGTCTACCCCTGACTCCCCCGGGATGAGCGCGGTGCCGATTTCCCTCAAAGGGAAGCGGACCGGAGCCCTCGGCCGTAGCTTAGCCCCAGGAACCAGAGGAGGGGCATCGTGGCCAAGAAGCACCCTCCTTTCCTCGAGAATGATTGGCCTGACCCGACGAAGATACCAACCCGTAAACGCGCCCACGCATCGGGGCATGTACTCAGCTTCAGGGACCATGAAATAAGAGCCGGTGTTCAGCCTCATGAAATGATGAGCGGCATCGCGAACAGCATCAAGCGAAGGGATCGGGGCGACTATAAAAGCCTCAAAAGGAACACCCTGGTCGTATCCAAGCTGCCGGGCAAATCGATGCGGATTGTACCGCATAAAAAGAGCCGCACTGTCTTGGCGAAACACCAAGTAGTCCGGTCTAATTGCATACAAATGCGTGGCCTCCCGGGGCTTCAGAGAAGGTGCGTTGTCTTTCGACTGGTCCCAGAGTTGTTGAACGGGACCCGAAGGAGTAGACAAAACCCGATCATTAAAAACCAACCCGCCAGCGGTGGCATGAGGAGAAATCAGCACCCGAATGGCCCCAAATTGAGTCGGGTCGGCAGCAGAAGCACCCACCAGCTGCATAAGTCGTGGGAAGGGATAGGCGTCGTAAAAGGCGGGCCTCTGATGCATAGCAAAAGACCCCAGCACATGCATTTCGATCCACGACGTGAAATAATGAAGCGAAAAGTTCACTACGTCCACGCCAGGAGTAGAGGTATTAGCCGCGGTGCCCAATCCATTATAGAGGTGCGCCAAGGCCGGGATGCCGATGGCCAACCGCATCCCCTCAGCGATACGATGAGCCGGGTAGATGACCGAGGCTCTCATGAAGCGGCGATGCATGGGGATAACGAACCAACTAAGCCAGACGCTAACAAACCCCACAAAGAACGTCTCCTCGTCCATGCCCGGGACAGCAATGGATTCAAAAGATATCGGCGATATAATAGGGATGTAATATTGAGGTAAATCTGACTCGTTGGTCGGCAACCTCTTCGGACCGAACCCAAAGGGGTCCCCAATGTTGGCAAACTTCGGGGCTGTCTTCGATAAGGCGTCCTTACGAAGGAAACAAGCAATGAAGCTCTTGAAAGTGACACCCTGCTCCTCGGACTCGGTGAATAATCGGTCGAAGATGCCTAGGGCTTTAATTAAACTGGGGCGCTTATGGCGAACATCATTCTCAGCGGACAGGCCGTCAACCGGTGCAGACTCAGGCTCGAAGACATACTCGTCAGGAGGCAATAACTCCTCATACAGTGCGCCCCTGATTGGCAATCCCGAGATTTCATAAAATTCTGCAAGAGAGATCGAGACCTCACGATCTCCTAGAATGAAAGTGTTGGTGGGAAGATTCCATTGGTTCAAAAACGCCTTAACCCACCAGGCATGCGGGGACTTATAGTGGAATAGTGACGCGTATATGGCCTGATAAAGCCCGACTTTCTGCAACCGCGCACGATGGGCAGAAAGGATGTAGCGAGCCCAGAGAAGATAGCCCGTAGGATGCCGGGGAGTGAGCCCTATCTTATAAATTTGCCCCTACGGGTGGGCCTCACCCTGGCAGATACGCCGCCCCAAGATGTCTATGGCCGGAATCGGATGGTTCGGAATACCGGTCGTCGAAGGCTCAAGCCTCCCCGTTGGAGTCCAGTTGGGCATTTCCACAGCAAAAGCTGTCCTTGGAGGATCCATCGGTAAAAAGGGGAAAGTAGGCTCCGTTGGCACCGCGCAGAGAAAACTCCGACGACCCTGAATAATCTGACTATACCAAGACCCCCACTGAAGAAGGTTGGTGCAGTTCGGGTCATGGGCCCGAATCATCGCCATCGCTTCCTCATCAGACGGTGACTGAGGAAAAGCCGCCTCCGAGCGAGAAAAGGGAAAGCGTGGAGCAGAAGCCATCGCACCTGAAATCCAATAAAAGAAGACCGTTAAAAGGAAAGTCAGCGATATATATTCATGCATGAATATGAAGACTAGTGGGAGAAAGCAACATCAAAGTTGCCTGGGACCATTGGCTACAAAACACATGGGCCCCACAGAATCCGGATGACGGCTCATTAATAATGAGGCCAAATAGTTACAATAAAACAAAAGGGAATATCCTCATTTAATAAAAAATGATGGCCATGCACATTCCCCCAACGGGATCTGTCTCGGACTCTACAGTGGATCCAATAAAATCAAAGAAATTAAATTCATACAAAAAGACATCATTACAAAACCCCCATTGCATTAATTGCAGAAGAACAACCTCGGGCCAAGAGACCCCAGGAAGCCTCTGTGTGAAGAAATCGAGTTCTTCGTTGGAATTAAATTCCTTATTGAGAAAAGGGAATTAAATTCCCAGAAGCATTTTGATGGAATTAAATTCCATGGATTTGAACCGCCATCATCATCTCCCCAAAGATCATCTAAACCCTAAGAGATCTACAGTTGAAAGATTAAACAGTTTCATGTTCTTATGAAAATATGAAGAAAAAAGGGTAAAAACCCTTGTTTTGGATTTAAAATCCAGAGAAATGTGAAGGTCCATCGTTGTCCAAGAACATTACCTGAGGAAAAAGGATTCCTTTCGAACAGAGTTAAACTCTGAAGATTGTTTCAAGACAGAGAACTAAGCTCTGAAAGCGAGAATTAAATTCTCAAAGAAGAAGTTCTCAGAAGAAGAAGTTCTCAGAAGAAGAAGATGAACAAAGTGAAGGCTCCTATGAAGAGACAGAGGTATTTATAGAAGACAATGAAAACGTTTCGTCTCCCCAGATCCCTAGAGGAATCCAACGGTCACAAGAGGTGACAGCGTTGCACTCACGTGCAGACACGTGAGAACAACGCTGTGGGGGCTTTTGTTTCCTGATTTAAAATCAGGAAAGCTTTTGGGAAAAGCTTCAGAAGAGGGTCACGTGCTCACACGTGACTAGCGGTCACGTGTTGGCACGTGACACCTAAAAACATCATCAAGGCAAGTTCAGTTTCCTGACTACGTTGAAGAAAAGGGGGCTTCAGAAAGAGTCACGTGCTCCCACATGACCAGGGTCACGTGGCGACACGTGACATTTAAATGCAAGTGTCGAAGGCACACCAGTTCCCTGATCAAGTCAAGGAAAAGGCTTCAGAAGAGGTCACGTGCTTCCACGTGACCAGGGTCACGTGTTGCCACGTGACGTTCAAGACAGCAGACTCGTTCTCCAGTTGAACCAAGGAAAGAGAGAGTTCAAACAAGGGTCACGTGCTCACACGTGACCAGGGGTCACATGGCAGCACGTGACGTTTAAGCAGCAATAAGAAGACAGAGCGCAAAAGAAAGGAAAAGGCTCATTCCAAAGGGGGTCACGTGCCCACACGTGACCATGAGTCAGGTGGTCACACGTGACCGGCTTTCAAAGCCCATTGTGTTAATAGAATTAAATTCTGAAAGAAATTCAAATCTTTCCAAAGGAAAGCAACTATCTGGAACCAATCGAATTAAAGATTCAGAGGTGATCTATCTATGGGAAAATCTCGGGTTTGGAAAGATTTCCCCTTTAAATCTAACCAAAATAACAAAGGAGAATCTCTGGATTTAAAATCCAATGGTGAATAAAATTCACCTAATAATCCAAAGGTCCAAAATGAATGATGGATGCAAATCAAATCTTTCACGAAGATTCGTCAAAAACTGATTGATTCGGCTGCTTCTCCTATAAATAGGAGCCAAGAGACATACAGATAGATAGATACGCAGAGAAGGAAAAAAAAGGAAAAGGAAGAGAGCTTCGATACTTGGAGAACTTGGATCTTCTGCAAAAACCCTAGGTAAGAAAGGGAAAAGCTCCTTGAAAGAAAAAGAGAATTTAATTCTCAACAGAGTTTAACTCTGATACATAAAAACAGAAGAATATATTTCTTCTCTCTTTGATAGAGGATCTGCAAAGTGCACATCTCCCATTAAGGTTGAGAATTTAATTCTCAATGGGTCGAGATCCTGCCATGCAGATCCAAAACATAGAGAGGGAATGCAAGCATGAGAATTTAATTCTCACAGAACTATAGGAATTTAATTCCTTTAAAATAAAATTAGGGCTTGACCCTGTATCATGGGAATTTAATTCCTTCAGAATAAAAAGAAACAGGGTTTAACCCTAATTAAGAACCTAGTTCTGTTGCAGCAGCGGGAATTTAATTCCCTTAATCATCATTTAACAGGGAATGGGAATTCAATTCCTTAAAAAAATTTATTAGGGTTTAACCCTATTCAGCCCTTCACATATATGAGGAATGTAATTCCTACAAAAAATTCAGAGTTAAACTCTATTCCAGAATATAAGTCTTCGAAAGGAGGTAGGAATTTAATTCCTCTGAAATTTACAGCTCGAGGAATTTAATTCCTGAAAAAAGATTAACAAAGCCTCTAAACAAAATGCATAGAGGCAGGGTCACGTGTCATCACGTGACCCCCAAAGAGATCTACAGAAAGTCCCTTTGAGGCAGCACCCCACGTGATCCACGTGACCCTTGGCAGAAGCTCTAATACATAGGCATTTGAATGCCCATCACGTGATGGCACGTGACGCTGTGAAAGATGCGATAATCTCAGAATAAATGAAGGGAGGGCGCTCTCACGTGCTGCCACGTGACCCCTCTTGTCTTAGTGTTTAACACTAAATTGAAACTCTCGAACCCAGTGTTAAAATACTGTTGGGCCTTAGTGTTCAACACTAATTAAAAAGCTTTATCTGCAGTGTTCAACACTGATTGCCTTAGTGTTTAACACTAATCTGAGATCTTCATTTGCAGTGTTCAACACTGATCTGTTTTAGTGTTTAACACTAATTTGAAAAGCCTTGTTGCTGGTGTTTAACACCAATCATCTCTTAGTGTTAAACACTAACTTGTCAACCTCATTCCCAGTGTTCGACACTGATTGCTCTGTAGTGTTTAACACTAGGCTTTGACCCAATTGACTAAATGGATGGAGGCAAAGCCTCTCCTGATTGGACTTAGCCCAAGATGGCCATAAGTCCTCAATTTGTGATTAACTGGGCCAATGGACTCATAACATAATTAATTCGTCTTGATCCCAAATTGGGCCAAAGACTATTTAATCCACTCCGGTTCTAGGGTACATCTCTTCACTCCTTTGATACTTGGCATTGTAATCCCTCAATGTCTTCAAAGAGGTGACGGGTCCCGACGACCACACATTGATACGGACTGCGGGGTCCTTAAACCCGTGTTTAATGCAAAATTCCTGGTTACGTGGAACGCGGATAATGTCACTCTTTGACCCCGTGGAAAACGTCCAGAGCGGAGCCTGGTCCTCGCAGAGCACGGCAGTGAACCCGTGTGAAGCATCCAGAGCACATACCGGACTGTGGGGTCCTTAAACCCATGGACTACGACGTCCTTAACCTTGACCGAGATGTCTTAAAACTAACAACGGACTGTGGGGTCCTTAAACCCATGGACTACGACGTCCTTAACCTTGACCGAGATGTCTTAAAACTAACAGTGGACCGCAATGTCCTTAAACTACCCATGGACCGCAATGTCCTTAAACTACCCATGGACCGCAATGTCCTTAAACTAGAACAATAGAGCCCCGCATGCTCTTTTGTCGGATCTAAACGGTCCCGTTTAAGTTGATCTTAGCCTCAAAGATGGCTAACGTATCCTTAAACCTTCAAACAGAGTGGACTATAAATCCCCCCAATTAACTCTGGCTCAAGGGTACATCTCTGAACTCCTCTGACATCCGTCGTTGTATTTCCTCAACGTCGTCAGAGAGGTGACGGGTCCTGACGGCCTTACATACGTTGGACCTCTAGGTCCCTAAACTGGAACAGTGGAGTCCAAACACTCCTTCATCGGATCTAAACGATCCCGTTAAGTTGATCTTAGTCACAAAGTTAGACTAACGTATCCTTAACAAACGTTTGAGTTGATCTTAGCCTCAAGTATGGCTGACGTATCCTCAAACCAAACCCCCAAACCCAAATCTAAGATAATACGGATTTGGACTAGTCCACGCCCTACGGGCGACGACATAACTCAGTCTCCGTAAACAATCCACGGGCAACAAAACACAAAACAAACACCCACGACACGAAGTGACCAGCTGGAGAAGGAGAAAGTTGTTACCGCAATGCGGTAGCGTAATTAACTGCAGGGGCTTGCGCCTGCAGGGAAGAGCGTCCCCACAATCAAAAAACCCCTCAAGCGAGGGGGAATCTCACGAAGTCTGCTACATCGGACGCATCCGTTTAAACCTTCGATACATGGTACCATAAATCAACTTGGCATCTTTGGAGAGGTGAACGGATAGCACCAATTAGCATCTGCCCCGAATCTCAGTGCCAAGACACCGCAGTCTTGTGCGCCGTCCTTCGGAGGGGAACATCCTCGAGTTGGTCTCCCACTGGACTCCAGAACCCGGTTACTTATGCTCCCCTCCTTGGGTCTATCCTAGTGCAGAAAAGTAAATAATATACAAAGGGTGACATCTTCCGCAATCTGGAAGTGCCCCAATAAAAGAATATTACATACAGGTTTTTACATGAATGAAAATGAAAAACACTCATCTCACATAAAAAACCCCGGCTATTCAAGCACGACGATCCAATATAACATATCCAGCAACACATAACATCACATGTCATCAACGTAAGTAAATATGCGCATCCCAATTGTCGTTGACATATAGCAACGAAACCGGCAATATCACATATTACACTTACGGTCACAGAAAATAAAGTGTAAAACTACAACAGTTGGAATCCGCAATCTCTTTAGACATCGCATGCCTAACCAAAAGAAATACTTAGACATCACATGCCTAACAATTATAAACCCCGCATTTTAGTCTCATTATCGAAAACTCTTTTCAATATCAAGTCGGGGAATTCAATAGGATTCCTGATGTTCTGATCGAATGCTCGTCGCAAACTTTACTAGACGGCCGCACCCCCGATGCCGTCGACGAAGTGCACCAAGGCGGAACACCGCTGCCGCGAGCGCCCGAACGGATGCTTTCGGCGACGGGGTTCTCCTACAGTCACTTGGTCGGGGCTATGGAGTGAGGCTGTCTATTAAGTTTACCCGGCGAGTATCCGCGTACGCTACGTGATTGCGACAGACTTTTGATCACATCAAAATTCCGTGGCAATCGATCAAGTGAGACTAAAGTGCTATGTTTATAACATTCATTCAGTTATCTCATAACTACTATTGAATTCCAATTATTGTATCCCATTCCAGATAAATAGAAAATGTTAAACTTTCCGATCGAACATTCAAATACCCAAGTTTTCCCGAAACAGCTCAACACATGAAACAAGTTTAAAAACATCCAGTTCATGCCTCAGTACCAACGGTCCAGCCGTAGAAGGGTCAAGCCAACGCCTCACATGTGGCACGCCGTACTGCCCCAAACCCTAAGGTTCAAAGGGCAGTTCGAGACGGTCACATAATCGAGTTAAGGTTTGTTGTCTTCTAGAGGGACCATCGCGTTACTTGCACTACTTAGAACGTTATTAAACCACGGAAAGATCCAACACTTGGAAATTTCCCGACAAGGGAAAAAATGGGTATCTATATCCGGTAGAACTTTTTAACATATTCAAAATTATCCGGAAAAACACACTGACAAAATTAGACAATCCGATCGATACACCGAGGCCCCAATACAACCCAGAAAATTCAACTCTTGAAAAAATATTAAAAATTCCCAGGAAAACCAGCACTGCAAACTAAGAATTACTGTGCAAAATTTAACACAAGAAGAGACCACATGGCCGCGGAACCGCCGCATTAGCCATGCTAATGCCGCGGTTCCGCCGCACTTTGGTGGATTCAGGGGTACGGTCTTCTCAGTAATTCTTATAATCTTCTGCTGGTTTTTCTGAATATTTTTAATCTGGAAAAAACCCAGTTTTTCAAAATTGTCCAGAGAGCAAATTTGGGTTTGGGTTTTGATTCGATCGGACTTCTAATTCCGTCTACGCATCGCCTAAGGCTCTAGCTAGGCTCTGATACCACTGTAGGGTTCCTAGGCACACTATAGAGGTCTCACAAGGCATCAACCATGCCAATTTCAAATTTTATGAGTGCCGAGAAACCCTAATACAGATCGTCGACTAGAATTTTAGGCAAAAGATGCAAACTAGTTAACAACTTAACTACAAGAACGGAAATACAACCTTTGTAGATCCGGTCCTCCACCTCCATAGCTCCGCAATGAAGTCTCCTCGCTGTCCAAATCGAATCTCGGGCTCTAGCGTCGGCTTCATCGGAGAAATGGGCGGGCTAGGTCATCGACTACGATGCCGAAGATGATCTACGTCGAGGCATCACAAGATCAAGCTCCCACTTCACCAAGTCATGAAACTTGTGAAGAAAACATCCTATACTACTTGGCAAGAGGTAGAGGATGAAGAAATAGGAAGTGGGTTCACTTTAGAATTGGATTTCTCACTCTTTTTCTCACTTTGCCATTGTTGGTAGCAAGCTTCTTCATGTGAAGAAGAAGAAGAAGATGAAGATGAATATTATGATATGTTAATTAAAAAGGAAATGAAAAAGAATACTTATCATAATAATAACCATGGTCAAGTGTAGAGAATGAACTAGGGTTATGTGGAATGGTTAGGGTTAAACATGAGACAAAATGGTCACTTAGTCAAAGCTTCATGAAGCTTCAAAATCAAACAAAATAAGCCACCATTTTCTTTCATTATCTTTTCCATAAATAAATAAATAAATGAATGAATAAATAAATAAAAGGAAAACCCTAACCATTACACAACCATGGTTTAATCTTTACACATACTCAAGTAAGCATGTATCATCAAACATGATACAATCAAGTGCACAAAAGTATATCACATATACAACTTGTGAACTTCAAGTGAGAAAATCCATTTAAAGTGAACCAATACTAGTTAATGCAAAGTAATATATCAAATATATAATTATGCATTAAATCATTAAATCAACACTTGATTCAATGATCCGGTCATGTCGCACACAACTGACTAGTATACAATGTATCGTTTTATCGAATCAATCCTTGATTCGATAACTAGGTTATATCGCATACAACCATTCGACACTTCATCGCGAGAATGAAATACGGTATCACATACACGCATTATTCTCGGTCCCGCACATATCTCATATGCGCTCCTATTTCGTTTCGCTTGAGCCAGGAAACCTCTGTGTAGGACTCTAAAGACTCGTCAATATGCCGGCAGCAGATGATGATCATATCAAACACCCACAAGCCGCAAGCGGTCTGCTAAACGTAACGGCCACCCGGGTATTGAGCGATCAGAAGATCGACGAGCAAGCCCGCTCACACTCCTGTGAATCCAACCAGTAACACTTACCGTACAGTCCGGTCTCGTCGTCTGATATGTCGCATATCTCGCCTAGGGGTGGTAAACGTCAGACCCCAATAGCTCGATAAGTCATGTCGATATGAGGTCTATAACAATTCGAGAAACTACTGGTAACACTTACCAGTAAATCTCAGCAACCCTGGCCAGGGATTTCCGGTTATAGCCAATCGAACACAGCGCAACATCAACTCCCTATACCGGGAGAGACGAATCCCCTCCTATCGCTCATTGCCTCCATGTGATTCGGGACTGTACCCAAAAACCACCATTTTGCACGTCCTCTTGAACGTGGTAAGGTGGAAATCAAAGCACAGTGGGAACCACACAAGACTCTATGACGATCTCGGGTCAACAGACTACTCTGTACCAGTGTCACCAGAGAACTGCCATCTGACGTAAGGTATAATACCATCTGGGAGTTCTCGGCAAGTCCGTCCAGTGTACCCAGTCTCCACTGAGCACCCGTATATCATCTCTGATATCAAACACCAATGGATATGGGATCATCCATCACCCATCTGTATGGGTCGAGAAGGTATACGCTAGTCTACTCTGGTATATCGATGCCCCGTCTCGATACACCCACGACTAGGGACCTTGAAGGATGTACTTATGGACTACCATGTCCCCACTAGTATGATCCGCATAATAATCCAGGTAGTCAAGTACACATCCTAAGGGCTTTACCAATATGTAACAAAGAGACAATCAGTATACACGTTAAGGTAAAGATCAACCAGATAGCATACTATCATGTCGAGCAAGAAAGTCCTCCCTATATATGTCCAAGCACCCACTACAATATACATCCCATGTATAGTAATGGCCTCTAGGGCATACATATAACTAACATATATATATATATATATATATATATATATATATATATATATATATATAAAACAATAAAATAAAATGAAAAAAAATTCAAATTTTCGGGGTGATTTTTGTAAATTTTCAGTTTTAATAAATAAATTTTTTTATAATAAATAAATTCCTCTTTTTAATGAGGGCTTTTTGCAAATAACCAAAACACTCCCTATAAAAACACTCCGACCCCCTTCTGAGTTACCTGTGCCTCAGAAACCCTAAATTCCAAAACCGTAGCCGCCGCTCCAAGTTCTGTAGAGAGATCACCTCCCGCCGCCGCGCTTCCGCCGCACAAGTCCTCTTCTGTCGCGCAACCGCCGCGTCTTTGACTCCTCTCCTTTTGAAATCTTCAGAGGAGGTTTGCATTCTCTGATCCTCTCTCTGTTAAAATTTTTACAAATATCTGCACTTCTCTGTAATGGCCCCGACTCTGCAATTTGAAAGGGATTTTTCCCAAATGTTTGCCCACACTGTCTATGGTAGTTACTTCAGTGATGAGATCCGAAGGCGCGGATGGAACTTTTTACTATTTAACCATCCAAATGCCTTCACGCTTTCGGATCTTGTCACCCGTTTTTATGAATGTATGGAGGATGGTTGTCTTGCACAACACGGATACATTAGGTTAATGTGGGGAGATAGGGAAATTATAATTGATAGGGACTTCATTCACGAAGTCACCTTAATTCCACGACTCCCCGTCCACGACCAACTACTCTATTTTGAAGACTACCTACCCTTAATGGGAAATGATTGTTCTAGGGAACCACGAAAAGAAATCCAAGCACGCACGCTGTTTGCGAACGTTTTAACTGTGTGCCGTTGGGCACAAAATAATATTTTTGGTAGTTCCCATAACACGACATTTTTCACACCATCCCTCCATATAGTACATACATTGATGACACGAAACCCTAGTTATGATATGTGCACTATTTTACTTCACTCAATTGGTACGGACAAGAGGGCTGCCGACTATCCTTGCCCTATGTTGGTGACACAACTGTATCGCCATTTCCTCCATGTTGAGGAATTCGAATTTTATATGCATGGTGAGATTCCCATTAGACCCCTTTTTGAGGGTTTCTCCACGTCCTATACACGATTACATGATTTATGGTCGCGTATCGAGCCGGCCGAAGACGTGCCCGCAAAGGCACCCAGCTCGAGCTCAACCGCGAGCGATGAAGAGCTTATAGGGATGATGACCAACCTTGATAAAAATAGCTCGTGCTGTGCAAGCGCGCTTGATGCAACGAACAAATAGGGGGGGTAGAAAGATTGATAGGGATGATGACCAACCTTGATCAGCGAGTGACGAGTTTGGAGCAGGGCATGACCACCCTATTAGCCAGAGAGGAACGATCCCGATCATGATCGAGGGGAGGGGGTGAGACCAGTGAGGCAGCGTCTAGTAGACGCCGCATGGAGCAGTGAGGACACAGCTTTCGATAAGTTTGGGGGTGGAGGTTGATTGTAAATAGTTATCTTTGCATTGCATCTGCATATTTTTATTTTTGTACATATTTGTTTTTTCTTTCTTTGCATATTTAATTCCACATTGCATCTTTATAAAAAAAATAAAAACAACAAAAAATGAAAAAAAGGAATATATAAAAATAAAATCAATAAAAATTGAAAAATTATAAAAATTGAAAAGTTCAATTTTGGTCATATTTGACTTAAGTTTAACATGACGGTTGACTGGTTAGGAAAAACTAGATCATAAAACTGGTAAATTAAAAACCCTAAAAATAACCTTTCTTAAAATTTAATTATAGAAAATATATGTCCTTGCAGTTTATTTAGAAATATGCAAATTTTGAGTTCAGTTCTTGGGCTAAGTCAAAATAAGAGAAGAGTATTGAAATTTTTACTTGAAGTGTAAGTCTGAAAAATAAATTCTGAACCTTTAGTCTAAATCCTGAAAATATATACCCTATTACATGCACTTACACACATCTTGAAACTTGGAATAGTAGAGGATACCTTGAAATGCTCTTGTCTAAAAACCTTAGTATGAAGGAAAAATAAAATAAAAGTATAAATGGTGAATAAAAAGACATAAAAAAAAATGAACACTGGTTTTGTTATTGCTTAAGGCAGTATAAATAAAAAAATATAGCGAGGGTGCTTTATCACCTAATGCCTTAGACCAACTGGTTTGGGAGTCACTGCTAAGCCCTAGGTATTACAAGACGAGGAATTACGCCTAAATGCGTAAGCACATTTTGTAATCGGTCGTTTAGTATCTCAAGAATTATTAACGGTCGCATGAAGAATGTGTGAGCAATTTCATCTAAAATTCACCAACTAAAAGTACTTTGGACATGGACAAGAGTATGATATCTTGAATTGAATTTCCAAGTGTAGGGGTAAAAATTACACACACGTAGGGGTATATGATTGGGGTTTGGATGAGAGATAGGAATGAAAGATAGGCCTTATATCTTCAGTAGAGATGATAAAAAATTCCTGAGTTGAGATTGCACCTTAGAAGGAAAATTCAAAAGATGTTGAAAGCTTAATAAATTTGCAAAACATATACGATCTTAAGTTAAATGAAAAGTGAGTGTGAAAAGTACGGGTTGATGATTTCAAAGTTGAAGATGACAGAATTTCTTACTAGAATACTGAATTGAAGAATTAGAGTCAATGGCCAAATTGATCGGATTTTGTGGGTAGTATCCGCTGAAAACCCTCAGGAGACAACACTCCTCCTACTAGGGAAATCTAGAGGTTTAACGGCTTGTTGCACGAGCTCAGTGCAATCGCGTTCCCTGCGAAAGTGAGGTTAGGAATTTTTGAGAATAAAATTGGCTTTGCTCGGGATAAGCAAAAGATAAATTTGAGGAAATTTGTTCATATCGGATTTTTGCATTTTTATATCGCCCATTCTTAATCACATTGCATATAAGTAGGTACCTTTTATCCATGTCTGCTAAATAGTTGCTGGTTACAGGTTCTCAACTCTTTACAGTGAAATTCATGAAAAGTCGCTACAAATGTGGGACTACGACCAACAAACAGAGAAATACGGGTTTCCGCACACTATCCGTATAATGCCGCCTACCAGTTCAAGGAACAAATGGAAAATCATTGAGAATTTCAATGCGCAAAGCACAAGGGCAGTACAAGATCCAAGACTTCAAATGCGGAGCTCAAGGAAAAAGTCTGCTGTTGAATATCTGGAAGAGAACTGAAGAGATTATAAGAAACCAAGTAAAGAAAACAGAAGATAAAAGCAACTTGAAGAAACCTTAAATTAATGGGCCCATGAACCCACCAAATGGCTGCGGAACCGCGGCCAAACAGGTTATTCTGCCGCGGTTCCGCGGTCATGCTCTGCACATGTCGGTGGGGTGTCGGTGCTTTGACTCGATGTTTGGGGTTGTTTTGTAATTTCATGTATGAATCAGAATGTAAACCTAGGGTTTTTCCTATTTATAAATAGAAGGGTTCAAAACCAAATGCAGGCATGCCTCTCTTTATTTTTTATTCCTTTTTTTTATATTCTAAATCTAAATTTTAAATTCAATTGTAATGCGTTCTTGAGAGGTCATCAATAAAGTAAGTCTTTTATTTTATTTTATCTCGCATTCTTCTTATCTGCAATTTATTATCTGCACTTTTATTTGTTCTTTATTTATCTGCAATTTAGGTGATTAATTAAAATAAAAAAATGAATTTTATTGTTATCTTCCTAATGAGTGAGTAATTCCTCACTTGTTAGGGGTACGATAAGGAAGGTTTGAGAGATGGAAATCTCTCTCACTTCTTTCTTTGCCCAAATAATTTTAATACGAACTCCCTTTAAATCAACCATAATCCGCTCACTACGGCACCCTATCCTACATGATAGCGGTGATTCCCTAGTTAGACCGGTTGTGGTTGAATTAACCGGAGGTTAGGGCTAAGAGCCAAGAACGGACATACAAGGACCAAAAGGAAGAAACTACTAGTCGTGCTAATCCCCATTGTTGCCGATTACCCTAACACCTTTATTCATAACTAAGGCATTGAAAGAAGCGAGAAGATCCCTATTTCGAACTGACCTAATCCTAACCCTAGCAAGCCTTTTTATCAACTTATTCTTATTCATAAATCTTAAAATAAAACACTACCAAAGTTTGGACTTAACTCGTTAGAATATAAAGAAAAGGATTCTTTCTCCCTGTGAATCGACTCGTACTCAACCGGCTAGCTACCAAGCGACACTGTCTTGATTACGGTAAATTAAACACAGAAAAACTCTAACCAATCATCACTCTCAATGAAGGGATCTCGGCTCTTGCCTCATCGAATGAGGTGCTGGATATTCATAACCGAATACCGCTGTGCAAAGCAAAAAGAAACGTTTGTAATAACAGTTTTCAAAATTGGTTCCAACAACATCATGTTGGTTTGTTTTCCTTGTATTAATCAGAATTAATGCAGTCTCTGAAAGGTTATGCCAGCACCGCTGGCCATCTACCACGGCCGATATGCGGAACAAAATTTTTTTCTTGGATGCTTAAACTGGCGCTAGAATAACTGAAACACCGGATCTACCATAAGCCCTAGATAAACAAACCAACTTGAGAAGATATCTACTATGAGAAGGAGTTATACCATGAGAATCAAGTCTTTCGGGTCTTCAATCCTCTCCTCTAGCTCCTCGATGGAAGTACAGATCGTGCTTGAACTTCGGCCACCTCGCGTCAAAGATGATCCACCCGAGAATTCCGACTTTGAGCTCCTACCTCAAATCCGAGGTAACTACGGCTTCTAGTTCTCTAAACTAGAAGTCCTAGGTTGTGTAGAGCGAGAAGATGGAGTGATTTGCCTTTTGGAACCTTAGAATTCTCAACACGAGAACTTGTCGGGTTTGATGAGGAAGAAGGTCACTTGAAGAAAATGAGAGAGGAGAGAAAGAACTTGGATGAAGAATGCTCATTCATTTGTGATGAATAATAAACCATGTGATAATTGATGAGATACATAAATATCTCACAAATATCAACCATGGCTCACAAAATATGTATTTTGTCAAGTGATGACTCATAGCTCATCCAAGAAAATATCTCCAACTCATTTTCTACACCTCACTTAAAGAATTAATCCAAATGGAAAAGGAAATCCTAAATGAGGTGTCTCTTTTAGAAGCTTTCCCGCAAAATTATGAGAATGTCTCTCATCCGTATATACATACCCGCATCCGCATTCCGAAGAATACGAATACAAAGAGACGAAAATAATCCATCAATATAATACTAGGATCTGGCTTAAACCAAAGCCCACTAGTATTATCCCCCTGAACATCACACGTGCATAAATACATGTATGTGATCGAAGCCCTGCCGTAAAACCATATGACCTCTACATCGTTTCGCCTGAAGCAGGGAAACCTTCTGTGTGGGACTTTAAAGACTCGACAGTACGCTTGAAGTGGGTTTAACCACAAGCACGTCAACGGTACTAGCTGTACGTAATGGCTACCCAGGTACCTGTCGAAAAGGAAGGCCGGCGAGCAAACTCGTCCAAACTTCTATTGAGCCTATCTGTGACAATATTTGTACAGTCTGGTCTCTTCGTCAAAGAGTATCGCATACCGGGTCTGTGGGGTGGTTAACGTCAGACCCTAATAACCCGATAAGTCGTGTTGATGTGGCTCAGGACCAATCCGGGAAACTACTGATCAACCTACCAGTAAATCCCAACTGCCTTGGCCAAGGTTTTATGGTCCTGACCAATTGAAACACAGTCCGATATCGACTCCCAATACCGGGAGCGACGAATCCCCAACAATCGCTCACTGCCTCCATATGGCTCGGGACTGTACCCAATCAAAACCTGTTTGCAAGACTCAGTAGAGCCGTGGTAGAGTAGTGATCAAATCACAGTGGGAACTCACACGAGACAAATGACGATCTCAGGTCCGAAGACTAACCCGTACACATGTCACCTGAGAACTTCCATCTGACGATAGGCATAGTACCATCTGGAAGTTCTCCGCGAGTTCGTCCAGTGTACTCGCACCTAGTGAGCACCTGTATACGATCTTAGGTGCATCTGACCAATGACTGCGGGACCAACCATTCCCTTTTGTCGGGGCTATAAGTGTATACACTAGTCTACTCTGGTGTATCAATGCCCAGTCTCGATACTCACACGACTAGGGACCATTTAAGGATGTGCTTATGGACTACCCAGCTCCCATAAGTATGATCGACATCACAACGCAGGTAGTCAAGCAAGATCCTACGGGCTTTGTCAACATGTAACAGCAATATGTAATAACATGTATAACATATGCCATGTAAAGATAAAGTCAAACCATAATAGTATATTATTGTATCAAGTCTTTATCAATATGTGCAAGCTGGATAAAGCAAGAATAAAAACAAATACATATATTCTGATAAAAGACAACTGAAACAATACACTATATAACTAAGCAAGAATGTCCTGTACATACATATCCCTAGCATCCATATGTATGCATATACAATAATGGCCTCTAGGGCATACATATCCAACAATCTCCCACTTGCACTAAAGGCCAGTAATTGGTGTACCGAATACCCAACGTCTGCACTAAGGTCAGCTGCTGGCGTACCGCATACCCAATATATCAAAAAGTCGCTCGAACTGTGCTTGAGGGATGGCCTTTGTAAATGGATCCACTGTGTTGTCTTTTGTATCGACTCTTCGGACCTCGATTTCCTGGCGATCTATGATCTCCCTGATCAGGTGATACCGCCTTAAGATGTGTCTGTATTTCTGATGGGACTGTGGTTCCTTCGCTAAAACTATAGCCCTATTGTTATCGCAATACAAAGATATCAGACTAATAATGGAAGGAACTACCTGAAGTTCAGCAATGAACTTCTTCATCCAGACCACTTCTTTTGCGGCATCGCTGGCAGCAATGTATTCAGCCTCCATCGTCGAGTCTGTAACGGTGTCCTGTTTGGAACTCTTCCAACACACCGCCCCTTCGTCGAGGGGAAACACAAAACCCGATACAGACTTGCTATCATCCTTGTCACTCTGAAAGCTTGAATCGGTAAAGGACTCGACCCTGAGGTCTCCATTACCGTAAACAAGGAACATCTCCTTAGTCTTTCTCAGGTACTTGAGAATGTTCTTCACAGCTGTCCAGTGGTTCTTACCTTGGTTCGATTGATACCGGCTCACCATGCTTAGCGCGTAAGCTATATCTGGTCTTGTACATAGCATCGCATACATTATAGATCCTACCGCCGAAGCGTAGAGTATAGTGCTCATGCGAACCCTCTCCTCGTCAATCTTGGGAGACATCTTCTTGGAGAGGGTGATTCCGTGCAATGCGGGTATGTTACCGCGCTTAGAATCTTCCATACTAAATCTCTTTAGTACGGTCTCTATATACCTGGACTGCGAAAGTCCCAATAATTTCTTAGATCTATCTCTGTAGATCTTGATCCCTAGAATGTACGAGGCATCACCTAGATCCTTCATGGAGAGCCTTTATGACAAGAACAGCTTGACCGATTGTAGTATAGGAATATCATTTCTTATCAAAAGAATGTCATCCATTTACAAGACTAAGAATATGACAGTTCGTCCTATAATCTTCTTATAAATACATGGCTCATCTTCGTTCTTAATGAAGTCAAATTCCTTGATTGTTTCATCAAAACAGATGTTCCAGCTCTGCGATGCCTGCTTTAATCCATAAATGGATTTAAGCAACTTGCACACCTTCCCGCTGCTCCCACTGTCTACAAAATCTTATGGCTGATCCATATAAACACATTCTTCCAAACTTTCGTGTAGAAAATCTGTTTTTTACGTCCATCTGCCAGATCTCATAGTCATGGAAGGCAACAATGGCAAGTAGGATCCGAATAGATTTGAGCATAGCCACTGGAGAAAAGGTTTCGTCATAGTACACACCCGTTCATTGATGAAAACCTTTTGCAACGAGTCTAGCCTTATAGGTTTCCACTTGCCCATCTACACAAAGTTTTCTTTTGTAGATCCAATTGCATCCAACGGGTTTTACCCCAGGTGGAGCAATATCCAAGGTCCACACTTTATTGGTGTACATAGACTCCATCTAGGATCGTATAGCATCCAGCCACTTATCAGAGTCCCTACTGATAATGGCCTGCCTGAAACTGGTAGGGCCATCTTCTTACAAGATGCAATCCTCTCGATCCCCGTCTATGAGAAAATCATAGTATCTCTCAGGCGGATGAGAAATCCTACTAGATCTGTGAAGTGGCTGAGGCTCGTCTGGGGTTATTGAATCATGAGGTTCCACCAAATCTTCAGTTTCATTTTGTGGTCGCCGAATTTCTTCCAGTTCTACCGTGCTCCCACTAGTTTCTTTTGCAAGAAACCCCCTTTCTAAAAAGGTCGCGTGGTGAGACACAAACACCTTCTATTCCCCAGTGTGGTAGAACAGATATCCATGCGAATACTTTGGATATCCCACAAATTTACATAAAACTGACCGTGCCTCTAGTTTTTCCGATTTCTATGTTTTCACATAGGCCGAACAACCCCATATCTTAATACCCTTAAGACATGGTCCCTTTCCACTCTATATTTCATATGGAGTCTTAGGCATAGATTTAGATGGAACCTGATTCAATAGGTACGTTGCTGTTTCAAGCGTAACTCCCCAGAATGAAAGAGGCAACTCAACACTACTCATCATGGAGCGAACCATGTCCAATAGGGTACGGTTCCTCCGCTCTGATACACCGTTGTGCTGTGGTGTATACGGAGGAGTAAGCTGAGAGAGAATTCCATTCTCTTTTAGGTAATCTAGGAATTCCGTGCTCAAGTATCCCCTCCTCTATCAGACCGGAGGATCTTGATACTTTTGCTAATCTGGTTCTCTACTTCGTTTCTGTATTCCTTGAATTTCTCAAAAGTTTCAGATTTGTGTTTCATAAGATACACATATCCGAATCTAGAGAGATCGTCGGTGAATGTGATGAAGTACGAGAACCCATCCTGTACATGTATAGATATTGGACCACATACATCACTGTGTATAAGTCCCAAGAGCTCTCCTGCTCTTTCTCCGTATCCGGTGAACGGAGATTTGGTCATCTTTCCTTTAAGACAAGACTGACAAGTATCATAAGATTAAAATTCGAACGTATTCAAAAGTCCATCTGTCACGACACGAAATAGTACATGACTGGCACTTGAATCATATGAAGTCTATAGGACCTTATCTAATTCAAGTAAGCCAAAAAAATCCCAGAAATCTAAACCATTTTAAAGAAGAAAATGAAGAAAACTTATCTTTAAAGAAAGAGGTTTTAATAACATAAGCCGAAGTATTGCATTTTAAAAACTCAAGTCTTTTCTAAAAATTCGGCAGAGTTTCCTTTGTAAATACCGGCCCCAAAAGGGGTACAACATGTATAATATGAATAAAGGCATTTCCAAGCAGGGGCCAGCTCTTCGTCAATTGACGGTCACAACCACGCAAGCAATATAATATACAACGCCGAAGGGCGAGGATCAAAACACAAAAGGAAACTCAAAATCATTAGGAAAACCCATAATAATACAACGCGTGACTCTAAGGTCGAAAGAATAACAACTGGTTTTCTAAGTCTGAAATAATATACAAGTCTGGTTGATGGAGTTTACTAGATACAACTGAATATAAATAAAAGGTATAAGGGTGGCCACGATGCGAGTGGACCCACCTACCAAAGCAATCACCCGGAATGAAGTAATGTGCCGGCAAAGCCGCCAAGGAAAACCTGTACGACAAAACCTGCAAGAAACTGTGGCACAACGGGGGTGAGTTGCCAACTCGTGAGTAGAAAACATCACAGAGTAGAAATCGTATGTATGACTCAATCCTAGGTCAATACGATCAAAAAATATATATTCTCAAAATGATAAAGTCTGAAGCATGATAAGGCGGCAAGGGTAAACATCTATACATAAGTGTAATACCATGTGCTCGTGTCAGTGCCTCAGATAGCAACATATCATAAATATGAGCTATGAATGCAATATAATGAAAACAGAATGCATCATGAATGTGAAAATGTTTTCTTAATTTAGTGAGATTTCTGTATATTTATAAATCGAGGTATCATCAATGAAATCAACATGAAATCAGTGTCAAGTATTAACACAAAACATAAATCCCAATATCTCAATATCTCAGGCTCCGGCAATCCTGATTGGCCTGTAACCTCGAATCTTAATATCTAGGGCTCTGGCTATCCAGACTGGCCCATATCATCAAATCTCAAAACCTCAGGCTCAAACTATCCGGACTGGCCTGTACTCCGATTGGTATCCTCTGGATATCCGTCGAGTCACAATACAATCATCGGTCAGTAGTGCTCCCCTGTCACAGGCCCAACGCCATCATCTGCGACCTTCTCGCCCCGGGGTACTGCACCGGGTCCACCATGCACCCACAGATAGTTCCTCCTCCTCCTTGAACCGGGTGTATGATATCGCTCAAGAGATGAGAAAACTCATTGTGGACATATCTCATATCATATCATGAGAAAACCACAACTTTCATTTAAAATGATAATCAGTTTATAAAATTTTTGCGGTTTCTCTAAATCCAGAAATCTCATAGAAATACGAAATCATAAATCACGATGTAAATAAATAATGAATACTGGGCTCCGGCAATCCGGACTGGCCCTTACTATCGCATGGCAAATGAATATATGAATATACATGCATGAGATAACACAGTAAATAAATGCAATATCTAAACTAGCATATGAAAACAATAAAATATAGGAACTATAAGCTAGCAAGCTATGTCAATGAAGTAATGTTCTCTAAAGTGTACGTGACATAGCAATTACTAATGAAGATGTGTGTGAGCCGTCAAGCAAGTGTACGTGGAGCATACGCATCATCGGTAATGGTGCTGTGTCCTAACAACAGGTTTCATCATTTCTCACGAAAATACATGTAAGCATGCAATGCAATGCGAACAGCAGAATAAATGGCAAATGAATAGTAAATGCAGCAATAATATGCGGAGCATGAATAATAAAGCAACAATAAGAAATCTACATTAATATATATGAGTCATACAGATTTGCCATTTGAAACAACACGAATCGTGTGTTTAGAAAATAAGGACTACGGTGTTTTTAAGAAAAGGTACATCCTTTGAAATGTCCGTAGAATCCCTTGGCCTGTCTTTAAAATACTCGCTATTCGTTGGTTTTTGAAATAGGTATGACTCGAGTCTAGTCTAACATCTACCAGTAAACTACAGAACTAAACTAACAGACTGATCGAAAAGGTAAGGAAACCACCTAAATCTGAGTCGATATACATATAACATATAATAATCGGTGATCCCGCCTCTATAGTATCATATATGATACAATATATAATATGACATCCTCGAGTCAAGAGTGCGGATCTATCATCAATATATATAGCTCGTACGGTAAATCCATCGTACGGCATCCCAAATCTGGGTACGGGTCAAATATCACATTCATCTCATCATTTATCTGGTATCCTTATCATCATATCATGATCTGGGTACTGATCTAAGTCTAGTACGTACTGATACCATCTACATACATATATACGTGTGTATGAAAACACATCGCCCAAGGACCCGCTATAATATCATGTCGTATCTTAAATACGAACCATGTCACATCACCGATCTCATGGTATCATGCCTAATCTCATCGACTCATCTCCAAATACCATATACTATCCTCATCATCCATATATACACACACACACACACACACACAGAGTCCCATACCTATGCGTATATATATACATATCACCATATACGCACAAATAATAAAATGTATGCATGTGTGTGTGCGTGTGGGTGCAATCTCTAATCTAGGGTTTCGCGACTAAGAAACTAAACTAAGTTACTTCTAATTACACCAACACTGTATCATGAACACCTAGAATCTATCTTGATAATCAATAATCTCACAATAAACATATATATATATATATATATATATATATTTATATATATATATATATATATATACGTATTCGTATACTACACTACGAAACTGCGGGGGTGTTATACGCCATCCACCCGACTTCCCCCGTAGATATATATTTACTCACATTGATCATCATTCGCCGAAGTCGATGTCGTCATCCTCTTCTTCATCATCCAAAGTCCACATGGGGGTACCTACATATGCACACACAAGATATCGTAAACTTAAATCACGTACGAAAACCAAATCGGCACGAGTATCACACATAGGTTTGAACCTATAGTTTACTTATGCAAGAATGACCAAACAACCCTCGAGATTGACGTGCAAACGTCAAGTGATCGAGACAAACACAAAAACCCAAATTTCAAGTTAACAGAATTCGCAAAACGAAATCAGAAACGATGCAAAACACTTCCAGATTTTACCCTAGGCTAAATTAGCCAATTTTGCACACATGGAGGGTCTATTTTACTGGAGATAAAGCCCTGGACAGAACACTGACACATAATTCCCTGCTCTGGCCGCAATTTGTGGCCAGAATGGATATATTTTCGGCCAAATTGCAATGGTTTGGGCTCTGGTCTTCAGGGTAGATTCTAGGTTGCATGCACATCTCTCTGTGTTTGCTAAATAATTTTCCAGGTCTCCGAGTCACTCCATATTCTTAAATACTATCACAATTCTCACAATTTCCGATGTCGGGGTTTCTAAGTTTGGGGTTTGGGGTTTTATCTCTGGTTTTAAGTCTCCAATCAAGTGCTACAGGGGTTGTATGGTCCCTATTAACATCAATTACACTATCACAACTCAACCAAAGCCCTAACCTCGTCTTGGAATTTTCCAAGCTCACAAAACTAAACAATATCGATTCTAAACTTATATAAATGTTAAAGGAAATGAAATACAATTCTAATGGTGAAGGAAATACCTCATTTGGCAACTCAAGAATTTTCTTGAGTTGCCCCAAGTGCTCAAAATCCGATTTTTCTTGGTCCAAAGTGCATCTAGTGAGCTTGTGCATGTTTTTAATGAAGTGGGGATGATGTTTTGATGTTGTTTTGGGTGTGTTGTGAGGAGTTGAGATGGTGGAGGGAAGAGGGCAGCCAAGCTTGAGGGAAGAGGAAGAAGAAAAGATGAAGGTGATGAATGAAACAAGGAGCCATGACCAAGGTTGACCCCCACCTCTCTCTCTCTCTCTTGTCCATCCCTCTTAGTTTAATATTTTCTTTTCTTTTCTTTTTCCTTTCTTATTATTTCCCTTTTCATTTTAAAACAAATCATGCATGAAAAATAAGAAAAGCCATGCAAGAAAAATGTAACAGTGTATAATATGACATGGTGCATGTCATGTGCATAAATAAAACTTAATGCACGATTAGCGATATTTAATCGCGATTAGCATTAAAAGTGAATATAATTAATTATAAAATTTCATAATTTGCTTAAATAAAATAAAACACCATCTTTTCAGTAATTTCTATAATTTTCCAAATATTTTCCAATTTATCGGTATTTAATTATACCGAATTAATAGAATATTCATAATATTTATTATTTAATTATAAAAATTCCCAAAAATAATATTTTATTTTTCTGAAATGTTACAAAAGATAATGGTTAGGTTAATAAATATCTAGAGTAAAACAAAATCAGTGGACTAAAGTCAAGGCTTCTACATGCTTCCACAAGCATCTTCGCCATGCTAATTTCCACCTAATTTTGATTTTTCCCTTAATATTTAAACACCCAAATTATCTTTAGTTAGGCATGAGTCTCATACACCTAAGTCCAATGTATCATTTAGCATGACACAAATATAAACATATTAATATATATCATATGTATATCTATGTATTTTGAGAAAACAATTTCTTAAGTGAGCTAATATTAGTTAATGTATATTAATATATCAAATATATGATTATACATTAAATCATTAAATCAACACTTGATTTAATAATTTAGCTATATCACATACAACCGACTAATATCATATACATGTATATCAAATATACATATAACAAATTATTGAATCAACACTTGATTCAATAATCCGGTTATATCTCATATAACCTATATCACAAGATTAGAATAATGTATCACATACAAGTATCAATCTCGGTCCCGCACATATCACATATGTGCCCTACTTCGTTTCACATGAGGTAGGAAACCTCTGTGTAGGACTCTAAAGACTCGTCAATACGCCAGCAGTAGATGATGATCATATCAGTCACCCATAAGCCGTCAGCGGTACTAGCTAGACGTAACGGCTATCCGGGTATTGAGCGATCAGAAGATCAACAAGCAAACTTGTTCATACTCCCGTGAATCCAATAAGTAACACTACCGTACAGTCCGGTCTCTTCGTCTGATATGTCGCATATCGAGTCTGGGGATGGTAAACGTCAGACCCCAATAACTTGATAAGTCATGACAATGTGAGACTCATAACGGGTCAAGAAACTACTGATAACACTTACCAGTAAATCTCTGTATCAGCCATCGCCAGGGACTTTCTGTCATGGCCAATCGAGCATAGCGCAACATCAACCCCCATTACCGGGAGAGACGAATCCCCTCCTATCGCTCATTGCCTCCATGTGACTCAGGACTATACACAAAAACCACTTGTTTGCACGCTCTCTTGAACGTGGTATGTACGAAATCAATGCACAGTGGGAATCACTCAAGAATCTATGACAATCTCGGGTCTACAGACTAACCTGTACCAGTGTCGCCAGAGAACTTCTATCTGAGGTTAGGTATAATACCATCTAGGAGTTCTCGGCGAGTCCTGTTTAGTGTACCCAGTCTCCACTGAGCACCCATATACAATCTTTGATGTTAGACACCAATGGATATGGGATCATCCATCGCCCATCAAATAGGTCAAGAAACGTATACGCTAGTCTACTCTAGAATATCGATGCCCCGTCTCGATACACCCACGACTAGGAACAATTAAAGGATGAACTTGTGGACTACCTTGGCCCCACTAGTATGATCTGCATCATAATCCTAGTAATCAAGTACACATCCTAAGGGCTTTACCAACATGTGAGAGCAAGACAGTATCACAATACTAGTCTACATGTTAAGATAAAGAGTAACCAGATAGCATACTATCTTGTCGAGCAAGAAAGTCCTCCCTATATATGTTCAAGCATCCATAATATACAACCATGTACAATAATGGCCTCGAGGGCATAAATACAACTAACAATCTCCCACTTGCACTAAGGCTAGTTGTTGTAGTATCTCATACCCAACATCCCAAAAACTCTCAAATTATATCTGGGATATAGCCTTGGTGAGTGGATCTGCCGTGTTATTCTTCGTCTCATCTCTCCTGACCTTGATCGCCCGGAGATCAACCATCTCCTTGATCAGGTGATACTGTCTAAGAATATGTCTGGATCACTGATGGGACCGGGGTTCCTAGGTCAGAGACACAGCTCCATTGTTATCACAATACATAAGTATTGGATACATAATGGTATGAACCAAGTTCATCTCATGAACTTCTACATCCAGACAGCCTCTTTGGTAGCATCGTTGGTAGCGATGTATTCACCCTTCATCGTCGAGGTTACTAGGGTATCTAGCTTGGAACTCTTCCAACATACCGTCCCTCTACTGAGGGTGAAGACAAAACTCGAGATTGTCTTACAATCGTCCTTATCACTCTAAAAGCTCGAATCGGTAAATGACTCCATCTGGAGTTCATCGTTACCATACACCAAGAACATTTCTTTAGATCTTCTCAAGTACTTAAGAATGTTCTTCACAGCTGTCCAGTGATTCTTCCCAGGATGTAAGAGGTGTCACCCAAATCCTTCATGGAGAAACTTGGTAATAAGAAAAGCTTGACCGAGTGTAGCATAAGAACACCATTTCCTATCAAGAGTATGTCATCTACGTACAATACGAATAAGACAACCTTAATCTCTACCACCTTCTTGTATATACAAGGTCCATCTATCTTTTTGATGAAATCAAACTCTTTGACTGCCACATCAAAACAGATGTTCCAACTTCGCGATGCCTGCTTTAACCCGTAAATTGAATTAAGCAACTTGCACACCTTTCCACTGCTCCCACTATCTACGAAGCCCTTTGGCTAAGTCATGTATATGCTCTCTTCTAAATCATCATTTAGAAAAGCAGTCTTAACGTTCAACTGCCAGATTTCGTAGTCATGGTATGCAGCGATAGCAAGTAGGATCTAGATGGACTGAAGCATAGCCACTGGAGAAAAAGGTTTTATCATAATTCACATCTGGTCGTTGACGAAAACCTTTTGCAACAAGTCTAACTTTGAAAATCTAAACTTTTCTATGTACACCAAGTTATCTTCTTAAGATACACTTGCTCCTGATGGGTTTTACCCCTTCAGGCGCAACTTCCAAAGTCCATACTTTGTTGGTGTAGATGGATTCCATCTCAGATCGCATAGCATCCAGCCATTTCACAAAGTCCCCACTTATGATGGCCTGCTCGAAACTAGTTAGGTCATCATCTTCCATAATGCAATCCTCGCTTCCACTATCATTGAGAAAACCGTAGTATCTCTCAGGCAGATGAGGAACCCTACTAGATCGGTGGAGAGGCTGAGATTCGTCAAATCTTCCGTTGAAGTTTGTGTAGCTGGAACCTCTTCCAGTTCTACCTCATGACCACTAATTTCTTTTGCAAGAAATTCCTTTTCTAAAAAGGTGGAATGTTGAGCAACAAACACCTTTTGTTCCTCAAAGTGGTAGAAGATATGCCCCCACGAATGCTTGGGATATCCTACAAACATACACAGAACTGACCTTGCCTCAAGCTTTTCCGGATTTTTCTTTTTGACATAGGCCGGACAACCCTATATTTTAACATAATTATGATATGGTCTCTTCCCTTTCCATATCTCATATGGAGTGGTAGGAACCATACTCAATAGGTCTGCAGCTGTCTCCAGTGCATAACCCCAAAAGGAAATAGGCAACTCAGCAGTACTCATCATAGATGTAGGGTTACTAGGCACACTAATAAGGCTCTACAAGGCATCGACCATGCCAAAATTAAATTTTTATGTGCCGAATAACACTAAGCAAGATCATATACTAGAGTTTAGGCGACACATAAGGCAAGTAAACAACTTTACTCTAAAGGGAATACAAAATACAACCTTTGTAGATCGGTCCTTCACTTATAAAGCTCCTTGATGAAGTCCCTTCGCTGCGATCAAAGTTTTCCCGGGCTCTTGCATGGCTTCACGACGCGAGGGATGCGACCTTGCTTGAACTCTCCGAGGCCGAAGATGATCTACGTCGAGGGAATTCCGACTCAAGGTCCTACTTCACTAACTAGAGAATTAGTGAAGTAAACACCCTAAACTAAAGTGCTAGTCTAGTAGAGGATGGAGAAATAGGAAGTGGGTTCTCTTTATAATTTTGTTTCTCACAAAGTTCCACTCTTTTTCAAAAACCTAGCAAGCTTTTTCTTTTGCTCAATGAAGAAGATGAACAAAAGAAAAGAATGAGGATAATGATCAAGTGTCAAAGCTAACCATGGTGAGTAAGTATCATATACTAACTCTTGTAGAGCCATAACCATAGTTAATTGTGTGATGGTTAGGTTAAAGTCCAAAGCAAAAACAAACCTAGTGGACTTTAGTCAATGCATCCACAAGCTTCCACAAGCTTCATGCATTTTCTAATTTTCCACTAATTTTGTAATTACTTTTAAACATTAAACCCAATCATAACAAATAGGATGGTGTATGTCTCATACACACATGAATGTTGTATCATCAACCATGATACAATATGATAACACATTTTAACATATATCATATATATGTTAAAGTAGTGTACATGTGAGAAAAAACCCTAAGTGAACAAGTGTTAGCAAGTGTAAATTAGTATATCTAATATACAAATATACACTTAATTATTAAATCAACACTTGACTTAATAATCCGGTCATATCTCATATAACCGGCTAACATCCATTGTATCGACTTATCGAATCAACACTTGATTCGATAACCCGGTCATATCATATATAACCGACCGGTACAAAAAGTCGCGAGAATAGAATACGGTATCACATACACGCATTTATTCTCGGTCTCGCACATATCACATACGTGCTCCTATTTCGTTTTGCCTGAGCCAGTAAAACCTCTATGTAGGACTCTAAAGACTCGTCAATACGCCGGCAGTAAGTGATGATCACATCAAGCAGCCACAAGCCGTCAGCGGTACTAGCTGGACGTAACGGCTACCCGGGTATTGAGCGATCAGAAGATCAGCAAGCAAGCCCGCTTCAACTCCTATAAAAGCCTGCCGGTAACACTTCCCGTACAGTCCGGTCTCCTCGTCTGATATGTCGCATATCAAGTCTAGGGGTGGTAAACGTCACACCCCAATAACCGATAAGTCGTGCTGATGTGAGGCTCATAACGGTTCGAGAAACTACTGGTAACACTTACCAGTAAATCTCTAAATCAGCCCTGACCAGGGACTTCCCTGTTACGGCCAATCGAGCATAGCGCAACATCAACCCCCAATACCGGGAGAGACGAAATCCCTCCTATCGCTCATTGCCTCCATGTGACTCGGGACTGTACCCAAAAACCACCGTTTTGCACGCCCTCATGAACGTGGTAAGGTGGAAATCAAAGCACAGTGGGAATCACACAAGACTCTATGACGATCTCGGGTCTACAGACTAATCTGCACAAGTGTCACCAGAGAACTGCCATCTGACGTGAGGTATAATACCATCTGGGAGTTCTCGGCGAGTCTGTCCAGTGTACCCAGTCTCCACTGAGCACCCGTATACCATCTCTGATGTCAAACACCAATGGATATGGGATCATCCATCGCCCATCTCATGGGTCAAGAAGCGTATACGCTAGTCTACTCTGGTATATCGATGCCCCGTCTCGATACAACCACGACTAGGGACCTTGAAGGATGTACTTATGGACTACCATGTCCCCACTAGTATGATCCACATCATAGTCCAGGTAGTCAAGTACACATCCTAAGGGCTTTACCAACATGTAACTATAAGACAGTATCAAGAGACAAGTATACATGTTAAGATAAGGAGCAACCGGATAGCATACTATCATATCGAGCAAGAAAGTCCTCTCTATATATGTCCAAGCATCCAATATAATATACATCATCTGTACAATACTGGCCTCTAGGGCATACATACAACTAACAATAGAGCGCACCATATCTAATAGGATGCGATTGCTCTGCTCCAATACACCGTTGTGTTGTGGTGTATATGGAGGAGTAAGCTGAGAGAGAATCCCATTCTCTTTTAGAAAGTTCAGGAACCCTGTGCTTAAGTATTCTCCTCCCTGATCAGATCGAAGGATTTTAATACTTTTACCCATTTGGTTCTCTACTTCGCATTTATATTCTTTGAATTTCTCAAAAGCTTCAGACTTGTATTTCAACAGGAACACATGTCCGAATCTTGAGAGATCATCGGTGAATGTAATGAAGTACGAGAAACCATTCATGGCATGTATAGACATGGGACCGCATACATCACTATGTATCAGTCCCAAGAGTTCTGTAGCTCTTTCTCCGTGTCCAGTAAACGGAGTTTTAGTCATCTTTCCTTTGAGACATGACTGGCAAGTTTCATAAGATGTAAATTCAAACTGGTTCAAAAATCCATCTTTGTGTAACTTAGCCAGTCGTGTCGCATTGATATGAACTAGTCTACAATACCACAAGAAGGATTCGTTCATTTCTGAACTTTTCCTCTTGTATGTGTTATGTACGTTAAGAACTGCTTTTTGATCCAGAACGTATAAACCGTTACATAATGTACCAAACCCAATCAACACTTGATTTAGAAAAATGTTCATAACATTATTCTCTACTACAAAATTATATCCTTCTTTATCTAATCAAGAAATTAATATTAAATTGCATAGCATAGAGAGTACATAATAACAGTTGTTCAAGATCAATGTATTCCCATTTGGTAATACAAGGTGATATTCACCAACTGCTTTGGCTGCAACACTTGCACCATTCCTTACTTTAAGAGAATGGTCATCTTTTCCCAGTTCTCTATCTTTCTTTAGCCCATGTAATATATTACATATGTGGAATCTCGATCCGGTATCTAATACCCAGGACGTAGAGTGCACTAAGAAATAGTTCTCGGTGACAAACACACCCGAAGAAGATGGATCAACATGCTCATTCCTCGTTCGGGTCGCATGAGAATCCTGGTGTTCCCCTATTTCCTGCTCAGACTTATAGCAATTATAAGATAGAGCGGAACCAACGTTCTCCAGCTCAGTATAACAAGCGAGTTCGGTCAATACATTAATATTTTTATCTTGATTAAGGCATGACATGGTCGCTGCCTGGAGAGAGAGAGAAGAAAACACTTAGCATATGCTCTTGCAAGATTAGATTGGTTATTAGCTTATCTAATCAGGATAGCTCCCACTGTTTTTATCAAATCTTCCTTCAAACCCTAAAAGGTAAGACTAGCGGGATTAATTACACTCTACAAGTTCGCCAATCTTTCGGCCATTCCAGTGCCGGTACTTTGAGGGAGGTTCCCCATGCTTTCGCACGGACCTAATTAAAATAAACTCGTTTTTCCAGCGGCGTAATTCCGTTAACAGCTTTCTAGACACCTACTTGATTGGCTAATTGTAAAGTGCAAAACTCTTCTAGGAGTAAGTCTTACTCGCAGTGGGTATCGGGATCCAACTATCTCATAGAAGGTATGCAATCTCATTGCAAATTTCAACACTTGATATTTCCAATAATATTTTGCCCCTAGCATCCTATGATCTTGAAAAAGGCCAACAAACCATAGGGCGCTAGTCAAGTTCAACCCGTCATTTCCTGATTGAATTAAACCCACCTGTATGACCCTTGACAAAGGCCAACAAGGTCGTACGACTACCCTAATCCAATCGCATCATATGGTTGCAGATAAGAACTAATCAGCTATCGCACACTACGCCTTGACAAAGGCCAACAAATGCAGCACGAATACTAAATAGTACTTATTTGAAATGACGGAGGGCTACGACAGGTTTTTAAGAAAACCTTTTATGTAATGAAATTGATATCATTGTAGAATCGAGTGATTTTGAAAAGGAGTGGTTTAAGCTCCGCATTTTAAAATCGAGTTTTTCAAAATAAACCGAGTGGGTGTAGCATCTGCTAGCTTTCGCTAAAAAGGTCACTCCCGGTGAAGAGATCTAGGCTCTTTCTTCTTCGAATAAAGTGCTGGATATTCATCAAGGAATACCATTATGCAAAGCAAGAACTAGAGCTACCTGTTTTAAAATTTTGATTCCATAATATCATTAGGTTTCTTTCCTTTCATTAATCTCATTAATGAAGTCCCATCATTTATGCTTCCTAAGTATCATAGATAAAGAAATGAATATACTTATATAACGTACGCTTATGCCATCCGCATTCGTCACGTGGTCCCGTCATGCACCGTTAGGTTAGATAACTAACGGCAGAGCGGGAGCAGGTGCAAAACATAAGCAATGTTTATTATATATCATATATATAATATAAAGCATTCGTCTCACGCAGTTATATGATCTCATCACAGAATATTGCAACAGAAGTCAATATATGAAATATTGGATATAATAGGAGGTCCGTGTTTTAAATTAAGCCGATAAAAAGCACGGATTCCAAGGTCGTGATGAATAGCCAAACACACATCTCTAGACCCCTACAAGAGCGGCAAGAAACCCTACCAATTCTAGAGTTAGGAGACCCGGAATCGACTCCTCGAAATGGTCTCCCACTGGACTCTAAAACCCAGTTACTTGTGCTCCCCGCCTTGGGTCTATCCTAATACGGAAAAGTAAATAATATACATCAATGGTGACATCATCCTCAACCCGAAAGTGTCCCAATAAAAGAATACTACATACAAGTTTTTACATGAATGAAAATGAAAAACTCTCATCTTACGCAAAAACCGCCGACTATTCAAACACGATGATCCAATATAACATATCACAGCAAGAAATAACATCACATGTCATCAACGTAAGTAAATATGCGTATCCCAATTATCGTTGATGTATAGCAACGAAACCGGCGATACACCACATATTACACTTACGGTCGCAGAAAAGAAATGAAAACTACAATAATTAGAATCCGCAACCACTTTAGACATCATAAATCCGGAATATCATATACGCCGGATTTCATGCCTAACACTATAAACCCGGCATTTTAGTCTCAGATTGAAAACACTTTTCAATATTCAATCGGGCAATTCAATAAGATTCCCAACAGTTGATCGAATGCTCGTCGGCAACATTAGTGGACGGCCGCACCCTCGATGCCGTCAATGAAGCGAACTTAGGCGGAACACTGCGACCGCGAGCACCCGAACGGATGATTTTGGTTACGGGGTTCTCCTAAGTCACATGGTCAGGGCTATGGGGCATGGCTATCTAGTAGTGTTATCCGGCGAGCGTTCGAGTACTATACGGGATTGCGACGGAGTTTTGATCCGAATCAAAACCCGGCGGCAACTGATCAAAAAAGACTAATTTGCTAGATTCACAAAGTACTAACTAGTTTTCACAAAAATAATTATTGTGGATTTCAAATATTGTATCACAAATCACAGATATCTAGACGATATTAAACATTTCGATCGATTTATAAAATACCCAAAATTCCCAAAGACCTCAACCCTTGAGTCACTGTCAAAAATACCCAGAGAGTGCCCCAAGTACCTACAGACCTACACAAGAAAGCACACTCCCTGCCTCACCAACGGCGCCGCGGAACCGCCGCCAAAAGCATGCTTTGGCCGCGCTTCCATGGTCGTTTGGTCGAGTTGGGTCGTCGTTTTTCTTGTGGGTCTATAGAAAACCCTGCACAATATTCTGAATATTTTTAATTAGAAAAATTCCAACTTTTTGAAATTTTTTCCAGAGAGTGCATTTTCCGAGTTTCGATTAGTCGATCAAACACTTTAACTTCTCCTAGACAACTCGTAATGCTCTAGTATGGCTCTGAAACCACTGCTGGGTTTGCTTAGCACCCCCGACGGTTTTCGGCACGCATCAAGTATGTTATTTTAAAATTTTAGGGTGTTGAACGTGCCCGAACCAAGGATCTAACTAGAGAATTAAGGTTTTATAGCATGTAAACAAACTTTACACTAAGTGATATAGGAATACAACCTTTGTAGACCGGTCCTTCACTTCTAAAGCTCCATGTATTAGTCCCTTTGCTCCAAGTAGTGGTGTCCCGGACTCTCCTTAGGCTCCACTAGACGAAAGGAACGAGCCTGCTTAATGATCTTCGAGGACGAAGATGATCTACGTCGAAGAATCGCTAACTCAAGCTACCTATTCACTAATTGATGAATTAGTGAAGTAAACAATCTATACTAAAAGGCTAGTTTGGTATAGATTGATGAAGTAGAAATTTTGCTTACTTTAGAATTATTTTTCTCCTTTTCTTTTTCTTCTCACAAGAAAGCCAAAGTGCAAGCAAGGAGATGAAGAAGAAAACTCAAGTGATCAAGTGTGAACCATGGGTGAGAAAATATCTCATATATCTCATGTAGAGGCTTAACCATGGCTAAAGATAATGGTTAGGTTAATAAATATCTAGAGTAAAACAAAATTAGTGGACTAAAGTCAAAGCTTCTACATGCTTCCACAAGTATCTTAGCCATGCTAATTTCCACCTAATTTTGATTTTTCCCTTAATATTTAAACACCCAAATTATCTTTAGTTAGGTATGAATCTCATACACCCAAGTCTAATGTATCATCTAGCATGACATAAATATAAACACATTAATAAATATCATATATATATATATATGTGTGTGTGTGTGTGTGTGTGTGTGTATTATGAGAAAACAATTTCTTAAGTGAGCTAATATTAGTTAATGTATATTAATATATCAAATATATGATTATACATTAAATCATTACATCAACACTTGATTTAATAATCCGTTTATATCACATACAACCGACTAATATCATATACATGTATATCAAATATACATGTATATCAAATATACATTTAACAAATTATTGAATCAACACTTGATTCAATAATCCGATTATATCTCATATAACCTATATCACGAGATTAGAATACTGTATCACATACAAGTATCAATCTCGGTCCCACACATATCACATATGTGCCCTACTTCGTTTCGCATGAGCTAGAAAACCTCCGTGCAGGACTCTAAAGACTCGTAAATACGCCAGCAGTAGGTGATGATCATATCAGTCACACATAAGCCGTCAGCGGTAGTAGCTGGACGTAACGGCTATCCAGGTATTAAGCGATCAGAAGATCAACAGGAAAGCTTGTTCATACTCCCGTGAATCCAATAAGTAACACTACCGTATAGTCCGGTCTCTTCGTCTGATATGTCGCATATCGAGTCTGGGGGTGGTAAACGTCAGACCCCAATAACTTGATAAGTCATGCCAATGTAAGACTCATAACGGGTTAAGAAACTACTGACAGCCCTCGCCAGGGACTTCCTGTCATGGTCAATCGAGCATAGTGCAACATCAACCCCCAATATAGGGAGAGACGAATCCCTTCCTATCGCTCATTGCCTCCATGTGACTCGGGATTGTACCCAAAATCCGCCTGTTTGCACGCTCTCTTGAACTTGGTAGAGTGGAAATCAATGCACGGTGGGAATCACACAAGTCTCTATGACGATCTCGGATCTACGGACTAACCTGTACCAGTGTCACCAGAGAACTGCTATCTGAGGTTAGGTATAATACCATCTAGGAGTTTTCGGCGAGTCTTGTTCAGTGTACCCAGTCTCCACTGAGCACCCGTATACAATCTTTGATGTCAAACACCAATGGATATGGGATTATCCATCGCCCATCAAATGGGTCAAGAAACGTAAACGCTAGTCTACTATGGAATATCGATGTCCCGTCTCGATACACCCACGATTAGGAACAATTAAAGGATGAACTTGTGGACTACCTTGGCCCCACTAGTATGATCTGCATCATAATCCTGGTAGTCAAGTACACATCCTAAGGGATTTACCAACATGTGAGAGCAAGACAGTATCATATATTGGGTTGCGGAGTGCCCCGGCCATCAAACTGTGGCCAAATGCGGAACAAAAATTTACTAAACTGGCGCTGCCATTACCCGATACCCGGATCTACCTTAAACCCTATACTAGCAAGCAAACAAAAGGAGTTAGGAATGGTTATACCGAGTTGATACGTGTCCTTCGGTCTTCAACCATCTTCCCAAGCTCCTAGAGGCTCCTTGATCAAGCTTGGTCGCCGGTCTCCCTCCATCGATGATGATCCACCCGAGAGATGTAGTTGTGGCTCTAGCTTCACATAATGGATGCAAATGAAGCAACTAGAGTTTCTAGAATGCTACTCTAGAAATCCTAGGATGTAGTGTATGTAATCAAAGTGTTAGTCTATCTCATCCCACCTCCTCTCATAATTCTCAACACATGAGAGGGTTGAGAGGAGGTGGTGAATGAAGGTGGAGGCAACCATAGAAAATCAAGAGAGGAGTGAAGCACAAATGGTCATGAGAACAAAGCATGCTCAAGAGAAAACCAACCATCTCAAAATCATGAAGCTCTCATGAGAGAGAAAATCAAGCATGCTAGATTTTGTAAAACAATATCTTTCATTTTAAAATACCATCCATACTTGAATAGTATGCACAAATGAATTAAAAATTCATTTGTTCATACTATGTAAGCATGGTCACCACCATACTTCCAATTTTCCAATTTCCACCTCATTTACTATTTTCCAAAAAATTGTCAAATCCAAAAATGAGGTGGCCACCTTCTAGAATGTTTTCCGGATAAAATACGGATTACATTCTACTGTATATACATACCTGCATTCGTACCGAAATACAAATACCCAATGAGATAAAATAACACAAAGAACATAATACTAGAATATATGTATTGAAATACATATACGTAAATTATTAAATCAATACTTGATTTAATAATCCGGCTCAAACCCGAGCTGGCTAGTATTATCAACTGTCCGATCGAAAGTCCGGGTACAAAGTACATCAATCGATCGGAACCCTGCACATATCCAATACGGCTACTACATCATTTCTCCATAACCAGGGAAACCCTCTGTGTGGGACTCTAAAGACTCGGTTTAACCACAAACACGTCAGCGGCACTAGCTGTACGTAACGGCTACCCAGGTATTGAGCGAAAAGGAGGCCGACGAGCAAACTCATCCTGAACCCCTATTGAGCTTGACAGTTGTAAGTCTATGCTACCTCTCCCGGTACTTTCGGGCATGCGGAATTTGGTGAAAAACAATTTTCTAGAGGTGGTAACATGGACTCAAAACCGGATCTTTGTTAAACATCTAACCAACAACCTAACTAGGAGTTGTTAACTACTCGGTTAGGGGGTTATACCTTTCTTTCTTGAACTCCTTCGTCTTCAAGCCTCGATGGTTGTCCGGTCGGCTTCACCCCGTCGTCTCCTTGCGCCGAAGATCGATCCACCTGAAAGCTTCTACCTTTGGCTTCTTCTTCGGTCTTTGAAGAAACTAGTTCACTCGGTTTGCTAAACCTTGTGAACTAGAGTGAGTAGAGGAGAGTGTGTTGGGATTTTCTCTATGGTTCTTGGTTCTCAACACATGAGACAAGTGAACCATAGACTAAAGAGAGGGAGAGCAAGAGGAAGGAGATGAGAGCTCAAGAACACAAGAGAGAATGAAAATCATAGAATGAGCAAGACTTTTCTCACTTGGCTCTCATAATCCAAAACCATCATCACAAAAATAGTAATCAAGTATTGTGTAAATGGTTTAAGTCAAAATGGCTATATCATTTCATGCACTCATATTGCACAAGAGAACAAGCAAGTGAAAAGTCTTTGCCATGAAATGATAGCCATTGTCATCATGATGGTCAACTAGTCCAACCTAGTCAACCGGTCAACAAAGTCAACAAGTCAACAAAGTCAACCCCCCAACAACCATGTCACCACAATACTTAATTAATATTATTGTTAATTACATATCATATTCTCATTAGGGTTGAGCAAAAAGTCAAAAGTCAACAGTCAACGGTCAACAACCCTAATGAGAATCCTCTGCCTCTGTCTCTCCGTCAACTGTGCATACACACCCGCATTCGCGTTCCGAGGAACACGAATACAAACTGGATAAAACCAATCCCAATACGTACACTAGGATCTGGCTTAAACCAAAGCCCGCTAGTGTAAACTGTCCGGACACTAAACGTGCACAAGTGCACGGATGTGACTGAACCCTATCGCAAAACCATGCGACCTGTCGCAAAACCATGCGACCTCTACCCTTTTGCCAAAAGGCGAATAGCTTTCTGTGTGGGACTCTAAAGACTCGACACTACGCTGGCAGTGGATTTAACCACAGACCGCAAGCGGCACTAGCTGTGCGTAACGGTCCCCAGGTAGATGCCGACAAGAAGACCGACGAGGTGAAACCCATCTGAATTCCTACTGAGCCTGAATGTGACAATCTCCGTACAGTCCGGTCTGTTCGTCTAATACATCGCATGGCGGGCCTAAGGGGTGGTAAACGTCAGTCCCCTAATAGCGGTACAAGTCGTGTCGGAGTGAAGCCCAATACACCCTGAGATAACACTGGAAGCCTACCAGTATATCCCGCTTGCCCTGGCCAGGGACTACTCGTGTAATGGCTCTCCTAGACACAGCGCGATGTCAACCCCCAATACCCGGAGAGACGAATCCTGTCTAACCGTCACTGCCTCCAAGTGCTTCGGGACTGCACCCAACTACTACCTGTTTGCACGACTCCTTTGAGCCGTGGTAGGGTAGTAATCAAAGTACGGTGGGAACACACTCGAGGCGAAGTGACAGTGTCAAGTCAGCGGACTAAGCTGTACTCATGTCACCTGGGAACTGATAACTGACGATAGGTATAATACCAACCGGTCAGTTCCCGACGAGTCCTGTTCAGTGTACTCGTAACCCAACGAGCACCCGCATACTATCTCCAGTACGACGTACTGATAGCTGTGGGACAGACCATCTCCCACTCTGGGATGAGAAGCGCATGCGCTAGTCTACTCCGGAGTATCGATGCCCTGTCTCGATAGTCCTGCGACTAGGGACCTGCATAAGGATGTGCTTATAGATTACCCAGCCCCCACTAGTGTGACTGCCATCACAATGCTGGTAATCAAGCAAAGATCCTAAGGGCTCCACTAATGTGTATAGGCGATATACTAAAATAAACACATGTACACATTGAAGTAGAAACAAACCAAGTAGCATACTACTATTTTGAGCAAGATTGTATATACAAGGTGAATATCCCAAGCTTCCATTAAGTAATATACAAACTAGTATGATACAGTAATGGCCTCTAGGGCATATACACTAACAACAGTAACAATATCCGTATAGTCAAATCTGTTCGTGTAAGAGTATCGCATATCGAGTCTAGGGGGTGGATAAAGTCAGACCCCTAATAACGCGATAATTTGTGTCGGTATGAAACTCATCACTATATGAGAAACTACCGATCCTAGATCAGTAATTCTCGACTACCTTGGCCAAGGATTTCTGGTGATGACCATCCGTGCACTGCGCGACATCAACCCCCAATACCGGGAGAGACGAATCCCTGACAATCCGCTCACTGCTTCCATATGGCTCGGGACTGTACCCAACTAAAACCTGTTTGCACGAGTCCTTTGAGCCGTGGTAGGGTAGTAATCAAAGTACAGTGGGAACTCACATGAGACAAATGACGATCTCAGGTCGACAGACTAACCTGTACACATGTCACCTGGGAACTGCTATCTGACAATAGGTATAGTACTAACTAGCAGGTTCCCGGCGAGTTCGTCCAGTGTACTCATAACCCAATGAGCACCTGTATACTATAAGATCTCAACGTTTGTGAGAGCGCAGTAGAACTGGAAGAAATTCCAGAGGGACAAACTATAACTGATGATTTGGTAGAACCGCTAGATTCAGTAGTCCCAGACGAACCTCACCCACTCCGCAGATCTAGTAGGATTTCACATCCGCCTGAGAGATACTACGGTTTTCTCATAGACGGGGATCGAGAGGATTGCATCTTGGAAGAAGATGATCCTGCTAGTTTCAGGCAGGCCATTATCAGTTGGGACTCTGATAAGTGGCTGGATGCTATGTAATCCGGAATGGAGTCCATGTACGCCAATAAAGTGTGGACCTTGGAAATTGTTCCATCTGGGGTAAAACCCGTTGGATGCAAATGGATCTACAAAAGGAAAATTGGTGTAGATGGGCAGGTGGAAACCTATAAGGCTAGACTTGTTGCAAAAGGTTTTCGTCAAAGGCCAGGATTGTACTATAACGAAATTTTTCTCCAGTGGCTATGCTCAAATCCATTTGGATCCTACTTGCCATTGCTGCCTTCCATGGCTATGAAATATGGCAGATGAACGTAAAAACGGCTTTTCTAAATGGAAGTTTGGAAGAGTGGGTTTATATGGATTAGCCAGAAAGTTTTTTAGACAGTGGGAGCAGCGGGAAGGTGTGCAAGTTGCTCAAATCCATTTATGGATTGAAGCAGGCATCGCGGAGCTGGAACATTTGTTTTGATGAAATAGTCAAGGACTTTGACTTCATCAAAAACGAGGATGAGCCATGTATTTATAAGAAGATTGTAGGACGAACTGTCGTTTTCCTAGTCTTATACATGGATGCCATTCTTTTGATAGGAAATGATATTCCTATGCTACAATCGGTCAAGCTGTTCTTATCACAAAGTTTCTCTATGAAGGACCTTGGTGATGCCTCCTACATTTTAGGGATCAAGATATACAGAGATAGATCCAAGAGATTATTGGGACTTTCGCAGTCCGGGTACATAGAGACTATACTAAAAAGATTTAGTATGGAAGATTCCAAGCGCGGTAATATATCCGCACTGCACGGAATCACCCTTTCCAAAGAGATGTCTCCCAAGACTGACAAGGAGAGGGTTCGCAGGAGCACTATACCCTACGCTTCGGCGGTAGGATCTATAATATATGCGATACTATGTACAAGACCAGATATAGATTACACGCTTAGCATGGTGAGCCGGTATCATTCAAACCCAAGTGAGAACCACTGGACAGCAGTGAAGAACATTCTCATGTACCTGAGAAGGACTAAGGAGATGTTCTTGGTATTCGGTAATGGAGACCTAAAGGTCGAGTCCTTTACCGATTCAAGCTTCCAGAGTGACAAGGATGACAGCAAGTCTATCTCGGGTTTTGTGTTTACCCTCAACGGAGGGGCGGTGTGTTGGAGCTCCAACCAGGACACCGTCGCAGACTCGACGATAGAGGCTGAATACATTGCTGCGAACGATGCCGCAAAAGAAGCGGTCTGGATGAAGAATTTCATTACTGAACTTCAGGTAGTTCCGTCCAATGTTGATCCAATACCTCTGTATTGTGATAACAATGGGGCTATAGCTTTAGCGAAGGAACCACGGTCCGATCAGAAATCCAGACACATCTTAAGGCAGTATCACCTGATCAGGAAGATCATAGATCGCCAGGAGATTGAGGTCCGGAGAGTGGATACAAAAAAGAACACGGAGGATCCATTTACAAAGACCCTCCCTCAAGCACGGTTCGAGCGACTTTTTGAGATGTTGGGTATGCGGTACGCCAGCAGCTGGCCTTAGAGCAGACGTTAGGTATTCGGTACGCCAATAACTGGCCTTTAGTGCAAGTGGGAGATTGTTGGATATGTATGCCCTAGAGGCCATTATTGTATATGTATACATATGGATGCTGAGGATATATATGTACAACAAAATCTTGCTCAGTTATATAGTATATTATTTGAGTTGTCTTTATCGGGATATGTGTATTTATTTCTATTGACGTTTTATCCAGCTTACATATATTGATAAAGACTCGATACTGTAGTATACTATTATGGTTTGATTTTATCTCACATTTATCCCTACACATTTATTCATAGGGGCATAAATATGAACCTATGCATTAAGCCGTAGGGGCATGTATTTGTCCTTATGGAGTTATCCGGAGGGGCAACTATTTATTTTATAAACTGATAAATTAAATAAATATTTTGTACCTACGGTGTAATCCGTAGGGATATATGGACCTATGCATTAAGTCGTAGGGGCAATTATTACTCCGTAGGGACATGTCTAAGTCTAAGACTTGCACCTGCGGCGTATACACCTACGGTGTATTTTTGTGCCCCTATGAATATAGCCTTAGGGGCAGTGGTTTGCTCCTACGGATTTATCTGTAGGGACAACCCCTATTTGTAGTAGTGTCTTAACATGTACGTATGTTATATATGTCGACCACATGTTGATAAAACCTGTAGGATCTTGCTTGACTACCAGCGTTATGATGGCGATTATACTTGTAGGAGCTGGGTAGTCTATAAGCGCATCCTTAAATGTCCCAAGTCGCAGGAGTATCGAGATCGGGCATCGATACTCCAGAGTAGACTTGCGTGTACGTTTCTAGACCCAGAAGAGGGGCGGTGGTTGGTCCTACAACCATTGGTGTGATCACCTAAGATTGTATACGGGTGTTCACTGGATGTGAGTACACTAGACGGACTCGCCAAGAACCTCTAGATGGTATTATACCTATCGTCAAATAGCAGTTCTCTTGTGATATGTGTACAAGTTAGTCTTTGGACCTGAGATCGTCATTTGTCTCGTGTGAGTTCCCACTGTTCTTTGATCACTATCCTACCACGGCTTTACTGAGTTGTGCAAACAGGTTTTGGTTGGGTGCAGTCCCGAACCACATGGAGGTAGTGAGTGATTGTCAGGAATTCATCGCTCCAGGTATTGGGAGTTGATATCGCACTGTGTTCGATTGGTCAGGACCATAAGACCTTAGCTAAGGAAGTTGAGATTTACAGATAGGTTGATCAGTAGTTTCTCGGATTAGTCCTAAGCCGAATCAACATGAATTATCGGGTTATTAGGGTTTGGCGCTTACCACCCCATAGATCCGTTATGCGATATTCTTAGACAAAGAGACCGGACTGTACGGATATTGTCATGAATAGGCTCAGTAGGGATCCGGATGAGTTTGCTCGTCGGCCTTCCTTTTCGAAAGGTACCCGGGTAGCTGTTACGTACAGCTAGTGCCGCTGACGTACTTGTGGTTAAGGATTTATCCAGTAACGCACTGCCGGCGTACTGTCGAGTCTTTAGAGTCCCACACAGAGGGTTTCCCTGCTTCGGGCGAATCGATGTAGAGGTCATATGGTTTTGCGGCAAGGTTCGATCACATACATGTATTTGTGTATGTATGATGTTCAAGCGGATAATACTAGCGGGTTTTGGTTTAAACTGGATCCTAGTATTATATTGTTGGATTATTTTCGTCTCTTTTGTATTCGTATTTTTCGGAATACGAATACGGGTATGTATATACGGATGAGGGGCATTCTTGTAATTTTTGACAAGAATGCTTCTAGAAGAAGACACCTCATTTGTTATTTAATTTTTTTGATTAAATGTTAAATGAGGTGGAGGTATGAGGTGTTAACTTTCATTAAATGAAGCATGGCTAGTTGGTGACTCACTTAGTGAGTCATGGATTACTATTGAGGCAAGGTGGCATCTAGATATTTTATGGAAAATATCTAGATATTTTTGAGGTAAAGATATTTTTTAGATATTTTGGGGAGCATGCTTTATTAGTAGAATTAGCCATTCTTCATGTTATTCCTTTTTTTATGCTCACAATAACACTCTCATCTCCTCCAAGCTTCTCTTCTTCCACCTCAAACCCTAATTGTCTCATGTGTTGAGAAACCTAGGGTGGTTCTTGAGACAAAACAATCCATCATTACTCTCTATATTATCTAGGCTGCTTAGACTAGCATACTAAGTAACATAGTTACCTCAGTTTAGAGGTAGGAGCTCAAAGTAGACACTCTCAGGTGGATCATCTTTGACGGGAGGAAGCCGTCGATCAAGCTCGATCATGGAGGCCACTAGGAGCATGCTAAAAGAGAGAAGTGAAAACCCGAAGTACTTGAGCCTCTTGGTATAAACTCATTTCATAGTAGATAGCTACTTTAGTTGCTAGTTAGGTTTATGGTAGATCCGGTTTAGGGTTATTCTAGTGCTAAGTTTATATCGTTAGAAAAAAATTTGTTCCGCAATCGGCCACGGATGATGGCCAGGGCGTTAGTATAACCTTTCATGCTCTTCTGTCAAAGATTCTCTAGTGAGAATGAACACACTACCGTGCCAGCATTGATCAACGAAAGGGTTGGACTGAATGAAACCTGGGTTCAATATGTTACCCTATGGCGAAATCTCTGGTCAAAATGTGAGCAACGTATCGACGAAGCTGCAGCCGTGGGAATGTTCATAACCACCCTTGACCCAAATTCAAAGGTGTTCCCATTTATGCCCTCTTCAAGCCGACGACCTTCCAAGAGCTCATGGATAAAATGGCTCGATTGGATTAGATGGGTCAAGATCCTTCCTCATCTGATGAAGATGAATGAAAAGCAAATGGAAGATGGTGTTTGTCGCCAACGCTCAACAAGATGAGCAGCTCTGAAGCAATCTATCGCCAAAATGGCGACGACGTAGGTACTCGTCCCCCCCTGAAATATACACTAGGGGCATATTCCTTACTGGCAGCAGAATCTCTACATGAGATGGTCCTTTCCTCTCAAAGAACAGAAAGGATATCAAGGAACCTACAAACAGGTCCTACAATCAAGTGGAATATCCCGCTTGAACCAAAAAAAAGCCATGGGAGGGATGTGAAATCCATGTCCCACTCCGAATCAGACGATGAGGGGGAAAGCCCCCAAGTCAAGTTCATTCTTCCAAGGAAGAGGAAGACACGGGAGAAGGAATGACATGATATCTCGTTCCTTCGTATATGAAGATGCTCTATCAATATCGGAAAGCGACATTGATGAGCAAGGGACAAGTGCCGTATAAAATATCCGGTACTTCCCGCAAAACAAACCGATTGGCACGATGATAGATGAAGCAGTCCAAGAAGGTGAAGATAGTCTAAGGCGTGAAATGTCCATGCAAACAAAGGACAGGCAGCGGCGTCTTAGCAAACAAGAGTTGGAAAGGATGAGTTATGCAACTCCCCGTCCAAATGATAAAATGAACCGAAACGTCCCTAAACTAACACGTTCCCCCAAAAAACGGGAATGTTGGACCGAAACGTCCTTAAACTAACAACGGACCAAAACGTCCTTAAACAAATATTCGTCCCAAAAACGGGAATGTTTGACCGAAACATTCTTAAGCTAATGCTCACCTCAAAAATGGTGATAATGGACCGAAACGTCCCTAAACACGACGCATCGCCTCAAACACGGCAATAATAGACCGAAACGTCCCTAAACTAGTGCGCCACCTCAAATATGGCGATAATGGACCGAAATATCCCTAAACTAGTGCATAGCCCCGAATACGGCGATATGCTCTCTTGAGATCTATATTGCAATCGAAGTCCCAATGGTGAAGGTTGCAACTTAAGTCCTATCGGCTACACAGCTACTCCAGCGGTGAAGCCACCACCAAGTCCCACCGGCAAACAGATGGGTCACCTAAAAAAAGAAGAAATAAAAAAAATCGATACGTTCACAATCGAAATGGGCACGGATGAAAACCCGAAAGGGTATCCTGAGTAAAAACAGCAGGACTACCGGCGAACTCGTGAAAACCCGGAACGGCGCAAACTCGTTTTAAAAAAACCAAAAAAAGAAGAAAAAAACGGTACGCCCACAAGCGAAATGGGCATGGATGAAAACCCGAAAGGGCGTCGTGAGTAAAAACAGCAGGACTGCCAACGAGTTGTGAAAACCCGAAAAAGGCGTAAACTCGTAAAAAAACTCATATGCACTTGCAAGGTCCTCTCGACCTGGTGAGGAGAAAATACCTGCGTTAGATCCTTATGACTCACAAAGAAGCAACGCACTTAGGAATCCCTACGATTCCTAAGGAGAAATTACACTTGCGAGGTCCTCACGACTCGTAAGGAGAATTTCCCTCCTATGAGAGCCTCACAGCTTATAGGTGTAACACCTTAGGTTGTGTTTAGGGGTTAATTATATTTTAGTATATAGTTTTAATAAAAAATTTACCAAATTAAGTTCCAAATATTTTATCCTAATTAATGAGTATTTTATTAGAATTTTTCTAGGCACACACACTTGTGCATGTTAACTAGGGTTTAGATTTGGGGTTAAAACCATGATTAGCAACCATAGTGGGTTAACCCATTTGTATTAAGTATTTGGACTTTAAAAAGGGGTTTCATTTATTTGTGTGTTTTGTTTATTTGAATTTCTTTTTTTTCTTTTGTTGACTTGGTGTGAGAGAGGGAGTATGGGCATGGCATGAGCCATGCTCATTAAATGAAGAGAGAGGGAGAGAGAGGGGGGTGTTTGACTTGGGGTCTCTCATTCTCACTCTCACTTCTCACTCTCACTCTCATACACACACACACACTCACCTGGCAGTAGCAGCAGTAGCACTTAGCAGCAGCAGAAGAAGCTCCAGCAGCAGTAACTAGCAGCAGCAGCAGCAACTAGCAGCAGCAAGCAGTGGCAACAGCAACATCAACAGCAGCCCCCAGCAGCTGCAGCAGCACTTCCCATCTTCTCCACCTCCTTTCTCCTTGCACCTAGGGTCTTGTAAGGTATAGAATCTGAGCCCAACTTCGTGCTTGCTTAACATATGTGTAGTTTAGCTTCGGTTTGTGTAAAAAGTGAGATTTTGGGCTTGAAATGGTGATTTGTGTAGACTTATGGTTAAGTGTTGTTAGTGTTGGTTAACCTAGCCTAATTAGGTGTTATTAAGGCCATGAAAACCTAATTAGACCCCAGATTACACCAAAATACCATGTGGTTTCAAATTTGCAAAATTTAGTGTTTTAAGGTGAAATTTTAGCTCTCTGTGATCTGCTATAGTCCCGAGCACTTCAGGTCAAAACTGAGGAAACTAGAGCACACTAGATATACCCTGACCACACCACCAGAACACGAAGCCCCCATTCTACAGTTAGGCCGCTGGTTTATTAGTTCTGGCCGTAATTTGCGGCCAGATAGGGGAGTCTTGGGTTGGGTCTGTGTGGGTAGGAGTCTGCTGTTATTTTAGGGCCAGTGGTATGTGCAATTTTGTTAGTTTCTCTCTGTAGGAAAATCTGGGACGTTATATCGTATTTCTAGTACGTTTGGTTCGCGCGATACACGATTGGGTTCTGTGATCCAGCGCGTCGCGACGTGTCGGGTTAGTTTTAGACGCGTACACGCGTTTTAGCGTATCGTACACACGCGCGTTTAGTTCGCGACGCGAGCGTATCGTTTGACTTTGATATCGCTTTTTGCGAGATAGTTGCTTATATATGGATTCTTGTGTAATTCCAGGTTCGCAGGTAGGTACGTCGGACGAGGCTAAGAAAGGGAAGCGGGTGGTCGGCTACGAGTAGCGCACGACCAGGTGAGTACATTTAACATCTATGGGGAAATCGCCCGTATGGCGTTAAGCGTCAGGGCATGTTAGGATATTTAGTATAGATGTTCATATAGACTGTAGTAGCATACCTTATTGTTGCATATAGAAATGACAGCATAGGACACTGCACTGTCACAACGGTTCAAGTTGCACGAGCACGATTTATATGCTACACTCACACCGTTAGTGATTGCCATAACACTCACATTATAGAATTGCTATAAATCATATATCATACCGATTCCACTTTATTGATGTTGTCATGATTTGCCGCATAACAGCATATGTTATATCTATATTTGGGCACATATACATCACATACCCATACTTGTACCACATACATCATATATTTATACTTGGGCACATATACATCACATACCCATACCAGTGCACACATATATTGATATCTTCATACCCGCGCACATGCACACTGTATACCCATACCAGTGCACGCATATGTTGATATCTTCATACCTGTGCACATGCACACTGTATATTCATACCAGTACACACATATATTGATATCTTCATACCTGCATACATGCACACTGTATACTTATACCAGTGCACACATACATTGATATCTTCATACTTGCTTAGATTACGCATTGAGATATGTTGTTTCCATGTTAATTCTGGATTTGGGGAACCGTGGATATTTCAAAGGAGAATAGTTAATTATTTAAAAACCCGGTTTCCCTTGATATGATATTTCGGTGCGTCCACCATGTGTTTTCTCGGTGCTAGAGTGATATATGTGAACCCGAATCGAGGAGTTGGATGAGGCCGATTATGGGTACATGGTGGACCCGGTATGGTACCCCGGGGCGAGAACGGTTTCGCTGTGTAGTAGATGGTGAGCCTGGCAGAGGGACTACTACCTACCGGTGATTGGTTGGACCTGGCAGTTATCCAGAGGATACTGACCAGAGTCGATTGATGGATACGGGATGACTCCTACTGCCGGGGCCGAGGGCCGATACCGCAGACAGAGCCCGTGGGCTGATCCGGACTGACGGATGCCCGATATATGAGGATTTGCGTATCGATGCTTGGCATGAGTATTTCTTGATGTTTTGGGTGCCGATGTTGGGCACTCACAATTATATGAGATTTACAGGATTTGAGGACCGAGGAGGACGACGACGCCTGAGTAGTATTGGGATTTGGGTGCATTGATGGGTACCGATTATACTTTCCACGATGACATTCCGTGTAGATGTTATATTTCCCATGCTCAGTATGTAGTAATTGATATCTCATCCTGTATCTATTGTACCTGATATAGTACACATGCTTGCACGATCATTGCATACCCTGTTCATTCTATATAGGGTTGTTAGATTGCATTGCTATACCTGATTATCACATATCTTGCTCATCACATGGAGATGTTATTAGATCGCACTTGTTGCATGATTTGAGCATCCAGTTCATCATATAGATGTTATCTGTTGGCAAAGGTTAGAGTATCGCAGCACATGCATACTCGCGATTACCTTTATATGTTAACTTCTATTCACGAGTTGGAAACTCATCCCGTTGTGCCACGGTGTTTGCAGGTTGCCCTTCAGAGTAGTCGCAGCAGGCTGCGTTCTTGCATCTTTTGACACAGATACCCCTACAGTTGGTGTACTAGCTCTTTTGTTGATAGGTAGGTTTTGTGCGGTATCTGTTTATCTTTCAGTTATGTACATTGTTGTATCTAGTACTCTCCATCTACCACTTATGTATTGACTTAGAGACCAGTTGTGAGGACGATGTATATTATTTTGTATTCTGGTGTCGAGCTCGTTGTGAGCCGACTTTACTTATGCAGTTTATTCTATCTGTGATGTTTCCTACTTGTTGCTCATTTTCTTCTCTACGGCGTCGTATATTGTTATCTTGGTGATTGTTCACTTAAGAATTCTTAACATTTTAGTTAATGCTTCCATTTAAAGCTTAAAACACTCTATACTTTTATTGGTTTGATTTCTGGGTTTCGGCTTACTTAGCTGCGTTACGCCTGTAGACGTTACGTGGTTAAGTGCCGGTCACGGGCCAAACCTTGGGTCGTGACAATAGGATTCAAAAATCTTAAGCTACAGAGATCTAAACATGTTCTTAAGCCGTTATATTCTCCTAATATTGCCCTACAGGCGGTCCAATATTGACCTTTGTATACAATCCACGGACATAAATAAATATTCTCCCACCAAGTTCCACTAATGACGAGAAATGTGAATGACACTTATAAGTCCTCTCGACTTATAAGGAGAAAATACTCTTATAAGATCCTTACGACTTATAAGAGAGAACACACTTAGGAGTCCTCACGATTCTTAAGGAGAAAATACATCTATGAGATCCTCACGACTCGTAGGGAGAAAAACTTTTATGAGACCTTTACGGCTCATAAAGTCAAAAAGTCTTTGTCGACAGGATCCTAACCCTGTTTGCAAAGCCACCTTTGTTCAAATCGATAAGGGCAAATGATGATTCGCTCCTGGCAATATCCCAGTTGTAGCGATGTTGATGCCTAAATAGGAGTCAAACTTCAAGTCCTCTCACGGCAAATGATGATTCGCTCCTGACAATATTCCAGTTGCAGCGATGCTGATGCCAAGATTGGGATCAGATCTCAAGTCCCTGACTCGTAATAAAATTCAGCGAGTCAAAAAAAATGCATATGAAATAGCCGAAATGATAGGGCAACTCGCAATAAAAATCCGCAAGCAAAAAATATGCATAAAAAGGCCGAAATGTTTGGGCAACTCGCAATAAAAAGCAGTGAGTAAATAAAAAATAGCTGAAATGATTGGGCACCGCGATAAATAGCCGAAATGATAGGGCAATCGCGACTTTCGCGATATGAAAAGCTGAAAAGATAGAGCATTGCGGAAATTAAAAAAATATAAAATGAAATTTCCTCTGCCCTGCAAGTAGGTCCATATTGGCTCTTGTATACGATTAATAGGCACAAATGAAAGAAAGGGAATTATATTTTTCCACCAGGCTCCGTCAAAGGAAGAGCCAGATCTCGACGGTTCATATACAACCTAGAGACCAACTCGACGTTCTTCTCATTCCAACAGGGTGCAGACGTGACGTCAACAAAACTCCAAGGAGCCAAATCAAAAAGGAGTAATGGCAAAATCCCAGCTCTAACTCGACGTTCCTTCTCGGTGCAGACGCAACATCAACAAACAAAAGTGGAGTGATGGCAGAAATCCTAGCTCCAGCTCGACATCCCCTCATTTCAGCAAGATGCAGACGTAACTATCAAATGAAATTGGAGCAATGGTATATTCCTAACTCCAGATCTCGATGGCAACATCTACAGCCTAGAGATCAGCTCGACGTTCCTTCACGGTGCAGATGCAACATCAACAAGGACCCAAAAGGTCAAATAAAAGTGGATCCATGGCAAAATCCTAGCTCCATATCTTAATGGCGACATCTACAACCTAAAGATCAGCTCAACGTTCTTCTTATTCCAATAGGGTATAGATGTGACGTCAACAAAGCTCTAAGGAGCCAAATAAAAAAGGAGTAATGGCAAAATCACAGCTCCAACTCGACGTTCCCTATTGGTGCAGATGCAACGTCAACAAACAAAAGTGGAGTGATGGCAAAACTCCTAGCTCCAGCTCGACATTTTCCTCATTCCGGCAGGGTGCGGGCGCAGCTATCAAATGAAATTGGAATAATGGCATATTCCTAACTCCGGACCTCAATGGCGATACATACTCCATAAAGGTCATTTGGATGTCTACCCAACTTCAGCAAACAATCAGAATGACACCACCAAAATAAAACTAGAGCAACGGCATATTCTTAGCTCCAGATCTCGATGGCAACATCTACAGCCTAGAGGTCAGCTCGACGTTCGTTCTCGGCGCAGACGCAACGTCAACAAAGACCCAAGGGTTGAACAAAAGTGGAGCAATGGCATATTCCTATCTCCAGCTCGACGTTCCTTCTCAGTGCAGACGCAGCGTCAATAAAGACCCAAGGATCAAACAAAAATGGGGTAATGGCAAAATCCTAGTTCCAAGTTTTGACGGTTCATATACAAGCTAGAGACTATCTCGACGTTCCCCCTCATTTCAGAAGAATGTAGACGCAACTATCAAATGAAATTGGAGCGATGGCATATTCCTAGCTCCGGACTTTAATTACAATACATACAGTATAGAGGTCCTACAGATGTCTACTCTACTTCAGCAAAGAATAGACACAATATCGTCAAAGCAAAAAATGAAGTGACGGCATATTCCTAGGTTCGGGTCTTGACGGCAACTCATATAAAACCCGAAAGACCATTGGAGATCATCCCACACTAGAAAGGTGCGGTTATGACTCATCGGGGCTCCAAATTGAGCCTAACCTCAAGTAAAAAGCGTCATGGCAAATTCATAACGCTTTCTCTTCTAACAGTAATATAACATAAGGAGATTACTTAAAGATGTCTTGTCCAGCCTCCGAAGGGATCAAAGACACGACAGTCGTGAGGCGATGACATATTCCTAACTCTGGACTTCAATTGCAATACATATAGCATAGAGATCCTACATATGTCTACTCTACTTTAACAAAGAATCGACGCGACATCGTCAAAGAAAAAAACGAAGTAATGGCATATTCCTAGCTTCGGGTCTTGATAGCAACTCATATAAAACTTGAAAGACCATTGGAGATCAACCCCCCCCAGAAGGGTGCGGTTATGACCCACCGGGACTCCAAATTGAGCCCAACCTCAAGTAAAAAGCGTTATGCAAAATTCCTGATGCTTGCTCTTCCAACGGTAATATGACCTAAGAAGATTATTTGAAGACGTCTTGTCCAGCCTCAGAGGGGATCAGAGACACGACAGTCGCGGGGCTACTCGAACAGCGGCTTAAAGACTGCATATCGAGGAATATATCAGCCAACGCGACGGTACCACGAACTAAACCCTGGTACCACAAACCTAACGAACCTCTATCGTAAAAGAATGGGGGTTATCTATAATTCACATTAGGATACACCTGCGAGATCCTCTCGACTCGTCTCGACTCGTAAGGAAAAACATCTTTATGAAACCCTCACGGCTCATGAAGGTGAAAATCCTTAAGCGATAGGGATATCAACTTGTTTCCTAAGCACTGTGGCCCTACAAGTAGGTCCAAAATGACTCCAGTATACTATCCATGGGATACATTCTCTAAAGTCGTATACCGACGAGGAGGAGAAACCACTTGCGAGTCCTCTCAACTTGTAAGGGGAAAATTCTCTTATGAGATCCTTATGACTCTCAAGAGAAAATGCACTTAAGAGTTCTCACGACTTCTAAGAAGAAAATACACCTATGAGATCCTCTCGACTCGTAGGGAGAAAAGTTTTTATGAGACCCTCATAGCTCATAAAGTTAAAAAGTCTTAGGCGACAGATCTAAACATGTTTGCTAAGCCATCGCTGTCCTACAAGGATGTCAAGATTGACTCTTGTATACTATCCACGGGCCACATTCGCCAAAATTACATGCCACTGAAATGAAGAAGCTACTTACGGGTCCTCACGACGCGTAAGGAAAAAATACCCAAGTGAGATCCTTACGACTCACGAAGGTGATGAACACTTGGGGATCCTCATGATTTCTAGGGAGAATATGCGCCTATGAGATCCTCAAGACTCATAGGGAGAAAAACCTTCGTGAGACCCTTACGGCTCATGAAGATGAGAAAAGTCTTAGGCAATAAGGATCCTAAACTTGTCTCCTAAGCCATCAATTCTATGGCCATACATAATTTTGCACTACTTCACCCACGTACATACTTACGTGGGCAAAGTAGTGGGGGGCATTTGTTCCCGCCAAAATTTTTTGGCTCAGAGCTTACTGTTCCCTTATAAAAATAAAGAAAAACCACCATGTGTTAAACATGTGCACTCACATGCAAAGCATGTAAGCACCGCCTCAGATAAGATTAAATCCTTTACCGCCTCACGTGTTTCCCACGTGAGCGCCAGCACTATCCTCTGTTAGGATTAAATCCTATAGTGGCGCTTCACGTGGAACACACGTGAGCGCCGGCTTGTAAAGAATATGAGTGACTATTTATAAAAGAATTAGATTCTTAGATGGCGCCCACGTGCATAGCATGTGAGCGTCAGCGCCCAAATTAAAGAAGGTAGAATTAAATTCTATATAGAGAATATTTCCCTAAAAACTAGGATATTCTCTGTTAAACAGAGCCGTTGGATCAAAAATCTAATGGTGATAATAAAATCATCAAATGATAGAATTAACTTCTATTAAGGAGAAAATATCCCTCTGATCTTTCTAAATAAGAACGATATTCTCTGTTGGATCAAAAATCCAATGTAAGAATTAAATTCTATTTGTGGGAAATATTTCCCAGACCTCTTTCTAATATAAAAAGACCATCTCTGTTAAATAGAGGACCCTTGGATCAAAGATCCAACGGCGATTATAAAATCACCAATTAAACCATTTAATAGAATTGAAGTATATCTGATAGAATAAAATTCTATATTAGGAAAATATCTTTCTAATCTTGTTAAACTAACAAGATATCTATCTGATAGAATTAAATTTTATGTGATAGAATTAAATTCTTTGTTAGGAAAATATCTTCCTAATCTTGTTCAATGTTAGGAAAATATCTTCCTAATCGTGTTAAATTAACAAAATATCTATATGATAGAATAAAATTCTAATTTTGTTAAATTAACAAGATATTCATATGATAGAATAAAATTCTATCTTAGGAAAATATTTCCTAATCTTGTTAAACAAACAAGAAATCTTCTCTGTTAAATTGAGAGCCTTTGGATTAAAAATCTAATGGTGAATAAAATACAACGATTGATCTAGAAGATCGTTTTGATTGATCATGAAATCAATCATGATCTCTCAATGAGAGATTTTCTCAACAAATTGAATTTTCTCTTCTCCTATAAATAGGAGCAAAGAGATTGATCAAGAGGAAGAAGAGGAGAGGAAAAAAGGAGAAGAAAGACCCCCTATAAGTTTCTGTAAAAATACAGAAGGCTCTAAAAATAACAGAGAATTTAATTCTCTCAAAGAAGAAGATCTTCTCCTAAAATCCCTAGGTAAAAAAAAAAGAAAAGATCAAAAATATCTCTTTTACCTATCATATCACATCTAAGGGTTTAACCCTTTTAAAAGAACATAATTTTTTCTCTGGATCTGAGATCCACAAGACAAGTCTTCCACAAGTTGAGAATTTAATTCTCATCAGGAAGATCTTATTCTTGAGAATCAAATATTCGGAGGAGAACATGGATACAAGAACATGAAAAAACATGGAGTCCATAATACTCCAGGAACTTAGTTCCTTCAAATCAAGAACTTAGTTCTTAAAGAACCTGATCTCAGATTCTCAAAATAGTGGTCTTGGTGATCGTTAATGGTCAAATACCATTAACAAAGATTTAAGGTCTCTAAAAAAATATCAACAAAAATTAAATCTCCAAAAACATAGCGCCTCACGTGAAACACACGTGAGCTCTAGAGAAAATTAGTGCTTAGCACTATTGTAGCGCCTTACGTGAAAAGCACGTGAGCGTTCAAAGCTTAATTACATAGAGCCTCACGTGAAAAACACGTGAGCGCCCAAAAGATCTATCCCCAACAGAAGGTTAGCGCCTCACGTGCTCCTCACGTGGGCACCTAAACCAGCGCCCAGTGCCTCACGTGCTCCTCACATGGGCGCCATACAAAAGTACTTAGCACTTCATATACAGCCAAAACGGACAAGTGCTTAGCACTTATTGGGCAGCGTCCATATCTGAGCACCTCACGTGATACACATGTGAGCACCAGAGCTCCAAACAAGTGCTCAACACTTCAGTAATAAAAAGAAGACAGAGCAGACCAAGCCCAAATTGGCTAAGTCCCTCTGGAGTCAATTACAACTGATCCCAAATGCTCTGTTGTTGGATCTCAACTAAAATTTGATGATCCTTAAATGTTGCTAAGTTGATCTTAGTCTCAAATAAGACTAACGTATGCTTAGTTAAAAATGAATTGAGCTCAAATGCTCATATGTTTATGTTGATCTTAATTTCAAACTAGATTAACGGTCCTTAAACCAAACAAAACATTTTTTAACTAAAGGAACATATAACCTAAGCTCAAAACCCAAAACCCAATCTTATCCCAAATTGGCTAAGCTTATATTTGTGATATCTAAACTGATATCCAAGCCGATCTTCATCCTATACCTCCTAAGATAATCTTAGTCTTAACTATGACAAACGATTCTTAGGTCCACCACCCATTTTCCTTCAAATACAGGATTTGGTTTAAGGGTACATCTCTTCACACCTTTGATATATTGTAACATTTCAGAAAATAAAATATTATTTTTGAGAATTTAAATAAATAAAATAGTAAATATTATGAATATTTTAAGGTATGGAGATTGGTTTTAGTGATGTGGTATAACTATATACCGATAGTTTGGAAGATTAATAAGAATTATTGATTTTGAAAGAAATTATGTGAATTGAGTATTTATAGATTTTTTTTAATAATTAATTGAATACAAGTTTAATACGAACTTGATTAATATTTACTAATTATGTATTAATCATGTTTATGTGCATGACATGCAACAAAGCATGTTGCATACACTTGTTACATTTTATTTGATATGCACCATAGTTTCTCCTCTTTAAAATGATTTTTGTTTTAAAAATATTTTAAAAATGAAATGAAATAAAGAGAAGATATTTGTGTAAAGAGAGAGTGGGACCTTGATGCATGACATGGAAGAGAGAGAGAGAGAGTGAGAAGCTTCTACACACATAGCTCTTTGTTTTATTTTTCCTCATCTCTCTCATCTTCATCCTCTTCACCTCATTTCTCTACTTCCTCCATCTTCTCTCTACCACCCTCAATCACCCCAAAAACTTAGCTAAAACCACATACTCCCTCCACAAAAACCACTCCAAAACTCACTACAAACCCCATGGTGGAATCAAGATTGGACTTTGAGCACTTAGGATCATCTAGGGTTTTTCCTTAGTTGCCAAATGAGGTATATATCCGCACCTTTAGTTAAGTTAGTAGTGTGTAGTATATTCTAGTATGGTTTAGAGTTAAGAAATTATGGTTTAGTGATCTTTGAATATTCCAAGTTGAGGTTTAGGTAATCTTATGAGTTGAAAAGGTGTAATTGAGATGTATTAGTGACCACAACCCCTATAGTGTTAGTATTATGGACAAAACCTGAGACTAAAACCCCAAATCCCAAACTTAGAAATCTCTGATATCGTATTTTGTAGGAATTGTGATGATATTTAGTGATCTGCTATGACCCGGAGGACCTGAAAAATATTTAGCAAACACCTAGAGACAAGCAGACACCTAGGAAGCCACCCCTGAAACCCAAGGCCCCATCTCCTAGTTTTGGCCGCAAATATACCAGGAATGGCGGCAATTTGCGGCCTGGGATAGTTAGGTGGGCCCCATCTTGGTTCCATGGCTCCTATACCTGATAAAAAGACCTATCATATATGCAACTTGTCCCAATTCTCACCTGAGGCAAATCTGGAGGTGTTTTCCTAATGTACTGTTTTGGTTTTATGACTTTTAATGACTTTAGTTTGGTATTTGTGTTTTATCTCGGTCGATTGACGTTCGTATGTCGATGTCGAGAGTTGTTTGGTTGTTCTTGCATGCGTAGGCCGTAGGTTCTAATCTATGTGTGTCCCGTGTGCCGTTTTGGTTTTCGTATTCGATTCTTGTTACTATATGACGCATTTGAAACTGTAGGTACCTCGCGTGGACTTCGGGACGACAAGGAGAGCAAGGCATCATCGACTTCGGCAAGTGAAGATCAAGGTGAGTAGATGTATATCTACAGGGGAAGTCGGGTGGATGGTGTATAGCACCCCCGCAACCGTAGTATAGGTTATATATTTATATTATATCTGTTTATGTGAGCCTTGGTTACTTAGCAAATAGGGTTACTAGGAGACTTTAGGATAGATTAAGCTTACTTGTAAGATTGTTTGATCTTAGTTTAGTTCCTTGGTTGTAAGTCGTCGGTTTACTTTGTCACACACACATACGCTTGGTTTACATTGATGTGTGTATATGCGTGTGTGTGTGTGTTTGTTCATATATACATATATATATATATATATATTGTTAGTTATATGTATGCCCTAGAGGCCATTACTATACATAGGATGTATATTGTAGTGGATGCTGGGACATATATAGGGAGGACTTTCTTGCTCGACATGATAGTATGCTATCCGGTTGCTCTTTACCTTAACGTGTACACTGATTGTCTCTCTGTTACATGTTGGTAAAGCCCTTAGGATGAGTACTTGACTACCTGGACTATGATGCGGATCATACTAGTGGGGACATGGTAGTCCATAAGTACATCCTTCAAGGTCCCTAGTCGTGGGTGTATCGAGACGGGGCATCGATATACCAGAGTAGACTAGCGTATACCTTCTCGACCCATACAGATGGGCGATGGATGATCCCATATCCATTGGTGTTTGACATCAGAGATGATATACGGGTGCTCAGTGGAGACTGGGTACACTGGACGGACTCGCCGAGAACTCCCAGATGGTATTATACCTTACGTCAGATGGCAGTTCTCTGGTGACACTGGTACAAAGTAGTCTGTTGACCCGAGATCGTTATAGAGTCTTGTGTGGTTCCCACTGTGCTTTGATTTCCACCTTACCACGTCCAAGAGGGCGTGCAAAATGGTGGTTTTTGGGTACAATCCCGAGTCACATGAAAGCAATGAGCGATAGGAGGGGATTCGTCTCTCCCGGTATAGGGGGTTGATGTTGCGCTGTGTTCGATTGGCTATAACCGGAAATCCCTAGCCTGGGTTGCTGAGATTTACTGGTAAGCGTTATCAGTAGTTTCTCGAACTGTTATAGACCTCATATCGACACGACTTATCGAGTTGTTGGGGTCTGACGTTTACCACCCCTAGGCGAGATATGTGACATATCAGACGACGAGACCGGACTGTACGGTAAGTGTTACTGGTTGGATTCACAGGAGTGTGAGCGGGCTTGCTCGTCGATCTTCTGATCGCTCAATACCCCGGTGGCCGTTACGTTTAGCAGACCGCTTGCGGCTTGTGGGTGTTTGATATGATCATCACCTGCTGCCGGCGTATTGACGAGTCTTTAGAGTCCTACACAGAGGTTTCTTGGCTCAAGCGAAACGAAATAGGAGCGCATATAAGATATGTACGGGACCGAGAATAATGCGTGTATGTGATACCGTATTCTATTCTCGCGATGAATGTATCGATATGGTTGTATGCGATATAACCTAGTTATCGAATCAAGGATTGATTCGATAAGCCGATACATTGGATATTAGTCGGTCACATGCGATATGACCGGATCGTTAAATCAAGTGTTGATTTAATGATTTAATGCATAATTATATATTTGATATATTACTTTGCATTTGTTAGTTATATGTATGCCCTAGAGGCCATTACTATACATAGGATGTATATTGTAGTGGATGCTGGGACGTATATAGGGAGGACTTTCTTGCTCGACATTATAGTATGCTATCTGGTTGAACTTTACCTTAACGTGTATACTGATTGTCTCTCTGTTACATGTTGGTAAAGCCCTTAGGATGTGTGCTTGACTACCTAGACTATGATGCAGATCATACTAGTGGGGACATGGTAGTCCATAAGTACATCCTTCACAGTCCCTAGTCGTGGGTATATCGAGACGGGGCATCGATATACCAGAGTAGACTAGCGTATACCTTCTCGACCCATACAGATGGGCGATGGATGATCCCATATCCATTGGTGTTTGACATCAGAGATGATATACGGGTGCTCAGTAGAGACTGGGTACACTGGACGGACTCGCCGAGAACTCCCAGATGGTATTATACCTCACGTCAGATGGCAGTTCTCTGGTGACACTGGTACAGAGTAGTCTGTTGACCCGAGATCGTCATAGAGTCTTGTGTGGTTCCCACTGTGCTTTGATTTCCATCTTACCACGTCCAAGAGGGCGTGCAAAACGGTGGTTTTTGGGTACAGTCCCGAGTCACATGGAGGCAATGAGCGATAGGAGGGGATTCGTCTCTCCCGGTATAGGGGGTTGATGTTGCGCTGTGTTCGATTGGCTATAACAGGAAGTCCCTGGCCAGGGCTGCTCAGAGAATTGCTGGTAAGTGTTACCAGTAGTTTCTCGACCCGTTATGAGCCTCATATCGACACGACTTATCGAGCTATTGGGGTCTGACGTTTACCACCCCTAGGCGAGATATGCGACATATCAGACGATCAGACCGGACTGTACGGTAGTGTTACTGGTCGGATTCGCAGGAGTATGAGCGGGCTTGCTCGTCGATCTTCTGATCGCTCAATACCCGGGTGGCCGTTACGTTTAGCAGACCGCTTGCGGCTTGTGGGTGTTTGATATGATCATCGCCTGCTGCCGGCGTATTGACGAGTCTTTAGAGTCCTACACAGAGGTTTCCTGGCTCAAGCGAAACGAAATAGGAGCGCATATGAGATATGTGCGGGACCGAGAATAATGCGTGTATGTGATACCGTATTCCATTCTCGCGATGAATGTATCGAATGGTTGTATGCGATATAACCTAGTTATCGATTCAAGCGTTGATTCGATAAGCCGATACATTGTATACTAGTCGGTTGTGTGCGACATGACCGGATCATTGAATCAAGTGATGATTTAATGATTTAATGTATAATTATATATTTGATATATTACTTTGCATTAACTAGTAATGGTTCACTTTAAATGGATTTTCTCACTTGGGTTGTGCAAGTTGTATATGTGATATACTTTTATGCACATGTTTGTATCATGTTTGATGATGCATATTAACTTGGTTAAGTGTAAAGATTAAACCATGGTTTACTTAATGATTAGGGTTTTGATTATCTTATTCATTTATTTATATATTCATTTTGGAAATTATTTAAGGATGGTGGCTTATTTTGTTTTATGTTGAAGTTTCTTGAAACTTTGATCAAGTCAACCATTCTTATCTCTTCCTTAACCCTAACCATTATATCTAACCATGGTCCATTCTCTACACTAAACTAAGGTTAATATTATGATAAGAATGGATTTTATTTTCTATTTTATATGATTCTTATCATAACAATATTCATCTTCTTCTTCATTGAAGAAGCTTGCTTCATCAATGGTGATTGATGAAAACAAGTGAGAAATCCAATTCTAAAGTCTACCCACTTCCTATTTCTTCATCCTCTACCTCTTGCCAAGTAGTAGAGTGTGTTTTCTTCACAAGTTTCTTGACTTGGTGAAGTCGGAGCTTGATTTAGCGATGCCTCGACGTAGATCATCTTCGGCATGGACATCGACGACCTAGCTCGCTTATTCTCCGATGAAGTCGATGCTAGAGCCCGGATTCTTTTTGGACAGAGGAGAGGACTTCGTTGCGGAGCTATGGAGGTGGAGAAACGGATCTACAAAGGTTGTATATCCGTATCCCTTAGTTAAGTGTTAACTAGATTATATTTTCGCCTAGTTTTCTAGCAAACGATCCGTAGTCGGGTTTCTCGGCACCTAGAATTTTTGAAATTGGCATGGTTGATGCCTTGTGAGACCTCATTAGGATGCCTAGGAACCCTACAGCATTAACTAGTATTGGTTCACTTTAAATGGTTTTTCTCTCACTTGTTTGTGCACATTGTATATGTGATATATTTTTGTGCACAAGTTTGTATCATGTTTGATGATGCATGCTAACTTGGGTTTGTGTAAAGATTAAACCATGGTTATATGAATGGTTAGGGTTTTGTTTTCTTATTCATTTATTTATTTATTTATTCTTTTTGGAAAATAATAAGCATAAAGAGAAATTGGTGGCTTTCTTTGTTTGTATATTGAAGCTTCATGAAGCTTTGAACAAGTCCACCATTTTTGTCTCATGCTTAACCCTAACCATTCCACTTAACCATGATTCATTCTCTACACTTGACCATGGTTGGTTTATGATAAGTATTCTTTTATTTTCTATTTGGAAAATACTTATCATAAGATATTCCTTCTTCTTCTTCTTCACATGAAGAAAAGCTTGCTACCAACAATGGCATCTTGAGAAAAAGAGTGAGAAATCCAATTCTAAAGTGAACCCACCTCCTATTTCTTCATCCTCTACCTCTTGCCAAGTAGTATAGGGTGTTTTCTTCACAAGTTTCATGACTTGGTGAAGTGGGAGCTTGATCTTGTGATGCCTCGACGTAGATCATCTTCGGCATCGAAGTCGACGACTTAGCCCGCCCATTTCTCCGATGAAGCCGACGCTAGAGCCCGGGATTCGATTTGGACAGCAAGGAGAATTCATCATGGAGCTATGGAGGTGGAGGACCGGATCTACAAAGGTTGTATTTCCGTTCACTTAGTTAAGTTGTTAACTAGTTGCATGTTTCGCCTAAAATTCTAGTTAACGATCCGTATTAGGGTTTCTCGGCACTTGTAAAATTTGAAATTGGCATGGTTGATGCCTTGTGAGACCTCATTAGCATGTCTAGGAACCCTACAGTGGTATCAGAGCCTAGCTAGAGCCTTAGGCGATGCATAGATGGAGTTAGAAGTCCGATCGAACCAAAACCCTAACCCAAAAAATGCTCTCTGTACATTTTTTAATTTCGGGGATTTTTCCACATTAAAAATATGCAGAAAATTCAGCAGGGAATTGTAAGAATTACTGTGAAGCCCGTACCCATGATTCCCTTAAAGCACAGCGGAACCGCGGCATTAGCATGGCTAATGCGGCGGTTCCGCGGCCATTTTGTCTTTTCTTCAGTTGGTCTTTGCACAGTAATTCCTATATTTGGGTGCTGTATTTTCTGGGAATTTTTAATATTAACTCAAGAGTTGAGTTTTCTGGGTTGTATTGGGGGTTCATAGATTCGATCGGATTATCGGACTTTGTCTATATGTTTTCCGGGTAAATTTTAGAATATGTTAAAAAGTTCGACCGGATATAAATACCCACCTTTTCCCCTGTCGGGAAATTTCCAAGTGTTGGATCTTTCCGTAGTTTAACGACGTTCTAAGTAGTGCAAGTAACGCGATGGTCCCTCTAGAAGACAACAAACCTTAACTCGATTATGTGACCGTCTTGAACTGCCCTTAGAACCTTCGGGTTTGGGGCAGTACGGCGTGCCACATGTGAGGCGTTGGCTTGACCCTTCTACGGCTGGACCGTTGGTACTGAGGCACGAAGTGAATGTTTTTGAACTTATTTCATGAGATGATCTGTTTCGGGAAAACTTGGGTGTTTGATTGTTCGATCGGAAAGTTTAACATTTTCTATTTATCCGGAATATGATACAATAATTGGAATTCACAAGCAGTTATGAGATAACTGAATGAATGTTATAAACATAGCAGTTTAGTATCACTTGATCGGTTGCCACAGAATTTTGATGTGATCAAAAGTCCGTCGCAATCACGTAGCGTACGCGGATACTCGCCGGGTAAACTTAATAGACAGCCTCACCCCATAGCCCCGACCAAGTGAATGTAGGAGAACCCCGTCGCCGAAAGCATCTGTCCGGGTGCTCGCGGTAGCGGTGTTCCGCCTTGGTGCACTTCGTCGACGGTATCGGGGGTGCGGCCGCCTACTAAAGTTTGCGACGAGCATTCGATCAGAATGTCGGGAATCCTGTTGAATTCCCCGACTTAATATTGAAAAGTGTTTTCGATTTTGAGACTAAAATGCGGGGTTTATAATTGTTAGGCATGCGATGTCTAAGAATTTCATTTGTTAGGCATGCGATGTCTATGTAGGTTGCGGATTCCAACTGTTGTAGTTTTACACTTTCTTTTCTGTGACCGTAAGTGTAATTTGTGATATCGCCGGTTTCGTTGCTATATGCCAACGACAATTGGGATGTGCATATTTACTTATGTTGATGACATGTGATGTCATGTGTTGCTGGATATGTTATATTGGATCGTCGTGTTTGAATAGCCCGGTGGTTTTTATGTGAGATGAGTGGTTTTCATTTTCATTCATGTAAAAACTTGTATGTGATATTCTTTTATTCGGGCACTTCCAGGTTGCGGAAGATGTCACCCTTTGTATATTATTTACTTTTCCGCACTAGGATAGACCCAAGGAGGGGAGCACAAGTAACCGGGTTCTGGAGTCCAGTGGGAGACCAACTCGAGGAGTCGAGTCCGGGTTTCCTAACTCTAGAATTGGTAGGGTTGCTTGCCGCTCTCATAGGGGTCTAGGGGTGTGGGTTTAGCTATTCATCGCGACGGTGGAATCCGTGTTTTATACTGGCTCGTATTGAAAACACGGACGTCCTAGTATATCCAATATTTCATATGTTTCTTCTGCTGCGATATCTGTGATGTGATCATGTGATATGTTCTGTGATAGATACTGTATATAGTATATATGATATATTATATAGATGTTACTTATGTTTTACACCAGCGCTAGCCCTGCCCTGCTCTGCCGTTAGTTACCTAACCTAACGGTGCACGAGGGGACATCGAGGCGAATGCGGATGGCATAAGTGTACGTCGTATTTATCTGTGATGTTTAGGTACTTAAATGATGGGACTTCATTAATGTGATTAATGAAATAAAAGAAACCTAAAGATGTTGTAGAATCGAATTTCAAAAATAAAACAGGTAGCTACAGTTCTTGCTTTGCACAGCGGTATATGTGATATATCCTGCACCTTATTCGATGAGGAAAGGACCGAGATCCCTTTACCGGGAGTGACTCCTTTAGCAATAACTGGCAGATGCTACACACTCGGTTTGTCTTTTGATTGCTTCTATAGTTTCTGCTTTGCACAGTGATATATATGATATATCCCGCACCTCATTCGACGAGGAAAGGACCGACGATCCCTTCACCGGGAGTGACTCCTTTAGCAAAACTAGAAAAGCTTCAAAAACACTCCATTTTAAAATCATTTGATTCTATAACGATATCAAGTTCATTACGCAATAGGTTTTCAGAAAAACCTGTCGTAGCCCTCCGTCATTTCAGATAAGTGCTAGTTAGTATTCGTGCTACGTTTGTTGGCCTGCGTTAAGGCGTCGTGTGCGGTAGCTAACTAGTATTTATCTGCTTATGCATATGATGCAGATTGGATTAGGGTAGTCATGTGACTTTGTTGGCCTGCGTCAAGGGTCGTGCGGGTGGGTTTAATTCAATCAGGAAATGACGGGTTGAACTTGACTAGCGCACTATGGTTTGTTGGCCTGCGTCAAGGTTATAGGACGCTAGGGGCAAAATTATCGGGAGTTTCAAGTGTTGAAATTTGCAATGAGATTGCATACCTTCTATGAGATAGTTGGATCCCGATACCCGCTGTGAGTAAGAGTTACTCCTGGGAGAGTTTTACACATTACAATTAGCCGATCAAGTAGGTGTCTAGAAAGGTGTTAACGAGGTTACGCCTCTGGGAAAACGAGGTTTACATTAATTAGGTTCGTGCGAAAGCACGGGGGACCTCCCTCAAAGTACCGACACTGGCCTGGCTGAAAGATTGGCGAACTTGTAGTGTGTAATTAATCCCGGCTAGTCTTTCCTTTTAGGGTTTGAAGGAAGATTTGATAAAAACAGTGGGAGCCATCCTGATTAGATAAAATAATAACCAATCTATTCTTGCAAGAGCATACGCTGAGTGTTTTCTTCTCTCTCTCTCCAGGTAGCGACCATATCACGCCTTAATCAAGATAATAATATGGATTATTGACCGAACCCGCTTGTTATACTGAGCTGGGGAACGTTGGTCCCGCTCCAACTTATAATTGTTATAAGACAGAGCAGGAAATTGGGGAATACCAGAATTCCTATGCCGCCCAAACGAAAAAAGTGCATATGATGCATCTCCTTCGGGTGTGTTCATTACAAAGAACTGTTTCTCTGTATCCTCTACGTCCTGGGTATTTGATACCGGATCAGGATCCCAGATATGTAATCTGTTACATAGGGCTGCAAAAAGGTAGAAAAACTGAGAACGGGTGATAAGTTTCATGAGACAGAGAACGGGGCAAGTGTTGCAGCCAAGTCTGTTGGTCACTGTCACCCTATATGACCAGTACATTGATTCTGAACGAATGTTATTAGATACCGAACCTGATATACAAAATCATATCTATCTCTTTATTAGTAAAGAAATGATAAAATTTTGTATAGTTGGATAATGTTTTGAACATTTCCTATATCAAAAGTTGATCGGTTCAGGCACGTTATCTAAAAGCATTGATGTTCTAAATCAAACTACAGTTCTTAGTAAACAGAACACATAAAAGAGGAAGAGTTCAGAAATGAACGAATTCTTCTTGAGGCATTGTAGACTAGGTCATATCAATGCGATCCGACTGGCTGAAGTTACATTTTAGATGCATATTTAAATCAGTTTGAATTTACATCTTGTGAAACTTGCCAGTCATGTCACAGAGATAAGATGACCACGGCTCTGTTTATTGGAAACAGAGAAAGAGTTAGTGAACTCTTGGGATGATACATGTTGATGTATGTAAGGTCCCCTGTCTACACATGCAAAGACCGGTTCTTTGTACTTCATTACATTCTCTGATGATCTCTCAAGATTCAGACATATGTTCCTGTTGAAACACAAGTCCGAACCTTTTGAGATATTTACAGAATATGATTTAGAAGTAGAGAACCAAAATACGGGTATAAGTATTATGTCCTATGATGAGATCAGGGAGGAGAATACTTGTGCATGGAATTCCTGGACTATTCTAAAGGAGAATGAGATTCTCTCTCAGCATTACTCCTCCGTATACACCATAGCACGATGGTATATTGGGGCGGAGCAATCACACCCTATATGATAAGGTGTGCTCTATGATGAGTACTACTGAGTTACCTATTTCCTTTTTGGGAGTTATGCACTTGAGAAGCTGCATACCTATTGAATAGGGTTCAAATCAAATCAGTTGCCTACCACATCATATTTGATATGATAAGGGAAGAGCCCATCACTTAAGTTAGTTAAGATTTGGGGATGTCCAGCCTATGTCTGAAAAGCAAAATCCGGACAAGCTCGAGGCAAGATCTGTTATGTAGAACTGGAAATATTCCAGCTATACAAACTGCAGCTGATGATTTGAAAGAACCAAAGGATTCAATAGTTACCAACGAACCTCAGCCTCTCCGCCGATCTAGTAAGGTTCCTCACCCGCCTGAGAGATACTTCGGTTACTCTATGACAGTGGGAGCGAAGATTGCATCATGAGATGATGACCCAACTAGTTTCGAGCTGGCCATCAGGAGTAAGACTCTGTAAGAATGGCTGGATGCTTAGTGATCTGAGATGGAATCCATGTACACCAACAAAGTATGGACTTTGGCTGCTATATCTGAAGGGTTAAATCCCTATCAGGAGCAAGTATATCTTGAGAAGATTACTTGGTGTAGATGGAAAAGTTGAGACATTCAAAGCTAGACTTGTTAAAGCTTTTCGTCATCGACCAGGCATGGATAATGATGAAACCTTTTCAAGTGGCTATGCTTAAGTCCATCCAGATCCTACTTGCCACGGCTACATACCATGACTACGATATCTGGCGGTTGGGTGCCATGACTGCTTTTCTAAATGATGTTTTAGAAGAGAACGTCTATAAGTACACAGCCAGAGGGCTTCGTAGGCAGTGGGAGCAGCGGAAACGTGTACAAGATGCTTTATAGGATAAAGCAGGTATCGCGGAGTTGGAACATCTGTTTTGATGTGTTAGTCAAAGAGTTTGACATCATCAAAATGGTAGATGAACCTTGTATATACAAAAAGGAAGTAGGGAGTATAGTGACGATCCTCGTAAAGTACGTGGATGACATGCTCTTGATAGGGAAGGAGTTTCCTATGCTATGCTCGGTCAATCTCCGCTTATCACAATGATTCTCCATATAGGATCAAAGTGATACCTCCTAAATCCTGGGTTTTGGATCTATGAGATAGATCTAATTGGATGTTAGGATTCTCACTAGTTGTAGTGAGATGGTATCAATCGATCCTAGGGAGAATCACTGGAAGGGTTCTAGGGTGATAAGGACGACTGAAAGTCAGTCACAGGCATTGTCTTTACCCTCAGTAAAGGGACGGTATGTTGGAAGAGTTCCAAGCTAGATACCGTGGCATACTAGACGATAAAGGCTCGATACATCGCTATTTAAGATGCTACCAAAGAGGCAGTCTGGATGTATATTTTTTCATGAGATGAACTTAGTTCCTCCCATTGTGTGACAATGGAGTTGTGGCTTATGCCAAGGAACGTCCGTCCCATCAATGATCCAGATATATTCTAAGGCAGTATCACCTGATCATGGAGATGGTTGATCTCCAGGGAGATCGAGGTTAGGAGAGTAGACTCAGAGGATAGCACGGCGGATCCACTCACAAAGGCCTTTTTCCAGAGAGAGACTTTTATGGGATGGTTGAGTATGAGATACTACAACCACTGCTATCAGATGGCCCTAGTGCAAGTGGGAGATTGTTAGTTATATGTATGCCCTAGAGGCCATTACTATACATAGGATGTATATTGTAGTGGATGCTGGGACATATATATGGAGGACTTTCTTGCTCGACATGATAGTATGCTATCTGGTTGCTCTTTACCTTAATGTGTACACTGATTGTCTCTCTGTTACATGTTGGTAAAGCCCTTAGGATGAGTACTTGACTACCTGGACTATGATGCGGATCATACTAGTGGGGACATAGTAGTCCATAAGTACATCCTTCAAGGTCCCTAGTCGTGGGTGTATCGAGACGGGGCATCGATATACCAGAGTAGACTAGCGTATACCTTCTCGACCCATACAGATGGGCGATGGATGATCCCATATCCATTGGTGTTTGACATCAGAGATGATATACGGGTACTCAGTGGAGACTGGGTACACTGGACGGACTCGCCGAGAACTCCCAGATGGTATTATACCTTACGTCAGATGGCAGTTCTCTGGTGACACTGGTACAAAGTAGTCTGTTGACCCGAGATCGTCATAGAGTCTTGTGTGGTTCTCACTGTGCTTTGATTTCCACCTTACCACGTCCAAGAGGGCGTGCAAAACGGTGGTTTTTGGGTACAGTCCCGAGTCACATGGAGGCAATGAGCGATAGGAGGGGATTCGTCTCTCCCGATATAGGGGGTTGATGTTGCGCTGTGTTCGATTGGCTATAACCGGAAATCCCTGGCCAGGGTTGCTGAGATTTACTGGTAAGTGTTACCAGTAGTTTCTCGAACTGTTATAGACCTCATATCGACACGACTTATCGAGCTGTTGGGGTCTGACGTTTACCATCCCTAGGCGAGATATGCGACATATCAGACGACGAGACCGGACTGTACGGTAAGTGTTACTGGTTGGATTCACAGGAGTGTGAGCGGGCTTGCTCGTCGATCTTCTGATCGCTCAATACGCGGGTGGCCGTTACGTTTAGCAGACCGCTTGCGGCTTGTGGGTGTTTGATATGATCATCACCTGCTGCCGGCGTATTGACGAGTCTTTAGAGTCCTACACAGAGGTTTCCTGGCTCAAGCGAAACGAAATAGGAGCGCATATGAGATATGTGCGGGACCGAGAATAATGCGTGTATGTGATACCGTATTCTATTCTCGCGATGAATGTATCGATATGGTTGTATGCGATATAACCTAGTTATCGAATCAAGGATTGATTCGATAAGCCGATACATTGGATATTAGTCGGTCACATGCGATATGACCGGATCGTTAAATCAAGTGTTAATTTAATGATTTAAAGCATAATTATATATTTGATATATTACTTTGCATTAACTAGTATTGGTTCACTTTAAATGGTTTTTCTCTCACTTGTTTGTGCACATTGTATATGTGATATATTTTTGTGCACAAGTTTGTATCATGTTTGATGATGCTTGCTAACTTGGGTTTGTGTAAAGATTAAACCATGGTTATATGAATGGTTAGGGTTTTATTTTCTTATTCATTTATTTATTTATTTATTCTTTTTAGAAAATAATAAGCATAAAGAGAAAATTGTGGCTTTCTTTGTTGGTATATTGAAGCTTCATGAAGCTTTGAACAAGTCCACCATTTTTGTCTCATGCTTAACCCTAACCATTCCACTTAACCATGATTCATTCTCTACACTTGACCATGGTTGGTTTATGATAAGTATTCTTTTATTTTCTATTTGGAAAATACTTATCATAAGATATTCCTTCTTCTTCTTCTTCTTCACATGAAGAAAAGCTTGCTACCAACAATGGCATCTTGAGAAAAAGAGTGAGAAATCCAATTCTAAAGTGAACCCACCTCCTATTTCTTCATCCTCTACCTCTTGCCAAGTAGTATAGGGTGTTTTCTTCACAAGTTTCATGACTTGGTGAAGTGGGAGCTTGATCTTGTGATGCCTCGACGTAGATCATCTTCGGCATCGAAGTCGACGACCTAGCCCGCCCATTTCTCTGATGAAGCCGACGCTAGAGCCTGGGATTCGATTAGGACAGCAAGGAGACTTCATCATGGAGCTATGGAGGTGGAGGACCGGATCTACAAAGGTTGTATTTTCGTTCACTTAGTTAAGTTGTTAACTAGTTGCATGTTTCGCCTAAAATTCTAGTTAACGATCCGTATTAGGGTTTCTCGGCACTTGTAAAATTTGAAATTGGTATGGTTGATGCCTTGTGAGACCTCTTTAGTGTGCCTAGGAACCCTACATATATATACGCATATACACATGTGATGAGGATAGTATATGTTATGGATATGAGTCGATATGATCGGGCATGATGCCGTGAGATTCTGATATGTGATTGAGTCGAGACACCGTATATGATATGATATAATAAAGGATCGTTGGGCGATATGTATTCAAACATGTGATAACATGTGATTTGATGATATTAGATTGTACGAGACTTTAGATCTGTACTCCTGATCATGATTTTGTACGAGGATGATACCGTACGAATGAAGATATATATATATATATATGATATGTGACTCGTACCCTCGACTTTGAGGATGTCGTACGATGGATTTTACCGTACGAAACATATATGATGATTGATCCGCTCTCTTGACTTGAGGATATCGTGCGATGTATTATTACCATATGGGATGATATGAGGCTGGATCGCCGACTATTAGATATATCGGCTCAGGATATTATAGATTTCTTATCACCTTCGACTAGGTTCGTAGTTTAGTCCTTAGTTGCTTAGATTAATGTTAGCTAAGGCTCGAGTCATACCTATTTTCAAACTGACGAATCGTAAGCATTTTCAAAAGATAAACCGAGGGATGCTACGGATTTTCAAAAGACATCTATTTCCTCAAAACACTGTAATCCCTACCTTTCTAAAAACAACGATTCGTGCTTTTTAACACGATAAACGGTATGGCTCATGAAAGTCGACCTTAGCACCACCATGGGTTTCTAGAGGCATCAAGCATGCCAAATTTTAATTTTTATTAGGTGCTAAGCTAGACTAATAAGATCTTTACTAGATTATTAGGGTATGCCTTTGTGATGTGATAAAACCAAGAGAAGAAAAGAGCATACAACCTTTGTAGTTCTAGTCCTTCTCTTCTATAGCTCCGGGTTGAAGTCCACGCGACTCTACTAGGCTCCACTTTGAGTTGAACGAACCTCCTTCGTGATCTTCACGTCAAAGACGATCCACCCGAAGTTCCTCTAGCCCAAGCTAACTCTACACTAAACTCCTTTAGTGTAGCAAACACACCACACCAAATTGTTACTTTGGTGTGGGATGGTGAAGTAGGGGATGTTAAAAGCTCACAAGATTGTGTTCAAGCTTCATGATTCACATCTCATGTGAGGGTTGAAGCTTGAACCATGGCAATTGAGGAAGAAGATGAAGCTAGAGAGCAATCATGGAAGCGACTCAAGAAAAATGGCTAAGTGTTGAGAATGAGACTAAAATGAATGGAAAATCTTGATCCCCACTCATTCAAGCATGGAATTTTGCAATATAAAATTGCAACCATGCTTGAATAATAAGTCAAGATGAATAAACTATGAATAAAGCCCATGCTTGCAACCATGCTCTCATTTTCCACCTCTTTTTCTATTTTTCTCAAAAATACCATGCTTCATTATATATATATATATATATATATATATATATATATATTAATATATATGTTATGATGAATAATTAGTGAGCTAATGATATTAGTTAAGATATAATTATATCATATATAATGTATATCACATTATTAAATCAACACTTTATTTAATAATCTGGTTATATCACATATGACCAACCAATATCATATATCTGTAAATCACATTATCAAATCAACACTTGATTTGATAATCTGGTATTATCAAACCGATAACAGATAACTGCTAGATTACAATACGGTATCACATACACGTATTTAATCAGGCCCACACACATATCACATATGTGTCCTACTTCGTTTCGCTCGAACCAGGAAACTTCTATGTGGGACTCTAAAAACTTGTCAATACGCCAGCAGTAAGTGATGATCACATCAATCACCTACAAGTCTGTTTCCTGATTTAAAATCAGGAAAGAACCAACGGAGAAGGCATCACGTGCTAGCACGTGACCAGCAGTCGCGTGTCGACACGTGACATGTTAAAGCGGCTTCACAGGCACATCAATTCCCGGATGAAATTATGGAAAAAGCTTCAGAAGAGGGTCACATGCTTACACGAGACCAGCAGTCACATGTTGGCACGTGACATCTAAAAGCATCATCAAGGCAGATTCAGCTTCCTGACTACATCAAAGAAAAGGGCTTCAGAAAGGGTCACGTGCTCCCACGTGACCAGGGTCACGTGTTGGCACGTGACATTTTAAAGCAGATTCAAAGGCACATCGGTTCCCTGATCAAATCAAGGAAAAAGCTTCAAAAGAGGTCACGTGCTCCCACGTGACCAGGGGTCACGTGTTGGCACGTGACGCTCAAAACATCAGAATTGTTCTCCAGTTAAATCAAGAAAAAGAGTCCAGACAAGGGTCGCGTGCTCACACGTGACCAGGGGTCACGTGGTAGCACGTGATGGTTAAGCAGCAACCAGAAGACAGAGCGCAAAAAGAAAGAGGAAGGCTCGTTCCAAGGGGGTCACGTGCCCACACGTGACCATGGGTCACGTGGTCACACGTGACCGGCTTTCAAAGCCCATTTTGTTAACAGAATTAAATTCTGAAGGAGATTCAAATCTTTCCAAAGGAAAGCGATTATCTGGAACCAATCGAATTAAAGATTCAAAGATGATTAAATATCATCTATCTATGGGAAAATCTCGAGCTTGGAAAGATTTCCCCTTTAAATCTAACCGAAATAACAAAAGAGAATCCCTGGATTTGAAATCCAATAGTGAATAAAATTCACCTAATAATCCAAAGGTCAAAAACGAATGATGGATGCAAATCAAATCTCTCAATGAAGATTCGTCAAAAACTAATTGATTCGGCTGCTTCTTCTATAAATAGGAGCCAAGAGACACAGGGATGGAGAGATAGAGATACATACGCAGAGGGAAGAAAAGGGAGAGAGCCTTGATATTTTAAGGAATTTGGATCTTCTGCAAAAGAAAACCCTAGGTAAGAAAGGGAAGGCTTTTTGAAAGAAAGAGAATTTAATTCTCAACAGAGTTTAACTCTGATATATAAAACAGAAGAACATATTTCTTCTCTCTTTGATAGAGGAGCTGCAAAGTGCACATCTCCCCTTGAAGTTGAGAATTTAATTCTCAATGGGTCGAGATCCTGCCATGCAGATCCAAAACATAGAGAGGGAACGGAAGCCCGAGAATTTAATTCTCACAGAACTATAGGAATTTAATTCCTTTAAAATAAAATTAGGGCTTGACCCTATGTCGTGGGAATTTAATTCCTTCAGAACAAAAAGAAACAGAGTTTAACCCTAATTAAGAACCTAGTTCTGTTGAAACAGCGGGAATTTAATTCCCTTAATCATAATTTAACAGAGAATGGAGTTTAATTCCTTAAAAGCTTTTATTAGGGTTTAACCCTATTCAGTTCTTCATATATATGAGGAATTTAATTCCTACAGAAAATTCAGAGTCCAACTCTATTCCAGAATATAAATCTTCGAAAGGAAGTAGGAATTTAATTCCTCTGAAATTATTGTCAGGGTTCAACCCTACGAGGAATTCAATTCCTGGAAAAGATTAACAGATCCTCTAAACAACATACATAGAGACAGGGTCACGTGCCACCACGTGACCCCTCCAAAAGACCTACAGAAAGCCCCTTTGAGGCAGTACCCCACGTGACCCACATGACCCTCGGCAGAAGCTTTAACATATAAGCATTTGAATGCCCGTCACATGATGGCACGTGATGCTCTGAAAGATGCGATAATCTCAGCAGAATAAATGAAGGGAGGGCGCTCTCACGTGTTGCCACGTGACCCCTCTTGTCTTAGTGTTTAACACTAAATTGAAACTCCCGAATCCAGTGTTAAAACACTGTTGGGCCTTAGTGTTCAACACTAATCAAAAAACTTTATTCGCAGTGTTCAACACTGACTACCTTAGTGTTTAACACTAATTTGAGATCTCTGTTGCCAGTGCTTGATACTGATCTGTTTTAGTGTTTAACACTAATTTGAAAGCCATGTTGCTGGTGTTTAACACCGATTATCTTTTAGTGTTAAACACTAACTTGTCAATCTAATTCCCAGTGTTCAACACTGGTTGGTCTTTAGTGTTTAACACTAGACATTGGTCCAATTGGCTAAATGGATAGAGGCAAAGCCTCTCCTGATTGGACTTAGCCCAAGCTGGCCATAAGTCCTCAATTCGTAATTAACTGGGCTAATGGGCTCATAACATAATTAATTGGTCTTGATCCCAAATTGGGCCAAGGACTATTTAATCCACTCCGGTTCTAGGGTACATCTCTTCACTCCTTTGATACTTGGCATTGTAATCCCTCAATGTCTTCAAAGAGGTGACGGGTCCCGATGACCACACATTGCTATGGACTGTGGGGTCCTTAAACCCACGGACTATGAGGTCCTTAACCTTGACCGAGACGTCTTAAAACTAACAATAGACTGTGGGGTCCTTAAACCCATGGACTACGACGTCCTTAACCTTGACCGAGATGTCTTAAAACTAACAATGGACTGTGAGGTCCTTAAACCCACGGACTACGACGTCCTTAACCTTGACCGAGATGTCTTAAAACTAACGATGGACCGCAATGTCCTTAAACTACCCATGGACCGCAATGTCCTTAAACTACCCATGGACCGCAATATCCTTAAACTAGAACAATAGAGCCCCGCATGCTCTTTTGTCGGATCTAAACGGTCCCGTTTAAGCTGATCTTAGCTTCAAAGATGGCTAACGTATCCTTAAACCTTCAAACAGACTGGACTATGAATCCCCCAAATTAACTCTGGCTCTAGGGTACATCTCTGAACTCCTCTGACATCCGTCGTTGTAATCCTTCAACGTCGTCAGAGAGGTGACGGGTCCCGACGGCCATACATACGATGGACCACTATGTCCCTAAACTGGAACAATGGAGCCCAAACTCTCCTTTGTCGGATCTAAACGATCCCGTTAAGTTGATCTTAGTCTCAAACTAGACTAACGTATCCTTAACAAACGTTTGAGTTGATCTTAGCCTCAAGTATGGCTAACGTATCCTCAAACCAAACCCCCAAACCCAAATCTAAGATAACACGGATTTGGACTAGTCCATGCCCTACGGGCGACGACATAACTCGGTCTCCGTAAACAATCCACGGGCAACAAAACATAAAACAAACACCCACGACACGAAGTGACCATCTGGAGAAGGAGAAAGTTGTTACCGCAATGCGGTAGCGTAATTAACTGCAAGGGCTTGCGCCTGCAGGGAAAAGCGTCCCCATAATCAAAAACCCCTCAAACGAGGGGGAATCTGACGAAGTCTGCTACATCGGCCGCATCCGTTTAAACCTTCGATACACGGTGCCATAAATCAACTTGGCATCTTCGGAGAGGTGGACGGATAGCACCAATTAGCATCTGCCCCGAATTTCAGGCGAGACGCCATGTCGCGCCGTCCTTCGGAGGGGAACAGATTCTGGCACGCCCGGTGGGACCTTTTCCTCTTTCCACTCCACACTTCGTGTGTCGTAATTCACGAGCCAATCGCGGTTCGCTAATGGTTGCCCTTGGGTTTCAAGATACTAAGAATTGGCGTCTCGCTTATTGCAGAAAGCAAAGGATCGATGGCTTCTACTTCTGCGAAATCCTCCAACCGCTCAGACTGCAATTGCGACCAACGCTTTACCTCGCCAGGAGGTATAGCCTACGGACCCCAAGCTTTTTCGTTATTCACAATGCCGGTGGATCAGGTGACTCAGGCCACTACCGGATTGTTCTTTGGGACTATACTCCCGCCAACAAGCTTCACGGCGCCGGTGCTGACAAAGGAAGATCTCAAGAAGTCGGTCTTTGATCGTCTTATCCCTGCCCCGGCTCCTCTCAACGAGTCGCCCAACGTCAACGCCTCGGTCTTCTCTAGATTGGGCCAGAAATCCTGCGAACCCATCATGAGGTCTACAATCCCAGAGAAGGCTGCTCCTAAGAAAGTGGCTGCTCCTGCTCCCGAAATCGCCAAGGCGGCTTCTCTGGCCAAAAAGTCGGTCTTTACAAGATTGACGGCTTCAACTCCCGCCCCTGCTACCCAAAAGACATCGGTCTTTGACAGGCTAACACCAACAGCAACCCCCCACCTACACAGGGGGCAAGACGAAACCATTCTTACCGCTGACCCAACGCCGTCCGCTCGACACGCTCGACATCGCCATTGGCGCCGAGTAAGGAAGGCTGAGGGCAACTCCCCCTCCGGGTTAACTCCATCAGCCCCGATGGCAGAAGTTAATGCTGCTGTTCCAACTGGGAACAGCTTCGAAATGCTAAATAAGGTGCGAAGGAATTCTCCTACTGCAGTGCTGAAGAGATCTCCTCCCTCATTAAAAAAGGTTGTGGAAATAAAACCAGAACAGCCCCGATCTCCTCAACGGCTGTCTTCCAAAATCTATAAGGTTTGGCGGCAGGCCCGAGACTCGATCATCGATCCAAACTTCTCCCGCCAGCATAAGAAGCTGAAAATCCAACTGGAAGCTGGTCACCTGGCTAAACCCCAAAAGGCTGTCTGGATGCCTACCTCAACGGCCCCCTCAACCTCCATGGCTCATAAAAGGAGGAGGCCAGAGAAGACCCCCCAGCATGCAACGACGGCTAAAAGCACTGAGCCCAGACGCCCTAAGTCTGGGGGCATGGTGGTGCACACTGTTTACATGGCCTCTGGAAAGGAGGAAAGCCGCACTTCTACGGGCCACCGACCGCTAACCCGATCCATGACGAAAGCCCAGGAGCAGCAACAAAAGCTTCAGGAAATGATGAATGCTATGGCCGCACTTACCGGGCCAAAAGAAAACCCAGAAACGTCCTCAGACGCACGCCAGGAGGAAGAAACCGACGCTGAATTCCTTCGCCGGATACTGGAGAAAAAGGACAAAGAGGCTGCTGAACAAGCGGCCAACATACAACGTATGGGCCTTCTCTTCCAAGATATGATAGGAATGATGATCCAGCAGGACTTACCCGCCGAGGATCCCCCAATCGTTCTTGAAGACGACCGAGGAGAAACGTCAAATCCACCACCAGCCCTCTCAACGGCCAAGGAGGAGGCAATCTCTAAGGCTGACTTGGTTGACTACATAGCCCAGCAAATCCAGGTTCATCATGCGACTGAGGCAGCTGGTCAAGTCGTAAAGACGAGACGGCCGTATCCAAGCTGGTACGACCAAATCAAATACCCGCAAGGCTATACGATACCAAAATTCCACGTGTATAAGGGGACCGGCAATCCCCATCAACATGTCGCCCAGTTCCGGGCCCTCTGCGGTAACACCGGCGGTGATGATAAACTGTTGCTCCGCCAGTTCGTGGGCAGCTTATCAGAAACAACGTTCGAATGGTATTCGGAACTCCCGAACTATTCTATCAAAACGTTCGCTGAAATGGAGTTGTTATTCACTCAGCGATTCGCAAGTGCCAGCGAACGCACTCCAATAACTGCATTGATTAACGCCAGGGTAAAACCAGGCGAAACCTGGGTCCAGTATGCTATACGCTGGCGGAATTTATGGTCGAGATGCGAACAACGCATTGAGGAGGCACCCGCAGTGGGCATGTTCGTGGGAACCCTAGACCCCCACGCAACTATCTCCCAGTTTATGATGTTCTTTAAGCCAACCACATTCCAGGCTTTAATCGACAAGTTGGCTCAGATGGACCAGATGGGTCATAGACCACCTCCCCCGAAGTCGGAACCTCAGAACGACAAGGGCAAAGGAAGGGCAACCTTTGTCGCGAATGCGCAACAGCAACCTAACGCCCCGAAACCGGCAGATCAATTGGAAGAAAGATGTCCCTACTCGTTCCCACGAGACAAGACGAAACGGTTATTCGAGCTGGCAATACGCAACGGACTTATAAACCTACCAAATCCAAGGCGACCGCCGCAGCCCACCGAGGTGAATAACCCTAACTATTGCCCTTACCATCAAACGGTAATTCATCCGATTGAAGATTGCTTCGTCTTCAAAGGATGGATTGAAGATCAATACCTTCAGGGGAAGTTTGTACTGTCCGAAAAGTGGAAGGTGAACCCACCACAACCGCATACTCCTAAGAAAGCAGATACCCCGGGGGCAACCTGCTCCTTTATTGAAGAAGCTCCATGGGAGGTCGTGCTATCAACTAAAACCAAAAGAATGCTGAGAGACCTTCATACGTGCCCTGCGATCGAATGGGAGGACCCTCTTGAACCTCAAATTATCGAAGGGATGCTGAAGCCCTGCCCAACTACGAAGACTCGCGATAAGGGCCCAAATACTCACGCCCAACCGTCAAAATCTTCGAAGAAAAAGAAGAAGAAATCCAAGAAGCCCGTGATGCTTGCAGACGAGCACACGAACTTGCAGAAGCAAATCGACGCGCTGGAAGAGTATAATCAAAAGGCGCGAACTCCTGTCACACTGCAAGAGTTCCTCAACCACATCTTTCAAGAGAGAGATGATGGAGAGAGCTCGTCGGATGAATCCGAAGGGTATGTGGCGAGTTGTAACGTAATCTCCCACTCGTTTACCGATGATGAGAAAACTCCTGGCACTAAGAAGCTGGAGGCAGAGCCTGAACCAGAGCGTGCGTGGCCGACAAATGAAATGATCAATGCCTTTCTAGACGAGATTCGTCTAAAAAGTAAAGCGGATCAAGAGCGTGAGATGGCAGCGTCAGAAGGAACCAAATGCAGGCGACTGAACGGAAGAGTTGAACTACCCCTGCCAGAGCGAAAAGCATCCGAAGTAGACAAGAAGATATTCAAGATGAGGAAAAGGTTTGCCAAAGCCCTGTCAATGGGGATGAAGCTACCACCCTCAGAAGGAAACACACACGACGGGGTGGAGAGGCACCCTGATTATTGCGCATATCATCGGAAAATCTCACACCCCACGGAGGAGTGCGACGCCTTTAAGATATGGTGGCAAGGATATGTTACTCGTCGGCAACATTTTAAGCGCATGAAACGCAAGAGCCGTCGGGAGCGAAGAAGTACTGTCGAGGGGCACAACAGAACTACTGGCAACTGTTATATGGCTCACGCCGGGGGGTCACAAGTTCTCACCTTTGGGAGTAACTCTGATGAAGAAATGGCTCTGGGCCCTCTCTTTAAAGAATCCGTTTTAGGGAAAGAGGAGAAATCGGAGGCCTGCGAGAACATTCAGCTGCGCAATCGCACACTCCCAGAAAAAAATCTCGGGCCCGTGAGTAGAAAAGATAAGGGAAAGGAAAAGGTCACTGAAGATATCACTTTAGATGACCAAGTCATGAGAGAGCTGGCTGCCAAAGACCCTCCTAGGAAGGGTAAGGTGGACTATAACATCCTCGCGCACCTAAGGAAGCTACCTTCTCAGCTTAGCATTCTCGATGCCCTCCTATTATCAAAAGAAGCGCGAGACTCACTAATTAAGGCGTTACAAGAACCTAAGCAATTCCAAGCCTTCCTCGCCACTAAAAAGATGAAGGATGAACTGGAGGAAGTGCATACGGCCGACATCACTTTCGGTGATGAAGACCTCCTTCTCGGGACGTGCGACCACAACCGTCCCCTATATGTTTCCGGATACTGCCATGATATCAAGATAGGCAAGATCCTGGTGGATAATGGATCCTCCGTCAATCTCCTTAATGTTCGGGTGTTGAAGGAAATCTGCATGAGTGTGCAACACCTCGCTCGTGACAAAATTACTATCTCCGGTTTCGATGCACAATCGTCACGGACTCTCGGGACTGTGATACTAACATTACGCTTCGGACTTCTCGTCACAGACATCAAATTCCATGTCATTGACGCCAAGACCTGCTATAACGCCTTGCTCGGTCGTCCTTGGTTACACGAATACAACATCATCCCTTCTACACAACATCAGTGTATGAAGTATTTTAAGGATGGTTTCGAGTATACCGTAACAGGTGAGTTAAACCCATTTTCCGTGAACGAAGTCCGCAAATACGAAGATGCGAAGTACTTTTTGCCAGATTTCGAGGATACAGAAAGGTGTCGCAACCCGGAGAACAAAACCGCCGCCACCATCCCTGTTTTCGGGAGCGATACCGAAGAAGAGGAAGAGATAGTTTATGCAGGGCCATCTCAACGCAACAACCTGGGGACGCCCGCCCCCATGTTGGTCTTCGGAAGTGATTCAGAAGATGAAGTTAATGCCGTGTTCTCCAATCGGCTGTCGGTACAAGCACCCCCTGGCAATGACCATAGTTTGCAAATCACTATGGTACCGTGAGAACACTACAAGGATCTCGACACGCTTCAAGCTCACAATGTGCAGGACCTGCAAACATTTTACGTCCCTCCCAGGCAAAGGGGTGAGAAAGTGATCCTATTCTACCGATCCTCAGAATCGAAAGTAGAGAAAGAGATCTGGCATGGCGCGGATGCTACACTTGACAGGCTCCAACCCATCCGTCTGCCCAGATACTATACAAATGGTTTAAAGAAGCTATTGAAGCGCCAAGGAGTACCCTTAAAACAGACTATCCGGCAGGCTCGGTTCTACAACAAGATTTGGGATGTCCCTGGAACTCAACGCAAATTGCCCAATGAGAAAATGGAAACACTTGGGCTTGGATACGCGAGAACCGGAAAACGGGAATGGGCTCACAGCAGCTACGCTATATATACCTTTGATGAAGAGGAGGACGTCCTGTCAGGAGATGCCAACCCCCCATCAAAACTAGACCCCGCGATTGAAGCGCCGAGTCCGTCGTTTGAAGAACGAATGAGCAAGCCCATCAGGAAAGTGGCTCAGAAAGCTCGGGAAGACCACAACCGCGAAATGGCCATCTACGAGAAGGCCAGGACGCAACGTCTATTTCAACAGGCTGCAAAAGACAAGGATGTTTGTCTTTGTCAACCCGTTGTACGAAAGGCCCGATGCGGAGACGGAAATAAATCAAGAAGCGGAAAGAGGAGCCGACAACAACGACGCAGGATTAGAGAGTTACGTGATCGGGTATTGCGCGGCTCGGATTTGTCCCTCATGAAGAAGATGAGTCGAGCGTACTCCTTCCCCCGAGACAAGGCGGAGAGGTTACTCAAGCTCGCTATAAAACATCAAATGATCGCGCTTCCAGGATCTAGACACCCTGAACAAGCTAACAAGGCTTCTCATCTGAGCTATTGCTCTTATCACCGAACCATAGGACATCCTACCGAAGACTGCTTCACCTTCAAGAACTGGGTCGAGGACCAGTACCAATAGGGCAGATTCGCTTTATCCGACGGCTGGAGGGTAACGCCACCACAAAAGCATGAACCCAAGGCCGCAAGAGCAGGACCGGATCCACCTCAGTCCTGGGAGCGGATTCGCACCTGTTATACGATTACGATATTAAAAGAAGAGCCAAAGAACATGGATGACCTTCCCCGGTGCTTTGAGAACAGCAATGATGAGGTGATCTCAGAATTTCCGCCCGCTCCGAAAGAACTGGAAGATGGTATACATACTACTGCAGATAACCTCAAGAAGATTGAGTTGGGATCGGCAGATGACCCGCGACCGACATTTGTCAGCAAGCTACTATCTGAAGAAATGGTGGCTGCGTTAAAGAACGTGCTTCTACGACATAAAGACTGCTTCGCGTGGAACTACTCCGAGATGCCAGGATTAGATCCGGAGATTGCTGTGCATAAGTTAGCGATATCCCCAGATATCAAGCCAGTCAAGCAGGCGCCGAGAAGGATGCGACTCAAGCTTGAAATGAGCATCAACGCCGAAGTCAAGAAGCTGATCGATTCTGGGTTTATCCAAGAAGTCCAATATCCCGACTGGATCGCCAATATCGTCCCGGTAATGAAGAAGAATGGGACGGTACGCATATGCGTGGATTTCAGGGATCTCAATAAAGCCTGTCCAAAGGACGATTTCCCGGTGCCGGTAACCGAGCTAATGATAGATAACATGTCCACTCACGAGGTTTTCTCCTTTATGGACGGTTCATCAGGATACAATCAGATAAAAATGCATCCCGAAGACCAGAAGCACACCGCTTTCCGGACCCCTTTGGGTATATTCTGCTACAGGGTTATGCCCTTTGGTCTAAAGAACGCTGGCGCTACCTATCAAAGGGCCATGATAAAGATCTTCGACGACCTCATACATGACATCGTCGAGTGCTATATCGATGACCTCGTAGTAAAGAGCATGTCATACGAAGAGCATTTAAAGCATCTGGAGACTGTATTTCAACGCCTTCGGCAATATAATTTGAAAATGAATCCCCTCAAATGCGCGTTTGGAGTCTCCTCGGGTAAATTCTTGGGATTCATCGTTCGACACCGAGGTATTGAAATAGATCCGTCAAAGATTAAAGCGATCATGGAAATGCCTCCGCCAAGAACCCTCAAACAGTTGCGGTCTCTCCAAGGGAAGCTCGCATACATCCGGCGATTTATCGCCAATCTTTCAGGAAAATGCCGTCCTTACAGCCACCTGATGAAGAAGGGAACTCCATTCGTTTGGGATCACAAATGCCAAGGTGCACTAGACGAGATCAAGCAGTACCTGCAAAACCCTCCGGTGTTGGCTGCGCCGGTCAAGGGAAAACCCCTCATTCTTTATACAACCGCCCTCGAAGGTTCCTTGGGCGCATTATGGGCACAAGAGAACGATCAGGGGAAAGAAAGAGCACTCTATTACTTAAGTCGAGTTCTACTGGGGGCAGAAAGCAACTACTCTCCCATTGAAAAACATTGATTGGCGTTAATCTTCGCGATAACAAAGCTCAGGCACTATGCGTTGGCACATGAAGTCCGTCTCATTTCAAAAGTGGATCCCCTTAAGTACTTGATGTCGAAAGCCATATTGACGGGACGACTCGCTAAGTGGGCCCTGCTCTTGATGGAGTTCTCGATAACGTATCAACCTCTCAAGGCAGTGAAAGGCCAGGCCATTGCCGACTTCCTCGCTGAGCACCCGATACCGGCCGATTCTCCTCTGAACTGTGATTTGCCGGACGAGCATGCATTTGATACGATTAGCGGCGGAAGCACCCGATGGGAACTCTATTTCGATGGAGCGTCCTCCGTAAAGAAACAGAAACAAGGTATCCCAATGATCAAATCGGGGATAGGCCTCGTCTTTGCAACTCCACAAGGAAGGATAATGCGCTTCGCCTTCTCTTTAACAGAGCCGGGGACAAACAATGAAGCTGAATACGAAGCTCTGATAGAAGGCCTCGAAATCGCCATCGACATGGGAATTGAAGACCTCCTTATATACGGGGATTCTCAGCTGGTCGTTAGTCAAGTAAATGGTGACTACCAAACGTGCAAGCCGGAGTTGGTGAAGTACGGCGAAAAGGTGCAACAACTGTTGACCCAAATTCCCTCCTATATTTTGGAGAACATACCGCGCGCGGAAAACAGCAAAGCAGACGCGTTGGCCAAACTTGCTAAAGAACTGGCTGACGAGAACCTCGATGACGTCAGAATCGTGGTACAAAGCCGTCGAGTGCTCGCCCCGGCAGAAATACCTCCGGAATTATATAAAGAAAAGGGAGCGACTGAGCAGACGACCCTACAAATAAAAGACCATGAGAAGGCCGAGGACTGGAGGGAAGTCTCCATAGACTACTTTAAGTCCCACCGAATGCCCAAAGAAGCGTCCTCAAGACATCAGCTCATGAAACGAGCTCTATCTTTCGCTTTCGTCAACGATACTCTATACAAGAGATCGTTTGATTCTCTATGGCTGAGATGCTTGGGACCTGACGAAGCAGAAAGAGTTATTCAGGAAGTTCACGACGGACTTTGCGGTTCTCACCAAGCAGGCCCAAAGATGAAGTTAAAAATTAAACGGATGGGTTACTACTGGCCCACGATGATCCAGGACTGCCTCGAGTATGCGAAGCAATGCCACTCGTGCCAGATTCATGGGGACTTTATCCACCAACATCCGAATCCACTACACCCAACGGTGGCTAGCTGGCCATTCGAAATGTGGGGGACTGACATAGTCGGCCCCATCGAGCCAACATCATCCCGGGGACATCGTTTTATCCTGGCGACAACTGATTACTTCTCCAAATGGGCAGAAGCAGTACCATTGAGGGAAGTGAAGACGGAGAATATCCTCCATTTCTTCAAGACGCACGTCATCTATCGGTTTGGAACCCCACGGCGGATTATCTCCGATAATGGGCTAGCCTACAGAAGCCATAAGATTAGCCGCTTCGCGCAGCAGCACAATATAGACTGGAGATATTCTTCAGTTTACAACCCACGAGCTAACGGTCTGGCCGAGGCCTTCAATAAGACCTTGACGAAGATCATAAAAAGGACCGTTTTCCGGAATAAGAGAGACTGGCACGAATGGCTGCAAGAAGCCCTTTGGGCTTATCGAACTACATTCAAGACGGCCACGAACACAACGCCGTACGCGTTGGTATTTGGGACGGAAGCAGTGCTCCCCCTCGAGATAGAGTTACCCTCTCTACGAGTGGCAGTCCACCACGAGCTGACAGACGAAGAGAATGCTCACCTTCGGCTTGAGGAGCTTGATGCTCTCGACGAAACCCGGCTCATAGCGCAACAACATCTAGAAGCCTACAAAGCAAAGATGACGCGCTCGTACGAACGATTGACCAGGCCGAGGACATTCCGCCAAGGCGAACTCGTACTAGTGGTCAAAAGACCTATGATCCCCAATCGTGCCAAGCGAGGAAAATTTGAGCCAAACTATGAAGGCCCGTACATCATAGACAAGGTCTACCAGGGTGGAGCCTATCTACTCGTGGACATGCACGGTGAAAGGCCTTTCAGGCCAATAAACGGCCGCTTCTTAAAGAAATACTATGCTTAATGAGCCACAGCCTAGGTCAATGATAGATGACGACGACTATGTCCGCTCGCTATCTTTCTAGTCTCAGACTTTACAAGCAGCAGCCGGCCTTCCCATAACAACGGACCGAAACGTCCTTAAACTAACGATGGACCGAAACGTCCTTAAACTAACGATGGACCGAAACGTCCTTAAACTAACAACAGACCGAAACGTCCTTAAAACTATCGACGGACCGAAACGTCCTTAAACTAACGACGGACCGAAACGTCCCTAAAACTACTACCGCAGCATCTTTTGGCTGACGAGATAAAAAAAAAAAGAAACAGAAAGAAAAAATAAAAAAATATATGAAAAAGAATAAAAAAAACGGTATGTCCATAAGCAAAATGGGCACGGATGAAAACCCGAAAGGGCTCCGTGAGTAAAAACAGCAGGACTACCGGCGAGTGTTTGTGAAAACCCGAAAGGGCGCAACCTCGTTAAAAGACACTTGTAGGGTCCTCTCGACCTTGTAAGGAGAAACCACCTGCGTGAGATCCTTACGACTCACAAAGGAGCAACACACTTAGGGATCCTCACGATGCCTAAGGAGAAAATGCACTTGCGAGATCCTTACGACTCGTAAGGAGAATTCTCTTGTGGGACCCTCACGGCTCATGAGATTTGAAAGTCTTAAGTTACAGAAACCTAAACCTGTTCTTAAGCAAATCCTCCACAACCTTCGATATTGCCCTACAAGGGACTCAATGCTGACCCTTGTATACAATCCACGGGCGCGAATAAACATTTCCCCAGCAAAGTCCAACCCTTGTAGGTCCTCTCGATCCATAAGGAGAAAGCCCTCTTGTAGGATCCTTACGACTCACAGAGGAGCACACACTTAGGAATCCTCACGATCCCTAAGGAGAAAATACACCTGCAAGATCCTCACGACTTGTAGGGAGAAATACCTTTGTGAGACCCTTACGGCTCATGAAGTCAAAAGCCTTGGTCGACAGGACCCTTAACCCTGTTTGCTGAGCCACCTTTATTCAACATCGACAAAGGCAAATGATGATTCGCTCCCGGCAACATTCCAGTTGTAGCGGTGCTGATGTCGAAATCGGTGTCTAAAATCCAAGCTTGCGGCGAAAAAGCTAGCAAGCCACACATGCCTACAAAATAGCCGAAATGATGGGGCAACTTGCAATAAAAAGCAGCAAGTAAAAATGTATGCATGAAAAATAGCCGAAATGATGGGGCAACTCGCAATAAAAAGCAGCGAGTAGAGAATAAGTAAATAGCCGAAATGATTGGGCACCGCGAAGAATAGCCGAAATGATGGGGCAATCGCGACCTTCGCGACATAAAAGCTGAAATGATAGAGCATCGCGGAAAAAGAAATAAAATAAAAATGAAATCCACGCCCTACAGGTGATGTTACATCTATCTCGGTATATAATCCAGGGGTGCAAACAAAGAAGGGATCATACTCCTCCCCCAGGTTTCATCATAAGAAGAAGCCAAATCTCGACGGTTCACAGATAGCCTAAAGATCATCTCGTCGTTCGTCTCGTGGCAGCAGACACAACATCAAGCGAAACGGAACAGCGGCAACCCCCAGTTCCATGGCTCGGCGATATACATATCACCAAGAGTCAAACCTCCATTCCGTGAAATGCGGATACAATCAGCAAATTCTTGGTTACGTGGAACGCGGATAACGTCACTCTTTGATCCCGTGGAAAACGTCCAGAGCGGATCCTGGTCCTCGCAGAGCACGGCAGTGAACCCATGTGAAGCATCCAGAGCGGAGCCTAGTCCTCGCCGAGCACGGCAGTGAACCCGTGTGAAGCATCTAGTGCAAAATTCCTGGTTACGTGGAACGCGGATAACGTCACTCTTTGACCCCGTGGAAAACGTCCAGAGCGGATCCTGGTCCTCGCAGAGCACGGCAGTGAACCCGTGTGAAGCATCCAGAGCGGAGCCTAGTCCTCGCCGAGCACGGCAGTGAACCCGTGTGAAGCATCTAGTGCAAAATTCCTGGTTACGTGGAACGCGGATAACGTCACTCTTTGACCCCGTGGAAAACGTCCAGAGCGGATCCTGGTCCTCACAGAGCACGGCAGTGAACCCGTGTGAAGCATCCAGAACGGAGCCTAGTCCTCCCCGAGCACGGCAGTGAACCCGTGTGAAGCATCTAGTGCAAAATTCCTGGTTACGTAGAACGCGGATAACGTCACTCTTTGACCCCGTGGAAAATGTCCAGAGCGGATCCTGGTCCTCGCAGAGCACGGCAGTGAACCCGTGTGAAGCATCCAGAGCGGAGCCTAGTCCTTGCCGAGCACGGCAGTGAACCCGTGTGAAGCACCTAGTGCAAAATTCCTGGTTGCGTGGAACGCAGATAACGTCACTCTTTGACCCCGTGGAAAACGTCCAGAGCGGAGCCTAGTCCTCGCCGAGCACGGCAGCGAACCCGTGTGAAGCATCTAGTGTAAAATTCCTGGTTACGTGGAACGCGGATAACGTCACTCTTTGACCCCGTGGAAAACGCCCAGAGCGGAGCCCGGTCCTCGCCGAGCACGGCAGCGAACCCGTGTGAAGCATCCAGAGCAAATACCGGACTGTGGAGTTCTTAAAATCCACGGACTATGATGTCCTTAACCTCGACCGTGATGTCTTAAAACTAACGATCAACCACCCCGATTCCTTACAGATTTTGCCTTGGTTTAAGGGTACATCTCTTCACTCCTTTGACGCCTGGCGTTGTAATTCCTCAATGTCTTCAAAGAGGTGACGGGTCCCTGCAACCACACATCGGACTGTGGAGTCCCTAAATCCACGGACTATGAGGTCCTTAACCTTGACCATGATGTCTTAAAACTAACATCGGACTGTGGAGTCCCTAAATCCACGGACTATGAGGTCCTTAACCTTGACCGCGACGTCTTTAAACTACGATACCTGGAGGAACCCCTGACTCCGTAAAACACGGACAAGGATGACCACATCCAACACTTACAAGTCCTCACGACCTGTAAGGAAGAAAAAAAAACTCTCTTGTGAGATCCCTACAACTCTCAAGGGAAAACCCGCTTAAGGATCCTCACGATCTTTAAGAAGAACTTACACCTATGGGATCCTCTCGACCTGTAGGGAGAAAAACTCTTTATGAGACCCTCGTGGCTCGTAAAATGCAAAAGTCTTAGGAAGCAGATCTTAACCCTGAATCCTAAGCCATCACTGTCCTGCAGGGAGATCGAGGTAGAATATCCGCAGAATACATTCAATAAAAAGGGGGACACACCATTGAGAAGAAAAATGTATCTTTTATTCATAAACCAAAATGGATACAAAGTACAATTCATGAAAGAAACAAAAAAAAAGAAAGATACTCTCATCCATGAGTATGTACAAAAAAGGAAAAAAAGATACAAGTCCTCAAGCCGGCGGGCGGTGCAATAATTTTACCAGCTCATCATTCTGTTGCTGAGCCACGGCTTCATGACGCAAGATCTCCAGAAGACGAGCCTCCGCCTGAGCTTGCTGAGCCTGATACGAAGCGAGCCGAGCTTCGAGCTCTTTCTCGGTGGCTTTATGAGCCTCGACCCTCTCACGAGTAAACGTGGCAGCTTTATCGAGAGCCACCACCTCTTTGATGGACTCCTGAAGCACCCGCCAGAGTTCATACGCTTTGTTGGCCTTGGCTGTGAGATTGGCTTGAAGCTCGCCCAGCGCCTTGGAGGCTAGCTCCCTCTCCGAGAACTTGCGACCAAGCCTCTTCTCACATGACGTCATGTTTGCCGCGCACCGTGCTATCAGCCCCCGTAACTCCGCCTTTGCAGCCACGGCCTCCGAGGAAAGGCGAGAACACTCGAGAGCGTACAAACAAGCCTCTACCTTCCTACAGAACTCCACCCAGACCCGCACCACCTCCTCGCTGTGATAGGTGGCGAGAAAAGGAAGGGAGCCGTTAGCTTTAGCGGCAAACGCTTCGGCTGTGGTCGCACTACCAGTACGGAGCTCCTCGACGAAAGAAGATAGGGAGACAAGGCTCAATTGGGCCAAGCGTTCTAAAGCCCGCAAAGCGTAGGGGCCGGGCGGCATCACAATGCGTGATTCCAAAGCTATGGAGACTGGCAGGGCTGTTCAAATTTGGCAAATGTTAGTAAAACTCTTAAACGCAGAATGAACGGGACTATAATAAAATGTCACTCACCGACAGTCATGCAAGTAGGAGCTGAAGGTTCCCCTGGCCCTTCAACAACCTCGACCTCATCATCGGCTTCCAAAACTATAAGAGACATCAACGTCATTTCGCAAAATAGTAACAATGCTATGGTAAAAAAAGGGCGAATGACACTAACCTTGCCCAGAGGAAAGGACAATACGCTGAGGGGAGATCGCCTGCGGAGCTGCCATCTCCAATAAACGCTGAAATGACTGTCGAGGCGACAGATCCGCGATCGTGGCCGCCAAACCGCGCAATTCTGGGAAAGATAAAAGAGTTCAGACTATGAAGGGGTTGCTAAATTAAAACGCAGAGGGATACCTTCAACACTCCTTCCATTCTGAGCCGGGGGGATAGCAGCTTCAACGGTCTCCGCCGTGACCTCAGGCTCCAACAAAAGGAGAGTAGTCCCGACTACCTCGCTTCCAGCCTTTGGGCCGCCCTCAGTAAGAGTCATTGGGGCGGCGGCCTCCAAAGGAGCCTCTCCCAAAGGGGCAAGCACTCCCTGATCAAGAACCACCGCTGGAAGTTCTACCATGATAGGAGCAGCCTCATCAACCCCCTCCACATCCAGCAAGGCTTCATTGAGAATTTCGGCGGGCTTTAGCTTTAATGGGCCAGTAGGGAGCTCCCCCAGCGTCGAAGGTTCTGCACGATTCAAATAAGAATAATGATACATATGCACGGGCATAAATATTCGGAAAGACTACAAAAGAAGCACAACGTACCTATACGCAAAGAAGCCCTCAATATGGCTTCTTCAAGCCGCTTCTCCTTCTCAAGGAGGTAGGCTCGCCGGGGTTCAAGGGTAGACTCATGACCGCCGGTCCACAAAGAGAGTGCATCAGCTGCGTCTTCTGAAGCGGCCTGCTTCAAAGCCCTTTCCCCCCATTCCTCCAAAGGGCCGATAAATCGCCGCCGAATCCACGAAGGGTCTTCGTAAAAAATTACAGCGGGATAAGACTTCTTCGGAACCTTGGCGTTATGAGACGCGTCTTTTGAGTGCCGTATGGCCTCAGCCAACTGTGCAGCCTCCTCATCAGCCGAACTCGGGAAGAGAAGTCCAGCGTCTGACTCTTGCAGAGCCAATGGTTCGTCTTCAAGGATAGGCTCAGACTCCGCCACAGAATCAAGCGGGGTGGTAGCCGCTTTCCTCCGCCGTTTGGACCCAGAGCCGGTCGCTGAGGATGACCACTTCCTCCCTCGCGAAGCCTTAGGGCGACGCTGGCCCACATCGCCCTCAGCGCCCTCATCCCTGTTACTCTCGCTCGGTGCCACAACCGAGGACGACATCGCCATTGTCGACGCTACGGGGGGCGGTGCCGCCACCGGCAGAGGTGCTACCACTGGGGCTCGTTTACCCCGCGATCGGGAACCCAAGGGCATACCAGCTGTTGGAGTAAGGTCTACCCCTGACTCCCCCGGAATGAGCGCGGTGCCAATCTCCCTCAAAGGGAAGCGCACTGAAACCCTCGGTCGTAGCTTAGCTCCCGAAACCTGAGGAGGGGCGTCGTGACCAAGAAGCACCCTTCTTTCTTCAACAATAATCGGGCTGATCCGATGAAGATACCAGCCCGTAAATGCACCTACACATCGGGGCATGTACTCGGCTTCAGGGACCATGAAATGAGAGCCGGTGTTCAGCCTCATGAAATGATGAGCGGCATCGCGAACAGCATCGAGCGAAGGGATCGGGGCAACTATAAAAGCCTCGAAAGGAACGCCCTGGTCGTATCCAAGCTGCCGGGCGAATCGATGTGGATTGTACCGCATAAAAAGAGCTGCACTGTCCTGGCGAAACACCAAGTAGCCCGGTCTAATTGTATACAAATGCGCGGCCTCCCGGGGCTTCAAAGAAGGTGCGTTGTCGTTCGACTGGTCCCAGAGTTGTTGAACGGGACCCGAAGGAGTAGACAAGACCCGATCATTAAAAACCAACCCGCCAGCGGTGGCATGAGGAGAAATCAGCACCCGAATAGCCCCGAATTGAGTCGGGTCGGCAGCAGAAGCACCCACTAGTCGCATAAGTCGCGGGAAGGGATAGGCGTCGTAAAAGGCAGGCCTCTGATGCATAGCGAAAGACCCCAGCACATGCATTTCGACCCAGGACGTGAAATAATGAAGCGAAAAGTTCACTACATCCACGCCAGGCGTAGAGGTATTAGCTGCGGTGCCCAATCCATTATAGAGGTGCGCCAAGGCCGGGATGCCGATGGCCAACCGCGTCCCCTCAGCAATACGATGAGCCGGGTAGATGACCGAGGCTCTCATGAAGCGGCGATGCATGGGGATAACGAACCAACTAAGCCAAACACTAACAAACCCCACAAAGAACGTCTCATCGTCCATGCCTGGGACAGCAATAGATTCAAAAGATATCGGCGATATAATAGGGATGTAGTACTGAGGTAAATCTGATTCGTTGGTCGGCAACCTCTTCGGACCGAACCCAAAGGGGTCCCCAATGTTGGCAAACTTCGGGGCTGTCTTCAATAAGGCGTCCTCACGAAGGAAACGAGCAATGAAGCTCTTGAAAGTAACACCCTGCTCCTCGGACTCGGTGAATAATCGTTCGAAGATGCCTAGCGCCTTGATTAAACTGGGGCGCTTGTGGCAAACAGCATTCTCAGCAGACAGGCCGTCAACCGGGGCGGGCTCGGGTTCAAAAACGTACTCGTCAGGAAGCAACAATTCCTCATACAAACTACCCCTGATTGGCAACCCCGAAATATCATAGAATTCTGCTAGGGAGATTGAGACCTCGCGATCTCCTAGGATGAAAGTGTTGGTAGGAAGATTCCATTGGTTTAAAAACGCCTTAACCCACCAGACATGCGGGGACTTATAATGGAATAGTGACGCGTATATGGCCTGATAAAGCCCGACTTTCTGCAACCGCGCACGATGGGCAGAAAGGATGTAGCGAACCCAGAGAAGGTAGCCTGTAGGATGCCGGGGAGTGAGCCCTATCTTATAAATTTGCCCCCACGGGTGGGCCTCACCCTGGCAGATACGCCGCCCCAAGATGTCTATGGCCGGGATCGGATGGTTCGGAATACCGGTCATCGAAGGCTCGAGCCTCCCCGTTGGAGTCCAGTTGGGCATTTCCACAGCAAAAACTGTCCTCGGAGGATCCATCGGTAAAAATGGGAAAGTGGGCTCCGTCGGCACCGCGCAAAGAAAACTCCGGCGACCCTGAATAATCTGACTGTACCAAGATCCCCATTGAAGAAGGTTGGTGCAGTTCGGGTCATGGGCCCGAATCATCGCCATCGCTTCCTCATCAGATGGTGACTGAGGAAAAGCAGCCTCCGAGCGAGAAAAAGGAAAGCGTGGAACAGAAGCCATCGCACCTGAAATCCAATAAAGAAATACCGTTAGAAGAAAAGTCAGCAATATATATTCATGCATGAACATGAAGACTAGTTAAAGAAAGCAACAGCAGAGTTTTCTGGGACCATTGGCTACAAAACATATGGGCCCCACAGAATCCGGATGACGACTCATTAATAATGAGACCAAATAGTTACAATAAAACAAAGGGAATATCCTCATTTAATAAAGAATGATGACCATGCACATTCCCCCCAACAGGATCTGTCTCGGGCTCTACAATGAATCCAACAAGATCAAAGGAATTAAACTCCCACAGAAGACATCATTACAAAACCCCCATTTCATTAGTTGCAGAAGAACAACCTCGGGCCGAGAGACCCCAGGAAGCCTCCGCGTGAAGAAATCAAGTCCTTCATTGGAATTAAATTCCTTATTAAGAAAAGGGAATTAAATTCCCAGAAACATTTTTGGATGGAATTAAATTCCATAGAGTTGAAACGCCATCATCATCTCCCTAAAGATCATCTAAACCCTAAGAGATCTACAGTTTGAAGGTTAAGCGGTTTCATGTTCTTATGGAAAAACATGAAGAAAAAAGGGTAAAAACCCTTGTTTTGGATTTAAAATCCAGAGGAATGTGAAGGTCCATCGTTTGTCCAAGAACATTACCTGAGGAAAAGAATTCTTTTCGAACAGAGTTAAACTCTGAAGATTGTTTCAAGACAGAGAACTAAGCTCTGGAAGCGAGAATTAAATTCTCAAGGAAAAAGTTCTCAGAAGAAGAAGATGAGCAAAATGAAGGCTCCTATGAAGAGACAGAGGTATTTATAGAAGGCAATGGAAACGTTTCATCTCCCCAGATCCCTAGAGGAATCCAACGGTCGCAAGAAGTGACAGCGTTGCACTCACGTGCTGACACGTGAGAACAACGCTGTGGGGGCATTTGTTTCCTGATTTAAAATCAGGAAAGAACCAACGGAGAAGGCATCACGTGCTAGCACGTGACCAGCAGTCGCGTGTCGACACGTGCCATGTTAAAGCGGCTTCACAGGCACATCAATTCCCGGATGAAATTATGGAAAAAGCTTCAGAAGAGGGTCACATGCTTACACGTGACCAGCAGTCACGTGTTGGCACGTGACATCTAAAAGCATCATCAAGGCAGATTCAGCTTCCTGACTACATCAAATAAAAGGGCTTCAGAAAGGGTCACGTGCTCCCACGTGACCAGGGTCACGTGTTGGCACGTGACATTTTAAAGCAGATTCAAAGGAACATCGGTTCCCTGATCAAATCAAGGAAAAAGCTTCAAAAGAGGTCACGTGCTCCCACGTGACCAGGGGTCACGTGTTGGCACGTGACGCTCAAAACATCAGAATTGTTCTCCAGTTAAATCAAGAAAAAGAGTCCAGACAAGTGTCACGTGCTCATACGTGACCAGGGGTCACGTGGTGGCACGTGACGTTAAGCAGCAACCAGAAGACAGAGCGCAAAAAGAAAGAGGAAGGCTCGTTCCAAGGGGGTCACGTGCCCACACGTGACCATGGGTCACGTGGTCACACGTGACCGGCTTTCAAAGCCCATTTTGTTAACAGAATTAAATTCTGAAGGAGATTCAAATCTTTCCAAAGGAAAGCGATTATCTGGAACCAATCGAATTAAAGATTCAAAGATGATTAAATATCATCTATCTATGGGAAAATCTCGAGCTTGGAAAGATTTCCCCTTTAAATCTAACCGAAATACAAAAGAGAATCCCTGGATTTGAAATCCAATGGTGAATAAAATTCACCTAATAATCCAAAGGTCAAAAACGAATGATGGATGCAAATCAAATCTCTCAATGAAGATTCGTCAAAAACTAATTGATTCGGCTGCTTCTCCTATAAATAGGAGCCAAGAGACACAGGGATGGACAGATAGAGATACATACGCAGAGGGAAGAAAAGGGAGAGAGCCTTGATATTTTGAGGAATTTAGATCTTCTGCAAAAGAAAACCCTAGGTAAGAAAGGGAAGGCTTTTTGAAAGAAAGAGAATTTAATTCTCAACAGAGTTTAACTCTGATATATAAAACAGAAGAACATATTTCTTCTCTCTTTGATAGAGGAGCTGCAAAGTGCACATCTCCCCTTGAAGTTGAGAATTTAATTCTCAATGGGTCGAGATCCTGCCATGCAGATCCAAAACATAAAGAGGGAACGGAAGCACGAGAATTTAATTCTCATAAAACTATAGGAATTTAATTCCTTTAAAATAAAATTAGGGCTTGACCCTATGTCGTGGGAATTTAATTCCTTCAGAACAAAAAGAAACAGGGTTTAACCCTAATTAAGAACCTAGTTCTGTTGAAACAGCGGGAATTTAATTCCTTAATCATAATTTAACAGAGAATGGAGTTTAATTCCTTAAAAGCTTTTATTAGGGTTTAACCCTATTCAGTTCTTCATATATATGAGAAATTTAATTCCTACAGAAAATTCAGAGTCCAACTCTATTCCAGAATATAAATCTTCGAAAGGAAATAGGAATTTATTTCCTCTGAAATTATTGTCAGGGTTCAACCCTACGAGGAATTCAATTCCTGGAAAAGATTAACAGATCCTCTAAACAACATACATAGAGGCAGGGTCACGTGCCACCACGTGACCCCTCCAAAAGACCTACAGAAAGCCCCTTTGAGGCAGTGCCCCACGTGACCCACGTGACCCTCGGCAGAAGCTTTAACATATAAGCATTTGAATGCCCGTCACGTGATGGCACGTGATGCTCTGAAAGATGCGATAATCTCAGCAGAATAAATGAAGGGAGGGCGCTCTCACGTGTTGCCACGTGACCCCTCTTGCCTTAGTGTTTAACACTAAATTGAAACTCCCGAATCCAGTGTTAAAACACTGTTGGGCCTTAGTGTTCAACACTAATCAAAAAACTTTATTCGCAGTGCTCAACACTGACTACCTTAGTGTTTAACACTAATTTGAGATCTCTGTTGCCAGTGCTTGATACTGATCTGTTTTAGTGTTTAACACTAATTTGAAAGCCCTGTTGCTGGTGTTTAACACCGATTATCTTTTAGTGTTAAACACTAACTTGTCAATCTCATTCCCAGTGTTCAACACTGGTTGGTCTTTAGTGTTTAACACTAGACATTGGTCCAATTGGCTAAATGGATAGAGGCAAAGCCTCTCCTGATTGGACTTAGCCCAAGCTGGCCATAAGTCCTCAATTCGTAATTAACTGGGCTAATGGGCTCATAACATAATTAATTGGTCTTGATCCCAAATTGGGCCAAGGACTATTTAATCCACTCCGGTTCTAGGGTACATCTCTTCACTCCTTTAATACTTGGCATTGTAATCCCTCAATGTCTTCAAAGAGGTGACGGGTCCCGATGACCACACATTGATATGGACTGTGGGGTCCTTAAACCCATGGACTATGAGGTCCTTAACCTTGACCGAGACGTCTTAAAACTAACAATGGACTGTGGGGTCCTTAAACCCATGGACTACGACGTCCTTAACCTTGACCGAGATGTCTTAAAACTAACAATGGACTGTGGGGTCCTTAAACCCACGGACTACGACGTCCTTAACCTTGACCGAGATGTCTTAAAACTAACGATGGATCGTAATGTCCTTAAACTACCCATGGACCGCAATGTCCTTAAACTACCCATGGACCGTAATGTCCTTAAACTAGAACAATAGAGCCCCGCATGCTCTTTTGTCGGATCTAAACGGTCCCGTTTAAGCTGATCTTAGCTTCAAAGATGGCTAACGTATCCTTAAACCTTCAAACAGACTGGACTATGAATCCCCCAAATTAACTCTGGCTCGAGGGTACATCTCTGAACTCCTCTGACATCCGTCGTTGTAATCCTTCAACGTCGTCAGAGAGGTGACGGGTCCCGACGGCCATACATACGATGGACCACTATGTCCCTAAACTGGAACAATGGAGCCCAAACGCTCCTTTGTCGGATCTAAACGATCCCGTTAAGTTGATCTTAGTCTCAAACTAGACTAACGTATCCTTAACAAACGTTTGAGTTGATCTTAGCCTCAAGTATGGCTAACGTATCCTCAAACCAAACCCCCAAACCCAAATCTAAGATAACACGGATTTGGACTAGTCCATGCCCTACGGGCGACGACATAACTCGGTCTCCGTAAACAATCCACGGGCAACAAAACATAAAACAAACACCCACGACACGAAGTGACCATCTGGAGAAGGAGAAAGTTGTTACCGCAATGCGGTGGCGTAATTAACTGCAGGGGCTTGCGCCTGCAGGGAAAAGCGTCCCCACAATCAAAAACCCCTCAAACGGGGGGGAATCTGACGAAGTCTGCTATATCGGCCGCATCCGTTTAAACCTTCGATACACGGTGCTATAAATCAACTTGGCATCTTCGGAGAGGCGGACGGATAGCACCAATTAGCATCTACCCCGAATTTCAGGCGAGACGCCATGTCGCGCCGTCCTTCGGAGGGGAACAAAGTCGTTAGCGGTACTAGCTGGACGTAACGGCTACCCGGGTATTGAGCGATATGAAGATCAACAACCAAGCTCGTCCATACTCTCCATGAAGCCTATCAGTAACACTACCGTACAGTCCGATCTCTACATCTGATATGTCGCATATCATGTCTAGGGATGGTAAACGTCAGTCCCCAGTAACGTGATAAGTCATGCCGATGTCTGGCCTATAACGGTTCGAGAAACTACTGGTAACTCTTATTAGTAAATCTCAGCAGCAGCCCTGGCCAGGGAATTCCAGTTATAGCCAATCGAGCACAGCGCAACATCAACCCCCAATACCGGGAGAGACGAAACCCCTCCTATCGCTCATTGCCTCCATGTGACTCGGGACTGTACCCAAAATCCACCTGTTTGCACGACTCCTTTGAGCCGTAGTAGGGAGGAAATCAAAGCACAGTGGGAGCCACACAAGACTCTATGACGATCTCGGGTCTACAGACTAACCTGTACCAGTGTCATTAGAGGACTGCTATCTGACGATAGGTATACTACAATATAGGAGTCCTCGGCGAGTCTTGTTCAGTGTACCCAGTCTCCATTGAGCACCCGTATACCATCGTTGATGTCAAACACCAATGGATGTGGGATCATCCATCGCCCATCATATGGGTCAAGAAGCGTATACACTAGTCTACTCTAGAATATCGATGCCCTGTCTCGATATACCCTCGACTAGGAACAATTAAAGGATGAACTTGTGGACTACCCTGGCCCCACTAGTATGATCTCCATCATAGTCCTGGTAGTCAAGTACACATCCTAAGGGCTTTATCAACATGTGAGAGCAAGACAGTATCACAATACAAGTCAACATGTTAAGAAAAAGATCAACCAGATAGCATGCTATCATGTTGAGCAACAAAGTCCTCTTTATTATGTCCATGCATCCACTATAATATACATCATATGTACAATAATGGTCTCTAGGGCATACATATAACTAACAGCTCGTATATAGTCTTATATACCTTATTGTTTCTTTTACTGTTTACTTTCTGTTATGATCTCGTCTCTTAGGACACCTACACTGTTACCGATGATGCGCATGTTGTACGTACACTTGCTGCCGGCTCACACACATCATCATCGGTAATTTCCATATCACGCGCACTGTAGTAATCGTTATTACATTATATACACTGATGGTTGTAGCTAAGTAGCATTGTTTAGCATCCCTGATGTCCTATACTAGTTTAGACTTTGCATTCCTTACTTAGATACTACATGCATTCGCATGCATACATTCTGATTATATACTACAGTTGGGCTCTATGCCGATATTCATTGTTTTTTATTTAGCTCACGATTTTGAGATTTCTGTATTCATGAGATTTTCTGGATTTGGGGAAAACCACAAAGGAAATTTATAAACTCATTATCATTTTTAAAATGCAAAGTGTGGTTTTCTCGTGATATAATGTGTGTGGCGTCCACCATGAGTTTTCTCGGTTCTTGAGCCGCGTGTAGACACATACCCGATTCGAGGAGGGGGGATCCGTCTGCGGGTACATAGTGGGCCCGGTGCAGTACCCCGGGGCAAGGGGATCGTATAAAGAGACGATGAGCTCGGCATGGGAGCACTACCGACCGGTGATTATGTTGGACCCGGCGGTTATCCAGAGGATACCGACCGGAGTCGTGTGATTTGGCAGATTTGAGGGCCGATCTGAGGATGTGGCGCCCGATATATATATAAGGATATTATATTACAGATAGATACGACTCTCATGATATTTTCGAGTATCGATACTGGGCATGTTAGTTATATGTATGCCCTAGAGGCCATTACTGTATATAGGATGTATATTGTAGTGGATGCTGGGACATATATAGGGAGGACTTTCTTGCTCGACATGATAGTATGCTATCCGGTTGCTCTTTATCTTAACGTGTACACTGGTTGTCTCTCTGTTACATGTTGGTAAAGCCTTTAGGATGTGTACTTGACTACCTGGACTATGATGCAGATCATACTAGTGGGGACATGGTAGTCCATAAGTACATCCTTCAAGGTCCCTAGTCGTGGGTGTATCGAGACGGGGCATCGATATACCAGAGTAGACTAGCGTATACCTTCTCGACCCATACAGATGGGCGATGGATGATCCCATATCCATTGGTGTTTGACATCAGAGATGATATATGGGTGCTCAGTGGAGACTGGGTACACTGGACGGACTCGCCGAGAACTCCCAGATGGTATTATACCTCACGTCAGATGGCAGTTCTCTGGTGACACTGGTACAGGTTAGTCTGTAAACCCGAGATCGTCATAGAGTCTTGTGTGATTCCCACTGTGCTTTGATTTCCACCTTACCACGTCCAAGAGGGCATGCAAAACGGTGGTTTTTGGGTACAGTCCCGAATCACATGGAGGCAATGAGCGATAGGAGGGGATTCGTCTCTCCCGGTATAGGGAGTTGATGTTGCACTGTGTTCGATTGGCTATAACCGGAAATCCCTGGCTAGGGTTGTTGAGATTTACTGGTAAGTGTTACCAGTAGTTTCTCGAACTGTTATAGACCTCATATCGACACGACTTATCGAGCTACTGGGGTCTGACGTTTACCACCCCTAGGCGAGATATGCGACATATCAGACGATCAGACCGGACTGTACGGTAAGTGTTACTGGTTGGATTCACAGGAGTGTGAGCGGGATTGCTCATTGATCTTCTGATCGCTCAATACCCGGGTGGCCATTACGTTTAGCAGACCTCTTGCGGCTTGTGGGTGTTTGATATGATCATCACCTGCTGCCGGCGTATTGACGAGTCTTTAGAGTCCTACACAGAGGTTTCCTGGCTCAAGTGAAACAAAATAGGAGCGCATATGAGATATGTGCGGGACCGAGAATAATACCAGTATGTGATACTGTATTCTATTCTCGCGATTTGTATCATTGGACGGTTATATGAGATATAGCCGGGTTACCGAATCAAGTGTTGATTCGATACATTGATACACTAAATATTAGTCGGTTATATGCAGTATGACCGGATCATTAAATCAAGCGTTGATTTAATGATTTAATGCATAATTATATATTTGATATATTACTTTGCATTAACTAGTATTGGTTCACTTAAGATGGTTTTTCTCACTTGATGTGCACATTGTATATGTGATATATTTTTTGTGCACTAGATTGTATCATGTTTGATGATACATGCAAACTTGGGTGTATGTTTGATTTAAACCATGATTAGGTTAATAGTTAAGGTTTTAAATGTTTTATTTATTTTCTTTATGCATTTATCTTTTTGGGCAAGAAAGAAAATGGTGGCTTATTTTGGTATTTACTTGAAGCTTCATGAAGCTTTGAAAAGTCATGACCATTTTGTTTCTTTCCTTAACCTAACCATTATACCTAACCCTAGTTTATTCTCTACATCAGTAAACTTCACCCATGGTTGCAACATGATAAGGATTCACTTGAATTTTTATTTAAAATGATTATTCATTTTTCTTCTTCTTCATCTTCTTTTTCAAGTGAAGAAAAGAAAAACTTTCTACAAAATTTTCAAGTGATGAATCCAAGTGAGAAATCCAAATCCAAAGTGAACCCGCTTCCTATTTCTTCATGCTCTACCACTTGCCATGTAGTATAGGGTGTTTTCTTCACAAGTTTCATGACTTGGTGAAGTTGGAGCTTGATCTTGAGTTGCCTCGATGTAGATCATCTTCGGCATCGAAGTCGACGACCTAGCCCGATCATTTCTTCGACGAAACCATCGCTAGAGTCCGGGATCCGATGATCGCTGTAGAAGGACATCATCATGGAGCTAAGGAAGTGGAGGACCGGATCTACAAAGGTTGTAGTCTCTTTCACTTAGCAGTAAAGTTGTTTACTACTTGCATGTTTCGCCTAATCTCTAGTTAACGATCTCTATTAGGGTTTCTCGGCACCGGAAAATTTTGAAATTGGCATGGTTGATGCCTTGTGAGACCTCATTAGTGTGCCTAGGAACCCTACAGTGGTATCAGAGCCTAGCTAGAGCCTTAGGCGATGCGTAGACGAAGTTAGAAACCCTAATTCTAAATCCTTCTCTGTACAATTTTTAAAACTGGGATTTTTGTGAATTAAAAATATGCAGAAAAATAAGCAGGGTTTTCTAAGAGTTACTGTAAAGCACGTGCGCATAAGTCGATTAAAGAGCGGCGGAACCGCGGCACGAGCTTGGCTTATGCGGCGGTTCCGCGGCCACTTAGTCGCTTCAGTCAGTTCTGTTTGCACAGTAATGTTCTTCTGTCATTCCTAATTTTCTGGATATTTTTAATTTATATTCCACTGTTGTGTTATCTGGGGTGTATTGGGGACTCGGTGTTTCGATCGGGAAGTTTAATTTCGTCCGTGTTTTTCCGGATAATTTTTGAAAATGTTGAAAAGTTCGACTGGATATAAATACCCACTTTTTCCCCTGCCGGGAAATTTCCAATTGTTGGATTTTTCCGTAGTTTAATGACGTTCTAAGTAGTGCAAGTAACGCGATGGTCCCTCTAGAAGACAACAAACCTTAACTCGATTATGTGACCGTCTTGAACTGCCCTTTGAACCTTAGGGTGTGGGGCAGTACGGCGTGCCACATGTGAGGCGTTGGCTTGACCCTTCTACGGCTGGACCGTTGGTACTGTGGCATGAAGTGAATGTTTTTTTTAAACTTATTTCATATGTTGAGCTGTTTCGGGAAAACTTGGGTGTTTGACTGTTCGATCGGAAAGTTTAACATTTTCTGTTTATCTGGAATGTGATACAATATTTAGAATCAACAAGTAGTTATGAGATAACTGATTTGAATGTTATAGACATAGCAGATTAGTCTCACTTGATCAGTTGCCACGGAATTTTGATGTGATCAAAAGTCCGTCGCAATCACGTAGCGTACGCGGATACTCGCCGGGTAAACTTAATAGACTGCTACACCCCATAGCCCCGACCAAGTGACTGTAGGAGAACCCCGTCGCCGAAAGCATCCGTTCGGGTGCTCGCGGCAGCGGTGTTCCGCCTTTGTGCACTTCGTCGGCGGCATCGGGGGTGCAGCCGTCTACTGAAGTTTCCGACGAGCATTCGATCAGGATGTCGGGAATCTTGTTGAATTGCCCAACTTGATATTGAAAAGAGTTTTCGATAATGAGACTAAAATGTGGGGTTTATAATTGTTAGGCATGCGATGTCTAAGGAATTCATTTGATTAGGCATGCGATGTCTAAAGAGTTTGTGGATTCCAACTGTTGTAGTTTTACACTTTCTTTTCTGCGACCGTAAGTGTAATATGTGATATCGCCGGTTTCGTTGCTATATGTCAACGACAATTAGGATACGCATGTTTACTTACGTTGATGACATGTGATGTTATGTATTGCTGGATATGTTGTATTGGATCGTCGTGTTTGAATAGCCGGGGGGTTTTTGTGTGAGATGAGTGTTTTTCTTTTTCATTCATGTAAAAACTTGTATGTAATATTCTTTTGTTGGGGCACTTCCAGGTTGCGGAAGATGTCACCTTTTGTATATTATTTACTTTTCCGCACTAGGATAGACCCAAGGAGGGGAGCACAAGTGACCGTGTTCTAGGGTCTAGTGGGAGACCAACTCGAGGAGTCGATACCGGGTCTCCTAACTCTAGAATTGGTAGGGTTGCTTGCCGCTCTCGTAGGGGTCTAGGGGTGTGGGTTTGGCTATTCATCACGACCGTGGAATCCATGTTTTATACTGGCTCGTATTGAAAACACAGATGTCCTAGTATATCCAATATTTCATATATGATTTTTTTGCTGCGATATCTGTGATGTGATCATGTGATATGTTCAGATGGATACTGTATATAGTATATATGATATATTATATAGATGTTACTTATGTTTTACACCCGCGCTAGCCCTGTCTCGTTCTGGCGTTAGTTACCTAACCTAACGGTGCAGACGGGACATCGAGGCGAATGCGGATGGCATAAGCTTACGTTAAATTTATCTGTGATGTTTAGGTGGACTTAAATGATGGGACTTCATTAATGTGATTAATGAAAATAAAATAAACCTAAAGATGTTGTGGAATCGAATTTCTTAAGAATAGGTGGCTACAGTTCTTGCTTTGCATCGTGGTGTTCCTTGTAGAACATCCTGCACCTTATTCGATGAGGAAAGGGCCGACAATCCCTTCACCGGGAGTGACCCCTTCAGCAATAACTGGAAGATGCTACAACCCTCAGTTTGTCTTTTGATTGCTTCTATAGTTTTTGCTTTGCACAGCGATATATATGATATATCCTGCACCTTATTCGATGAGGAAAGGGCCGACGATCCCTTCACCGGGAGTGACCCCTTTAGCAAAACTAGAAAAGCCTCAAAAACACTCCATTTCAAAATCATTTGATTCTACAACGATATCAAGTTCATTACGCAATAGGTTTTCAGAAAAACCTGTCGTAGCCCTCCGTCATTTCAGATAAGTACTAGTTAGTATTCGTGCTGCGGTAGTTTGGCATTCGTCAAGGCGTAGTGTACGGTAGCTAACTAGTATTTATCTGCTTATGCATATGATGCAGATTGGATTAGGGTATTCGTACGGCGTTGTTTGGCATTCGTCAAGGGTCGTGCGGGTGGGTTTAATTCAATCAAGAAATGTACGGGTTGAACTTGACTAGTGGACTATGGGTTGTTTGGCATTCGTCAAGGTCATAGAACACTAGTGGCAAAATATTATCGGGAATTTCAAGTGTTGAAATTTGCAATGAGATTGTATACCTTCTATGAGATAGTTGGATCCCGATACCCGCTGCGAGTAAGAGTTACTCCTGGGGGAGTTTTACACATTACAATTAGCCGATCAAGTAGGTGTCTAGAAAGGTGTTAACGAGGTTACGCCTCTGGAAAAACGAGGTTTACATTAATTAGGTTCGTGCAAAAGCACGGGGGACCTCCCTCAAAGTACCGACACTGGCCTGGCTGAAAGATTGGCGAACTTGTAGCGTGTAATTAATCCCGGCTAGTCTTTCCTTTTAGGGTTTGAAGGAAGATTTGATAAAAACAGTGGGAGCCATCCTGATTAGATAAAATAATAACCAATCTATTCTTGCAAGAGCGCACGCTGAGTGTTTTCTTCTCTCTCTCTCCAGGTTGCGACCATATCACGCCTTAATCAAGATAATAATACGGATATTGACCGAACCCGTTTGTTATACTGTGCTGGGGAACGTTGGTCCCGCTCCAACTTATAATTGTTATAAGACAGAGCAGGAAATAGGGGAATACCAGAATTCCCGTGCCACCCAAACGAAGAGAGTGCATGCTGATGCATCATCTTCGGGTGTGTTCATTACAGAGAATTGTTTCTCAATATCCTCTACGTCCTCGGTATTTGATACCGGATAAGGATCCCAGATATGTAATCTGTTACATAGGGCTACAGAAAGGTAGAGAACTGAGAACGGGTGATAAGTTTCATGAAACAGAAAACGGTGCAAGTGTTGCAGCCAAGTCTGTTGGTCACTGTCACCCTGTATTACAAATACATTGATTCTGAACGAATGTTAATAGATACCGAACCTGATATACAAAATCATATCAGTCTCTTTATTAGTAAAGAAAGGATATAATTTTGTTTTGTTGGATAATGTTTTGAACATTTCCTATATCAAAAGTTGATCGGTTCAGGCACGTTATCTAAAAGCATTAATGTTCTTAATCAAACTACAGTTCTTAGTATACGGAACACACACAAGAGAAAGAGTTCAGAAATGAACGGATTCTTCTTGAGGTATTGTAGACTAGGTCATATCAATGCGACCCGACTAGCTAAGTTACATATAGATGCATATTTAAACTAGTTTGAATTTACATCTTGTGAAACTTGCCAGTCATGTCACAGAGATAAGATGACCATAGCTCTGTTTATTGGAAACAGAGAAAGAGTTAGTGAACTCTTGGGATGATACATGTTGATGTATGTAGGTCCCCTGTCTACACATACCAAGACCGGTTCTTTGTACTTCATTACATTCTCTGATGATCTCTCAAGATTCAGACATATGTTCCTGTTGAAACACAAGTCCGAACCTTTTGAGATATTCAGAGAATATAAGTTAGAAGTAGAGAACGAATACGGGTATAAGTATTATGTCCTTTGATGAGATCAAGGAGGAGAATACTTGAGCACGGAATTCTTGGACTTTTCTAAAGGAGAATGAGATTCTCTCTCAGCATTACTCCTCCGTATACACCATAGCGCGATGGTAAAACGTGGCGGAGCAATAACACCCTATGTAATATGGTGTGCTCTATGATGAGTACTACTGAGTTTCCTATTTCCTTTTTGGGAGTTATGCGCTTGAGAAGCTGCATACCTATTGAATAGGGTTCAAATCAAATCAGTTGCCTACCACTTCATATGTGATATGGAAACGGAAGAGCCCATATCTTAAGTTGGTTAAGATTTGGGGTTGTCCGGACTATGTCTAAAAGCAAAATCCGGACAAGCTCGAGGCAAGGTCTGTTATGTAGAACTGGAAAGGTTCCAGCTATACAAACTACAGCAGATGGTTTGGTAGAACCGAAGGATTCAATAGTAACCAACGAACCTCAGCCTCTTCGCCGATCTAGTAGGGTTCCTCACCCACCTGAGAGATACTTCGGTTTCTCTATGACAGTGGGAGCGAGGATTGCATCATGAGATGATGACCCAACTAGTTTCGAGCTGGCCATCAGGAGTGGGACTCTGTAAGAATGGCTGGATGCTTAGCAATCTGAGATGGAATCCTTATACACCAACAAAGTATGGACTTTGGTTGCTATATCTGAAGGGTTAAATCCCATCAGGAGCAAGTATATCTTGAGAAGATTACTTGGTGTACATGGAAAAGTTGAGACTTTCAAAGCTAGACTTGGTAAAAGTTTGCATCGTAGACTAGTTGTGGCTAATAATGAAACCTTTTTCTGGGGCCTATGCTTAAGTCCTTCCAGATCCTACTTGCCACGGCTACATACCATGACTACGATATCTGGCGGTTGGGTGTCATGACTGCTTTTCTAAAATGATGTTTTAGAAGAAAGCGTCTGTAAGTACACAGCCAGAGGGATTCGTAGACAGTGGGAGCAGCGGAAACGTGAGCAAGATGTTTTATGTGATAAAGCAGGCATCGCGGAGTTGGAACATCTGTTTTGATGTATTAGTCAAAGAGTTTGACATCATCAAAATGGTAGATGAACCTTGTATAAACAAAAAGGTAGTAGGGAGTATAGTGACAATCCTCGTAGAGTACGTGGATGACATACTCTTGATAGGGAAGGAGTTTCCTATGCTACGCTCAATCAATCTCCGCTTATGATTCTCCATATAGGATCAAAGCGATACCTGCTAAATCCTAGGTTTTGGATCTATGAGCTAGATCTAATTGGATATTAGCATACTCACTAGTTGTAGTGAGATGGTATCAATTGATCCTGGGGAGAATCACTGGAAAGGTTCCAGAGTGATAAGGACGACTGAAAGTCAGTCAAAGGCATTGTCTTTACCCTCAGTAAAGGGATGGTATGTTGGAAGAGTTCCAAGCTAGATACCGTGGCATACTAAACGATAAAGGCTGGATACATCGCTACTTAAAATACTACCAAAGAGGCAGTCTGGATGTATATTTGTTTATGAGATGAACTTCGTTCCTCCCATTGTGAGACAATGGAGTTGTGGCTTATGCCTAGGAACGCCTGTCCCATCAGTGATCCAGACATATTCTAAGGCAGTATCACCTGATCATGGAGATGGTTGATCTCCAGGGTGATCGAGGTAAGGAGAGTAGACTCAGATGACAACACGGCGGATCCACTTACAAAGGCCTTTTCCCAGAGAGAGACAATTATGGGATGGTTGAGTATGTGATACTGCAACCACTGCTACAGATGGCCCTAGTGCAAGTGGGAGATTGTTAGTTATATGTATGCCCTAGAGGCCATTACTGTACATAGGATGTATATTGTAGTGGATGATGGGACATATATAGGGAGGACTTTCTTGCTCAACATGATAGTATGCTATCTGGTTGCTCTTTATCTTAACGTGTACACTGATTGTCTCTCTGTTACATGTTGGTAAAGCCCTTAGGATGTGTACTTGACTATCTGGACTATGATGCAGATCATACTAGTGGGGACATGGTAGTCCATAAGTACATCCTTCAAGGTCCCTAGTCGTGGGTGTATCGAGATGGGGCATCGATATACCAGAGTAGACTAGCGTATACCTTCTCGACCCATACAGATGGGCGATGGATGATCTCATATCCATTGGTGTTTGAAATCAGAGATGATATACGGGTGCTCAGTGGAGACTGGGTACACTGGACGGACTCGCCGAGAACTCCCAGATGGTATTATACCTCACGTCAGATGGCAGTTCTCTGGTGACACTGGTACAGATTAGTCTGTAGACCCGAGATCGTCATAGAGTCTTGTGTGATTCCCACTGTGCTTTGATTTCCACCTTACCATGTCCAAGAGGGCGTGCAAAACGGTGGTTTTTGGGTACAGTCCCGAATCACATAGAGGCAATGAGCGATAGGAGGGGATTCGTCTCTCCCGGTATAGGAAGTTGATGTTGCACTGTGTTCGATTGGCTATAACCGGAAATCCCTGGCCAGGGTTGTTGAGATTTACTGGTAAGTGTTACCAGTAGTTTCTCGAACTGTTATAGACCTCATATCGACACGACTTATCGAGCTACTGGGGTCTGACGTTTACCACCCCTAGGCGAGATATGCGACATATCAGACGATCAGACCGGACTGTACGGTAAGTGTTACTGGTTGGATTCACAGGAGTGTGAGCGGGCTTGCTCGTTGATCTTCTGATCGCTCAATACCCGGGTGGCCATTACGTTTAGCAGACCGCTTGCGGCTTGTGGGTGTTTGATATGATCATCACCTGCTGCCGGCGTATTGACGAGTCTTTAGAGTCCTACACAGAGGTTTCCTGGCTCAAGCGAAACAAAATAGGAGCGCATATGAGATATATGCGGGATTGAGAATAATACCAGTATGTGATACTGTATTCTATTCTCGCGATTTGTATCATTGGACGGTTATATGAGATATAGCCGGGTTACCGAATCAAGTGTTGATTCGATACATTGATACACTAAATATTACTCGGTTATATGCAGTATGACCGGATCATTAAATCAAGCGTTGATTTAATGATTTAATTCATAATTATATATTTGATATATTACTTTGCATTAACTAGTATTGGTTCACTTAAGATGGTTTTTCTCACTTGATGTGCACATTGTATATGTGATATATTTTTTGTGCACTAGATTGTATCATGTTTGATGATACATGCAAACTTGGGTGTATGTTTGATTTAAACCATGATTAGGTTAATGGTTAGGGTTTTAAAAGTTTTATTTATTTTCTTTATGCATTTATCTTTTTGGGCAAGAAATAAAATGGTGGCTTATTTTGGTATTTACTTGAAGCTTCATGAAGCTTTGAAAAGTCATGACCATTTTGTTTCTTTCCTTAACCTAACCATTATACCTAACCCTAGTTTATTCTCTACATGAGTAAACTTCACCCATGGTTGCAACATGATAAGGATTCACTTGAATTTTTATTTAAAATGATTATTCATTTTTCTTCTTCTTCATCTTCTTCTTCAAGTGAAGAAAAGAAAAACTTTCTACAAAATTTTCAAGTGATGAATCCAAGTGAGAAATCCAAATCCAAAGTGAACCCGCTTCCTATTTCTTCATCCTCTACCACTTGCCATGTAGTATAGGGTTTTTTCTTCACAAGTTTCATGACTTGGTTAAGTTGGAGCTTGATCTTGAGTTGTCTCGACGTAGATCATCTTCGGCATCGAAGTCGACGACCTAGCCCGATCATTTCTTCGACGAAACCATCGCTAGAGTCCGGGATCCGATGATCGCAGCGGAGGGACATCATCACGGAGCTAAAGAAGTGGAGGACCAGATCTACAAAGGTTGTAGTCTCTTTCACTTAGCAGTAAAGTTGTTTACTACTTGCATGTTTCGCCTAATCTCTAGTTAACGATCTCTATTAGGGTTTCTCGGCACCGAAAAATTTTGAAATTGGAATGGTTGATACCTTGTGAGACCTCATTAGTATGCCTAGGAACCCTACAGGGCACTCAGGCTTTGTCTTGATTTAGTGTGTCATTGCTGGGCACACATTCATTTTTACATTTACATTCATGCATATGTTTACATATGTCTGTTACCGCTTTATGACACGGACACGAGTATCTGACTTTACACATATGTCTATCTTATTACCTCTACTGTTACTCGATGTTGTCGTGTTACTATTATTATTGTATTGTATTGTATGACCTAGAAGATGGTCATACATTCGGTTTCTACTCGCTGATGTCTTGTACTCCTGAGTTAGCAACTCACCCCCGTTATGTCACAGTTTCTTGCAGATTTTTTCGTTAAAGTTTCCGTTGCGTCTTGCTGTCACATCACTTCCTTCAGGGTGATTACATTGTTAGGTGGGGCACATTGCATCGTGACCACTATTATATACTTGTGTATTTTATTTCAGTTGTATCTAATTAAAAACTCTATCAACCAGACTATGTATATTTAGTAGACATAGAATCCACAGTTTGTATATTCTTTCGGACTTAGAGTTGCGCTTGTGTGCTTATTATTGTTTCTGGTTTTCCTGATGATGCTTAGTTTTCTTTACCTTATTGCTGAGTTTTGATCATCGCCTTCGGCGTTGTTTATTTGTATTACTTGCGTGGTTGTTTCTGCCAATCGGCGAAGAGCTAGCTCCCGCTTGGGGATGCCTTTTATTATATTGCTTGTACCGTTTTCGGGTTAAAATATACGAAGGAGGTGCTGCCCAAATTTTTAATAACGAAAATATTTTCAAGTTAGATACAAAGACCATGTTTTCATATATCATTACTTATGTATTTAAAGAAAGAACTTGTTTTCATTATACCGTCATTTCAAAACTTCACCTCCATTATTTTCCCTAAAAGGTTTAGATTTCTGGGCTTTTGGCTTACTTGAATTAGGTGGGGTCCTATAAACTTCACATGATTCAAGTGCCAGTCACGTGCCTTTTCCCGGATCGTGACATATATGTCGTAATTTCTCAACGTCTTCAGAGAGGTGGTGAGTCCCGACAACCAACAATAACTCATAGCACCATCTTGATGTAAAATTTCATCAAGATAGGGAATTATACACCCCACATTGATGCACTTCCAAACTGACGTACACGCCTCAAATCAGATTGCACCCCAAATTGGACGTATTCCATGTCACCGTCGTTCACTCCGCCACATAACAAATATATGTGCGCGCAGGTTGAATGCTAGACCGAAATGTCCTAAAACTAACATTTGTCCCCAAAATGGGAATGTTGGACCGAAATGTCCCTAAACTAATATTCGCCTCAAACATGTAATTGTTGGATCGTATGCTCATTTTTTCTATGATGATTTTAATCTCAAATATGACTAACGATCCTTAGATCAAACCCAAATATCTTATGAATGGATGGACCTCACAAATGTGAGAAATACGTCTTAAGTTCATTCACGTTGGCAAACCAAGCTACCAATGTGGATCCTGTCAAACAAATCCTTGACCCATAACCAAATCTCAAATATATGGATTTGGACTAATCTGCGCCCTACGGGTGACGACATAAATTACTCTCCGTATGCAATCCACGTGCAACCTAAAATAAAACAAACACGACACGAAGTGAACTGCTGGAGCAGGAGAAAGTGGTTATCGCAATGCGGTAACGTAATTAACAGCAGGGGCTTGCGCCTGCAAAGAAGAGCGTCCCCACAATCAAAAACCTCTCACAAATGAGGGGGAATCTGATGAAGTCTGCTACATCGGTCGTGTTTGTACAAACCTCCGATATATGGTGCCATAAATCTGTTAGTTGGGTATATGCCCTAGAAGCCATTGTTGTGCATATGATGTATATTATAATGGATGCTTGGATATATATAGAGGACTTTCTTGCTCGATATGATAATATGCTATCTGGTTTCACTTTATCTTAATGTGTTAACAAATACTGTTTTGTGATCACATGTTGATGAAGCCCTTGGGATATGTACTTGACTGCTAGGACTATGATGAGATCATACTAGTGGGGCCAGGGTAGTCAACGAGTACATCCTATAACTGTTCCTAGTCCCGGGTGTATCGAGACAGGGTATCGATACTCCAGAGTAGACTAGCGTACACGCATCTTGACCCATATGATGGGCGATAGATGATCCCATATCCATTGGTGTTGGACATCAAAGATGGTGTACGGGTGCTCAGTGGAGATTGGGTACACAGAACGGACTCGCCGAGAACTCCTGGATGGTATTATACCTATCGTCAGATAGCAGTTCTCCGGTGACACTGGTACAGGTTAGTCTGTAGACCCGAGATCGTCATAGAGTCTTGTGTGATTCCCACTGTGCTTTGATTTCCACCTTACCACGTCTAAGAGGGCGTGCAAAACGGTGGCTTTTGGATACAGTCCCGAATCACATGGAGGCAATGAGCGATAGGAGGGGTTTCGTCTCTCCCGGTATAGGGAGTTGATGTTGTGCTGTGTTCGATTGGCTATAACTGGAAGTCCCTGGCCAGGGCTGATATGGAGATTTACTGGTAAGTGTTACCAGTAGTTTCTCGACCCGTTATAAGCCTTACATCGACACGACTTATCGATTACTGGGGTCTGACGTTTACCACCCCTAGACTAGATATGCAACATATCAGACGAAGAGATCAGACTGTACAGGAGTGTTACTGATTGGATTTGCAGGAGAATGTACAGGCTTGCATGTTGATCTTCTGATTGCTCAATACACGGGTAGCTGTTACGTTTAGCTGACCGCTTTCAGCTTGTGGGTGTTTGATATGAACATCAACTGCTGCCGGCGTATTGACGATTCTTTAGAGTCCTACACAGAGATTTCCTCGCTCAGGCAAAACGGAGTAGGAGCACATATGTGATATGTGCGGGACCGAGAATAATATGATATGAGATACCGTATTCTATTCTCGCGATATGAGATATCGGCCGGGTATATTTGATATGGCCGGGTCATCGGATCAAGTGTTAATTCGATGAATTGGTACATGTTATATTAGTCGGTTATATGCAATATAGCCGGATTGTCGGATCAAGAGTTGATTCGATAATTTAATGTATAATTATATATGTGATATATTACAATACGTTAACTAATATAAGCTCGCTTTATTGATTCATTTTCTCACTGGGTAATACATTGATGTATATGCGATATATGTTAATTGTATTATTTTCTTTTGTTAGAAAATATATTGTATATGTGATATATAATATTGTAACAAGTTAGGGTTACAAATGAAACATGGTTGTTATGTTTAAACAAAGTTAGATTTTGGATTTGGGTTAGCTTTTTCATGAAGCTTTCCTTTTTGTTTTCTAGCTTGATATTTTGTGAAGATGTTTTGTTAACCCAACCCAAACCCTTAACTCTAGTTTATTCTCTACATGAGTTAAGGCCTTCATTTATTAACTCATGGTTGTCATTTGTAACCACAACAATAATTATTATTCATCACAAAAGCTTTCTTCTTCTTCTTCCTCCTTGAAAAAAGCTTTCTAGCTTTTTGTGAAGTGATGATTTAAAGTGAGAAATTGAAAACAAAAGAGAGCAAAATTCCTACTTCATCATCCTCATCTATTCTAACCACTTAGATTTGGATGTTCACTTCACTAATACTTGATTAGAGAAGTGAGAGCATGAGTTTGAGATTCTTCAAGGTAGATCATCTTCGAAAAGGAAGACTTCAAGCAAGCATGGATCATTCGACTTGTGGAGCGTCTCTAGAGTCCGGAAGTTCATGGATCGCGGCGAAGGGACTACTACTCGGAGCTTATGAAGCGAAGGAACGGACTACAAAGGTTGTAATCCCTCTCTCTTAGATGTAAAGTTGTTTACATGCAAGTTAACCCTAATTCTCTTGTTAAGATCTTGGTTAGGGTTTGTTTAGCACCCCAAAAATATTAAAGTTGTTAGTTATATGTATGCCCTAGAGGCTATTGCTATACATAGGATGTATATTGTAGTGGATGCTGGGACATATATAGGGAGGACTTTCTTGCTCGACATGATAGTATGCTATCTGGTTACTCTTTACCTTAACGTGTATACCGATTGTCTCTCTGTTACATGTTGGTAAAGCCCTTAGGATGTGTACTTGACTACCTGGACTATGATGCGGATCATACTAGTGGGGACATGGTAGTCCATAAGTACATCCTTCAAGGTCCCTAGTCGTGGGTGTATCGAGACGGGGCATCGATATACCAGAGTAGACTAGCGTATACCTTCTCGACCCATACAGATGGGCGATGGATGATCCCATATCCATTGGTGTTTGACATCAGAGATGATATACGGGTGCTCAGTGGGGACTGGGTACACTGGACGGACTCGCCGAGAACTCCCAGATGGTATTATACCTTACGTCAGATGGTAGTTCTCTGGTGACACTGGTACAGAGTAGTCTGTTGACCCTAGATCGTCATGGAGTCTTGTGTGGTTCCCACTGTGCTTTGATTTCCACCTTACCATGTCCAAGAGGGCATGCAAAACGGTGGTTTTTGGGTACAGTCCTGAATCACATGGAGGCAATGAGCGATAGGAGGGGATTCGTCTCTCCCGGTATAGGGAGTTGATGTTGCGCTGTGTTCGATTGGCTATAACCGGAAATCCCTGGCCAGGGTTGCTGAGATTTACTGGTAAGTATTACCAGTAGTTTCTCGAACTGTTATAGACCTCATATCGACACGACTTATCGAGCTATTTGGGTCTGAAGTTTACCACCCCTAGGTAAGATATGCGACATATCAGACGATCAGACCGGACTTTACGGTAAGTGTTACTGGTTGGATTCACAGGAGTGTGAGCGGGCTTGCTCGTCGATCTTCTGATCGCTCAATACCCGGGTGGCCGTTACGTTTAGCAGACCGCTTGCGGCTTGTGGGTGTTTGATATGATCATCACCTGCTGCCGGCCTATTGACGAGTCTTTAGAGTCCTACACAGAGGTTTCCTGGCTCAAGCGAAATGAAATAGGAGCGCATATGAGATATGTGCGGGACCAAGAATAATGCGTGTATGTGATATCGTATTCTATTCTCGCGATGAATGTATCGATTGGTTGTATGCGATATAACCTAGTTATCGAATCAAGGATTGATTCGATAAGCCGATACATTAGATATTAGTCGGTCATATGCGATATGACCGGATCGTTAAATCAAGTGTTGATTTAATGATTTAATGCATAATTATATATTTGATATATTACTTTGCATTAACTAATATTTGTTCACTTAAAAAGGATTTTCTCACTTGATGTGCACATAGTATATGTGATATACTTTTGTGCACTTGATTGTATCATGTTTGATGATACATGAAAGTTTGTGTGTATGATTAAACCATGGTTATGTTAATGGTTAGGGTTTTGTTTATTTACTTATTCATTTATTTATTTTATTTATTCATTTATTTTGGCAAGAATAAAATGGTGGCTAGCTTTGTTTCTTTCTTGAAACTTCATGAAGCTTTGAAGCTTTGACCATTTTGTTTGTTTGCCTTAACCTAACCATTCAACCTAACTCTAGTTTAATCTCTACACTTAATCATGGTTGCTATATGATAAGTATCATTTATTTTCTATTTTAAAAAGACTGATCATATTCTTTTTCTTCTTCTTCTTCTTCAAGAAGAATGAAGCTTGCTTGCTTCAATGGTGACTTGAGAAAAAGAGTGAGAAATCCAATTCTAAAGTGAACCCACTTCCTATTTCTTCATCCTCTACCACTTGCCAAGTAGTATAGGGTGTTTTCTTCACAAGTTTCATGGCTTGGTGAAGTTGGAGCTTGATCTTGTGTTGCCTCGACGTAGATCATCTTCGGTATCGAAGTCGACGACCTAGCCCGCCCATTTCTCCGATGAAGCCGACGCTAGAGCCCGGGATCCGATGATCGCAGTGAGGGGACTTCGTCACGGAGCTATGGAAATGGAGGACCGGATCTACAAAGGTTGTATTTCCGTTCACTTAGTTAAGTTGTTAACTAGTTGCATGTTTCGCCTATTCTCTAGTCAACGATCCGTATTAGGGTTTCTCGGCACATGAAAAAAATTTAAAATTGGCATGGTTGATGCCTTGTGAGACCTTCTTAAAGGGCCTAGGAACCCTACAGTGGTATCAGAGCCTAGCTAGAGCCTTAGGCGATGCGTAGACGATGTTAGAAACCCGATCGAACCCCGAAACCCTAAATTTCAACCCTCTCTGGACATTTTTTCAAAACTGGGTTTTTTTCCAAATTAAAAATTCTTAAAAAATTCAGCAAGAAATTCTAAGAATTACGGTGCAAAAATTACCAAGTGATACGGCTAAAGCGCGGCGGAACCGCGGCAGAAGCTTGGCTTCTGCGGCGGTTCCGCGGCCAAATAATGAGATTAGACTTCCATTTTTGCACAGTAATTTGTCTCTTCAGGTGCTGAGTTTTCTGGGAATTTTTAATTTGCACTCAAGAGTTGAGTTTTCTGGGGTGTTTTGGAGCTTCGTGGATTCGATCGGATTGTCTAATCTTGTCTATGTGTTTTCGGATAATTTTAGAATATGTTAAAAAGTTCGACCGGATATAAATACCCACTTTTTTCCCTGCCGGGAAATTTCCAAGTGTTGGATCTTTCCGTAGTTTAATGACGTTCTAAGTAGTGCAAGTAACGCGATGGTCTCTCTAGAAGACAACAAACCTTAACTCGATTATGTTACCGTCTTGAACTGCCCTTTGAACCTTAGGGTTTGGGGTAGTACGGCGTGCCACATGTGAGGTGTTGGCTTGACCCTTCTACGGCTGGACCGTTGGTACTGAGGCATGAAGTGAATGTTTTTAAACTTGTTTCATGTGTTGAGCTGTTTCGGGAAAACTTGGGTGTTCGATTGTTCGATCGGAAAGTTTGACATTTTCTATTTATCCGGAATGTGATACAATATTTGGAATCCACAAGTAGTTATGAGATAACTGAATGAATGTTATAAGCATAGCACTTTAGTCTCACTTGATCGGTTGCCACGGAATTTTGATGTGATCAAAAGTCCGTCGCAATCACGTAGCGTACGCGGATACTCGCCGGTAAACTTAATAGACAGCCACGCCCCTTAGCCCCGACCAAGTGACTGTAGGAGAACCCCGTCACCGAAAGCATCCGTTCGGGTACTCGCGGCAGCGGTGTTCCGCCTTGGTGCACTTCGTCGACGGCGTCGGGGGTGCGGCCGCCTACTAAAGTTTGCGACGAGCATTCGATCAGGATGTCGGGAATCTTGTTGAATTGCCCGACTTGATATTGAAAAGAGTTTTCGATAACGAGACTAAAATGCGTGGTTTATAATTGTTAGGCATGTGATGTCTAAGGAATTCATTTGATTAGGCATGCGATGTCTAAAGAGTTTGCGGATTCCAACTGTTGTAGTTTTACGCTTTCTTTTCTGTGACCGTAAGTGTAATATGTGATATCGCCGGTTTCGTTGCTATATGTCAACGACAATTGGGATGGGCATATTTACTTACGTTGATGACATGTGATGCTATATGTTGCTGGATATGTTATATTGGATCGTCATGTTTGAATAGCCGGGGGGGTTTATGTGAGATGAGTGTTTTTCATTTTCATTCATGTAAAAACTTGTATGTAATATTCTTTTATAGGGGCACTTCCAGGTTGCGGAAGCTGTCACCGTTTGTATATTATTTACTTTTCCGCACTAGGATAGACCCAAGGAGGAGGGCACAAGTAACCGGGTTCTGGTGTCCAGTGGGAGACCAACTCGAGGAGTCGAGTCCGGGTCTCCTAACCATAGAATTGGTAGGGTTGCTTGCCGCTCTCGTAGGGGTCTAGGGGTGGCTATTCATCACGACCGTGGAATCCGTGTTTTATACTGGCTCGTATTGAAAACACGGACGTCCTAGTATATCCAATGTTTCATATGATTCTTCTGCTGCGATATCTGTGATGTGATCATGTGATGTTCTGTGATAAATACTGTATATAGTATATATGATATATTATATAGACGTTACTTATGTTTTACACCCGCGCTAGCCCTGCCCCGCTCTGCCGTTAGTTACCTAACCTAACGGTGCACGAGGGGACATTGAGGCGAATGCGGATGGCATAAGTGTACGTCGTATTTATCTGTGATGTTTAAGTAACTTAAATGATGGGACTTCATTAATGAGATTAATGAAATAAAAGAAACCTAAGATGTTGTAGAATCGAATTTCAAAAATAAAACAGGTAGCTACAGTTCTTGCTTTGCACAGCGGTATATATGATATATCCTGCACCTTATTCGATGAGGAAAGGGCCGACGATCTCTTCACCGGGAGTGACCCCTTTAGCAATAACTGGCAGATGCTACTGTAACCCTTCGAAAATCGTTTAGGCAGTTTTTCGGTAATCGGCCAATTTTTCGGCTTTTTCCGTAAAAAGTCAAAATTGATATTTTTCATTGTAGACCTAATTATACAAAATTTAAATAAGATATTACTATAATTTTGTCACTAAAATGTCATTTATAATTTTCTAGTTAAATAAAAAAAAATCGTAATTAATTATTTTTTTATTATTTTAAGCCTTTTTAAATACATTTAATTAGGGATAAATACAAATTTAATTAGGTAAATTTCTTAATTAGGAGTCTTTATAAGCTAAAATATGGTGTTAATAAAATTATATCATGTCTTGCAAACTTTTAGATTTTTGGTGGGAAAATTATGAAAAAAATGGCTTAAAAAGGGGTTTTTTTTGTAAAAAGGTTGAAATGAAAGCATTAAATGATTACATGGGGTGTTTAATCACCTAGAAACTTCTCCAAATTTTCCTCATTCCCTCTCCATTGCTGCAGCCGACCCTCTTCCTGCAGAAATTCCCATTCCCACTTCATTCTTGCTTCATTTTCATGCTAAAAAATCAATAAAAATCCACAAAAATGCACATTTTTCTTCTCTAATTCAAATCAAAACCCTAAGCCACCTCTTTCCCACCCTAAATTGTTTCAAAACAAGGTGAAAAGAGGTTTCTTTCAAGGGCAAGTGCAAGTTGGGGTTCACTTGGGAGGTATAATCCTAAACTAGTTGTTAATTTGTAGTTTAATAAAGCTAGTTTAGTATTTTAAAATGATTAATTTCATTGAAATGGTTAGTTTTGAAAATTCAAGTAAGGGATTTGATTGTGGATTAGGGTTTGAAGCATGGGGTTAGAGTTAAATTAGGGCTTTGGGTTTCTAATTGGTTGTAGTGGTTAATGGTGTATTTATATGCTCGCTAAATCGACAAAATATCGATGTTTGCATTGAATCGGCGTTGAATTCGCTTACTAGATTTTTGTAGAAAATAGAATGCGGTCAATTGGCGTTAGGTTAGCAATATTATTAGCTTCGTATAGGATTATTAGAATGCGCGAACGCGGGGTTTCGTCTAGTCGGGTGGTAGTTTGTCGATTTCCCCGAAATGACGATTTTTGTTAAAGGATTGCGATTTTCGTGCGTTTTTCCGCGCACCGAGTGCATGCTATGATTAATTTGTGAGCGTCGATATTTGTATAATGTGACTTTCATCGTTTAGGGTTATGTAATCTTATACTTGGTGTTGTGCAAATTTAGGATCGGTCGGAGAAACATCGGACACGGCGCGTAAAGGAAAAGCGGTGGCCGGATCAGATTAGCGGGGATTTCTGGTGAGTAGATATATTCATCTATGGGGGAATCGTCTGGATGGCGCGAGGCGCCCCCCCTAGTTAGGATTACCCTACTTTTTACAAGATTATATTATTAGTTAGCTTATCCATTCATGTACACTGCATACCCTTATAGCGAACAGTATGTTAAATTGCATGGACATTCATCTCTACCTATGCGATATCATTTCGTAGGACACGAACACCTTACCATTGGCATATGTTGCACGCGCACTATTCATGTGACACACACGCCTTGGTAATTGGCATGCCACGTGCACGATAGAACCTGTTTATCTTAATATCATCACCTGCATTCATACTTGATATATGAAACTGCATCGCATGCACATATCTCGCATCATCATCATATTTACATAGAACTCTAGCCAAAATTTACATCATACACATTGATATCATAGACATTTGTCATATATATAACATGTGGACATTATGATTTTCTTGATGATTTCAGTTTTTCTGCGATTTCTGGATTTTTGGGGAAAACCGCAAGAATTTAACAAAACCTTATATTTATCATTTTCAAAACAAAGTTGCGGTTTTCTCGTGATGTATGTGTCGTCCACCATGAGTTTTCATGTTTTCTGTTGGATTTCGAGACCCGATTCGAGGAGTGGATGAACCGTCTCGGGTACATGGTGGGCCCGGTATGGTACCCCGGGGCAAGAAGATCGAGTTGTAGACGATGAGCCTAGCAGGGGAAGACTACCTACCGGTGATGTCTGGCGCGGCGGATATCCGGAGGATACCGACCGTTGTCGTGAGATTTATGATATGGGCCGATCCGGACTGACGGAGCCCGATATTGAGACAGATATGATTCCTATTTGGTGTCGATCCTTGACACGGGTTTTCAGATGATCTCTTGATGATATTTAGCTATTATACAGACATACACTTTCTAAAAGTTAAGAATGCAGTAACTTTAACATTCTAAACACTTAAAGAGTTAGAAAAGATATTGCATACCTGTGCATGCATACTAGAGTTATTATATCACATATGGACATACATGTTGTTCCGCATTGCGTGCATTCTTACGATTGCCTTAGTAGATGTTATATTTACTCACGAGCTGGCAACTCACCCCCGTTGTGCCACAGTGTCTTGCAGGTCGGACCCGTCAGTCTCGTAGCGGCGGGCTATCTTGTCATCAGTTTCTTTTGCTCAGACTCGCGACATCGCCCGTAGGTGGGTTGCGAGTATACTTTATTCCTTTTTGCTTTATCATTGTATCTAGTATTCTCCATCTACCACTTGTATTGTATATGCGACCTAGTGATGAGACTGAGAGATTTGTATATTTGTGGTTTCTTTTGGGTCGAGCTCACTTGAGCCGACGTGTGTTTTCTGGTATTTGCATCTCTTTTATGCTCTTTTTCTTGATATTACTATTATATTGCATGTGGTTGTGATCCGCCTTGGGCGAAGAGCTAGCTCCCGCTTGGGGATGCCATTTTTTATAATTACAGGTTTATTATCTTGTTGTACCCATTTTGGGGGATAGAAAATACAGGGGAGACTCTGCCGAAATTTTCAGAAATTTTTGATGTTTTTTTTTGGATTCTATGCAACTTAATTGATTTCAAAACCGTTTTCATTTAAGGTTTTCCTTCACTCTCTTTTGATTTTGGGTTAGATTTCTGGGCTTTGGCTGACTTAGGTTACGGTACGCCTTTAGACGTCTCGTAATCTAAGTGCCAGTCACGTTCCGTACTTTCGGGTCCTGACAAAGCTGGTATCAGAGCGTAGGTTTTACCTTTCTGAGTGTAGGACGACCTTGGTAGATGGAGTAGGTGACTTAAGCAGAGTGGCGTAGCGTGGGTATGATCCGCGGCATACTTACGATACGGTACTCCGCCTAAGTGACCTTAGGACATAATTGCTTGTATTTCCTTTCGTGATTCCTTGCATCCCTTGATCCAATTGCAATGTCCTTATCAGTTCTATTTCTTATTCCAGCTTCGATGCCGCCAAAGACTACGAGAGCTCAGCGGGCTGCCGCTAGGGATGAGATTCGGGCGGGCCCGTCTGAGGCGAGGATCGAGCGGGAGGATACTCCTACCCCTCAAGGTCCTACTGATCCGCCTTATCCAGACCGTATTGCCAGATTAGAGGCCGGCATGCAAGAGTTGCGGCAGATGATGGGATCTTTAGTTGAGTCCAGCCGGGCACAGAGATCCGAGGACGTTCCTTCCACCGCACAGACCACGATCGTACCTGCTGCACAGATGGTCACTCCTGCTGCTACTACGGAGACTATCCCTGTTTCACTACAGGAGTTCATGAGATTGAGACATCCAGCTTTTACCGGTACAGATGCGACAGAAGACCCACAGGCATTTCTCGATAGGATGGCACGGATTGGCCGTTCGTTGAGGTGTTCTGAGGATAGATTGGTGGAGTTTACGAGTTTTCGTCTGGAGGGTCTTGCCCAGACATGGTACGACTCAGTAGAGAGAGGCCGAGCTGCAGGTCTGCCTTCTATGACCTGGGATGAGTTTAAGGCTGCATTTCTTGCCCGTTTTCTTCCGGAGAGTGTTCGAGATGCTCGAGCCCGTAGCTTTGAGTCTTTGCGCAAGACTCCTGGGATGACAGTGTCGGAGTATGATATACAGTTTACCCAGTTGTCTCGATATGCTCCGTACCTAGTCGACACAGAAGAGAAGAGAATAAAGAGGTTTGTGCGAGGGCTTGATACACAGCTATTCCTTGCCATCGGCACCCAGCACTTTGATACATACGCAGCCGCGATGGATGCAGCCTTACTTTTGGAGGAGCGTATTTCTGAGACTCCGGTCGTTTCTGGGCCGAAGAGGATCCGTACTGATACGCCAGCTCAGCGGCAGATGGGCAGACATCGTGATAGATTATTTCCGGGAGATGGTGGAGGTAGAGGATTGAGACGAGGTCAGTTATTTGGTTCATATCCACAGACCCAGCAGTCGTCTCCAGGATGTTTTCGGTGTGGGAGTCAGTACCACCGTGTCAGAGACTGTACCATGGGACGTCCGGGCACGGCGACAGTCCCGCATGTGACTTTACCACCCTCACCACCTTCTCAGAGAGCTTTACTTCCTACTCCTGATGATGCTTCACGCCAGCCAGATGCTTCTAGAGGCCGTGGGCGTGGCGGTCCGGTTCCGAGAGGACGAGGCGACAGAGGCAGAGGCAGAGGCCGAGGTAGAGGCAGAGCACAGCCAGCTATTAGTGGTGGACAGGCCCGAGTGTTCGTGTTGACTCCTCAGGATGCACAGGCATCCAATGCCGTCGTGACAGGTACTCTGCCAGTATGTTCTTTTGATGCACGGGTATTATTTGATCCAGGCTCCACACATTCCTATGTTTCCACGTATTTTGCACCGAGGTTGGGCCGAGAGTCATCTCCGTTAGATCAGCCGCTTGTCGTTATTACCCCGGTAGGCGAGTCTTTTGTTGCCCGTTTTGTGTACCGATCTTGTTCCGTTCGTATCGGGGAGAGAGATTCTTCAGTAGATTTGATTATCCTCGATATGCTAGACTTTGACGTTCTTCTTGGTATGGACTGGCTAGCCACCTGTTATGCATCCGTGGACTGCCGTGAAAAGGCAATCAGATTCAGTTTTCCTGGTGAGCCGGTTCTTATTATTCAGGGAGATCGTAGTGCTATCCTTCCCAGCTTGATTTCTTCTCTTCGCGCTGGTCAGCTCTTAAGGAAAGGGTGTCAGGGATTCTTAGCCTATGTTTGTGATACTAGCTCCACAGAGGTTCCGTTGGACCAGGTCCCTGTTGTGAGAGAGTTTCCTGATGTATTTCCTAACGAGCTGCCTGGTCTGCCACCAGAGCGCGAGATTGAGTTCTGTATTGACTTGATCCCTGGCACGGGGCCTATTTCTATACCTCCTTATCGGATGGCCCCGGCGGAGCTGAGAGAGCTAAAGGGTCAGTTACAGGACTTGCTGGACAAAGGGCTTATCCGACCGAGTGTGTCACCTTGGGGTGCTCCCGTCCTGTTTGTTAAGAAGAAGGACGGAAGTATGCGCTTATGCATTGATTATCGTCAGCTGAACCGAGTTACTGTGCGGAACAGGTATCCCCTACCCCGCATTGATGACTTATTTGATCAGCTCCAGGGTGCAGGGTTTTTCTCGAAGGTTGACTTACGGTCAGGTTATCACCAGTTGCGGGTTCGAAAGGAGGATATTCCGAAGACCGCCTTCCGTACTCGTTATGGTCACTACGAGTTCTTGGTGATGTCGTTCGGGCTCACCAATGCCCCGGCAGCTTTTATGAATTTGATGAACCGCGTATTCAGGCCGTATCTCGATCAGTTCATCATTGTGTTCATTGACGACATCTTGGTTTATTCTCGGAGCCGGGAGGAGCATGAGCAGCACTTACGTATCACATTGCAGACTTTGAGGGAGCATCAGCTGTTCGCCAAATTCTCCAAGTGCGCATTCTGGTTAGACAGTGTCGACTTCTTGGGTCATGTGGTGACGAGAGATGGTATTTGCATGGACCCGAAGAAGATCGAGGCAGTTCAGCGTTGGCCTAGACCGGTATCAGTCACAGAGGTTCGCAGTTTTCTAGGTCTGGCCGGCTATTATCGACGTTTTGTCCAGGATTTCTCCCGCATTGCTGCACCGTTGACCGGGTTGACCCGGAAGGGGGTTCCTTTTGATTGGACCCAGGCATGTGAGGATAGCTTCCAGCAGTTGAAGACTCGTCTAACTACTGCACCAGTGTTAGCATTGCCTTCAGGATCAGGCGGGTTCGTGGTATATTGTGATGCTTGTAGAGTGGGGCTGGGATGTGTGTTGATGCAGCACGACAGAGTTATCGCGTATGCTTCTCGGCAGCTGAGGAAACACGAGCAGAACTACCCCACCCATGATTTAGAGATGGCTGCAGTGGTATTTGCACTTAAGATCTAGAGACATTACCTATACGGTGAGTCGTGCCAGATATTCACTGACCACAAGAGTTTGAAGTATATCTTCCAGCAGCGAGACCTGAACCTGAGACAGCGCCGTTGGATGGAGTTGGTGAAGGATTATGACTGCGAGATTTTATACCATCCGGGCAAGGCGAATGTGGTGGCAGATGCTTTGAGTAGGAGGCCCGGAGGTAGCTTATCTTGTTTGAGCGCAACACAGATGCAGTCGACGGCGGATTGGCAGGTTTTATGTGATAGCAGAGCGCAGTTCGAGTTTACTCCTACAGGAGGACAGCTGGCCCATTTCAGAGCACGCCCACAGTTACTTGACCGTATCAGCGAGGCACAGTCCGGCGATGCCCGTACATTAGAGATCATTGAGCAGATTCGACAGGGCAGAGTTTCTGAGTTCGTGATTGATGATCAGGGGATACTTCGATTTGGGACTCGACTGTGTGTGCCAGATTCAGAGAGACTGAGGCATGATATTCTCGAGGAGGCACATAGATCAGTATACAGCGTTCACCCAGGTTCCACCAAGATGTATCGTGATTTGAGAGAGGTTTACTGGTGGGACGGGATGAAGAAGGATATTACAGACTTTGTGTTGAGATGCCTGACTTGTCAGCAAGTCAAGGCTGAGCACCAGAGGCCAGCCGGCGAGTTACAGCCTTTGCCCATCCCTGAGTGGAAGTGGGAGCAGGTCTCCATGGACTTCGTTGTGGGTCTACCCAGGACCAGTCGAGGGTATGACTCTATTTGGGTGATTGTGGATCGACTGACGAAAGCGGCTCACTTTCTGCCAGTGAAGACCACTTTTGGATTTTCTCAGTACGCCCAGGTTTATATTGATGAGATTGTGCGACTGCATGGTGTTCCGACTTGCATCGTGTCCGACCGTGGCACCCAGTTTACCAGCCGATTGTGGCAGAAACTATAGGAAGTTTTGGGCACCCGATTGAGTTTTAGCACAGCCTTTCATCCTCAGACTGACGGTCAGTCGGAGCGTACGATTCAGACTCTTGAGGACATGCTCAGAGCTTGTGTTTTGGATTTCGGTGGTAGCTGGGATCGTCATTTGCCTTTGATCGAGTTTTCGTACAATAATAGCTTCCAGGAGACGATTCAGATGGCACCTTTTGAGGCTTTATATGGGAGGAGATGTCGATCGCCTGTATGTCGGACAGAGCTCAGGGAGAGCAGTATTTTGGGGCCGCAGATCGTACAGGAGACGACCGAGAAAATACAGCTTATTCGGGACAGGATGAGAGCGGCACAGAGCAGGCAGAAATCTTATGCTGACAGGCGTCGTCGCCGACTCGAGTTCGCTGTTGGCGATCATGTTTTCCTGAAGGTCTCTCCGATGAAGGGTGTGATGAGATTTGGGCGGAAAGGGAAACTGAGTCCTAGATATGTTGGTCCTTTCGAGATCCTAGAGCGTGTTGGTCCAGTCGCTTATCGGTTAGCTCTTCCGCCCAGCTTCCCCGATGTTCACCCCGTATTCCATGTCTCGATGCTCCGCAAGTACCTTCATGATCCTTCCCAGGCGATTCGGCACCAGACGATCCAGTTAGAGAGTGACCTTTCTTTCACCGAGCAGCCGGTTGTCATCTTGGATCGGCAGGTGAAGAAATTGAGGTCGAAGGTCATACCGTCTGTCAAGGTTCTTTGGCGTGGCCCGAACAGCGAGGAGGTCACCTGGGAGACCGAGGTCGAGATGAGGAAGAGATATACCCATCTTTTTGAAGGTACGCGTAGTTAAATTCTAAATTCGGGGACCGAATTTCTTTAAGGGGGGAAGATTGTAACCCTTCGAAAATCGTTTAGGCAGTTTTTCGGTAATCGGCCAATTTTTCGGCTTTTTCCGTAAAAAGTCAAAATTGATATTTTTCATTGTAGACCTAATTATACAAAATTTAAATAAGATATTACTATAATTTTGTCACTAAAATGTCATTTATAATTTTCTAGTTAAATAAAAAAAAAATTCGTAATTAATTATTTTTTTTATTATTTTAAGCCTTTTTAAATACATTTAATTAGGGATAAATACAAATTTAATTAGGTAAATTTCTTAATTAGGAGTCTTTATAAGCTAAAATATGGTGTTAATAAAATTATATCATGTCTTGCAAACTTTTAGATTTTTGGTGGGAAAATTATGAAAAAAATGGCTTAAAAAGGGGTTTTTTTGTAAAAAGGTTGAAATGAAAGCATTAAATGATTACATGGGGTGTTTAATCACCTAGAAACTTCTCCAAATTTTCCTCATTCCCTCTCCATTGCTGCAGCCGACCCTCTTCCTGCAGAAATTCCCATTCCCACTTCATTCTTGCTTCATTTTCATGCTAAAAAATCAATAAAAATCCACAAAAATGCACATTTTTCTTCTCTAATTCAAATCAAAACCCTAAGCCACCTCTTTCCCACCCTAAATTGTTTCAAAACAAGGTGAAAAGAGGTTTCTTTCAAGGGCAAGGGCAAGTTGGGGTTCACTTGGGAGGTATAATCCTAAACTAGTTGTTAATTTGTAGTTTAATAAAGCTAGTTTAGTATTTTAAAATGATTAATTTCATTGAAATGGTTAGTTTTGAAAATTCAAGTAAGGGATTTGATTGTGGATTAGGGTTTGAAGCATGGGGTTAGAGTTAAATTAGGGCTTTGGGTTTCTAATTGGTTGTAGTGGTTAATGGTGTATTTATATGCTCGCTAAATCGACAAAATATCGATGTTTGCATTGAATCGGCGTTGAATTCGCTTACTAGATTTTTGTAGAAAATATAATGCGGTCAATTGGCGTTAGGTTAGCAATATTATTAGCTTCGTATAGGATTATTAGAATGCGCGAACGCGGGGTTTCGTCAAGTCGGGTGGTAGTTTGTCGATTTCCCCGAAATGACTATTTTTGTTAAAGGATTGCGATTTTCGTGCGTTTTTCCGCGCACCGAGTGCATGCTATGATTAATTTGTGAGCGTCGATATTTGTATAATGTGACTTGCATCGTTTAGGGTTATGTAATCTTATACTTGGTGTTGTGCAAATTTAGGATCGGTCGGAGAAACATCGGACACGGCGCGTAAAGGCAAAGCGGTGGCCGGATCAGATTAGCGGGGATTTCTGGTGAGTAGATATATTCATCTATGGGGGAATCGTCTGGATGGCGCGAGGCGCCCCCCCTAGTTAGGATTACCCTACTTTTTACAAGATTATATTATTAGTTAGCTTATCCATTCATGTACACTGCATACCCTTATAGCGAACAGTATGTTAAATTGCATGGACATTCATCTCTACCTATGCGATATCATTTCGTAGGACACGAACACCTTACCATTGGCATATGTTGCACGCGCACTATTCATGTGACACACACGCCTTGGTAATTGGCATGCCACGTGCACGATAGAACCTGTTTATCTTAATATCATCACCTGCATTCATACTTGATATATGAAACTGCATCGCATGCACATATCTCGCATCATCATCATATTTACATAGAACTCTAGCCAAAATTTACATCATACACATTGATATCATAGACATTTGTCATATATATAACATGTGGACATTATGATTTTCTTGATGATTTCAGTTTTTCTGCGATTTCTGGATTTTTGGGGAAAACCGCAAGAATTTAACAAAACCTTATATTTATCATTTTCAAAACAAAGTTGCGGTTTTCTCATGATGTATGTGTCGTCCACCATGAGTTTTCATGTTTTCTGTTGGATTTCGAGACCCGATTCGAGGAGTGGATGAACCGTCTCGGGTACATGGTGGGCCCGGTATGGTACCCCGGGGCAAGAAGATCGAGTTGTAGACGATGAGCCTAGCAGGGGAAGACTACCTACCGGTGATGTCTGGCGCGGCGGATATCCGGAGGATACCGACCGTTGTCGTGAGATTTATGATATGGGCCGATCCGGACTGACGGAGCCCGATATTGAGACAGATATGATTCCTATTTGGTGTCGATGCTTGACACGGGTTTTCAGATGATCTCTTGATGATATTTAGCTATTATACAGACATACACTTTCTAAAAGTTAAGAATGCAGTAACTTTAACATTCTAAACACTTAAAGAGTTAGAAAAGATATTGCATACCTGTGCATGCATACTAGAGTTATTATATCACATATGGACATACATGTTGTTCCGCATTGCGTGCATTCTTACGATTGCCTTAGTAGATGTTATATTTACTCACGAGCTGGCAACTCACCCCCGTTGTGCCACAGTGTCTTGCAGGTCGGACCCGTCAGTCTCGTAGCGGCGGGCTATCTTGTCATCAGTTTCTTTTGCTCAGACTCGCGACATCGCCCGTAGGTGGGTTGCGAGTATACTTTATTCCTTTTTGCTTTATCATTGTATCTAGTATTCTCCATCTACCACTTGTATTGTATATGCGACCTAGTGATGAGACTGAGAGATTTGTATATTTGTGGTTTCTTTTGGGTCGAGCTCACTTGAGCCGACGTGTGTTTTCTGGTATTTGCATCTCTTTTATGCTCTTTTTCTTGATATTACTATTATATTGCATGTGGTTGTGATCCGCCTTGGGCGAAGAGCTAGCTCCCGCTTGGGGATGCCATTTTTTATAATTACAGGTTTATTATCTTGTTGTACCCATTTTGGGGGATAGAAAATACAGGGGAGACTCTGCCGAAATTTTCAGAAATTTTTGATGTTTTTTTTTGGATTCTATGCAACTTAATTGATTTCAAAACCGTTTTCATTTAAGGTTTTCCTTCACTCTCTTTTGATTTTGGGTTAGATTTCTGGGCTTTGGCTGACTTAGGTTACGGTACGCCTTTAGACGTCTCGTAATCTAAGTGCCAGTCACGTTCCGTACTTTCGGGTCATGACAGCTACACACTCGGTTTGTCTTTTGATAGCTTCTATAGTTTCTGCTTTGCACAATGGTATATATGAAATATCCTGCACCTTATTCGATGAGGAAAGAGCCGACGATCCCTTTACCGGAAGTGATCCCTTTAGCAAAACTAGAAACCCTAAAAAACACTCCATTTTAAAAATCATTTGATTCTACAACGATATCAAGTTCATTACGCAATAGGTTTTCAGAAAAACCTGTCGTAGCCCTCCTTCATTTCAGATAAGTAGTAGTTAGTATTCGTGCTACGTTTGTTGGCCTGCGTCAAGGCGTAGTGTGCGGTAGCTAACTATTATTTATCTGCTTATGCATATGATGCAGATTGGATTAGGGTAGTCGTGCAACTTTGTTGGCCTGCGTCAAGGGTCGTGTGGGTGGGTTTAATTCAATCAGGAAATGACGGGTTGAACTTGACTAGCGCACTATGGTTTGTTGGCCTGCGTCAAGGTCATAGGACGCTAGGGGCAAAATTATCGGGAATTTCAAGTGTTGAAATTTGCAATGAGATTGCATACCTTCTATGAGATAGTTGGATCCCGATACCCGCTGCGAGTAAGAGTTACTCCTGGGAGAGTTTTACACATTACAATTAGCCGATCAAGTAGGTGTTTAGAAAGGTGTTAACGAGGTTACGCCTCTGGGAAAATGAGGTTTACATTAATTAGGTTCGTGCAAAAGCACGGGGGACCTCCCTCAAAGTACCGACACTGGCCTGGCTGAAAGATTGGCGAACTTGTAGCGTGTAATTAATCCCGGCTAGTCTTTCCTTTTAGGGTTTGAAGGAAGATTTGATAAAAACAGTGGTAGCCATCCTGATTAGATAAAATAATAACCATTCTGATCTTGCAAGAGCGCACGCTGAGTGTTTTCTTCTCTCTCTCTCCAGGTAGCGACCATATCACGCCTTAATCAAGATAATAATACGGATTATTGACCGAACCCGCTTGTTATACTGAGCTGGGGAACGTTGATCCCGCTCCAATTTATAATTATTATAAGACAGAGCAGGAAATTGGGGATTACCAGAATTCCCGTGCCGCCCAAACGAAGAAAATGCATACTGATGCATCATCTTCGGGTGTGTTCATTACAAAGAACTGTTTCTCAGTATCCTCTGCGTCCTGGGTATCTGATACCGGAACAGGATCCAAGATATGTAATCGGTTACATGGGCTACAGAAAGGTAGAGAACTGAGAACGGGTGATAAGTTTCATGAGACAGAAAACGGGGCAAGTGTTGCAGCCAAGTCTGTTGGTCACTGTCACCCTGTATTCCAAATACATTGATTCTGAACGAATGTTATTAGATACCGAACCTGATATACAAAATCATATCAGTCTCTTTATTAGTAAAGAAATGATAGAATTTTGTATTGTTGGATAATGTTTTGAACATTTCCTATATCAAAAGTTGATCGGTTCAGGCACGTTATCTAAAAGCGTTGATGTTCTAAATCAAACTGCAGTTCTTAGTATACGGAACACACACAAGAGGAAGAGTTCAGAAATGAACGGATCCTTCTTGAGGTATTGTAGACTAGGTCATATCAATGCGACCCGACTAGCTAAGTTGCACATAGATGCATATTTAAATCTGTTTGAATTTACATCTTGTGAAACTTGCCAGTCATGTCACAGAGATAAGATGACCATAGCTCTGTTTACTGGAAACAGAGAAAGAGTTAGTGAACTCTTGGGACTGATACATGATGATGTATGTAAGGTCCCCTGTCTACACATGCCAGGACTGGTTTTTTATACTTCATTACGTTCTCTGATGATCTCTCAAGATTCAGACATATGTTCCTGTTCGAACACAAGTCCGAACCTTTTGAGATATTCACAGAATATAAGCTAGAAGTAGAGAACCAATACGGGTATAAGTATTATGTCCTTTGATGTGATCAGGGAGGAGAATACTTGTGCATAGAATTCTTGGACTATTCTAAAGGAGAATGAGATTCTCTCTCAGCATTACTCCTCCATATACACCATAGCACGATGGTATATCGGGGCGGAGCAATAACACCCTATGTGATATGGTGTGCTCTATGATGAGTACTACTGAGTTTCCAATTTCCTTTTGGGGGTTATGCACTTGAGAAGCTGCATACCTATTGAATTAGGTTCGAATCAGATCACAGCCTACCACTCCATATGAGATATGGTATGGGAAGAGCCCATGTCTTAAGCTAGTTAAGATTTGGGGTTGACCGGCCTATGTCTAAAAGCAAAATCCGGACAAGCTCGAGGCAAGGTCTGTTATGTAGAACTGGAAATGTTCCAGCTATACAAACTGCAGCTGATGATTTGACAGAACCAAAGGATTCAGTAGATTCCAACGAACCTCAGCCTCTCCGCCGATCTAGTAGGGTTTTTCACCCACCTGAGAGATACTTCGGTTTCTCTATGACAGTGGGAGCGAGGATTGCATCATGAGATGATGACCCAACTAGTTTCGAGCTGGCCATCAGGAGTGGGACTCTGTAAGAATGGCTGGATGCTTAGCGATCTGAGATGGAATCCTTATACACCAACAAAGTATGGACTTTGGTTGCTATATCTGAAGGGTTAAATCCCCATCAGGAGCAAGTATATCTTGAGAAGATTACTTGGTGTACTTGGAAAAGTTGAGATTTTCAAAGCTAGACTTGTTAGAGGTTTGCATCATTGACCAGGTATGGATTTTGTTGAAACCTTTTCTAAGTAGCTATGCTTAAGTCCATCCAGATCCTACTTGCCACGGCTACATAACATGACTACGATATCTGGTGGTTGGGTGTCATGACTGCTTTTCTAAAATGATACATGGTTTCAGAAAAGTGAGTCTGTAAGTACACAATCAGAGGGCTTCGTAGACAGTAGGAGCAGCGGAAACGTGTGCAAGATGTTTTATGTGATAAAGCAGGCATCGCGGAGTTGGAACATCTGTTTTGATGTAGTAGTCAAATAGTTTGACCTCATCAAAATGGTAGATGAACCTTGTATATACAAAAAGGTAGTAGGGAGTATGGTGGCGATCCTCGTAGAGTACGTGGATGACATACTCTTGATAGGGAAGGAGTTTCCTATGCTACGCTCGATCAATCTCCGCTTATCATAATGATTCTCCATATAGGATCAAAGTGATACCTCCTAAATCCTGGATTTTGGATCTATGAGATAGATCTAATTGGATGTTAGGAGACTCACTAGTTGTAGTGAGATGGTATCAGTTGATCCTGGGGAGAATCACTGGAAAGGTTCCAGGGTGATAAGGACGACTGAATGTCAGTCACAGGCATTGTCTTTATCCTCAGTAAAGGGACGGTATGTTGGAAGAGTTCCAAGCTAGATACCATGGCATACTAGACGATTAAAGGCAAGATACATCGCTACTTAAGATGCTACCAAAGAGGCAGTCTGGGTGTATATTGGTTCATGAGATGAACTTAGTTCCTCCCATTGTGTGACAATGAGTTGTGGCTTATGCCAAGGAACGTCCGTCCCATCAGTGATCCAGACATATTCTAAGGCAGTATCACCTGATCATCGAGATGGTTGATCTCCAGGGGATCGAGGTTAGGAGAGTAGACTCAGAGGGCAACACGGCGGATCCACTCACAAAGGCCTTTTCCCAGAGAGAGACTTTTATGGGATGGTTGAGTATGAGATACTACAACCACTGCTATCAGATGGCCCTAGTGCAAGTGGGAGATTGTTAGTTATATGTATGCCGTAGAGGCCATTGCTATACATAGGATGTATATTGTAGTGGATGCTGTGACATATATAGGGAGGACTTTCTTGCTCGACATGATAGTATGCTATCTGGTTACTCTTTACCTTAACGTGTATACTGATTGTCTCTCTGTTACATGTTGGTAAAGCCATTAGGATGTGTACTTGACTACCTAGACTATGATGCGGATCATAGTAGTGGGGACATGGTAGTCCATAAGTACATCCTTCAAGGTCCCTAGTCGTGGGTGTATCGAGACGGGGCATCGATATACCAGAGTAGACTAGCGTATACCTTCTCGACCCATACAGATGGGCGATGGATGATCCCATATCCATTGGTGTTTGACATCAGAGATGATATACGGGTGCTCAGTGGAGACTGGGTACACTGGACGGACTCGCCGAGAACTCCCAGATGGTATTATACCTTACGTCAGATGGCAGTTCTCTGGTGACACTAGTACAGAGTAGTCTGTTGACCCGAGATCGTCATAGAGTCTTGTGTGGTTCCCACTGTGCTTTGATTTCTACCTTACCACGTCCAAGAGGGCATGCAAAACGGTGGTTTTTGGGTACAGTCCTGAATCACATGGAGGCAATGAGCGATAGGAGGGGATTCGTCTCTCCCGGTATAGGGAGTTAATGTTGCGCTGTGTTCGATTGGCTATAACCGGAAATCCCTGGCCAGGGTAGCTGAGATTTACTGGTAAGTGTTACCAATAGTTTCTCGAGCTGTTATAGACCTCATATCGACACGACTTATCGAGCTATTGGAGTCTGACGTTTACCACCCCTAGGCAAGATATGCGACATATCAGACGATCAGACCGGACTGTACGGTAAGTGTTACTGGTTAGATTCACAGGAGTGTGAGCGGGCTTGCTCGTCGATCTTCTGATCGCTCAATACCCGGGTGGCCGTTACGTTTAGCAGACCGCTTTCGGCTTGTGGGTGTTTGATATGATCATCACCTGCTGCCGGCGTATTGACGAGTCTTTAGAGTCCTACACAGAGGTTTCCTGGCTCAAGCGAAATGAAATAGGAGCGCATATGAGATATGTGCGGGACCAAGAATAATGCGTGTATGTGATACTGTATTCTATTCTCGCGATGAATGTATCGATTGGTTGTATGCGATATAACCTAGTTATCGAATCAAGGATTGATTCGATAAGCCGATACATTAGATATTAGTCGGTCATATGCAATATGACCGGATCGTTAAATCAAGTGTTGATTTAATGATTTAATGCATAATTATATATTTGATATATTACTTTGCATTAACTAATATTTGTTCACTTAAAAAGGATTTTCTCACTTGATGTGCACATTGTATATGTGATATACTTTTGTGCACTTGATTGTATCATGTTTGATGATACATGAAAGTTTGTGTGTATGATTAAACCATGGTTATGTTAATGGTTAGGGTTTTGTTTATTTACTTATTCATTTATTTATTTTATTTATTCATTTATTTTGGCAAGAATAAAATGGTGGCTAGCTTTGTTTCTTTCTTGAAACTTCATGAAGTTTTGAAGCTTTGACCATTTTGTTTGTTTGCCTTAACCTAACCATTCAACCTAACCCTAGTTTAATCTCTACACTTAATCATGGTTGCTATATGATAAGTATCATTTATTTTCTATTTTAAAAAGACTGATCATATTCTTTTTCTTCTTCTTCTTCTTCTTCAAGAAGAATGAAGCTTGCTTGCTTCAATGGTGACTTGAGAAAAAGAGTGAGAAATCCAATTCTAAAGTGAACCCACTTCCTATTTCTTCATCCTCTACCACTTGCCAAGTAGTATAGGGTGTTTTCTTCACAAGTTTCATGACTTGGTGAAGTTGGAGCTTGATCTTGTGTTGCCTCGACGTAGATCATCTTCGGCATCGAAGTCGACGACCTAGCCCGCCCATTTCTCCGATGAAGCCGACGCTAAAGCCCGGGATCCGATGATCGCAGCGAGGGGACTTCATCATGGAGCTATGGAGGTAGAGGACCGGATCTACAAAGGTTGTATTTCCGTTCACTTAGTTAAGTTGTTAACTAGTTGCATGTTTCGCCTATTCTCTAGTCAACGAACCGTATTAGGGTTTCTCGGCACATGAAAAAAATTTGAAATTGGCATGGTTGATGCCTTGTGAGATCTCCTTAGAGTGTCTAGGAACCCTACAGTGGTATCAGAGCCTAGCTAGAGCCTTAGGCGATGCGTAGACGATGTTAGAAACCCGATCGAACCCCGAAACCCTAAATTTCAACCCTCTCTGGACATTTTCTCAAAACTGGGTTTTTTCCAGATTAAAAATTCTTTAAAAATTCAGCAGGAAATTCTAAGAATTACGGTGCAAAAATTACCAAGTGATACGGCTAAAGCACGGCGGAACCGCGGCAGAAGCTTGGCTTCTGCGGCGGTTCCGCGGCCAAATAATGAGATTAGACTTCCATTTTTGCACAGTAATTTGTCTCTTCAGGTGCTGAGTTTTCTGGGAATTTTTAATTTGAACTCAAGAGTTGAGTTTTCTGGGGTGTTTTGGTGCTTCGTGGATTCGATCGGATTGTCTAATCTTGTCTATGTGTTTTCCGGATAATTTTAGAATATGTTAAAATGTTCGACCGGATATAAATACCCACTTTTTTCTCTGCCGGGAAATTTCCAAGTGTTGGATCTTTCCGTAGTTTAATGACGTTCTAAGTAGTGCAAGTAACGCGATGGTCCCTCTAGAAGACAACAAACCTTAACTCGATTATGTGACCGTCTTGAACTGCCCTTTGAACCTTAGGGTTTGGGGTACTACGGCGTGCCACATGTGAGACGTTAGCTTGACCCTTCTACGGCTGGACCGTTGGTACTGAGGCATGAAGTGAATGTTTTTAAACTTGTTTCATGTGTTGAGCTGTTTCGGAAAAACTTGGGTGTTCGATTGTTCGATCGGAAAGTTTGACATTTTCTATTTATCCGGAATGTGATACAATATTTGGAATCCACAAGTAGTTATGAGATAACTGAATGAATGTTATAAGCATAGCACTTTAGTCTCACTTGATCGGTTGCCACGGAATTTTGATGTGATCAAAAGTCCGTCGCAATCACGTAGCGTACACGGATACTCGCCGGTAAACTTAATAGACAGCCACGCCCCATAGCCCCGACCAAGTGACTGTAGGAGAACCCCGTCGCCGAAAGCATCCGTTCGGGTGCTCGCGGCAGCGGTGTTCCTCCTTGGTGCACTTCGTCGACGGCGTCGGGGGTGCAGCCGCCTACTAAAGTTTGCGACGAGCATTCGATCAGGATGTCGGGAATCTTGTTGAATTGCCCGACTTGATATTGAAAAGAGTTTTCGATAATGAGACTAAAATGCGGGGTTTATAATTGTTAGGCATGTGATGTCTAAGGAATTCATTTGATTAGGCATGCGATGTCTAAAGAGTTTGCGGATTCCAACTGTTGTAGTTTTACGCTTTCTTTTCTGTGACCGTAAGTGTAATATGTGATATCGCCGGTTTCGTTGCTATATGTCAACGACAATTGGGATGGGCATATTTACTTACGTTGATGACATGTGATGTTATGTGTTGCTGGATATGTTATATTGGATCGTCGTGTTTGAATAGCCGGGGGGTTTATGTGAGATGAGTGTTTTTCATTTTCATTCATGTAAAAACTTGTATGTAATATTCTTTTATTGGGGCACTTCCAGGTTGCGGAAGCTGTCACCGTTTGAATATTATTTACTTTTCCGCACTAGGATAGACCCAAGGAGGAGGGCACAAGTAACCGGGTTCTGGAGTCTTGTGAGACCTCCTTAGAGTGCCTAGGAACCTTACAAAAGTAACATGATTGATGCTTGCCAAAACTTTCATAAGGTGCTATGCTAACCCTGCAGTGGTATCAGAGCCAAGCTTGAGCATTAGGCGTGACGAAGTTAGAAGTTCGATCGAACCCCGAAACACCGAGAATTGACCCCTTGCTGGAAATTTTTTCAAAAATTGAAAATTTTCATATTGAAAATACTCAGAAAATCATGCAGGGAATTTTATGGACCCACATGAAGAAAGAGTCCTTAACTCACTACAGTGACCGCGTAACCGCGGCCAAAACCTGGTTTTGGCGGCGGTTCCGCGGCGCCACTGTGGAGGCTTAGGACGAGCACTTCAGCAACGGTCCATAGGTGCTGGGGCATGCTACTGGGAATTTTTATTTTCTGCTCAAGTGTTCAGCAACGGTCCTAGGCATTCTTGTGAAGGTTCATAAGGCATTAAACATGCCCGAATAAAATTTTAGACGTGCCGAACAACCCAAAGCCGGGATCTTTGCTAGATTATTAGGGTTTAACATGCAAGTAAACATCTTTACTACTAAGTGTGAGGGATTACAACCTTTGTAGTCCGCTCCTTCGCTTCACAAGCTCCGAGTAGAAGTCCCTTCGCCACGATCCATGATCTCCCGGACTCAAGAGAGGCTCCACGACTCGAACGATCCATGCTAACTTGTAGTGTTCCGCTTCTCCGATGATCTACGTCGAAATTTCTATAACTCAAGCTCTCTCACTCTAATGAGGTGAACACCCTAATCTAATAGGCTAGATTAGATGAGGATGATGGAGTAGTATTTATGCTTTCTTTTTATATCATTTTCTCACAAGAACTCATCACAAAAGAAATCACTAGTGAGCTCTTTCCAAAACTCAAGAGAGAAGAAGATGAAGAATAATGAGATAATTCCTTTTGTAATGAATAGTAGATAAGAATATGTGATTTATTATGGAACCATGGTCAACGATGAGAGGCTTAACCTATGTATAGAATAAACTAGAGCTAGGGTTTGGTTAGGTTAAGAATGAGTCATGGATAAGTATCAACCATAATATCTTAACCAAGACAAAAGGAAATCCTTCTAGAATGAACAAGAAGGAGCTAACCCTAGTCAAACCTTAATCTCTATTTATCATCCCTAAACATGTTTCATAATAAATCATATCATGTCACAATAATATATATCACATATATATTATATATTTGCAACAAAAGAAAATAATACAATTAACATATATCGCATATATATCAATGTATTAATCCGGTGAGAAAATAAAATAATAAAGCGAGCCAATATTAGATAATGTAATACAATATATCATATATATCATCATACATTAAATCATCGAATCAACACTTGATCCGACGATCCGGCTATATCGAATATAACCGACTGATATATCATGTACCGATTCATCGAATCAACACTTGATCCGATGTCCCGGTTCATATCTAAATATCGCGAGAATATAATACGGTATCTCATATCGTTTTATCCTCGGTCCTGTACATATCATATATGTGCCTCTACTCCGTTTTGCCTGAGCCAAGAAACCTCTGTGTAGGACTCTAAAGAATCGTCAATACTCCGGTAGCAGGTGATGATCATATCAAACACCCACAAGCTGCAAGCGGTCAGCTAAACATAACAGCCACCCAGGTATTGAGCGATCAGAAGATCAACAAGCTAGCCTGTCCGTTCTCCTGTGAATCCAATCAGTAACACTCCCGTACAGTCCTGTCTGTTCGTCTGATATGTCGCATATCAAGTCTAGGGGTGGTATACGTCAGACCCCAGTAACCGATAAGTCGTGTCGATGTGAGGCTCATAAAAGGTTGAGAAACTACTGGTAACACTTACCAGTATATCTCTATATCAGCCCTGGCCAGGGACTTCCAATTATAGCCAATCGAATACAGCACAACATCAACTCCCAATACCGGGAGGGACGAATCCCCTCCTATCGCTCATTGCCTCCATGTGATTCGGGACTGTACCCAAAAGCCACCGTTTTGCACGCCCTCTTGGACGTGGTAAGGTGGAAATCAAAGCACAGAAGGAATCACACAAGACTCTATGACGATCTCTGGTCTACAGACTACCCTGTACCAGTGTCACCGGAGAACTGCCATCTGACGTGTGGTATATCACCATCTGGGAGTTCTCGGTGAGTCCGTCCAGTGTACCCAGTCTCCACTGAGCACCCGTACACCATCTCTGATGTCAAACACCGATGGATATGGGATCATCCATCGCCCCTCACATGGGTCAAGATGCGTATACGCTAGTCTACTCTAGTGTATCGATGCCCTGTCTCGATATACCCTCGACTAGGAACAGTTATAGGATGTACTCATCGACTACCGTGGCCTCACTAGTATGATCTCATCATAATCGCAGTAGTCGAGTACAGATCCTAAGGGCTTTATCAACATGTAAGAGAAAGACAGTAAACCAATACAAGTCAACATGTTAAGATAAAGCGAAACCAAATAGCATACTATCATGACGAGCAAGAAAGTCCTCTCTGTATATATCCAAGCATCCATCATAATATACATCATATGTACAACAATGGCCTCTAGGGCATATACATAACTAACAATCTCCCACTTGCACTAAGGCCAGCTGCTGTAGTATCTCATACCTAGCATCCCGAATAATCTCTCAAATTGTATCTGGGGAATGGCCTTCGTGAGTGGATCCACAGTGTTATCCTTCGTATCTACTCTCCTGACCTCGATCTCCCGGCGATCAACTATCTCCCTGATCAGGTGATACTGCCTCAGAATATGTCTGGACTTCTGATGGGACCTGGATTCCTTGGCCAAAACCACAGCTCCATTGTTATCGCAATACAGAGGTATTGGATGCTCAATAGATGGAATCACACCAAGTTCACTAATGAACTTCTTCATCCAGACAACCTCTTTGGCAGCATCGTTGGCAGCGATGTATTCAGCCTCCATCGTCGAGTCTGCAACGATATCCTGTTTGGAACTCTTCCAACATACCGCCCCTCCATTGAGGGTAAAGACAAATCCCGAGTGCGACTTAGAATCGTCCTTATCACTTTGGAAGCTAGAATCGGTAAAGGACTCCACCCAGAGTTCTCCGTTACCATACACCAAGAACATGTCTCTAGTCCTTTGCAAGTACTTGAGAATGTTTTTCACAGCTGTCCAATGACTCTCTCCAGGATCTGCTTGATACCGACTCACTACACTCAGTGAGTATGCTACATCGGGTCTGGTACATAGCATCGCATACATAATAGAGCCTACTGCCGAAGCATAGGGTATCCCTTGCATGCGAGCTCTCTCCAAATCAGTCTTGGGAGACATCTCTTTGGAGAGAGTGATTCCAGAGATCGTGGGTTGGTTCCCACGCTTGGATTATTCCATACTAAATCTCTTTAGTATGGTGTCAATGTACCTGGATTAGGACAATCCCAGTATCCGTTTAGATCTATCTCTATAGATCATGATTCCCAATATGCAGGAGGCATCACCTAGATCTTTCATTGAGAATCTTTGTGATAAGAAAAGCTTGACTGATTGCAGCATAGGAATATCATTTCCTATCAAGAGTATGTCATCCACGGATAATACGAGGAAGACAACCTTACTCTCTGCTACCTTTTTATAGATACAAGGTTCATCTATATTTTTGATGAAGTCAAACTCTTTGACTACAACATCAAAACAGATGTTCCAACTCCGCGATACTTGCTTCAACCCATAAATGGATTTAAGCAGCTTGCACACCTTTCCGCTGCTCCCACTATCTACGAAGCCCTCTGGCTGAGTCATGTACACGTACTCTTCCAAATCACCGTTTAGAAAGGCGGTCTTAACATCCATTTGCCAGATTTCGTAGTCATGGTATGCAGCAATGGCAACTAAGATCCGGATGGACTTAAGCATAGCCACTGGAGAAAAAGTTTCGTCATAATCCACACCTGGTCGTTGACGAAAATCCTTTGCTACAAGTCTAGCTTTGAAAGTCTCAACTTTTCCATCTACACCAAATTTCTTTTTAAAAATCCACTTGCTCCCAATGGGTTTTACCCCTTCAGGAGCATTTTCTAAAGTCCATACTTTATTGGTGTACATGGATTCCATCTCAGATCGTATTGCATCCAGCCATTTCACAGAGTCACCACTCGTGATGGCCTGCTCGAAACTAGTTGGGTCATCATCTTCCATGATGCAATCCTTGCTTCCACCATCAATGAGAAAACCGTAGTATCTCTCAGGCGGATGAGAAACCCTGCTAGATCGGCGGAGAGGCTGGGGTTCGTTGGGTACTACTGAATCCTCTGGTTCTACCAAATCATCTGTTGTAGTTTGTTCTACTGGAACTTCTTCCAGTTCTACCTCAATGCCACTAATCTGTTTCATAAGAAAACCTTTTTCTAAGAAAGTAGCATGTCGAGAAACAAACGCCTTTTATTCCTCGGAATGGTAGAAGATATACCCTCGCGAATGTTTGGGATATCCAATAAACTTACATAGGACAGACCTTGCCTCGAGCTTGTCCGGATTTTGTGTTTTAACATAGGCCGGACAACCCCATATCTGAATAAAATTAAGACATGGTCTCTTACCATTCCATATCTCATATGGAGTGGTAGGCACTGATTTGGTTGGAACTCTATTCAATAGGTATGCAGCAGTCTCCAGTGCATATCCCCAGAAGGAAATAGGTAACTCCGCAGTGCTCATTATAGAGCGCACCATATCTAATAGAGTGCGATTTCTCCGTTCCGATACACCGTTGTGCTGTGGTGTATAAGGAGGAGTAAGCTGAGAGAGAATCCCATTCTCTTTTAGATAATCTAGGAACTCATTGCTTAAGTATTCACCTCCTCGATCAGATCGAAGAATTTTAATACTTTTGCCCGTTTGATTCTCTACTTCGTGCTTATATTCTCTGAATTTCTCAAAAGCTTCAGACTTGTGTTTCATCAGGAATACATATCCGAATCTTGAGAGATCGTCAGTGAATGTAATGAAGTAGGAAGAACCGTTCCTGGCATGCGTAGACATGGGACCGCATACATCACTATGTACCAGTCCTAAGAGTTCTGTAACTCTTTCTCCGTGTCCACTAAATGGAGCTTTGGTCATTTTTCCTTTGAGACATGAATGGCAAGTATCATAAGATGATAATTCGAACGGATTCAAATATCCATCTTTATGTAACTTAGCTAGTCGCGTCGCATTGATATGACCAAGTCTACAATGCCACAAGAAGGATTCGTTCATTTCTGAACTCTTCCTCTTGTGTGTGTTTTGTATATTGAGGACTGTATTTTGATTTAGAATGAATATGCCATTATGTAACGATCCTGATGCAATCAACTTTTGATCTAGGAATATGTTCATAACATTATCCTGTACTACAAAATTATATCCTTCTTTAATCAATAAAGAAACTGATATAATGTTGCACATCATGTTCGGTATATAATAGCACTCATTCAGAATCAGTGTATCACCACTTGGTAATACTAGGTGATATTCGCCAACTGCTTTGGCTGCAACATTTGCCCCATTACCTACTTGAACGGAATGATCACCTTTTCCCAGTTCTCTACCTTTCCTCAGCCCATGTAACAATTTACATATGTGGGATCCTGACCCGGTATCTAATACCCAGGACGTAGGGTGAATTGAGAAACAGTTCTCAATAACTAACACACCTGAAGAAGATGCATCAACATGCATGTTCTTTTGGGCGGCTTGAGAATCCAGATATTCTCCTATTCCCTGTTCAGTCTTATAACTCTTATAAGAAAGAACGGGTCCAACGTTCCCCTGCTCAGTATAATAAGCGGGTTCAGTCAATACATCCATATTATTATTTTGATTATGGCCTGACATGGTCGCTACCTGGAGAGAGAGAGAAGAAAACACTTTAGCGTATGCTCTTACAAGATTAGATTGGTTATTATCTTATCTAATCAGGATGTCTCCCACTATTTTTATCAAATCTTCCTTCAAACCCTAAAAGGTAAGATTAGCCGGGATTAATTACACCCTACAATTTCTTCAATCTTTCAGCCAGATCAGTGTCGGTACTTGAGGGAGGTTCCCCGTGCTTTCGCACGGACCTAATTAAAGTAAACCTCGTTTTCCCAGAGGCGTAACCCCGTTAACACTTTTCTAGACACCTACTTGATCGGCTAATTGTCCTGTGTAAAACTCTCCCAGGAGTAACTCTTACTCGCAGTGGGTATCGGGATCCAACTATCTCATAGGAGGTATGCAATCTCATTGCAAATTTCAACACTTGAAATTCCCAATAATGCTTTTGCCCCTAGCGTCCCATGACCTTGACGGAGGCCAAACTACCCATAGGGCGCTAGTCAAGTTCAACCCGTCATTTCTTGATTGAATTAAACACACCCGTACGACCCTTGACGGAGGCTAAACTATGCTGTACGAATACCCTAATCCAATCGCATCATATGCTAGCAGATAAGCACTAGTTAGCTACCGTACACTACGCCTTGACGGAGGCCAAACTACTGCAGCACGAATACTAAGTAGTACTTATCTGAAATGACGGAGACTACGCAGGTTTTTCAGAAAACCATGAGCGTAATGAACTTGATATCGTCGTAGAATCAACTGAAATTTTGAAATGGAGTGATTTTGAGGCTTTCATTAGTTTTGCTAAAGAGGTCACTCCCGGTGAAGGGATCTCGGCTCATTCCTCATCGAATAAGGTGCATGACATATCATATATATCACTGTACAAAGCAAAACTCTAAAAGCAATCAAAAGACAAACCGAGTTTTGTAGCATCTGCCAGTTTCGCTAAAGAGGACACTCCCAGTGAAGGGATCTCGGCTCTTTCCTTATCGAATAAGATGCAGGGTATATCATATATACCACTATGCAAAGCAAAAATGTAGCTACCCATTTTATAAAGTTTTGATTCTACAACATCTTTTAGGTTTCTTTTCTTTTTATTAATCTCATTAATAAAAAAATCCCATCATCTTATGCTTCCTAAGCATCACAGAAGAAACGAAAGCAGTAATATTTATATATCAGTATATATATATAGTATAAGCATTCGTCTCAGGCAGTAATATGATCTCATCACAGAACATTGCAGCAGAAGAACATATATGAATTATTGGATATACTAGGACGTCCGTGTTTTCAATACGAGCCTGTATAAAACACGGATTCCACGGTCGCGATGAATAGCCAAACCCACATCCCTTGACCCCTACGAGAGCGGCAAGTAACACTGCCAATTCTACGGTTAGGAGACCCGGTCTCGACTTCTCGAGATGGCCTCCCACTGGACCCTAGAACCCGGTTACTTGTGCTCCCCTCCTTGGGTCTACCCAATGCGAAAAAGTAAATAATATACAATGGTGACATCAACCTCATCCCGGAAGTGCCCCAATAAAAGAATATTACATACAAATGAATTTTACATGATTGAAAATAAAAACCCTCATCTCACATAAAAACCCCCATCTCACATAAAAACCCCGGCTATTCAGAATATGACGATCCAATATAACATATCACAGCAATACATAATATCACATATCATCAACATAAGTAAGTATGCATACACCGATCGTCGTTGTCGTATAGCAACGAAAACCGGCAACACAACTACATACTACACTTATGGTCACAGAAAAGAAATTGTAATACTACAATATTTGGAATCCACAATCACTTTAGATATCGTAAATCCGAAATATCACATACTTCGTATTTCATGCCTAACTCTGTGAATTCCACATATTGTATCACATTCCAGATAAATAGACAGTATTAAACTTTCCGATCGAATATTCAAACTCCCAAGATTTCCATAATAGCTCAACACTTGAGCGGAGTTCAAAAATTCCAGAATACGTCACAGTAGCAACGGTCCAGCCGTAGAAGGGTCAAGCCAACGCCTCATATGTGGCACGCCGTACTGTCCCATACCCTAAGGTTCAAAAGGCAGTTCAAGACGGTCACATAATCGAGTTAAGCTTTGTTGTCTTCTAGAGGGTCCATCGCGTCACATGCATGTTTTTCCGAAAGATTTAAACCCGAGAAAAATTCAACACTTGAATATTTTTCGTGCCGGGAAAAATTGAGTTAATGATATCCGTTCGAACATTTTAACAGTTTCTAAATATCCGGAAATAATAACGAATTTAAATATTCCGATCGAATCTACGATTACAAAATAAACCCCAGAATACTCAACACTTGAGTCAGATTAAAAATACCTATAAAATATAACATACAGAAATAGATATTATAGTGCAAACACCAGTGCATTTCTCATCTGTACGGCCGCGGAACCGCGGCCCAAGCGTGGTACGGCCGCGATTCCGTGGTTGACTGTACGGATCATGCACTCGTGTTTCACTGTAATTCTTCTATTTCCCTGCTGAATTTTTTATGAATTTTTAATTCAGAAAAATCCCAGTTTTGAAAAATTTTCCAGAGAGGGGGTTAACTTTGATATATCGGGGTTCGTTCGGAGTTTTAACTTCATAAACACGTCGCCTAATGCTCTAGCTAGGCTCTGATACAACTGTAGGGTTCCTAGGCACTCTTGTGAAGGTTCATAAGGCATCAAACATGCCCGAATAAAATTTTAGACGTGCCGAACAACCCAAAGCCGGGATCTTTGCTAGATTATTAGGGTTTAACATGCAAGTAAACATGTTTACTACTAAGTGTGAGGGATTACAACCTTTGTAGTCCGCTCCTTCGCTTCACAAGCTCCGAGTAGAAGTCCCTTCGCCGCGATCCATGATTTCCCGGACTCAAGAGAGGCTCCACGACTCGAACGATCCATGCTAACTTGTAGTGTTCCGCTTCTCCGATGATCTACGTCGAAATTGCTATAACTCAAGCTCTCTCACTCTAATGAGGTGAACACCCTAATCTAATGGGCTAGATTAGATGAGGATGATGGAGTAGTATTTATGCTTTCTTTTTATATCATTTTCTCACAAGGAATTAGTAGTGAGCTCTTTCCAAAACTCAAGAGAGAAGAAGATGAAGAATAATGAGATAATTCCTTTTGTGATGAATAGTAGATAAGAATATATGATTTACTATGGAACCATGGTCAAGGATGAGAGGCTTAACCTATGTAGAGAATAAACTAGAGCTAGGGTTTGGTTAGGTTAAGAATGAGTCATGGATAAGTATCAACCATAATATCTTAACCAAGACAAAAGGAAATCCTTCTAGAATGAACAAGAAGGAGCTAACCCTAATCAAACCCTAATCTCTATTTATCATCCCTAAACATGTTTCATAATAAATCATATCATGTCACAATAATATATATCACATATATATTATATATTTGCAACAAAAGAAAATAATACAATTAACATATATCGCATATATATCAATGTATTAATCCGGTGAGAAAATGAAATAATAAAGCGAGCCAATATTAGATAATGTAATACAATATATCATATATATCATCATACATTAAATCATCGAATCAACACTTGATCTGACGATCCGGCTATATTGAATATAATCGACTAATATATCATGTACCGATTCATCGAATCAACACTTGATCCGATGTCCCGGTTCATATCTAAATATCGCGAGAATATAATACGGTATCTCATATCGTTTTATCCTCGGTCCTGCACATATCATATATGTGCCTCTACTCCGTTTTGCCTGAGCCAAGAAACCTCTGTGTAGGACTCTAAAGAATCGTCAATACTCCGGTAGCAGGTGATGATCATATCAAACACCCACAAGCTGCAAGCGGTTAGCTAAACATAATAGCCACCCAGGTATTGAGCGATCAGAAGATCAACAAGCTAGCCTGTCCGTTCTCCTGTGAATCCAATCAGTAACACTCCCGTACAGTCCGGTCTGTTCGTCTGATATGCCGCACATCAAGTCTAGGGGTGGTATACGTCAGACCCCAGAAACCGATAAGTCGTGTCGATGTGAGGCTCATAACAAGTCGAGAAACTATTGGTAACACTTACCAGTATATCTCTATATCAGCCCTGGCCAGGGACTTCCAGTTATAGCCAATCGAACAAAGCACAACATCAACTCCCTATACCGGGAGGGACGAATCCCCTCCTATCGCTCATTGCCTCCATGTGATTCGGGACTGTACCCAAAAGCCACCGTTTTGCATGCCCTCTTGGACGTGGTAAGGTGGAAATCAAAGCACAGTGGGAATCACACAAGACTCTATGACGATCTCGGGTCTACAGACTACCCTGTACCAGTGTCACCGGAGAACTGCCATCTGACGTGTGGTATATCACCATCTGGGAGTTCTCGATGAGTCCGTCCAGTGTACCCAGTCTCCACTGAGCACCCGTACACCATCTCTGATGTCAAACACCGATGGATATGGGATTATCCATCGCCCATCACATGGGTCAAGATGCGTATACGCTAGTCTACTCTGGTGTATCGATGCCCTGTCTCGATATACCCTCGACTAGGAACAGTTATAGGATGTACTCATCGACTACCGTGGCCCCACTAGTATGATCTCATCATAATCCCAGTAGTCGAGTACAGATCCTAAGGGCTTTATCAACATGTGAGAGAAAGACAGTAAACCAATACAAGTCAACATGTTAAGATAAAGCGAAACCAAATAGCATACTATCATGACGAGCAAGAAAGTCCTCTCTGTATATATCCAAGCATCCATCATAATATACATCATATGTACAACAATGGCCTCTAGGGCATATACATAACTAACAGCTTTGCATAGCGGTATTCCTTGTAGAATATCCAGCACCTTATTCTACGAGAAAAGAGCCGAGATCCCTTCACCGGCAGTGACCTCTTTAGCAAAACTGGCTGATGCTACAAACTCACGGTTTAGTTTTTGATTGCTTATATAGTTCTTGCTTTGCACAGCGGTATTTATGAAATATCCTACACCTTATTCGATGAGGAAAGAGCCGAGATCCCTTCACCAGGAGTGACCTCTTTAGCAAAACTAGAAAAGCCTCAAAAACACTCCTTTTAAAAATCACTGGTTTCTACAACGATATCAAGTTCATTACGCTCATGGTTTTCTGAAAAACCTGTGTGGCCCTCCGTCATTTCAGATAAAGACTAATTAGTATTCGTGCTTCGTTTGTTGACCTTAGCCAAGGCGTAGTGTACGGTAGCTAATTAGTATTTATCTGCTAAAACATGAGATGTGATTGAGTTAGGGTAGTCGTTCGACTTTGTTGACCTTAGCCAAGGGTCATACGGGTGGGTTTAATTCAATCGGGAAATGACGGGTTGAACTTGGCTAGCGCTTATGATTTGTTGACCTTAGCCAAGGTCATGAGTTGCTAGGGGTAAAAGTACTATCAGGAATTTCAAGTGTTGAAAATTGCAATGAGATTGCATACCTTCTATGAGATAGATGGATCTCGATACCCACTACGAGTAAGAGTTACTCCTGGGAGAGTTTTACACGTGACAATTTAGCTGATCAAGTAGGTGTCTAGAAAGGTGTTTACGGGGTTCTGCCTCTGGGAAAACGAGGTTTATTTTAATTAGGTCCGTGCGAAAGCACGGGGAACCTCCTTCAAAGTACCAACACTGATCTGGCTGAAAGATTGGCGAACTTGTAAGGTGTAATTAATCCCGGCTAATCTTACCTTTTAGGGTTTGAAGGAAGATTTGATTAAAACAGTAGGAGCCATCCTAATTAGATAAGATAATAACCAATCTATTCTTGCAAGAGCGCACGCTAAAGTGTTTTTCTTCTCTCTCTCTCCAGGTAGCGACCATGTCAGGCCTTAATCAAGATAATAACATGGATGTATTGACCGAACCCGTTTGTTATACTGAGCAAGGGAACGTTGGTTCCGTTCTTTCTTATAATTGTTATAAGACTGAACAGGAAATAAGGGAATACCAGAACTCACACGCCGCCCAAACGAAGAATAAACATGTTGATGTATCTTCTTCGGATGTGTTAGTTACTGAGAACTGTTTCTCAGTTCACTCTACGTCTTGGGCATTAGATACCGGATCAGAATCCCGCATATGCAATATATTGCATGGGCTAAAGAAAGGTAGAGAGCTGGGAATGGGTGATCATTCCGTAAGAGTAGGGAATGGTGCAAATGTTGCAGCCAAAGCTGTTGGCGAATATCACCTAGTATTACCAAGTGGGAATACATTGATTCTGAACGAATGCTATTATATACCGAACATGATATGCAACATTATATCAGTTTCTTTATTAAGTAAAGAAGGATATAATTTTGTAGTACAGGATAATATTATGAACATCTTCCTGAATCAAAAGTTGATTGGATCAGGCTCGTTAAATAATGACATATACGTTCTAAATCAAAACACAGTTCTTAATATACAGAACACACACAAGAGGAAAAGTTCAGAAATGAACGCATCCTTCTTGTGGCATTATAGACTTGGTCATATCAATGCGGCACGACTAGCTAAGTTATATAAAGATGGTTATTTAAATGCGTTCGAATTATTATCTTATGAAACTTGCCATTCATGCCTCAAAGGTAAAATGACCAAAACTCCGTTTAGTGGACACGGAGAAAGAGTTACGGAACTCTTGGGACTGATACATAGTGATGTATGCGGTCCCATGTCTACACATGCCAGGAATAGTTCCTTATACTTCATTACATTCACTGACGATCTCTCAAGATACGGACATGTGTTCCTGTTGAAACACAAGTCTGAAGCTTTTGAGAAATTCAAAGAATATAAACACGAAGTCGAGAACCAAACGGGTAAAAGTATTAAGATCCTTCGACCTAATCGAGGAGGAGAATACTTGAGCAATGAGTTCTTGGATTATCTAAAAGAGAATGGGATTCTCTCTCAGCTTACTCCTCCTTATACACCACAGCACAACGGTGTATCGGAGCGGAGGAATCGCACCTTATTAGATATGGTGCGCTCTATGATGAGCACTGCTGAGTTGCCTATTTTCTTTTGGGGGTATGCGCTTGAGACAGCCATATACCTGTTGAATAGAGTTCCAACCAAATCGGTGCCTACCACTCTATATGAGATATGGAATGGGAAGAGACCATCTCTTAAAAAAGAGTTAAAATATGGGGTTGTCCAGCCTATGTTAAAAAGAAAAATCCGGACAAGCTCGAGGCAAGATCAATTCTTTGCAAGTTTGTGGGATATCCAAGCAAATCGTATGGATATCTATTCTACCATGGTGAAAAACAAAAGGTGTTTGTTGCTCAACATGCCACCTTTTTAGAAAAGGAATTTCTTGCAAAAGAAATTAGTGGCGAAGAGGTAGAACTAGAAGAAGTTCCAGCAGCACAAACTGCAACTGAAGATTTAATGGAACCAGAGGATTCAGTAGTTCCCGACGAACCCCCGCCTCTCCGCGGATCTAGTAGGGTTCCTCATCCACCTGCGAGATACTACGGTTTTCTCATTGATGGTGGGAGCGAGGATTGCATCATGGAAGATGATGACCTAACTAGCTTCGAGCAGGCCATCACAAGTGGGGACTCTGTGAAATGGCTGGATGCAATGAGATCTGAGATGGAATCCATGTACACCAACAAAATATGGACTTTGGAAGTTGCTCCTGAAGGGGTAAAACCCATTGGGAGCAAATGGATCTTAAGAAGAAACTTGGTGTAGATGGAAAAGCTGAGACTTTCAAAGCTAGACTTGTTGCAAAGGGTTTTCATCAACGACCAGGTGTGGATTATGACAAAACCTTTTCTCCAGTGGCTATGCTTAAGTCCATCCGGATCTTACTTGCCATTGCTGCATACCATGACTACGAAATCTGGCAAATGGATGTTAAGACCGCCTTTCTAAATGGTGATTTGGAAGAGTGCGTGTACATGACTCAGCCAAAGGGCTTCATAGACAGTGGGAGCGGCGAAAAGGTGTGCAAGCAGCTTAAATCCATCTACGGGTTAAAGCAGGTGATTGAATACGATTTTTAGGATGTGTGTTGGTTTTTAGAAAATTGTATGTAGAAATCACAACCAAAAATATTTTGACCGCAATCAATAACGGTGTCGGATGTAGCGCGTTAGTAAGTGCGGATCGTCCACGGGGAAAGTGTAATCCGTTCGATTTCCGAATTAGATGAGTTGCAAACTTAAGGCAAAGAAAAGAAAACAATTCATGATTTGCATTTGAAGATCAAGAAATAAGAAAAATCTAGATCTAAAAGAAACATTAAAAACAAGAATTGAGATGTGTGATAATTTCCAACCAACAATCAAGATTAGAAGTAAGGCTCGTAGGAGTAGATCGGATCTATAGATGTGATGAGATCTAATGATTACTCATTCTTACCCTTTAACGAATTGGTACTAGATCGATGCAAATTCATCGAGGTTTAAGGATCGTGCGAGGAAATTAGGGATTTCACAACTCATCCTTTGTCCTTTCAATGGATCGCATTCAAATTCTAGTTTCTAGTTAATCAAATGGTCAATAGTTGTTCCCTAGTTTCGAGTGAACACGATCAAGAAAGCATCATCCCGAAACTAGGTCATTGATCATTTGATTCACTAGAATTTCCAAACATTATAGGATTTAAGAATTGTAAAAATATCTAAATCATCATCATCTAAAGATCGTCACAACTCCTACACGAGCGGAGATTACTCAAACATCATGATCACAAACACAATCACAAATTGAGATCTAATCATTATGCTTGAATTAAAAGATAAGCAAGAATATAGAAAATTCACTTTTATTTATCGACAAATTTCGTTACAACTCTCTTGAATTTACAAAAGGAAGGAACTAGATCGTCGATTTCGGCTTCGCTCGGCTCCTTGAGTCGCGGATCGGCGAGGATCTCTTGCTCCGTTGAAATCCGGCGTCGCTTGCTAAAGGTTAAAGGAATTCTTGCTTGAATTGATCTCAGGATCTTGATCTTGAGGTTGAATTGGAATTTGGCACAAGTTTTGTCACTAAACTCGTGGAGGGAAGAAGATGGTGATTATTGTTGAACAATTTGCACCCTAGATCTAGGCTCTCTTTTATAGACCTCCAAATTCTAGATCTATGATTGAAATTTGAATTCCCTCCACAAGTTTGTTACCCAAAAGATTTAAATTTCCCTCCAAAAGTTAGTTAAGCCCAAAATTTGAAGTTCCCTCCAAGAGTTTGTTAAGCCGAGCCTTCTAGATGTGCCACGTGGAGCTTCTGGAGTCTTCTGGAAGCTCTGGCCGTTAGAGGTAAGCACATGCCAAAATTTGAAGCCATGATCACATTATATGGCCGCGGATCCGCGGCGCCAAGGGGGTTTGGGCCGCGGATCCGCGGTCCTTTATGGGCTTTGGAAGTTGAATTTTATTCTGTGGGCTTGGGATGTAATATGGGCCTTATTCTGATATGTTGAATTTTATTTGGCCTTCTGTATTGCTACCAGATCTTGAGCCTTTGAGTTGGCGTTTCTTTTATCAGATCTTTTCCCAATTTTGGGCTTTTGCTTCTGGACTTTCCTGCATTAGACCCCAGACAAGAGTTGCGCAATACAAGGATGATGTGATGCCATGAAACACAGTCAATTTCCCTAAAAGTGCAGGTTTTAGTATACAGTACAAGTAATCCAGTATTTTACATGTGTTTTGCAAATATGTGCGATATGAATACCGGATACCTATACATGAATGCAAAAGGTAGGGAAATTGCCGTGTTAGAAATGCAGTATTTTCGACTGATCAGCAGGCATCGCGGAGTTGGAACATATGTTTTGATGTAGTAGTCAAAGAGTTTGACTTCATCAAAAACATAGATGAACCTTGTATATACAAGAAGGTGGCAGAGAGTAAGGTTGTCTTCCTCGTATTGTACGTGGATGGCATACTCTTGATAAGAAATGATATTCCTATGCTGCACTCGGTCAAGCTCTTCTTATCACAAAGATTCTCAATGAAAGATCTAGGTGATGCCTCCTGCATTTTGGAAATTAAGATCTATAGAGATAGATCTAGACGGATACTGGGATTGTCCCAATCCAGATACATAGACACCATACTAAAGAGGTTTAGTATAGAAGAATCAAAGCATGGGAACTTACCCACGATCTCTGGACTCCCTCCCTCCAATGAGATGTCTCCCAAGACTTATTTGGAAAGAGCTCGCATGCAAGGGATACCCTATGCTTCGGCAGTAGGCTCTATCATGTATGCGATGCTATGTACCAGACCCGATGTAGCATACTCACTAAGTGTAGTGAGTAGGTATCAAGAAAATCCTGGAGAGAATCACTGGACAGCTGTGAAGAACATTCTCAAGTACTTGAGAAGGACTAAAAAGATGTTCTTGGAGTATGGTAACAGAGAACTCCAGGTGGAGTCCTTTACCGATTCGAGCTTCCAGAGTGATAAGGAAGACTCTAAGTCGCACTGGGGATTTGTCTTTACCCTAAATGGAGGGGCGGTTTGTTGGAAGAGTTCCAAACAGGAAACCGTGGCAGACTCGACGATGGAGGCTGAATACATCGCTGCCAACGATGCTGCCAAAGAGGCTATCTGGATAAAGAAGTTCATCACTGAACTTGGTGTGGTTCCGTCCATTGAGTATCCAATACCTCTGTATTGTGATAACAATGGAGCAGTGGCTTTGGCCAAGGAACCCAGGTCCGATCAGAAGTCCAGACATATTCTGAGGCGGTATCACCTGATCCGGGAGATAGTTGATCGCCGGGAGATCGAGGTTAGGAGAGTTGATACGAAGGACAACACTGTGGATCCACTCACAAAGGTCATTCCTCAGATACAATTTGAGAAACTCTTCGGGATGTTGAGTATGAGATACTACAACAGTTGGCCTTAGTGCAAGTGGGAGATTGTTAGTTATGTGTATGCCCTAGAGGCCATTGTTGTACATATGATGTATATTATAATGGATGCTTGGATATACATAGAGAGTACTTTCTCGCTCGATATGATAGTATGCTATCCGGTTTCACTTTATCTTAACGTGTTAACAAATACTGTTTTATGATCACATATTGATGAAACCCTTGGGATATGTACTTGACTACTAGGACTATGATGAGATCATACTAGTGAGGCCAGGGTAGTCAACGAGTACATCCTATAACTGTTCCTAATCACGGGTGTATCGAGACAGGGCATCGATACTCCAGAGTAGACTAGCGTACACGCATCTTGACCCATATGATGGGCGATGGATGATCCCATATCCATTGGTGTTGGACATCAAAGATGGTGTAAGGGTGCTCAGTGGAGACTGGGTACACTGAACGGACTCGCCGAGAACTCCTGGATGGTATTATACCTATCGTCAGATAGCAGTTCTCCGGTGACACTAGTACAGGTTAGTCTGTAGACCCGAGATCGTCATAGAGTCTTGTGTGATTCCCACTGTGCTTTGATTTCCACCTTACCATTTCCAAGAGGGCGTGCAAAACGGTGGCTTTTGGGTACAGTCCCGAATCACATGGAGGCAATGAGCGATAGGAGGGGTTTCGTCTCTCCCGGTATAGGGAGTTGATGTTGTGCTATATTCGATTGGCTATAACTGGAAGTCCCTGGTTAGGGCTGATATGGAGATTTACTGGTAAGTGTTATCAGTAGTTTCTCGGCCCGTTATGAGCCTTATATCGACACGACTTATCGGTTACTGGGGTCTGACATTTACCACCCCTAGACTAGATATGCAACATATCAGACGGAGAGATCGAATTGTACGGGAGTGTTACTGATTGGATTTGCAGGCTTACTTGTTGATCTTCTGATTGCTCAATACACGGGTGGCTGTTACGTTTAGCTGACCGCTTGCAGCTTGTGGGTGTTTGATATGATCATCACCTACTGCCGGCGTATTGACGATTCTTTAGAGTCCTACACAGAGGTTTCCTGGCTCAGGAAAAACGGAGTAGGAGCACATATGTGATATGTGCGGGACCGAGAATAATACGATATGAGATACCGTATTCTATTCTCACGATATGAGATATCGTCCGGGTATATTTGATATGGCCGGGTCATCGGATCAAGTGTTGATTCGATGAATTGGTACATGTTATATTAGTCGGTTATATGTAATATAGCCGGATTGTCGGATCAAGAGTTGATTCGATAATTTAATGTATAATTATATATGTGATATATTACATTACGTTAACTAATATAAGCTCGCTTTATTGATTCATTTTCTCACTGGGTAATACATTGATGTATATGCGATATATGTTAATTGTATTTTTTTCTTTTGTTTCAAAATATATTGTATATGTGATATATAATATTGTAACAAGTTAGGGTTACAAATGCAACATGATTGTTAAGTTTAAACAAAGTTAGGTTTTGGATTTGGGTTAGCTTTTTCATGAAGCTTTCCTTTTTGTTTTCTAGCTTGATATTTTGTGAAGATATTTTGTTAACCCAACCCAAACCCTTAACTATAGTTTATTCTCTACATGAGTTAAGGCCTTCATTTATTAACTCATGGTTGTCATTTGTAACCACAACAATAATTATTATTCATCACAAAAGCTTTCTTCTTCTTCTTCCTCCTTGAAAAAAGCTTTCTAGCTTTTTGTGAAATGATGATTTAAAGTGAGAAATTGAAAACAAAAGAGAGAGAAATTCCTATTTCATCATCCTCATCTATTCTAGCCACTTAGATTAGGGTGTTCACTTCACTAATACTTGATTAGAGAAGTGAGAGCTTGAGTTTGAGATTCTTCAAGGTAGATCATCTTCGAAAAGGAAGACCTCAAGCAAGCATGGATTATTCGACTTGTGGAGCCTCTCTAGAGTCCGGAAGTTCATGGATCGCGGCGAAGGGACTACTACTCGGAGCTTATGAAGCGAAGGAATGGACTACAAAGTTTGTAATCCCTCTCTCTTAGATGTAAAGTTGTTTACATGCAAGTTAACCCTAATTCTCTAGTTAAGATCTTGGTTAGGGTTTGTTTAGCACCCCAAAAATATTAATGTAGTATGATTGATGCTTGCCAAAACTTTCATAAGGTGCTATGCTAACCCTACAAAATCAACTTGGTATCTTCGAAGAGGTAGACGGATAAATCCAAATAGCATCTGCCCCTAAATTTAGGCTAGACGATCCATCCCAGTTTGTCTCTGTTTTCGGCGGTGAACACTCCTCACCGGCATGGGTGGACACAAATACATCTTTGTCGCTATAGACTGCTTTACAAAGTGGATACAAGCCGTGTCGATCAGAAAACTAGACGCCGCCTCTACGATAAAATTCCTGCAGAATAATATAATCTCCCCATTCGGAATCCCAAAGTGCATCATCACCGACCATGGAACCAACTTCGAAAATGACAAAGTCAGCTAATTCTGCAACGACTATTACATATTGATGAAGTTCTCCACGTCACACATCCCCAATGCAGCGGGCAAGCCAAAATAGCGAACCAAGGCATATAGGCGGACTCAGAGCCCGCCTGGAGGGAAGAAAAGGCAGCTGGGTCGAGGAACTGCCTCGGGTACTGTAGGCATTGCAGACGTCAAGAAAAACACCCACAGGAGAAATCCCATTTAGCCTCTGGTACAGTACCGAGGCAATGGTCCCCGCAGAAATCGGATTGCCCAGTTATCGGGTCTAGCACTTTGACAATGAGGCTAACACCTTGGCGCTACGAAGCAACCTGGACATCTTATTGGAAAAAAAGGGATTGGGCACAAATTAGAATGGCCGCCTATCTTTAGCAGACCGCCTGCTACTACAACACCCGAGTTAAACGTCGAGCCTTCAAGACAGGAGACTTAGTCTTACGACGAAACGAATTCGTGGACCAAAGGAAGCTACATAAGTTTTCTCAAAAGTGGGATGGGCCATTCCTCGTGACAGAGACATTACCCGGCGGAGCCTACCGCCTCCAAGACTCTGAAGGGCGTGATTTTCCTCGGCCATATAACGCCGAAAAGCTTAAATTGTACACATAAATTTGTACCCCTTTTCGTATAATACAATTCCCTCCGCATCGACTAAAATTTCCAAGCTAAGCTCTCATATGAAGTAGACTCTTGGACCGACCTAGCACCCTAACCTTTCCTTCCTTTCCTCGACTTTAAGGTAAAAGGTAGGGAGAAAGCACAGATCGGCCAACGCCCATAAAATAATTTAAAAAAAGGGGGACGAGGGGGAGAAAGAGATAATACTCCATAATCATGGGCAAAGTGAAGTCTTTTGGCCAAAAGCAAATTTATTGAGAATTTATTCGGAGGTATTCTTGGCTCCTCAGCCTTACAAAGAAAAGGAAAAAAAACTCATAACTCTTAAACTATTACAACAAAGGAGGAAGTGGGTTAAGAAAACATTGGCGATGATACTCGGATGAGAGTTCCTCCAGCCGAGCCCAGGCAACCACCGCCCGCTCTCTCTGACGGTATCCATGCACTCTGGATGCTACAGATTCACCGGGGGCCCCCGCAGCCTAACACGGCGCCATGACCAAACTATGCTGGAAACTTTTGAGAAGAATATCCACCGAGAGATCCCGCCTACTCTTCGAGATTAGACCCAGCTCGTGGGCCGTATGCATCTTGTCAAACGCCTTATCCATTTCCTGCGGGGACAAAGTATTATAAAGACCCGGGGAAGACCTCCATATAGCATAGATTAGCACCTGCAGGAGAGGAGATCGACGAGGAAGCAAACGCCCACAGTACCCCTCCAAACGACCTATCACAGCCTCATATGTCACCTCGGAATGATCAAGACCATAGAATTATACGTCATCCTGAGATACGATCTCCCTGATGGTGTATGCATGGCCTGACATCAAGAATAAACAAAATGGCTAGAAGGAAATCAATGTGGGTGAGGCCATACCTTCGATATTTATAGCCTTGAAAAAAGTCTTCCAACGGCCAAGATCTTCTCACGCCACAGCGCGAATCATGGAATATCACATCATCCGATAAGGCGCGGCTATGTGGCGTCCAATCACTAGCCCGATCCCCCCTATGCAGGTCATGGAAGGTTGAACGACATTCCCAAGAAATCCCTAGAATCAAGAAGGCTAAGATATGAAAGCTCTCGTCAAGAGGAGGCCGAGTAGTTTCATGCTCGGCTCATCCGTTGAGGGCAGCTTCCTAACCGGCCAATCTGTGGCCCTCATCAAGGGGTGGCCGAATAGTTTCCTTCTCGGCTCATCCGCTGAGGGCAGCTTTCTGCCCGACCACTCTGCGGATCCAAAGCCCTCGTCACGGAGAGACCGAGTAGTTTCCTGCTTGGCTCATCCAAGGGTGTATCCAGAGACACCGAGCTACCTCAACTCCGGGGAGGAATAGCGCTGAACTACCTATAGTTGGCGTTCCCTCGTTCATGCATCGCACTCGATTGTCACCTCGGCTCCGAGGTGAGAAAAGATGCCGACCTACCTATACTTGGCATTCCCTCATTCATGCGTCGCACTCGATCGTCACCTCGACTGCGGGGTGAGGAAGGACACCAACAGTTGGATACATGTATGCCCTGTTAGTTATATGTATGCCCTAGAGGCCATTACTGTACATAGGATGCATATTGTAGTGGATGCTGGGACATATATAGGGAGGACTTTCTTGCTCGACATGATAGTATGCTATCTGGTTACTCTTTACCTTAACGTGTACACTGATTGTCTCTCTGTTACATGTTGGTAAAGACCTTAGGATGTGTACTTGACTACCTGGACTATGATGCGGATCATACTAGTGGGGACATGGTAGTCCATAAGTACATCCTTCAAGGTCCCTAGTCGTGGGTGTATCGAGACGGGGCATCGATATACCAGAGTAGACTAGCGTATACCTTCTCGACCCATACAGATGGGCGATGGATGATCCCATATCCATTGGTGTTTGACATCAGAGATGATATACGGGTGCTCAGTAGAGACTGGGTACACTGGACGGACTCACCGAGAACTCCCAGATGGTATTATACCTTACGTCAGATGGCAGTTCTGTGGTGACACTGGTACAGAGTAGTCTGTTAACCCAAGATCGTCATAGAGTCTTGTGTAATTCCCACTGTGCTTTGATTTCCACCTTACCACGTCCAAGAGGGCGTGCAAAACGGTGGCTTTTGGATACAGTCCCGAATCACATGGAGGCAATGAGCGATAGGAGGGGATTCATCTCTCCCGATATAGGGAGTTGATGTTGCGCTGTGTTTGATTGGCTATAACTGGAAATCCCTGGCCAGGGTTGCTGAGATTTACTGGTAAGTGTTACCAATAGTTTCTTGAAATGTTATAGACCTCATATCGACACGACTTATCGAGCTACTAGGGTCTGACATTTACCACCCCTAGGCGAGATATGCGACATATCAGACGAACAGACCGGACTGTACGGTAAGTATTGCTGGTTGGATTCACAGGAGTGTGAGCGGGCTTGCTCGTTGATCTTCTGATCGCTCAATACCTGGGTGGCCGTTACGTTTAGCAGACCGCTTGCGGCTTGTGGGTGTTTGATATGATCATCACCTGCTGCGGCGTATTGACGAGTCTTTAGAGTCCTACACAAAGGTTTCCTGGCTCAAGCGAAACAAAATAGGAGTGCATATAAGATATGTGCGGGACCGAGAATAATACCAGTATATGATACTGTATTCTATTCTCGCGATTTGTATCATTGGACGGTTATATATGATATAGCCGAGTTACCGGATCAAGTGTTGATTCGATACATTGATACACTTGATATTAATCGGTTATATGCGATATGACCGGATCATTAAATCAAGTGTTGATTTAATGATTTGATGTAGAATTATATATTTGATATATTACTTTACATTAACTAGTATTTGTTCACTTAAGATGGATTTTCTCACTTGATGTGCACAAGTAGTATATGTGATATATTTTTGTGCACTAGATTGTATCATGTTTGATGATACATGCAAACTTGGGTGTGTGTATGCTTTGAACCATGTTTAGATAAATGGTTAGGGTTTTAATTTATTTATTCATTTATTTATTTATTCATTTTAGCAAGAAATAAAATGGTGGCTAACTTTGGATTTTCTTTGAAGCTTCATGAAGCTTTGAAAAGTTCAACCATTTTGTTTCTTTTGCTTAACCTAACCATTTGCCTAAACCCTAGTTTATTCTCTACACTTGTTAACTCACCCATGGTTGCAATATGATAAGGATCACTTGAATTTCCTAATTAGATAATTCATTTTCTTTTCTTTCTTCTTCTTCTTCTTCTTGATGAAGAAAGAAAACCTTTGCTAGAAATTTTCAAGTAATGAATCCAAGTGAGAAATCCAAATCCAAAGTGAACCCACTTCCTATTTCTTCATCCTCTACCACTTGCCATGTTGTAAAGGGTGTTTTCTTCACAAGTTTCATGAGCTAGTGAAGATGGAGCTTTAGTTAGAGTTGCCTCGACGTAGATCATCTTCGGCATCGAAGTCAACGACCTAGCCCGCTCATTTCTCTGACGAAACCATCGCTAGAGTCCGAGATCCCGGTGATCGCAGCGAAGGGACGTCACTACGGAGCTAAAGAAGTGGAGGACCGGATCTACAAAGGTTGTATTTCCATTCACTTAGCAATAAAGTTGTTTACTTGCTAGTACTTTCGCCTATCCTCTAGTTAACGATCGCATTAGGATTCTTAGGCACATGAAAAAATTGATTTTGGCATGGTTGATGCCTTGTGGAACCTCTTGAGTGTGCCTAGGAACCCTACATGCCCTAGAGGCCATTATTTGATAGTGGATGTATCGGTATGTGTATATATATATTCAAAGGACATTCTTGCTCGACATGATAGTATGCTATCTGGTTGTTCTTTATCCTGACATGTTCACTTGATCATGCATATTACTCATTTGGTACATGTTGATAAAGCCCTTACGATATTTACTTGACTACTGGGATTATGATGCAGATCATACTAGTGGGACATGTGTAGTTTATAAACATATCCTTGAAATGTTCCCAGTCGTGGGTGTATCGAGACGGGGCATCAATATTCTTAAGTAGACTAGCGTATACGTTTCTTGTCCCATATGATGGGCAATGGATGATCCCATATCCATTGATGTGGTGACACCAAAGATTGTATATGGGTGCTCATGGGAGACTGGGTACACTGAACGGACTCACCGAGAACTCCTATGTGGTATTATATCTATCGTCGAATAAAAGTTCTCAAGTGACACTGGTACAGGTTAGTCTGTAGACCCGAGATCGTCATAGAATCTTGTGTGCCCTCCCACTGTACTTTGATCTCCACCCTACCTGTAATATTTCAGAAAATATAAAATATTATTTTTAGAATTTAATATTAAAATAATATTTTTCCCGAAAACTGCCCGATTTGCGAAATTGGGGTTTTCGAAAAAGGGTATAAATATATACTGATAATTGTGAAATAAATGGATACTTAAAATGATTTATTCATTTAAAAATATATTTAAAGGATTTGGCATTTTTAAAATTTATTATATACAGTTTGGATAAAAACCCGATTAGTGCACTGCTAATCGCGATTAGACCAAATCCGTGTTTCTACGGTTTTCCATGGTTAGTGCACCATGACATGTTACATGTTATTTCATTTGTGTTTTTTTTAATGGGTTATGTGTTTATTGGTGAGAAAAGAAAAGAAAAGGGAAAAGGTGTCATGATGATTAGAGAGAGTGAGTGAGTGAGAAAATGAGTGAATGGGGATGAGAATAAGAGATGAAAGAGAGAGAGAGGGGAAGCCACACCTTTCATTTCCCCCATTATTTTCTTTCTTCATCTTCCTCCAACCTCATCTCCCTCCACCTCCAACCCATGAAATCATCTAAAAAGCTTCATCAAAACCTTAAACCCCTTTCATTAAAGTTGATCCCCTCTTCACCCTCTACACTTTGGACCCATCAATATTGGATTTTGAAGACTTGGGAGAGCTAGGGTTTTGCTTGGTTACATCCATGAGGTATAATTCATTTCCTTTAGTGTAGTTTCTAGTTTCTTGCATTCTAGTTAGTTAGAAATGGGGTTAAGATGTGGATTTGTGAACTTAGAAACTCCTAGAGAAGGGTTTGAGAGTTGTGTGGTTTGGGTGATACCTAGTGGCTGTTACAAGACCCTAGAGACCAATTCTTGACCTGGACCAGTGACCAAACCCCAAAATACAAACTTTAGATTCGTCGATATTGGAAATTTGACGATTTGTGAAGGTATTTGGAGATCTGGAGTGACCTGAGACAACCATTGAATAAGTTCCCAGGACCATGAGACGTGCAGGAAACCATGGACCACCCGCTGAAACCTGTGTAGGGTTCCTAGGCACTCTCAAGGGGTCTCACAAGGCATCAACCATGCCCGTTTCAAAAATTACGGTGCCGAGAAACCCTAAACTACGGATCGTTTGCTAGAAAACTAGGCGAAAAAGCTAACTAGTTAACAATTAACTAGTGGGATATCGGAAATACAACCTTTGTAGATCCGGTGCTCCACCTCCATAGCTCCGCAACGAAGTCGTCTCCGCTGTCCAAAAGGAATCCGGGCTCTAGAGTCGGCTTCGTCGGAGAATGGACGGGCTAGGTCATCGATGTCCATGCCGAAGATGATCTACGTCGAGGCATCGCTAGATCAAGCTCATAACTTCACCAAGTCATGAAACTTGTGAAGTAAACACACTCTACTACTTGGCAAGAGGTAGAGGATGAAGAAATAGGAAGTGGGTAGACTTTAGTTTTGGATTTCTCACTCAAATCATCAATCCACCATTGATGACCTCAAGCTTCTTCAAAGAAGAAGAAAGTTATGATTAGTTAATTAAAAAGAAAAGAATAAATCCAATCTTTATCATAACATGACCATGGTTATGTGTAGAGACTAAACCCAAGTTAAGTGAATGGTTAGGTTAGGAATGAAGACAAAAATGGTGACTAAGTCAAAGTATTCATGAAGCTTCAATATAAAACAAAATTAGCCACCATTTTCTCTTTTCTTTTCCTTAAATGAATAATGAATATAAATAAATGAATAAGTATATAAAACCCTAACCATTCATATAACTATGGTTTAATCTTTACACAAGCACAAGTCAACATGTATCATCAAACATGATACAATGTATATGCACAAAAGTATATCACATATACAACTTGCACATCGAGTGAGAAAATCCATATAAAGTGAACCTATACTAGCTAATGCAAAGTAATATATCAAATATATAATTATGCATTAAATCATTAAATCAACACTTGATTTAACGATCCGGTCATGTCGCACATAACCGACTGGTATCATCAGTAACAACTTATCGAATCAACACTTGATCCGATAACCCGGCTATATCGCATATAACCGATCAATGTCACATCGCGAGAATCGAATACAGCATCACATACCGTATTATTCTCGGTCCCGCACATATCTCATATGCGCTCCTATTTCGTTTCGCTTGAGCCAGGAAACCTCTGTGTAGGACTCTAAAGACTCGTCAATACGCCGGCAGCAGATGATGATCATATCAAGCATCCACAAGCCGCAAGCGGTCTGCTAAACGTAACGGCCACCCGGGTATTGAGCGATCTGAAGATCGACGAGCAAGCCCGCTCACACTCCAGTGAATCCGACCAGTAACACTACCGTACAGTCCGGTCTGATCGTCTAATCTGTCGCATATCTCGCCTAGGGGTGGTAAACGTCAGACCCCAATAGCTCAATAAGTCGTGTCGATATGAGGTCTATAACAATTCGAGAAACTACTGGTAACACTTACCAGTAAATCTCAGCAACCCTGGCCAGGGATTTTCTGTTATAGCCAATCGAACACAGCGCAACATCAACCCCCTATACCGGGAGAGACGAATCCCCTCCTATCGCTCATTGCCTCCATGTGACTCGGGACTGTACCCAAAAACCACCATTTTGCACGCCCTCTTGGACGTGGTAAGATGGAAATCAAAGCACAGTGGGAACCACACAAGACTCTATGACGATCTCGGGTCAACAGACTACTCTGTACCAGTGTCACCAGAGAACTGCCATCTGACGTGAGGTATAATACCATCTGGGAGTTCTCGGCGAGTCCGTCCAGTGTACCCAGTCTCTACTGAGCACCCGTATATCATCTCTGATGTCAAACACCAATGGATATGGGATCATCCATCGCCCATCTGTATGGGTCGAGAAGGTACACGCTAGTCTACTCTGGTATATCGATGCCCCGTCTCGATACACCCACGACTAGGGACATTGAAGGATGTACTTATGGACTACCATGTCCCCACTAGTATGATCCGCATCATAGTCCAGGTAGTCAAGTACAGATCCTAAGGGCTTTACCAACATGTAACAGAGAGACAATCAGTATACACGTTAAGGTAAAGTTCAACCAGATAGCATACTATCATGTCGAGCAAGAAAGTCCTCCCTATATACGTCCCAGTATCCACTACAATATACATCCTATGTACAGTAATGGCCTCTAGGGCATACATATAACTAACAATCTCCCACTTGCACTAGGGCCATCTGATAGCAGTGGTTGTAGTATCTCATACTCAACCATCACATAAAAGTCTCTCTCTGGGAACAGGCCTTTGTGAGTGGATCCGCTGTGTTGTCCTCTGAGTCTACTCTCCAAACCTCGATCACCCTGGAGATCAACCATCTCCATGATCAAGTGATACTGCCTTAGAATATGTCTGGATCACTGATGGGACGGGCGTTCCTTGGCATAAGCCACAACTCCATTGTCACACAATGGTAGGAACGTAGTTCATCTCATGAACCAATATACACCCAAACAGCCTCTTTGGTAGCATCTTAAGTAGCGATGTATCCTGCCTTTATCGTCTAGTATGTCACGGTATCTAGCTTGGAACTCTTCCAACATACCGTCCCTTCACTGAGGGTAAAGACAATGCCTGCGACTGACATTCAGTCGTCTTTATCACCCTGGAACCCTTCCAGTGATTCTCCCCAGGATCAACTGATACCATCTCACTACAGCTAGTGAGATTCCTAACATCCATTTAGATCTATCTCATAGATTCAAAATCCAGGATTTAGTAGGTATCACTTTGATCCTTATGTGGAGAATCCATGTGATAAACGGAGTTTGATCGAGCGTAGCATAGGAAACTCCTTCCCTATCAAGAGTATGTCATCCACGTACTCTACGAGGATCACCACCATACTCCCTACTACATTTTTGTTTATACAAGGTTCATCTACCATTTTGATGATGTCAAACTCTTTGACTAATTCATCAAAACAGATGTTCCAACTCCGCGATGCCTGCTTTATCCTATAAAGCATCTTGCACACGTTTCCGCTGCTCCCACTGTTTACGAAGCCCTCTGGCTGTGTACTTATAGACGCACTCTTCTAAAACATCATTTAGAAAAGCAGTCATGACACCCAACCACCAGATATCGTAGTCATGGTATGTAGCCGTGGCAAGTAGGATCTGGATGGACTTAAGCATAGATCCTTAGAAAAAGGTTTCATCATGATCCGTACCTGGTCAATGATGCAAACCTTGTTGGAGATAGTGCCCTCAGAGTCAATTATTAGGTCACAGGTACGTGATTGTAATGATTGAGGGAGGACCTATCCCGGTAGGACAGTCTTACTCGAGATGATAGTATGCTATCTGGTTTACCTTTATCATCGTGTACTGCTTTAGGTGACATGACACGTCGCTATTACACGTTGATAGAGCCCCTAGGATTCTTGCTTGACCACCAGCAGTATGAGGGCGATCATATAAGTGGGAGCTGGGGGTCTACAAGCATATCCTTAAAAGGTCCGTAGTCGTGGGAGTTTCGAGACCGGGCATCGATACTCCATTAGTAGACTAGTGTATACAGTCGAGACCCCGACGAGGGGCGGTGGCCGGTCTCACAAGCCACTGGTGTCAGTTGGATCACCTAAGATGTATACAGGTGCTCATTGGGTCATGAGTACACCGGACAGGACTCGCCGGGAACATGCTAGTTGGTCATATACCAGACGTCAGATGGCAGTTCCCTGGTGACATGTGTGCAGGTTAGTTCATCGACCTGGGGATCGTCATTTGTCTCGTGTGAGTTCCCACTGTACTTTGATTACTACCCTACCACGGCTCAAAGGAGTCGTGCAAACAGGTTTTAGTTGGGTACAGTCCCGAGCCACATGGAGGCAGTGAGCGTATCTTCAGGGGTTCGTCTCTCCCGGTATTGGGGGTGAGGTCGTGCTGTGTCTAGGAGAGCCATTACACAAAGTCCTTGGCCAAGGCAAGGAGATTTACTGGTAGGTATTCCAGTAGTATCTCAGGGTGTTCTGGGCTACCCTCCGACACGACTTGTACCGCTTTTGGGGGTCTGACTTTTACCAACCCCCTAGGCCCGCCATGCGATGCTCATAGACGAATGGACCGGACTGCACGGATATTGTCACTGACAGGCTCAGTAGGGTGTCAGGATGAGTTCGCTCATCGACGTCCCTTTTAGTCAATAGCTGGTGGCCCGTCACGTATTGGCTTATACCTCTGACGTGCTAGTGGTTAAATCCACAGCCATAGTATTGACGAGTCTTTAGAGTCCACCACACTTTCAGTTACTCAGCTTTCGGGCGAAACGCTGTAGAGGCCGTATGGAGATATGGCAGGGTCCGATCAGATACGTGCGGTATTGCACGGATCAGGATCGGACGGTTTGTACTAGTAGCCGTATAGGTATATGGCAGGGTTCGATCAGATACGTGCGGTATTGCACGGATCAGGATCGAACGGATATTACTAGCCGGCTTTGGTTTAAGCCGGTCCTAGTTTAGTACAGTGTAGATTTTGTCTCATTGCTTTTGTATCCGGACGGAATACAGATGCGGGTGTGTATGCACAGTATCGGGGTTTTCCTGTAATTTATTACGGGACCAGTTTTCTGGAGTTGCCAGTTTGCATTCCGTTCCGGCCGGTTTTCCTTTGTTCTTTCCCGGCTGGACTTTTCCGATGGAGGGGGTAATTTGCAGTTTTGGAAATTACTTTTGTGGAGGGGTTTTATTGCATAATGATTGATTATGATAGCTTTCTTATCTTTCCTCCATGCTTGCATTTATAAGATTTGATATGAGTATGGGTTGAATAGTGTGTAAGCATGGTGTATGTTTTGGATATGGTCACTCTCCTCCTTTTCCTACACTCACTCTCCTTCATTGTTTTTAGTATGGTTGATTTCCTTTTTTACACCAATCATTCTCATCTCTTTTTGTGGCCGGCCACATCTTGGAGGGTGAGAGAGAGGAGTTCATTTTTGGATGAGGGATTAATTCACATATCATTTTCAATGCTTGCAAAAATTCTTCACTTCATTCCAAAGTCCATTCATGTTTCCTCCATCCAAAGGCAACCAACCCCAAAGAGACATACTCTACACTACACTTCCTACAGCATATCTTGGGCACGTCGAGTAGCCGGCTTCGTGCCCGAGTTGCCTCGGCATTGAGGTGGGAGCCCGTAAAAGACGTAGGCGATGTGGTGCCCTTCCGGCAAGGATGCGACGACCGGAGTTTCCGCGGAGATCGGGACGATGACGAGAAGACCGGAGGACTTGGATCGTCGGTATACATCTCTTCCCTTTCTTATTTGTAGCGTAGACTTGTTAATGGTTACGATCCGGAGTTTAGTGCGCGGTGGTGCCGGTTTGCAAAGTCTGTAAAAATTTGAGTTTATCACCGCTTCCGCATTCCGGCGTCGGATTGACGGCCGGGGCGCCGCCGTGCACTTACAGTGGTATCAGAGCCGCGCCATTAACTTAGTCTAGCTTTGTGTAATGTGTTTGCATTTCCGATCGATCAAAAAGTTCCAAAACTGCATTTTAGTTCGCATCAGTTTCTGTTGAAAATTTTTGGTCTCGAAAAATTTTTCAGGTTATAAAATATTGATGTACTGGAAAATCTAAGAGTTCTGTAAAAATTTGACGAAGTAACTCCACAGTTGGAGCGCGGAACCGCCGCGAAAACCCCATTTGTGCGGCCCTTCCGCCGCGCACTATTCACATCACTTCACCATTTTTTTACAGAGGCCTTCTGGGTTTAAAATATGGGCTTTGGAATATTAAAGTTGGGCCAATTGTTTCTGTGAGTGCTACAGTTTTCTTTGGGGCCCACTTGTTAATTGTTTGATCAATCGGAAATTTTTTTAAACACATTTTTCACAGTATTTACATTATATCTGCGACCGTGAATGTCACTCGATCGGTAAATCCGGTCTAACTGCTATAGCCCGGTTAGACGGATTTGCGAACGTGACTTTCACGTTGATGTTCTATGTATTTGCTGTGATGTTGCGGATCGGTCGTGGGGGATAGCCTGGATGCAATGCTAGTACAGTCTTTGTTGTATTATGTACATTTGATATTGCGGGGCGAGCGTCCGACATGTGGACTGCCGTCACTGCCAGTTTGTATTATTATTTTGGGGCACGACCTGGTTGCGGTCGATGTACCCGGTGTATGTATATTTTACTTTCTGTACTAGGGTTACCCCGCGGAGGGGTGCACGGATAGCCGGGTTCTGGAGGGCAACAAGCCCGCATCTCATGGCATTGGGACGGAGGGGGCTTCACTCTAGGATTGGCGGGCTATTCGCCGCACTCGTAGGGGGTACAGGTTGACCCAGGAGGGGTGCCCAAGTTACCGGATTCCGTGAAGTGCTGGGTGGTCCATTCACGGCGCTGAACGGGGCTGCCTCGCTTCAGGTTTTGGCGGGTAACTTGCCGCGCCCGTAGGGGTCTAGGATTTCATTGCACAGGCTATCCACACGACCAGGGGAACGTCGGGTTTCAGCGGCTCTGTGAAACCCGGGGATCCCAGATATCTGTATTGTTTCTGTGATGCTGTACATTCTCTGAGATGTTGCATTTCTTTCACGCCTTGAGCGAAATATAATATATTGGTATATATATTAGTAGATGTTGTATATGTTTTTCACCCGCGCTAGTCCAGTCCCCGCTCTGCCGTTAGTAAGCTAACCTAACGGGTGATGACGGGACCCAGTGGCGAATGCGGATGGCATATACGTACGTCAGTATATTTTCGTTCTTTGTGGTGTGATCAATTGATGGGACTGCATTGATTCGGATCAATGCAAGTTAAACAAACCTAATCTGATGTTGTTGGAACACTTTTCAAAAAGCTGTTATTGCAAGGACGTTCACTTTTGTTTTGCATCGTGGTATTCAGTTGGAATATCCTGCTCCTCAGTCGACGAGGCAAGGGTCGAGATCCCTTCACCGGGAGTGACCCCTTGGACAAAAGTTTGCGTCAGGGCATTAACTTCACTATAGCCGATTACTTTTGCTTTGCACCGTGGTATTCAGTTGGAATATCCTGCACCCCATTCTACGGGGAAAGAGCCGAGATCCCTTCACCGGGAGTGACCTCTTTAGTAAAGGTTTTCGTCACTATATTTTCTAAAAAGCTATCCGTTCCTTCAACGATATCAAGTTCATTACGTTAAAGGTTTTCGCCAGAAACCATTCGTAGCCCTCCGTCGTTTCATATGGGTAGTCAACAGTATTCAAGCTGTGTTTGTTGGCCTTAGTCAAGGCACAGTGTTTGGTAGCTATTGGGTATTCATATGCTGCATAGATAGATGCGTTGGTTTGGGACAGTCGTATAGCCTTGTTGGCCTTAGTCAAGGGCTTGTACGGGTGGGTTCAAATCAACCTGGACAATGACGGGTAGAACTTGACATGTGACTTATGATTTGTTGGCCTTAGTCAAGGTCATAAGAGCATGGGGCAGAAATCACATCGGGAGTTTCAAAAGAACTGAAACTTGCCAGATATGCGCATACCTTCTGGAGTGTGATACCGTGAGCGGATTCCGTCACGTTATCATGCGATGAGAGTTGGATCCCGATTCCCACTGATGAGTTGGTTTACTCCTCGGGTGACCCCGACTAATTCTTCTTTCTGGTTTGGAGGAGAATTTGAGGTACATTGGGAGGATTCCAGATTAGATAAATTGGTAACCATTCTGATCTAGGTTAGAGTGCACGCTGAGTGTTTCTTTTCTCTCTCTCTCTGGCAGCGACCATTTGACCCGACCCTAAGACTTTGACTCAGTGACCAAGTTGACCGAACCTTCTTTAACACAGGCTTTTGGATTGTCAGAGTTGCAGACCTCATTGCCACTCCTACTTTTACCCTTTTCTCCAGGACACCCCGTATTACTGCGAACGTCCACTTCCATTGGACAAAACCATCGTATGGTTAGATACGAACTCGAAGGGATTCGAGGATGGTTTCCGGTTCTGGAGAAAACGGATAGGATTATTCAGTTGTCTTTTCCTTTTACCCTCTCTCAGGTTACAAGTACTCCTTGGTTTAGGGGTAGTACACCTATTACGCAAATTGGATTGTCTTCTTCCAAACCTTAGGCTGGTGCCGACCGGTAGGGAATGAAGTAAACCAATTAGCATAACGATGGTGTACAGAAGGTATTAAGTTCAGACAAAGCAAGGGATTAGTAAGAGGGCAAAGTAAATTGCAACAGGTATTCACGACCAAACCAATTATTCCTTCGCCAATCCTAAATCACCTTTGTATTTCTCCAGGACACTCCGTATCGCTACGAAGATCCACAGTTTATTTGGATACTCCATCGTATGGTTATATACGAACTCGAATGGAACTTGTTCCAGTTCGGGGATGGATTCTGGTTCAGGAGAAATAGGAATAAGGTTTATTCGGTTGTTTTTCATCTTCACCCTCTCTCATTGCGAGTGTTCCTAGGATTGGGACAGTACACCCATTATGCTTATTGGATAGTCTTCTTCCAAACCATAGGCTGGTGCCGAACGGTAGGGAAGGAAGAAAACCATTTGGCCTAAAGGGGTGTACAGAAGGTAAAGACTAAAGACATATGAAGGGATTTGGAGAGGTGGCAAAGAACTATACGGTTACAGTCGTGAATCTGGAAGAGGCATTACTAGGAATACCAGAATACCCCATCGGAACATTTCAATGTTTCAGTTTCACTGTGTAATGTTAAAGGAAAACTGATTTCCCGATTAGATACTTACTCCAGGGTATGTATTTACCAGGTACGATTCTCACATCTGTATGGTTTTACAGATGATGAGTGGGAGTAAGTTATTGGGAATTGGGTGATTATCCTCATTATATCGGGATTCGTTGTAATCGGTGATATTTGAGGAAATCACCTGGGCTGTTTGCCGGTCGGCAAATATTTGGTTTTGAATATCCGCTGTTATGCACCAATTTCAAATTGATATATCTGTACGTCTATTTTCATAGAGTGAGATATACCTTTCTGAAATTATGTCTACAACATTTACCTATATCAGTGGATGGTTAGGTAAGGAGCATTAAACAGCGGTGTAATTCTTCTTAACCATAAGTACAGTTTTAAACCTACGACACACAGTGAATAAGTTATTAGACTCAAGGGACTTATACAGAGTATTGTATGTTGTCCAGGGTCCATCAGGACAGAGGGGATGGTCCTCGTACTATATTCGGTTTACTTATGACTTCTCTAGTTTTTAGACAAGTGTTTCGTGGAAACACAGGATCTAAGTTTTGAGGAGTTATAGGTATTTGAATAGAGTAGAGAACCAGGTATAGCAAGTATCGGGATTCTTCAAAGAGATCGAAGATGTAGATACTTGTGTGTGGTATTCAGTTGATAGTAATGATAAAGAGATCTTGCTTCTCTTTCAGGTTACTCATAATTGGAAGTATTCCTAAGTTGAGTAACGCTGATCGGCCTCCTTCCATTTAGTTGACATGCACTGGAAACAGCTGCATGATTTGAATCTGGTTCAATTAAATCAGTGCCTCTGTTTCTATATTGGATATAGAACAGTTCATATATTAACGATGTTAAGGTACGGGGAGTTGTCCGGTTCATGATTAAAACCAGACACTGGACAACTCAAGGCACGTTTCTGTAATGGCTGTTTGTGGGTTGACCCAGGCTATGACGAGGGTTGATTTTCTACCATCTGGATGAACAATAGCGATATTGTTCTAGACTCGCCACAGTTTTATTAAAAATGGATTTTTTCAGAAAACAGTAGTGGGAGTATGGTAGAACTGGAAGTGATTCCAGAACCACAAACGATTACTGAAGATTTGATAAGGAACCTAAAGATTCAATCCGGTTTGACATTCCATTGGCCACTCCGCAGATTAGGTGGGTAACTTCAGGCACCCGAGAGGCACTACGGTAGCCTCAAGGACGGTGACAGGGAAGTTCTTGTTTACCCACAATTACCATTGCTGTTGTTCTAGGCTGCGAGACCCGACGGGAGGATGAGTATAGCATCGTTCTAAACTAGTTTTAGAAGTGTACGTCTATATGACTCCGCCAGAGGGTTGTCGTAGTCAGTGGGAGCAGCGGAAGCATTGGTGGACCGGTTGCTTATGTCTATTTATAGACTAGAGCAGATGTAGCGGAGATAGATCATCTATTTCTGACGTGACAGTCATGGGTTTGACTTCATCAGAATAGGGGATGGATCTGTTAAGAAGGTAGTAGGGTGTGATGTCCTGGTATCTGGATGACATACACAGAATAGGAAAAGAAACTCCTATACTACAATCGGTTGTACTTTGGTCGTCACACAGTTGTTTCTCCACATAGGAATTGGGTATTATATCAGACATACTGGTTACTAGATCTATGGTTTTAGATCTAGATTTGGGTGGTTTCCCAATCAGGGTACTTGACAGCATTCTAAGAGTATTTAGGATGGACGACTCCTGGCACGGTAGTGTACCTGCAGGTAATGGAGTCACCCTCTCCAAAGGTGTCTTACAGACTAAAGGGGAGAGGGACGTGCATGATTGGCAGATCACTTGCTAAGGCAATTGAGTCAATCGTGAGATGTCAAGTACCACACCAGATGTTGTTCTTGCACTAGATGCAATAAGTTGACATTAATCCAATCCTGGAGAAACAGTCGGAACCAGTTTTAGAACATAAGTGGATGTTCTAGGGAGATGATAACGACAGCCTCATTCAGGAGACAGTTATCATTCCAGGCTTCCAAGGTGACATGGACGACAAGGAGGTTGTCAGAGTTATAGTTTTCCTTCTGATGAGGGGCAGTATTTTGGACAGGTGGTCCAAGGCAATACTGAGGGAGGCATGGCGCGCAGGATACTGATTAAGTTCAGTTGACGATACAGTCTAAGAAGTTTGGATTTGGAGTTCATTTATGAGCTATGTCCCATCAGACATCCAGACACATTCTAAGACAGGTATTGCTCTTTTCGGGAGAGGGCTTTCTCCGCGAACTTGAGATATAGAGAGACATAGAAAGAAACAACTAAGCGGATCCACTCACTGAGGCTATTCCTCGAACGCAATAGTTCCGCAAACGAGCTTTGTGAGACTGACTAGTAGAGGAGTTGGATGTTCGGTATCACACGGGCTGTGAGTATGCGACATCGCAATAATTAGCCTTGAGTGCAAGTGGGAGATTGTTGGAGATAGTGCCCTCAGAGTCAATTATTAGGTCACAGGTACGTGATTGTAATGATTGAGGGAGGACCTATCCCGGTAGGACAGTCTTACTCGAGATGATAGTATGCTATCTGGTTTACCTTTATCATCGTGTACTGCTTTAGGTGACATGACACGTCGCTATTACACGTTGATAGAGCCCCTAGGATTCTTGCTTGACCACCAGCAGTATGAGGGCGATCATATAAGTGGGAGCTGGGGGTCTACAAGCATATCCTTAAAAGGTCCCTAGTCGTGGGAGTTTCGAGACCGGGCATCGATACTCCATTAGTAGACTAGTGTATACAGTCGAGACCCCGACGAGGGGCGGTGGCCGGTCTCACAAGCCACTGGTGTCAGTTGGATCACCTAAGATGTATACAGGTGCTCATTGGGTCATGAGTACACCGACAGGACTCGCCGGGAACATGCTAGTTGGTCATATACCAGACGTCAGATGGCAGTTCCCTGGTGACATGTGTGCAGGTTAGTTCATCGACCTGGGGATCGTCATTTGTCTCGTGTGAGTTCCCACTGTACTTTGATTACTACCCTACCACGGCTCAAAGGAGTCGTGCAAACAGGTTTTAGTTGGGTACAGTCCCGAGCCACATGGAGGCAGTGAGCGTATCTTCAGGGGTTTGTCTCTCCCGGTATTGGGGGGTGAGGTCGTGCTGTGTCTAGGAGAGCCATTACACAAAGTCCTTGGCCAAGGCAAGGAGATTTACTGGTAGGTATTCCAGTAGTATCTCAGGGTGTTCTGGGCTACCCTCCGACACGACTTGTACCGCTTTTGGGGGTCTGACTTTTACCAACCCCCTAGGCCCGCCATGCGATGCTCATAGACGAATGGACCGGACTGCACGGATATTGTCATTGACAGGCTCAGTAGGGTGTCAGGATGAGTTCGCTCATCGACGTCCCTTTTAGTCAATAGCTGGTGGCCCGTCACGTATTGGCTTATACCTCTGACGTGCTAGTGGTTAAATCCACAGCCATAGTATTGACGAGTCTTTAGAGTCCACCACACTTTCAGTTACTCAGCTTTCGGGCGAAACGCTGTAGAGGCCGTATGGAGATATGGCAGGGTCCGATCAGATACGTGCGGTATTGCACGGATCAGGATCGGACGGTTTGTACTAGTAGCCGTATAGGTATATGGCAGGGTTCGATCAGATACGTGCGGTATTGCACGGATCAGGATCGAACGGATATTACTAGCCGGCTTTGGTTTAAGCCGGTCCTAGTTTAGTACAGTGTAGATTTTGTCTCATTGCTTTTGTATCCGGACGGAATACAGATGCGGGTGTGTATGCACAGTATCGGGGTTTTCCTGTAATTTATTACGGGACCAGTTTTCTGGAGTTGCCAGTTTGCATTCCGTTCCGGCCGGTTTTCCTTTGTTCTTTCCCGGCTGGACTTTTCCGATGGAGGGGGTAATTTGCAGTTTTGCAAATTACTTTTGTGGAGGGGTTTTATTGCATAATGATTGATTATGATAGCTTTCTTATCTTTCCTCCATGCTTGCATTTATAAGATTTGATATGAGTATGGGTTGAATAGTGTGTAAGCATGGTGTATGTTTTGGATATGGTCACTCTCCTCCTTTTCCTACACTCACTCTCCTTCATTGTTTTTAGTATGGTTGATTTCCTTTTTTACACCAATCATTCTCATCTCTTTTTGTGGCCGGCCACATCTTGGAGGGTGAGAGAGAGGAGTTCATTTTTGGATGAGGGATTAATTCACATATCATTTTCAATGCTTGCAAAAATTCTTCACTTCATTCCAAAGTCCATTCATGTTTCCTCCATCCAAAGGCAACCAACCCCAAAGAGACATACTCTACACTACACTTCCTACAGCATATCTTGGGCACGTCGAGTAGCCGGCTTCATGCCCGAGTTGCCTCGGCATTGAGGTGGGAGCCCGTAAAAGACGTAGGCGATGTGGTGCCCTTCCGGCAAGGATGCGACGACCGGAGTTTCCGCGGAGATCGGGACGATGACGAGAAGACCGGAGGACTTGGATCGTCGGTATACATCTCTTCCCTTTCTTATTTGTAGCGTAGACTTGTTAATGGTTACGATCCGGAGTTTAGTGCGCGGTGGTGCCGGTTTGCAAAGTCTGTAAAAATTTGAGTTTATCACCGCTTCCGCATTCCGGCGTCGGATTGACGGCCGGGGCGCCGCCGTGCACTTACAAACCTTTAACAAGTCTAGCTTTGAAAGTCTCAACTTTTCCATGTACACCAAGTAATCTTCTCAAGATATACTTGCTCCTGATGGGGATTTAACCCTTCAGATATGGCAACCAAAGTCCATACTTTGTCGGTGTATAAGGATTCCATCTCAGATCGATAAGCATCCAGCCATTCTTACAGAGTCTTACTCCTGATGGCCAGCTCGAAACTAGTTGGGTCATCATCTCATGATGCAATCCTTGCTCCCACTGTCATAGAGAAACAGAAGTATCTCTCAGGTGGGTGAGGAACCCTACTAGATCGGCGGAGAGGCTGAGGTTCGTTGGTATCTACTGAATCCTTTGGTTGTACCAAATCATCTGCTGTAGTTTGTATAGCTGGAACCTTTCCAGCTTTACATTACAGACCTTGCCTCGAGCTTGTCCGGATCATGCTTTTAGACATAGGCCGGACAACCCCAAATCTTAACTAACTTAAGACATGGGCTCTTCCCGTTCCATATCACATATGACGCGGTAGGCAATTGATTTGATTGGAACCCTATTCAATAGGTATGCATCTTCTCAAGTGCATAACTCCCAAAAAGAAATAGGTAACTCAGTAGTACTCATCATAGAGCACACCATATCAAATAGGGTGTATCTGCTCCGCCCCGATATACCATCGTGCTATGGTGTATACAGAGGAGTAATGCTGAGAGAGAATCTCATTCTCCTTTAGAATAGTCCAGGAATTCCATGCACAAGTATTCTCCTCCCTGATCTCATCATACGGCATAATACTTATACCCGTATTTTGGTTCTCTACTTCTAACTTATATTCCGTGAATATCTCAAAAGGTTCGGACTTGTGTTTCAACAGGAACATATGTCTGAATCTTGAGAGATTATCAGAGAATATAATGAAGTATAAAGAACCAGTCCTGGTATGTGTAGACAGGGGACCTACATACATCAACATGTATCATCCCAAGAGTTCACTAACTCTTTCTCTGTTTCCAGTAAACGGAGCTGTGGTCATCTTATCTTTGTGACATGACTGGCAAGTTTCACAAGATGTAGATTCAAACTGATTTAAATATGCATCTTTATGTAACTCTAGCCAGTCGGGTCGCATTGATCTGACCTAGTCTACAATACCTCAAGAAGGATTCGTTCATTTCTGAACTCTTCCTCTTGTGTGTGTTCCATATACTAAGAACTGTAATTTTATTTAGAACATCAACGCTTTTAGATAACGTGCCTGATACGATCAACTTTTGATATAGGAAATGTTCAAAACATTATCCAACAATACAAAATTTTATCATTTCTTTACTGATAAAGAGACTGATATGATTTTGTATATCAGGTTCGGTATCTAATAACATTCGTTCAGAATCAATGTATATGTAATACAGGGTGACAGTGACCGACAGACTTGGCTGCAACACTTGCCCCGTTTTCTGCCTCATGAAACTTATCACCCGTTCTCAGTTCTCTACCTTTCTGTAGCCCTATGTAACAGATTACATATCTGGGATCCTGATCTGGTATCACATACCCAGGACGTAGAGGATACAGAGAAACGGTTCTTTGTAACGAACACACCCGAAGATGATGCATCAGCATGCACTCTCTTCGTTTAGGCGGCACGGGAATTCTGGTAATCCCCAATTTCCTGCTCTGTCTTATAACAATTATAAGTTGAAGCGGGACCAACGTTCCCCAGCTCAGTCAATAATCCGTATTATTATCTTGATTAAGGCGTGATATGGTCGCTACCTGGAGAGAGAGAGAAGAAAACACTCAGCGTGCGCTCTGATCAAGAATAGATTGGTTATTATTTTATCTAATCAGGATGGCTCCCACTGCTTTTTATCAAATCTTCCTTCAAACCCTAAAAGGAAAGACTAGCCGGGATTAATTACACACTACAAGTTTGCCAATCTTTCAGCCAGGCCAGTGTCGGTACTTTGAGGGAGGTCCCCCGTGCTTTCACACGAACCTAATTAATGCAAACCTCGTTTTCCCAGAGGTGTAACCTCGTTAACACCTTTCTAGACACCTACTTGATCGGCTAATTGTAATGTATAAAACTCTCCCAGGAGTAACACTTACTCGCAGCGGGTATCGGGATCCAACTATCTCATAGAAGGTATGCAATCTCATTGCAAATTTCAACACTTGAAATTCCCGATAATATTTTGCCCCTAGCTCGCTATGACCTTGACGCATGCCAAACAACCCATAGTCTGCTAGTCAAGTTCAACCCGTACATTTCTTGATTGAATTAAACCCACCCGCACGACCCTTGACGCATGCCAAACAACGCCGTACGAATACCCTAATCCAATCGCATCATATGCTAGCAGATAAGCACTAGTTAGCTACCGTACACTACGCCTTGACGCATGCCAAACAACCGCAGCACGAATACTAACTAGTACGTATCTGAAATGACGGAGGGCTACGACAGGTTTTTCTGAAAACCTATTGCGTAATGAACTTGATATCGTTGTAGAATCAAATGAATTTTGAAATGGAGTGTTTTTGAGGCTTTTCTAGTTTTGCTAAAGGAGTCACTCCCGGTGAAGGGATAGTCGGTCCTTTCCTCGTCGAATGAGGTGCGGGATATATCATATATATCACTGTGCAAAGCAGAACTCTTAAAAGCAATCAAAAGACAAACCGAGTGTGTAGCATCTGCCAGTTATTGCTAAAGGAGTCACTCCCGGTGAAGGGATCTCGGTCCTCTCCTCATCGAATAAGGTGCAGGATATATCACATATACCGCTGTGCAAAGCAAAAACTGTAGCTACCTGTTTTAATTTTGAAATTCGATTCTACAACATCTTAGGTTTCTTTTATTTCATTAATCACATTAATGAATTCCCATCATTTAAGTACCTAATCATCACAGATAAATACGACGTACACTTATGCCATCCGCATTCGCCTCGATGTCCCCTCGTGCACCGTTAGGTTAGGTAACTAACGGCAGAGCGGGGCAGGGCTAGCGCGGGTGTAAAACATAAGTAACGTCTATATAATATATCATATATACTATATACAAGTATCTATCACAGAACATCACATGATCACATCACAGATATCGCAGCAGAAGAATCATATGAAATATTGGATATACTAGGACGTCCGTGTATTTAATACGAGCCAGTATAAAACACGGATTCCACGGTCGTGATGAATAGCCAAACCCACATCCCTAGACCCTTACGAGAGCGGCAAGCAACCCTACCAATTCTAGAGTTAGGAGACCCGGACTCGACTCCTCGAGTTGGTCTCCCACTGGACTCCAGAACCCAGTTACTTGTGCTCCCCTCCTCGGGTCTATCCTAGTGCGGAAAAGTAAATAATATACAAACGGTGACAACTTCCGCAACCAGGAAGCGCCCCAATAAAAGAATATTACATACAAGTTTTTACATGAATGAAAATGAAAAACACTCATCTCACATAAAAACCCCCCGGCTATTCAAACACGACGATCCAATATAACATATCCAGCAACACATAACATCACATGTCATCAACGTAAGTAAATATGCGCATCCCAATTGTCGTTGACATATAGCAACGAAACCGGCGATATCACATATTACACTTACGGTCACAGAAAAGAAAGTGTAAAACTACAACAGTTGGAATCCGCAATCTGCATAGACATCGCATGCCTAATCAAATGAATACCTTAGACATCACATGCCTAACAATTATAAACCCCGCATTTTAGTCTCATTATCGAAAACACTTTTCAATATCGAGTCGGGCAATTCAACAAGATTCCCGACAGTCTGATCGAATACTCGTCGTAAACTTCAGTAGACGGCCGCACCCCTGATACCGTCGACGAAGTGCACCAAGGCGGAACACCGCTACCGTGAGCACCCGAACGGATGCTTTCGGCGACGGGGTTCTCCTACAGTCACTTGGTCGGGGCTATGGAGTGAGGCTGTCTATTAAGTTTATCCGGCGAGTATCCGCGTATGCTACGTGATTGCGACGGACTTTTGATCACATCAAAATTCCGTGGCAACCGATCAAGTGAGACTAAACTGCTATGTTTATAACATTCATTTAGTTATCTCATAACTATTGTGAATTCCAATTATTGTATCCCATTCCAGATAAACAGAAAATGTTAAACTTTCCGATTGAATATTCGAACACCCAAGTTTTCCCGATACAGATCAACACATGAAATAAGTCTAACAACATTCAGTTCGTGCCTCAGTACCAACGGTCCAGCCGTAGAAGGGTCAAGCCAACGCCTCACATGTGGCACGCCGTACTGCCCCAAACCCGAAGGTTCAAAGGGCAGTTCAAGACGGTCACATAATCGAGTTAAGGTTTGTTGTCTTCTAGAGGGTCCATTGCGTTACTTACACTACTTAGAACGTCGTTAAACTACGGAAAAATCCAACACTGGGAAATTTCCCGACAGGGGAAAAATTGGGTATTTATATCCGGTCGAACTTTTTAACATATTCTAAAATTATCTGGAAAGCCACACAGACAAAATTTGATACTCCGATCGATACACCGAATCCCCAAAACAACCCAGAACATTCAACTCTGGAATAAATTTTAAATATTCCCATAAAATCCAGAATAATTAAATAGGAATTACTGTGCAGAAAATATGTGATGACGTCACTACCTAGCCGCGGAACCGCCGCAGAAGCTGGGCTTATGCCGCGGTTCCGCGCTCTGTTGGATGAATCTTTCGCCTGAGTTTGCACAGTAATTCTTATAATTATTTATTGAATTTTTTAGGCATTTTTAATACACAAAAATCCGCATTTTCGGAAAAAGTCCAGAGAGCATATTCCGGTTTGGGTTTTCGGGTCGTTCGGACTTCAAATTCCGTCTAGACTTCGCCTAAGGCTCTAGCTAGGCTCTGATACCACTGTAGGGTTCCTAGGCACTCTCAAGGGGTCTCACAAGGCATCAACCATGCCCATTTCAAAAATTACGGTGCCGAGAAACCCTAAACTACGGATCGTTTGCTAGAAAACTAGGCGAAAAAGCTAACTAGTTAACAATTAACTAATGGGATATCGGAAATACAACCTTTGTAGATCCGGTGCTCCACCTCCATAGCTCCGCAACGAAGTCGTCTCCGCTGTCCAAAAGGAATCCGGGCTCTAGAGTCGGCTTCGTCGGAGAATGGACGGGCTAGGTCATCGATGTCCATGCCGAAGATGATCTACGTCGAGGCATCGCTAGATCAAGCTCATAACTTCACCAAGTCATGAAACTTGTGAAGTAAACATACTCTACTACTTGGCAAGAGGTAGAGGATGAAGAAATAGAAAGTGGGTAGACTTTAGTTTTGGATTTCTCACTCAAATCATCAATCCACCATTGATGACCTCAAGCTTCTTCAAAGAAGAAGATGAAGAAGAAGAAGAAGAAAGTTATGATTAGTTAATTAAAAAGAAAAGAATAAATCCAATCTTTATCATAACATGACCATGGTTATGTGTAGAGACTAAACCCAAGTTAAGTGAATGGTTAGGTTAGGAATGAAGACAAAAATGGTGACTAAGTCAAAGTATTCATGAAGCTTCAATATAAAACAAAATTAGCCACCATTTTCTCTTTTCTTTTCCTTAAATGAATAATGAATATAAATAAATGAATAAGTATATAAAACCCTAACCATTCATATAACTATGGTTTAATCTTTACACAAGCACAAGTCAACATGTATCATCAAACATGATACAATGTATATGCACAAAAGTATATCACATATATAACTTGCACATCGAGTGAGAAAATCCATATAAAGTGAACCTATACTAGCTAATGCAAAGTAATATATCAAATATATAATTATGCATTAAATCATTAAATCAACACTTGATTTAACGATCCGGTCATGTCGCACATAACCGACTGGTATCATCAGTAACAACTTATCGAATCAACACTTGATCCGATAACCCGGCTATATCGCATATAACCGATCAATGTCACATCGCGAGAATCGAATACAGCATCACATACCGTATTATTCTCGGTCCCGCACATATCTCATATGCGCTCCTATTTCGTTTCGCTTGAGCCAGGAAACCTCTGTGTAGGACTCTAAAGACTCGTCAATACGCCGGCAGCAGATGATGATCATATCAAGCATCCACAAGCCGCAAGCGGTCTGCTAAACGTAACGGCCACCCGGGTATTGAGCGATCTGAAGATCGACGAGCAAGCCCGCTCACACTCCAGTGAATCCGACCAGTAACACTACCGTACAGTCCGGTCTGATCGTCTGATCTGTCGCATATCTCGCCTAGGGGTGGTAAAAGTCAGACCCCAATAGCTCAATAAGTCGTGTCGATATGAGGTCTATAACAATTCGAGAAACTACTGGTAACACTTACCAGTAAATCTCAGCAACCCTGGCCAGGGATTTCCTGTTATAGCCAATCGAACACAGCGCAACATCAACCCCCTATACCGGGAGAGACGAATCCCTTCCTATCGCTCATTGCCTCCATGTGACTCGGGACTGTACCCAAAAACCACCGTTTTGCACGCCCTCTTGGACGTGGTAAGATGGAAATCAAAGCACAGTGGGAACCACACAAGACTCTATGACGATCTCGGGTCAACAGACTACTCTGTACCAGTGTCACCAGAGAACTGCCATCTGACGTGAGGTATAATACCATCTGGGAGTTCTCGGCGAGTCCGTCCAGTGTACCCAGTCTCTACTGAGCACCCGTATATCATCTCTGATGTCAAACACCAATGGATATGGGATCATCCATCGCCCATCTGTATGGGTCGAGAAGGTACACGCTAGTCTACTCTGGTATATCGATGCCCCGTCTCGATACACCCACGACTAGGGACATTGAAGGATGTACTTATGGACTACCATATCCCCACTAGTATGATCCGCATCATAGTCCAGGTAGTCAAGTACAGATCCTAAGGGCTTTACCAACATGTAACAGAGAGACAATCAGTATACACGTTAAGGTAAAATTCAACCAGATAGCATACTATCATGTCGAGCAAGAAAGTCCTCCCTATATACGTCCCAGCATCCACTATAATATATATCCTATGTACAGTAATGTCCTCTAGGGCATACATATAACTAACAACCTGAGCCCTTACCCCTACTTTCTGGCCACAGATTTATTCATATGGGTCGCAATTTGCGGCCATGTCGGGAGGAAATGCTTTGAATTTTGGTTGGTGAGTCCCTTAGGTGATATCTAGGGCAACCCTATATGCAAAATTGGCTAGTTTGACCTAAGTCAAAATCTGGGAGCACTTTGGTGTGTTTTTGGCTATATTTTCCGTATTTTGGAATTCTTGGTTTTAGTATTTGATGTTGTAATTGGTTGTTGGATGTTTGTACATCAACGACAAGGGTTGTTTGATTGCTTTTGCACGCATAGGCTATAGGTTGAAACCTATGAGCGCACCGTGTGTCGTATCGGTTTTCCGGATTCGATTTTAATAGCGATTGCGATTGTGTATTATTGTAGGTACCTTCGCGTGGATTCTGAGGCGACGGAGTGTGGCGTCATCAATTTCGGCAAGCAAGGATCAAGGTGAGTGGATCTATATCCATAGGGAAAGTCGGGTGGATGGCGTATAGCACCTCCGCATACTTTGATGGAAACCGATTTATATACAGATTATGGTTAATGAAACCTTTAATAGAAAACTATATATAGAGTAAAAAGGTAGTTAGAGAACCATATTTGAAACTAAAGGATAGATAAGAGCGATATGATACGACTAGTATGTGATGACGGGACTTGAGAATGATATTTGATGATATTGCCGTTTAGGGTACTATAGGACTAGATAGTCGACGTGGATGTGTCATCCGAACCATACCTATTTCCAAACTGAAGAATCGTATGCATCTTTTAAACAGATACCTTAAGGGACGTTACGGATTTTGAAATGATATATTTTCTTTAAAGACACCGTAGCCCCTACTTTCAAAACTACGATTCGCACCTTTTAAAAACTGATTGTATGGTTCGGGTGTATATGTTAGATTAGATACTTATGCTTATAGTAAAAGTAGAATGTATATGTCAAATTCACTTGATATGGGATTTAAATGCGATGAAAAGAAGATACGTTGCGATATGATGAACTTGGTGATATGTTGATATACGGATGCGGGTCGATTTAGATGATTGATATCTTGTCGGTCCCCTGATATGAGATTGTGGTGGATGTGACCTGAGATATAGGTATATAGATATATATATAGAGAATGTCGTGAATCTGTGTGATATGTCGTACGTGACGTTATGTCCGTACCCCTCATTGTCGTAAAGGCTGATAGGATCCCTAATATTTTAATGCCGCCGTAGGATGATTTTTCCGTACGTGATGAGTTGACTTGATGATTAATCCATACCCATGACTAGAGGATGCCGTATGATGGATTATACCGTATGTGACGTGGTGTGGCTAGATGCTGATTGATAGATTCACCGACTCGGTCATATTAGATTCGTATACCCGTCAGCATTTGCATATGATTTACCTTATACTGCACTCATATTATTCGCATTGCATTACTTATACCTGTGATAGTACACTTACACCATTCTCGATGATGCGTATATTACACGTACACAGATTGTAGGCTCACACACTTCATCATCGATAATTTCCATGTCACTACACAGTAGGATTGCTGCATCATGATATGACTCTTCGCATAACATACTTGCGTATATACCACTTGTACATCCATATTAGCGCACATACCTATTGTACACTCATGCTTGCGTATATACCCACTTGTACATCCATATTGGCGCACATGCATATTGTACACTCATACTTGCGTAGGTATATCTTTGGCATCCCTACCTACATACATACATATTGCACATACATAGATGATGCTGGTTTTGATTTTTAGAGAAAAGGGGACCCCATGATATATTTTCAAAACTGGATCCATTTAAAAGAGCGGTTTCCCCTTAATATGTCATACCATTGTTCCATGTTGCATGATATTCGGACATGCTTACATTTTTATCATATGTCGCATACATCATGCTTTATGGTTTTACGCATTGAGATATGTTGTTTTCATGAGATTTCTGTATTTGAGAATTATGGCTGTTTCAAAAGAAAGTATATACTGTTTTAAAAACCCGGTTTCTCTTGATATGATTTTTCAGTGCGTCCACCATGTGTTTTCTCGGTTCTGAGAGTGACATATGAAACCCGATTCGAGGAGGCGGATGATTCCATTTGCGGATACATGGTGGACCCAGTATGGTACCTGGGGGCGAGAGAGAGATTTCGTGTGGATGACGATGAGCTTGGCAGAGGGACTACTACCTACCGGTGATTGTATTTGGGCTCGGCGGATATCCGGAGGATACCGACCGGAGTCGAGAGATGATATAGGCCGATCCGGACTGACGGAGCCCGTAGGCCGATCTGGACTGACAGAGCCAGAGATATGAGGATTTACGTATCGATGCTGGACACGGGTTTCATGATGTTTTCGAGTGTCGAGGTTGGACACTCCGGTTCCATGATTTTTATGTGTCGCGAGGGACACCCGTTGATTTATATCCTCATATTTTCATGCATATGCTTTTATGATATTTACATACATTGATTATATGGTTGGACGAGATCCACACGCATACATACATTGATTATATGGTTGGACGAGATCTACATGCATACATACATTAATTATAATGTTGGATGATATCCACATGCTGATTGATATTGATATTAGTGTTGGCACATATACAGACCCGGTCATCCTAAATATCATAGTATTACCTTTATGATATAGTTGACCTAGGAGTCGTTGTTTATTCGATTTCTACTTGTTGATGTTTTTCTACTCACGAGTTGGCAACTCTCCCCCGTTGTGCCACAGTTCTTACAGGTTGACCGCATGGATCAGTAGCGGCATCGCTGGCACACAGTTGCTTTCGGATGATTGCTTTGGTAGGTGGGACATTTGTATCATACCCACTCTTGTATTTATATTTCATATTGTATCTAGTTAACTCCATCAATCAAACTAGCATTTGTATAAGTAATGAGACTTAGTGAGACTTGTAGTTGCGAGACTTGAGCGATGGGTTTTATGTTCGTGTTTTGGGTTGATATCTCGCTTTCTCCTTTATCTTTTGTGGTGATCTTCATCGTTGGGCGTCGTATACTTATATTTGTGCTTTGCTTGGTTGTGATCCGCCGGTTGGCGAAGAGCTAGCTCCCGTTTGGGGATGCCATTATTCTTGTTATATATTTGTGGTTTTGGATCAAAATATACAAAGCAGGTGCTGCCCAAATTTTTAAAAAGACGAAACACGTTTTTAAACTAGCAAATTTCACTTGCATTTTCATGTTCCTTTTCTATGGATTAAGAAAACTTGATTTCATTATACCTTTATTTCAAAACTTCACCTCCTTTATTTTCTTAAAAATGTTTAGATTTCTGGATTTCAGCTTACTTGAATTACGTTACGCTTTTAGACGTTGCGTGATTTAAGTGCTGGTCACGAGCTAATATTTTGGGTCGTGACAAAATTGGTACCAGAGCGCTAGGTTTAACCTTGGTTCGAGTGTATGTTTGACTATGCGGAGTCTAGGGCGGGTATGTATTTCGGAACCTAGGCTTGACCTTACAGAACTTAGACTTGAACGGAGGTATTAGACCCGAACTTTCGTTTCATAGGTTGGCCCTGATTGATGGAGTAGGTAGCTTGAGTAGAGTGACGTACCGTAAGTATGTTCCGCGGCATATTTATGATACGATACTCCACTTAAGAAACCTTAGGATGTACATATTTTTAAGACTTATGATTCTCTTTATACCTATGATTATACATCCATTTGAGATCCTTAATTCTATTCGTTCCATGATCATACTCTCATTGATGCTGCTTATGATCATGTATCTATTCAGGATCTGTCGTTTCCTTTCATGCCTTTCATCTATTTTTATCGATACTCGATTGAGGTTCAGTCACCATGGTTTGAGCGTAGGTTAAGCTGCTGCTAGTGTTGCGGTCAGGGCAAGCTTGTTGTGGATGAGGACTGACCATCATGTTTTCTGGTGACATGGGAACGTCTCGATATAGTGTTGTGTGTTGACCTCTTGTTGAAGCGAGTGTTTGGTTTTGCACCGGATGATCGGGCCATTGAGAGAGACTGCCTGTTATGAGAGGACTGGTGATGTACAGCCTACCTCAGAGATTATGATGTCGTCTATGTGCAGACAGATGACCCAGCTGTTGCTGAGATTGATAGGATGTCGCCTCCAGACTTTACGAGCTGAGATCGCTGGAGCTCCCAGACAGAGATGCGACAGATGATAGCTAGTCTACCCCGATTTGAGAGACGAAAGTGATTCGTCATATTGATGCGCCGACGCAGGCCCAGTTGAGTCAGATATAGAGTAGGCCGATCTAGAAATGATCGTTGATGTATCGTCTTTCCTGGAGGATTGAGGCATTGTTTAGCGTGCGGATGGAGGGTATTCGCATGTCGCCTAGGCGAAGTTAAAAAGTTCGAACGAATGTCAGAAAATCCATTTTTTCCATGTTTAAAGTGTTCGGAGGAACATGCAAGTGATTCTGTGGACCCTCTAGAAGAATGAAACCCTAACTTGACATGATGACCATAGAACCGCTTTTGAACCTTAGGGTTTGCGGCAGTTTAGCGGTGCCATCAGTGAGGCTTGGGTTTGCCCTTCTACGCCTGGTCTAGAGGTATTGTGGTATGTACCAGATATTTTTAGACTGTGCTCAGGTGTTGAGCTTTCAGAAAATTATGGGACTTTGATGACTCGATCGAAAAGTTTAGCGTCGTCCGGATATCATGTGATAAGAGATCAGCAAGCTGACCAGTTTCGGATAGAGGACCTCACCCGGATGCGTTGTAAGCTGATCGAGGACGGATGAGTATTGAGTATTCCTCCGAGGGTTGGGACGAGATTCCGAGGACGTGTTCGGCTAGATATCTTCTACAGAGTGATGAAGATACCGAGTTCGTGATTTCGAGTCCGTGTGAGAGATTCCGGATTGTTAGTGGCCGAGAACATTTGCAGTACGCAGATAGCGTGAAGTGATGTCGAAGTGGACGATGATACAGACGAGTGGGACCAGAGGTTCGTGCGAGATGCTGACGAGCTGTTGTTACTCCCCGTTGAGATTAGAGATCTGATGTGTATACAGAGGTGTTGGGATAAGGTCGGTTCCCGTGGAGATGCAGTGTTGAGAACGCAGATGTACAGAAAAACGAGAAAAGATTATGCAAGAATACCAGCCTCCGTACAGTTCGGAATAGGCGAGATCGGAAGAGACCCTGAGCAGGTACCTTCCAGGACACCGCTGCGATGAGATTTGCACCGAGGACCAGTTGTGTCACAAGTATTCAGAGGGCCAGAGGCCGATGCCAGTGACGTGCTGCTTTACGTGTGGTCGTGATAATTAGCCGAGGCATGACCAAAGAAGTGCCAGAGCGGAATCGTTTCTGTTGGCACACCTGACCGGGCCGAGGAGATGATGGATTGCGAGTTTGGTAAATCCACAGAGAAGTGAGGACCCAGAGACAGAAGACGCCAGACCATGAGCAGGAGGCAAGTAGATGTTCTTGCTCTGCCAGTTTTGGGCTCACCGATAATTTTCAACATTATAGGAGGTGTATCTCAATGTCACTTGTTGTGATTTGTGTTTGTGATCCGAGTATCACGCTTATATCTCTTGGATTTGAGTTTTGATGATTGAGCTTTATGATATTGGTTTTCGTGCACCATGGCTGCACCTACTGGGTATTTACATTTTTGTGCCTAGTTATTACACTTGATATATATTTATCACACCGTTGTGTTGATTCCTGATTTTTGCGTATCTATTGAACTTGAGATTCGGTTTGTGCCTTGGCTGCACGTATTTATGATTTCGTGGATTTCATACGGTTGATTTGATTTTGTGCGTGTGGTACGCACTCGATTTGATTTTTGCACTCGGTATAGCTTACATGTGCTTGCAGTGCATTGATACGTGTTTTGTGCACGCAGTTGCACGCGTTTACGATTTTATACACCCCGGTACACTCGGTGTTGCTTTTATACGCATTTGAGTTATGGATTTGTATCTCGTGCACTGGATGCACTGTATTTGTATCTCGTGCACTGGATGCACTGGATTCGTATTTCGTGCACTGTATGCACTGTATTCGTATTTCGTGCACTGGATGCACTGTATTCGTATTTTGTGCATTTGCTGCACCAGATTCGTATTTCGTACATTAGTTGCACTAGATTTGCATTTTTTGCACCGAACGGGTATTTGTGCATTTGTCGCACTGGATTTATACCCCGTACCTTGGTTGCACCCGATTTATGTCCTTGAGCATTCGTTTTACCGGATTTGTATTTTTGTGCGCGTTGCACTTGACGTTCGTTTTTTGTGCGCTTTACCGCACTGGGCATTTATATGGACTAACGCGCTTGGGTTGGATTTTTGCGCATATTAGGCGCTTGATATTGGATTTTGTGTGCATCGGATGCACTTGAGTGAGATTGTACTCATGCATGTTGGATGCCCTTGTTTTAGATTTCATTTGTGCATGTTGGATACACTTGATTTAGATTTCTTTTGTGCATGTCAGATGCACTTGATTGGATTTTTGCACATGTTGGGCGCATGATATGAGATGTGATTTTGTGCACACCGGATGCACTCGATAGGGATTTTCATTCGTGCATGTTAGTTGCACTGGTTTGAGATTTCGTGCACTCTAGATGCACTTGATATTGTTGTCGTGCACACCCATTGTACTGGAAAAATGCTTTCGTGCATACCCATTGCACTTATTTTTGCTTTCGTGCATGTTCGTAGCACTTGTATTTGGATTTGATTTCCGTGCGCATCAGACGCACGTGGTTATTGGATACGCCTTTTGAGGCTGATTTTGCTCTTGAGCACTTTGTTTTCATGATGGGCACTATGTTACGTAGTAGTAGCCGAACAGGACTGATCTGAGGACAGTACCTGAGTACTTTGCATATATTAAAAGTTTAACAAGAGGTTTTCAAAAAGGAGCTATAGTCTCGCTATTTCCTACATGTCCGTGAGCGACACGAACGTTAAAAAGGAAAACCTTTTGGGATATTTCAAAATGACGGAACGTATATTTGAGCAAAAAAAACATATATTTAGTACTTTACAATGAGCGTTCATCACTGTGCCGTGAGTTATGCATCCCACGGCGATTCAGAAAGGATTTTTGCATGTATTTTATTCAGATTTTGGAGTTTTCCAAGGATGCGTATCATATACGTATTATAGTACGTCACTAGTGTACATTGGATTTCTGTAGTGGATTTCGAGATTTTTATCTCCGTTGTAACTCCGAGGATATGCGTGCAAATCCGATGATTTGCGTGATGCTTGACGGAGTTCGATTTTGAGTTTCGTACTCGTTTTCATGCGCACTTGACGCGCTGTGTTATTTCTTTATCTTCCGTGATTTCGGAGCCCCGTTGATTTGAGCTGATTATTGAAATGTTTTAGCTTTTGGGGGTTTAAATTTAAATTCGGGGACCGAATTTCATTGAGGAAGACTGTAACATTTCATAAAATATAAAATATTATTTTTGGAATTTAATATTAAAATAATATTTTTCCCGAAAACTGACCGATTTGCGAAATTGGGGTTTTCGAAAACGGGTATAAATATATACCGATAATTATGAAATAAATAGAAATTTAAAATGATTTATTCATTTAAAAATATATTTAAAAGATTTGGCATTTTTAAAATTTATTATATGCAGTTTGGATAAAAACCAGATTAGTGCACTGCTAATCGCGATTAAGTCAAATCCGTGTTTCTACAGTTTTCCATGGTTAGTACACCATGACATGTTACATGTTATTTCATTTGTGTTGTTTTATTGGGTTTATGTGTTTATTGGTGAGAAAAGAAAAGAAAAGGGGAAAAGGTGTCATGATGATTAGAGAGAGAGAGAGAAAATGAGTGAATGGGGGCGAGAATAAGAGAGGAAAGAGAGAGGGGCAGCCACACCTTTCATTTCCCCCATTATTTTCTTTCTTCATCTTCCTCCAACCTCATCTCCATCCACCTCCAGCCCATGAAATCATCTAAAAGCTTCATCAAAACCCTAAACCCCTTTCATTAAACTTGATCCCCTCTTCACCCTCTACACTTTGGACCCATCAATGTTGGATTTTGAGGACTTAGGAGAGCTGGGTTTTGCTTGGCTACATCCATGAGGTATAATTCATTTCCTTTAGTGTAGTTTCTAGTTTCTTGCATTCTAGTTAGTTAGAAATGGGGTTAAGATGTGGATTTGTGAACTTAGAAATTCCTAGAGAAGGGTTTGAGTGTTGTGTGGTTTGGGTGATGCCTAGTGGCTGTTACAAGACCCTAGAGACCAATTCTTGACCTGGACCAGTGACCAAACCCCAAAATACGAACTATAGATTCGTCGATATTGGAAATTTGACGATTTGTGAGGGTATTTGGAGATCTGGAGTGACCCGAGACAACCATTGAATAAGTTCCCAGGACCATGAGACGTGCAGGCAACCATGGACCAGCCCCTGAAACCTGAGCCTCTACCCCTACTTTCTGGCCGCAGATTTATTCATATGGGCCGCAATTTGCGGCCATGTCGGGAGGAAATTCGTTGAATTTTGGTTGGTGAGTCCCTTAGGTGATATCTAGAGCAACCCTATATGCAAAATTGGCTATTTTGACCTGAGTCAAAATCTGGGAGCACTTTGGTGTGTTTTTGGTTATGTTTTCCGTATTTTGGAATTCTTGGTTTTAGTATTTGATGTTGTATCTAGTTGTTGGATATTTGTACATCAACAACAAGGGTTGTTTGATTATTTTTGCACGCGTAGGCTATAGGTTCAAACCTATGAGCGCACCGTGTGCCGTATCGGTTTTCCGGATTCGATTTTAATCGCGATTGCGATTGTGTATTATTGTAGGTACCTTCGCGTGGATTCCGAGGCGACGTAGCGTGGCGTCATCGACTTCGGCAAGCAAGGATCAAGGTGGGTGGATCTATATCCACGGGAGAAGTCGGGTGGATGGCGTATAGCACCCCCGCACACTTTGATGGAAACCGATTTATATATAGATTATGGTTAATGAAACCTTTAATAGAAAACTATAGATAGAGTAAAAAAGTAGTTAGAGAACCATATTTGAAACTAAAGAATAGATAGGAGCGATATGATATGACTAGTATGTGATGACGGGACTTGAGAATGATATTTGATGATATTGCCGTTTATGGTACTATAGGACTAGATAGTCGACGTGGATGTGTCATCCGAACCATACATATTTCCAAACTGAAGAATATTATGCATCTTTTAAACAGATATCTTAAGGGACATTATGGATTTTGAAATGATATATTTTCCTTAAAAACACCGTAGCCCCTACTTTCAAAACTACGATTCACGCCTTTTAAAAAATGAATGTATGGTTCGGGTGTGTATGTTAGATTAGATACTTGTACTTATAGTAAAGGTAGAATGTATATGTCAAATTCACTTGATGTGAGATTTAAATGCAATGAAAAGAATATACGTTGCGATATGATGAACTTGGTGATATGTTGATATACGGATGCGGGTCGATTTAAATGATTGATACCTTGTCGGTCCCCTGATATGAGATTGTGGTGGATGTGACCTGGGACATAGGTATATAGATATATAGAGAGAGAATGTAGTGAATCTGTGTTATATGTTGTACGTGACGTTAGGTCCATACCCCTCATTGTCGTAAAGGCTGATAGGAGCCCTAATGTTTTAATGCCGTCGTACGATGATTTTTCCATACGTGATGAGTTGACTTGATGATTGATCTATACCCTTGACTAGAGAATGCCGTACAATGAATTATACCGTACGTGACGTGGTGTGGCTAGATGCCGATTGATAGATTCACCGACTCGGCCATGTTAGATTCGTATACATGTCAGTATTTGCATATGATTTACCTTATGCTGCATTCATGTTATTCGCATTGCATTACTTATACCTGTGATGGTACACCTGCACCATTATCGATGATGCGTATGTTACACGTACACATATTGTAGGCTCACACACTTCATCATCGATAATTGCCATGTCACTACACAGTAGAATTGCTGCATCATGATATGACTCTTCACATAACATACTTGCGTATATACCACTTGTACATCCATATTGGCGCACATACATATTGTACACTCATGCTTGCGTATATACCCACTTGTACATCCATATTGGCGCACATGCGTATTATACACTCATACTTGCGTAGGTATATCTTTGGCATCCCTACCTACATACATACATATTGCACATACATAGATGATGTTGGCTTTGATTTTTAGAGAAAAGGGGACCGCATGATATATTTTCAAAACTGGATCCATTTAAGAGAGCGATTTCCCCTTAATATGTCATATCATTGTTCCATGTTGCATGATATTCGGACATGCTTACATTTTTATCATATGTCGCATACATCATGCTTTATGATTTTACGCATTGAGATATGCTGTTTTCATGAGATTTCTGGATTTGAGAACCGTGGCTATTTCAAAAGAAAGTATGTACCGTTTTAAAAACCCGGTTTCTCTTGATATAATATTTAAGTGCGTCCACCATGTGTTTTCTCAGTTCTGAGAGTGACATGTGAAACCCGATTCGAGGAGGCGGATGATTCCATTTGCGGGTACATGGTGTACCTGGTATGGTACCCCGGGGCGAGAGAGAGATTTCGTGTGGATGACGATGAGCCTGGCAGAGGGACTACTACTTACCGGTGTTTGTATTTGGGCTCAACGGATATCCGGCGGATATCGACCGGAGTCGAGAGATGATATGGGCCGATCCGAACTGACGGAGCCCGTGGGCCGATCCGGACTGACGGAGCCCGAGATATGAGGATTTACGTGTCGATGCTGGACACGGGTTTCATGATGTTTTCGAGTGTTGAGGTTGGACACTCCGGTTCCATGATTTTTATGTGTCGCGAGGGACACCCGTTGATTTATATCCTCATGTTTTCATGCATATGCTTTTATGATATTTGCATACATTAATTATATGGTTGGACAAGATCCACATGCATACATACATTGATTATATGGTTGGACGAGATCCACATGCATACATACATTGATTATATTATTGGATGATATCCATATGCTGATTGATATTGATATTAGTGTTGGCACATATACAGACCCGGTCATTCTAGATATCATAGTATTACCTTTATGATATACTTGACCTAGGAGTCGTTATTTATTCATTTCTACTTGTTGATGTTTTTCTACTCATGAGTTGGAAACTCACCCCCGTTGAGCCACAGTTCTTGCAGGTTGACCGCATGGATCAGTAGCAGCATCGCTGGCACACAGTTGCTTTCGGGTGATTGCTTTGGTAGGTGGGACATTTGTATCGTACCCACTCTTGTATTTATATTTCATATCGTATCTAGTTAACTCCATCAATCAAACTAGCATTTGTATAAATAATGAGACTTAGTAAGACTTGTAGTTGCGAGACTTGAGCGATGGGTTTTATATTCGCGTTTTGGGTTGATATCTCGCTTTCTCCTTTATATTTTATGGTGATCTTCGCCGTTGGGCATCGTATACTTATATTTATGCTTTGCGTGGTTGTGATCCGCCGGTTGGCGAAGAGCTAGCTCCCGCTTGGGGATGCCATTATTCTTGTTATGTATTTGTGGTTTTGGATCAAAATATACAAAGGAGGTGCTGCCCAAATTTTTAAAAAGACGAAAGACGTTTTTAAACTAGCAAATTTCACTTGCATTTTCATGTCCTTTTCTATGCATTAAGAAAACTTGATTTCATTATACCTTTATTTCAAAACTTCACCTCCTTTATTTTCTTAAAAAGTTTTAGATTTCTGGGTTTCAGCTTACTTGAATTACGTTACGCCTTTAGACGTTGCATGATTTAAGTGCTGGTCACGAGCTAATTTTTCGGGTCGTGACACTACCACGGCTCTACTGAGGCGTGCAAATAGGTGGATTTTGGGTACAGTCCCGAGGCACATAGAGGCAATTAGTGATAGGAGGGGTTTCGTCTCTTCCGGTATTGGGGGTTGATGTTGCGCTATACTCGATTGGCTATAACAGGAAGTCCCTGTCCAGGGATGATGAGATTTACTGATAAGTGTTATCAGTAGTTTCTCGATCTGTTATAGGCCATATACCGGCATGACTTATTAAGTTATTGGGGTCGACAATACCATCCCTAGACTCGATATGCAGCATATCTGACTAAGAGACCGGACTGTACGGTAAGTGTTGCCATTTGGCTCGACGGGAGTTTTGACAGGTTCGCTTGTTTTTCTTCTGATCGCTCAATACCTGGGAGCCGTTACGTACAGCTAGTGCCGCTGACGGTTTGTGGGTATATGATATGATCACTTCCTACCCCCGTCTTTTCGAAGGTGCGTATAATTAGATTTTGAAATTCGGGGACGAATTTCCTTAAGGGGGAGAGATTGTGACATCTTAGGATGTGTTTAGTGACTATTATATTTAAATAAAGGGTTTTTAATAAAAATTTTACCAAATTGAGTTTTAAATATTTTTCCCAAATTAATAAATATTTTTCTAAAATTTTCCTAGGCTTGCACACACATGTGCATGTAAACTAGGGTTTTAAAATGAGGTAATACCATGATTAGTAACCATGGTGGGTTAATCATGGGATTAAGTCTTTTGGGTTTTAATTAAGTTATTTAGTTAATTAATGGTTGCTTTAATTTGAATTTCCTTTGGGTGTTGACTTGGTGAGAGAGAGAGAGAGAATGCATCATGGCTTAGGCCATGCTTGCATTTAATGAAGAGAGAGGGAGGAGGGGTTGACATTGAGGTTATGATTCCTCTCATTCTTTTGTTCTTTTCTCTCTACCTCACTCACACACACACACACTTACCTTCGCAGCAGCCAGCATCCCCAGCAGCAGCAGCAGGCATCACAGCAGCAGCAGCAGGCATTCCAACAGCAGCAACAGCATCAGTGAGCAGCAGTAGCAGCAGTTTGCAGCAGCAACAGCAGCAACTCCAGCTGCAGCTCCTTCCCTGCACTTCTTCTTCTTCCTCCAGCTTACTAGGGTCGAGTGTGGGGTATACTTCCTGAACTTACTCCCTAGTTTACTTGTTTAGTGTAGTTTTGCTTCGATTAGTGTTTCTTGGTGCGTTTTAGTGCGATATGAGGTGATTAGTGGGAACCTTGAGCAAGTGATGTATGATTTGGTGTTAGTAGGTTGATAGAGTGTTGTTAGGGCCATTTTAACCCAGCTTAGCCCCCAATTGCACTAAAATACCACCAGATCTCTTTTGAAGCAGATTCGTCGTTTTAAAGCCATTTTGTGTTTCTGTAAACTGCTATCGACCCAATGAGTGCAGAATAATTTTGAGAAGACTGCAGTATGTTGGTTAGGTGCTGATTCCCCTGGTAGAACCCGACCCCCTTAGGACTCCTTAAGGCCGCCGGAATATTCGATCTGGCCGCAAATTGCGGCCAGATGGGGAGGGTGTGGGTTAGGGTTTGGTCCTATAGGTGTCTGCTACAACCCTTAGACTCCTGGCATGTATAATTTTATTTGATTCTTGCTGTAGGAAAATCTGGAACTATATACCTATTTCTCGTATTTTAAACCTTCACGACACGCGTGATACGCGTGTGGGTTTGGGGTTTCTGCGTATCGCGACGCGTCGGGGTAGTTTCAGGCGCGTAATCACACGTTTTTACGTATCGCGCACACGCGCGCTTGGTTTGCGACACGGGTCTCTAGGTTGACCCTAATATCACGTTTTTGTGGATTTGAGCTTATGTATGATATATTATGTGATTCTAAGTTCGCAGGCGAGTGAGACGGACGCGGCAAAGAAGGGAAAGCAAGTCGTCGGCTACACTTAGCACGAGATTTCGGTGAGTAGATTTAACATCTACGGGGATATCGCCCGCATGGCGTTATGCGTCAGGGCTGATAGGACCTTATAGTTATTTATTGCATTTACCTACATTGACTGTCATGTATACTATTGTTGCATACTGCCTTCCCTGCCATATGTATGTAACTTAGAATTGATAGAACACCGCACTATTACTAACGGTTCATGTTGCACGAGCACAAATCTGCATGTTACACACACACCGTTAGTAATTGCCATGACATACTCACTGTAGAATTGATATGATTATATTGCTATAGTTCATTTCATATGCGATTCGTTATGATTTTCATAGAAATTGGGAGCCGCAAGATATCTTTGAAAACTGAAACTATTTTAAAAAGCGAGTCTCCCTTGTACTTACATTATGACTCGAGGTGCATAGCATATCGCATTTGATTTACTCATTGGTGTTGGATTTCCATGTGATTTCTGGTTTTGAGGACCGTGGAATTAATTAAAGAAAAGATGCACTGTTTGAAAACCCGGTTCCTCGTGATATGATATTTTGGTGCGTCCACCACGCGTTTTCTCGGTGCTGAGACGTGTGCTTGAAACCCGATTCGAGGAGTTGGATGATCCGTTTGCGGGTTCGTGGTGGACCCGGTATGGTTCCCCGGGGCGAGAAATGTTTTTCGTGGAGTAGACGATGAGCCTGGCAGGGTGGCGAGTACCTACCGGTGATTGGTTGGACCTGGCGGTTATCCGGAGGATACTGACCAGAGTCGAGAGATGGATGCGGGATGATCCGTACTGCCGGGGCCGAGGGCCGATACCGCAGACGGAGCCCGTGGGCTGTCCGGACTGACGGAGTCCGATATACGAGGATTTGCGTGTCGATGCTGGACACGAGTATTTTATGATATTTTGAGTGCCGATGTTGGGCACTCGTGATTCTCCGAGATTTACAGGATTTGAGGGCCGATGGGTGTACCGGCGCCTGAGTTATTTGGGATTTGGGTGCAATTTTGGGCACCGATTATTTTCCACGTTGATATTCCGTGTAGATGTTATTTATCCCATGCTCAGTATTGATTATCATGTATCTCATCCTGTAGTTATTTACTTGATAGAGCATTTGCATGACTATTGCATCTACTGCTTATCACGCATTGATATCATCTGTTGGCATTTGTTAGAGTTGCGCAGTACGTGCATGCTCGCGATTACCTTTATATGTTATCTCTATTCACGAGTTGGCAACTCACCCCCGTTGTGCCACAGTATTTGCAGGTTGCCCTTCAGAGTAGTCGCGGCAGGCTGCCTTTTGCATCTTTTGGCTACAGATACCACCACAGTTGGTGTGAGAGCTGTTTTGCATTTTAGGTGGGTTGTGGTATCTGATTATTTTTATTGTACTCCTTTTGTATCTAGTATTCTCCATCTACCATTTATGTACTGGACTTAGATACTGTGTGAGGACGATGATGTATATTTTGTATTCTGGTGTCGAGCTCGTGGGAGCCGACTGTTTTTATATGCAGTTTATATTCTGTGATGTTTACTTATTGCTCATTCTTCGCTACGGCGTCGTATATTACTCTTGTGATGATGGTTTCCGCCGTTGGGCGTGATTGCTCCCGTTTGGGAATGTTTTGTTTTATTATATCTCATTTTCACTCATATCCTCTTTTATACCCGGTCTCGGGGCTACTTTTATAAAGGAAATGCTGCCAAAATTATTTAATGATTAAGTAACTTCAAAAGAACTCATTGAATTATTTAAGGTTTTCTAAATGTTTTAACTAAATGTTTTCAACACTCACTATTTTAAATGGTTTTGATTTCTGGGTTCGGCTTACTTAGTCGCGTTACGCCTGTAGACGTAGCGTGGTTAAGTGCCGGTCATGAGTCGAAATATTGGGTCGTGACAAAGTTGGTATCAAAGCGTAGGTTTTACCTTTCAGAGTGTAGAATGACCTTGGTATGATGGAGTAGGTAGCTGAAGCAGAGTGGCGTAGCGTGTGTATGTTTCGCGGCATACTCACGACATGGTACTCCGCCTAAGCGACCTTAGGACTTATTGATTTAGATTCCTTCTTGAGTATATATATTCTTGTGATTCGATTTCTGTATTCTTATCGAATCCTAATTTCCTTTCAGCCATTATGCCGCCAAAGACTACGAGGGCCCAGAGAGCGGCCGCGAGGGCCGAGATTCGAGTTGACTCGTCTGAGACGAGGACTGATCCGAGCAGTGCACCCGTTGTACCCGAGCAGACTGTTCCTCCCGTGACAGATCAGATCGCCACGCTAGGGGCTAGTATGAAGGAGATGCGCCATACGGTGGGATCCAGCATGCAGGAGATGCGCCAGATGATAGGATCGCTAGTTGAGACGCTTCGAGCGCAGTGACCAGAGGTAGCTCCACCCGTTCCAGAGACCGCGATGGTACCTAAAGCACAGCCAGTTGCCCCTGCAGCAACGGAGGTGATTACAGTATCGCTATCAGAGTTCATGATGCTGAAGCCTCCGGTCTTCACAGGCACCGATACAGCCGAGGACCCACAGTCTTTCATCGATAGGATGGCCCGGATATGTCGTTCCCTCTGATGCGCAGATACGAGATGGGTTGAGTTCGCGAGTTTTCGCCTGGAAGGTCTTGCGTAGAAGTGGTGTGATTCAGTTGAGAAGGGTAGAGCGGCAGGTCTTCCTCCTATGACCTGGACGGAGTTTGTGACAGTATTTCTAGCCCGCTTCCTTCCCCAGAGTGTTAGGGATGCCCGAGCACGCAGATTTGAGTCCTTGCGCCAGACGCCAGAGATGACAGTGGCAGAGTATGACGTGATGTTTACAGAGCTAGCAGTCTATGCCCCGTATTTAGTGGCTACCGAGGAGTTGCGAGTCAAGAGATTTGTTCGAGGCTTGCTTACACCACTGTTCCTTACGATCAGCGCGCAGCACTACGAGACCTACGCAGCAGCTGTAGATGTAGCCTTATTGGTTGAGGAGCGCCTTGCTGAGACTTCGGTAGTTCCAGAGCCGAAGAGAGTTCGTACTGGTATATCCGCACGGAGGCAGTCATTCAGACGCCGCGACAGGTATCGTTCTGGTACGAGGAGTAGCAGAGATTCGGGATGAGGCCAGATGTTTAGTTCGTATCCCCAGGAGAGTCAGCAGTCGCCGCGGGGTTGTTTTAGATGCGGCAGTCTACTTCACCTTGTTAGAGATTGTCCTGAGATACACCGGAGGGAGGCGGCAGCACCACATGTTACTTTACCACCTTCACCATCCCAGAGGGCGTTGCCTGTTGTACCGACCGTTGTTCCGCGTCAGACTCATACTCAAAGAGGTCGTGGGCGTGGAGGAGTTGCTCAGAGAGGACGGGATGACCGAGGCAGAGGGCAGTCAGTCACCGGTGGAGGACAGGCGCGGGTCTTTGCTTTGACGCGGTGGTTTCAGGTATCCTTTCAGTATGTTCTGTTGATGCACACGTGTTGTTCGATCCCGGATCCACGCACTCGTACGTATCCACACACTTTATGCCGAGTTTGGGTAGAGAGTCCGGTTTGCTTGATCAGCCGCTTATTGTGACCACTCCTGTGGGAGAGTCGTTTGTTGCTAGGCACGTGTTCCGATCCTGTACCGTCTGTATTGGCGAGAGAGAGTTGCCTGTCGACTTGATCCTTCTCGAGATGTTGGACTTCGACGTTCTTTTGGGCATGGATTGGTTAGCCACGTGCTATGCTTCTGTGGACTGCCGTGAGAAGACAATTAGATTCTGCTTTCCCGGCGAGTCGGTTTTTGTTGTATTGGGGGACCGTGGTGCCGCCCCTCACAGTGTGATTTCTTCTTTTCGCGCTGGACAGCTTTTGAGGAAGGGATGTCAGGGATTTCTCGCTTATGTTTGCGATGCTAGTGCTATAGAGGTTCCATTGGATCAGGTTCCGGTTGTTAGCGAGTTTCCTGATGTGTTCCCTGACGAGCTTCCTGGGCTACCGTCCGAGCGCGACATTTCTTTCTGTATTGATCTGGTTCCTGGCACGGGGCCTATTTCCATACCGCCTTATCAGATGGCCCCGGAGGAACTTCGAGAGCTGAAGGGTCAGTTGCAATATTTGCTGGATAAGGGGCTTATTCGACCCAGTGTTTCTCCTTGGGGTGCCCCAGTCCTGTTCGTCAAGAAAAAGGACGGCAGTTTGCGTCTGTGTATCGACTACCGCCAGCTGAACAGGGTGACAATGCGGAACAGATATCCCTTGCCACGTATCGACGATTTGTTCGACCAGCTCCAGGGGGCAGGATACTTTTCGAGGATCGATTTACGATCGGGCTATCATCAGCTGCTGGTTCGACAAGAGGACATTCCTAGGACGGCTTTCCGTACGCGCTACGGCCATTATGAGTTTTTGGTGATGTCGTTCGGACTCACCAATGCGCCAGCAACATTCATGGACTTGATGAACCGTATCTTCCGGCCATATTTGGATCTGTTCATTATAGTGTTCATTGACGATATCTTGGTGTATTCCCGGAGTGGTGAGGAGCACGAGCAGCACCTGCGGATTACACTGCAGACTTTGAGGGAGCACCAGCTATATGCGAAATTCTCCAAGTGTGCTTTCTGGCTGGACAGCGTAGACTTCTTGGGGCATATGATTTCACGAGACGGTATATGTGTAGACCCGAGGAAGATCGAGGCCGTTCAGCGTTGGCCCAGACCCACATCGGTTATGGAGATTCACAGCTTTTTGGGGTTGGCCGGTTACTACAGGCGATTTGTGCAGGACTTCTCCAGTATTGCTACACCTTTGACCGGGTTGACCCGGAAGGGAGTTCCTTTCGATTGGACGAAGGAGTGTGAGTACAGTTTCCAGCAGCTACGGACTCGGCTGACTACGGCACCGGTATTATCATTACCTTCAGGATCAGGCGGATTCATGGTCTATTGTGATGCTTCTCGAGTAGGGCTAGGGTGCATTTTGATGCAGCATGACAGGGTGATCGCGTATGCTTCGCGACAATTGAAGAAACATGAACAGAACTACCCCACTCATGATTTGGAGATGGCTGCAGTGGTCTTTGCACTTAAGATCTGGCGACATTACCTATACGGCGAGTCGTGCCAGATATTCACGGATCACAAGAGTCTAAAGTATATATTTCAGCAGCGAGACCTGAACCTTCGACAGCGCCGATGGATGGAGTTAGTAAAGGATTACGACTGCGAGATCTTGTATCACCCGGGCAAGACGAATGTGGTGGCAGATGCTTTGAGCAAGAGGCCCGGGGGTAGTCTATCTTGTTTGAGCGCAGTACAGGGGCAGTCGTCGGCAGATTGGCAGATATTATGAGACAGCCGAGTATAGTTCGAGTTCACGCCGATTGGAGGACAGATCGCGCATGTTCGTGCACGCCCACAGTTACTTGACCGCATACATGAGGCACAGCGCAGTGATGACCGATGTTCGGAGATCATGGCACAGATTGGACAGGGCAGATTTTCCGAGTTCGTGATCGATGATCAGTGGGTACTACGATTTGGAGTTAGACTGTATGTACCAGATGCTGAGGGACTGCGGCGCGAGATTCTTGAGGAGGCACATCGATCGGTGTACAACGTCCATCCCGGTTCCACCAAGATGTATCATGATATGAGAGATGTTTATTGGTGGGACAGAATGAAGAGGGACATCGCAGATTTTGTGTCGAGATGCCTGACTTGTCAGCAAGTCAAGGCTGAGCACCAGAGGCCCGCGGGAGAGCTACAACCGTTACCCATTCCGGAGTGGAAATGGGAGCAGATTTCGATGGATTTAGTTGTGGGTCTACCCAGGACTAGGCGAGGGTACGACTCCATTTGGGTGATCGTGGATTGTTTGACGAAAGCGGCTCACTTCCTACCAGTGAAGACGACTTTCGGATTTGCTCGGTACGCCCAGATTTACATCGACGAGATAGTACGACTGCACGGAGTCCCGACATGTATCGTGTCCAACAGAGGCACCCAGTTTACCAGTCGACTATGGCAGAGGCTTCAGGAGGCTTTGGGCACTCGCTTGAGTTTCGGCACAGCATTTCATCCGCAGACCGATGGACAGTCAGAGCGGACTATTCAGACTCTCGAGGATATGCTCAGAGCGTGTGTATTAGATTTTGGAGGTAGCTGGGATCATCACTTACCCTTAGTAGAGTTCTCCTACAATAACAGCTACCAGGAGACCATTCAGATGGCACCATTTGAGGCTCTTTATGGGAGGAGATGCAGATCGCCCTCCTGTTGGACAGAGCTCAGTGAGAGCAGTATCTTAGGGCCACAGATTGTTGAGGAGACGACCGCGAAGATCCAGTTGATTCGCGATAGGATGAGAGCAGCGCAGAGTAGGCAGAGATCTTATGCGGACCGTCGGCGGCGCAGACTTGAGTTTTCTGTTGGTAATCATGTTTTCTTGAGGGTCTCCCCAATGAAAGGTGTGATGAGGTTTGGGAAGAAGGGGAAGCTTAGTCCCAGATATGTGGGCCCCTTCGAGATCCTCGAACGTGTTGGTGCAGTTGCGTACCGGTTAGCCCTTCCGCCCAGTTTTCCATATGTGCACCCCGTATTTCACGTTTCGATGCTCCGCAGATATCTTCATGATCCTTCACATGCGATTCAGCACCCGACGATCCAGCTTGAGCGCGACCTTTCCTATGCAGAACAGCCGGTGATGATCTTGGATCGACAAGTGAAGAAATTGAGATCGAAAGACATTCCATCAGTCAAGGTACTTTGGCGTGGTCTGAGCAGCGAGGAGGTCACTTGGGAGACCGAAAGCGAGATGAGGAAGAACTACCCCCGTCTTTTCGAAGGTGCGTATAGTTAGATTTTGAAATTCGGGGACGAATTTCCTTAAGGGGGAGAGATTGTAACACCTTAGGATGTGTTTAGTGACTATTATATTTAAATAAAGGGTTTTTAATAAAAAGTTTACCAAATTAAGTTTCAAATATTTTTCCCAATTTAATAAATATTTTTCTAAAATTTTCCTAGGCTTGCACACACATGTGCATGTAAACTAGGGTTTGAAAATGAGGTAATACCATGATTAGTAACCATGGTGGGTTAATCATGGGATTAAGTCTTTTGGGTTTTAATTAAGTTATTTAGTTAATTAATGGTTGCTTTAATTTGAATTTCCTTTGGGTGTTGACTTGGTGAGAGAGAGAGAGAATGCATCATGGCTTAGGCCATGCTTGCATTTAATGAAGAAAGAGAGAGGAGGGGTTGACATTGGGGTTATGATTCCTCTCATTCTTTTGTTCTTTTCTCTCTACCTCACTCACACACACACACCCACTTACCTTCGCAGCAGCCAGCATCCCCAGCAGCAGCAACAGGCATCACAGCAGCAGCAGCAGGCATTCCAGCAGCAGCAACAGCATCAGTGAGCAGCAGTAGCAGCAGTTTGCAGCAGCAACAGCAGCAACTCCAGCTGCAGCTCCTTCCCTCCACTTCTTCTTCTTCCTCCAGCTCACTAGGGTCGAGTGTGGGGTATACTTCCTGAACTTACTCCCTAGTTTACTTGTTTAGTGTAGTTTTGCTTCGATTAGTGTTTCTTGGTGCGTTTTAGTGCGATATGAGGTGATTAGTGGGAACCTTGAGCAAGTGATGTATGATTTGGTGTTAGTAGGTTGATAGAGTGTTGTTTGGGCCATTTTAACCCAGCTTAGCCCCCAATTGCACTAAAATACCACCAGATCTCTTTTGAAGCAGATTCGTCGTTTTAAAGCCATTTTGTGTTTCTATAAACTGCTATCGACCCAATGAGTTCAGAATAATTTTGAGAAGACTGCAGTATGTTGGTTAGGTGTTGATTCCCCTGGTAGAACCCGACCCCCTTAGGACTCCTTAAGGCCGCCGGAATATTCGATCTAGCCGCAAATTGCGGCCAGATGGGGAGGGTTTGGATTGGGGTTTGGTCCTATAGGTGTCTGCTACAACCCTTAGACTCCTGGCATGTATAATTTTATTTGATTCTTTCTGTAGGAAAATCTGGAACTATATACCTATTTCTCGTATTTTAAACCTTCGCGACACGCGTGATACGCGTGTGGGTTTGGGGTTTCTGCGTATCACGACGCGTCGGGGTAGTTTCAGGCGCGTAATCACACGTTTTTACGTATCGCGCATACGCGCGCTTGGTTTGCGACACGGGTCTCTAGGTTGACCCTAATATCACGTTTTTGTGGATTTGAGCTTATGTATGATATATTATGTGATTCTAGGTTCGCAGGCGAGTGAGACAGACGCGGCGAAGAAGGGAAAGCAAGTCGTCGGCTACACTTAGCGCGAGATTTCGGTGAGTAGATTTAACATCTACGGGGATATCGCCCGCATGGCGTTATGCGTCAGGGCTGATAGGACCTTATAGTTATTTATTGCATTTACCTACATTGACTGTCATGTATACTATTGTTGCATACTGCTTCCCTGCCATATGTATGTAACTTAGAATTGATAGAACACCGCACTATTACTAACGGTTCATGTTGCACGAGCACAAATCTGCATGTTACACACACACAGTTAGTAATTGCCATGACATACTCACTGTAGAATTGATATGATTATATTGCTATAGTTCATTTCATATGCGATTCGTTATGATTTTCATAGAAATTGGGAGCCGCAAGATATCTTTGAAAACTGAAACTATTTTAAAAAGCCGGTCTCCCTTGTACTTACATTATGACTCGAGGTGCATAGCATATCGCATTTGATTTACTCATTGGTGTTGGATTTCCATGTGATTTCTGGTTTTGAGGACCGTGGAATTAATTAAAGAAAAGATGCACTGTTTGAAAACCCGGTTCCTCGTGATATGATATTTTGGTGCGTCCACCACGCGTTTTCTCGGTGCTGAGACGTGTGCTTGAAACCCGATTCGAGGAGTTGGATGATCCGTTTGCGGGTTCGTGGTGGACCCGGTATAGTTCCCCGGGGCGAGAAATGTTTTTCGTGGAGTAGACGATGAGCCTGGCAGGGTGGCGAGTACCTACCGGTGATTGGTTGGACCTGGCGGTTATCCGGAGGATACTGACCAGAGTCGAGAGATGGATGCGGGATGATTCGTACTGCCGGGGCCGAGGGCCGATACCGCAGACGGAGCCCGTGGGCTGATCCGGACTGATGGAGCCTAATATACGAGGATTTGCGTGTCGATGCTGTACACGAGTATTTTATGATATTTTGAGTGCCGATGTTGGGCACTCGTGATTCTCCGAGATTTACAGGATTAGAGGGCCGATGGGTGTGCCGGCGCCTGAGTTATTTGGGATTTGGGTGCAGTTTTGGGCACCGATTATTTTCCACGTTGATATTCCGTGTAGATGTTATTTATCCCATGCTCAGTATTGATTATCATGTATCTCATCCTGTAGTTATTTACTTGATAGAGCATTTGCATGACTATTGCATCTACTGCTTATCACGCATTGATATCATCTGCTGGCATTTGTTAGAGTAGCGCAGTACGTGCATGCTCGCGATTACCTTTATATGTTATCTCTATTCATGAGTTGGCAACTCACCCCCGTTGTGCCACAGTATTTGCAGGTTGCCCTTCAGAGTTGTCGCGGCAGGCTGCCTTTTGCAACTTTTGGCTACAGATACCACCACAGTTGGTGTGAGAGCTGTTTTGCATTTTAGGTGGGTTGTGGTATCTGATTACTTTTATTGTATTCCTTTGGTATCTAGTATTCTCCATCTACCATTTATGTACTGGACTTAGATACTGTGTGAGGACGATGATGTATATTTTGTATTCTGGTGTCGAGCTCGTGGGAGCCGACTGTTTTTATATGCAGTTTATATTCTGTGATGTTTACTTATTGCTCATTCTTCGCTACGGCGTCGTATATTACTCTTGTGATGATGGTTTCCGCCGTTGGGCGTGATTGCTCCCGTTTGGGAATGTTTTGTTTCATTATATCTCATTTTCACTCATATCCTCTTTTATACCCGGTCTCGGGGCTACTTTTACAAAGGAAATGCTGCCAAAATTATTTAATGATTAAGTAACTTTAAAAGAACTTATTGAATTATTTAAGGTTTTCTAAATGTTTTAACTAAATGTTTTCAACACTCACTATTTTAAATGGTTTTGATTTCTGGTTTCGGCTTACTTAGTCGCGTTATGCCTGTAGACGTAGCGTGGTTAAGTGCCGGTCACGAGTCGAAATATTTGGGTCGTGACACTCATATGGTAAAATATTTATATATTTTGATTATTGAGAAAAATGAAAATGGGAATAATATCATGGTTACAATTCTTCTACACTCTTCTTTACTTGACCTAGCTTTAACCATGATCTATTTTCGATTTGTTCTTTAACTCAATATAAAAATATCTAGATATTTTATAACCATGGTTGTGGGTGAGTGTGACTCTCTCATATTTATTTTCTTTTCTCATTATTATTGAGAGAATTATCAAAAGAGCTCAAGTTTAGCCATTCTCCTTCTTCTTCCTCATTCAAGCTCTCTAGTTTTTTCAAGTAAGTGAAGAACATAAAAAGGAAAGGATTTTTAGTGAGATCATAACCCACATCACCAATCTATATTAGTCTAGCCCACTAGTGTAGGTTGTTTGCTCCACTTCCATTTAGATCAAGTGAAGCTAGGAGCTTGAGCCAAGGGACTCCGTGGTGGATCGTCGTGGACTTCGAAGGTTTCAAGCGAACACGTTCAAACACCAAGTTGTTCCAAGGAGTCACAAAGAGGAGGTCTACAAAAGTTGTAATACTCTCCTCTTAGTGTTAGATATTTGATAGTATGTGATACTAGTTCTTTTTACCCTAATTTTCTAGTTCGATTCATGGTAGGTTTTGCTTAGCACCCCTAAAATTTTTGTTATAGCATGTTTGATACAAACCAAACCCTAGGCATGGTGCTAGACAAACCCTACAGTGGTATCAGAGCCAAGTTAGAAACTTAGACGATGTTAGATGTATTACGAAACCGAAACAACTCCAAAACTTCGAAAACTGAAACCCTAAAATTTGCTCTCTGTCGATTTTTAAATGATCTCCTAAAATTATTTAAGCAACTGCAGAAGCTTGAATATGATGCATGTAGAACACTGGAGAAAAACAAGGTCGTTCCACCAGTTTTCACCCGGTGAAAAGCCAGAAAAATCCGGCCTGGCCGGTCTAAACTCCCCCTCTCTGCCTCGTTTTTCTTTGGTGCTCTGGTCTATATATTTTGGGGTTTCAGGTATTGTTTGTTTAGCACAAAATTTCATGTGATGTTAATTTTATTAAGGGGCTAATACGGAGTGTTTCGTAGTCGTATTTTAACATCGTTTTAGGTAACCTTGACGACATTTAACAGTTCAAACAAACATCAAACACCACCTCATTACTCTCGCTGGAAATTTTTCAAGTGTTGGAATTTTCCAAGTTAAAAATATTCTAAAGATCATGCAAATAATTCTATGGACCCTCTAGAAGAACGTAACTCTAACTCGATTCTATGACCACGGAACCGCGGCCAAACCCTAGGGTTTTCCGTAGTTCCGTGGCTCCATAGGTGAAGTAAGGGTTGACCCTTCTACGATTGGTCCATAGGTACTGTGGCATGTTTTGGGTATTTTAACTTTGCTCAAGTGTTGAGCTCTCGTGAAATTGTGGGTGTTTGTTGATTCGATCGAAACGTTTAATATCGTCTAGATTTTTGTGAATGTGATACAATAATTGGAATCTACACTAATTAGTTTTGTGAAAAGTAATTAGTTGCGTGTAAATCTAATATTTTGGTCTCGGATAGAATCGAGAATCTTGTTGAATTACCCGACTTCTTTTGAAAAGGTGTTTTCATAGGTGAGACCCAAATGTAAGATTTGCATCGTTAGGCATGAAATCCAGAATATGTGATATTCCGGGTTTATGATGTCTAAAGGCGGTTTTGATTCCAATTGTTGTAGTTTTTCACTTTCTTTTCTGCGACCGTAAGTGTAGTATGTGGTGTATCGCCGGTTTCGTTGCTATACATCAACGACAATTAGGGTACACATACTTACTTACGTTGATGACATGTGATGTATAGGATCGTCGTGATTGAATGGCCGGGGGTTTTATGTAAGATGAGAGTTTTTATTTTCATTCATGTAAAATTCATTGTATATAATATTCTTTTATTGGGGCACTTCCGGGTTGAGGATGATGTCACTTTTGTTGTATATTATTTACTTTTCCGCATTAGGATAGACCCAAGGTAGGGAGCACAAGTGACCGGGTTCTAGGGTCCAGTGGGAGGCCATCTTGAGGAGTCGAGACCGGGTCTCTTAACTCTAGAATTGGTAGGGTCGCTTGCCGCTCTCATAGGGGTCTAGGGGTGCGGGCATTGCTATTCATCGCGACCGTGGAATCCGTATTTTCCATTGTTGGCTAAATACAAAATACGGACCTCCTAATATATCCTATATTTTCATATATGTGCTTCTGCTGTTGATATTCTATGATGTGATCACTTTATATGCTGAGACGAATGGTGTATTATATATATGATATATAATAAACGTTGTTTATGTTTTGCATCCGCACTAGTCCCGCACCGCTATGCCGTTAGTTAAGTAACCTAACGGTGCATAACGGGACACTGTGGCGAATGCGGATGGCATAAGCGTACGTTCTATTTTCGTTTATTTTCTGTGATGGCTTAAGGACTTAAATGATAGGACTACATTAATGAAATTATGTAAAGAAAAAGAAACCTAAAAGATGTTGTAGAATCGGATTTGAAACATACTCGGCTTTTTATGAAAAAGCAAGTTTTCAAAGTGCGGAGCTTAAGCCACTCCTTTTAAAAACCATTTGATTCTGCAACGATATCAAGTTCAAAGTGTTAAAGATTTTCTTAAAAACTATTCGCAGCCCTCCGTCATTTTAGGAAGTAGAGTACTTAGTATTCGTGTTGGGTATTTTGACTATAGTTAAAGCGCAGTGTACAGTAGCTAAGTGATGTCCTCCTGCACAGCATATGATGCGATTAGTTAGGACATTCATATGATTATGTTGACTATAGTTAAGGGCCATATGATTGGGTCAAATTAATCACGAAATGACGGGTAGAACTTGACTAGTACTTATGATATGTTGACTATAGTTAAGGTCATGAGTGCTAGAGGTAAAAACCATATCGGGAGTTTCAAGAGTTGAAATTTGCAATGAGATTGCATACTTTCTATGTGATAGTAGGATCTCGATCCCACTGTGAGCAAGACTTGCTCTCAGGAGAGTTTTGCACTTAACAATTAGCTAACCCATTAAGAAAGGTGTCAACGGGGCTACGCTTCTGGGAAAACGAGGTTTATTTTAATTAGGTCAGTGCGAAAGCGTAGGGAACCTCCCTCAAAGTACCGACACTGACCTGGCTGAACGGTTAGCGAAGTTGTAGAACATAATTAATCCTGGCTAATTTTCTTTTTAAGGTTTGAAAGAAAATTTGATAAAAGCAGTGGGAGACATCGATTAGATAAGATAATAACCAATCTGATCTTTGCAAGAGCTTTCGCTGAATGTATTCTTTTCTCTCTCCTAATGGCAGATAACCATGACTGGACTTAAGCTTTTATTACAGAAAAATAAGCTAACTAGACCGAACTATAAAGACTGGCTGAGGAACATTAACATTGCTCTCACATATGATAAGGTATCATATGTCCTCACTGCCTCAGCCCATCCCAGCCCAGGCCCTGAATCTTCTGTTGCGGATAGCGAGATCCGCAAAACGTAGGATATTGACTGTGCCACTGCCAAATGACCCACGCTTGCATCGATGGACAATACACATCAAAAGCAGCATGAGCAGATGGATGTTCAATCCATCTTTCTCCATACAAAGGAGTTGTATGAGGAGCAATCTCGGACCCTACGATACGAGGCATCTCGAAAGTTGTTTCAGATGCGGATGGCTCCTGGCACACCAGTAGGCGATCACGTTTTGAAGATGATAGCTCTTATTGAAGAGCTCGAGGGCCTCGGATGGACAATGGAGAACGAACAATATGTTGATATTGTTCTACAGTCTCTTTCCCCTGCCTTTGCTCCATTCATAGTGAACTTCAACATGCATAACATGGAGAAGTCACTATCTGAACTTCTCAATGTAAGGTTACTAGGCACACTAACAAGGCTCTACAAGGCATCGACCATGCCAAAATTAAATTTTTATGTGCCGAATAACACTAAGCAAGATCGTATACTAGAGTTTAGGCGACACATAAGGCAAGTAAACAACATTACTCTAAAGGGAATACGAAATACAACCTTTGTAGATCAGTCCTTCAATTCTAAAGCTCCTTGATGAAGTCCCTTCGCTGCGATCAAAGTTCTCCCGGGCTCTTGCATGGCTTCACGACGCGAGGTATGCGACCTTGCTTGAAGTCTCCGAGGCCGAAGATGATCTACGTCGAGAGAATTCCGACTCAAGCTCATACTTCACTAACTAGAGAATTAGTGAAGTAAACACCCTAAACTAAAGTGCTAGTCTAGTAGAGGATGGAGAAATAGGAAGTGGGTTCTCTTTAGAATATTGTTTCTCACAAAGTTCTACTCTTTTTCAAAAACCTTAGCAAGCTTTTTCTTTTGCTCAATGAAGAAGATGAACAAAAGAAAAGAATGAGGATAATGTGTAAGTCCACGGTAGCGCCCCGGCCGTCTAACAGACGCCAAATGCGGAACAAAAACTTTTTACAAACTGGCGCTATCGTGTACCGTAACCCGGATCTGCCATTAAAGCTAAACTAACAATTTACAAATGGGTAGAAACGTTATACCGAATGATCCGAGTCCTTCGGTCTTTAACCATCATCCCACGCTTTGTTGCAGCTGCTCCGATCTCCTGAATCTCCAGTCTTGTCGTCTAGGTGGCACCACGTCGACGGATCTTTAAACGGGCTCCCGCCTCTGAACCGAGGCAACTCGATCGTCAAGTTTGCTAAAAGAGACGACCAAGATGAAGTAGAGAATGAGTAGAATACTTTGTCTCATTACGTCCAAAGCTATGGACGAACGGTTAATAGAAGTTGCCAATTGGAATCGGGTAAATGGAAATCGGGTAAATGAAATTTCCATATACTAAACTATCATAATCTTTTTGCCAAATTGAAAAACTCTCATGCCACAAGAGGGGCCGGCCACATTATATGAAGAGGAGAGTGAGTGTAGGAGCTAGCAAGAGGGTGACCACATCCATCATACTTATCATAACCTAACAACAAAGCATGAATCACTAGAAATCAATAAATGCAAACCAATCACATTAAACCTAGTCATCCTCCATCATTAATGAACCATTAATGACACAAATGAGTCACAAGCCTAATCATCACTTCTAGAACCTTCTATAAGCATGACCCACTCTGAAGACGAAAAGACAAATCCGTATTTAACCGAATGTCAAAATACGGCTGATAGAAAACTGGAAACTGGAAACTTCCAAAAGTGATCCTGAAACGAATTTCAGGATAACCCCGTATCAGTATAAACATACCCACATTTGTATTACGACCGAATACAAATGCAACTGAGACAAAGATATTATATCTACACAGTATAATACTGGGTTCCGGCTTAAACCAAAGCCTACCAGTATTATCTGCCCGAAAAACGACACGTGCGAAAACGCACGTGCTTTTTCCGAACCTTGCCATATCACCATACGGCCTCTACAACGTTTCGCCCGAACTTGGGAAAGTGTCTGTGGAGGACTCTAATGACTCATCAACACATCGGCACTGGGTATAACCCCTAGCACGTCAGAGGTATAAGCTGTACGTAACGGTTTGCCTATGTATTGATTGGAAGGGAAGCTGACGAGTGAACTCATCCATAAACCCTACTGAGCCTGACAGTGACAATGTATATACAGTCCGGTCTATTCGTCTAAAGAGTATCGCATATCGAGTCTAGGGGGTGGATAAAGTCAGACCCCTAATAACGCGATAAATCGTGTCGGCATGAAGCCCATCACCACCTAAGAAACTACTGATCCCAATCAGTAATTCTCCACTATCTCGGCCGAGGATTCCTAGTGATGGCCACCCGTGCACTGCGCGACATCAACCCCCAATACCGGGAGAGACGGATCCCCGACGATCCGCTCACTTGCCTCCAATGTGGCTCGGGACTGTACCCAACTAAAACCTGTTTGCATAACTCCTTTGAGCTTGGTAGGGTTGTAATCTAAGCACAGTGGGAACTCACACGAGACAAATGACGATCTCAGGTCGATGAACTAACCTGTACACATGTCACCAGGGAATTGCTATCTGAAGATATGTATAATACCAACTAGCAGATTCCCGGCAAGTCCTGTCCGGTGTACTCATAACTCAATGAGCACCTGTATACATCTTAGGTAATCCAACTGACACCAGTGGCTTATGAGACTGGCCACCGCCCCTCGTCGGGGTCTCGACTGTATACACTAGTCTACTCTGGAGTATCGATGCCCTGTCTTGAAACTCCCACAACTAGGGACACTTTAAGGATGTGCTTACAGACCCCAGCTCCCACATATATGATCGCCATCATACTGCTGGTAGTCAAGCAAGAATCCTATGGGCTCTATCATCATGCAATAGTGAACTAAAGCATGTATACGATGATAAAGACAAACCAGATAGCATACTATCATCTCGAGTAAGACCGTCATATCGGTATAGGTCCTGCCTCAATCATTGTAATCACGTACCTGCGATCCAATAATTGACTTTGAGGGCACTATCTCCAACAATCTCCCACTTGCACTCAAGGCTAATTATTGCGATGTCGCATACTCACAGCCCGTGTGATACCGAACATCCAACTCCTCTACTAATCAGTTTCACAAAGCTAGTTTGTAAAACTCTTGTGTTCGAGAAATAGCCTCAGTGAGTGGATCCGCCCTGATGTTTCTTTCTATATCTCTCTTAATCTCAAGTTCGCGGAGAAAGCCATCTCCCGAATCGAGAAATACCTGTCTTAGAATATGTCTGAATATCTGATGGGACCTAGTTCATAAATGAACTCCAAATCCAAACTTCTTAGACTGTATCGATAACTGAACCTAATCAGTATCCAGCACCATGCCTCCCACAGTATCCTCTTAGACCACCTGTCCATAATACTGTCCCTCAGCATAGGGAAAACTATAACTCTGACAAGCACTCAGTCATATATGTCACCTTTGAGGCCTGGAATGATAACCGTCTCCCGAAGGAGGCTGCCGTCATCAAATCCATAGAACGTGCACCTTATGTTCTAAAACTGCTTCCTTACGTTTCTTTAGGATTGGATTAATATAAACTTATCGCATTAAGTGCAAAAACTACATCTGGTGTGGTACTTGATATCTCATGATTGACTCAATTGCCTAAGCAAGTGATCTGCCAATCATGCACATCCCTCTCTCCTTTAGTCTCTAAGACACCATTAGAGAGGGTGACTCCATCACCTGCAGGTACACCACCATGCCAGGAGTCATCTATTCTAAAATACTATTAGAATACTGTCAAAATACCATTAGAATACTGTCAAAATACCCACATTGGGAAACTACCCAAATCTAGATCTATAACCATAGATCTAGTAACCAGAATGTCTGTTATTATATCCATATCCTGTCTGGAGAAACAACTGTGTGACGACCACAGTACAACCGATCGTAGTATAGGGATTTTACTTCCTATTCTGTGTATGTCATCTTAATACCAGGACATCACACTCTACTACCTTCTTAACAGATCCATCCCCTATTCTGATGAAGTCAAAGCTGTGACTATGTCATCAAAATTAGATGATCTAATCTCCGCTATATTTGCTCAAGCCTATAAATAGACATAAGCTACTTGCCCACTACGCTTCCGCTGCTCCCACTGACTACGACAACCCTCTGGCAGAATAATATACACGTACACTTATAAAGCAAGTTTAGAACGACGTTATACTTATCCTCTTTCCGGGTCTCATAGTCTGGAACAACAGTAATGTCAAGTCTGGGTAAACAAGAACCTCCCTGTCACCGTCCTTGAGGCTACCGGAGTACCTCTCGGGTGACTGAGGTTACCCTCCATATCTGTGGAGTGTCTATTGGAATGTCTAACCTGATTAAATATATAGGTCCTATTAAATTTTCCGTAATCGTTTGCGGTTCTGGAATCACTTCCAGTTCTACCATACTCCCACTACTGTTTTCTGAAAAAATCTATTTTACTAAAACTGTGGCGAGTCAAGAACAATATCACTGTTGATCTTCCAAATGGTAGAAATGTCAACCCTCGTCAAAGCCAGGGTCAACCCACAACTGCCATTACAGAAACGTGCCTTGAGTTATCCAGTGTCTGGTTTTAAGCATAAGCTGGACAACTCCCATTACCTTAACATCATTAAGATATGAACCATTCTATATCCAATATAGAAACAGAGGCACTAATTTAATTGGAACCAAATTCAAATCTTGCAGCTGTCTCCAGTGCATATCAACTTAATGGAAAAAGGCTAATCAGCATTACTCAGCTTAGGAATCCATCCAATTATGAGTAACCTGAAAGGGAAACAAGTTTCTCAAAACCATTACTATCAACTGAATACCGATCACAAGAATCCACATCTTCGATCTCTTTGAAGAATCCCGATACTTGCGATATCTATTTCTCTACTTTATTCTTATACCCACAACTTCTCAAAACTTAGACATTGTATTTCTACGAAACACTTGTCTAAAAACTAGAGAAGTCATAAGTAAACAGAACATAGTATGAGGACCTACCCCTCTGTCCTGACAGACACTGGACAACATACAATACTCTGTATAAGTCCGCTGAGTTGAATAACTCAAAACATGTGCATTGTAGGTTGAAAACTGTACCCTGGCGATTTCCTCAAATATCACCAATTACAATAAATTCCGATATAATGAGGATGATCACCTTAATTTCTAATAACTTACTCCCACTCATCATCTGTAAAAACTATATAGATATGAGAATGAAACCTGGTAAATACATACCCTGGAGTAAGTATCTAATCGGGAAATTAATTTTCTTTTAACAATGCGCAGTGAAACTGAAACATTAAAAATGTCTCGTAAGGGTATGATGGTATTCCTAGTAATGCCTCTTCCATAATCCAATTCATGACTGTAACCGTATATTTCCTTTGCCATCTCTCCAAATCCCTTTATTTTTCTTTATTCATTACCTTCTGTACACCATCATTAGGCTAAATGGTCTTCATCATTCCCTACCGTTCGGCACCAGCCTATGGTTTGGAAGAAGACTATCCAGTAAGCATAATAGGTGTACTCTTCTAATCCTAGGAGTACTCGCAACTTGAGAGAAGGTTATGATAAAAGACAACTGAATAATACCTTATTCTATTTCTCCCGAACTGGGGAACAAGCAAAGGTGAAATAGGAGTGGCGATGAAGTACGCGGTTTGGTCGTGAATGATAACAGTCGCAATTTACTTTGCCCTCTTTCTAATCCCTTTATCTTGTCTTTACATATTAGCTTCTGCACACCCTACTTTTGGCTAATTTGGTTTTCTTCATTCCTTATCTTTCAGCACCTGCCTATGGTTTGGAATAAGACTATCCAATAAGCGTAATAGGTGTACTCTCCTAAACTAAGAAGCCCTCGCAACCTGAGAGAAGGTGATAATAAAAGACAACTGAATAAACCAATTCTATTTCTCCTGAACCTGGATCCATCCTCGAAGTAGTACCTTCGAGTTCGTATATAACCATACGATAGATCTATCCAATGGAAGTGGATATCCGTAGTAATACGGGGTGTTCTGAGAAATGCAAAGGGTAAAAGAAGGAGCGGCAATGACTTATGCAACTTAGACAATCCAAAAGCCAGTATTTTAAGAAGGTTCGGTCAAGTTGGTCACTGAGTCATAGTCTAGGGTCGGTCAAAGGTCGCTGCCAAAGAGAGAGAGAGAAAAGAAACACTCTGCGTGCACTCTAACCTAGATCAGAATGGTTATCACTTTATCTAATCAGGAAATCTCCCACTGTAATCTCAAATTCTCCTCCAAACCTGAAATAAGAATTAGTCGGGATCACCCGAAGAGTATACCAACTCATCAGTGAGAATCGGGATCCAACTATCATCGCATGATAACTTGATGGAAGCCACTCAAATTATCACACTCCAGAAGGTATGCGCATATCTGGTAAGTTTCAGTTTCTTTAGAAACTCCCGATGTAATTTTTGCCTCATGCTCTTATAACCTTGGCTAAGGGTCAAGTATGTCATAAGTCACATGCCAAGTTCTATCCGTCACTATCCGGTTTAATTTGAACCCACCCGCACATGCCCTTGACTAAGGGCCAAGTATGACAGAACGACTGTCCCAAACCAATGCATCTATCTATGCAACAAATGAATACCCAGCAGCTACCAAACACTATGCCTTGACTAAGGGCCAAGCATGCATAGCTTGAATACTACTGAATACCCAAAAGAAATGACGGAGGGCTACGGCTGGTTTTCGGCGAAAAACCTTTAACGTAATGAACTTGATCTCGTTGAAGGAAACTGATAGCTTTTTATAAAAATATAGTGGCGAAAACGTTTTGCTAAAGAGGTCACTCCCGGTGAAGGGATCTCGGCTCTTTCCTCGTGGAATGAAGTGCAGGATATTCCAACTGAAAACCGCGATGCAAAGCAACTTGTAATCGACTATATTAAAGTTATTACCCTGACGCAAACTACTGCCCAAGGGGTCATTCCTGGTGAAGGTATCTAGGCCCTTGCCTCGTCGAATGAGGTACAGGGTATTCTAACTGAATACCGCTATGCAAAACAAAAGGAAACATCTTTGTAATAACACCTTTAAAAATTTGTTCCAACAACATCAAATATAGGTTTGTTTTATCCTTGCATTGATCAGAATCAATGCAATCCCATCAATCAATCACACCAGAAAAGAAAGAAAATATAATGTACGTATATGCCATCCGCATTCGCCACTGGGTCCCGTCATCACCCGTTAGGTTACTTAACTAACGACAGAGCGGGGGCTAGACTAGCGCGGGTGTAAAACATATACAACATCTAATAGTATATATACCAATATACAATAATCGCTCCAGGCGTGATAATATGCAACATTACATAAAAGTAATAAGCATCACAGAACAATACAGATAATCTGGGATCCCCGGGTTTCACAGAGCCGCTGCTGAAACCTGACGTTCCCCTGGTTGTGTGGATAGCCTGTGCAATGAAACCTAGACCCCTACGGGTGCGGCAAGTTACCCGCCAAAACCTGAAGCGAGGTAGTCCCCCACAGCATAGTGAATGGAATACCCGGCACTTCACGGAATCCGGTAAATTGAGCACCCCTCCTTGGGTCAACCTGTACCCCCTACGAGTGCGGCGAATAGTCTGCCAATTCTAGAGTGAGATCCCTCTGCCTCTCAATGCCATGAGATACGGACCCGTTGCCCTCCAGAACCCGGCTATCCGTGCACTCCTTCGCGGGATAAACCTAGTACAGAAATAAAAAATATGTACAACGGGTACATCGACCTCGACCCGGTCGTGCCCCAAAAGAATATTATACAAACAGGCAGTGACGGCAGTCCACATGTTGGACGCTCGCCCCGCAATATCAAATGTACAAATAAATCCAAACTGCACTATCATTGCACCCTGCTATCCACCACGACATATCCGCAACATCACAGCACAACACAGAACATCAACGCGAATGTCACGTTCGCAAACCCGTCTAAAAGAACTATAGCAATCAGACGCGGTTTACCGATCAAATGACATTCCCGGTCGGAGATATAAAGTAAGTACTGTAAACTAACAAGTTTAAAATTTCAATCGACTAAATTTCACGAAGTGGGCCCCACGTACATCTGGTGTACAGTAACAAAATTTGGGCCCAAAAAACATATACCAAAAACCACATTTTCCCATGGTAAACTCACTGGAAAAATTTGGGGCACTGTTCCCACAAAAGCGCGGCGGAACAGCGGCCAAACCCTGGTTTGGGCCGCGGTTCCGTGGCCGTTCTGTGGGATCAAGTGACCAAATTTCACCAGTTTGCTTAGAAAACCCTGCACAACTTTCTGTGATATGTAGAATTATTTTTAGAACCCTTTAAAAATCGACAGAAACTAGTGGCCTGAAAAATGTAGTTTTGCGAAATCCGTTCGATCGATCTTTTAAACGTGTTAGCGCAAGTTAGTATAGCTTAATGGTGAGGCTCTAATACCACTGTAAGTCCACGGTAGCGCCCCGGCCGTCTAACAGATGCCAAATGCGGAACAAAAACTTTTTACAAACTGACGCTATCGTGTACCGTAACCCGGATCTGCCATTAAAGCTAAACTAACAATTTACAAATGGGTAGAAACGTTATACCGAATGATCCGAGTCCTTCGGTCTTTAACCATCATCCCACGCTTTGTTGCGGCTGCTCCGATCTCCTGAATCTCCAGTCTTGTCGTCTAGGTGGCACCACGTCGACGGATCTTTAAACGGGCTCCCGCCTCTGAACCGAGGCAACTCGATCGTCAAGTTTGCTAAAAGAGACGACCAAGATGAAGTAGAGAATGAGTAGAATACTTTGTCTCGTTACGTCCAAGGCTATGGACGAACGGTTAATAGAAGTTGCCAATTGGAATCGGGTAAATGGAAATCGGGTAAATGAAATTTCCATATACTAAACTATCATAATCTTTTTGCCAAATTGAAAAACCCTCATGCCACAAGAGGGGCCGGCCACATTATATGAAGAGGAGAGTGAGTGTAGGAGCTAGCAAGAGGGTGACCACATCCATCATACTTATCATAACCTAACAACAAAGCATGAATCACTAGAAATCAATAAATGCAAACCAATCACATTAAACCTAGTCATCCTCCATCATTAATGAACCATTAATGACACAAATGAGTCACAAGCCTAATCATCACTTCTAGAACCTTCTATAAGAATGACCCACTCTGAAGACGAAAAGACAAATCCGTATTTAACCGAATGTCAAAATACGGCTGATAGAAAACTGGAAACTGGAAACTTCCAAAAGTGATCCTGAAACGAATTTCAGGATAACCCCGTATCAGTATAAACATACCCACATTTGTATTACGACCGAATACAAATGCAACTGAGACAAAGATATTATATCTACACAGTATAATACTGGGTTCCGGCTTAAACCAAAGCCTACCAGTATTATCTGCCCGGAAAACGACACGTACGAAAACGCACGTGCTTTTTCCGAACCTTGCCATATCACCATACGGCCTCTAAAACGTTTCGCCCGAACTTGGGAAAGTGTCTGTGGGGGACTCTAATGACTCATCGACACATCGGCACTGGGTATAACCCCTAGCACGTCAGAGGTACAAGCTGTACGTAACGGTTTGCCTATGTATTGATTGGAAGGGAAGCTGACGAGCGAACTCATCCATAAACCCTACTGAGCCTGACAGTGACAATGTATATACAGTCCGGTCCATTCGTCTAAAGAGTATCGCATATCGAGTCTAGGGGTGGATAAAGTCAGACCCCTAATAACGCGATAAATCGTGTCGGCATGAAGCCCATCACCACCTGAGAAACTACCGATCCCAATTAGTAATTCTCCACTACCTCGGCCGAGGATTCCTAGTGATGGCCACCCGTGCACTGCGCGACATCAACCCCCAATACCGGGAGAGACAGATCCCCGACGATCCGCTCACTTGCCTCCAATGTGGCTCGGGACTGTACCCAACTAAAACCTGTTTGCACAACTCCTTTGAGCGTGGTAGGGTAGTAATCTAAGCACGGTAGGAACTCACACGAGACAAATGACGATCTCAGGTCGATGAACTAACCTGTACACATGTCACCAGGGAATTGCTATCTGACGATATGTATAATACCAACTAGCAGATTCCCGGCGAGTCCTGTCCGGTGTACTCATAACTCAATGAGCACCTGTATACATCTTAGGTGATCCAACTGACACCAGTGGCTTGTGAGACCGGCCACCGCCCCTCGTCGGGGTCTCGACTGTATACACTAGTCTACTCTGGAGTATCGATGCCCTGTCTCGAAACTCCCACGACTAGGGACACTTTAAGGATGTGGTTACAGACCCCAGCTCCCACGTATATGATCGCCATCATACTACTGGTAGTCAAGCAAGAATCCTATGGGCTCTATCATCATGCAATAGTGAACTAAAGCATGTATACGATGATAAAGACAAACCAGATAGCATACTATCATCTCGAGTAAGACTGTCATATCGGTATAGGTCCTGCCTCAATCATTGTAATCACGTACCTGCGATCCAATAATTGACTTTGAGGGCACTATCTCCAACATAATGATCAAGTGTAAAAGCTAACCATGGTGAGTGAGTTTCATATACTAACTCTTGTAGAGCCATAATCATAGCTAATTGTGTGATGGTTAGGTTAAAGTCCAAAGTAAAAACAAACCTAGTGGACTTTAGTCAATGCATCCACAAGCTTCAAGCATTTTCTAATTTTCCACTAATTTTGTAATTACTTTTAAACATTAAACCCAATCATAACAAATAGGATGGTGTATGTCTCATACACACATGAATGTTGTATCATCAACCATGATACAATATGATAACACATTTTAACATATATCATATATATGTTAAAGTAGTGTACATGTGAGAAAAAAACCCTAAGTGGACAAGTGTTAGCAAGTGTAAATTAGTATATCTAATATACAAATATACACTTAATTATTAAATCAACACTTGACTTAATAATCCGGTCATATCTCATATAACCGGCTAACATCCATTGTATCGACTTATCGAATCAACACTTGATTCGATAACCCGGTCATATCATATATAACCGACCGATACAAAAAGTCGCGAGAATAGAATACGGTATCACATACACGCATTTATTCTCGGTCTCGTACATATCACATACGTGCTCCTATTTCGTTTTTCCTGAGCCAGTAAAACCTCTATGTAGGACTCTAAAGACTCGTCAATACGCCGGCAGTAGGTGATGATCACATCAAGCACCCACAAGTCGTCAGCGGTACTAGCTGGACGTAACGGCTACCCGGGTATTGAGCGATCAGAAGATCAGCAAGCAAGCCCGCTCCAACTCCTGTAAAAGCCTGCCGGTAACACTTCCCGTACAGTCCGGTCTCCTCGTCTGATATGTCGCATATCAAGTCTAGGGGTGGTAAACGTCAGACCCCAATAACCGATAAGTCGTGCCGATGTGAGGCTCATAACGGGTCGAGAAACTACTGGTAACACTTACCAGTAAATCTCTAAATCAGCCCTGGCCAGGGACTTCCCTGTTACGGCCAATCGAGCACAGCGCAACATCTACCCCCAATACCGGGAGAGACGAAACCCCTCCTATCGCTCATTGCCTCCATGTGACTCGGGACTGTACCCAAAAACCACCGTTTTGCACGCCTTCATGGACGTGGTAAGGTGGAAATCAAAGCACAGTGGGAATCACACAAGACTCTATGACGATCTCGGGTCTACAGACTAACCTGCACAAGTGTCACCAGAGAACTGCCATCTGACGTGAGGTATAATACCATCTGGGAGTTCTCGGCGAGTCCGTCCAGTGTACCCAGTCTCCACTGAGCACCCGTATACCATCTCTGATGTCAAACACCAATGGATATGATATCATCCATCGCCCATCTCATGGGTCGAGAAGCGTATACGCTGGTCTACTCCGGTATATCGATGCCCCGTCTCGATACACCCATGACTAGGGACCTTGAAGGATGTAGTTATGGACTACCATGTCCCCACTAGTATGATCCGCATCATAGTCCAGGTAGTCAAGTACACATCCTAAGGGTTTTACCAACATGTAACTATAAGACAGTATCAAGAGACAAGTATACATGTTAAGATAAAGAGCAACCAGATAGCATACTATCATATCGAGCAAGAAAGTCCTCTTTATATATGTCCAAGCATCCAGTATAATATACATCATCTGTACAATACTGGCCTCTAGGGTATACATACAACTAACAATCTCCCACTTGCACTAGGGCCAGCTGCTGTAGTATCGCATACCGAGCATCCCGAAGAGTCTCTCAAACTGTATCTGGAGAATGGCCTTCGTGAGTGGATCCGCTGTGTTGTTCTTCGTGTCAACCCTCCTGACCTCGATCTCCCGGCGATCAACTATCTCCCGGATCAGGTGATACCGCCTCAGAATATGCCTGGATCGCTGATGGGACCTGGGTTCCTTGGCCAAAGCCACCGCTCCATTGTTATCACAATACAAAGGTATTGGATGCCCAATGGATGGAACCACTCCAAGTTCAGTAATGAACTTCTTGATCCAGACAGCCTATTTGGCAGCATCGTTGGCAGCGATGTATTCAGCCTCCATCATCGAGTCTGCCACGGTTTCCTGCTTGGAACTCTTCCAGCTAACCGCCCCTCCATAAAGGGTAAAGACAAATCCCAACTGCGACTTAGAGTCGTCCTTATCACTCTGGAAGCTCGAATCGGTAAAGGACTCCACTTGGAGTTCTCCGTTACCATACACCAAGAGCATCTCTTTAGTCCTTCGTAAGTACTTGAGAATGCTCTTCACAACTGTCTAGTGACTCTCTCCAGGATCAGCTTGATACCTACTCACTACACTTAGTGAGTATGCTATATCAGGTTTGGTACATAGCATCGCGTACATGATAGAGCCTACTGCCGAAGCATAGGGTATCCCTTGCATGCGAGCTCTCTCCAAATCAGTCTTGGGAGACATCTCTTTGGAGAGAGTGAGCTCTGAGATCGTGGGTAAAAACCCACGTTTGGACTCTTCCATACTAAACCTCTTTAGTATGGTGTCAATGTACCTGGATTGGGACAATCCCAATATCCTTTTAGATCTATCTCTATAGATCATAATTCCCAATATGCAGGAGGCATCACCAAAATCTTTTATTGAGAATCTTTGTGATAAGAAGAGCTTGACCGATTGCAACATAGGAATATCATTTCCTATCAAGAGAATGTCGTCCACGTACAATACGAGGAAGACAACCTTACTCTCTGCCACCTTCTTGTAGATACAAGGTTCATCTACATTTTTGACGAAATGAAACTCTTTGATAACGACGTCAAAGCAGATGTTCCAACTCCGCGATGCTTGCTTTAATCCATAAATGGATTTAAGCAGCTTGCACACCTTCCCACTGCTCCCACTATCTACGAAGCCCTCTGGCTAAGTCATGTACACGCACTCTTCTAAATCACCGTTTAGAAAGGCGGTCTTAACATCCATTTGCCAGATTTCGTAGTCATGATATGCAGCGATGGCAAGCATGATCCAGATGGATTTAAGCATAGCCACTGGAGAAAAGGTTTCGTCATAGTCCACACCTGTTCTTTGACGAAAACCTTTTGCAACAAGTCTAGCTTTGAAAGTCTCCACTTTCCCATCTACACCAAGTTTTTTCTTGAAGATCCACTTGCTCCCAATGGGTTTTACCCCTTCAGGAGCATCTTCCAAAGTCCATACTTTGTTGGTGTACATGGATTCCATCTCGGACCGCATTGCATCCAGCCATTTCACTGAGTCCCCACTCGTGATGGCCTGCTCGAAGCTAGTTGGGTCATCATCAACCATGATGCAATTCTCGCTCCCACCATCTATGAGAAAACAGTAGTATCTCTCAGGTGGGTGAGAAACCCTACTAGATCGGCGGAGAGGCTGAGGTTCATTGGGAACTACCGAATCCTCCGGTTCCAATAAATCTTCAGTTTGAGTTTGTGTTTCTGGAACCTCTTCCAGCTCTACCACTTTGCCACTAATTTCTTTTACAAGAAATTCCTTTTCTAAAAAGATGGCATGTTGAGCAACAAACACCTTTTGTTCCTCACTGTGGTAGAAAAAATATCCATATGAATTCTTTGGATATCCCACAAACTTGCAAAGAACTGACTGTGCCTCGAGTTTGTCCGGATTTTGTTTTTTGACATAGGCCGGACAACCCCATATCTTAACTCGTTTAAGATATGGTCTCTTCCCACTCCATATCTCATATGGTGTGATAGGTACAGATTTAGATGGAACTTGATTCAATAGGTATGCTGTTGTCTCCAGCGCATACCCCCAGAAGGAAATAGGTAACTCAGCTGTACTCATCATAGAGCGTACCATATCTAATAGGGTGCGGTTCCTCCATTCCGATACACCGTTGTGCTGTGGTGTATATGGAGGAGTTAGCTGAGAGAGAATCCCGTTCTCTTTTAGGAAGTCCAGGAATTCATTGCTCAAGTATTCACCTCCTCGATCAGATCGAAGGATTTTAATACTTTTCCCGGTTTGGTTCTCGACTTTTTGTTTATATTCTCTAAATTTCTCAAAAGCTTCTGATTTGTGTTTCATCAGGAACACATATCCGAATCTAGAGAGATCGTCAGTGAATGTAATGAAGTACGAAGAACCATCCCTGGCATGTGTAGACATGGGACCGTATACATCACTATGTATCAGTCCTAAGAGTTCGGTAACTCTTTCTCCGTGTCCCGTAAACGGAGTTTTGGTCATCTTGCCTTTGAGACATGACTGGCAAGTGTCATAAGATGAAAATTCAAACGGATTCAAATATCCATCCTTATGCAACTTAGCCAGTCGTGTCGCATTGATGTGACCCATTCTACAATGCCACAAGAAGAATTCGTTCATTTCTGAACTCTTCCTCTTGTGTACGTTTGTTATGCTCAGAACTGTTGATTGATTTAGAACATAAATACCATTGCACAACGTGCCTGATCCAACCAACTTTTGGTTAAGGAAAATGTTCATAACATTATCCTGTAATACAAAATTATATCCTTCTTTACTTAGAAAAGAAACCGATATAATGTTGCATATCAGGTTCGACATGTAATAACATTCGTTCAGAACCAATGTATTACCAGTTTGCAATACAAGGTGATATTCCCCGACGGTTTTAGCTGCAACAATTGCACCATTTCCAACCCTTATGTTTTTATCACCTTCTCCAAGTTCTCTACCTTTCCTAAGCCAATATAACTGATTACATATATGAGATCCTGACCCAGTATCTAATACCCAGGACGTAGAGGAAATGGAGAAACAGTTCTCAGTAACGAACACACCCGAAGAAAATGCATCAACATGTACTTTCTGTAAGTCTACGGTAGCGCCCCGGCCGTCTACAGACGCCAAATGCGGAACAAAAACTTTTTAACTGGCGCTATCGTATACTTTAACCCGGATCTGCCATTATTGCTAAACTAACAAACTGTAAAGAGAGTAGAAAGGTTATACCGAACAATCCGAGTCCTTCGTTCTTTAACCATCATCCCACGCTCCGTTGCGGCTGCTCCGATCTCGTCGATCTCCGATCTGCTCGTCTAGGTGGCACCACGTCAACGATTCTTTAAACGGGCTCCCGCTCTGACTCGGGGCAACTCTGTCGTCAAGTTTGCTAAAAGAGACGACCAAGATTGATGTAGAGAATGAGTAGAAGACTTTGTCTCGTTCCGTCCAAAGCTATGGATGAACGGTTAATGAAGTTGCCAATAAGTCGGGTGATGGAATGAAATGAGCAATGAAATTTCCATACACCCCAAAATCTATCATAATCTTTTACAAATGAAACAATCAAGTGAGAGAGAGAGAGGAGGGGGCCGGCCATCTTATAGGAATGGGGGGTGAGTGTAGGAGGGAAGAGGGTGACCACAAGAACAAATATCATGTGTGAACACAAAGTGTGAACACAAAGAAAGCTACCAATGAAACATCAATACCATTCTAACCTAATCACCACCTTCTAGAAACTTCTAGAACCTTCCACACTCATCTCAAGAAAAGATAAATCCGTCTTTAACCGAATGTTAAAAGACGGCTGATAGAAAACTGGAAACTGGCAACTTCCAAAAGTGATCCCGAAACGAATTTCAGGATAACCCCGTAACTGTATAAATATACCCGGATTTGTATTACGACCGAATACAAATGCAACTGAGACAAAGATATTATATCTACTAAATATAATACTCGGATCCGGCTTAAACCAAAGCCGACCAGTATCATCAGCCCGAAATCGGACACGTGCGTAAACGCACGTGTATTTTCCGAACCCTGCCATAAAACCATACGGCCTCTGTCACGCCCCGCTTCCCAGTATACGGCGAAGGAGACGCGACGAGGCCCGCTACGTATATACTCAGAAGTACATACGCTAAGCGTAACTAAGCAATATAAATACACAAGAGACAAGAGTATAAAAGAACAGCAACTTTTATTTATTAACATTCTTTGTACAATACATGAAAAGGAAAATACAACTGAAATAAAGATGCCTAAACAGTGGCATAACAGGAAAAGGAAAGTACTAAAAAGAAAAGTGTACAATGAAACTAAAGTGCTGGGTCATCAGAAAATTGCTCCAAGTCTTCTTCTGTTGGCACTACTTCTGTCGGGTCTAAGTCACCTGACGACATTCAAAAAAGAGAGAAACAGAATGTCGTCAGCGAACAGGTCACTCGGTAAGTCCCAAAGATAAGGGAGGAATAGACAGAGAGTAAGAAAGAGAGAGTAGCTTTTACAGTTGTATTATATTATTATATTATTGTAGTATTGTGTTAACGCTGTTGTTGTAGCTTGGTACAGAAGGATGCCAGTGTATACGAGAGGGGTCTCAGTATGCTAGAGACCAGGGCAAATGGAAGTACAAGGCTCCGTTATACAACCCGGAACAACGGCAATTGGATTCATGTTAGGTGTCTTAATCTTACCGTCTCGTGCCACCTTTAACACCTTCCGTACCAATCTACCCCTTAAACCCCGCGATATCTTGTTTGTATTGTTATCTTGTAAAACTTGTAATGATTACAAGATTGATTAACCGACTGTCCGAAACCATGATATCAGGAAACAGTTATAACCGTAGAGTCATGTAAATGGAATACTGGGAAACATGTAAAAGGAATATCCATGGTTCGGTTCAGCCAAATTATATAGATTGTTAACTGGATTCAGGGATTCATGTATTCATTTTGAGTTGGAATATAAAAGAATATAGATTGACCTGAATCATATTCAAGTCAGAAATAATCAGACTCTAACCTGAGTCAGACTAAAAGAAAGATAATTGGAAGTTCAATAATTGTTAGGGGCCTTATTGTAATTTATAAAACTTGAGGGGGTTTTATGTAAAAATACTTTTGTATAGTTTTCAAAATACAACTCAAGTATTTAATTATCGTCTTTATATATATACAACAATTTAATGATCAAGATAAATATGTATACATGTTCGAATAGCATGAAATGAGTCAAGTATATTATACGAGTAACTACCAAAAACAATGCTGTAAAGAAATATTATGTACGACTAATTAATCAAGTCAAACGAATGCGAGAACATAAACAAAAATATGGCTCTAAGTGTTTTGCATGCGTGAGTTCCAGTTTCACCAAAATACGACTATCGGTTTGAGAGATATATATGTTTTCGTATCGTCGCGCAAAACAGATCAGAATCTATTCGGCACCGTCACATATTTTTAAAATGCAGTTTGAGTTAATTTCCATCGGTTTTCAGGTTATGAAAAGTATTAGAAAATTGTAGGTATTTCGATGAATTTATCGAAAACACCAAGATTCACATGATTTGGATTTTTGAAGATCTAGTTATGATCATTTTAATATCAGCGTTTAAAACAGAAATTCAGATTTCTGGACAGCAACTATATATTCTATTGCAAAGCCTATATCAGGTTGTTTCATGCATTCCTAAGTAATATAATATACAGAAAATTATAGTTCTATCAATGGTGCATCTACACATCTAAATTTTGTCACAAACGGACATCGGGTGTTCGAGTTATGTCCAATTTAAAAATAGTGTGCGAATCGGAACAGATTCTGTCCAGATCCGTCACTTAATATTGTAATGCAGTTTTCTTTATCGTAGATAGGTTTTCAGTAAAACTATAAAACTAAGAAAATATAGATTGTTCGATGTAGATATCAAAAACACCTGAGTTTGCTCAATTTGGATATCGGTATACCAAGTTATATGTCCTAGAAGTTGACCGATTACTGCAGTTTTCTGTTTTACGATCAGTGAATAAATACGATGTAATTCCTAAACCGTTATGCGGATCGATCTAAAATTTTTACAGCGTGTACAAAATAATATATTCTATCATTTGTAAATTTCATGAAATTTTCAGAATTAAAAATTAATTTATAAAAATTATTTTAAAACTAAAGGTATTGATATGTCATATGTGAGAAATGAGAAAACCATGGTATTTATTCGTAACTTCATTTTTTTTTTACAAACTTTAAATAAAGTGATTTAAAATAAAACAACAAACATGCACTCCTAATTGGTCACTATGAAATGTTAACATGTGAATTGAGAGTAATGAAAAAAACTTTACAAACTATATATGTGTGTATGTTTGTGTGTTCATTATTTATATATGTATCCATTTAATTAATTATTTACGAACTATGATATGTCAAGGGAAGTTTTTCATGGCAATATAAACTAAGAGAAATATAAAGAGAAAAAGAAAGAGATGGAGGGAAGGAAAGAGAGAAGGGACTTACATACACAAGCCGGTATTGTCACCGGGCTTGTCTATCCGCCAATAGGCTCGCGTTAGTAGCGAGACCTTCTTTAAGACTTCTTCATGTTCTTCTTCTTGGACTCTAGGTGAAGAGAAAGAAGTGAGAGATAGAAAAAATGTGAGGAAGGAAAAGATAGAGGAGAACAATAAAGATGGTGTAATGGTGAATTATGTATAATAATATATGCATTCAACATGAGAATTAAAAGAGAAATGAAAGGTCACCATTCATTTTGGAAATTAAAGGTCTCATTTGTAGATTATGAGAAGAATAAAAAATGATAAAAAATAGTTGCAAGAATGAGGATTTGAACATGTGACTTATGGAATAACAATGCAAGAACTTAACCAATGAGCTACAAAGTTGTTCATGCACATATTTAATTAGAATTAAATATATGATGTTGCTTAAAAAGAAAATAAGCTTTTTAGATGGGCTGTAGAGAATAAGAATAATGGATTTGGGTTAAATATTTATGAAAGGAAAAATAGAATGAGAAGTTAAAAACTTAAATATAAGAAAAAGAAATTGTACCTAGAAAAAAATACATAATAGATTGAGGAATAAAATAATAATAAATTTAATAGAAAAAGGAAAATACAAAGTACAAATAAATACGGTATATTATTGAAGAGGGATAATACAAATGTATAAAGATTTTGGGGTCATTACATTCTACCCTCCTTAAAAATAATTTCGTCCTCGAAATTACTCAAGAAGGATGATGTAACAGAGTAAGGAAACAGGATTAGGATGATATCTTCTTCGAGCTCCGTCAATTGATACTCTAACCAATTGAGCTAATAAGTCTACAAGATACAAATAGAAAGGATGAATAAGAATTAAGGATTCAAAAGTGGAGAGATGGAGTTCAAGGAAACCGAAGGTGGAGTTCAAGATGGATTCAAGGAATATGTAATGTAAAGAATGTTTTCAGTTGCTGTTTCTTGTGTTATATTGCTTAGGTTGTTCATATAGACCAGAACTGCATGACAGGGATTCATACAGCTCTGACCTGCATGGGCCACCAACAAAACCTGTCACGCCCCGCTTCCCGGTATACGGCGAAGTGGACGCGACGAGGCCAAGAGACAAGAGTATAAAAGAACAGCAACTTTTATTTATTAACATTCTTTGTACAATACATGAAAAGGAAAATACAACTGAAATAAAGATGCCTAAACAGTGGCATAACAGGAAAAGGAAAGTACTGAAAAGAAAAGTGTATAATGAAACTAGAGTGCTGGGTCGTCGGCAAATTGCTCCAAGTTTTCTTCTGTTGGCTCTACTTCTGCCGGGTCCAAGTCACCTGACGACATTCAAAGAAGAGAGAAACAGAATGTCGTCAGCGAACAGGTCGCTCGGTAAGTCCCAAAAATAAGGGAGGAATAGACAGAGAGTAAGAGAGAGAGAGTAGCTTTTACAGTTGTATTATGTTATTATATTACTGTAGTATTGTGTTAACGCTGTTGTTGTAGCTTGGTACAGAAGGATGCCAGTGTATACGAGAGGGGTCTCAGTATGCTAGAGACCAGGGCAAATGGAAGTACAAGGCTCCGTTATACACCCCGGAACAACGGCAGTTGGATTCATGTTAGGTGTCTTAATCTTACCGTCTCGTGCCACCTTTAACGCCTTCCGTACCAATCTACCCCTTAAACCCCGCGATGTCTTGTTTGTATTGTTATCTTGTAAAACTTGTAATGATTGCAAGATTGATTAACCGACTGTCCGAAACCATGATATCAGGAAACAGTTATAACCGTAGAGTCATGTAAATGGAATACTGGGAAACATGTAAAAGGAATATCCATGGTTCGGTTCAGCCAAGTTATATCGATTGTTAACTGGATTCAGGGATTCATGTATTCATTTGAAGTTGGAATATAAAAGAATATAGATTGACCTGAATCATATTCAAGTCAGAAATAATCAGACTCTAACCCGAGTCAGACTAAAAGAAAGATAATTGGAAGTTCAATAATTGTTAGGGGCCTTATTGTAATTTATAAAACTTGAGGGGGGTTTATGTAAAAATACTTTTGTATAGTTTTCAAAATACAACTCAAGTATTTAATTATCGTCTTTATGTATATACAACAATTTAATGATCAAGATAAATATGTATACATGTTCGAATAGCATGAAATGAGTCAAGTATATTATACGAGTAACTACCAAAAACAATGCTGTAAAGAAATATTATGTACGACTAATTAATCAAGTCAAACGAATGCGAGAAAATAAACAAAAATATGGCTCTAAGTGTTTTGCATGCGTGAGTTCCAGTTTCACCTAAATACGACTATCGGTTTGAGAGATATATATGTTTTCGTATCGTCGCGCAAAACAGATCAGAATCTATTCGGCACCGTCACATATTTTTAAAATGCAGTTTGAGTTAATTTCCATCGGTTTTCAGGTTATGAAAAGTATTAGAAAATTGTAGGTATTTTGATTAATTTATCGAAAACTCCAAGATTCACATGATTTGGATTTCTGAAGATCTAGTTATGATCATTTTAATATCAGCGTTTAAAACAGAAATTCAGATTTCTGGACAGCAACTATATATTCTATTGCAAAGCCTATATCAGGTTGTTTCATGCATTCCTAAGTAATATAATATATAAAAAATTATAGTTCTATCAATGGTACATCTACACATCTAAATTTTGTCACAAACGGACATCGGGTGTTCGAGTTATGTCCAATTTAAAAACAGTGTGCGAATCGGAACAGATTCTGTCCAGATCCGTCACTTAATATTGTAATGAAGTTTTCTTTATCTTAGATAGGTTTTCAGTAAAACTATAAAACTAAGAAAATATAGATTATTCGATGTAGATATCAAAAACACCTGAGTTTGCTCAATTTGGATACCGGTATACCAAGTTATATGTCCTAGAAGTTGACCGATAACTGCAGTTTTCTGTTTTACAATCAGTGAATAAATACAATGTAATTCCTAAACCGTTATGCGGATCGATCTAAAATTTTTACAGCGTGTATAAAATAATATATTCTATCATATGTAAATTTCATGAAATTTTCAGAATTAAAAATTAATTTATAAAAATTATTTTAAAACTAAAGGTATTGATATGTCATATGTGAGAAATGAGAAAACCATGGTATTTATTCATAACTTCATTTTTTTTTTTTTTTACAAACTTTAAATAAAGTGATTTAAAATAAAACAACAAACATGCACTCCTAATTGGTCACTATGAAATGTTAACATGTGAATTGAGAGTAATGAAAAAAACTTTACAAACTATATATGTGTGTATGTTTGTGTGTTCATTATTTATATATGTATCCATTTAATTAATTATTTAGGAACTATGATATGTCAAGGGATGTTTTTCATGGCAATATAAACTAAGAGAAAAAGAAAGAGAAAAAGAAAGAGATGGAAGGAAGGAAAGAGAGAAGGGACTTACATGCACAAGCCGGTATTGTCACCGGGCTTGTCTTTCCGCCGATAGCCTTGTGTTAGTAGCGAGACCTTCTTTAAGACTTCTTCATGTTCTTCTTCTTGGACTCTAGGTGAAGAGAAAGAAGTGAGAGATAGAAAAAATGTGAGGAAGGAAAAGATAGAGGAGGACAATAAAGATGGTGTAATGGTGAATTATGTATAATAATATATGCATTCAACATGAGAATTAAAAGAGAAATGAAAGGTTACCATTCATTTTGGAAATGAAAGGTCTCATTTGTAGGTTATGAGAAGAATAAAAAATGATAAAAAATAATTGCAAGAATGGGGATTTGAACATGTGACTTATGGAATAACAATGCAAGAACTTAACCAATGAGCTACAAAGTTGATCATGCACATATTTAATTAGAATTAAATATATGATGTTGCTTAAAAAGAAAATGGACTTTTTAGATGGGCTGTAGAGAATAAGAATAATGAATTTGGGTTAAATATTTATGAAAGGAAAAATAAGAATGAGAAGTTAAAAACTTAAATATAAGAAAAAGAAATTGTACCTAGAAAAAAATACATAATAGATTGAGGAATAAAATAATAATAAATTTAATAGAAAAAGGAAAATACCAAGTACAAATAAATACGGTATATTATTGAAGAGGGATAATACAAATGTATAAAGATTTTGGGGTCATTACAGCCTCTACAACGTTTCGCCCGAACTTGGAAAACTGTCTGTAGAGGACTCTAATGACTCGTCAGTACCCTGGCAGTGGGTTTAACCACAAACCGTCAGCGGCACTAGCTATGCGTAACGGCTGCCCATGGACTGACCTCAAGGGAGGCCGATGAGCAAACTCATCCGGAAACCCTACTGAGCCTAACAGTGACAATGTATATACAGTCCGGTCCGTTCGTCTATGAGTATCGCATATCTGCCTAGGGGCTAGTAACGTCAGACCCCCAATAGCAGTATAAGTCGTGTCGGAGTGTAGCCCAATAACACCCTGAGATACTACTGGAGTACCTACCAGCAAATCTCCTGCCACGGCCGTGGATTTTGTGTAATGGCTCTCCTAGACACAGCACGACCTCACCCCCAATACCGGGAGAGACGAATCCCCTGCCGATCCGCTCACGTGCCTCCATGTGGCTCGGGACTGTACCCAAAAACTACCTGTTTGCACGACTCCTTTGAGACGTGGTAGGGTAGAAATCAAAGCACAGTGGGAACTCACACGAGACAAATGACGACCTCAGGTCGATGAACTAACCTGTACACATGTCACCAGGGAACTGCTATCTGACGATATGTATAATACCAACTAGCAGGTTCCCGACGAGTCCTGTCCGGTGTACTCATAACCCAATGAGCACCTGTATACATCTTAGGTGATCCAACTGACACCAGTGGCTTGTGAGACCGGCCACCGCCCCTCGTTGGGGTCTCGACTGTATACACTAGTCTACTCCGGAGTATCGATGCCCTGTCTCGAAACTCCCACGACTAGGGACCACAATTAAGGATATGCGTATAAACCACCCAACTCTCACGTATATGATCGCCATCATACTGTTGGTGGTAAAGCAAGATCCTAAGGGCTCTATCAAAGTGTAACATGTGATCAGTCACCTGAACATGTACACAACTGATAAAGGCAAACCAGATAGCATACTATCATCTCAAGTAAGACTGTCTTACCGGTATAGGTCCTCCGCAATCATTGCAATCACGTACCTGCGATCCAATAATTGACTCTGAGGGCACTATCTCCAACAATCTCCCACTTGCACTTAAGGCTAATTATTGCGATGTCGACTACTCACAGCCCGTGTGAAACCGAACATCCAACTCCTCTACTAATCAGTTTCACAAAGCCCGTTTGTAAAACTATTTTGTTTGAGAAATAGCCTCAGTGAGTGGATCCGCCTAGATGTTTCTTCATATATCTCTCTTAATCTCAAGTTCGCGGAGAAAGCCATCTCCCGAATTGAGTAATACCTGTCTTAGAATATGTCTGGATATCTGATGGGACCTAGTTCATAAATGAACTCCAAAACCAAACTTCTTAGACTGTATCGATCACTGAACCTAATCAGTATCCGGCACCATGCCTCCCACAGTATCCTCTTGGACCACCTGTCCATAATACTGTCCCTCTTCGTCAGAGGGAAAAACTATAACTCTGACAATCACTCTGTCACCCATGTCACCTTCGAAGCCTGGAATGATAACCATCTCCCAAAGGAGGCTGCCGTCATCAAATCCGTAGAACATGCACTTATGTTCTAAAACTGCTTCCTTATGTTTCTCCAGGATTGGATTAATACAAACTTATTGCATATAGTGCAAAAACAACATCTGGTGTGGTACTTGACATCTCATGATTGACTCAGTTGCCTAAGCAAGTGATCTGTCAATCATGCCCATCCCTCTCCCCTTTAGTCTGTAAGACACCTTTAGAGAGGGTGACTCCATCACCTGCAGGTACACCACCATGCCAGGAGTCATCTATTCTAAAAACCATTAGAATGCTGTCAAAGTACCCACATTGGGAAACTACCCAAATCCAGATCTAAAACCATAGATCTAGAAACCAGAATGTCAAATATTATATCCATATCCTGTTTGGAGAAACAACTGTGTGACGACCACAGTACAACCGATCGTAGTATAGGAATTTTACTTCCTACTCTGTGTATGTCATCCAGATACCATGACATCACACCCTACTACCTTCTTAACAGATCCATCCCCTATTCTGATGAAGTCAAACCTATGACTGTTATATCAAAATTAGATGATCTATCTCCGCTATAAGTGCTCAAGTCTATAAATAGACATAAGCATCTTGCTCACTATGCTTCCGCTGCTCCCACTGACTACGACAACCCTCCTACCGGGTCTCATAGCCTGGAACAATAGTAGTGTCAAGTATGGGTAGATAAGAACCTCCCTGTCACCGTCCTTGAGCTTACCGAAGTACCTCTCGGGTGTCTGAGGTTACCCACCATATCTGCGGAGTGGCTAATGGAATGTCAAACCTGATTGAATATATAGGTCCTATTAAATTTTCCGTAATCGTTCGCGGTTCTGGAATCACTTCCAGTTCTACCATACTCCCACTACTGTTTTCTTAAAAAGATCCATTTTACTAAAACTGTGGCGAGTCAAGAACAATATCACTATTGATCTTCCAAATGGTAGAAAATCAACCCTCGTCATAGCCAGGGTCAACCCACAAACAGCCATTACAGAAACGTGCCCTGAGTTATCCAGAATCTGGTTTTAAGCATAAGCTGGACAACTCCCTGTACCTTAACATCTTTTAAGGTATGAACCATTCTATATCCAATATAGAAACTTTGGCACTTATTTAATTGGAACCAGATTCAAATCATGCAGCTGTGTCCAGTGCATATCAACTTAATGGAAAGAGGCTAATCAGTATTACTCAACTTAGGAATCCATCCAATTATGAGTAACCTGAAAGAGAAACAAGTTTCTCAAAACCATTACTATCATCTGAATACCAATCACAAGAATCTACATCTTCGATCTCTTTGAAAAATCCCGATACTTGTGACACCTGGTTCTCTACTTTATTCTTATACCCACAACTTCTCAAAACTTAGACCTTGTATTTCTACGAAACACTTGTCTAAAAACTAGAGAAGTTATAAGTAAACAGAACATAGTACGAGGACCTACCCCTTTGTCCTGATGGACACTTGGACAACATACAATACTCTGTATAAGTCCGCTAAGTTGAATAACTCAAAACCTGTGCGTCGTAGGTTGAAAACTGTACCCTGGCGATTTCCTCAAATATCACCAATTACAACGAATTCCGATATAATGAGGATAATCACCTAATTTCCAATAACTTACTCCCACTCATCATCTGTAAAACCATACAGATATAAGAATGAAACCTGGTAAATACATACCCTTGCAGTAAGTATCTAATCGGGAAAACAGTTTTTCTTTAACAATGCACTGAAACATGAAAATGTTTCGTAGGGGTATCCTGGTATTCATAGCAATGCCTCTTCCATAATCCAATTCATGACTTTAACCGTATATTTCTTTGCCATCTCTCCAAAATCCCTTTATTTGTCTTTAGTCGTTACCTTCTGTACACCATCGTTAGGCTAAATGGTTTTCTTCCTTCCCTACCGTTTGGCACCAGCCTATGGTTTGGAAGAAGACTATCCAGTAAGCATAATAGGTGTACCCTCCTAAACCAAGGAGTACTTGCATCTCGAGAGAAGGTGATGATAAAAGACAACTGAATAATACCTTATTCTGTTAAAGGTGAAATAGGAATGGCGATGAAGTACGCGGTTTTGATCGTGAATGATAACAGTGGCAATTTACTTTGCCCTCTTTCTAATCCCTTTATTTTGTCTTTACATATTACCTTCTGTACACCCTACTTAAGCTAATTGGTTTTCTTCATTCCCTACCTTTCGGCACCTGCCTATGGTTTGGAATAAGACTATCTAATAAGCGTAATAGGTGTACTCTCCTAAACCAAGGAGTCCTCGCAACCTGAGAGAAGGTGATAATAAAAGACAACTGAATAAACCAATTCTATTTCTCGTGAACCTTGATCCGTCCTCGAAGAAGTCCCTCCGAGTTCGTATATAACCATACGATGGATCTATCCAATAGAAGTGGATGTCCGTAGTAATACGGGGTATTCTGAGAAATGCAAAGGGTAAAACAAGGAGTGACAATGACTTATGCAACTCAGACAATCCAAAAACCAGTATTTTAAGAAGGTTCGGTCAACTTGGTCACTGAGTCATAGTCTAGGGTCGGTCAAAGGTCGCTGCCAAAGAGAGAGAGAAAAGAAACACTCTGCGTGCACTCTAACCTAGATCAGAATGGTTATCATTTTATCTAATCCGGAAACCTCCCACTGTACTGTCAAATTCTCCTCCAAACCTGAAAGAAGAATCAATCGGGATCACCCGAAGAGTAAACCAACTCATCAGTGGGAATCAGGATCCAACTCTCATCGCATGATAACGTGACGGAATGCATCCACGTTACTCATACTCCAGAAGGTATGCGCATACTTGGCAAGTTTCAGTATCTTTAGAAACTCCCGATATTATTTTTGCCCCATGCTCTTATAACCTTGGCGTTAGGCCAAAATGTCATAAGTCTGTTCATATCAGATTATTGCATTTTTATACCGCCCAATTTTTATCATATTACTTATCGGTAGGTACTCTTGAGCCGTGTTTGCTAGTCAATTGCAGCATACAGGTTCTCGGCTCTTAACAATGAAATTCATGGAAAAACACGACAAAATCCGGGTTCCTGCCAACCACAGATAAAACATGGATCTCCGCTCTTCATCCGTCTGTTGCCACACACCAGTTTAGGAGACAAAATGGCAAATCAAATGTCATTTTCATGTACAAGGCTCAATGGCAGCACAAGATCCAAGAAATCTACGCGGAGCTCGAGGAAATCATGACAAAAAGATCCACATCCAATCACCTTTTGATTTGCTGAAATTCTGGAGAAAATATGGAGAGATTCTGAGAAAACAAGTGTACCAAACTGAGCCAAACATCAACACTAAGAAGCACAAAAATTCCGAGGAGCCAACTCCTCTAAAGCGCCGCGGTTCCGCGGCAATAGCAGGCTTAGGCCGCGGAACCGCGGCCGTACGGCCTCCTCAGCTGACGAAACTTCAGGGTTATTTTGGTCTTTTTATATTGAGGCAGAATTTTGCCCTAGACTTTCAGTTCACTGCCTATAAATAACCCAGAACCTTGTGAAGCCAAGGGTGCATAATCTTGTATTTTTCTAGGTTTAGAATACTTGTTTCTTCTTCCTCTTCTCATCTCTTCTCCATTGAAAAACTTGTAGTGAGCTTTTGTGAGTGAAGAATGATGAATAAAGAAGTTCCTTTTGTTATTATATCTTGTCTTGTTCTTTAGTTAAATTATTATTGCTTGTAATTTTCATTCGTTAACTTAGTTGTTGTTATTTCTTGTTGTTTCTTTCTTTTCTCTTTTCCTTTATCCTTAAACAACCATGACGCTTACGCTTGATCCTTGCCAAGGTGAGGTCGCAAATAGCTAGTTGTTATCTTCTAATCTCCTTCTTTCTATCTTCCTCTTTTGTTTTGTTTTCTTTTCGTTCTAATGAGTGAGTAGTTCCATACTTGTTAGGATAGGATAAGGGAAGTTTGAGAGAAGGAAATCTCTCTCACTCTTTCCTTGCCCAACATCTTAAATCGACTCCCGTTAATTGAACCACAATCCGCTCCCTACGGCACCCTATCCTACATGATAGTGGTGATTCCGTAGTTAGACCGGTTGTGGTTAAATTAACCGGAGGTTATGGCTAAGAGCCAAGAACGGACGGACAAGCACCAAAAGGAAGAACTTAAGCGTTGGAAAGCCTAGCTTATACTCGCAAGTTCCTTCCTAGTCGTGCTAATCCCCGTTGTTGCCGATTACCGTAACACCGATATTAAGAGTGGCAACGAAAGAAGTGAGCGACTCCTAACTCAAACTAAACTAATCCTAACCCTAACAAGCTCTCTTTACATATCATTTTAACACTTAGATAATCACAAACAAATCTGGAAACTTGGACTTAACTCGTTAAAGCACATAGAAAAAGATTCCCATCTCCCTGCGGACGACCCGTACTCAACCGGCTAGCTACAAGCGAAACCGCCTTGATTGCGGTAATTAACTAAACTTGAACACGCAGAATCTCTACCAATCAAATGGCGCCGTTGCCGGGGAGACGGTAGTTTATTTCTTTGTGTAATTTCGGGTTAACTTGTGAATATAACCGGAAAAAAAAAAATATATACTTTGTAAAAAATCTTTTTGTTATTTTTGATTAGTTTTTGTGCAAGTGTGCAGGATAATACGGAATTCGAGTTCAGTGCCAAAGACGTGGGATATTCAAAGTTCAAGTTCAGTGCCAAAGACGTGGGAAGATAGACCCATATTTCGCGGCTACACCGCGACGGATCAAAACGATGCAACCGGTCTACTGTAAAATTCTGGAGCAAATACAGTAAGCAAATAAAGATTCAGCAACTCCAGACAAGCAGAGGACAACCACAGCAGAACACCCAAAATTTTTGAAGGCCCAATCCCACCTTTCTGCCACGGAAGCGCGGCATAAGCAAGCTTAGGCCGCGGAACCGCGGCCGTTTGGCTCCTTCAGGGTGCAAAACTCTCTGTAAGTCTTCCTCTTCTCTCCCCCACTCCTCTGGACTCCAATAAACTGTGTTTTCTGCAGCATTCTTTGCGCAAACTCTCTTCCCCCTTCTAATAAACTGTTCTTGTGCAGGATTCTTTGCGCCGCGCTCAAAATAAAAATTGTTTGCAGTTGATTTGTTATCGCTTTGCATTCATTAATACGGACTTAAGGGGCTTGAAACCAATTCAGATTGGGTGGGGATTTCATCACCCTTCCCAGGACCCCAGAAATCATAAAAAGCATATGCATTAACCATTGTTAAATTAAAAAATACTAGACTCAGCCCTAAGGACTTCGCGCTCAATAGGACAGAGGACTAGTTACAGGCATCGGCCGTTTATCCTATCTGACTTTTGCGGTGCCTAGGCAAGTGTGACGAAGGCAAGTGGTTATTTAATTAAGGAACTTCGCGAAAGCGTTGGACAACCTCCCACTTACCTGGCACTTATCTGGCCGCAATAGACGGAGAAGAGGCGGTTTGAGGTCCTATTTCTAGCCCTCTGGAACAGTTAGGAGCTGTCTAGCAGACCTAGGTGACCCTAGATCTAGGTGTGATTGTGCATATCTTGTTTGTGATTGCTTAAAGCCGTAAGTCCGTACATATTTCTGTAAAGCTCTTTCTAAAAAAAAGAAAAAGAAAAAAATCAAAAACTTTTATAAAAACTTGCCCTTTGTCGCCAAATCCATTTTTTCACCCACCACCCATCGTATTTCTCCATTGACGTTTTCTTACCCTCACCTTCTCCGCTTTGACTATACTAAACTCGTTTAGTGTATGTCCGCTTGGACTCGGGACACTAGCGCCCGCCTAGTCCGCGTTACGTTAGTCGCTACCGACTACGCGATCGACTCAGACGTCGAAACTCCGTCCACTCCTCTTTCACCTTTACCTTTGCCGGCCAACTCCGACGTTGACCGGAATTCTGTTCATACATCTTCACCTTCACCATCACCAACCTCTTCTTCCGCGATGTCAGGATTTAATCCGAACATCTCTTTGACAACCCCTGGATTGGCTCCACTTCCTACGGAGACCAATAACCCACCACCACCGCCTGTTGTAGCGCCGCAGCGAATCGCGCTCCAGGACTGTTTCTATCCCACCCGTTCTGCACTTCCCACCTGCCTTTCTCTTCCACCGGCCAATGGGGATAATTTTGAAATTAAGCCCCACTTCATCAACATGCTTCCACGATTTCATGGGCTTGAATCTGAAGATGCCTATATCTTCATCAATAAATTTCAGAACGTTTGTGCCATGATGAAAACTACCCAACTGTCGGACGATGCTATACGTCTACGGGTCATTCCGTTCACTTTATGCGATCTTGCTGAAAAATGGCTGTATAGCACCGCTTCCCACTCCATAACCAGTTGGGACGAGTTTGTAAAAGAGTTTCTAAAGAAATTTTATCCGAATCATAAAACCGCAAGGATCCGCAATGAAATCAACCAATTCTCTCAGCTTCCTTCTGAACCCTTCTGGAAGTGCTTTGACCGGTACAAAGACCTTCTTGTTCAGTGTCCTCACCACGGTATAGAGAAATGGCAACTTTGCCAAACCTTATACGAGGGCCTGAACCCAGCAACGAAGCAGTTGTTGGAAACCATCTGTCAGGGCCACTTCCTATCAAAATCTGACGAGGAAGCGTGGCAGTACTTTGACGACCTTGCGGAGCAAACACTACAATGGGAGAGCACCAGACCGACTTCTTCTTCTACCGCCGCTTCTACCGGTTAGTCTAGGGTAGGAATTCACCAACTTGATGTCTCTATTGCGATGAAAGCTGAAATGGCTGCAATAACGAGAAAGCTTGAAGCGATAGAGAGCAAAATTTCTTCTCCTGCTCCTACCCCTGTTCTCCCCCTTCGTACCATATGCGTTTGTTGTTCCGATCCTTCTCACTTAACCGAAGAGTGTCCTTACAATCCACCATCGCAAGGACAGGACCAGGTTAATGCTGCATTTCAGCAAAGACCGAGGAATGATCCATACTCTTCCACCTACAATCCCGGTTGGAGGAACCACCCCAATTTCGCCTGGAATCAGAATCAGAATCAATTCCAAGGCAACAATTTCCAGAGGGCCCCTCCGCCGCAACAACAAGCGCAACAACAAACTCAACAGCAATTTCAGCAGCCCTTCCAACACCAACCTTTTCAAAATCAGACGAACAACTTTGCACCCAACAATTCTTTTCCACCAAACAATTTTGTTCCGTCAAACAACGATAAGGTTTCCTCGCTCGAACGAAGTCTGGAGGCGTTCGTTAAACAATCGACACAATCCACTGCCAACATCCAGTCTTCCATTCAGTCCTTAGTGCAACACACTGCCGCTCACGGGCAAAGCATCAAGACCATCGAGGCCCAGATTGCACAGTTGAATGCGGCCTTAAGCGAGCGAGAGAAGGGGAAGCTTCCGTCCCAGCCACTCCCAAATCCCGGTCACCCACAGAATGTACATGTTGCTCTTGAACAACAGAACCATAATGTGAGTGCCGTGACCACATTGAGATCGGGAAGGATGCTGCAAAACAACATTGGTACACGGATCAACGATGACACCCCGGCCGCTTCTTCTTCTTCTTCTCCTGCTTCTTCGTCTTCTGAGCCTATTCTCCATTCTTCAAAAGGCTCTCCCTCTCCTTCCTCTTCTTCTGCTCTGAACGGACCCACTTCTCACTCCACGAAAACACCTGTTCTGGGATCCGTTCCAACTCCACAATCTCCTCCACAAGCATTAGACTCAACCAATTTTAAAAACGTCCCATTTCCAAACCGGTTGAGGTCTAATAAACAAAATCCTCAAATGGAGAAGATTCTGGAGTTATTTAAGAAGGTTAACATTAACATTCCTCTTTTAGATACTGTCCAACAAGTCCCGTCCTACGAAAAAATCTTAAAAGACTTGTGCACGAAAAAGAGGAAGTCTCAGGTACCCAAGAAAGTTTTCTTGGCTAGTGCTGTGAGTGATGCCCTTACCCAATCTTTACCACAAAAACGAAAGGACCCTGGCTGTCCTACGATTTCTATTACCATTGGGGATAAGAACATCAACTGCGCACTATTAGATCTTGGTGCCAGTGTTAACCTGCTTCCGTACTCAGTATACGAGCAATTAGGCGTAGGAGAGCTGAAACCCACGCACTGCACTCTCCAAATGGCCGACCGATCGATCACCCATCCTAGGGGTGAGCTAGAGGATGTGTTAATAAAAGTCGGGGACTTCATATTCCCCGTTGACTTCATTGTATTAGACACACAGCCTGTAGCTAACCCCAGGAATCAAATTCTGGTGATACTCGGTCGCCCATTCCTTGCAACCTCAAATGCTGTGATCAATTGTCGCAATGGTTTGATGAACCTCTCTTTTGGAAACATGACGATTGAACTCAACATTTTTAGGTTGGGGAATCAGCCCGCCGAAACTAATGCTCATATACTGGACGTCTGCTCGATCCAGGAGATCACCCCAGAAGAATGTGAATTCGAGGAGTTTCTGTTTGATCACGATAATCTTGACGCCACTAGTGCGTTCCTCCTCGAACCTGCTGCTGTTTCTGCGCCCGACAACGACTACGAGTGTTTCACGTTCTCGAACGATCTTAGCCGCGCACAACCCGAGTTTGAATCTTTCGAATTTCCGGATGAGTTACCTGAACCATCCAACTCGGTCGCTTACACTCGTTTTGAACCTTTGCTGGAGTCCTTTGAGTTCAAGACCTCTGCACCAATCTTGCCTTCAATCGTTTCACCTCTATTGCTCGAACTCAAGCCTTTGCCGTCTCACCTTAAGTATGCTTACTTAGGTGAAAACGAGACCCTCCCTGTCATCATTTCGGCTTCTCTAGCTCCAGAGCAAGAGAAAGCCCTTCTCGCGGTCTTGCACAGCAACAGGCAAGCTTTTGGCTGGTCCATGGAGGACATCAAGGGGATTAGTCCCCTGATCGTTGAGCATCACATTCATCTGATGGATGATGCCAAACCAGCCCGGGATCCACAAAGACGTCTCAATCCAGTCATGAAAGAGGCTGTGAAGAAGGAGATCGTAAAATGTCTAGATAGTGGTATCATTTACCCTATCTCTGATAGCCAGTGGGTTAGCCCCATTCATGTTGTCCCCAAGAAGTCGGGCATCACGGTCATAACCAACGAGGCGAACGAGTTAATCCCTACTCGCACCCAAACTGGGTGGCGAGTATGCATTGATTACAGAAAACTCAACGCCGCAACGCGGAAGGACCACTTTCCGCTACCTTTCATTGACCAAATGCTTGAACGATTGGCCGGACACGAGTACTACTGCTTTCTTGATGGCTACTCCGGCTATAATCAAATTCCCATCGCCGAAAAAGACCAGGACAAGACCACTTTCACTTGTCCTTTTGGCACGTTTGCATATCGACGCATGCCCCTTAGATTATGCAATGCGCCCGCTACCTTCCAGCGGTGTATGATGGGAATCTTCTCAGACATGGTGGAAAAATTTCTGGAGATTTTCATGGATGATTTCTCCATCTTCGGCGATTCCTTCAACGAGTGTTTGCTGCATCTTGACGCTGTCCTTACCCGATGTAAGGACAAGAATCTCACTTTGAATTGGGAGAAGTGCCACTTCATGGTGCGCGAAGGTATTGTCTTAGGACATATCATCTCGCAAAATGGCATAGAGGTTGACAAAGCAAAGATTGAGGTCATTTCCAATCTACCTCCTCCCCGATGCGTCAGAGATATCCGAGCATTCCTTGGCCATGCCGGTTTCTATAGACGGTTCATCAAGGACTTTAGCAAGATTGCTAGGCCCTTGACTCTTTTGCTGGCCAAGGATACGCCATTCGACTTCAACTCGAGCTGTGTGACTGCATTCGAGTCATTGAAAAGCTCCCTCACTTCTGCTCCCGTTCTTTCTTCGCCTGACTGGACGCACCCATTTGAGATTATGTGCGATGCATCCGACTTTGCCATTGGTGCTGTCCTTGGACAACACATCAACAAGATGCCGCACGTAATCTATTATGCGAGCCGAACCCTGAACGACGCCCAACTCAATTATACAACAACTGAGAAGGAATTCTTGGCTGTTGTATTTGCTTTAGAAAAGTTCAGGCCCTACCTCATCGGCTCTCCAGTCATTGTCTACACAGACCATTCTGCTCTGCGCCATCTTTTTGCGAAGAAAGATGCAAAGTCTCGGTTAATACGTTGGATCCTCTTGCTTCAAGAGTTTGACCTTGTCATTAAGGACAAACGAGGATGTGAAAACGTAGTTGCCGACCATCTCTCACGACTTCCTTCTTCGCCTTCGCTTCCAATTCCGATCAATGACGTTTTCCCGGATGAACAGCTCTTGACAGTATCTTGCGAACCCTGGTTCGCAGATATTGTGAACTATTTGGCCACGGGATTACTACCAACTGAATCGTCAAGTCAGGACAGACTTCGCTTCTTATCCCAAGTAAAACACTTTTACTGGGACGAACCCTATTTGTTCAAGTACTGTCCCGACCAGATTATTCGTCGGTGTGTCCCTGACGAGGAATTCAAGAGTGTGCTGTCATTTTGCCACGATCAAGCGTGTGGGGGGCATTTTGGCCCCAGAAAGACAGCTGAGAAGATCTTGCAATGTGGTTTCTACTGGCCACAACTCTTCAAAGACGCTCATGACTATTGCAAGACTTGCTCCCGGTGCCAACACTTGGGCCGGATATCCCGGAGGAACGAGATGTCGCTCCAACCGATCTTGGTTGTGGAGATTTTCGACGTTTGGGGGATAGATTTCATGGGGCCGTTTCCCAGCTCTTTCGGGAACTTGTACATTCTTCTCGCTGTTGATTACGTCTCTAAATGGGTCGAGGCTGTGCCCAGCCGGACTAACGACAACAAGGTTGTCGTTAGGTTTCTTAAAGAAAACATTTTCTCCCGTTTTGGGCACCCCCGAGCGATCATTAGCGACAATGGAAATCATTTCTGCAACAAGACCTTCGAGGCCTTGATGCGGAAATATTCCATTAATCATAAGCTCTCTACGCCCTACCACCCCCAAACCTGCGGGCATGCCAAAATTTCAAATCGGCAAATCAAGCAGATACTGGAGAAAACGGTTTTCAAGAACCGTAAGGATTGGTCGCTGAAACTCACTGATGCCCTTTGGGCATTTCGAACCGCTTATAAGACCGACCTTGGCATGTCTCCCTATCGGCTTGTGTATGGAAAAGCTTGCCACCTACCTGTCGAAATAGAGCATCGCGCATTTTGGGCGATAAAGGAGCTGAATCTGTCTCTCGAAGACGCGGGCAGCCGTCGGAAGCTGCAGTTGAACGAATTGAGCGAGCTTAGGGATGAGGCTTACGATAACGTGGTTGTCGTTAAGAATCGAACGAAGGTGTTTCACGATAAATACCTTTTGCGCAAAACTTTCGTACCTGGTCAACAGGTACTGTTTTACGACACCAGACTACACTTCCATCCAGGAAAGCTCAGATCTCGCTGGAAAGGGCCGTATTTTATGGGGAATGTGTATCCGCATGGCGCTGTGGATTTGGAGAATCCAAAGGACGGTTCATTTTTCAAAGTGAACGGACACCGACTAAAACCGTACCTTAGCGCCGAACCAACAGAGGAGCTCCTGGTCTTATAGGAGCCTGTTTACCCTGCATAATCTTCCTCTGCCTACCACCAAACTTCGGTTATCCAGCCAAGAACAGTGGACACTGTTCCAAATAAGTTTGGGGGTATGTATATACCATTTTGTATATATTTGTGGATATTCTTTTTCTTTTTCTTTTCTTTAAAAAAAAAAAAAAATGGGTATCGCTTACCGACAATTTTGACCCTTCAAATAATCTCTTCATGCAATGACAGTGAGGACACTGTCCAGTTTAAGTTTGTGGGTACGCTCGGTATGCATTTCTAACCTTCGCATTCATATGTATATTTTGCATCTGCATATTAAAATCCATAAAATCCATTAAAATCAGTAAATTTTCTAAAAACATAAAAACTTTTTTTGTCAAGTTAGCTAGTGGGAGAACTCTGATTCAACATTTCGATGGTTTTGTTTGATAAGATAAGAATAACTAAATCTTATGTTTAGATTTTGAAAACCTGAAAGATAACTCTCTTTTGAAGTTAACTATAGCTGATATACGTCTTTACATCACACTACACGTGTTGTGAATTTTGGAAAGTAGATGACAAGTCTTTTATGTCTAAAAAAAAACTTTTAAATGGATAAATGATTTTCTGAGGATCAAATAGGTTTGTTCTGAAATAAGTAATGTCAAGAATAGTTTATGAAGTAAAGTGAATATGAAGGAATGTTATTGATGCCTTAATTGGAACTAAGTCTGAAAAATAACCCATCTGAAACTTGATTGGAATGATTACACACCAAAACCCACTAAACACGTCTTTTATCCAAAAAAATAATTGAACTGCCGGTTATATCTCCGTTCGTATTGAATCATCATGATTTTCACGCCAAACTGTCTTTTGTTTTTTGGACCTAGGTAACTTGAGTAATTAAGTCCGCTGGGGTGTTTCTACATCTAATGCCCTAAAGCCAACTGGTTTGGGTGCATTGGCCCAAAGCTCGCTAAGAAGCCTAGAAAGTCCAGATTAAAACAAAGTCAAGCAAGTGTTCTCTCCGAGTTAAAATTCCTAACGGTTCTTTGTGTGAGAATAATCTTGATAAAAGACAGGCTTTTATAAAAAATTTAGCGGAGATATGAAGGTTTTACTCTATGATAAAGACTATTGCACGTTCACAGAGGTGTGTATGAAATGAAAACAAGAAAAAGGTGGAGTGAAATATAAGACTAGTTTCCTGTTAAGGAAGATAGAAATTCTAAAAGTTGAAACTTTGCTGGAAAACGAAACTTGAAAAATGCTTAACTCTTTATAAAACTTATGTGATCCTTTCAAAAAATTTATCTGGGCTTTATTGTGTGACATAATTGTAAGTGCACAGCGGCGCCCCGGCCGTCAATCCGACGCCGGAATGCGGAAGCGGTGAAAAACTTAAATTTTGCGGACTTAGCAAACCGGCACCACCGCGCACTAAATACCCGGATCGTAACCATTAACTAGTCTAAGCTAACTATAAGATGAGAAAGAGATATACCGACGATCCAAGTCCTCCGGTCTTCTCATCATCGTCCGGATCTCCTGCGGAAAAGTCCCGTCTCCTCCTCGTCGCCGGAAGTGCACCACATCGCCTACTTTGTTTACGGGCTCCCACCTCAATGCCGAGGCAACTCGGGCACGAAGCCGGCTACTCGACGTGCCCAAGGTTCGCTGTAGAATGTAGCGAGCAAGTCTCATTTGGGGTTATCGGAATTGCCTTTTTGGTGGAGGGATGATACAAGAACAATGTGGAGGAACTTTGGGGATTTTGGGAACATGAAATGAACAAAAAACCCCACACCCAAAAACTTGGACAGCCCCTATAGGGAAGTGGCCGGCCATTCCAATGAGGGTGAGTGAGAATGAGGGAGAGTATGATAGAAAAGGAGAGAGCCATCCAATAATGCAATGGAGAGAGAGAAGGCTATCATGCCAAAAAGGAAATGATCACAACAATAAACCCACACTCAACCAACCTCACCCCTCATCATCATCAACCATCATGCCCACTAAAAGTCAAGCCATCATGAGAATGAGAAGTCAATGATGGTGCACATCATGAAAACCATCATGATGCTACAATAAGCAAAGACCCCCTCCACAAAAAGCCTATTTGCAAATAAACCCTCCTCCACCAATCTTCGGCCAATGAACGGAACAATAGAAATTGGCCGAAACGGAAAGCAAACTGGCAACTCCAAAAAACTGGTCCCGTAATAAATTACAGGAAAACCCCGATACTGTGCATACACACCCGCATCTGTATTTCGACCGAAATACAAATGCAATGAGACAAAATCTCCACTGTACTATACTAGGATCCGGCTTATACCAAAACCGGCTAGTAATATCTGTTCGATCCTGATCCGTGCAATACCGCACGTATCTGATCGAACCCTGCCATATAACCATACGGCCTATAGTACAATCTGTCCGATCCTGATCCGTGCAATACCGCACATATCTGATCGGACCTTGCCATATCTCCATACGGCCTCTACAACCTTTCGCCCGAAAGCTGAGTAACTGAAATGTGGGGGACTCTAAAGACTCGTCAACACCTTGGTTGTGGATTTAACCACTAGCACGTCAGAGGTATAAGCCAATACGTAACGGGCTACCAGGTATTGACTAAAAAGGACGTCGATGAGCGAACTCATCCTGACACCCTACTGAGCCTGTCAGTGACAATATCCGTGCAGTCCGGTCCGTTCGTCTATGAGTATCGCATGGCGGGCCTAGGGGGTTGGTAAAAGTCAGACCCCCAAAAGCGGTACAAGTCGTGTCGGAGTGTAGCCCAGAACACCCTGAGATACTACTGGAATACCTACCAGTAAATCTCCTTGCCTTGGCCAAGGACTTTGTGTAATGGCTCTCCTAGACACAGCACGACCTCACCCCCAATACCGGGAGAGACGAACCCCTGAAGATACGCTCACTGCCTCCATGTGGCTCGGGACTGTACCCAACTAAAACCTGTTTGCACGACTCCTTTGAGCCGTGGTAGGGTAGTAATCAAAGTACAGTGGGAACTCACACGAGACAAATGACGATCCCCAGGTCGATGAACTAACCTGCACACATGTCACCAGGGAACTGCCATCTGACGTCTGGTATATGACCAACTAGCATGTTCCCGGCGAGTCCTGTCCGGTGTACTCATAACCCAATGAGCACCTGTATACATCTTAGGTGATCCAACTGACACCAGTGGCTTGTGAGACCGGCCACCGCCCCTCGTCGGGGTCTCGACTGTATACACTAGTCTACTAATAGAGTATCGATGCCCGGTCTCGAAACTCCCACGACTAGGGACCTTTTAAGGATATGCTTGTAGACCCCCAGCTCCCACTTATATGATCGCCCTCATACGGCTGGTGGTCAAGCAAGAATCCTAGGGGCTCTATCAACGTGTAATAGCGACGTGTCAGGTCACCTAAAACAGTACACGATGATAAAGGTAAACCAGATAGCATACTATCATCTCGAGTAAGACTGTCCTACCGGGATAGGTCCTCCCTTAATCATTGCAATCACGTACCTGTGATCCAATAATTGACTCTGAGGGCACTATCTCCAACAATAATGACTTTAATCGATCCTTCTGGAAACTTAACGATACTATTTGCACTGCACGTAAAGACATATAAAATCTGTAGTTAAAGAAGAAGCGAGGTGTGGAAAATAAGGGTTTGATAGTCTAGACTTGGGATCATAGAATTGTTATTTTCTGAAACAAAACTTTTGGGGTTTGAATCATAGTTATTTTGCAAAACTAGCTTGACCGGATTTTGTGCGTAGTATCCGCTGAAAACCCTCAGGTGACAACACTCCTCCTACTAGGGACACCTAGAGGTTTAACGGCTTGTTGCACATGCTCAGTGCAATCGCGTTCCCTGCGAAAGTGAGGTTAGGAAATTTTTTGTGAATACATTGGCTTTGCTCGGGACGAGCAAATGATAAGTTTGGGGGTATTTGTTCATATCAGATTATTGCATTTTTACACCGCCCAATTTTTATCATATTGCTTATCGGTAGGTACTCTTGAGCCGTGTTTGCTAGTCAATTGCAGGATACAGGTTCTCGGCTCTTAACAATGAAATTCATGGAAAAACACGACAAAATCCGGGTTCCTGCCAACCACAGATAAAACACGGATCTCCTCACTTTATCCGTCTGTTTCCACATACCAGTTTAGGAGACAAAATGGCAAATCAAATGTCATTTTCATGCACAAGGCTCAATGGCAGCACAAGATCCAAGAAATCTACACGGAGCTCGAGGAAATCATGACAAAAAGATCCACATCCAATCACCTTTTGATTTGCTGAAATTCTGGAGAAAAAGTGGAGAGATTCTGAGAAAACAAGTGTACCAAACTGAGCCAAACATCAACACTAAGAAGCACAAAAATTCCGAGGAGCCAACTCCTCTAAAGCGCCGCGGTTCCGGGGCAATAGCAGGCTTAGGCCGCGGAACCGCGGCCGTACGGCCTCCTCAGCTGACGAAACTTCAGGCTTATTTTGGTCTTTTTATATTGAGGCAGAATTTTGCCCTAGATTTTCAGTTCACTGCCTATAAATAGCCCAGAACCTTGTGAAGCCAAGGGTGCATAATCTTGTATTTTTCTAGGTTTAGAATACTTGTTTCTTCTTCCTCTTCTCATCTCTTCTCCATTGAAAAACTTGTAGTGAGCTTTTGTGAGTGAAGAATGATGAATAAAGAAGTTCCTTTTGTTATTATATCTTGTCTTGTTCTTTAGTTAAATTATTATTGCTTGTAATTTTCATTTGTTAACTTAGTTGTTGTTATTTCTTGTTGTTTCTTTCTTTTCTCTTTTCCTTTATCCTTAAACAACCATGACGCTTACGCTTGATCCTTACCAAGGTGAGGTCGCAAATAGCTAGTTGTTATCTTCTAATCTCCTTCTTTCTATCTTCCTCTTTTGTTTTGTTTTCTTTTCGTTCTGATGAGTGAGTAGTTCCATACTTGTTAGGGTAGGATAAGGAAAGTTTGAGAGAAGGAAATCTCTCTCACTCTTTCCTTGCGCAACATCTTAAATCGACTCCCGTTAATTGAACCACAATCCGCTCCCTACGGCACCCTATCCTACATGATAGTGGTGATTCCGTAGTGGACCGGTTGTGGTTGAATTAACCGGAGGTTATGGCTAAGAGCCAAGAACGGACGGACAAGCACCAAAAGGAAGAACTTAAGCGTTGGAAAGCCTAGCTTATACTCGCAAGTTCCTTCCTAGTCATGCTAATCCCCGTTGTTGCCGATTACCGTAACACCGATATTAAGAGTGGCAACGAAAGAAGTGAGCGACTCCTAACTCAAACTAACCTAATCCTAACCCTAACAAGCTCTCTTTACATATCATTTTAACACTTAGATAATCACAAACAAATCTGGAAACTTGGACTTAACTCGTTAAAGCACATAGAAAAAGATTCCCATCTCCCTACGGACGACCCGTACTCAACCGGCTAGCTACAAGCGAAACCGTCTTGATTGCGGTAATTAACTAAACTTGAACACGCAGAATCTCTACCAATCAAATGGCGCCATTGCCGGGGAGATGGTAGTTTATTTCTTTGTGTAATTTCGGGTTAACTTGTGAATATAACCGGAAAAAAAAAACAAAAAAAACAAAATATACTTTGTAAAAAATCTTTTTGTTATTTTTGATTAGTTTTTGTGCAAGTGTGCAGGATAATACGGAATTCGAGTTCAGTGCCAAAGACGTGGGATATTCAAAGTTCAAGTTCAGTGCCAAAGACGTGGGAAGATAGACCCATATTTCGCGGCTACACCGCGACGGATCAAAACGAAGCAACCAGTCTACTGTAAAAATCTGGAACAAATACAGTAAGCAAATAAAGATTCAGCAACTCCAGACAAGCAGAGGACAACCACAGCAGAACACCCAAAATTTTTGAAGGCCCAATCCCACCTTTCTGCCGCGGAAGCGCGGCATAAGCAAGCTTAGGCCGCGGAACCGCGGCCGTTTGGCTCCTTCAGGGTGCAAAACTCTCTGTAAGTCTTCCTCTTCTTTCCCCCACTCCTCTGGACTCCAATAAACTGTGTTTTCTGCAGCATTCTTTGCGCAAACTCTCTTCCCCCTTCCAATAAACTGTTCTTGTGCAGGATTCTTTGTGCCGCGCTCAAAATAAAAATTGTTTGCAGTTGATTTGTTATCGCTTTGCATTCATTAATACGGACTTAAGGGGCTTGAAACCAATTCAGATTGGATGGGGATTTCATCACCCTTCCCAGGACCCCAGAAATCATAAAAAGCATATGCATTAACCATTGTTAAATTAAAAAATACTAGACTCAGCCCTAAGGACTTCGCGCTCAATAGGACAGAGGACTAGTTACAGGCATCGGCCGTTTATCCTATCTGACTTTTGCGGTGCCTAGGCAAGTGTGACGAAGGCAAGTGGTTATTTAATTAAGGAACTTCGCGAAAGCGTTGGACAACCTCCCACTTACCTGGCACTTATCTGGCCGCATTAGACGGAGAAGAGGCGGTTTGAGGTCCTATTTCTAGCCCTCTGGAACAGTTAGGAGCTGTCTAGCAGACCTAGGTGACCCTAGATCTAGGTGTGATTGTGCATATCTTGTTTGTGACTGCTTAAAGCCGTAAGTCCGTACATATTTCTGTAAAGCTCTTTCTAAAAAAAAAGAAAAAAATCAAAAACTTTTATAAAAACTTGCCCTTTGTCGCCAAATCCATTTTTTCACCCACCACCCATCGTATTTCTCCATTGACGTTTTCTTACCCTCACCTTCTCCGCTTTGACTATACTAAACTCGTTTAGTGTATGTCCGCTTGGACTCGGGACACTAGCGCCCGCCTAGTCCGCGTTACGTTAGTCGCTACCGACTACGCGATCGACTCAGACGTCGAAACTCCGTCCACTCCTCTTTCACCTTTACCTTTGTCGGCCAACTCCGACGTTGACCGGAATTCTGTTCATACATCTTCACCTTCACCATCACCAATCTCTTCTTCCGCGATGTCAGGATTTAATCCGAACATCTCTTTGACTACCCCTGGATTGGCTCCACTTCCTACGGAGACCAATAACCCACTACCACCGCCTGTTGTAGCGCCGCAGCGAATCGCGCTCCAGGATCGTTTCTATCCCACCCGTTCTGCACTTTCCACCTGCCTTTCTCTTCCACCGGCCAATAGGGATAATTTTGAAATTAAGCCCCACTTCATCAACATGCTTCCACGATTTCATGGGCTTGAATCTGAAGATGCCTATATCTTCATCAATAAATTTCAGAACGTTTGTGCCATGATGAAAACTACCCAACTGTCGGACGATGCTATACGTCTACGGGTCATTCCGTTCACTTTATGCGATCTTGCTGAAAAATGGCTGTATAGCACCGCTTCCCACTCCATAACCAGTTGGGATGAGTTTGTAAAAGCGTTTCTAAAGAAATTTTATCCGAATCATAAAACCGCAAGGATCCGCAATGAAATCAACCAATTCTCTCAGCTTCCTTCTGAACCCTTCTGGAAGTGCTTTGACCGGTACAAAGACCTTCTTGTTCAGTGTCCTCACCACGGTATAGAGAAATGGCAACTTTGCCAAACCTTATACGAGGGCCTGAACCCAGCAACAAAGCAGTTGTTGGAAACCATCTGTCAGGGCCACTTCCTATCAAAATCTGACGAGGAAGCGTGGCAGTTCTTTGACGACCTTGCGGAGCAAACGCTACAATGGGAGAGCACCAGACCGACTTCTTCTTCTACCGCCACTTCCACCGGTCAGTCTAGGGTAGGAATTCACCAACTTGATGTCTCTATTGCGATGAAAGCTGAAATGGCTGCAATAACGAGAAAGCTTGAAGCGATAGAGAGCAAATTTTCTTCTCCTGCTCCTACCCCTATTCTCCCCCTTCGTACCATCTGCGCTTGTTGTTCCGATCCTTCTCACTTAACCGAAGAGTGTCCTTACAATCCACCATCGCAAGGACAGGACCAGGTTAATGCTGCATTTCAGCAAAGACCGAGGAATGATCCATACTCTTCCACCAACAATCCCGGTTGGAGGAACCACCCCAATTTCGCTTGGAATCAGAATCAGAATCAATTCCAAGGCAACAATTTCCAGAGGGCCCCTCCGCCGCAACAACAAGCGCAACAACAAACTCAACAGCAGTTTCAGCAGCCCTTCCAACCCCAACCTTTTCAAAATCAGACGAACAACTTTGCACCCAACAATTCTTTTCCACCAAACAATTTTGTTCCGTCAAATAACGATAAGGTTTCCTCGCTCGAACGAAGTCTGGAGGCGTTCGTTAAACAATCGACACAATCCACTGCCAACATCCAGTCTTCCATTCAGTCCTTAGTGCAACACACTGCCGCTCACGGGCAAAGCATCAAGACCATCGAGGCCCAGATTGCACAGCTGAATGCGGCCTTAAGCGAGCGAGAGAAGGGGAAGCTTCCGTCCCAGCCACTCCCAAATCCCGGTCACCCACAGAATGTACATGTTGCTCTTGAACAACAGAACAATAATGTGAGTGCCGTGACCACATTGAGATCGGGAAGGATGCTGCAAAACAACATTGGTACACGGATCAACGATGACACCCCGGCCGCTTCTTCTTCTTCTTCTCCTGCTTCTTCGTCTTCTGAGCCTATTCTCCATTCTTCAAAAGGCTCTCCCTCTCCTTCCTCTTCTTCTGCTCTGAACGGACCCACTTCTCACTCCACGAAAACACCTGTTCTGGGATCCGTTCCAACTCCACAATCTCCTCCACAAGCATTAGACTCAACCAATTTTAAAAACGTCCCATTTCCAAACCGGTTGAGGTCTAATAAATAAAATCCTCAAATGGAGAAGATTCTGGAGTTATTTAAGAAGGTTAGCAATAGCATTCCTCTTTTAGATGCTGTCCAACAAGTCCCATCCTACGAAAAAATCTTAAAGGACTTGTGCACGAAAAAGAGGAAGTCTCAGGTACCCAAGAAAGTTTTCTTGGCTAGTGCTGTGAGTGATGCCCTTACCCAATCTTTACCACAAAAACGAAAGGACCCTGGCTGTCCTGCGATTTCTATTACCATTGGGGATAAGAACATCAACTGCGCACTATTAGATCTTGGTGCCAGTGTTAACCTGCTTCCGTACTCAGTATACGAGCAATTAGGCGTAGGAGAGCTGAAACCCACGCACTGCACTCTCCAAATGGCCGACCGATCGATCACCCATCCTAGGGGTGAGCTAGAGGATGTGTTAATAAAAGTCGGGGACTTCATATTCCCCGTTGACTTCATTGTATTAGACACACAGCCTGTAGCTAACCCCCGGAATCAAATTCCGGTGATACTCGGTCGCCCATTCCTTGCAACCTCAAATGTTGTGATCAATTGTCGCAATGGTTTGATGAACCTCTCTTTTGGAAACATGACGATTGAACTCAACATTTTTAGGTTGGGGAATCAGCCCGCCGAACCTAATGCTCATATACTGGACGTCTGCTCGATTCAGGAGATCACCCCAGAAGAATGTGAATTCGAGGAGTTTCTGTTTGATCACGATAATCTTGACGCCACTAGTGCGTTCCTCCTCGAACCTGCTGCTGTTTCTGCGCCCGACAACGACTACGAGTGTTTCACGTTCTCGAACGATCTTAGCCGCGCACAACCCGAGTTTGAATCTTTCGAATTTCCGGATAAGTTACCTGAACCATCCAACTCGGTCGCTTACACTCGTTTTGAACCTTTGCTGGAGTCCTTTGAGTTCGAGACCTCTGCACCAATCTTGCCTTCAATCGTTTCACCTCCATTGCTCGAACTCAAGCCTTTGCCGTCTCACCTTAAGTATGCTTACTTAGGTGACAACGAGACCCTCCCTGTCATCATTTCGGCTTCTCTAGCTCCAGAGCAAGAGAAAGCCCTTCTCGCGGTCTTGCACAGTAACAGGCAAGCTTTTGGCTGGTCCATGGCGGACATCAAGGGGATTAGTCCCCTGATCATTGAGCATCACATTCATCTGATGGATGATGCCAAACCAGCCCTGGATCCTCAAAGACGTCTCAATCCAGTCATGAAAGAGGCTGTGAAGAAGGAGATCGTAAAATGTCTAGATAGTGGTATCATTTACCCTATCTCTGATAGCCAGTGGGTTAGCCCCATTCATGTTGTCCCCAAGAAGTCGGGCATCACGGTCATAACCAACGAGGCGAACGAGTTAATCCCTACTCGCACCCAAACTGGGTGGCGAGTATGTATTGATTACAGAAAACTCAACGCCGCAACGCGGAAGGACCACTTTTCGCTACGTTTCATTGACCAAATGCTTGAACGATTGGCCGAACACGAGTACTACTGCTTTCTTGATGGCTACTCCGGCTATAATCAAATTCCCATCACCGAAAAAGACCAGGACAAGACCACTTTCACTTGTCCTTTCGGCACGTTTGCATATCGACGCATGCCCTTTGGGTTATGCAATGAACCCGCTACCTTCCAGCGGTGTATGATGGGAATCTTCTCAGACATGGTGGAAAAATTTCTGGAGATTTTCATGGATGATTTCTCCATCTTCGGCGATTCCTTCAACGAGTGTTTGCTACATCTTGACGCTGTCCTTACCCGATGTAAGGACAAGAATCTCACTTTGAATTGGGAGAAGTGCCACTTCATGGTGCGCGAAGGTATTGTCTTAGGACATATCATCTCGCAAAATGGCATAAAGGTTGACAAAGCAAAGATTGAGTTCATTTCCAATCTACCTCCTCCCCGATGCGTCAGAGATATCCGAGCATTCCTTGGCCATGCCGGTTTCTATAGACGGTTCATCAAGGACTTTAGCAAGATTGCTAAGCCCTTGACTCTTTTGCTGGCCAAGGATACGCCATTCGACTTCAACTCGAGCTGTGTGACTGCATTCGAGTCATTGAAAAGCTCCCTCACTTCTGCTCCCGTTCTTTCTTCGCCTGACTGGACGCACCCATTTGAGATTATGTGCGATGCATCCGACTTTGCCATTGGTGCTGTCCTTGGACAACACATCAACAAGATGCCGCACGTAATCTATTATGCGAGCCGAACCCTGAACGATGCCCAACTCAATTATACAACAACTGAGAAGGAATTCTTGGCTGTTGTATTTGCTTTAGAAAAGTTCAGGCCCTACCTCATCGGCTCTCCAGTCATTGTCTACACAGACCATTCTGCTCTGCGCCATCTTTTTGCGAAGAAAGATGCAAAGTCTCAGTTAATACGTTGGATCCTCTTGCTTCAAGAGTTTGACCTTGTCATTAAAGACAAACGAGGATGTGAAAACGTAGTTGCCGACCATCTCTCACGACTTCCTTCTTCGCCTTCGCTTCCAATTCCGATCAATGACGTTTTCCCGGATGAACAGCTCTTGACAGTATCTTGCGAACCCTGGTTCGCAGATATTGTGAACTATTTGGCCACGGGATTACTACCAACTGAATGGTCAAGTCAGGACAGACTTCGCTTCTTATCCCAAGTAAAACACTTTTACTGGGACGAACCCTATTTGTTCAAGTACTGTCCCGGCCAGATTATTCGTCGGTGTTTCCCTGACGAGGAATTCAAGAGTGTGCTGTCATTTTGCCACGATCAAGCGTGTGGCGGGCATTTTGGCCCCAGAAAGACAGCTGAAAAGATCTTGCAATGTGGTTTCTACTGGCCACAACTCTTCAAAGACGCTCATGACTATTGCAAGACTTGCTCCCAGTGCCAACACTTGGGCCGGATATCCTGGAGGAACGAGATGTCGCTCCAACCGATCTTGGTTGTGGAGATTTTCGACGTTTGGGGGATAGATTTCATGGGGCCGTTTCCCAGCTCTTTTGGGAACTTGTACATTCTTCTCGCTGTTGATTACGTCTCTAAATGGGTCGAGGTTGTGCCCAGCCGGACTAACGACAACAAGGTTGTCGTTAGGTTTCTTAAAGAAAACATTTTCTCCCGTTTTGGGCACCCCCAAGCGATCATTAGCGATAATGGAAATCATTTCTGCAACAAGACCTTCGAGGCCTTGATGCGGAAATATTCCATTAATCATAAGCTCTCTACGCCCTACCACCCCCAAACCTGCGGGCAGGCCGAAATTTCAAATCGGCAAATCAAGCAGATACTGGAGAAAACGGTTTTCAAGAACCGTAAGGATTGGTCGATGAAACTCACTGATGCCCTTTGGGCATTTCGAACCGCTTATAAGACCGACCTTGGCATGTCTCCCTATCGGTTTGTGTATGGAAAAGCTTGCCACCTACCTTTCGAAATAGAGCATCGCGCATTTTGGGCGATAAAGGAGCTGAATCTGTCTCTCGAAGAAGCGGGCAGCCATCGGAAGCTGCAGTTGAACGAATTGAGCGAGCTTAGGGATGAGGCTTACGATAACGCGGTTGTCGTTAAGAATCGAACGAAGGTGTTTCACGATAAACACCTTTTGCGCAAAACTTTCGTACCTGGTCAACAGGTACTGCTTTACGACACCAGACTACACTTCCATCCAGGAAAGCTCAGATCTCGCTGGAAAGGGCCGTATTTTATGCAGAATGTGTATCTGCATGGCGCTGTGGATTTGGAGAATCCAAAGGACGGTTCATTTTTCAAAGTGAACGGACACCGACTAAAACCGTACCTTAGCGCCGAACCAACAGAGGAGCTCCTGGTCTTACAGGAGCCGGTTTACCCTGCATAATCTTCCTCTGCCTACCACCAAACTTCGGTTATCCAGCCAAGAACAGTGGACACTGTTTCAAATAAGTTTGGGGGTATGTATATACCATTTTGTATATATTTGTGGATATTCTTTTTCTTTTTCTTTTCTTTAAAAACAAAAAAAAAAAAAAAAAATGGGTATCGCTTACCGACAATTTTGACCCTTCAAATAATCTCTTCATGCAATGACAATGAGGACACTGTCCAGTTTAAGTTTGTGGGTACGCTCGGTATGCATTTCTAACCTTCGCATTCATATGTATATTTTGCATCTGCATATTAAAATCCATAAAATCCATAAAAATCAGTAAATTTTCTAAAAACATAAAAACTTTTTTTGTCAAGTTAGCTAGTGGGAGAACTCTGATTCAACATTTCGATGGTTTTGTTTGATAAGATAAGAATAACTAAATCTTATGTTTAGATTTTGAAAACCTGAAAGATAACTCTCTTTTGAAGTTAACTATAGCTGATATACGTCTTTACATCACACTACACGTGTTGTGAATTTTGGAAAGTAGATGACAAATCTTTTATGTCTAAAAAAAACTTTTAAATGGATAAATGATTTTCTGAGGATCAAATAGGTTTGTTCTGAAATAAGTAATGTCAAGAATAGTTTATGAAGTAAAGTGAATATGAAGGAATGTTATTGATGCCTTAATTGGAACTAAGTCTGAAAAATAACCCATCTGAAACTTGATTGGAATGATTACACACCAAAACCCACTAAACACGTCTTTTATCCAAAAAAATAATTGAACTGCCGGTTATATCTCCGTTCGTATTGAATCATCATGATTTTCACGCCAAACTGTCTTTTGTTTTTTGGACTTAGGTAACTTGAGTAATTAAGTCCGCTGGGGTGTTTCTACATCTAATGCCCTAAAGCCAACTGGTTTGGGTGCATTGGCCCAAAGCTCGCTAAGAAGCCTAAAAAGTCCAGATTAAAACAAAGTCAAGCAAGTGTTCTCTCCGAGTTAAAATTCCTAACGGTTCTTTGTGTGAGAATAATCTTGATAAAAGACAGACTTTTATAAAAAATTTAGCGGAGATATGAAGGTTTTACTCTATGATAAAGACTATTGCACGTTCACAGAGGTGTGTATGAAATGAAAACAAGAAAAAGGTGGAGTAAAATATAAGACTAGTTTCCTGTCAAGGAAGATAGAAATTCTAAAAGTTGAAACTTTGCTGGAAAACGAAACTTGAAAAATGCTTAACTCTTTATAAAACTTATGTGATCCTTTCAAAAATTTTATCTGGGCTTTATTGTGTGACATAATGACTTTAATCGATCCTTCTGGAAACTTAACGACACTATTTGCACTGCACGTAAAGACATATAAAATCTGTAGTTAAAGAAGAAGCGAGGTGTGAAAAATAAGGGTTTGATAGTCTAGACTTGGGATCATAGAATTATTATTTTCTGAAACAAAACTTTTGGGGTTTGAATCATAGTTATTTTGCAAAACTAGCTTGACCGGATTTTGTGGGTAGTATCCGCTGAAAACCCTCAGGAGACAACACTCCTCCTACTAGGGACACCTAGAGGTTTAACGGCTTATTGCACATGCTCAGTGCAATCGCGTTCCCTGCGAAAGTGAGGTTAGGAAATTTTTTGTGAATAAATTGGTTTTGCTCGGGACGAGCAAATGATAAGTTTGGGGGTATTTGTTCATATCAGATTATTGCATTTTTATACCGCCCAATTTTTATCATATTGCTTATCGGTAGGTGCTCTTGAGCCGTGTTTGCTAGTCAATTGCAGGATACAGGTTCTCGGCTCTTAACAATGAAATTCATGGAAAAACACGACAAAATCCGGGTTCCTGCCAACCACAGATAAAACACGGATCTCCGCACTTTATCCGTCTGTTGCCACACACCAGTTTAGGAGACAAAATGGCAAATCAAATGTCATTTTCATGCACAAGGCTCAATGGCAGCACAAGATCCAAGAAATCTACGCGGAGCTCGAGGAAATCATGACAAAAAGATCCACATCCAATCACCTTTTGATTTGCTGAAATTCTGGAGAAAATGTGGAGAGATTCTGAGAAAACAAGTGTACCAAACTGAGCCAAACATCAACACTAAGAAGCACAAAAAATCTGAGGAGCCAACTCCTCTAAAGCGCCGCGGTTCCACGGCAATAGCAGGCTTAGGCCGCGGAACCGCGGCCGTACGGCCTCCTCAGCTGACGAAACTTCAGGGTTATTTTGGTCTTTTTATATTGAGGCAGAATTTTGCCCTAGATTTTCAGTTCACTGCCTATAAATAGCCCGGAACCTTGTGAAGCCAAGGGTGCATAATCTTGTATTTTTCTAGGTTTAGAATACTTGTTTCTTCTTCCTCTTCTCATCTCTTCTCCATTGAAAACCTTGTAGTGAGCTTTTGTGAGTGAAGAATGATGAATAAAGAAGTTCCTTTTGTTATTATATCTTGTCTTGTTCTTTAGTTAAATTATTATTGCTTGTAATTTTCATTTGTTAACTTAGTTGTTGTTATTTCTTGTTGTTTCTTTCTTTTCTCTTTTCTCTTTTCCTTTATCCTTAAACAACCATGACGCTTACGCTTGATCCTTGCCAAGGTGAGGTCGCAAATAGCTAGTTGTTATCTGTAAGTGCACGGCGGCGCCCCGGCCGTCAAACCGACGCCGGAATGCGGAAGCGGTGAAAAACTTAAATTTTGCGGACTTAGCAAACCGGCACCACCGCGTACTAAACACCCGGATCGTAACCATTAACAAGTCTAAGCTAACAATAAGAAAGGGAAGAGATGTACCGACAGATCCGAGTCCTCCGGTCTTCTCGTCGTCGTCCCGATCTCTCGCGGAATGTCCGGTCTCCATCTCCTCGCCGGAAGGGCACCACGTCGCCTGCATCTTTTACGGGCTCCCGCCTCAAATCCCGAGGCAACTCGGGCGCGAAGTTGGCTAGCCGACGCGCCCAAGATTTGCTGTAGAATAATGTAGAACCGTTGTCTCTTTGGGGTTTAAGAGGTTGCCATTTATGGAGGAATTTGTACAAAGATTTTTCATGAACACTTGATGAAAAATGGAGCTTGCCATGGGAAAAATGAGCTCGGCCAAGCCAAATGTGCTCACTGGAAATCAAAAGGAAGCAAGCACTCTCACACTTGCTGTGAAAAGGAAAATGAGCCCATTCCCAGCTCATGCTTTTTCAAAGCAATCAAAAGTATATATTAATAAATTAATCCTCATGAAAAACAATTCCAGCACACAAGTAATTCAAGCACACTTGCAATTCCAGTACACTCATTTTAATTCCATTCCATACTCCAACAGTGGCCGGCCAAGACCAATTTCCAACACCAAATCACATTCACAAACCATATCCAATCAAATCCCAATTAATGCATGAAAAGCCAAAAAAGATTACATAATCAATCATTTTGCAATAAACCCCCTCCACAAATGTTATTTGTAAACTTGCAAATAACACCCTCTAACGAAAAGTCCGACCGGGAAGGAAAAAGAGAAAACCGGCCGGAACGGAATGCAAACTGGCAACCCCAGAAAACTGGTCCCATAATAAATTACAGGAAAACCCCGATACTGTGCATACACACCCGCATCTGTATTCCGTCCGGATACAAATGCAAAAAGACAAAATCTACACTATCTAAAACTAGAATCCGGCTTAAGCGAAAGCCGGCTAGTAAAAACCGTCCGATCACGATCCGTGCAATACCGCACGTATCTGATCGAACTCTGCCATATCTCCATACGGCCTCTACAGCCTTTCGCCCGAAAGCTTGAGTAACTGAATGTGGGGGACTCTAAAGACTCGTCAACACCTTGGTTGTGGATTTAACCACTAGCACGTTAGAGGTATAAGCCAATACATAACGGGCTACCAGGTACTGACTAAAAAGGAGGTCGATGAGCGAACTCATCCTGACACCCTACTGAGCCTGTCAGTGACAATATCCGTGCAGTCCGGTCCGTTCGTCTATGAGTATCGCATGGCGGGCCTAGGGGGTTGGTAAAAGTCAGACCCCCAAAAGCGGTACAAGTCGTGTCGGAGTGTAGCCCAGAACACCCTGAGATACTACTGGAATACCTACCAGTAAATCTCCTTGCCTTGGCCAAGGACTTTGTGTAATGGCTCTTCTAGACACAGCACGACCTCACCCCCAATACCGGGAGAGACGAACCCCTGAAGATACGCTCACTGCCTCCATGTGGCTCGGGACTGTACCCAACTAAAACCTGTTTGCACGACTCCTTTGAGCCGTGGTAGGGTAGTAATCAAAGTACAGTGGGAACTCACACGAGACAAATGACGATCCCCAGGTCGATGAACTAACCTGCACACATGTCACCAGGGAACTGCCATCTGACGTCTGGTATATGACCAACTAGCATGTTCCCGGCGAGTCCTGTCCGGTGTACTCATAACCCAATGAGCACCTGTATACATCTTAGGTGATCCAACTGACACCAGTGGCTTGTGAGACCGGCCACCGCCCCTCGTCGGGGTCTCGACTGTATACACTAGTCTACTAATGGAGTATCGATGCCCAGTCTCGAAACTCCCACGACCAGGGACCTTTTAAGGATAAGCTTGTAGACCCCCAGCTCCCACTTATATGATCGCCCTCATACTGCTGGTGGTCAAGCAAGAATCCTAGGGGCTCTATCAACGTGTAATAGCGACGTGTCATGTCACTTAAAACAGTACACGATGATAAAGGTAAACCAGATAGCATACTATCATCTCGAGTAAGACTGTCCTACCGGGATAGGTCCTCCCTCAATCATTACAATCACGTACCTGTGACCTAATAATTGACTCTGAGGGCACTATCTCCAACAATCTCCCACTTGCACTCAAGGCTAATTATTGCGATGTCGCATACTCACAGCCCGTGTGATACCGAACACCCAACTCCTCTACTAGTCAGTCTCACAAAGCTCGTTTGCGAGACTATTGCGTTCGAGGAATAGCCTCAGCGAGTGGATCCGCTTTGAAGTTTCTTTCTATGTCTCTCTATATCTCAAGTTCGCGGAGAATGCCATCTCCCGAAATGAGCAATACCTGTCTTAGAATGTCTGGATGTCTGATGGGACCGAGCTCATAAATGAACTCCAAATCCAAACTTCTTAGACTGTATCGTCAACTGAACTTAATCAGTATCCTGCGCCATGCCTCCCTCAGTATTGCCTTGGATCACCTGTCCAAAATACTGCCCCACATCAGAAGGAAAACTATAACTCTGACAACCTCCTTGTCGTCCATGTCACCTTGGAAGCCTGGAATGATAACTGTCTCCTGAATGAGGCTGTCGTTATCATATCCCTAGAACATCCACTTATGTTCTAAAACTGCTTCGGACTGTTTCTCCAGGATTGGATTAATGTCAACTTATTGCATCTAGTGCAAGAACAACATCTGGTGTGGTACTTGACATCTCACGATTGACTCAATTGCCTGAGCAAGTGATCTGCCAATCATGCCCGTCCCTCTCCCCTTTAGTCTGTAAGACAACTTTGGAGAGGGTGACTCCATTACCTGCAGGTATACTACCGTGCCAGGAGTCGACCATCCTAAATACTCTTAGAATGCTGTCAAGTACCCTGATTGGGAAACCGCCCAAATCTAGATCTAAAACCATAGATCCAGTAACCAGTATGTCTGATATAAAATCCATTTCCTTTGTGGAGAAACAACTGTGTGACGACCAAAGTATAACCGATCGTAGTGTAGGAGTTTCTTTTCCTACTCTGTGTATATCATCCAAATACCAGGATATCACACCCTACTACCTTCTCAACAGATCCATCCCCTATTCTGACGAAGTCAAACCCATGACTGTTACGTCAGAAATAGATGATCTATCTCCGCTACATCTGCTCTAGTCTATAAATAGACATAAGCTACCTGTCCACCAATGCTTCCGCTGCTCCCACTGACTACGACAACCCTCTGGCAGAGTCATATAGACGTACACTTCTAAAGCAAGTTTAGAATGACGCTATACTCATCCTCCTGCCGGGTCTCGCAGCCTGGAACAACAGCAATGGTAATTGTGGGTAAACAAGAACTTCCCTGTAACCGTCCTTGAGGCTACTGTAGTACCTCTCGGGTGCCTGAAGTTACCCACCTTATCTGCGGAGTGGCCAATGGAATATCAATCCAGATTGAATCTTTAGGTTCCTTATCAAATCTTCAGTAATCGTTTGTGGTTCTGGAATTACTTCCAGTTCTACCATACTCCCACTACTGTTTTCTGAAAAATAACCATTTCTTTTTAAAACTGTGGCGAGTCAAGAACAATATCACTATTGATCTTTCTTATGGTAGAAAGTCAACCCTCGTCATAGCCTGGGTCAACCCACAAACAGCCATTACAGAAACGTGCCTTGAGTTATCCAGAGTCTGGTTTTAATCATAAGCCGGACAACTCCCGTACCTTAACAATGTTAAGATATGAACTGTACTATATCCAATATAGAACCAGAGGCACTGATTTAATTGAACCAGATTCAAATCATGCAGCTATCTCCAGTGCATGTCAACTAAATGGAAGGAGGCCGATCAGCGTTACTCAACTTAGGAATGCTTCCAATTATGAGTAACCTGAAAGAGAAGCAATTTCTCTTTATCATTACTATCAACTGAATACCATACACAAGTATCTACATCTTCGATCACCTTGAAGAATCCCGATACTTGCTACACCTGGTTCTCTACTCTATTCAAATACCTATAACTCCTCAAAACTTAGACTCTGTGTTTCTACGAAACACATGTCTAAGAACTAGAGAAGCTAAAAGTAAACAGAATATAGTATGAGGACCAACCCCTCTGTCCAAATGGACACTGGACAACATACAATACTTTGTATAAGTCCGCTGAGTCTTACAACTCTTTCACTGTGTGTCGTAGGTTGAAAACTGTACTTATGGTTAAGAAGAATTACACCGCTGTTTAATACTCCTTACCTAACCATCCACTGATATAGGTAAATGTCATCGACATAATATCAAAAGGTATATCTCACTCTATGAAAATAGACGTACAGATATATTAATTTGAAATTGGTGCACAACAGCGGATATTCAAAACCAAATATTTGCCGACCGGCAAACAGCCCAAGTGATCTCCTCAAATATCACCGATTACAACGAATCCCGATATAATGAGGATGATCACCCAATTCCCAATAACTTACTCCCACTCACCATCTGTAAAACCATACAGATGTGAGAATCAAACATGGTAAATACATACCCTGGAGCAAGTGTCTAATCGGGAAATCAGTTTTCTTTTAACAGCACACAGTGAACTGAAACATTGAAATGTTTCGACGGGGTATCCCGGTATTCCTAGTAATGCCTCTACCATTAACCAGATTCACAACTATAACCGTATAGTTCTTTACCACCTCTCCAAATCCCTTTATATGTCTTTAGTCATTACCTTCTGCACACCCCTTAGGCCAAATGGTTTTCTTCCTTCCCTACCGTTCGGCACCAGCCTATGGTTTGGAAGAAGACTATCCAATAAGCATAATGGGTGTACTGTCTTAGTCCTAGGAGCACTCGCAATGCGAGAGAAGGTGAAGATAAAAGACAACCGAATAAACCTTACTCCTATTTCTCCTGAACCAGGATCCATCCCCGAACTGGAACAAGTTCCTTTCGAGTTCGTATATAACCATACGATGGATTATCCAATAAAATGGGATCTTCGTAGTGATACGGAGTGTCCTGGAGAAATACAAAGGTGATTTAGGATTGGCGAAGAAATACTTGGTTTGGTCGTGAATAGCAGTCGCAACTTACTTTGCCCTCTTACTAAACCCTTTCTTTGTCTTAACTCAATACCTTCTGTACACCGTTTAGGCTAATTAGTTTTCTTCATTCCCTACCGGTCGGCACCAGCCTATGGTTTGGAAGAAGACTATCCAATTTGCAAAATAGGTGTACTACTCCTAAACCAAGGAGTACTCGCAACCTGAGAGAGGGTGAAAAGAAAAGACAACTGAATAATCCTATTCGTTTTCTCCAGAGCCGGAAACCATCCTCGAATTCCTTTGAGTTCGTATCTAACCATACGATGGTTTTGTCCAATGGAAGTGGACGTTCGTAGTAATACGGGGTGTCCTGGAGAAAAGGGTAAAAGTAGGAGTGGCAATGAGGTCTGCAACTCTGACAATCCAAAAGCCGGTGTAAAGAAGGTTCGGTTAACTTGGTCTCTGAGTTATAGTCTTAGGGTCAGGTCAATGGTCGCTGCCAGAGAGAGAGAGAAAAGAAACACTCAGCGTGCACTCTATCCTAGATCAGAATGGTTACCAATTTATCTAATCTGGAAACCTCCCACTGTACCTCAAACTCTCCTCCAAACCTGAAAGAAGAATTAGTCGGGGTCACCCGAGGAGTAAACCAACTCATCAGTGGGAATCGGGATCCAACTCTCATCGTATGATAACGTGACGGAATCCGCTCACGGTATCACACTCCAGAAGGTATGCGCATATCCGGCAAGTTTCAGTTCTTTTGAAACTCCCGATGTAGATTTCTGCCCCATGCTCTTATGACCTTGACTAAGGCCAACAAATCATAAGTCACATGTCAAGTTCTACCCGTCATTGTCCAGGTTGATTTGAACCCACCCGTACAAGCCCTTGACTAAGGCCAACAAGGCTATACGACTGTCCCAAACCAACGCATCTATCTATGCAGCATATGAATACCCAATAGCTACCAAACACTGTGCCTTGACTAAGGCCAACAAACACAGCTTGAATACTATTGACTACCCATATGAAACGACGGAGGGCTACGAATGGTTTCTGGCGAAAACCTTTAACGTAGTGAACTTGATATCGTTGAAGGAACGGATAGCTTTTTAGAAAATATAGTGACGAAAACCTTTACTAAAGAGGTCACTCCCGGTGAAGGGATCTCGGCTCTTTCCCCGTAGAATGGGGTGCTGGATATTCATAACCGAATATCACTGTGCAAAGCAAAAGTAATCGGCTATATTGAAGTTAATGCCCTGACGCAAACTTCTGTCCAAGGGGTCACTCCCGGTGAAGGGATCTCGGCCCTTGCCTCGTCGACTGAGGAGCAGGATATTCCAAATGAATACCACGATGCAAAACAAAAGTGAACGTCCTTGCAATAACAGCTTTTTGAAAAGTGTTCCAACAACATCAGATTAGGTTTGTTTAACTTGCATTGATCCGAATCAATGCAGTCCCATCAATTAATCACACCACAAAGAACGAAAATATACTGACGTATGTATATGCCATCCGCATTCGCCACTGGGTCCCGTCATCACTCGTTAGGTTAGCTTACTAACGACAGAGCGGGGACTGGACTAGCGCAGATGAAAAACATATACAACATCTACTAATATATATACCAATATATTATATTTCGCTCAAGGCGTGAAAAGAAATGCAACATCACAGAAATGTACAGCATCACAGAACAATACAGATATCTGGGATCCCCGGGTTTCACAGAGCCACTACTGAAACCCGACGTTCCCCTGGTCGTGTGGATAGCCTGTGCAATGAAATCCTATACCCCCTACGAGTGCGGCGAATAGCCAGCCAATCCTGGAGTGAAGCCCCCTCCGTCCCAATGCCATGAGATGCGGGCTTGTTGCCTTCTAGAACCCGGCTATCCGTGCACCCCTCCGCGGGGTAATCCTAGTACAGAAAGTAAAATATACATACAACGGGTATATCGACCGCAACCAGGTCGTGCCCCAAAAGAATAATACAGACAGGCAGTGACGGCAGTCCACATATCGGACGCTCGCCCCGCAATATCAAATGTACATAATACAACAACACAGTACTAGCATTGCATCCAGGCTATCCCCCACGACCGATCCGCAACATCACAGCAAATACATAGAACATCAACGTGAAAGTCACGTTCGCAAATCCGTCTAACCGGGCTATAGCAGTTAGACTGGATTTACCGATCGAGTGACATTCACGGTCGCAGATATAATGTAAATACTGTGAAAAATGTGTTTAAAATTTTCCGATTGATCAAACAATTAACAAGTGGGCCCCAAAGAAAACTGTAGCACCTACAGAAATAATTGGCCCAATTTTAATATTCCAAAACCCCTAATTTAAGCCCAGAAGCCCACTGTAAAAACCCAACCCACTGATTCCTGTATGCTGCGGCGGAAGCGCGGCCAAAAGTGGGTTTTGGCCGCCCTTCCGCGCTCTAGTGAGAGGATCAGTGCCTCGAATTTGAACAGTGTTCTTATAATTTTTAGTACATAAATATTTTACAACCTGAAAAATTTTTCGACACCAAAAATTTCCAACAGAAAACTGATGTGGGCAAATACGGGTTTTTGGACATTTCGATCGATCGGAACTAAAAAACACATTACACAAAGCTAGACTAAGTTAATGGGGAGGCTCTGATACCACTGTAAGTGCACGGCGGCGCCCCGGCCGTCAAACCGACGCCGGAATGCGGAAGCGGTGAAAAACTTAAATTTTGCGGACTTAGCAAACCGGCACCACCGCGTACTAAACACCCGGATCGTAACCATTAACAAGTCTAAGCTAACAATAAGAAAGGGAAGAGATGTACCGACAGATCCGAGTCCTCCGGTCTTCTCGTCGTCGTCCCGATCTCTCGCAGAATGTCCGGTCTCCATCTCCTCGCCGGAAGGGCACCACGTCGCCTGCATCTTTTACGGGCTCCCGCCTCAAATCCCGAGGCAACTCGGGCGCGAAGTTGGCTAGCCGACGCGCCCAAGATTTGCTGTAGAATAATGTAGAACCGTTGTCTCTTTGGGGTTTAAGAGGTTGCCATTTATGGAGGAATTTGTACAAAGATTTTTCATGAACACTTGATGAAAAATGGAGCTTGCCATGGGAAAAATGAGCTCGGCCAAGCCAAATGTGCTCACTGGAAATCAAAAGGAAGCAAGCACTCTCACACTTGCTGTGAAAAGGAAAATGAGCCCATTCCCAGCTCATGCTTTTTCAAAGCAATCAAAAGTATATATTAATAAATTAATCCTCATGAAAAACAATTCCAGCACACAAGTAATTCAAGCACACTTGCAATTCCAGTACACTCATTTTAATTCCATTCCATACTCCAACAGTGGCCGGCCAAGACCAATTTCCAACACCAAATCACATTCACAAACCATATCCAATCAAATCCCAATTAATGCATGAAAAGCCAAAAAAGATTACATAATCAATCATTTTGCAATAAACCCCCTCCACAAATGTTATTTGCAAACTTGCAAATAACACCCTCTAACGAAAAGTCCGACCGGGAAGGAAAAAGAGAAAACCGGCCGGAACGGAATGCAAACTGGCAACCCCAGAAAACTGGTCCCATAATAAATTACAGGAAAACCCCGATACTGTGCATACACACCCGCATCTGTATTCCGTCCGGATACAAATGCAAAGAGACAAAATCTACACTATCTAAAACTAGAATCCGGCTTAAGCGAAAGCCGGCTAGTAAAAACCGTCCGATCACGATCCGTGCAATACCGCACGTATCTGATCGAACTCTGCCATATCTCCATACGGCCTCTACAGCCTTTCGCCCGAAAGCTTGAGTAACTGAATGTGGGGGACTCTAAAGACTCGTCAACACCTTGGTTGTGGATTTAACCACTAGCACGTTAGAGGTATAAGCCAATACATAACGGGCTACCAGGTACTGACTAAAAAGGAGGTCGATGAGCGAACTCATCCTGACACCCTACTGAGCCTGTCAGTGACAATATCCGTGCAGTCCGGTCCGTTCGTCTATGAGTATCGCATGGCGGGCCTAGGGGGTTGGTAAAAGTCAGACCCCCAAAAGCGGTACAAGTCGTGTCGGAGTGTAGCCCAGAACACCCTGAGATACTACTGGAATACCTACCAGTAAATCTCCTTGCCTTGGCCAAGGACTTTGTGTAATGGCTCTCCTAGACACAGCACGACCTCACCCCCAATACCGGGAGAGACGAACCCCTGAAGATACGCTCACTGCCTCCATGTGGCTCGGGACTGTACCCAACTAAAACCTGTTTGCACGACTCCTTTGAGCCGTGGTAGGGTAGTAATCAAAGTACAGTGGGAACTCACACGAGACAAATGACGATCCCCAGGTCGATGAACTAACCTGCACACATGTCACCAGGGAACTGCCATCTGACGTCTGGTATATGACCAACTAGCATGTTCCCGGCGAGTCCTGTCCGGTGTACTCATAACCCAATGAGCACCTGTATACATCTTAGGTGATCCAACTGACACCAGTGGCTTGTGAGACCGGCCACCGCCCCTCGTCGGGGTCTCGACTGTATACACTAGTCTACTAATGGAGTATCGATGCCCAGTCTCGAAACTCCCACGACCAGGGACCTTTTAAGGATAAGCTTGTAGACCCCCAGCTCCCACTTATATGATCGCCCTCATACTGCTGGTGGTCAAGCAAGAATCCTAGGGGCTCTATCAACGTGTAATAGCGACGTGTCATGTCACTTAAAACAGTACACGATGATAAAGGTAAACCAGATAGCATACTATCATCTCGAGTAAGACTGTCCTACCGGGATAGGTCCTCCCTCAATCATTACAATCACGTACCTGTGACCTAATAATTGACTCTGAGGGCACTATCTCCAACATTATCTTCTAATCTCCTTCTTTCTATTTTCCTCTTTTGTTTTGTTTTCTTTTCGTTATGATGAGTGAGTAGTTCCATACTTGTTAGGGTAGGATAAGGGAAGTTTGAGAGAAGGAAATCTCTCTCACTCTTTCCTTGCCCAACATCTTAAATCGACTCCCGTTAATTGAACCACAATCCGCTCCCTACGGCACCCTATCCTACATGATAGCGGTGATTCTGTAGTGAGACCGGTTGTGGTTGAATTAACCGGAGGTTATGGCTAAGAGCCAAGAACGGACGGACAAGCACCAAAAGGAAGAACTTAAGTGTTGGAAAGCCTAGCTTATACTCGCAAGTTCCTTCCTAGTCGTGCTAATCCCCGTTGTTGCCGATTACCATAACACCAATATTAAGAGTGGCAACGAAAGAAGTGAGCGACTCCTAACTCAAACTAACCTAATCCTAACCCTAACAAGCTCTCTTTACATATCATTTTAACACTTAGATAATCACAAACAAATCTGGAAACTTGGACTTAACTCGTTAAAGCACATAGAAAAAGATTCCCATCTCCCTGCGGACGACCCGTACTCAACCGGCTAGCTACAAGCGAAACCGTCTTGATTGCGGTAATTAACTAAACTTGAACACGCAGAATCTCTACCAATCAAAGTCACATGCCAAGTTCAACCCATCATTATCTTGTTAATTTGAACCCACCCGCACATGCCCTTGGCGTTAGGTCAAAATGGCAGAACGGCTGTCCCAAACCAACTCATCTATCTATGCAACAAATGAATACCCAGCAGCTACCAAACACTATGCCTTGGCGTTAGGTCAAAATACATAGCTTGAATACTACTGAATACCCAAAAGAAATGACGGAGGGCTACGGCTGGTTTTTGGAGAAAAACCTTTAACGTAGTGAACTTGATATCGCTGAAGGAACTTGATAGCTTTTTAAAATATAGTGGCGAAAACCTTTTGCTAAAGAGGTCACTCCCGGTGAAGGGATCTCGGCTCTTTCCCCGTGCAATGAGGTGCAGGATATTCCACTGAATACCACGATACAAAGCAACTTGTAATCAACTATAGTGAAGTTATTACCCTGACGCAAACTTCTGCCCAAGGGGTCAGTCCCGGTGAAGGGATATCGGCCCTTGCCCCGTCGAATGAGGTGCAGGATATTCCACTGAATACCGCTATGCAAAACAAAAGGAAACGTCTTTGCAATAACACTTTTTAAATTTGTTCCAACAACTGCAAACAGGTTTGTTTTACTTTGCATTGATCAGAATCAACGCAGTCCCATCAATCAATCACACCAGAAAAGAACGAAAATAAAATATACGTATATGCCATCCGCATTCGTTACTGGGTCCCGTCATCACCCGTTAGGTTACTTAACTAACGACAGAGCGGGGACTGAACTAGCGCGGGTGCAAAACATATACAACATCTAATAGTATATAAACCAATATACAATAATCGCTCCAGGCGTGATAATATGCAACATTACAAAAAAGTAATAAGTATCACAGAACAATACAGATAATCTGGGATCTCCGGGTTTCACAGAGCCGCTGCTGAAACCCGACGTTCCCCTGTCGTGTGGATAGCCTGTGCAATGAAACCTAGACCCCTACGGGTGCGGCAAGTTACCCGCCAAAACCTGAAGCGAGGCAGCCCCCTACAGCAAAGTGAATGGACCACCCAGCACTTCACGGAATCCGGTAATCTTGGGCACCCCTCCTTGGGTCAACCTGTACCCCCTACGAGTGCGGTGAATAGTCTGCCAATTCTAGAGTGAGACCCCTCTGCCTCTCAAAGCCATGAGATGCGGACCCGTTGCCCTCTAGAACCCGGCTATCCGTGCACTCCGTCGTTGGGCAAAACCTAGTACAGAAATGAAAAATAGTACAACGGGTACATCGACCGCAACCTGGTCGTACCCCAAAAGAATATTATACAATAGGCAGTGACGGCAGTCCACAAGTAGGACGCTCGCCCCGCAATATCAAATGTACAAATAAACTCAAACTGCACTACCATTGCACACTGCTATCCACCACGACAAATCCACAACATCACAGCACAACACAGAACATCAACGCGAATGTCACGTTCGCAAACCCGTCTAAAAGAACTATACCAATCAGACGCGGTTTACCGATCAAATGACATTCCCGGTCGGAGATATAATGTAAGCACTGTAAACTAACATGTTTAAATTTCGATCGACTAAATATCACGAAGTGGGCCCCACGAACATCTGTTGAACAGTAACAAAATCTGGGCCCAAAAGGTATATACCAAAAACCCTAAATTCCAGACAAGAACCCACTGTGCAAATTTGGGGCCACGATCTCACTAAATGGCCGCGGAAGCGCGGTCAAACCATAGGTTTGACCGCGGTTCCGCGGCGGTTTTGTCGAATCACGTGCCCAAATTTGTACGGTGTTCTTAGAAAATCCTGCACAGATTTCTGTGATATGTAGAATAATTTTTGGAACCCTTTAAAAATCAACAGAAACTGTGAAAATGAATTTTGCGGTTTTTGATATCCGGTTCGATCGATATTTTAAACGCGTTAGCATAAGTTAGTAAAGCAAAATGGTGAGGCTCTGATACCACTGTAAGTCTACGGTAGCGCCCCGGCCGTCTACAGACACCAAATGCGGAACAAAAACTTTTTAACTGGCGCTATCGTATACTTTAACCCGGATCTGCCATTATTGCTAAACTAACAAACTGTAAAGAGAGTAGAAAGGTTATACCGAACGATCCGAGTCCTTCGTTCTTTAACCATCATCCCACGCTCCGTTGCGGCTGCTCCGATCTCGTCGATCTCCGATCTGCTCGTCCAGGTGGCACCACGTCAACGATTCTTTAAACGGGCTCCCGCCTCTGACTCGAGGCAACTCGGTCGTCAAGTTTGCTAAAAGAGACGACCAAGATTGATGTAGAGAATGAGTAGAAGACTTTGTCTCGTTCCGTCCAAAGCTATGGAGGAACGGTTAATGAAGTTGCCAATAAGTCGGGTGATGGAATGAAATGAGCAATGAAATTTCCATACACCCCAAAATCTATCATAATCTTTTACAAATGAAACAATCAAGTGAGAGAGAGAGAGGAGGGGGCCGGCCATCTTATAGGAATGGGAGGGTGAGTGTAGGAGGGAAGAGGGTGACCACAAGAACAAATATCATGTGTGAATACAAAGTGTGAACACATAGTGTGAACACAAAGAAAGCAACCAATGAAACATCAACACCATTCTAACCTAGTCACCACCTTCTAGAAACTTCTAGAACCTTCCATACTCATCTCAAGAAAAGATAAATCCGTCTTTAACCGAATGTTCAAAGACGGCTGATAGAAAACAGGAAACTGGCAACTTCCAAAAGTGATCCCGAAACGAATTTCAGGATAACCCCGTAACTGTATAAATATACCCGCATTTGTATTACGACCGAATACAAATGCAACTGAGACAAAGATATTATATCTACTCAATATAATACTCGGATCCGGCTTAAACCAAAGCCGACCAGTATCATCAGCCCGAAATCTGACACGTGCGTAAACGCACGTGCATTTTCCGAACCCTGCCATAAAACCATACGGCCTCTACAACGTTTCGCCCGAACTTGGGAAACTGTCTGTGGGGGACTCTAATGACTCGTCAGTACACTGGCAGTGGGTTTAACCACAAACTGTCAGCGGCACTAGCTATGCGAAACGGCTGCCCATGGACTGACCTCAAGGGAAGCCGATGAGCGAACTCATCCGGAAACCCTACTGAGCCTAACAGTGACAATGTATATACAGTCTGGTCCGTTCGTCTATGAGTATCGCATATCTGCCTAGGGGCTAGTAACATCAGACCCCCAATAGCAGTATAAGTCGTGTCGGGGTGTAGCCCAATAACACCCTGAGATACTACTGGAGTACCTACCAGTAAATCTCCTGCCACGGCCGTGGGCTTTGTGTAATGGCTCTCCTAGACACAGCACGACCTCACCCCCAATATCGGGAGAGACGAATCCCCTGCCGATCCGCTCACGTGCCTCCATATGGCTCGGGACTGTACCCAAAAACTACCTGTTTGCACGACTCCTTTGAGCCGTGGTAGGGTAGAAATCAAAGCACAGTGGGAACTCACACGAGACAAATGACGACCTCAGGTCGATGAACTAACCTGTACACATGTCACCAGGGAACTGCTATCTGACGATATGTATAATACCAACTAGCAGGTTCCCGGTGAGTCCTGTCCGGTGTACTCATAACCCAATGAGCACCTGTATACATCTTAGGTGATCCAACTGACACCAGTGGCTTGTGAGACCGGCCACCGCCCCTCGTCGGGGTCTCGACTATATACACTAGTCTACTCCGGAATATCGATGCCCTGTCTCGAAACTCCCACGACTAGGGACCACAATTAAGGATATGCGTATAAACCACCCAACTCTCACGTATATGATCGCCATCATACTGTTGGTGGTAAAGCAAGATCCTAAGGGCTCTATCAAAGTGTAACATGTGATCAGTCACCTGAACATGTACACAACTGATAAAGGCAAACCAGATAGCATACTATCATCTCGAGTAAGACTGTCCTACCGGTATAGGTCCTCCGCAATCATTGCAATCACGTACCTGCGATCCAATAATTGACTCTGAGGGCACTATCTCCAACACTTTCTTCATACGGGTGGCATGGGAATCCTGGTATTCCCCTATATCCTGTTCAGTCCTATAACTCTTAAAAGAAAGAACGGGACCAACGTTCCCCGGCACAGTATAACATGCGGGTTCGGTCAATACATCCATATTATTATCTTTATTAAGGCATGATATGGTCGCTACCTGGAGAGAAAGAGAAGAAAACACTTTAGCGTATGCTCTTGCAAGATCAGATTGGTTATTATTTTATCTAATCAGGATGGCTCCCACTGTTTTTATCAAATCTTCCTTCAAACCCTAAAAGGAAAGACTAGCTGGGATTAATTACACCCTACAACTTCGCCAATTTTTCAGCCAGGCCAGTGTCGGTACTTTGAGGGAGGTTCCCCGTGCTTTCGCACGGACCTAATTAAAGTAAAGCTCGTTTTCCCAAAGGCGTAACTCCGTTGACACCTTTCTAGACACCTACTTGATCGGCTAATTGTCCTGTGTAAAACTCTCCCGGGAGTAACAATTACTCGCAGTGGGTATCGGGATCCAACTATCTCATAGAAGGTATGCAATCTCATTGCAAATTTCAACACTTGAAATTCCCGATAATATTTTGCCCCAAACGATCTATGACCTTGACAAGGTCAACAAACCATAGACCGTAAGTAAAGTTCAACCCGTCATTTCTTGATTGAATTAAACCCACCCGCACGACCTTGACAAGGTCAACAAGGCCGTACGACTACCCTAAAACAATCTGCATCATACGCATAAACAGATAAATATTGGTCAGCTATCGCACACTACGCCATGACAAGATCAACAAACGCAGCACGAATACTAAGCAGAACTTATCTGAAATGACGGAGGGCTACGACAGGTTTTTCTAAAAACCTATTGCGTATCGAACTTGATATCGTTGTAGAATCGAGTGAATTTTGAAATGGAGTGATTTTGAGGTTTTTATTAGTTTTGCTAAAGAGGCCGCTCCCGGTGAAGGGATCTCGGCTCTTTCATCATTGAACAAGGTGCAGGACATATCATATATATCACTATGCAAAGCAAAACTCCAAAAGCAATCAAAAACCAAACCGAGTTTTGTAGTATCTGCCAGTTTTGCTAAAGAGGTCACTCCCGGTGAAGGGATCTCGGCTCTTTCCCCATCGAATAAGGTGCAGGGTATATCATATATACCAGTATGCAAAGCAAAACTGTAGCTACCCTTTTTGAAAAATTTGATTCTACAATATCTTTTAGGTTTCTTTTCTTTCATTAATCACATTAATGAAGTCCCATCATTTAATTCACCTAAACATCACAGATAAATACGACGTACACTTATGCCATCCGCATTCGCCTCGATGTCCCCTCGTGCACCGTTAGGTTAGGTAACTAACGGCAGAGCAGGGCAGGACTAGCGCAGGTGTAAAACATAAGTAACTTTTATATAATATATCATATATACTATATACAGTATTTATCACAGAACATCAAATGATCACATCACAGATATCGCAGCAGAAGAAACATATGAAACATTGGATATACTAGGACGTCCGTGTTTTATTTTGAGCCTCTATAAAACACGGATTCCACGGTCGCGATGAATAGCCAAACCCACACCCCTAGACCCCTACGAGAGCGGTAAGCAACCCTACCAATTCTAGAGTTAGGAGACCCGGACTCGACTCCTCGAGTTGGTCTCCCACTGGATTCCAGAACCCGGTTACTTGTGCTCTCCTCCTTGGGTCTATCCTAGTGTGGAAAAGTAAATAATATACAAATGGTGACATCAATTTTATCCCGGAAGTGCCCCAATAAAAGAATATTACATATATTTAATTTTACATGAATGAAAATAAAAACTCTCATCTCACATAACCCCCCCGGCTATTCATAACGCGACAATCCAATATAACATATCCAGCAACACGGAACATCACATGTCATCAACGTAAGTAAATATGCGCATCCCAATTGTCGTTGACATAAAGCAACGAAACCGGCGATATCACATATTACACTTACGGTCGCAGAAAAAAAAGTGTAAAACTACAACATTTGGAATCCACAATCTCTTTAGACATCATAAATCCGAAATATCACATATTTCGCATTTCATGTCTAACTGTATGAATTCCACATATTGTATCACATTCCAGATAAATAGACAGTGTTAAACTTTCCGATCGAATAATCAAATACCCAAGATTTCCATAATAGCTCAACACTTGAGCGGAGTTCAAAAATTTCAGAAAACGTCACAGTAGCAACGGTCCAGCCGTAGAAGGGTCAAGCCAACGCCTCACATGTGGCACGCCGTACTGCCCCAAACCCTAAGGTTCAAAGGGCAGTTCAAGACGGTCACATAATCGAGTTAAGGTTTGTTGTTTTCTAGAGGGTCCATCGCATCACATGCACGCATTTCCGAAAGATTTAAACCCGAGAAAAATTCAACACTTGAATGTTTTTCGTGCCGGGAAAAATTGAGTTAATGATATCCGTTCGAACATTTTAATACTTTCTAAATTATCCGGAATAACATAACAAAATTACATTCTCCGATCGAATCGACGATTACAAAATAAACCACAAAATACTCAACACTTGAGTCAGAATAAAAAATACCCAGAAAGATATACACACAGAAATATACATTACTGTTGAAAATTAAAGGCCCACTGCTACAGTACGGCCGCGGATCCGCGGCCCAAGAGAGGTTTGGCCGCGGTTCCGCGGTGGATATTACTGTTCATGGGTTCGTTTTTTACAGTAATATTTATATTTACCTGCTGATTTTTTTAGGTATTTTTAATTCATAAAAATCACATTTTTCGGAAAAAGTCCAGAGAAAGGGTTAAAATGACGTATTCGGGTTCGATCGGGGTTTTAACTTCGTTAACACATCGCCTAATTCTCTAGCTAGGCTTTGATACCACTGTAGGGTTACTAGGCACACTAACAAGGCTCTACAAGGCATCGACCATGCCAAAATTAAATTTTTATGTGCCGAATAACACTAAGCAAGATCGTATACTAGAGTTTAGGCGACACATAAGGCAAGTAAACAACTTTACTCTAAAGGGAATACGAAATACAACCTTTGTAGATCGGTCATTCACTTCTAAAGCTCCTTGATGAAGTCCCTTCGCTGCGATCAAAGTTCTCCCGGGCTCTTACATGGCTTCATGACGCAAGGGATGCGACCTTGCTTGAAGTCTCCGAGGCCGAAGATGATTTACGTCGAGGGAATTCCGACTCAAGCTCCTACTTCACTAACTAGAGAATTAGTGTAGTAAACATCCTAAACTAAAGTGCTAGTCTAGTAGAGAATGGAGAAATAGGAAGTGGGTTCTCTTTAGAATTTTGTTTCTCACAAAGTTCCACTCTTTTTCAAAAACCCTAGCAAGCTTTTTCTTTTTCTCAATGAAGAAGATGAACAAAAGAAAAGAATGAGGATAATGATCAAGTGTAAAAGCTAACCATGGTGAGCGAGTATCATATACTAACTCTTGTAGATCCATAACCATAGCTAATTGTGTGATGGTTAGGTTAAAGTCCAAAGTAAAAACAAACCTAGTGGACTTTAGTCAATGCATCCACAAGCTTCATGCATTTTCTAATTTTCCACTAATTTTGTAATTACTTTTAAACATTAAACCCAATCATAACAAATAGGATGGTGTATGTCTCATACACACATGAATGGTGTATCATCAACCATGATACAATATGATAACACATTTTAACATATATCATATATATGTTAAAGTAGTGTACATGTGAGAAAAAAACCCTAAGTGAACAAGTGTTAGCAAGTGTAAATTAGTATATCTAATATACAAATATACACTTAATTATTAAATCAACACTTGACTTAATAATCCGGTCATATCTCATATAACCGGCTAACATCCATTGCATCGACTTATCGAATCAACACTTGATTCGATAACCCGGTCATATCATATATAACCGATCGATACAAAAAGTCGCGAGAATAGAATACGGTATCACATACACGCATTTATTCTCGGTCTCGCACATATCACATACGTGCTCCTATTTCGTTTTGCCTGAGCCAGTAAAACCTCTATGTAGGATTCTAAAGACTCGTCAATACGCCGGCAGTAGGTGATGATCACATCAAGCACCCACAAACCGTCAGCGGTACTAGCTGGACGTAACGGCTACCCGGGTATTGAGCGATCAGAAGATCAGCAAGCAAGCCCGCTCCAACTCCTGTAAAAGCCTGCCGGTAACACTTCCCGTACTGTCCGGTCTCCTCGTCTGATATGTCGCATATCAAGTCTAGGGGTGGTAAACGTCAAACCCCAATAACCGATAAGTCGTGCCGATGTGTGGCTCATAACGGGTCGAGAAACTACTGGTAACATTTACCAGTAAATCTCTAAATCAGCCCTGGCCAGGGACTTCCCTGTTACGGCCAATCGAGCACAGCGCAACATCAACCCCCAATATCGGGAGAGACGAAACCCCTCCTATCGCTCATTGCCTCCATGTGACTCGGGACTGTACCCAAAAACCATCGTTTTGCATGCCCTCATGGACGTGGTAAGGTAGAAATCAAAGCACAGTGGGAATCACACAAGACTCTATGACGATCTCGGGTCTACAGACTAAGCTGCACAAGTGTCACCAGAGAACTGCCATCTGACGTGAGGTATAATACCATCTGGGAGTTCTCGGCGAGTCCGTCCAGTGTACCCAGTCTCCACTGAGCACCCGTATACCATCTCTGATGTCAAACACCAATGGATATGGGATCATCCATCGCCCATCTCATGGGTCGAGAAGCGTATACGCTAGTCTACTCTGGTATATCGATGCCCCGTCTCGATACACCCACGACTAGGGACCTTGAAGGATGTACTTATGGACTACCATGTCCCCACTAGTATGATCCGCGTCATAGTCCAGGTAGTCAAGTACACATCCTAAGGGCTTTACCAACATGTAACTATAAGACAGTATCAAGAGACAAGTATACATGTTAAGATAAAGAGCAACCAGATAGCATACTATCATATCGAGCAAGAAAGTCCACTCTATATATGTCCAAACATCCAATATAATATACATCATCTGTACAATACTGGCCTCTAGGGCATACATACAACTAACACTCAATATGTTGAGAAGTGCGGAGAGCACGCTCAAGGCAAAGTCTCCCTCTTTGATTGTTGGGAAATCTTCCTCTTCCGTCCCAAAAGCCAAGGCTAAGGGAAGGAATAAGAAGAAACCCACCAAACCGAGAGGTGGAATAAAAAAGGCACAACGGAGAGACAAATCCAAGGTTGAGAAGTCAGGAAAAGGGGAATATTTCCACTGCAAGAAGACGGGGCACTGGAAGCGGAATTGTACTGAATACCTTGATCTCAAGAAAAAGAAGCATAGTGATGCTTCTGCTTCAGGTATGTTACTGACTGAAAACTGTTTTTCTATAAACTCTGCTTCCTGGGTATTGGATACCGGTGTGGGTTCTCATATCTACTATTCTGTGCAGGGCTTGAGAAATAGCAGAGTTTATAAGACCGGTGATCACACTCTCCGAGTTGGAAATGGTTCCAATGTACATGCAGTTTCAGTGGGAGAGTATCACCTGGGGTTGCCGTCGGGTTGTATATTGGTTTTGAACCCATATTATTATGTACCTAGCATGCTTTGTAATATAATATATGTTTCTTTGTTAGACAATGAAGGATATCATTTTGTATTACAGCATAATGTTATGAACATTAAACTGAATCAAGAGTTGATTGGTTATGGTACACTTAATAACGGGGTATACGTCATAAATCAACACATGGTTTTCAACATACAACACACAAATAAAAGAAAATTTTCAGATATAAATGAAGCTTTTCTTTGGCATTGTAGACTTGGTCATATTAACGAAACAAGACTAAACAAGCTTCATAAAGATGGATATTTAAATCCTTTTGAATATAAATATTATGCGACTTGTCAGTCTTGTATCAAAGGGAAAATGACCAAAACTCCGTTTACTGGACACGGAGAGAGAGCTACAGAACTCTTGGGCATCATACATAGTGATGTATGTGGGCCAATGTCTACACATGCCAGAGGCGGTTTTTCTTACTTCATAAGTTTTACTGATGATTTCTTAAGATTCGGTCATGTGTTTTTATTAAAGCATAAGTCTGAAGCTTTCAAGAAATTTAAGGAATACAAACTTGAAGTAGAAAAACAAACAGAGATGAGCATCAAAATACTTCGATCAGATCGAGGTGGAGAGTATCTTAGTACAGAGTTTTCGAACTTCCTAAAAGAGAATAGGATTCTCTCTCAGCTCACTCCCCCTTACACACCACAGCACAACGGTGTGTCAGAGAGGCGGAATCGTACCCTATTAGATATGGTACGATCCATGATGAGTGATACTGAGTTACCTCTCTCCTTTTGGGGGTATGCATTGGAGACTGCAGCATTTCTGTTGAACAAAATTCCAACCAAGACCGTGTCTACCACTCCATACGAGATATGGTATGGGAAGAGACCATCTCTTAAACGAGTTAAGATTTGGGGTTGTCCGGCTTTTGTCAAAAAGCATAATCCAGACAAACTCAAGACACGATCAGTTAAATGTATATTTATGGGATATCCAAAACATTCGTTTAGATATCTGTTCTACCACAAGGAGGAACAAAAAGTGTTTGTTTCTCAGTATGCCACATTTCTAGAAAATGAAATTTTTCCAAATGATACTGATAGCAATGTGGTAGATCTAGAAGAGGTTCTAGAGACACAAGTTACAAATGACGACTTGGTTGAACCTGATGTTGCAACAGAATCTTATGAACCTCAGCCACTCCGTAGATCTGGTAGGACTTCTCGCCTACCGGAGAGATACTATGATTTTCTCATTGATGGTGATAGAGAAGATTGCATCATGGATGATGATGACCCTACCAGTTTTCAGCAAGCTATCACAAGTGGTGACTCTGTGAAGTGGCCGGATACCATGAGATCCGAAATGGAGTCTATATACACCAACAAAGTATGGACTTTGAAAGTTGTACGCTCTGGGGTAAAACCCGTAGGGTGCAAATGGATCTTTAAGAGAAAGATCGGTGTAGATGGGCAGGTGGAGATCTATAAGGCAAGGCTTGTGGCGAAAGGATTTTGTCAAAGACCAGGACTGGACTATAACGAAACCTTTTCTCCTGTAGCCATGCTTAAATCCATTCGAATCCTACTTGCTATTGCTGCTCACTACGACTATGAAATCTGGAAGATGGACGTTAAAACTGCTTTTCTAAATGGTGATTTAGAAGAATGCGTTTATATGGATCGGCCAGAGGGCTTCATTGATAATGGGAGCAGCGAGAAAGCATGTAGGATGCTTAAATCCAATTATGGATTGAAGCAGGCATCACGGAGTTGGAACATCTGTTTTGATGATGTCATCAAAGAGTTTGATTTCGTCAAAAATCCAGATGAACCTTATGTTTATAAGAAGATTGTAGGGAGTACTGTCACATTCCTCGTATTGTACATGGATGACATTTTTCTGATAGGAAACGATGTTCCTGTGCTACAATCGGTCAAACTGTTCTTATCAAAAAGGTTCTATGAAGGACCTGGGTGATGCCTCGTACATATTGGACATGAAGATCTATAGGGATAGATCTAAAATGTTGTTGGGATTGTCCCAAACCAGGTACATTAACAACATCCTAAAGAGGTTTAGTATGGAAGACTCCAAGTGGGGTGCCTTACCCGCTTGTCATGGAGTCGCTCTCTCCAAGGACTTTTACCCAAAGACTGATGAAAAGAGAGCTCGCATGAGCATTATACCCTACGCTTCAGCCGTAGGATCTATAATGTATGCGATGTTATGTACATGCCCTGATGTAGCTTATGCACAGGTGTAGTAAGTAGGTATCAATCCAACCCAGGGAAGAATCACTGGATAGCTGTGAAGAACATTCTTAAGTACTTGTGAAGGACTAAAGAAATGTTCTTGGTGTATGGTAACGGGGATCTCCAAATAAAGGCCTTTACCGATTCGAGCTTCCAGAGTGATAAGGATGACTGCAAATCTATCTCAGGGTTTGTATTTACCCTCAATGGAGGGGCGGTATGTTGGAAGAGTTCCAAACAGGATACTATTGCAGACTCTACGATGGAAGCTGAGTATATTGCTGCAAATGATGCTGCCAAGGAAGCCGTCTGGATAAGAAAGTTCATCTCGGAGCTAGTAGTAGTTCCAACCATTATTGATCAAATGCCATTGTATTGTGATAATAACGGGGCTATGGCGTTGGCCAAAGAGCCAAGGTCCCATCAGCGATCCGACACATCCTGAGGAGATATCATTTGATCCGGGAGATAGTTGATCGCCGCGAGATCGAGATTCGGAGAGTAGATACAAAGAATAACACCGCGGATCCACTCACCAAGGCCCTCGCTCAGCCGCAGGATGAGCGACTTTTTGAGATGTTGGGTATGAGATACGCCAATAATTGTCCTTAGTGCAAGTGAGAGATTGTTGAATATATGTATGCCCTAGAGGCCATTATTTGATAGTGGATGTATCGATATGTATGTGTGTGTATTCAGAGGACATTCTTGCTCGATATGATAGTATGCTATCAGGTTGTTCTTTATCTTGACATATTCACTTGATCATTCATATTACTCATTTGGTATATGTTGATAAAGCCCTTAGGATATTTTCTTGACTACTGGGATTATGATGCAGATCATACTAGTGGGACATGTGTAGTTTATAAGCATATCCTTGAAATGTTCCTAGTCGTGGGTGTATCGAGACGGGGCATCGATATTCCACAGTAGACTAGCGTATACGTTTCTTGTCCCATATAATGGGCAATGGATGATCCCATATCCATTAGTGTGGTGACACCAAAGATTGTATACGGGTGCTCAGTAAAGACTGGGTACACTGAACGGACTCGCCGAGAACTCCTATGTGGTATTATATCTATCGTCGGATAGCAGTTCTCAGGTGACACTGGTACAGGTTAGTCTGTAAACCCGAGATCGTCATAGAGTCTTATGTGTCCTCCCACTGTATTTTGATCTCCACCCTACCACGGCTCTACTGAGTCGTGCAAACAGGTGGATTTTGGGTACAGACCCGAGGCACATGGAGGCAATGAGCGATAGGAGGGGTTTCGTCTCTCCCGGTATTGGGGGTTAATGTTGCGCTATACTCGATTGGCTATAACAGGAAGTCCCTGGCCAGGGCTGATGAGATTTACTGATAAGTGTTATCAGTAGTTTCTCGATCTGTTATAGGCCATATACCGGCATGACTTATTGAGTTATTGGGGTCGATAATACCATCTCTAGACTCGATATGCAGCATATCTGACTAAGAGACCGGACTGTACGGTAAGTGTTTCCGGTTGGCTCGACGGGAGTTTTGACAGGTTCGCTTGTTTTTCTTCTGATCGCTCAATACCTGGGAGCCGTTACGTACAGCTAGTGCCGCTGACGGTTTGTGGGTATGTGATATGATCACTGCCTACTGCTAGCGTATTGACGAGTCTTAGAGTCCCACATAGGGGTTTCCTATCTCAGGCGAAATGATGTGGGGTGCATATGGGATATGCGCGGGAACTCGATTAAATGCGTGTATTTGATACCGTATTTTAATTAAGCGTTTTCTATTGGTCGGGTCGTATGTGATATGACAGGATTATTAAATCAAGTGTTGATTTAATATTATTGACTTTTAGCTCATTTATTTAAAACCATTTCTATTTTGATGTATGCATGAATGTATGTATGTATATATATTGATATAAATGCACACATGCATGCATACATGTGTCATGGTTGATGATACAATGAAGATGGCAATGCAAGACTCACATGGTGAAATATTTATATATTTTGATTATTGAGAAAAAGGAAAATGGGAATAATATCATGGTTACAATTCGTCTACACTCTTCTTTACTTGACCTAGCTTTAACCATGATCTATTTTCTATTTCTTATTTAACTCAATATAAAAATATCTAGATATTTTATAACCATGGTTGTGGGTGGGTGTGACTCTCTTATATATATTTTCTTTTCTCATTATTATTGGGAGAATTATCAAAACAGCTTAAGCTTAGTCATTCTCCTTCTTCTTCCTCATTCAAGCTCTCTAGCTTTTTCAAGTGAGTGAAGAATATAAAAAGGAAAGGTTTTTTAGTGAGATCACAACCCACATCACCAATCTATATTAGTCTAGCCCACTAGTATATGTTCTTTGCTCCACTTCCATTTAGATCAAGTGAAGCTAGGAGCTTAAGCCAAGGGACTCCGTGGTGGATCGTCGTGGACTTCGAAGGTTTCAAGCGAACACGTTCAAATATCAAGTTGATCCAAGGAGTCACAAAGAGGAGGTCTACAAAGGTTGTATTACTCTCCTCTTAGTGTTAAATACTTGATAGTATGTGATACTAGTTCTTGTTACCTTAATTTTCTAGTTCAATTCATGGTCGGTTTTGCTTAGCACCCCTAAAATTTTTGTTATAGCATGTTTGATGCAAGCCAAACCCTAGGCATGGTGTTAGACAAACCCTACACCAACCTACCTATACTTGGAGTACGCTCGTTCGTACATCACGCTCGATCATCATCTCGACTCTGGGGTAAGGAAGGACGCCGACCTACCTATACTTGGCGTTCCCCCATTCATATGTCACACTCGATCGTCACCTCGACTCCGGGATGAAGAAAGACGCCGACCTAACTATACTAAGCGTTCCCTCATTCATACGTCGTGCTCGATCGTCATCTCGACTCCGGGGTGAAGAAGGACGCCGATCTACCTATACCTGGCATCCGCCCGTCGCACTCGCTCAACACTCGACTTTATATATACTCGACATCTATGAGACCCCGACTTATCCACACTTACAAAAATAGAAACATTGCATGAACGATCTAAAAATACTTTATTTATATTCAACACTATGTACATGGTATTAAGGGCTCCCCAGCCTTACAAAATGCCCAGAGGCTTACAAAATCTAATAACCAATGCGGGGGAAGCTCAAGCGGCCTTCTCAGCCGGCACTTCTGCCTGCCTAGCGCTTTTGTCAGGAGCTACGATGGCGACCTCTGGCTCGGCGGTTCCGCCAGCCACCTCACCTCCCCCTACTGGCTCGGCACTGCTTTCCTGAGGCACTTCTTCGGCAAGAGGATACCTTGCACGAAACTCTTGGTCATCAAACCCGGGCACAACTTCCTTGACAACGTCAAGGGCGTTGTGCATCCGACGACAGCAGAGTTGGCAAGGTCGATGTAGAATTGATCAGAGGCCTTGTACTCCTCCACGGCCTTTTCCACTCTGACCTCGACAAGCTTCGCGGCCTATGCCCGGGCATCCCTCTTGAAGGAGTCTTTTTGCCTTTTATGGCGTCAAAGAGCCTGTTGACCTCCTCCATCTATGCCTGAATAGCTCGGTTAGAGTCGGTCAGGAGCCGATGGGACTCCTTCAGTTTGGCGACCGTCAGGCCCTCTGCAACCAATCTCGAGTTGAGAAGTGCCGCCTTTTCCTCCATCTGTTGCAATTGGGAAAGGAGCTCTTCCTTACGAAAGGAAGATTCACCAGCCTTCTTCATTGCCGGGGCCATCTCCTCGGTCTCCATGGCGGCAAGAAGGGTGCAATGCTGCAGGACCTGCGGGAAACAAGAACCACATTAGTATTTAAGACAGAGTAAAAAACACTTGGAGAAATTTTTGAAAAATTACCGACCTGAATGGCCTCCTGAGCTATCGCCGCTATTTGGGCCTTCATGGTACCTCGGGGAATCTTCGCCCACACCGCCTTCTACATGCCCGCCAGTAAACTGTCGTCCATATAGAGTCTCGAGGGCACCTCGATGCAGAAGTCACCCTCCTGCACCTGTATCCCGGCAAGGGGTAGCCAAGAAACCACCCTCTCCTACCTCTTGAGCGGGGATTCAGCAGAGGGCGGATCCTCCGTCCTAGCCCGGAGCGCCAGATCCCGCGTATACTTCTGTCCTCCTCCACGGCGTTCCTTCAGAAAAGAAGGGGCTGCAGAAACCCTGGCCGAATGGGCTTGCCGAAGAGCCATGCTCGGTGCGGGTCGAAACGAGCTCGCACCACCACCCTTCCTTCCCTGGGCCTTGGCGTCCATGGCAGCCATGATCTTCGAGCGATCCATCGGCTCTACGAAATACACATAAGAGAAAGATCAGCAACCAAAAATAGAAAAATTAGGATGAAAACATGCCAAGTCTAAATAGATCGGAAAAGCCCTAACTTACCCCTAAAGCGCGTGGGACTGAGTCTCGCCCAGAACAAAGACTGCTTGGAAAGCAAGATATCGGCCCGCTGGATCGGTTCCCACTGCGACACCACCCTCGCCTCTGGGGCATTCGACTGTCTAACCCTAGGGAAATCGACCCTATGCCACCTGATGGGCACGGGCCAATCCTCATCCTTCGAAGGCCCAACGAAGACAAACTTCTCCTTCCATTCGTGGACGGGAGAAAGGACGACCATTACCCCAGACCCGTCCGTCCTACCCTTATGTTTTTAAAAGAAAGGTACACCCAGCTCGGTTCATCCTTGTTGGTACCGGGGTGATTTTTATAACAAATAAAGGAGAGGAGAAGGCTCAAATCAAAAGAGATCCGATCAATCTTCAACCGGACCAGAAACCTGAGGAGGATTCTCCACGAATTCGGCGCTAGCTGGCCCGGAACGAGACGGAAACAATGGAGCACGGCACAAACTTCAAGCGAGAAGGGCAGACGCATCCCTGCCCGGAACGCTTCCAAGTACAGAGCAATCTCATTACCTTGCACCTGGTCTGCCCGCTTGCCCTCCCTGGCCAGACGAAGTGAATAGCTAAGGGGAATGTGAAAACGATCCCGGATATCAGAAAGCTCATCCAAGCGGTTCAAAACTGAGAGCGCATCATGGGTATTTCCGATGCACGCCTTGGGGGCCCTTTTCTCCCCCCGACAACTAAGGACAAGGGCATCGTTCCCCCTGGGGGCGAGCCCGACGCAGAAGACAAAGATGAAGAGGAAGAAGAACTCTCTCGGCTATCGGAAGCCAAGGAGGAAGAAGACACACTGGACTGGACTCGGCTTCAGAAGCCGAAGCCTCATCGCCCGACTCAACCCTAACTACATCAATAGATACTTCGGAGGAAAACATCTAACCTGATTCAAGGAAGGATTAGCCGAAAAAAGTTTTTTTAGGCTCACGTTCCAACCTAAGTAGATGTGCACCGAACAATTTTCAGACGGCAAAAGACGACTATGGCAAAGTATCTTCCATGGGATGGTCTCCCCTATTTATACACTCATCAAGAAAGCATCCCAAGGCCCAAATCCGTTCCCGCCGAAATGAAGTGGCATACCCACTAGCCACAGGGACTCCGCATGGTAACCAGCCATTGGACACCTCCCTCTTCACTCGGATTCAAATGACAACCCCTTGCGTCCCGCCACCCTGCAACGGACACGTGGCATGAAGGCCAACAGACCGAGCGAGCAAAATGACGTCCCCTTTAAAACGCAATCATTTCACTGATCCACGGACGTCATCAAAGATACACGCGGGAATTAAGGCGCATGGTAAGCCGCCACGTGAACTCGAAAATCAAAAAGACGCAACCGCCGAACGGCATGCCGTTCCTAGACAATCCACCACGAAGAATTCTCGGCACCAAGCTGAGCAGAGAAAACCAAATAGACCACTTTCGACCCGACCCATAAATAGGTCAGAACGAGAGTGGGGGGCTAATGATGATACTCATAAGTGGGAATTCCCCAGATCACGACACGTAGCGGATGACATGCCGTCTACGTAAGCCCGCCAGATTCCTGGGGGCTACGAAGCTGAAATAAGTACGACATCTGGGGGACATTTCTCAGCATCTCATCTCCGAGATTACACCCGACTCTTTGGAGACCTCCCCGAAGTACCTTCCATATTCGCCCAGTAACTAGGCAACAGCTCACCTCCGAGCAATCCAACAACCGAGCTTACACAGCCTCCTCGCTCGTCTCCAAGCTGTTCACCGAGCTGAGCTTTCTCAGCCTCCTCGTTCGTCTCCGAGCTATTCCTCGGCTTCCCTGTTCAACCGAGGGCACGGATCCCAAACGCCCCCGTAACGACTCCGTATATCTCGCCAAAACGAGATCTCCGCCACTCCACGTCTCGCGTCCCACGCAGGCACATCGCTCCATTAATGAGCATGCCCCGCTATTAGTGGACACACCCTGCCATCAACGCGAACGTGACACGAGGGCGTAACGGACGGAGAGAATCTCACGCTAGTTCGCTCCAAGCGACCGCTATATAAACCCTCTCTTCCAGACGATGTAGGTAAGGAGGAATCCATTCCAATACGCCATTACCCTGCCATTATTCCTCGGTACTTACTTGATCGTCGGAGGGTCCTATGGTGGTTTCCCACCCGGGAGTTACCTTACAGGCAGCTCGGCGTCAACGGCAACTAACAACCCGCTGAGATCCACACACTCAACCCTCACACCAAATCTCGACCGTTCAGCACCGCTGGCAGCAAGATCGACGGAGGAAAACATCTGACGGAGATTCTGACCTTCATCAGCCAGGGTTTTTTTTCATGTAATTTTCTTTATTTGATTAGTGGAAATCTCTCTCTTCCGGTGGATTGGTATTTCGATCAGAATCACGTTAAATTCTTATGTTTCTGTGTTGTTGCAATTCTATTATGTCTATGATAATCCGATAATTTGTTACGAACCAGATTTCTTGGATTTCTGCTATGAAGGGGATTAAGTCCCTAACAAATTGATTTTTCTTTTCTAGTTTCTTTGCAAGTGTGATAGAGCATGCATACAAATATCATATATTGGTGTCATTCGATATGATAATAAATAATATCAATTTTAAGGTGTAATATGAATTTTGAATTTTTATTTATCATAATTTGGATATAATAAATTTCTCATTTTATTGTGCTCATTATAATACTATTATAGCAAAACAGTTGTAAATATTTATAAAAATTTCTAAGCTTTCATTTTAGTTTTTTAAATGATCTTTAAGTACTTTTATAGAGCATTTCGAAAAAGAAATTTTTTTGAGTTAAAAACGAGAATTAGAAACCCTCCTTCCATTAAAAGAGTTTTAACGGAACCACAACAAAGAGAAAAACCAACATCCAAGCGCACAACCACGCGGGACAAAACCCGAATCAAAACAAAAGCGCACTATATAAAAAAAGGAAACAAGTGCTAGCCAACAAAGAAGATAGAGCCCCGACACCTCGTCTTGCATATTAATGTTCAAGCCTTGTTGTCTTAACTACTAAATTTCAAGTTATTTTCATGTTTTTTGCCTTTAAATCTAGATATGAAAATGTTTTATTGTCAATAAATTATTGATTTTTCGATCATTGCTACGAGCCTAAAAGAATATATATAACAATTAATTTGACTGTGACTGGCTTTCTCCAAGTCAACTTCTATTAGTCGTATGTTATATAGATAAACATAGATGGTGTTGATTTCAAAGCAAAGAATGAAAAGTGTTTATATAGTTTTATTGCTGTTTGTTGGATAAAATATACATAGAAAAGGTTAATTTTCCAATTAAATATTCAATATATTTTAATTTCTGTTCAAAGTATCATAAGATGTTAACTCTTTAGAGGACTACAATCTAGAAGGACCATAATGTGTGCCAATATGACCACTTTCATTTATTTTCCATGATATTGCTACTTTGTCATGCAGCAAATTTTGCTCTCTAAAATTGTATATAATAGAGCCATTGTGTAAATTGTTGTCACTCTTCTTATCAAATAGCCGTAGATACTAATAACAAAACAATAGGAGTTTGTATCATATCTTTTGTCAGAGAGATATTAAAATGAATCAATTCGCTTCATATAATATAACATTTGTGCAAACTAAAAATCCTAATTTGCCTTGGATTTCGCTTAAATTTTAGATGATAAAAGAGGCAAATATTTAAAATTAAGAGGTATTTTGCAAAACAAATCCTTTATCATTTGAATCTTTCTTCAGACTCATCTATCCCTTTATAAAAGATTCTTTTATTATTAAAAAAGAAGATACACTTCTAATAAATTAGGGCCTGACTATTAGTTTCAAATATTTATTTCTCTTCTAATTATCTTGCCTTAAAAATATGAATGAGAATTGAGCTGTCAGTCAATGGGCACCAATTTATAAGGCATATATCAAAATAAAATAATTGAATATATTCTCATTTATTGAATTTATTACAATATACTATTGTAGAAAAAAAGTTGAAAACATTTATTAGAATTGGCATGCATTCATTTTTAATTTTGCAGTGACCCTTTAACAATCTTGCAAATGTTTTGAAAGCAAGAATTTTACTCTAATGCTTAGACCGGTTCCTTCTGGTTGCCATTGAATTTATCTCCTTCTGGTTGCCATTGAACCAGGCCGTAACAAGACACAAAGATGCTAATGTGTTTTATATCGTCTGAACCATTTTTAAAAGACTTAATTCCGAGAGAGAAAAAACCCCAAACCTTTTAGCTAAATTATGAGATATCCTCAAAAACTTTCAAAATTATGAGAAACCGTCACGGTACAAAATTCAGTTTTTTGACAGTTTTATGCAATTTATTGTTGATGTGACGCCTTCCATCTAGTTGTTTTTTCGTTGTTTAAAGTTTTGTGGCAGTTTCTTGTATGTTTTAAAAGTTTTGTGGTAGTCTTTTATGTAAATTAAAAAAATTTAGTTGTTTCCCATCATTTAAGTATTTAGCTTAAAGGTTTGGTTTTTTTCGGGAATTAAGACTTTCTAAAAGCTACATGCCTATGTTAATATAATGAAAACAAAGAAATGTACACAAACATTACATCCTCACAATCAGCACCAAACTTTCCTGCTAGAAAACATACAACTTGCTGATTATGTTGATACATGGACACATGCATATTATACACACACATCGCTCCAATCTATCCTCAGGAGCATAAAGAAGCTACCAACTCTCGTAGCTTCCAATTGAGCATCCTATGGAAATAATGGGTATTACAAGAACAGTAGTGATAAAAATGGTATGCTAAAAAGGATTGATATTATGCAGATCAAAATCAGCTGCATGTCACCCCGATGTCGCTCGAACAAGGCAATTGAATCCCTCATATCACTGCTTAAACAAAGAAAATTTTCATTTGAGATCAGTTCAAACTCTTCATAACAGACAATTCACAATAACACCATTTGAAATGCTTATTTGGCCACGTCAACATAGATTCGGAGATTGGTGCAAGTACATGGGGTGAGAGCTCTAACAAAACAGCTGCTGGTTTGATGATTTACCGCTAGTCTTTGGTGAAACAAGACTAGTTTTTGTTTGACTAGGGATCAATTCCGTGTCAAGAATGTTGTATCTTAACACAAGATGTTGGTCATCTATCTAGTTGTCGTGAAATTAATTGGCCGTATTTATTTCTTTTCATCTTCTATTTTTTGTCTTTAAATTTCGGTTGAATAAAACATCATTTGTTGTACACGGACTTCTCCCCGGTTTTAGGAGATTTTGGAGGAAATCATCCAAGTCTATCTCTTGAGTTAATAGTATTTACGATCAAAAATTTGGCTCGGATTGAAGGCTGCCTCGTTGACAGCGAGTTGTAAAACTTTGTTATATTTTTTAGTGAAGGCTTGCTTGCCCTGGTTTTATTTAAAAATTCTTAGGCTGGGGTGATAATGCAGTGCATATGGGAAAAATGGGCTTGCTGTCCCATAAGAAATGTGTTAGCAGGTGGGTAAGTACGCTGCACATATCCACAGGTATTAAATGCAGCTTTGGTCACAGGAAGTCCCATAATTTCTGTGGATTATTCCATGACATATTAATCAATGAAAGTTGGAAATTCAGGAAGCTCGAGAATATAACAAAAGGTCAAAATAATTCATATTATCCTTTTTAATGACAGGATGTGTTGCATTAGCATTAATGTTTGTTTATTTATTTAAGGTGTACACAAATCCATCTACTAATCCACATGCAGGTCACTCAAAGTCTTTAATTAACCCCATATAATACCCGTAATCTTCCAAATCAAGGGCAATATATAGATCGGTTTAGTTCCATACCTGATAAAGGGGCACTAAATCCTTCAACAACAACTAATCAATTCCATCTGCCATTGCCGGGTGAAGAAGAGTAATCAGGCCTCGGTGACGGTAAAAAAGGAAGCTGTCTCCTCACAAATGGGTGCTCTAACAATTGAGAAGCAGAGGGCCTGTCAGCCGGATTGGCTTGTACACATTGGTTGATGAAATTACGAGCATCTCTTGAGAGGTAGTTGGGAATCGGAGGTTTCTCGCCCTTACCAACCATGAATAGAACATGTTGCTGCAAATTACCGAAATAACAGTATTTAAAAATCTTTATGCACGCCTAAGAAAGTCTTCGACCTATATTACATTCGATTTAACAACTTTGGAACCGATTATATGCAATATGGCAGTTCGTTACAAATAAAAAAGGGTTAGTTGGATTTAAACATTTTAGTTTACTCTCTATAGCATTTATCCTCTCAAGTGATTTATTAGCGGAAACACACCGGGGCTCATTGACAAAAACCCTCGAAACACTCAACATTGACTCTAAAAAACTTAAGATGAACTTGTTTGAGTGGATTAGAGTAGTCTATTAGTATTTTGGCTGATGAAGGTGAAGTTTGCGCTAATGAATGACATGTGGGGGTGTGAGTGTTATAAGGGGGCTACAAGGAGGTTTAGTGCAATTATAATATTTAACAGAGTTATGCTATTTGAATAAAATGATATTATTTAAGTTTTTGGTATGGAAACGCAAATTTGAGTTTTAGATGCAATGTAAATAAAGTGCTAGAAAATGTGATTTGCCTAAACATAATACCTCATAATGCTCGAGACCAACTAAATATTGCTGTTTTGTTTTAGAATCAACATATTAATCAAGGAAATGTGCCTCCTAAATCTTCTACTTTGTTTTGTCATAAAAAATAGTGTCAGCATGACACAAACTCATTAATTATGAGTCTATGACGTGGTTGTACCGTGTAATAGTGTTAAATCACACAAAGAAATGTTTAAATGAAAGTTAAGTTCAACGCATGGGTTCAGAAAAGAGAGCAGGATATAAGAAGTTAGGGCCTGAACAATGTGTGCTTGCTGTCCACGACCGTCTTAACCGAGAGAACACAAAACAGTGAGAACCAAGAACGAAGAGTGAATTATATCACAACCTTCTAAAACCACATCCCAGTTTTACTGAAAAAACTAGACCAATAATTACATCACTTTTATTAGGCTCTGCATGATGATAAATGTGAATTTCATGTTAAGGTGGATATCTAAAAAATCAATGTTAGCTGGTCAGTGTTGCCCTCCCATTTAGTCTGAGAGGCCAAATTTGTCTACCACATTGAAGTGGATAATTCAAGTCTTTAGTCCTTTAAAAAGTATAATATTGCTTGTTATAGTTATATCCTAATTTTCTTTTTTTTTAAGAAAATGATTATATCCTATAATGTTAATTAATATTCTAGATGAAAATTTATACATCATAGGACATAAACAAGAAGACGAGCAATCCTCGCAAACAGGTTACTCACCCACTCCATGTTAGGATAAGGAATTTCATGAGTTAACATCTCAAGAACAGTGCAGCCAAGGCTCCATATGTCAGCTGCAGGCCCATATGTTGTTTTAGGATTAGCAACCTGGAAAAAAAATTACCAATGAGAAAAGGAATCAAAAGAGTGTAACAATGACAATAGTTACTATACATCATGCCATCTGCAACTTCAATAGGTACACAATTGCAAGAACGATTTCTGAACAGTTATAAGATTTAAAGCGGTGGATAGAAGAAACAGTGGGAGACTGGGAGGGCAAAACTTCTACTAATTTTATGCAGGCCATAAATTATTTGTCCCAGCTTTCTTATCAAGTTAAAGTATATAGATAAACTATGGTAGACTGATCAATATAGGCATTATAAAGAATATTTCTGGCCGTCTCAAAGGCTTTTATCTAGCAATCATAACTGCGCAACTGAAGTCGAAAACAATAACAGATCCATTTCTCTCATTTCTTTAAGGTTGGTTCATGATTCTTCTCTTTCCTTTTTAATTTTTTCCCTTTTTTTTCTTTTTTGGTTTCTCATTCAATCTACGAGGTCACATTCAATCTACTAGGTATTGATAAATGTGGTTCCAGTTAGATATTTGCATTGCCTCATTTGTGCCTCCGGTATAAATTTACTCTTTTTACAGCTTTCTCAACCGATGAGTTATAATCCATAGAAGACCCCATTTTGATGGAGAAAAGATTTGGATGGTGATAATCAACTGTATTAAATGCCCAATCCTCAGCTGGAAAAACAGCCTTCATATGAATTTACTGAAGTTGATGTTTCCAGAAAAGAAAATTATAAATAAATTGGAAAAATAAAGAGAGCAACCAAACCTCAGGAGCCATCCAGTATACAGATCCTTTGCAAGATTTCAGTTTGTTGATGTTGGTCATCTGAAAATGTTTGGCATCAAAGTTAGCACAAGAGGATAAAAGAAACTAATTCAACAGGATTACAAACCTGTTTAGCTAGTCCAAAGTCTGCTAGTTTCACAGATCCATTTGCATCAACCAGTATGTTGGCACATTTGATGTCTCTGGTAAAGAAGAGAATTTATCTTCAAACTTAAAATTGTAAACTAAACAAATGGAGAAATGTTCGAGCGTTATGTGTAATTAAATAAAACCATGAGGAAATATGAAAGAGATATATTGTAAAGGGTGCATAATTTTCTTTGTAATTAGTGCATTTGTATAGCATATCTCCAGCTCCAGGTACCTTATCTGTGCTTTTAGAATTCTAATGAAAAATCATATCTAAAGATAAGAGTAAAAACTCTTTAAGATTTTGCTCAAATTCTAATAGACATTAAAGATAAAGATAATTCATGAAAAAAAAAACTCAAACCCAACAATATAACCCTTATTTACGAGCTAAGCATAATTCTGAAGGACAGTCATAATTCTTCAAATTAGTAACTAACTAAGATATATATCTAAAGTACTCTTACAAGTAAAGATGAGTATCCATTTTTTCGGTAGTCCTATCTATATGTTCACATCACATCTAATATTTATTCTTTACATCCTCATATTACTTATGATATATGTTGTGGGGATTAATTTAGTTAGAAAACTAGAATGTTAATATCACATGATATATACAAGAAGTATTTAATTAAAAAAAAATAGAATGTTAATATCACATAATATGTACACCAATTGATTCCCTCCCTACTGGAATTTGGAAATAGTATTAATTCAAATCCATTAATTTTGTCTCAATCTCACTGATTTCATTTATTTTATCAAATTGCCAATGTTTTAAAAGCGTAATTAAAAAGCGGAGCGGTCGAGAAACCGGGCCGTTTAAGCGCTTAGGCAACTCAGAAAAGTGGTGTTTTCATCAATTTTCTTATTTTTTGTCAACAAATAATGATTTTAATAGAGTTCTAACTATTTTATATTTCTTTTGCACTTGCAAATGCCTAAATTTCATGGAAGGCGTATACATCCAAAAATGCAAATTGATTGTAAAAAAAATTCTATTATTATTAGAAATTGTTTTAAAAATAAATATCGATTGTAACTATTAGAACCATCAAAATCAATACAAAGAAAAGAAAACACCAAAATCACAAAAAGCACCTAAAAGATTGCAACCCAAAGCTAGGGTAGTCCAAATCGAATTAGAAATTTAAAGTCGAATTCAAAAACTACTCGAAATTGAAATAGGAAAACTCTAGGATTGCTCGAAATCGATTTAGATCTTGATATCTTGAAGTGATCAGATCTTCGACAAATCTTAAAGTTTGTCAAAATCGAGCAACTGGAAAACCCGGGCCCCAGTTGACTTGAGCACGCTTGAGATAAACCACGTGTAAAAAGAGGAAAAGGAGATAGGATTTTGTGTTAAATGGTATTTGTGTTATTCTCATTCCAATAACAATACTTATATACTCATTATGAAACTTATAAAGTATATACATCAATAAAAATAGGTTATATAATATAACCCCTTTAAGCGGAATAAAATGGAGCAGCAAAACTCGCTTCGCCGCTTAAGCGGACGCTTTTTAAAACACTGCAAACTGCTAATTGCTAAACTCTTCTTTCCCACTCTATTAGATTTACTCTTATTCCTACGTATCATAGGATTCATATCATAGAGAACCGACTATGTTTTACGTTAGTTGTCGGCTGCCTAACACTCCTCCTTTATCCTAGCTTGAGACATGTAGTGAAAGAACAAGACATTTAACTACAACACTGACAGAGTTCGGTTGAAATAAGAATGTTAAGCGGATGTGTGGTAATACACTAAAATATATGATAAGAAATGGGTGTATCAAGGTAGTGATAGCTCCAATAGAGAATAAGATATGAGAACCAATTGAGATGGTTTGAATATGTGCAACGAAGACCAATCGATATCCCAGTGAGACAAAATGACAAAATTATAGTTCATGGCGTAACTAGGGATAGACTTAAACATGGATAGAGACAATTAAGAACGATATGTTAATTGTTAATTTGACCAAGGAGACCGTCCTTAATAGAGCAAAATAGAAAAGAAGGATTCATATAGCCATCCCAAGATGAAGGCTTGTTGTTATTCCTACGTAACATAAAGAAAAAGGGGAAAATACTTTGGTGTAGTGGCCATATTATGTCTTATCATGAAAGAGAAGATATCATAATCATGTAAAGTTGCATGAAAATGTGCCAAAAATTCCATCTCTTTTTCCTGGGTGCAACATACCGAGTGTACGTCACCATTATAAGACACCTTCCATACATCTTCAATTATTTATCATTCTCATAATCAATTATTTATAATATCAATAGTTTAACACATAACGACATGCATGCATATAAGACAACCTCTCCTTATAGCGAAATAGGAAAACATTTTTCCGTGTGAGTAGAGCAAAAGGATGTCATGTGTTAATTAGTTAGTGTTATTGACGTATGAAGGGGTGTCTTTTAATAGTGATCTAGGTCAAAGTGTGAAACATCGTAGTTTAATGGATGCATTGATACATTGGATGCTATTTTTAATATGATACAAGGTGAAGTGAACAAGGACAAAAGTAAAAGAATCTTTTGCTCAAATTGACATATTTTGCCAAAGCACTATTTTTGTGCTTTCCTATTTTTCCTGGACTTTTCACATTTATTTTTAGGGTTTTTTTTATATATGACCCCTAAAACATTGCTCTTTTGACAAACACCTCCTAAAACTTCATATTTTTAAACACCCCTTAAAACTATTAATTAAACCAAAATGACCCTTATGCTTAATTATCAACTCTAACACTTTTACAAATCTCTGTTAAGAAGCTAAAATGACAGCTTGAAAATGAGATTTTGGAAAAGTAAAACTAAAGAATTTTGCACAAAAATGAAGAGATATTAAGGTTTTGATTTTACATAAATATTTTAAATGTCTGATATCGGTGTCATGTCGGTCCAAAGATTTTGATATCAGAGAAATTTCGGTGATATTTGCTGAATATCGGGTCTACAGTTTTGTATTATAAATTCTATTAAATGAATTTATTCATCAATAGCTCAATAATAGAACGATCGTGCATAAAGTGAATGGTCGTAGGTTCAAACTCAAAAACCCTTGTCGAGAACGAACTCGAAAGTTCTTGTCGACAACCTGCAGTTGAAGTTGAACTCCAACTCAAAACCTTTAAGGTATGAAATCGAACTCGAAGCCTTTATCGATAAAGATCGTCTTGAGTTGAGAGAAAGAGGCCAAGAATGAAGTCGAGCTTTAGTCGACGAGAATCGACTTCGCTAAAGAGTTGAGTTGCCTCCTTTTGAAGGATTGATTCGTATTTTGGAGTGAATCTGATTAGGAAAATAGGGCTAATCACAAAACGGGTCAGGTAAGTTGTAAAGGTTTATAACTTGAGGCCCAAAAACTCATAGTAAAAAGTTTTGGCAAGTAAACTGAAAACTGAAATTTCACCTGATATCTTAAAATTTCGCCGACACATAAATATCGGCTGATGCGCGGAAATTTCGACCGACATATTCTCAATTTCAGGAAAAAAATAATTTTTGTAACTTTGTGTCGATTACTTACCAAAACCTAAATTTCGGAGATATATATCGGATTTCGGTCAACATTTAAAACATTGTTTTACATAAGACCTTGTATCTCACAATTCATTCAATTATTAAATCTAGTTAACTTAAGTAAAAAGGTGTTTTTAGCTAACGGAGAGATTTTAGAGTGTATTTAAAAACATAAAGTTTTAGGGGATGTTCCCAAAATACCAATGTTTTAAAGGCCTACATAAAAAAGCCCTTATTTTTATATCCTTTCATAATGGCTCATTTATAAGAAGCCTAAGAACAAAAGTAAATATTTAGTGGATAGTTGTTGAGAGATTTAGCCTATTAATTTTTTAATTAATTATTATAATTAACTTGTGCTAAAACTTTTTATTCATTATTACAATTAGTTTATTTGCTAATATATTATTAATTATTAATAATGGATTGTTATTGAGCTATTACTAATTTCTATGTTATAATGTCATTAACTATTATGTGTTAAAATGTTTTTAATGACATTTATGTGCTAAAATAGTGAATGAAAGTAATAGTAAGTTACTTTAGACTGGATACGTTAAATAATTTTAATAATATAACTTCGAAAAGATATTTATCTATACATCAATAAAATATTATTAAAACTAGACTTAATTTTTTAAAATTTGGTCAACATATGTATTTTTTATTTGACATTTTTTCCTCTTGAGCTGGATAGGTTGTCTTATACTATAGCTTGAACAAAATATTTATCTATATATAGTAATATAAAAATTAGATTTGATTTTTAAAAAAATTCGGCGTACATGTGTGCTATCTTGATTTTGTGTTTTTGCTCATGAACTGGGTAGGTCGACTATTAATATAATATTATTTTTTATAATTGGTATTTTAGGAGTTTATATTATTTGCCTAAGTAAAAGGCTTTTTTCCATATTATTTAATTTTATGATGTTGAAAGATGCATCCAAATTTTCCGTTTAACCAAATAAGAATTTTGATTATGAAAGGTATTGTTAAATAAAACGAGTATTATTTTTTCTAGTATAAATTAAATGTATGTTACTTTTCTGTTCATGTTTTGAATTTGTCCAGAAACGCCTTGAATCCATTCTGAAAATGAGATACTTCTTGAAAATGAATGTAATTTTTTATGAAGTAAATGCATGTATTTTTTAAAAATAAAATCACTAACTGATATTTTTCTATTTATTATTTATTAAAAAGAGAAAAACCTTGATAAAGTAATTAAACATGTGTAATTTTCTTTACAGTTTAAACAAAAATATATTGGATTAGCATTGATCCCACGCGTTACGTGTAGAGTCCATGCCAGTATATTGCACAAGAATGTTGTTTGGCAATCCGGTTTGAAGATTATGGTATTGCAACTTTTTGAAAAGAATTTAATGTGGCTGGGAGCGAGCACAGTCAAAGGGCTGTGCTCACCTTACCGAGCTACTGGGATGTGGGACTCGTTACCACTAAAAATAAGGGCCCCACCTCCCTCTATCATTCAATTGGTCGTAGCTAATACGGCCACTGGCAATCGTAGCCCCATTAATCTTTTTTGAAAAATCAATAAAAATGAAGTGCCACAGTTTCTATAATCCAGTTTTGCGGACCTTCAAGATTTCCAAACCAAAGTTTGGACACTCAATAGATTTTGGTTCTATTTTTTGAAATTTAAAGTTGAAACCTCACGCGGCCAACCTCTAATCCAGCTTAAGTGAGTTTTTGAAAAATTCTTGTTAATTTTGGTCCATTTCTAGTATTATAATTAGAATTTAAGAGAACCGGGTGTCTTTATTTTTGTTTTTTTCAAAGACTATTTCAACGCGAAAAATAGAAAATTTTCTTCACTTCCTGAAGTGGTCCACGTCATCCAAAAGTTTTTCCCTGGATTTCCTCCTTTTTTTCTTGCTCACGCTCTCTTCAAGTTTCTTTTTGAGAAAAAGAAACATTATGATTCTTGTTTTAAATGTTAAGTCTTATGCTTATTTACACAACAAAATAAATCTATTATATACGCATACATCAAACATGCAAAACCCTAATTAATCATGAACTGAAATAGTAGATGAATGCACCAAACTAGTATCAGACAAAAATTAAACAAATCGAGCTTGAACAAAAATAAACTCGTTCACGTTCAGCCCATTTTATATAACATATTTCATCATATCTTATGACAATGCCAACAAACAATTCAATCAAATATCATTGATAATTCTAAATTCTTGGTTTTTCGAACTGAATTCTTTCATATAATTTTTTTGGGTATTCACATAAATTTTAATTTTAAGATTATCTTATCTTTTCACGGTGGAATTTAACTTATTTCAGCTATTCAAATCTAGCCATCCATTTATTTTAAATTTGCCATCCTACGGCTAGCCTTCAACAAGACAGTTACTCGCACCTACCCATCAACTAACTAGTCTTTTTACCCATTTTTTCTTATAAATAATAAACCCTCAACCTAGTTTATTACTCAAAATATCACTGGACGAGCACGACGCTAATGAAAGCATTGGCAATGATGCCAACTCCGATTCCTATCGCGAAGTCTCCCATGCGCGTAATAGAGGCATTCAATGGCATATCAAGAGCCAGCTTCATGCGTTTAATCCTTATTGTCCACGTGGTTCTCAATTCCGGAGAATGGCTTCTTGACGACGGCGAACGCCGCTTTCCACATGATTAGTTTCAAACGTCGTTCGGTTTTTGCTATCCCTAGTTCCCCACTATCATATTGCTTGAGACTGCAGCGCTATAAAATTCTCTATTAATGAAGCTTATTTGGTGATAGTATTAGCATCTAATACTTCTGGTATTAATGTGACATTCGATCCGATGAATCTCGCAGGGCCGTTAGCCAAAGCGTGTTTGGATAGAGCGACAAGCAATAGGTTGTGGCAGCTGTACTTATTCAGTTTATCGTGGCAAAAATTGTATTTTTTATTTCGGGATGCAGAGAATCTTATGATATATTTTTTTGCCTTCTTTTTGAAACTTTATGTTAATTATTGTGATTGCTTGAAATATACATAAAGTGGCCTGAAATTAATCAGCATTTAGCCAAGTATCTTAAAACTTTATTTTAATTTTGTAGACGAATATATGGTTTTTGATTAAGTTAAATGTAGAAAATACCCTAACTTTATATCCAATAGCAGGAAATACCCCTTATTTTCTACAACCAGCACTTTGCCCTCATTTTTATTTTATCCCCAAAATGTGTTTCAAATAAATATCTAGTCACATATAATCCTAGAGTTTTGAGATTGATTGTCAGATTATCTATAGACAGTGAGCTAAATTATAAGTGAAATATATAATAATTTTTATTCCTTCTCATAAAAACCGTAGCTGTTTCTAAAATAACATATCTTCTTTTTTCTTTTGAATTTTCTCGTACCTTGAATAAATTTATAGCTTGATTTAATGATATTTAGCGTTCTTTTATTGGCTTTATTTATCATTTTCTTATTTGATGAAATCTATAATGAAATTCTATTATAGTGAATTTAGTATGTTATCTTCTATTATATTAAATATTAACATTTTATCATACTATTCAGTGATTAAAAAAGGAAAAAAAAGACCGTGTGACCAAATTGTCTGAACGCTTAGGCGCTTATGCGGCCGCCCAGGCTGCATGAACAGCAACCTAACCGTATTTTGCATTAATTTTGTTTTTTTAGTTTATTTATTAAACATCGGCTCTAATTAGCCTTTAACTATTTTGGTTTCATTTTCACTTACAGATGTCTCGATACGCATTCTCAAAGTGTAAACAAACAATTAAATGTAGGCTGAATAGTTAACGTGAAGCAAATTCTGCTAGAATTCAATAAATATAAACAAATATAAAATTTAACAGCTTATGAAAAATAATTGATACAATAGCAATATGTCAATAAGATAACATAAATACAATTACATTACACACAGTATTCAATGAACGGATTATAAGTAAACACAGAAATGAAAAATCAAAGCCCAAAAGAAAAGAAAGATAAAAAACCTTTGTTGTCGACGGCTTAAAGCACGTTAGACGAAGTCGAAGCTCGAAGTGGAAAATTCGAAGACAAGAGAACGATTGGGGGTTGAGATCAAGATCGAATGTGGTTTGCGGTGGAAGAGAAGAATTTAGGTCGAGATTATGTGGTTGCTAAGAAGGATTTGAAATCGAGATCGAGTATGGTGGCTAAGAAGGATTTGGGGTCGATATCGAGATCAACAGTGGGTGAGAAGGATTTAGGTTTGATGATGGAGATGGCCAACCCTGATGGCGTGAGTATTAAACTGAGAAGGATTTGGGTCGATGAGAGAAAACTCTCAAATGATTTAGGATAACAAGATTTTATATTAATAAACAATCCTAATTTATTAGAAATTATACCACAATTCATAAATAGAAAGATTATACTTACAAAAATACATGAATGATCATAACGGCAGACTATGTGGCCTAATGAGATGCAATGCAACCGCCTTGACGCTTAGACGATCGCCTTTTAAAACACTAGTATTACTATTCATGGCTTCTGGAATTGAGAAGATAAATATTTTTTGTTCTCAATTTAAATATTCTAGATAGAATGTTTCTTTATCATATGTTGATATAAAGTTGAAGGGGTACCTTATAATTTGGCTAAACTGCACGTAAATATCCAAGGTTTCAGCCGTTTGACAAATAAATATCTATATTTCTGTGAGTAGCATATAAATATCAATCTTTGACACTAGCAATTCGATGCCTGATTGCATTAACGGAAATTGCAAAATTACTATTATATCCCCATTGTATTTGCATATTACAGTTTGACCAGTCAAACTCCCACCAACCCTTACTGAGTAGGCCCCAGTCGAAGCTCCCCTTAGCTTTCGCTGCCTTTGATGCCCCTTCATCCTCAAGGCTCATATCCCCTCCAACCGTGACATCACCTTCATCCAACTCCACTACTTCGACAACCCCACCACCACCACCAACCTCGATAGTGACCTCCGCCAGCTGCCCGCACCAACATGTGCTACATCTCCATCTCCTTCTAGGCTGACTAATGGGTTCTAGAAATACTTGCTACTTCATTAATTTTACTTTTGATAATATTGAACAATATGGATGGAGGTTGCTATGAGTTTATTCGATAACTTAGTTTCTACATTAGCAAAATTCCAAATGTTTATTGATGGGCCAGGTGCTCTATAACATCTAGAATTCCATGAATTTTTCGCCGTTCTAATTGTGATAATTCAGACCTTTGCTTTGCTAATGTTGAGAAATAATGGAGATGGAAATAAGAAAGATGTAAAAAAGAAAGAGTAGGATGTAATTGGAGGAGACTTTGATGGGTTAAAAAAAACCAAATTGCTTTGGATTCGCCAGAAACGATGTAGGTGGTGGAGACAATGAGAAGGAGAAGACGGAAAGAGGGCTAGGGTTAGTGTTTAATTTGAGAAGGAAAAGGGGCTATGGGTTCAATTTGAGAAGAATAGTAAGAGGGCAAAATGGTCAAGAAACATCACATGCAATGCACGTGGGGATTAAAAAGGAATATTCTGACGATTAGCCAACGGTAGGTAGTTAAGTGCAAACGGAGCAAAATGGTAGATACTTATGTGCTACTCACATAAACATAGGTATTTATCTAACAAATGGCTAAAATCTTGGGTATTTATATGCAATGTAGCCTTTAATTTAGTATCTGTTAAAAAGTTTGTGATTTCAATATTTTTACGTCTATGGAAGAAGAGTAGATATCGAATTGGTCAAGCCTTGCAAATCTATAGATTGTGTAATGATGTTGATAATTTTATTTACTTTTGTATAAGCATTATTTGGAATCCTCATATGCTTGCTTTATTGGTAGCTATGAAGCTCTGACGCTTCTATTTGACCGTTGTGTCCGTGCCCGACACGTATTGGACAGTTGGACACTCCGTTGGACGTCATTTCCACCTAAATTAGACGTGTATGACACTTCTACATAGTGTAAAGAGTTGAAAAATACGAACGTGTATGTATGTGAACTACTTTGATATCTTGGATACAAGAATCTAAATTTTTTCAATATCTTCCATGTCGGGCTAGATATAGGAGTAAAGATTCAAATTGATGCAAGCGATGAAGTTGGCTCTATGAAAGTTAGTTTGTTTGGTTTTACTATAGTAATTTTATTCTTGTGTGTTTTACCTTAAGTTTTATATATGTATTTATTTGTGCTTGAGAAAACTTATGGTTATAATGAAAAATATAGCCTTACATAATTTTTCTTGTGTTTCTTTCATAGTTTAATTATATTTTGTTATATATATAGTCGTGTCCCTGTGTCCTTTTTACAAATTTGCCGTGTCTCGTATCCGTGTTCATGCTTCATAGATGACTTGTTTGGAGACATTTTTGCTAGAATAAAATAAGGGATATCAAAAGCCTAAATCAATATGATAGTTTTTTAGATCATTATTTCTTCAAAAAGATAAAGAAATAATTTTAGAATTTTTGTTTATCAAAATTGATTTTTTTCCCCTCTTACAGCTACAGCTACAGCTATTACTACATTATTATGCATGTAAATAATAATTGTACCATTACGTTTTTTGTTTTGATTTGCTACATACAAACACATTCATCTTAATCAGTTGGCAATGCGATGCAACCCATATACATCCAATGACAGTTCCGATGTATTCACCAGCTCGAAGACAAGGACTAGAAAGAGACAAAGTACAGGTTAAACAAGGGGGGTTAAGGCAGCTAATGATGCAATAAAGCTAAATAGGTGGACTAGCAAAACAACTCATATCTAATTTTTTTTACTATTGTGCGAATTCTTGTTTTATTTTTTAATGGTACGTGCACATTTGTCTTGATGACGCTAACACAATAATATCGAGTGTCAATAACTTTTGTTCCCACTATTATAGTGGTCTCTTCAAGGCTCTTCACCATGGCACCTTTTGCTACGAAAACTCCACTTGCATGGCACATGCTTAAAACTAGTTTTCCCCAAACAAAACTAGGGGGGATTTTGGGGTTTCCAAGCATCTTTCATTATCAAAAGATGTTCACTTCAGCACATCAACAGCTTTCACCATGCAAAAAAAAACACAAGATAACACGAGGGAAGAAAGATTTCCACGAACAAAATGCATGCAACACTTGCTTATACAGATAGAATTTAATTAGCATGTTTCATTTCTAAGAAATCAAACGAGAATAACAAAATGAATGCATCATTTAAAGGTTTAAAGCTAAGTCATGAGCATGTTTCATTTCTAAGAAATCAAACGAGAATAACAAAATGAATGCATCATTTAAAGGCTTAAAGCTAAGTCATGAGCATGTTTCATTTCTAAGAAATAACAAAATGAATGCATCATTTAAACACTTGCTTATACAGATAGAATTTAATTAGCATGTTTCATTTCTAAGAAATCAAACGAGAATAACAAAATGAATGCATCATTTAAAGGCTTAAAGCTAAGTCATGAGCATGTTTCATTTCTAAGAAATCAAACGAGAATAACAAAATGAATGCATCATTTAAAGGCTTAAAGCTAAGTCATGAGCATGTTTCATTTCTAAGAAATAACAAAATGAATGCATCATTTAAACACTTGCTTATACAGATAGAATTTAATTAGCATGTTTCATTTCTAAGAAATCAAACGAGAATAACAAAATGAATGCATCATTTAAAGGCTTAAAGCTAAGTCATGAGCAGTGTTTAAAGGCTAAGTTGAGGGAAGGATTTAAAGGATAGGTCATGGGCAGGATTTAAAGGATAGGTCATGGATACAGGATGATGGAAGGGGGAGCATCACTGTCAAGAAATTACTGTAGTGACTGCGTGTGTATGTATGTGTGTATAAGCAGAATGGTTAAAGTCATTATAATGGACTTTAGGTAGAACTTTCATGGTAACCTAAAGCTCAGAGGGAAATGCATAAATATAGAGCTACAGCACAAGCTTCAGATATGAACTTATGTAATTTTTAACAAGTTTGAGAAGTTGCATCACCTGTGAACTACATCGCGCTCATGAAGATAGTTTAATCCCCTTAAAATCTGTCTGGTGTACGAAGAGACTATGCTATCCCGAAGACGATACTTTTTATACAGCGATGCAAGAGAGCCTTGTGTGACGAGCTCAAGGAAAATGAAAAGTTTTGCTTCTTCCTGCACATTGAGTTCAGACATTATATTTGTTCATAAATTTACAAATATGTTTCACTAAATATTAGAAGTGCAACTATCTAGAGATGGTGGACAAAATTTAAAATTGATAATCTCCATCAAAGTACTGCATGATTTTTTTATAAAAAAGGATTAAAAAAGTTCATTTAAACAGAATTGATAGAAGATACCTTGTCCGTTCCATAATATTGAACTATGTTTTCGTGTTCGAACTGACTTAAAAGTGCAATCTCCTGGAAGATAAGTAAAGGTTAGAAATAGAACTTAATTAATTTACATATTGATAATATCCTCTGTGATAAATGATGGGTAAGGTTAAATTTCGGTAAAATAATGATGGGAAAACTACAGATGAGAAACAGAAAACACCCTGTAATTGGGGGGGGGGGGGGGGAGGTATCAAAGCAATAGGATGAGCAATCATCTCACCTGCTCAAGTTGAACTATGCATTGTTGGGCATCGCTTCCTCGGTCGAGTAAAGACACTTCTTTAACAGCAAAGAAAAAACCATCACTGTGAAAAAGAGCTAAAATAAGCACAGGCTATACACCAGGAGAGTAGTTTTCTGTCTACTTAATCTAAGCAACATGATGAAGTAGTAAAAGAAATAAGTGAACCCTTCTGCTCCAGTATGACTATCAAGTTATATATATCTCAGTTGAACTTGTATGTTACAAATTCATTGAACATTAAAAATGGGAGTAGACATACATTACAGATCTGACACTGTTTTGACAATGTGTTGCTGGTGGTCACCAAGTAACCCTCTCTTGCTTAGGTTTATATTCTTTTAGGAACTATGGACAAAAGAAGTTGGCTTCTACAAATCCTCCTAAACTGCGAGAACAAGTGTAGATGAAGAGTAATGAAGACAAATTTGTTACAGAAATTGTATGGGACTATAAAGCAGCCAAGAGGTGGGTAACATTCCTAGCAAAGTCTAGGGGCAGCTAAAGATTTATTTCCCCATTATCCATCTTGGCTTTTTATGGTAACTTTAAATTTTGAAAAAACATGGTTGGGTGAAGCAATTATGTTAGATAATGTAAACCCTGGAAGTTTGTGCCACGATTATCTTTAAATCTGAACTCTTTGGTGGTATTCTTTCTGAAAATCAAATTGAGTTTCCTATCATAGAGAAATAGAACCTACCATTCTTAGAATAGCTACAACATAGTAACTTATTATATGCATCAACATCATCTAAAGCCATTTCCCTCAAAATGGAAGGCCTACATAGCATGATCTCAAAATGTAAGCCCTATATAGCATGATTCGAAGTCGAGAAAGCTTCACAACATAGAAGAAGTAAAGAACTATGTATGATCAAAAGATAACTACCCAATAAGTTAGACCTGTATTTGTTGGCCATGGAGTTTAAGGGTATGATAATAGATTTGCTATAAGGACCGATCAGTTTTTAAAAAAAAACAAAATTGACAATGAAATTTCATTACTAAGACTTTATGTGATGTTTAGGCAAAAAAAATCTAAAACCGAGAAGGTAGTCTTCCACTTTTTCGCTGATCGCTTCATACGCCATCCTAAACGAACGGCTCACAAGGAGTTTCCCCCTCAGCCAAGCCTTAATATTCCTCTTGAATCTCCCATTCGACGAGATATCAAACATGGCCTCTATGGTACTGCTTGACAAATCATCATCATTCGAAGCCGAAGTAATGTCCTCTGAAATCTCCTCTCCCAATCTCACCCTCACCTCTTCCTCCTCACTCTGATAGGTTTCCCTCTTCCCTTCTTCTCCTTCTCCTTCTCATGTCCCCTCGCCATCCGAAGCAAATGATTTCACCAAATCCCAAGTCAACCCCACCTTCTCAAGCTCCGGTAACAAAATCAAAGGCCGCGGAGCTAGTGTCCCCCGATCTCGACACCGTCGGTGTCGTGATCGATATCATCATCTCCGGGGGAGTAAAAAATCAGAGGTCGTGGGCCCTTAGTTCCCCCATCGCCACTGACCCTAACCTCAACCCTAGCCATCAAATTATGACTTCATCAACTTTCGAAGAGAATCAAGATCTCGAGCATTAGTTTTCCCATCCCTACTAACTCTAGCTGCTGAATCTTAAGCCTCAAACGACCGCCGCGCTCTTCGCCGTCCAACCCGCCAGTGGAATTCTGAAATCCTCATGCCCTGAAAACCCTCGACTTTGACAAATCAATTCGACCTCAGCCTTTGATACCCCACCGATACGAAAGACCTTCTGCTTCGAGTAGGACGGTGAGAGATCAACAGATCTTGTGACGCGAACGGCGTCAAGTGACGGAAAATTGGATGCGGAAGCGGCGTACTCGATGTTCTTGGAGGCGTTATGACGCTCAACTGCCCCTCTTCCTATTTGGGAAATGGAAAGCGAACATGGAAAGTTCTTAGATTTGAACCCACCATTAATTAAAAGAGTAATTTTTAGGATTTTTGAGAGAATACGAAAGCGGTGAAGATGAAAGAGAAGTTCGGGCACGGAGTTAAGAAAAAATTTCAAGTTGAGAAGTCGATTTTTATTTTTTTGCAGGCTTTTTAATTTAGGCAAAAAAGCTAAATTGGAATATTGAATACCGCGGTTACTATCTTTGGGGCTTGTAAATAAAATAAGGATAAATTACACTTAAATACCCTCAACCATTTATGCTTTTCATGAACATACCTTAAAGATTTCTAATTACAATAAACAGTGTATTAAAAGGTAGTTGTCTATGCGTGTAGAAAAGCCGCACTGCACTGTATTAGACCGCTTAATCGGAAATTATGCTTACGCTTGTATCCTTATGGATATACTCTTTGTTTGTTAATTGAAATATAATATATAATAAATTGGAGTTGTTTTAGCATTATTAAATGCCGAGGGCCATCATGATGGCCTTCCACCACTGATTTCGAGAGCTTCCACGGATTTCGATGGCCATGAAGGGTTGCGACTAACGTCGGCTTTGAAGTTCTTCAAGTCGAACTTGAACCAAGATCTCCTTTTGGATCTCCCCTTCAAACTTTGATCTTGTCTTCGTTTTCGATTTTGAACTTCGAACTCGCCAACCACTTCAAATTTCAACCATGCCAACACCGCTTTTGAGTTTTTGACTGCTCCTTTAAGCTTCGAGCTTGTGACGATAATGTTTTTCTTTTCTTTTGTTGATTTTTTGGACTTAAAATTTGAATGATTTAACTTAGACAATTAATTAATTATTTAATTAAATTTTTTTGGATATTTGAAAAATTAGCGGAAATTAATTCATTGGCAGCATGCATTTAATTGTTAACACTTTTAAAAACGCTTATTTAGGCCGCTTCTACGAGTGAAAAAAACAATTGGTTATTAACTATCAAATTAGTATCAATATTCAACAAATAATCTTAAGAAAATAACAAAATTAACTCAGAATACACCTGAATTAATGTCAATGCGGCCTGGACGGCCGCCTAGCGGCACCCAAGCCCTTTGGCCGCACCATTTTTTTGCTGCTTTTTAATCACTAACAATTAAAAAAACCTTAACTTCTGCTTTTGTGGGTATTAAGTGAAAATTTTCTTGAAAACCAAAGTTTAAGGTATTTTAACGTAATAAAAAACTTTAACGACTTTTAGTGAAAACCGCGATAGTTAAAGGTATTTCAGTGTAATTCACCCATAAATAAAAATAAGATTCTATTTGATTTTGGTTGGTAGGAAACCGGTAGTTGTTCGTACTATACCGTATTGAAAAGGCAAAATGGTTTCCTGCCTTAATTAGGTTTAGCCTTTTTATCGGTTTATTAGCTTTCATATTTTGATTAGAAAACCGTATTTGATGTGATTTAACTATTGAACTTACTGGATCTGTGGTTTATCATAGCTAACTTGCTATGGTTCGCAGACCTAATCTGATAAATCAAGGTCATACTAGCATGGTTTAAGTTGGGTGCCCCCTCCCTTTTGTCTTTTTGCACCACTGTTAAGGGGCCTAATGTAAATTCCTTACTATGATAATATGCATAGTTGGTAAAATCCAGTTAAAAGGTTAAGAAAGCCATCAAAAATAAAATCCTATAACAATGTTTGTATTATAACAATGTTGGAATTTAGAATTTAACAAACTTCCTGAACAGTCTTGAGATTGTGGTCGACATTTGCAATAGTACCGACAACATTTGAGTTATGCACATTCATAGACAAAATCTAGGGCCAGCTAAGATTTATTTCCCCATTATTCATCTTGAATCTTTATGATAACTTTAAAATTTGTAAAACTTGTTTAGCTGAAGCAATTATGGTATGATACAGTAAATCTTGAAAGTTTGTGCCGACTATAATTAAATCTGAACTCTTTAAGAAATATTCTTTCTCGAACGTGATGAGTTTCTTATCAATGTTCAATTAGGTTGTAGAAAAATAAAACATACCATTCTTAAAATAGCTAAAACACAATAACTTATTTTATGCATCAACATCATCTAAAGTTGTTTCCCTTAAAATGGAAGGCCTATATAGCATGACTCAAAATTGAAAAAGCTCCACAACATGGAAGAACTATGTGGATCACGGGCTGGGGCCCAGGACCCCTAGCCATATCGCTGGTGACTATTACGCTGGAGTTAGCGAACAGCTCTAGCTCCCATAGTAAATATGTCAGTAAATATGTCTGCCCTAATGATCCCATGGAAGAATCGACACTGGGAAGCGAAATTAGGGCAAAAATTAGGTATTTAGAGATTTAAAGTTGATTGGGTATCAGGTTCTGGGTTTAAACACCTTAGTTTAAGGACCAATTGTCTTATACAACTCAAAACCCTATACTTTCTCGCCCATAACCTGATACCCAATTCAAATATCCAAGTCTCTGCATCTTTTTCTCCTCTCTCTCCCCGCCCACCCTAAATTTCTTGTTATCTTTCTCATCTCTCTCTAGTCTCCAATGAAAACTTTCATCTCTTGCTCCTTTTGGCTAAATGCCTCCATTTCTATGTTTATTTCAATTATTAGGATTAGTTGATTGTTTGTTTATTTGTATCAATTACAAAGGTTTAGTTTTTTGAAAAAATTGGGATTGAATTTTTAAAAATTACGGTTTTATTCTTTTTCTTGTTTGTTTACCAGTTTAAGGTTAATCCATGCAATTCCATAAGTTTATTATACATATACATATATACATATATACTTTATACGATTTCATTAGCGAATATTTGATTTGATTGCCTCACTTTTATGCAATTTCATATATTTGAATATATTATTACATGTCGGTTCTATGTATTGAGAAATCGTCTTCCACGACTATGTTGTTTACTATCTTATTTTATGGATGCAATGGAAATACAGACGACGGATATGTTTATTGAGTAGCAGAAGACTTAATTTTTGGTATATTTTGTTTCAAATTTTTACATATAGTAATATGTTATTTAAAAGGGTTTTTTCTTAACTTCTAAGTACATCCAGGGGCCCCCTCATCCCAATTCCTTGCTCCGCTCCTGTGCCTACCTAATAAACTTAGACCTGCCTTTTTTGGCCATGGAGTTTAAGGGTTAGATAAATAGATTTGCGACAGATGAAAATTACATTACTAGGACTTCATGTGAGTTTAAGCAAAAACCCCGAAATGAAAAAGGTAATCTTCTACTTACTCGCTGATCCCTTCATACACCGTCCCAAATGAACCGCTCCCAAGGAGTTGCCCCCTAAGCCAAGCCTTAATATTCCTCTTGAATCTCCCATTTGGCGAGATAACAAACATGGCCTCTGTGGTACTGCTCGACGAATCATCATCGTTCGAAGTCGAAGTAATGTCCTCTGAAATCTCCTCTCCCAATCTCACCCTCACGTCTTCCTCCTCCTCCTCACTCTGATAAGTTCCCCTCCTCTGTTCTTCTCCTTCTCCTGCCCCCTTGTCATCCGGAGCAAATGATTTCACCAAATCCCACGTCGACCCCACCATTTCAAGCTCCGGTAACAAAATCGAAGGCGGCGGTGCTAGCGCCCCCGATCTCGACATCATTGGTGGTGCAGATAGAGTCGTGATCGACATCATCATCTCCGGTGGAGTGAGAATCGGGGGCCGCGGGCCCTTAATTCCCCCATCACCACTAACCCGAACCTCAACCCTAGCCGTCAAATTCTGAACTTCATCAACTTCCGAAGAGAATCGTGAACGAGCATTAGTTTCCCCATTTCTGCTGCTAACCCTAGCAGCCGAATGTCGAGCCTCCGATGACCGCTGCGCTCGGTTCGCCGCCCACTCCGCCGCAGGAATCGCGAAGTCCTCAGGCCCAGAAAGCCCTAGGGTTTGATAGATCCGATCGACCTCACCTTCGACACCCCCACCGATGCGAAAGCTCTTCTGCTTCGAGTAAGACGGCGAGAGATCGAGGGATCTCGTCACACGAACGACGTCAGGCGACGGAGGATCGTCTGCGGCAGCGTCAGAGGAGGCGGAAGAGGCGGAGGCGTCGTACTCGATGTTCTTAGAGGCGTTGCGGCGCTCGAGTTTACGGCGAGGGTGGCTCAGCTTATTACTGCTGCTGCTGCTCTTCTTCTTGTTAGGGAAATGGAAAGAGAACATGGAGAGGTCTAGGGTTTGGATCCACCATTAATTAAAGGAGTAATTTTTAGGGGTTTTTTGAAGATAGAGAGAGAAGGAAAACGAAGAAGACCAAAGAGAAGTGAGGACGCGGGGTTAAGAAAGACTTTTAGAGTCGAGAATTTCACGACACGCTGTCGATATTTTTTGGCCGGCTTTTTTAATTTAGGAAAAGGCTCACTTCGAATATTCGATCCTATACTTCCTATCTTCGAGCGAGTAAATAAAATATAGATAAGATTCTGTTTGGTTTTGACGGGTAGAAAACAGCTGTCCGTACAAATGTTTAGCTCGATGTTAGTTTAGCTTTTTCGTCTATATATTATAGATAGATTTCCTATTTTGATTAAAAAAAATTAACTATTGAAATTTACTGACCTTTAGCTTTAGAATGACGTAGGTAACTAGTTGCGGTCCTCGCATCCAATCAGGATAAATATGGAGGTCGGGTTAACATGTTTTTAGCTGGGCGTCATCCACTACTGTTAAGAATCCTATGGTAAACCCTTAACTATTATCCTACATCGGATTTTGAAAAAATCAATTGAAAGGGTACTAAACAATACCTAAAAATATAATCCTATAATAATGCTTGTAGTGTTGGGATTTTAAGTATTTGGAATGTTGGGTTTTCAATTATTACATCTCTTATTATTTTCCTTATATGGAAATATCATTCCAACACTCTTATGATTTAACGTAGCTTAATACATAGTGAGGTTGAAAAGAGGAGCCGGGATTTACAGTTTTACAAACTTTCTATACAGTCTTGAGATTGTTGTTCGCATTTGCAATAGCACCGGCAACATTTGAGTTATGCAACACAGCTATATGAAGATGCCAATGGCTTGAATAAATGAATGTGAATTTGCAAACTCAAACTTATTCCCTACTTAATAACGATTAATATTACTCAATACAGGCTTCGACATCAGAAAAGCTTGATCATAGATGTCTTCCACTGGGTTAATATGTACTAGCGTAATAATCCTCTGAATAGAATTCTTTCTATTCTTAAGAGAGTTTTCTCACTATTGTACAATTATAATTTGTATAGAGAAGATGGCATTATGAAAATACACCTACTACTATCATGCATGCAAAATAATGCATGACAGCTCACTATGCCAAGTATAAGGATCTTTCCCTAAATTTTTTGTTGATGTTGTTGTGCGGCCCAAAAGTATTAAAATTCGGCGGATGTTAAACAACCGCATTCAATTTATATTTTTCCATCTTGGATGCCTTTGCCAATTATTTGCTTGCAGGAGTGAGAAATATGCACATGATCACGTGATGACAAACTACATATCAATTCTCTATAATTCATCACATGTAAGAACTGTAGCAAATATATCATCATTGCTCTCAATAATTAGACTGCAGGAAACATTTGACTTAATTAGACAATGAACAATGTCTCATGGCTTACAATATAGGTTCCATCCTAAATTTACATAAACCCGCTCCCTATGTCTATGTCCCTTCGTAATTAATATGGTTTTTATTGAATTGTGATATATACATAATTTGATATGAACTAATAAAAGAAAATCTGCTGCTTTCCAAAATCATCAGTTTGTTTCTCTGAAGTGGAACACTAAAATCTGTTCGTGTTTTGGCTGCAATATTTCCTATTTCTGCATCCTAGTTGAATATTTGTATGGTATCAGAAAAGAGAACCAAATATCCATCATTTTCGAGCCCGGCCTAACAGTCTAGATCATGGACTGCTAAGGTTTCCTTCATCATTTACGGTCGATGCTACTGGATTCTGTTCAGCCCAAACAGCTGCATCCAAATAGCCGAGCTCATAGAGTTTGTCAAGAATTTCGTCTTCTGCGGGTTCTAGGGCCCAGTTGAAGAGCTGAAATTAGCAAGAGCTATCATTTAGTTTCTTTTTTAAGAGAATTTGACGGAAGGTTTCTTCTGCAGTATATCCAGTTTTGCCACAGATAAATGATACAGAAAGCTTATCGTGTATCAAATATGTACTTTTTTTAAAATACTATTTTCGAAGTCATGTATCATATTTTATAACACTCCTTATTTTCATATTTTCAATTGAAAATAAATTTTATTTGGCTACGGTTGAATTGACCTCCGGTTTTTCTCCATAAAATGTTCATCACAAATAAAAGCACATTAACCTGTTCAGGAGTAGCTCGGTTCTCTGGATTGCAATCTGGGCTGATTCCAATCCCTTTCAATCCTAGTCCATTTGCAGGGAAAGCGCAGATACGAACCTGCGGGGTGGAAACACATGTATTGCACATGAGACAAAACGAGAGAATGATGATATATAAAACTCTGATATTTTTCATATGTGAATACAAAATGCAGAGGCATTGAACTGTAATCTTAAATGCAAAAAAGTCATGTAGGGTATAGTAATAAAATATAACAATGATAAGGATGATGTAAAAGTTTTATATTTAGAGTCATTTGAGTGGCAAGTCTGCAAGAAGTTCATTCTTTCCTTCCTTTTTCCATTCTAATAAGTTCTTACATTATATAGCACCAAGTGGCAGGATAACAGCTCCATGACTAAGATGAAGTTCTAACCTTATCCGCAATAGGCTTAATGCATTATGTTAGTGAGTAACAACTAAGCGAGTAACAACAGCATCAGGACAACAAGTGGAAGCGAGGAGAAAATGATACTTGTAATATTCAATTAATATAAAATTTCTGATTTTTTTTTTAAAAAGTGTGATACTCTTTAATTAGAAAATACCATCCAAAAACAAAATCTTAAAGCACAGAATTTTTTGGGTACAAAGGTACATGCTGTTTTTGAAGCTGAAGTTGGTGGCATAAACAATGTCAAGCCTCCATCAACACACAACTGATTACGGATCATTGTTGCAGGTCTCGAAGCTAGATACCTATAAAACATCATATCTCCGAGCATATTCATTTGAGAATACTGTAGGAAAGAGGCCCTAGGAGGGTTTTTCGTTAGGTGGGGTCAAAAAACTACACCCTCCATTTTATTCGACGATCGGCACCCATCATCATCATCTTTATCATCTAAGATGTGGATACACCAAATTTCATGTGATTCCAACACCTTTTCACCGTAGATTTTGCAATTTAAAAAGTTCTATTGTCGGTAAACCGTTAAATTTGCACCCACTAAATCAACGGTGAAAAAGTGATGGAGTCATATGAAATTTGGTGTATCAACATCTTAGATGATAAAGATGATGATGACGAATGCCGGTCGTTGGAAAAATGGTGGAGGGTGAAATTTTTTGCGCCACCTAATGAAAAAACCCTCCTAGGGCCTCTTTCCTCCATTATTCTCATTTATTTATATGTTTCTCAAGGTCAAGTTTGGTGCAACAACAAGTTGAAGCAGAAGCAAGCATTATCATACCCTGGAATGAATGAAGAGGTGAAGACTGCATTGATGACATCTTCCTTAGAGTCAAATTGATCGACAAGCAAACCTTTTGGCCTCCAAAACAATTGAGTAACTGCAACTGTAATGAAAGAGAAGGGGAGAGAAGACATTATTCGGATGTAGTTAACAATCCTTGAACAGCATAGCATGCTATAATTAAGGAGACATGAAGGCTAGCAGGGTAATAATATCAGAGCCTAGGGGATGCGGTATGGCATTCTTGATTGTATGTTATATTGGCCATGGTATGGAAATGGCTGCTGTGGCAGGTACTCATTTTTTTTAACTATTTATTTTTCTCAGAGAAAGACCAATCTCACTGTCTATGACAGATAAAATGATGACACTAAAACTCACCAAATACTAATAGACTTATTTACTGAAAACTCAGAAAACTACCATTACATTTGAAATGATAAAAAAAATACCAAATTTAACGATGACACATCAGAACCGTCTGTGCCACGTCAACCTCAAGCTGCCACGTCAGCATAAAAAATTATAAAATCCCCAAAATGCCCCTCAATAACCCTATCCCTAATTTCCAAAAAATAAAACAAATAAAAAAACCACCCTCTTCCTTCTACCTCCCCTCATCGCCGGCAATGGCTCCGGTGCCACCTCCTTCGACCTCCCCCCTCTTCTTCCTTTTGCAGCCCCCATCATCACCACAACCACCATCATCATCGTCATCTTCGTCTTCCTCTTCTACTTCCTCCTCCCCCACCACCTCCACCGGCACCGCCCTCGCCTCCTCCCAACAGCACCCGTCGTCGTCGTCGTCATCATCTTCAATTTCTTCTTCTCCTTCTTCTTCAGTTTCTTCTTCTTCATCATCCCCCACCCCCCACCGCGGCCCCCTCCCCTTCCCAGACCTCGCCCATCATTGTCACCGTCATCGACATCTTCTTCTTTTTCTTGTTCAATTTCTTCTTCTTCCCCCCCGGGGGTCCCCGACCCCTCCACCTACCCCAACGCCCCCACCCCTCGCCCGATCTCGCCCATCATCGTCGCCGTCGTCATGATCATCATCATCATGATTTTCTTCTTCTTCTTCAATTTCTTCTTCATCATCATCTCTTGCCCTCCCACTAAGGGCCCTTGACCCCGACCCCTTCGCCCCTCCGACGACCCCCCTCCCATCGCCCTCCCCCTCGGCACCCTCTAGCTGCCCCCCAAAAAATAATTAATTATTTAGTTAATATTTAATGATTATTAAAATTATTTAAAAAGTAATTTATAATTAATTAACTATATAATGAAAAAGGCAAAATGGTCATTTGACATGAATAGTGACCTAAATTTGGTAGTTTTTTTTATCATTTCAAAGGTAATGGTAGTTTTCTGATTCTGGCCCAAACTTATTAGGAGCTTTCAGAAAATAAGCCTTACTAATATAAGTGAAATTGATTGGCAAAACCACTATATTGATGAATGGAAACAAGTACTTTCCATTCATCACCAAGCCCACTGAGTAATTTAAAGGTAATTATGCTCAACTTTACAAGAAAAAATTGTCAATTCCCATGCCATATAATAGTTGCTACGACAAGTGTTCGATAATGTTGCTGAGATGTTTAAAGGGCTAGAGCCTATTTTGAATCTTATCAATTCGTTCGAAAGTTATATCCACTTAATTATGTTTCGAACCTTTGCTACCGCAGTTTCCTCTCATTTCAAGTGGTTTCGATATGCACAACAAAAATCAGTCGGATCTCTCCATTTCACAGAGAGAAATAATAATAATAGAAGCAAGAGACTTCATGATAGCTATGGTATACAACACACTTCAGGCTTAGAATACTTTGAAATAGTTGAATCTCTAGCCCAAAACAAGTCACATGCATATTCTTGGCAACGTGCCACATATAAGAGGGGAGCTTACCTCAAACCTACCATTGCACCTGATGTGTATATCATCCGGTAGAAATTCGATAAGAACATCTCTCAACACTGCCTGCATAAAATAATATATAGGATTCTGGTTAAGAGGGGGGGAGATTCTGTAATATCTCGTCATGGACTTCACACTACAAAATGCAATTTGGCATCGAAATGATAGAATTTGAAGGAAATATATGTATTGAAATCCTTTCTATGAGAAATGAGCTAAATAATAGAGGGGAAATTAATGCATTATGATACAAACCCATTTCAATTACATTTAGACCAAACTGGCTTAGTGGTTTTATAGCCAAATTTTCCCAGCTTCTAACTGTACATTAGTCAACTCTTCATGTTTTTATGCCTGGAAGAATCAAGAATTCTCAAACAATAATACTTGATGAGCATGTGTCAATAACTGTATTTTCCCCAATGGGATGCAGTTTCACATATAAATGAACTGCTATGATACAACAGAATACTGCATTTATACAGACTGTATGCCTACACAAACTCATACAAAGCATTGAAGATTAAATCACATGAGAAAAGTACGTGTCTATGACTCTATTGCAATATATATCTGGATTAAAAGCTAGCAGACTATCTTCAACAATCCAGCCTCACTAGACAAGGTAATTTAACCACACATTAGATCAAAGAATGAACATTCAGCACATTCATAATTCAATGTGCTTAAACAACTGAAATTATGAGTAGCTTAGTTTTATTAAGTAATAACTTATAAATTTTTAAGAACAGTAGTATGACATACATGCCCCAAGCCTAAACGCCGTGCCTTTAAGCCGGCAATCATTAGCAAGAACCTTGGTAAACTGTAGAGCATCTTGCATACTACTTCCTGAAGCAACACTGCACATACTATGGCACCAGCAGATGAGCCAGCCAACCGTGTGGATTCCTGAACCATGAAGAACCGACCGCATTACCAATTGGAATGGAAAATATTATGATACGGTCCATTAAAATTAATAGAAGGAAGCCATATAGTATCATAGTATGTCTTGAATCAAAGTGAGATCAAGAAGTTAAGACAACAAGAACTGAACTAAGATTTTTGGGGTTTCTTAAAGCCCATATGGGTGAATGAAAAGTAATGGGATGATATCCTCACTGGTAAGATTGTAGCTCGCGCTTATTTGAAAGGCTAAATATTGGATTAAGAAATGAGAAGGTACAGCGGTGAAATATTTTCTAGGAGCTCTCTAAAAGGATGGCTCATGCCAACTGTAATTAATGTTCTTACCGATCATCTTTCCCCTTCGAGAATTTTTCTAAATTACATGAATTTGGGGGACACGTAATAACCTTAAGAAATCTTTCACCATCAGATCAACAGTCAGCCAGTCAGCCAGTTAGCCATAATCAGACGTAAAACTTTGTCAAAACTTCTACGGAGCCTTGGATGACTGCCAGCCCCATTTTGATGGGTAACATGCTTTAAGGATGATGACATTACGAAATCAGCACTACTAATATATAGGCACATATGCAAGTTCCAAAGACGAACTGACAAAGTTTTCTCAACCTCAAGTATTATAAGTGCACTGTGCACTATCTATATGACCAAAGTTCCATAAAATTGATCCACAACAGTGGCATTAATTAAGAGAAGGTAGACATTAAGGCTAGGAAAACTTGTCAGATATTTAATAGATCCTCTCAGTTCATAGCCAGACCCAATTATTACTACTATTTGTGTGTGTGTGTGTGCACGAGTGGTTTTTTTTGGTGGGTGGGTGGGTGGGGGTTGCTTAGATGATGATGGCCTCGGGAAATTATCATGCATATAATAAGAACATTATTCAAATAAAGAGCCTAATTCCCATACTCCAATCCCCAGATCTCTGAACCTAGATGACCTCAAGAAAGTACCGTAAATAATCCAAAAGCAATGCATTCAAAATGCAATTTTTCTCAATACAACAACAACAACAAGCCTTTGTCCCCACTTTTTCGGGCCGGTTATACGAAACCGCTTCTTCCATTCTGCTCAATTAAGGGTCGTCTCCTCTATTAGAATGACAACTACCCTATCGTTCTAATCAATTCTATCCATGTCCATTTAGGTCTACCCCTACCCCGCACTGCACCATTAACTACAATTTCTCCTAACTAGTGTGTTTATTGGTCACCGTTTCACATGTACAAACCATCTTCACTTCTCTCTCATCCACCCATCCATCTTGGCATTCTCATCTCATCTACACTTTATTTTGATATATTATAGTTTCTTTTTTCCTCAATAACCATTATAATAATTTACCTTAATGTATCTGTTTTCGATCAAGAACTGAGCAACCCCAAGATGGTAAGGGAACAGCAATCCAGCAGCAGAGAAGTTAAACCCTGGGCTCATCACCTTCTTCCTCTCCTTCTCAGCCTCCACGTCCTTCTCCCTCTGCTCCCAAATCACATCCTCATCATCCTCTGGACACTCCGCCGCCGCCGCCGCAATCGCCTCCCCTTCTTCCTCCTCTTTGCTCCTCGTTCTGATCAACCGCGATGCCAGGCCCAAGAACAGCTACCCAGTCGCAACCGCCAGCGATTTCTTCTCCGTCGTCGTCGTTGTAGGAGGCGGAGGAAGGGGGCTGTTGCGATTCGATTTGATCGAGAATTTGATGGCTTTGGGGAATCTAGGGTTAGGGTTAAGGTTAGGGTTTAGGAAAGTGTGGGTGTTGAGGAGAGAGGAGGAGGCCAGAGACATAAAGAACGCGGGCTTTATTTTTCTGAGAATGACTCGTGGACGAAGCTAGCAGCCGAAGGGAGGAACCGTCAAAGTACATTGGCTAGGGCTAACATACGCCAACCCAGGGCGAAGGGAAGCAGCGACAGGCAAGGAACGTTCATTTCCCATTCGTTTATGTAAAGATATATACGCTTGTTTTAAACCTGGCTAACAAATTGGGTAGGATTCTTGCCAAGCTCATCTCCCCCATGTAGACTAAAGGCCGTTGCATTTGTTTTTTTTTTCTTGAAATAGGACAGTTTAAATTTAAAATTATAAAAATAGGATATTTTAATTTTTATTTGTGATAATAGAACGGTTTGGTGGACCCCACCCCTCCCCAGTAATTTAATTTTTTTATATAATAGAGGACGGGTTCAGAACCCGCCCTTTCCTTTATAAAGGAGAGGACGGCAGAACCCGCCCTCCTCATAATTGAGGGGAGGGCGGGTTCTAGGAACACGCCCTCTCCTATAATAGGTAGAGCGCGGGTTCTAGGAACCCGCCCTCTAAACTGGGGAAGAGATGGGGTCCACCAAACCATCATATTATCACAAATAAAAACCAAACTATCCTATTTCAAAAAAAAAAAACGTTGCATTACCCACCCGTCTTCGTTCAGTCCTTCAATCATGCAAGCACGGAACAGACCGATTCCTACGTTTGGTCGATATCTCTGCATGTGTGACTTTCAATATCTTCTCAACACGTCTTTATGAGAGTTCATTTTTTTTTGCCAAGGGAAATGGGAGAGAAATCTATGACATGGCTTTTTAATTGTTGTTTGTTTGCGTTCAATTGTCAGACTTCATTGAGATTTTTTATTTGGGAATTTAAAACTTTTCGAAGAATGTAGTTTCCAGCTTCTTAGAAGTACTGTATCGTCATGTTTTGTAGAGAGATCATGAACCTCTAATAATATTAGATCATGATAATGCGTCACAGAAAAATTCGAGGGGGGTCACCTGCTTTACTCCCTCATCACCGTAGGATGTATTAGTTCTTAATTGCAAATGGCAGATGGAGTTTGATTTGAACCTGATTATACCAAACCCGATAATTTCAGGTTTTCGGCATCTTGTACCAATCCAAATCGAGTGGGCAGGGCTGAAAGTAGCTACAAAACTTATTTTATTGTATTTAATGGATAAATCTATAATATATGACTTTATATGGTCTTCAATCCAAAGTGTAAATAGTATTTATTGCGGGCAAATTTTTCCTTCTAGGGTAAGTAGTATTTATTGCAAGCAAATTTTGCCTTCTAAACCTGACATAAAACGCAAATCCCAAGCAACCGAAACCCGTTCAAAACCCAAAATTACACACCCAAAATTACACATTTGCGTACAATGTATTGGGTAGATTTCGGGTTTAGGTTTTAAACTTTGGATTGGGTTTAGGTTTTAAACTTTGGATTAGGCATTAAATCGTGAAAACCCCCACTCAACCTAACCTGATTTCACCCTTAAGATCTACAGTCTACAACATTCATACCAACTAATAATATTAAAAGTTAATAATAAAATTCATGTATATGACAATTCTTTTACAAGAATATTTATGTTTAAATTTTCTTCACTTAAAAATTCTATAAAAGTGTTTACAACAATCAATAAATAGTCCCAAAAAAATTAAATAAAAGAACACCTTTCCTTTTATACATGATCACATTCAAAAGAGAGGAAAAAAACTGTTCAATTTTTAACAAAACAAACATAAAATGTTCTTCCTGTCAAACAAACCACCCGGCACAGTGCACAGATTGTTGTTTTCCAACAAACAACAAACCTTCACAAAATGAAAATTCAAAAGTTCACCGGGCAACAAATCCGGAATATTTTCTCTATGGAGAAAATGCAAATACATTAGCATCTTTCATCCAAGGCTTGTGATCACATATACATTTCCAGAAACCAAATCTATTGCAGCCTCTTAGCTTTATACATCCCAAAACAAAATCAGAGAAACAAATTGAATAAAATTAGGGGATCTCTCCATTAGTTGTGTGTATGTAATGTAAGCAGCATCCTGACTAGGACAGGAACTACATATCTCATTCATAAGTTCGCTTTCGTTATAGTATAGTTGGGTCTTGAAGTCGTATAGATCTCTCACCGATTTTAGTTCCCCGAGAGCAAGCCCAGCCTGTAGATGATTCAGTTTTTAGATTAATTAAAGAGCTCATATTACACACAATGATAAAAACTGCAATCAAAACCAAAACAATGAGCTGATATTCTAACCTAAGCCAGGATAAAACAAACACAAAATGTCTGAAGAGTTGATACCGCAAAGAAACACCAAACTTTAGCCTATATTCGAAATTTTGCTCAAACAAATTTAATTAGAATAACTTAATATTTTGGCGTTTTAAGATATGATGATCAATCAATGCTACACTAAGTTTTACAAGCATTTTGGCCTATAGTTTTGACATTTGCAACATGCTTTTAAAGGCCAAATTGCAGGGAACTCACCCCCCCCCCCCCCAAAACCTCCCCCCCCAAAAAAAAAACCGCTTTTGCCAGATCAGGAGGTTGCCACCCTGAGTGTATAAAACTTGCGCTTTGTCCTCTTTTCTACCACACATTAACTATTTCAGTTTCTATAAACTTTTTATTCCAAATATACTCTTCGGTAGAAATATTGTTTACGATCAGTTAATGAACAATGACATACAAAAAATCAATAGAAGCTCAACAGTCAACAATATTTTGGAAATAATCAATGGAAATAATAGCGCCATTGGGATCGAAGGGATAAAATGCAGGTTTCCGAAAATAAGTCGGTTTCTGCTGTTCGAGCAAAAGAGAAGGGGGTGACCACAATATAGCTTACTTTTGAATGATCAAACTCAGACAATACAAAATACCGCCCGGCCGCCCACACACACATATTATCATTTAAGAATCACGTATTTAAGGTACCCAAGACATGAGGCAAAAAGAAGCCCTAGTAATGAAGGCCTGAAGAGAGAATAAAATGTGCAAATAATAGAAGAAAACTTACTCTGACGGTTATATAAGATGCTGGAATAAGACCAACCATTGTCGCAAGGAAGAAAATATGAAAAGGTATGTTAACTAATGGAGATGCTACATTTATAAACAAATTGGGCAATGTTGGAGTTATCCTCAAGAAAAGCATATAATTCAACAGCTTTTCTCTACGCTTTGCCACCTATATTAGAGAAATACATAAATATTATAAACCCCGCTACATACTTTGTCCTAGGCATCTATCTTAATAAATTTCTACTGTTTTCATGCAAAATTTTGAGGAAAAAATAACACCTATAAATAATTCATTTCCAGCTGTTCAAATATTATGAAATTCTTTAAATTCTATACTCTAAAATCTTTAATATGTTAAATAAAAAATCTTTTCAAATGATCGTGGACTGGAAAAAAGTCATATTAATGAAAAGGACGGATATGTATTATATCCAAGATTTTTTTCCAAATATGATACTCAGCGGAAAGGGTGGACAAGGCCGAGCGTGCATTCAAATGTTGCTCTTTACTGAAAATTATATTTACTCTTGCTGAAAAAACTTTCTTAAATTTTTTTTCCCAATATTTGTCCATCATGTCAACAATATACAACACATGCACTGCACAAGCAAAATATAAATTAGTAAATAGTACTTGACAATAGGTGACCCTAATTTGAGTTGAGCTAATGGTAAATACCTCTGCTCGGAAAAATCTCAACTTCTCAGGCCACAACCAGTTGATCAATGGCCTGCCGATGAGCTTGGAAAGAAAATAGCTGGAACATGCACCTGAAGCGGCAGTAAAAACAACCAACATAACACCTTTGACAACCCCAAAAAGAGCTCCAGCTAGTAATGACATAAATATCGTCCCAGGAATCATAAAGGTCTGCATGAAGATATATGTCGCACAGTAACCCAGCATAAATTTGGCTTGGTAATCGCTTGGATACACTGCAAGATTATCTCTGCAGATAAGTGTGAAGGAGGTAAACACAAGTTACTACAAGAGAGGCATGTACTTATGTGCTAATCGGGTAAGTTAAGGGTATAAATATTTTTTTAACATCGTTTTGTGGACATGGAGTTTAATACGAAATTGTAGATCTATCTAATGGAGATTCGTTAAAGATGAACAGCACTCATTAATTATTGTACAACAGGTGAAGTTTAACAGCTTCTTGTAAATTTAGCCAATAAACTTGATGTTTGGTATGTTCAAACAATGTGGGGCTACTATTACATTTGGAGGAGTTTTGCAAGGTCCATTGCTCCAAAAGGACTCAATGGTGTTGACTTGAGACTCAAGTTTTTGGCACTAATAATTGTTCAAGTTTGTGAGGGGACTAACATCAAAACAAGCTATTTCCTAGAGACTCGTATCTTAAATACCCATTTAGAAAGAAAAAATCTTGAATTTAAGCTGCTTCTGAAGGATCAATACATTAGATCAAAGGAGTGTTTGATGAAAGTTGAGATGCAGAGTAAACTGACTGGTCAAAATAATGTATTAGAGCAACACAGCCAATTATTTGAGACTTGAAACTTTTCTTTTGGAGATAAGACTTGGAAACTTCTCTTTTTGAGACAAGACTTGAACTGTTTTTGAAGTACAAACAAGTCTCAGAATTTCTCAAGACCCTCCAACCCACGCTTGAATAGGCCTTTGAAATAGAACTGGGAGTCAATGGAGGGCTCGGGTATACTTTCCAGCAAATCAGAATGTTTCATGTAGAAGCATATAACACACTATTAAAGTTAAAGAGATTAGTTATATTGAATGAAATGTAATGTATTTGAGGGTGCACTTTAGCCAAGAAAAAAGAACAAAACATGGCTAAAAGAGATTCATTAATTATTACTAAGGCTAAATTGCGCAGATGTACCCATCAACTTTCATGTTTTTTTGCGATTGATACCATGAACTAATTTAATTGCAAACAAGCATCATGAACTACATTGCAACCAAATACATCAACTTTTCTTCCGTTTGCAAACGTTATATTTAACTGCCACGTCATCAATATTTAAGTTGTTTTCCCCATTATACCCTTATGTTCTCAGTCAACCTCTAAAATTTTGAGGGGCATAATGGTCCATTAAGGCACAAAAGTTAACGCCGTATGGTAGTTATGTCAAAAAGAATAGTTCATGGTACAAATCTCTAATTATTAAAGTTAATGGTATCGATCGCAAAAAAACATGAAAGTTGATGGGTATATTTGTGCAATTTAGCATATTACTAATGATTCGAGGTACTCTTAATAAATCTTTCATATAAGTGTGTCACCCATTAGGAGTCGATATTTTAAAAGACGGCCACCCAAGCGCGTAAAAGAGTTGTACCGTGTCGCATTAGACAGCTTAGTTGAAAATTATGCTTACCCTTGTGTTCTTGTAGGTATACTCTCTTTATTTGTTAATTGGAGTGTAATAGATAATAAATTGAAGTTGTTTTAGCACTGTTAAATGCTGAGGGCCACCATGAGGACTTTCCACCACCGACTTCAAGAGAAACTGCCGATTTCGAGGGTCATGAGCGCTAGCGACCGCCGTCGATTTCGAAGTTCTCCACGTTGATCTCGATCCAAGATCTCAACTTCAAACTTCGATTTTGTCTTCGTCCTCGATTTTCAACTTCGAACTCACTTTTGACTTTGAGCTTCAACCACGCCGCCGCCGTCTTCGAGTTTCGACTACTCATTCGAGCTTTAAGCCTTTGACGACAATGGTTTATTTTTCCTTCTCTTTTTTCCTTTTTTTGGAGTTAAAATTGGAGAGAGACTTGAATTAGACAATTAAATTATTATTTAATTAAAAATATGGATCTTTGAAAAATTGGCAGAATTCGCTTTATTGCCGCTTGCATTTAATTGTTACACTTTTGAAAATGTTTATTTAGGCCATATCTATAGGTGAAAAAGAAAACAAAGTAGTTAACAATCAAATTAGAATCAATATTCAACAAAATATGCTTTAAAAATAACAAACTTAACTTAAAATGTGGCTAAATTGATGTCAATGCGAATAGGCCCTTTGGCCGCACCGCTATTTTTACCGCTTTTTAATCACTGATTAGGACAATACTAGGACATGCTTTTAGTAAATGTAGGAAAGGAACTTTTGTGGAAAATGCAAGTTACTGTTTATTGCAATGCGCCTAGAAACTTGCAACAAAGTTTACATTTAGAAATTGTCAGCACCATGGTTTCGCTACCTCACCATCTAGTAACAATTACAAGCAGTGATGAAACACGGTCAGCTCTCATAACTCCACCAATTGGAATCAATTCAACCTCGAAAGCATAAGTTTTCTTAGATAAGTTGCACATCGGATAATACTGCCACCTAAATCTTTTATTAGGGAGCAAAGAAGCCAAGCGTGAATGAGAACACATTCCAACTTATTACAACACATATTATAGGTCAACTTCAGCACAGCCTCTAGAAATCATAAAATTTCTTGAAAAATTACATTTTTAGCGCACAACTACAATCATTAGTTGGTAAATTAACTGTCATACTCCAACAGAGGAAAGAACAGAACAGTCAAACTCACATCAATCAAAGTTCTTGAACTAAAACCCTGAGAGCCTGTTTGGTTTGAAGGATTTACAAGGATTCTTGAGTTTTGGATTACCAAATCCTAGGATTCACAAATTTTGTTTTTGGTTGGCTTGGATTACAAACATGGATTTATATGGATTGTGTGATGGGGCCCACAAAAAAGATGGATTCCAAATTCCTTGAAAAATGAATGGATTCTTGAGGATTTCTCACTATTTGGTGGCCCCATATGTACTTTAGTTATTAAAAAATTTCTCCTCTCTGTATCTCTCTCTAAAATTCTCAAATCCAAATCCCAGTTTCTTTTCACCAACCAAACAAAGATTACAAGAATTTACAAATCCAATAGTAGGAATCCAATATCAACCAAACAACAAATTACCAAATCCAGAAATTTTCAACCATACTACTTTGGAATCCAAATTTCATAATTTTGCAACCAAACGGGAAGGAGAAAGAAAGACTCACTTGAGGATTCCAAGATCCGCCAAATTCCTCGGCAGTCGAAGGATCCGATCCTATTCGGCCTCATGAATGGTGAGAAATATGCAGAGAAACCCAACGGCGAAGATGACGAAGACGGAGACGGCAACAGCCAGTTCCTACCGAGTCAACGGAAACTTAACGTCCGCCCTCGCCTTCTTGCTCGTCGGCGATTCATCGCCGGCGCGGCTCTCCTCATCGCTGGCCGCCGCCGCGGCCCTCGCTGACGCCATCAGATCCCCGAAAAGTTGAGAAAGGGATCAGCTTTGTATAAGCATCGAGATTCGCGTTCGAGATCCAGCGAAATTTTGCAGCGAGGTCCTTGGGATCGTGAAATTGGAGGGGGTAAATAAAATTTTGAAAAACGGGAGGGTGAAATGTTAGAATGGTAAGGGCATGTTTGGTTGCAGGATTATGGAATTGGATTTACTATTTGGATCGTAATTCCATAATTTTGTGTTTGGTTGATAGATTTAGATTTCTAGGATTCCTTTGCTTTTTTACGGGGTCCCACCACAAAACAAGGATTCTTGAATCCTAAATATTTTCAAGGGTTATCAAGGATTTGACGCTATTCATTGTACTTTTAGATGGGACCCGTGTACTTTATTTATTTAACAATCCTCTCTCTATCTCTCTATCTAAAATCCTCATATCCAAATCCTACCTTTTTTCACCAACTAAATAAAGATTACAAGAATCTACAAATCTAATACTAGAAATCCAAAACCAACCAAACAACAAATTACCAAATCCAGAAATTGCAACCGTACTATTTTAGAATCCAAATTCCATAATCCTGCAACCAAACAGGCCCTAATGGGAGATGCTAGCTGGGGTTTTAAAAACGAGAAAACGAAGACGAAGAAGTTTTCGTGAACTTTGTATACGGGTGTCAGCATGGGAATATTTGTACGGTTGGCTTGTCGGATCTAAACCCGGTTCGGAATAGACCAGGGTTTTTTATATTTAAGGATGAAGGAGCTCAAGTTTTTAAACTAAGTTATAACCAACTACCTAAATAATTAAAATAATAACAAATATCAAATAGTGATCAAGGATCATGCATGATGAGCTAGATTTAATCAATATCCAACCTCAAATCGTTTGGCCTATGCATGTCATGTGGGAAAAATTCTATGTTGTGTCGGCCGGCCGAATATGTCCTGTCATGAGATAGAAAGATATAAGTACAAGAGCTCCATTAAGCTACCAAAGATGCCCGAAAATCTTCCGCTCTTTCTCTTTCCGGTCCGGATGTAATACATCTGGCACACCAAATAATTTCTTATGAAACCCAAAAAGATTATAAGTTGTGAACTCGTGAGTTAGAAATTATAAGAAATTATAGTCTTTTGAAACTTTAATAGCACAATTTATACTAGTTTATTCATAGTCATAAATTCAGCATTTGGAATAATTCGGCGAGATCGAAAAATCGGATTCGGAAAACTATTCGGAAAAAAACGGCAAGTATTCGGAAAAGATACAGCAAGTATTCAAGAAATGTTCGAAAGGATTTCGAGGAAGAAATTAATATATGAGCATGCGCATAACATATAAACAGTAGATGAGGTGATGGGTTATGTTTTTTGCGGATTATTCGCTATTTTTTACGAATTATCCGCTGATTTTGTGAATCATTCGTGAAAAATCCAAATAGTTCACGAACGGCGATTTAATCGGCTGGCAAAAAATACGTGAATTATTTATAAACTTACGGAATTATTTATGAATATTATGACTATGAGTTTACGAGGGTAAACACCACTCCTTCTAGCTCTTTCAAAACTGGAATGTTGATTGATATTTCCACCCACACAGAAAAGTACAGTTTTGTGTTTTTCCTTGCTGATATCATTTGAAGAGTGCTGGTGAAAACTCCATTGGATTTTTGTACAACCAATCTCTATATAAATGGATTTAACTAAACTAAAACTGATGGGGCTCCTTTTCGGGTCTCCGTCAGATGTTGTCTTCCGTTGATCTCGCGGTGAACTTAGTTGATTATCTTCCTTCGCGTGTGGGTCTCAATGGGTTTTTGGAGGAAGAGGTGAGGTGAGGGAGTGGCTACCGATAACCTGCAAAGAAGTCCTGGGGTGGTTTGGTACCACCAAGGACCCTCCGACGCTCAAGTTAGTGATGAGATCCGAGCAGAGTAACGGCATAAAAGTGTCAAAGATGGCTTACTTGACCCCTCTGTGATGGGGGTTTATATAGTGGCGGGAGCACACAGTAGCGGGCGAAAGAATCTCGCCGGCAGTTACGCTCCCGACGTCACGTCCGCGTAATAAGCGGATCGCCCATTAACGGAGATCGTGATGGCGTGGAACGTGGGATGTTGCCGGCGGAGAATCCGCACATGGCGAGATTTGCGGAGCGGCGGTTACGCCTGTGAGTGGTGGAGTTGGTCGGTCGGAGGGACCGAGGAAGATGGCCTCGGCGGGAGAGCTCGGGAACGAGCGGGAGGGCCGAAATATCTTGGTCCTGTGGTAGCTCGGGGGCGAGCAGAGAGGCCGAGGAGGCCAATTTGCAGGGGCTCTGAGGTGAGCCAGCTCGTGCTTGCAGGGCGGGTACAGGGGTGGCCTGGTCGGCCCCTGTGGGCCCTTTCTGAGTTCTGGGACACTTCATCTGCCACGTGTCCTGATCTGAGGCGTTGCCAATATAGAGCATCATCATTAGCCCCCCACATTTTGTAACGTTTTAAAAATAATTATATAAATAATTAAATAAATAAAATCGTTTAAGTGATTTTTTTGATTTTCGGTAAAGTAAAACGTATTTTTCGTAAAACTAAACCGTAATTATTTTTCACTATAAATTTAAAAATACCTATTTTAATTATGTTATTACTAGTAAATGGTGTTTATTTAGTCACTTATAAATTTTTAGTTTAATTAAATATTTTTCCAAAATTAATTATTTTAAATATCAACATAAGCTTTATTTTTAAACTAAATTAGTGTAAATTACAAATTTGAATGGGTTTAATTTGTAAAAATGAACCATGGCATATTAGAATTTAGTGTGCATCATGCAAAATTTATTTGCAAATTTGTCCATGATTCTAGAGTTTTCTTGAGTTGTTTTAGAAAAGAAATAAAAGAAAAATAAATAAAAAGTTGAAAAGACATTAAAAAGTGATAGTTTGGAGGAAACTTCTACATCATTCTTCACTCTTTCTTTCTCTCCCTCACCTCCCTTATGTGGCCGGCCTCCTCATCATGGCAGCCCCCCATTTCTCCACTTGATTTTTGTTACAAAATCCATCAAAAATTCATTAAAATTCAATAAAAAATCCACAAAATCCTAATAAATTCCTACCCTTTATTCTTTGCTCATCTTTGCATGGATTTTGGAGATGGAAAGCACTCATTTTGGAGGCTCATTTTCATGTTTGGATTACATGTTGTGGAGGTATAAATCTTTTTCTTTTGATTTATTTTTATTAGATGTTTCTTTTAAGCATGATTAGATTTATTAAATTAATTCTATTTGCAAGTTTTTAAATTCAAGTTAGGGTTTGTAAAATCAAGTTATGGTTTTATTAATTCATTAGGGTTATAATAACTAGTTTAACACTTTTGGAAATGGAAAAGCATGCATGGTTGTTATATTGTAAATTGTTATCCAAAATTATTTAAATTAAATCATTTTTGCAAACTAGATTTCTATATATTATATATATTGGTGAGATAAATTCCAATTAATGTTTGTAACATTAGATTGTTGTTTTAATGAGGGTATTAATTTGTTAGTGGAATGAAAAACTTAGTTTGGCCACTAGTTTCTTTTGATAATTGAAAAAAAATACTAATAAAAATGCTATTTTTGCTAACTAGTTTTTGGAAATTCTTAAATAAATGAGAGTTAAAATCTAATTTATAGTTTCATTATATTACCATCATTATAAATTGTAGTTTGAAAAGTTAATTCATGCAAAATCAAGTTTTGTTGTGGAATTGTGGAATTTTGCTTGTAAGATGTGGAAAATTGATAAAAGTTGCAAACTAGGAATTTTGTATTAATACAAATTTGTGTAATAAGAATATAGTAGTGGTTTGTATAATCTAGTTATGCTATTTAATGAATATTATGACCATTAGTTTCATTAAACGTCAAGTTTTGAAGTAAAACGGTGAATTGACATTTTCAAGGTTTTCGGAATTTGGATGATTTGATCGATTTTAGGGTTCCGATGATTTGAACCAAGTTTTATATTATAAGTAATGGGTTTTGAAACTATGAGTTGTTTGTTAATGTTTATCTCGGTTAATCGGAGTTTGTACGCCGATACCGAGCGATATTTGGTTCTTTTGCGTGAACGAGACATAGGTTTTAACCTATGCGCGTTCCGTGCGTCGTTTTGAGTTTTGTCCGTGATTCAGTTTACGATACTATATATGTTTGCGTATAGATACCCCTCACATGGACTGCGGGCGATAAATAGGAGGATGGCGACATCATTTTCGGCAGAAAATGACCAGGTGAGTAGATATATATCTACGGGGGAAGTCGGGTGGATGGCGTTTAGCACCCCCGCAAACGTAGAATAGGAATAGTATTTATTGTCATTAGGAAGCCTGACGTGACCTTAGAATTTCGGTGAGTAGGACCCTAGTAATGACCCTAGGTTGGACTAGATTGATTTAGAAAGAGCTTACCCGAAAATGAATATCTTGGAGGAGATTTCGTAGGTTTTAGGTAGATACGCACACACGCACACACTGAGACTCGATGTGGTGTATACATGTATGTGTATATATATATAGGACTAGGTCAAGGTATATATATATATACACACACACACACAATACGTATATGTGATACAAGGATGTAATATGAATCACGGGGATGAAACAATATAACTGGGCTGATGCCGTGATTCTTGGCTACGGTCGTGTTATGATATTAGCGGATCATTAGGAAATGAGTTAATGAATAGGTATACATAGATAATAAAGGGTGGTGATGATATTGAGGTACATGGGACTCTAAAATAGCACCCGGACCGTAGCATATGATTGAATTCTGATATGATATATGCGTGACTTGATTACGACATCATATAGGTGTAACTTGATTGCGATATCATAAAGGTGTAACTTGATTTCGATACTTTATAGGTGTGACTTAATCACGACTTGACATATGTGACTTGATCAAAATATGATATATGTGACATGACATTTCTGAGGATAAATTAACGATGTATATTTATGCTGACAATGATATATGATTGATGTATGCGATTACAGTATAGCACCTTGATCATGACATGTGTTGATGATGATATTATACGAATGATGAGACACGTAGGTGATACTTGACCCGTACCCCGATATTGAGATGCCGTACGATAGATTTTACCGTACGAGGCATAGATGTGATGATTGATCCGCACTCTTGTTTCGAGGAAATCGTACTACGTACGTGACGCTATTGAGGCTGGATCGCCGACTATTAGAGATATGGACTCAGACTTTAGGTGTACTCCTATTTCTTATCGACTAGTTTGCTTTGGTTTAGTTCCTTAGGAGGTTAGATGGACACTAGTTTAGGTTCGAGTCATATAGTGGTAGTGGTACTTGTATATCATCAGATGAGTGGTTATTACACAGCCGTCTTTACATTCATACCGTATCCATAATGTATATGTTCATACGTATATTTCTATAATCAGCATAAAACTTTGCATGTTAGGACACCAGCACCATTACCGATGATGCGCATCTTTCACGCACACTTATTTGCCGGCTCACACACATCATCATCGGTAATTGCTATGTCACGTACACTTTAGATCTTATTATCTTTTATTGATAAGAAGCAGCAAAAAGTTAGATCGATATAGCATTATGGTTACTCTCAAATGTTAGTCTAGTCATGGCATTTATTACTTAGACATTCATGCATTCATATTTTCATGTTATCATGCAGTATTATGGGGCATATGCCGGCACTTATCATATACTTATTCATGATTTTGAGATTTTGGATTTCTATGAGATTTCTGGATTTTTGGGGAAAACCGCAAGAATATATATAAAAATTTCTCTCTCTCCTCCTCTCTTTTTAAAACATAAGATGCGGTTTTCTCGTGATGTATGTGTCGTCCACCATGATATTTCATGTTTTCTGTTGGATTTCGAGACCCGATTCGAGGAGTGGATGAACCGTCTCGGGTACATGGTGGGCCCGGTATGGTACCCCGGGGCAAGAAGATCGAGTTGTAGACGATGAGCCTGGCAGGGGAAGGCTACCTACCGGTGATGTCTGGCACGGCGGATATCCGGAGGATACCGACCGTTGTCATGAGATTTGATGATATGGGCCGATCCGGACTGACGGAGCCCGAGATATTGGGACTATGAGATATTGAGACTTGAGATTTACATGTTTTGTGTCGATACTTGACACGGATTTCCATGGATTTTATCGTTGATGTTTCAGATTTCTATACATATTTTACCAGGATAAAAGCTAAAGATTTCTTATACAGATATATCTAGATTTCAGGATTGGTTACTTTACATTCATGGTGCATGCATACTCATTCATATGACATAGTACTATATAAGTCACTGACACGAGCACGGAGTATTTGTATTTACACGTAGCTTATTGTCCTATCTTACTTGATGACTAGTAGTATATTAGTATATTATTATGACCTAGGATAGCGTCGTGCATTCGATTTCTTTTCATAGATGTCTTCTACTCACGAGTTGGCAACTCACCCCCGTTGTGCCAAATTTTATTACAGGTTCGATGTACAGGTTTTCCTGGCAGCTTGCTGGAACATCTTTTCATTCAGGGTGATTTGCACGGTAGGTTGGTTCATTTGTATCTGGACCGCCGTTGTATTTTTATTATTTCATTTGTATCTAATAAGCTCCATCAACCAAACTTGTATTACTTGATAGTTTACTGGACCATTTATTTATTTCGACCTTAGAGTCGCGCATGTATTATTATGGTTTGGTGGATTTGTTTCCTTTTGAGCTTTGAGCCTCGCCCTTTGGCATTGTATATTATTGTGCTTGTTGTGGTTGTTTCCGCCTATTGGCGTTGAGCTAGCTCCCGTTGGGAATGCTTTTTATTGGTTATATGTATTCATTCTTGTTTGTATCCGTTTGGGGCCAGTTTTTACAAAGGAGACTCTTCCGAAATTTTTGAGAAATTGGATGTTGCTTTTAAACTTGTTTTCTTCATGTTTTCCTTTACTTCTTCTTCTTTTATGCTTTAGATTTCTGGGCTTCGGCTTACTTAGATTACGTTGCGCCTCTAGACGCTTCGTAATCTAAGTGTCGGTCACGCTCCGTACTTTCGGGTCGTGACAAAATTGGTATTAGAGCGCTAGGTTTAACCTTGTATAAGTCTAGGTGACCCTTGGTTGATGGAGTAGGCGATTTAGGTAGAGTAACGTACCGTGGGTATGGTCCGCGGCATAGTTACGATACGCTACTCTGCTTAAGGAGCCTTAGGATGTACATTTGTTTGCACCGTATTTCATTCGTTCCTTTGATCTATCTTCGTCGATGTCGGAGGGTGGTTTCTGTTACCACGGGCGCACGGGCAGAGGGAGCTGCGGCTCGAATGCGATAACCATCAGGGTATTGGTTATTCTTGAGGATTGAAGCATTGTTTAGCGTGCGGACGAAGGGTATTCACATGCCGTCCAGACGAAGTTAAAGGATTCGAATGATTATTAGAAAACCCATTTTCCCAAGTTTAAAGTATTCGGAAGAACATGCAGGTATTTCTATGGACCCTCTAGAAGAATGAAACCCTAACTCGATATAATGACCACGAGAACGCCCTTGAACCTTAGGGTTTATGGCAGTTCCGCGGTGCCATTAGTAAGGCTTGGGTTTGCCCTTCTACGGCTGGACCATCGATACTGGGGTATGTACTGGATACTTTTAAACTGTACTTGAGTGTTGAGCTCTCAGGGAATTATGGGATTTTGATGGATCGATCGAAAAGTTTAATGTAGTCCGGATATCAGGTGAAAGGATCGACTATGTGGGAGACTCTAGACATGAGTATTGCCGTTGGTAGCGCATTCAGCACACCTATGAAGAGACGAGTTCGAAGCAGTCGACATTAGAGGAAAAAGGCGCACATTGACGATAGTGGTTACAATTGCGACTTGGTGATTTGAATTTCATATTTCCGTTGGTTGGATTTTGGTATTTGAGGATTTTGTTCTACGATTGGTATTTCTTATGTGTACTTTCATTATATTCTATGCATGTTTCATATATTGGTTGTATTGATATTGTTTTGTACATACCCAGTGCACTTGATTTGGTTTTAATACATTTTGAGATTTTGATTTGATTTCTTGCATATGGTTACACATGATTTTGGCATATGCTTCGACCTAGTTTTATGCATTTTCGTACTGTGGTTTCGATTTTGATATTCGATGTATGATTTCGTGCACCATGTGCACCTGATTAAGATTCTTGCGCAAACTTGGCGCACTTGATGCGATTTTGTGCACACCAGATCACTAAATCGGGGTTTTGTGCAGATTAGATGCACCTGATATTGAGTCGTGCACGCCCGTTGCACTTGACAGATGTTTTTGGTGCACACCTGTTGCACTTAGTTTTGTTTTTGTGTGTATTCGTGGTATCTATATTTGGTTCCGATTTCAGTGCGCACCGGACGCACATGATATAGTTTTGATGTGATTGGGATTGATTTCAGTCTGAGCAGTATGTTTTCATAATCATTACTATTTGATTTAGTAACCAGGAGGGACGTGTATGTTAAATAAAAAGATATATATATATATATAGCTATTTTTTTTAAAAAATAAACGTCCGCTACTTATGCCGTGACACGTGAATCGCACGGCGATTTTCAAGAGGGGTTTTTGTATGCTTCTTTATTAAGATGTTTATGCGATTTTACTACGATGCGCACTATATATATATAAGTTATAGTTTTGATATATATTATGTTGGTTTTCGTATTGGATTTTGATATTTTATCTTTACCATAACTCCGATGATTGCGTTATACTTGACGGAGTTGATTTTAGTTTTGCATTGATAATTTCGGAGCACTGACGATTTGAGTGTTTTGCTAAATGTTTTAGTATTTGGAGGGGGAGTTTTAATTTAAATTCGGGGACCGAATTTCTTTAAGGGGGGAAGATTGTAACGTTTTAAAAATAATTAAATAAATAATTAAATAAATAAAATCGTTTAAGTGATTTTTTTGATTTTTGGTAAAGTAAAACGTATTTTTCGTAAAACTAAACCGTAATTATTTTTCACTATAAATTTAAAAATACCTATTTTAATTATGTTATTACTAGTAAATGGTGTTTATTTAGTCAATTATAAATTTTTATTTTAATTAAATATTTTTCCTAAATTAATTATTTTAAATATTAACATAAACTTTATTTTTACACTAAATTAGTGTAAATTACAAATTTGAATGGGTTTAATTTATAAAAATGAACCATGGCATATTAGAATTTAGTGTGCATCATGCAAAATTTATTTGCAAATTTGTCCATGATTCTAGAGTTTTCTTGAGTAGTTTTAGAAAAGAAATAAAAGAAAATTAAATAAAAGGTTGAAAAGACATTAAAAGGTGATAGTTTGGAGGAAACTTCTACATCATTCTTCACTCTTTCTTTCTCTCCCTCACCTCCCTTATGTGGCCGGCCTCCTCATCATGGCAGCCCCCCCATTTCTCCACTTGATTTTTGTTACAAAATCCATCAAAAATTCATTAAAATTCAATAAAAAATCCACAAAATCCTAATAAATTCCTACCCTTTATTCTTTGCTCATCTTTGCATGGATTTTGGAGATGGAAAGCACTCATTTTGGAGGCTCATTTTCATGTTTGGATTTCATGTTGTGGAGCTATAAATCTTTTTCTTTTGATTTATTTTTATTAGATGTTTCTTTTAAGCATAATTAGATTTATTAAATTAATTCTATTTGCAAGTTTTTAAATTCAAGTTAGGGTTTGTAAAATCAAGTTATGGTTTTATTAATTCATTAGGGTTATAATAACTAGTTTAACACTTTTGGAAATGGAAAATCATGCATGGTTGTTATATTGTAAATTGTTATCCAAAATTGTTTAAATTAAACCATTTTTGCAAAGTAGATTTCTATATATTATATATATTGGTGAGATAAATTCCAATTAATGTTTGTAACATTAGATTGTTGTTTTAATGAGGGTATTAATTTGTTAGTGGAATGAAAAACTTAGTTTGGCCACTAGTTTCTTTTGATAATTGAAAAAAAATACTAATAAAAATGCTATTTTTGTTAACTAGTTTTTGGAAATTCTTAAATAAATGAGAGTTAAAATCTAATTTATGGTTTCATTATATTACCATCATTATAAATTGTAGTTTGAAAAGTTAATTCATGCAAAATCAAGTTTTGTTGTGGAATTGTGGAATTTTGCTTGTAAGATGTGGAAAATTGATAAAAGTTGCAAACTAGGAATTTTGTATTAATACAAATTTGTGTAATAAAAATATAGTAGTGGTTTGTATAATCTAGTTATGCTATTTAATGAATATTATGACCATTAGTTTCATTAAACGTCAAGTTTTGAAGTAAAACGGTGAATTGACATTTTCAAGGTTTTCGGAATTTGGATGATTTGATCGATTTTAGGGTTCCGATGATTTGAACCAAGTTTTATATTATAAGTAATGGGTTTTGAAACTATGAGTTGTTTGTTAATGTTTATCTCGGTTAATCGGAGTTTGTACGCCGATACCGAGCGATATTTGGTTCTTTTGCGTGAACGAGACATAGGTTTTAACCTATGCGCGTTCCGTGCGTCGTTTTGAGTTTTGTCCGTGATTCAGTTTACGATACTATATATGTTTGCGTATAGATACCCCTCACATGGACTGCGGGCGATAAAGAGGAGGATGGCGACATCATTTTCGGCAGAAAAGGACCAGGTGAGTAGATGTATATCTACGGGGGAAGTCGGGTGGATGGCGTTTAGCACCCCCGCAAACGTAGAATAGGAATAGTATTTATTGTCATTAGGAAGCCTGACGTGACCTTAGAATTTCGGTGAGTAGGACCCTAGTAATGATCCTAGGTTGGACTAGATTGATTTAGAAAGACCTTACCCGAGAATGAATATCTTGGAGGAGATTTCGTAGGTTTTAGGTAGATACGCACACACGCACACACTGAGACTCGATGTGGTGTATACATGTATGTGTATATATATATATGACTAGGTGTAGGTATATATATATATATACACACACACACAATACGTATATGTGATACAAGGATGTAATATGAATCACGGGGATGAAACAATATAACTGGGCTGATGCCGTGATTCTTGGCTACGGTCGTGTTATGATATTAGCGGATCATTAGGAAATGAGTTAATGAATAGGTATACATAGATAATAAAGGGTGGTGATGATATTGAGGTACATGGGACTCTAAAATAGCACCCGGACCGTAGCATGTGATTGAATTCTGATATGATATATGCGTGACTTGATTACGACATCATATAGGTGTAACTTGATTGCGATATCATAAAGGTGTAACTTGATTTCGATACTTTATAGGAGTGACTTAATCACGACTTGACATATGTGACTTGATCAAAATATGATATATGTGACATGACATTTCTGAGGATAAATTAACGATGTATATTTATGCTGACAATGATATATGATTGATGTATTCGATTACAGTATAGCACCTTGATCATGACATGTGTTGATGATGATATTATACGAATGATGAGACACATAGGTGATACTTGACCCGTACCCCGATATTGAGATGCCGTACGATGGATTTTACCGTACGAGGCATAGATGTGATGATTGATCCGCACTCTTGTTTCGAGGAAATCGTACTACGTACGTGACGCTATTGAGGCTGGATCGCCGACTATTAGAGATATGGACTCAGACTTTAGGTGTACTCCTATTTCTTATCGACTAGTTTGTTTGGGTTTAGTTTCTTAGGAGGTTAGATAGACACTAGTTTAGGTTCGAGTCATATAGTGGTAGTGGTACTTGTATATCATCAGATGAGTGGTTATTACACAGCCGTCTTTACATTCATACCGTATCCATAATATACATGTTCATACGTATGTTTCTATAATCAGCATAAAACTTTGCCTGTTAGGACACCAGCACCATTACCGATGATGCGCATCTTTCACGCACACTTATTTGCCGGCTCACACACATCATCATCGGTAATTGCTATGTCACGTACACTTTAGATCTTATTATCTTTTATTGATAAGACACAGCAAAAAGCTAGATCGATATAGCATTATGGTTACTCTCAGATGTTAGTCTAGTCATGGTATTTATTACTTAGACATTCATGCATTCATATTTTCATGTTATCATGCAGTATTATGGGGCATATGCCGACACTTATCATATACTTATTCATGATTTTAAGATTTTGGATTTCTATGAGATTTCTGGATTTTTGGGGAAAACCGCAAGAATATATATAAAAATTTCTCTCTCTCCTCCTCTCTTTTTAAAACATAAGATGCGGTTTTCTCGTGGTGTATGTGTCGTCCACCATGAGATTTCATGTTTTCTGTTGGATTTCGAGACCCGATTCGAGGAGTGGATGAACCGTCTCGGGTACATGGTGGGCCCGGTATAGTACCCCGGGGCAAGAAGATCGAGTTGTAGACGATGAGCCTGGCAGGGGAAGGCTACCTACCGGTGATGTCTGGCACGGCGGATATCCGGAGGATACCGACCGTTGTCGTGAGATTTGATGATATGGGCCTATCCGGACTGACGGAGCCCGAGATATTGGGACTATGAGATATTGAGACTTGAGATTTACATTTTTTGTGTCGATACTTGACACGGATTTCCATGGATTTTATCGTTGATATTTCAGATTTCTATACACATTTTACCAGGATAAAAGCTAAAGATTTCTTATACAGATATATCTAGATTTCAGGATTGGTTACTTTACATTCATGGTGCATGCATACTCATTCATATGACATAGTACTATATAAGGCACTGACACGAGCACGGAGTATTTGTATTTACACGTAGCTTATTGTCCTGTCTTACTTGATGACTAGTAGTATATTAGTATATTATTATGACCTAGGATAGCGTCGTGCATTCGATTTCTTTTCGTAGATGTCTTCTACTCACGAGTTGGCAACTCACCCCCGTTGTGCCAAATTTTATTACAGGTTCGATGTACAGGTTTTCCTGGCAGCTTGCTGGAACATTTTTTCATTCAGGGTGATTTGCACGGTAGGTTGGTTCATTTGTATCTGGACCGCCGCTGTATTTTATTATTTCATTTGTATCTAGTAAGCTCCATCAACCAAACTTGTATTACTTGATAGTTTATTGGACCATTTATTTATTTCGACCTTAGAGTCGCGCATGTATTATTTTGGTTTGGTGGATTTGTTTCCTTTTGAGCTTTGAGTCTCGCCCTTTGGCATTGTATATTATTGTGCTTGTTGTGGTTGTTTCCGCCTATTGGCGTTGAGCTAGCTCCCGTTGGGAATGCTTTTTATTGGTTATATGTATTCATTCTTGTTTGTATCCATTTGGGGCCAGTTTTTACAAAGGAGACTCTGCTGAAATTTTTGAGAAATTGGATGTTGCTTTTAAACTTGTTTTCTTCATGTTTTCCTTTACTTCTTCTTCTTTTATGGTTTAGATTTCTGGGTTTCGGCTTACTTAGATTACGTTGCGCCTCTAGGCGCTTCGTAATCTAAGTGCCGGTCACGTTCCGTACTTTCGGGTCGTGACACTCTTGTCCCGACCAGCTGGCGGGTCGGGTCAAGAGTAGACTGCCGGGCCGTCCGGGGTAAGCTCCCTCCTAAGATTTCGTCGGGACGCGTCCCCGGGCTGTCAAGGCTTTTCTGAGAAGGAGGCATCTCCGTGACCCTAAAGTCGAGGGGGGATCACTCAGACTTGGATAGACCTGATGTCTCTTGTCGGGACTTCGGATCCGGTGCATGTGACGGGATCAGTGGCCTCGTTACGAGGGCTACAAACCCGCAACGTCTGTTGAGCAGGAGGATGCCTGTTGGGGATGACCGAGCAGGGAAGCTGCTCGGTTGATCTTGGCGAGGGCCTTGATCCCTGGCGTTGCGAGTAGGGAAGCTACCGGCCAGGGATGGCCGAGTCTGGGAGGGCTTTCTGATTCCTGGCATTGCGGTAGGGGAGCTACCGGCCGGGGATAGCCGAGCAGGGAAGCCGCTCGGCTGCCTTTAAAGGGGACTTTGATCCTTAGCGTTGGAGGGGCCGCAGGAGGCCTGATAAGGATAACCGGGCAGTGAAGTTGCACGGTTGCCCCCTGGTGAGGGTTTTGATCTCTGGCATCGTGGGTGGGCAACCGCCAGCCTGGGATGACCGAGCGGGGTAGCCGCTCAGTTGCCTCTTGCGAAGGCTTTGATCCCTGGCGTTGCGGGTAGGGAAGCTACCGGCCAGGGATAGCCGAGCAGGGAAGCCGCTCGGCTGCCTCTAAGGGGGAATTTGATCCTTGACTTTGCTGGGTAGGAAGCTACCCGCTGGGATGCGCCGAGTAGGAAGGGGCTCGGCGGCCTCGCAAAGAGGGCTTCAGATCCTCAGCGTCTGATAGGCAGGAGGATGCCTACTGGGGATGCGCCGAGCAGGAAGAAACTCGGCGGCCTCGCGATGAGAGCTTGAGATCCTCAGCATCTGATGGGCAGGAGGATGCCCGCTGGGGATGCGCCAAGCAGGAAGGAACTCGGCGGCCTCGCGATGAGGGCTTCAGACCATCAGTATCTGATGGGAAGGAGGATGCCCGCTGGGATGCGCCGAGCAGGAAGGAACTCGGCGGCCTCGCGATGAGGGCTTCAGACCAAAAGCGTCTGATGGGCAGGAGGATGCCCGCTGGGGATGCGTCAAGCAGGAAGGAACTCGGCGGCCTCACGATGAGGGCTTGAGATCCTCAGCATCTGATGGGCAGGAGGATGCCCGCTGGGGATGCGTTGAGTAGGGAGGAACTCGGCGGCCTCACGATGAGGGCTTCAGACCATCAGCGTCTAATGGGCAGGAGGATACCCGCCGGGGATGCGCCGAGCAGGAAGGAACTTGGCGGCCTCACGATGAGGGCTTCAGACCATCAGCGTCTGATAGGCAGGGGACGCCCGCTGGGGATACGCCGAGCAGGAAGGGACTCGGCGGCCTCACGATGAGGGCTTGAGATCCTCAGCGTCTGATGGGCAGGAGGATGCCCGCTAGGGATGCGCCAAGCAGGAAGGAACTCGGCGGCCTCACGATCAGGGCTTTGATCCTTGACGCTGGAGGGGCCGTGAGAGGCCTGCGAAGGATGGCCGCTGCTCGGTGCCTCTTGGCGAGGGCTTTGATCTTTGACGCTGGAGGGGCCGTGAGAGGCCTGCGAAGGATGGCTGAGCAGGGTAGCTACTCGGCGCCTCTTGGCGAGGGCTCTGATCCTTGATGCTGGAGGGACCGTGAGAGGCCTGCGAAGGATGGCTGAGCAGGATAGCTGCTCGGTGCCTCTTGGCGAGGGCTTTCTGATCCCCGGCGTTGCGGCAGGGAAGCTACCCGCCAGGGATAGCCGAGCGAGGGATCCTCAGGCTCGACTGCCTCTGGGAGGACTTTTGATCCTTCAGGACGGGGACCGAGCAGGGTTACTGCCTAGTGCCTCTTGGCGAGGACTTTGATCCCTGTCGGTTGTGGTAGAAAGCTACCAGCCGGGGATAGCCAAGCAAGGACTCGACTGCCTCTGGGAGGACTTTGGTTCTTGGCGCGGGAAGAGCTATAGGGCTGTAAGAAGCCTACCAAGGACCCTTGGCCAGGTAGGGTTACTTCCCGGTGCCTCTTGGCGAGGGCTTTTGTCCTGAAAGATAGCCGAGCGAGGGATCCTCGGGCTCGATTGCCTCTGGGAGGGCTTTCTGATCCCTGGCGTTGCGGTAGGGAAGCTACCCGCCAGGGATAGCCGAGCGAGGGATCCTCGGGCTCGACTGCTTCTGGGAGGACTTTCTGATCCCTGGCGTTGCGGTAGGGAAGCTACCCGCCAGGGATAGCCGAGCGAGGGATCCTCGGGCTCGACTGCCTCTGGGGGGACTTTCTGATCCCTGGCGTTGCGGTAGGGAAGCTACCCGCCAGGGATAGCCGAGCGATGGATCCTCGGGCTCGACTGCCTCTGGGAGGACTTTCTGATCCCTGGCATTGCGGTAGGGAAGCTACCCGCCAGGGATAGCCGAGCAGGGTAGCTGCTGGGCTGCCTCTTAGTGAGGGCTTAGATCCTTGGGCGAGGTGGCCCTCGAGCCGCCGTGGCTAGCCCCCTCTGTGCGACCCCGTCAAGGGAGGGGGTGTCGGTCTATTCGGCCGGCGAGGGCGTTGATGACGATCGCCGGAGGGGGTTCACCCGTGCCTCCGGTGAGGGGGAGGCGGCGGCTGGTATCTGGATCTTCAGGGTGATCGCTTGCCATGGGGATGGAGATCGGAAGACCAACTTTGTTTTTTGTGGAGTTTCTTTCCTACAGACCGCGCCAACTGATGGGGCTCCTTTTCGGGCCTCCGTCAGATGTTGTCTTGTTAGTGTATATGCCCTAAGGGCCATTATTGTATCATACTAGGTTGTATATTACTTAATGGAAACTTGGGATATTCACAGTTGTATATAACAGTCTTGCTAAAAATGGTAGTATGCTACTTGGTTTGTGTCTACTTTAATATGTGCATATGTTTCTTGTAACGTATCACTTATACATATTAGTAGAGCCCATAGGATCTTTGCTTGATTACCAGCGTCGTAATGGCAGTCACACTAGTGGAGGCTGAGTAGTCTGTAAGCAACATCCTATACAGGTCCCTGGTCGTTGGATTATTAAGATAGGGCATCGATATTCCGGAGTAGACTAAGTGTGTACGCTTCTCATCCCAGTTGAGGAGATGGTCTGTCCCACAGCCATCAGTACGTCGTACTGGAGATAGTATACATGTGCTCGTTAGGTTACGGGTACACCGGACAGGACTCGCCGGGGAACTGATTGGTTGGTATTATACCCATCGTCAGTTAACAGTTCCCAGGTGACATGAGTACAGCATAGTCCGCAGACTTGACACTGCTACTTCGCCTCGAGTGTGTCCCACTGTTCTTAGATTGCTACCCTACCACGGCTCAAAGGAGTCGTGCAAACAGGTAGCAGTTGGGTGCAGTCCCGAGCACTTGGAGGCAACGGCGGTTAGATAGGATTCGTCTCTCCCGGTATTGGGAGTTGATATCGCGCTGTGTCAGAGAGCCATTACGCAAAGTCCCTGGCCAGAGCAAGCGAGATATACTGGAAGGTTCCAGTAGCTTCTCAGGGTGTAACGGGATTCGCTCCGACACGACTTATACAGCTATTAGGGGACTGACGCTTGCCGCCCCCTAGGCTTGATATGCGATAGTCTTAGACGAATAGACCGGACTGTACGGAGATTGTCACATCAGGCTCAGTGGGAGTTCGGATGAGTTTACTCATCGGACTTCTTATCGACATCTACCTGGGGACCGTTACGTACAGCTAGTGCCGCTTGCGGTCTGTGGTTAAACCCACTGCCAGCGTAGTGTCGAGTCTTTAGAGTCCCACACAGAGAGTTTCCCTGCTCCAGGCGAAACGATATAGAGGTCGTATGGTTTTACGACAAGGGTTCGGACGCGTACGTGTGTTTACGCACGTACGACTTTTCGGACAGTTTTTACTAGCCGGCTTTGGTTTAAGCCAGATTCTAGTATTGGGTTATTGGATTTATACAGTCTAAAGTTTTTCCGTGTTTTCACGGATTGGAGGGGCGTTCTCGTAATTTTTCGAGAAGCTTCTAGAAGCATGGTGAGTTGGAGGCTAAGGTAGCATTTGCATTAATTGGATTAGTGAGTCATGTAGTGATTCATGTAATGAGTTAATGATTCATTTAATGATTCATATGACTCATATGATGAATCACTTAGGGTATTAATGAGACATGATGATAAAGCTTTATTTATTATTTACTTAATAATATCATATGTTTTATATATACTAAAATGATTTCATTCATCCAAAGTAATTCATATTCTCACCTTCTCTCTCCTCAAGCTCTCCCTCTTCAAACCCTAACCCTAACCTCTCATGTGTTGAGATCAAGGGTTAGCTAGACCAATACATCCATAACCTCACTCTATATCCTCTAGGTAGCTTAGATTAGCATTTTGAGCAACCTAGTTATCTCAAGTTAGAGATAAAGCTTGGCGCAGGAGCTCTCGGGTGGATCGTCTTTGACTCGAGGAGGCCGTTGAGGTGCCGATGTTCCAAGGAGCCTACGAGGAGTGGAGGACCGCGATGAAGACCCGAAGGACAAGTAACGTGAGGTATAACTTCGTATCCGAGTAGTTAAACCTCTAGTAGATAGTTAGCAATGGTTTACAAACGATTCATGCGTTCAAGTCCGTGTTACGAAGCTTTGATAATCGTTTTTCATATATTCCGCCTCCCCGCAAGTTCGTGGGGTGCGTGACATGGGCTTACAGTAGTATCAGAGCCAACTAAACCATTACTAGCTTGTTAGCAACTAATTAGAAGTTCGATCGACGGAAAACACGAAAACGAAACACCCCGAACCCTAATAGTTTCTGTTAATTTTAAAAGTGTCTGAAAAAATATTTGACATACCTTAAAATTCACAGCAGGGTATTTTAAGAATACTGGGAAAATACGAGTCAGTAACTCGGCAGAACGGCAGCGGATCCGCGGCAATAGAGTGCTTGTGCCGCGGATCCGCCGCCGAGTCAACTCCGAGTTGACTCGGATTTGCTCTGTAATTCTTAATATTTGGTGTTTTGGTTCTCTGTTTGTTCTGTTTATACCCAGGTTACTTCTGTGCTGCTTTGCTTTTGGGGTAAACACGGAATATGGTAATCGATCGATGTTCTAAGATATTTGCTAATTGGGTTATTATCTGTAATGTTTAATGTGTTCGTAAACCTCCCCTAACTGCTAGTATGTCGGTTGGCAGGGGGTTGCACATTTCTGTAATATTTACTGTTTGTATATATGAACTGTATTGGACTGTTGTGATGATTAGCCGGGGTTTTGAGATGGGTTTAATATTCATTCATTCGATGTAAATATAATATGATGTAATATTCTTTTGCGGGGCACATTCAGGTTGCGGTTGTAGCCACCGTTGTATTATTTCTTTTTACTGTTTTTTTGCTCCTAGGATAGACGCAAGGCGGGGTACACAAACTACCGGGTACTTTGAAGTGTTTAGTGGCCTACTCACTTTGTTGAGGGAGACCGCTTCACTTCGGGTACTTGGCGGGTAGTTTGCCGTACCCGTAGGGGTCTAGGGTGAGGTAATGGCTATTCATCACAACTGTGTAATCCGTCTTTTATTGCAGGCTTAAAACAAATGCGGATTGTTAGTAAATCCAATAAAGTTCATCAGTGATCTGGAATGCTTATTATTGCGTCTGACGAATGTACAATATCTATATATGATAGCTATTAGACGTCACTTATGTTTTGCACCCACGCTAGCCCAGCCCCCGCTCTGTCGTTAGTTAAGTAACCTAACGGGTGATAACGGGACCCCGTGGCAAATGCGGATGGCATAAGAGGACGTGGTATTTTCGTTGTTTTCTGCAATGATAGGATAAATGATGGGACGTATTATTATAATGCAAAGAAAATAAACCAAAGTTTAATCGTTGGAACAAATTTAAAAGAAACCAATCGGTTATTTTAAAAGATCAGAATTTTTAATTGCGGAGCTTTTAACCACTCCTTTTAAAAAGTATCAGGTTCCTTCGATTATATCAAGTTCACTACGTTCACGGTTTTGCCAAAACCATTCGTAGCCCTCCGTCATTTCATATAGATAGTGAATAGTATTCAAGCTGTGTTTGTTGACTAAAGTCAAGGCACAGTGTTTAGTAGCTGTTGGATATTCATATGCAGCATAGATAGATGCGTTGGTTTGGGACAGTCGTATTACCTTGTTGACTAAAGTCAAGGGTATGTACGGGTGGGTTCAAATTAACCTGGATAATGACGGGTAGAACTTGACATGTGACTTATGATTTGTTGATTAAAGTCAAGGTCATAAGAGCATGGGGCAAAAATCCATATCGGGAATTTCTAAAGAAACTGAAATTTGCAGAGAGAGCATACCATTTTGGAGTTTGATGAATGTTGGTAGGATTCCTTCAACATTATCATACGATGATATTTTGGATCCCGATCCTACTGTGAGTATATACTACTTATCAGGAGATTCGTCACTTAACGATCAATGCTATAAACCAAGTAGGTGCCTAGAAAGGTGTCAGCGGGGTTACGCCCCCAGAGAAAAGAGGTTATTTAATTAAGGAACTTCACGAAAGCGTTGGAAAACCTCCCTCGAAGTATCGACACTGACCTGGCTGAACGGTTAAGCAAGAATTGTATGGTGAGAATAATCCTGGCTAATTCTTCTTTTATGGTTTGAGGAGGGATTCGAGAAACAGTGGGAGCCATCCTGTTTAGATAAATTAAAAACCAATCTAAACTTGCAAGAGCATCATGCTAATAGTATTTTCTTCTCTCTCTTAAATTGCAGCGACCTTGTGACCACACATAGGTTACATCTAGATAACAAATTGACTAAATCTGACTTATATGACTGGCAAAGGTCTGTCCAGATGTCCATTGCCTATGACAAGCTGGACCACCCTATTACTACTCAAGATCCCGCCGTCCCAGGTCCAGTTTCCACTGTCGCGGATATGGATATCCGTCAGACAAGGGAAAAAGATAAAGCGAAAGCTAAGTGCCTCATGTTAGTTTCAGTTGATGGTGTATACCAGAAGCAGCACGAGAAGATGGACTTAGTTTCCATCTTTCTCCATAACAAAGATTTATATGGTGAGCAATCTCATATCACAAGATATGAAACCTCGAACGAATTAATTCAAGCGAGGTTAGCTGACGGGTCATCTGTAGGGGACAACGTCCTTACAATGACTAGCTATATTGATGAGCTCAAGGACCTGAAGACCACATCGGAGAACGGGTCAGATACTGACCTGATTCTGCAGTCTCTACCTTCTACCCTGAAGGAAACCAGGGAAGTAGAAGGAAAGAGAAGGGCAAAAGTTTCAGGACTGGATATAGTAAAAGAGGGACGTTCCTATTGTTACAGGAATGAACATTAGCAGAATGATTGCAGGGCTAGCAAAGCCAGTAGCCAGGATTTGAAGCATGTTGTGGCTTCAGCCTCAAGTGTGTTTGTAATTAAGAACTGTTTGTCAATTAACTCTACTTCCTGGGTACTAGATACCGGAGCAGGATCTCATATCTGTAATTCATTACATGCTTTGAGAAACCGTAAAGTTATAAGGGTAGGTGATTTGTCTCTCAGAGTTGCAAACGGAATGAGCGTGGACGCTGAATCCGTGGGAGAATATCGCCTAGGTTTGACAAGTGGGCAGATATTGATTCTACGTAACTGTCTGTATGTACCTAGTTTGACTTGTAATATTATATCAGTGTCCTTACTTTCAAAAGAGGGATATGACTTTACATTCGTAAGCGATGTAGTTCACATCCACCTAAATCAAATTCTGATTGGGTCTGGTACATTAGATGACGGTATATACGTATTGAATCAAGCTCAGGTTTTCAATATCCAGAACACACTTAAAAGAAAGTCTCCAGAAATAAATCAGGCTTTCTTATGGTATTGTAGACTAGGTCACATCAATGAGAGAAGGTTGACTAAGTTACATGGAGAAGGATATTTGAATCCGTTCGAATATCAATCTTATGCTACTTGTGAATCTTGTCTCAAAGGAAAGATGACAAAGACTCCGTTCACTGGACGCAGAGTAAGAGCAAGCGAGCTCTTGGGACTCGTACACAGTGACGTGTGCGGTCCAATGTCTACAAATGCGCGAAGTGGTTATTCCTACTTCATTATTTTTACGGATGATTTCTCTAGGTATGGATATGTCTTCTTAATGAAGCATAAATCTGAGGCCTTTGAGAAATTCCAAGAATACAAGAATGAAGTGGAAAAACAAACATGCAAGAGTATAAAGACACTGAGATCTGATCGAGGTGGTGAATACTTAAGTGCCGAGTTCCTGGGTTACTTAAAAGAGAATGGAATTCTCTTTCAGCTTACTCCTCCATACACACCACAACACAACGGTATATCGGAAAGGAGGAATCGAACCCTATTGGATATGGTTCGTTCCATGATGAGTAACGCTGAGTTACCGCGATCATTCTGGGGATATGCACTAGAATCAGCTGCATATCTTTTGAACCGAGTTCCAACCAAGACTGTGCCTACCACACCATATCAGATGTGGAGTGGGAAGAAACCCTGTCTTAAGTATATTAAGACATGGGGATGTCCAGCTTTTGTAAAGAAGCAGCATGCGGACAAGCTCGAGGCACGCTCAGTACAATGTAAGTTTGTGGGATATCCAAGAACTCCATGGGATATTGTTTCTATTACGCAGAGGAACAAAAGGTCTTTGTTTCTCAACATGCCCGCTTCTTGGAAACTGAATTTTTGGAAAATCAGAAGAGTGGGAGCGCAATAGAACTGGAAGAAATTCCAGAGCCACAAGCTATTACTGAAACCTTGGTAGAACAAGAAGGTTCAGGAGAACAGGACATCCCGACGCCACTCCGCAGGAGTAGTAGGCAATCTCATCCGCCCGAGAGATACTACGGTTTTCTCATAGACGGGGATAGAGAGGATTGCACTATTGACTATGATGAGCCTACTAGCTTCCAGCAAGCCATTCAGAGCGGTGACTCAGTAAAATGGCTGGATGCAATGCGGACCGAAATGGAGTCCATGTACACTAACAAAGTATGGACTTTGGACATTGCTCCAGATAGGGTAAAACCCATAGGATGCAAATGGATCTTCAAAAAGAAGATTGGTGTAGATAGACAGGTTGAAACATATAAGGCTAGATTTGTTGCAAAGGGTTTCCGTCAAAGACCTGGTTTGGACTATGACGAAACCTTTTCTCCAGTAGCTATGCTTAAACCTATTCGGGTCCTTCTTGCTATTGCTGCCTTCCACGATTATGAAATCTGGCAGATGGACGTAAAGACGGCCTTTCTAAATGGTAATTTAGAAGAGAGCGTCTATATGGATCAGCCAGAGGGATTCATTCATAGTGGGAGCAGCGGTAAAGTATGCAAGCTGCTTAAGTCCATTTATGGACTAAAGCAGGCATCGCGGAGTTAGAACATCTGTTTTGATGATACTGTCAAAGAATTTGACTTCATCAAAAATCCAGATGAACCTTGCATATACAGTAAGATTGTAGGGAGAACTGTAGTATTCCTCGTCTTGTACGTGGATGACATTCTCCTAATAGGAAATGATATTCCTATGTTACAGTCAGTCAAAAGATTCTTGTCACATAAATTCTCCATGAAAGACCTGGATGATGCCACCTAAATTCTGGGGATCCGGATCTATCGTGATAGATCAAAGAGAATATTGGGACTTTCGCAGTCTAGGTACATAGACACCATAGTGAAGAGATTCAGTATGGATGATTCTAAGCGCGGTAATCTACCGGTTTGTCACGGAATCACTCTCTCCAAAGAGATGTCTCCCAAGACTGATTTGGAAAGGGATCGCATGTCGATTATACCCTACGCTTCTGCGGTAGGCTCTATAATGTATGCAATGTTATGTACCAGACCAGATGTAACTACGCATTAAGCGTTGTAAGCCGGTATCAGGCAAACCCAGGGGAGAAGCACTGGATAGCAGTAAAGAACATCCTCAAGTACCTGAGGAGGACTAAAGATATGTTCTTAGTGTATGGCGGAAAAGACCTCCAGATTGAGGCCTTTGCCGACTTCGGCTTCCAGAGTGACAAAGATGACTCCAAGTCCATGTCGGGTTATGTCTTTACCCTCAATGGAGGGGCGGTCTGTTGGAAGAGTTCCAAACAGGAGACCGTTGCTGACTCAACGATGGAAGCAGAGTACATAGCTGCTTGCGATGCCGCAAAAGAAGCAGTCTGGATGAAGAAGTTCCTCACAGAACTTCAGGTGGTTCCTACCAGTGTTGGTCCAATACCTCTGTATTGTGACAACAATGGCGCTATAGCTTTAGCGAAGGAACCCAGGTCCCATCAGAAGTCCAGACACATCTCAAGGCGGTATCACCTAATCAGGGAGATCGTTGATCGCCGGAAGATCGAGGTAAAGAGAGTAGAGACGGAGAATAACATTGCCGATCCATTCACAAAGGCCCTTCCTCAGACGCAGTTCGAGAGGCTATTCGAGATGATAGGTCTATGATATGTCAGCTCATGGCCCTAGTGCAAGTGGGAGATTGTTAGTGTATATGCCCTAGGGGCCATTATTGTATCATACTAGGTTGTATATTACTTAATGGAAGCTTGGGATATTCATAGTTGTATATAACAGTCTTGCTAAAAATGGTAGTATGTTACTTGGTTTATGTCTATTTTAATATGTGCATATATTTCTTGTAACGTATCACTTATACATATTAGTAGAGCCCATAGGATCTTTGCTTGATTACCAGCGTCGTGATGGCAGTCACACTAGTGAGGGCTGAGTAGTCTGTAAGCAACATTCTATACAGGTCCCTGGTCGTTGGATTATCGAGTAGGACATCGATATTCCGGAGTAGACTAAGTGTGTACGCTTCTCATCCCAGTTGGGGAGATGGTCTGTCCCACAGCCATCAGTACGTCATACTGGAGATAGTATACAGGTGCTCGTTAGGTTACGGGTACACCGGACAGGACTCGCCGGGGAACTGATTGGTTGGTATTATACCCATCGTCAGTTAACAGTTCCCAGGTGACATGAGTACAGCATAGTCCGCAGACTTGACACTGCTACTTCGCCTCGAGTGTGTCCCACTGTTCTTGGATTGCTACCCTACCACGGCTCAAAGGAGTCGTGCAAACAGGTAGCAGTTGGGTGCAGTCCCGAGCACTTGGAGGCAGTTGCGGTTAGATAGGATTCGTCTCTCCCGGTATTGGGAGTTGATATCGCGCTGTGTCAGAGAGCCATTACGCAAAGTCCCTGGCCAGGGCAAGCGAGATATACTGGTAAGTTCCAGTAGCTTCTCAGGGTGTAATGGGCTTCGCTCCGACACGACTTATACAGCTATTAGGGGACTAACGCTTGCCGCCCCCTAGTCTTGATATGCGATAGTCTTAGACGAACAGACCGGACTGTACGGAGATTGTCACATCAGGCTCAGTGTGAGTTCGGATGAGTTTACTCATCGGCCTTCTTATCGACATCTACCTGGGGACCGTTACGTACAGCTAGTGCCGCTTGCGGTCTGTGGTTAAACCCACTGCCAGCGTAGTGTCGAGTCTTTAGAGTCCCACACAGAGAGTTTCCCTGCTCCAGGCGAAACGATATAGAGGTCGTATGGTTTTACGACAAGGGTTCGGACGCGTACGTGTGTTTATGCACGTATGACTTTTCAGACAGTTTTTACTAGCCGGCTTTGGTTTAAGCCAGATTCTAGTATCGGGTTATTGGATTTATACAGTCTAAAGTTTTTCCGTGTTTTCACGGATTGGAGGGGCGTTCTCGTAATTTTCCAAGAAGCTTCTAGAAGCATGGTGAGTTGGAGGCTAAGGTGGCATTTGCATTAATTGGATTAGTGAGTCATGTAGTGATTCATGTAATGAGTTAATGATTCATTTAATGATTCATATGACTCATATGATGAATCACTTAGGGTATTAATGAGACATGATGATAAAGCTTTATTTATTATTTACTTAATAATATCATATGTTTCATATATACTAAAATGATTTCATTCATCCAAAGTAATTCATATTCTCACCTTCTCTCTCCTCAAGCTCTCCCTCTTCAAACCCTAACCCTAACCTCTCATGTGTTGAGATCAAGGGTTAGCTAGACCAATACATCCATAACCTCACTCTATATCCCCTAGGTAGCTTAGATTAGCACTTTGAGCAACCTAGTTATCTCAAGTTAGAGATAAAGCTTGGCGTAGGAGCTCTCGGGTGGATCGTCTTTGACTCAAGGAGGCCGTTGAGGTGCCGATGTTCCAAGGAGCCTACGAGGAGTGGAGGACCGCGATGAAGACTCGAAGGATAAGTAACGTGAGGTATAACTTCATATCCGAGTAGTTAAACCTCTAGTAGATAGTTAGCAATGGTTTAGAAACGATTCATGCGTTCAAGTCCGTGTTACGAAGCTTTGATAATCGTTTTTCATATATTCCGCCTCCCCGCAAGTTCGTGGGGTGCGTGACATGGATTTACTTGTCTTCCGTTGATCTCGCAGTGGACTTAGTTGATTATCTTCCTTCGCGTGTGGGTCTCAATGGGTTTTTGGAGGAAGAGGTAAGGTGAGGGAGTGGCTGCCGATTACCTGCAAAGAAGTCCCGGGGTGGTTTGGTACCACCAAGGACCCTCCGACGCTCAAGTTAGTGATGAGATCCGAGCAGAGTAACGGCATAAAAGTGTCAAAGATGGCTTACTTGACCCCTCTGTGATGGGGGTTTATATAGTGGCGGCAGCACGCAGTAGCGGGCACGAGAATCTCGCCGGCAGTTACGCTCCCGACGTCACGCCCGCATAATAAGCGGATCGCCCGTTAACGAGGATCGTGATGGCGTGGAACGTGGGATGTTGCCGGCGGAGAATCCGCGCATGGCGAGATTTGCGGAGCGGCGGTTACGCCTGTGAGTGGTGGAGTTGGTCGGTCTGAGGGACCGAGGAAGATGGCCTCGGTGGGAGAGCTCGGGAACGAGCGGGAGGGCCGAAGTATCTTGGTCCTGTGGTAGCTCGGGGGCGAGATGAGAGGCCGAGAAGTCCAATTTGCTGGGGCTCTGAGGTGAGCCAGCTCGTGCTTGCAGGTCGGGTACAGGGGTGGCCTGGTCGGCCCCCATGGGCCCTTTCTGAGTTCTGGGACACTTCATCTGCCACGTGTCCTGATCTGAGGCGTTGCCAATATAGAGCATCATAAAAAACGCATGCCAAAAACATAGTAAGTACTGAGAGAATTGATTTTTGTGAGTTTTGATCATGGCATCAAGCCTTCTTTATATACAAGATATAATAAATCATAAAATGAACGAGCAAAATTCAGCGGGATTGTGTGCCGACAAATCTTACTAATAACTCACTAATTTGAGTAAAACTTGATCACACACAATCACAAAAAATCAAGGATCTTATAAGGATTATGTGTAGGCAAAATTCTCTAATTTTATTAAACTTGAACATACATAATTATAAGAATAATCACAAAAATCTGGAGCTCATGAAAATAATATCAATAAAGCATGAGTCACAGATAATAAACTACTCGTTTGCATATGCAGGTTGTATGAATATGTGACATCCCGCTTCCCAAAAGACGAAAGCAGGAAACGTGACGATACCCGCGACGTATTTATTCCGAGAAAGTCTTTTCTCGCAAAAAATATGCTAAGCGTAAAGTAAACAGTATAATATTGACAAAAATAGACAAGTGATTATAAAATCCAACACTTTATATATTTATATTCCCAACTTTACAAAAATTTATATTGATACAAGATCGCTTAAAAGAAAAATATGATGAAAGTGCCTAAATAGTGGCATACTGGAATGAAAAGAAATAACTGCTGAAGAACTAGTAGTCCGTCTGGGCTTCAAACTGCGAGTAGTCCTCTGAAGTCGGTTCTACCTCCTTAGTCTCTAAATAATCTGACGAATATTTTAAGAAAGAAAAAAAGATGGATCGTCAACAAATTTTCGCTTGGTAAGTCCCTAAAAAGAGATGGGTGGTTTATATAAATAAAATGTAAGGTGTAATGCGATATAGTAAGGATGGAATGAAGTATGAACAATTATAACATGGCAATATTAAAGGAAACTATGTAAGTATGGAAATGTAACATGAGTATAGCAAACAAATATAGTATGGCCGTGTAATGAAGGTATCGTGATCATGAAGTATACTATCTATGTGTCCTATAGAGATCACTAAAAAGTAATCTAACTAACGTGAGTTTTGTTAGTGATATATGCCCTAGAAGCCATTATTGTATAGTACTGGATTGTATATTACATTTTGGAAGCTTGGGATATACACAGATATAATAACAGTCTTGCTCAATATGATAGTATGCTATCTGATTTGATTCTATTTTAATATGTGTATATATATTTTTTTAGCATATCGCTAATATATATTGATAGAGCCCTTAGGATCTTTACTTGACTACCAGCGTTATGATGGCAGTCACACTAGTGGGGGCTGGGTAGTCTATAAGCACATTCTTAAACTTGTCCCTAGTCGTAGGATTATCGAGACTGGGCATCGATACTCCAGAGTAGACTAGTGTATAAGCTTCTCATCCTAGTCAGGGAGATGGCCTGTCCCTCAGCCATTGGTATGCAGTACCAGATATAGTATACATGTGCTTATTGGGTTATGAGTTACACTGGACAAACTCGATGGAAACTGTTGGTTGGTATTATACCTATCATCAGTTAGCAGTTCCCGTATGACATGAGTACAGGTTAGTCCGTTGACTTGACATCACTATTCGTCTCAAGTGTGTTCTCACTGTACTTAGATTACTACCCTACCACGGCTCAAATGAGTCGTGCAAACAGGTAGTAGTTGGGTGCAGTCCCGAAGCACTACTTGGAGGCAATAGTGGATAGAAAGGATTCGTCTCTCCCGGTATTGGGAGTTGATATCGCGCTATGTTTGGATAGTCAATACACAAAGTCCCTGGTCAGGGCAAGTGAGATTTACTGGTAGGTACATCAGCAGTTTCTCAGTGTGTATAGGGCTCTATACCGACACGACTTATTGCGCTATTAGGGGTCTTACGTTTACCACCCCCTAGGCCCGATATGCGATACTCTTAGATGAACATACCGGACTGTATGGAGATTGTCACGGATAGGCTCAGTAGGAGTTCGGATGAGTTCACTCGTCCGCTTTGTTTACGACAAATACCTGGGTAGCCATTATAGGGTTAGCTTAGCACCTTAGCAAGGTTTTTGCAAGCATCAATCAAGCTATTTTGAAATTTTGGGGTGCTAAACAAACCAACCAAGTAATCGAACTAGAGAATTAGGGTTAACTTTGCATGTAAATAACTTTACAACTAAGTGATTAGGGATTACAACCTTTGTAGTCCGTTCCTTCGCTTCATAAGCTCCGAGTAGTGGTCCCTTCGCTGCGATCCAAGAACTCCCGGACTCTTGAGAGGCTCCACAAGTTGAATGATCCATGCTTGCTTGAAGACTTCGAAATCCAAGATGATCTACTTCGAGAAAACACGAACTCAAGTTATGACTTCGCTAATATGGAATTAGTGAAGCCAACACACTAATCTATATGGCTAGTATAGAAGAGGATGATGAAGTAGGAATTTTGCTCTCTTTAGTTTTCTTTTTCTCACAATCTTTCATCACAAGATCAAAAGCTAGAAAGCTTTTGCAATGATGAAGAAGAAGATGAAGTGATGAAAAATAATTGAAGTGAGGTTAGAAATACAATCTTGGGTGAGTATATCGCATGCACTAACTCATGTAGAGAGTTAAACATAGCTATGTGTAACGGTTATGTTAACAAAATATCTCAAGTGAAACAAAATGGGTGGACTAAGTCAATGATTATCTACAAACTTCTAACCATGACTCATTTCCACTTAATTTTGAATTACTTGATATAAATAGAAACCCAAACATTATTAATAGCATGGTGTAAGTCTCATACACCCTTATTGCATGTATAACGAAACATGTCACATTAATAATATATATCACATATATATCATTTGTGAACAAAAGAAAATAATACAATAAACATATATCACATATATGTTAAATGTATTATAAGTGAGAATAATAAATACTTAAATGAGCATATAATATGTATCATTTTATCGAATCAACACTTGATCCGATAACCCGGCTATATCACATATACCCGGCCGATATCACATATCGCGAGAATAGAATACGGTATCATATACACGTATCAATCTCGGTCCCGCACATATCACATATGTGCTCCTACTCCGTTTCGCCTGAGCCAGGAAACCTCTGTGTAGGACTCTAAAGACTCGTCAATACGCCGGCAGTAGGTGATGATCATATCAAACACCCACAAGCTGCAAGCGGTCAGCTAAATGTAACAGCCACCCGGGTATTGGGCGACCAGAAGATCAACAAGCAAGCATGTACATACTCCTGCGAATCTAGTCAGTAAACACTACCGTACAGTCCGGTCTCTTCGTCTGATATATCGCATATCCAGTCTAGGGGTGGTAAACGTCAGACCCCAGTAACCGATAAGTCGTGTCGATGTGAGGCTCATAACAGGTCGAGAAACTACTGATAACACTTACCAGTAGATCTCCATATCAGCCCTGCCTAGGGACTTCCAGTTATAGCCAATCAAACACAGCGCAACATCAAACCCCAATACCGGGAGAGATGAAACCTTTCCTATCGCTCATTGCCTCCATGTGATTCGGGACTGTACCCAAAAGCCACCGTTTTGCACGTTCTCTTGAACGTGGTAAGGTGGAAATCAAAGCACAATGGGAATTACACAAGATTCTATGACGATCTCGGGTCTACAAACTAACATGTACTAGTGTCACCAGAGAACTGCTATCTGACGATAGGTATAATACCAACAAGGAGTTCTCGGCGAGTCCGTTCAGTGTACCCAGTCTCCACTGAGCACCCGTATACCATCTTTGATGTCAAACACCAATGGATGTGGGATCATCCATCGCCCATCATATGGGCCAAGATACGTATACGCTAGTCTACTCTGGAGTATCGATACCCTGTCTCGATACACCCTCGATTAGGAACAGTTATAGGATGTACTTGTGGACTACCCTGGCCCCACTAGTATGATCTGCATCACAGTCCTAGTAGTCAAGTACGTATCCTAAGGGCTTTATCAATATGTGAGAGCAAGACAGTAATACAATACAAGTTAACATGTTAAGACAAAGAGCAACCAGATAGCATACTATTATATCGAGCAAGAAAGTTCTCTCTATATATATCCAAGCATCCACTATAATATACATCATATGTACAACAATGGCCTCTAGGGCATATACATAACTAACAATCTCCCACTTGCACTAAGGCCAACTGTTGTAATATCTCATACCCAACATCCCAAAGAGTCTCTTAAATTGTATCTGGGGAATGGCCTTGGTGAATGGATCCGCAGTGTTATCTTTCGTGTCTACTCTCTTGACCTCGATCTCCCGGCGATCAACTATCTCCCGGATCAGGTGATACCGCCTCAGAATATTTTTGGATCTCTGATGGGATCTGGGTTCCTTGGCCAAAGCCACAGCTCTATTGTTATCACAATACAAAGGTATTGGATGCTCAATGGACGGAACCACTTCAAGTTCGTTTATGAACTTCTTCATCCAGACAGACTCTTTGGCAGCATCATTGGCTGCGATGTATTCAGCCTCCATCGTCGAGTCTGCCATGGTTTCCTGTTTGGAACTCTTCCAACACACCGCCCCTCCATTGAGGGTAAAGACAAATCCCGAGTGCGACTTAGAATCGTCCTTATCACTTTGGAAGCTCGAATCGGTAAATGACTCCACCTGGAGTTCTCCGTTACCATACACCAAGAACATCTCTTTAGTCCTTCTCAAGTACTTGAGAATGTTCTTCACAGCTGTTCAGTGACTCTCTCCTGGATCTGCTTGATACTTACTCACTACACTTAGTGAGTATGCTACATCGGGTCTGGTACATAGCATCGCGTATATAATAGAGCCTACTGCCGAAGCATAGGGTATCCCTTGCATGCGAGCTCTCTACAAATCAGTCTTAGAAGACATCTCTTTGGAGAGAGTGAGTCCAGAGATCATGGGTAAATTCCCACGCTTGGATTCTTCCATACTAAACCTCTTTAGTATGGAGTCAATGTATCTGGATTGGGACAATCCCAGTATCCGTTTAGATCTATCTCTATAGATCTTAATTCCCAAGATGCATGAGGTATCACCTAGATCTTTCATTGAGAATCTATGTGATAAGAAGAGCTTGACCGAGTGCAGCATAGGAACATCATTTCCTATCAAGAGTATGTCATCTACGTACAATACGAGGAAGACAACCTTACTCTCTGCCACTTTTTTGTATATACAAGGTTCATCTACGTTTTTGATGAAGTCAAACTCTTTGACTACAACATCAAAACAGATGTTCCAACTCCGCGATGCCTGCTTTAACCCATAGATGGATTTAAGCAGCTTACACACCTTTCCGCTGCTCCCACCGTATACGAAGCCCTCTGGCTGAGTCATGTACACGCACTCTTCTAAATCACCATTTAGAAAGGCGGTCTTAATATCCATTTGCCAGATTTCGTAGTCATGGTATGCAGCAATGGCAAGTAAGATCCGGATGGACTTAAGCATAGCCACTGGAGAAAAGGTTTCGTCATAATCCACACCTGGTCGTTGACGAAAACCCTTTGCAACAAGTCTAGCTTTGAAAGTCTCAACTTTTCCATCTACACCAAGTTTCTTCTTAAAGATCCATTTGCTCCCAATGGGTTTTACCCCTTCGGGAGCAACTTCCAAAGTCCATATTTTGTTGGTGTACATGGATTCCATCTCATATCGTATTGCATCTAGCCATTTCACAGAGTCTCCACTTGTGATGGCCTGTTCGAAGCTAGTCGGGTCATCATCTTCCATGATGCAGTCCTGGCTTCCACCATCTATGAGAAAACCGTAGTATCTCTCAGGTGGATGAGGAACCCTACTAGATCGGCGGAGAGGCTGAGGTTCATCAGGAACTATTGAATCCTCCGGTTCTACTAAATCTTCTTCTGTAGTTTGTGCGTTTGGAACTTCTTCCAGCTCTACCTCTTTACCATTAATCTCTTTTGTAAGAAATTCCTTTTCTAAAAAGGTGGCATGTTGAGCAACAAACACTTTTTGTTCCTCACTAAGGTAGAAATGATATCCATACGAATTGCTTGAATATCCCACAAACTTGCAAAGAACTTATCTTGCCTCGAGCTTGTCCGGATTTTGCTTTTTAACATAGGCCAGACAACCCCATATCTTAACTCGTTTAAGAGATGGTCTCTTCCCATTCCATATCTCATATGGAGTGTTAGGCACCGATTTGGTTGGAACTCTATTCAATAGGTATATGGATGTCTCAAGCGCATACCCCCAAAAGGAAATAGGCAACTCAGCGGTGCTCATCATAGAGCGCACCATATCTAATAAGGTGCGATTCCTCCATTCCGATACACCGTTGTGCTGTGGTGTATACGGAGGAGTAAGCTGAGAGAGAATCCCATTCTCTTTTAGATAGTCCAGGAACTCATTGCTCAAGTATTCTCCTCCTCGATCAGATCGAAGGATCTTAATACTTTTACCCGTTTGGTTCTCGACTTCGTATTTATATTCTTTGGATTTCTCAAAAGCTTCAGACTTGTGTTTCAATAAGAACACATGTCCGTATCTTGAGAGATCGTCAGTGAAAGTAATGAAGTATAAGGAACCAATTCTGGCATGTGTAGACATGGGACCACTTACATCACTATGTATCAGTCCCAAGAGTTCCGTAACTCTTTCTCCGTGTCCATTAAACGGAGTTTTGGTCATCTTGCCTTTGAGACATGACTGGCAAGTATCATAAGATGAAAATTCGAACTTATTCAAATATCCATCCTTATGTAACTTAGCCAATCGTGTCGTATTGATATGACCTAGTCTACAATGCCACAAGAAGGATTCGTTCATTTCTGAACTCTTCCTCTTGTGTGTGTTCTGTACATTAAGAACCGTAGTTTGATTTAGAACGTATATGCCATTATTTAACGAGCCTGATCCAATCAACTTTTGATTCAGGAAGATGTTCAAAACTTTATCCTGTAATACAAAATTATATCCTTCTTTACTTAATAAAGAAACCGATATAAGATTGCATATCAGGGTCGGAATGTAATAGCATTTGTTCAGAATCAATGTATTACCATTTGGTAATACAAGGTGATATTCGCCAACTGCTTTGGCTGCAACATTTGCACCATTCCCTAATTTTACGGAATGATCACCCATTCCCAGCTCCCTACCTTTCCTTAGCCCATGTAACATATTACATATGTGGGATCCCGATCCGGTATCTAATACCCAGGACGCAGAGTGAACTGAGAAACAGTTCTCGATAACTAACACACCCGAAGCAGATGCATCAACATACTTATTCTTCGTTTGGGCGGCATGGGAATCCGGATATGTTTCTATTCCTTGCTCAGTCTTATAACAATTATAAAAAAGAACGGAACCAACGTTTCCCTGCTCAGTATAACAAGCGGGTTCAGTCAATACATCCATATTATTATCTTGATTAAGGCCTGACATGGTCGCTACCTGGAAAGAGAGAGAGAGAGGAAAACACTTTAGAGTATGCTCTTGGAAGATTAGATTGGTTATTATCTTATCTAATCAGGATGGCTCCCACTGTTTTTCATCAAATCTTTCTTCAAACCCTAAAAGGTAAGACTAGCCGGGATTAATTACACTTTACAAGTTCGCCAATCTTTCAGCCAGATCAGTGTTGGTACTTTGAGGGAGGTTCCCCGTGCTTTTGCATGGACCTAATTAAAATAAACCTCGTTTTCCTAGAGGCATAACCCCGTTAACACCTTCCTAGACACCTACTTGATCGGCTAATTGTCATGCGTAAAACTCTCCCAGGAGTAACTCTTACTCGCAGTGGATATCAGGATCCAACTATCTCAAAGAAGGTATGCAATCTCATTGCAAATTTCAACACTTGAAATTCCCGATAATGTTTTTGCCCCTAGCAACTTAAGACCTTGGCTACGATCAACAAATCATAAGTGCTAGCCAAATTCAACCCGTCATTTCCTGATTGAATTAAACCCACCCGTACGACCCTTGGCTAAGGTCAACAAAGTCATACGACTACCTTAACTCAATCGCATCATATGCAGCAGACAATCACTAATTAGCTACCGTACACTACGCCTTGGCTAAGTTCAACAAACGCAGCACGAATACTAAGCAGTACTTATCTGAAATGACGGAGGGCTACAACAGGTTTTTATGAAAACCTTTTGCGTAATGAACTCGATATCGTTGTAAAAACAAGTGATTTTGAAAAGGAATGTTTTTGAGGCTTTTAGTAGTTTTGCTAAAGAAGTCACTCCCGGTGAAGGGATCTCGGCTCTTTCCTTATCGAATAAGGTGCTGGATATTCTACAAGGAATACCACTATGCAAAGCAAGTACTATAGAAGCAATAAAAAACAAAACCGAGCGAGTTATAGCATCTTCTAGTTTCGCTAAAGAGGTCACTCCCGGTGAAGGGATCTCGGCTCTTTCCTTATCGAATAAGGTGCTGGATATTCTATAAGGAATACCGCTATGCAAAGCAAAAACTAGCGCTACCCTTTTTGAAAATTTGATTCTACAACATCTTTTAGGTTTCTTTTCTTTTCATTAATCTCATTAATGAATTCCCATCATTTATGCTTCCTAAGCAACACAGAAGAAACGAAAGCAATAATATATATATATATATATATATATATATATATATATATAGTATAAGCATTCGTCTCACGCATATAAAATGATCACATTACAGAATATCAGCAGCAGAAGAATCACATATGAAATATTGGATATACGAGGAATTCCGTGTTTTATTTAAGCCAGTAAAAACGCGGATTCCATGGTCGTGATGAATAGCCAAACCCACATCCCAAGACCCCTACGAGAGCGACAAGCAACCCTACCAATTCTAGAGTTAGGAGACCCGGACTCGACTCCTCGAGTTGGTCTCCCGCTGGACTCTAGAACCCGGTTACTTGTGCTCCCCGTCTTGGGTCTATCCTAATGCAGAAAAGTAAATAATATACAACAATGGTGACATCATCCTCAACCCGGAAGTACCCTAATAAAAGAATATTACATACAATGAATTTTACATGAATGAAAATAAAAACTCTCATCTCACATAAAACCCCCGGCTAATCTAGTCACGATGATCCAATATAACATATCATAGTAACACATAACACCACATGTCATCAACGTAAGTAAATATGCGTATCCCAATTGTCGTTGATGTATAGTAACGAAATCGGCGATACACCACATATTACACTTACGGTCGCAGAAAAGAAAGTGAAAAAACTACAACATTTGGAATCCACAATTACCTTAGATATCATAAACCCGAAATATCACATATTACGGATTTTATGCCTAACTATATGAATTCCACATATTGTATCACAATCACAGATAGCTAGGCGAAGTTAGACAATTCGATCGATTCAACGAATTCCCAAAAATTCCCAGAGAACTCAACACTTGAGCACTGTTAAAGTTAACCAGAGACATACCACAGTTCTTACAAACCTATAGCTGAAGGTCCGACCCAAGCCTCTCAAGTGGCGGCGGATCCGCGGTCACTTAGACGAGTTAGGGTTTCGTTCTTCAGGTGTGTCCTGTCACGTCCCGCTTCCCAAAATACGGAATACGAGGTATGACTAGGCCAGCCATGCTCCTACGGTCAAGGGATCGTCCCGCCGTAGTCACACTTCGGCTTCTAGCACTACATGGTAATCAGTAATAAAGCACAGTATTAAAGGAATCACACCACTAATTTATTATATTAAAATTTCATTGTTCACAGATTACGGAATATAAGAACGATAACTAACCAAGTTCAATCTCACAAACTCTTTTATGGAAAGCAGTAAATGAAGAAGGTACACCGATCTATATCTCCGTGAACTCAAAGGATAGATCCGTCTCCTGTGCTGGTCCTCCCGTGGGATCTGAGCATGCATACTCAGGTCGTTAGAGCGACACAATAGCAATTTTATTATAATACAATGAAACAGGTAAATGAGGTAATACTGGTATAAGAACAATGCAAGTAATCACTATATCACTATATGATGCAGAATATGATATGTGTTCCTATCGGTCTCTAGGTCATGTTTGAAATCACATAGTGGAAGGAGGATCATGTTTAACAGGAGTCTCGTACATACCCGAGACAACGGCCCACATGCCCGGGACATAACCCTGTCAGCCGGATCGCTAGATCCTGTCCTACACGTATAAGTATCACAGTTCGAATGATCATCCTCTAAACACGGTCCCGCTAAATACGATACTCTTTCCACTTTGATTTCCCCTTTTTCCCCAGGTTACACTATTTAAGATATCGATCTAGTTGTGTACGAGTATGCCAATGGCACGGTTTCATCACTGTCCACTGTATCAATCACTATCACGAATGTTCACTTTCCATTGGTGTACTCGTCACTCCTATATCAACATCTATCACGCACGATAATGCAATGTCCACACGCACTAACACTGTGTAAATGACAAGGGTATGATATATGTATTGTATGCTACCAATAAGCTCGGTATGTTATGAATTAACATGCATGTCACGAACTAAAATAAATTGTACAAATTAATATGTTACGAATTCAGCAAAAATGATGTAAGTAAGATATATAGGACAATCAGTCAGTAATTCATCAAAATTTGTTTCAGTTCAATCGGAGTTTCGGTTTTCAAGATATAACTATTTCAGTTTAAGTGCTCGCGGCTGGAATTACAATTTCAGAACTGAACGCCTGTTTCGCGACACGAATTACACCCAGTTGGGCTCAGAATTTAGCGATGTCACAGTTAAATGAAATTTAGGGTTTTCGATAAAGTATTCAACGCTATAGACGGATCCTCGATCGCATCTGTACGTTGAAAGTTATACACAGTTCAATCTCAAATGTCATTTCAGAAATTGTTCTGAACAGCTTTACGTTCTGCCCTTTTAAATATAGTTTAAAATAACAAACGGCAATGAATCGGAATGAAACCACTTGTTTTCTTTCACTAACAGAAATATCTTATAACTACTGTAAGGTTCCGTATCACACGATTTCAGGAAACACGGGGACGCAGGACTTTAGACAGAACACACTAATCAGAAACGCTCTGGACTGCAGTCCAGAGTCGTGTTCCGATCCAAATATCTTCATGGTTAAAAAACAGAAAACATTAAAATTCTACATAGGGTTAAAGTTCGTCGAGTCGGCTTCGATTTAAGCCCTCGAACACATCTTTCCAATATGTGTATGATTTATGGTGTTTTTATTCGTTTTCAGCTACGAGGGGATTCTAGTTTTAACAACATGTTTGGGGGTATCGATTTTTGTTACTAACAATCGTGTTTTCCAGCGAATTTCACACACGTTATACATCATTAAAAGGGCCAACAGAACGTATCGGTTGCCGTCAAATCAGACAATTATTTCTATTAGTAACTAACATCGAGCACTTAGGTTTTAACACGTATAGGAAATCGGAAAGCTTGTAAACTACATGATCTAGGTGGGTAACACTATTATTATAGCATGAAGCAAGTAAATACTTGCCTGGAGGACGCCTCTGTAGGGTTCCTAGGCATCCTAATGAGGTCTCACAAGGCATCAACCATGCCAATTTCAAAAAATCTAGGTGCCGAGAAACCCGACTACGGATCGTTGGCTAGAAATCTAGGCGAAAAAGCTAACTAGTTAACACTTAACTAAGAGATACGGAAATACAACCTTTGTAGATCGGGTTCTCCACCTCCATAGCTCCGCAATGAAGTCTCCTCGCTGTCCATAACAAGTCCCGGGCTCTAGCGTCGGCTTCATCAGAGAATGGACGGGCTAGGTCATCGATGTCCATGCCGAAGATGATCTACGTCGAGGCATCGCTAAATCAAGCTCCGACTTCACCAAGTCAAGAAACTTGAGAAGAAAACACACTCTACTACTTGGCAAGAGGTAGAGAATGAAGAAATAGGAAGTGGGTTAACTTTAGAATTGGATTTCTCACTCATTTCATCAATCCACCATTGATGTAGTCAAGCTTTTCTTCTTGAAGATGAAGAAGAAGAAGAAAGCAAGAAGATGATAATTATTATGATAAGATTTAAAGAATAAATAAAAATCCATTCTTATCATAATTCTCACCATGGTTAGGTGTAGAGAATTAACTTGAGTTAATTGAATTGGTTAGGGTTAAGCATGAGACAAAATGGTGACTAAGTCAAAAGTTCATGAAGCTTCATGAAAGAAAACAAAAGAAAGCCACCATTCTATTTTATGCAATTTATTTTCCAAAAATAAAAACAAATGAATAAATGAATAATCAAATAAAAACCCTAACCATTTCTTTAACCAAGGTTTAATTCTTTACACAAACCCTAATTTGCATGTATCATCAAATATGATACAAACAAGTGCACAAAATCATATCGCATATGCAATGCGCACAACCGAGCGAGAAAATCCATTTAAAGTGAACCGATACTAGTTAATGCAAAGTAATATATCAAATATATAATTATGCATTAAATCATTAAATCAACACTTGATTTAACGATCCGGTCATGACGCACATAACCGACTGGTATCATTAGTAACATCTTATCGAATCAACACTTGATCCGATAACCCGGCTATATCGCATATAACCGATCAATGTCACATCGCGAGAATCGAATACAGTATCACATACTCGTATTATTCTCGGTCCCGCACATATCTCATATGCGCTCCTATTTCGTTTCGCTTGAGCCAGGAAACCTCTGTGTAGGACTCTAAAGACTCGTCAATACGCCGGCAGCAGGTGATGATCATATCAAACACCCACAAGCCGCAAGCGGTCTGCTAAACGTAACGGCCACCCGGGTATTGAGCGATCAGAAGATCGACGAGCAAGCCCGCTCACACTCCTGTGAATCCAACCAGTAACACTACCGTACAGTCCGGTCTGATCGTCTGATATGTCGCATATCTCGCCTAGGGGTGGTAAACGTCAGACCCCAATAGCTCGATAAGTCGTGTCAATATGAGGTCTATAACAATTCGAGAAACTACTGGTAACACTTACCAGTAAATCTCAGCAACCCTGGCCAGGGATTTCCTGTTATAGCCAATCGAACACAGCGCAACATCAACCCGCTATACCGGGAGAGACGAATCCCCTCCTATCGCTCATTGCCTCCATGTGACTCGGGACTGTACCCAAAAACCACCGTTTTGCACGCCCTCTTGGACGTGGTAAGATGGAAATCAAAGCACAGTGGGAACCACACAAGACTCTATGACGATCTCGGGTCAACAGACTACTCTGTACCAGTGTCACCAGAGAACTGCCATCTGACGTGAGGTATAATACCATCTGGGAGTTCTCGGCGAGTCCGTCCAGTGTACCCAGTCTCTACTGAGCACCCGTATATCATCCCTGAGGTCAAACACCAATGGATATGGGATCATCCATCGCCCATCTGTATGGGTCGAGAAGGTATACGCTAGTCTACTCTGGTATATCGATGCCCCGTCTCGATACACCCACGACTAGGGACTTTGAAGGATGTACTTATAGACTACCATGTCCCCACTAGTATGATCCGCATCATAGTCCAGGTAGTCAAGTACACATCCTAAGGGCTTTACCAACATGTAACAGAGAGACAATCGGTATACACGTTAAGGTAAAGAGCAACCAGATAGCATACTATCATGTCGAGCAAGAAAGTCCTCCCTATATATGTCCCAGCATCCACTACAATATACATCCTATGTACAGTAATGGCCTCTAGGGCATACATATAACTAACAATCTCCCACTTGCACTAGGGCCATCTGCAGCAGTGGTTCTAGTATCTCATACTCAACCATCCCATAAAAGTCTCTCTCTGGGAACAGGCCTTCGTGAGTGGATCCGCCGTGTTGTCCTCTGAGTCTACTCTCCTAACCTTGATCACCCTGGAGATCAACCATCTCCATGATCAAGTGATACTGCCTTAGAATATGTCTGGATCACTGATGGGACCTGCGTTCCTTGGCATAAGCCACAACTCCATTGTCACATAATGGGAGGAACATAGTTCATCTCATGAACCAATATACACCCAAACAGCCTCTTTGGTAGCATCTTAAGTAGCGATGTATCGTGCCTTTATCGTCTAGTACGCCACGGAATCTAGCTTGGAACTCTTCCAACATACCGTCCCTTTACTGAGGGAAAAGACAATACCTGCGACTGACATTCAGTCGTCTTTATCACCCTGGAACACTTCCAGAGATTCTCCCCAGGATCGATTGATACCATCTCACTACAACTAGTGAGAATCCTAACATCCAATTAAATCTATCTCATAGATCCAAAATCCAAGATTTAGTAGGTATCATTTTGATCCTATATGGAGAATCTTTATGATAATCGGAGATTGATCGAGCGTAGCATAGGAAACTACTTCCCTATCAAGAGTATGTCATCCACGTACTCTACGAGGATCGTCACCATACTCCCTACTACCTTTTTGTTTATACAAGGTTCATCTACCATTTTGATGATGTCAAACTCTTTGACTACTTCAAAACAGACGTTCCAACTCCGCGATGCCTGCTTTATCCTATAAAGCATCTTGCACACGTTTCCGCTGCTCCCACTGTCTACGAGGCCCTCTGGCTGTGTACTTATAGACTCCCTCTTCTAAAACATCATTTAGAAAAGCTGTCATGACACCCAACCACCAGATATCGTAGTCATGGTATGTAGTCGTGGCAAGTAGGATCTGAATGGACTTAAGCATAGCCACTGGAAAAGGTTTCATCATTGTCCACGCCTGGTCGATGACGAAAACCCTTAACAAGTCTAGCTTTGAAAGTCTCAACTTCTCCATGTACACCAAGTAATCTTCTCAAGATATACTTGCTCCTGATGGGGATTTAACCCTTCAGATATAGCAACCAAAGTCCATACTTTGTTGGTGTATAAGGATTCCATCTCAGATCACTAAGCATCCAGCCATTCTTACAGAGTCTTACTCTCGATGGCCTGCTCGAAGCTAGTTAGGTCATCATCTCATGATGCAATCCTCGCTCCCACTGTCATAGAGTAACCGAAGTATCTCTCAGGCGGGTGAGGAACCTCACTAGATCGGCGGAGAGGCTGAGGTTCGTTGGAATCTACTGAGTCCTTTGGTTCTATCAAATCATCAGCTGCAATTTGTATAGCTGGAACCTTTCCAGTTCTACATTACAGACCTTGCCTCGAGCTTGTCCGGATTTTGCTTTTAGACATAGGCCAGACAACCCCAAATCTTAACCATCTTAAGATATGGGCTCTTCCCTTTCCATATTACATATGAAGCGGTAGGCAACTGATTTGATTCGAACCTAATTCAATAGGTATGCAGCTTCTCAAGTGCATAACCCCCAAAAGGAAACAGGTAACTCAGTAGTACTCATCATAGAGCACACCTTATCATATAGGGTGTGATTGCTCCGCCCCGATATACCATCATGCTATGGTGTATACGGAGGAGTGATGCTGAGAGAGAATCTTGTTCTCATTTAGAATAGTCCAGGAATTCCGTTCTCAAATATTCTTCTCCTTGATCTCATCAGAGGACATAATACTTATACCCGTATTCTGGTTCTCTACTTCTAACTTATATTCTGTGAATATCTCAAAAGGTTCGGACTTATGTTTCAACAAGAACATATGTCTGAATCTAAAGAGATCATCAGAGAACGTAATGAAGTATAAAGAACCAGTCCTGGCATATGTAGACAGGGGACCTAACATACATCAACATGTATCATCCCAAGAGTTTACTAACTCTTTCTCTGTTTCCAATAAACAGAGCTGGTGTCATTATATCTTTGTGACATAACTAGCGAGTTTCACAAGATGTAAATTCAAACTGATTTAAATATGCATCTACATGTAACTACTGCCAGTCGGGTCGCATAGATATGACCTAGTCTACAATGCCTCAAGAAGGATTCGTTCATTTCTGAACTCTTCCTCTTGTGTGTGTTCCGTATACTAAGAACTGTAGTTTGATTTAGAACATCAATGCTTTTAGATAACGTGCCTGATCCGATCAACTTTTGATATAGGAAATGTTCAAAAACATTATCCAACAATACAAAATTTTATCATTTCTTTACTAATAAAGAGACTGATATGATTTTGTATATCAGGTTCGGTATCTAATAACATTCGTTCAGAATCAATGTATTGGTAATACAGGGTGACAGTGACCAACAGACTTGGCTGCAACACTTGCCCCGTTTTCTGCCTCATGAAACTTATCACCCGTTCTCAGTTCTCTACCTTTCTGTAGCCCTATGTAACAGATTACATATCCGGGATCTTGATCCGGTATCACATACCCAGGACGTAAAGAATAGAGAAACAGTTCTGTATAAAGAACACACCCGAAGATGATGCATCAGCATGTACTCTCTTCGTTTGGGCGGCACGGGAAATCTGGTATTCCCCAATTTCCTGCTCTGTCTTATAACAATTATAAGTTGGAGCGGGACCAACGTTCCCCAGCTCAGTATAACAAGCGGGTTCGGTCAATATTCCGTATTATTATCTTGATTAAGGCGTGATATGGTCGCTACCTGGAGAGAGAGAGAAGAAAACACTCAGCGTGCGCTCTTGCAAGAATAGATTGGTTATTATTTTATCTAATCAGGATGGTTCCCACTGCTTTTTATCAAATCTTCCTTCAAACCCTAAAAGGAAAGACTAGCCGGGATTAATTACACACTACAAGTTCGCCAATCTTTCAGCCAGGCCAGTGTTGGTACTTTGAGGGAGGTCCCCCGTGCTTTCGTACGAACCTAATTAATGTAAACCTCGTTTTCCCAGAGGCGTAACCTCGTTAACACCTTTCTAGACACCTACTTGATCGGCTAATTGTAATGTGTAAAACTCTCCCAGGAGTAACTCTTACTCGTAGCGGGTATCGGGATCCAACTATCTCATAGAAGGTATGCAATCTCATTGCAAATTTCAACACTTGAAATTCCCGATAATATTTTGCCCCTAGCTCGCTATGACCTTGACGAATGCCAAACAACCCATAGTCCACTAGTCAAGTTCAACCCGTACATTTCTTGATCGAATTAAACCCACCCGCACGACCCTTGACGAATGCCAAACAACGCCGTACGAATACCCTAATCCAATCGCATCATATGCTCAAGCAGATAAATACTGGTTAGCTACCGTACACTACGCCTTGACGAATGCCAAACTACCGCAGCACGAATACTAACTAGTACATATCTGAAATGACGGAGGGCTACGACAGGTTTTTCTGAAAACCTATTGCGTAATGAACTTGATATCGTTGTAGAATCAAATGATTTTAAAATGGAGTGCTTTTGAGGCTTTTCTAGTTTTGCTAAAGGAGTCACTCCCGGTGAAGGGATCGTCGGTCCTTTCCTCGTCGAATGAGGTGCGGGATATATCATATATATCACTGTGCAAAGCAAAAACTTTTAAAAGCAATCAAAAGACAAACCGAGTGTGTAGCATCAGCCAGTTATTGCTAAAGGAGTCACTCCCGGTGAAGGGATCTCGGTCCTTTCCTTATCGAATAAGGTGCAGGATATATCACATATACCGCTGTGCAAAGCAAGAACTGTAGCTACCTGTTTTATTTTGAAATTCGATTCTACAACATCTTAGGTTTCTTTTATTTCATTAATCACATTAATGAAGTCCCATCATTTATGTACCTAAACATCACAGATAAATACGACGTACACTTATGCCATCCGCATTCGCCTCGATGTCCCCTCGTGCACCGTTAGGTTAGGTAACTAACGGCAGAGCGGGGCAGGGCTAGCGCGGGTGTAAAACATAAGTAACGCCTATATAATATATCATATATACTATATACTGTATCTATCACAGAACATCACATGATCACATCACAGATATCGCAGCAGAAGAAACATATGAAATATTGGATATACTAGGACGTCCGTGTTTTCAATACGAGCCAGTATAAAACACGGATTCCACGGTCGTGATGAATAGCCAAACCCACACCCCTAGACCCCTACGAGAGCGGCAAGCAACCCTGCCAATTCTAGAGTTAGGAGACCCGGACTCGACTCCTCGAGTTAGTCTCCCACTGGACTCCAGAACCCGGTTACTTGTGCCCTCCTCCTTGGGTCTATCCTAGTGCGGAAAAGTAAATAATATACAAACGGTGACAACTTCCGCAACCTGGAAGTGCCCCAATAAAAGAATATTACATACAAGTTTTTACATGAATGAAAATGAAAAACACTCATCTCACATAAAAACCCCCGGCTATTCAAACACGACGATCCAATATAACATATCCAGCAACACATAACATCACATGTCATCAACGTAAGTAAACATGCGTATCCCAATTGTCGTTTACATATAGCAACGAAACCGGCGATATCACATATTACACTTACGGTCACAGAAAAGAAAGTGTAAAACTACAACAGTTGGAATCCGCAACCACCTCAGACATCGCATGCCTGACCAAATGAATTACTTAGACATCGCATGCCTAACAATTATAAACCCCACATTTTAGTCTCAAAATCGAAAACACTTTTCAATACCAAGTCGGGTAATTCAACAAGATTCCCGACATTTTGATCGAATGCTCGTCGCAAACTTTAGTAGGCGGCCGCACCCCTGATACCGTCGACGAAGTGCACCAAGGCGGAACACCGCTACCGCGAGCACCCGAACGGATGCTTTCGGCGACGGGGTTCTCCTACAGTCACTTGGTCGGGGCTATGGAGTGAGGCTGTCTATTAAGTTTACCCGGCGAGTATCCGCGTACGCTACGTGATTGCGACGGACTTTTGATCACATCAAAATTCCGTGGCAACCGATCAAGTGAGACTAAACTGCTACGTTTATAATATCCATTCAGTTATCTCATAACTTCTTGTGAATTCCAATTATTGTATCCCATTCCAGATAATTAGAAAATGTTAAACTTTCCGATTGAACATTCGAACACCCAAGTTTTCCCGATATAGATCAACACATGAAATAAGTCTAACAACATTCAGTTCGTGCCTCAGTACCAACGGTCCAACCGTAGAAGGGTCAAGCCAACGCCTCACATGTGGCACGCCGTACTGCCCCAAACCCGAAGGTTCAAAGGGCAGTTCAAGACGGTCACATAATCGAGTTAAGGTTTGTTGTCTTCTAGAGGGTCCATCGAGTTACTTGCACTACTTAGAACGTCGTTAAACTACGGAAAACTCCAACACTTGGAAATTTCCCGACAGGGGAAAAATTGGGTATTTATATCCGGTCGAACTTTTTAACATATTCTAAAAATTATCCGGAAAGCCACATAGACAAAATCTGATAATCCGATCGAACATTCGAATCCCCAAAACAACCCAGAAAATTCAACTCTTGAATTAATATTAAAAATTCCCAGAAAATCCAGAATAATTAATTAGGAGTTACTGTGTAAGATTCACTGAACAATATTTCCGTACGGCCGCGGATCCGCCGCATGAGCATTGCTCATGCCGCGGAACCGCGGTGGAAAAGTGGATTAGGTCCACGAAATTTACAGTAATTCCTATAAAACCCTGCTTGATTTTCTGCATATTTTTAATGTTGAAAAACTCACTGTTTTCAAAAATGTACAGAGAGCATGGAAATTTTGGACTTTCGGGTTCGATCGGACTTCAAATTCCGTCTAGACTTCGCCTAAGGCTCTAGCTAGTCTCTGATACCACTGTAGGGTTCCTAGGCATCCTAATGAGGTCTCACAAGGCATCAACCATGCCAATTTCAAAAAATCTAGGTGCCGAGAAACCCGACTACGGATCGTTGGCTAGAAATCTAGGCGAAAAAGCTAACTGGTTAACACTTAACTAAGAGATACGGAAATACAACCTTTGTAGATCCGGTTCTCCACCTCCATAGCTCCGCAATGAAGTCTCCTCGCTGTCCATAACAAGTCCCGGGCTCTAGCGTCGGCTTCATCGGAGAATGGACGGGCTAGGTCATCGATGTCCATGCCGAAGATGATCTACGTCGAGGCATCGCTAAATCAAGCTCCGACTTCACCAAGTCAAGAAACTTGAGAAGAAAACACACTCTACTACTTGGCAAGAGGTAGAGGATGAAGAAATAGGAAGTGGGTTAACTTTAGAATTGGATTTCTCACTCATTTCATCAATCCACCATTGATGTAGTCAAGCTTTTCTTCTTGAAGATGAAGAAGAAGAAGAAAGCAAGAAGATGATAATTATTATGATAAGATTTAAAGAATAAATAAAAATCCATTCTTATCATAATTCTCACCATGGTTAGGTGTAGAGAATTAACTTGAGTTAATTGAATTGGTTAGGGTTAAGCATGAGACAAAATGGTGACTAAGTCAAAAGTTCATGAAGCTTCATGAAAGAAAACAAAAGAAAGCCACCATTCTATTTTATGCAATTTATTTTCCAAAAATAAAAACAAATGAATAAATGAATAATCAAATAAAAACCCTAACCATTTCTTTAACCAAGGTTTAATTCTTTACACAAACCCTAATTTGCATGTATCATCAAATATGATACAAACAAGTGCACAAAATCATATCGCATATGCAATGCGCACAACCGAGCGAGAAAATCCATTTAAAGTGAACCGATACTAGTTAATGCAAAGTAATATATCAAATATATAATTATGCATTAAATCATTAAATCAACACTTGATTTAACGATCCGGTCATGACGCACATAACCGACTGGTATCATTAGTAACATCTTATCGAATCAACACTTGATCCGATAACCCGGCTATATCGCATATAACCGATCAATGTCACATCGCGAGAATCGAATACAGTATCACATACTCGTATTATTCTCGGTCCCGCACATATCTCATATGCGCTCCTATTTCGTTTCGCTTTAGCCAGGAAACCTCTGTGTAGGACTCTAAAGACTCGTCAATACGCCGGCAGCAGGTGATGATCATATCAAACACCCACAAGCCGCAAGCGGTCTGCTAAACGTAACGGCCACCCGGGTATTGAGCGATCAGAAGATCGACGAGCAAGCCCGCTCACACTCCTGTGAATCCAACCAGTAACACTACCGTACAGTCCGGTCTGATCGTCTGATATGTCGCATATCTCGCCTAGGGGTGGTAAACGTCAGACCCCAATAGCTCGATAAGTCGTGTCAATATGAGGTCTATAACAATTCGAGAAACTACTGGTAACACTTACCAGTAAATCTCAGCAACCCTGGCCAGGGATTTCCTGTTATAGCCAATCGAACACAGCGCAACATCAACCCGCTATACCGGGAGAGACGAATCCCCTCCTATCGCTCATTGCCTCCATGTGACTCGGGACTGTACCCAAAAACCACCGTTTTGCACGCCCTCTTGGACGTGGTAAGATGGAAATCAAAGCACAGTGGGAACCACACAAGACTCTATGACGATCTCGGGTCAACAGACTACTCTGTACCAGTGTCACCAGAGAACTGCCATCTGACGTGAGGTATAATACCATCTGGGAGTTCTCGGCGAGTCCGTCCAGTGTACCCAGTCTCTACTGAGCACCCGTATATCATCCCTGATGTCAAACACCAATGGATATGGGATCATCCATCGCCCATCTGTATGGGTCGAGAAGGTATACGCTAGTCTACTCTGGTATATCGATGCCCCGTCTCGATACACCCACGACTAGGGACTTTGAAGGATGTACTTATAGACTACCATGTCCCCACTAGTATGATCCGCATCATAGTCCAGGTAGTCAAGTACACATCCTAAGGGCTTTACCAACATGTAACGGAGAGACAATCGGTATACACGTTAAGGTAAAGAGCAACCAGATAGCATACTATCATGTCGAGCAAGAAAGTCCTCCCTATATATGTCCCAGCATCCACTACAATAGACATCCTATGTACAGTAATGGCCTCTAGGGCATGCATATAACTAACAGCCTCGGGGTCGTACGGCCACAGGGTCATCACGAACGCGCGATATACGCCACGTACCGGATTCTCGCGAGCCTAGATTGAAACACGGGTTTTACGTCGGGGTTTCCCGGAGTCGTCTTGCGTGTGCTGGAAGCTTAGGGGTGCTCTGTGATTCGCCAGAGATGTGTTGGGGTTGCCGACGGTCGACGGCGTCGCTCCGGTGATGGGCACCGTGGAGTTAACAGTGAGGAAAAACTGTTTTTGAAAAGGAAATTGGATTTTGGAATTGTGGAGAGGGGGAATAGGTTGAGCAGTGGCTGGGAATTGTTGTGATGACGATGATGTTGAGGAGGTCTTAGGGAGATCGGCGATGTGGTGGGGGTTCACCGGCGTCGAGGGGTGTCGAGCTTGGTTGCAGTGGGTCGGGTCTCGAGTTGGTGGGTGCTCGGGTGATGAAGGGAGGAGTCGTAGAGGGAGAAGGAGGGGGATTTGAGTGGCTGTCATCGACATGGGTCGAGCGACGAGGTGGGATGATCGCCGGCGTGGAGGTGGCAATGGGTTTGAGAGAAATTTTGGGGTGCTCGGTGGATTTTTTTTGAGAATGGGGTCAGGGATTTTTTTCAAAAGGAAAAGAAGAGAGAGATGAGGGCGACGGGTTAGAGAGAGGAGTGCGAGAGGTAACGTTGCATCACGGGTGCGTGGGCGTGGGCGTGAGCGACGGCGGAGGAGGCGGGTCGCGCGCGTACAGGGAGGTTACCGTTGGGGAAAAATTCGAAGGAAGAAGAAGAATAGAAGGGGGCCGGGTCGGGTCTGGTGTGGCGGGCCAAGGAAATGGAAAAATGGGCTGGGCTTGTCAAAGTAATTCTTTTCTTTAAAAAGAAACGAAATGGGCTGAGGGTAAATAATGGGAACGGGCCGGGGATAAAACTTGGGTTAAGGAATTATTTATAAAATAGGATTGGGCTGAGGGTGAACCGGGCCGGGGTTTATAAGGGATTTAAAATTTATGTGTGGGCTGAGGGATATTGCTTGGGGAATTTAGTGGTTTAAAAGAAAAATTTGGGTTAAATTATATTTGTTCTATTCGCTTTAGTTTTAAATATTAGGTTTTTAACTTTTAGGATTTGGAAAAATATAAATATTGGGCTTAACCAACCAATTCAGAATATATGAAGTCAAGAGTAAGGTAATCACTAGAATTCAGAAAATAGGAAATTTCATTTAGAAAGGAAGCGGGGATTTACATGTCCATAGAATTCCCTGCATAATTTTCTGAATATTTTTAACATGGAAAATTCAACGTTTTGAAAAATTTCCAGAAAGGGGGTATTATTCGGGTTTTCAGGGTTCGATCGAAATTCTAACTTCTTCTAGACAACGCCTAGTACTCTACCTTGGCTCTGATACCACTGTAGGTCAGGCAGCCACCCCATCCAATGGGAACGCCGTGGCATCAACGGGTCCCTCAGCAACTACTTTTTACGCATGCCCCCTCATGAGGACTACAACCTGCCGGAACACCTTCCGGTCTCGGGACACCCTCGGGGTAAGAGCTTATGCTTCGCCACAATGTCGCACAGTGAGAACCCCCATAGGTCGACATCTAATGCCTAGTAGCTCTGATACCACTGTAGGGTTAGTTTAGCACCTTAGCAAGGTTTTGGCAAACATCAGCTATTTTGAAATTTTGGGGTACTAAACAAACCAACCAAGTAATCGAACTAGAGAATTAGGGTTAACTTTGCATGTAAATAACTTCAAAACTAAGTGATTATGGATTACAACCTTTGTAGTCCGTTCCTTCGCTTCATAAGCTCCGAGTAGTGGTCCCTTCGCTGCTGTCACGACCCAAAGTTCGGCCCGTGACCGGCACTTAACCACGTAACGTCTACAGGCGTAACGCGATTAAGTAAGCCAAAACCCAGAAATCAAAACCATTAAAATAGTGAGTGCTGAAAACATTAGTTTAAAACCTTTAGAAAACCTTGAGTAAAAATCCTTAAAGTGTAAGTTATTTTCTTAAAAATTTCGGCAGCACCTCCTTTGTAAAAACTAGCCCCGAAACGGGTACAACACATGATATAAGTAAAATGACTAATAATAAGAATAAAGCATCCCCAAACAGGAGCAATCACGCCCAACGGCGGAAACAATCACCACGAGAATAATATACGACGCCGTAGCGAAGAAATGAACAATAAAAGTGGAAAACAACATAAAAGATAAACTGCAGAAATAAAGTCGGCTCACACGAGCTCGACATTCAGAGTACAAAATAATATACAGTATCGTCCTCACAACTGGTCTCTAAGTCAATACATGAAATGGTAGATAGAGAGTACTATATACAATAGAGTGTACAAAAGGAAAATAAACGGATACCGCAAGCCCACTTATAAGCAACACGGCACACCTGACCACTATAATGGTATCCGCCACAAAAAGGTACAATGAGATAGCCCTGCCGCAACTACTCTGAGGGTCGACCTGCAAACACTGTGGCACAACGGGGGTGAGTTGCCAACTCGTGAATAGTAAATAACATATAAAGGTAATCGCGAGTATGCACGTACTGCGATACTCTAACATGTACAATCTGATAATATCAATATGGTAATCTGGGTATGCAATAATCATGCAAGGTACTCTATCAGGTACTACAACTACATGATGCAATGCATATCAAGGAATGCTGAGCATGGTATAAAATATCATCTGCACAAATCATCATCGTGGAAAAAAAACCCGGTGTCCACCAAATACACCCTAAACCCTAAGTAACTCAGGCGCCGTCAATCTAATCGGCCTTCGTATCCTGTAAATCTCATATGAATGGAGTGCCCAACATCGGCATTCGAAAACAACATGAAATACTCGTGTCCAGTATCGACATGCAAATCCTCATATATCGGGCTCCGTCAGTCCGGATCGGCCCACGGGCTCCGTCTGCGGAATCGGCCCTCGGCCCCGGCAGTACGGGTCGGCCCATATCCATCTCTCGACTCTGGTCAATATCCTCCGGATAACCGCTAGGTCCAACCAATCATCGGTAGGTAGTAGTCCCTCTGCCAGGCTCACCGTCTGTATACACAGCATCCCTTTTTTACCCCGGGGTACCATACCGGGTCTACCATGTACTCGCAATCGGCCTCATCGAGCTTCTCGAATCAGGTTCATATGTCACACGTCTCAGAACCGAGAAAACGCATGGTGGGCACACTGAAATATCATATCAAGAGAAATCGGGTTTTCGAAACAGTGCCTACTTTCTTAAAATAACACCACGGTTCTCAAATCCAGAAATCACATGAAATCCAAAACTCAATGCGTGTATCCATGCAATGTGTCGTATGCCGCATAACATCGTACTATAGGTAAAAAGGGAACACCACTCTTTTAAATGGATCTAGTTTTTAAAATATTTCATGCGGTCCCCATTTCTCTAGAAATCAAAGCCAGCATCATCTATGTATGTGAAATGTGTATGTATGAATGCACAAGATATACATACGCAAGTATGAGTGTATATTATGCAAGTGCGCCAATATGGATGTACAAGTGGGTATGTTATAATGAATACATATGCACAACCTATATATATATATATATATATATATAGGAATATAATATGTGGCTACAACATCCTAACAAGCCCTGACGCATAACGCCATACGGACGATTTCCCCGTAGATGTTAAATCTACTCACCGGTGATCTCGTGCTGAGTGTATCCGACCACCTGCTTCTCTTTTTTTGCGGCGTCCGAAGTCCCTGCCTACGAACCTAGAATTTACACAAATAACACTCATAAGGCTAAAACCCTGCAAAAACGCGATAACAAGATCATACGAGAAACTAGCGTCGCAAGCTAAACGCGTGTGCAAATCTGACACAAAACGTATGTGCAAGTGCCTGGAACCACCCTGACACGCTGCGATACACAGGAACCACCAGACCCAAACTCAAAATGTGCGTGTCGTGTAAGTCTAAAAGTGTTGAAAACAAGGTATTTGATCCCAGATTTTGACTTGAATGGAATTAGGAAAAGTTGCATATACCAAACACCCTAGATATGTAGCAGACTCCCCTAGCCCAAACCCCGACACCCAACTCACTCCTCTGGCCACAATTTGTGGCCAGATCTATTTAATTTGCAGCCAGGTAGGGGAAGTGGGGTCTCGTGCTGTGTGTGTGCCCCTAGCTCAGTAACTGAGTCCCAGTATCTGCAACTTTTGCCTGAAGCACTTGCTTCAAAAGCAGATCACAAAACTACCCAAAATCTTAACTAAAACGTTTAATTAACAGTAATTTAAAACAATATGGTATTTTAGTGTAAACTGAAACAAAGACTTGGTTTAGACAGCACAAATAACACTAAATTAAGTTAATCAAGCCCTAAAAACCCTAACTTACCCTAATCTTCACTTAAACCACAAGATTAGCACTAAAACTCACAAAAACACTACTTTAAGCTAATTAAACTACAAGTTTAGCAATAAAGTGATTAAGGTGAGCTTAATACCTCAAGTTGGTCATAGGGGGTCTAAACTTGCTGGCCTTGTCTCCAATAGCAAAGACTTGCCATCAAAACCAACAAAAGAGGGGTTTTGCAAGGGTTTAATGTTAGTTATATGTATGCCCTAGAGGCCATTACTGTACATACGATGTATATTGTAATGGATGCTTGGACATATATAGGGAGGACTTTCTTGCTCGACATGATAGTATGCTATCTGGTTGTACTTTATCTTAACATGTACTCTGAATGTCTCTATGTTACATGTTGATAAAGCCCTTAGGATATGTACTTGACTACTGGGACTATGATGAGATCATACTAATAGGTCCACGGTAGTCGACGAGTACATCCTATAACAGTTCCTAGTCGAGGGTGTATCAAGACAGGGCATCGATACACCAGAGTAGACTAGCGTATACGCATCTTGACCCATATGATGGGCGATGGATGATCCCATATCAATCGATGTTTGACATCAAGGATGGTGTACGGGTGCTCAGTAGAGACTGGGTACACTGGACGGACTCGCCGAGAACTCCCAGATGGTATTATACCTCACGTCAGATGGCAGTTCTCCGGTGACACTGGTACAGAGTAGTCTGTTGACCCGAGATCGTCATAGAGTCTTGTGTGATTCCTACTTTGCTTTGATTTCTATCATACCACGTCCAAGAGGGCGTGCAAAAAGGTGTCTTTTGGGTACAGTCCCGAATCACATGGAGGTAATGAGCGATAGGAGGGGATTCATCTCTCCCGGTATAGGGAGTTGATGTTGCGCTGTGTTTGATTGGCTATAACTGGAAATCCCTGGCCAGGGTTGCTGAGATTTACTGGTAAGTGTTATCAATAGTTTCTTGAACTGTTATAGACCTCATATCGACACGACTTATCGAGCTACTGGGGTCTGACGTTTACCACCCCTAGGCGAGATATGCGACATATCAGACGACGAGACCGGACTGTACGGGAGTGTTACTGATTGGATTCACAGGAGAATGTATAGGCTTGCTTGTTGATCTTCTGAGCGCTCAATACCTGGGTGGCTGTTACGTTTAGCTGACCGCTTGCAGCTTGTGGGTGTTTGATATGATCATCACCTACTGCCGGCGTATTGACGATTCTTTAGAGTCCTATACAGAGGTTTCTTGGCTCAGGCAAAACGGAGTAGGAGCACATATGTGATATGTGCGGGACCGAGGATAATGCGGTATGTGATACCGTATTGGATTCTCGCGATATGAGATATCGGCCGGGTATATGTGATATAGCCGGGTCATCGTATTAGTCGGTTATATGCGATATAGCCGGATTGTCGAATCAAGTGTTGATTCGATAATTTAATGTATAATAATATATATGATATATTAAATTACATTAACTAATATTAGCTCACCAAAAGATTCTTTTTCTCACTCGGGTAATACATTGATATATATGCGATATATGTTAATTGTATTATTTTATATTGTTACGATAAATATTATATATGTGATATATAATATTGTAACATGATATGATAACTAATGCAACATGATTAGTGGAGATTAAACAAGATTAGGGTTTGATTTGGGTTAATGCTTTCTAGAAGTTTCTAGAAGGTTTTTATTTTGTCATGGAAAAGATATTTACAAATGACTCATTTTTAACCTAACCCAAACCCTACACCCTTGGTTAATTCTCTACAAAGGTTTAGCAACCATGGTTGCATTATTGATCATTATCTTCTTTCATTGTTCATCACAAAAGGGATCTATCATCTTCTTCCTTGAGTTCCTTCTTGGAAAAAGTTTTCTAGCTTTTTGCTAAGTGATGAAAGTGAGTGAGAATATGAAAACAAATGAGAGAAAAAATCCTACTTCATCATCCTCATCTACCCTTGCTATTTAGATGAGGGTGTTCACTTCATTTTGTGAGTGAGAGCTTGTGTTAATGAAACTTCAAGGTAGATCATCTATGTTATCGAAGATCGGAAGCAAGACTGCATCTTTCTCTTCGTGGAGCCTCTCCAGAGTCCGGAACACGATGATCACAGCGAAGGGACCTCAACACGGAGCTTAAGAAGTGAAGGACCGGATCTACAAAGGTTGCAATCCCTCTCACTTAGTGTTAAATTGTTTAACATGCTTGTTTTCACCTGAACTCTAGTTTAAAAATCCGGCTTTGGGTTGTTCGGCACGGCTAAATTTTAAATCGGGCATGGTTGATACCTCGTTGACCCTTGTGCGTGTGCCTAGCAATCCTACAGTGGTATCAGAGCCAAGCTAGAGCTTTAGGCGAAGTCTGAGCGAAGTTTAAAGTCCGATCGAACCCGGATACCCCGATACGAACCCTTCTCTGGATATTTTTCAAAAATGTGATTTTTTATGAATTAAAAATGCTCAGAAAATTAAGCAGGGAAAACTAAGAATTACTGTGAAGTACGGACCGGTAATGCGCTTATTTGACCGCGGAACCGCGGCCAAACCAAGGGTTTGGCGGCGGTTCCGCGGCCAAAATTTTGAATTAGTCCCCTGGAACTTCATATATTTATTCTTAGGTCCTTTCTTGTCATTTTTTTCTGGTAATATTTTAATTCCACTCAAGTGTTGCGTTTTCTAGGGTTGTATTGGGGACTCGTTGATTCGATCGGATAATTTAACTTTGTTTAGTCTGTCCAGGTAATTTTTAGACCGTGTTAAAAAGTTCGACCAGATATCAATAACTCACTTTTTTCCCTGCCGGAAAATTTCCAAGTGTTGGATTTTTTCGTAGTTTAAGAATGTTCTAAGTCGTGCAAGTAATGCGGTGGACCCTCTAGAAGACAACAAACCTTAACTCGATTATGTGACCATCTTGAACTGCCTCTGAACTTTAGGGTTTGTGGCAGTACGGCGTGCCACATGTGAGGCGTTGGCTTGACCCCTCTACGGCTTGACCATTGGTACTGTAGCATGTGATGGATGTTTTTAAACTAATTTCAAGTGTTGAGAACTATTTGGAAAAACTTGGATGTTTGATTATTCGATCGGAAAGTTTAACATTGTCTATTTATCTGGAATGTGATACAATATTTGGAATCCACAAGTAGTTATGAGATAACTAATTTGAATGTTATAAATCTAGCAGTTCAGTCTCAGATGATCGGTTGCCTCAGAATTTTGATGTGATCAAAAGTCCGTCGCAATCACGTAGCGTACGTGGATACTCGCCGGGTAAACTTAATAGACAGCCAAGCCCCATTGCCCCTACCAAGTGACTGTAGGAGAACCCTGTTGCCAAGAGCATCCGTTCGGGTGCTCGCGGCAGCGGTGTTCCGCCTTAGTGCACTTCGTCGACGACATCCGGGGGTGCGGCCGTCTACTAAAGTTTGCGACGAGCATTCGATCAGGTTGTCGGGAATCTTGTTGAATTGCCTGACTAGATATTGAAAAGAGTTTTCGATAATGAGACTAAAATGCGGGGTTTATAATTGTTAGGCATGCGATGTCTAAGAAATTCAATTGGTTAGGCATGTGATGTCTAAAGAGGTTGCGGATTCCAACTGTTGTAGTTTTACACTTTCTTTTCTGTGACCGTGAGCGTAGTATGTGGTGTATCGCCGGCTTCGTTGCTATACATCAACGACAATCAGGATACGCATACTTGCTTACGTTGATGATATGAGATATTATGTGTTGTTGTGATATGTTATATTGGATCGTCATGTTCTGAATAGCCGGGGTTTTTATGTGAGATGAGAGTTTTTTCTTTTTCATTCATGTAAAATTCATTTGTATGTAATATTCTTTTATTGGGGCACTTTCGGGCTGAGGATGATGTCACCATTGTATATTATTTACTTTTCTGCATTAGGTAGACCCAAGGCGGGGAGCACAAGTAACCGGGTTCTAGGGTCCAGTGGGAGACCATCTCGAGGAGTCGAGACCGGGTCTTCTAACCCTAGAATTAGCAGTGTTGCTTGCCGCTCTCGTAGGGTTCTAGGGATGTAGGTTTGGCTATTTATCGCAACCGTGGAATCCGTGTTTTATACAGGCTCGTATTAAAACACGGACGTCCTAGTATATCCAATATTTCATATATGTTTCTTCAGCTGCAATGTTTTGTGATGAGATCATATTACTGCCTAAGACGAATATTTATATTATATATATGAGATATATGTTATATTGCAGATTTCGTTTCAAATGTGATGCTTATGAAGCATAATTAAATGGGACTTCATTAATGAGATTAATGAAATAAAAGAAACCTAAGATGTTGTACAAACTTATTTAAAAACTGGTAGCTCTAGTTCTTACTTTGCATAGCGGTGTTCCTTGTAGAACATCCAGCACTTTATTCGATAAGGAAAGAGCCGAGATCCCTTCACCGGGAATGACCTCTTTAGTGAAACTAGCAGATGCTACAAACTCGGTTTGTCTTTTGATTGCTTCTATAGTTCTTGCTTTGCATAGTGATATTTGTGAAATATCCTGCACCTTATTCGATGAGGAAAGGGCCGACGATCTCTTCACCGGGAGTGACCCCTTTAGCAAAACTAGAAAAGCCTAAAAAACATTCCATTTAAAATCACTCGATTCTACAACGATATCAAGTTCATTACGCAAAGGGTTTTCTTAAAAATCTGTCGTAGCCCTCCGTCATTTCAGATAAGTACTTCATAATATTCGTGCTACGTTTGTTGGCTTTCGTCAAAGCGTAGTGTGCGGTAGCTATTTATGCTTATCTGTTTATGCATATGATGCTGATTGAGTTAGGGTAGTCGTGCGACTTTATTGGCATTCGTCAAGGGTCGTGCGGGTGGGTTTAATTCAATCAGAAAATGTACGGGTTGAACTTGACTAGCGGACTATGGGTGGTTTGGCATTCGTCAAGGTCATAGGACGCTAGGGGTAAAAATATTATTGGGAATTTCAAGTGTTGAAATTTGCAATGAGATTGCATACCTTCTATAAGATAGATGGATCCCGATACCCGCTGCGAGTAAGAGTTACTCCTGGGAGAGTTTTACACATTACAATTAGCCGATCAAGTAGGTGTCTAGAAAGGTGTCAACGGGGTTACGCCCCTGGGAAAACGAGGTTTACTTTAATTAGGTTCGTGCGAAAGCACGGGGGACCTCCCTCAAAGTACCGGCACTGGCCTGGCTGAAAGATTGGCGAACTTGTAGCGTATAATTAATCCCGGCTAGTCTTTCCTTTTAGGGTTTGAAGGAAGATTTGACTAAAACAGTGGGAGACATCCTGATTAGATATAATAGATAACCAATCTAATCTTGCAAGAGCATACGCTGGGTGTTTTCTTCTCTCTCTCTAGGTAGCGACCATATCACGCCTTAATCAAGATAATAAAATAGATATATTGACCGAACCCGCTTGTTATACTGAGCTGGGGAACGTTGGTCCCGCTCCAACTTATAATTATTATAAGACAGAGCAGGAAATAGGGGATTACCAGAATTCCCGTGCCGCCCAAACGAAGAAAAGTGCATGCTGATGCATCTTCTTCGGGTGTATTCATTACAGAGAACTGTTTCTCAGTATCCTTTACGTCCTGGGTGTTTGATACCGGATCAGGATCCCACATATGTAATTTGTTACATGGGCTACAGACAGGTAGAGAACTGAGAACGGGTGATAAGTTTCATGAGACAGAAAACGGTGCAAGTGTTGCGGCAAGTCTGTTGGTCACTATCACCCTGTATTACCAGAATACATTGATTCTGAATGAATGTTATTAGATACCGAACCTGATATACAACATCATATCAGTCTCTTTATTAGTAAAAAAAGGATATAATTTTGTATTGTTGGATAATGTTTTGAACATTTCCTATATCAAGAGTTGATCAGTTCAGGCACGTTATCTAAAAGCATTGACGTTCTAAATCAAACTACAGTTCTTAGTATACAGAACACACACAAGAGTAAGAGTTCAGAAATGAACGAATCCTTCTTGAGGCATTGTAGACTAGGTCATATCAATGCGACCCGACTAGCTAAGTTACATTCAGATGCATATTTAAATCTGTTTGAATTTACATCTTGTGAAACTTGTCGGTCATGTCACAAAGATAAGATGACCATAGCTCTGTTTATTGGAAACAGAGAAAGAGTTAGTGAACTCTTGGGATTGATACATGCTGATGTATGAAAGTCTCCTGTCTACACATGCCAAGACCGGTTCTTTGTACTTCATTACATTCTCTGATGATCTCTCAAGATTCAGACATATGTTCCTGTTGAAACACAAGTCTGAACCTTTTGAGATATTCACAGAATGTAAGTTAGAAGTAGAGAACCAAAATACGGGTATAAGTATTATGTCCTTTGATGAGATCAAGGAGGAGAATACTTGAGCACGGAATTCCTAGATTATTCTAAAGAAGAATGAGATTCTCTCTAAGCATTGCTCCTCCTATACACCATAGCACGATGGTATATCGGGGCAGAGCAATAGCACCCTATGTGATATGGTGTGCTCTATGATGAGTACCACTGAGTTTGCTATTTCCTTTTGGGAGTTATGCACTTGAGAAGCTGCATACCTATTGAATAGGGTTCAAATCAAATCAGTTGCCTACCACTTCATATATGATATGGAATGGGAAGAGCCCATATCTTAAGTTTGTTAAGATTTGGGGTTGTCCGGCCTATGTTTAAAAAGCAAAATCCGGACAAACTCGAGACAAAGTAAGATCTGTGGAAGTTTGTTGGATATCCCAAGCATACACAAGGGAATATCTTCTACCTAACCGAGGAACAAAAGATGTTTTGTTTCTCAGCATGCCACCTTTGTGAAAGGGAATTTCTTGTGGAGAAATTAGTGGTCATGAGGTAGAACTGGAAAGAGTTCCAGCTATACAAACTACAGCAGATGATTTGGTAGAACCGAAGGATTCAATAGTAACCAACGAAGCTCAGCCTCTCCGCCGATCTAGTAGAGTTCCTCACCCACCTGAGAGATACTTCGGTTTCTCTATGACAGTGGGAGCGAGGATTGCATCATAAGATGATGACCCAACTAGTTTCGAGCTGGCCATCAGGAGTGGGACTCTGTAAGAATGGATGGATGCTTAGCGATCTGAGATGGAATCCTTATACACCAACAAAGTATGGACTTTGGTTGCTTTATCTGAAGGGTTAAATCCCCATCAGGAGCAAGTATATCTTGAGAAGATTACTTGGTGTACATGGAAAAGTTAAGACTTTCAAAGCTATGCTTAAGTCCATCCAGATCCTACTTGCCACGGCTACATACCATGACTACGATATCTGGTAGTTGGGTGTCATGACTGCTTTTCTAAATGATGTTTTAGAAGATAGCGTCTATAAGTACACAGCCAGAGGGCTTCGCAGTCAGTGGAAGCAGCGGAAACGTGAGCAAGATGTTTTATGTGATAAATCAGGCATCGCGGAGTTAGAACATCTGTTTTGATGTGGTAGTCAAAGAGTTTGACTTCATCAAAATGGTAGATGAACCTTGTATAAACAAAAAGGTAGTAGGGAGTATGGTGGTGATCCTCGTAGAGTACGTGGATGACATACTCTTGGTAGGGAAGGAGTTTCCTATGCTACGCTCGGTCAATCTCCGCTTATCACAAGGATTCTCCATATAGGATCAAAGTGATACCTCCTAAATCCTGGGTTTTGGATCTATGAGATAGATCTAATTCGATGTTAGAATACTCACTAGTTGTAGTGAGATGGGATCAATCGATCCTGGGGAGAATCACTGGAAAGGTTCCAGGGTGATAAGGACGACTGAATGTCAGTCGCAGGCATTGTCTTTACCCTCAGTGGAGGGACGGTATGTTGGAAGAGTTCCAAGCTAGATACCGTGACATACTAGACGATTAAAGGCAAGATACATTGTTACCAAGGATGCTACCAAAGAGGCAGTCTGGATATATATAGGTTCATGAGATGAACTTCCTTCTTACCATTGTGTGACAATGGAGTTGTGGCTTATGCCAAGGAACTACCGTCCCATCAGAAATCCAGATATAATTCTTAGGCAGTATCACCTGATCATGGAGATGGTTGATCTCCAGGGAGATCGAGGTTAGGAGAGTAGACACAGAGGACAATATCGCGGATCCACTCACAAAGGCCTTTTTCCCAGTAGAGACTTTTATGGGATGGTTGAGTATGAGATACTTCAACCACAGCTAATTGTTGGGTATGTGATACCACAACAGATGGCCCTAGTGCAAGTGGGAGATTGTTAGTTATATGTATGCCCTAGAGGCCATTACTGTACATACGATGTATATTGTAATGGATGCTTGGACATATATAGGGAGGACTTTCTTGCTCGATATGATAGTATGCTATCTGGTTATACTTTATCTTAACATGTACTCTGATTATCTCTATGTTACATGTTGATAAAGCCTTTAGGATATGTACTCGACTACTGGGACTATGATGAGATCATACTAGTGGGGCCACGGTAGTCGACGAGTACATCCTATAACAGTTCCTAGTCGAGGGTGTATCGAGACAGGGCATCGATACACCAGAGTAGACTAGCGTATACGCATCTTGACCCATATGATGGGCGATGGATGATCCCATATCCATCGGTGTTTGATATCAAGGATGGTGTACGGGTGCTCAGTAGAGACTGGGTACACTGGACGGACTCGCCGAGAACTCCCAGATGGTATTATACCTCACGTCAGATGGAAGATCTCCGGTGACACTGGTACAGAGTAGTCTGTTGACCCGAGATCGTCATAGAGTCTTGTGTGATTCCTACCGTGTTTTGATTTCCATCATACCACATCCAAGAGGGCATGCAAAAAGGTGTCTTTTGGGTACAGTCCCGAATCACATGGAGGCAATGAGCGATAGGAGGGGATTCGTCTCTCCCGGTATAGGGAGTTGATGTTGCGTTGTGTTCGATTGGCTATAACTGGAAATCCCTGGCCAGGGTTGCTGAGATTTACTGGTAAGTGTTATCAGTAGTTTCTCGAACTGTTATAGACCTCATATCGACACGACTTATCAAGCTACTAGGGTCTGACGTTTACCACCCCTAGGCGAGATATGCGACATATCAGATGATGAGACCGGACTGTACGGGAGTGTTACTAATTGGATTCACAGGAGAATATACAGGCTTGCTTGTTGATCTCTTGAGCGCTCAATACCTGGGTGGCTGTTACGTTTAGCTGACCGCTTGCAGCTTGTGGGTGTTTGATATGATCATCACCTACCGCCGGCGTATTGACGATTCTTTAGAGTCCTATACAGAGGTTTCTTGGCTCAGGCAAAACGGAGTAGGAGCACATATGTGATATGTGCAGGACCGAGGATAATGCGGTATGTGATACCGTATTGGATTCTCGCGATATGAGATATCGGCCGGGTATATGTGATATAGCCGGGTCATCGTATTAGTCGGTTATATGCGATATAGCCGGATTGTCGAATCAAGTGTTGATTCGATAATTTAATGTATAATAATATATATGATATATTAAATTATGTTAACTAATATTAGCTCACAAAAAGATTCTTTTTCTCACTCGGGTAATACATTGATATATATGCGATATATGTTAATTGTATTATTTTATATTGTTACGATAAATATTATATATGTGATATATAATATTGTAACATGATATGATAACTAATGCAACATGATTAGTGGAGATTAAACAAGATCAGGGTTTGATTTGGGTTAATGCTTTCTAGAAGTTTCTAGAAGGTTTTTATTTTGTCATGGAAAAGATATTTACAAATGACTCATCTTTAACCTAACCCAAACCCTACACTCTTGGTTAATTCTCTACAAAGGTTTAGCAACCATGGTTGCATTATTGATCATTATCTTCTTTCATTGTTCATCACAAAAGGGATCTATCATCTTCTTCCTTGAGTTCCTTCTTGGAAAAAGCTTTCTAGCTTTTTGCTAAGTGATGAAAGTGAGTGAGAATATGAAAACAAATGAGAGCAAAAATCCTACTTCATCATCCTCATCTACCCTTGCCATTTAGATGAGGGTGTTCACTTCATTTTGTGAGTGAGAGCTTGTGTTAATGAAACTTCAAGGTAGATCATCTATGTTATGGAAGATCGGAAGCAAGACTGCATCTTTCTCTTCGTGGAGCCTCTCCAGAGTCCGGATCACGATGATCGCAGAGAAGGGACCTCAACATGGAGCTTAAGAAGTGAAGGACCGGATCTACAAAGGTTGTAATCCCTCTCACTTAGTGTTAAATTGTTTAACATGCTTGTTTTCACCTGAACTCTAGTTTAAAGATCCAGCTTTGGGTTGTTCGGCACAACTAAATTTTAAATCGGGTATGGTTGATACCTCGTAGACCCTTGTGCGTGTGCCTAGCAACCCTACATTTAATGAAGAAAAGATGAATTTTTGTGTAGGGATTTGTGCTTGGATGCAAGAAGAAGAAGAAGAAGAAGAAGAAGAAGAAGATGATGATGATGATGAATGTGCTGCTGCTGCTGCTCTGTGTGTGCAGAAGAGAGGGAAGAGAGAGAGAGAGAGAATGTGCAAAGTCAAAACTCCCCCCCATGCCTATTAAATGCACCATGCCTCATTTATTTTTCTTATTTTTCATTAAAGCTTTATTTTGTTTTGGGTTTTATTTAAAAGGAAAGAAAGTAAAAACTTGAAATGGTAGACATGTTAAAACTTGGCCTAAGGTGAAATTTTGCATGCTACACTAATTTTGCTTAGGAAAATATAATTAAGAAAATTTTCTAATTAACTGAACACTAAACTAATTAATAATTAATAAAACATATTTATATATAAGATCACATGATTTCACAATTAAAGTTTGATTTATTCTAGTTTATATGGAAGTTAAATAAATTACGGGATTTTATGAAAAACACGCATTAACACTAATTAACACGAACTTAATCTAAATGAATTTCAAAGTGTTACAATCTTCCCCTTTAAAGAAATTCGGTCCCCGAATTAAAAAATCTTGCTACGCGTACCTTCAAAGAGATGGGAATATTTCTTCCTTATCTCATCCTCGCTCTCCCAGGTGACCTCCTCGCTGCTCGGGCCGCGCCAACGGACCTTGACGGACGGTATAACCTTCGATCTCAATTTCTTCACCTGCCGATCCAGGATGACCACCGGCTGCTCTGTAAAAGAAAGGTCGCGCTCCAGCTGGATCGTCGAGTGTTGAATCGCATGCGAAGGATCATGAAGATACCTGCGGAGTATCGAAAAGTGGAATACGGGGTGAACGTCTGGGAAACTGGGCGGAAGAGCTAACCGATACGCAACTGCACCAACACGCTTGAGGATCTCGAAGGGGCCCACATATCTGGGACTAAACTTCCCCTTCTTCCCAAATCTCATCACACCTTTCATTGGGGAGACCCTCAAGAAAACATGGTCGCCAATAGAAAACTCAAGTTTGCGCCGACGACGGTCCGCATAAGCTCTCTGCCTGCTCTGGGCTGCTCTCATCCTGTCGCGAATCAACTGGATATTCACGGTCGTCTCCTTAACAATCTGCGGCCCTAAAATACTGCTCTCCCTGAGCTCTGTCCAACAGACGGGCGATCTGCATCTCTCACATATAGAGGCTCGAATGGTGCCATCTGAATGATCTCCTGGAAGCTGTTGTTGTAGGAGAACTCTACTAAGGGCAAATGGTGATCCCAGCTACCTCCGAAATCCAAAACGTACGCTCGGAGCATGTCCTCAAGAGTCTGAATAGTCCGCTCTGACTGGCCGTCGGTCTGCGGATGAAAAGCTGTGCTGAAACTCAAGTGGGTGCCCAAAGCATCCTGAAGCCTCTGCCATAGTCGGCTGGTAAACTGGGTGCCTCAGTCGGACACAATACATGTCGGGACACCATGCAACCGTACGAATTCGTCGATGTAAATCTGGGCGTACTGAGCAAATCCGAAAGTGGTCTTCACTGGTAGGAAGTGAGCCGCTTTCGTCAATCGATCCACGATCACCCAAATGGAGTCATACTCTCGACTGTCCCTGGGTAGACCCACGATGAAGTCCATAGAAATCTGCTCCCATTTCCACTCCGGAATGAGCAAAGGCTGTAACTCTCCCGCTAGCCTCTGGTGCTCGGCCTTGATTTGCTGACAAGTCAGGCATCTCGACATGAAGTCTGTGACGTCCCTCTTCATCCCGTCTCACCAGTAAACATTTCTCATATCATGGTATATCTTGGTGGAACCCGGATGAACACTGTACACCGATCGATGTGCCTCCTCAAGAATCTCACGCCTCCGTCCTTCAGCATCTGGTACGCACAGTCTAGTCCCAAATCGTAGTATCCCCTGATCATCGATCACGAACTCGGAAAATCCGCCCTGTCCAAACTGTGCCATGATCTCTGAACAATGGTCATCACTGTACTGTGCCTCATGTATACGGTCAAGCAACTATGGACGTGCACGAACATGCGCAAGCTGTTCCCCGATCGGAGTGAACTCGAACTACACTCGTCTGTCGCATAAAATCTGCCAATCTGCCGACGACTGCCCCTGCACTGCGCTCAAACAAGATAGACTACCCCGGGCCTCCGACTCAAAGCATCCGCCGCTACATTCGCCTTGCCCGGGTGATGAAGGATCTCACAATCGTAGTCCTTCACTAATTCCATCCAATGGCACTGTCTAAAATTCCGGTCTCGCTGCTGAAATATGTACTTCACGCTCTTATGATCCGTGAATATCTGACACGACTCGCCGTATAGGTAATGTCACCAGATCTTGAGTGCAAAGACCACTGCAGCCATCTCCAAATCATGAGTAGGGTAGTTCTGTTCGTGTTTCTTCAGCTGCCGAGAAGCATAAGTGATAACCCTACCGTGCTACATCAATACACAGCCTAGCCCCACTCGAAAAGCGTCGCAATACACCATAAATCCGCCCGATCCCGAAGACAAAGATAATACCGGCGCCGTAGTCAAACGAGTCTGCAACTACTGAAAGCTATGCTTGAATGCCTCTGTCCAAACAAAAGGAACTCCCTTCTGGGTCAATCCGGTCAACGGTGCAGCAATATGGGAGAAGTCCTGTACAAATCGTCGGTAGTAGCCGGCCAGTCCTAGGAAGCTGTAGATCTCCATAACTGATGCTGGTCTTGGCCAATGCTAAACGGCCTCGATCTTCTTCGGGTCCACACGTATACCGTCGCTCGTAACCACATGCCCCAAGAAATCAATGCTGTCAAGCCAGAATGCGCACTTAGAGAATTTCGCGAACAGCTGGTGCTCCCTCAGAGTCTGCAATGTGATCCGCAAGTGCTGCTCATGCTCCTCACGGCTCCGGGAATACACTAAGATGTCGTCAATAAACACGATGATGAACTGATCAAGATACGGCCTGAAAACGCGGTTCATCAAGTCCATAAATGCTGCTGAGGCATTGGTGAGTCCGAACGACATCACCAAAAACTCATAGTGTCCGTAACGCGTGCGAAAAGCCGTCCTCGGAATATCCTCCAGCCGAACCCGCAACTGATGGTATCCTGATCGCAAATCAATCTTCGAGAAGTGTCCCGCACCCTGAAGTTGGTCGAACAAATCATCGATACGAGGCAAGGGATATCTGTTCCGTACGGTAACCCTGTTCAGCTGGCGGTAATCAATACACAAGCGCAAACTGCCGTCCTTCTTCTTGACGAACAGGACTGGAGCACCCCAAGGAGACACACTAGGTCGAATAAACCATTTATCCAGCAAATCTTTCAACCGACCTTTCAAATCTCTAAGCTCCGCCGGGGCCTTCCGATAAGGTGGTATGGAAATAGGCCTCGTGCCGGGAATCAAGTCAATGCAGAAAACAATATCGCGCTCAGGCGGTAGCCCAGGTAGCTCGTTAGGGAAAACGTCAAGGAACTTACTAACAATCGGGACCTGGTCCAAAGGAACCTCTGCAGCTCTAGTATCACAGACATACGCTAGGAATCCCTGACATCCTTTCTTCAAGAGTTGTCCAACGCGAAAAGACGAAATCAAGCTGGGAAGGGTGACGCTACGGTCTCCCTGAATAACAAGGACTGGCTCTCCCGGAAAGCTAAAACTGACTGCCTTCTCACGGCAGTCCACGGATGCATAACAAGTGGCTAGCCAGTCCATGCCTAGAAGAACATCAAAATCCAACATATCGAGAAGAATCAGATCAACCGAAGAATCCCTCTTCCCGATACGAACAGAACACAAACGATACACAAATTGAGCGACAAACGACTCGCCCACCGGAGTTCTCACAACAAGCGGCTGGTCTAGCAAACACGATTCTCTGCCCAATCTCGGCACGAAGTATGCAGAAACATACGAGTGTGTAGACCCTGGATCAAACAACACGTGTGCATCAAAAGAACATACTGAAAGGGTACCTGAAACCACTGCATTGGACGCCTGCGCGTCCTGATGCGTCAATACAAACACCCGTGCCTGCCCTCTACCTGTGACTGGCTGTCCTCTGCCGGCAACTGGCCGTCCTCTGCCTCAATCACTGCGTCCTCTCTGAATGAACCCTCCACGTCCATGACCTCTCTGTGCATTGGTCTGACGTGGAGCAACAACAGGTGCAAGAGGCAACGTCCTCTGAGGTGGAGAAGGTGGTAGGGTAATATGTGGTACGGCCGTCTCGCCCTCACGTGGCTCCGGACAATCTCGAATACGATGATAAGTACTCCCGCATCGGAAACATCTAGATGGTGCCGGCTGACCCTCCTGGGGATAAGAGCTGAATAGCTGACCTCGTCCCGAGCCTCCGCTACCCCCCGTACCTGAACGGAACCTGTCACGGCGCCTAAACGGCTGTCTCTGTGCTGACGTATCTATACGAACCCTCTTCGGCCCTGGAACTACCAAAGTCTCAGCAAGGCGCTCCTCGACTAATAGGGCTGCATCCACAGCTGATGCATTAGTCTCGCAATGCTGTGCGCTGATCGCAAGAAACAACGGTGTAAGCAGGCCTTGAACAAACCTCTTGACTCGCATCTCCTCAGTAGCTACTAAATATGGGGCATAAACAGATAGCTCGGTGAACTGAACATCATACTCCGCCATTGTCATATCCGGCGTCTGGCGTAATGACTCGAACCTGTGCGCTCGAGAATCTCTGACACTCTGTGGAAGGAAACGGGCAAGGAACACCGTCACGAACTCAGTCCAGGTCATAGGAGGAAAACCTGCTGCTCTGCCCTTCTCTATCGACTCCCACCACTTCTGCGCAAGACCTTCCAGGTGAAAGCTCGCGAACTCCACCCATATCGTGTCTGAGCATCTGAGTGAACGACATATCCGGGCCATCCTATCGATAAATGACTGCGGATCCTCGGCTGCATCGGTGCCTGTGAAGACCGGAGGCTTCACCCTCATGAACTCAGATAATGATACTGCGATCACCTCGGTAGCTGCAGGTGCAACTGCCTGAACTGTGGATACCATCTCGGTCCCTGCAACAGGTGGAACAATCTCCTGTCTCTGCGCTCGAATGGCCTCAACTAACGACCCCATCATCTGGCGCATCTCCTGCATACCGGCCCCTAGCATAGCGATCTGGTCTGTCGAAGGGGGAACAGTCTGCTCTGGTACAACGGGTGTACTGCCCGGGTCAGTCCTCGTCTCAGATGAGTCAACTCTAATCTCGGCTCTCGCGGCCGCTCTTTGCACCCTCGTAATCTTCGGCGGCATAATGGCTGGAAAAGTAACAAGATTCGATCAGAATACGGAAATCGAATCACAAGAATGTATATAATCACGAAGGAATTTCAACCAATAGGTCCTAAGGTCACTTAGTCGGAGTACTGTGTCGTGAGTATGCCGCGGAACATACACACGCTATGCCACTCTGCTTCAGTTACCTACTCCATCATACTAAGGTCATCCTACACTCCGAAAGGTAAAACCTACGCTCTGATACCAACTTTGTTATGAACCAAAGTTCGGCCCGTGACCGGCACTTAACCACGTAATGTCTACAGGCGTAACGCGATTATGTAAGCCGAAACCCAGAAATCAAAACCATTAAAATAATGAGTGCTGAAAACATTAGTTTAAAACCTCTAGAAAACCTTGAGTAAAAATCCTTAAAGTTTAAGTTATTTTCTTAAAAATTTCGGCAGCACCTCCTTTGTAAAAACTAGCCCCGAAATGGGTACAACACATGATACAAGTAAAATGATTGATAATAAGAATAAAGCATCTCCAAATGGGAGTAATCATGCCCAACGGCGGAAACAATCACCACGAGAATAATATACGATGCCGTAGCAAAGAAATGAACAATAAAAGTGGAAAACAACATAAAAGATAAACTGCAGAAATAAAGTCGGCTCATACGAGCTCGACATCCAGAGTACAAAATAATATACAACATCGTCCTCACAACTGGTCTCTAAGTCAAAACATGAAATGGTAGATGGAGACTACTAGATATAATAGAGTGCACAAAAGGAAAATAAACGGATACCGCAAGCCTACTTATAAGCAACACGGCACACCTGCCCACTATAACGGTATCCGCCGCAAAAAGGTACAATGAGGTAGCCCTGCTGCAACTACTCTAAAGGTCGACCTGCAAACACTATGGTACAACGGGGGTGAGTCGCCAACTCGTGAATAGTAAATAACATATAAAGGTAATCGCGAGTATGCACGTGCTGCGATACTCTAACATGTGCAATCCGATAATATCAATATGGTAATCTGGGTATGCAATAATCATGCAAGGTACTCTATCAGGTACTACAACTACATGATGCAATGCATATCAATGAATACCGAGCATGGGATAAAATATCATCTGCACGAATCATCATCGTGGAAAAAAAACCCGGTGTCCACCAAATACACGCTAAACCCCAAATAACTTAGGCGCCGTCAATCTAATCGGCCCTCGTATCCTGTAAATCTCATATGAATAGAGTGCCCAACACCAGCATTCGAAAACAACATGAAATACTCGTGTCCAGCATCGACACGTAAATCCTCATATATCGGGCTCCGTCAGTCCGGATCGGCCTACGGGCTCCGTCTGCGGAATCGGCCCTCGGCCTCGGTAGTACGGGTCGGCCCATATCCATCTCTCAACTCTGGTCAGTATCCTCCTGATAACCGCCAGGTCCAACCAATTATCGGTAGGTAGTAGTCCCTCTGCCAGGCTCACCGTCTGTATACACAGCATCCCTTTCTTGCCCCGGGGTACCATACCGGGTCCACCATGTACCCGCAATCGGCCTCATCCAGCTTCTCGAATCGGGTTCAAAAGTCACACGTCTCAGAACCGAGAAAACGCATGGTGGACACACTGAAATATCATATCAAGAGAAACCGGGTTTTCAAAACAGTGCATACTTTCTTAAAATAATACCACGGTTCTCAAATCCAGAAATCACATGAAATCCAAAACTCAATGCGTGAATCCATGCAATGTGTCGTATGCTGCATAACATCGTACTACAAGTAAAAAGGGAACACCGCTCTTTTAAATAGATCCAGTTTTGAAAATATTTCATGCAGTTCCCATTTCTTTAGAAATCAAAGCCAGCATCATCTATGTATGTGAAATCTGTATGTATGAATGCACAAGATATACATACGCAAGTATGAGTGTATATTATGCAAGTGCGCCAATATGGATGCACAAGTGGGTATGCTACAATGAATAGTATGCACAAACTATATATATATATAGGAATATAATATGTGGCTACAACATCCTAACAAGCCCTGACGCATAACGCCATACGGGCGATTTCCCCGTAGATGTTAAATCTACTCACCGGTGATCTCGTGCTAAGTGTATCCGACCACCTGCTTCCCCTTCTTTGCGGTGTCCGAAGTCCCCTCCTGCGAACCTAGAATTTACACAAGAAACACTCATAAGGCTAAAACCATGCAAAAACGCGATAACATGATCACACGAGAAACTAGCGTCGCAAGCTAAACGCGTGTGCAAATCTGACACCAAAACGTGTGTGCAAGCGCCTAGAACCACCCTGACACGCTGTGATACACAGGAACCACCAGACCCAAACTCAAAACGTGCGTGTCGCGCAAGTCTAAAAGTATTGAAAATATGGTATTTGATCCCAAATTTTGACTCGAGTTGAATTAGGAAAAGTTGCATATACCAAACACCCTAGATATGTAGCAGACTCCCCTAGCCCAAACCCCGACACCCAACTCACTCCTCTGGCCGCAATTTGCAGTCAGATCTATTTAATTTGCGGCCAGATAGGGGAAGTGGGGTCTTGTGCTGTGTGTGTGTCCCTAGCTCAGTAACAGAGTCCCAGTATCTGCAACTTTTGCCTGAAGCACATGCTTCAAAAGGAGATCACAAAACCACCCAAAATCTTAACTAAAACGTTTAATTAACAGTAATTTAAAACAATATGGTATTTTAGTGTAAACTGAAACAAAGACTTGGTTTAGACAGCACAAATAACACTAAATTAAGTTAATCAAGCCGTGTAAACTGAAACAAAGACTTGGTTTAGACAGCACAAATAACACTAAATTAAGTTAATCAAGCCCTAAAAACCCTAACTTACCCTAACCTTCACTTAAACCACAAGATTAGCACTAAAACTCACATAAACACTACTTTAAGCTAGTTAAACTACAAGTTTAGCAATAAAGTGATTAAGGTGAGCTTAATACCTCAAGTTGGTCATAGGGGGTCTAAACTTGCTGGCCTTGTCTCCAATAGCAAAGACTTGCCATCGAAACCAACAAAAGAGGGGTTTTGCAAGGGTTTAATGAAGAAAAGATGAATTTTTGTGTAGGGATTTGTGCTTGGATGCAAGAAGAAGAAGAAGAAGAAGATGAATGTGCTGCTGCTGCTGTGTATGTGCAGGAGAGAGGGAAGAGAGAGAGAGAGAGAATGTGCAAAGTCAAAAATCCCCTCCCCATGCCCATTAAATGCACCATGCCTCATTTCTTTTTCTTATTTTTCATTAAAGCTTTATTTTGTTTTGGGTTTTATTTAAAAGGAAAGAAAGTAAAAACTTAAAATGGCAGACATGTTAAAACTCGGCCTAAGGTGAAATTTTGCATGCTACACTAATTTTGCTTAGGAAAATATAATTAAGAAAATTTTCTAATTAAGTGAACACTAAACTAATTAATAATTAATAAAACACATTTATATATAAGATCACTTGATTTCACAATTAAAATTTGATTTATTCTAGTTTATGTGGATGTTAAATAAATTACGAGATTTTATGAAAAACACGCATTAACGATAAATAACACGAACTTAATCTAAATGAATTTCAAAGTGTTACAGCTGCGATTCAAGAACTCCCGGACTTTTGAGAGGCTCCACAAGTCGAATGATCTATGCTTGCTTGAAGACTTCGTAATCCAAGATGATTTATTTCGAGGAAACACGAACTCAAGCTATGACTTCGCTAATATGGAATTAGTGAAGCTAACACACCAATCTATATGGCTAGTACAGAATAAGATGATAAAGTAGAAATTTTGCTCTCTTTAGTTTTCTTTTTCTCACAATCTTTCATTACAAGATCAAAAGCTAGAAAGCTTTTGCAATGAGGAAGAAGAAAATGAAGTGATGAAAAATAATTGAAGTGAGGTTAGAAATGCAACCTTGGGTGAGTATATGGCATGCACTAACTCATGTAGAGAGTTAACCAAGGCTATGTGTAATGGTTAGGTTAACAAAATATCTCAAGTGAAACAAAAAAGGGTGGACTAAGTCAATGGTTATCTACAAGCTTCTCCAAGTTTCTAACCATGAGTCATTTCCACTTAATTTTGAATTACTTGATATAAATAGAAACCCAAACATTATTAATAACATGGTGTAAGTCTCATACATCCTTGTTGCATGTATAACCAAACATGTCACATTAATAATCTATATCACATATATATATCATTTGTGAACAAAAGAAAATAATACAATAAACATATATCACATATATGTTAAATGTATCATAAGTGAGAATAGTAAATATTTAAGCGAGCATATAATATGTATCATTTTATCGAATCAACACTTGATCCGATAACCCGGCTATATCACATATACCCGGCCGATATCACATATCGCGAGAATAGAATACGGTATCACATACAAGTATCAATCTCAGTCCCGTACATATCACATATGTGCTCCTACTCCGTTTCGCCTGAGCCAGGAAACCTCTGTGTAGGACTCTAAAGACTCGTCAATACGCCGGCAGTAGATGATGATCATATCAAACACCCACAAGCTGCAAGAGGTCAGATAAACGTAACAGCCACCCGGGTATTGAGCGACCAGAAGATCAACAAGCAAGCCTGTACATACTCCTTCGAATCCAGTCAGTAAACACTACCGTACAGTCTGGTCTCTTCGTCTGATATGTCGCATATCCAGTTTAGGGGTGGTAAATGTTCATATCAGAATTTTGCATTATTATATCGCCCATTCTTAATCACATCACATATAAATAGGTGCTTTTGATCTATGTCTGCTAAATAGTTGCAGGTTACAGGTTCTCAGATTGTCACAGTGAAAATTCATGAAAAGTCGCTACAAATGTGAGACTGTGACCAACAATAGATGAATCCGTATGATACCGCCTACCAGTTCAAGGAACAAATGGAAAATCATTAGACAGTTTAATGCACAAAGCACAAGAGCAGCACAAGATTCAAGACTTTAACGCGAGGCTCAATACAAAAGTCCACATCATTCTTCACTGTTGGAAATCTGGAAGGAAATAGAAGAGATTCTGAGAAACCAAGTAAAGAAAACAGAAGATAAAAGCAACACAGAGAAACTCTGAAGAGATGAGCCAAAGATCCCACTTAACGGCCGCGGAACCGCGACCAAACAGGCCTTTCTGCCGCGGTTCCGCGGCCGTATGGTGCACGTGTCGGTGCATGTGTCGGTGAAGGTGTTGGTGCTTTGACCCGGCTCTCTTGGGGTAGTTTTGTAAATTAGTGATTGGATCAGAATGTAAACCTAGGGTTTCTTATCTATAAATAGGAGAGCTCAAAGCCAAATAAAGAATGCCTCTCTCAGGGTGTCTCTTTTAGGGTGCCTTTCTTAGGATGCCTCTTTTTAATTGTTAGATCTAAATTTTAATTCCTAGATCTAAATTTTAATTCTAATTGGAATGCATTGTTGAGAGGTCATCAATAAAGTAAGTTTTTTTCTATCTCGCATTCTTTTTATCTGAATTTTAATTCCTGCAATTTTTATCTGTTCTTTTATTATCTGCAATTTAGTTCATCTATTAAAATAAAAAAAAATGAATTTTATTGTTATCTTCCTATTGAGTGAGTAATTCCTCACTTGTTAGGGATAGGAGAGGGAAGGTTTGAGAGAAGGAAATCTCTCTCACTCCTTTCTTTACTCAAATAATTTTAATTAATTAGGATTCTATTTAATTCAACCACACACCGCTCACTACGGCACCCTATCCTACAAGATAGCGGTGATTCCCTAGTTAGACCGGTTATGGTTGAATTAACTGGAGGTTAGGGTTAAGATTTAAGAACGGACGGGCAAGGACCAAAATGAGGAAACTAAGTTTCTTCCTAGTCGTGCTAATCCCGTTGTTAACTATTACCCTAACACCTATATTTGTAACTAGGGCATTGATAGAAGTGAGAAGAATCCTTAATTCGAACTAACTTAATCCTAACCCTAGCAAGCCTTTTAAATCAATTTATTCTCGTTTTTAGATCGTAAAAACAAATACCCCCAACAAGACGGTGTCGCTTGGTAAAAAATTGATAAGAAAAAATTGATTCCTCTCAGATAAAAAATTGCATTGCACCCAACCTTTTAAATCAATTTTTTATCTTACAAATAAAAAATCTTGAATTTTCACGTTAAAGTCTTTGCCTTAAGCCTACAAATGGCAAGTTTTTGCCTTGAGCCTCGCGTTAAAGTCTTGAATCTTGTGCTGCCCTTCTGCTTTGTGCATTGAACTGTCTAATGATTTTCCATTTATTCCTTGAACTGGTAGGCGAGATCATACGGATTCATCTATTGTTGGTCATAGTCTCACATTTGTAGCGACTTTTCATGAATTTTCACTGTAACAATCTGAGAACCTGTAACTCAACTATTTAGCAGAAATGGATCAAAAGCACCTATTTATATGTAATGTCATTAAGAATGGGCGATATAATAATGCAAAATTCTGATATGAACAAATACCCCCAAACTTATCTTTTGCTCGTCCCGAGTAAAGCCAATTTTATTCACGAAAAATCCTAACCCTACTTTTGCAGGGAACGCGATTGCACTGAGCTCGTACAACAAGCCGTTAAACCTCTAGGTGTCCCTAGTAGGAGGAGTGTTGTCTCCTGAGGGTTTTCAGCGGATACTACCCCCAAAATCCGATCAATTTGGCCGTAGACTCTAATTCTTCAATTCAGTATTCTAGCGAGGAAGTCTATTATCTTCAACTTAGAAATCATCAACCTGTATTCTTCACACTTCCTTTTCATTTAACCTTAGATCATATACGTTTTGCCATTTTAAAAAGCTTTCAGCATCTCCTAAGTTTTCCTTCTAAGGCGTAATCTTAACTCAGGAATTTTTATCTTCTTTACTGAAGATACAAGCCCTATCTTTTATTCCTATCTCTCCTCCAAACTCCAATTATAAACCCCTACGTGTGTGTAATTATCACCCCTACACTTGGAAATTCAATTCAAGCTATCATACCCTTGTCCATCTTCCAAAATACTTTTAGTTGGTGAATTTTAGATGAAATTGCTCACACATCCTTCATGCGACTGTTAATACTTCTTGAGGTACTAAACGACCGATTACAAAATGTGCTTGTGCATTTAGGCGTAATTCCTCATCTTGCAACACCTAAGGCTTAGTAGCGACTTCCAAACCAGTTGGTCTAAGGCACTAGGTGATAAAGCACCCTCACTATATTTTTTATTATACTGCCTTAAGTAATTACAAAACCAGTGTTTATTTTTTTTTTATCTCTTTATTCACACTTATACTTTTATTTTATTTTCCTTCATACTAAGGATTTTAGACAAGAGCATTTCAAGGTATCCTCTACTATCCCAAGTTTTAAGATGTGTGTGAGTGCGTAAAGTAGGGTATATATTTTCAGAATTTGGACTAAGGTTCAGAATTATTTTTCAGACTTATATTTCAAATAGAGCTTTCAATACTCTTCCCTTATTTTGATTTAGCCCAAGAACTGAACTCAAAATCTGCCTATTTCTAAATAAATTACAAGGACATATATTTTCTACAGTTAAACTTTAAGAAAGGTTATTTTTTAGGGTTTTTAATTTACTAAGTTTAGGATCTAGTTTTCCTAACTAGTCAATCGTCATGTTGAACTTAAGTCAAATATAGCCAAAATTGAACTTTTCAATTTTTATAATTTTTAAATTTTTTGATTTTTATGGATTTTAAAACAAGTATGCAAATGCAAAAAATATACACATGAATGCGAAGGAAGAAAGCTTACTGAGCACACCCCCAAACTTAAACTTAACAGTGCCCTCACTGTCAGGCTACACCAAGAGGGTCAAAATTGTCAGCACTCCCATGTTTTTTTTATATGTTTTTTTTTGTTTTATTATTATTATTATTAACATAAAAAGAAAACAAAATATATATACACAAAAAGGTTCCCCCCAAACTTAAGTGAAACAGTGTTTCCACTGTTTAAGCGTTAAAGTTCAGAGTTAGGGAGGAGAAAAACACAGTATCAAGTTATACAAGGCCTTACACAGGCCAAAGGTTAGCATCAACCATTCAAAGAATTTATCAGTGAAGCGCACCGGTTGGTGGAAGAACATGTTGTATAGAGTCAGGAAGAAATGGGGTAAAGATAAGTGGTGTAATGGAAAGGGTTTACGTCTCGATTTGTAGGGACGAAATAATAATGGTGAACGGAAATGAGAATACGGATGATTATGAATGGGAAGAATGGTCACATTCTCGTATGGGATAATAAGAAATGGTGGTGGTTCGACTTCTTCAGGTGGAGGTTGATTAATCACAAAATCCGTGTCGTTTAGGAATGCGAGTTCGTCGGCGAAAATATTTTCGAAACTTTCATCGATGGTCCGATTGAACGTTTCAATGTCAATAAGTGTCGCGCCAGAATTCAACACACTTGATTTTTCAAAAATTACGGAGGTAGGAGACTCGTAAGGCTCATCTACCTTATTCTCAAAAGAGTCTAAATCAAGTTGTTTTTCTAGAATTATCGAACTCAAAATATTGGATTGTGGTTCATTAACACTTGCTATCATTAAAGGAAGATTAGAAGAAGAACCAGAGAAAGTGGAAGAAAGAAGTTGAATACGAACTTGAGGGTGGAGATGGAGTGTATAAATTAGCACAATTTGTAATGACCGATGTGTAAAAAGCCATTGTGCTAATCTATCAACCCACTGAGAAATGAGGTCAAATCCCTCAAGAGTTGTGAGAAAACATGGGTACGTCGAACTTGGTAAACCAGACATTGAAAATGAAAGTGTAACGGTTTCTTGCAAGGTCGGAGCGAGGATGGAGGGAAGTGATTGAGGAAGGGTATCGGTGAAAGGTTCAGGAGGGTTTGTGCAGTCAATGAAAGGGATAGAATGAATTGGGAAATCCGACTCCTCAGGTAAAACTGCTTCATCCTCAATAATTTCCTCAATATTCTCCTCAAAATTTAGCTTATCCATGCAATTCTCATCAAAATCAAGACGCATATGAAGTTCGGGAGAAACATTTAATGACTCGGGATGATGAATTGGAGAGAGAAACTCATCCAAATCTGTGGTTTCATCATCCAAAATATTCCCAGCGTCAATATCCTCGATCAGGTGAAAATTAAATTTCTCATACACCTTATCAAAAGCATGGGTATCAATCAGTTTATGTTCTAGAGTGGAGGTGTAGAGGTCAAAAGGATTGGTGATGGTTTCACTCAAAAGGGACCCTTCACAATCAGGTAAATCAAACACTACAAAGCCGCACAACTCATTAAACGTTTTATTTTCAACTGGTGAATCATTTGGAACACTTGATAGACATTCAAAACCGAAGTTGTGGGATTCAATTGGGGATGGGTAGGTTTGATTTGGAAGGGTGTACAGCTCACTTTTTCCACTTAAATTCTCAACCTGTCCTACCGCCTCATCATAAATTGGAAAACGTGGAGCTAATTGGAAACTAGCTACCGGGTCACTAGGTTGTATGAGGGCGGCCATGGACGCATTCAACTCCATCATCTGTTGGCATGACGCTACCCTAAAGTCTTCCAACGCCTGTTCTAGACTAGACATGGGTTGTGAAGGAGTTTCAGTAAAAGATTCAAAATTGTTTGGATACTGGAAACTCCCAAATGGCTGTGTAGAAGCAATGTCTAGGGAAGGTGCGAAAGTTGGGTAGGATGGATATGAATAGAATGGTTGGACAGGGGTAGGATCAACATTTGGATAAGAAGATGAATGGAATTGTTGATCTAAAGAATTCGCAGTGGTGAAAGGAGTGAAAGATCGGTTACGAGATTGTTCAATATGTTCAGCAATAGACATAGGTTTTGGGGTTACAACTGGACTCTCAAAAGGGGTATCAATATAAGAAGGGGTGAATGTTTGAAATGTTTGATATGAAGTGGATTGCTGAGTCCAATTGTTTGTCCTAGACGCGTCTATCTGATCTTTCAAAGAAATTTTGGGTATGGAGGGGTCGTTCGAAATTCGACCAAAACAAGAACCGTAGGAAGTAATGTCTGGTTGTGGGTACTAAAGTTCGGCAAGAGTTTTGCGAGGTGGGGTACCCATGATGTGATGAGAGAAAGGAGAAGAAAAAGAATGTGATTTTTTTTAATTTTTTAATTTTTTTTATATTTTTAAAAAAATTGTTTGTTTTTGGAGTTTTGAAATTTTTGAAAGTGTTTTGCAAAAATTTGTACGGAACTACAGCACAATTTCAAACAACCACAGTTTAAACATGCACAATCAAACCTAGAGCTAGGGTCTCCTAAGTCAACTAGACTGCTCCTAACTGTTTCAAAGTGACAAGTTGCGAGATATCCCTCAAATCGCCTCTTCACCGCCAATTGTGGCCAGGTAAGCACAAATGAAGAAAGGAGGTTCCGTTCACGAATCATCTTGAGATGGGCCTTTTAAAGTTACCTTTCTCACTTGTCTAGCCTAGGCACCACAAAGTCAGATTTAGATAAACGACTGAATGCCCACAACCTTCCTCTGTCCTAATGAGCGCGACAGTCCTTAATTGGCTGAGTCTAGATATTTTTTAATTAAGCTCAAGGGTGATGCGTATGCTTTTAGTGATTTTAGGGGTTTTAGGAAGGGTGATGAAATCCCCACCTAATCTGAGTTGGTGTTATAGCCCCTTAAATTCCGTATTAATTATGCAAAGCTGGAACAGCCAAAAAATCTAAAACACTTTCAAATTTTTTTTATTTTGTAGCACAAAGAATCCTGCACAAAAACAATTTATTGGAGAGGGAGAAGAGGTTGATGTGCAAAGAATACCTGCAGGAAAATTATTTCAGTGGAGTTCAGGGGGTAAGAGAGAAGAAAAAAGATACTCATAGAGAAAATGGGGTGTTGACGTCACAGGTTGACCGCGGTTCCGCGGTCAAAGGCCTGATTCTGCCGCGGTTCCACGGCAGAGAAGTAGGTTTAGATCTCCAAAATTCTTCTCTGTGCTGAGTTGGTTCTCCTTTGTTTGTTCAGATCCCTTGTTTCTGGATTTTTTCACCGAGCTTGCTCCAGATCTGAATCAGAATTTTCTCCAAGCCTACACACTCGCACAAAAACCTTTCAAAAATAACAAGATGATTTTTATTTTTTTTTGTTTTAAAAATTTTCAATTTTTATAATTTTTTTTTATTTTTTTTAATTAACCCAAAATTACACAAAGAAAGAGACTACCGTCTCCCCGGCAACGGCGCCATTTGATTTGTAGAGATTTTTTTTCCTGTGTTTTAATTTACCGCAATCAAGACGGTGTCGCTTGGTAGCTAGCCGGTTGAGTACGGGTCGATCCACATGGAGAAGGAATCCTTTTCTGTATGTTCTAACGAGTTAAGTCCAATTAAGTTGGGTTTTGTTTTAAAATCTATGAATGAGAATAAGTTGATAAAAAGCTTGCTAGGGTTAGGATTAGGTTAGTTTGAAATAGGGATTCTTCTCACTTCTTTCAATGCCTTAATTAAGAATATAGGTGTTAGGGTAATAGTCAACAACGGGGATTAGCACGACTAGGAAGAAACTTAGTTTATTCCTTTTGGTCCTTGTCCGTCCGTTCTTGGCTCTTAGACCTAACCTCCGGTTAATTCAAGCACAACCGGTCTAACTAGGGAATCACCGCTATCATGTAGGATAGGGTGCCGTAGCGAGCGGATTATGGTTGATTTAAAGAGAGTCCTTAATTAAAATTATTTGGGCAAAGAAAGGAGTGAGAGAGATTTCCTTCTCTCAAACCTTCCCTCTCCTATCCCTAACAAGTAAGGAATTATTCACTCATTAGGAAGATAACAATAAAATTCATTTTTTTAAATTTTAATAGATAAATTAAATTGCAGATAATAAAAGAACAGATAAAAAATTGCAGGAATTAAAATTCAGATAAAAAGAATGCGAGATAAAAAATATAAAACTTACTTTATTGATGACCTCTCAACAATGCATTACAATTGGAATTAAAATTTAGATCTAAGAATTAAAAAGAGGCATCCTAAGAAAGGCACCATAAAAGAGGCACCCTGAAAGAGGCATTCTTTATTTGGCTTTGAGCTCTCCTATTTATAGATAAGAAACCCTAGGTTTACATTCTGATCCAATCACTAATTTACAAAACTACCCCAAGAGAGCCGGGTCAAAACACCGACACCTCTACCGACACATGCACCGACACGTGCACCATAATGCCGCGGAACCGCGGTAGAAAGGCCTGTTTGGCCGCGGTTCCGTGGCCATTAAGTGGGATCTTTGGCTCATCTCTTCAGGGTTTCTCTGTGTTGCTTTTATCTTCCGTTTTCTTTACTTGGTTTCTCAGAATCTCTTCTACTTCCTTCCAGATTTCCAGCAGTGAAGAATGATGTGGACTTTTGCCTTGAGCGTCACGTTAAAGTCTTGAATCTTGTGCTGCCCTTGTGCTTTGTGCATTAAACTGTATAATGATTTTCTATTTGTTCCTTGAACTGGTAGGCGGCATCATACGGATTCATCTATTGTTAGTCATAGTCTTACATTTGTAGCGATTTTTCATGAATTTTCACTGTAACAATCTGAGAACCTGTAACCTGCAACTATTTAGCAGATATGGATCAAAAACACCTATTTATATGTAATGTGATTAAGAATGAGTGATATAATAATGCAAAATTCTGATATGAACAGTAAACGTCAGACCCCAGTAACCGATAAGTCTGTTGGGGTCGAAATTTACATCCCGGTTGACCAAGTCAAAATCAAAGTCAACCCCAAGCCAAGTGGCCCAAGCCCAGGTCAAGTGGGCCAATGCCCGGGTCGAGCCCGAACACGAAGCGTCCGGCCTTCCGCCATGCCAAAAAATAATTTTTGTGTATTCCTTTTTTTAATAAATGTAAGAAAAATGGGTATAAAGCCAAATTTTTGTAAAGCCCATGGCTTATGTGCAAAAAGAAATGTCACATGAGCTATGAGATGGGCAAAATGCCATTTTGTAAAGCCCAAGGGGCTATATGTAAATATGTAAGCCTATATAAGGCAACATGATGAAAATATCTAAGATACTTTTTCATTCCCCTAAAAAACTAGGGTTCTTCGTGCCTCATGCTCCTTCATCAAGGTTCTAAACCTTCTTCCCCTTTTTCAATTAAATCAAGAGTTTTACTTTTCCTTTTCCAAAACTAAATAGTTTTTTACCACAAAACCCATAAAAGGGAACTTAGATCTTCCATCAGATCTTAAAAATAAGAGATTTTTAAAATCTCATATTTCTTGTTCTTCAAGACCCAGCCAATAGAGGAGGAAGGAGGAGACCCATCTCCAAAAATCACATCTTGGGAAGATCCAGAGCCAAAGGGAGAAACAAAGCAGCCCCCTCTGATCATTTCTAAACTTTTTTTAGGAGTTTAACTCCACAAATCGGGAGCACAGTTCCTAGTGCAGGGACCAAAGTCCCCTTTCTGTTTGATGCCCAGCGTCCAGCGCTCAGAGCACTAGCGCCCACGTGCCGAGTACGTGGTGCACCCAGCGCCCAGAGCGCTTGCGCCCTTGTGCCGAGCACGTGGTGCGCCCAGCGCCCAACCCTAACCATATTTAAACTCCACAAATCATGTTGCATTTATAACCATAACATGTTATAAAATTATATATTACATATACAATATTTATTATAACAAAATAAAATAATACAATTAACATATATCACATATATATCAATGTATTACCCGAGTGAGAAAAAGAATCTTTTAGTCAGCATATATTAGTTAATGTAATTTAATATATCAAATATATAATTATACATTAAATTATCGAATCAACACTTGATCCGATAATTCGGCTATTTCACAAATAACAGACTAATATAATCTGTATCAGTTCATCGAATCAACACTTGATCCGATGACCCGGCTATATCACATATACTCGGCCGATATCTCATATCGCGAGAATCTAATACGGTATCACATACACGTATTGTTCTCGGTCCCGCACATATCATATATGTGCTCCTACTCTGTTTTGCCTGAGCCAAGAAATCTCTGTGTAGGACTCTAAAGAATCGTCAATACGCCGGCAGTAGGTGATGATCATATCAAACACCTACAAGCTGCAAGCAGTCAGCTAAACATAACAGCCACCCAGGTATTGAGCGATCAGAAGATCAACAAGCAAGACTGTACATTCTCCTGTGAATCCAATCAGTAACACTCCCGTACAGTCCGGTCTCTTCGTCTGATGTGTTGCATATCTCGCCTAGGGGTGGTAAACGTCAGAGCCCAGTAGCTTGATAAATCGTGTCGATATGAGGTCCATAACAGTTCGAGAAACTACTGATAACACTTACCAGTAAATCTCAGCAACCCTGGCCAGGGATTTCCAGTTATAGCCAATCGAACACAGCGCAACATCAACTCCCTATACCGGGAGAGACGAAACCCCTCCTATCGCTCATTGCCTCCATATGATTCGGGACTGTACCCAAAAGCCATCTTTTTGCATGCCCTCTTGGACGTGGTATGATGGAAATCAAAGCACAGTGGGAATCACACAAGACTCTATGACGATCTCGGGTCTACAGACTAACCTGTACCAGTGTCACTAGAGAACTGCCATCTGACGTGAGGTATAATACCATCTGGGAGTTCTCGGCGAGTTCGTCCAGTGTACTCAGTCTCCACTGAGCACCCGTATACCTTCTCTGATGTCAAACACCAATGGATATGGGATCATCTGTAAGTGCACGGTAGCGCCCCGGCCGTCTGTCCGAGGCCAAAATGCGGAAACAAAAACTTTTCTTTACTTAGAAACAGACGCTACCGAGGACTATAAACCCGGATCGGACCATTAACCTACTACTAGCTAACTAGAGAAAGGGTAGAGAGCTATACCGAGCGATCCGTGTCCTTCGGTCTTCGGCCACCATCCCGATCTCCTCGCGGAATCTCCGGTCTCGATCTCCTCGTCGGAAAGGGCACCACATCACCGAGCCTTTTTACGGGCTCCCACCTCTGGACCGAGGCAACTCGGACACGAAGTTGGCAAGCCGACGTGTCCAAGATTGCTGTAGACTGAGTGCAGAATGGGTTGTCTCAAGGGGTTAGTGAAGTTGCCATTTTGGAGTGGAGAAGGAGATATGAACTTTGGAGATGGCTATGGAATTTTGTGTGAGCCAAAAATGAGATGATCAAAACCTCACACACCTACCAAGAGAGGGCTCCCAAATAGTGGCCGGCCATCAAAAAGGAAGAGGGGGGTGAGCATACATAAGGTGGGTGAGCATAAGGAGAGAATAATGCAAAAGAGAAATGAGTGATCATCATGAAAAAGGTCACACCAATATCCTTTTCAATCCCATCTCCAAAAACCAAGTAATGATTAACCAATGAAAGTCAAAGTCAATTTATAACCATCATGAAGCAACCACTTACAAAAAACACCCTCCACTTTGCTAATTTGCACATTTGCAAATAAGCCCCTCCCCCAATTTTCAGCCAAAGAAGGAACAAAAGAAAAATGGCCGAAACGGAATGCAAACTGACAACTTCAAAAAAATCGATCCCGTAATAAATTACAGGAAAACCACGCGACTGTATATACATACCCGCATTTGTATTCCGACCGAAAACAAATGCAATGAGACAAAATCTACACTGTACAATATTAGGATCCGGCTTAAACCAAACCCCGCTAGTATCATCCGTCCGATCATGATCTGTGCAATACCGCACGTACATGATCGAACCCTGCCATATATCCATACGGCCTCTACAGCGTTTCGCCTGAAACTTGAGAAACTGTCTGTGAGGGACTCTAAAGACTCGTCAATACTTTGGCTGTGGATTTAACCACTAGCACGTCAGAGGTATTAGCCATACGTAACGGGCTACCAGGTATTGACCAAAAGGAACGTCGATGAGCGAACTCATCCTGACACCCTACTGAGCCTGTCAGTGACAATATCCGTACAGTCCGGTCCGTTCGTCTATGAGCATCGCATGGCGGGTTTAGGGGGTTGGTAAAAGTCAGACCCCCAAAAGCAGTACAAGTCGTGTCGGAGTGTAGCCCAGAACACCCTGAGATACTACTGGAATACCTACCGGTAAATCTCCTGCCTTGGCCAAGGATTTCGTGTAATGGCTCTCCTAGACACAGCGCGACCTCACCCCCAATACCAGGAGAGACGAACCCCTGCAGATCCGCTCACCGCCTCCATGTGGCTCGGGACTGTACCCAACTAAAACCTGTTTGCACGACTCCTTTGAGCCGTGGTAGGGTAGTAATCAAAGCACAGTGGGAACTCACACGAGACAAATGACGATCTCAGGTCGATGAACTAACCTGTACACATGTCACCAGGGAACTGCTATCTGACGTCTGGTATAATCCCAACTAGCAGGTTCCCGGCGAGTCCTGTCCAGTGTACTCATAACCCAATGAGCACCTATATACATCTTAGGTGAACCAACTGGCACCAGTGGCTTATGAGACCGGCCACCGCCCCTCGTCGGGGTTCGACTGTATACACTAGTCTACTCCGGAGTATCAATGCCCTGTCTCGAATACTCCCATGACTAGGGACCACTTTAAGGATGTGCTTATAGACCCCAGCTCCCACGTATATGATCGCTATCATACTGCTGGCCGTCAAGCAAGAATCCTAAGGGCTCTACCAACGTGCAATAGTGATCTGTAATGTCACCTAAAGCAGTACACGATGATAAAGATAAACCAGATAGCATACTATCATCTTGAGTAAGACTGTCCTACCGGCATAGGTCCTCCCTCAATCATTGCAATCACGTGCCTGTGATCCAATAATTGACTCTGAGGGCACTATCTCCAACATCATCCATCGCCTATCATATAGGTCAAGAAGCGCATACGCTAGTCTACTCTGGAGTATCGATGCCCTGTCTCGGTACTCGCACGACTAGGAACATTTGAAGGATGTACTTGGCGACTACACTGTCCCCACTAGTATGATCTGCATCATAGTCCTGGTAGTCAAGTACTCATCCAAAGGGCTTTATCAACATGTGACATAGAGACAATCAGAGTACATGTTAAGATAAAGAGTAACCAGATAGCATACTATCATGTCGAGCAAGAAAGTCCTCCCTATATATGTCCAAGCATCCACTACAATATACAACGTATGTACAGTAATGGCCTCTAGGGCATACATATAACTAACAATCTTCCACTTGCACTAGAGCCATCTGTTGTAGTATCTCATACCCAACAATCATCTGTGGTTGAAGTATCTCATACTCAACCATCCCATAAAAGTCTCTACTGGGAAATAAGCCTTTGTGAGTGGATCCGCGCTGTTGTCCTCTGTGTCTACTCTCCTAACCTCGATCTCCCTGGAGATCAACCATCTCCATGATCAGGCGATACTGCCTAAGAATATGTCTGGATCTCTGATGGGACGGGGGTTCCTTGGCATAAGCCATAACTCCATTGTCACACAATGGCAGGAACGAAGTTCATCCTTGGCAACATACCGTCCCTCCACTGAGGGTAAAGACAATGCCTGCGACTGACATTCAGTCGTCCTTATCACCCTGGAACCTTTCCAGTGATTCCCCAGGATCGATTGATACCATCTCACTACAACTAGTGAGAATCCTAACATCCAATTAGATCTATCTCATAGATCCATAACTCAGGATTTAGGAGGTATCACCTTGGTTCTATATGGAGAATCTTTGTGATAAGAGGAGATTGACCGAGCGTAGCATAGGAAACTCCTTCCCTATCAAGAGTATGTCATCCACGTACTATACGAGGATCACCACCATACTCTCTACTACCTTTTTTGTATATACAAGGTTCATCTACCATTTTGATGAAGTCAAACTCTTTGACTACCACATCAAAACAGACGTTCCAACTCCGCGATGCCTGATTTATCACATAAAACATCTTGCACACGTTTCCGCTGCTCCCACTTTCTACGAAGCCCTCTGGCTGTGTACTTATAGACGCTCTCTTCTAAATCATCATTTAGAAAAGCAGTCATGACACCCAACCGCCAGATATCGTAGTCATGGTATGTAGCAGTGACAAGTAGCATCTGGATAGACTTAAGCATAGCTTTGAAAGTCTCAACTTTTCCATGTACACCAAGTAATCTTCTTAAGATATACTTGATCCTGATGGGGATTTAACCCTTCAGATAAAGCAACCAAAGTCCATACTTTGTTGGTGTATAAGGATTCCATCTCAGATCGCTAAGCATCCAACCATTTTCACAGAGTCCCACTCCTGATGGCCTGCTTGAAACTAGTTGGGTCATCATCTCATGATGCAATCCTTGCTCCCACTGTCATAGAGAAACCGAAGAATCTCTCAGGTGGATGAGGAACCCTACCAGATTTGCGGAAAGGCTGAGGTTCGTTGGAAACTATTGAATCCTCCGGGTTTACCAAATCATCAGCTGCAGTTTGTATAGCTGGAACTCCTTCCAGTTCTACCTCATGACCACTAATTTCTTCATAATAAATTCCCTTTTTCTCAAAAAGTGGTATGCCGAGAAATAAAATATCTTTTGTTCCTCGGTGTGGTAAAAGATATTCCCTTGCGAATGCTTGGGATATCCAACAAACTTCCACAGAACTGACCTTGCCTCGAGCTTGTCCGGATTTTGCTTTTGACATAAGCCGGACAACCCCAAATCTTAACTTCCTTAAGAGATGGGCTCTTCCCATACCATATCACATATGGAGTGGTAGGCATCTGATTTGGTTGGAACCCTATTCAATAGGTATGCAACTTCTCAAGTGCATAACCCCAAAAGAAAATAGGCTACTCAGTAGTACTCATCATAGAGCACACCATATCACATAGGGTGCGATTGCTCCGCCCCGATACACCGACGTGCTGTGGTGCATGCGGAGGAGTAATGCTGAGAGAGAATCTCATTCTCCTTTAGAATAGTCCAGGAATTCCGCGCTAAATTATTCTCCTCCTTGATCTCATCAAAGGACATAATACTTATACCCGTTTTTGGTTCTCTACTTCTAACTTATATTCATTGAATTTCTCAAAAGTTCCAGACTTGTGTTTCAACAGGAACATATGTCCGGATCTTGAGAGATAATCAGTGAATGTAATGAAGTACAAAGAACCGGTCTTGGCATGTGTAAACAGGGGACCTTCATACATCAACATGTATCAATCCCAAGAGTTCACTAACTCTTTCTCTGTTTCTAATAAACAAAGCCGTGGTCATCTTATCTTTGTGACATGACCGGCAAGTTTCACAAGATGTAAATTCAAACAAATTTAAATATGCATCTTTATGTAACTTCAGCTAGTCAGGTCGCATTGATATGACCTAGTCTACAATGCCTCAAGAAGGATTCGTTCATTTATGAACTCTTCCTCTTGTGTGTGTTCTGTACGTTAAGAACTGTGGTTTGATTTAGAACGTCTATGCTTTTAGATAACGTGCCTGAACCGATCAACTCTTGATATAGGAAATATTCAAAACATTATCCAACAATACAAAATTATATCCTTCTTTACTAATAAAGAGACTGATATAATATTGTATCGCAGGTTCGGTATCTAATAACATTCGTTCAGAATCAATGTATTATGATAATACAGGGTGATAACTGCCAACAGACTTGGCTGCAACACTTGCATCATTTCCAACTCTTGAAACTTACCACCCGTTCTCAGTTCTCTACCTATCTATAGCCCATGTAATAAATTACATTTGCGGGATCCTGATCCGGTATCTCATACCCAGGACGTAAAGGTTACTGAGAAACAGTTCTCGGTAATGAACATACCCGAAGATGATGCATCAGCATGCACTTTCTTCGTTTGGGCGGCACGGGAATTCTGGCAATCCCCTATTTCCTGCTCTGTCTTATAACAATTATAAGTTGGAGCGGGACCAATGTTTCTTAGAGCAGTATAACAAGCGGGTTCGGTCAATACATCCGTATTATTATCTTGATTAAGGCGTGACATGGTCGCTACCTGGAGAGAGATAGAAGAAAACACTCAGTGTATGCTCTTGCAAGATTAGATTGGTTATTAATATATCTAATCAGGATGTCTCCCACTGTTTTAGTCAAATCTTCTTTCAAACCCTAAAAGGAAAGACTAGCCGGGATTAATTACACCCTTACAAGTTCGCCAATCTTTCAGCCAGGCCAGTGCCGGTACTTTTAGGGAGGTTCCCCGCGCTTTCACACGGACCTAATTAAAATAAACCTCATTTTCTCAGAGGAATAACCCCGTTGACACCTTTCTAGACACCTACTTGTCGGCTAATTGTAATGTGTAAAACTCTCCCAGGAGTAACTCTTACTCGCAGCGGGTATCGGGATCCAACTATCTCATAGAAGGTATGCAATCTCATTGCAAATTTCAACACTTGAAATTCCCGATAATATTTTGCCCCGAGCGATCTATGACCTTGACAAGGTCAACAAACCATAGACCGCAAGTCAAGTTCAACCTGTCATTTCCTGATATGAATTAAACTCACCTGCACGACTCTTGACAAGGTCAACAAAGTCGCACGACTACCCTAATCCAATCGCATCATATGCTTATACAGATAAGCAGTAATCAGCTACCGCACACTACGCCTTGACAAGGTCAACAAACGCAGCACGAATACTAACTATTACTTATCTGAAATGACGGAGAGCTACGACAGATTTTTAAGAAAACCCTTTGCGTAATGAACTTGATATCGTTGTAGAATCGAGTGAATTTAAATGGAGTGTTTTTGAGGCCTTTTCTAGTTTTGCTAAAGAGGTCACTCCCGGTGAAGGGATCTCGGCTCTTTCCTCATCGAATAAGGTGCAGGATATTTCACAAATATCACTATGCTAAGCAAAAAACTATAAAAACAATCAAAAGACAAACCGAGTTTGTAGCATCTGCTAGTTTCGCTAAAGAGGTCACTCCCGGTGAAGGGATCTCGGCTCTTTCCTTATCGAATAAGGTGCTAGATGTTCTACAAGGAACACCGCTATGCAAAGCAAGAACTAGAGCTACCTGTTTTTAAACAAGTTTTTACAATATCTTTAGGTTTCTTTTATTTCATTAATCTCATTAATGAAGTCCCATTTTATTATGCTTCATAAGCATCAGATATGAAACGAAATCAACAATATATAATATATATCTCATATATATAATATAAACATTCGTCTCAGGCAGTAATATGATCTCATCACAGAACATTGCAGCAGAAGAACATATATGAAATATTGGATATACTAGGAGGTCCGTGTTTTAATACGAGCCTGTATAAAACATGGATTCTACGGTCGCGATGAATAGCCAAACCCACATCCCTAGACCCCTACGAGAGCGGCAAGTAACACTACTAATTCTAGGGTTAAGAGACCCGGTCTCGACTCCTCGAGATAGTCTCCCACTGGACCCTAGAACCCGGTTACTTGTGCTCCCCGCCTTGGGTCTACCTAATGCGGAAAAGTAAATAATATACAATGGTGACATCATCCTCATCCCGGAAGTGTCCCAATAAAAGAATATTACATACAATGAATTTTACATGAATGAAAATAAAGTCCCTAATCTCACATAAAACCCCCGGCTATTCAGAACATGACGATCCAATATAACATATCATAGCAATACATAACATCACATGTCATCAACGTAAGTAAATATGCGTATCCCAATTGTCGTTGATGTATAGCAACGAAACCGGCGATACACCACATATTACACTTACGGTCCCAGAAAAGAAAGTGTAAAACTATAACAGTTGGAATCCGCAACCTTCTTAGACATCGCATGCCTAACCAAATGAATTCCTTAGACATCTCATGCCTAACAATTATAAACCCCGCATTTTAGTCTCGATCTCAAAAAAACTTTTCAATTTCTAGTTGGGCAATTCAACAAGATTCCCGATATTCTGATCGAATGCTCGTCGCAAACTTTAGTAGACGGCCGCACCCCCGGATGCCGTCGACGAAGTGCACTAAAGTGGAACACCGCTGCCGTGAGCACCCTAACGGATGCTTTTGGCGACGGGGTTCTTCTACAGTCACTTGGTCGGGGCTATGGGGCGTGGCTATCTATTAAGTTTACCCGGCGAGTATCCGCGTACGCTACGTGATTGCGACGGACTTTTGATCTCATCAAAATCCCGTTGCAATCGATTAAATAAGACTAAACTGCTAGATTTATAACATTCAAATTAGTTATCTCATAACTATTTGTGGATTCCAAATATTGTATCACATTCCAGATAAATAGACAATGTTAAACTTTCCGATCGAATAAACAAACATCCAAGATTTCTTGAACATCTCAACACTTGAGCGGAGTTCAAAAAGTATCCATCACATGCCACAGCACCAATGGTCCAGCCGTAGAAGGGTCAAACCAACGCCTCACATGGGGCAACGCCATACTGCCCCAAACCCTAAGGTTTAGAGGCGGTTCAGACGGTCACATAATCGAGTTAAGGTTTGTGTTCTTCTAGAAGGTCCACCGCATTACTTGCACGTTTTTCTGAAAGTTTTAAACTCAAGAAAAATTCAACACTTGAAAGTTTTTCGTGTCGGGAAAAAGTGAGTTATTGATATCCGTTCGAACATTTTAACACGTTCTAAATTATCCGGAAAACAAAACGAAATTGAACTTTCCGATCGAATCAATGAATACAAAAGATCTCTAGAACACTCAACACTTGAGTAATATTAAAAATTCCCAGAAGTATATACTAATACCTATGGATAAACCCTACAAATACGAGTCCCCAGTTCCCAAGTTCGGCCGAGGAACCGCCGCGCGAAGCATGTTCCTGCCGCGGTTCCGCGGCGACTTGAGGGATTTAGGGGCTCGTATTTCAGTGTTATCCTTAGAATCACCTGCTGAATTTTCTGAGTATTTTTAATACGGAAAAAATCATATTTTAAAAAAATTTCCAGAGAGGGGTCCAAAATAGATGTTTCGGGGTTCGATCGGACTTTTAACTTCGTATACACGTCGCCTAATGCTCTAGCTTGGCTCTGATACCACTGTAGGGTTACTAGGCACTGTCACAAGGGTCTATAGGGCATCAACCATGCCTGATTTAAATTTTAGACGTGCCGAACAACCTTAACCAAGATCTTAGACTAGAGATTAGGCGAAAACAAAGCAAGCAAACAACTTTACTTCTAAGAGTTATGGATTACAACCTTTGTAGTCCGTTCCTTCACTTTTAAGCTCCGTGTTGAGGTCCCTTCGCTGCGATCATCGAGTACCCAGACTCAAGAGAGGCTCCATGAAGAGAAAGATGCAAGCTTGCTTCCGATCTTCAATAACTAAGATGATCTACCTTGAAGAAACTCAAACCCAAGCTCTTGCTTTGCTAATCAAGTGTTAACAAAGCAAACACCCTAATCTAAGCGGCTAGAATAGATGAGAATGATGAAGTAGGAATTTAGCTCTCATTTGTTTTTTTATCTCACTCAAAATCATCACATATGAAAAAGCTAGTGAAGCTTTTCATCAAGTAAGAAGGAAGAAGACGATGATCAAATCCTTTTGTGATGAATAATGAATCAAGTGTGAGGTTAGAAATGCAACCATAGGTTAGGTATGAAGGCTTAACCCATGTAGAGATTTAACTATGGTTAAAGCGTTGGGTTGGGTTAAAGAAATATCTTTGCAAAATATCATAAAATATTAAGGTCAAAGTCAAAACTTCAAGAAGTTTCTTGAAAGCTTCATGAAGGCTTAACCCTAATCCAAACCCTAACCATATTTAAACTCCACAAATCATGTTGCATTTATAACCATAACATGTTACAATATTATATATCACATATACAATATTTATTGTAACAAAATAAAATAATACAATTAACATATATCACATATATATCAATGTATTACCCGAGTGAGAAAAAGAATCTTTTAGTCAGCTTATATTAGTTAATGTAATTTAATATATCAAATATATAATTATACATTAAATTATCGAATCAACACTTGATCCGATAATCCGGCTATTTCACAAATAACCGACTAATATAATCTGTATCAGTTCATCGAATCAACACTTGATCCGATGACCCGGCTATATCACATATACCCGGCCGATATCTCATATCGTGAGAATCTAATACGGTATCACATACACGTATTGTTCTCGGTCCCGTATATATCATATATGTGCTCCTACTCCATTTTGCCTGAGCCAAGAAACCTCTGTGTAGGACTCTAAAGAATCGTCAATACGCCGGCACTAGGTGATGATCATATCAAACACCCACAAGCTGCAAACGGTCAGCTAAACATAACAGCCACCCAGGTATTGAGCGATCAGAAGATCAACAAGCAAGCCTGTACATTCTCCTATGAATCCAATTAGTAACACTCCCGTACAGTCCGGTCTCTTCGTCTGATATGTCGCATATCTCGCCTACGGGTGGTAAACGTTAGACCCCAGTAGCTTGATAAGTCGTGTCGATATGAGGTCCATAACAGTTCGAGAAACTCCTGATAACACTTACCAGTAAATCTCAGCAACCCTGTCCAGGGATTTCCAGTTATAACCAATCGAACACAGCACAACATCAACTCCCTATACCGGGAGAGACGAAACCCCTCCTATCGCTCATTGCCTCCATGTGATTCGGGACTGTACCCAAAAGCCACCTTTTTGCATACCCTCTTGGACGTGGTATGATGGAAATCAAAGCACAGTGGGAATCACACAAGACTCTATGACGATCTCGGGTCTACAGACTAACCTGTACCAGTGTCACCAGAGAATTGCCATCTGACGTGAGGTATAATACCATCAGGGAGTTCTCGGCGAGTCCGTCCAGTGTACCCAGTCTCCACTGAGCACCCGTATACCTTCTCTGATGTCAAACACCAATGGATATGGGATCATCCATCGCCCATCATATGGGTCAAGAAGCGCATACGCTAGTCTACTCTGGAGTATTGATGCTCTGTCTCGGTACTCCCATGACTGGGAATATTTGAAGGATGTACTTGGCGACTACACTGTCCCCACTAGTTTGATCTGCATCATAGTCCTGGTAGTCAAGTACTCATCCTAAGGGCTTTATCAACATGTGACATAGAGACAATCAGAGTACATGTTAAGATAAAGAGTAACCAGATAGCATGTTATCATGTCGAGCAAGAAAGTCCTCCCTATATATGACCAATCATCCACTACAATATACAATGTATGTACAGTAATGGCCTCTAGGGCATACATATAACTAACACTAGCGCTAGCGCCCAGTGCCTGCATGCCATGCACGCGAGGCGCTGGCCCCCACGCATCCTTTGGATGCCCTTTCCCTTTATATATATATATACATACATATATATACACACACACACACTTATACTCCACGACACTGTCCCTGTTAGAAAAAATTTTCTAACGGGGCGCTGCCTCGCACCCCGCAAGGGGGCTTCTAGCCCTCTTGACCCCCAGCCCGCTATCCGGGTAGCGGGACCCCTGTAAAAACTCTGCGGGGCCACGATATATCCAAAACCCTTCCAAAACACAACACTGCACATTGAGTTCGCATGACCAATTTAACCCGTTAATCGGAGTTTCCCTCGCCCCAAAGGCGAGGGGTAATTAATGGCAGCTTAGTCCGCGGCTGCCGGAGATTCGGATCCCCACAATCAATAAACCCCCGCCTACCCTAGGCTGGGGGAATCTGTAGTATTCCTGACAAGCGCGTGCGCATTCCCATCTCAATGGGGTGACGAAAAACATCCTACAGATTCTGGCACGCCCGGTGGGACCTTTCTCTCCTCCCATATCTCGGGTCAAGTGTTCATGCGAACTCATTTAACATATATGCCGATGTTTGTACTGAAATAATGTTTTGTTTCCGTGCAACCATCAACTTTCAACGCCAATGTCTCCCAAGATGAATTTAGCTTCCAACACGACCCCGATCTCGTACGTGGTCAAGATCAATGCTCGTGTGGTTCTCCCTGCAAGCCTCAATCGACAGTGGGAGGAACTACCCCGCTAGTTTGGTTCCATCATCATCTACCCTGCTGGAAGCTCACATCTGGCAAAAAAACCGGCAAAACAGGTGGCCAAGCCGGTTTCAAGGGGAAAGAGGCCGAATGTCATGATCGCTAAGGCACCACAACCGAAACTTAAGATGGTGTCTGAACAACTCTCTGGTGCTCCGGCTGGGGGCAAGACTTCCGGTACAGAGGGCCACATCAAACGTTACGGACGAGCTCAGGCGATGTCTCCAACAAATGCACAATCAGGTGTATCTCCCAAGTCCTCCATCGCCCGGTCTATGGCGGCTTCCCGAAGAGCCGTAACCAGCCAAGTGCTCAAAACAGAAAGGCCGAGACAGAAGCGGCTCAGGTATCGAGACAACAAGAGGGCCGGGACATCGGCTATATGGAATCTTGTGAGGTTCCAAGAGCCGGGTTATTCCACGACGATGGATGAGTCGTCCATAAAAATCAGCAATTTTTTCGAACCTCTGAAGTGGGTTCAGAAAAATGCTATGACCGCCAGAATTAAGAAGACAGCGGTCCGAACATTGCTACGAAGAGACGTGTCCCGGCCCCAACAGAAAAAGTATGACACTGTCTCTTCAAGAGTCTATCAGGCGCTCTGTGCCGCGCGAAAAGAGCGGGGCAAAATCAAAAAGGAAGCGTCAGCTCCATTCAAGAATCCGGCCTGGCCAACTGCCTTCAGTCGACTGCCCGTTACCAAAACAGGAGGGTCAAGACAGCGATCCGTGAAATCAGCCACCGATAATAAAAAGACGGCTGGGTATGTTATCTATACGGTCTATATGGCGGGTGGGCGCCCCAGCGACAACCTTCGCAGCAAAAGCAAGGATGGGGCCACCACATCCTAAGCTCAATCTAGCTTGAATGTGGTTGCCGCTTCTTAAGAACACCCGCCTCCACTGGATGATGAAAATCCTCTCGATGAGGATGATAGGTAGAAAGACCCCTCAGTCAATGTGGAGTCAAGCTCAGACAGCGAGGAAGAGCCGACTTTCTGCCCCAGGACCGCGGAGCAAGAGCTGCTTCATGAGCTTCGAAAACAGCTCAGGAGCAAAGATAAAGAGATGGCCAAGCTCTATTCGAAAATTGACGACTTAACCAACGTTGTGATGCAGCTTACGGCTCAAATTGCTTGAGCACCTCCCAATCAAGCACAAGTCGCTACTCATGAGCCGGATGATGACAATTCGAAGCGGCCAATGCCTGTCCCTTTGGGTCCAAAATTGGTCGAGCCGCACGAAAGCCGGCCACATTCCGCTTCTGGGGACACCTTGGCCCCAGATAACACTATCCCGCTAACACAAGACCGGATAATGGATTTGGTCACCAGCAAGGTTAAAACAATGGTGGCCGAAGCTGAAGCTCAGAAAGAAATTGGCAGTAGTGGGCGGCCATATCCCGCACAGTACGATCTGATCGAGTTCCCGAGTGGCTACGTCATTCCTAAGTTCGGAAGGTTTGACAGGACGGGAAATGCAAATCAGCACGTTGCCCACTTTAAAGCATCGTGCGGAAATACAGGGGCCAATGATGCGCTCCTTCTTCGTCAGTTTGTCAACAGCCTGACCGGTGCCGCTTTCGACTGGTACGCAAGTATACCAGACGGGTCCGTTATTACCTTTGCCCAAATGGAGTCTCTGTTTTGGCAAAGGTTCATGAGTGTCAGTGATAAAATCTCCATTGCTGACCTTGTGAGGACCAAGCCGGGGAAGAATGAAAGCAACACCGACTTTATCGCCCGATGGCGTAATCTCACAGTCAAGTGTGAACCGCCACTGGAGCAAGACCAGTTTGTCAGCCTTCTCATTGGGAACCTCAGCAATTGGATGGTCCCATTCTTGTGTACAGCAGGCCTCAAGACGTTTTAAGAGCTAACCAAGAAAGTCCAAATGCTGGAACGTTCGAAGCAAGAGTCTACCGCAGACTCTCAAAGAGACAAGACTTGGAAAAGCAAGCAGGACGACAATAGTAGAAGCGGGAGTTCCAGCAGTACCAATGTCTTCAATGCGTCCGACAATGAAGACAAGCGAAGGGCAGGCGATTCCAAAACGAACCGGTCTCGAAAGCCATTGCTGGGAGGAGATGGGCCTTTCCTAGAGGAGAAAAAGAACAAGGTTTACTCTTTCAGAAGGGACAAGGTCTGCAAGATATTTAAAGATGCCTTGAACAACGGTCTACAATTGCCGGAGTCGAAAAGACCTCAAGAAGCAAAAATGACCGACAATCCCCTGTATTGCCCGTACCATCGAGTAGTAAGCCATGCGATCGAGGATTGCTATATTTTCAAAGACTGGGTCGAGAAGCAGTACAAGGCTGGAGAGATCGAGCTGTCCAAAAGTGTGTTGGTGAACAATCAAGTTGTAACCACCAACTTTATACAGACAGAAGCTAAAGCCTTTTGGGAGCAGACAGCTGAACCCGCTGCCCTGAGAAATGAAACGGACTCACCACAGCCTCCATGGAGAACGCACATATCTAATAAGACGAAGAAGATGATAAAGCTACTTCGGAAAGAGCCCAGGACGGAATAGGAAGGGCAGAAGAAGCCTACCATTCCAGCCGCCAATGCGGCTCCATCAGGCTCAAAATCCAAAAAGCTCAAAAAGAAGAAAAGTGCAGCTCGGCGCGAAAAAGAGTCTGCAGGGAGATCGACCATTCAAAAATATATCGATTCCCTCGAAGACTATGAACAGAAGGAAATAACTCTGATTCAATTGAAGGAGTTCCTCCCTATAGAAGCGGCTGAAATTCTGGAGGGGCTAGAGGAAGACTCCAATGAAGAGATCCCTATAGTGACCTGCTACGCCATCCATCTTGGCAGCGACTCTAAGGAGGAGCTCTGTTTTCCCGAAGAGGACGAGGAGCTCGTCACAAAGGCCAACCAAATCCAGCTTAGAAGCGGCAGGGCCCTACCGCCAAATTAGGGAAACGCCCCAAAAGGAAAGGAAAAACAGGTGGCTAATGAAGAAGATGGCAGAGAGCCGGCTAATGAAAACTTGAGTCCTTCCTCAGTAGACTACAATGTCTTGGCTCATCTCCGAAAGCTCCCGTCTCTCCTGAGCATCTACGATGCCTTGGTTCTATCTAAAGAGCTTAGAGATGTTCTCATTCACGCTCTACAAAATCCCGAGCAGTATCAGGCTCGCTTTACGGAAATTAATATGAAAGAATCCTAGTACACTTTGCATGCCGCCGCAGTCACGTTTAAGGACGAAGACTTGCTGTTGGGAATGGCTGAGCATAATCGGCCGCTTTACGTGACCGGGTACAGTGACGGAGATCGGATTAATCGCATATCGATTGATCCGGGGCCCTCAGTGAACATCATGAACTTGCGGACTCTGAAGAGTTTGTCGATGGACGTCCGGCACCTGTCGAGGGAAATGATTGTCATTTAAGGCTTCAATCAAAACTGCCAGCAAGTTCTGGGGTCTATAGCTTTGCCAATCAAATTTGGGGATCTGCAACCTGAAGCTAAGATATACGTGATCGACGCTGACACGTCTTATAAAATTCTCTTGGGACGGCCGTGGCTCCATGATTACGGCATCGTTCCATCAACTCTCCATCAATGCATGAAGTATACTAAAAATGGCGAAGAAAGACGCATTGACAGAGACATCCAGCCGTTTGGTGTGCATGAAGTCCGATATGAAGATTCTCGATACTTTGTGAACCTCCAAAGTGCTGAGCCACAGCTGACCAAAGACAGAGCAGCCCCGAAACTCAAAAGCAAGTCTGAGCCGGCTGTCACTTTCAAAAGCAGAAACCCCATGTGCGTCCGCGTTTCGGCAGTGACACTGATGAGTCCGACGCTGAAAGTCCGTCCTTCCGTAAAACCCTCCCTCATTTCGGTAGCGATACGGACAAATCTGATATTGAAGGCCCATCCGACAGCAAAATCCGCCCTCATTTAGGCAGTGACACTGAAGAATCAGATGAAGAGGATCCGTCTTGCAACAGCTGTGCAAATCGGGCTGTCGAGCGGACAGTGAAGCTACGAGAGACCTTCGAAGTTGCAGAAGGGTCCCTAGCCATCACAAGGGTGCCGGAGCGGATGTGCAAAGAGCTCGACGCATTGTTAGTCTTTACCGTGGACCAGCTGAAAACTTTCTACTTTCCCGAGAGGAAAAGTGGACAGAAGGGCATCCTGTTTTATGGGTCGAATCCTGTTGTGCACCCAGATGATTTGTCTGTCGCCTGCCTTCCTTATGAGAGAGGCATAAGGGCCGTCCTCAATCCCAGATACTATGCGCCCGAGATGCGGGAATATTTCAAAAGGTGCGAATGCCGGTTATATCAAACGGAGTCCGAAGCAAAGTTTTATGAAAGGCTATGGCATCCGCCCCAGGTCCGAGCACTCATCGATGGACGAATTCCAGATAGACGAGGCATAGGCTTCATTCAACCTGATTCCAAAGCATGCTACATGATCCATGTTGGTGAAGCCAGCGAAAGATCAAATGATGATGATGAGATAGCCAAGCCAGAAGAAGCTCCTCAAGAGCTCGAAGATGGCGGACAAGCAACCTTTGACGAGCTAACCGAGATTGACTTAGGAATGCCCGATAATCCAAGGCCGACCTACATCAGTTCACTCTTTTCTGAGGAAATGAAAGAGCAGATAATTGCCCTGCTGCATGATTTCGTCGACTGCTTCACGTGGACGTACAAAGAGATGCCTGGCCTTTCCTCTGAAGTGGCCGTGCATAAATTGGCTATATCTCCTGATGCTAAGCCAGTCAAACAAGCTCCTCGAAGAATGAGAAGGGAACTAGAAGAAAAGGTCATCGAGGAAACCAAGAAGCTCATCGATGCTGGCTTCATTAGGGAAAATAAATATGCGGACTGGATCGCATGCATAATCTCAGTGAAGAAGAAAAATGGGCAGATCCGAGTTTGTGTCAATTTCAGAGACCTCAACAAGGCATGTCCTAAAGACGAATTCCCGCTACCGGTCATGGAAATGATGGTCGATGACACCTCAAATTATGTGCTGTTCACCTTTATGGATGGCTCGTCTGGGTATAACCAGATCAAGATGTCGCCTAAGATTTAGAAGCACACAGCATTTCGAACCCCGATCGGAATATACTGCTAAAAAGTGATGCCATTCGGACTGAAGAACGCAGGGGCTACATATCAAAGGGCAATGACCAATATATTTGATGACCTAATTCATAAATTCTTCGAATGTTATGTTGATGATCTGGTCGTCAAGACTAAAGCTAAGGCCGATCACATTCGGGATCTTAGGACCGTTCTTACGAGACTGAGGGAATACGATCTGAAGATGAATCCTCTAAAGTGCGCTTTTGGCGTGTCATTGGGAAAATTCCTGGGCTTCATAGTCCGACATCGAGGGATTAAAGTTGACCCATCCAAGATAAAGGCCATCATGGAGATGCCCCTTTCGAAGAATCTGACACAGCTAAGATCTTTTCAAGACAAGCTTGCTTATATACGAAGGTTTATCTCAAATTTATCGGGGAGATGTAGGCCCTTCTCAAAGCTCATGAAGAAAGGAGCTCCTTTTGTCTGGGATGCCGAATGTCAAGAAGTGTTCGAAGGCATCAAACAGTACTTGTTGCACCCTCCAGTGCTGGCCGCTCCCATTCCAAATAAACCACTGGTTCTCTACACTGCCGCGCTAGATGAATCACTCGGTGCGCTCCTTGCCCAGAACAACGAGGAGGGAAAAGAAAATGCCCTCTACTACCTCAGTCGAACTTTAGTTGGGGCGGAACACAACTATTTCCCGATTGAAACGCAATGCCTGGCCCTGATATTCGCTGTGAAGAAGCTGCGGCACTATCTGCTTGCTCATCGGGTTATGCTGATCTCTAAGGTCGACCCGCTCAAACACTTAATGACCAAAGATAGCCTAGCCGGTAGAATGTCAAGATGGGCTGTCATGCTACTTGAGTTTGACATAGTTTATACTCCTCAGAAAGCAGTAAAAGGGCAAGCTCTTGCAGACTTCCTGGCTGCTCATCCCATATCAGAGGGGTCACCGCTCAATTGCGAGTTACCCGACGAACAAGTGCTGCACTTCGAGGAAGATGAGCCATGTTGGGAGCTCTACTTCGATGGAGCCTCATCAATAAGGACTTCCAGTAAATCAAGCATCCCGGAGATAAAGGCAGGGGTAGCATTGGTGTTCATCACGCCATCGATGGGGACCCTACGACGTTCTTTTGCTCTCACCGAGTCTCGCACGAACAATGAGGCTGAATATGAAGCTCTGATAGCTGGTTTGGAGCTCGCCATAGAAATGGAAATCCTTCGGCTACGATTCTACGGTGATTCCCAGCTTGTTGTCAACCAAGTAAGTGGCGACTATAAGATATACAAACCCGAGATAGCTCGGTACAGAAGCCGGGTGGTGGAGCTTATGAAACAGTTCACCCATATTGAGCTGATGAGAATTCATAAGGTGTTGAATGGAAAGGCTGATGTGCTCGCTCGCTTAGCCAAGGAGTTGGCTGATCCTGACGTGGACGAATGTAACATTTCAGAAAATATAAAATATTATTTTTGGAATTTAATATTAAAATAATATATTTCCCGGAAACTGCCCGATTTGCGAAATTGGGGGTTTTCGAAAAAGGGTATAAATATATACCAATAATTGTGAAATAATTAGAAATTAAAATGATTTATCCATTTAAAAATATATTTAAAGGATTTTGCATATTTAAAATTTATTATATGCAGTTTTGATAAAAACCCGATTAGTGCACTACTGATCGCGATTAAGCCAAATCCGTATTTCTACAGTTTTCCATGGCTAGTGCACCATAACATGTTATATGTTGTTTCATTTCATTTGTGTTATGTGTTATGGTTTTATTATGGTGAGAAAAGAAATGAAAGGGAAAAGGTGTTACGATGACTTGAGGAGAGAGAGAGGGGACATCATGATGAGAGGTAAGCATGCTTGAGGAGAGAGAGAGAGAGAGAGAGAGAGAGAGAGAGAAAGAGGGGTAAGGCTCCACCCCCACCTCATCTTTCATTCTTCATTTCATTTCATTTCTTCAACTCCCTCATCCTTCTTCATCTCCTCCTTCCTTCACCTCACTACCCATGGGAATCATATCCAAAACCTAATCAAAACCCATGGGTCCCTTCACAAAGATTGATCCCCATCTCACCCTCATCACTTTGGACCAAGAAAAGTTAGATTTTGACAACATTGAAGAGCTAAGATTTCTCTTGAGTCTCAACCATGAGGTATAATCCCTTCCATTTAGTTTAATTATGTATTCATAGCATTTTAGTTTAGTTTAGAATTCGTTTAGTGATGGATTTTTGATGTTGGAATTTTCAAGAGAGGAATTAGTGCTTGTTTGGAATTGGTGTTGGGTAGTGGCTGCCTACAGAACTTAGTGTCGACTTTACTGGCCAATACCCGGATTTGAAAACAAAACACGAACTCAGAATTTTTCCCGACATTGAATATTGACAGTTTGTGACAGTATTATGGAATCTGGATAACCCGGGGGCACTAAAAATAATTTAGCAAAGACAGTGAGATGAGCAGGTGATTGTGAGTGCACCCGAGAAACCCGAGACCCCACAACCCTTTACAGGCCACAGATTTAATCCCCCAGGACGCAAATTGCGGCATAGTCTTGATTGTTTGGGTTGGTGTTTGCTTCATGTCTTCCTTAGCTGATATCTAGTGCAACCTCATATGCAAAATTGTCTGGTTTGACCTGAGTCAAAATCTGGGAGCACTTTGGTGTGATTTTGGCTATGTTTTTCCGTATTTTGAAATGTTTGGTTTTGCTAATTGGATTTGTATTTAGTTGTTGGATGTTTGTACACCAACAACAAGGATTGTTTGATTGTTTTTGCATACGTAGGCCATAGGTTCTAACCTATGAGCGCGCCGTGTGCCGTATCGGTTTTTCAGATTCGATTTTAATAGCGATTTTGATTGTGTATTTTTGTAGGTACCTTTACGTGGATTCCGAGGTGATGGAGCATGGCGTCATCGACTCCAGCAGGCGAAGATCAAGATGAGTCGATCTATATCCACGGGGGAAGTCGGGTGGATGGCGTATAGCACCCCCGCAAGTTTTTGATGGAAACCGATTCATAGTAAATGGTTAAGGAAACCTTTAGTAGAAAACTATAGATAGAGTTAAAAGATAGTTAGAGATATTATATTAGAAACTAAATGATAGTTAGAAGTGATATGATACGATTAATACGTGATGACGAGTTTTGAGGATAATGTTCGATGACATTGCTGTGTTGGATACTATAAGATTAGATAGCCGACGTAAATGTGTCATGCGAACCATACCTTTTTCCAAACTGAAGAATCGTATGCATTTTTCTAAAAGGGTACCTTGAGGGACGTTACGGATTATCAAATGATATCTTTTTCTTAAAAACACCGTATCTCCTACTTTCAAAACTACGATTCGCATCATTTAAAAACTGATCGTATGGTTCGTGTGTGAATGTATAGATGGAAATGACTTGATGTGGGACATAAATGCGATGAAAAGAATATATGACATGATATGATGATTTGATGATATGTTGGTATACGGATGCAAGTCGATTGAGATGATTTATACCCTGCCGGTCCCCTGATATGAGATTGTTGCGGATATGACCTGGGACATAGGTATATAGAGATATTTATAGGTGTTGTGAATCATGGCTGTACGTGACGTTAGGTCCGTACCCTCCTCGTCTTATAGGTTGATAGGATCCCTGATAGCTTAATGCCGCCGTACGATGATTTTCCGTGCGTGATGAGTTTGACTTGATGATTGATCCTTACCCTTGACTAGAGGTTGCCGTACGATGGATTATACCGTACGCGATGTTATTATTCTGGATGCCGATTGATGGATTCATCGACTCGGTCCTGTAGACACGTATACCTTATAGCTTTTAGCTGATGATTTACCTTATGATGCATTCATGTTATTCGCATTGCATTACTTATACCTGTGCTAGTACACTTACACCATTATCGATGATGCGTATGTTACACGGACACAGATTCGTCGGCTCACACACTTCATCATCGATAATTGCCATGTCACTACACAGTAGGGTTGCTGCATCATGACATACATATTGTACACCATACTTACGTATATACACATATGCACCTTTATACGGTATTGCATTCGATTTTGGAGATTTGGGAACCGCATGATATATTTTAAAACTGGATTCATTTAAAAGAGCGGTTTTCCCTCGATATGTGCATATTACTGTTCTATGTTGCATGATATACGGATATGCTTACATTTCTATTATATGTTGCATACATCATGCCTTATGATTTTACGCATTGAGATATGCTGTTTTCATGAGATTTCTGGATTTGAGAAACGTGGTGGTTTCAAAAGAAAGTATGTATTGTTTTAAAAACCTGGTTTCTCTTCAGTGCGTCCACCATGTGTTTTCTCGGTTCTGAGAATGGCATGTGAAACCCGATTCGAGGAGCGGTAGGCACCGTCTGCGGGTACATGGTGGACCCGGTGAGGTACCCCGGAGCAAGAAGACTCGTATATGTTAGACGGTGAGCTTGGCAGGGGAGCACTACCTACCGGTGATAGTATTTGGGCTTGGCGGATATCCGGAGGATACCGACCGGAGTCGAGAGATGATATGGGCCGTTCCGGACTGACGGAGCCCGAGAGATATGAGGATTTGCGTGCCGATACTGGACACGAGTTTCATGATTTTGAGGTGTCGCAAGGGACACATGTTGATTTATATCCTCATATTTTCATGCATATGCTTTTATGATATTTACATGCATGATGTTGTTGTGTCAGTGGTTGACACGTGGACGAGATCCACATGCATACATACATTGATTATATTGGTGGAAGGGGTGGTCTCAGGTTTTTATGGTGGGTTCTATACCTCAACACTATGTCACCGTGATGGGAACTTTTCCAATAAACACCTGGTTTTACAGCAGATCATAGAGACACAAAGTTGACACTAAAAATACGATATTTTGCACAAAATGCTACCTTTAGTGTTCCAATCTATAAAAAACAAGGCAACACAACAATATAACTCCTAATTATCAGTTTGAGGTCATTACCTAACCACTCTTACTCAAAAATCCTAGCTTTCCAAGCTCCAAGGCAACCAAGTGGCTAAAACAAGACTTTTGAAGTGTTTAAATGGGATTTTGTGAAGTCTAGCAAGGTTTTTGTGAAGAGGGAGTGAGGTTTCAGTTGTGGGAGTGAAGAGATGAAAAATAATTGAGAGTGAGAGAGAATGAGAGAGTGAGAGAGAAATAATGGTGAGGGATGAGTGTAGGGTGAAACAAAACCTTATGCTCACTCTCTCCCTCACCTCCATTAATGCCACCATTAATGCTTCTTGACTCATTTTCCAACCTCTCTCTCTCATCCAAACTAGATATTTCCTCACACCAAAAGATCTAAGGCAAGGTTAAATTAGAGCAAGGATTAATTAAGGTGTCTTGGTCACTTAACAAGATTAACAATGGCAAGGTTAAATTAGGTCAAGGATTAATTAAGGTGTCCTGGTCACTTAACAAGATTAACACTAACTAACCCTCACATTAACATGCACGTGTGTGTGCAAGCCATATCAAATAATAATAAAATTTTAATTAATTGATATAAAATGTGAGAAACCCGATTTGGTAAACTTTTCCTTAAAAACCCGCATTAACGCTTAATTAACACTAATCGCATTCCAAGGTGTTACAAAAAGAAAACTCTCTTCTCACATAAAACCCTCGGCTATTTTTTCACGACGATCCAATAAGACATATCAGCAGCACATGACATCACATATCATCAACGTAAGTAAATATGCGTATTCCAAATTCCGTTGACATATAGCAATGAGATTTGGGATACTTCACATATTACACTTACGGTCGCAGAAAAGAAATTTTAAAACTACAATAGTTAGAATTCGTATATCCTTAGACATCATAAACCCGGAATATTGCATATTCTGGATTTCATGCCTAACCTGTAAACCTTGTATTTTAGTATCAAATTGAAAACACTTTTCAATCATCTTAGTTGTGTAATTCAACAAGATTCCTGACTACAATATCGAATACTCGTCGGAAACTTTAGTAGATGGCCGCACCCCCGATGCCGGCGACGAAGTGCACCAAGGTGGAACACCGTGGCCGCGAGCACCCGAGTGGGTGCTTTTTGGCAACGGGGTTCTCCTACAGTCACTTGGTCACGGCTATGGGGCATGGCTGTCTACTAGAGTTACCCGGTAAGTGTTCGCGTACAATACGCGATTGCGACAGAGTTTTGATCCGAATCAAAACTTTGTGGAAACTGATTAATCGAGACTAACATACTAGATTCACAATATACTATATACATTACCAGTTTTCACAAAACCAGTAAACCGGATTCTAACAATTGTATCACATATCATCTAGATCTATACGACGCCAAATATATCGATCGGTTTAACAAAATCCAGAGAACTCAACAACTTGAGAATCACAGTTAAAAATACCCAGACAGTGCACAAATCAGCTACAGACCTACAAAAGAAAGCATGGTCCTTGACTCACCTACGGCGCCGCGGAACCTTCGCCAAAACCAAGTTTTGGCTGCGGTTCCGCGGTCGTACGGTCGAGTTAGGCTCTCATTTTTCTTGTGGGTCCATAGAAAACCCTGCACGATCTTTTGGATACTTTTAATTTGAAAAATTCCAACATTTGAAAAAATCGACAGAAACATGTCAAAAAGCCGGATTTTTAAACCGATCGAACTCTTTAACTTTGTAACGACCTACCCCAATGTTCTAGTTCTGCTCTGATACCATGAAGGACTACCTTAGCACCATGATGAGGTTATAGAAGCATCTACTATGCCAAATTCAAATTTTTCTTGGTGCTAAGCTAGACTAACAAGATCTTTAACTAGATTATTAGGGTTTTCTTTAGATGATATGTTAACTAAAGAGAAGGAAAGATGTTTATACCTTGGTAGAACCAAGTCCTTCACTTCACATGCTCTTTGTAGTAGTCCCGCGACTCCGCTAAGCTTCTCTTAAGACATCGAACGAACTAGCTTCGGTGATCTTTACGTCAAAGATGATCCACCACGAAGCTCCTACAAGTTCAAGTCACCACTACACTAAACTCCTTTAGTGTAAGAACACACTAGTGTATAGTGCTAATCTACATTAGAATGATGAAGTAGGCGATGTTAGAAGCTCACAAATGCATTCAAGAATCCATGGTTTACATCACATGTGAGGGTGTGGATCTTGAAGACATGAAGAGGAAGAAGAAGATGAGCATGAAGAATCATGAGAGCTAGAATGACTAAGTCTTAAGAATAAGCAAGAATGAGAGCCAAGCCTTGACCCCTCACCCATTCAAGCATGGAATTATACAATATAAAATTGCATCCATGCTTAGTGAGTCAAGAAGAATAAACAATAAAAAATCCCATGCTTGCAACCATGCTTTCATTTTACACCTCATTTCTATTTTCACAAAATAGAAATATAAATGCCATGCTTCATTATATATATATTAATGTATATATAAAGAAGAATAATTAGTGAGCTAGTGATATTAGTTAAGATATAATTATATATATCACATTATTAAATCAACACTTGATTTAATAATCCGGTTATATAACATATGACCGGCTAATATCATTTATCTGTACATCACATTATCGAATCAACACTTGATTCGACAATCTAGTTATATCACATATAACCGCACCGATGACAGATCGCTGCCAGATTACAATACGGTATCACATACTCGTATTTAATCAGGCCCACACACATATCACATATGTGTCCTACTTCGTTTCTCTTGAATCAGGGAACTTCTGTATGGGACTCTAAAGACTCATCAATACGCCAGCAGTAAGTGATGATCATATCAGTCACCTACTAGCCGTCAGCGGTACTAGCTGGACATAACGGCTACCCAGGTATTGAGCGATATGAAGATCAACAAGCAAGCCTGTCCACAGTCTCCATGAAGCCTATTAGTAACAATCCTATACAGTCCGGTCTCTTCGTCTGATATGTCACATATCATGTTTAGGGGTGGAAATCGTCAGACCCCAGTAACGTGATAAGTCATGTCGATGTCTGGCCTATAACGGTTCAAGAAACTACTGATAACACTTATCAGTATATCTCGGCAGCACCCCTGGATAGGGACTTCCAGTTATAGCCAATCGAATATAGCGCAACATCAACCCCCAATACCGGGAGAGACGAAAACCTTCCTATCGCTCATTGCCTCCACGTGACTCGGGACTGTACCCAAAATCCACCTGTTTGCACGATTCCTTTGAGCCGTGGTGGGAGGAAATCAAAGCACAGTGGGAGCCGCACAAGACTCTATGACGATCTCGGGTCTACAGACTAACCTGTACCAGTGTCACCAGAGGACTGCCATCTGACGATAGGTATACTACCACATAGGAGTCCTCGGCAAGTCCTGTTCAGTGTACCCAGTCTCCACTGAGCATCCGTATACCATCTCTGATGTCAAACACCAATGGATGTGGGATCATCCATCGCCCATCATATTGGTCAAGAAGCGTATACGCTAGTCTACTCTGGAATATCGATGCCCTGTCTCGATATTCCCTCGACTAGGAACAATTAAAGGATGTACTTATGAACTAACCTGGCCCCATTAGTATGATCTCCATCATAGTCCTGGTAGTCAAGTACATATCCTAAGGGCTTTATCAATATGTGAGAGTAAGACAGTATCACAATATAAGTCAACATGTTAAGATAAAGGTAACCAGATAGCATACTGTCATGTCGAGCAAGAAAGTCCTCTCTCTCTATATATATCCAAGCATCCACTATAATATACATCATATGTACAATAATGGCCTCTAGGGTATACATATAACTAACAATATCACATACGACCCATCCAATAGTAAACGCCCGATTAAAATACAGTATCAAATGCACGCATTTAATCGAGCTCCCGCGCATATCTTATAAGCACCCCATATCTTTTCGCCTGAGCTAGGAGAACCCTTTGTTGGACTCTAAGACTCGTCAATACGCTAGCAGTAGGCAGTGATCACATCACATGTCCACAAACCGTCAGTGGCACAAGCTGTACATAACGGCTCCCACGTATTGAGCGATAAGAAGAAACACAAGCAAACCTGCTAAAACTCCTGTCGAGCCAACTGGTAACACTTACCGTACAGTCCGGTCTATTCGTCAAATATGCTGCATATGTGAGTCTAGGGATGGTATTGTCGACCCCAATAAACCAATAAGTCAAGCCAGTATATGGCTCATAACAGATCGAGAAACTACTGATAACACTAATCAGTAAATCTCAGCGGCCCTGGCCAGGGACTTCCTGTTATAGCCAATCGTACACGGTGCAACATCAACCCCCAATACCAGGAGAGACGAAACCCCTCCTATCGCTCATTGCCTCCATGTGCCTCGGGACTGTACCCAAAATCCACCTGTTTGCGCGACTCAGTAGAGTCGTGGTAGGGTGGAGATCAAAGTACAGTGGGAGGCACACAAAACTCTATGACGATCTCGGGTCCACAGACTAACCTGTACCAGTGTCACCTGAAAACTACTATCCGATGATAGATATAGTACCACATAGGAGGTCTCGGCGAGTCCATTCAGTGTACCCAGTTTCACTGAGCACCCATATACGGTCTTTGGTGTCACCACACTAATGGATATGGGATCATCCATCGCCCATCGTATGGGACAGGCAACGTATACGCTAGTCCACTCTGGTAATATCGATGCCCAGTCTCGATACACCCACGACTAGGAACATTTCAAGGATATGCTCATAGACTACACATGTCCTACTAGTATGATCCGCATTATAATCTCAGTAGCCTGCATATCCTAAGGGCTATATCAATATGTACCAAATGAATGAAAGCATGATCAAACAAACATGCCAAGATAAAAGCGCAACTAGATAGCATACTATCATGTCGAGCAAGAATGTCCCCTAAATATATATATATATATATATATTTATATACACATATCGGTACATACACTATCATATAATGGCCTCTAGGGTATACATATATCCAACAATCTCCCATTTGCACTAAGGCCAATTATTGGCGTATCTCATACCCAACATCTCAAAAAGTCGCTCATGCTGCGGAAGAGAGAGGGCCTTAGTGAGTGGATCCGCGGTGTTATTTTTTGTATCTACTCTCCAAATCTCGATCTCGCGGCGATCAACTATCTCCCAGATCCGATGATATCGCCTGAGAATGTGTCTGGATCGCAGATGGGACCTGAGCTCTTTGGCTAACGCCATAGCCCCATTATTATCACAATACAATGGTATTGGATGAATAATGGTCGGAACTACTCCTAGCTCCGAGGTTTACTTCCTCATCCAGACGGCTTCCTTGGCAGCATCATTTGCAGCAATATACTCAGCTTCCATCGTGGAGTCTGCAACGGTATCCTGTTTGGAACTCTTCCAACACATCGCCCCTCCACTGAGGGTAAAGACAAACCCTGAGATAGATTTGCTGTCATCCTTATCACTCTGGTAGCTCAAATCGGTAAAGGCCTCCATTTGGAGATCTCCGTTACCATACACCAAGAACATTTCTTTAGTCCTTCGCAAGTACTTAAGAAAGTTCTTCATAGCAGTCCAGTGATTCTCCCCTGAGTTGGATTGATACCTGCTTACTACACCTAGTGCATAAGCTACATCAGGGCGTGTACATAACATCACATACATTATAGATCCCACAGCAGAAGCGTAGGGTATAATGCTCATGCGAGCTCTCTCTTCATCAGTCTTTGGGCAAAAGTCCTTGGAGAGAGTGACTCCATGACTAGTGCCCTCTTGGAGTCTTCCATACTAAACCTCTTTAAGATGGTGTTAATGTACCTAGTTTGGGACAATTCCAATAACCTTTTAGATCTATCCCTATAGATCTTTATGCCCAATATGTACGAGGCATCACCCATATCCTTTGTGGAGAACCTTTGTGATAAGAACAGTTTGACCGATTGTAGCATAGGAACGTCGTTTCCTATCAGAAGAATGTCATCCACATACAATACGAGGAATGTGACAGTACTTCCTACAATCTTCTTATAAACACAAGGTTCATCTGGATTTTTGACGAAATCAACCTGTTTGATAACATCATCAAAACAGATGTTCCAACTCCGTGATGCCTGCTTTAATCCATAAATGGATTTAAGCAATTTACATGCTTTCCCGCTGCTCCCACTATCAATGAAGCCCTCTGGATGATCCATATAAACGCATTCTTCTAAATCACCATTTAGAAAAGCCGTTTTAATGTCCATCTGCCATATTTCATAGTCGTAGTGAGCAGCAATAGCAAGTAGGATCCGAATGGATTTAAGCATGGCCACAGGAGAAAAGGTTTCGTCATAGTCCAGTCCTGGTCTTTGTCGAAATCTTTTCGCCACAAGCCTTGCCTTATAGGTCTCCACCTGCCCATCTACACCGATCTTTCTCTTAAAGATCCATTTGCACCCTACAGGTTTTACCCCAGAGGGTACAACATCTAAAGTCCATACTTTGTTGGTGTACATAGACTCCATTTCGGATCTCATGGCATCCAGCCACTTTACAGAGTCACCACTCGTGATAGCTTGCTGAAAACTGGTAGGATCATCATCATCCACGATTCAATCTTCTCCATCACTATCAATGAGAAAGCCGTAGTATCTCTCTGGTGGGCGAGAAGTCCTACCAGATCTATGGAGTGGTTGAGCTTCATTAGGTTCTGTTGCAACTTCAGGTTCAACCAAGTCGTCATTTGTAACTTGTGTCTCTAGAACTTCTTCTAGATCTACCACATTGCCATAAGCATCGTTTGGAAAAATCTCATTTTCCAAAAACGTGGCATACTGAGAAACAAACACCTTTTGTTGCTCCTTGTGGTAGAAAAGATACCCAAACGAATGTTTCAGATATCCCACAAATATACACTTCAAAACTGTGTGTTGATTCATGACGTATATCCCGTTATTAAGTTTACCATAACCAATCAACTATTGATTCAGTTTAATGTTCAAAACATTATGCTGCAAAACAAAATGATATCCTTCATTGTCTAACAAAGAAACGAATACAATATTACAAAGCATGCTTTGTACAAAATAACATGGGTTCAAAACCAATATACAACCCGATGACAACCCCAGATGATACTCTCCCACTGAAACTGCATGTACATTGGAACCATTTCCAACCCAGCGAGTATGATCACCTGTCTTCAAAACTCTGCTATTTCTCAGCCCCTGCACAGAATTGCAGATATGAGAACCCGAACCAGTATCCAATACCCAGGAAGCAGAGTTTATAGAAAAACATTTTTCAGTTACGAACACACCTGAAGCTGAAGCATCACCATGCTTCCCTTTCTTGAGACCAAGGTACTCAGTACAGTTCCGCTTCTAATGTCCCGTCTTCTTGCAGTAGAAACATTCTCCTTTTCCCGACTCTGCAGCTTTGGATTTGTCTTTCCCCTTTGCCTTCTTGATTCCACCTTTCGGCTTGGTGGATTTCTTCTTGTTCTTTCCTTTGGCCTTGGCTGTTGGACGGAAGAGGAAGATTGTCCAACAAGCAGGGAGGGAGACTTCGCCTTAAGCGTGCTCTCCGCATTTCTCAACATATTAAGAAGTTCGGGTAGTGACTTCTCCATGTTGTGCATGTTGAAGTTCACTACGAAAGGAGCAAAGGCAGAGAGAAGAGACTGTAGAACAATATCCGCATATTGCTCGTTATCCATTGTCCATCCGAGGCCCTCAAGCTCTTCAATAAGAGCTATCAACTTCAAAACGTGGTCACCTACTGATGTGCCCAGAGCCATCTGAATCTGAAACAGCTTTCGAGACGCTTCGTATCGTAAGATACGAGATTGCTTTCCATACAACTCCTTTGTATGGAAAAAGATGGATTGAATATCCATCTGCTTTTGATGTGTATTGTCCATCGATGCAAGCGCGAGGTATTTGGCGGTGGCACAGTCAATATCCCACGTTTTGCGGATTTCCCAATTCGCAACAGAAGATTCAGGGCCTAGTTTGGGCGGGGCCGAGGCAGTGAGGACATATGATACTTTATCATATATGAGAGCAATGCTAATATTCCTCAACCATTCTTTATAATTTGGCCCGGTAAGCTTATTTTTCTCTAACAGTAGCTTAAGTCAAGTCATGATTATCTATCATTAGGAGAGAGAAAAGAATACACTCAGCGAAAGCTCTTGTAAAGATCAGATTGGTTATTTATCTTATCTAATCGATGTCTCCTACTGCTTTTATCAAATTTTCCTTCAAACCTTAAAAGGAAAAAATTAGCCAGGATTAATTACATTCTACAACTTTGCTAACCGTTCAGTTAGGCCAGTGGCAGCACTTCTGAGGGAGGTTCCCCGTGCTTTCGCTCAAACCTAATTAAAATAAACCTCATTTTCCCAGAGGCGTAGCCCCGTTGACACCTTTCTAGACACCTAATGAGTTAGCTAATTGTAAAATGCAAAACTCTCCCGGGAGCAACTATTGCTCACAGTGGGATCGAGATCCTACTATCATATAGAAGGTATGCAATCTCATTGCAAATTTCAACTCTTGAAACTCCCGATATGGTTTTTACCCCTAGTACTCATGACCTTAACTATAATCAACATATCATAAGTACTAGTCAAGTTTTTCCCGTCATTTCATGATTAACTAGACCCACCTATATGACCCTTAACTATAGTCAATATAATCAAATGAATGTCCTAACTAATCGCATCATATGCGATGTAGAAAGACATCACTTAACTACCGTACACTGCGCCTTAACTATAGTCAAAATACGGAACACGAATACTAAGTACTCTACTTCCTAAAATGACGGAGGGTTACGAATAGTTTTTTAAGAAAACCTTTAACGCTTCGAACTTGATATCGTTGTAGAATCCAATGGTTTAAAAAAAGAGTAGCTTAAGCTCCGCCTTTTGAAATCTTGCTTTTTCATAAAAAGCCGAGTAAGTTTCAAATCTGATTCTATAACATCTTTTTAGGTTTCTTTTTGTTTACATTAATCTTATTAATGTAGTCCCATCATTTATGTCCTTAAGCCATTACATAAAAACGAAAATTGAATGTACGCTTATACCATCCGCATTCGCCACAATGTCCCGTTATGTATCATTAGGTTACTTAACTAACGGCATAGCGGGGCGGGACTAGCGTGGATGTAAAACATAAGCAACGTTTATTATATATCATATATATAATACATCATTCATCTCAGCATATAAAGTGATCACATCACAGAATATCAACAGCAGAAGTACAAATAAGAAAATACAGGATATACTAGGAGGTCCGTATTTTGTATTTAGCCAATAATGGAAAATACGGATTCCACGATCGCGAAGAATAGCTAAGCCCACACCCCTAGACCCCTACGAGAGCGGAAAGTGACCCTACCAATTCTAGAGTTTAGGAGACCCGGTCTCGACTCCTCGAGATGGCCTCCCACTGAACCCTAGAACTCGGTCACTTGTGCTCCCCTCCTTAGGTCTATCCTAATGCGGAAAAGTAAATAATATACAACAATGGTGACATCATCCTCAAACCGGAAGTGCCCCAATAAAAGAATATTACATACATTTAATTTTACATGAATGAAAAGAAAAACTCTCATCTCACATAAAACCCTGGCCATTCATTCACGATGATCCTGTACATCATATCTCAGCAACACAAAATATCACATATCATCAACATAAGTAAGTATGCGTACCCCAATTGTCGTTAATGTATAACAACGAAACCGGCGATACACCACATACTACACTTACGGTCGCAGAAAAGAAAGTGAAAAACTACAATAATTGGAATCAACATTGCCTTTAGATAACATAAACACGGAATATCACATATTCTGGATTTCATGCCTAACAATGCAAATCTTATATTTAGGTCTCAACTATGAAAGCACATTTTCAAAAGAAGCCGGGTAATTCAACAAGATTCCCGATTCTACTGAGACCGAAATATTAGACTTACACGCAACTAATTACTTTTCACAAAACTAATTAGTGTAGATTCCATTAATTGTATCACATTCACAAACATCAAGACAATTTTAAACATTTCGATCGAGTCAACAAACACCCACAAATTACCCCGAAAGCTCAACACTTGAGCAAAGCTAAAATATCCAAAAACGTGCCACAGTATCTATGGACCAACCGTAGAAGGGTCAACCCTTGCCTCACCTAAGGCGCCACAGGACTACGGAAAACCCTGAGGCTTAGCCGCGGTCCCATGGTCATAGAATCTAGTTAAGGTTTTGTTCCTATAGAGGGTCTATAGGGTTATTTGCATGAACATTTAAATATATTTAACTTAGGAAAATTCCAACACATGGAAATTTTCAGCGAGGGTAATGGGAGGGTGATTGATATTCGCTCGAACTGTTAAATATCGTCCAAGTTACCAATACAATGTTAAAATATACGACTACGAAACACTCCGAATAAGTCCCTAAGCATAATTAGCATTACATGAAATTTTGGCTTAAACAAACAACACCTGAAACCCCAAATCCTAGACACCAGAGCACAGGAAAAATTTGACAAAACTGAGCAAAAGGGGCCGGCCTCACCAGATTTTGGGGGGATGTGCTCGGCCAAAATCCGAGGGAATTGCCTCAAATTTGTTCTGTGTTCTCAGTGCATTACCAGTAAGCTTCTGCAGTTGTTTAAAATTTTTTTCGAGCACATTTAAAAATCGACAGAGAAGCCAAATTTCAGGATTGCAGTTTTGTTAATTCAGAGTTGTTTCGGTTTCGTAATTAATCTAATATCGTCTAAGTTTCTAGCTTGTCTCTGATACCACTATAGGGATTCTTTAGCACCATGCCTAGGTTTAAGGTTGCATCACACATGCTATAACAAAAATTTAAGGGGGTGCTAAACAATCCAACCATGAATCGAACTAGAAAAATAGAGTAACAAACTATAGTATCACATACTATATAGTGTCTAACACTAAGTGGGGAGAGAATACAACCTTTGTAGACCTTCTCCTAGACTCCTTGGATCGAGTAGGGTTTGAACCGGTTGGCTTGTGTCCTTCCAAGTCCACGATGATCCACCACGAAGTCCCTTTGCACCAAGCTCCAAGCCTCACTTGATCAAAAATGAAGATGAAGCAAACTCTCCACACTAGTGGGCTAGACTAAAGTGGAATGGTGATGTGGGTTTGGATCTCACTACTAAACCTTTTCTTATTAATTCATTCTCTTTCTTTTAAAACCCTAGAGAGCTTTGAGGAGAGAGAGGAAGAAGGAGATGGCTCAAACTAAACTCAAGAGAATAATATGATAACTCTAACTAAACTCATGAGAGTAAGTGAGAGTCATACCATGCTAAACCATGGTTACAAAATATCTAGATATTTTATGACTTGAGTTTAAGCAAAACCATGGGCTAAAACCATAGGCAATGAAACCATGGTATTGACTTTGTCAACTTAAAAAATGAGAGTTGAATAGTCAACCATGATTTAATTGCCATTTTACTTTTCTCAGATATACAAAATATATAAATATGCAACCATGTGAGTCTTGCATTGCCACCACCAATGTATCATCAACCATGACACATGTATGCTTGCATGTGTGCATCCATATCAATATATACATACACTCATGCATGCATCATAAAGAAATAAGTTTTAATAAATGAGCTAAATGGACTTAATATTAAATCAACACTTGATCTAATAACCCGGTCATATCATATACGACCCGTCCAATAGTAAACGCCCGATTAAAATGCGGTATCCAATACATGCATTTAATCGAGCTCCCGCACATATCTCATATGCACCCCAAATATTTTCGCCCGAGCTAGGAGACCCCTTTGTGTGACTCTAAGACTCGTCAATACGCTAGCAGTAGGCAGTGATCACATCACATGTCCACAAACCGTCAGTGGCACAAGCTGTACTTAACGTCTCCCAGGTATTGAGCGATCAGAAGAAACACAAGCAAACCTGCTAAAACTCCCGTCGAACCAACTGGTAACACTTATCATACAGTCCGGTCTCTTCATCAAATACGCTGCATATATAAGTCTAGAGATGGTATCGTCGACCCCAATAACCCAATAAGTCAAGTCGGTATATGGCTCATAACAGATCGAGAAACTCCTGATAACATTTATCAGTAAATCTCAGCAGCCCTGGCCAGGGACATCCTGTTATAGCCAATCGTATATAGTGCAACATCAACCCCCAATACCGGGAGAGACGAAACCCTTCCTATTTCTCATTGCCTCCATGTGCCTTGGGACTGTACCAAAAATCCACCTGTTTGCATGACTCAGTAGAGCCGTGGTAGGGTGGAGATCAAAGTACAGTGGGAGGCACACAAGACTCTATGACGATCTCGGGTCTACAGACTAACCTGTACCAGTGTCACCTGAGAACTGCTATCTGACGATTGATATAATACCACATAGGAGTTCTCGACGAGTCCGTTCAGTGTACCCAGTCTCACTGAGCACCCGTATACAGTCTTTGGTGTCACCACACCAAAGGATATGGGATCATCCATCACCCATTATATGGGACAAGCAACGTATACGCTAGTCTACTCTGGTAATATCGATGCCCAGTCTCGATACACCCATGACTAGGAACATTTCAAGGATATGCTCATAGACTACACATGTCCCAGTAGTATGATCCGCATCATAATCTCAGTAGTCCTGCATATCCTAAGGGCTATATCAACATGTACCAAATGAATGAAAGCATGATCAAATGAACATGTCATGATAAAAGTGCAACCAGATAGAATACTATCATGTCGATCAAGAATGTCTCCTGAACACACACACACACATATCGGTACATACACTATCATATAATGGCCTCTAGGGCATACATATATCTAACATGCGGGACCGAGATTAATACGAGTATGTGATACCGTACTCTATTCTCGCAATATGTGATATCGGTCGGTTATATGTGATATAATCAGGCTGTCGAATCAAGTATTGATTCGACAAGTTGATACATAGTATATTAGTCGGTCGTATGTGATATAGCCGGATTATTAAATCAAGTGTTGATTTAATAATTTAATGTATAATTATATATTTGATATATTAACTTACATTAACTAATATTAGCTCACTAAGGATTTCTTTTTCTCACTAGTGCACACTTAGTATATATGTGATATATATTAATGTATATCTTTTGTGTCATGCTTGATGCCACATGCTACATGGGTGTATGGGACTCACACCATGCTTATAACAATGATAGGTTTTATTTATTTAATGTAAATCAAATTAGTTGGAATTTAGTCACAAGCTTGTAGAAGCTTGTAGTGTAGGGTTCCTATGAACGACAACAAGATTTCGGGAGGTATCATCCATGCCATTTTATAATTTTTGTCGTTTTAAAGAACGCTAAACTAGAATCTTTAACTAGACAATCATACGAAACAAATTGTAAACTACTTTACAACTAAGTGATTAAGGATTACAACCTTTGTAGTCCGGTCCTTCACTTCTTTAGCTCCTTGAAGTAGTCCCTTCGCTCCAAATTGCGATCTTGCGGACTCTCGAACGGCTCCACAAAAAGAAAGATGCATGCTTGGTTGAACTCTTCCAAGCCGAAGATGATCTATGTCGAGGAGTCACAAACCCAAGCTACCCTCTTCACTAATGTGGGATTAGTGAAGCTAACACCCTATACTAAAGTGCTAATCTAATAGAGAATGATGAAGTAGGATTTTTGCTCACTTTAGAATTACTTTTCTCACTTGTTTTTAAGCTTCTCTCAAAACCTAGAGAGCTCTCTTGAGTTTTGAGGAAGAAGAAGAAAATAATAGATGTGAGAGAGAATGACAACCATGGGTGAGAAAATATCTAATATATCTCATGTAGAGACTTAACCATGATTTTAGATAATGGTTGGGTTTACAAATATCTAGTATAAGACAAAACTAGTGGACTAAGTCAATGGGTCTCCAAGCTTCATGAACCTTCATGCCATGTGAAAAATTTCCAACTAATAATTGTTTTATTCTAAATAAATAAACCCTACATTATCATTATCATGGTGTGGGTGTCATACACCCATGTTGCATGTATCATCAACCATGACAAATAAATAAAACACAATTAATATATATTACATATATATCAAGTGTGCACATGTGAGAAAAAGAAATGCTTAAGTGAGCTAATATTAGTTAATGTAAATTAATATATTATATATATAATTATACATTAAATCACTAAATCAACACTTGATTTAATAATCCGGTTATATCTCATATGACCGACTAATATAATTTGTATCAACTTATCGTACCAACACTTGATTCGATAACCCGGCTATCTCTCATATAACCGTCCGATACTGTATTGACTTATCAAATCAACACTTGATTCGATAACCCGGCTATATCTCATATAACCGATCGATACATTATATCGCGAGAATAGAATACGGTATCATATACTCGTATTAATCTCGGTCCCGCACATATCACATATGTGCTCCTACTTCGTTTTTCCTGAGCCAGGGAAACCTCTGTGTAGGACTCTAAAGACTCGTCAATACGCCGGCAGTAGGTAATGATCACATCAAGCACCCAAAAGCCGTCAGCGGTACTAGCTGGACGTAACGGCTACCCGGGTATTAAACGATCAGAAGATCAGCAAGCTAGCCTGCTCTAACTCCTGCAAAAGCCTGTCAGTAATACTACCGTACAGTCCGGTCTCTTCATCTATTATGTCGCATATCTAGTCTAGGGGTGGTCAACGTCAGACCCCAATAACCGATAAGTCGTGCCGATGCGAGGCTCATAACGGGTTGAGAAACTACTGATAACACCTATCAGTAAATCTCTGTATCAGCCCTGGCCAGGGACTTTGCTGTTATGGCCAATCAAGCATAGCGCAACATCAACTCCCAAAACCGGGAGAGATGAATCCCCTCCTGTCGCTCATTGCCTCCATATGATTCGGGATTGCACCCAAAAGCCACCGTTTTGCACGTTCTTTTGAACGTGGTAAGCTGGAAATCAAAGCACAGTGGGAATCAAACAAGACTCTATGACGATCTCGGGTCACAGACTAACCTGTATTAGTGTCACCGGAGAACTGCTATCTGACGATAGGTATAATACCAACTAGGAGTTCTCGGCGAGTCCGTTCAGTGTACCCAGTCTCCACTGAGCACTCGTATACCATCTTTGATGTTAAACACCAATGGATGTAGGATCATCCATCGCCCATCATATGGGTCAAGATGCGTATACGCTAGTCTACTCCGGAATATCGATGCCCTGTCTCGATACACCATCGACTAGGAACAATTTTAGGGTGTACTTGCGTCATAGTCCTGGTAGTCAAGTACACAACTTAAGGGCTTTATCAACATGTGAGAGCAAGACAGCATCACATATACAAGTCAACATGTTAAGATAAAGAGCAACCAGATAGCATACTATCATGTCGAGCAAGAAAGTCCTCTCTATATATATCCAAACATTCACTATAATATACATCACATGTACAATAATGGCCTCTAGGGCATACATATTACTAACAATCTCCCACTTGTACTAAGGCCAATTGTTGTAGTATCTCATACCCAACATCCCTAAGAGTCTCTCAAATTGTATCTGGGGAATGGCCTTGGTGAGTGGATCCGCTGTGTTATCTTTCGTGTCAACTCTCCTGGCCTCGATCTCCCGGCGATCAACTATCTCCCGGATCAGGTGATACCGCCTCAGAATATGTCTGGATTGCTGATGGGACCTGGGTTCCTTGGCCAAGGCCACTGCTCCGTTGTTATCGCAATACAAAGGTATTGGATGCACAATGGACGAAACCACTCCAAGTTCAGTTATGAACTTCTTCATCCAGACAGCCCCTTTGGCAGCATCATTGGCAGCGATGTATTCAGCCTCCATCGTCGAGTCTGCCACAGTTTCCTATTTGAAACTCTTCCAACAAACCGCCCCTCCATTAAGGGTAAAGACAAATCCCGAGACCGACTTAGAGTCGTCCTTATCACTCTGGAAGCTCGAATCGGTAAAGGACTCCACTTGGGGTTCTCCGTTACCATACACCAAGAACATTTCTTTAGTCCTTCTCAAGTACTTGAGAATGTTCTTCACAGCTGTCCAGTGACTCTCTCCTGGATCTGGTTGATACCTATTCACTATACTTAGTGAGTATGCTACATTGGGTCTGGTATATAGCATCGCGTACATGATAGAGCCTACTGCCGAAGCATAGGGTATCCCTTGCATGTGAGCTCTCTCCAAATCAGTCTTGGGAGACATCTTTTTGGAGAGAGTGAGTCCTGAGATCGTGGGTAAAAACCCACTCTTGGATTCTTCTATACTAAATCTCTTTAGTATGGTGTCAATGTACCTGGATTGGGACAATCCCAGTATCCGTTTAGATCTATCTCATAGATCTTAATCCCAAGGGTGTAGGAGGCATCACCTAGATCTTTTATTGAGAATCTTTGTGATAAGAAGAGCTTGACCGAGTGTAGCACAGGAACATCATTTCCTATCAAGAGTATGTCATCCACGTACAATACGAGGAAGAAAACCTTACTCTCTGCAACCTTCTTGTATATACAAGGTTCATCTACATTTTTGATGAAGTCAAACTCTTTGACTATAACATCAAAACAGATGGTCCAACTCCGCGATGCCTGCTTTAACCCGTAGATGGATTTAAGCAGCTTGCACACCTTTCCGCTTCTCCCACTGTCTACGAAGCCCTCTGGCTGAGTCATGTACACGCACTCTTCTAAATCACCATTTAGAAAGGCGGTCTTAACATCCATTTACCAGATTTCGTAGTCGTGGTATGCAGTGATGGCAAGCAGGATCCGGATGGACTTAAGCATAGCTACCGGAGAAAAGGTTTCATCATAGTCCACACCTGGTCATTGACGAAATCCTTTTGCAACAAGTCTAGCTTTGAAAGTCTCAACTTTTCCATCTACACCAAGTTTCTTCTTAAAGATCCATTTGCTCCCGATGGGTTTTACCCCTTCAGGAGCAACTTCCAAAGTCCATACTTTGTTGGTGTACATGGATTCCATCTCAGATCTCATTGCATCCAGCCATTTCACAGAGTCCCCACTCGTGATGGCCTGCTCAAAACTTGTTGGGTCATCATCTTCCATGATGCAATCCTCGCTCCCACCATCAATGAGAAAACCGTAGTATCACTCAGATGGATGAGGAACCCTACTAGATCGGCGGAGAGGCTGGGATTCGTTGGGCACTATCGAATCCTCTGGTTCCACTAAATCTTCAGTTATAGTCTATGTATCTGGAACTTCTTCCAGTTCTACCTCTCTGCCACTAATTTCTTTTACAAGAAATTCCTTTTCTAAAAAGGTGGCATGTTGAGCAACAAATACCTTTTGTTCCTCACTGTGGTAGAAAACATATCCATATGAATTCTTTGGATATCCCACAAACTTGCAAAGAACTGATCGTGCCTCGAATTTGTCCGGATTTTTCCTTTTGACATAGGCCGGACAACCCCATATCTTAACTCGTTTAAGATATGGTCTTTTCCCACTCCATATTTCATATGGTGTGGTAGGTACAGATTTAGATGGAACTTGATTCAATAGGTATGCTGCTGTCTCCAGCGCATAACCCCAAAAGGAAATAGGTAACTCAGCAGTGCTCATCATAAAGCGCACTATATCTAATAGGATGCGATTCCTCCGCTCCGATACACCATTATGCTGTGGTGTATACGGAGGAGTAAGCTGAGAGAGAATCCCATTCTCTTTTAGATAGTTACAGAATTCCGTGCTCAAGAATTCTCCTCCCTGATCGGATCGGAGGATTTTAATACTTTTGCCCGTCTGGTTCTCGACTTCGGATTTATATTCTTTGAATTTCTCAAAATCTTCAGACTTGTTTTTTATCAGGAACACATGTCCGTATCTTGAGAGACCGTCAATGAATGTAATGAAGTATGAAGAACCATTCCTGGCATGTGTAGACATAGGACCTCATACATCACTATGTATTAGTCCCAAGAGTTCTGAAACTCTTTCTCCGTGTCCACCAAACGGAGTTTTGGCCATCTTGCCTTTGAGACATGACTAGCAAGTGTCATAAGATGAAAATTCGAACGGATTCAGATATCCATCCTTATATAACTTAGCTAGTTGTGTCGCATTGATATGGCCTAGTCTACAATCACACAAGAAGGATTCGTTCATTTCTGAACTCTTTCTCTTTTGTGTGTTTTGTACGTTGAGAACCGTGGTTTGTGTAACGTTTTAAAAATAATTAAATAAATAAAATCGTTTAAGTGAATTTTATGATTTTCGATAAAGAAAAACGTATTTTTCGTAAAACAAACCGTAATTATTTTTCACTATAAATTTAAAAATACCTATTTTAATTATGATATTACTAGTAAATGGTGTTTATTTAGTCACTTATAAATTTTTATTTTAATTAAATATTTTTCCTAAATTAATTATTTTAAATATTAACATAAGCTTTATTTTTACACTAAATTAGTGTAAATTACAAATTTGAATGGGTTTAATTTGTAAAAATGAACCATTGCATATTAGAATTTAGTGTGTATCATGCAAAATTTATTTGCAAATTTTAACCATATTTCTAGAGTTTTCTTGAGTTGTTTTAGAAAAGAAATAAAAGAAAATTAAATAAAAGGTTGAAAAGACATATAGGAGAGATATTATGAGAGAGCTTTCTACACAGTTCTTTCTTCATTCTTCTTCTCTTTTCCAACCCTAAAGTGGCCGGCCTCACCCCCCATGGCAGCCCCCCATTTTTCCAAATTCAATTTACCTCCAAAATCATCAAAAATCAATCAAAAATTCAATAAAAAATCCACAAAATCCTAATAAATTCATACCCTCTATTCTATGCTCTTCTTTGCATGGATTTTGGAGATGGAAAGCACTCATTTTGGAGGCTCATTTTCATGTTTGGATTTTATGTTGTGGAGGTATAAATCTTTTTCTTTTGATTTATTTTTATTAGATGTTTCTTTTTAAGCATAATTAGATTTATTAAATTAATTCTATTTGCAAATTTTAAAATTCAAGTTAGGGTTATAAAATAAAGTTATGATTTTTATTAATTAATTAGGGTTATAATAACTAGTTTAACATTTTTAGAAGTGGAAATTCTTGTATGGATGATAGATTGTAAATTGCTTATCCAAAATTGTTAAATTAAACCATTTTTGCAAACTAGATTTATATATATTGTATATTTTGGTGAAATAAAATTCCAAATAATGTTTGTAATATTAGATTGTTGTTTTAATGAGGGTATTGACTTGTTGGTGGAATGAAAAACTCAATATAGTTACTAGTTTTATTGAAAATTGATATATTGTGATAAAAATTGCTATTTTTGCTAACTTGGTTTTTGGAAATGGACTAAATAATGGGGATTAAAATCTAATTATGGTTTTCATGATATTATTAACATTCTAGTTTGTTTTTTAGCAACTTAGATCATGCAAACTTAGTTTAGTTGTTGATTTGTAAAATTTTGCTTGCAAAGTGTCGAAATGGATAAATTGCAAACTAGAAATCTATTTTTATACAAATTGGTGAGGATAAAAATATAGTAATGGGTTGTATAGTCTATTTATGCTATTTAATGAGTTTTATGACCATCGGTTTCATTTAAATGTCAAGTTTTGAAGAAAAACGGTAAATTGGCATTTTCGGGGTTTACGAAATCGGGCGATTTGATGGATTTTAGGGTTTCGATGAATTAAATCATGTTTTATATTATAAGTAATGAGTTTTAAAACTATGAGTTGGTTGTTGATGTTTATCTCGATTAATCGGAGTTTGTACGCCGATATCGAGTGATATTTGGTTCTTTTGCGTGAACGGGACATAGGTTTTAACCTATGCGCGTTCCGTGTGTCGTTTTGACTTTTGTCCGTGATTTAGTTTACGATACTATATATGTTGCGTATAGGTACCCCTCACGTGGACTGCGGGCGATGAAGAAGAGGATGGCGATACCGTCTTCGGCAGATATGGACCAGGTGAGTAGATGTATATCTACGGGGGGAAGTCGGGTGGATGGCGTTTAGCACCCCCGCAACGTAGAATAGGAATAGTACCTATTGATATTAGGAACCCAGATGTGACCCTAGATTCTTAATAAGTAGGACCCTAGTAATGACCCTAGGCTGGACTAGACTGATTTAGGAAGACCATACCAAAGGATGAATACCTTGGAAGAGATTCGTAGGTTTCAGGTAGATACACACACACGAACACACTGGAACTCGACGTGGTGTATACGTGTATGTGTATATATATAGGACTAGGTGTAGGTATATATATATATACACAATACGTATATGTGATACAAGGATGTGATATGATACACGGGAATGAAACAGTATAGCTGGGCTTGATGCCGTGATTCTTGACTATACGGTCGTATTATGATGTTAGCGGATCATTAAAAAAGTGATATAATGAATAGGTATACATAGATAATAAAGGGTGGTGATGATATAGAGGTACATGGGACTCTAAAATAGCACCCGGGTCGTAACATGTGATTGATATTCTGATATGATATATGTGTGACTTGATTACGACATCATACAGGTGTAACTTGATTTCGATATCATATACGCGTGACTTGATTATGATATCATACAGGTGTGATTTGATTATGATATGATCTAAGTGTGACTTAATCGCAAATTGATACATGTACATGATATTTCTGAGGATAAATTAATGATGTATATTTATGCTGGCAATGATATATGATTGATGTATGCGATTACAGTATAGCACCTTGATCATGACATGTGTTGATAATGATATTATACGAATAATGAGACACGTAGGTGATACTTGACCCGTACCCCGATATTGGGATGCCGTACGATGGATTTTACCGTACGAGGCATAGATGTGATGATTGATCCGCACTCTTGTTTCGAGGAAATCGTACTACGTACGTGACGCTATTGAGGCTGGATCGCCGACTATTAGAGATATGGACTCAGACTTTAGGTGTACTCTTATTTCTTACCGACTAGTTCTTAGGTTTAGTTCTTTAGGAGGTTAGATGGACACTAGTTAGGCTCGAGACATATAGTTCTAGTTATACTTGTATATCAAATGAGTGGTTATTGCACATCTGTCTTTACATTCATACAGTAATCATAATGTTGCATGTTCATACATATATTTCTATAATCAGTATAAACTTTGCCTGTTAGGACACCAGCACCATTACCGATGATGCGCATATTCCACGCACACTTATTTGCCGGCTCACACACATCATCATCGGTAATTGCTATGTCACGTACACTTTAGATCATATTATCTTTTATTGATGCAATCGGCTAACAGCTAGATTGATGTAATATCGTGATTGCTCTCTGGGGTTAGTATAGACATGGCATTGATTACTTAGACATTTCATGCATTCATATTTCCATGTTATCATGCAGTATTATGGGCATATGCCGACACTTATCATATATTTACTCATGATTTTGGGATTTTGGTTTTCTATGAGATTTCTGGATTTTGGGGAGAACCGCAAAAATATATAAAAACTTCTTTCTCTCTCCTCCTCTCTTTTTAAAACATAAGATGCGGTTTTCTCGTGATGTATGTGTCGTCCACCATGAGATTTCATGTTTTCTGTTGGATTTCGAGACCCGATTCGAGGAGTGGATGAACCGTCTCGGGTACATGGTGGGCCCGGTATGGTACCCCGGGGCAAGAAGATCGAGTTGTAGACGATGAGCCTGGCAGGGGAAGGCTACCTACCGGTGATGTCTGGCGCGGCGGATATCCGGAGGATACCGACCGTTGTCGTGAGATTTGATGATATGGGCCGATCCGGACGGACGGAGCCCGAGATATTAAGACCATGAGACATTGAGATTATGAGGTATTGAGACTTGAGATTTACATGCTTTGTGTCAATGCTTGACACGGATTTCCATGGATTTCGTTGTTGATATTTCAGATTTCTATACACATTTTACCATGATAAAAGTTAAAGATTTCTTATACAGATATATCTAGATTTCAGGATTGGTTATTTCACATTCATGGTCCATGCATACTCATTCACATGACATATTACTATTTGAGGCACTGACATGGGCACGGAGCTTTTGCACTACACGTAGCTTATTATCCTGTCTTACTAGATGATTAGTATTATATTAGTATATTATTATGACCTAGGATAGCGTCGTGCATTCGATTTCTTTTCGCAGATATCTTCTACTCACGAGTTGGCAACTCACCCCCGTTGTGCCAAATTTTATTACAGGTTTGATGTACAGGTTTTCCTGGCAGCTTGCTGGCACATCTTTTCATTCAGGGTGATTTGCATGGTAGGTTGGTTCATTTGTATCTGAACCGCCGTCGTATTTTTATTATTTCATTTTTATCTAGAAACCTCCATCAACCAAACTTGTATTATTTGATAGATTACTGGACCATTTATTTATTTCGACCTTAGAGTCGCGTGTATTATTCTGATTTGGTGGATTTGTTTTCTTTTGAGTTTTGAGCCTCGCCCTTTAGCGTTGTATATTATTGTGCTTGTTGTGGTTGTTTCCGCCTGTTGGCGTTGAGCTAGCTCCCGTTTGGGGATGCTTTTTATTGTTTATGTATATTATACTTGTTGTACCCGTTTGGGGCCAGTTTTTACAGAGGAGACTCTGCGGAAATTTTTGGGAAAATTTGCTGATGCTTTTAAACTTGTTTTCTTCATGTTTTCTTTTACTTCTTCTTCTTTTCTGTGGTTTAGATTTCTGGGTTTCGGCTTACTTAGGTTACGTTGCGCCTCTAGATGTTTCGTAATCTAAGTGCCGGTCACGTTCCGCACTTTCGGGTCGTGACAGTTTGATTCAGAATGTATATGCTATTATTTAACGAGCCTGATCCAATCAACTTTTGATCCAGGAAGATGTTCATAATATTATCCTGTACTACAAAATTATATCCTTCTTCACTTAATAAAGAAACGGATATAAGATTGCATATCAGGGTCGGTATGTAATAGCATTCGTTCAGAATCAATGTATTACCATTTGGTAATACAAGGTGATATTCGCCAACTGCTTTGGCTGCAACATTTGCACCATTCCCTACTCTTACGGAATGATCACCTATTCCCAGTTCTCTACCTTTCTTAAGCCCATGTAACATGTTACATATGTGGGATCCCGATCTGGTATCTAATATTCAGGACGTAGAGTGAACTGAGAAACAGTTCTCGGTAACCAATACACCTGAAGAAGATGCACAACATGCTTATTTTTCGTTTGGGTGGTGTGGAAATCTGGATATTTTCCTATTTCCTGCTCGGACTTATAACAATTATAAGTTGGAGCGGAACCAACGTTCCCCTGCTCAGCATAAAAAGCGGGTTCGGTCAATACATCCATATTATTATCTTGATTAAGGCCTGACATGGTTACTACCTCGAGAGAGAGAGAAGAAAACACTTAACGTATGCTCTTGCAAAGATTAGATTGGTTATTTATCTTATCTAATCGATGTCTCCCACTGCTATTCTCAAATTTTCCTTCAAACCTTTAAAAAGAAAATTCAGCCAGGATTAATTGCATTCTACAACTTCGCTAACCGTTCAGCCAGGCCAGTGTCGGTACTTCTGAGGGAAGTTTTCCGTGCTTTCGCACAGACCTAATTAAAATAAACCTCATTTTCCCAGAGGCGTTGCCCCGTTGACACCTTTCTAGACACCTAATGAGTTAGCTAATTGTAAAGTGCAAAACTCTCCCTGGAGATACTTTTGCTCACGGTGGGATCAGGATCCTACTATCACATAGAAGGTATGCAATCTCATTGTAAATTTTAACACTTGAAATTCCCGAATATTTTGCCCCAAGCGATCTATGACCTTGACAAGGTCAACAAACCATAAATCGCATGTCAGGTTCAACCCGTACATTTCATGATTGAATTAAACCCACCCGCACGACCCTTGACAAGGTCAACAAGGTCGTACGACTACCCTAATCCAATCGCATCTCATGCTTTAACAGATAAGCACCAATTAGCTACCGTATACTATGCCTTGACAAGGTTAACAAACGTAGTAAGAATACTAACTATTACTTATCTGAAATGTCGGAGGGCTACGCAGGTTTTCAAGCAAACCATAAGCGTAATGAACTTGATATAGTTGTAGAAACAAGTGATTTTTGAAAAAGAATGTTTTTGATGCTTTTTACTAGTTTTGCTAAAGAGGTCACTCCCGGTGAAGGGATCTTGGCTCTTTCCTTATCAAATAAGGTGCAGGATATTTCATAAATACCGCTATGCAAAGCAAAAACTAAAAGAAGCAGTCAAAAACAAAACCGAGTAGGTTGTAGCATCTGCTAACTTTTACTAAAGAGGTCACTCCAGGTGAAGGGATCTCGGCTCTTTCCTCATCGAATGAGGTGCTGGATATTCTAGAAGGAATACCGCTATGCAAAGCAAAAACTAGAGCTATCCTTTTTGAAAATATGATTCTACAACATCTTTTAGGTTTCTTTTCTTTTCATTAATCTCATTAATGAAATCCCATCATTTATGCTTCCTAAGCATCACAGAAGAAATGAAAATACAACGTACGCTTATGCCATCCGCATTCGCCACAGTGTCTCGTTATGTACCGTCAGGTTACTTAACTAACAGCATACCAGGACGGGACTAGCGTGGGTGCAAAACATAAGCAACATCTATTATATATCTCATATATAATATATAGCCATTCATCTCAGAATCCACGATGATCACATCACAGAGCAGCAGAAGAAACATATGAAATATTGGATATACTAGGAGGTCCGTGTTTTATTTTGAGCCTATATAAAACACGGATTCCACGGTCACGATGAATAGCCAAACCCACATCCCTAGACCCCTACGAGAGCGGCAAGCAACCCTACCAATTCTAGAGTTAGGTGACCCGAACTCGACTCCTCGAGTTGGTCTCCCACTGGACTCTAGAACCCAGTTACTTGAGCTCCCCTTCTTGGGTCTATCCTAATGCGGAAAAGTAAATAATATACAACAATGGTGACATCATCATCAACCCGGAAGTGCCCCAATAAAAGAATATTACATACAATGAATTTTACATGAATGAAAATAAAAACTCTCATCTCACATAAATCCTCCGGCTATTCAAAACACGACGATCCAATATAACATATCACAGCAACACATAACATCACATGTCATCAACGTAAGTAAATATGCGTATCCCAATTATCGTTGACATATAGCAACGAAATCGGCGATACTCCACATATTACACTTATGGTCGCAGAAAAGAAAATGTCAAACTACAACATTTGGAATCCATAATAACCTTAGACATCATAAACCCGAAATATCACATACTTCGGATTTCATGCCTAACTATTTGAATTCCACATATTGTATCACATTCCACAATTAGCTATACGATGTCAAACATTTTGATCGAATCAACAAACACCCAAAATTACCCAAAAAGCTTAACACTTGAGCGTAGTTTAAAAATACTCAGTACATGCCACATCTCCTATGAACCAGCCGTAGAAGGGTCAACCAATGCCTCACATGTGGCACCGCTGAACTAGCATAAACCCTAGCGTTTGGTGGCGGTTCTGATGGTCACATAATCGAGTTAGGGTTTCGTTCTTCTAGAGAGTCCACAGAATCGCTTGCATGATTTTCTGAAAGTTTTAAACTAAGGAAAAATCCAACACTTGGAAAATTTCCTGGCAAGGGTTAAAGTGGGTATTTGATATCCGTTCGAACTTTTTAACACCGTCTAAAATAACCCGAAAAACTGTTAGAATTCCGACTATGAAACACTCCGAGTTGCTTTTGCAGAAAGTTAACATCACATGCAAATTTAGCAAAGACAAACAACACCTGAAATTCTAAAACCCAGAGACCAGAACACTGTAAAAATTTCAACCAAAAAATCCCAACATTGGTCGAGGTCGCCGGATTTCATAGGCATTTCGCCGGCCAATTTCCAAGGGTTGGGGATAAAATTTGTACTATGTTCATGTTGCATCTCATATAACATTTTGCGGTTGTTTAAAAAAAATTTAGAGCCCTTTTTAAAATCGACAGAATCTAGGTAATCTTGTTTAAAGTTTCGGAGTTGTTTCGGTTTCGTAATTTTACACAATCTGTCTAATTCTCTAGTTAGGCTCTGATACCAATGTAAGGTTCCTATGAACGACAGCAAGGTTTCGGGAGGCATCGTCCATGCCATTTTATAATTTTTGTCGTTTTAAAGAACCCTAAACTAGAATCTTTAACTAGAGAATCATACGAAACAAATGTAAACTACTTTATAACTAAGTGATTAGGGATTACAACCTTTGTAGTCCGGTCTTTCACTTCTTTAGCTCCTTGTAGTAGTCCCTTCGCTCTAAGTTGCGATCTTGCGGACTCTCGAATGGCTCCACAAGAAAAAAGATGCATGCTTGCTTGAACTCTTCCAAGCCGAAGATGATCTACGTCGAGGAGTCACAAACCCAAGCTACCCTCTTCACTAATATGGGATTAGTGAAGCTAACACCCTATACTAAAGTGCTAATCTAGTAGAAGATGATGAAGTAGGATTTTTGCTCACTTTAGAATTGCTTTTCTCACTTGTTTTTACGCTTCTCTCAAAACCTAGAGAGCTCTCTTGAGCTTTGAGGAAGAAGAAGCAAATAATAGATGTGAGGGAGAATGAGAACCATAGGTGAGAAAATATCTAATATATCTCATGTAGAGACTTAACCATGAGTTTAGATAATGGTTGGGTTAACAAATATCTAGTACAAGACAAAACTAGCGGACTAAGTCAATGGGTCTCCAAGCTCCATGAAGCTTCATGCCATGTGACAAATTTCCATCTAATAATTGTTTTATTCTAAATAAATAAACCCTACATTATCATTATCATGGTGTAGGTCTCATGCACCCATATTGCATGTATCATCAACCATGACACATAAATAAAACACAATTAATATATATCACATATATATCAAGTGTGCACATGTGAGAAAAATAAATGCTTAAGTGAGCTAATATTAGTTAATGTAAATTAATATATTATATATATAATTATACATTAAATCATTAGATCAACACTTGATTTAATAATCCGGTTATATCTCATATGACCGACTAATATAATTTGTATCAACTTATCGAACCAACACTTGATTCGATAACCCGGCCATCTCTCATATAACCGTCCGATACTGTATCGACTTATCGAATCAACACTTGATTCGATAACCCGGCTATATCTCATATAACCGATCGATACATTATATCGCGAGAATAGAATACGGTATCATATACTCGTATTAATCTCGGTCCCGCACATATCACATATGTGCTCCTACTTCATTTTGCCTGAGCCAGTGAACCCTCTGTGTAGGACTCTAAAGACTCGTCAATACGTAGGCAGTAGGTGATGATCACATCAAGCACCCACAAGTCGTCGGCGGTACTAGCTGGATGTAACGGCTACCCAGGTATTGAACGATCGGAAGATCAGCAAGCTAGCCCACTCTAACTCCTGCAAAAGCCTGTCAGTAACACTACCGTACAGTCCGGTCTCTTCGTCTGATATGTCGCATATCTAGTCTAGCGGTGGTCAACGTCAGACCCCAATAACCGATAAGTCGTGCCGATGTGAGGCTCATAACGGGTCGAGAAACTACTGATAACACTTATCAGTACATCTCTGTATCAGCCCTGGCCAGGGACTTTACTGTTATGGACTATCGAGCACAGCGCAACATCAACTACCAATACCGGGAGAGACGAATCCCCTCCTATCGCTCATTGCCTCCATATGATTCGGGACTGTACCAAAAAGCCACCGTTTTGCACGTTCTTTTGAACGTAGTAAGGTGGAAATCAAAGCACAGTGGGAATCACACAAGACTTTATGACCATCTCGGGTCTACAGACTAACCTGTAGCAGTGTCACCGAAGAACTGCTATCTGACGATAGGTATAATACCTACTAGGAGTTCCCGGCGAGTCCATTCAGTATACCCAGTCTCCACTGAGCACCCGTATACCATCTTTGATGTCAAACACCAATGGATGTGGGATCATCCATCGCCCATCATATGGGTCAAGATGCGTATACGCCAGTCTACTCCGGAATATCGATGCCCTGTCTCGATACACCCTCGACTAGGAACAATTTTAGGGTGTACTTGCAGACTACCCTTGGCCCCACTAGTATGATTTCCATCATAGTCCTGGTAGTCAAGTACACAACCTAAGGGCTTTATCAACATGTGAGAGAAAGACAGCATCACATATACAAATCAACATATTAAGATAAAGAGCAACCGGATAGCATACTATCACGTTGAGCAAGAAAGTCCTCTATATATATATCCAAGCATCTACTATAATATACATCCCATGTATAATAATGGCCTCTAGGGCATACATATAACTAACATGTAGAACCCATTGACTTAGTCCACTAATTTTGTCTCACTCTAGATATTTATTAACCTAACCATTATTGTTAGCCATGGTTTATTCTTTACATGAGTTAATGTATGACACTAACACCCATGGTTGCTACACTCACTCATGATTCCATTCACACTTCATCTTCTTCCTTATCTCCAAAAAGCTTTCTAGCTTCATGAGAGGTAAAGAAAAATAGTGAGAAGATAATTTTTAAAGTGAGCAAAATTCCTATTTCATCAACCTCTTCTCTACTAGCCATTTAGATTGGGTTGTTTCTTCACTAGTTCATCACTTAGTGAAGAGGTAGCTTGTGTTAGTGTATATGCCCTAGATGCCATTACTGTATCATACTAGTTTGTATATTACTTAATGGAAGCTTGGGATATTCACAGTTGTATAGACAATCTTTCTCGAAAAGGTAGTATGCTACTTGGTTTGTTTCTACTTTAATATGTGCATGTGTTTCTTTTAGCATATCGCCTATACACATTAGTGGAGCCCTTAGGATCTTTGCTTGATTACCAGCGTTGTGATGCCAGTCATACTAGTGGGGGCTGGGTAATCTACAAGCACATCCTTATACAGGTCTCTAGTCGTAGGATTATCGAGACAGGGCATCGATACTCCAGAGTAGACTAGTGTATACGCTTCTCATCCCAGGAGGGGAGATGGTCTGTCCCACAGCCATCAGTATGTCGTACTGGAGATAGTATGCAGGTGCTCGTTAGGTTACGAGTACACTGGACAGGACTCGCTGGGAACTGTTGGTTTGGTATTATACCTATCGTCAGTTATCAGTTCCCAGGTGACATGAGTACAGCATAGTCCGTTGACTTGACACTGTCACTTCGCCTCGAGTGTGTTCCCACTGTTCTTAGATTACTACCCTACCACGGCTCAAATGAGTCGTGCAAACATGTAGTAGTTAGGTGCAGTCCCGAAGCACTTGGAGGCAGTGACGGTTAGACAGGATTCGTCTCTCCCGGTATTGGGGGTTGATATCGCGCTGTGTCTAGGAGAGCCATTACACAAAGTCCCTGGCCAGGGCAAGCGAGATATACTGGTAGCGTTTCCAGTGTTATCTCAGGGTGTTCTGGGCTACACTCTGACATGACTTGTACCGCTATTAGGGGACTGACGTTTACCTCCCCCTTAGGCCCGACATGCGATACTCTCAGACGAACAGACCGGACTGTACGGAGATTGTCACATTCAGGCTCAGTAGGAGTTCGGATGGGTTCACCTCATCAGTCTTCTTATCGGCATCTACCTGGGGACCGTTACGTACGGCTAGTATCGCTTGCGGCTTGTGGTTAAACCCACCGCCAGCGTAGTGTCGAGTCTTTAGAGTCCCACACAGTGGGATGTTCGCCTTTGGGAAAAACAGAGTAGAGGTCGCATGGTTTTGCGACGGGGTTCGTTCACATCCGCGCACTTGTGCACGTTTGGTGTCCGGGCAGTTATTACTAGCGGGATTTGGTTTAAGCTAGATCCTAGTATATATTTTGGGATTATTTTTATCTCATTGTATTCGTATTTCTCGGAACATGGATGCGGGTGTGTATGCACAGTTGACAGAGGCAGAGGCAGAGGATTCTCATTAGGGTTGTTGACCGTTGACTTTTTCTAAACCCTAATGAGAATGAAATATGATTAATAATATTGATTAAGGATTATTGTGTCATGGTTGAGTTGAACATTTGACTTTTGTAGACTTTGTTGACGGGTTGACCATTGTTGACTTGTTGACCATCATCATTTCATTTCAAAGATGCTTCTTGTTTCTTGCAATTGCATTAAATGAATGAAATAATAATGGTCATTCATAAACTAACCATCACAATTTCTTAATTATTATTATTATTATTATCATTATTCCAAATATGAGAGCATGGTTGTAAATTATCCTCATTCTTGCTTGCACTTTCTCTCTCATAGTTTTTGCTCATCCTCTTCCTCTCTCTCAAAGCTCTCATCTCTTATGTGTTGAGAACCATGAGTTCTTAAGATAAAACCACCATAACTCCTCTCTACTTATTCTAGGGTTCTAGGTTTAGCAAACCAAGCACTTTAGTTACCTCTAGGTTGAGGTAGGAGCTCAAGGTAGAGGCTTTCGGGTGGATCCTTCTTCGGCAAAGAGAAGACGACGAGGAGGAGCCGTTCAAACCACTCCAAGGAGCAAGAAGAGAAGGAGTTCAAGACCTAGGTATAACCCTCTAACCGAGTAGCTAAACTTGTAGTTAGTATGCTAGGTTTTTGTTTAGCAAAGATCCTTTGTTTCTAGTCCATGTTGCCTTGTATAAAAAATCGTTTTTTACCTATTCCGCCTCCCCGTAAGAACCGGGGTGGGCAACGGTTGAAGATCAACCCAGAAGGAACAATAAGTAAGCAAGACATCAAAATCAAGAAAGTGAACATAAACCCATCGCTCTAAGTCTCTCACAATACCCAAGTCTGACTAGGTCTACCGATATACAATTTCTAGTCACTGATTTTATTTGATCTGATAGAGTTTACCTAGATACAATAGAATATAACAGTACGAGAGTGGGCATGAACCAACATGTGTCCCACCTACCAAAGCAAAACACCCTGGATGAAGCTGTGTGCCAGCAATATCGCAACTGATTCCAAGCGGTCAAACCTGCAAGAACTGTGGCACAATGGGGGTGAGTTGCCAAATTGTGAATAGAAAACATCAGCAAGTAGAAATCGAATAAAACAACGATTTCCTATGTCACTATATCCTGAAAGTAATACTATGATATCTACGGTGACCACATATGCATATATGTCAACAATCGATTCATTGCAATGAAATATACAAATAAACATCCGACATCATATGCCTGTATGCATGTGGATATCATCCACGTGTCCGTCAACGACACAGACAATATCATGAAACCTGATTGTCCAAAATCGACACTCGAAATATCATGAAAACATAAGCCTGTATGTATGACGATATCAACCACGTGTGTCCATCAACGACACATCAAAATCATGGAACCCGAGTGTCCAACACCGACACTCGAAACATCATGAAACCCGTGTCCAGTATCGACACGTAAATCCTCATATCTCAGGCGCTGCATACTCGGATCAGCCTCTATATATATCTCATTTCAGGCGCCGCATACTCAGATCGGCCCTCATATCCATCTCATATCATAACTCCAAAACGGTATCCTCCGGATATCCGCCGAGTTCTATACAATCACCGGTAGGTAGTAGTCCCTCTGCCAGGCTCATCGTCTATTGCACAACATAACTTTTTTGCCCCGGAGTACCATACCGGGTCCACCATGTACTCGCAGACGGCTCTTCCAGCTCCTCGAATCGGGTATCACAGAGCTCAGAACCGAGAAAACTCATGGTGGACACCTCGAAATATCATATCAAGAGAAACCGCATTTTTAAGTAATACATAATTCCCTTTAAAATATAACCGCAGTTCTCAAATCCAGAGATCTCATGAAAACATCATCTCAAGAATATAACCATAAAGTAAGATGTATGCAATATAGATTAGTAATATGAGCATATCGAGTATATCATGCAAGCATGTCAAGTGATAGCACTGAACAATGAATGTACTATACAGTAATGAATAATTGTTAGTGTATATGCCCTAGAGGCCATTACTGTATCATACTAGTTTGTATATTATTTGATGGAAGCTTGGGATATTCACAGTTGTATATACAATCTTGCTCGAAATGGTAGTATGCTACTTGGTTTGTCTCTGCTTTAATATGTGCATGTGTTTCTTTTAGCATATTGCTGATATACATATTAGTAGAGCCCTTAGGATCTTTGCTTGATTACCAGCGTTGTGATGGCGCTCACACTCGTGGGAGCTGGGTAATCCATAAGCACATCCTTATACTGGTCCCTGGTCGTTGGACTATCGAGACAGGGTATCGATACTCCGGAGTAGACTAGCGTATGCGCTTCTCATCCCAGCGTGGGAGACGGTCTGTCCTACAGCCGTCAGTACGTCGTACTTAAGATAGTATGCGGGTGCTCGTTAGGTTACGAGTACACTGGACAGGACTCGTCGGGAACTGTTGGTTGGTATTATACCTATCGTCAGTTATCAGTTCCCAGGTGACATGAGTACAGCTTAGTCCGCTGACTTGACACTGTCACTTCGCCTCGAGTGTGTTCCCACTGCACTTTGATTACTACCCTACCACGGCTCAAAGGAGTCGTGCAAACAGGTAGTTTTTGGGTGCAGTCCCGAAGCACTTGGAGGCAGTGACGGTTAGACAGGATTCGTCTCTCCCGGTATTGGGGGTTGACATCGCGCTGTGTCTAGGAGAGCCATTACACGAGTAGTCCCTGGCCAGGGCAAGCGAGATATACTGGTAGGTTTCCAGTGTTATCTCAGGGTGTTCTAGGCTACACTCCGACACGACTTGTACCGCTATTAGGGGACTGACGTTCACCGCCCCCTAGGCCCGCCATGCGATGTATCAGACGAACAGACCGGACTGTACTGAGACTGTCACATACAGGCTCAGTAGGAGTTCAGATGGGGTTCACCTCGTCATTCTTCTTATCGACATTTACCTGGGGACCGTTACGTACAGCTAGTGCCGCTTGCGGTCTGTGGTTAAACCCACTGCCAGCGTAGTGTCGAGTCTTTAGAGTCCCACACAGAGAGCTTTTCGCCTTTAGGCAAAATGAGTAGAGGTCGCATGGTTTTGCGACAGGGTTCGTTCACATCCGCGCACTTGTGCACGTTTGCTGTCTGGACAGCTTATACTAGCGGGCTTTGGTTTAAGCCGGATCCTAGTATATGATTTAGGATTGGTTTTATCTCTTTGTATTCGTGTTTCTCGGATCACGAATACGGGTGCGTATGCACAGTTGCTTGAGACATAGGGAGAGGACTTTGATTAGGGTTAATGACCTTTGTCATTTTATTAACCCTAATGCTTATGTGTGTATTATGGTTAATTGATATTAGTTTAATATAATTGTGCATGGTTATGGTTGTTGACCATTTGACCTTCTTGACTTGTTGACCTAGGTTGACACTTTGACCATCATCATTTCATTTGGAAGATGCTCTTTGATCCTTACAATTTGCATTAAAAATGAAATGATAATGGTCATGTCTTGATTAACCAAGACAATTATCTAGCTAATTATCAATTTATAATAATTCACACATATATGTGAGAATGGTTGTTTTATTCTCTCATTCTATCATTCACTTTCTCTCTCTTGTTCCTCCTCTCCCTCAAGCTCTCCCCTCTCATGTGTTGAGAAACACTTGAGCTTGAGAAAAACCTCTTCTTGATAATCTTTACCTCATTTAGGGTTTTAGGACTAGCACTTCTAGCACCCTAGTTACTTCTAGCTTGAAGTTGAAGCTAAAGGTTGAGGCTTTCGGGTGGATCCTTCTTCGACTCAAGAAGACGACAAAGGTGATCTCTTTCTAGTACTCCAAGGAGCAAGGAGAGAAGGACATAAAGCCCTAGGTATAACCATTCTACCCTTAGCTTGTTTCTAGTTAGCTTTAGCTTGTTTTTGTTTAGCAAAGATCCTTCTTTGTCTTGTCCATGTTGCCTAATGTGATAAAAATCCGATTTTTATTCCGTTTTCCGCCTCCCCGCAAGCACCGGGGTGGGCAACGTAGACTTACAGTGGTATCAGAGCCTAACTAAACATAAACTAGCTAGGTAGTAAAGTGTATAGAAGTTCAATCGAAAAAAATCGCAAAACCGAGTTTACAAAAACCCAAGTTTCTGTTAAAATTTTTTCTGTTCAAAATAAAATAAATCATACTCCAAAAATCATCTCAGGGTTTTGTGAAGAAAGCCACCAAAAACGATCCAGTGACTCGCTCAAAGAGCCGCGGTTCCGCGGCAATAGCAAGCTATTGCCGCGCAACCGCGGCCGTTTTGGCTCGTCTCTGGGTCGAGTTTGGTGCAGTGTTCTTCTGGCATGGTTTTGGGATTTTTAAGATGGTTTATATGTGCCCAGCTTTTCCAGAAAAGAAATTTGATTTTGGGGGCCTATAAATCCGTATTTTTTGATCGAACTTCAATACACTTTGACTAAAGGGTTATATCTGTGATGTTTATATGCATTGAACGTCGGCTAATCGCTATATGTCGATTAGTGGGGGTTATACATATCTGTGATCTGTGTTTGATGATGGTATGTGTATATGAATGCGTTGGATTGTCGCGGGTGAATAGCCGGGGTGGATGTGAGATGAGTGTTTCTTTTTCTTTCATTCATGTAACATGTAAATTGATGTAATATTATTTGTATGGCCGCACAACCGGGTTGGGGTTGTAGCCGTTATTGTATAATTCTTTTTACTGTTTTTGCTCCTAGGATAGACCCATGGAGGGGGTGCACAAACTACCGGGTATCTCGAAGTGCCGAGTGGCCTACTCACGGTGTTGAGGGAGGTTGCTTCGCTTCGGGTGCTTGGCGGGTAGTTTGCCGCACCCGTAGGGGTCTTGGGTGGGGTATTGGCTATTCACCGCGACCGTGTAATCCGCTTTTCGTTGTAGGCTCGAACGGATTGCGGATTCCTAGTATATCCAATGTATTCATCTGTGATCTGTAATGTCTATCATTGCTATATATTTATATATTATAACTATTTAGGCGTTGCTTATGTTTTACAGCCGCGCTAGCCCAGCCCCCGCTCTGTCGTTAGTTAAGTAACCTAACGGGTGATGACGGGGCCCCGTGGCGAATGCGAATGGCATAAGCGTACTTCCTATTTTGGTTGTTTTCTGCAATGGTAGGGTTAAATGATGGGACGCATTAAAAGAACTAATGCAAGAAAATAAACCAAGTAAAAGTCGATTGGAACACTTTGAAAACCACTCGGTTCTTTTCAAAACTAAACTTTTAAACGCGGAGCTTGAACCACTCCTTTTAAAAGCTATCTCGTTCCATCGATTATATCAAGTTCACTACGTTCACGGTTTCGCCAAAACCATTCGTAGCCCTCTGTCATTCCACATGAATGGTCAAAAGTATTCAAGCTATGTATTTTGGCCAAAGTCAAGGTATAGTGATTGGTAGCTATTGGGTATTCATGTGCAGCATAGATAGATGCGTTGGTTTGGGACAGTCGTGCTACCATTTTGGCCAAAGTCAAGGGTAGGTACGGGTGGGTCCAAATTAACCAGGAGAATGACGGGTAGAACTTGACATGTGACTTATGATATTTTGGCCAAAGTCAAGGTCATAAGAGCATGGGGCAAAAATCCACATCGGGAGTTTCATAAGTACTGAAACTTGCTAGCGCTGCATACCATTTGGAGTGTGATAATTCTGGTAGGATTCCTTCGGTTTTATCACGCGATGATATTTGGATCCCGATCCTACTGTGAGTATATGCTACTCCTCGGGAAAACTCTCACTTAACGATCAATGCTATAAACCTAGTAGGTGTCTAGAAAGGTGTTAGCGGGGTTACGCCCACAGGGAAAAGAGGTTACTTAATTAAGGAACTTCACGAAAGCGTTGGAAAACCTCCCTCGAAGTACCGACACTGGCCTGGCTGAACGGTTAAGCAAGTATTGTACGGTGAGATTGATCCCGACTAATCCTTTCTTTACGGTTTGAGAAGGGATTCGAGAGACAGTGGGAGCCATCCTGTTTAGACAAACTAAAAACCACTCTAAACTTGCAAGAGCATCATGCTAAAGTGTTTCTTTTCTCTCTCCTAATTGCAGCGACCATTCAACATGACCGGACTTAAGTTATTACTAGATAAAAACATACTGACAGGGCCAAACTACAAAGATTGGCTCAGGAATGTCAAGATGGCAATCACTTACGACAAGCTGGGGTATCTCCTTACCACCAAAGTTCCCCCTGTCCCAGGTCCTAAAACCAGTGTCGCGGATAGGGAAATCCGTAAGACATGGGAAATAGATTACGCGAAGGCCAAATGCCTCGTACTTGCATCGATGGACAACGAACATCAGAGGAGGCACGAGAATATGGACCTAGAGTCCATATTTCTTCATACAAAAGAACTGTATGGAGAGCAGTCTCGTATCGCCAGATACGAAGTGTCGAAGAAGTTGTTTTCGGCAAGGTTGGCCGTCGGATCATCGGTAGCGGAACACGTGCTTATGATGATTGGCTACATAGAGGAAGTCGCAGAACTTGGGACCACGTTGGAGAATGGCTCTATACGGACTTGATTCTCCAGTCCCTTCCTTCTACTTACGCCCAGTTCATCCTGAACTTCAACTTACAGGAAAAGGAAGTTGAACTTTCAGAGCTCCTCAACATGTTGAGGAGTGCAGAGGGCACCCTACAGAAAAGTAGGGAGACATCCACTTTGTTTGTAGGAGGATCTTCCTCTTCTAGGTCCAGGGCAAAAGCCAAGGGCAAGAAGAAGAAAGCCCCCGCCAAACCAAGAGGCGGTGTCAGTAAAGTGGATACGAAGGGAAAAGGAAAAGCAACAAAGGTAGCGGAAAAGCTGGTGGGGAAGGAAGAATGCTTCTACTGTCACAAAAGTGGTCACTGGAAACAGGATTGCAAGGCTTGGAAGGCCAGAACACAGGATTTGAAGCGAGTTGCGGCTTCAGCTTCAGGTGTGTATGTTATTGAAAACTGTCTATCAATAAACTCTACATCTTGGGTATTGGATACCGGATCAGGATCTCATATCTGTAATTCTTTGCAGGCGTTGAGAAAGCGTAGAGTTTTGAAGGCAGGTGACATGACCCTCAGAGTTGCAAACGGTGCTAGCATGGATGCTGAGGCCGTGGGGGACTATCACCTGGGACTGTCAGATGGACACTTTTTGGTTTTGCGTAGTTGTTATTATGTACCAAATGCAACCTGTAATATCACTTCTGTATCTTTATTATCTAAAGAAGGTTATGAATTTGCATTTGTAAGTAATGTAGTGAACATTCACCTTAATCAAGTTTTGATTGGGTCAGGTACATTGAACAACGGTATATACGTATTAAACCAACCACAGATTTTCAATGTCCAGAATACACACAAAAGAAAGTCTCCAGAAATCAATAAAACTTTCTTATGGCATTGTAGACTGGGTCACATCAATGAGAGAAGGTTGACTAAATTACATACAGAAGGATATTTGGATCCGTTCGAATATCAATCGTATGCAACTTGTCAATCCTGTCTCAAAGGAAAGATGACAAAGACTCCGTTCACTGGACACGGAGTAAGAGCGAGCGAGCTCTTGGGACTCGTACACAGTGACGTGTGCGGTCCAATGTCTACACATGCACGAAGCGGTTATTCTTACTTCATTACTTTTACGGATGACTTTTCAAGGTACGGTTATGTCTTCTTAATGAAACATAAATCCGAGGCTTTTGAAAAATTCCAGGAATATAAGAATGAAGTAGAAAAACAAACAGGCAAAAGTATCAAGGCACTGAGATCTAATCGAGGTGGTGAATACTTGAGTGCCGAGTTCCTGGGTTACTTAAAAGAGAATGGAATTCTCTCTCACCTTACTCCTCCATACACTCCGCAACATAACGGTGTATCGGAGAGACGGAACCGAACCCTATTGGATATGGTACGGTCCATGATGAGTAACGCTGAGTTGCCGCGATCGTTCTGGGGATATGCGCTAGAATCAGCTGCATACCTTTTGAACCGAGTTTCAACTAAGACTGTGCCTACTACACCATATCAGATGTGGTGTGGGAAGAGACCCTATCTTAATCACATTAAGACATAGGGATGTCCATCTTTTGTAAAAAAGCAGCATGCGGACAAGCTCGAGGCACGCTCAGTACAGTGCAAGTTTGTGGGATATCCAAAGAACTCCAAGGGATATTTCTTCTATTGCGAAGAGGAACAAAAGGTTTTTGTTTCTCGCCATGCCCACTTTCTAGAACACCAGTTCATAGAAAAAGAAATAAGTGGGAGCGCATTAGAACTGGAAGAAATTCCAGAACCACGAGCTACTACTGAAAGCTTAGTAGAACCAGAGGGTTCGAAAGATCAGGACATTCCCACGCCACTCCGCAGGAGTAGTAGGCAGTCTCATCCGCCCGAGAGATACTACGGTTTTCTTATTGACGGGGATAGAGAGGATTGCATCATAGATTGTGATGAACCTACTAGCTTCCAGCAAGCCATTCAGAGCGTCGACTCGGTAAAATGGCTGGATGCAATGCGAACCGAAATGGAGTCCATGTACACCAACAAAGTATGGACGTTGGACATTGCTCCAGATGGGGTAAAACCCGTAGGATGCAAGTGGATCTTCAAAAGAAAGTTTGGTGTAGATGGACAGGTTGAGACCTATAAAGTTATACTGGTTGCAAAGGGTTTTCGTCAGCGACCTGGTTTGGACTATGACGAAACCTTTTCTCCAGTAGCTATGCTGAAATCCATTTGGATCCTTCTTGCCATTGTTGCCTTCCACGATTATGAAATTTAGCAGATGGACGTAAAGTCCGCTTTTCTAAATGGACATTTAGAGGAGTGTGTCTATATGGAACAGCCAGAGGGTTTCATTCAGAGTGGGAGCAGCGGAAAGGTGTGCAAGTTACTTAAGTCCATTTATGGACTGAAGCAGGCATCGCGGAGTTGGAACATCTGTTTTGATGAGACGGTCAAGGAATTTGGCTTTATCAAAAATCCAGATGAACCATGCATCTATTGTAAATTTATAGCGAGAACTGTAGTATTCCTCGTTTTATACGTGGATGACATTCTCTTAATATCAAATGACATTCCTTTGCTACAATCTGTCAAGGGGTTCTTGTCACACAGGTTCTCCATGAAAGACCTGGGTGATGCCTCATACATTCTGGGTATCCGGATCTAACGTGACAGATCTAAGAGGATATTAGGACTTTCACAGTCCAGGTACATCGACACCATACTGAAGAGATGCAGTATGGAAGATTCCAAGTGCGGTAATCCACCGGCTTGTCACGGGATCACCCTCTCCAAAGAGATGTCTCCCAAGACTGATTTGGAGAGGGATCGCATGTCCATTATACCCTACGCTTCTGTGGTAGGCTCTATAATGTATGCGATGTTGTGTACCAGACCAGATGTGGCTTATGCACTGAGCGTGGTAAGCAGGTATCAGTCAAACCCTGGGGAGAAACATTGGATAGCAGTAAAGAACATTCTCAAGTACCTGAGAAGGACTAAGGAGATGTTCTTGGTGTATGGCGGAAAAGACCTCCAGATTGAGGCCTTTGCTGACTCCAGCTTCCAGAGTGACAAGGATGATTCCAAGTCCATGTCGGGCTTTGTCTTTACCCTCAATGGAGGGGCGGTGTGTTGGAAGAGCTCCAAACAGGAAACCGTTGCTGACTCGACTATGGAAGCGGAATACATCGCTGCATCTGATGCCGCAAAAGAAGCTGTCTGGATGAGGAAGTTCTTGAAAGAACTTCAGGTGGTTCCGTCCATTGTTGACCCAATACCTCTGTATTGCGACAACAACGGGGCTATAGCTTTAGCGAAGGAACCCAGGTCCCATCAGAAATCTAGACACATCTTGAGGCGGTATCACCTGATCAGGGAGATCGTGGATCGCCAGGAGATCGAGGTTCGGAGGGTTGCTTCAAAAGATAACACTGCAGATCCATTCACCAAGGCCTTGTCCCAGACTCAGTTCGAGCGGCTGATCGAGATGATAGGTCTTCGATACGCCAGTACATGGCCTTAGTGCAAGTGGGAGATTGTTAGTGTATATGCCCTAGAGGCCATTACTGTATCATACTAGTTTGTATATTACTTGATGGAAGCTTGGGATATTCACAGTTGTATATACAATCTTGCTCGAAATGGTAGTATGCTACTTGGTTTGTCTCTGCTTTAATATGTGCATGTGTTTCTTTTAGCATATTGCTGATATACATATTAGTAGAGCCCTTAGGATCTTTGCTTGATTACCAGCGTTGTGATGGCGCTCACACTCGTGGGAGCTGGGTAATCCATAAGCACATCCTAATACTGGTCCCTGGTCGTTGGACTATCGAGACAGGGCATCGATACTCCGGAGTAGACTAGCGTATGCGCTTCTCATCCCAGCGTGGAGGACGGTCTGTCCCACAGCCGTCAGTACGTCGTACTTGAGATAGTATGCGGGTGCTCGTTAGGTTACTAGTACACTGGACAGGACTCGTCGGGAACTGTTGGTTGGTATTATACCTATCGTCAGTTATCAGTTCCCAGGTGACATGAGTACAGCTTAGTCCACTGATTTGACACTGTCACTTCGCCTCGAGTGTGTTCCCACTGCACTTTGATTACTACCCTACCACGGCTCAAAGGAGTCGTGCAAACAGGTAGTTTTTGGGTGCAGTCCCGAAGCACTTGGAGGCAGTGACGGTTAGACAGGATTCGTCTCTCCCAGTATTGGGGATTGACATCGCGCTGTGTCTAGGAGAGCCATTACACGAGTAGTCCCTGGCCAGGGCAAGCGAGATATACTGGTAGGTTTCCAGTGTTATCTCAGGGTGTTCTGGGCTACACTCCGACACGACTTGTACCGCTATTAGGGGACTGACGTTCACCGCCCCCTAGGCCCGCCATGCGATGTATCAGACGAACAGACCGGACTGTACGGAGACTGTCACATACAGGCTCAGTAGGAGTTCAGATGGGGTTCACCTCGTCAGTCTTCTTATCGACATCTACCTGGGGACCGTTACGTACAGCTAGTGCCGCTTGCGGTTTGTGGTTAAACCCACTGCCAGCGTAGTGTCGAGTCTTTAGAGTCCCACACAGAGAGCTATTCACCTTTAGGCAAAATGAGTAGAGGTCGCATGGTTTTGCGACAGGGTTCGTTCACATCCGCGCACTTGTGCACGTTTGCTGTCCGGACAGCTTATACTAGCGGGCTTTGGTTTAAGCCGGATCCTAGTATATGATTTGGGATTGGTTTTATCTCTTTGTATTCGTGTTCATCGGATCACAAATACGGGTGCGTATGCACAGTTGCTTGAGACAGAGGGAGAGGACTTTGATTAGGGTTAATGACCTTTGTCATTTTATTAACCCTAATGCTTATGTGTGTATTATGGTTAATTGATATTAGTTTAATATAATTGTGCATGGTTATGGTTGTTGACCATTTGACCTTCTTGACTTGTTGACCTAGGTTGACACTTTGACCATCATCATTTCATTTGGAAGATGCTCTTTGATCCTTGCAATTTGCATTAAAAATGAAATGATAATGGTCATGTCTTGATTAACCATGACAATTATCTAGCTAATTATCAATTTATAATAATTCACACATATATGTGAGAATGGTTGTTTTATTCTCTCATTCTATCATTCACTTTCTCTCTCTTGTTCCTCCTCTCCCTCAAGCTCTCCCCTCTCATGTGTTGAGAAACACTTAAGCTTGAGAAAAACTTCTTCTTGATAATCTTTACTCTCATCTAGGGTTTTAGGACTAGCACTTCTAGCACCCTAGTTACTTCTAGCTTGAAGTTGAAGCTAAAGGTTGAGGCTTTCGGGTGGATCCTTCTTCGACTCAAGAAGACGACAAAGGTGATCCCTTTCTACTACTCCAAGGAGCAAGGAGAGAAGGACATAAAGCCCTAGGTATAACCATTCTACCCTTAGCTAGTTTCTAGTTAGCTTTAGCTTGTTTTTGTTTAGCAAAGATCCTTCTTTGTCTTGTCCATGTTGCCTAAAGTGATAAAAATCCGATTTTTATTCCGTTTTCCGCCTCCCCGCAAGCACCAGGGTGGGCAACGTGGACTTACAATAATATCATGATACAACAGTTCTACTATGTAAGTGGCATGGCAATCACCGATGATGAATGTGTGTGAGCCGGCAAATCTGGGTAAGTGTAACATGCACATCAACGGTAATTATGCAGGCATATTAGCAGTTGATATCATATAACATTAAATACTGGAAACATGATAGGTATCACATGAGGAATAATCCAAAATAAACATGAACTATAATAAGGTAGCCTCTTATGTCAACGATCCCGCCTCATAGTATCAAGTGTCGCAATATCCTCGATCATCATTCTCATTTCATAAGCGCGGATCAAACATTCGGTAAACGCATCGCGTACGGTAATCCATCGTACGATGTCACAAACAGAATAAGGAATCTATCGTCCTATTCACCACCAAAGGTACGGATCTATAATCTCGTATGGCATACTTTATCAATCACATAACCCATCTATATCAATCTTGTATCATTTCATCTTGCATATACGTCATATCTTGTTAATCTCAAGTCATATCGATCTCGATCTCATATCTTACCATTATCAACTCATACTTGTCCTCTTTCAATTCATACTTAACATGATTCACTTTCTCATTTCATATTCTCATATATCAATTAGTGCCAACTTTTGTTGGTGTGTAGTAGCTCCTCTAGTTAGGTTTAAACAACATAAAGTAATGAGCTTTTCAAAATTTTAGAGGGCTAATACAAACATACTCCGAATTGAACTAGAGATTAGGGTAAAGCATAATAAAAGAAGTCTAAACCTAAGTGAAAAGAAACTAAAACCATTGTAGTCAACTCCTTCACTCTCTTGGGACTCCAATGGCTCCACTCGAAACTTGGATCAACTCCACTCAAGGTTCTTCGTCGTCTACGATGATCCACCCGGAGTTTCTTAGCTCAAGCTCTTTGCTTCACAAAACTAGGATGAATGAATCATAACAACCTATACTAATGGGCTAGAGTAGTATAGATTGGTGAAGTGGGGATTTTTATCTCTTGGGAAAACCTTTCTTTTTCTCTTTCTCAAAACCAAGTGAGTGAATGAGTGAGGAAGAAGAAGCAACTCGGGTTATGTTTAACTCAAGTAAATATCATATAATTAGCCATGGAGATATTTTAGATATTTAGATAAATAATTATGAGTGGAATGGTGAGTCATGAGAGAAGATATTTTGAGAATATTGTAGAAGCTATGATTCATTTTATTTAATTAAAAATCTAATTTAATCTCCAATGTGAGTCTTGCACACCCATGTTATATGTATCATCAACCATGACACTAATTATAAATACATGTTTATATATAATTAATACACACACACACACACATACACACATACACATATATATCTATGCAAATAGAATTACTAAAGAAAGGATTTTACAAAAAGAAATTAGTCATTTTATAAAATCAACAATTGATTTAATAACCTGGTCATATCACATATAACCCGACTAATTTATGTTGGAGATAGTGCCCTCAGAGTCAATTATTGGATCATAGGCACGTGATTGCAATGATTGATGGAGGACCTATCCCGATAGGAAAGTCTTATTCAAGATGATAGTATGCTATCTGGTTTATCTTTATCATCGTGTACTGTTTTAGGTGACCTTACAAGTCACTATTGCGCGTTGATAGAGCCCCTAGGATTCTTGCTTGACTGCCAGCAGTATGAGGGTGATCATATACATGGGAGCTGGTAGTCTATAAGCACATCATTAAAAGGTCCCTAGTCGTGGGAGTTTCGAGACAGGGCATCGATACTCCAGAGTAGACTAGTGTATACAGTCGAGACCCCGACGAGGGGCGGTGGCCAGTCTCACAAGCCATTGGTGTCAGTTGGTTCACCTAAGATGTATACAGGTGCTCATTGGGTTATGAGTACACTGGACAAGACTCGCCGGGAACATGCTAGTTGGTCTTATACCTGACGTCAGATAGCAGTTCCCTGGTGACATGTGTACAGGTTAGTTCATCGACCTGAGATCGTCATTTGTCTCATGTGAGTTCCTACTATACTTTGATTACTACCCTACCACGCTCAAAGGAGACGTGCAAATAGGTTTTAGTTGGGTACAGTCCCGAGCCACATGGAGGCAGTGAGCGGATCTGCAGGGGTTCGTCTCTCCCGGTATTGGGGGTGAGGTCGCACTGTGTCTAGGAGAGCCATTACACGAAGTCCTTGGCCAAGGCAGGAGATTTACTGGTAGGTATTCCAGTAGTATCTCAGGGTGTTCTGGGCTACACTCCGACACGACTTGTACCGCTTTTGGGGGTCTGACTTTTACCAACCCCCTAGGCCCGCCATGCGATACTCATAGACGAACGGACCGGACTGTACGGATATTGTCATTGACAGGCTCAGTAGGGTGTCAGGATGAGTTCGCTTATCGACGTCCCTTTTGGTCAATACCTGGTAGCCCGTTACGTATGGCTAATACCTCTGACGTGCTAGTGGTTAAATCCACAACCAAAGTATTGACGAGTCTTTAGAGTCCCCCATAAACCGTTTTCTTAAGTTTCGGGCGAAACGCTGTAGAGGCCGTATGGAGATATGGCAGGGTTCGATCATATACGTGCGGTATTGCACGGATCATGATCGGACGGATAATACCAGCGGGCTTTGGTTTAAGACGGATCCTAGTATTGTACAGTGTAGATTTTGTCTCATTGCATTTGTATTCGGTCGGAATACAAATGCGGGTATGTATATACAGTCGCGGGGTTTTCCTGTAATTTATTACGGGATCAGTTTTCTGAAGTTGCCAGTTTGCTTTCCGTTTCAGCCATTTTCCTTTGTTTCTTTTCTTGGCTGAATATTGGTGGAGGAGGGCTAATTTGCATATTTGAAAATTAGCAATTGTGGAGGGGTTTATTTGTAAATGGATGATCATGATGGTTCCACCATACATTGACTTCTTGGTTCATGATTATCCATCATTGCTTGACGTTTGATGGGTTGGTGATGGGTTTATGAGTGTGGATTTTGTTGTGATGATTATTCCTCATCATCACCTTTTCTCTCTCTTTCATTATCTTGGCTCACTCATTTTCATTCTCTCCATTCTCTCATTCCTCACACATTGGCCGTCCATTCTTCTTTGGGGCTGTCCAAAATTTGAGAAGAGAAAATGATCTCTTTTGCTTGCCATAAAATTCCCAAGTTCATCTCAAAAGTTTACAACTTCATCTCCATATCAATATGGCAACTTCCTTAACCCCTAGAGACAAATGGATTCTACACTTTGCCTACAGCATCCTTGGGCACGTCGACTCGCCAACTTCGTGCTCGAGTTGCCTTGGTCCAGAGTTGGGAGCCCGTAAAAGAGCCCGGCGATGTAGTGCCCTTCCGACGAGGAGATGAAGACCGGAGATTCCGCGGGGAGATCGGGACGACGACGAGAAGACCGAAGGACACGGATCTCTCGGTATATCTCTCTACCCCTTCTCTAGTTAGCTAGGAGTAGGTTAATGGCCCGATCCGGGTTCAAAGTGCGCGGAGGTGCCGGTTTAAAAAGTTTCGTAAAAGTTTCGTTTCCGCATTCCGGCGTCGGATTGACGGCCGGGGCACCACCATGCACTTACATTGGTATTAGAGCCACGCCATTAACCTAGTCTAGCTTGCTCTAACGTGTTTACAAGTTTGATCGAACGGATTTTCCAAAAACCGCGTTTTCATTGCATCAGTTTCTGTCGAATTTTTTTTGGCTCGAAATTTTTTTCAGTGTGTTGCAGAAATACATGCAGGGAATTCTAAGAGTTCTGTAAAAATTTGGTCACCTGTTATTACTGTTCAGCCGCGGAACCGCGGCCAAACCCATGCTTGGGCCGCGGTTCCGCCGCCACTTAGACTCCTTACTGCACCAAATGTTTACAGAGGGTCTTAGACTTGGAAATGGGGTTTTTTGGAATATTCTGTTTGGGCCCAGATTTTCTTTGAGTTCTACAGTTGTGCTTGGGGCCCACTTGGGTAAATTTGATCGATCGAAAATTTTAAAAATGCTAGTTCACAGTATTTACATTATATATGTGACCGTGAATGTCATTTGATCGGTAAATCCTGTCTAACTGCTATAGCCCTTTTAGATGGATTTGCGAACGTGACATTCACGTTGATGTTCTGTGTTGTGCTGTGATGTTGCGGATTATCGTGGTGGATAGCCTGGATGCAATGGTAGTACAGTTTGGTTTATTATGTACATTTGATATTGCGGGGCGAGCGTCCGACATGTGGACTGCCGTCACTGCCTGTTTGTATATTATTCTTTTGGGGCACGACCGGGCTGAGGTCGATGTACCCGTTGGATGTATATTTTACTTTCTGTACTAGGATTACCCCAAGGTGGGGTGCACGGATAGCCGGGTTCTAGAGGGCAACGGGCCCGCATCTCATGGCGTTGAGACGGAGGGGGCTTCACTCTAGAATTGGCGGGCTATTCGCCGCACTTTTTGGGGGTACAGGTTGACCCAGGAGGGGTGCCCAAGTTACCGGATTCCGTGAAGTGCTGGGTGGTCCATTCACGTTGCTGAAGGAGGCTGCCTCGCTTCAGGTTTTGGCGGGTAACTTGCCACGTCCGTAGGGGTCTAGGATTTCATTGCACAGGCTATCCATACGACCAGGGGAACGTCGGGTTTCAGTAGCGGCTCTATGAAACCCGGGGATCCCAGATATCTGTATTGTTCTGTGATGCTTATTACATTTCTGTGATGTTGCATTTTATCACGCCTTGAGCGAATATTATATATTGATATATATACTAGTAGATGTTGTATATGTTTTGCATCCGCGCTAGTCCAGTCCCCGCTCTGTCGTTAGTTAAGTAACCTAACGGGTAATGACGGGACCCAGTGGCGAATGCGGATGGCATATACGTACATCATTATTTTCGTTCTTTATTGGTGTGATCAATTGATGGGACTGCATTGATTCGGATCAATGCAAGCTAAACAAATCGATTCTGATGTTATTGGAACAATTTTCAAAAAGCTGTTATTGCAAGGACGTTCACTTTTGTTTTGCATCGTGGTATTCAGTTGGAATATCCCGCACCTCAGTCGACGAGGCAAGGGCCGAGATCCCTTCACCGGGAGTGACCCCTTGGACAGAAGTTTGCGTCAGGGTAATAACTTCACTATAGTCTTTTACTTTTGCTTTGCATCGTGGTATTCAGTTGGAATATCCTGCACCTCATTCTACGGGGAAAGAGCCGAGATCCCTTCACCGGGAGTGACCTCTTTAGCAAAGGTTTTCGTCACTATATTTTTATAAAGCTATCCGGTTCCTTCAACGATATCAAGTTCATTACGTTAAAGGTTTTTCGCCAAAAACCATTCGTAGCCCTCCGTCGTTTCATATGGATAGTCAATAGTATTCAAGCTGTGTTTGTTGGCCAAAGTCAAGGCACAGTGATTGGTAGCTATTGGATATTCATATGCAGCATAGATAGATGCGTTGGTTTGGTACAGTCGTACTGCCTTGTTGGCCAAAGTCAAGGGTAGGTACGGGTGGGTTCAAATTAACCTGGAGAATGACGGGTAGAACTTGACATGTGACTTATGATTTGTTGGCCAAAGTCAAGGTCATAAGAGCATGGGGTAAGAATCACATCGAGAGTTTCTAAAGAAACTGAAACTTGCCAGATATGCGCATACCTTCTGGAGTGTGATAACGTGAGCAGATTCCGTCACGTTATAATGCAATGATAGTTGGGTCCCGATTCCCACTGATGAGTTGGTTTACTCCTCGGGTGATCTCGACTAATTCTTCTTTCAGGTTTGGAGGAGAATTTGACGGTACAGTGGGAGGTTTCCTGATTGGATAAAGTGATAACCATTCCGATCTAGGTTAGAGTGCACGCTAAGTGTTTCTTTTCTCTCTCTCTTTGGCAGTGACCATGACCCGACCCTTGACTATGACTCAGTGACTAAGTTGACCGAATCTTCTTAAAACACCGACTTTTGGATTGTCAGAGTTGCATACCTCATTGCCACTCCTACTTTTACCCTTTTTCTCCAGAACACCCCGTATTACTATGAACGTGCACTTACATTGGATAAAACCATCATATGGTTATATACGAACTCGAAGGAATTTATTCGAGGATGGTTTCTGGTTCTGGAGAAAACGAATAGGACTATTCAGTTGTCTTTTCCTTTTACCTTCTCTCAGGTTGCGAGTACTCCTTGGTTTAAGAGATAGTACACCCGTTACGCCTATCGGATGGTCTTCTTCCAAACCTTAGGCTGGTGCCGAATGGTAGGGAATGAAGAAAGCCGATTAGCCTAAGTGTGGTGTACAGAAGATATTAAGTAAAGACAAATAAAGGGATTAGAAGGAGGGCAAAGTAAACTGCGACTGCTATTCACGACCAAACCAAGTATTTCATTACCACTCCCACTTCACCTTTGTATTTCTCCAGAACACTCCGTATCACTACGAAGATCCACAGTTATTTGGATACTCTATCGTATGGTTATATACGAACTCGAAAGGAACTTGTTCCAGTTCGGGGATGGATTCTGGTTCGGGAGAAATAAGAATAAGGTTTATTCGGTTGTCTTTTATCCTTACCTTCTCTCACGTTGCGAGTGCTCCTAGGATTAGGACAGTACACCCATTATGCTTATTGAATAGTCTCCTTCCAAACCATAGGCTGGTGCCGAACGGTAGGGAAGGAAGAAAACCATTTGGCCTAAAGGGGTGTACAGAAGGTGATGACTAAAGACATATAAAGGGATTTGGAGAGATGACAAAGAAATATACGGTTACAGTTATGAATCTGATAATGGAAGAGGCATTACTAGGAATACCCGGATACCCCTACGAAACATTTACATGTTTCAGTTTCGCTGTGTACTGTTAATAGAAAACTGATTTCCCAATTAAACCTTGCTCCAGGGTATGTATTTACCAGGTATGATTCTCACATCTGTATGGTTTTACAGATGATGAGTAGGAGTAAGTTATTGGGAATTAGGTGATCATCCTCATTATATCGGAATTCGTTGTAATTGGTGATATTTGAGGAAATCGCCTGGGCTGTTTGCCGGACGGCAAATATTTGGTTTTGAATATCCGTTGCTATGCACCAATTTCAAATTGATATATCTGTACGTCTATTTTTATAGAGTGAGATATAACCTTTTGAAATTATGTCCATGACATTTACCTATATCAGTGGATGGTTAGGTAAGGAGCAGAAAACAGCGGTGTAATTCTTCTTAACCATAAGTACAGTTTTCAATCTACGACACACAGGGATTGAGTTATTAGACTCAAGGAACTTATACAGAGTATTGTATGTTGTCCAGCATCCATCAGGAGATAGGGGTTGGTACTCGTACTATATTCTATTTACTTGTGACTTCTCTAGTTCTTAGACATGTGTTTCGTAGAAACACAAGGTCCAAGTTTTGAGAAGTTATAGGTATATGAATAAAGTAGAGAACCAGGTGTTGCAAGTATCAGGATTCTTCAAGGTGATCGAAGATGTAGATACTTGCGTATGGAATTCAATTGATAGTAATAGTTTTGAGAAACTTGTTTCTCTTTCAGGTTACTCATAATTGGAAGTACTCCTAAGTTGAGTAATGCTGATCGGCCTCTTTCCATTTAGTTGATATGCACTGGAGACAGCTGCATGATTTGAATCTGGTTCCAATTAAATCAGTGTCTCTGTTTCTATATTGGATATAGAACATTTCATATCTTAACGATGTTAGGGTAAGGGGAGTTGTCCAGCTTATGCTTAAAACCAAACACTGGACAACTCAAGGCACGTTTCTGTAATGACTGTTTGTGGGTTGATCCAGGCTATGGTGAGGGTTGACTTTCTACCATCTGGAAGATCAATAGTGATATTGTTCTAGACTCGCCACAGTTTTAAGTAAATTGGATTTTTTCAGAAAACAGAAGTGGGAGTTTGGTAGAACTGGAGGTGATTCCAGAACCGCAAACGATTACTGAAAATTTGATAAGAACCTAAAAATTCAATCTGGTTTGACATTCCATTGGTCACTCCGCAGATATGGTGGGTAACCTCAAGCACCCGAGAGGTACTCCGGTAGCCTCAAGGACGGTAAGAGAGAGGTTCTTGTTTACCCAGACTTGACATTGCTGTTGTTCCAGGCTATGGGACCTGGCAAGAGGATGAGTATAGCGTCGTTCTAAACTAGCTTTGGAAGTGTACGTTTATATGACTCTGCCAGAGGGTTGTCGTAGTCAGTGGGAGCAGCGGAAGCATAGTGGACAAGTGGCTTATGTCTATTTATAGACTAAAGCAGATATAGCGGAGATAGATCATCTATTTCTGATGTGACAGTCATAGGTTTGACTTCATCAGAATAGGGGATGGATCAGTTAAGAAGTAGTAGGGTGTGATGTCCTGGTATTTGGATGACATACACAGAGTAGGAAGTGATATTCCTATACTACGATCGGTTATACTTTGGTTGTCACACACTGGTTTCTCCACATGGGACTTGGATATAATATCAAGATATTCTGGTTACTAGATCTATAGATCTAGATTTGGGTGGTTTCCCAATCAGGGTACTTAGACAGCATTCTAAGAGTTTTTAGAATGGAAGACTCCTGGCACGGTAGTATACCTGCAGGTGATGGAGTCACCCTCTCTAAAGGAGTCTTACAGACTAAAGGGGAGAGGGATGTGCATGATTGGCAGATCACTTGCTTAGGCAATTGAGTCAATCATGAGATGTAAAGTACCACACCAGATGTTGTTTTTGCAGTAGATGCAATAAATTGATATTGATCCAATCCTGGAGAAACGAACGGAAGCAATTTTAGAACATAAGTGGATGTTCTAGGGATATGATAACAACAGTCTCTTTTAGGAGACAGTTATCACTCCAGGCTTCCAAGGTGACATGGATGACAGAGAGGTTGTCAGAGTTATAGTTTTCCTTCTGACGAGTGGTAGTATTTTGGACAGGTGGTCTAAGGGGATACTGAGGGAGGCATGACGCAGGATACTGATTAAGTTCAGTTGACGATACGGTCTAAGAAGTTTGGATTTGGAGTTCATTTATGAGCTAGGTCCCATCAGATATCCAGACATATTCTAAGACAGGTATTGCTCATTTCGGGAGATGGCTTTCTCCGCGAACTTGAGATAAAGAGAGACATAGAAAGAAACATCAAGGCGGATCCACTCACTAAGGCTATTCCTCGAACACATTAGTTTCGCAAACTGGTTTTGTGAGACTGATCAGTAGAGGAGTTGGGTGTTCGGTATCACACGGGCTGTGAGTATGCGACATCGCAATAATTAGCCTTGAGTGCAAGTGGGAGATTGTTGGAGATAGTGCCCTCAGAGTCAATTATTGGATCACAGGCACGTGATTGCAATGATTGATGGAGGACCTATCCCGATAGGATAGTCTTACTCAAGATGATAGTATGCTATCTGGTTTATCTTTATCATCGTGTACTGGTTTAGGTGACCTTACAGGTCACTATTGCGCGTTGATAGAGCCCCTAGGATTCTTGCTTGACTGCCAGCAGTATGAGGGCGATCATATACGTAGGAGCTGGTAGTCTATAAGCACATCCTTAAAAGGTCTCTAGTCGTGGGAGTTTCGAGACAGGGCATCGATACTCCAGAGTAGACTAGTGTATACAGTCGAGACCCCGACGAGGGGCGGTGGCCGGTCTCACAAGCCATTAGTGTCAGTTGGTTCACCTAAGATGTATACAGGTGCTCATTGGGTTATGAGTACACCGGACAGGACTCGCCGGGAATATTCTAGTTGGTCTTATACCTGACGTCAGATAGCAGTTCCTTGGTGACATGTGTACAGGTTAGTTCATCGACCTGAGATCGTCATTTGTCTCGTGTGAGTTCCCACTGTACTTTGATTACTACCCTACCACGCTCAAAGGAGACGTGCAAACAGGTTTTAATTGGGTACAGTCCCGAGCCACATGGAGGCAGTGAGCGGATCTGCAGGGGTTCGTCTCTCCCGGTATTGGGGTTGAGGTCATGCTGTATCTAGGAGAGCCATTATACGAAGTCCTTGGCCAAGGCAGGAGATTTACTGGTAGGTATTCCAGTAGTATCTCAGGGTGTTCTGGGCTACACTCCTACACGACTTGTACCGCTTTTAGGGGTCTGACTTTTACCAACCCCCTAGACCCGCCATGCGATGCTCATAGATAAACGGACCGTACTGTATGGTTATTGTCACTGACAGGCTCAGTAGGGTGTCAGGATGAGTTCGCTCATCGACATCCCTTTTGGTCAATACCTGGTAGCCCGTTACGTATGGCTAATACCTCTGACGTGCTAGTTGTTAAATCCACAACCAAAGTATTGACGAGTCTTTAGAGTCCCCCACATACCGTTTTCTCAAGTTTCGGGCGAAACGCTGTAGAGGCCGTATGGAGATATGGCAGGGTTCGATCATATACGTGCGGTATTGCATGGATCATGATCGGACGGATAATACCAGCGGACTTTGGTTTAAGCCGGATCCTAGTATTGTACAGTGTAGATTTTTTCTCATTTCATTTGTATTTGGTCGAAATACAAATGCGGGTATGTATATACAGTCGCGGGGTTTTCCTGTAATTTATTACGGGATCCGTTTTCTGAAGTTGCCAGTTTGCTTTCCGTTTCAGCCATTTTCCTTTGTTTCTTTCCATGGCTGAAAATTGGTGTAGGAGGGCTAATTTGCATATTTGCAAATTAGCAATTATGGAGGGGTTTATTTGTAAATGGATGATCATGATGGTTCCACCATACATTGACTTCTTGGTTCATGATTTTCCATTATTGCTTGACTTTTGATGGGTTGGTGATGGGTTTATGAGTGTGGATTTTATTGTGATGATTATTCCTCATCATCACCTTTTCTCTCTCTTGCATTATCTTAGCTCACTCATTTTCATTCTCTCCATTCTCTCATTCCTCACACATTGGCCGGCCATTCTTCTTTGGGGCTGTCCAAAATTTGAGAAGAGAAAATGATCTCTTTTGCTTGCCACAAAATTCCCAAGTTCATCTCAAAAGTTTACAACTTCATCTCCATATCAATATGGCAACTTCCTGAACCCCTAGAGACAAATGGATTCTACACTTTGCCTACAGTATTCTTAGGCACGTCGACTCGCCAACTTCGTGCTCGAGTTGCCTCGGTCCAGAGGTGGGAGCCCATAAAGGACCCCGGCGATGTGGTGCCTGTTATTTATATGTGTAAGTCCATGCTACCTCTCCCGGTACTTACGGGCTTGCGGAATTTGATGAAAAACAATTTTCTAGAGGCGGTAACATAGACTCAAACGGATCTTTGTTAAACTATCTACCTAACAACCTAACTAGGAGTTGTTAACTACTCGGTTAGGGGGTTATACCTTTCTTTCTTGAACTCCTTCGTCTTCAAATCTCGATGGTGTACGGATCGGCTTTACCCCGTCATCTCCTTGCGCCGAAGATCGATCCACCTGAAAGCTTCTACCTTTGGCTTCTTCTTCGAACTTTGAAGAAACTAGTTCACTCGGTTTGCTAAACCTTGTGAACTAGAGTGAGTAGAGAAGAGTGTGTTGGGATTTTTCTCTATGGTTCTTGCTTCTCAACACATGAGACAAGTGAACCATAGACTAGAGAGAGGGAGAGCAAGAGGAAGAGGGTGAGAGCTCAAGCCAAGAGAGAAAATGAAAATGAGAGAATGAGCAAGACTTTTCCCTCTTGGCTCTCATAATCTAAAGCCATCATAACCAATAATAGCAATCAAGTATTATGTGATGGTTTAAGTCAAAATAGCCATATCATTTTATGCACTCATTTTGCACAAGATAAACAAGCAAGCAAAAGTCTTTGCCATGAAATGATAGCTACTGTCATGATGATGATCAACTAGTCCAACCTAGTCAACCGGTCAACAGAGTCAACAAGTCAACAAAGTCAACCCCTCAACAACCATGTCACCATAATACTTAATTAATATTATTGTTAATAATATTTCATATTCTCATTAGGGTTTAGCAAAAAGTCAATAGTCAACAGTCAACAGTCAACAGTCAACAACCCTAATGAGAATCCTCTGCCTCTGTCTCTCCGTCAATTGTGCATACACACCCGCATCCGCGTTCCGAGGAACACGAATACATACGAGATAAAACCAATCCCAAAACGTACACTAGGATCTGGCTTAAACCATAGCCCGCTAGTGTTAACTGTCCGGACACTAAACGTGCACAAGTGCACGGATGTGACCGAACCCTGTCGCAAAACCATGCGACTTGTCGCAAAACCATGCGACCTCTACTCTTTTTCCTAAAGGCGAATAGCTTTCTATGTGGGACTCTAAAGACTCGACACTACGCTGGCAGTGGGTTTAACCACAGACCGCAAGCGGCACTAGCTGTGCGTAACGGCCCCCAGGTAAATGCCGACAAGAAGACTGACGAGGTGAAACCCATCTGAACTCCTACTGAGCCTGAATGTGACAGTCTCCGTACAGTCCGGTCTGTTCGTCTGATACATCGCATGGCGGGCCTAGGGGGGCAGTAAACGTCAGTCCCCTAATAGCGGTACAAGTCGTGTCGGAGTGAAGCCCAAAACACCCAGAGATAACACTGGAAGCCTACCAGTATATCTCGCTTGCCCTGGCCAGGGACTACTCGTGTAATGGCTCTCCTAGACACAGCGCGATGTCAACCCCCAATACCGGGAGAGACGAATCCTGTCTAACCGTCACTGCCTCCAAGTGCTTCGGGACTACACCCAACTACTACCTGTTTGCACGACTCCTTTGAGCCATGGTAGGGTAGTAATCAAAGTACAGTGGGAACACACTCGAGGCAAAGTGACAGTGTCAAGTCAGCAGACTAAGCTGTACTCATGTCACCTGGGAACTGATAACTGACGATAGGTATAATACCAACCAGTCAGTTCCCGACGAGTCCTGTCCAGTGTACTCGTAACCTAACGAGCACCCGCATACTATCTCAAGTACGACGTACTGACGGCTGTGGGGCAGACCGTCTCCCCTGCTGGGATGAGAAGCGCATACGCTAGTCTACTCCGGAGTATCGATGCCCTGTCTCGATAGTCCAACGACCAGGGACCAGTATTAGGATGTGCTTATGGATTACCCAGCCTCCACGAGTGTGACTGCCATCACAACGCTGGTAATCAAGCAAAGATCCTAAGGGCTCCACTAATGCGTATAGGTGATATAATAAAATAAACACATGTACACATTAAAGTAGAAACAAACCAAGTAGCATACTACCATTTTGAGCAAGATTGTTTATACAACTGTGAATATCCCAAGCATCCATTAAGTAATATACAAACTAGTATGATACAGTAATGGCCTCTAGGACCTATACACTAACAATCTCCCACTTGCACTAAGGCCATATACTGGCGTATCGAAGACCTATCATCTCGATCAGCCGCTCGAACTGAGTCTGGGGCAAGGCCTTGGTGAATGGATCTGCAGTGTTATCTTCTGAAGCAACCCTCCGAACCTCGATCTCCTGGCGATCCACGATCTCCTTGATCAGGTGATACCGCCTCAAGATGTGTCTGGATTTCTGATGGGACCTGGGTTCCTTCGCTAAAGTTATAGCCCCTTTGTTGTCGCAATACAGAGGTATTGGATCAACAATGGATGGAACCACCTGAAGTTCTTTTAAGAACTTGCTCATCCAGACGGCTTCTTTTGCGGCATCAGATGCAGTGCTGTATTCCGCTTCCATAGTCGAGTCAGCAACGGTTTCCTGTTTGGAACTCTTCCAACATACCGCCCCTCCATTGAGGGTAAAGACAAAACCCGACATGGACTTGGAATCATCCTTGTCACTCTGGAAGCTGGAGTCAGCAAAGGCCTCGATCTGGAGGTCTTTTCCGCCATACACCAAGAACATCTCCTTAGTCCTTCTCAGGTACTTGAGAATGTTCTTTACCGCTATCCAGTGTTTCTCCCCAGGGTTTGACTGATACTGGCTTACCACACTCAGTGCATAAGCTACATCCGGTCTGGTACACAACATCGCATACATTATAGAGCCTACCGCTGAAGCGTAGGGTATAATAGACATGCGATCCCTCTCCAAATCAGTCTTAGGAGACATCTCTTTAGAGAGGGTGATCCCGTGACAAGCCGGTAGGTTACCGCGCTTGGAATCTTCCATACTGAACCTTTTCAGTATGGTGTCAATGTACCTGGACTGTGAAAGTCCTAATATCCTCTTGGATCTATCACGATGGATCCGGATCCTCAGGATGTATGAGGCATCACCCAGGTCTTTCATGGAGAACCTGTGTGACAAGAACCCCTTGACAGATTGTAGCATAGGAACGTCATTTCCTATCAGAAGAATGTCATTCACGTATAAAACAAGGAATACAACAGTTCTTGCTACAAATCTACTATAGATGCATGGTTCATCTGGATTTTTGACAAAGCCAAATTCTTTGACCGTCTCATCAAAACAGATGTTCCAACTCCGCGATGCCTGCTTTAGTCCATAGATGGACTTAAGCAACTTGCATACCTTTCCGCTGCTCCCACTCTGAATGAAACCCTCTGGCTGGTCCATATAGACACACTCCTCTAAATTTCCATTTAGAAAAGCGGTCTTTACGTCCATCTGCCAAATCTCATAATCGTGGAAGGCAGCAATGGTAAGAAGGATCCGAAAGGATTTCAGCAAAGCCGCTGGAGAAAAGGTTTCGTCATAGTCCAAACCAGGTCTTTGACGAAAACCCTTTGCAACAAATCTAGCTTTATAGGTCTCAACCTGTCCATCTACACTAATCTTCCTTTTGAAGATCCACTTGCATCCTACGGGTTTTACCCCGTCTGGAGCAATGTCCAACGCCCATATTTTGTTGGTGTATATGGACTCCATTTCGGTCCGCATTGCATCCAGCCATTTTACCTATTCAACGCTCTGAACGGCCTGCTGGAAGCTAGTAGGCTCATCATAATCTATGATGCAATCCTCTTTATCCCCGTCTATGAGAAAACCGTAGTATCTCTCGGACGGATGAGACTGCCTACTACTCCTGCGGAGCGGCGTAGGAATGTCCTGTTCTTTTGAATCCTCTGGTTCCACTAAGCTTTCAGTAATAGTCTGTGGTTCTGGAATTTCTTTCAGTTCTACTACGCTCCCACTAATTTCCTTTTCTAAGAACTGGTGTTCTAGAAAGTGGGCATGACGAGAAACAAAAACCTTTTGTTCCTCTTCCCAGTTGAAGAAATATCCCTTGGAGTTCTTTGGATATCCCACAAACTTGCACTGTACTGAGCGTGCCTCGAGTTTGTCCACATGCTGCTTTTTGACAAAAGCTGGACTTCCCCATGTCTTAATGTGATTAAGATGGGGCATCTTCCCACACCACATCTCATATAGTGTGGTAGGCACAGTCTTAGTGGGAACTCGGTTCAAAAGGTATGCAGTTGATTCTAGTGCATACCCCCAGAATGATAGCGGTAACTCAGCGTTACTCATCATGGACCGTACCATATCCAATAGGGTTCGGTTCCGTCTCTCCGATACACCGTTATGTTGCGGAGTGTATGGAGGAGTAAGCTGAGAGAGAATTCCATTCTCTTTTAAGTAATCCAGGAACTCGGCACTTAAGTATTCTCCACCTCGATCAGATCTCAGTGTCTTGATACTTTTGCCGGTTTGTTTTTCTACTTCATTCTTATATTCCTGGAACTTTCCAAATGCTTCGGATTTATGTTTCATTAAGAAGACATAACCGTACCTTGAAAAGTCATCCGTAAAAGTAATGAAGTAATAATAACCGCTTCGTGCATGCGTAGACATTGGACCGCACACGTCGCTGTGTACGAGTCCCAAGAGCTCGCTCGCTCTTACTCCGTGTCCAGTGAACGGAGTCTTTGTCATCTTTCCTTTGAGACAGGATTGACAAGTAGCATACGATTGATATTCGAACGGATTCAAATATCCTTCTGTATGTAACTTCGTCAACCTTCTCTCATTGATGTGACCCAGTCTACAATGCAATAAGAAAGTCTGATTTATTTCCGGAGACTTTCTTTTGTGTGTATTCTGGACATTGAAAATCTGTGGTTAGTTTAATACGTATATACCATTGCTTAATGTACCTGACCCAATCAGAACTTGATTAAGGTGAATGTTTACAACATTGCTTACAAACGCAAATTCATAACCTTCTTTAGAAACCAAAGATACAGAAATGATATTACAAGTTGCGTTGGGTACAAAAAAGCAATTACGCAAAACCAAAACATGTCCATCTGACATTCCCAGGTGATAGTCCCCCACGGCCTTAGCATCCATGCTAGCTCCGTTTGCAACTTTGAGGGTCATGTCACCTGCCTTCAAAAACCTACGGTTTCTCAATGCCTGCAAAGAATTACAGATATGAGATCCTGATCCGGTATCCAATACCCAGGAAGTAGAGTTTATTGATAGACAGTTTTCAATAATATACACACCTGAAGCTGAAGCCGCAACCTGCTTCAGATCCTGTGTTCTGGCTTTCCAAGCCCTGCAATCTTTCTTCCTTTGTCCACTCTTATGACAATAGAAGCATTCTTCTTTATCCACAAGCTTCCCCACTTTCTTTGTTTCTTTTGCCTTTCCCTTCGTATCCACTTTACTAGCACCGCCCCTTGGTTTGGCGGGGGCTTTCTTCTTCTTTCCCTTGGCTTTCTCCTTGGACCTAGAAGAGGAAGATCCTCCTACAAACAAAATGGATGTTTCCCTACCTTTCTGTAGGGTGCCCTCTGCGCTCCTCAGCATGTTGAGGAGTTCTGAAAGTTCAACTTCCTTTTCTTGTAAGTTGAAGTTCAGGATAAACTGGGCGTAAGTGGAAGGAAGGGACTGGAGAATCAAGTCCATATAGAGCTCATTCTCCAACGTGGTCCCAAGGTCCGCGAGCTCTTCTATGTAGCCAATCATCTTAAGCACGTGTTCTGCTACCGATGATCCGATGGCCAACCTTGCCGAAAATAGCTTCTTCGATACTTCGTATCTTGCAATACGAGATTGCTCTCCATACAGTTCTTTTGTATGGAGAAATATGGATTCGAGGTCCATATTCTCGTGCCTCCTCTGATGTTCGTTGTCCATAGAGGCAAGCACGAGGCACTTGGCCTTCGCGCAATCGATCTCCCAAGTCTTACGGATTTCCTTATCCGCGACGCTGGAGGTGGGACCTGGGACAGGGGGAGCTTTGGTGGTAAGAAGATACCCCAGCTTGTCGTAAGTGATTGCCATTTTGACATTCCTGAGCCAATCTTTGTAGTTTGGCCCTGCCAGTATGTTTTTATCTAGAAGTAACTTAAGTCCAGTCATGTCGATTGGTCGCTGCAATTAGGAGAGAGAGAAGAAACACTCAGCATGATGCTCTTGCAAGTTTAGAGTGGTTTTTAGTTTGTCTAAACAGGATGGCTCCCACTGTCTTTCGAATCCCTCCTCAAACTAAAAAGGAAGAATTAGTCAGGATCAATCTCACCGTACAATTCTTGCTTAACCGTTCGGCCAGGCTGGTGTCGGTACTTCGAGGGAGGTTTTCCAACGCTTTCGCGAAGTTCCTTAATTAAATAACCTCTTTTCCCTGTGGGCGTAGCCCCGCTAACACCTTTCTAGACACCTACTTGGTTTATAGCATTGATCGTTAAGTGAGAAATTTCCCGAGGAGTAGTATATACTTACAGTAGGATCGGGATCCAAATATCATCGCGTGACAAAACTGAAGGAATCCTACCAGAATCATCACACTCCAAATGGTATGCAGCGCTAGCAAGTTTCAGTACTTATGAAACTCCCGATGTGGATTTTTGCCCCATGCTCTTATGACCTTGACTTTAGCCAAAATATCATAAGTCACATGTCAAGTTCTACCTATCATTCTCCAGGTTAATTTGGACCCACCCGCACCTACCCTTGACTTTGGCCAAAATGGCAGTACGACTGTCCCAAACCAACGTATCTATCTATGCTGCATATGAATACCCAATAGCTACCAATCACTATGCCTTGATTTTGGCCAACATACATAGCTTGAATACTATTGACCATTCATGTGAAACGACGGAGGGCTACGAATGGTTTTGGCGAAACCGTGAACGTAGTGAACTTGATATAATCGATGGAACGAGATAGCTTTTAAAAGGAGTGGCTCGAGCTCCGCATTTAAAAGTTGGTTTTGAAAAGAACCGAGTGGTTTTTCGAAAGTGTTCCAACGACTTTTACTTGGTTTATTTTCTTGCATTAGTTCTTTTAATGCATATTTTTCTTGCATTAGTTCTTTTAATGCGTCCCATCATTTAATCCTACCATTGCAGAAAACAACCAAAATATGACGTACGCTTATGCCATTCGCATTCGCCACGGGGCCCCGTCATTACCCGTTAGGTTACTTAATTAACGACAGAGCGGGGGCTGGGCTAGCACGGCTGTAAAACATAAGCAACGCTTAAATAATATCATATATAGATATATATTGCAATGATAGCCATTTCAGATCACAGATGAATACATTGGATATACTAGGAATCCGCAATTCGTACGAGCCTGTAACGAAAAGCAGATTACACGGTCGCGGTGAATAACCAATACCCCACCCAAGACCCCTACGGGTGCGGCAAACTACCCGCCAAGTACCCGAAGCGGAGCAACCTCCCTCAACACCGTGAGTAGGCCACTCGGCATTTCGAGATACCCGGTAGTTTGTGCACCCCCTCCATGGGTCTATTCTAGGAGCAAAAACAGTAAAAAGAAATTATACAATGACGGCTACAACCCCAACCCGGTTGTGCGGTCATACCAATAATTATTACATCAATTTACAAATTTACATGAATTGAAAGAAAAGAAAACACTCGTCTCACAACCCCCGGCTATTCACCCGCGACAATCCAATTAATTCATATACACATACCAATAACATTACAGATCACATATTTGTATAACCCCCACTAATCGACATATAGCGATTAGCAGACGTTCAATACAAATATCACATCACAGATATAAACCCGTTAGCCTTAGTCTTTAGAAACTCGATCAAAATACGGTTTTTAAAGCCCCAAAAACAAATTTTTCTTTCTGGAAAATCTGGGCTGAAAAAACATATACCAAAAATCCCAAAATACCCCACTAAGTATACTGCAGTGAAGAAAATCCACAGAAGAGTTAAATCGGCCGCGGAACCACGTCAATAACAAGCTATTGCCGCGTTTCCGCGGTGCTTTGATGAGATCTCTTGATCGTTTTTCTTCAGTGCACTATAAAAACCCTGAGTCGATTTTTGAAGCATGATTTATTATTTTTACAGAACTTTAAAAATCGACAGCAAGCTTGACATCCGGGTGTATTTCGCGACTTTTTCTCCGATCGAATTTCTAGTTACTATGCTAACATGTTAGGTAGTGTTTAACTAGGCTCTGATACCTCTGTAAGTCCATGCTACCTCTCCCGGTACTTACGGGCTTGCGGAATTTGATGAAAAACAATTTTCTAGAGGCGGTAACATGGACTCAAATGGATCTTTGTTAAACTATCTACCTAACAACCTAACTAGGAGTTGTTAACTACTCGGTTAGGGGGTTATACCTTTCTTTCTTGAACTCCTTCGTCTTCAAACCTCGATGGTGTACGGATCGGCTTCACCCCATCGTCTCTTTGCGCCGAAGATCGATCCACCCGAAAGCTTCTACCTTTGGCTTCTTCTTCGAACTTTGAAGAAACTAGTTCACTCGGTTTGCTAAACCTTGTGAACTAGAGTGAGTAGAGAAGAGTGTGTTGGGATTTTTCTCTATGGTTCTTGCTTCTCAACACATGAGACAAGTGAACCATAGACTAGAGAGAGGGAGAGCAAGAGGAAGAGGGTGAGAGCTCAAGCCAAGAGAGAGAATGAAAATGAGAGAATGAGCAAGACTTTTCCCTCTTGGCTCTCATAATCCAAAGCCATCATAACCAATAATAGCAATCAAGTATTATGTGATGGTTTAAGTCAAAATAGCCATATCATTTCATGCACTCATTTTGCACAAGATAAACAAGCAAGCAAAAGTCTTTGCCATGAAATGATAACTATTGTCATGATGATGGTCAACTAGTCCAACCTAGTCAACCGGTCAACAAAGTCAACAAGTCAACAAAGTCAACCCCTCAACAACCATGTCACCATAATACTTAATTAATATTATTGTTAATTATATTTCATATTCTCATTAGGGTTTAACAAAAAGTCAATAGTCAACAGTCAACAGTCAACAACCCTAATGAGAATCCTCTGCCTCTGTCTCTCCGTCAACTGTGCATACATACCCGCATCCGCGTTCCGAGGAACACGAATACATACGAGATAAAACCAATCCCAAAACATACACTAGGATCTGGCTTAAACCATAGCCCGCTAGTGTTAACTGTCCGGACACTAAACGTGCACAAGTGCACGGATGTGACCGAACCCTGTGGCAAAACCATGCGACCTGTCGCAAAACCATGCGACCTCTACTCTTTTGCCTAAAGGCGAATAGATTTCTATGTGGGACTCTAAAGACTCGACACTACGCTGGCAGTGGGTTTAACCACAGACAGCAAGCGGCACTAGCTGTGCGTAACGGCCCCCAGGTAGATGCCGACAAGAAGACTGACGAGGTGAAACCCATCTGAACTCCTACTGAGCCTGAATGTGACAGTCTCCGTACAGTCCGGTCTGTTCGTCTGATACATCACATGGCGGGCCTAGGGGGCGGTAAACGTCAGTCCCCTAATAGCGGTACAAGTCGTGTCGGAGTGAAGCCCAAAACACCCTGAGACAACACTGGAAGCCTACCAGTATATCTCGCTTGCCCTGGCCAGGGACTACATGTGTAATGGCTCTCCTAGACACAGCGCGATGTCAACCCCCAATACCGGGAGAGACGAATCCTGTCTAACCGTCACTGCCTCCATGTGCTTCGGGATTACACCCAACTACTACCTGTTTGCATGGCTCCTTTGAGCCGTGGTAGGGTAGTAATCAAAGTATAGTGGGAACATACTCGAGGCGAAGTGACAGTGTCAAGTCAGTGGACTAAGCTGTACTCATGTCACCTGGAAACTGATAACTGACGATAGGTATAATACCAACCAGTCAGTTCCCGACGAGTCCTGTCCAGTGTACTCGTAACCTAACGAGCACCCGCATACTATCTCAAGTACGACGTACTGACGGCTGTGGGACAGACCGTCTCCCCTGCTGGGATGAGAAGCGCATACGCTAGTCTACTCCGGAGTATCGATGCCCTGTCTCGATAGTCCTGCGACTAGGGACCTGTATAAGGATGTGCTTATGGATTACCCAGCCCCCACGAGTTTGACTGCCATCACAACGCTGGTAATCAAGCAAAGATCCTAAGGGCTCCACTAATGCGTATAGGTGATATAATAAAATAAACACATGTACACATTAAAGTAGAAACAAACCAAGTAGCATACTACCATTTTGAGCAAGATTGTTTATACAACTGTGAATATCCCAAGCTTCCATTAAGTAATATACAAACTAGTGTGATACAGTAATGGCCTCTAGGGCATATACACTAACAATATGTATGCCCTAGAGGCCATTACTGTGTATTGGATGTATATTGTAGGGGATGCTGGGACATATATAGGTAGGACTTTCTTGCTCGACATGATAGTACGCTATCTGGTTGCTCTTTATCTTAACATGTATATTTTCTGTCTCTCTGTTACATGTTGATAAAGCCCTTAGGATGTGTACTCGACTTCCAGGACTGTGATGTAGATCATACTAGTGGGGCCTGGGTAGTCCATGAGTACATCCTTCAATGTTCCTAGTCATGGGAATATCGAGACGGGGCATCGATATTCCAGAGTAGACTAGCGTATATCTTCTCGACCCATGTGATGGGCGATGGATGATCCCATATCCATTGGTGTTTGACATCAGAGATGGTATGCGGGTGCTCAGTGGAGACTGGGTACACTGAACGGACTCGCCGAGAACTCCCAGATGGTATTATACCTCACGTCAGATGGCAGTTCTCTGGTGACACTGGTACAGCTTAGTCTGTTGACCCGAGATCGTCATAGAGTCTTGTGTGTCTCCCACTGTGCTTTGATTTCCACCCTACCACGGCTCTACTGAGTCGTGCAAACAGGTGGTTTTTGGGTACAGTCCCGATTCACATGGAGGCAATGAGCGATAGGAGGGGATTCGTCTCTCCCGGTATTGGGGGTTGATGTTGCGCTATGCACGACTGGCCATAACTGGAAATCCCTGGCCAGGGTTGCTGTGATATACTGGTAAGAGTTATCAGTAGTTTCATGATTGTTATGGACCTTACGTTGGCATGACTTATCAAGCTACTGGGGTCTGACGTTTACCACCCCTAGGCAAGATATGCGACATATCAGACGAACAGACCTGACTGTACGGTAAGTGTTACTGGTTGGATTCACAGGAGTGTGAGCGGGCTTGCTCGTTGATCTTGTGATCGCTCAATACCCGAGTGGCCGTTACGTTTAGCAGACCGCTTGCGGCTTGTGGGTGTTTGATATGATCATCACCTGCTGCCGGCGTATTGACGAGTCTTTAGAGTCCTACACAGAGGTTTCCTGGCTCAAGCAAAACGAAATAGGAGCGCATATGAGATATGTGCGGGACCGAGAATAATGCGTGTATGTGATACTGTATTCTATTCTCGCGATGAATGTATCGATTGGTTATATGCGACATAACCTAGTTATCGAATCGAGGATTGATTTGATAAGCCGATACATTGGATATTAGTCGGTCATATGCGATATGACCGGATCGTTAAATCAAGTGTTGATTTAATGATTTAATGTATAATTATATATTTGATATATTACTTTACATTAACTAGTATTGGTTCACTTAAGATGGATTTTCTCACTTGATGTGCACATTGTATATATGATATAGTTTTGTGCACTAGTTTGTATCATGTTTGATGATACATGCAACCTTGGGTGTGTGTGTATGCTATACACCATGTTTAGTTAATGGTTAGGGTTTCCATTGCTTTATTTATTTATCTATTTATTTTGGTTAAGAGATAAAACTAAATGGTTCCTTTTGTTTTTTGCAAGAAGTTTCTTGATGCTTCATGCATCTTTGACAAAGTGACCACTTTGTCTTTATCCCTTAACCTAACCATTTAACTAAACCCTAGTTTATTCTCTACACTCAACCATGGTTGCAAAAATGATAAGAATCACTTGGATTTTATTTTTTAATAATGCCTTTTCTTTTCTTCTTCTTCTTCCTCTTCATGAAGAGAAGAAAGTTCTCTTGAAAATTTCCAAGTGATGATTTCAAGTGAGAAATCCAAATCCAAAGTGAACCCACTTCTTATTTCTTCATCCTCTACCACTTGCCATGTAGTATAGGGTGTTTTCTTCACAAGTTTCATGACTTGGTGAAGATGGAGCTCGAGTTAGTGTCGCCTCGACGTAGATCATCTTCGGCATCGAAGTCATCGACCTAGCCCGATCATTTCTCCGATGAAACCAACACTAGAGTCCAGGGTTCCGATGATCGCAGCGGAGGGACGTCAACACGGAGCTAAAGAAGTGGAGGACCGGATCTACAAAGGTTGTAGCTACTTTCCTTTTAGTTAAAGTTGTTAACTTGCTTTAGTTTCGCCTTACCTCTAGTTTACGATCTCGCATTAGGGTTTCTCGGCACTTGTAAAATTTGATTTTGGCATGGTTGATCTGTTGTGGATCCTCATGGGTGTGCCTAGGAACCCTACAGTGCCCTTCCGACGAGGAGATGAAGACCGGAGATTCCGTGGGGAGATCGGGACGACGACGAGAAGACCGAAGGACACGGATCGCTCGGTATATCTCTCTACCCCTTCTCTAGTTAGCTAGGAGTAGGTTAATGGACCGATCCGGGTTCAAAGTGCGCGGTGGTGCCGGTTTAAAAAGTTTCGTAAAAGTTTCGTTTCCGCATTCCGGCGTCGGATTGACGGCCGGGGTGCCACCGTGCACTTACAATTTATCCGCTAGATTAAATGGGGTATCATATACTCACATTTAATCAAGCCCCCGCACATATCCACATATGCGTTCCCATCGTTTCGCCTGAGTTCGGAAAACCCCTATGTAGGACTTTAAGACTCGTCAATACGCTAGCAGTGGGCAGTGATCATATCACATACCCACAAACCGTCAGCGGCACTAGCTGTACGTAACGGCTCCTAGGTATTGAGTGATCGGAAGAAAAACAAGCAAACTTGTCAAAACTCCCGTCGAGCCAACGGACAACACTTACCGTACAGTCCGGTCTCTTCATCTGATATGTAGCATATCAAGTATAGAGATGGAATCGTCGAGCCCTAATAACTTAATAAGTCATGTCGATATGGACTATGACCGGCCGAGAAACTACAGATAACACTTATTAGTAAATCTCATCAGCCCTGGCCAGGGACTTCGAGTCAAAGCCAATCGCGCATAGCACAACATTAACTCCCAATACCGGGAGAGACAAAACCCCTCCTATCGCTCATTGCCTCCATGTGTCTCAGGACTGTACCCAAAACCCACCTGTTTGCATGACTCAGTAGAGCTGTGGTAGGATGGAAATCAAAGCACAGTGGGAGAACACACAAGACTCTATGACGATCTTGGGTCTACAGACTAACCTGGACCAGTGTCACCTGAGAACTGCTATCTGACGATAGATATAATACCATATAAGAGTTCTCGGTGAGTCCGTTCAGTGTACTTAGTCTATACTGAGCACCCGTATACAACCTTCGATGTCACAACACCAATGGATATGGGATCGTCCATCGCCCATCATATGGGTCAAGAAACGTATACGCTAGTCTACTCTGGAATATCGATGCCCTGTCTCGATATACCCCCGACTAGGAACATTCTAGGATATGCTTATAAACTATACATGCCCCATTAGTATGATCTCCATCATAGTCATGGAAGTCAAGCAAATATCCTCAGGGCTTTATCATCATGTATGAAATGAACAGTATAATACAATCAAGTAAACATGTTAAGATAAAGTACAACCAGATAGCATACTATCATGTTGACCAAGAAAGTCATCTGTATATATATACATGTCTAAGCATCCACTATACATATAATGTCCTCTAGGACATACATATATCCAATAATCTCCCACTTGCACTAAGGCCAATTATTGGCGTATCTCATACCCAACATCTCAAAAAGTTTCTCATGTTGCGGCTGTGGAAGGGCCTTGGTGAGTAGATCCGCGGTGTTATTCTTTGTATCTACTCTCCGAATCTCGATCTCGTGGCGATCTACTATCTCCCAGATCAAATGATATCGCCTCAGGATGTGTCTGGACTTTTGATGGGACCTGGGTTCTTTGACCAACGCCATAGTCCCATTATTATCACAATACAATGGTATTGGATCAATAATGGTTGGAACTACTCCTAGTTCCGTGATGAACTTCCTCATCCAGACAGCTTCCTTGGCAGCATCATTTGCAGCAATATACTCAGCTTCCATCGTGGAGTCTGCAACGGTATCCTGTTTGGAACTTTTCCAACTAACCGCCCCTCCATTGAGGGTAAATACAAACCCCGAGATAGATTTGCTGTCATCCTTATCACTTTGGAAGCTGGAATCGGTAAAGGCCTCCATTTAGAAATCCCCATTACCATACACCAAGAACAATTGTTTAGTCCTTCGCAAGTACTTAAGAATGTTTTTCACTGCTATCCAATGTTTCTCCCCTGGGTTGGATTGATACCTGCTTACTACAGCTAGTGCATAAGCTACATCAGGGCGAGTACATAACATCGCATACATTATAGATCCCACGGCTGAAGCGTATGGTCTAATGCTTATGCAAGCTCTCTCTTCATCAGTCTTCGGACAGAAGTCCTTGGAGATAGTGATTCCATGGCAAGCAGGCAAGGCACCACGCTTGGAATCTTCCATACTAATCCTTTTTAGGATGGTGTCAATGTACTTTGATTGGGACAATCCCAATAATCTCTTGGATCTATCTCTATAGATCCTTATGCCCAAAATGCAAGAGGCATCACCCATGTACTTCATGGAGAACCTTTGTGATAAGAATAGTTTGACCGATTGTAGCATAGGAATATCATTTCTTATCAAGAGAATGTCATCCACGTACAATACGAGGAATGTGACAGTGCTCCCTACAATCTTCTTATAAATGCATGGTTCATCTATATTTTTGACAAAATCAAACTCTTTGATTGTATCATCAAAGCAGATGTTCCAGCTCCGTGATGCCTGCTTTAATCCATAAATGAATTTAAACAACCTACATGCCTTTTCGCTGCTCCCACTGTCAATGAAGCCCTCTGGTTGATCCATAAAAACGCATTCTTCTAAATCACCATTTAGAAATGCAGCTTTCACATCCATCTGCCAGATTTCATAATCGTAGTGAGCAGAAATAGAAAGTAGGATCCGAATGGATTTAAGCATTGCTATTGGAGAGAAAGTTTCATCATAGTCCAATCCTTGTCTTTGATGAAAACCTTTTGCTATAAGCCTTGCTTTATAGGTCTCCACCTGTCCATCTACACCAATCTTTCTCTTAAAGATCCATTTGCAACCTATGGGTTTTATCCCAGGAGGTGCAACATCCAAAGTCCATACTTTGTTGGTGTACATGGACTCCATTTCGGATCTCATGGCATCCAGCCACTTCACTGAGTCACCACTCGTGATAGCTTACTGAAAACTAGTAGGGTCATCATCATCCATGATGCAATCTTCTCTATCACCATCAATGAGAAACCCATAGTATTTCTCCGGTGGAAGAGAAGTTCTACTAGATCTCCGGAGCGGCTGAGGTTCTTGAAGTTCGACTGCAACATCAGTTTCAACCAATTTGTCATGAGTAATTTGTGTCTTTAGAACCTCTTCTAGTTCTACCACATTGCCATCAGTACTATTTGTAAAAATTTTATTTTCTAAAAAAGTGGCATGTTGAGAAACAAACACTCTTTGTTCCTCCTTGTGGTAGAATAGATATCCATATGAATGTTTTGGATATCCCATAAATTTACACATGATCGATCGTGTCTCGAGTTTATCTAGATTCTACTTTTTGACAAAAGCCAGACAAACCCATATCCTAACTCTTTTATGAGATGGTCTCTTTCTACACCATATCTCATATGGAGTGGTAGACACGGTCCCTGTTGGAACCCTATTTAACAGATACATGGCCGTCTCCAATGCATGTCCCTAAAAGGAAAGCGATAACTCAGCATCACTCATCATGGACCGTACCATATCTAATAGGGTACGATTTCTCCGTTCTGTGGTGTGTAAGGGGGAGTGAGCTGAGGGAGAATCCCATTCTCTTTTAAGAAGTCTGAAAACTCTGTACTCAAATACTTTCCATCTCGATCCGATCAAAGTTTCTTGATGCTCAAGCCTATTTGTTTTTCTACTTCAAGTTTGTACTCGTTGAATTTCTCGAAAGCTTCAGATTTATGCTTTAATAAAAACACGTGTCCGAATCTTGAGAAATCATTAGTAAAAGTGATGAAATATGAAAAACCGCCTCTAGCATGTGTAGACATTGGTCCGCATACATCACTACGTATGAGGCCTAAGAGTTCTATAACTCTTTCTCCGTGTCTAGTAAACGGAGTTTTGGTCATTTTATCTTTGATACAGGACTGACAAGTCGCATAAGATTTATATTCAAAAAGATTTAAATATTTATCTTTATGTAGCTTGTTTAGTCTCGTTTCATTAATATGACCAAGTCTACAATGCCAAAGAAAAGATTCATTTTATCTGAAAATTTTCTTTTGTTTGTATGTTGTATGTTAAAAACTGTGTGTTGGTTTAGGACGTAAATACCGTTATTTAGTATACCATACCCAATCAACAGTTGATTCAAGTTAATGTTCATAACATTATTTTCCAACACAAAATGATATGCTTCATTGTCCAACAAAGAAACAGATGTTATATTACATAGAGGTACATAATAACAAGGGTTCAAAAGCAAAATACATCCCGAAGGCAACCCCAGATGATACTCTCCTACAGATACAACATGTACATTGGAACCATTTCCAACTTGAAGAGTATGGTCACTAGTCTTCAAAACTCTACTATTTCTCAATCCCTGCATACAATTGCAGACGTGAGAACCAGAACCGGTATCTAATACCCAAGATGCAGAGTTTATAGAAAAACATCTTTCAGTTACAAACACACCTGAAGCGGAAGTATCCGTATGCTTCTTCTTCTTGAGATCAGCAAGATACAGAGCACTATTGCGTTTCCAGTTTCTCAACTTGTGGCAGAAAAAACATTCTCCTTTTTCACTTCTGCGGTCCCGGATTTGTCTTTTCCCTTCGCCTTTTCAACTCCACCTCTCGCTTTGGTGGGTTTCTTCTTCTTCTTTCCCCTGGCCTTGGCTTTTGGGACGGAAGAGGAAGATAGACTAGCAAGTAGAGCGGGATTTTCGCTTTCTTAAGCATGCTCTCTGCACTTCTCAACATATTGAGAAGTTCAGGCAGTGATTTCTCCAAATTGTTCATATTGAAGTTCACAATGAATGGAGCAAAGGCAGGGGGAGAGACTGCAGAACAATATCAGTATATTGCTCGTTATCCATGGTCCATCCTAGGTCCTCAAGTTCTTCTATAAGACCAATCATCTTCAAGACATGTTCACCTACTGATGTGCCAGAAACCATCCGTATCTGAAACAGCTTATGAGATGCCTCGTAGCGTAAAGCCTGAGATTACTCTCCATACAACTCCTTTGTATGGAGAAAGATGGATTGTACATCCATCTTCTCATGCTGCTTCTGATGTATATTGTCCATACAAGAAAGTGCGAGGCACTTGGCCGTGTCACAATCAATATCCCATGTTTTTCGGATCTCCTTATCCGAAATAGATGATTCAGGACGTGGGTTGGGTAGGGCTGTGGCAGTGAGGACATATGATACTTTTCATATGTGAGTGGAATGTTCAGGTTCCTCAACCATTTTTTATAATTCGGTCCTGTCAGTTTGTTTTTCTCTAACAGAAGCTTAAGACCCGTCATAGGTATCTGCCATTAGGAGAGAGAAAAGAAAACACTCAGCAAAATGCTCTTGCAAAGATTTAGATTGGTTATTATCTTATCTAATCGATATCTCCCACTGCTTTTATCAAATTTTCTTTCAAAACTTCAAAAAGAAAACTAGCCAGGATTAATTACATTCTACAGTTTCGCTAACCGGTCAGCCAGGCCAGTGTCGGTACTTTGAAGGAGGTTCCCTGTGCTTTCGCACGGACTTAATTAAAATAAACCTCGTTTTCCCAGAGGTGTAACCCCGTTGACACCTTTCTAGACACCTACTGGATTAGCTAATTGTAAAGTGCAAAACTCTCCTGCGAGTAACTCTTACTCACAGTGGGATCGGGATCCAACTATTATATAGAAAGTATGCAATCTCATTGCAAATTTCAACTCTTGAAACTCCCGATGTGGTTTTTACCCCTAGCTGCTTATGAATTTGGTTATGGTCAACATATCATTAGCACTAGTCAAGTTCTACCCGTCATTTCATGATTAACTAGACCCACCCATATGACCCTTGACTGTGATCAACATAATCACATGAATGTCCTAACTAATAGCATCATATACTTTATAGGAAGACATCACTTGGCTACCGTACACTACGCCTTGTCTATGATCAACATATGTAGCACGAATACTAAATACTCTGCTTCCTAAAATGACGGAGGGTTGCGGATGGTTTTTTATGAAAACCTTTAACGCTTTGAACTTGATCTCGTTGTAGAATCTAATTAGTTTAGAAAAGGAGTGGCTTAAGCTCCGCATCTTTTGAAACTTGATTTTTCATAAAAAGGCCGAGTGGGTTTCAAATCCGATTCTACAACATCTTTAGGTTTCTTTTTCTTTACATTAATCTTATTAATGCAGTCCCATCATTTAAGTTCCTAAGCTATCACAAAAAAGAAACGAAAATAGAACGTACACTTATGCCATCCGCATTCGCCACTGTGTCCCGTTATGCACCGTTAGGTTACTTAAATAACGGCATAGCGGGGCAGGACAAGCACGGATGTAAAACATAAGCAACATTTATTATATATCATATATATATATAATAATATTCCATTCGTCTCAGATATTAAGTAATTTCATCACAGAATAATCAGCAGCAGAAACTGATATATGAGAATATAGGATATACTAGGAAGTCCGTATTTTATATTTAGCCTACAATAAAAAATACAGATTTCACGGTCGTGATGAATAGCCAAGCCCACACCCTAGACCCATACGAGAGCGGCAAGTGACCCTACCAATTCTGGAGTTAGGAGACCCGGTCTCGACTCCTCGAGATGGCATCCCACTGAACTCCAGAACCTGGTCACTCATGCTCCCTTCCTTTGGTCTATCCTAATGCGGAAAAGTAAATAATATACATCAATGGTGACATCATCCTCAACCCGGAAGTGCCTCAATAAAAGAATATTACATACAAAGAATTTTACATGAATGAAAAGAAAAACTCTCGTCTCACATAAAACCCCCTGCCATTCAATCACGACGATCCTATACATCAAATCACAGCAACATATAACATCACATGTCATCAACGTAAGTAAATATCCGTATCCCAATTACCGTTGACGTATAGCAACGAAACCGGCAATACACCACATATTACACTTACAGTCTCAGAAAAGAAATGTAAAACTACAACATTTGGATTCCACACTATTCTTAGACATCTCAAACTTGGAATATCACATACCCTGGATTTCATGCTAACACTGTAGATCTTACATTTAGGTCTTAATAATGAAAACACTTTTTCAAAAAGAGATCGGGTAATTCAACAAGATTCCTGATATCCAACGAGACCGAAATATTAGATTTACAAATAACATATTAATTTTCTCAAAACTAATTAGCGCAGATTCCAAATATTGTATCACATTCAAAAAGATTAAACGACGTTAAATATATCAATCAACATAACAACATACCCACTGAATCCATAGATCTCAACACTTGAACCTATTTTAAAAATTCCCAGAGAGCACAGCATGTACCCATGGATCGGCACAAGAAGGCACGGTCCAAGCCTCACCAACGGCGCCGCGGAACCGCCGCAAATGCCTGATTTGGCCACGGTTCCGCGGTCATTGTGTCGAGTTAGGCGCTTATTCTTCTTGGAGATCCACAGAAAACCCTACACTATTTTCTGGATATTTTTAAACCACAAAATTCCAACATTTGAAAAAATTTCCAGTGAGCATGTAAAAATCACATTTTTCATGTCCGATTAAGTTTTTAAACGCCGTCTGGGTTACCCTAAAGCTCTAGCAAGGCTCTGATACCATGTTGGTGTGTAGTACCTACACTAGTTAGGTTTAAACAACATAAAGTAATTAGCTTCTCAAAATTTTAGAGGGCTAATACAAACAAACTCCAAATTGAACTAGAGATTAGGGTAAAGCAAAATAAAAGAAGTCTAAACCTCAGTGAAAAGAAACTACAACCTTTGTAGTCAACTCCTTCACTCTCTTGGGACTCCAATGGCTCCACTCGAAGTTTGGATCAACTCCGTTCAAGGTCCTTCATCATCTACGATGATCCACCCGGAGTTTCTTAGCTCAACCTCTTTGCTTCAAAAAACTAGGATTAATGAAGCATAACAACTTACACTAATGCGTTAGAGTAGTATAGATTAGTGAAGTGGGGATTTTTATCTCTTGGAAAAACCTTTCTTTTTCTCTTTCTCAAAACCTAGTGAGTGAATGAGTGAGGAAGAAGAAGTAACTCAGGTTATGTTTAACTCAAGTAAATATCACATAATTAGCCATGGAGATATTTTGGATATTTAGCTAAATAATTATGAGTGGAATGGTGAGTCATAAGAGAAGATATTTTGAGAATATTGTAGAAGCTATGACTCATTTTATTTAATTAAAAATCTAATTTAATCTCCAATGTGAGTCTTGCACACCCATGTTGTATGTATCATCAACCATGACACTAATTATAAATACATGTTTATATAAAATTAATATATATGTACACACACACACACACACATATATTTATGCAAATATAATTACTAAAGAAAGGATTTTACAAAAAGAAATTAGTCATTTTATAAAATCAACAATTGATTTAATAACTCGGTCATATCACATATAACCCGACTAATTTATCCGCTAGATTAAATGCGGTATCATATACTCGCTTTAATCAAGCCCCCGCACATATCCACATAAGCGCTCCCACTTCGTTTTGCCTGATTCGGAAAACCCCTGTGTGCGACTCTAAGACTCGTCAATACGCTAGCATACCCACAAACCATCAGCGACACTAGGTGTACGTAACGGCTCCTAGGTATTGAGCGATTAGAAGAAAAACAAGCGAACTTGTCAAAACTCCCGTCGAGCAAACTGGCAACACTTACCTTACAGTCCGGTCTCTTCTTCTGATATGTTGCATATCAAGTATAGGGATGGAATCGTCGAGCCCTAATAACTTAATAAGTCATGCCGATATAGACTATGACCGGTCGAGAATCTACTGAAAACACTTATCAGTAAATCTTATCAGCCCTGGCCATGGACTTCGAGTCAAAGCCAATCGCGCATAGCACAACATCAACTCCTAAAACCGGGAGAGACGAAACCCCTCCTATCGCTCATTTCCTCCATGTGTATCGGGACTATACCCAAAAGCCACCTGTTTGAATGACTCGGTAGAGCCGTGGTAGGGTGGAAATCAAAGCACAGTGGGAGAATACACAAGACTTTATGACGATCTTGGGTCTACAGACTAACTTGTACCAATGTCACATGAGAACTGCTATCTGACGATAGATATAATACCATATAGGAGTTATCGATGAGTCCATTCAGTGTACCCAGTCTATATTGAGCACCCGTATACAATCTTCGATGTCACAACACCAATGGATATGGGATCATTCATTGCCCATCATATGGGTCAAGAAACGTATACGCTAGTCTACTCTGGAATATCGATGCCCTGTCTCGATATACCCCCAACTAGGAACATTCTAGGATATGCTTATAAATAACATATACCCTACTAGTATGATCTCCATCATAGTCATCGAAGTCAAGCAAATATCCTCAGGGCTTTATCAACATGTATGAAATGAAAAGTATAATACAACTAAGTAAACATGTTAAGATAAAGTACAACCAGATAGCATACTATCATGTCGAGCAAGAAAGTCATATATATATATATATTTATACATACATGTCCTGTTAGTTATATGTATGCCCTAGAGGCCATTATTGTACATGTGATATATATTATAGTGGATGCTTGGACATACAAAGGGAGGACTTTCTTGCTCGATATGTTAATATGTTATTTGGTTGCTCTTTATCTTAACATGTACACCGATTGTCTCTCTGTTACATGTTGATAAAGCCCTTAGGATGTGTACTTGACTACTTGGATTATGATGCGGATCATACTAGTAGGACAAAGGTAGTCCATGAGTACATCTTTTAATGTCCCTAGTCGTGGGTGTATCGAGACGGGGCATCGATATACTAGAGTAGACTAGCGTATGTAAGTGCACGGCGGCGCCCCGGCCGTCAATCCGACGCCGGAATGCGGAAGCGGTGAAAAACTTTAAATTTTCTTGAACTTAGCAAACCGGCACCACCGCGCACTAAACACCCGGATCGTAACCATTAACAAGTCTAAGCTAACTAGAAGATGGGTTAGAGATATACCGACGATCCAAGTCCTCCGGTCTTCTCGTCATCGTCCCGATCTCCTGCGGAATGTCCCATCTCCTCCTCGTCGCCGGAAGTGCACCACATCGCCTACTTTGTTTACGGGCTCCCACCTCAATGCCGAGGCAACTCGGGCACGAAGCCGGCTACTCGACGTGCTCAAGGTTTGCTGTAGAATGTGTAGTAGAGGATTGTGTCTCATTTGGGGTTCATGGAGGTGCCTTTTGGTGGAGGGATGATACAAGGATTATGTGGAGGAACTTGTAGGCTTTTGGAGCATGAAATGAACAAGATTTCCACCCTCAAAAAAACTTGGACAGCCCTTCCAAGGGGAAGGCCGGCCATGACATAAAGAGAGGAGAGAATGAGAGTGTCATATGCAAGATAATGAGAGAGCCATCCAATAATACCAAAAGGGAGAGAGAGAGAAGACTATCATGCAAAAGGAAATGATCACCAAATCAAAACCCACACTCAACCACCTACCACCAACCTCATCATCAACAACCATGATGATATACAAAGTCAAGCAATCATGAGTTTATGAAGTCAAATGATGGGACAAGTATCATGACATGATAATATGCAAAGACCCCCTCCACAAATGCTTATTTGCAACAATGCAAATAAGCCCTCCTCCACCAATCTTCGGCCAATGAACGGAACAAAGGAAATTGGCCGAAACGGAAAGCAAACTGACAACTCCAAAAACTGGTCCCGTAATAAATTACAGGAAAACCCCGATACTGTGCATACACACCCGCATCTGTATTTCGACCGAAATACAAATGCAATGAGACAAAATCTACACTGTACTATACTAGGATCCGGCTTAAACCAAAACCGGCTAGTAATATCTGTTCGATCCTGATCCGTGCAATACCGCACGTATCTGATCGAACCCTGCCATATAACCATACGGCCTATAGTACAAACTGTCCGATCCTGATCCGTGCAATACCGCACGTATCTGATCGGACCTTGCCATATCTCCATACGGCCTCTACAACCTTTCGCCCGAAAGCTGAGTAACTGAATGTGGGGGACTCTAAAGACTCGTCAACACCTCGGTTGTGGATTTAACCACTAGCACGTCAGAGGTATAAGCCAATACGTAACGGGCTACCAAGTATTGACTAAAAGGGACGTCTGTGAGTGAACTCAGCCTGACAACCCTACTGAGCCTGTCAGTGACAATATCCGTGCAGTCCGGTCCGTTCGTCTATGAGTATCGCATGGCGGGCCTAGGGGGTTGGTAAAAGTCAGACCCCCAAAAGCGGTACAAGTCGTGTCGGAGTGTAGCCCAGAACACCCTGAGATACTACTGGAATACCTACCAGTAAATCTCCTTGCCTTGGCCAAGGACTTTGTGTAATGGCTCTCCTAGACACAGCACGACCTCACCCCCAATACCGGGAGAGACGAACCCCTGAAGATACGCTCACTGCCTCCATGTGGCTCGGGACTGTACCCAACTAAAACCTGTTTGCACGACTCCTTTGAGCCGTGGTAGGGTAGTAATCAAAGTACAGTGGGAACTCACACGAGACAAATGACGATCCCCAGGTCGATGAACTAACCTGCACACATGTCACCAGGGAACTGCCATCTGACGTTTGGTATATGACCAACTAGCATGTTCCCGGCGAGTCCTATCCGGTGTACTCATAACCCAATGAGCACCTGTATACATCTTAGGTGATCCAACTGACACCAGTGGCTTGTGAGACCGGCCACCGCCCCTCGTCGGGGTCTCGACTGTATACACTAGTCTACTAATGGAGTATCGATGCCCAGTCTCGAAACTCCCACGACTAGGGACCTTTTAAGGATAAGCTTATAGACCCCAGCTCTCACTTATATGATCGCCCTCATACTGCTGGTGGTCAAGCAAGAATCCTAGGGGCTCTATCAACGTGTAATAGCGACGTGTCAGGTCACCTAAAGCAGTACACGATGATAAAGGTAAACCAGATAGCATACTATCATCTCGAGTAAGACTGTCCTACCGGGATAGGTCCTCCCTCAATCATTACAATCACGTACCTGTGACCTAATAATTGACTCTGAGGGCACTATCTCCAACAATCTCCCACTTGCACTCAAGGCTAATTATTGCGATGTCGCATACTCACAGCTCGTGTGATACCGAACATCCAACTCCTCTACTAGTCAGTCCCACAAAGCTCGTTTGCGGAACTATTGCGTTCGAGGAATAGCCTCAGTGAGTGGATCCGCTTAGTTGTTTCTTTCTATGTCTCTCTATATCTCAAGTTCGCGGAGAAAGCCATCTCCCGAAAAAAAAAGCAATACCTGTCTCAGAATATGTCTGGATGTCTGATGGGACCTAGCTCATAAATGAACTCCAAATCCAAACTTCTTAGACTGTATCGTCAACTGAACTTAATCAGTATCCTGCGCGCCATGCCTCCCTCAGTATTGCCTTGGACCACCTGTCCAAAATACTGCCCCTCATCAGAAGGAAAACTATAACTCTGACAACCTCCTTGTCGTCCATGTCACCTTGGAAGCCTGGAATGATAACTGTCTCCTGAATGAGGCTGTCGTTATCATATCCCTAGAACATCCACTTATGTTCTAAAACTGCTTCCGACTGTTTCTCCAGGATTGGATTAATGTCAACTTATTGCATCTAGTGCAAGAACAACATCTGGTGTGGTACTTGACATTTCATGATTGACTCAATTGCCTGAGCAAGTGATCTGCCAATCATGCACATCCCTCTCCCCTTTAGTCTGTAAGACAGCTTCAGAGAGGGTGACTCCATCACCTGCAGGTACACTACCGTGCCAGGAGTCATCCATCCTAAATACTCTTAGAATGTTGTCAAGTATCCTGATTGGGAAACCACCCAAATCTAGATCTAATACCATAGATCCAGTAACCAGTATGTCTGATATAATGTCCAAGTCCTGTGTGGAGAAACCACTGTGTGACGACCAAAGTATAACCGATCGTAGTGTAGGAGTTTCCTTTCCTACTCTGTGTATATCATCCAAATACCAGGATATCACACCCTACTACCTTCTCAACAGATCCATCCCCTATTCTGATGAAGTCAAACCCATGACTGTCACGTCAGAAATAGATGATCTATCTCCGCTACATCTGCTCTAGTCTATAAATAGACATAAGCAACCTGTCCACCAATGCTTCCGCTGCTCCCACTGACTACGACAACCCTCTGGCAGAGTCATATAGACGTACACTTCTAAAACTGGTTTAGAACGACGCTATACTCATCCTCCCGCCGGGTCTCGTAACCTGGAACAACAGCAATGGCAATTGTGGGTAAACAAGAACTTCCCTGTCACCGTCCTTGAGGCTACCGTAGTACCTCTCGGGTGCCTGAAGTTACCCACCTTATCTGCGGAGTGGCCAATGGAATGTCAATCCAGATTGAATCTTTAGGTTCCTTATCAAATCTTCAGTAATCGTTTGTGGTTCTGGAATCACTTCCAGTTCTACCATACTCCCACTACTGTTTTCTGAAAAAATCCATTTTTATTAAAACTGTGGCGAGTCTAGAACAATATTGCTATTGTTCATCCAGACGGTAGAAAGTCAACCCTCGTCAAAGCCTGGGTCAACCCACAAACAGCCATTACAGAAACGTGCCTTGAGTTGTCCCGTGTCTGGTTTTAATCATAAACCGGACAACTCCCCGTACCTTAACATCGTTAAGATATGAACTGTTCTATATCCAATATAGAAACAGAGGCACTGATTTAATTGAACTAGATTCAAATCATGCAGCTGTCCCCAGCGCATGTCAACTAAATGGAAGGAGGCCGATCAGCGTTACTCAACTTAGGAATACTTCCAATTATGAGTAACCTGAAAGAGAAGCAAGATCTCTTTATCATTACTATCAACTGAATACCATACACAAGTATCTACATCTTCGATCTCTTTGAAGAATCCCGATACTTGCTATACCTGGTTCTCTACTCTATTCAAATACCTATAACTTCTCAAAATTTGGACCCTGTGTTTCCGCGAAACACCTGTCTAAAAACTAGAGAAGTCATAAGTAAACCGAATATAGTACGAGGACCAAGCCCTTTGTCCTGATGGACCCTGGACAACATACAATCCTTTGTATAAGTCCCTTGAGTCTGATAACTCATTCACTGTGTGTCGTAGGTTGAAAACTGTACTTATGGTTATGAAGAATTACACCGCTGTTTAATGCTCCTTACCTAACCATCCACTGATATAGGTAAATGTCGTAGACATAATTTCAGAAAGGTATATCTCACTCTATGAAAATAGACGTACAGATATATCAATTTGAAATTGGTGCATAACAGCGGATATTCAAAACCAAATATTTGCCGACCGGCAAACAGCCCAGGTGATTTCCTCAAATATCACCGATTACAACGAATCCCGATATAATGAGGATAATCACCCAATTCCCAATAACTTACTCCCACTCATCATCTGTAAAACCATACAGATGTGAGAATCGTACCTGGTAAATACATACCCTGGAGTAAGTATCTAATCGGGAAATCAGTTTTCCTTTAACATTACACAGTGAAACTGAAACATTGAAATGTTCCGATGGGGTATTCTGGTATTCCTAGTAATGCCTCTTCCAGATTCACGACTGTAACCGTATAGTTCTTTGCCACCTCTCCAAATCCCTTCATATGTCTTTAGTCTTTACCTTCTGCACACCCTTTTAGGCCAAATGGTTTTCTTCCTTCCCTACCGTTCGGCACCAGCCTATGGTTTGGAAGAAGACTATCCAATAAGCATAATGGGTGTACTATCCTAATCCTAGGAACACTCGCAATGCGAGAGAAGGTGAAGATAAAAGACACCCGAATAAACCTTATTCCTATTTCTCCTGAACCAGAATCCATCCCCGAACTGGAACAAGTTCCTTTCGAGTTCGTATATAACCATACGATGGAGTATCCAAATAAACTGTGGATCTTCGTAGTGATACGGAGTGTCCTGGAGAAATACAAAGGTGATGTGGGAGTGGTAACGAAATATTTGGTTTGGTCGTGAATATCTGTTGCAATTTACTTTGCCCTCTTACTAATCCCTTGCTTTGTCTTAACTTAATACCTTCTGCACACCATCGTTATGCTAATTGGTTTTCTTCATTCCCTACCGGTCGGCACCAGCCTAAGGTTTGGAAGAAGACACTCCAATTTGCGTAATAGGTGTACTACCCCTAAACCAAGGAGTACTCGTAATCTGAGAGAGGGTAAAAGGAAAAGACAACTGAATAATCCTATCCGTTTCCTCCAGAACCTGAAACCATCCTCGAATAAATTCCTTCGAGTTCGTATCTAACCATACGATGGTTTTGTCCAATGGAAGTGGACGTTCGTAGTAATACGGGGTGTCCTGAAGAAAAGGGTAAAAGTAGGAGTGGCAATGAGGTTTGCAACTCTGACAATCCAAAAGCCAGTGTTTAAGAAGGTTCGGTCAACTTGGTCACCGAGTCATAGTCTTAGGGTCGGGTCAAATGGTCGCTGCCAGAGAGAGAGAGAAAAGAAACACTCAGCGTGCACTCTAACCTAGATCAGAATGGTCACCAATTTATCTAATCTGGAAACCTCCCACTGTACCTCAAATTCTCCTCCAAACCTGAAAGAAGAATTAGTCGGGGTTACCCGAGGAGTAAACTAACTCATCAGTGGGAATCGGGATCCAACTATCATTGCATGATAACGTGACGGAATCCGCTCACGCTATCACACTCCAGAAGGTATGCGCATATCTGGCAAGTTTCAGTTCTTTTGAAACTCCCGATGTGATTTCTGCCCCATGCTCTTATGACCTTGACTTTGGCCAACATATCATAAGTCACATGTCAAGTTCTACCCGTCATTCTCCAGGTTAATTTGAATCCACCCGCACATACCCTTGACTTTGGCCAACATGGCAGTACGACTGTTCCAAACCAACGCATCTATCTATGCTGCATATGAATAACCAATAGCTACCAAACACTGTGCCTTGACTTTGGCCAACATACACAGCTTGAATACTACTGACTATCCATATGAAACGACGGAGGGCTACGAATGGTTTCTGGCGAAAACCTTTAACGTAAAGAACTTGATATCGTTGAAGGAACGGATAGCTTTTAAAAATATAGTGACGAAAACCTTCGCTAAAGAGGTCACTCCCGGTGAAGGGATCTCGGCTCTTTCCCCGTAGAATGGGGTGCAGGATATTCCAAATGAATACCGCGATGCAAAGCAAAAGTAATCGGTTATAGTGAAGTTAATGCCCTGACCCAAACTTCTGTCCAAGGGGTCACTCCCGGTGAAGGGATCTCGGCCCTTGCCTCGTCGACTGAGGAGCAGGATATTCCAACTGAATACCACGATGCAAAACAAAAGTGAACGTCCTTGCAATAACAGCTTTTTGAAAAGTGTTCCAACAACATCAGATTAGGTTTGTTTTTAAACTTGCATTGATCCGAATCAATGCAGTCCCATCAATTGATCACACCACAAAGAACGAAAATATACTGATGTACGTATATGCCATCCGCATTCGCCACTGGGTCCCGTCATTACCCGTTAGGTTAGCTAACTAACGACAGAGCGGGGACTGGACTAGCGCGGATGCAAAACATATACAACATCTACTAATATATATACCAATATATTATATTTCGCTCAAGGCGTGAAATAGAATGCAACATCACAGAGAATGAACAGCATCACAGAAACAATACAGATATCTGGGATCCCCGGGTTTCACAGAGCCACTACTGAAACCCGACGTTCCCCTGGTCGTGTGGATAGCCTGTGCAATGAAATCCTAGACCCCTACGGGCGCGGCAAGTCACCCGCCAAAACCTGAAGCGAGGCAGCCCCCTTCAGCTCCGTGAATGGACCACCCAGCACTTCACGGAATCCGGTAACTTGGGCACCCCTCCTGGGTCTACCTGTACCCCCTACGAGTGCGGCGAATAGCCCGCCAATCCTAGATTGAAGCCCCCTCCGTCTCAATGCCATGAGATGCGGGCTTGTTGCCTTCTAGAATCCGGCTATCCGTGCACCCCTCCGCGGGGTAATCCTAGTACAGAAAGTAAAATATACATACAACGGGTACATCGACCGCAACCAGGTCGTGCCCCAAAATAATAATACAAACAGGCAGTGACGGCAGTCCACATGTCGGACGCTCGCCCCGCAAAATCAAATGTACATAATACCACCACAACTGTACTAGCATTGCATCCAGGCTATCCTCACGACCGATCCGCAACATCACAGCAGAAACAGAACATCAACGTGAAAATCACGTTCGCAAATCCGTCTAACCGGGCTATAGCAGTTAGACCGGATTTACCGATCGAGTGACATTCACGGTCGCAGATATAATGTAAATACTGTGAAAAATGTGTTTAAAATATCCGATCGATCAAAAATTAACAAGTGGGCCCCCAATCAAAACTGTAGCACTCACAGAAATCCTGGGCCCAATTTTAATATTCCAAAACCCATATTTTAAGCCCAGAAGGCCTCTGTAAAAAATTGGTGAAGTGATCTCCACAGTGTGCGGCGGAAGGGCGGCGGGAAGGGGGTTTTCGCGGCGGTTCCGCGCTCCCACTGTGGAGTTACTTCGTCGAATTTTTACAGAGCTCTTAGATTTTCCAGTACATCAATATTTTACAACCTGAAAAATTTTTCGACACCAAAAAATTCCAACAGAAAACTATCGTGAGCAAATACGGGTTTTTGGACATTTCGATCGATCGGAACTGAAAAACACATTACACAAAGCTAGACTAAGTTAATGGGGAGGCTCTGATACCACTGTGGGTGCACGGCGGCGCCCCGGCCGTCAATCCGACGCCGGAATGCGGAAGCGGTGAAAAACTTTAAATTTTCTTGAACTTAGCAAACCGGCACCACCGCGCACTAAACACCCGGATCGTAACCATTAACAAGTCTAAGCTAACTAGAAGATGGGTTAGAGATATACCGACGATCCAAGTCCTCCGGTCTTCTCGTCATCGTCCCGATCTCCTGCGGAATGTCCCGTCTCCTCCTCGTCGCCGGAAGTGCACCACATCGCCTACTTTGTTTACGGGCTCCCACCTCAATGCCGAGGCAACTCGGGCACGAAGCCGGCTACTCGACGTGCCCAAGGTTTGTTGTAGAATGTGTAGTAGAGGATTGTGTCTCATTTGGGGTTCATGGAGGTGCCTTTTGGTGGAGGGATGATACAAGGATTATGTGGAGGAACTTGTAGGCTTTTGGAGCATGAAATGAACAAGATTTCCACCCTCAAAAAAACTTGGACAGCCCTTCCAAGGGGAAGGCCGGCCATGACATAAAGAGAGGAGAGAATGAGAGTGTCATATGCAAGATAATGAGAGAGCCATCCAATAATACCAAAAGGGAGAGAGAGAGAAGACTATCATGCAAAAGGAAATGATCACCAAATCAAAACCCACACTCAACCACCTACCACCAACCTCATCATCAACAACCATGATGATATACAAAGTCAAGCAATCATGAGTTTATGAAGTCAAATGATGGGACAAGTATCATGACATGATAATATGCAAAGACCCCCTCCACAAATGCTTATTTGCAACAATGCAAATAAGCCCTCCTCCACCAATCTTCGGCCAATGAACGGAACAAAGGAAATTGGCCGAAACGGAAAGCAAACTGGCAACTCCAAAAACTGGTCCCGTAATAAATTACAGGAAAACCCCGATACTGTGCATACACACCCGCATCTGTATTTCGACCGAAATACAAATGCAATGAGACAAAATCTACACTGTACTATACTAGGATCCGGCTTAAACCAAAACCGGCTAGTAATATCTGTTCGATCCTGATCCGTGCAATACCGCACGTATCTGATCGAACCCTGCCATATAACCATACGGCCTATAGTACAAACTGTCCGATCCTGATCCGTGCAATACCGCACGTATCTGATCGGACCTTGCCATATCTCCATACGGCCTCTACAACCTTTCGCCCGAAAGCTGAGTAACTGAATGTGGGGGACTCTAAAGACTCGTCAACACCTCGGTTGTGGATTTAACCACTAGCACGTCAGAGGTATAAGCCAATACGTAACGGGCTACCAAGTATTGACTAAAAGGGACGTCTGTGAGTGAACTCAGCCTGACAACCCTACTGAGCCTGTCAGTGACAATATCCGTGCAGTCCGGTCCGTTCGTCTATGAGTATCGCATGGCGGGCCTAGGGGGTTGGTAAAAGTCAGACCCCCAAAAGCGGTACAAGTCGTGTCGGAGTGTAGCCCAGAACACCCTGAGATACTACTGGAATACCTACCAGTAAATATCCTTGCCTTGGCCAAGGACTTTGTGTAATGGCTCTCCTAGACACAGCACGACCTCACCCCCAATACCGGGAGAGACGAACCCCTGAAGATACGCTCACTGCCTCCATGTGGCTCGGGACTGTACCCAACTAAAACCTGTTTGCACGACTCCTTTGAGCCGTGGTAGGGTAGTAATCAAAGTACAGTGGGAACTCACACGAGACAAATGACGATCCCCAGGTCGATGAACTAACCTGCACACATGTCACCAGGGAACTGCCATCTGACGTTTGGTATATGACCAACTAGCATGTTCCCGGCGAGTCCTATCCGGTGTACTCATAACCCAATGAGCATCTGTATACATCTTAGGTGATCCAACTGACACCAGTGGCTTGTGAGACCGGCCACCGCCCCTCGTCGGGGTCTCGACTGTATACACTAGTCTACTAATGGAGTATCGATGCCCAGTCTCGAAACTCCCACGACTAGGGACCTTTTAAGGATAAGCTTATAGACCCCAGCTCCCACTTATATGATCGCCCTCATACTGCTGGTGGTCAAGCAAGAATCCTAGGGGCTCTATCAACGTGTAATAGCGACGTGTCAGGTCACCTAAAGCAGTACACGATGATAAAGGTAAACCAGATAGCATACTATCATCTCGAGTAAGACTGTCCTACCGGGATAGGTCCTCCCTCAATCATTACAATCACGTACCTGTGACCTAATAATTGACTCTGAGGGCACTATCTCCAACAGCGTATACCTTCTCGACCCATGTAGATGAGCGATGGATGATCCCATATCCATTGGTGTTTGACATCAGAGATGATATACGGGTGCTCAATGGAGACGGGGTACATTGGACGGACTCGCTGAGAACTCCTAGATGGTATAAACCTCACGTCAGATGGCAGTTCTTTGGTGACACTGGTACATGTTAGTTTGTCGACCCGAGATCGTTATAGAGTCTTGTGTGATCCCCACCATGCTTTGATTTCCACCTTACCACATATAAGAGAACGTGCAAAATGGTAGTTTTTGGGTACAGTCCCGAGTCACATGGAGGCAATGAGCGATAGGAGGGGATTTCGTCTCTTCCGGTATTGGGGGTTGATGTTGCGCTGTGCTCGATTGCCTATTAAAGGAAAGTCCCTGGCCAGGGTTATTTATGGTAAGTGTTATCAGTAGTTTCTCAACCCGTTATGAGCCTCACATCGGCATGACTTATCAAGCTATTAGGGTATGACGTTTACCACCCCAGGCGAGATATGCGACATATCAGACGAAGAGACCGGACTATACGGAAGTGTTACCTTTTGGATTCGCAGGAGTATGAGTAGGCTTACTTGTTGATCTTCTGATCGCTCAATACCCGGGTGGCCGTTACGTTTAGTAGACTGCTTGCGGCTTGTGGGTGTTTGATATGATCATCACCTACTGCCGGCTTATTGACGAGTCTTTAGAGTCTTACACAGAGGTTTCCTGGTTCATGCGAAACGGAGTAGGAGCACATATGTGATATGTGCGGGACCGAGATTAATGCGCGTATGTGATACCGCATTCTATTTCTCGCGATATGTAACATCAGTCAGTTATATGTGATATAGCCGGGTTATCGGATCATGTGTTGATTCGATAAGTTGTTACATTTGATTTTAGTCGGTTATATGTGATATAGCCGGATTATTAATCAAGTGTTGATTTAATAATTTAATATATAATTGTATATTTGATATACTAGATTACATTAACTAATATTAGCTCACTTATTGTAGACCGGTCCTTCACTTCTAATGCTCCGTGTAGTAGTCCCTTCGCTCCAAGTAGTGAACTCCCGGACTCTAGAGAGGGTTCACACAAAGAAATGAACAAGCTTGCTCAATGTCTTCGAGGACGAAGATGATCTACGTCGAGGAGACTCAAGCTCATGCTACCTCTTCACTAATGGTTAAATTAGTGAAGCAAACACGCTAAACTAAATGGCTAATAGTAGAGGATGATGAAGTAGGAAACGGGCTCACTTTAGATTTGTTTTTCTCACAATATTTTCTGTGTGTGTGTGATATTAATGTACAACTATTGTGTCATGCTTGATGCCACATGCAACATGGGTGTATGAGACATACACCATGCTTATAATAATGTGAGGGTTTTGTTTATTTAAAGTAAATCAAAATTAGTGGTAATTAGTCACATGGTTGAAGCTTGTAGAAGCTTGTGGAACCATTGACCAAGTCCACTCATTTTGTTTTACTTATTAACCCAACCATTATTGTTAACCCATGATTTATTCTCTACATGAGTTAATGTATGACACTAACTCACCCATGGTTGCTATTCTCACCTCAAGAGTTCATTCTCTCATTCTTCATTCTTCATCTTCTTCTTTATTGAGAAAGCTTGCTAGCTTTTCTCAAGGTGAGAAAATATTGTGAGAAAAACAAATCTAAAGTGAGCCCGTTTCCTACTTCATCATCCTCTACTATTTGCCATTTAGTTTAGCGTGTTTGCTTCACTAATTTAACCATTAGTGAAGAGGTAGCATGAGCTTGAGTCTTCTCGACGTAGATCATCTTCGTCCTCGAAGACATTGAGCAAGCTTGTTCATTTCTTCGTGTGAACCCTCTCTAGAGTCCGGGAGTTCACTACTTGGAGCGAAGGGACTACTACACGGAGCATTAGAAGTGAAGGACCGGTCTACAAAGATTGTATTCCCATTCACTTAGATGTAAAGTTGTTTACATATCGTTTCGTCAGATTTTCTAGTAAAGATTCTAGGGTTAGGATTAGCTAGAAGGGCAAAATTTTGAAATTGGTATGGACGATACCTCCCGAAACCTTGCTGCCACCTTAAGGAACCCTGCAGTGGTATCAGAGCCATGCTAGAAAATTAGACGATGTTTGTTATATTACGAAACCGAAACGACTACGAAACTTGAAACACTTGAACTTAGTTTCTGTCGATTTTAAAAGCTCTTCAAATTTTTTTTAAACAACTGCAAAATATTATATGTGATATAACATGAACACTACCAAAATTTAGAGCATTTTTGGCTCAAAGTGGCCGGCCACATCATGCTTAAAACTGGCGAGCTCGGCCAATTTGGGAGTTTTGGTTTCAAATTTTCATGGTTTTCCAGTCTCTGGGTTTTGGTGTTTCGGGTGTTGTTTTTTTTCTTTCTAAATTTGCATGTGATATTAGCTTTCTGTAAAGGCAATTTGGAGTGTTTCTCAGTCGTAATTCTAACATGTATTCGTGTTATTTAGACGACGTTAAAAAGTTTGAACGGATATCAATAACCCATATTTTCCCTCACTGAAATTTTCCAAGATTTGGATTTTTTTCGAGTTTAAAATCTTCATAAAATTTTGCAAGCGATTCTGTGGACCCTCTAGAAGAACGATACCCAAACTCAACTTTTTGGATCGCGGTACCGCGTTCATACCCTAGGGTTTGCGGCAGTTCCGTGGAGACATGAGTGAGGCATGGATTGGCCCTTCTACGGAAGGTTCATAGGAGCTGTGGCATGTTCTGGGTACTTTTTTGAACTCCGATCAAGTGTTGAGCTCTTTGGGAAAGTTTGGGTGTTTGATTATTCGATCGAAAAGTTTAACATCGTCTAGCTATCTGTGATTGTGATACAATACTTGGAATCCACAAGAAAACTAATTTGAATTTTATAAATCTTGCAATTCAGTCTCATTTGATCGGTTGCCACTGGACTTTGATGTGATCAAAATTTCGTCGCAATCACGTAGCGTACGCGGATACTCACAGGGTAACCTTACTAGATAGCCATGCCCCATAACCCCGGCCAAGTGACTGTAGGAGAACCCTGTTGACAAAAGTATCCGTCCGGGTGCTCGCGGCCGCGGTGTTCCGCCTAAGTGCACTTCGTCGATGGTATCGGGGGTGCGGCCGTCTACTAAAGATTCCGAAAAGCATTCGATCGGGATGTCGGGAATCTTGTTGAATTTCCCGACTTGATATTGAAAAGTGTTTTCGATATCGAGACTAAAATACGGGGTTTATAATTGTTAGGCATGAGATGTCTAAGGAATTCAAATGGTTAGGCATGCAATCCAGAGTATGTGATACATTGGGTTTATGATGACTAAGTTGGTTGCAGATTCCAATTGTTGTAGTTTTTCACTTTCTTTTCTGTGACCGTAAGTGTAATATGTGGTGTATCGCCGGTTTCGTTGCTATATGTCAACGACAATTGGGATACGCATATTTACTTACGTTGATGACATGTGATGTTATATGTTGTTGTGATATGTTATATTGGATCGTCGTGTTTTGAATAGCCGGGGTTTTTTATATGAGATGAGAGTTTTTCATTTTCTTTCATGTAAAATTCATTGTATGTAATATTCTTTTATTGGGGCACTTCCGGGTTGAGGATTGATTGAGAGTCTTATCTTTTGCGTATGCGAGCGTTTTAAAAGATAGATCAAAATTAAGAATATACCGCAATCAATAACGGTGTCGCTTGGTAGCTAACCGGTTGAGTATGGGTCGATCCACAGGGAGAAGGATTCCTTTTCTTTATGTTCTAACGAGTTAATCCAATCAAGTCGGGTTTTGTTTTACGATCTAAGAATGAGATTAAATTGATTAAAAACCTTGCTAGGGTTAGGATTATGTTAGTTTGGAAAAGGGATTCTACCCACTGCTTTCAAAGCCCTGTGAAGAATATAGGTGTTAGTGTAATAGTCAACAAAGAGGATTAGCACGTCTAGGAAGAAACTAAGTTTCTTCCCTTTGGTCTTTGTCCGTCCTTTCTTAAATCTTAGCCCTAACCTCTATTTAAATCAACCACAACCGGTCTAACTAGGGAATCATCGCTATCTTGTAGGATAGGTTGCCGTAGTGAGCGGTGTGTGGTTAATTTAAATAGAGTCCTATTATAAAAATTATATGAGCAAAGAAAGGAGAGAGAGAGATTTGCTTCTCTCAAACATTCCCAATCCTAACCCTAACAAGTGAGGAATTACTCACTCATTAGGGAAGTTATGATAAGATTCATTTTTATAATTTTTAAAAGACTATCTAAGTTGCAGATAATAAAAGACAGATAAAAATTCAGGAATTAAATTCAGATAAAAGAATGCACGATAAAAAATAAAAATACCTTTATTGATGACCTCTTGACGATTACAAGGAAATTAAAATTTAATCTAGAAATTAAAAAAGAGGCATCTCAAAAGAGGCGCCCTAGAAGAGGCACACTTTATTTGGCTTTGAGCCCTCCTATTTATAGATAGGAAAAACCATAGGTTTACATTCTGATGCATACATGAAATTACAAAACACCCCCAAAGACCGAGTCAAAGCACCGACACCCCACCGACACGTGCATTGCACGACCGCGAAACCGCGGCAGAATGCCATGTTTGGCCGTGGTTCTGCGGCCATATAGTGGGATCTTGAGTTCAACTTCTCAGGGCTGCTTCATGTTGCTTTTTCCTTCTGTTTTCTTCACTTGGCTCCTCAAAATCTTTTCTACTTTCTTCCAGATTTCCAACAGTGCGGAATTATGTGGACTTTTACCGTAAGCTTCGCGTTGAAGTCTTGAATCTTGTGCTGCCTTTGTACTTTGTGCATTTGAACTGTTTACTGATCTTCATTTGTTCCTTGAACTGTTAGGCGGTATCATACGGATTCATCTATTGTTGGTTGTATTCTCACATTTGTAGCGTCTTTTCATGAATTTCACTGTAATGATCTGAGAATCTGTAACCTGCAACTATTTAGCAGACATGGATCAAAAGCACCTATTTATTTGTAATATGATTAAGAATGGGCGATATAATAATGCAAAATTCTGATATGAACAAATACCCTCAAACTTATCTTTTGCTCGTCCCGAGCAAAACCAATTTTATTCTCAAAAAAACCTAACCTCACTTTCGCAGAGAATCGCGATTGCACTGAGCTCGTGCAACAAGCCGTTAAAACCCTAGGTGTACCTAATAGGAGGAGTGTTGTTTCCTGAGGGTTTTCAGCGGATACTACCCACAAAATCCAATCAATTTGGCCTGTTGACTTTCATTCTTCAATTCGGTATTCTAGCAAGAAATTCTATTAATTTTAACTTAGAAATCATCAACCCGTATTTTTCACACTCACTTATCATTTAACTTAAGATCGTATATGTTCTGTAAATTTATTTAGATTTCAGTATCTTTTGAATTTTCCTTCTAAGGTTCCATCTTAACTTTGGAATTTTTATCATCTCTACTGAAAATATAAGCCCTATCTTTCATTCCTATCTCTCATCCAACCTCAATCATATACCCCTACGTGTGTTTATGTATCACCCCTACACTTGAAAATTCAATTCAAGCTATCATACTCTTGTCCATCGTCCAAAGTATTTTTAGTTGGTGAATTTTAGATGAAATTGGTCACACATCCATCATGCGACCGTTAATACTTCTTGAGGTACTAACGACCGATTACAAAATATGTTTGTGCATTTAGGCGTAATTCCTCGTCTTGTAATACCTAAGGCTTAGTATAGACTCCCAAACCAGTTGGTCTAAGGCACTAGGTGATAAAGCACCCTCGCTATATTTTTTTTATTTATGCAGCCTTAAATAATTACAAAACCAGTGTTCATTTTTTTATCTCTTTATTCACACTTATACTTTTATTTTCCTTCGTACTAAGGATTTTTTGACAAGAGCATTTCAAGGTATTCTCTACTATCCCAAGTTTCAAGGTGCGTGTATGTGCGAGTTGTAGGGTATATATTTTCAGAATTTAGACTTAACATTCGGAATTATTTTTCAGATTTACACTTCAAATAAAAATTTCAATACTCTTCCCTTATTTTGACTTAGCCCAAGAACTGAACTCAAAATTTGCCCATTTCTAAATAAACTACAAGGGCATATATTTTCTACGGTTAAACTTAAAGAAAAGTTATTTTTAGGGTTTTTAATTTACTAAGTTTAGGATCTAGTTTTTCCTAGCTATTCAACCGTCATGTTGAACTTAAGTCAAATATGGCCAAAATTGAACTTTTCAATTTTTATAATTTTTAATTTTTTTTTTGATTTTTATGGATTTTAAAATAAGTATGCAAATGCAGAAATATACACATGAATGCAAAGGAAGAAACCTTACCGAGCACACCCCCAAACTTAAACTTGACAGTGCCCTCACTGTCATGCCACACCAAGAGGGTCAAAATTGTCGGCACTCCCCTGTTTTTTTTATTAACAGAAAAAGAAAACAAAATATATACACACAAAAGGTCCCCCCAAACTTAAGTGGAATAATGTTTCCACTGTTTAAGCGTTAAAATGCAGAGTGGGGGGGGACATAGTATCAAGCTATACAAGGCCTTACACAGGCCAAAGGTTAGCACCGACCAATCAAATTTTTTATCGTTATAATGCTGTGGTTGGTGAAAGAACATGTTGTATGAAGGAAGGAAGAAGTGGGGAAGAGATAAGTGGTGTAAAATAAAAGGTTTACGTCTAGATTTGTAGAGACGAAATAATAATGGTGAATGGAAACGAGAACGTGGATGATTAGGAATGGGAAAATGGTCACATTCTCGTATGGGATAAGAAGAAATGGTGGTGGTTCGACTTCTTCAGGTGGAGGTTGATTAATCACAAAATCCGTGTCGTTTAGGAATGCGAGTTTTTCGGCGAAAATATCTTCGAAACTTTCATCGATGGTCCGATTGAACGTTTCAATGTCAATAAGTGTCACGCCAGAAATCAACTCACTTGATTTTTCAAAAATTACGGAGGTAGGAGACTCGTAATGCTCATCTACCCTATTCTTAAAAGAGTATAAATCAAGTTGTTTTTCTAGAATTATTGAACTCAAAATATCGGATTGTGATTCATTAACACTCGCTATCATTAAAGGAAGATTAGAAGAACCAGAGAAAGTGGGAGAAAGAAGTTGAATACGAACTTGAGGGGGGAAATGGAGTGAATACATTAGCACAAATTGTGATGACCGATGTGTAAAAAGCGATTGTGCTACTCTATCAACCTGTCGAGAAATGGGGTCAAATCCTTCAAGATTCGCGAGAAAATATGGGTATGTCGAATTTGGTAACCCAGACATTGAAAAGGAAGTGTAATAGTTTCTTGCAAAGTCAGAACGAGGATGGAGGGAAGTGATTGAGGAAGGGTATCAGTTAAAGATTCAGGAGGGTGTGCGCAGTCAATGAAAGGGATAGAATGAATTGGAAAATCCAACTCCTCAAGTAAAACTGCTTCATCCTCAATAATTTACTCAATACTCTCCTCAAAATTTAGCTTATCCATGCAATTCTCATCAAAATCAAGACGCATATGAAGTTCGAGAAAAACAGTTAATGACTCGGGATGATGAATTGGAGAGAGAAACTCATCCAAATTTGTGGATTCATCATCCAAAATATTCCCAGCGTCTATATCCTCAATCAAGTGAAAATCAATTTTTTTAGACACCTCATCAAAAGCATGGATATTAATCAATTCAGATTCTAGAGTGGAGGTGTAGAGGTCAAAATGATTGGTGATGGTTTCACTCAAAAGGGACCCTTCACAATCAGGTAAATCAAACACTACAAAGTCGCACAACTCATTAAACGTTTTATTTTCAACTGGTTAATCATTTGGAACACTTGATAGACATTCAAAACCGGAGTTGTGGGATTCAATTGGGGATGGGTAGGTTTGATTTGGAAGGTTGTACAACTCACTCTCACCACTCAAATTCTTGACCTGTCCTACCGCCTCATCATACATTGGAAAATTTGGAGCTAGTTGGAAACTAGCTACCGGGTCACTAGGTTGTATAAGGGCGGCCATGGATGCATTCAAATCCATCATCTGTTGTCTTGACGCTACCATAAAATCTTCCAACGACTGCTCCAGACTAGACATGGGTTTTGAAGGGGTTTCAGTAAAAGATTTTGGATATTGGAAACTCCCAAATAGCTGTGAGAAGCAATGTCTAAGGAAGGTGCAAAAGTCGGGTAAGACTGGTAGGAATTGAATGGTTGTGCAGGAGTAGGATCAACAGGTGGATAAGAAGGTGAATGGAATTGTTAATCCAAAGAAGTCGCAGTGGTGAAAGGAGTGAAAGATCGGTTACTAGATTGTTCAATATGTTGAGCAATAGACATGGGTTTCGGAGTTACAACAGAACTCGTAAAAGGAGTATCAACGTAAGAAGGTGGTGTAGGTTGAAATGGTTGATATAATGTGGATTGCGGAGTCCAACTGGTTGTCCTAGATGCGTCTATTCGATCTTTCAAAGAAATTTTGGGTATGGAGGGGTCGTTCGAAATTCGACCAAAACAAGAGGCGTAGGAAGTAATGTCTGGTTGAGAGTACCAAAGTTCGGCAAGAGTTTTGCGAGGTGGGGTACCCATGATGTGATGAGAGAAAGGAAAAGAATGTGAATTTTTTATTTTTATTTTAATTTTAATTTTAATTTATATATATATATATATTTTAAATTGTTTGTTTTTAGAGTTTTGAAATTTTTGAAAGTGTTTTTTTTAGAAAGAGTTTTGCAAAAAAATTGTACGGAACTACGACACAATCACAATTTAAGCATGCACAAACAAGCCTAGAGTTAGGGTCTCCTAAGTCAACTAGACTGCTCCTAACTGTTCCAAAGGGCAAGTTGTGAGATATCCCTCAAATCGTCTCTTCACCGCCAATTGTGGCCAGGTAAGCACAAGTGAAGAAAGGAGGGATCCGTTCACGAATCACCGTGAGACGGGCCTTTTAAAATTACCTTTCTCACTTGTCTAGCCTAGGCACCACAAAGTCAGGTTAGATAAACGACCGATTGCCCACAACTTTCCTCTGTCCTAATAAGTGCGACAATCCTTAGTTGGCTGAGTCTAGATATTTTTTAATTAACTCAAGAGTGATGCATATTCTTTTTGTGATTTCTGGGGTCTTGGGAAGGGTAATGAAATCCCTACCCAATCTGAATTGGTGTTATAGCCCCTTAAAATTCCGTATTAATTATGCAAAGCAGTTAACACACCAAAAATCTATAACACTTTGCAAATTTTTTTATTTGGCAGCACAAAGAATCCTGCACAAAAACAATTTATTGGATAGGAGAAAGAGAATCTGTGCAAAGAAACCTGCAGAATTTTTTTCTTAGTGGAGTGCAGAGGAGAGTAGATGAGAAATGAGATACTCACAGAGATTTTTGGGTGCTGATGTCACCAGTTGACCACGGTTCTGCGGTCAAACCCCTGAATCTGCCGCGGTTCCACGGTGGTTTAATTGGTTTAGATCTCCAAAATTTTTCTCTGTGTTGTTTGGATTCTCCCCTGTCTATTCAGATCCTCTATTTCTTGATTTGTTCACTGGGCTTGCTCCAGATCTGAAACAGAGTTTACTCCAAGCCTGCACACTTGTACAAAAACCTTTCAAAAAGAACAAGATGATTTTAATTTTTATTTTATTTTATTTTTTTAAATTTTTTTTTCAATTTTTATAAATTTTTAAAAAAAATTTTTTTGATCCGAAATTACGCAAAGAAAGAGACTACCGTCTCCCCGGCAACGGCGCCAATTGATTGAGAGGTCTTTTGCGTATGCGTTTTAAAATCAAAGAATAGAATACCGCAATCAATAATGGTGTCACTTGGTAGCTAGCCGGTTGAGTACGGGTCGATCCACAGAGAGTAGGATTCCTTTTCTTTATGTTTTAACGAGTTAATCCGAGCAAGTCGGGTTTTGTTTTATGATCTAAGAATGAGATTAAATTGATTAAAAACCTTGCTAGGGTTAGGATTAGGTTTGTTTGGAAAAGGAATTCCACCCACTGCTTTCAAAGCCCTAGTGAAGAATATAGATGTTAGTGTAATAGTCAACAAAGGGGATTAGTACGACTAGGAAGAAACTAAGTTTCTTCCCTTTGGTCCTTGTCCGTACTTTCTTAACTCTTAGCCCTAAGCTCTATTTAAATCAACCACAACCGGTCTAACTAGGGAATCACCGCTATCTTGTAGGATAGGGTGCCATAGTGAGCGGTGTGTGGTTAATTTAAATAGAGTCCTATTATAAAAATTATATGGGCAAAGAAAGGAGAGAGAGAGATTTACTTCTCTCAAACCTTCCCAATTCTAACCTTAACAAGTGAAGAATTACTCACTCATTGGGGAAGTTATGATAAGATTCATTTTTATAATTTTTAAAAGACTATCTAAGTTGCAGATAATAAAAGACATATAAAAATTCAGGAATTAAATTCAGATAAAAGAATGCACGATAAAAAATAAAAATACCTTTATTGATGATCTCTTGACGATTACAAGAAAATTAAAATTTAATCTAGAAATTAAAAAAGAGGCATCTCAAAAGAGGCACCCTAGAAGAGGCACACTTTATTTGGCTTTGAGCCCTCCTATTTATAAATAGGAAAAACCCTAGGTTTACATTCTGATCCATACATAAAATTACAAAACACCCCCAAAGACCGAGTCAAAACACCGACACCCCACTGACACGTGCATTGCACGGCCGCGGAACAGCGGCAGAATGCCATGTTTGGCCGCGGTTCCGCGGCCATATAGTGGGAACTTGAATTCAACTTCTCAGTGCTGCTTCATTTGCTTTTTTCTTCTGTTTTCTTCACTTGGCTCCTCAGAATCTTTTCTACTTTCTTCCAGATTTCCAACAGTGCGGAATTATGTGGACTTTTACCGTAAGCTTCGTGTTGAAGTCTTGAATTTTGTGCTGCCTTTGTACTTTGTGCATTTGAACTGTTTACTGATCTTCATTTGTTCCTTGAACTATTAGGCGTACGGATTCATCTATTGTTGTCGTAGTCTCACATTTGTAGCGTCTTTTCATGAATTTCACCGTAATGATCTGAGAACCTGTAACCTGCAACTATTTAGCAGACATGGATCAAAAGCACCTATTTATTTATAATATGATTAAGAATGGGCGATATAATAATGAAAAATTCTGATATGAACAAGGATGATGTCACCATTGATGTATATTGTTTACTTTTCCGCATTAGGATAGACCCAAGGAGGAGAGCACAAGTAACCAGGTTCTAGGGTCCAGTGGGAGGCCATCTCGAGGAGTCGAGACTGGGTCTCCTAACCCTGGAATTGGGAGGGTTGCTTTCCGCTTTCGTAGGGGTCTAGGGATGTGGGTTTCGCTATTCATCGCGACCGTGGAATCCGTGTATATTACTGGCTTAATATTAAACACGGTAATCCTAGTATATCCAATATTTCATATGTTTCTTCTGCTGCTCTGTGATGCGATCACTGTGATATATTGAGATGAATGCTTATATTATATTATATATATATATATATATATTATATTGCTGCTTTCGTTTCTTCTGATGCTTAGGAAGCATAAATGATGGGACTTCATTAATGAGATTAATGAAATAAAATAAACCTAAAGATGTTGTAGAAACTTGTTTTAAAAACTGGTAGCTCTAGTTCTTGTTTTGCATAGCGGTATTCCTTGTAGAATATCCAGCACCTTATCCGAAAGGAAAGAGCCGAGATCCCTTCACCAGGAGTGACCTCTTTAGCGAAACTAGTAGATGCTACAACCCACTCGGTTTGTCTTTTGATTGTTTCTATAGTTTTTGCTTTGCATAGTGGTATTTGTGAAATATCCTGCACCTTATTCGATAAGGAAAGAGCCGAGATCTCTTCACTGGGAGTGACCTTTTAGCAAAACTAGTAAAAGCCTAAAAAACACTCCTTTTCAAAACCACTCGATTCTACAACGATATCAAGTTCATTACGCAAAAGATTTTCTTAAAAACCTGCCGTACCCCTCCGTCATTTTAGATAAGTACTAGTTAGTATTCGTGCTAAATTTGTTGAACATGTTAAGGTGTAGTGTGCGGTAGCTGATTAGTGCTTATCTGCATAAGCATATGATGCGATTGGATTAGGGTAGTCGTACGACTTTGTTGACCATGTTATGGGTCGTGTGGGTGGGTTGAATTCAATCAGGAAATGACGGGTTGGACTTGGCTAGCGCTAATGATTTGTTGACCATGTTAAGGTCATAAGTTGCTAGGGGCAAAATATTATCGGGAATTTCAAGTGTTGAAATTTGCAATGAGATTGCATACCTTCTATGAGATAGTTGGATCCCGATATCCACTGCGAGTAATAGTTACTCTTGGAAGTGTTTTGCACATTACAATTAGCCGATCAAGTTGGTGTCTACGTCCCTGGGAAAACGAGGTTTATTTTAATTAGGTCCGTGCGAAAGCACGGGGAACCTCCCTCAAAATACCGGCACTGGCCTGGCTGAAAGATTGGCAAACTTGTAGGGTGTAATTAATCCCGGCTAATCTCTTTTAGGGTTTGAAGGAAGATTTGATAAAAACAGTGGGAGCTATCCTGATTAGATAAAATAATAACCAATTTAATCTTGCAAGAGCATACGCTGAGTGTTTTCTTCTCTCTCTCTTCAGGTAGCGACCATGTCACGCCTTAATCAAGATAATAATATGGATGTATTGACCGAACCCGCTTGTTATACTGAGCTGGAGAACGTTGGTTCCGCTCCAACTTATAATTGTTATAAGACTGAGCAGGAATACGAGGATTCCCATGCCGCCCAAACGAAGAAAGTGCATGATGATGCATCTTCCTCGGGTATGTTCATTACCGTGAACTATTTCTCAGTATCCTCTATGTCCTGGGTATGAGATACCGGATCAGGATCCCATATATGTAATCTGTTACATGGGCTACAGAGAGGTAGAGTACTGGGAATAGGTGATAAGTTTCAAAAGTTGGAAGCGGTGCAATTGTTGCAGCCAAGGTGTTGGCAGTTATCACCCTGTATTACTAAATACATTGATTCTGAACGAATGTTATTAGATACCGAACCTGATATGCAACATTATATCAGTCTCTTTATTTGCTAAAGAAGGATATAATTTTGTATTGTTGGATAATGTTTTGAACATTTCCTATATCAAGAGTTGATCGGTTTAGGCACATTATCTAAAAACATAGACGTTCTAAATCAAATTACAGTTCTCAACGTACAGAACACACACAAGAGGAAGAGTTCAGAAATGAACGAATCTTTCTTGAGACATTGTAGACTAGGTCATATCAATGCGACCCGACTAGCTAAGTTACATTAAGATGCATATTTAGATCAGTTTGAATTTACATCTTGTGAAACTTGTCAGTTATGTCACAGATAAAATGACCATAGCTCCGTTTACTGGAAACAAGAGAAAGAGTTAGTAAACTCTTGGGACTAATGCATGTTGATGTACGTAGGTCCCCAGTCTACATATGCCAGTGTAAGGTTAGTATAGCACCCTACGAAGAGTTTTGAAGCATCACATGACCCAAAGTTTTAATTTTTAAGGTGCTAAACTAACATGCAAGTGGATCGATCCTAGAAATTAGGGTTATCAAACTATAAGTAAGTAAAGATTAGGGTTTAAAGGCTACAACCTTTGTAGCTCCCGTTTTTGCTTCACTCCTTAGGCTCTTTGAGTGTTGGATGAAGGTCCGCTTGTACTCCTCCCACGTCCACGACGATCCACCCGGAGTTTTCCCGTCCAAGCTTGCAACTTTGAAAAACAAAGAGAACACTCTAATCAAGTTGGCTAAACTTGATTAGAATGATGTTGTGGCTATGGATCTCACTTCAAAATCCTATTTTTATGAGTGATTCACTCTCTTGTATGAACTAGAGAGCAAAAGCATGGAGGTTGATGAAGATGGTGGATTTTAGAAGAAGAGAATGAATTATCTTATGAAAGAGAAAAGAAAAATAGCTATATATATTTTCCTCTCTCTTAACCAACCATGGTTAGATATATAGATATCATTTTATTTTAAATTAAAAGCATGATAAGAAAATAAACTATGGGTTAAATGTTAGGTGAGCATGGTTGAGTTAGAAGAGTGTAGAAACTCTTAAGTGATTTAACCCATTTTTCATTTTCTTTTGCTTTAATTTAAATCCAACAATTATCCAAATATAACCATGGTGTAATTCTTATACATCCACCATTCTCATTGTATAAACAACCATGATAATATATGATGTATGTATGCATGTGTGCTTGCACATCCATATGTGCATGAACAAGAATGAATGCACACATGCATGCATACATCCAACATAAACAAGATAGGATTTGTAGTGAGAAACTAATGATGAATCAACACTTGATTCACTAATCCGGTCATATCACATATGACCCGACCATTAGCAAGCCGCCCAATTAATATACGGTATCCCATACACGCATTTTAATCGGGTCCAAGCGCATATCGCATATGCGCACCACAACTTTTCGCCTGGACTAGGTAACTCCTATGTGGGACTCTAAGACTCGTCAATACGCCGGCAGTGGGTGATGATCATATCAAGCACCCCCAAGCCGCAAGCGGTCAGCTAAACGTAACGGCCACCCGGGTATTGAGCGATTAGAAGAAAACAAGCGAACCTGTTACAACTCCCGTCGAGCCATCCGGCAACACTACCGTACAGTCCGGTCTCTTCGTCAGATATGCTGCATATCGAGCCTAGGGATGGTCACGTCGACCCCAATAACTCAATAAGTCGTGTCGGTGAATGGTCTATAACAGATCGAGAAACTACTGATAACACTTACCAGCAAATCTCAGCAGCCCTGGCTAGGGACTTGCTGTTATAACCAGTCGAGCACAGCACAGCATCAACTCCCAATACCGGGAGAGACGAAACCCCTCCTATCGCTCATTGCCTTCGTGTGTCTCGGGACTGTACCCAACGGCCACCTGTTTGCACGACTCAGTAGAGCTGTGGTAGGGTGGCAATCAAAGTACAGTGGGAGAACACACAAGACTCCATGACGATCTCGGGTCTACAGACTAACCTGTACCAGTGTCACCTGAGAACTGCTATCCGACGATAGATATAATTCCATATAGGAGTTCTCGGTGAGTCCGTCCAGTGTACCCAGTCAGCACTGAGCACCCGTATACGATCTTGATGTCAAACATCGATGAATGTGGGAACATTCATCGCCCATCACATGGGTCTAGTATCATATACGCTAGTCTACTCTGGTATATCGATGCCCCGTCTCGATACACCTCCAACTAGGGACATTCCAGGATATGCTTATAGACTACAGATGTCCCACTAGTATGATCTCCATCATAATCAGAGTAGTCAAGCCGATATCCTCAGGGCTTTATCAGCATGTATGAATGAATAAAAGCATGATCAAATAAACATGTCAGATAAAGAAGAACCAGATAGCATACTATCATGTCGAGCAAGAATGCAAACTGAATATATATACATGTATAGATACATCCACTATCACATAATGGCCTCTAGGGCATACATATATCCAACAATCTCCCACTTGCACTAAGGCCAGTTATTGGCGTATCTCATACCCAACATCTCAAAAAGTCGCTCATGCTGCGGCTGAGGGAGGGCCTTGGTGAATGGATCCGCGGCGTTGTTCTTTGTGTCAACTCTCTTAATCTCGATCTCGCGGCGATCTGCAATCTCCCGGATCAAATGAAAGCGCCTCAGGATGTGTCTGGACCGCTGATGGGATCTGGGCTCCTTGGCTAACGCCATCGCCCCATTATTGTCACAATACAAAGGTATTGGATCAATAATGGTTGGAACTACTCCTAGCCCCGAGACGAACTTCTTCATCCAGACGGCTTCCTTGGCGGCATCATTTGCAGCAATGTACTCAGCTTCCATCGTAGAGTCTGCAACGGTATCCTGTTTGGAACTTTTCCAACTTACCGCCCTCCATTGAGGGTAAATACAAACCCTGAGATAGATTTGCTGTCATCCTTATCGCTCTGGAAGCTCGAATCGGTAAAGGAGTCCATTTGGAGATCTGTATTACCATACACCAAGAACAATTCTTTAGTCCTTCGTAAGTACTTAAAAATGTTCTTCACAGCTGTCCAGTGGTTCTCCCCTGGGTTGGATTGATACCTGCTTACAACACTAAGTGCATAAGCTACATCTGGGCATGTACATAACATCGCATACATTATAGACCCTACTGCCGAAGCATAAGGTATAATGCTCTTGCGAGCTCTCTCTTCATCGGTCTTTGGACAAGAATCCTTGGAGAGAGTGACTCCATGGCAAGCGGGTAAGGTACCCCGCTTGGAGTCTTCCATACTAAACCTCTTTAGGATGGTGTTGATGTACCTGGTTTGGGACAGTCCCAATAACTTTTTGGATCTATCCCTATAGATCCGTATGCCCAGGATGTATGTGGCATCACCCAGGTCCTTCATGGAGAACCTTAGTGATAAGAATGATTTGACCGACTGTAGCATAGGAATATCATTTCCTATCAGAAGAATATCATCCACGTACAATACGAGGAATGTGACAGCTCTTCCTACAGCCTTCTTATAAACACAAGGTTCATCTGGATTTTTGATGAAATCAAACTCTTTGATAACATCATCGAAACAGATGTTCCAACTCCGAGATGCCTGCTTTAACCCATATATGGATTTAAGCAGTCTACATGCTTTTTTCGCTGCTCCCACTGTCAATGAAGCCCTCTGGCTGATCCATATAAACGCATTCTTCTAAATCTCCATTTAGAAACGCTGTTTTAACGTCCATCTGCCAGATTTCATAGTCGTAGTGAGCAGCAATAGCAAGTAGGATCCGAATGGATTTAAGCATGGCTACGGGCGAAAAAGTTTCGTCATAGTCCAAACCTGGTCTTTGACGAAAACCTTTCGCTACAAGTCTTGCCTTATAGGTCTCTACCTGCCCATCTACACCAATCTTTCTTTTAAAGATCCATTTGCACCCTACAGGTTTTACCCCAGGGGGTACAACGTCCAAAGTCCATACTTTGTTGGTGTACATAGACTCCATTTCGGATCTCATGGCATCCAGCCACTTCACAGAGTCACCACTCGTGATAGCTTGCTGAAAACTGGTAGGATCATCATCATCCATGATGCAATCTTCTCTGTCACCATCAATGAGGAAACCGTAGTACCTCTCCGGTGGGCGAGAAGTCCTACCAGACCTACGGAGTGGCCGAGGTTCTTCAGTTTCTGTTGCAACAGCCGGTTCAACCAAATCGTCATTTATAGTTTGTGTCTCCAGAACCTCTTCTAGATCTACTACCTTGCCATCATCTTTATCCGTGAAAAACTCTTTTTCCAGGAATGTGGCATACTGAGAAACAAACACCTTTTGTTCCTCTTTGTGGTAGAACAGATATCCATAAGAATTCTTTGGATATCCCACAAAGTTACACATGACTGACCGTGTCTCGAGTTTGTCCGGATTCTGCTTTTTAACATAGGCCGGGCAACCCCAAATCTTAATTCTCTTAAGAGATGGTCTCTTCCAATTCCATATCTCATATGGCGTGGTAGACACGGCTTTGGTTGGAACCCTGTTTAGCAGAAACGCTGCAGTCTCCAATGCATGTCCCCAAAATGAGACTGGTAACTCAGCGTCACTCATCATAGACCGGACCATATCCAATAGGGTCCTGTTCCGTCGTTCTGACACACCGTTGTGCTGTGGTGTGTAAGGGGGAGTGAGCTGAGAGAGAATCCCATTCTCTTTTAGAAAGTTTGCAAATTCTGTACTGAGATACTCTCCACCTCGATCTGATCGAAGCATCTTAATACTCAAGCCGGTTTGTTTTTCTACTTCTTGTTTATATTCAATGAATTTCTCGAAAGCGTCGGACTTGTGCTTTAATAAAAATACATGACCGAATCTTGAGAAATCGTCGGTGAATGTAATGAAGTATGAAAAACCGCCTCTAGCCTGTGTAGACATAGGCCCACATACATCACTATGTATGAGGCCCAGGAGCTGAGTAGACGGAGTTTTGGTCATTTTACCCTTGATACAAGACTGGCAAGTCGCATAAGATTTATATTCAAAAGAATTTAAATATCCATCTTTGTGTAACTTGTTTAGTCTTGTTTCGTTAATATGACCAAGTCTACAGTGCCAAAGAAAAGCTTCATTTAATTCTGAAAGTTTTCTTTTATTAGTGTGTTGTATACTGAAAACTGTGTGTTGATTTAGGACATATATTCCGTTATTAAGTGTACCATACCCAACCAACATTTGATTTAGGTGAATGTTCATAACATTGTTCTGCAACACAAAATTATACCCTTCATTGTCCAACAAAGAAACGGATATTATATTACATAGCATAGTTGGTACAAAATAACATGGATTCAAAATCAAAATACATCCAGATGGCAACCCCAAGTGATACTCTCCCACTGCGACTGTATGTACATTGGAACCATTTCCAACGCGGAGAGTATGGTCACCTGTCCTCAAAACCTTGCTATTTCTCAGCCCCTGCATAGAATTGCAAATGTGAGAACCTGAACTGGTATCCAATACCCAGGAAGCAGAGTTTATAGAAAAACAGTTTTCAGTCACAAACGCACCTGAAGCAGAAGCATCACCATGCTTCTTCTTGAGACTTAGGTACTCCGTGCAATTGCGCTTCCAGTGTCCTGTCTTGTGGCAATGAAAACACTCGCCTTTCCCCGGGTCTCCAGCCGTGGACTTTCCCTTTCCCTTCACCTTTTTGACTCCGCCCTTAGGATTAGTGGGTTTCTTCTTTTTCTTTCCCTTGGCCTTAGCTTTTGGGCGAGAAGAAGAAGACTGTCCAATGGTCATAACGGGAGTCTTTGCTGACTTCATAGTGCTCTCTGCACTCCTTAACATATTAAGGAGTTCAGGGAGGTCCTTCTCCATGCCATGCATGTTGAAGTTCACTATGAACTGAGCAAAGGTGGAGGGGAGGGACTGCAGAATAATATCTATATATTGTTCATTGTCCATTGTCCATCCAAGGTCCTCAAGCTCTTCTATAAGAGCTATCATCTTCAACACATGGTCTCCTACTGGTGTGCCAGGGGCCATTCGCATCTGAAACAGTTTCTTTGATGCTTCGTATCGTAATACGTGGGATTGCTCTCCATACAACTCCTTTGTATGGAGCAGTATCCCGTGAATGTCCATGTCCTCGTGCTGCTTTTGATGTGTGTTATCCATCGATGCAAGCGCGAGGCATGTGGCCGTGGCACAGTCAGCGTCCCATGTCTTGCGGACTTCAATGTCCGCAACTGAGGATTTTGGGCCTGGGACGGGCGGGACTGAAGCCGTGAGGACATATGATACTTTATCATAAGTCAAGGCGATCTTCAGATTCCTTAGCCAGTCTTTATAGTTGGTCCTATTCAGTTTGTTTTTATCTAGTAGAAGCTTAAGTCCAGTCATTGGTATCTGCCATTAAGAGAGAGAAAAGAATACACTCAGCGAAAGCTCTTGCATAGATTAGATTGGTTTATTATCTTGTCTAATCGATGTTTCCCACTGCTTTTTATCAAGTTTTTCTTTCAAACCTTAAAAAGAAAAACTAGCCAGGATTAATTACAGTCTACAACTTCGCTAACCGTTCAGCCAGGCCAGTGTCGGTACTTTGAGGGAGCTTCCCCGTGCTTTCGCACGGACCTAATTAGAGTAAACCTCGTTTTCCCAGAGGCGGAGCCCCGTTAACACCTTTCTAGACACCTAATGAGTTAGCTAATTGTAAACTGCAAAACTCTCCTAGGAGCAACTATTGCCCACAGTGGGATCGGGATCCAACCATCACATGGAAGGTATGCAATCTCATTGCAAATTTCAACACTTGAAATTCCCGATGTAATTTTTAACCCTAGTACTTATGACCTTAACTATGGTCAACAAATCATAAGTACCAGTCAAGTTCTACCCATCATTTCTTGATCAATTAGACCCACCCATATGACCCTTAACTATGGTCAACAAAGTCGCATGAATGTCCTAATTAATCTGCATCATATGCAGTGTAGGAAGACATCACTTAGCTACCGTACACTACGCCTTAACTAAAGTCAACAAACGTAGCACGAATACTAAGTACTCTACTTCCTAAAATGACGGAGGGTTGCGAATGATTTTTAAGAAAATCTTTAACGCTTTGAACTTGATATCGTTATAGAATCAAACAGTTTTTCAAAAGGAGTGGCTTAAGCTCCGCAGTTTTGAAATGTAGCTTTTTCATAAATAGCCGAGTAGTTTTTAAATCCGATTCTACAACATCTTTTTAGGTTTATTTTCTTTACATTAATCACATTAATGTAATCCCATCATTTAAGTCCTAAATCCAATCACAGAAAAGAAACGAAAATAACACGTATGCTTATGCCATCCGCATTCGCCGCAATGTTCCGTTATGCACCGTTAGGTTACTTAACTAACGGCATACCGGGACGGGACTAGCGCGGGTGTAAAACATAAGCAACGTCTACTATATATCATATATATAATATGTCATTCGTCTCAGATATCACAGAACACAGGCAGCAGAAACATAGATATAATGTGGGATATCCTAGGACGTCCGTATTTAGTACTTAGCCAGAATAGAAAATACGGATTCCACAGTCGCGATGAATAGCCAAGCCCACACCCTGGACCCCTACGAGAGCGGCAAGTGACCCTACCAATCCTGGAGTTTAGGAGACCCGGTCTCGACTCCTCGAGATGGCCTCCCACTGAACCCCAGAACCCGGTCACCAGTGCTCCCCTCCTTGGGTCCATCCTAATGCGGAAAAGTAAATAATATACAACACTGGTGACACAACCGCAACCTGGAAGTGCCCCAAATAAAAGAATATTACATTACATTTGAATTTACATGAATGAAAATATAAAACTCTCATCTCACAAAAACCCCCCGGCTATTCGATCGCGACAATCCTGCACATCATATCTCAGCAACACATAATATCACATATCATCAACGTAAGTAAGTATGCGTACCCCGATTGTCGTTGATGTATAGCAACGAAAACGGCGATATCTAACATACTACACTTACGGTCACAGAAAAGAAAGTGTAAAACTACAATATTTGGAATCCAGATTCTCTTTAGACATCATAAATTGGAAATATCACATATTTCGTATTTCATGCCTAAACTATATGAATTCCACATATTGTATCACATTCCAGACAAACATACAGTATTAAAGTTTTCGAACGAACAATCAAGCACCCAAGATTCACTAAAGCTCAACACTTGAGCAGGGTTCAAAAAAATCTGCAGTGTGACACAGTAGCGGCGGTCCAGCCGTAGAAGGGTCAAGCCAACGCCTCACATGTGGCACGCCGTACTGCCCTAAACCCTAGGGTTCAAAGGGCAGTTCGAGACGGTCACATAATCGAGTTAAGGTTTGTTGTCTTCTAGAGGGACCACCGCAAAAAGACTTGCACGTATCTCCAAACTATTTCAACCCCGTGAATATTGAGTAAATGATATTCGTTCAAACACTTCAATACTTTCTAGTTTACCCGGAAAAGAAAACGAAATGAAAATTCCGATCGAAACCACGAGTTCAAAAACATCTCCAGAATTTTTCAACAGCAGATTCAGATTAAACATACTCAAAATATACTATAGCAGGTAAAGAAAAACACTGTGCAAAAATTGGTCAAAGATCCCCTTACATGGCCGCGGATCCGCGGCCTAAGCTTACTTATGCCGCGCTTCCGCGGCCAAATGTACTGTTCATGGGCACGAATTCTCCAGATTGTCTTATTTTTACCTGCTCTATTTTTTGAGAATTTTTAATTCTGAAAAAGTCAGTTTTTAAAAAATTTCCAGAGAGCACCCTTAAAAGTCGTATTTTGTTTCGATCGGACTTTTTACTTCGCAAAAAGGTCGCCTAATGTTCTAGGTCGGCTCTGATACCAATGTAAGGTTAGTATAGCACCCTACGAAGAATTTTGAAGCATCACATGACCCAAAGTTTTAATTTTTAAGGTGCTAAACTAACATGCAAGTGGACCGATCCTAGAAATTAAGGTTATCAAACTATAAGTAAGTAAAGATTAGGGTTTAAAGGCTACAACCTTTGTAGCTCCCGTTTTTGCTTCACTCCTTAGGCTCTTTGAGTGTTGGATGAAGGTCCGCTTGTACTCCTCCCACGTCCACGACGATCCACCCGGAGTTTTCCCGTCCAAGCTTGCAACTTTGAAAAACAAAGAGAACACTCTAATCAAGTTGGCTAAACTTGATTAGAATGATGTTGTGGCTATGGATCTCACTTCAAAATCCTATTTTTATGAGTGATTCACTCTCTTGTATGAACTAGAGAGCAAAAGCATGGAGGTTGATGAAGATGGTGGATTTTAGAAGAAGAGAATGAATTATCTTATGAAAGAGAAAAGAAAAATAGCTATATATATTTTCCTCTCTCTTAACCAACCATGGTTAGATATATAGATATCATTTTATTTTAAATTAAAAGCATGATAAGAAAATAAACTATGGGTTAAATGTTAGGTGAGCATGGTTGAGTTAGAAGAGTGTAGAAACTCTTAAGTGATTTAACCCATTTTTCATTTTCTTTTGCTTTAATTTAAATCCAACAATTATCCAAATATAACCATGGTGTAATTCTTATACATCCACCATTCTCATTGTATAAACAACCATGATAATATATGATGTATGTATGCATGTGTGCTTGCACATCCATATGTGCATGAACAAGAATGAATGCACACATGCATGCATACATCCAACATAAACAAGATAGGATTTGTAGTGAGAAACTAATGATGAATCAACACTTGATTCACTAATCCGGTCATATCACATATGACCCGACCATTAGCAAGCCGCCCAATTAATATACGGTATCCCATACACGCATTTTAATCGGGTCCAAGCGCATATCGCATATGCGCACCACAACTTTTCGCCTGGACTAGGTAACTCCTATGTGGGACTCTAAGACTCGTCAATACGCCGGCATTGGGTGATGATCATATCAAGCACCCCCAAGCCGCAAGCGGTCAGCTAAACGTAACGGCCACCCGGGTATTGAGCGATTAGAAGAAAACAAGCGAACCTGTTACAACTCCCGTCGAGCCATCCGGCAACACTACCGTACAGTCCGGTCTCTTCGTCAGATATGCTGCATATCGAGCCTAGGGATGGTCACGTCGACCCCAATAACTCAATAAGTCGTGTCGGTGAATGGTCTATAACAGATCGAGAAACTACTGATAACACTTACCAGCAAATCTCAGCAGCCCTGGCCAGGGACTTGCTGTTATAACCAGTCGAGCACAGCACAGCATCAACTCCCAATACCGGGAGAGACGAAACCCCTCCTATCGCTCATTGCCTTCGTGTGTCTCGGGACTGTACCCAACGGCCACCTGTTTGCACGACTCAGTAGAGCCGTGGTAGGGTGGCAATCAAAGTACAGTGGGAGAACACACAAGACTCCATGACGATCTCGGGTCTACAGACTAACCTGTACCAGTGTCACCTGAGAACTGCTATCCGACGATAGATATAATTCCATATAGGAGTTCTCGGTGAGTCCGTCCAGTGTACCCAGTCAGCACTGAGCACCCGTATACGATCTTGATGTCAAACATCGATGAATGTGGGAACATTCATCGCCCATCACATGGGTCTAGTATCATATACGCTAGTCTACTCTGGTATATCGATGCCCCGTCTCGATACACCTCCGACTAGGGACATTCCAGGATATGCTTATAGACTACAGATGTCCCACTAGTATGATCTCCATCATAATCAGAGTAGTCAAGCCGATATCCTCAGGGCTTTATCAGCATGTATGAATGAATAAAAGCATGATCAAATAAACATGTCAGATAAAGAAGAACCAGATAGCATACTATCATGTCGAGAAAGAATGCAAACTGAATATATATACATGTATAGATACATCCACTATCACATAATGGCCTCTAGGGCATACATATATCCAACAGCCAGGACTAGTTCTTTGTACTTCATTACATTCACTGATGACCTCTCAAGATTCGGACATATGTTCCTGTTGAAACATAGGTCTGAAGCTTTTGAGAAATTCAATGAAGATAAGTCAGAAGTAGAGAACCAAAAAAGGTATAAGTATTCTGTCCTTTGATGTGATCAGGAAGGAGAATACTTGAGCACGGAGATCCTGGACTATTCAAAAGAAGAATGAGATTCTCTCTCAGCATTACTCCTCCGTATACACTGCAACACGTCGGTGTTTCGGGGAGGAGCGATCGCACCCTATTAGATAAGGTGCGCTCTATGATGAGTACTACTGAGTTGCCTATTTTCTTTTCGGGAATTATGCACTTTAGAAGTTGCATACCTATTGAATAGGGTTCCAGCCAAATCAGGTGCCTACCACTCCATATGTGATATGGTATGGGAAGAGCCTATCTCTTAACTAAGTTTAGATTTAGGGTTGTCCGGCCTATGTATAAAAGCAAAATTCAGACAAGCTCGAGATAAGGTCAGTTTTGTGGAAGTTTGTTGGATATCCCAAGCATTCAAAATGGAATATCTTCTACCACACCGAGGAACAAAAGGTGTTTTATTTCTCGGCATGCCACCTTTTTAGAAAAGGAATTTATTTTGGAAAGAAATTTATGGTCATGAGGTAGAAATGGAAGGAGTTCCAGTTATACAAACTACACCTGAAGATTTAGTAGAACCGGAAGATTCAATAGCTCCCGACGAACCTCAGCCTTTCCGCCGATCTGGTAGGGTTTCTCACCCACCTGAGAGATACTTCGGTTTTCTCTATAACAGTGGGAGCGAGGATTGCATCATGAGATGATGACACAACTAGTTTCGAGCAGGCCATCAAGAGTGGGGACTCTGTAAGAATGGCTGGATGCTATGCGATCTGAGATGGAATCCATATACACCAACAAAGTATGGACTTTGGTTACTTTATCTGAAGGGTTAAACCCCCATCAGGAGTAAGTATATCTTAAGAAGATTACTTGGTGTAGATGGAAAAGTTGAGACTTTCAAAGCTAGACTTGTTGTAAAAGGTTTTCGTCATCGACCCGGTATGGATTATGATGAAACCTTTTCTCCAATGGCTATGCTTAAGTCCATCCGGATCCTACTTTCCATTGCTACATACCATGACTACGATATCCGGCGGTTGGGTGTCATGACTGCTTTTCTAAATAGTGATTTAGAAGAGAGCATCTATAAGTACACAACCAGAGGGCTTCGTAGACAGTGGGAGCAGCGGAAACGTGTGCAGGTTGCTTTATAGTTTAAAGCAGGCATCGCGGAATAGAACATCTGTTTTGATGTGGTAGTCAAAGGTTTGACTTCATCAAAATGGTAGATGAACCTTGTATATACAAAAAGGTAGTAGAGAGTAAGGTGGTCTTCCTCGTATTATACGTGGATAACATACTCTTGATAGGAAAGGAGTTTCCTATGCTACACTCGGTCAATCTCCTCTTATCATATTGATTCGCCATATAGGATCAAGGTGATACCACCTAAATCCTACATTTTAGATCTATGAGATAAATTTAAGTGGATGTTAGGATTCTCACTAGGTGTAGTGAGATGGTGTCAATCGATCCTGGGGAGAATCGCTGGATAGCTTCCATGGTGGTAAGGTCGACTGAATGTCAGTCACAGGAATTGTCTTTACCCTCAGTGGAGGGACAGTATGTTGGAAGAGTTCCAAGCTATATACCGTGGAAAACTAGACGATAAAGGCTCGATACATCGCTACCAACGATAGTACCAAAGAGGCAGTCTAGGTGTATATAAGTTCATGAGATGAACTTCTATCCTACCCTTGTGTGACAATGGAGTTATGGCTTAGGCCGAGAAACCCCCGTCCCATCTGTGATCCAAACATATTCTAAGGCAGTGTCACCTGATCATGGAGATGGTTGATCTCCAGGGAGATCGAGGTTAGGAGAGTAGACTCAGAGAACAACATGGCGGATCCACTCACAAAGGCCTTTTCCTAAGAGAGACTTTTATGGGATGGTTGAGTATGGGATACTGCAACCACTGCTATATGATGGCCCTAGTGCAAGTGGAAAATTGTTAGTTATATGTATGCCCTAGAGGCCATTATTGTACATGTGATGTATATTATAGTGGATGCTTGGACATACATAGGGAGAACTTTCTTGTTCGACATGATAGTATGCTATCTGGTTACTCTTTATCTTAATATATACACTGATTGTCTCTCTGTTACATGTTGATAAAGCCCTTAAGATGTGTACTTGACTACCTGGATTATGATGCGGATCATACTAGTGGGACAAAGGTAGTCCGTGAGTATATCCTTTACACTACTACAAATAGGGGTTGCCCCTACGGATAAATTCGTAGGAGCAAACCACTGCCCCTGCGGCTATATTCATAGGGCCACAGAAATACGCCGTAGGTGCACACGCTGCAGGTGCAAGTCTTAGACTTAAACATGCCCCTACGGTGAAATAATTGCCCCTACGGCTTAATGCATAGGTCCATCTGTCCATACGGATTACACCGTAGGGACAAAATATTTATTTAATTTATCGGTTTATAAAATAAAATAGTTACCCCTCCGGATAACTCCGTAGGACAAATACATGCCCCTACGGCTAAATGCATAGGTCCAGATGTGTAGGGGCAAAATATCAGTTATCCTGATATTTTGTCCCTGCGGGTAAATGTGTAGGGGTAAACCTAAGGCCCCTACGGATTACTCCGTAGGGACAAGCCTAACCCCTGTTACTGAGTCCATATGGTCAAAATATCAGGTATTCTGATATTTTGTCCCTACGGATAAATGTGTAGGGGCAAAGTTGGACCCTACGGATTAAACAGTAGGTGCAACATGTGTCCCTACGGATTAATCCGTAGGGACATATTATCAGGTTTTTTTTATAAAAAGGGCCGCCTGTTTTTTCCTCTCCTTGTGCACAATAATCTATACATCATATATGAAGTAATCAACAAGCAAAATATATACCGCAATATTCATAATCAACATCTCACGCATAATATATAAAAGAAATCAACAAGCAGAATACGATATCAATCTAAATCAATATGAACACGCAAACACCACCAATATCGCCCAAAATATATACAATATGTATCATATAAGTAAATACATGTTTAAAATATATAAATAAAAAAGCTACCCTAGCTCGATCCAACTCCACATCTGATAATCGCCGTAATCTGGCGCACCTGCTCCTCGGATAAACCCCGAGTAAACAACTCGAGCATTGCGGACGGTGCGGGAGTCTGAGCGGGCTGTGGAGCTGTAGGAGTGCTCTGCGCAACTGCAGCCGATGTAGTTGCTTACGGAGCCACAGCTGCGAGAGTCTGAGCGGGTTGTGGTGCTGTAGGAGTGGTCTGCGCAACCATAGCCATGGTTGTGGTTTGCGGAGCCGCAGCCGAAGGAGATGCATGTGGAGCCTCAGCCGAAGTACCCTGTCGCGTCTGTTCAGTTTTGCGTGTAATAAACGAGTAAGAACTGTGTATTAGTCGAATTCGTATCATTATCAGGTTATTGCGAAACCCCAATCTATGAATACTTAGGGACTTAGGCCTCGTTTGGAAAACTGTAGTTTATTTTAATTAGACAGTTCTATGTATGTATGATTATTCAAAGCTAAGTCTACAACCAAATAAGCTCATGCTATGTACTAATATTGGATATGTTGCTATCTATAATATGACATAATATTTTACTATTAAGTAGCATACATACCATCATCTCCTTCAACTCTTGGACGGTGGCCTTCAAGGTGTCAAGTTCTTGCTCTAGACGTCACTCACGGGAGCTATAGGAAGTAGCCACCGGAGTGGAGTCCAACCTCATATGGGCCCTGCCAGGACCCAGTCCCCGGCCTCTCTCCCAACCTCCGTGGTGCCCTCCGTGTGCGGAGTCTAGGACCGGGGTCAGCAACATCGGATCGTTCTGTCCATTAAAATCGATCCCCGCTGACTCCGCTTGCTCCACCACCCGCTCCTACACCCACATTAACCATTAAAATATAAGTATATCATTTAAATTTTAACTTTTCAAAACAAAAATTTCAAATAGGGGTTGAATAAATATTAACACTTACGCAATACTCCTGGGTAGCGGTGTCGGGGTATCGAAGCTCGCCCGTGGCGGGATCTGTCGAGGTGCCATAGACGGCAAGATACGCAGACAACACGCTCGGTGTACCAAGGTGTATAAAAATCAATCTAGTGCACGAAACATCAATCTAGTGCGACAAATGCACAGAACCTCATTACTAATTCAAATGCGTATGAAAACTACACCGAGTGTACCAAGGTGTATAAAAATCATCAACGTGTGCAACTGCATGCACAAAACACGTATTAATGCACTGCAAGCATATGTGAGCTATACCGAGTGCAAAAATCAAATCGAGTGCGTACCACATGCACAAATCAAATCAACTGTAGGAAATCCACGAAATCATAAACATGTGTAGCAAAGGCACAAAACCGATATCAAGTGCAATAAATATGCACAAATCATAAACCAACACAACAGTGTGTAAAATGTATATCAAGTGCAATAACTATGCACAAAATGTAAATAACCATTAGGTGCAGCAATGGTGCAAGAAAACAATATCATGAAACTCAATCACGAAAACTCAAATACAAGCGATATAAGCATGATACTCAGATCACAAACGCAAATCGCAACAAATGACATTGAGGTACACCTTCTACAATGTCGAAAATATATCGGCGCGCCCAAAACTGGCAGAGCAAGATCATCTACTAGCCTCCTGCTCACGGTCTGGCATCCTTAGCCTCTGGGTCCTCATTTCTCTGCGGATTACCAATCTCGCAATTCATCGGCTCATCGGCCCATTCAGGTGTGCTAACAGAAAGGATTCCGCTCTAGCACTCCTCGGTCAATTAGTATGATCACTTATAAGGCAACACGTCACTGGTGTCGGCCTCTGGTCCTCTGAATACACATGACACATCAGATCCTTGGTGCAAATCATATTGCAGCAGTGTCCTGGAAGGAGCCTGCTCAGGGTCTCTTCCGATCTCGACTATACCGAACTATACGGAGGCTGGTACTCTTACATAATCTTTTTTCGTTCTCTGTACATCTGCATTCTCAGCACAACATTTCCTTAGGAACTGGTCGTATTCCAATGCTCCTGTATACACATCCGAATCTCTAATCTCAACGGGGAGTAACAACAGCTCGTTAAAATCTCGCACGAACCTCTTGCTCCATTCGTCTTTACTATCGTCCACTTTGACATCATGTCATGATATCTGCGTACTGCAATGGTTCTCGGCGACAATCAATCCGGAATCTCTCTCACGGACTCGAAATCACGAACTCTGTATCTTCGTCACTCTGTAGAAGATATCCAGCCGAACGCGTCCTTAGGAACTCGTCCCAACCATCGGAGGAATACTCAATACTCATCCGTTTCTCGATCAACTCACAACACATCTGAGTGAGGTCCTCTATCCGAAGCCGGTCATCTTACTGATCTCACATCGGAACATCCGACGAACAACGTCATCTCTGGATCGATCTACTCTATATCTGAGTAAGACTCTCCACACTGGAAATCTTCAACCCAACTGGGCATGCGTTGGCGCATCAAATCTGACGAGTCACTTCGTCTTTCAACTCAAGAAAGACTATCTATCGCCTGTCGCATCTCTGCCTGGAAGCTCCAGCGATATCATCTCGTAAGCTTTGGAAGCAACATCACATCAATCTCAGCAACAGCTGGGTCATCTGTCTGCACGGTCGATGACATCACAATCTCTGAGGTATGTTGTACATCAACAGTCCTCTCACAGCAGGCAGCCTCCAACAATAGCCTGATCATCCGGTACAAACCCGTACACTCGTCTCAAACGAGAGATCACAACACCACACTAGATCGATACGTTCCCATGTCACCAGAAAACACGATGGTCAGTCCTCGTCCACGACGAGCTCGCCCCGACCGCATCACCAGCAGCAGCTCAATCTGTGCTCAAACCATGGTGACAGGAACCTCAATCATGTATCGACGAAAAAGATCAAAGTGATGAAATGAATCAACAGACCCAGAATGAATATATGATCAGAATGAGGAACAGAATCAGTGAGAGTATGATCTTGTAAACAAATAGAATCAAGGATCTCAAATGGATGTATAATCAAGGGGACGAAGAGAATCACAAGTCTCAAGATATGTACATCCTAAGATCACTTAAGTGGAGTATCGTATCGTAAATATGCCACGAAACATACGTACGGTACGTTACTCTACTCAAGCTACCTACTCCATCAATCAGGGTCAGCCTATGTAACGAAAGTTCGGGTCTAACACCCCCTTGTTCAAGTCTAAGTTCCGTAAGGTCAAGTGTAGGTTCCGAAATATATACGCCCTAGACTCCACATAGTCAAACCTAAACTCTAACCAAGGTTAAACCTAGCGCTTTGATACCAACTTTGTCACGACCCAAAATATTAGCTCACGACCAGCACTTAAATAACGCGACGTCTACAGGCGTAACATAATTCAAGTAAGCTGAAACCTAGAAATCTAAACCTTTTTAAGAAATAAAGAGGTGAAACTTTAAAATAAAGCTATAGTAAATCATGTTTTGCCTTTTGAAAAATTGGGCAGCACCTCCCTTATAAACTAACCCCGAAAATGGGTACAACACAGAATATAATAAAGCATCCCCAAACGGGAGCAAGTCATGCCCAACGGCGGAAACAACCACCACCAAAAAAAAATACGGCGCCTAACGGTGAAGATCCACATAAGGAAATAAAGTAAAGCAAGACATCAAACCCAAAAGCGAACATAAAACCCATCGCTCAAGTCTCGCAACTACAAGTCTTCTAAGTATGCAACATATACAATAACTAGTTTCTGAATTGATGGAGTTGACTAGATACAACAGGAATAATAATACAAGAGCGGCACAATCCAATAGGTACCACCTACCAAAAGCAAATCACCCGAAAACAGCTGTGTGCCAACGATGCCGCTACTGATCCAAGCGGTAAACCTGCAAGAACTGTGACACAACGGGGGTGAGTTGCCAACTCGTCAATAGAAAACATCATCAGGTAGAAATCGAAATAAACAACGATTCCTTGGTCAACTATATCATAAAGGTAATACTATGATATCTAGGGTGACCGTACTGCATATGTACCAACACATAAAAAAATTCCTATCAGCAAGTGGATATCATCCAACAATATAATCAATGCATGTATGCAGTGGATCTCGTCCAACAATATAATCAATGCATGTATGCAGTGGATCTCGTCCACGTGTCAACCACTGACACAACAACTCCTGCATGTAAATATCATAAAAGCATATGCAGGTAAAATGAGGATATAAATCAACATGTGTCCCTCGCGACATAACAAAATCATGGAACCAGAGTGTCCACATCGACACTCGAAACATCATGAAACCTGTGTCTAGCATCGACACATAAATCCTCATCCGTCAGGCGCCGTCACCATGACCGGCCCTGATGTCAGTACATCTCATGGAACCTGAGTGTCCACATCGACACTCGAAATCCACGTAGCATGTCTGAACATGAATCCGGTCGGTATCCCCCAGATATCCGCCGAGTCCAAATAATATCACCGGTAGGTAGTGGTCACTCTACCAGGCTCATCGTCTACACCGCGAAATCACCTCTCGCCCCGGGGTACCATACCGGGTCCACCATGTACCCACAGATGGTGCCTCCCACTTCTCGAATCGGGTATCACATGCCAATCTCAGAACCGAGAAATCATATGGTGGACGCACTGAAATATCATATCAAGAGAAACCAGGTTTTCAAACAATATACAGTTTCTTGAAACACCCCCACGGTTCTCAAATCCATAAATCACATGAAATCCATATCTTAATGTGAAAATCCATGAAAAACTGATATAATCAACATAAAACAACAATATAAGCATATTAAGGGAAAACCGCTCTTTTAAATGAACCCAGCTTTTAAAATACATCATGCGGTTCGCAAATCCTCCGAAATCAAGTGCAGCATCATATGGGGTGTACATGTAACTATAACAAGATATAAGTATCCACATGTAAGCAAGTATGTATGATACATTTCATAAGCGCAATAGCACAATAACCAATGTCTCAATATCATATGTCAATACAATACCACTTAGGGGGATATGCACCTATAGCAAGATATGTGGGTGTACATGTCAGTATGTATGCATGAAGTACATGTAGCTGTAACCAAGTATGTGGGTGTATATGTCAGTATGTATGCATGAAGTACATGTAGCTGTAACCAAGTATGTAGGTGTACATGTCAGTATGTATGCAACATATAACAGGATGCAAGCATGTCCGTATATCTCATGCAACGTGGAACAGTGATATGAACATAGCAAATATATCATGGCATGATGTAGCAATTCTACTGTGTAGTGACATGGAAATTATCGATGATGAAGGTGTGTGAACCGGCAAATCTGTGTAACATACGCATCATCGATAATGGTGTAGGTATACTAGCACAGGTATATTTAATACAATGAGAACAACATGATCGTAGAATAAAGTACATCATCAGCTAAAAGCTATAAGGTATACATGTCTACAATGTATCCGAGTCGGTGAATCCATCAATCGGCATCCAGCCTCACAATATCACGTACGGTACAATCCATCGTACGACCTCCTCTAAACAAGGGTATGAATAAATCATCAGATAAAACCCATCGCGTACGGTAAATCCATCATACGGCGGCATTAAAACAAATCTATGGATTCTATCAACCTATACAACATCGGGGGTACGGATCTATGTCTCGTACGGCATATCACTCAATATGCAAAAAAAGATTATCCATATATATATACCTATCTCTCAGGTCACATCCATGTCAAACTCGTATCAGGGGACCTACAAAGCTATCAACAATCTCATATCGACTCGAATCCATATAACGACATATCACACTAAGTCATCATATCACATCGTATACTCGTTCATCACATTAATATCTCGCATCACATTATATAAACGTCACACTTGTTCTCTTTCAATTCGTACCCATCATGATTCACTTATCATTTCATATTCTCAGATGTCAATATGTACATTAGCATCAACTTCTATCATATTATCATTTGTAAATCCTACAATCATGTCCGTCGCATATCATATTATCGTTTGTAAATCCTACAATCATGTCCGTCGCATATCATTTATCAGGATAAAATAATCAAACGATACTCCATATCAATGTTTGTGGGGGTGCTATACGCCATCCACCCGACTTCCCCCGTAGATATAAATCTACTCACCTGCTAAACTCCTCGCTTAGCCGTAATCGATGCGCTTCATCATCTCGAAATCCATACGAAGGTACCTACAATCAATATGAAATCGCAAAGCTATTAACATCAAGTTTCGAAATCTAATACGGCACGCGGTGCGCTCATAGGTTAGAAGCTATAGCCTACGCATGCAAAACAACCAAACAACCCTCATCGTTGACGTACAAACGTCCAACGACCAAATACAATATCCATTCGCAAAACCAAGAAATCCAAATACCGGAAAAACATAGCCAAAACCCCAATCTAGGGTCGCTATTCGTGAAAACCACCACGCCTAAAACCCCAATCGTACCAATATACCTAAACTGTAAAGTGTTTTAAGAAATTATACCGATCGATCCGTGTCCTTCGGTCTTAAATCTCAGTCCTTAGCATGTTACGGCTACCTCGACGAAGTTCGCTCTCCGTTCAAGCTCGTCAAAGAGGACGCACATCGAGGATTCTTTATATGGGCTCCCGCCTCAAAACCGAGACAACTCGGACATCCAGTTTGCTAGCCTATATGTCCAAGAAAGAGATAGAGAGAGTGTAGAATACTTTGTCTTAAGGCACCCAATAAATTGTGTGAAGGTAAATGAAGTTGCCAATTACAGTTTGATGAAATGAGCAAAGGAATATTGCAATGAAGAAATAAAATCATCCCACCACTAAAATGGTGCTCGGCCAATATTTGTGGAAAATGGTTCACTGGTTGTGGAAATGGGAGGGGGTGTGCATAAGAAAGGAAGTGGTGACCATTACAAAATCTCAACACAAAATATCCATGAAAAAATATCCTAAGTTTTACAAGAATCATTAAATGCTTAAGCCACCTCACAAATGAAACCATGCCTTTCTAAAAGCAATAATCCATGACTCACCAAAGCCAAATGAACCCCACTCCTCATCAAAGTTCGGCCATGATGAATGAATGATAATTTGGCAAAAAATGATACACACGCGTCAACCATTAATTATATTTTATATTTTTTGAAATGTTACATGCTGGTTCATACGAAACGGAGTACGAGCACATATGTGATATGTGAGGGACCGAGATTAATGCATGTATGTGATACCGCATTCCATTCTCGCGATTTGTGACATCGGTCGGTTATATGTGATATAGCCGGATTATTGGATCAAGTATTGATTCGATAAGTTGTTACATATGATATTAGTCGGTTGTATGTGATATAGCCGGATTATTAAATCAAGAGTTGATTTGATAATTTAATATATACTTATATGTGTGATATATTAATTTACATTAACTAATATTTGCTCACTAGGTATTCTTTTTCTCCCTTGTGTGCATATAGTATATATGTGATATATATTAATGTACATTTTATTGTGTCAAGCTTGATGATACATGAAACATGGGTGTATGAGACTCACACTATATTTAGCATAATTCAAGGTTTTTTATTTATCAAAGTAATTCTAAAATGGTGGATTTTGTCATGGTAGAAGCTTTGAGAAAGCTTTTGGATAACCATTGACCAAGTCCACTCTTCTTGTGTTGCTATAGATATTTATTAACCTAACCATTATACTAACCATAGTCAAGTCTCTACAAGGGTTAGTGTATGACACTAACTCACCCATGGTTCATATTCTCACTTCACTTGAGTTCATTCTCTCATTCTTCACTTGAGATTCTTCTTCCTCATTGAGAAAGCTCACTAGCTTATTCTAAGGTGAGAAAATATTCTGAGAAAAAGAAAACTAAAGTGAGCTCATTTCCTACTTCATCATCCTCTACTATTAGCCATTTAGTTTGGGGTGTTTGCTTCACTAAACCCTAATTTAGTGAACAGGTAGCATGAGCTTGAGTCTCCTCGACGTAGATCATCTTCGGCCTTGAAGACTTCGAGCAAGTTTGCATCTTTCACCTCGTGGAGCCTCTCAAGAGTTTGGGAGATTCTTATTTGCAGCGAAAGGACTTCTTCACGGAGCATTTGAAGTGAAGGACCGGTCTACAAAGGTTGTATTCATCATTCACTAGACTTGCAAAGTTGTTTGCATGATGTTTTGTTTATATCTCTAGTTAAGATTCTTGGTTAGGGTTGTTTAGAATGGAAATTTTTTGAAAACGGCATAGACGATGCCACCTGAAACCTTGCTGCCGCACTAGGTAACCCAACAGATTGCTGGGAGATCGAGGTGTTGGCTATAGTGCCCTCAAGTTAATTATTGGATCGCAGGCACTTGATTGCAATGATTAAGGGATGACCTATACCGGTAGGACAGTCTTACTTGAGATGATAGTATGCTATCTGGTTTGTCTTTATCATCGTGTACAAGCTTCAGGTGACATTACAGATCACTATTACATGTTGATAGAGCCCATAGGATTCTTTCTTGACTACCAATAGTATGATGGCGATCATATACATGGGAGTTGGGTGGTCTATAAGAACATCCTTAAAATGTCCCTAGTCGTGGGAGTTTCGAGACTGGGCATCGATACTCCAAGAGTAGACTAGTGTATACGGATTGAGACCCTGGTGAGGGGTGGTGGCCGGTCTCACAAGCCATTGGTGTTAGTTGGTTCACCTAAGATGTATACAGGTGCTCATTGGGTTATGAGTACACCGGACGGACTCGCCGGGAACATGCTAGTTGGTATTATACCTATTATCAGATAGCAGTTCCCTGGTGACATGTGTACAGGTTAGTCTATCACCTGAGATCGTCATTTTGTCTCGTGTGAGTTCCCACTGTACTTTGATTACTACCCTACCACAGCTTAAAGGAGTCGTGCAAACAGGTTTTAGTTAGGTACAGTCCCTAGCCATATGGAGGCAGTGAGAGGATCGTCAGGGGATTCGTCTCTCCCGGTATTGGTGGTTGATGTCGTGGTATGCACGGGTGGCCATCACCAAAAATCCTTGGCCAAGGTAGTCGAGAATTACTGATTCGGATCAGTAGTTTCTCAGGTGGTTATGGGCTTCATACCGACACTAAATATCAAGTTATTATGGGTCTGACTTTATCCACCCCTAGACTCAATATGCGATACTCATAGACGGACGGATCAGACTGTACGAATATTGTCACTGTCAGGCTCAATAGGGGTTTCAGGATGAGTTTGCTCGTTGGCCTCCCTTTCGTCAATACCTGGGTAGCTGTTACGTACAGCTAGTGCCACTGATGTGCTTGTGGTTAAAGCCACTGCCAGCGTATTGATGAGTCTTTAGAGTCCTACACAGAGGGTTTTCCTGCTTCGGGCGAAACGTTGTAGAGGCCGTATGGTTTTATGGCAGGCTTCGATCATATTCATGCACTTGTGCACGGATCATGATCGTACGGATAATACTAGTGGGCTTTGGTTTAAGCCGGATCCTAGTATTATATTGTTGGATTATTTTTGTCTCGTATTATTCGTATTCAGTCGGAATACGAATGCGGGTATGTATATACAAATGAGGGGTATTCTTGTAATTCGTTACAAGATTACTTTATTCATTTTGTTATTAAACATTTTGGTTTAAATGTTTATTTGGTGGGAAAGTGTGAGTCATGGGTTGCATTAAACTCATGCATGTGCACTTGGTGACTCATGGTGTTGAGTCATGAATGATTCATGGTGACATAGGTGGGTTTTTATTTTGGTTAAGATATTTTATGTGAGATATTTTGGTAAGGAAAGGCAACTAATTTTGTAGTGAGGTTTTTCTTGAGTTGCAAACGTCTCACAACAATAAATAACACACATAACACTTAGCCAAAACAACTCAAGAAAAAAAACAGCAGACACTTTCTTCACTTGCTTGTTCCATTGAGCTCACACTTTCCTCTCATAGGAAACTCCTTCAACCTAAACTCTTATTGTCTCATGAGTTGAGAAACCTAGGGTGTATTGAGACAAAATAATTGCAAACACTCTCTACTTCATCTTGGCTATCTCGCTTAGCAAACTAGATACTCGAGTTGCCTCGGTATTGAGGCGGGAGCCCGTAATACAAACTCTCGAGGTGGATTGTCATTGATAGGGGAGATCGGAGATCAAGCTTGATCGAGGAAGCCGCGAGGAGATTATGACAGAGTTTGAAGACCGAAAGACTCGGATCGATCGGTAAAATCACTCTAACTCCTTTGCAAGTTTTTGTTATCTAGGGCTTATGGGTCGATCCGTAGACTTGGGTTCCGTTAGCGCCGGTTTTTTATAAGTTTTTGTTCCGCATTTGGCCATGGATTGATGGTCGGGGAACTGGCATAACCCAACATGGTATCAGAGCCACTCCATAGGGTTTAGTTAACTCATTGCGACATTAGAAATCCTCCTTTTTTGTCGTGTAAAAACCGTCGACAAAACAGTTCCAAAAACTGAAAGCTTGAGATGTTTGCGCACCCCGCGGGCTCACAGTTTGAACTGAAAAGCCGCGGGGTGGTGCATGGGTACCCCGGGGAACCCCCAGGATGGACCGAATGGCTAGGCCCACTCCCCAAGACCACCACAAGGTGGTCTTAGCAGTGGGGACCCGAAACTGCCCCACCTTGGGCAGTTTCGGGTCTACCTCATCCCCTGGCCATCTCGTGGCATCCTCGAGGGTGGGGTACCCCCTCTAGGCCTCCCAAATCGAAGTTAATTTTGTGCTCTAACTGCCCACAAAGGTTCAGACGCATTTCGTTTTGATTCGGACTTTCGAATTGGTTTTAAACGGTCGGTTTTTGGAAATTTAGCTCACTGTTTTTTTCATGGTTTTGGAAATTGGTTTAGTTTGCTAATTGCGTGCGGAATTCTAATGTCGTAGTTTTCAGTACATACATTACTATCTGTGACCGTGAATATCATTAGAGCGATACAACTTGTCTATTTGCTATAGTTCTTTTAGACGGGTTTGCGAATGTGACATTCACGTTGATGCTCTGTGTTGTGTTGTGTTGTGGCGGGATCATCCTGGTGGATAGCTTGGATGCAATGTTAGTTCAGTTTAGTTTTATTTGTACATTTGATATCGCGGGACGAGCATCCGACATATGGACTGCCGTCACTTCCTGTTTGTATATTATTTATTTGGGGCATGACCGGGTTGAGGTCGATGTCACCATTGTACATATTTTATTTTCTGTACTAAGATTATCCCGCGATGGAGTGCACGGATAGCCAGGTTCTGGAGGGTAACGGGTCCGCATCTCATGGCGTTGAGATGGAGGGGTCTCACTCTAGAATTAGTGGGCTATTCGCCGCACTCATAGGGGGTACAGGTTGACCCAAGGAGGTGTGCTCAAGTTACGAGATTACGTGAAGTGTCGGGTGGCCCATTCACTTTGATAAATGGGGTGCCTCACTTCTGGTTTTGGCGGGTAACTTGCCGCATTCGTAGGGGTCTAGGTTTTCATTGCACAGGCTATCCACATGACCATGGGAATGTCGGGTTTCACTTGCGGCTCAATGGAAACCCGGGGTCCTAGATTATCTGTATTGTTCTGTGATGCTTATCGCTTATCTGTGATGTTGCATTTATCATGCTTGGAACGATTATTATATATTGTTATATATATACTAGTTGATGTTGTATATGTTTTACACTTGCGCTTTTCTAGCCCCCGCTCTGTCGTTAGTTAAGTAACCTAACGAGTGATGATGGGGCCTTGTGGCAAATGCGGATGGCATATACGTACATCATATTTTCGTTCTTTTCTGGTGTGATTAATTGATGGGATTGCGTTGATTCTGATCAATGCAAGGAAAATAGACCTATTTGATGTTGTTGGAACAATTTTCAAAAGCTGTTACTACAAGGGCGTTTTCTTTTGTTTTGCATAGCATTATTCGGTTATGAATATCCAGCACCTCATTCGACGAGGCAAGAACCGAGATCCCTTCACCGGGAGTGACCTCTTGGGCAAAAGTTTGCGTCAGGGTAATAACTTCACTATAGTCGATTATTTTTTTTATTTGAGGTATTCATTTGGAATATCCTGCACCTCATTCGACGAGGAAAGAGCCGAGATCCTTTCACCGGGAGTGACCACTTTAGCAAAAGTTTTCGCCATTATATATTTGTAAAACGCTATCGGTTCCTTCAACGATATCAAGTTCATTACGTTAAAGGTTTTTCACCAAAAACCATTCTTAGCCTTCCATCATTTCAGACGGGTAGCACTTAGTATTCATGCTATGTTTGTTGGCCATAGTCAAGGCATAGTATATGGTAGCTATTTGTTACTTTTCTGTTGCATAGATAGGTGCGTTGGTTTGGGACAGTCATACAGCCTTGTTGGCCATAGTCAAGGGTGAGTACGGGTGGGTTCAAATTAACCTGGACAATGACGGGTAGAACTTGACATGTGACTTATGATTTGTTGGCCTTAGTCAATGTCATAAGAGCATGGGGTAAAAATTACATCGGGAGTTTCTAAAGAAACTTGCACTTGCCAGGCATGCACATACCTACTGGAGTGTGATAACTTGAGTGGATTCCATCAAGTTATCATGCGATGATAGATGGATCCCGATTCCCACAGATAGGTTGGTTTACTCCTCGAGTGATTTTAGATGATCCCGACAAATTCTTCTTTTAGGTTTGGAGGAGAATTTGAGGATACAGTGGGATACATCCTGATTAGATAAAGTGATTAACCATTCTGATCTAGATTAGAGTGCACACTGAGTGTTTCTTTTCTCTCTCTCTTTGGCAGCGACCATGGCCCGACCCTAGACTAAAACTCATAAACCAAGTTAACCGAGCCTTCTTAAAACACACTGGCTTTTGAATTGTCAGAGTTGCATACTTCATTGCCACTCCTACTTTTACCCTTTCCTTTTCTCCGGAACATTCCGTATCATTACAAAAATCCACATTTATTGGATATGACCATCGTATAGTTACATACGAACTCGAAGAAACTTGTTTCAGATTCGAGAATGGTTTCCGGTTCTGGAGAAATTGAATAAGACTATTCAGTTGTCTTTTCCTTTTATCTTCTCTCAAGTTGTGAGAGCTCCTAGGATTAAGAGAGGTACACCTATTGCGCTTATTGGATAGTCTTCTTCCAAACCATAGGCTGGTGCCGAAAGGTGGGGAAGGAAGAAAACCAGTTATCCTAAATATGGTGTACAGAAGGTAATAATTAAAGACAAATAAAGGGATTAGAAAAAAGGCAAAGTAAATTGCGACTGCTATCATTCATGACGAAACCGCGTATATCATCGCCACTCCTGCTTCACCTTTGTATTTTTCCAGAACACCCCGTATCACTATGAAGATCCACATTTATTTGATAATCCATCGTATAGTTATATACAAACTCGAAGGAACTTTTTCCAGTTCGAGGATGGATTCTGGTTCAGGAGAAATAGAATAAGTATTACTCAGTTGTCTTTTATCTTTACCTTCTCTCAATTTGCGAGTGCTCCTAGGATTAGGAGAGTACACCTATTACACTTATTGGATATTCTTCTTCCAAACCATAGGCTGGTGCCAAACGGTAGGGAAGGAAGAAAACCATTTAGCCTAAGGGTCGTGTACATAAGGTAATAAATAAAGACAAATAGAGGGATCTGAAAAGATGGCAAGGAAATATAAGGTTACAGTCATGAATCTGGATAATGGAAGAGGCATTACTAGGAATACCCGGCTATCCCTTCGAAACATTTTTCGTTTCAGTTTCATTATGCGTTGTTAATTAAAAACTGATTTCCTAATTAGATCCTTACACCAGGGTATGTATTTACCAGGTTTGATTCTCATATCTGTATGGTTTTACAGATGATGCGTGGGAGTATGTTATTGGGAATTATGTGATTGTATCCTCATTATATCGGAATTCGTTGTAATTGGTGATATTTGAGGAAATCACCTGGGGTTTGCCTGATGACAAATATTTGGTTTTGAATATCCGTTGTTATGCACCAATTTCAAACTGATATATCTGTACATTTATTTTATAAAGTGAGATATAACTTTTTGAAATTATGTCCATGACATTTACCTATATTAGTTGATGATTGGGTAAGGAGCATTAAACAATGGTGTAATTCTTCTTAACCATACTACAGTTTTCAACCTCCAACGCACAGGGTTTGAGTTATTCAACTCAGGGGACTTATATAAAGTATTGTATGTTGTCCAGTGTCCATTAGGAAAAAGGGGTTGGTGCTCATACTATGTTCTGTTTACTTATGACTTCTCCAGTTTTAGACAATTATTTCGTAGAAATACAAGGTCCAAGTTTTGAGAAGTTATAGGTACAAGAATAAAGTAGAGAACCATGTGTTGCAAGTATCAGGATTCTTCGAGGTGATCAAAGATGTAAATACTTGTGTTTGGTATTCAGTTGATAGTAATGGTTTTGAGAACTTGCTTCTCTTTCAGGTTACTTATATCTGGATGCACTCCTAAGTTGAGTAATGCTGATCGGCCTCTCTCCATTTAGTTGACATGCACTGGAGACAGCTGCATGATTTTAATCTGGTTCCAATTAAATTAGTGCCTCTGTTTCTATATTGTATATAGAATGGTTCATATCTTAACGATGTTAAGCTATATGGAGTTGTCTGGATTATGCTTAAAACCAAACTGTGGACATACTCAAGGCACGAATCTTTAATGGCAGTTTATGGGTTATCCCGGGCTATGACGAGGGTTAACTTTCTATCATCTAGAAGATCAATAGTGATATTGTTCTTGACTCTCCACAGTTTTAGCAAAATGGACTTTTTCAGAAAACGGTTGTAGGAGTATGGTAGACTGGAAGTGATTCCAGAATCACAAACGATTACTGAAAATTTAATAGAACTTAAAGATTCAATCGGGTTTGACATTCCATTAGCCACTCCGCAGATATGGTAGGAAACCTCAGGCGCCCGAGAGGTACTTCGGTATCCTTAAAGACGACGATAGGGAGGTTCTTGTTTACCCAGATTTGCCATTACTGTTGTTCTAGACTATGAGACCTGGCAGGAGGATGAATATAGCGTTGTTCTAAACTAGCTTTAGAAGTGCTTGTGTATATGACTCTGCCAGAGGGTTGTTATAGTCAGTGGGAGCAGCGGAAGCATAGTGGACAAGTAGCTTGTGTCTATTTATAGAATAAAGAAAGTATATCGGAGATAGATCATCTATTTTTGATGTGACAGTCATAGACTTTAACTTCATCAGAATAGGAGATGGATTTGTTAAGAAGGTAGTAGGGTGTTATGTCCAGGTATTTAGATGACATACACTTTGTAGGAAGTGAAATTCCTATACTACGATCGGTTATACTGTGGTTGTCACACGGTGGTTTCTCCACAAAAGATATGGATATTATATCAGGCATTGTGGTTACTGGATCTATGGTTTTAGATCTAGATTTGGGTAGTTTCCCAATCCGGGTACTTAGACAGTATTCTAAAGGTGTTTTAGAATGGATGACTACTGGCATGGTGGTGTACCTGCAGGTGATGGAGTCACCCTCTCTAAAAGTGTCTTATAGACTAAAGGGGAGAGGGATGTGCATGATTGGCATATCACTTGCTTAGGCAATTGAGTCAATCATGAGATGTCAAGTACCACACCAGATGTTGTTTTTGCACTAGATGCGATAAGTTTATATATTAATCCAATCAAGGAGAAACGTTTGGAAGTATTTTATGAACATAGGTGGATGTTCTAGGGCTTTGGTAACAGCAGCCTCCTTCGGGAGACGATTATCATTCCAGGCTTCCAAGGTGACCCGGATGACAGAGTGACTGCCAGAGTTATAGTTTTCCCTCTTGACGATGGGCAGTAGTTTGGACAAGTGGTCCAAGCGGATACTGAGGAAGGCATGGCGCAGGATACTGATTAAATTCAGTTGACGATATAGTCTAAGAAGTTTGCTGGATTAGGAGTTCATTTGTGAACTGGGTCCCATCAAATATCCAAACATATTCTAAGACAAGTATTGCTCATTTCGGGAGATAGTTTTCTCCGCGAACTTGAGAAAAAGAGAGATATAGAAAGAAACATTGGAGCGGATCTACTCACTGAGGCTATTTCTCGGACGCAATAGTTTTACAAACGAGGTTTGTGAAACTAATTAGTTGAGAAGTTGGGTGTTCGATATCACAAGGGCTGTGAGTATGCGGCACCGCAATAATTAGCCTTAAGCGTAAGTGGGAGATTGTTGGCTATAGTGACCTTAAGTAAATTATTAGATTGCATGCACGTGATTGCAATGATTGAGGGAGAAACCTATGCCGGTAGGCCAGTCTTATTCGAGATGATAGTATGCTATCTTGTTTGTCTTTATCATTGTGTACATACTTCAGGTGACATTACAGATCACTATTACATGTTGATAAAGCCTATAGGATTCTTGCTTGACTACCAACAGTATGATAGCGATCATATACATGGGAGTTGGGTGGTCTATAAGCACATCCTTAAAATGTCCTTAATCGTGGGAGTTTCGAGACTGGGCATCGATACTCCAAGAGTAAAAAAGTGTATACGGATCGAGACCTCGACGAGGGGTGGTAGCCGGTCTTACAAGCCATTGGTGTTAGTTGGTTCACCTAAGATGTATACAGGTGCTCGCTAGGTTATGAGTACACTGGACGGACTCTCCGGGAATATGCTAGTTGGTATTATACCTATTGTTAGATAGCAGTTTCCTGGTGGCATGGGTACAAGTTAGTCTATCGACCTGAGATCGTCATTTTTCTAGTGTGAGTTCCCACTGTACTTTGATTACTGCCCTACCACGGCTCAAAGAAGTCGTGCAAACAGTTTTTAGTTGGGTACAGTCCCGAGCCACATGGAGGCAGTGAGCAGATCGTCAGGGGATTCGTCTCTCCCGGTATTGGGGGTTGATGTCGCGGTGTGCACGGGTGGCCATCACCAGAAATCCTTGGCCAAGATAGTCGAGAATTACTGATTCGGATCAGTAGTTTCTCAGGTGGTGAGGGCTTCATACCGACACTAAATATCAAGTTATTAGGGGTCTGACTTTATCCACCCCCTTAGATTCGATATGTGATACTCATAGACGGGCGGACCGGACTGTACGGATATTTTCATTGTCAGGCTCAGTAGGGGTTTCAGGATGAGTTTGCTCGTCGGCCTCCCTTTCGCTCAATCCTAAGTATCCGTTACGTACAGCTAGTGCCACTGACTTGCTTATGGTTAAACCCACTTCCAGCATATTGATGAGTATTTAGAGTCCCACACAGAGGGTTTCCTTGCTTCGGGCGAAACGTTGTAGATGCCGTATGGTTTTATGGCAGGGTTTGATCATATTCATGCACTTGTGCACGGATCATGATCGGATGAATAATAATAGTGGGCTTTGGTTTAAGCCGGATCCTAGTATTATATTGTAGGATTAATTTTGTCTCGTAGTATTCGTATTTGTTGGAGATAGTGCCCTCAGAGTCAATTATTGGATCACAGGCACGTGATTGCAATGATTGAGGGAGGACCTATCCCGGTAGGACAGTCTTACTTAAGATGATAGTATGCTGTCCGATTTATCTTTATCATCGTGTACTGCTTTAGGTGACCTGATAGGTCACTATTATACGTTGATAGAGCCCATAGGATTCTTGCTTGACTGCCAGCAGTATGAGGGCGATCATATACGTGGGAGCTGGTAGTCTATAAGCACATCCTTAAAAGGTCCCTAGTCGTGGGAGTTTCGAGACAGGGCATCGATACTCCAGAGTAGACTAGTGTATACAGTCGAGACCCCAACGAGGGGCGGTGGCCAGTCTCACAAGCCACTGGTGTTAGTTGGATCACCTAAGATGTATACAGGTGCTCATTGGGTTATGAGTACACCGGACAGGACTCGCCGGGAACATGCTAGTTGGTCTTATACCTGACGTTAGATAGCAGTTCCCTGGTGACATGTGTACAGGTTAGTTCATCGACCTGAGGATCGTCATTTGTCTCGTGTGAGTTCCCACTGTACTTTGATTACTACCCTACCACGCTCAAAGGAGACGTGCAAACAGGTTTTAGTTGGGTACAGTCCCGAGCCACATAGAGGCAGTGAGCGGATCTTTAGGGGTTCGTCTCTTTCGGTATTGGGGGTGAGGTCGCGCTGTGTCTAGGAGAGCCATTACACGAAGTCCTTGGCCAAGGCAGGAGATTTACTGGTAGGTATTCCAGTAGTATCTCAGGGTATTCTGGGCTACACTCCGACACGACTTGTACCGCTTTTGGGGGTCTGACTTTTACCAACCCCTTAGGCCCGCCATGCGATGCTCATAGACGAACGCACCGGACTGTACGGATATTGTCACTGACAGGCTCAGTAGGGTGTCAGGATGAGTTCGCTCATCGACGTCCCTTTTGGTCAATAGCTGGTAGCCCGTCACGTATGGCTAATACCTCTGACGTGCTAGTGGTTAAATCCACAGCCATAGTATTGACGAGTCTTTAGAGTCCCCCACATTCAGTTGCTCAAGTTTTCGGGCGAAACGCTGTAGAGGCCGTATGGAGATATGGCAGGGTTCGATCAGATACGTGCGGCATTGCACGGATCAGGATCGGACGGTTAATACTAGCGGGCTTTGGTTTAAGCCGGATCCTAGTATTATACAGTGTAGATTTGTCTCATTGCATTTGTATTTCGGTCGGAATACAAGTGCGGGTATGTATATACAGTAGCGGGGTTTTCCTGTAATTTATTACAGGATCAGTTTTTTGGAGTTGCCAGTTTGTTTTCCGTTTCAGCCATATTTCTTTGTATCTTTCATTGGCTGAAGATTGGTGGAGGAGGGCTTATTTGCAATTGTGCAAATAATCATTTGTGGAGGGTGTTATTTGCATCTTGTTGTTTCATGATGATTCTACCACCCTTGACTTTCCTTTGTTCATGATGGTTCATGATAGCTTGACTTTGTGATGAGATGATGAGGTTGGTGGAGTGTTGGTTTTGTCGTGTGATCATTTCTTTAAATCATCACCTTTTCTCTCTCTTGGATTATGAGAGACTCTCATTCTTTTGATACTTACTCACTCCCTCTCTCATATACTCTCTTCTCTTCACCAAGCCATGGCCGGCCAAATGAGGGTGCTGTCCAATAATGTGGTGGGATTTTTGGTTGATCTCTAGGCTTTGTAAAATCCCACAAGTTCCATCTCCATAAGCTCATATCATTCCTCCACCAAATGGCAACCTCCACAACCCCAAAGAGACAAAGTAATCCACACTTATTCTACAGCAATTCTTGGGCACGTCGACTCGCCAACTTCGTGCCCGAGTTGCCTCGGACCAAAGGTGGGAGCCCGTAAAAGAAGCCGGCGACGTGGTGCCCTTCCGGCGACGAGGTGGAGACCGGAGACTCCGCGGGAGATCGGGACGACGACGAGAAGACCGGAGGACACGGATCACTCGGTATATCTCTCTACCCGTTCTTTAGTTAGCTAGGACTAGTTTAATGGCCCGATCCAGGTTTATAGTGCGCGGTGGTGCCGGTTCAAAAAGTTAAAGCAAAGCATCGCTTCCGCATTCCGGCGTCGGATTGACGGCCGGGGCGCCGCCGTGCACTTACAGTGGTATCAGAGCCTCGCCATTAACCTAGTCTAGCTTGATCTAATGTGTTTACATTTTCGATCGAACAAAAATCGCAAAATCGCGTTTTCATGTGCACAGTTTCTGTCGAAATTTTTTTGGCTCCAAAATTTTTTCAGGTTATTGCAGAATGATGTGCAGGGAATCCTAAGAACACTGTAAAATTTTGGTGACCTGATCCTTCCATACGACCGCGGAACCGCGGCCATAACCCTTCTTTGGCCGCGGTTCCGCCGCAGGAATTTAGTTTCATTCCACCAGTTTTTGCAGTGGGCTTTTGGGCTGAAAATAGGGGTTTTGGTATATTATTTTTGGGCCCAGAATTTCTTTATGTGCTACAGTAGTGCTTGGGGCCCACTTGGTAAAATTTGATCGATCGAAAATTTTAAACACATTAGTTCACAGTATTTACATTATATCTGCGACCGTGAATGTCACTCGATCGGTAAATCCTGTCTAACTGCTATAGCCCAGTTAGACATATTTGCGAACGTGACATTCACGTTGATGTTCTGTGATTGTGCTGTGATGTTGCGGATTGGTCGTGGGGGATAGCCTGGATGCAATGCTAGTACAGTTTTTGTTGTATTATGTACATTTGATATTGCGGGGCGAGCGTCCGACATGTGGACTGCCGTCACTGCCCGTTTGTATATTATTCTTTTGGGGCACGACCGGGTCGAGGTCGATGTACCCGTTGTATGTATATTTTACTTTCTGTACTAGGATTACCCCAAGGTGGGGTGCACGGATAGCCGGATTCTAGAGGGCAACGAGCCCGCATCTCATGGCATTGAGATGGAGGGGGCCACGCCCACGGCCTCTAGAAGCATCTGGCTGGCGTGAAGCATCATCAGGAGGAGGAAGTAAAGCTCTCTGCAAAGGTGGTGAAGGTGGTAAAGTCACATGCGGGACTGTCGCCGCGCCCGGACGTCCCATGGTACAGTCTCTGACACGGTGATACTGACTCCCGCACCGAAAACATCCTGGAGATGACTGCTGGGTCTGTGAATATGAACCAAATAACGGACCTCGTCTCAATCCTCTGCCTTCGCCATCTCCCGGAAATAATCTATCACGATGTCTACCCATCTGCCGCTGAGCTGGCGTATCAGTACGGATCCTCTTCGGCCCAGAAACGACCGGAGTCTCAGAAATACGCTCCTCCAAAAGTAAGGCTGCATCCATCGCGGCAGCGTATGTATCAAAGTGCTGGGTGCCGATGGCAAGGAATAGCTGTGTATCAAGCCCTCGTACAAACCTCTTTATTCTCTTCTCTTCTGTGTCGACTAGGTACGGAGCATATCGAGACAACTGGGTAAACTGTATATCATACTCCGACACTATCATCCCAGGAGTCTTGCGCAAAGACTCAAAACTACGGGCTCGAGCATCTCGGACACTCTCCGGAAGAAAACGGGCAAGAAATGCAGATGTAAACTCATCCCAAGTCATAGAAGGTAGACCTGCAGCTCGGCCTCTCTCTACTGAGTCGTACCATGTCTGGGCAAGACCCTCCAGACGAAAACTCGCAAACTCCACCAATCTATCATCAGAACACCTCAACGAACGGCAAATCCGAGACATCCTATCAAGAAATGCCTGTGGGTCCTCTGTCGCATCTGTACCGGTAAAAGCTGGAGGTCTCAATCTCATGAACTCCTGTAGTGAAACAGGGATAGTCTCCGTAGTAGCAGCAGGAGTGACCATCTGTGCAGCAGGTACGATCATGGTCTGTGCGGTGGGAGGAACGTCCTCGGATCTCTGTGCCCGGCTGGACTCAACTAAAGATCCCATCATCTGTCGCAACTCTTACATGCCGTCCTCTAATCTGGCAATACGGTCTGGATAGGGCGGATCAGTATGACCCTGAGGGGTAGGCGTATCCTCCCGCTCGATCCTCGCCTCAGACGAGCCCGCTCGAATCTCATCCCTAGCGGCAGCCCGCTGAGCTCTCGTAGTCTTTGGCGGCATTGAAGCTGGAATAAGAAACAGGACTGATAAGATCATTGCAATTGAATCAAGGAATGCAAGGAATCGAGAAAGGAAATACAAACAATTATATCCTAAGGTTACTTAGGCGGAGTACCGTATCGTAAGTATGCCGCGGATCATACCCACGGTACGCCACTCTGCTTAAGTCACCTACTCCATCTACCAAGGTCGTCCTACACTCAGAAAGGTAAAACCTACGCTCTGATACCAACTTTGTCACGACCCGAAAGTACGGAACGCGACTGGCACTTAGATTACGAGACGTCTAAAGGCGTACCGTAACCTAAGTCAGCCAAAGCCCAAAAGAATCTAAACCAAAATCAAAAGAGAGTGAAGGAAAACCTTTAATGAAAACGGTTTTAAAATCATTAAGTTGCATAGAATCCCTTTTTAAAACATCAAAAATTTCCGAAAATTTCGGCAGAGTCTCCCCTGTATTTTCTATCCCCCAAAATGGGTACAACAAGATAATAAACCTGTAAACATAAAATGGCATCCCCAAGCGGGAGCTAGCTCTTCGCCCAAGGCGGATCACAACCACATGCAATATAATAGTAATATCAAGAAAAAGAGTATAAAAGAAATGCAAAATACCAGAAAACACACGTCGGCTCAAGTGAGCTCGACCCAAAAGAAACCACAAATATACATATCTCTCATTCTCATCTCTAGGTCGCATATACAATACAAGTGGTAGATGGAGAATACTAGATACAATGATAAAGCAAAAAGAAATAAAGTATACTCGCAACCCACCTACGGGCGATGTCGCGAGTCTGAGCAAAAGGAACTGATGACAAGATAGCCCGCCGCTACAAGACTGACGGGTCCGACCTGCAAGACACTGTGGCACAACGGGGGTGAGTTGCCAGCTCGTGAGTAAATATAACATCTAATAAGGCAATCATAAGAATGCACGCAATGCACCACAACATGCATGTCCATATGTGGTATAATATCTCTAGTATGCATGCACAGGTATTCAATGTCATTATTAAGTCTTTAAGTGTTTTAAATGCTAAGGGTATTGAATTCTTAACTTTAGAACATGAATATCTGTATAATAGCTAAATACCATCAAGAAATCATCTGAAAACCCGTGTCAAGCATCGACACCAAATAGGAATCATATCTGTCTCAATATCGGGCTCCGTCAGTCCGGATCGGCCCGTATCATAAATCTCACGACAACGGTCGGTATCCTCCGGATATCCACCGCGCCAGACATCACCGGTAGGTAGTCTTCCCCTGCCAGGCTCATCGTCTACAACTCGATCTTCTTGCCCCGGTGTACCGTACCGGGCCCACCATGTACCCGAGACGGTTCATCCACTCCTCGAATCGGGTCTCGAAATCCAACAGAAAACATGAAAACTCATGGTGGACGACACATACATCACGAGAAAACCGCAACTTTGTTTTGAAAATGATAAATATAAGGTTTTGTTAAATTCTTGCGGTTTTCCCCAAAAATCCAGAAATCGCAGCAATACTGAAATCCTCAAGAAAATCATAATGTCCACATGTTACATATGATAAATGTCTATGATATCAATGCATACGATGTGAATTTTGCTAGAAATCTATATAAATAAGATGATGACGCGAGGTATACGTATGCTATGCAATTTCATATATTATGAATGCAAGTGGCGATATTATGATAAACAGGTTCTATAGTGCACGTGGCATGGCAATTACCAAAAGCGTGTGTGTCACATGAATAGTGCGCGTGCAACAGATGCCAATGGTAATGGTGTTCGTGTCCTACGAAGTGTTATCGCATATGTGCATATGAATATCCATGCAATCTAGCATACTATTAATTATACGGGTATGCAATGTCAATGAAGGGGTAAGCTAACTAACAACATGAATCTTACAAGAGATAAGGAAATCCTAACTAGGGGGCGCATCGCGCCATCCAGACGATTCCCCCATAGATGAATACATCTACTCACCTGAAATCTCCGCTAATCCGATCCGGCCACCGCCTTGCCTTTTCGCGCCGTGTCCGATATTTCCCCGACCGATCCTATATTTGCACAACACCAAGCATAAGATTACAAAACCTAAGACGATGCAAGTCACAAAATACAATTATCAACGCTCTCGAATTAATCATAGCATGCACTCGGTGCGCGGAAAAACGCACGAAAATCGCTAACCTTTAACTAGAATCGTCATTTCGGGAAAATCGATAAAACTACAACCCGACTAGACGAAACCCCGCGTTCGCGCACTCTAATAGTCCTATACGAAGCTAATTATATCGCTAACATAACGCATTTTGATCGCATTCTAATTTTCGTAAAAATCTAGTAAGCAAAATCAATACCGATTCGATGCAAACATCGAAATTTAATCGATTTAGCGAGCATATCATTACACGATTAACCACTCTAATCAATTAGATAACCAAAACCCTAACTTAATTCTAACAACCATGTTTCAAACCCTAACTCAACATCAAAACCCCTTCTTGATTTTCATGAACAAGAATTTACAACTAAATTAATACTTCAAAATTAAATTCTAGCATATATAAACTACAAGTTAGCAACTAGTTTAGGATTTTACCTTACAAGTGGAAACCTAGCATGATCAAGTCACCAAGAAAGCCTCCTTTCATCAAGTTTTTGAACTAATTTGGGTTGAAGAGAGAATGGATTAGGGTTCGGCTTTGAATGGGTGAATGAAATTTGTGGATTTTTATGAATTTTTGCATGAAAATTGAAGCAAAAAGGAGTGAGAAGAGAGGGAATTCTGCCGGTGAGGGGGTCGGCCAGCAGCAAGGGAGAGGAGATGGGGAAATCTGGAGAAGTTTCTAGGTCCCAAAACACCCCATGTTGTCATTTAATGCTTTCATATCAACATTTTACAAAAAAAACCTTATTTTACATCATTTTTCCATTAAATTTCCCACCCTAAAACCAAAAGTTTGCAAGTCATGATATAATTTTATTAACACCATATTTTAGCTTATAAAGACTCCTAATTATGAAATTTACCTAATTAAATTTGTATTTATCACTAATTTAATGTATTTAAAAAGGCTTAAAATAATAAAAAAAACAATTAATTACGAATTTTTTTTTATTTAACTAGATAATTATAAGTGACATTTTAGTGACAAAATTATAGTAATATCTTATCTAAATTTTGTATAATTAGGTCTACAATGAAAAATACCTAATTTGACTTTTTACGGAAAAAGCCGAAAAATTAGCCGATTACCGAAAAACTGCCTAAACGATTTTCGAAGGGTTACAATCTTCCCCCCTTAAAGAAATTCGGTCCCCGAATTTAGAATTTAACTACGCGTACCTTCAAAAAGATGGGGATATCTCTTCCTCATCTCGACCTCGGTCTCCCAGGTGACCTCCTCGCTGTTCGGGCCACGCCAAAGGACCTTGACAGACGGTATAACCTTTGACCTCAATTTCTTCACCTGCCGATCCAAAATGACCACCGGCTGCTCGGTGAAAGAAAGATCACGCTCTAGCTGGATCGTCTGGTGCTGAATCGCCTGGGAAGGATCATGAAGGTACTTGCGGAGCATCGAAACATGGAATACGGGGTGAACATCGGGGAAGCTGGGCGGAAGAGCTAACCGATAAGCGACTGGACCAACACGCTCTAGGATTTCGAAAGGACCAACATATCTAGGACTCAGTTTCCCTTTCCGCCCAAATCTCATCACACCTTTCATCGGAGAGACCTTCAGGAAAACATGATCGCCAACAGCGAACTCGAGTCGGCGACGACGCCTGTCAGCATATGATTTCTGCCTGCTCTGTGCCGCTCTCATCCTGTCCCGAATCAGCTGTATCTTCTCGGTCGTCTCCTGTACGATCTGAGGCCCCAAAATACTGCTCTCCCTAAGCTCTGTCCAACATACAGGCGATCGACATCTCCTCCCATATAAAGCCTCGAAAGGTGCCATCTGAATCGTCTCTTGGAAGCTATTATTGTAGGAGAACTCGATCAAAGGCAAATGACGATCCCAGCTACCACCGAAATCTAAAACACAAGCTCTGAGCATGTCCTCAATAGTCTGAATCGTACGCTCCGACTGACCGTCAGTCTGAGGATGAAAGGCTGTGCTAAAACTCAATCGGGTGCCCAAAGCTTCCTGTAGTTTCTGCTACAATCGGCTGGTAAACTGGGTGCCACGGTCGGACACGATGCAAGTCGGAACACCATGCAGTCGCACTATCTCATCAATATAAACCTGGGCGTACTGAGAAAATCCGAAAGTGGTCTTCACTGGCAGGAAGTGAGCCGCTTTCGTCAGTCGATCCACAATCACCCAAATCGAGTCGTACCCTCGACTGGTCCTGGGTAGACCCACAACGAAGTCCATGGAGACCTGCTCCCACTTCCACTCAGGGATGGGCAAAGGCTGTAACTCGCCGGCTGGCCTCTGGTGCTCGGCCTTGACTTGCTGACAAGTCAGGCATCTCGACACAAAGTCTGTAATATCCCTCTTCATCCCGTCCCACCAGTAAACCTCTCTCAAATCACGGTACATCTTGGTGGAACCTGGATGCACACTGTATACGGATCTATGTGCCTCCTCGAGAATATCACGCCTCAGTCCCTCTGAATCTGGCATACACAGTCGAGTCCCAAATCGAAGTATCCCCTGATCATCAATCACGAACTCAGAAACTCTGCCCTGCCGAATCTGCTCAATAATCTCTAAGATACGGGCATCGCCGGACTGTACCTCGCGAATACGGTCAAGTAACTGTGGGCGTGCTCTGAAATGGGCTAGCTGTCCCCCTGTAGGAGTGAACTCGAACTGCACTCTACTATCACATAAAACCTGCCAATCCGCCGTCGACTGCATCTGTACTGCGCTCAAACAAGATAAGCTACCTCCGGGCCTCCTACTCAAAGCATCTGCCACCACATTCGCCTTGCCCGGATGGTTTAGAATCTCGCAGTCATAATCCTTCACCAGCTCCATCCAACGGCGCTGTCTCAGGTTCAGATCTCGCTGCTGGAAGATATACTTCAAACTCTTGTGGTCAGTGAAGATCTGGCACGACTCACCGTATAGGTAATGTCTCCAGATCTTAAGTGCAAATACCACTGCAGCCATCTCTAAATCATGGGTGGGGTAGTTCTGTTCGTGTTTCCTCAGCTGCCGAGAAGCATACGCGATAACTCTGTCGTGCTGCATCAACACACATCCCAGCCCCACTCTAGAAGCATCACAATATAGCACGAACCCGCCTGATCCTGAAGGCAATGCTAACACTGGTGCAGTAGTCAGACGAGTCTTCAACTGCTGGAAACTATCCTCACATGCCTGGGTCCAATCAAAAGGAACCCCCTTCCGGGTCAACCCGGTCAAAGGTGCAGCAATGCGGGAGAATCCTGGACAAAAGGCCGATAATAGCCGGCCAGACCTAGAAAGCTGCGAACCTCTGTAACTGATACTGGTCTAGGCCAACGCTGAACTGCCTCGATCTTCTTCGGGTCCACCCAAATACCGTCTCTCGTCACCACATGACCCAAGAAATCGACACTGTCTAACCAGAATGCGCACTTGGAAAATTTGGCGAACAGCTGATGCTCCCTCAAAGTCTGCAATGTGATACGTAAGTGCTGCTCATGCTCCTCCCGGCTCCGAGAATAAACCAAGATGTCGTCAATGAACACAATGATGAACTGATCGAGATACGTCCTGAATATGCGGTTCATCAAATCCATAAACGCTGCCGGGGCATTGGTGAGCCCGAACGACATCACCAAGAACTCGTAATGACCATATCGAGTACGGAAGGCAGTCTTCGGAATATCCTCCTTCCGAACCAGCAACTGGTGATAACCTGACCGTAAATCAACCTTCGAGAAAAACCCTGCGCCCTGGAGCTGATCAAATAAGTCATCAATGCGGGGTAGGGGATACCTGTTCCGCACAGTAACCCGGTTCAGCTGACGATAATCAATGCATAAGCGCATACTTCCGTCCTTCTTCTTAACAAACAGGACGGGAGCACCCCAAGGTGACACACTCGGTCTGATAAGCCCTTTGTCCAGCAAGTCCTGTAACTGATCCTTTAGCTCTCTCAGCTCCGCCGGGGCGATCCGATAAGGCGGTATAGAGATAGGCCCCGTGCCAGGGATCAAGTCAATACAGAACTCAATCTCGCGCTCTGGTGGCAGACCAGGCAGCTCGTCAGGGAATACATCAGGAAACTCTCTCACAACAGGGACCTGGTCCAACGGAACCTCTGTGGAGCTAGTATCACAAATATAGGCTAAGAATCCCTGACACCCTTTCCTTAAGAGCTGACCAGCGCGAAGAGAAGAAATCAAGCTGGGAAGGGTAGCGCTACGATCTCCCTGAATAACAAGAACCGGCTCACCAGGAAAACTGAATCTGACTGCTTTCTCACGGCAGTCCACAGATGCATAACAGGTGGCTAGCCAGTCCATACCAAGAAGAACGTCAAAGTCTAGCATATCGAGGAGAATCAAATCAACTGAAGAATCTCTCTCCCCGATGCGAACGGAACACGATCGGTACACAAAACGGGCAACAAAAGACTCGCCTACCGGGGTAATAACGACAAGCGGCTGATCTAACGGAGAAGACTCTCGGCCCAACCTCGGTGCAAAATACGTGGATACATAGGAATGTGTGGAGCCTGGATCAAATAATACCCGTGCATCAAAAGAACATACTGGCAGAGTACCTGTCACGACGGCATTGGATGCCTGTGCATCCTGAGGAGTCAATGCGAACACTCGGGCCTGTCCACCACTAATAGCTGGCTGTCCTCTGCCTCTACCTCGGCCTCTGCCTCTGCCTCTGTCGCCTCGTCCTCTCTGAACCGGACCGCCACGCCCACGGCCTCTAGAAGCATCTGGCTGGCGTGAAGCATCATCAGGAGGAGGAAGTAAAGCTCTCTGTGAAGGTGGTGAAGGTGGTAAAGTCACATGCGGGACTGTCGCCGCGCCCGGACGTCCCATGGTACAGTCTCTGACACGGTGATACTGACTCCCGCACCGAAAACATCCTGGAAATGACTGTTGGGTCTATGAATATGAACCAAATAACTGACCTCGTCTCAATCCTCTGCCTCCGCCATCTCCCGAAAATAATCTATCATGATGTCTGCCCATCTGCCGCTGAGCTGGCGTATCAGTACGGATCCTCTTCGGCCCAGAAACGACCGGAGTCTCAGAAATACGCTCCTCCAAAAGTAAGGCTGCATCCATCGCGGCAGCGTATGTATCAAAGTGCTGGGTGCCGATGGCAAGGAATAGCTGTGTATCAAGCCCTCGTACAAACCTCTTTATTCTCTTCTCTTCTGTGTCGACTAGGTACGGAGCATATCGAGACAACTGGGTAAACTGTATATCATACTCCGACACTATCATCCCAGGAGTCTTGCGCAAAGACTCAAAACTACGGGCTCGAGCATCTCGGACACTCTCCGGAAGAAAACGGGCAAGAAATGCAGATGTAAACTCATCCCAAGTCATAGAAGGTAGACCTGCAGCTCGGCCTCTCTCTACTGAGTCGTACCATGTCTGGGCAAGACCCTCCAGACGAAAACTCGCAAACTCCACCAATCTATCATCAGAACACCTCAACGAACGGCAAATCCGAGCCATCCTATCAAGAAATGCCTGTGGGTCCTCTGTCGCATCTGTACCGGTAAAAGCTGGAGGTCTCAATCTCATGAACTCCTGTAGTGAAACAGGGATAGTCTCCGTAGTAGCAGCAGGAGTGACCATCTGTGCAGCAGGTACGATCGTGGTCTGTGCGGTGGGAGGAACGTCCTCGGATCTCTGTGCCCGGCTGGACTCAACTAAAGATCCCATCATCTGTCGCAACTCTTGGATGCCGGCCTCTAGTCTGGCAATACGGTCTGGATAGGGCGGATCAGTATGACCCTGAGGGGTAGGCGTATCCTCCCGCTCGATCCTCGCCTCAGACGAGCCCGCTCGAATCTCATCCCTAGCGGCATCCCGCTGAGCTATCGTAGTCTTTGGCGGCATCGAAGCTGGAATAAGAAACAGGACTGATAAGATCATTGCAATTGAATCAAGGAATGCAAGGAATCGAGAAAGGAAATACAAACAATTATGTCGTAAGGTCACTTAGGCGGAGTACCGTATCGTAAGTATGCCGCGGATCATACCCACGGTACGCCACTCTGCTTAAGTCACCTACTCCATCTACCAAGGTCGTCCTATACTCAGAAAGGTAAAACCTACGCTCTGATACCAACTTTGTCACGACCCGAAAGTACGGAACGCGACTGGCACTTAGATTACGAGACGTCTAAAGGCGTACCGTAACCTAAGTCAGCCAAAGCCCAAAAGAATCTAAACCAAAATCAAAAGAGAGTGAAGGAAAACCTTTAATGAAAACGGTTTTAAAATCATTAAGTTGCATAGAATCCCTTTTTAAAACATCAAAAATTTCCGAAAATTTCGGCAGAGTCTCCCCTATATTTTCTATCCCCCAAAATGGGTACAACAAGATAATAAACCTGTAAACATAAAATGGCATCCCCAAGCGGGAGCTAGCTCTTCGCCCAAGGCGGATCACAACCACATGCAATATAATAGTAATATCAAGAAAAAGAGTATAAAAGAAATGCAAAATACCAGAAAACACACGTCGGCTCAAGTGAGCTCGACCCAAAAGAAACCACAAATATACATATCTCTCATTCTCATCACTAGGTCGCATATACAATACAAGTGGTAGATGGAGAATACTAGATACAATGATAAAGCAAAAAGAAATAAAGTATACTCGCAACCCACCTACGGGCGATGTCGCGAGTCTGAGCAAAAGGAACTGATGACAAGATAGCCAGCCGCTACAAGACTGACGGGTCCGACCTGCAAGACACTGTGGCACAACGGGGGTGAGTTGCCAGCTCGTGAGTAAATATAACATCTAATAAGGCAATCATAAGAATGCACGCAATGCACCACAACATGCATGTCCATATGTGGTATAATATCTCTAGTATGAATGCACAGGTATGCAATGTCATTATTAAGTCTTTAAGTGTTTTAAATGCTAAGGGTATTGAATTCTTAACTTTAGAACATGAATATCTGTATAATAGCTAAATACCATCAAGAAATCATCTGAAAACCCGTGTCAAGCATCGACACCAAATAGGAATCATATCTGTCTCAATATCGGGCTCCGTCAGTCCGGATCGGCCCGTATCATAAATCTCACGACAACGGTCGGTATCCTCCGGATATCCGCCGCGCCAGACATCACCGGTAGGTAGTCTTCCCCTGCCAGGCTCATCGTCTACAACTCGATCTTCTTGCCCCGGGGTACCGTACCGGGCCCACCATGTACCCGAGACGGTTCATCCACTCCTCGAATCGGGTCTCGAAATCCAACAGAAAACATGAAAACTCATGGTGGACGACACATACATCACGAGAAAACCGCAACTTTGTTTTGAAAATGATAAATATAAGGTTTTGTTAAATTCTTGCGGTTTTCCCCAAAAATCCAGAAATCGCAGCAATACTGAAATCCTCAAGAAAATCATAATGTCCACATGTTACATATGATAAATGTCTATGATATCAATGCATACGATGTGAATTTTGCTAGAAATCTATATAAATATGATGATGATGCGAGGTATACGTATGCTATGCAATTTCATATATTATGAATGCAAGTGGCGATATTATGATAAACAGGTTCTATAGTGCACGTGGCATGGCAATTACCAAAGGCGTGTGTGTCATATGAATAGTGCGCGTGCAACAGATGCCAATGGTAATGGTGTTCGTGTCCTACGAAGTGTTATCGCATATGTGCATATGAATATCCATGCAATCTAGCATACTATTAATTATACGGGTATGCAATGTCAATGAAGGGGTAAGCTAACTAACAACATGAATCTTACAAGAGATAAGGAAATCCTAACTAGGGGGCACATCGCGCCATCCAGACGATTCCCCCATAGATGAATACATCTACTCACCTGAAATCTCCGCTAATCCGATCCGGCCACCGCCTTGCCTTTTCGCGCCGTGTCCGATGTTTCCCCGACCGATCCTATATTTGCACAACACCAAGCATAAGATTACAAAACCTAAGACGATGCAAGTCACAAAATACAATTATCAACGCTCTCGAATTAATCATAGCATGCACTCGGTGCGCGGAAAAACGCACGAAAATCGCTAACCTTTAACTAGAATCGTCATTTCGGGGAAATCGATAAAACTACAACCCGACTAGACGAAACCCCGCGTTCGCGCACTCTAATAGTCCTATACGAAGCTAATTATATCTCTAACATAACGCATTTTGATCGCATTCTAATTTTCGTAAAAATCTAGTAAGCAAAATCAATACCGATTCGATGCAAACATCGAAATTTAATCGATTTAGCGAGCATATCATTACACGATTAACCACTCTAATCAATTAGATAACCAAAACCCTAACTTAATTCTAACAACCATGTTTCAAACCCTAACTCAACATCAAAACGCCTTCTTGATTTTCATGAACAAGAATTTACAACTAAATTAATACTTCAAAATTAAATTCTAGCATATATAAACTACAAGTTAGCAACTAGTTTAGGATTTTACCTTACAAGTGGAAACCTAGCATGATCAAGTCACCAAGAAAGCCTCCTTTCATCAAGTTTTTGAACTAATTTGGGTTGAAGAGAGAATGGATTAGGGTTCGGCTTTGAATGGGTGAATGAAATTTGTGGATTTTTATGAATTTTTGCATGAAAATTGAAGCAAAAAGGAGTGAGAAGAGAGGGAATTCTGCCGGTGAGGGGGTCGGCCAGCAGCAAGGGAGAGGAGATGGGGAAATTTGGAGAAGTTTCTAGGTCCCAAAACACCCCATGTTGTCATTTAATGCTTTCATATCAACATTTTACAAAAAAAACCTTATTTTACATCATTTTTCCATTAAATTTCCCACCCTAAAACCAAAAGTTTGCAAGTCATGATATAATTTTATTAACACCATATTTTAGCTTATAAAGACTCCTAATTATGAAATTTACCTAATTAAATTTGTATTTATCACTAATTTAATGTATTTAAAAAGGCTTAAAATAATAAAAAAAATAATTAATTACGAATTTTTTTTTATTTAACTAGATAATTATAAGTGACATTTTAGTGACAAAATTATAGTAATATCTTATCTAAATTTTGTATAATTAGGTCTACAATGAAAAATACCTAATTTGACTTTTTACGGAAAAAGCCGAAAAATTAGCCGATTACCGAAAAACTGCCTAAACGATTTTCGAAGGGTTACAACTACGAACGTCCACTTCCATTGGACAAAACCATCGTATGGTTATATAAGAACTCGAAGGAATTTATTCGAGGATGGTTTCCGGTTCTGGAGAAAATGAATAGGACTATTCAGTTGTCTTTTCCTTTTACCTTCTCTCAGGTTGCGAGTGCTCCTTGGTTTAGGAGACAGTACACCTATTACGCAAATTGGATAGTCTTCTTCCAAACCATAGGCAGGTGCCGACCGGTAGGGAATGAAAAAAACCAATTAGCCTAACGATGGTGTACAGAAGTTATTATGTAAAGACATATCAAGGGATTAGAAAGAGGGCAAAGTAAATTGCGACTGCTATTCACGACCAAACCAGGTATTTCATTACCACTTCCACTTCACCTTTGTATTTCTCTAGGACACTCCGTATCACTACGAAGATCCACAGTTTATTGGATATTCCATCGTATGGTTATACACGAACTCGAAAGGAACTTGTTCCAGTTCGGGGATGGATTCTGGTTCAGGAGAAATAGGAATAAGGTTTATTCGGTTGTCTTTTATCTTCACCTTCTCTCGCATTGCGAGTGCTCCTAGGATTAGGACAGTACACCCATTATGCTTATTGGATAGTCTTCTTCCAAACCATAGGCTGGTGCCGAAAGGTAGGGAAGGAAGAAAACCACTTGGCCTAAAGGGGTGTACAGAAGGTAATGACTAAAGACATATAAAGGGATTTGGAAAGGTGGCAAAGAAATATAAGGTTACAGTTGTGAACCTGATAATGGAAGAGGTATTACTAGGAATACCAGAATACCCCATCGAAACATTTCAATGTTTCAGTTTCACTGTGTACTGTTAAAGGAAAACTGATTTCCCAATTAGACACTTGCTCCAGGGTATGTATTTACCAAGTTTGATTCTCACATCTGTATGGTTTTACAGATGATGAGTGGGAGTAAGTTATTGGGAATTAGGTGATCATCCTCATTATATTGGGATTCGTTGTAATCGGTGATATTTAAGGAAGTCACCTGGGTTGTTTGCCGGACGGTAAATATTTGGTTTTGAATATCCGTTGTTATGCACCAATTTCAAATTGATATATCTGTACGTCTATTTTTATAGAGTGAGATATACCTTTTTGAAATTATGTCTATGACATTTACCTATATCAGTGGATGGTTAGGTAAGGAGCATTAAACAGCGGTGTAATTCTTCTTAACCATAAGTACAGTTTTCGACCTACGACACACAGGGAATGAGTTATTACACTCAGTGGACTTATACAGAGTATTGTATATTGTCCAGTGTCCATTAGGACAGAGGAGCTGGTCCTCGTACTATATTCGGTTTACTTATGACTTCTCTAGTTCTTAGATAGGTGTTTCGTAGAAACACAGGGTCTAAGTTTTGAGAAGTTATAGGTGTATGAATAAAGTAGAGAACCAAGAGTTGCAAGTATCGGGATTCTTCAGGGTGATCGAAGATGTAGCTACTTGTGTAGGGTATTCAGTTGATAGTAATGTTTAAGAGAACTTGATTCTCTTTCAGGTTGCTCATAATTGGAAGCATTCCTAAGTTGAGTAACGCTGATTGGCGTCCTTCCATTTAGTTGACATGCACTGGAGATAGCTGCATGATTTGAATCTGGTTCAATTAAATCAGTGCCTCTGGTCCTATATTGGATATAGAACAGTTCGTATCTTAACGATGTTAAGGTACGGGGAGTTGTCCGGCTTATACTTAAAACCAGACTCTGGATAATTCAAGGCATGTTTCTGTAATGGCTGTTTGTGGGTTGACCCAGGCTATGACGAGGGTTGACTTTCTACCATCTGGAAGATCAATAGTGATATTGTTCTTGACTCGCCACAGTTTTAATAAAATGGATTTTTTCAGAAAACAGTAGTGGGAGTATGGTAGAACTGAAAGTGATTCCAGAACCACAAACGATTACTGAAGATTTGATAGGAACCTAAAGATTCAATCTGGTTTGACATTCCATTGGCCACTCCGCAGATAAGGTGGGTAACTTCAGGCACCCGAGAGGTACTCCGGTAGACTCAAGGACAGTGACAGGGAAGTTCTTGTTTACCCAGACTTGCCATTGCTGTTGTTCCAGACTGTGAGACCCGGCGGAAGGATGAGTATAGCGTCATTCTAAACTAGCTTTAGAAGTGTACGTGTATATGACTCTGCCAGAGGGTTGTCGTAGTCAGTGGGAGCAGCGGAAGCATTGGTGGACAAGTGGCTTATGTCTATTTATAGACTAAAGCAGATGTAGCGGAGATAGATCATCTATTTCTGATATGACAGTCATAGGTTTGACTTCATCAGAACAGAGGATGGATCTGTTGAAAAGGTAGTAGGGTGTGATGTCCTGGTATTTGGATGACATACACAGAGTAGGAAATGATATTCCTATACTACGATCGGTTATACTTTGGTTGTCACAAGTGGTTTCTCCACATGGGACTTGGACATTATATCAGACACACTGGTAACTAGATCTATGGTTTTAGATCTAGATTTGGGTGGTTTCCCAATTAAGGGTACTTAGACAGCATTCTGAGAGTATTTAGAATGGACGACTCCTGGCACGGTAGTGTACCTGCAGGTGATGGAGTCACCCTCTCTAAAGGTGTCTTACAGACTAAAGGGGAGAGGGATGTGCATGATTGGCAGATCACTTGCTTAGGCAATTGAGTCAATCATGAGATGTCAAGTACCACACCAGATGTTGTTTTTGCATGAGATGCAATAAGTTGATTTTAATCCAATCCTGGAGAAACAATCGGAAGCAGTTTTAGAACATAAGTGGATGTTCTAGGGATATGATAACAACAGCCTCATTCGGGAGACAGTTATCATTCCAGATTTCCAAGGTGACCTGGACGACAAGGAGGTTGTCAGAGTTATAGTTTTTCCCTCTGACAAGGGCGGTATTATAGACAGGTGGTCCAGGAGGATACTGAGGGAGGCATGGCGGAGGATACTGATTAAGTTCAGTTGACGATACAATCTAAGAAGTTTGGATTTGGAGTTCATTTATGAGCTAGGTCCCATCAGACATCCAGACACATTCTAAGACAGGTATTGCTCATTTCGGGAGATGGCTTTTTCCGTGAACTTGAGATATAGAGAGACATAGAAAGAAACATCAGAGCGGATCTACTCACTGAGGCTATTCCTTGAACGCAATAGTTTTGCAAACGAGCATTGTGAGACTGACAAGTGGAGGAGTTGGGTGTTCGGTATCACACGGGCTGTGAGTATGCGACATCGCAATAATTAGCCTTGAGTGCAAGTAGGAGATTGTTGGAGATAGTGCCCTCAGAGTCAATTATTGGATCGCAGGCACGTGATTCCAATGATTGAGGGAGGACCTATCCCGGTAAGACAGTCTTACTCAAGATGATAGTATGCTATCTGGTTTATCTTTATCATCGTGTACTGCTTTAGGTGACCTGATAGGTCACTATTACACGTTGATAGAGCCCCTAGGGTTCTTGCTTGACTGCCAGCGGTATGAGGGCGATCATATACGTAGGAGCTGGTAGTCTATAAGCACATCCTTAAAAGGTCCCTAGTCGTGGGAGTTTTGAGACAGGGCATCGATACTCCAGAGTAGACTAGTGTATACAGTCGAGACCCCGACGAGGGGCGGTGGCCGGTCTCACAAGCCACTGGTGTCAGTTGGATCACCTAAGATGTATACAGGTGCTCATTGGGTTATGAGTACACCGGACAGGACTCGCCGGGAACATGCTAGTTGGTCTTATACCTGACGTCGGATAGCAGTTCCTTGGTGACATGTGTACAGGTTAGTTCATCGACCTGAGGATCGTCATTTGTCTCGTGTGAGTTCCCACTGTACTTTGATTACTACCCTACCACGCTCAAAGGAGACGTGCAAACAGGTTTTAGTTGGGTACAGTCCCGAGCCACATGGAGGCAGTGAGCGGATCGTTAGGGGTTCGTCTCTCCCGGTATTGGGGGTGAGGTCGCGCTGTGTCTAGGAGAGCCATTACACGAAGTCCTTAGCCAAGGCAGAAGATTTACTGGTAGGTATTCCAGTAGTATCTCAGGGTGTTCTGGGCTACACCCCGACACGACTTGTACCGCTTTTGTGGGTCTGACTTTTACCAACCCCCTAGGCCCGCCATGCGATGCTCATAGACGAACAGACCGGACTGTACGGATATTGTCACTGACAGGCTCAGTAGGGTGTCAGGATGAGTTCGCTCATCGACGTCCCTTTTGGTCAATAGCTGGTAGCCCGTCACGTATGGCTAATACCTCTGACGTGCTAGTGGTTAAATCCACAGCCATAGTATTGACGAGTCTTTAGAGTCCCCCACATTCAGTTGCTCAAGTTTTCGGGCGAAACGCTGTAGAGGCCGTATGGAGATATGGCAGGGTTCGATCAGATACGTGCGGCATTGCACGGATCAGGATCGGACGGTTAATACTAGCGGGCTTTGGTTTAAGCCGGATCCTAGTATTATACAGTGTAGATTTGTCTCATTGCATTTGTATTTCGGTCGGAATACAAGTGCGGGTATGTATATACAGTAGCGGGGTTTTCCTGTAATTTATTACGGGATCAGTTTTTTGGAGTTGCCAGTTTATTTTCCGTTTCAGCCATATTTCTTTGTATCTTTCATTGGCTGAAGATTGGTGGAGGAGGGCTTATTTTCAATTGTGCAAATAAGCATTTGTGGAGGGTGTTATTTGCATCTTGTTGTTTCATGATGATTCTACCACCTTTGACTTTCCTTTGTTCATGATGGTTCATGATAGCTTGACTTTGTGATGAGATGATGAGGTTGGTGGAGTGTTGGTTTTGTCTTGTGATCATTTCTTTACATCATCACCTTTTCTCTCTCTTGGATTATGAGAGACTCTCATTCTTTTGATACTTACTCACTCCCTCTCTTATATACTCTCTTCTCTTCACCAAGCCATGGCCGGCCAAATGAGGGGGCTGTCCAATATTATGGTGGGATTTTTGGTTGATCTCTAGGCTTTATAAAATCCCACAAGTTCCATCTCCATAAGCTCATATCATTCCTCCACCAAATGGCAACCTCCACAATCCCAAAAAGACAAAGTAATCCACACTTATTCTACAGCAATTCTTGGGCACGTCGACTCGCCAACTTCGTGCCCGAGTTGCCTCAGACCAGAGATGGGAGCCCGTAAAAGAAGTAGGCGATGTGGTGCCCTTCCGGCGACGAGGTGGAGACCGGAGACTCCGCGGGAGATCGGGACGACGACGAGAAGACCGGAGGACACGGATCACTCGGTATATCTCTCTACCCGTTCTTTAGTTAGCTAGGACTAGTTTAATAGCCCGATCCGGGTTTATAGTGCGCGGTGGTGCCGGTTCAAAAAGTTAAAGCAAAGCATCGCTTCCGCATTCCGGCGTCGGATTGACGGCCGGGGCGCCGCCGTGCACTTACAGTATTCAGTCGAATTACAGATGCGGGTATGTATATACAAATGAGGGGTATTCTTGTAATTCGTTAAAAGATTATTTTAGAAGTTGCCATTTCATTTTGTTATTAAACATTTTGGTTTAAATATTTATTTGGTGGGAAAGTGTGTGTCATGGCATGCATTAAACTTATGCATGTGCACTTGGTGACTCATGGTCTTGAGTCGTTAGTGATTCATGGGGACATGGGTGGGTTTTTGTTTTGGTTAAGATATTTTGTGTGAGATATTTTGGTAGTGAGAGGCAGCTCATTTTCTAGTGAGGTTTTTCTTGAGTTGCAAAAGTCACACAACAATAAATAACGCACAAAACACTTAGCCAAAACAACTCAAGAAAAAAAAAACAGCGGACACTTTCTTCGCTTGCATTTTCTATTGAGCTCACACTTTCCTCTCATGGGAAACTCCTTCAACCTCCACCCTTATTGTCTCGTGAGTTGAGAAGCCTAGGGTGTATTGAGACAAAATAATCACAAATACTCTCTACTTCGTCTTGGCTATCTAGATTAGCAAACTAGATACTTGAGTTTCCTCGGTTTTGAGGTGGGAGCCCATAATACAAACTCTCGAGGTGGATCGTCTTCGATGGGGGAGACCAGAGATCAGGATTGATCGAGGAAGCTGCGAGGAGCTTGGGACAGAGGTTAAATACTGAAGAACTCGGATCGATCGGTATAATCACTCTAACTCCTTTGCATGTTTTTGTTATGTAGGCCTTATGGGTCGATCCATAGACCTGGGTTCCATTAGCACCTGTTTTTTAAAAGTTTTTGTTCTGCATTTGGCTATGGATATGGCCGAGGTGCTGGCGTAACCTAACACGAGGTCAGGCGAGTTGACATGATGGATAACACAGTGGATCCACTCACGAAGGCCTTCCCCTAGACACAATTCGAGAGACTTTTTGGGATGTTAGGTATGAGATAGTACAACAACTGGCCTTAGTGCAAGTGGGAAATTGTTAGGAATATGTATGCCCTAGAGGCTATTATTATATGATATAGTGGATGCTTGGACATATATATAGAGGACTTTCTTGCTCGACATGATTGTATGCTATGTTGGAGATAGTACCCTCAGAGTCAATTATTGGATCACAGGCACATGATTGCAATGATTGAGGGAGGACCTATGCCGGTAGGACAGTCTTACTCAAGATGATAGTATGCTATCTGGTTTATCTTTATCATCGTGTACTGCTTTAGATGACATTACAGATCACTATTGCATGTTGGTAGAGCCCTTAGGATTCTTGCTTGACGACCAGCAGTATGATGGCGATCATATACGTGGGAGCTAGGGTCTATAAGAACATCCTTAAAAGGTCCCTAGTCGTGGGAGTTTTCAAGACAGGGCATCGATACTCCAGAATAGACTAGTGTATACAGTCGAGAACCCGACGAGGGGCGGTGGCCGGTCTCACAAGCCACTGGTGTCAGTTGGTTCACCTAATTGGGTTATGAGTACACCGGACAGGACTCGCCAGGAACCTGCTAGTTGGGATTATACCAGACGCCAGACAGCAGTTCCCTGGTGACATGTGTACAGGTTAGTTCATCGACCTGAGATCGTCATTTATCTTGTGTGGGTTCCCACTGTGCTTTGATTACTAACCTACCACGGCTCAAAGGAGTCGTGCAAACAGGTTTTAGTTGGGTACAGTCCCGAGCCACATGGAGGCAGTGAGCGGATCTGCAGGGGTTCGTCTCTCACGGTATTGGGGGTGAGGTCGCACTGTGTTTAGGAGAGCCATTACACGGAGTCCTTGGCCAAGACAGGAGATTTACTGGTAGGTATTCCGGTAGTATCTCAGGGTGTTCTAGGCTACACTCCGACACGACTTGTACCTCTTTTGGGGATCTAACTTTTACTAACCCCAAGGCCCGCCATGCGATGCTCATAGACGAACGGACCGGACTGTACGTATATTGTCACTGTCAGGCTCAGTAGGGTGTCAGGATGAGTTCGCTCATCGACGTCCCTTTTGGTCAATACCTGGTAGCCCGTTACGTATGGCTAATACCTCTGACGTGCTAGTGGTTAAATCCGCAGCCAAAGTATTTACGAGTCTTTCGAGTCCCCGACAGACAGTTTCTCAAGTTTCGGGCGAAACGCTGATATATGGCAGGGTTCGATCTTATACGTGCGGTATTGCACGGATCATGATCGGACGGATAATACTAGCGGGCTTTGGTTTAAGCCGGATCCTAGTATTGTACAGTGTAGATTTTGTCTCATTGCATTTGTATTCGGTTGAAATACAAATGCGGGTATATATATTCAGTCGCGGGGTTTTTCCTGTAATTCATTACGGGATCGCTTTTTGAAGTTTCCAGTTCGCATTCCGTTTCGGCCATTTTCCTTTATTTCTTTCCTTGGCTGAAAATTGATGGGAGGGGGTTATTTACAAATGTGCAATTAATAATGGAGAAGGCTTTTTGTGGCACATGATGGTTCTTATGATGGTTCTAGTTTATGATGATTAGTTTGTGCATCATCACTTGCTTTAGGTGATGGGTTTTTGGTTTTGACTTGGGTGTGATCATTGGTTCTCATCATCACCATTTTTCTCTCTCTTGCTTTATTTTTGCTCACTCTCTCCCCTCATTCTAGAGCATGGCCGGCCACTACTAGGGAAGGGGTTGTCCAGTATTTTGGTAGGGGAAATGAGTCTCATTTCCTTGCTACAAAATTCCCTAGTTCATCAAAAAGTTCATATCTCCTTCCCCACTTCCAAATGGCAACTTCACATAACCCCTTGAGACAAACCATTCTACACTTAGCCTACAGCATTCTTGGACACGTCGGCTCACCAACTTCGTGCCCGAGTTGCCTCGGTCCAGAGGTGGGAGCCCGTAAAAAGACTCGGCGATGTGGTGCCCTTTCCGACGAGGAGATGAAGAACGGAGATTCCGCGAGGAGATCGGGATGGAGGCCAAAGACCGAAGGACACGGATCGCTCGGTATAGCATTCTACCCATTCTCTAGTTAGCTAGCATTAGGTTAATGGCCCGATCCGGGTTTATAGTCCGCGGTAGCGCCGGTTTCTTGTTTAAAGAAAAGTTTTTGTTTCCGCATTTTGGCCTCGTACTGACGGCCGGGGCGTTTTCGTGCACTTACATTGGTATCAGAGCCACGCCATTAACCTAGTCTAGCTTGCTCTAATGTGTTTACAAGTTTGATCGAACGGATTTTCTAAAAACCGCGTTTTCAAGTCCAGTTTCTGTCGATTTTATTTTGTGCTCCAAAAATTTTTCTGGGCATATCAAAAAATCGTGCAGGGTTTTTTAAGCATTCTGTGAAAATTTGGTACCTCGATGGCACTGTTCCACCGTGGAACCGCGGCCAAACCCATGCATTGACCGTGGTTCCGCCGCCATTTTATCTCTTTGCTTTACCAAATTTCTACAGTAGCTATCTGACTTGGAAATAGGGTTTTTGGTATATTCTGTTTGGGCCCAGATTATTTTGAGTGCTACAGTTGTGCTTGGGGCCCACTTCGGCAATATTTAGTCGATCGAAAATTTTAAACTTGTTAGTTCACAGTATTTACATTATATATGCGACCGTGAATGTCATTTGATCGGTAAATCCTGTCTAACTGCTATAGCCCTTTTAGACGGATTTGCGAACGTGACATTCACGTTGATGTTCTGTGTTGTGCTGTGATGTTGCGGATTTATCGTGGTGGATAGCCTGGATGCAATGTTAGTACAGTTTGGTTGTATATGTACATTTGATATTGCGGGGCGAGCGTCCGACATGTGGACTGTCGTCACTGCCTGTTTGTATATTATTCTTTTGGGGAACGACCGGGCTGAGGTCGATGTACCCGTTGTATATTTTACTTTCTGTACTAGGATTACCCCGCGGAGGGATGCACGGATAGCCGGGTTCTAGAGGGCAACGGGCCCGCATTTTATGGCTTTGAGACGGAGGGGGCTTCACTCTAGAATTGGCGGGCTATTCGCCGCACTCGTAAGGGGTACAGGTTGACCCAAGGAGGGTGCCCAAGTTACCGGATTCCATGAAGTGCTGGGTGGTCCATTCATGTTGCTGAAGGGGGCTGTCTCGCTTCAGGTTTTGGCGGGTAACTTGCCGCGCCCGTAGGGGTCTAGGATTTCATTGCTCATGCTATCCACACGACCAGGGGAACATCGGGTTTCAGTAGCGGCTCTATGAAACCCGGGGATCCCAGATATTTGTATTGTTCCGTGATGCTTATTACATTTCTGTGATGTTGCATTTTATCACGCCTTGAGCGAATATTATATATTGATATATATACTAGTAGATGTTGTTTATGTTTTGCATCCGCGCTAGTCCAGTCCCCGCTCTGTCGTTAGTTAAGTAACCTAACGGGTAATGACGGGACCCAGTGGCGAATGCTGATGGCATATACGTACATCATTATTTTCGTTCTTTATTGGTGTGATCAATTGATGGGACTGCATTGATTCGGATGTTGTTGGAAACCTATTCTGATGTTGTTGGAACAATTTTTCAAAAAGCTGTTATTGCAAGGACGTTCTCTTTTGTTTTGCACTGTGGTATTCTGTTATGAGTATCCAGCACCTCAGTCGATGAGGCAAGGGCCGAGATCCCTTCACCGGGAGTGACCCCTTGGACAGAAGTTTGTGTCAGGGCAATAACTTCACTATAGCCGATTTCCTTTTTGTTTTGAATCGTGGTATTCAGTTGGAATATCCTGCACCTCATTCTACGGGGAATGAGCCGAGATCCCTTCACCGGGAGTGACCTCTTTAGCAAACGTTTTCGTCACTATATTTTTATGAAAAGCTATCCGGTTCCTTCAACGATATCAAGTTCATTACGTTAAAGGTTTTTCGCCAAAAACCATTCGTAGCCCTCCGTCATTTCAGACGGATAGCACGTAGTATTCATGCTATGTTTGTTGGCCAAAGTCATGGCATAGTGTATGGTAGCTATTTGTTACTTTTCTGTTGTATAGATAGATGCGTTGATTTGGGACAGTCGTACTGTCTTGTTGGCCAAAGTCAAGGGTAGGTACGGGTGGGTTCAAATCAACCTGGTTAATGACGGGTAGAACTTGACATGTGACTTATAATTTGTTGGCCAAAGTCAAGGTCATAAGAGCATGGGGTAAAAATCACATCGGGAGTTTCTAAAGAAACTGAAACTTGCCAGGTATGCGCATACCTTCTGGAGTGTGATAACGTGAGTGGATTCCGTCACGTTATCATGCGATGATAGTTGGATCCCGATTTCCACTGATGAGTTGGTTTACTCCTCGGGTGATCCCGACTAATTCTTCTTTCAGGTTTGGAGGAGAATTTGAGGATACAGTGGGAGGTTTCCTGATTAGATAAAGTGATAACCATTCTGATCTAGGTTAGAGTGCACGCTGAGTGTTTCTTTTCTCTCTCTCTCTCTGGCAGCGACCATGGACCGACGCTAGACTACGACTCAGTGACCAAGTTGACCGAACCTTCTAAAACACTGGCTTTTGGATTGTCAGAGTTGCAAACCTCATTGCCACTCCTACTTTTACCTTTTTCTCCAGGACACCCCGTATTACTACGAACGTCCACTTCCATTGGATAAAACCATCGTATGGTTATATACGAACTCGAAGGAATTTATTCGAGGATGATTTCCGGTTCTGGAGAAAACAAATAGGACTATTCAGTTGTCTTTTCCTTTTACCTTCTCTCAGGTTGCGAGTGCTCCTTGGATTAGGGGATAGTATACCCGTTACGCCTATTGGATAGTCTTCATCCAAACCATAGGCAGGTGTCGAACGGTAGGGAATGAAGAAAACCAATTAGACTGAACGGTGTACAGAAGATATTAAGTAAAGACAAATAAAGGGATTAGTAAGAGGGCAAAGTAAACTGCGACTGCTATTCACGACCAAACCAAGTATTTCATCGCCAATCCTACATCACCTTTGTATTTCTTCAGAACACTCCGTATCATTACGAAGATCCACAGTTATTTTGGATATTCCATCATATGGTTATATACGAACTCGAAAAGAACTTGTTCCAGTTCGGGGATGGATTCTGGTTCAGGAGAAATAGGAATAAGGTTTATTCAGTTGTCTCTTATCATCAACTTTTCTCAGGTTGCGAGTGCTCCTAGGATTAGGACAGCACACCCATTATGCTTATTGGATAGTCTTCTTCCAGACCATAGGCTGGTGCCGAATGGTAGGAAAGGAAGAAAACCATTTAGCCTAAGAGGGTGTACAGAAGGTAATGACTAAAGACATATGAAGAGATTTGGAGAGATGGCAAAAAAATAAACGGTTACAGTTGTGAATCTGGATAATAGAAGAGGCATTACTAGTTATACCCGGATACCCCTACGAAACATTTCAATGTTTCAGTTTCACTGTGTACTGTTAAAAGAAAACTGATTTCCCAATTAGCCCTTGCTCCAGGGTATGTATTTACCAGGTATTATTCTCACATCTGTATGGTTTTACAGATGATGAGTGGGAGTAAGTTATTGGGAATTAGGTGATCATCCTCATTATATCGGAATTCGTTGTAATTGGTGATGTTTGAGGAAATCGCCTGGGCTGTTTGCCGGACGGCAAATATTTGGTTTTGAATATCCGTTGCTATGCACCAATTTCAAATTGATATATCTGTACGTCTATTTTTATAGAGTGAGATATAACTTTTTGAAATTATGTCCATGACATTTACCTATATCAGTGGATGGTTAGGTAAGGAGTATTAAACAGCGGTGTAATTCTTCTTAACCATAAGTACAGTTTTCAACCTACGACACACAGGGATTGAGTTATTAGACTCAAGGGACTTATATAGAGTATTGTATGTTGTCCAGTGTCCATCAGGACAGAGGGGTTGGTACTCGTACTATATTCTGTTTACTTGTGACTTCTCTAGTTCTTAGACATGTGTTTCGTAGAAACACAAGGTCCAAGTTTTGAGAAGTTATAGGTATATGAATAAAGTAGAGAACCAGGTGTTGCAAGTATCGGGATTCTTCAAGGTGATCGAAGATATAGATACTTGTGTATTGTATTCAGTTGGTAGTAATGTTTAAAAGAACTTGCTTCTCTTTCAGGTTACTCATAATTGGAAGCATTCCTAAGTTGAGTAATGCTGATCGGCCTCCTTCCATTTAGTTGACACGCACTGGAGACAGTTGCATGATTTGAATCTGGTTCGAATTAAATTAGTGCCTCTGTTTCTATATTGGATATAGAACAGTTCATATCTTAACGATGTTAAGGTACGGGGAGTTGTCTGGCATATGCTTAAAACCAGACTCTGGATAACTCAAGGCACGTCTCTGTAATGGCTGTTTGTGGGTTGACCCGGGCTATGACGAGGGTTGACTTTCTACCATCTGGAAGATCAATAGTTATATTGTTCTTGACTTGCCACAGTTTTAAAAGAAATGGATTTTTTCAGAAAACAGTAGTGGGAGTATGGTAGAACTGGAAGTGATTCCAGAATCGCAAATGATTACTGAAAATTTAATAAGAACCTAAAGATTCAATCTGGTTTGACATTCCATTGGCCACTTCGCAGATATGGTGGGTAACCTCAAGCACCCGAGAGGTACTCTGGTAGCCTCAAGGACGATGCTAGGGAGGTTCTTGTTTACCCAGACTTGCCATTGCTGTTGTTCCAGACTGTGAGACCCGGCAGGAGGATGAGTATAGCGTCGTTCTAAACAAGCTTTAGATGTGCACGTGTATATGACTCTGCCAGAGGGTTGTTGTAGTCAGTGGGAGCAGCGGAAGCATAGTGGACAAGTAGCTTATGTCTATTTATGGACTAAAGCAGATATAGCGGAGATAGATCATCTATTTCTGATATGACAGTCATAGGTTTGACTTCATCAGAATAGGGGATGGATCCGTTAAGAAGGTAGTAGGGTATGATGTCCTGGTATTTGGATGACATACACAGAGTAGGAAGTGAAATTCCTATACTACAATCGGTTATACTTTGGTTGTCACACAGTGCTTTCTCTACATAAGGAGTTGGATATTATATCAGACATTCTGGTTACTAGATCTATGGTTTTCGATCTAGATTTGGGAAGTGTCCCAATCTGGGTACTTAGACAGCATTCTAAAGGTGTTTTAGGATGGACGACTCCTGGCACGGTAGTATACCTGCAGGTGATGGAGTCACCCTCTCTAAAGGTGTCTTACAGACTAAAGGGGAGAGAGATGTGCATGATTGGCAGATCACTTGCTTAGGCAATTGAGTCAATCATGAGATGTCAAGTACCACACCAGATATTGTTTTTGCACGAAATGCAATAAATTGATATTGATCCAATCCTGGAGAAAAGATCGGAAGCAGTTTTAGAACATAAGTGGATGTTCTAGGGATCTGATAACGACAGCCTCTTTCAGGAGACGGTTATCATTCCAGGCTTCCAAGGTGACCTAGATGACAGAGTGGCTGTCAGAGTTATAGTTTTCCCTCCGACGAGGGATAGTAGTTTGGACAGGTGGTCCAAGCGGATACTGAGGGAGGCATGGCGCAAGATACTGATTACGTTCAGTTGTCAATACAGTCTAAGAATTTTGGATTTGGAGTTCATTTATGAGCTAGGTCCCATCAGATATCCAGACATATTCTGAGACAGGTATTACTCATTTCGGGAGATGGCTTTCTCCGCGAACTTGAGATAAAGAGAGACATAGAAAGAAACATCAGAGCGGATCCACTCACTGAGGCTATTCCTCGAACGTAATAGTTTCGCAAACAGGCTTTGTGAGACTGATTAGTAGAGGAGTTAGGTGTTCGGTATCACACCGGCTGTGAGTATGCGACATTGCAATAATAAGCCTTGAGTGCAAGTGTGAGATTGTTGGAGATAGTGCCCTCAGAGTCAATTATTGGATCACAGGCACGTGATTGCAATGATTGAGGGAGGACCTATGCCGGAAGGACAGTCTTACTCAAGATGATAGTATGCTATCTGGTTTATCTTTATCATCGTGTACTGCTTTAGGTGACATTACAGATCACTATTGCACGTTGGTAGAGCCCTTAGGATTCTTGCTTGACGGCCAGCAGTATGATGGCGATCATATACGTCGGAGCTGGGGTCTATAAGCACATCCTTAAAAGGTCCCTAGTTGTGGGAGTTTTCGAGACAGGGCATCGATACTCCAGAGTAGACTAGTGTATAAAGTCGAGACCCCGACGAACGGCGGTGGCCGGTCTCACAAGCCACTGGTGTCAGTTGGTTCAACTAAGATGTATACAGGTGCTCATTGGGTTATGAGTACATCGGAGAGGACTCGCCGGGAACCTGCTAGTTGGGATTATACCAGACGTCAGATAGCAGTTCCCTGATGACATGTGTACAGGTTAGTTCATCGACTCGAGATCTTCATTTGTCTCGTGTGAGTTCCCACTGTGCTTTGATTACTAACCTACCACGGCTCAAAGGAGTCGTGCAAACAGGTTTTAGTTGGGTACAGTCCCGAGCCACATAGAGGCAGTGAGCGGATCTGCAGGGGTTCGTCTCTTCCGGTATTGGGGGTGAGGTCGCGCTGTGTCTAGGAGAGCCATTACACGGAGTCCTTGGCCAAGGCAGAAGATTTACTGGCAGGTATTCCAGTAGTATCTCAGGGTGTTCTGGGCTACACTCCGACACGACTTGTACCGCTTTTGGGGGTCTGACTTTTACCAACCCCCTAGGCCCGCCATGCGATGCTCATAGACGAACGGACCGGACTGTACGTATATTGTCACTGTCCGGCTCAGTAGGGTTTCAGGATGAGTTCGCTCATCGACGTCCCTTTTGGTCAATACATGGTAGCCCGTTACGTATGGCTAATACCTCTGACGTGCTAGTGGTTAAATCCACAGTCAACGTATTGACGAGTCTTTAGAGTCCCCCACAGACAGTTTCTTAAGTTTCGGGAGAAACGCTGTAGAGGCCGTATGGATATATGGCAGGGTTCGATCATATACGTGAGGTATTGCACGGATCATGATCGGACAGATAATACCAGTGGGCTTTAGTTTTAGCCGGATCCTAGTATTGTACAGTGTAGATTTTGTCTCATTGTATTTGTATTTGGTTGAAATACAAATGCGGGTATGTATATACACTCGCGGGGTTTTTCCTGTAATTCATTACGGGATCGCTTTTTGAAGTTGCCAGTTCGCATTCCGTTTCGGCCTCTTTCCTTTGTTTCTTTCCTTGGCTGAAAATTGATGGGAGGGGGTTATTTGCAAATGTGCAATTAATAATGGAGAAGACTTTTTGTGGCATATGATGGTTGTAGTTTATGATGATTAGTTTGTGCATCATCACTTGCTTTAGGTGATGGGTTTTTGGTTTTGACTTGGGTGTGATCATTGGTTCTCATCATCACCATTTTTCTCTCTCTTGCATTATTTTTGCTCACTCTCTCCCCTCATTCTAGAGCATGGCCGGCCACTACTAGGGAAGGGGCTGTCCAGAATTTTGGTGGGGGAAATGAGTCTCATTTCCTTGCTACAAAATTCCCTAGTTCATCAAAAAGTTCATATCTCCTTCCCCACTTCCAAATGGCAACTTCACATAACCTTTTGAGACAAACCATTCTATACTTAGCCTACAGCATTCTTGGACACGTCGGCTCGCCAACTTCGTGCCCGAGTTGCCTCGGTCCAGAGGTGGGAGCCCGTAAAAAGACCCGGCGATGTGGTGCCCTTTCCGACGAGGAGATTAAGAACGGAGATTCCGTGAGGAGATCGGGATGGAGGCCAAAGACCGAAGGACACGGATCGCTCGGTATAGCATTCTACCCATTCTCTAGTTAGCTAGCATTAGGTTAATGGCCCGATCCGGGTTTATAGTCCGCGGTAGCGCCGGTTTCTTGTTTAAAGAAAAGTTTTTGTTTCCGCATTTTGGCCTCGTACTGACGGCCGGGGCGCTGCCGTGCACTTACAATCTCGTTGCTCTTTATCATAACATGTACACTTTGTATTATTATACTGTCTCTCTGTTACATGTTGATAAAGCCCCTAGGATGTGGACTTGACTTCCAGGACTATGATGCAGATCATACTAGTGGGGCCTGGATAGTCTACAAGCACATCCTTTAATTGTTCCTAGTTGAGGGGATATCGAGACAGAGCATCGATATTCCAGAGTAGACTAGTGTGTACGTTTCTTGACCCTGTATGGGGCGATGGTTGATCCCTCAACAATTGGTGTGTGACACCAAAGATTGTACACAGGTGCTCATTAGAGAATGGGTAGACCGAACAGGACTCGCCGAGAACTCCTAGATGCTAATATACCTATCGTCATATAGCAGTTCTCTGGTGACACTGGTACATGTTAGTTTGTAGACCCAAGATCGTCATAGATTCTTGTGTGGTTCCCAATGTGCTTTGATTTCCTCCCTACCATGGCTCAAATGAGTCGTGCAAACAGGTGGATTTTGGGTGCAGTCCCGAGTCACATGGAGGTAGTGAGCGATAGGAGAGGTTTCGTCTCTCCCGGTATAGGGAGTTGATGTTGCGCTATGCTCGATTGGTTATAATAGTAAGTCCCTGGCCAGAGCTGATAAGATTTACTGGTAAGTATTATCAGTAGTTTCTCGAACCGTTATGAGCCATACATCGACATGACTTATTAAGTTACTGGGGTCTAACGATTCCACCCCTAGACTTGATATGTGACATATCAGACGAAGAGACCGGACTGTACGGTAAGTGTTACTTATAGGCTTCATGGGAGTTTGGACAAGCGTCCTTGTTGATCTTCTATTCGCTCAATACCTAGGTAGCTGTTACGTCCAGCTAGTACCGCTGACGTCTTATCGGTAACTGATGTGATCATTACCTACTGCTGGCGTATTGACGAGTCTTTAGAGTCTCATGCAGAAGTTACCTAGTTCAAGCGAAACGAAGTTGGGCACATATGCTGATATGTGCAGGGGGCTTGATTAAATACGAGTATGTGATACCGTATTGTAATCTGGTGGACATTTGATATCGGTTAGATTATATGTGATATAACCAGATTGTTGATTCAAGTGTTGATTTGATAATGTGATATATAGATAAATGATATTAGTCAGTTATATATGATATAACCGGATTATTAAATCAAGTGTTGATTTAATAATTTGATGTATATTTATATTTGATATAATTATACATTAACTAATATTATTGCTCACTAATTATTTTCTTAATATATATTAATATATATATATATATATGGTATATGTATGTATGTATGTATGTATATATATATATATATATATTATATATATATATATATTAAAAGAAGCATGGTTGGATTTTCTATTTTTAGAAAATAGAAAAAGAGGTGGAAATTGGAGAGATATTTATGGTATGGGTGTGGTATGGCATTTATATTTATTTATTGGTCTTGCAACACTATTGAAGTATGGTTGAATAAATTTATTGGAAATTTATCCATGCTTCAATAAGTGAGCAAGGGTGTGCCATTCTACACTTGATGATTTTTCTTGAGCTCTTTTTCTCTCTAGCCCTCTCTCATTTTTCCGTCTTCTTCCTCCTCTACAAAATCCTAACCCTCACATGTGATGTGAATCATAGGGTTTTCAAGAAACCTAAGTGATCTTAGAACACCTACTTCACCATCCAACACTTGATTAATACTTAGGTGTAGTGTGTTTCCTTCACGAAAGTAAGTTTAGTGAAGAGGTAGCTTGGATTAGCGGAGTTTCGGATGGATCATCTTCGGCATGAAGGTCACGTAGGAAGCTCGATCCAACTTCAAGTGGAGCCTGGTGGTGTAACGAATCTATTTATAATGTAGAAATAATTGTTTAAAATTAAGGTACAAAATGGAGTATTTGCAACCCTGTGTATGCTATAAACATTTGAATTGTTTAAGAACAACAAGAAAGCACTTGTAGCTCATTGGTAAAACCTTGCACTGCTGTGACGTAGCCCCTGTGTTCAAATCCCTCCAGCCACATATTATTTTTAATGATTTTCTTTTAAACTTTTTGGAAGCCCAAAAGTTTACACGTGCAATATACGTAAAAATGAAAAGTCACTAAAATCAAACATGTGGAAAATGTTATTTGTACTGAGCATGACACGTGGCTTCAATCCAAGCACACACACCCACACTATGGCCGGCGAAGATGTAAATAGGGCCAGCGCCGCCGGTTGAACCCATAGGTAATGCTTCTAATTTTTGCCTGACACCTCTTGGCCTACCCCCCACTACCCTAGTCCTGTTTGATTTTTCTGCATATTAACAGAGAATTTCCTTTGCCCTCACTTCAATCCCTTTATATGTCTCTACATTTTACCTTCTGTACACCATCTCCGCGCTAACTGGTTTTCTTCCTTCCCTACCTTTCGGCACCAGCCTAAGGTTTGGAAGAAGACTATCCAATAAGCATAACAGGTGTACTCTCCTATCAAGGAGCTCTTGCAACCTAAGTGAAGGTAAAGGGAAGAGACAATCGAATAATTCTATTCAATTTCCTCAGAACCTGTGACCACCCTTGACTGAAGTAATTTCTTCGAGTTCGTATGTAACTATACGATGGTCGTTCCAAGCAATATGGATCATCGTAATAATACGACATGTTATGAAGAAATGCAAAAGGTAAAGTAGGAGAGGCAGGGATATATATACGACTTTGTCGCGAATCAAGACAAGTCATAGCCAAGGGTGTAAAAAGGTTCGGTCAAATTGGTTCATGACTTTTTAAGGTAAGTCATGGGTCGTTGTACCGGAGAGAGAAAAGAAACACTCAGCGCGCACTCTATCAAGATCATATTGGTTATCACTTTATCTGATCAGGATGGCTCCCACTATTTTATCGAATTCTCCTTCAAACCCTAAAATGAGAACTAGTCGGGATCATTCACACTTTACAAGTTCGCTAACCGTTCAGCAAGGCCAGTGTTTGTACTCCGAGGGAGGTCTCCCATGCTTTCGCACAGACCCAATTAATAAGCTCGTTTCTACAGAGGCGTAACTTCGTTAACACTTTCTAGACACCTATAGGTTAGCTAATTGCGAAGTGAAGAAATCTCCAGAGGAGTAATACATACTCATCAGTGGGAATCGGGATCCAACTATCATCATGTGATAACCTAACGGAATCCACTCAAGTCACTACACTTCAGAAGGTTTGTGCATGCCTGGCAAGTTTCCCGTATGTTTGAAACTCCCGATGTGATTTTTTCCCCAAGCGGCTTATGACCTTGACAGAGGTCAACATATCATAAGTCGCAAGTCAAGTTCAACCCGTCATTGTCCTGGATTAATTAGACCCATCCCCACAAGACTTTGACAGAGGTCAACATAACCGTGCGTCTGTCCTAAATAATCTCATATCCATGCAACAGAAAAGTATCATAGAGATACCGAACACTACGCCTCGGCAAAGGTCGACATACGTAGCATGAATACTAAGCAATACTAATCTGAAATGACGGAGGGCTACGGCTGGTTTTTGGCGAAAAACCTTTAACGTAATGAACTTGATATCGTTGAGGGAACTCGAGTGGGTTTGAAATGGAGTGGTTTAAGATCCGCATTTTAAAACTAGTAACATAAACTTTTGCTTAAGAGAGAACTCCCAATGAAGGGATCAAGGCTCTTCCCTCGTAGAAGGAGGTGCTGAATATTCCTAACCGAATACCTCTATGCAAAGCAAGAGAATACGACCATGAGTTTGAAGAAAACCGAGTAGTTTTAAAATTGGTTCCGACAACAACATTTTAGGTTTATTTTTCCTTGCATTATACAGATAATGCATTCCCATCATTTTATGTTTCCAAGGCAGAAAAGAATCAACCGAAATAAAATGCTTTTTATATGCCATCCGCATTCACCACGGGGCCCCGTCATGCACCGTTAGGTTACTTAACTAACGGCAGAGCAGGGGCTGGACTAGCACAGATGCAAAATATATAGAAGTATCTACCAAATATATATAATATATATATATCAACATCGCAGGAAGATAATAACCATCACAAGCATGCGAACAACAATATTGAACAACGGATAATCTAGGAGCCCCGCATTTCATTTGAGCCATAAATGAGACGTGGCGTTCCCCGGTCATATGGATAGCCAGTGCAATGAAGATCCTAGAACCCTACAAGTGCGGAAAGTTACCTGCCAATCCCCGAAGTGAGATAACTCCAATCAACAAAGTGAATGGGCCACCCAGCACTTCACAGAATCCGGTAACTTGAGCACCCTTCCATGGGTCAACCTATACCCCCTACGAGTGCAGCGAATAGCCCTTCAATTCTAGAGTAAGGGCCCCTCAGTCTCAACGCCATGAGATGCGGGCTCGTTTCCCTCTAAGACCTGGCTATTTGAGCACTCCTCCGCGGGGTAATCCTAGTACAGAAAAAAAAATAGTTATACAATGGTGACATCGACCTCAACCCGATCGTTCCTTAATAAAAGAATATACATAGCAGGCAGTGATACAGTCCACATGTCGGACGCTCGCTCCACAATAAACAATATACAAATGAATCTGAATTGTACATCTAACATCACACACAAGGCTATCCATCACGAAAATCCGTCCATAACAATAGTGCAACACAGATTATCAATGTGAATCTCATGTTCGTAATCCCGTCTGATTGTACATATAGCAACCAGTCGGAATGTACCGCTCTATGATATTCACGGTCGCAGAAATAAACATACACACCGATACACATGAATTCAAAATTTCGATCGACTAAAACTTTCTTCATTGACCCCAAATACAAACTATTACTCAAACAATTCTGGACCAAAAACATACATCCCAAAAATCACATTTCCAAACTATAGAACAACAGAAAATATTTGGAGCCCAACGGCCAAAATAAGGCCACAGAACCGCTGCAAAATAGCATGTTTCGCGGTGGTTATGTGGCACAATTTTGGCATCATGGGCTCAAAATTTTTTCTGGCCACTAATTTTGCATGCGCATATTTTTAAAACAATCTAAATGATTTTTTGAACAACTTTCAAAATCGGAAAGCAAGCATGAAAACTAGAAATGCAATCTGGAAAATCCGTCGATCGAGACTTTAAATTTGTCCAAACTAGCTAGTAAAGCTTTATGGAGGCTTTGATACCATGTTGGGATCCGACACCCGCACCGCGGAAGCCGCTGCCGGGCGGAAGCGAAAACAAAAATTCTTGCGATCACCGTAGTCCCCTAAAACCCAAGATTCGAACCATATATCTAAACTAGCTATTCTACAAGTGCAAGAGGTTGAGAAATACAACCTTTGTCGCGTGTCCACCCAATTTTGAAAGACCCTTCCAAGCTCATAGCCATCGGGATTGCGCTTGAAAATTGACCATCCTTGCCAAAAACGATCCATCCGAGGGAACGCGGAGGAGGCTCAAACCGACGACCCAGACATGCTAGATTTGGGTGGTCGGTGATGTAGGATTACTCCACTAAATTTTTCTCTCAAGAATCTTGCTCAAATATGGGAGCAAGAAGAAGAAGAGAAGGAGAAGATGAAGCATCAACCATGAGCCATGGAGCAAGTGAGAAAAAAATCATCAAGTGATGAGAGTGGATATGGCTTGCTTTTTATCAACCATACATGAATAGTGCACCCAAATGAATATCTCATTTTTAAAAGAAAACCATGCCTCTCTACAATGTTGTAGCCATGCTTCATTGTCTTTAACTTTACACCTCATTTCCCTTTTTAATTTCTAAAATAGAAAATTAAATATGAGGTGTCCTTCTTCTAGAAGCGTTGCCGTATAAATATGGAATACTTCATCTGGTATATGTATCGCTACATATACGCATATCCGTATAAAAATATGGATAGCACCAAAGAGAGAAAAGAAATGGTGAACGTTAATACTAAAATACATGTATCAAAATACATATATAAATTATTAACCAAAACCTGATTTAATAATCCGACTTAATCCTAAACCGGCTAGTATTATCAACTGTCCGATTAAAGTCTGTATACCGCATACACATATTTAATCGGACCCCTGCACGTACCACCGTACGACTTCTACATCTGTCGCCTGAACCGGGAAAACCCTCTGTGTGGCACTCTAACGACTCGAAAATACGCTGGCAGTGGGTTTAACCATAAGCACGTCGACGGCACTAGCTGTGCGTAACGGCTACCCAGGTAGTTGTCGAAAGGGGGGTGAACAATCAAGTGCGTCCTTACCCTACTGAGCCTGAATGTGACAATCTCCGTACAGTCCGGTCTCTTCGTCAAAGAGTATCGCATATCGGGTCTAGAGGGTGGATAACGTCAGACCCCTACTAACCCGATAAGTCGTGTCTGAGTCAAGCTCATCACCAATTGAGATACTACTGATCAACTATCAGTAAATCTCCCTTACCGTGGCTACGGATTTCTAGTGATAACCAACCGAACACAGCGCGACATCGACTCCTAATATCAGGAGAGACGAATCCCTAACAGTCGACCACTGCTTCCATGTTGGTCGGTACTGCACCTAACTAAAACCTGTTTGCATGACTCCTTTGAGCCGTGGTAGGGTAGTAATCAAAGTCCAGTAGGAACTCACACGAGGCAAATGACGACTTCAGTTCAAAGGACTAACCTGTACTCATGCCACCTGAGAACTTCCATCTGACGATAGGTATAATACCATCTAGAAGTTCTCGGCGAGTCCGTCCAGAGTACTCACCTCCAATAAGCACCTGTATACTATCTTAGGTGACATAACACCAATGGCTTGTGAGATCGACCACCGCCCCTCGTCGGGGTCTTGAAGCATATACAATAGTCTACTCTGGAATATCGATGCCCAGTCTCGATACTCCCACGACTAGGGACATTTAAGGAGGTGCTGATATGCTATCCAGCTCTCACGTATATGATCGCCATCATAATGCTGGTAGTCAAGCAAGAATCCTACGGGCTTTATCATTATGTATTAGCGACACACAATAACAAGTAAAACGTGTACACATCAATAATAAAGGCAAACCAGATACCATAATACCATTTTCGAGTAAGATTGTTCTACCTGTATAGGACCTCCCTCAATTATCATAATTACGTGCCTGCAATTACAATAATTGCCTTGAGAGAACTATATCCAACAGTTTTTAGCTTACTAGTTTAGTTACAAGTTTAGCATTTTGGTTTGATTCTTAGGTTGGATTTGCTATTGCTCTCTAGATTTTTAAAATTACTACTTCCTCCACACTTTAGACCCAACTAGAGGAGCCTAGTATCCAATCAGTGGTATCAGAGCCATACAAAAAGACTACAACTTATTTTTGGCCAATTTGAAATCTAAAACTTTGAATCAATGTGAAGTGTTCACTTGTTTTCAAACATGAACTAAAATCGTTTATTTTCGGCTCAATTTGCCATGCCTGGGCTTCTTAGAATTGTTCTATATGGTGTTATGATAATAGGAAGGGGGTATTAAAGGACCAACCCCACACGGGAGAACCAAAGAATGCTCTCGGGGGAGGTTGGTGACCTAAGAGTACCCTACGGGTGCTCTCGGGTCTGATAGGACCCTAGGACACCCTAAAGGTGGCCTAAGGTTCATTCCACCCCCTATACTCCTCTAATGAAACATTAATTATTGTCTCAAGGTCTACGTGAATTTTGGACGTGTTTCGAGTCGGTTTCGACATGTTTCCGAGCCAAAAAAGTGCCGATTTAGTGTCGAGGTGAATAGTGTTTTCGATTTTCGAAATCTTCGCTACAACTTAGAAAGTTATTTTATTCGTTAGCCATTTGCGATGGTATAAACTAGATTATAGTGTTTAATGTAGTTGTATCATCAGCGTATGCGATACGTGTTGGGTTACAGCAGTGCCCCGGCTATCAAACCGTGGACAAATACGGAACAAATTTTTTTTAAACTGGTGCTACCATTACCCGATGCCTGGATCTACCCTAAACCCTATACTAGAAATATGTAACAAGGAGTTAGATGGTTATACCGAATTGATCCGTGTCCTTCGGTCTTCAACCTTCATTCCAAGCTCCTAGGGGTCGTTTGAATCGAGTTTGGTTGCCTGTCTTCCTCCATCTACGATGATCCACCTGAAGGAAACAGCGCAAGCTTCAGCCTCGCCAAACGAGGCAACCGAAGCTCCAAGGTTGCTAGCAATGGAGAGTGGAGGTGTAGGAATCTGTCACTATAATTTTTCTCTCATCTTAAATGCTCCATGAGCAACCATAGAAGATGATGAAGAGGTGAGGAAACATATGGCATGAGCAACTAAAAAAAATGGCTAAGTGTTTTCTCCAAGTGAGAATCAATGAGTGATCCATGAAGCAAGTGAAGAATAAAGTGAAGAAAAAGAAATGAGCAGAAACCATCAACCAAAAATTATGGCTGCCCCTCTCCTCTCTCTCAATCAAGCACACACAAAAATATCTCATCTTATTTTTCCAATAAACAATTGCAAACCATACCACTCTACATGCCTTGACCCATGCTCATGCCAACTCACCCTCCACCTCATTTCCTAATAGATTTTCTAAAAAGAAAATCCAATAATGAGGTGGCCATCTTCTAGAAGCCATTCCGTATAAATACGGAATGCAACCCGGTACACGTATCGAAATACGTATACGCGTATTCGTACAAAAATACGAATAGCCAAGAGAGAAAATGAATAGTGAACAATAATATTAGAATACATATATATATATATATATTATTAAATCAAAACTTTATTTAATAATCCGGCTTATTCCTAAACCACTAGTATTATCAACCGTCCGATCAAAATCTGTACAGCCTGTACACATATTTAATCGGACACCTGTATATACCAACATACGTCATCTACACCATATCACCTGAACCGTGAAAACTGTCTGTGTGGGACTCTAAAGACTCGTCAATACGCTGACAGTGGGTTTAACCTCAAGCACGACACTAGCTGTACGTAACGGCTACCCAAGTATTGAGCTAAAGGAAGGCCGAGGAGCAAACTCATCCAAACCCCTACTGAGCCTGACTGTGACAATATCCGTATAGTCTGGTTTGTTCGTCTAAGAGTATCACATATCGAATCTAGGGGGTGGATAAAGTCAGACCCCTACTGATGCGATAATTCGTGTCGGTATGTAACCCATCACCACCTTATAATCTATCGATTTTGGATCGGTAATTATCGTCTACCCCGGCCGAGGATTTCTGGTGATGGCCACCTGTGCACAATGCGATATCAACCTCCAATACCAGGAGAAGCGAATCCCCGACGATCCGGTCACTGCCTCCATGTGGCTTGGGACTTTACCCAACTAAAACCAGTTTGCACGACTCATTTGAGCCATGGTAGGGTAGTAATCAAAGCACAGTGGGAACTCACACGAGACAAATGCCGATCTAAGGTCGACAGACTAACCTGTTCACATGTCACCTGGGAACTGCTATCTGACAATAGGTTTAGTACCAAGTAGCAGGTTCCCGGCGAGTCCGTCCAGTGTACTCATAACCCAATGAGCACCTGTATACTATCTTAGGTGAACAAACTAACACCAATGGCTTGTCACTACTACAAATAGGGGTTGCCCCTACGGTAAAATCCGTAGGGGCAACCCACTGCCCCTACGGCTATATTCGTAGGGGCACAAAAATACGCCGTAGGTGCACACGCCACAGGTGCAAGTCATAGCCTCAAACATTCCCCTACGGAGTAATCATTGCCCCTACGGTTTAATACATAGGTCCATATGTCCCTATGGATTAAACTGTAGGGACAAAATATTTATTTAATTTATCGATTAAAAAAATAAAATAATTGCCCTTCCGGATAACTCCGTAGGGACAAATACATGCCCCTACGGCTTAATGCGTAGGTTCAGATGTGTAGGGACAAAATATCAGGTATCCTGATATTTTGTCCCTACGGGTAAATGTGTAGGGGTAAAGCTAAGGCCCCTACGGATTACTCCGTAGGGACAAGCCTAACCCCGGTTACTGAGTCCATAGGGTCAAAATATCAAGTATCCTGATATTTTGTCCCTACGGATAAATGTGTAGGGGCAAAGTGTGTCCCTACGGATTAAACGGTAGGTGCAATATGTGTCCCTACGGATTAATCCATAGGGACATATTATCAGGTTATTTTTATAAAAAAGGGCTGCATGTTTTTTCCTCGCCGTGTGCACAATAATATATACATCATATATGAAAGTAATCAACAAGCAGAATATATATCGCAGTATTCATAAGCAACATCTCACGCATAATATATAAAAGAAATCAACAAGCAGAATACGATATCAATCTAAATCAATATGAACACGCAAACACCACCAATATCGTCCAAAATATATACAATATGTATCATATAAGTAAATACATTTTTAAATATAAAAATCAAAAAGCTACCCTAGCTCGGTCCAGCTCCACCTCTGATAATCGCCGTAATCTGGCGCATCTGCTCCTCGGATAAACCCTGAGTCAACAACTCGAGCAATGCGGACGGAACAGGAGTCTGAGCGGGCTGTGGAGCTGTAAGAGTGGTCTGCGCAACCACGGCCGAGGTAGTAGCTTGCAGAGCCGGAGCTGCGAGAGTCTGAGCGGGCTGTGGAGCTGTAGGAGTGGTCTGCGCAACCGCAGCCTCGGTAGTGGCTTGTGGAGCCTCAGCCGAAGGAGAAGCATGTGGAGCCTCGGCCGAAGTACCCTGTCGCGTCTGTTCAGTTTTGCGTATAATAAATGAGTAAGAACTGTGTATTAGTCGAATTCGTATCATTATCAGTTTATTGCCAAACCCCAATCTATGAATACTTAGGGACTTAGGCCTCGTTTGGATATCTAGTTTGGAAAACCGTAGTTTATTTTAATTAGACAGTTCTATGTATGTATGATTAATCAAAGCTAAGTCTACAACCAAATAAGCTCAGGCTACGTACTAATATTGGATATGTTGCTATCTATAATATGACATAATATTTTACTATTAAGTAGTATACATACCATCATCTCCTTCAACTCCTGGACGGTGGCCTTCAAGGTGTCAAGTTCTTGCTCTAGACGTCGCTCACGGGAGATAGAGGAAGTTACCGCCGTAGTGGAGTCCAACCTCATATGGGCCCTGCTAAGACCCAGTCCCCGGACTCTCTCCCAAACTCTGTGGTGCCCTCCGTGTGCGGCGTCTAGGACTGGGGTCAGTAATATCAGATCGTTCTGTCCAGTAAAATCGATCCCCGATGCCTCCGCCTGCTCAACCACCCGTTCCTACACCCACATTAATCAGTAAAATATAAGTATATCATTTAAATTTGAACTTTTCAAAACAAAAATTTCAAATAGGGGTTGAATAAATATTAACACTTATGCAATACTCCTGGGTAGCGGTGTCAGGGTATCGAAGCTCGCCCGTAGCGGGATCTGTCGAGATGCCGTGGACGGCAAGATACGCGGACAGCACACTCGGTGTACCACCCTGCGCCAGGATCTGAGCTCTCTGCAATTCGCAAAAAATTTACATATATTAGAAAATAACTCTTAATGTTACATTATATCACAGTAGGTCTATTGTAATTTACCGATAACTCCATGGCACGAGTAATATTCCTCGAGCCACCTGTATAAGTGGGGCGACCCCTCTTCGCCGACTTCCTATTCTCTTTATTTTGATCGGCATGTTTCTGCACAACACATTCAGATTTAGTTTTCTAATTATGCAAAACAAAAAAATAAATTATATACTAAACAATGAATTACATTTAAAATACATACCTGTTTGCGTTGAGAGTCTAAATATTGGCACAATAGAGACTATGTATCTAGTCGACCCTCGCAAAGGCCGGAGTATGTAGGAGGGCCGCTCTCTCTGCCTCGGGGGTCGCCATCCACAGGGAATAGCAGTCGATCTTCAGCTCATTCCTATTGTATCGGACCTTCGATTGCATGTTCTTCATCAGGCCATGGTACAGAGCGTGAAGATCTAGCACCCTCCCAGGGTGATCAGGGTCGGGTATAGGCTGAAAATCGTAATCCAACTGCAAATACAAACAAAACAATGTTATCAACTTGCAAGTGTTAATAACAAATATATTGGATAAATCAAATGAAAATATATATTAATACCCAAGCCTCATCCCAGAAGAGGGCGAATGAGCGCCGGTGCTGGTCGCCCCACTCAACATGAAGTGGGTACTTCTTCACGAGGCGGGTCTCATCCCCCATATACCGGTCGAACCTCTTGGCATAATCACCGGTATAGTGATAATCAGGGGTAAAGAAGAGAGGGAATGATGCCTCCCCCTAGCTCTGTCTGGCCTCAGCCTATGGGACTGATTCGGGCCTCAAGTCCCCCTGTCGGGATGGGGATGCCCTGCGTCTACAAGAAATATCAATACAATCAATATTAAGACAATGTGGTATTAAGAAATCAAGGTTTAACGAAAATTGAAGTGTGATATATACCTCCGGCGACAGAAGCACGAGCCTGGGCCCGGGCAGCTGTACGAGCGGTACGATAGTTCCTCCGGTGAGGTACAGCCGATGACCCCGACGTGGACGCTTCCCTCCAACTAGAAAATAAACATCGATAAAATTACATGAAGTTCATGTTTATTCTTAAAGGATATGTAAAATGAATAAATATTTTATATTTATTCATACAAACCTGCAGACTGAGCGGAGGGTATGGAAGTGTCGAGCGTGCCCCCTGCACCAGACGTGGACGCACCACCCATAATTAGACAATCAAACGTTGAATATATAAGTAATTGCAAAAAGAATGCGTATATCAATAATATAACATTCTAAATCAACATGTATACGCTATAGGATATATAAACATACCCGAAGGTGCGGTGGTGGGCTCTGCCCCTGATGTAAGTACGTAAGAGCAAAAATAATGTATGTATATTTATGATATAGCATTCTAAATCAATATACATGCACTATATGATATATAAACATACCTGGAGGTGCGGGAGTGGCCTCTGTCCCTGATGTGGACGCACCAACAGCTAGACAATCAAACATTGACTATGTAAGTAATTTTGACATGAATATGCATGTATATTTATAATATTATATTCAAAATGAATATGTGTGCAACATACCTGGAGCTGCGGGAGTGGCCTCTGTCCCTGATGTGGACGTACCACCACCAACTAGACAATCAAACATTGACTATGTAAATAATTTTGACATGAATATGCATGTATATCTATAATATTACATTCAAAATGAATATGCGTGCAATATACCTGGAGGTGTGGCAAAGTCCACACCGAAGGAGGCATCCGAAAAGGTCTCCGATCGGGGTGAAAGACCGGCCCTCTGAAGCTTCCTACGCAGCTCTTCGAGGGCAGAACCGATCTGCCTCTGCCTCTGCTTCTGCCGGTGCCGCTGCTGGATCTCCTGCCGTCCCTTGCTGCTTCCGTCGTCATCATCAAATCTTGATAAAACGGTTCCTGGATGTATTAGACAATCATTACATATGCATGCTATATATGTATAGATCGTAAAATGTGAAGTAATAATATAACATTACCGATAACCTTTTTCGTTTCGTGGACGCATTAGACATATCTACTTGGATTTCATCATCCATATCATTTCTAACCCACGTAACTTCATGATCAGCCGAAGACAGCCCGTCTTTCAAAACAGACGGTCAGAGCACTCTAAGTTTACTCTCTTCTTCATCCTCATCGCTGTCCTCGAATTATGGGACATCGTAAACATCCCTGGGTTTCCAACGGCATACGATACTCCATCCCGGATGCTTCAAACACTGTGAGTAGTTTACTTGGAACGCTTAGTTCGAAAAGATAAACGGATCATCCTGACCGTAAAATTGAAGTGTGTTCACACTGGCCAATCCATATTCATCTTTCCAAGTCCCGAGATTGCTTCTCCACTTATCCGTATCGGTTCGTGTATCGTACCAAGTACACTGAAATATATAAAAGGGTTCTGATCGTCCAGGATATTGGATGCCGAGTATACAATTTAAGTATCCATAATAAATCACACCATCCCATCCTATCGTCGCAATCCCACTATTCTGAGTGGTTCTAGATGCTTCTATGTCCTTAACTTCGAATTTCTATCCAAGGACACCGAATCCTTTATAATATGAAACCTCCATACTAGGAAACTGTGCTAAACATCTTGAATCACTCTCTAATGATGAAGACAAGTTCAGATCGTGGATCTAACAAAACAAATTTTACGAAAAATACATAACGATATAAGTTTAGATTAAAACTGATAGCAATAACATGTTATTCAAATAACTTACATGATCTGCAACCCAATCGCAAAAATTATCCTGATGATATTTTTCCAATCGTTCATCGTTCCAATCAGGATGCCCCTCACGTACCTCGTTAAAATGAATTTTGTTCTCGACAATAAATTATGACATTAATATTATATCATTTCATACACACACAAACACAAATATAACAATTAATCCAAAAGAACTTACTCTCTAATTTTTTCAAGACATGCGCTATTGAGGAGGATAAACTGGTATATATTGTTGATAAACATAGTTTCTACTCTCTTATAATCAGCTTTACCATATAGCCCGTCCTGAATTCTTCGAGGCCGGTTAAGTCTCGTCTCAATGTTCTCGTCCAGATAGTGGGAACAAAATGTGGTTGCTTCATCTAGAAGAAAACCTTGCATGATAGAACCCTCTGGTCAATTTCTATTGCGTATATACTTTTTAAGAGTGTAGAGGTACCTAAAGAAAAATATGTTAAATAAATAAATACGGGCATACATGACAACAATAATTTTACAAATTACGCAAAACAAAAAATTCCACGTACCTCTTGACGGGATACATCCATCGATATTGTACTGGTCCGGCTAACTTAGCCTCAGTTGGAAGATGAACCGTCAGGTGTATTATGATATCGAAGAATGACGGTGGGAAAATACACTCAATCTTGCAAAGTATCAACGCAATAGAATTTTCTAGTTTCTCCAGCATCACAATATTCAGTGTTTTAGCGCATAATTCTCTGAAAAAACAACATAAGTCATTGATTACTAGACCAACCGATTTAGGGAGGGAAGTCCTTAGGGCTAATGGGAGAAGGTGCACCATAATAACATGGTGATCGTGACTTTTCAGTCCATCGATTTTTCCTTTCACAATTTTTATCTTCTTGCTGAATTATCCTGAGAAACTTTTGGGAACATTCAAATCATGCAACATCTGCAGGAATCTTTTCTTCTCCGGTTGTGACATATGATAATCGGCATTGGGAAGTACAAACTTGCCTGGTTTACCCGCTACTGGTATAGGATGCAATTCACTTCTAATTTCCCAGTCCTGTAGATCCATCCGAGTATTGAGGTTGTCTTTCGATTTCACGTCTTCACAAAGAAGCAAGTTGAGTACGTGCTCAGATACTCTCTTCTCTATATGCATGACCTCCAGACAATGACGCACTAAATTTGTTGACCAGTACGGAAGCTCGAAAAAAATGCTTAACTTGTTCAAGAATGGTGGTTTAACCTATTTTGTTGGATCCATCCCGAAGGTCACATTATTGTAACCATCCCACTGAGCAGTCACGTTCTCTCCAGACAATAGGGCTGGAGGTCCAAGAAGCTCCTGATGACCATAGAAGTGAATAACGTCTAACTTGTAGGAGTGGTCTAGAGGCAGGAACTGTCGATGGCCACAATAACAAACCTTCTTGCTAAAATTCAAGAATTTCGATGTTGTATGTTAATGGCAATGAGGACATGCTTTGTGACCATGTACGGACCAACCTGATAGCATTCCATACACAGGAAAGTCATTAATTGTCCACATTAAAGCCGCACGCAGTATGAAGGTTGTATTTGTGTTTGCATCGTAAGTCTCTACACCATCAATGAATAAAGATTTTAACTCCTCGATCAGAGGTCGGAGATAAATGTCGATATTGTTTCCCAGTGAGTTTGGTCCATCGATAAGAAGATGTATCATAAAGTATGATTGGTCCATAACCAACCAAGGCGACAGATTATAAACTATCATTACAACGGGCCATGTGCTGTGGCTTCTACCCATATAGTTGAATGGGCAGAACCCATCACTTGCCAGTCCGAGCCTGACATTGCGAGGATCGCTACTGAATATTGCGTGCCTCCTATCGAAATTCTTCCATGCCGGTGAATCTCTTGGATGACTCATTTTTCCATCTTCACTTGGAGGAGCACGGAGATGCCAAATCATTGCCTCGGCTGTTTTCTTGCACCTGAATAGCTTCTGCAACCTCTGTGTTATGGGAAAGTATCGTGCTATCTTGACAGGTATATCGGGCTTCTTATCAGAATCTTTCGGGTTATACCTGGCCTCTCCGGATGTTGGACACTCTTTCAAATCTGAATTCTCTTTCCGGTACAACACGCAATTTTTAGGACATGCTTGAATCTTCTCACACTTCAGACCCAAATCAGACATCATCTTCTGGGCTCTGTACCAGCTGTCGGGCATGTTATTTCCCGGGGGCATAGATTCTTTCAAGAATGAAAGAAGCATTGTGAATGACTTGTTGCTCCATCCATTTAGACACTTAATCTGGAAAAGTTGGACGAACCATGAGAGGGTGGAATACTTTGCATTCTTATAAATTGGTTTTCTAGTATCATTCATGAAATTTTCATACTTATCCGCACACGGTCCTTGACCGGAAGGAATGTCATTTTCGGTATGAATAGATTCACCCAGGGCAACCTCTACCATATCCTCTATTTCTTCTGATGGAAAGAAATTACCGTCTTCTTCTTCTGCCGCATTACCGTCTTCTATTCTTCTCCTGTCGCATTATCGTCTTCTCCTTCTTCTTCTGCCGCATTACTGTGTTCTTCTCCTTCCCCATGATATAGCCAAGTTGTATAAAGTCTAGTAAAACCATGTTTAACGATATGAAGCTCTGCAAATTCTACCTTCTGCCAGTACTTATTCCCACATCCATCCTATGGGCAGAGAATCTTCTCTATTACGATCTTATTATGTGCGTGCGCAAATTCAATAAAACCAGCAACTCTTGTGGCAAACTTAGGTTGCATACGTTGTTGCCAATCCACATACATCCAGTCCTTAGCTCTGACGTACTCATGAGCCATGTTAGACTGTATAACATATAAATTGTAGGTTATGATGACTATATTGAGAAATCTAAGAACGGGGTGGTTACTGACAAAGGAGAAAATCTGTGTATATGTTCTGTGTGTGCATTTGTCATTGAAAAGAATAAATTATCGATAATCAAAATTAGATTTGAGGATACCCATGTATGAGTCGTATTCTATATATGTGTGTTTCAATTTATAATTTCGCTTAAGTGTAGGGTTGTTAGTGTGTATGTGTTGTGTGTGCGTTTGTTGTGTATTCGTGTTGTATGTGTGTGTTTCGGCTATCGGGGGTAAGGCTTCTATCCCACTAAGAATGTATAGAGTAGACACCCATTCGCTTGTGCTTTCAACCGTTTCGAGAAAATTCCGGCAGCACCTCCCCGCTGTTATCTGAGTACACTATAATAGAATAGATAATCATTTCAAAGTTTTGAAACAACGTTGAAATGAACATCTAATCTATCTTTGTACACGGAGAACCAGCAAAAAAGTACCGACGAAATAACTCGAAATGGATGAAAACACAAGTGAATGCAGGTGTTTGCTTTATACATTCCTAACTTGTCCACACGGGACAAATCTATCGGTTATCATACGATTGAATCTTCTCGTCACATAGACTACATGACGGTTGTTAGTACCGAGCTATACCGTCCGATATTTAACAACCTTCGTATAGTTCTATGTCACGACGAATATCGAATGTATGTTAACCGATAGACGGGCACTAAGTGGCGCTTTGACTTTCATATATGAGTATCGATGAAAATATGAAAGTTTCATATTATCATCGAGTATCATATATTTGTTCTAACTTGAACATCTTGAATCACTCTCTAATGATACGTTTGTTTTGTATTCGTGTTGTATGTGTGTGTTTCGGCTTTCGGGGGTAAGGTTTCTATCCCATTAAGAATGTATAGAGAAGACACCCATTCGCTTGTGCTTTCAACCGTTTCGAGTAAATTTCGGCAGCACCTCCTCGCTGTTCTCCGAGTACATTGTAATAGAATAGATAATCATTTCAATGCTGTGAAACAACGTTGAAATGAACATCTAATCTATTTTTGTACACAGAGAACCAGCGGAAAAGTACCGACGAAATATCTCGAAACGAATGAAAACACAAGTGAATGCAGGTGTTTGCTTTATACATTCTAAACTTGTCCATACGAGACAAATCTATCGGTTATCATACGATTGAATCTTCTCGTCACATAGACTACACGACGGTTGTTAGTACCGAGCTATACCGTTCGATATTTAACAACCTTCGTATAGTTCTATGTCACGATGAATATCGAACGTATGTTAACCGATAGACGGAGACTAAGTGGCGCTTTGAGTTTCATATATGAGTATCGATAAGAATATGAAAGTTTCATATTATCATCGAGTATCAAATATTGATTTTAACTTGAACATTTAACATGAATAGGTTTTACGTTTACGTTTCGTTATTAAGGGTTCGAAATTTCAAGTTTAGGGTAAATTTTTCTTGCCTTTACGGTAAAGTTGTACGTTTACGTTATCATCGAGTATCCTACTGCGATGAACTAGTGCATCCTAAACCCTAACCCTAAGTAACCCAAATTAACCTAATTAACCACAACTAACAATAACGTTACCCTAACACAAATTATCCCAAATTAACCCAAACTTAACCCAATTTACCCAAATTAACCTAACTAACCCTAATCAACCCAAACTTAACCCAATTTACCCAAATTAACCTAATTAACCATAATCAACACCCTAACCCTTTCAAATTATCACTAATTAAACTAAATTAACCCTAGCCTCTAACCCTAAAGATGAACCAAACCCTAACCCTAACCCTAATTACCCTAACCCTAAGCCCAACTAATTAACCCTAACCCTAACCCTAACCCCAACCGAACCCTAACCCTAACCCCAACCCCAACCCCAACCGAACCCTAACCCTAACCCTTACCCCAACCCCAACCGAACCCTAACCCTAACCCGAACCCCAACTGAACCCTAATCCTAACCCCAACCCCAACCCCAACCGAACCCTAACCCTAACCCTACCCTAAACTGAACCCGATGCCTATCCCTAACCCTCACCCCTACCCGAACCCTGAACCCTGAACCCTAGACCTAACATCATCAAAATTATAAATAATTTGAGATTTACTAACCTGTAGATGGCGGTTGAAGAGACGACGGAGGAGACAGGTGGTCGACGACGCAATCGGCGACGAGTCGCGGGTGGTGGCGATGAGGAAGATGATGAAGAAGTTTTGGGATTGATCGAGGAAGGTGGCGACGAGGCGCGGGAACGAGCGATCGAGGCGTAGGAGAGTGAGAGAGAGAATTTTTGGGAACAATCGAGGAATTTTCTGTGCTTTATTTTATTAATAACCCATTTATATGCCCTTACGGTTCTAACCGTAGGGCCATCGTTTGCGGCTCCATAGGGCCAAACAACAAATTACGATTTAATATTTTTAAATTAGAACATAGGACACCGTAGGGACAACCATGGGGACCTACGGATTAATCCGTAGGGGCAATAAAAAGTTACCCCTACGGATTCCTGTACCCGTAGGGGCAACCCTATATTGTAGTAGTGTGTAAGACCTGGCCACCGCCCCTCATCGGGGTCTCGATCAGTATACACTAGTCTACACTGGAGTATCGATGCCCAGTCTCGAAACTCCCACGACTAGGGACATTTAAGGATTTGCTTATAGACCCCCAGCTCCCACATATATGATCGTCATCATAATGCTGGTAGTCAAGCAAGAATCCTATGGGCTCTATCAATATGTAATAGTGATCTGTAATATCACCTAAAGCATGTACATGATGATAAAGACAAACCAGATAGCATACTATCATCTCGAGTAAGACTGTTCTATCCGTATAGGTCCTCCCTCAATCATCATAATCATGTGCCTGGGACTATAATAATTTCCTTGAGGGCACTATAGCCAACAATACTTTCACGACCCACCCCAAACACCGATGGTATTGTCCGCTCTGGCCGAAACCGCACGGCTTTGTCCCTTTGAATGAACCCGGGGCTACTTCCCAGTAGGTCACCCATCCCAGAATTTCTCTGGCTCAAACACGCTTAACTACGGAGTTTTTCAAACTCCGGAGTTCCGATTCATCCAAAAGGCGCCTCTGTGTTATAAGAGTGGTATCATTCCATTTATAGTTCAGATCGTGCCCTCTTTTGGAATGGAATTCGATACTCCCCATTGTTCTGGTGGGTCCCCATGTGCATCCGTATCGGTTACATCCCCATCTCGATACCGGATAACATCTTCCTTCTCACGGAGTAGGTGGTATTCAGCTCCAACTCTACCTGGGGTATTACATTCCCCCCACTTAGAACAATGGTTCGCCCTCGAACCACAGACCTATTTTTGAGGGACCAGCTCTAATACCATATTTATTACGACCCACCCCAAACACAGATGGTATTGTCCGCTCTGGCCGAAACCGCACGGCTTTGTCCCTTTGAGTGAACCCGGGGCTACTTCCCAGTAGGTCACCCATCCTAGAATTTCTCTGGCTCAAGCACGCTTAACTACGGAGTTTTTCAGACTCCAGAGTTCTGATTCATCCAAAAGGCGCATCTGTGTTATAAGAGTGGTATCATTCCATTTATAGTTCAGATCGTGCCCTCTTTCGGAATGGAATTCGATACTCCCCATTGTTCTGGTGGGTCTCCGTATGCATCCGTATCGATTACATCCCCACCTCGATACCGGATAACATCTCACTTCTCACGGGGTAGGTTGTATTCAGCCCTAACTCCACCTAGGGTATTACAAATACGCGCAATTTAACGGTTTTTCTGTGTCGGGGTGAATAGTGTTTTTCAAGTGTTCAATTAACGATTTTGCCTCGACGTTTTTCTGATTTGTTGGCCATGGGTGATGAGTTAAATAGATTAAATTTTTTGATTGATATAACTCATCGGCACATAAGATACGTGGTGTTAAACGCCGACGAATTGATGTGTTCAATTCGATGGGGTTGCACAAGTGAGTCTGAGATGTTAGTCTTTTGGAATACGTCAGATTGACGCGAAATGAATAGCCCCCGTGCGGAAGTGTGATGTTGTGATAAGTATTATTTTGTCACGACCCGAAAGTACGGAACGTGACCGACACTTAGATTACGAAGCGTCTAGAGGCGCAACGTAACCTAAGTAAGCCGAAACCCAGAATTCTAAACCATAAAAAGAAGAAGAAGTAAAGGAAAACATGTAGAAAACAAGTTTAAAAGAAACATCCAATTTTCTCAAAAATTTCGGCAGAGTCTCCTTTGTAAAAACTGGCCCCAAACGGGTACAAACAAGAATAATATATATACAAACAATAAAAAGCATTCCCAAACAGGAGCTAGCTCTACGCCAAAAGGCGGAAACAACCACACCAATGCACAATAGTATACAACGCAAAAGGGCGAGGCTCAAAACTTAAAAGAAAACAAATCCACCAGATACCATAATAATATAAGCGCGACTCTAAGGTCGAAATAAATAACTGGTCCAGTAAACTTATCAAGTAATACAAGTATGGTTGATAGAGCTTACTAGATACAAATGAAATAATAAAAGTACAACGGCGGTTCAGATACAAGTGAACCAACCTACCGTGCAAATCACCCTGAATGAAAAGATGTGCCAGCAAGCTACCAGGGAAACCTGTACATCGAACCTGTAATAAAATTTGGCACAACGGGGGTGAGTTGCCAACTCGTGAGTAGAAGATATCTGCGAAAAGAAATCGAATGCACGACGCTATCCTAGGTCATAATAAAATACTAATATATTACTATTCATCTAGTAGTGCAGGGTAATAAACTACGTGTAAGTGCAAAAACTCCGTGCTCGTGTCAGTACCTCAAGAGTAATATGTCATGTGAATGAGTATGCATGCACCATGAATGTAAAATAACCAATCCTGAAATCTGGATATATCTGTATAAGAAATCTTTAGCTTTTATCATGGTAAAATTTGTATAGAAATCTGAAGTATCAACTATGAAATTCATGGAAATCCGTGTCAAGCATCGACACAAAACATGTAAATCTCAAGTCTCAATATCTCATAGTCTCAATATCTCGGGCTCCGTCAGTCCGGATCGGCCCATATCATCAAATCTCATGACAACGGTCGGTATCCTCCGGATATCCGCCGCGCCAGACATCACCGGTAGGTAGTCCTCCCCTGCCAGGCTCATCGTCTACAACTCGATCTTCTTGCCCCGGGGTACCATACCGGGCCTACCATGTACCCGAGACGGTTCATCCACTCCTCGAATCGGGTCTCGAAATCCAACAGAAAACATGAAATTTCATGGTGGACGACACATACATCACGAGAAAACCGCAACTTATATTTTGAAAGAGAGGAAGAAAGAGAGAAGTTTATATATATATATATATATATATATATATATATATATATTCTTGCGGTTTTCCCCAAAAATCCAGAAATCTCATAGAAATCCTAAATCCCAAAATCATGAGTAAGTATATGATAAGTGTCGGTATATGCCCCACAATACTGCATGATAACATGAAAATGTGAATGCATGAAATGTCTAAGTAATAAATGCAATGTCTAGACTAACACCTGAGAGTAATCACAATATTATATTGATCTAGCCTCTAGCTAATTCTATCAATAAAAGATAATATGTTCTAAAGTGTACGTGACATAGCAATTACCGATGATGATGTGTGTGAGCCGGCAATAAGTGTGCGTGGAATATGCGCATCATCGGTAATGGTGCTGGTGTCCTAACAGGCAGAGTTTCATACTGATTATAGAAACATATAGATGAACATGCAACATGATGATTACAGTCTGAATGTAAAGACGGATGTGTATTAACCACTCATTTGTAATATACAAGTATAACTACAACTATATGACTCGAGCCTAAACTAGTCTCTATCTAACCCCCTAAGGAACTAAACCTAAGAAACTAGTCGATAAGAAATAAGAGTCCACCTAAGGTCTGAGTCCATATCTCTAATAGTCGGCAATCCAGCCTTAATAGCGTCACGTACGTTGTACGGCTTCCTCGAATCAAGAGTGCGGATCAATCATCACATCTATACCTTGAACGGTAAAATCCATCGCACGGCATCCCAATATCGAGGTACGGGTCAAGTATCACCTACGTACATCATCATTCATATAATATCATCATCAAATAATGTCAGGATCAATGGTACTGTACTGTAATCGTATGCATCCCAATATCATTAATCATATCTCATGTCTGCGTAAATATACATTGTCAATTGGTCCTCAGAAATATCATGTCACATATATCATATCTTGATCAAGCCACATATATCAAGTCGTGATTAAGTCACATATACGTATATATCATATCGTAATCAAGTTACACATATCTCATATCGTAATCAAGTCACAAGTTACAGTCCGGGTTCTATTCTAGAGTCTCATGTACCTCAAAATCATCACCATCTATTATTGTCTATGTATACATATTTATTATCTCATTTTCTAATGATCCGCTAACATCATAACACGACTGTATAGCCAAGAATCACGGCATCACGCCCAGATATATTGTTTCATTCCCACGTATCATATCACATCCTTGTATCACATATACGTGTTGTGTATATATATACCTACACCTAGTCCTATATAGATATACATACACGTATACACCACGTCGAGTTTCTGTGTGTGCATGTGTGTGTATCTACCTGGAACTTACGAATCTCCTCCAAGAAATTCAACCTCTGGTAAGGTCTTTCTAAATCAATCTAGTCCAACCTAAGGTAACTACTAGGGTCCTACTCACTAAGATTCTAAGGTCACGTCTGACTTCCTAATGACAATAAGTACTATTCCTATTCTACGTTTGTGGGGGTGCTAAACGCTATCCACCCAATTTCCCCCGTAGATATACATCTACTCACCTGGTCCTTGTCTGCCGAAAATAATGTCGCCCTCCTCTTCTTCCTCATCCGAAGTCCACGTGTGGGTACCTATACACAAACACATATAATATCATAAGCTGAATCACGGACAGAACCGAAACGACGCACGAAACGCGCATAGGTTAAAACCTATGACCCGCTCATGCAAACGAACCAAATATCGCTCGATATCATCGTACAAACGCCGATTGGTCGATATAAAACACCAACGAACAACTCATAGTTTTAAAACTCATTACTTATAATATAAAACATGATTTAATTCATCGAAACCCTAAAATCGATCAAATCGTCCGATTTCGTAAAAACCTGAAAACGCCAATTTACCGTTTTACTTCAAAACTCGATGTTTAAATGAAACTAATGGTCATAATACTCTTTAAATAGCATAACTAGACTATATAAACCATTACTATATTTTTAACACCCTAATTTGTATTAAGTTGAAATTCTAGTTTGCAAACTTGCCCGATTGCGATACTTTTAAGCAAAATTTCACAATTTCACTTCTAGACTTGATTTTGCATGAATTAACTTATTAAACTACAATTCATGATGATAGTAATATAATGAAACCATAAATTAGATTTTAAATCTCATTCATTTAACAATTTCTAAAATCTAGTTAGCAAAATAGCATTTTTCTCACAATTTCTCAATTATAAATAAAAACTAGTAACCAAATTAAGTTTTTCATTCCACTAACAAGTTAATATTCTCATTAAAACCACAATCTAGTGTTACAAACATTAATTGGAATTTTATCTCACCAATATATACAATATATAGAAATCTAGTTTGCAAAATTGTTTAGTTTAAACAATTTTGAATGAACAATTTACAATATATCAACCATACAAGATTTCCCAAATTCTAAAATGTTAAACTAGTTATAATAACCCTACTTAATTAATAGAAACCATAACTTGGTTTTATAAACCCTAACTTGAATTTTGAAACTTGTAAATAGAATTAATTAATTAAATCTAAATATGCTAGAATGAAACATTTAATAACAATAAATCATAAGAATAAAATTTATACCTCCACAACATGAAATCCAAACATGAAAATATGCCTCCAAAATAATGGATTTCCATCTCTAAGATCCATGCTAAATAGGTCAAAGAATATTGGGTAAAGGATGAATATGAATTTTGAGGTTTATTTTGGAATTTTTGATGAAATTTTAATGATTTTTGTAACAAAATCAAGTGGAGAAAATGGGGGGGCTGCCATGGGGAAGTGGCCGGCCATGTTAGGGAGGAAAGGGAGAGAAAGAAAAGAGTGAAGAATGATGTGGAAACTTCACCAAAACAACACATCCTTTATGTCTTTTCATTAAATTCTTTATTTAATAATTTTCTTCTTATAAAAATTGATCCTAGAAAAGTCTAGAATCATGAAAATATTTGAGAAAGAATTTTGCATAAAAACACTTGATTCTAACATGGCATGGCTCATTTTATAAAATTAACCCATTTCAAATTTGTAATTTACACTAATTTAATGTAAAAATAAAGCTTATGTAAATTTTTAAAATAATTAATTAAGGAAAAATATTTAATTAAACTAAAAATTTATAAGTGACTAAATAAACACCATTTACTAGTAATTACATAATTAAAATAGGTCTTTTTAAAATTTATAATGAAAAATAATTACGGTTTAGTTTTACGAAAAATACGTTTTACTTTACCGAAAATCAGAGAATTCACTTAAAGAATTTTATTTATTTATTTATTTATTTTTAAAACATTACATATTTCCATTCATACTTGTAGCTATCTTGTATATTCATTTGTTCGGTGTTAGGAATATGTATGCCCTAGAGGCCATTATTGTATGATATAGTGGATGCTTGGACATATATATAGAGGACTTTCTTGCTCGACATAATAGTATGCTATCAGGTTGCTCTTTATCTTAGCATGTACACTTTTATTTGTTTACTGTCTCTCTGATACATGTTGATAAAGTCCTTAGGATGTAGGCTTGACTACCAAGACTATGATGCAGATCATACTAGTAGAGCTTGTGTAGTCCGCATGCACATCCTATAACAGTTCCTAGTTGAGAGAGTATCGAGACAGGGCATCGATATTCCAGACTAGACTAGTGTGTACGTTTCTTGACCCTGTATGGGACGATGGTTGATCCCATAACCATTGGTGTTTGACATCAAAGATCGTACACAGGTGCTCATTGGAGAATGGGTACACCGAACATGACTCGCCGAGAACTCCTAGATGGTACCATACCTATCGTTAGATAGCAATTCTCTGGTGACACTTATACAGGTTAGCCTGTAGACCCGAGATCATCATAATGTCATGTGTGGTTCCCACTGTGATTTGATTTTCACCTACCACGGCTCAAAGGAGTCGTGCAAATAGGTGGATTTTCGGTACAGATCCAAGTTACATGGAGGCAATGAGCAATAGGAAGGGTTTCGTCTCTTCCAGTATTGGTAGTTAATATTTCGCTATGCTCGATTGGCTATAACAGCAAGTCCCTGGCAAGGGCTGATGGGATTTACTGATAAGTGTTATCAGTAGTTTCTCGAACGATTATAGGCCGCACATCGGTATGACTTATCAAGTTACTGGGGTCTGACGATTCCACCCCAGACTCGATATGCGACATATTAGATGAAGAGACCAGAATGTACGGTAAGTGTTGCTTATAGGCTTTACGGGAGTTTGGACAACTTTGCTTGTTGATCTTATATTCGTTCAATACCTGGGTAGCCGTTATGTTCACCTAGTACCGTTGATTGCTTGTGGGTATCTGATATAATCATTACATACTACTGGAGAATTGACGAGTCTTTAGAGTCCCACACAGAGGTTTCCTAGCTTAAGCGAAACGAAGTAGGGCATATATGGAGATATATGCGGGAGCTTGATTAAATACGAGTATGTGATACTGTATTCTAATCTAGCGATATTGATATCGGTCAGGTTATATGTGATATAACCGGATTATTGAATCAATTATTGACTCAATGATTTAATTTATGTATATGTTGTTTATGTAAGTGCACGGCGGCGCCCCGGCCTCCATCCCGAGGCCAAATGCGGAAGCGATGGTTAACTTTAATTTTTCAAACCGGCACCACCGCGCACTAAAACCCGGATCGTACCATTAACTAGTCCTAGCTAACTACAAGATAGGAAGAGAGATATACCGAGCGATCCGTGTCCTCCGGTCTTCTCGCCGTCGTCCCAATCTCCCGCGGAATGTCCGGTCTCTACCTCCTCGCCTGAAGGGCACCACGTCGCCTGCTTCTTTTACGGGCTCCCACCTCTATACCGAGGCAACTCGGGCACGAAGTTGGCGAGTCGACGTGCCCAAGATTTGCTGTAGAATGTGTGTAGAACCATGTTTCATTTTGGGGTTCATGGAGATTGCTATTTTGGTGGAGGGATGATACATCAACTATGTAGAGGAACTTGGGGATTTTTGTAGCATGAAATGAACAAAAAACCCCACTCAAAATTTTTGGACAGCCCCTACCATATGATGGCCGGCCAAGGGAGAGGGGAGAATGAGAGAGAGAGAGTAAAAAAAAATGAGGGGAGCCACACACCAATCATATAAGAGAGAGAGAGGAATGGTTATCATGAAAAAGGAAATGATCACCCACTAAAACTCACACTCCATCAACCAATCATCAACAACCATGATTGCTCCAAAGTCAAAACATGATGAAATCAAGAAGTCAAGGTCAAAGAAGAGCTATCATGATACAATAATATGCAATCACCACCTTCCAAATTGCTTATTTGCACAAATGCAAATAAGCACTCCTCCACCAATCTTCGGCCAATGAAGGATACAAAGAAATATGGCCGAAACGGAAAGCAAACTGGCAACTCCAGAAAACTGATCCCGTAATAAATTACAGGAAAACCCCGCTACTGTGTATACACACCCGCATTTGTATTCCGACCGAAATACAAATGCAATGAGACAAAATCTACACTGTACAATACTAGGATCCGGGTTAAACCAAAGCCTGCTAGTATTAACCGTCCGATCCTGATCCGTGCAATACCGCACGTATCTGATCGAACCCTGCCATATCTCCATACGGCCTCTACAGCATTTCGCCCGAAAACTTGAGCAACTAAATGTGGGGGACTCTAAAGACTCGTCAACACCATGGTTGTGGATTTAACCACTAGCACGTCAGATGTATAAGACAATACGTAACGGGCTACCAGGTATTGACCAAAAGGGACGTCGATGAGCGAACTCATCCTGACACCCTACTGAGCCTGTCAGTGACAATATCCGTACAGTCCGGTCCGTTCGTCTATGAGCATCGCATGGCGGGCCTAGGGGGTTAGTAAAGTCAGACCCCCAAAAGCGGTACAAGTCGTGTCGGAGTGTAGCCCAGAACACCCTGAGATACTACTGGAATACCTACCAGTAAATCTCCTGCCTCGGCCGAGGGCTTCGTGTAATGGCTCTCCTAGACACAGCACGACCTCATCCCCAATACCGGGAGAGACGAACCCCTGAAGATCCGCTCACTGCCTCCATGTGGCTCGGGACTGTACCCAACTAAAACCTGTTTGCACGTCTCCTTTGAGCGTGGTAGGGTAGTAATCAAAGTACAGTGGGAACTCACACGAGACAAATGACGATCCCCAGGTCGATGAACTAACCTGTACACATGTCACCAGGGAACTGCTATCTGGCATCAGGTATAAGACCAACTAGCATGTTCCCGGCGAGTCCTGTCCGGTGTACTCATAACCTAATGAGCACCTGTATACATCTTAGGTGAACCAACTAACACCGGTGGCTTGTGAGACCGGCCACCGCCCCTCGTCGGGGTCTCGAATGTATACACTAGTCTACTCTGGAGAATCGATGCCCTGTCTCGAAACTCCCACGACTAGGGACCTTTTAAGGATATGCTTATAGACTACCAGCTCCCACGTATATGATCGCCCTCATACTGCTGGCAGTCAAGCATGAATCCTAGGGGTCTATCAACGTGTAATAGCGACCTGTCTAGTCACCTAAAGCAGTACACGATGATAAAGATAAACCAGATAGCATACTATCATCTTGAGTAAGACTGTCTCACCGGGATAGGTCATCCCTCAATCATTGCAATCACGTGCCTGTGATCCAATAATTGACTCTGAGGGCACTATCTCCAACAATCTCCCACTTGCACTCAAGGCTAATTATTGCGATGTCGCATACTCACAGCCCGTGTGATACCGAACACCCAACTCCTCTACTTGTCAGTCTCACAAAGCTCGTTTGCGAAACTATTGCGTTCGAGGAATAGCCTCAGTGAGTAGATCCGCTTTGACGTTTCTTTCTATGTCTCTCTTAATCTCAAGTTCGCGGAGAAACCCATCTCCCGAAATGAGCAATACCTGTCTTAGAATGTGTCTGGATGTCTGATGGGACCTAGCTCATAAATGAACTCCAAATCCAAACTTCTTAGACTGTATCGTCAACTGAACTTAATCAGTATCCTGCACCATGCCTCCCTCAGTATCTGCTTGGTTCACCTGCCCAAAATACTGCCCCTCATCAGAGGGAAAACTATAACTCTGACGACCACCCTGTCGTCCATGTCACCTTGGAAGCCTGGAATGATAACAGTCTCCTGAACGAGGCTGTCGTTATCATATCCCTAGAACATCCACTTATGTTCTAAAACTGCTTCCGATCGTTTCTCCAGAATAGGATTAATATCAACTTATTGCATCTACTGCAAGAACAACATCTGGTGTGGTACTTGACATCTCATGATTGACTCAATTGCCTAAGCAAGTGATCTGCCAATCATGCACATCCCTCTCCCCTTTAGTCTGTAAAACACCATTAGAGAGGGTGACTCCACCACCTGCAGGTACACTACCGTGCCAGGAGTCGTCCATTCTAAATACTCTTAGAATGCTGTCTAAGTACCCTTAATTGGGAAACCACCCAAATCTAGATCTAAAACCATAGATCTAGTAACCAGTATGTCTGATATAATGTCCAAGTCCCATGTGGAGAAACCACTGTGTGACGACCAAAGTATAACCGATCATAGTATAGGAATATCACTTCCTACTCTGTGTATGTCATCCAAATACCAGGACATCACACCCTACTACCTTCTTAACAGATCCATCCCCTATTCTGATGAAGTCAAACCTATGACTGTCATGTCAGAAATAGATGATCTATCTCCGCTACATCTGCTTTAGTCTATAAATAGACATAAGCTACTTGTCCACCAATGCTTCCGCTGCTCCCACTGACCACGACAACCTTCTGGCAGAGTCATATACACGTGCACTTCTAAAGCCAGTTTAGAACGACGCTATACTCATCCTCCTGCCGGGTCTCACAGTCTGGAACAAAAGCAATGGCAAGTCTGGGTAAACAAGAACCTCCCTGTCACCGTCCTTGAGGCTACCTGAGTACCTCTCGGGTGCCTGAGGTTACCCACCGTATCTGCTGAGTGGCCAATGGAATGTCAAATCAGATTTAATCTTTAGGTTCCTATCAAATCTTCAGTAATCGTTTGTGGTTCTGGAATCACTTCCAGTTCTACCATACTCCCACTACTGTTTTCTGAAAAAAAAAAATCATTTTTATTAAAACTGTGGCGAGTCTAGAACAATATCACTATTGATCTTCCAGATGGTAGAAAGTCAGCCCTCGTCATAGCCTGGGTAAACCCACAAACAGCCATTACAGAAACGTGCCTTGAGTTATCCAGAGTCTGGTTTTAATCATAAGCCGGACAACTCCCCGTACCTTAACATCGTTAAGATATGAACTGTTCTATATCCAATACAGAAACAGAGGCACTGATTTAATTGAACCAGATTCAAATCATGCAGCTGTCTCCAGTGCATGTCAACTAAATGGAAGGAGGCCGATCAGCGTTACTCAACTTAGGAATGCTTCCAATTATGAGTAACCTGAAAGAGAAGCAAGTTCTCTTAATCACTACTATCAGCCGAATACCATACTCAAGTATCTACATCTTCGATCAACTTGAAGAATCCCGATACTTGCAACACCTGGTTCTCTACTTTATCCAAATACCTATAACTTCTCAAAACTTGGACCCTGTGCTTCCATGAAACACCTGTCTAAAAACTAGAGAAGTCATAAGTAAACCGAATATAGTACAAGGACCAACCCCTCTGTCCTGATGGACCCTGGACAACATACAATACTCTGTATAAGTCCCTTGAGTCTGATAACTCATTCACTGTGTGTCGTAGGTTGAAAACTGTACTTATGGTTAAGAAGAATTACACCGCTGTTTAATGCTCCTTACTTAACCATCAACTGATATAGGTAAATGTCATCGACATAATTTCAAAAAGGTATATCTCACTCTATAAAAATAGACGTACAGATATATCAATTTGAAATCGGTGCATTATAACGGATATTCAAAACCAAATATTCGCCGTCCGGCAAACAACCCAGGTGACTTCCTCAAATATCACCAATTACAACGAATTCCGATATAATGAGGATGATCACCTAATTCCCAATAACTTACTCCCACTCATCATCTGTAAAACCATACAAATGTGAAAATCATACCTGGTAAATACATACCCTGGAGTAAGTATCTAATCGGGAAATCAGTTTTCCTTTAACAGTACACAGTGAAGATGAAACATTGAAATGTTTCGATGGGGTATCCGGTATTCTTAGTAATGTCTCTTCCAGATTCACGACTGTAACCGTATAATTCTTTGCCACCTCTCCAAATCCCTTTATATGTCTTTAGTCATTACCTTTTGTACACCCCTTTAGGCCAAATGGTTTTCTTTCTTCCCTACCGTTAGGCACCAGCCTATGGTTTGGAAGAAGACTATCCAATAAGCATAATGGGTGTACTGTCCTAATCCTAGGAGCACTCGCAATGCGAAAGAAGGTGAAGATAAAAGACACCTGAATAAACCTTATTCCTATTCTCCTGAACCAGAATCCATCTCCGAACTGGAACAAGTTCCTTTCGAGTTCGTATATAACCATACGATGGAATATCCAATAAACTGTGGATCTTCGTAGTGATACGGAGTGTCCTGGAGAAATACAAAGGTGAAGTGGGAGTGGTAATGAAATACTTGGTTTGGTCGTGGTTATCAGTCGCAATTTACTTTGCCCTCTTACTAATCCCTTTCTTTGTCTTTACTTAATACCTTCTGCACACCATCGTTATGCTAATTGGTTTTCTTCATTCCCCACCGTTCGGCACCAACCTAAGGTTTGAAAGAAGACTATCCAATTTGCGTAATAGGTGCACTATCCCCTAATCTAAGGGGTACTCGCAACCTAAGAGAAGGTAGAAGGAAAAGACAACTGAATAGTCCTATTCGATTTCTCCAGAACCGGAAACCATCCTCGAATAAATTCCTTCGAGTTCGTATATAACCATACGATGGTTTTGTCCAATGGAAGTGGACATTCGTAGTAATACGGGGTGTTCTGGAGAAAAGGGTAAAAGTAGGAGTGGCAATGAGGTCTGCAACTCTGACAATCCAAAAGCCAGTGTTAAGAAGGTTCGGTTAATTTTGGTCTCTGAGTCATAGTCTTAGGGTCGGGTCAATGGTCACTGCCGAAGAGAGAGAGAGAAAAGAAACACTCAGCGTGCACTCTAACCTAGATCAGAATGGTTACCAATTTATCTAATCTGGAAACCTCCCACTGTATCGTCAAATTCTCCTCCAAACCTGAAAGAAGAATTAGTCGGGATCACCCAAGGAGTAAACCAACTCATCATTGGGAATCGGGATCCAACTATCACGCATGATAACGTGACGGAATCCGCTCACGTCATCACACTCCAGAAGGTATGCGCATATCTGGAAAGTTTCAGTTTCTTTAGAAACTCCTGATGTGATTTTTACCCCATGCTCTTATGACCTTGATTTTGGCCAACATATCATAAGTCACATGTCAAGTTCTACCCGTCATTCTCCAGGTTAATTTGAGCACACCCGGATATACCCTTGACTTTGGCCAAAATAGTAGTACGACTGCCCCAAACCAACGCATCTATCTATGCTGCATATGAATACCCCAATAGCTACCAATCACTGTGCCTTGACTTTGGCCAACATACACAGCTTGAATACTATTGACCACCCATATGAAACGACGGAGGGCTACGAATGGTTTCTGGCGAAAACCTTTAACGTAATGAACTTGATATCGTTGAAGGAACGGATAGCCTTTTAGAAAATAAAGTGACGAAAACCTTTGCTAAAGAGGTCACTCCCGGTGAAGGGATCTCGACTCTTTCCCCGTAGAATGAGGTGCAGGATATTCCAACTGAATACCACGATGCAAAGCTAAAGTAATCGGCTATAGTGAAGTTATTGCCCTGACGCAAACTTCTGTCCAAGGGGTCACTCCCTGTGAAGGGATCTCGGCCCTTGCCTCGTCGACTGAGGAGCAGGATATTCCAACCGAATACCACGATGCAAAACAAAAGTGAACGTCCTTGCAATAACAGCTTTTTGAAAAGTGTTCCAACAACATCAGATTAGGTTTGTTTAACTTGCATTGATCCAAATCAACGCAGTCCTATCAATTGATCACACCACAAAGAACGAAAATATACTGATGTACGTATATGCCATCCGCATTCGTCACTGGGTCCCGTCATTACCCGTTAGGTTAGCTAACTAACGACAGAGCGAGGACTGGACTAGCGCGAATGCAAAACATATACAACATCTACTAGTATATATATAATATATAATTTTCGCTCAAGGCGTGATAAAATGCAACATCACAGAAATGTACAGCATCACAGAACAATACAGATATCTGGGATCCCCGGGTTTCTCAGAGCCACTACTGAAACCCGACGTTCCCCTGGTCGTGTGGATAGCCTGTGCAATGAAATCCTAGACCCCTACGGGCACGGCAAGTTACCCGCCAAAACCTGAAGCGAGACAGCCCTTTTCAGCAACGTGAATGGACCACCCAGCACTTCACGAAATCCGGTAACTTGGGCACCCCTCCTGGGTCAACCTGTACCCCCTACGAGTGCGGCGAATAGCCCGCCAATTCTAGAGTGAAGCCCCCTCCGTCCCAATGCAATGAGATGCGGGCTTGTTGCCTTCTAGAATCCGGCTATCCGTACACCCCACCTTGGGGTAATCCTAGTACAGAAAGTAAAATATACATACAACGGGTATATCGACCGCAACCTGGTCGTGCCACAAAATAATAATACAAACAGGCAGTGACGGCAGTCCACATGTCGGACGCTCGCCCCGCAATATCAAATGTACATAATACAACCACAACTGTACTAGCATTGCATCCAGGCTATCCCCCACGACCGATCCGCAACATCACAGCAATACACAGAACATCAACGTGAAAGTCACGTTCACAAATCCGTCTAACCGGGCTATAGCAGTTAGACAGGATTTACCAATCAAGTGAAATTCACGGTCGCAGATATAATGTAAATACTGTGAACTAATGTGTTTAAAATATCCGATCGATCAAAATTTACCAAGTGGGCCCCAAACTTTACTGTAGCAGTTAAAGAAATTCTGGGCCCAAAAAGAATATTCCAAAACCCCTATTTTCATCACAGGAGCTCTCTGTAAAAATTTGGCACACTGATCTGCATATACTGCGGCGGAACCGCGGCCCAAGCTAGGGTTTGGCCGCGGTTCCGCGGTCGTATGGAGCGATCACGTGATCAAATTTCTACAGAATTCTTATAATTCTCTGCACATCATTCTGAGACAACCTGAAAAATTTTTGGAGTTCAAAAAATTTCGACAGAAACTGATGTGAAGAAAAATACGGTTTTTGGAAAATTGTTCGATCGAAAATGTAAAACACATTAGACAAAGCTAGACTATGTTAATGGCGAGGCTCTGATACCACTGTAAGTGCACGGCGGTGCTCCGGCCTCCATCCTGAGGCCAAATGCGAAAGCGATGGTTAACTTTAATTTTTCAAACCGGCACCACCGCGCACTAAAACCCGGATCGTACCATTAACTAGTCCTAGCTAACTACAAGATGGGAAGAGAGATATACCGAGCGATCCGTGTCCTCCGGTCTTCTCGCCGTCGTCCCAATCTCCCGCGGAATGTCCGGTCTCCACCTCCTCGCCGGAAGGGCACCACATCGCCTGCTTCTTTTACGGGCTCCCACCTCTATACCGAGGCAACTCGGGCACGAAGTTGGCGAGTCGACGTGCCCAAGATTTACTGTAGAATGTGTGTAGAACCATGTCTCATTTTGGGGTTCATGGAGGTTGCCATTTTGGTGGAGGGATGATACATCAACTATGTAGAGGAACTTGGGGATTTTTGTAGCATGAAATGAACAAAAAAACCCACTCAAAATTTTTGGACAGCCCCTACCATATGATGGCCGGCCAAGGGAGAGGGGAGAATGAGAGAGAGAGTCAAAAAAAATGAGGGGAGCCACACACCAATCATACAAGAGAGAGAGGAATGGTTATCATGAAAAAGGAAATGATCACCCACTAAAACTCACACTCCATCAACCAATCATCAACAACCATGATTGCTCCAAAGTCAAGCCATGATGAAATCAAGAAGTCAAGGTCAAAGAAGAGCTATCATGATACAATAATATGCAATCACCACCTTCCAAATTGCTTATTTTCACAAATGCAAATAAGCCCTCCTCCACCAATCTTCGGCCAATGAAGGATACAAAGAAATATGGCCGAAACGGAAAGCAAACTGGCAACTCCAGAAAACTGATCCCGTAATAAATTACAGGAAAACCCCGCTACTGTGTATACACACCCGCATTTGTATTCCGACCAAAATACAAATGCAATGAGACAAAATCTACACTGTACAATACTAGGATCTGGCTTAAACCAAAGCCTGCGAGTATTAACCGTCCAATCCTGATCCGTGCAATACCGCACGTATCTGATCGAACCCTGCCATATCTCCATACGTCCTCTACAGCGTTTCGCCGGAAAACTTGAGCAACAGAATGTGGGGGACTCTAAAGACTCGTTAACACCTTGGTTGTGAATTTAACCACTAGCACGTCAGAGGTATAAACCAATACGTAACGTGCTACCAGGTATTGACCAAAATGGACGTCGATGAGCGAACTCATCCTGACACTCTACTGAGCCTGTCAGTGACAATATCCGTACAGTCCGGTCCGGTCGTCTATGAGCATCGCATGGCGGGCCTAGGGGGTTGGTAAAGTCAGACCCCCAAAAGCGGTACAAGTCGTGTCGGAGTGTAGCCCAGAACACCCTGAGATACTACTGGAATACCTACCAGTAAATCTCCTGCCTCGGCCGAGGGCTTCGTGTAATGGCTCTCCTAGACACAGCGCGACCTCACCCCCAATACCGGGAGAGACAAACCCCTGAAGATCCGCTCACTGCCTCCATGTGGCTCGGGACTGTACCCAACTAAAACCTGTTTGCACGTCTCCTTTGAGCGTGGTAGGGTAGTAATCAAAGTACAGTGGGAACTCACATGAGACAAATGACGATCCCCAGGTCGATGAACTAACCTGTACACATGTCACCAGGGAACTGCTATCTGACGTCAGGTATAAGACCAACTAGCATGTTCCCGGCGAGTCATGTCCGGTGTACTCATAACCTAATGAGCACCTGTATACATCTTAGGTGAACCAACTAACACCAGTGGCTTGTGAGACCGGCCACTGCCCCTCGTCGGGGTCTCGAATGTATACACTAGTCTACTCTGGAGAATCGATGCCTTGTCTCGAAACTCCCACGACTAGGGACCTTTTAAGGATGTGCTTATAGACTACCAGCTCCCACGTATATGATCGCCCTCATACTGCTGGCAGTCAAGCATGAATCCTAGGGGCTCTATCAACGTGTAATAGCGACCTGTCTGGTCACCTAAAGCAGTACACGATGATAAAGATAAACCAGATAGCATTTTATCATCTTGAGTAAGACTGTCTCATCGGGATAGGTCCTCCCTCAATCATTGCAATCACGTTCCTGTGATCCAATAATTGACTCTGAGGGCACTATCTCCAACAGTTTATATATAGTTAATATTAGCCAGATTATATTTGATATAGCCGGATTATTAAATCAAGTGTTAATTTAATAATTTGATATATATATATATATATATTAACTAATATTGAATATAAGCCGGTTTTATATGATATGACAGTATTATTGAATCAAGTGTTGATTTAATAATGTGATATACATATATGATATTAGTCGGTTATATATGATATAACCGGATTATTGAATCAAGTATTGATTTAATAATTTGATATATATTTATATATTTGATATATACATATATTAACTAATATCAAACTCACTTAAGATTTTCTTCTCTTTATATACTTATGTGTGTGTGTGTGTGTGTGTGTGTTGATATTGTATCTTGGTTGATGATACATAAAACTAGAATGTATGAGAATCACACATAAGATTAGTGATGAGTAGATAATGGTTTGATATATGAATTAAAGAAAATGCAAATGAGTCATTATCTTAAGATGCTTGTGGAAGCCTTGAGAAGCCATGACTCATCACATTTTCTTTTTTTTATTCATAGATATTGTCATCTCATCTCATCACTCACTTCATGGTTCTCTCTCTCTCTCATTCCAAGTACATCCCCCTCATTCTTCTCCCTCTCCTCTCTAGATTTTTCTTGAGGTGAGAAAAGAAAAGAAAAAGAAGAAAAATAAGTGAGCAAAATTCTTACTTCATCAACCTATACTTTTCTAGCCCATTAGTTTAGGTTGTTTGCTTCACTAATATCTTGATTAGTGAAAAGTGAGCTTGAGTTAGAAAGACTTCAAGGTGGAGCATCTTCGGCTTCGAAGACTAAAAGCAAGCTCGCTCCTTTCATCAAGTGGAGTCTAAGAAGAGTTCTAAGGACTACTACTTGGAGCTTTATAAGTGAAAGACCGGTCTACAAAGGTTGTAAACCCTCTTTACTTAGTGTAGAACTTGTTTTCTACCTTTAAAACCCTAATTCTCTAGTTCGATTCTTATATAGTATAACTTAACACTCTAGATTTTTTAAAATTGCATACTTGATGCTTGTATCAATGTAGTAGAAGTGCTAAGACATGCTTTCATTCGGGACAAGCTCTAACTTGTGGCCGCCATTTCCGCTATATGTATATTCTTTGTTTCAGGACTTAGCGGTTCATAAGTGGTCGTAGTCGCCACTTATTATAGTATTATTTGTCGGGACACGATCAGGTTGCGATCGTTATCGCCGTTTTATAATACAGGTTTAGGATTACCCTATGGAGAAGCTCACGGGATATCGGGTTCTAGATTGCAGTGGGTGGCCATCTCAAGGAGTTGAAATCGGGTCACTCGAGTCTAGAATAAGCGGGTTGCTTGCCGTGCTTGTAAGGGGTATAGGATAGACCCACGGAGGAGTGCTCAAGTCACCGGATACGAGAAAGTGTTGGGTGGCCCCTTCATGGTGATGATGTTGGGTTGCCTCATTTCTTGGGTTGGCTGGTAACTTGCCACACTCATAGGGGTCTGATTTTAGCTACACACGGTTTATTCACATGGACGGGGAATGTCGCATTTCGTTTGTGGCTCAAATAAAATGCGGGATTCCTGGGTAATACGACCATTCCTATTCTCTGATGTTCATTACTGGGTTGTGATATGATTACTTGCCTGTGATGATATTTATCGCTTGCATGCAATGCTAGTTATCTGCCTATGATGATATATATTGGGATATATATAATATATAAATAAATTCTATATGCGTTTTGCACCCACGTTAGCCATGCCCCTGCCCTGCCATAAGTTAAGTAACCTTGCGGTGAACACCCGAAGCCCCATGGAGAATGCGGATAGCGTATATGTGCATTCTATTTTCTTTTCATGGTTTGTTGTGATTGTATGAGAAGATACTAGGTAATGGGATTATCTTTATGATGGGATTGCGTTCATATGATTAATACAAAGATAATAAATCTAAAACACATCGTAGAAACCAAATATCGGATATTATAGTGTTATAGTTGAATCTTTTGCTTTGCACAGAGGTATTCAGTTAGGAATATCCTGCACCTCATTCAATGAGGAAAGAGCCTAGATTCTTTCACAGGAAGTGACCACTTTGGCAAAACATTGTGTTACTATAAATTTGCAAATTGAATAGCCGTAGTATTTTGCTTTGCATCGAGATATTCTGTTAGGAATATCCTGCACCTCATTCAATGAGGTAAACACCCTAATCCCTTCACGGGGAATCCGCATTTAAGAAATAGTCTACGTAATTATAAATATGCAAAACCACTTGGTTCCTACGATGAGATCAAGTTCATTACATTAAAGGTTTTCTTCAAAACGAGCTGCAGCCATCTGTCATTTCAAGAAGTAGTGTACTTAGTATTCGTGCTGCATTTGTTAACCTCCGTCAAGGCATAATGTACGGTAGCTAAGTGAAGTCTTCCTGTTAGCACAGTTATGTGATTAGCCGGGACAGTTACATAGCCTTATTGACCTCTGTCAAGGGCTTATGCAGGTGGATTTGAGTTAATCACAAAATGATGAGTAGAACATAACTAGTGGCCTATGGTTTGTTGATCTCCATTAAGGTCATAAGTCGTTAGGGGTAAAAACCTATATCAGGAGTTTCAAATGTTAAAACTGTTGGCTATAGTGCCCTCAAGTCAATTATTGGATCGCAGGCACATGATTGCAATGATTGAGGGAGGACCTGTACCCGTAGAACAGCCTTACTCGAATGATAGTATGCTATCTAGTTTGTCTCTATCATTGTGTACATACTTTAGGTGACATTACAGACCACTGTTACATGTTGATAGAGCACATAGGATTCTTGCTTGACTACCAGCAGTATGATGGCGATCATATACGTGAGAGTTGGGTAGTCTATAAGCACATCCTTAAAGTGTCCCTAGTCATGGGAGTTTCGAGACTGGGCATCGATACTATGATAGTAGACTAGTGTATACGGATCGAGACCCCGACGAGGGGCGGTGGCCGGTCTTATAAGCCATTGGTGTCAGTTGGTTCACCTAAGATAGTATACAGGTGCTCATTGGGTTATGAGTACACCGGACGGACTCGCATGGGCACTGCTGATTGGTACTATACCAATCGTCAAGAGCAGTTCCTAGGTGACATGAGTACAGCTTAGTCCGTTGACATGACACTGCTACATTGCCTCAAGTGTGTTCCTACTGTTCTTTGATTGCTACCCCACCACTGCTCAAAGGAGTCATGCAAACAGGTAGTAGTTGGGTGCAGTCCCGAATCACTTAGAGGCAGTGGCGGTTGATAGGATTCATCTTTCCCGGTATTGGGGGATGATATCACGCTGTGTCTGGAGAGCCATTACACAAAGTCCTTGGCCAAGGCAAGTGAGATTTACTGGTAGGTATTCCTTTAGTTTCTCAAGGTTTTCTGGGCTACACTCCGACACAACTTATACCGCTATTGGGGGTCTGACGTTTACCATCCCTCTAGGCCTAATATACGATACTCATAGACGAACAGACCGGACAGTATAGAGATTGTCATAGATAAACTCAAAAGGGTTTCAGAATGAGTTCGCTCATCAACCTCCCTTTTGTAAGTACACGGTAGCGCCCCGGCCGTCTAACAGACGCCAAATGCGGAACAAAAACTTTTTGACTGGCGCTATCGTATACTATAACCCGGATCTGCCATTAAAGCTAAACTAACAAACTACAAAGTGGGTAGAAATTCTATACCGAACGATCCGAGTCCTTCGGTCTTCAACATCATCCCACGCTTTGTTGCGGCTGCTCCGATCTCCTGAATCTCCAGTCTTCTCGTCCAGGTGGCACCACGTCGACGGATCTTTAAATGGGCTCCCGCCTCTGAACCGAGGCAACTCGATTATCAAGTTTGCTAAAAGAGATAACCAAGATTGATGTAAAGAATGAGTAGAACACTTTGTCTCGCTTCGTCCAAAACCATGGACGAACGATTAATGAAGTTGCCTTTTGGAATCGGGTGAAATGAGAATTGAGGCTATCTAATTTCCATGAATCCAAAACTATAATCTTTTCCAAATCAACAACCATCCTCTTGCAATGAGGGGCCGGCCACTACTTATGAGGGGGGAGGTGAGTGTAGGAGGTAAAAAGGTGCCCATAATGATAAATGAATGAGTGAGTCACAATAACACTTCATCACAAACATTAATGGTAAACAATGAATCATAAACCTTAGTCATCCTTTCATTAAATGCATAATCAATGCACTAATGAGTCACTAGCCACCTCAACATCCTAGTCACCATCTAGAAGCTTCCACATACTCATGACTCACCTCAAGAAAAGATAAATTCCTCTTTAACCGAATGTTAAAGACGGCCGATAGAAAACTGGAAACTGGAAACTTCCAAAAGCGATCCCAAAACGAATTTTAGGATAACCCCGTAATAGTATAAACATACCTGCATTTGTGTTACGACCGAATACAAATGCAACTGAGACAAAGATATTATATCTACACAGTATAATACTCGGATCCGGCTTAAACCAAAGCCTACCAGTATTATCTGCCCGAAATATGACACGTGCGTAAACGCACGTGCATTTTCCGAATCTTGCCATAAAACCATACGGCCTCTACAACGTTTCGCCCGAACTTGGGAAACTGTCTGTGGGGGACTTTAATGACTCATCAACACACAGGCACTGGGTATAACCACTAGCACGTCAGAGGTACTAGCTGTACGTAACGGTTGCCTATATATTGATTGGAAGGGAAGCTAACGAGCGAACTCATCCAGAAACCCTACTGAGTCTAACAGTGACAATATACATACAGTCCGGTCCGTTCGTCTATGAGTATCGCATATCGGCCTAGGGGGCTGGTAACGTCAGACCCCCAATAGCGGTATAAGTCATGTCAGAGAGTAGCCCGGAACACCCTGAGATACTACTGGAGTACCTACCAGTAAATCTCCTGCCTCGGCCGAGGGCTTTGTGTAATGGCTCTCCTAGACACAGCGCGATCTCACCCCCAATACCGGGAGAGACGAATCCCCTGCCAATCCGCTCACTTGCCTCCATGTGGCTCAGGACTGTACCCAAAAAAGACCTGTTTGCACGACTCTTTTGAGCCATGGTAGGGTAGAAATCAAAGCACAATGGGAACTCACACGAGACAAATGACGACCTCAGGTCAATGAACTAACCTGTACATATGTCACCAGGGAACTGCTATCTGACGCTAGGTATAATACCAACTAGCAGTTTCCCGGCGAGTCCTGTCCGATGTACTCATAACCCAATGAGCACCTGTATACATCTTAGGTGAACCAACTGACACCAATGGCTTGTGAGACCGGCCACCGCCCCTCGTCGGGGTCTCGACTGTATACACTAGTCTACTCTGGAGTATCGATGCCCTGTCTCGAAACTTCCACGATTAGGAACACTTTAGGGATGTGCTTATAGACCCCAGCTCCCACATATATGATCGCCATCATACTGCTGGCAGTCAAGCAAGAATCCTATGGGCTCTATCAACATGCAATAGTGAACTAAAGCATGTAGATGATGATAAAGATAAACCAGATAGCATACTATCATCTCGAGCAAGACTGTCATATCGGTATAGGTCATCCCTCAATCATTGTAATCACGTACCTGCGATCCAATAATTGACTTTGAGGGCACTATATCCAACAATCTCCCACTTGCACTTAAGGCTAATTATTGCGGTGTTGCATACTCACAGCCCGTGTGATTCCGAACATCCAACTCCCCTACTAATCAGTTTCACAAATCCCGTTTGTAAAACTATTGTGTTCGAGAAATAGGCTTAGTGAGTGGATCCGCCCTGATGTTTATTTCTATGTCTCTCTTAATCTCAAGTTCGCGGAGAATGCCGTCTCCCGAATTGAGTAATAGGTGTCTTAGAATATGTCTGGATATCAGATGGGACCTAGTTCATAAATGAACTCCAAATCCAAACTTCTTAGACTGTATCGATAACTGAACCTAATCAGTATCCAGCACCATGCCTCCCACAGTATTCTCTTGGACCACCTGTCCATAATACTGTCCCTCGTCAGAAGGAAAACTATAACTCTGATAATCACTCTGTCATCCATGTCACCTTTGAAGCCTGGAATGATAACCGTCTCCCGAAGGAGGCTGCCGTCATCAATTCCGTAGAACATGCACTTATGTTCTAAAACTGCTTCCTTATGTTTCTCCAGGATTGGATTAATATAAACTTATCACATCAAGTGCAAAAACAACATCTGGTGTGGTACTTGACATCTTATGATTGACTCAATTACCTAAGCAAGTGATCTGCCAATCATGCATATCCCTCTCCCTTTTAGTCTGTAAGACACCTTTAGAGAGGGTGACTCCATCACCTGCAGGTACACCACCATGCCAGGAGTCATCTATTCTAAAATACTATTAGAATACTGTCAAAGTACCCACATTGGGAAACTACCCAAATCTAGATCTAATACCATAGATCTAGTAACCAGAATGTCAGATATTATATCCATGTCCTTTGTGAAGAAACAACTGTGTGACAACCACAGTACAACCGATCGTAGTATAGGAATTTTACTTCCTACTCTGTGTATGTTATCCAAATACCAGGACATCACACCCTACTACCTTCTTAACAAATCCATCCTCTATTCTGATGAAGTCAAAGCCATGACTGTTACATCAAAATTAGATGATCTAATCTCTGCTATATCAGCTCAAGCCTATAAATAGACATAAGCTACTTGTCCACTATACTTCCGCTGCTCCCACTGACCACAACAACCCTCTGGCAGAATAATATATACGTGTACTTCTAAAACCAATTTAGAACAACGCTATACATATCCTCCTGCCGGAACTCATAGTCTGGAACAATAGTAGTGTCAAGTCTGGGTAAACAAGAACCTCCCTGTCACCGTCCTTGAGGCTACCGGAGTACCTCTCGGGTGTCTGAGGTTACCTACCATGTCTACGGAGTGGCTATTGGATGTCAAACCTGATTGAATATATAGGTCCTATTAAATTTTCCGTAATCGTTTGCGGTTCTGGAATCACTTCCAGTTCTATCATACTCCTACTACTGTTTTCTGAAAAAATCCATTTTACTAAAACTGTGGCGAGTCGAGAACAATATCACTATTGATCTTCCAGATGGTAGAAAATCAACCCTCGTCAAAGCCAGGGTCAACCCACAAACTGCCATTACAGAAACGTGCCTTGAGCTATCCAGAGTCCGGTTTTAAACATAAGCTGGACAACTCACCGTACCTTAACATCGTTAAGATATGAACCATTCTATATCCAATATAAAAACTTTGGCACTTATTTAATTGGAACCAGATTCAAATCATGCAGCTGTCTCCAGTGCATATCAATTTAATGGAGAGAGGCTAATCAGCATTACTCAACTTAGGAATACATCCAATTATGAGTAACCTGAAAGAGAAACAAGTTTCTCAAAAAACATTACTATCATCTGAATACCAATCACAAGAATCTACATCTTCGATCTCTTTGAAGAATCCCGATACTTGCGACATCTGGTTCTCTACTTTATTCTTATACCCACAACTTCTCAAAACTTAGACTTTGTATTTCTACGAAACGCTTGTCTAATAATTAGAGAAGTCACAAGTAAAATAGAACAAAGTACGAGGACCAGCCCCTTTGTCCTGACGGACACTGGACAACATACAATACACTGTATAAGTCCGCTGAGTTGAATAACTCAAAACCTGTGCGTCGTAGGTTGAAAACTGTACCCAGGTGATTTCCTCAAATATCACCAATTCCAAAGAATTCCGATATAATGAGGATGGTCACCAATTCCCAATAGCTTACTCCCACTCATCATCTTTAAAACCATACAGATGTGAGAAGCATACCTGGTAAATACATACCCTGGAGTAAGTATCTAATCGGGAAATCAGTTTTCTGTTAACAATGCACCGAAACATAAAAATGTTTCGTAGGGGTATCCCGGTATTCCTAGTAATGCCTCTTCCATAATCCAATTCATGACTATAACCGTATATTTCTTTGCCATCTCCCCAAATCCCTTTATTTGTCTTTATTCATTACCTTCTGTACACCCCTTTAGGCTAAGTGGTTTTCTTGTTTCCCTACCGTTCGGCACCAGCCTATGGTTTGGAAGAAGACTATCCAGTAAGCATAATAGGTGTACCCTCCTAAACCAAGGAGTACTCGCAACTTGAGAGAATGTGATGATAAAAGACAATCGAATAATACCTTATTCTATTTCTTCCGAACTGGGGAAAAAAGTACAGGTGAAATAGAAGCGGTGATGAAGTACGCGGTTTGGACGTGAATGAAAGCAGTTGCAATTTACTTTGCCCTCTTTCTAATCCCTTTATTTTGTCTTTAGTTATTACCCTCTGTACACCCTACTTAGGCTAATTGGTTTTCTTCATTCCCTACCTTTCGGCACCTGCCTATGGTTTGGAAGAAGACTATCCAGTAAGCGTAATAGGTGTACTCTCCTAAACCAAGGAGCCCTCGCAACCTGAGAGAAGGTGATAATAAAAGACAACTGAATAAACCAATTCAATTTCTCCTGAACCTGGATCCATCCTCGAAGAAGTCCCTCCGAGTTCATATATAACCATACGATGGATCTATCCAATGGAAGTGGATGTCCGTAGTAATACGGGGTGTTCTGAGAAATGCAAAGGGTAAAAGAAGGAGCGGCAATGACTTATGCAACTTTAGACGATCCAAAAGCTAGTATTTTAAGAAGGTTTAGTCAACTTGGTCACTGAGTCATAGTCTAGGATCGGTCAAAGGTCGCTGCCAAAGAGAGAGAGAAAAGAAACATTCTGCGTGCACTCTAACCTAGATCAGAATGGTTATCACTTTATCTAATCAGGAAACCTCCCACTGTGCCGTCAAATTCTCCTCCAAATCTAAAAGAAGAATCAATCGGGATCACCCGAAGAGTAAACCAACTCATCAGTGAGAATCGGGATCCAACTATCATCACATGATAACTTGATGGAAGTCACTCAAGTTATCACACTCCAGAAGGTATGCGTAAGTATGGCAAGTTTCTTGTATGTTTGAAACTTCCGATGTAATTTTAATCCCATGCTCTTATGACCTTGACGTAGGCCAACAAATCATAAGTCACATGTCAAGTTCTACCCGTCGTTGTCCTGATTAATTTAGGTCCATCGTACATGCTCTTGACGTAGGCCAACAAGGCTGTACGTCTGTCCTAAACTAATGCATCTATCTATGCAACAAATGAATACCCCAGCAGCTACCAAACACTATGCCTTGACGTAGGCCAAAAAACATAGCTTGAATACTACCGACCATCCATAAGAAATGACGGAAGGCTACGGCTGGTTTTTGGCGAAAAACCTTTAACGTAATGAACTTAATCTCGTTGAAGGAACCTGATAGCTTTTTATAAAATATAGTGGCAAAAACCTTTGCTAAAGAGGTCACTCCCGGTGAAGGGATCTCAGCTCTTTCCTCATGGAATGAGGTGCAGGATATTCCAACTGAATACCGCGATGCAAAGCAACTTGTGATCGATTATATTGAAGTTATTACCCTGACACAAACTTCTGCCGAAGGGGTCACTCCCGGTGAAGGGATCTCGGCCCTTGCCTCGTCGAATGAGGTGCTGGATATTCATAACCGAATACCACTGTGCAAAGCAACTTGTAATCGTCTTTGTAATAACACTTTTTAAAATTTGTTCCAACAACATCAAATATAGGTTTGTTTTATCCTTGCATTGATAAGAATCAATGCAGTCCCATCAAACAATCACACCAGAAAAGAACGAAAATATAATGTACGTATATGCCATCCGCATTCGCCACTGGGTCCCGTCATCACCCGTTAGGTTACTTAACTAATGACAGAGCGGGGACTGGACTAGCGCAGGTGTAAAACATATACAACATCTAATAGTATATACACCGATATACAATAATCGCTCCAGGCGTGATAATATGCAACATTACAGAAAAGCAATAAGCATCACAGAACAATACAGATAATCTGGGATCCCCGGGTTTCACAGAGCCGCTACTGAAACCCGACGTTCCCCTGGTCGTGTGGTTAGCCTGTGCAATGAAACCTAGACCCCTACGGGTGTGGCAAGTTACCCACCAAAACCTGAAGAGAGGCAGCCCTCTACAGCATAGTGAATGTGCCACCCAGCACTTCACGGAATCCGGTAACTTGAGCACCCCTCCTTGGGTCAACCTGTACCCCCTACGAGTGCGGCGAATAGTCTGCCAATTCTAGAGTGAGGCCCATCTGCCACTCAAAGCCATGAGATACAGACCAGTTGCCCTCCAGAACCCGGCTATCCGTGCACTCCGTCGCGGGGTAAACCTAGTACAGAAATGAAAAATATGTACAACGGGTACATCGACCTCAGCCCGGTCGTGCCCCAAAAGAATATTATACAAACAGGCAGTGACGGCAGTCCACATGTTAGACGCTCGCCCTGCAATATCAAATGTACAAATAAATCCAAATTGCACTACCATTGCACACTGCTATCCACCACGACAAATCCGCAACATTACAGCACAACACAGAACATCAACGCGAATGTCACGTTCGCAAACCAGTCTAAAAGAACTATAGCAATTAAACACAATTTACCGCTCAAATGACATTCCCGGTCGGAGATATAATGTAATTACTGCATACTAACAAGTTTAAAATTTCGATCGACAAAACTTCCCGAAATGGGCCCCATGTACTTCTGGTGTACAGTAATAAAATCTAGGCCCAAAAGAAATATACCAAAAACCACAATTCACTGTGTAGAAACACCAGAAGAAAATTGGCCAACTGAATCACCAAGACGGCCGCGGTTCCGCGGCCGTACGGTCGATTTAGTTGATCGTTTTTCTTGAGTTTTCTTCAAAAAGCCTGCTTAATTTTCTGTGATGCTCAAAATAATTTTTAGACCCTTTTAAAAATCGACAGAAACTTTAACCCAGAAAATTGCAGTTTTCGAAATTCCGTTCGATCGATATTTTAAACGCGTTAGCACAAGTTAGTAAAGCTTAATGGTGAGGCTCTGATACCATTGTAAGTACACGGTAGCGCCCCAGCCGTCTAACAGATGCCAAATGCGGAACAAAAACTTTTTGACTGGCGCTATCGTATACTATAACCCGGATCTGCCTTTAAAACTAAACTAACAAACTACAAAGTGGGTAGAAATGTTATACCGAACGATCCGAGTCCTTCGGTCTTCAACCATCATCCCATGCTTTGTTGCGGTTTCTTCGATCTCCTGAATCTCCAGTCTTCTCGTCCAGGTGGCACCACGTCGACGGATCTTTAAATGGGCTCCCGCCTCTGAACCGAGGCAACTCGATCATCAAGTTTGCTAAAAAAGATGACCAAGATTGATGCAGAGAATGAGTAGAATACTTTGTCTCGCTTCATCCAAAACCATGGACGAACGGTTAATGAAGTTGCCTTTTGGAATCGGGTGAAATGAGAATTGAGGCTATCTAATTTCCATGAATCCAAAACTATAATCTTTTCCAGATCAACAACCATCCTCTTGCAATGAGGGGCCGGCCACTACTTATGAGGGGGGAGGTGAGTGTAGGAGGTAAAAAGGTGACCATAATGATAAATGAATGAGTGAGTCACAATAACACTTCATCACAAACATTAATGGTAAACAATGAATTATAAACCTTAGTCATCCTTTCATTAAATGCACAATCAATGCACTAATGAGTCACTAGCCACCTCAACATCCTAGTCACCATCTAGAAGCTTCCACACACTCGTGACTCACCTCAAGAAAAGATAAATCCGTCTTTAACCGAATGTTAAAGACGGCCGATAGAAAACTGGAAACTGGCAACTTCCAAAAGCGATCCCGAAACGAATTTCAGGATAAGCCCGTAATAGTATAAACATACCTGCATTTGTATTACGACCGAATACAAATGCAACTGAGACAAAGATATTATATCTACACAGTATAATACTCGGATCCGGCTTAAACCAAAGCCTACCGGTATTATCTGCCCGAAATATGACACGTGCGTAAACGCACGTGCATTTTCCGAACCTTACCATAAAACCATACGGCCTCTACAACGTTTCTCCCGAACTTGGGAAACTGTCTGTGGGGGACTTTAATGACTCATCAACGCACTGGCACTGGGTATAACCACTAGCACGTCAGAGGTACTAGCTGTACGTAACGGTTGCCTATATATTGATTGGAAGGGAAGCTAACGAGCGAACTCATCCAGAAACCCTACTGAGCCTAACAGTGACAATATACATACAGTCCGGTCCGTTCGTCTATGAGTATCACATATCGGCCTAGGGGGCTGGTAACGTCAGACCCCCAATAGCGGTATAAGTCGTGTCAGAGAGTAGCCCAGAACACCATGAGATACTACTGGAGTACCTACCAGTAAATCTCCTGCCTCGGCCGAGGGCTTTGTGTAATGGCTCTCCTAAACACAGCGTGATCTCACCCCCAATACCGGGAGAGACGAATCCCCTGTCGATCCGCTCACTTGCTTCCATGTGGCTCGGGACTGTACCCAAAAAAGACCTGTTTGCACGACTCCTTTGAACCGTGGTAGGGTAGAAATCAAAGCACAGTGGGAACTCACACTAGACAAATAACGACCTCAGGTCGATGAACTAACCTGTACACATGTCACCAGGGAACTGCTATCTGACCCTAGGTATAATACCAACTTGAAGTTTCCCGGCGAGTGCTGTCCGGTGTACTCATAACCTAATGAGCACCTGTATACATCTTAGGTGAACCAACTGACACCAATGGCTTGTGAGAATAGCCACCGTCTCTCGTCGGGGTCTCGACTGTATATACTAGTCTACTCTGGAGTATCGATGCCCTGTCTCGAAACTCCCACGACTAGGAACACTTTAAGGATGTGCTTATAGACCCCATCTCCCACGTATATGATCGCCATCATACTGCTGGCAGTCAAGCAAGAATCCTATGGGCTCTATCAGCATGCAATAGTGAACTAAATCATGTATATGATGATAAAGATAAACCAGATAGCATACTATCATCTCGAGCAAGACTGTCATATCGGTATAGGTCCTCCCTCAATCATTTTAATCACGTACCTGCGATCCAATAATTGACTTTGAGGGCACTATATCCAACACCTTTTGGTCAATACATGGGTAGCCGTTACGTACAGCTAGTACCACTGACATGCTTGTGGTTAAACCCACTGCCAGCATATTGACGAGTCTTTAGAGTCCCCCACAGAAAGTTTCCCAAGTTCGGGCGAAACGTTGTAGAGGTCGTATGGTTTTATGGCAGGGTTCGATCATATACGTGCACTTGTGCACGGATCATGATCGAACGGATCATACTAGTGGGCTTTGGTTTAAGCCGGATCCTGGTATTAAATCTGTTGGATTGCTTTCGTCTCATTGCATTCGTATTCAGTTGGAATGTGGATGCAGGTATGTATATACATGTGAGGGATATCCTTATGATCCGTCACGAGTTTACTTTAGTTGATGCCATATCTTTTTATTGTTATAAACATTTTGGTTTAAATGTTTAATGGAGGAAAATATGAGTGCAAGTTTTGTCCATAAGCATCTTTTCATGTCACATGCACATGGTGCCTCATGGTCTTGGTTTGGGTGACCATTAAATGTGACATGGATTGATTTTGGGGCCAATTATGATTAGTGGGGATATTTTGGAGAGAGAGGGCTGCCATGTGATGGCTTGGAGTGGGGTTTTGTTATTGATATATATATATATATATATATATATATATATATCTCAAGATATCTCACACAACATACAAGTCTTTCTCTTGCTTATCTTTCTTGAGCTCACATTCTCCTCTAATGGCTTCTTCTTCAACCTCCACCCATCCCTCTCATGAGTTAAGAATCCATGGGTGTTTTGAGACAAAATTATCACACACATTCTCTACTTCACCTTGGACATGTCGGCTAGCAAACTTCATGTTCGGGTTGCTTCGGTTAGAAGCGAGAGCCCATAAAAAGATTCCTTGACGTGGTGCCATTTCGACGAGGAGACCGGAGATCAAGCCAGATCGGAGATACCGCGAGGAGCTAAGGATGGTGGCTAAAGACCGAAGGACATGGATCGATCGGTATGGCCATTCTAACTTCTTGTAGTTAGCTAGTTTAGTGTTAATGGAACGATCCGGGTAAAAGTCTGCGTTAGCACCAGTTTAGAAAAGTTTTTTGTTCCACGTTTGGCCTCGGATTGACGGCCGGGGCGACCGTAGACTTACATGGTATCAGAGCCAACCCATTAACCCTACTAACTAGTTTGCACAAGGTTAAAATCTCGATTGACAAATTTTTCCGAATCACGAATCTATATTCATGTACTTGCTGTCGATTTTCAAAGTTGTTCTAAAATTTTTCTGGGTATCTTAGAATTATGTGTAGGCGAAACTATTGCTACAGAAAAAATTTGGGGACCTAACTCCAAAATTTTGCCGTGGAAAGGGAGTAAAATATCGCATTGTGCGGCCCTTCCGCGGCGCTCTTTGGGATACAGTGCTCCAAAATTTTTCTGGGGCTCTAGTTCATGAAAATATGATTTTTGCGATATATAGTTTTGGCCCAGATTTTTTTGAGTGCTGGATTTGCATTTGGGGCCTATTTGGAAAAGTTTAGTCGATCGAAATTTTAGTTGTGTATTTTACGGTGAATTACATTTCTATCTGCGACCGTGAATGTTATTCGAGCTGTAAATCTTGTCTGATTGCTATAGCTCTTTTGGACGGGTTTGCGAACGTGACATTCATGTTGATGTTCTGTGTTGTGCTGTATTGTTGCGGATTTGTCATGGTAGATACCTTGGGTGCAATGTTAGTACAGTTTAGTTTCATTTGTACATTTTATATTGCGGGGCGAGCGTCCGACATGTGGACTGCCATCACTACCTGTTTGTATATTATTCTTTTGGGGCACGACCGAGTTGAGGTCGATATCACCGTTGTACATATTTTCTTTTCTGTACTAAGATTACCCCACGGTGGAGTGCATGGATAGCCGGATTCTAGAGGGCAACGGCCTACATCTTATGGCTTTGAGACGGAGGGGGCTTCACTCTAGAATTGGTGGGCTATTCCCCGCACTCGTAGGGGGTACAGGTTGACCCAAGGAGGGGTGCTCAAGTTACCGGATTCCGTGAAGTGCTGGGTGGCCCATTCACTTTACTGAAGAAGGCTGCCTCACTTCTGGTTTTGGCGGGTTACTTGCCGCGCCCATAGGGGTCTGGGTTTTCATTGCACAGGCTATCCACACGAACAGGGGAACGTCGGGTTTCACTTGCGGCTCAAAGGAAACCCGGGGCTCCCAGATTATCTGTATTGTTCTGTGATGTATATTACTTTTCTGTGATGTTGCATTTATCACGCCTGGATCGATTATTATATATTGATATATTTACTAGTAGATGTTGTATATGTTTTACACCTGCGCTAGTCCAGTCCCCGCTCTGTCGTTAGTTAAGTAACCTAACGGGTGATGACGGGACCCAGTGGCGAATGCGGATGGCATATATGTACATTATATTTTCATTCTTTTGTGGTGTGATTAATTGATGGGACTGCATTGATTCAGATCAATGCAAGGAAAACAGACCTATTCAATATTGTTGGAATAATTTTCAAAAAGATGTTATTATAAGGACGTTCTCTTTTATTTTGCACAGTGGTATTCGGTTATGAATACCCAGCACCTCATTCGACGAGGCAAGGGCCGAGATCCCTTCATCGGGAGTGACCCCTTAGGCAGAGGTTTGCGTCAGGGTAATAACTTCACTATAGTCAATTACTTTTTGCTTTGCATCGCGGTATTCAGTTAGAATATTCTGCACCTCATTCGACGAGGAAAGAGCCGAGATCCCCTCACCGGGAGTGACCTCTCTAGCAAAGATTTTCGCCGCTATATTTTTGTAAAAAGCTATCCGGTTCCTTCAACGATATCAATTTCATTATGTTAAAGGTTTTTCGCCAAAAAACCATTCGTAGCCCTCTGTCATTTCACACGGTAGCACTTAGTATTCATGCAATGTATGTTGGCCTTCATCAAGGCATAGTGTATGGTAGCTATTTGTTACTTTTCTGTTGCATAGATAGATGCGTTGGTTTGGGATAGTCGTACTACTATTTTGGCCTTCGTCAAGGGTATGTACGGGTGGGTTCAAATTAATCTGGATGATGACGGGTAGAACTTGACATGTGACTTATGATATATTGGCCTTCATCAAGGTCATAAAAGCATAGGGTAGAAATCACATTGGGAGTTTCAAAAGAAACTGAAACTTGCCAGGCATGCGCATACCTTCTGGAGTATGATAACTTGAGTGGATTCCATCAGGTTATCATGCAATGATAGTTGGATCCCGATTCCCACTGATGTGTTGGTTTACTCCTCGGGTGATCCCGACTAATTCTTCTTTCAGGTTTGGAGGAGAATTTGAGGATACAGTGGGAGGCATCCTGATTAGATAGAGTGATTAACCATTCTGATCTAGGTTAGAGTGCACGCAGAGTGTTTCTTTTCTCTCTCTCTTTGGCAGCGACCATGGCCCGACCCTAGACTATAACTCAGTGACCAAGTTAACCGAACTTTCTTAAAACACTAGCTTTTGGATTTGTCTGAGTTGCATACATCATCACCACTCCTTCTTTTACCCTTAGCATTTCTCCAGAATACCCCATATCACTAAGAACATCCACTTCCATTGGATAAGACCATCGTATGGTTATATACGAACTCGAAGGAACTTGTTCCAGATTCGAGAATGGTTTCTGGTTATGGAGAAATTGAATAGGACTATTCAGTTGTCTTTTCACTTTACATTCTCTCAGATTGTGAGGGCTCCTAGGATTAGGAGAGGATACACCTATTACGGTTATTGGATAATCTTCTTCCAAACCATAGGCAGGTGCCGAAAGGTAGGGAATGAAGAAAACCAATTAGCCTAACTGTGGTGTACAGAAGGTAATAAGTAAAGACAGACAAAGGGATTAGAAATAGGGCAAAGTAAATTGTGACTGCTATCATTCACGACCAAACCACGTATTTCATAGCTAATCCTACTTCAACTTTGGATTTCTCCAGAACACCGCGTATCACTACGAAGATCCACAGTTTATCGGATAATCCATCGTATGGTTATATACAAACTCGAAGGAACTTGTTCCAGTTCGGGGATGGATTCTGGTTCAGGAGAAATAGAATAAGGTTTATTCAGTTTTCTTTTATCTTTACCTTCTCTCAGGTTGCGAGTACTCCTAAGATTAGGAGGGTACACCTATTACGCTTATTGGATAGTCTTCTTCCAAACCATAGGCTGGTGCCGAACGGTTGGGAAGGAAGAAAACCATTTAGCCTAAGAAGGTGTACAGAAGGTAATGAGTAAAGACAACTAAAGGGATTTGGGGAGATGGCAAAAGAAATATACGGTTATAGTCATGAATCTGGATAATGGAAGAGGCATTAATAGGAATACCCGGATACCCCTCCAAAACATCTTCATGTTTCAGTTTCACTGTGCGTTGTTAATAGAAAACTGATTTCCCAATTAGATCCTTACTCCAGGGTATGTATTTACCAAGTTTGATTCTCACATCTGTGTGGTTTTACAGATGATGAGTGGGAGTAAGTTATTAGGAATTAGGTGATCATCCTCATTATATCGGGATTCGTTGTAATTGGTGATATTTGAGGAAATCGCCTAGGTTTTTGCCGGACGACAATTATTTGGTTTTGAATATCCGTTGTTATGAACTAATTTCAAACTGATATATCTGTACGTTTATTTTATAAAGTGAGATATAACTTTTTGAAATTATGTCCATGACATTTACCTATATTAGTTGATGGTTAGGTAAGGAGCATTCGACAGCGGTGTAATTCTTCATAACCATAGAATAGTTTTTAACCTGCGATGCACAGGGTTTGAGTTATTCAATTCAGGGAACTTATACAAAGCATTGTATATTGCCAGTGTCCATTAGGACAGAAGGGTTGGTCCTCATACTATATTCTGTTTACTTGTGACTTCTCTAGTTTTCAGACAAGTGTTTCGTAGAAATACAAGGTCTAAGTTTTGTGAAGTTTTAGGTATAAGAGTAAAGTAGAGAACCGCGTGTTGCAAGTATCAGGATTCTTCAAGGTAATCGGATATGTAGATACTTGTGTTTGGTATTCAGTCGATAATAATGACTTTGAGAACTTGCTTCTCTTTTTCAGATTACTCATAATTGGATGCACTCCTAAGTTAAGTAATGCTGATTGGCCTCTCTCCATTTAGTTGACATGCACTGGAGACAGCTGCATGATTTGAATCTGGTTCCAATTAAATCAGTGCCTCTGTTTCTATATTGTATATAGAATGGATCATATCTTAACGTTGTTAAGGTTTAAGGAGTTGTCCGGCTTATGCTTAAAACCAGACTCTGGATAACTCAAGGCACGTTTCTGTAATGGTTGTTTGTGGGCTAACCCGGGTTATGGCGAGGGTTAACTTTCTACCATCTGGAAGATCAATAGTGATATTGTTCTTGACTCTCCATAGTTTTAGGAAAATGGACTTTTTCAGAAAACAGTAGTGGGAGGATGGTAGAACTGGAAGTGATTCCAGAACCGCAAACGATTACTGAAAATTTAATAGGACCTAAAGATTCATTCAGGTTTGACATTCCATTAGCCACTCCGCAGATATGGTGGGTAACCTCAGGCACCCGAGAGGTACTCCGGTAGCCTCAAGGACGGTGACAGGGAGGTTCTTGTTTACCTAGACTTGCCATTGCTGCTGTTCTAAACTGTGAGACCCGGCAGGAGGATATGTATAGCGTCGTTCTAAACTAGCTTTAGAAGTGCACGTGTACATGACTCTGCCAGAGGGTTGTTGTAGTCAGTAGGAGCAGCGGAAGCATAGTGGACAAGTAGCTTATATCTGTTTATAGAATAAAGCAGATATAGCGGAGATAGATCATCAATTTTTGATGTGACAGTCATGGGCTTTGACTTCATCAGAATAGGAGATGGATCTGTTGAGAAGGTAGTAGGGTGTGATGTCCTAGTATTTGATGACATACACGTTGTTGGAAGTGACATTCCTATACCACGATCGGTTATACTATGATTGTCATACAGTGGTTTCTCTACAAAGGATATAGATATTATATCAGGCATTCTTGTTACTAGATCTATGGTTTTAGATCTAGATTTGGGTAATCTCCTAATTTTGGTACTTAGACAGTATTCTAAAGGTGTTTTAGAATGGATGACTCCTGGCATGGTAGTGTACCTGTAGGTGATGGATTCACCCTCTCTAAAGGTGTCTTACAGACTAAAGGGAGAGGGATGTACATGATTGGCATATCACTTGCTTAGGCAATTAATTTAATCATGAGATGTCAAGTACCACACCAGATGTTGTTTTTGCACTAGATGAAATAAGTTGAGATATTAATCCAATCCCGGAGAAACGTTCGGAAGCAGTTTTAGAACATAAGTGGATGTTCTAGGAATTTGATAACGGCAGCCTCCTTCGGGAGACGGTTATCATTCCAAGCTTTCAAGGTGACCTGGTTGACAGAGTGACTGTCAGAGTTATAGACTTTTCTCTGTGAGGGGCAGTAGTTTGGACAGGTGGTCCAAGCAGATACTGAGGGAGGTATGGCGCAGGATACTGATTAAATTCAGTTAACGATACAGTCTAAGAACTTTGTTGGATTTGGAGTTTATATGTGAACTGGCTCCTATCAGATATCCAGATATATTCTAAGACAGGTATTGCTCATTTCGGAAGATGGTTTTCTCTGCGAACTTAAGATAAAAAGAGACATAGAAAGAAACATCAAAGCGGATCCACTCACTGAGGCTATTTCTCGAAAGCAATAGTTTTATAAACGAGCTTTGTGAAACTGATTAGTAGAGGAGTTGGGTATTCGGTATCACACGGGCTATGAGTATGCGACATCGCAATAATTAGCTTTAAGTGCAAGCGGGAGATTGTTAGCTATAGTGCCCTCAAGTCAATTATTAGATCGCAGGCACTTGATTGCAATGATTGAGGGAGGACCTGTACCGGTAGAACAGTCTTACTCGAGATGATAGTATGCTATCTGGTTTTTCTCTATCATCGTGTACATGCTTTAGGTGACATTACAGATCATTATTACATGTTGATAGAGCGCATAGGATTCTTGCTTGACTACCAGCAGTATGATGGCGATCATATACGTGAGAGTTGGGTGGTCTATAAGCACATCCTTAAAGTGTCCCTAGTCGTGGGAGTTTCGAGACTGGGCATCGATACTCTGATAGTAGACTAGTGTATACGGATCGAGACCTCGACGAGGGGCGGTGGCCGGTCTCACAAGCCATTGGTGTCAGTTGGTTCACTTAAGAAAGTATACAGGTGCTCATTAGGTTATGAGTACACCGGACGGACTCGTAGGGGCACTGCTGATTGGTACTATACCTATCGTCAGGAGCAGTTCCCAGTATTGGGGGTTGATATCACGCAGTGTCTGCAGAGCCATTACACAAAGTCCTTGGCCAAAGCAGGTTAGATTTACCGGTAGGTATTCCAGTAGTTTCTCAAGGTGTTCTGAGCTACACTCCGACACGACTTATACCGCTATTGGGGGTCTGACGTTTACCATCCCCCTAGGCCTGATATGCGATACTTATAGACGAACAGACCGGACTGTATGGAGATTGTCACAGATAGGCTCAGTAGGGTTTCAGGATGAGTTCGCTCATCACCCTCCCCTTTGGTCAATACATGGGTAGCTCTTACGTACAGCTAGTACCACTGATGTGCTTGTGGTTAAAGCCGCTGCCAGCGTATTGACGAGTCTTTAAAGTCCCCCACAGAAAGTTTCCCAAGTTTGGGCGAAACGTTGTAGAGGCCGTATGGTTTTATGGAATGGTTCGATCATATACGTGCACTTGTGCACGGATCATGATTGGACGGATCATACTAGTGGGCTTTGGTTTAAGCCTGATCCTAGTATTAAATCTGTTGGATTGCTTTCGTCTCATTGCATTCGTATTCAGTCGAAATGCGGATGCAGCTATGTATATACAGGTGAGGGATATCCTTGTGATCCGTCATGAGTTTACTTTAGTTGATGCCATATCTTTTTATTGTTATAAACATTTTGGTTTAAATGTTTAATGGAGGAAAATGTGAGTGCAAGTTTTGTCCATAAGCATCTTTTCATGTCATATGCACATGGTGACTCACGGTCTTGGTTTGGGTGACCATTAAATGTGACATGGATTGATTTTGGGGCTAATTATGATTAGTGAGGATATTTTGGAGAGAGGGGGCTGCCATGTGATGGCTTGGAGTGTGGTTTTGTTATTGATATATATCTCTCTCTCTCTCTCAAGATATCTCACACAACACACAAGTCTTTCTCTTTCTTCTCTTTCTTAAGCTCATATTCTCCTCTAATGGCTTCTTCTTCAAGCTCCACCCATCCCTCTCATAAGTTAAGAATCCATGAGTGTTTTGAGACAAAGTTATCACACACATTCTCAACTTCACCTTGAACATGTCGTCTAGCAAACTTCATGTTCGAGTTGTTTCGGTTAGAAGCGAGAGCGCGTAAAAAGATTCCTTGACGTGGTGCCACTTCGACGAGGAGACTGGAGATCGAGCGAGATCAGAGATACCGTGAGGAGCTAAGGATGGTGCCTAAAGATCGAAGGACACGGATCGATCGGTATAGCCATTCTAACTTCTTGTAGTTAGCTAGTTTAGTGTTAATGGAACAATCCGGGTAAAAGTCTGTGTTAGCGCCAGTTTAGAAAAGTTTTTTGTTCCGCGTTTGGCCTCGGATTGACGGTCGGGGCGTGATCAGTCGAAAATATTGCATATTTTAACCGGCAATTTCCCTATCATTTGCACTCATTTAGAAGTGTTCGGTATTCATATTTCACATATTAGCAAATCAGTCGTTAAATATCAGATTGCATGTGTTAGACTTTTAAACCGGCACTTTAAGGGAAATTGACTGTATTTTATGGCATCGCATCATCCCTGTATTGCGCAACACTTGTCTCGAGATTTGTGCAGGAAATTGCAGGAGCAAAGTCAAAAGAAGCTGATAAAAAATACACCAACTCCATGTTTTCAGATCTGGTAGCAATACAGAAGGCCAAATGAAATTCCACACATCAAAACAAAGCCTAAATACTATAGAGAGAATTAACAGAGAAGACCAAAGCCCAAGGCCCATAAAGAGCTGCGGATCCGCGGCAGGAGCCTTCTTGGGCCGCGGATCCGCGGCTGTCTTGACACTTCAGCAATTAATTTTCAGTGCAGATTGCTTCTCTCAGGGCCCACATTCATTTCTGATATGTCAAATTCCATAATTCTCGCGAAGCTACTGCCAGATCAGCAAAGATCATTAAGCAAGGCTAATCCTAATTAAGCTCCTAACTAATCTTTTCTAGAAGCTCCCTCCTAACTAATCATATCTAGAAGCTTCTCCTCTAACTAACTTTTGGAGGGAAATTCAAATTTCCTCAACAAACTTTTGGAGGGAAACTTAGAATTTGAAATCCTAAATCTAGGGTTTGGATATCTATAAATAGGAGCCTAGATCTAAGGGTTAAGGGTATTCATCAATCATTAGGTAATCAATCTTAGTTAATCTTTAGTCTTCTTCAATTCTTCATCCTCTTCCACAAGTCTAGTGACAAGGCTTGTGCGAAACCCTAACCCTAATTCCACTCCAACTTCAAGATCTTGAGTACCAATCAAGCAAGAAGCCTTCAACCTTTTAGGAGCCGAGCCGATCTTCAATCGGGCAAGTGATCCAAGCCGATCCGCGACCCACGGAGACGAGCGAAGCCAAATCGACGATCGAGTTCTTCCTCTTGTAGTTCTTGAGCGAATGTAATGAAATTGTTGATATAAATAAAAGGTAAAATTTTTTAATCTTGCTTTCTTTTAATTCTTGCATCATGATTAGATCTCAATTTGTGATTGTGGTTCTTGTTGTGATGTTTGAGTAAAACTCCGCTCGTGGAGGAATCGAGACGATTGTAGAATGATGATGTAACAAATCTTAATACGATTTTTAAGTCCTACGAGCTTTGTAAACCCTAGCAAGTTCAAGAATCGATGACCTAGTTTCGTTGCAATGCTTTCTTGATTGTGATCGCTCGAAATTAGGGATCTACGATCGTTTCTTGAATTTACTAGAGGCTAGAATGTGAATGATATCGACGAAAGAACAAGGGATAAAATGAAACCCTAGTTTCATAAGAAATCCCTAATTCTCGATCGATTATCATCGATCTAGTATCAATTCATCGAAGGATAAGAATACGTAATTGTAAGATTACATCACATCTATAGATCCGATCGATTCCTACGAGCCTCATTTCGATTCTTGATATTTGGTTTGGAAAAATCAACAAACTATCAATTCTTGATTCTATCTTTTTCTTGTTATTAGATCTAGATTTTCTAATTCTTGAACTTCAAATACAAATCATGAATTGTTTTGTTTTGTTTTCTTTAAACTTTTGACCCATCTAATTCAAAAGACGAACGATTACACTGTCCCTGTGGACGATCCGCACTCACTTACAATCTACATCCGACACCGTAGTTGATTGCGGTCAAATAATTTTTGGTTGTGATTTCTATTCTATTCCAACTACACAATCCGAAATCTTATTACAATCAAATGGCGCCGTTGCCGGGGATAGTGCGCTAATTGTTCGTATTTTGAAATTTGAGTTGAAAATTTTATTCCATCTAAATTTTGTGATCAAAATTCGCGCAAACCCTAATACGTGGTTGTGATTTGATTGCGAGGAAATCTGGAAGTTGTGGAGCTGTGGAAAATTTTTTCTGCAAACTCCAGAGAGCTTTGTAAGTGAACAGGAGCTTGTACACAAAAATTAGTGCAGTGATCCCATTAGAAGACCGCGGTTCCGCAGCATTTGGGAGCTATTGCGGCGGATCCGCCGCAGTTTAAGTTGATCACTGCTTCAAATTTTCAGGTATACTTACATACTTTCTTATCTTCTCCCTCATCTGCTCCAAATAACAATTTCTTGCAGGTTTCTTTGCAAATAATCGCAGCGCGCAAAATAGCAAAATAAATTGTGCGTGTTTTTGATTTTTGGTTGTTTGCATATTAATACGGAAATTAAGGGGCACGACCAAATCCAGATTAGGTGGGGAGTTCATTACCCTTCCTAAGCCCCGAAAATCATAAAACTTGCATCCGCATTTACCCTCATTAATTAAAAGAAATCTAGAGATGACTCTAAGGACCGTCGCGCTCAATTAGGACAAGAGAAGGCAGTGGGTAATTCATTGCTTATCTGCGTTTTCTTGTGGTGTCTAAGGCGAGTGTTTCTAAGGCTAGTGGTTTTTAATTAGGCCCACTACTTACGTAGTGGAGTACCTTCCCACTTACCTGGCACTTATCCGGCCACAGGGGGACAAAGAGGCAGTGGAGGATTTATCCTGCGACTTGTCTTTTGGCAGTTAGGAGCGGTCTAGAGCCGGACCTAGGTGACCACTAGATTCTAGGGTTTTTGTGTGTTGCATTTGTTGTGTTGCATCATATTTTCAAAAATCCGTCCAATTTTCAAAACAAACACCGCATTCATTCATCATTCCCCTAATTATAAATTCACGCTGCCACTTGTACTAACCCTTTTTAGTGCAAGATAGGATGGACAACGGGATTCTAGTGCCCGACTTGTCCGCGTCCCCCGATCGACCCTAAAGTCGGTATTTCTACATATACCCTTTCTTTACCCACAATCATACCCACATCGATGGATCCATCTCCATCGAACTTCTTTTCCACTACCCTGCCGCCGTCCGTTGGTGCGCAGAATCCACCTCGCATCTCTCTCCAAGAGAGGTGCTATCCAACACGAGGCCCCCTTTTCACCTGTCTTTCCATTCCACCAGCCAACGGGGAAAATTTTCAAATAAAACCCCAATACATCAACCTTCTACCAAAATTTCACGGTCTCGAGTCTGAAGACGCATATGTGTTTATCACAAAATTTGAAAATGTATGCGCAATGATGGGTACCTCACAGCTTTCTGTGGATGCTTTCCATCTACGTCTTCTCCCATTCACCTTGTGCGATTTAGCCGAGAAGTGGCTATATAACACTACCGCACATTCAATTTCAAATTGGGACGAATTCGTTAAAGCATTCCTTAAGAAATTCTACCCACATCAAAAGACAGCTCGAGTCCGTAGCGAAATCTATCAATTCACCCAGCTTCCAAATGAAACATTTTCAAAATGTCTTGAACGTTTCAAGGATATGTTAGTCCAATGTCTACATCACGGCATCCCGAAATGGGAATTATACCGAATCATTTATGAGGGCATTACTCCTTACACAAGACAGACCCTTGAATCCATGTGTTAAGGCAACTTCATGACTAAAGATGATGGGGAAGCCTGGAATTTTCTAGAAGATTTCGCTGAAAAATCTTTACAGTGGGAGGGTATGAGTAAATCGTTTAGGGATGGCAATGATATTTCCATAGGAATTAGAGCTGAAATTTCAGCTTTACACAAGAAATTTGACGCAATGGAAAACAAATTTTTAGCCGCCACCCTAAGTCAAATATCACTCTCCAAAACTGTATGTGGCTGCTGTTCTGATCCGTCTCACTTGACGGAAGAATGTCCGTTTCAAGGTCATGAGCATACCAATGCCGCATTTCAAAGACCTAGAAACGATCCATTTTCCTCCACATATGATCAGGGTTGGAGGAATCACCCTAATTTTTCTTGGAACCAATCACAATCTCAAAACACGGTTCCAAACCCGAATCAATTCCAAAGGGTCCCTCCACCACAACAGCAACCACCACAATTGAGTCAGCACCCCTTTCAAGCACAAAATTTTCAAAATCCGGTCAACACTTTTGCACCGTCTAGTCCTTTACAGTTGACCGGGACTGATGAATCCTATTCATTTGCACAATGCATGAATTTGGTCTTAACAAATGTCATGCAAGTTTCGGCTGAAATGAAGTCTTCTGTCGATAAAATTGAGAAAAACTCAACGTCCCAAGCTGAGAGTATCAAATCGATGGAAGCAGAAATTTCACGATTAAAAGCCGAAATGAGTGCAAGAGAGAAAGGGAAACTTCCAGCTCAACCTTTACCCAATCCTGGCTATTCACATCATGTGGATGCAATCACGTTGAGATCTGGAAGAGTGCTTGACAGTCACGTTGGGGAAGAGTTTGATGATACTGGTAAATCAATCAATAACACCCCGGCTGAGACCTTTCCTTCCACACACACTTCTAGTTCTGACCCCAGTTCTTCTACCCCACCACCTTCTTCCGAGCCTATTCTTCGTTTCCCAAAAGGCTCGCCACTTCAGCCTACCTCTGTTACCCCTCCACGGACGATCCCCACTTCTATTTTAGGATCGATTCCACAAACACTTCCTTCTCCTATGATGGACCCAGCGCTTATTGCTAAAGCACCTTATCCTAATCGGTTAAGGGCTAACACACCAAGTCCACATATGGAGAAGATTATGAACATGTTTAAGGAAGTTAACATTAACATCCCTCTCCTAGATGCTATCCAACAAGTTCCGTCCTATGCAAAAACCCTTAAGAACTTGTGCACTAGGAAGAGGAAGACTCAAGTGCCTAAAAAAATCTTCATGTCAAGTACTATAGACACGGCTTTTCCCCAACAATTACCACGAAAACGTAAGGACCCTGGTTGTCCTACTATTTCCATTTTTATTGGGGAGAAACACATCAACCGTGCGTTACTTGACCTTGGCGCTAGTGTTAACTTACTTCCTTACTCGGTATACGAGCAACTAGGTATCGGAGTGTTAAAGCCCTCGAGCATAACTCTCCAGATGGCTGACCGATCAATCACCAAACCTAGAGGTGAACTGGAGGATGTGTTAATAAAAATCGGAGAATTTATATTCCCGGTAGATTTTATTGTAATTGATACACAGCCTGTAGCGAACCCACGGAATCAAATTCCGGTGATTTTAGGTCGCCCCTTTTTGGCCACTTCCAATGCTATTATCAACTGTCGTAACGGTTATATGACCCTATCTTTCGGGAATAGGTCAATAGAGCTGAACATTTACAAGTTGGAAAGTGTACCCTCCGAACCTACTGCTCATGTCTGTTCTGTCGACTTAATGGATGTCGACAGCAGCGAATTTGATGATCCTCATGATACCGATCTAGACTCTTTTCATATGTTGTTGTTTGACCCAACTATGTATCATACACATACGGACTTTTCCACCGAGATGTCCGGGTCAACAACTAACACTGATTATGAACTGCTTTTAGAGTCTGAAGATCACCCCGCACTTTGTGATGATATTATTCATCGGGGTATAGATGGAACTTTTGAGGAGATCTTCGCTGATGAACTCGTATTTTTGAATGACACGGGTGTTGAGATGAATCATCTTCCAATCACTGAAATTGAACCTCCACCCCTTCTTCTGAACTGTAAAATGAATGCGAGCAATCCATCACATTCACTGCATCGTCTCTCCAAAACGAGACGCACACACATTCTATTCCACCCCTTACCCTTTCCCCATTTCTTCTTCCACCAACCAGAGCGCTGCATTGATAAAATTTTTGAATGGTTGGTGTTAACGTTCGGTCTTTGCTATGCTTGGCATCGACCAATGATTTTTGAAATGTTCAGCTCTATTGACCTATTCCATCACATTCACTGCATCGTCTCTCCAAAACGAGACGCATACACATTCTATTCCACCCCTTACCCTTTCCCCATTTCTTCTTCCACCAACCAGAGCACTGCATTGATAAAATTTTTGAATGGTTGGTGTTAACGTTCGGTCTTTGCAAAGCTTGGCATCGACCACTGAAAAGTTTTTTGTTCCGCGTTTGGCCTCGGATTGACGGTCGGGGCGCTACCGTAGACTAACAAAAACTTGCAATGAGATTGTATGCCTTCTATGGAGTGGGTGTCTTGTTCCGTTAAGGTTACCACGCCATGATAGTTTGGATGCCGATTCCTACTGTGAGTAATTATTACTCCAAGGTGATTTTCAGATGGCCCTGGCTAATTCTCCTTTACGATTTGAAGGAGGATTCGACGGTACAGTAGGAGCCATCCTGATTAGATAAATATACCAATTTAATCTTGATAGAGTGCAAGATGAGTGATTCTTTTCTCTCTCTCTCTCTGGCCGCGACCTAAGACAGACTTTAAACTAAAAACTTGTAAACTAAGTTAACCGAATCATTTAAAAATCAATGGCATTGGAATGTCACGATTCCCCTATTTCACGACCTAGTCGCATATGTCCTTACTGAAAGTTTCTAGTTCCCTCGCCGTAGCAACCCCGACCGATGCGGAACCAAAAAACAAAAATTATCGAGAGAGCACTAGAACCGAATCCCTAGAAATCTTTCCAAACACCAAAACTAGTAAACTGGCATACAAGGTTTAGGGAATACTACTTTTGACGCGTGTCCACCCAATCGTGGAAGACCCCTCCAAACCCCTCATAGGTCGTCGGGAACAAGCTTGAATGGCGACCGCCCTTGCTGAAGATGATTCACCCAAGAGAACTGATCCAAGCTCTAGCTTCACCTAGTGAAAAACTAACGCTCCAAGCTCGCTAGGAATGGAGAGTGGGGATTTAAGAATTTTCCACTGTCATTTTCCCACAAATACAAATTTCAAGAGAGCAAGTGAAGAAGAAGGAGGAGGAGGGGAAGAGGCATTCTGTAGAATAAACAAATGAAAGCCCATTCCTCTTTACGTGTCTTCAACCATGCTCAAAGCCACCTCACCCTCCACTTCATTTCATGAATATTGATACATGAATATTCACAAATAAGTTGTCCTTCTTCTAGAAAAAAATTCTGTATAAATACAGAATATAACCCGGTATATGTATCGAAATATATATATGTGTATCCGTATAAAAATACGAATAACCAAGAGAGAATGAATAGTGAACAATAATACTAGAATACATATATTATATATATGTATATATATATTATTAAATCAAAACTTGATTTAATAATTCGGCTTAATCCTGAGCAGCTAGTATTATCAACCATCCGATTAAAGTCTGTATAGACTTTACACACATTTAATCGGACACCTGTATGTACCAACATACTTTATCTATATCATATTGCCTGAACCGAGAAAATCTTTTGTATGGTACTCTGAAGACTCGACAATACGCTGGCAGTGATGTAACATTTCAAAACACATAAAATATTATTTTTGGAATTGAAATAATTAAATAATAAATTTAATGAATATTATAAAAGTATGGAAATTAGTTTTAATGGAATGGTATAATTATATACATATAATTTGGAAAATAATTGGAATATTAATATGAATTATTAATTATGAAAGCATTTGATTGGTTTGGGCAATTTATAAATTAGTATACAATTATTTATATACAAATTTAATGTTAAACTTGATTAATATTTCCTAATTATGCATTAAACCAAACTTATTTTGTTAACCATGTTTTAATGTGCCATGACCCATTACATTTGTATTCTAGGCATGGTTTATTTCTATTTTGGTTTTTATGTTTTCAAAAAGAAAAGAGAAAAGAGAAGAAAATGAGAGGAGACAAGGGGGGACAAGGAGGTATGGGTGTGAGTGAGTGAGTGAGTGAGAGAGTATAATATGTTGCTTTTAACTATTCTTCCATCATTTCTATTTTTCTTCATCTCATTTCTTCACCCCCCTCTTCTTCATCTCCTCCTTCATCACCTCCCTCCACCACCCTCTACCACCTTTAGCCATCTCTCAAGCTTCATCAAAACCACTTGAACCTTCACAAGACAATGTTCACAAGCTCATCCTACACATCATGGTGGGATCAAGTTCTAGTTTTGAGCAACTTTGGCCACCTAAGAATTTTCCTGAGTTGCTTTTTGAGGTAATATTTCCACCCTTAGATAAGTTTTCAAGTGTCTTTACCATCACAATTAGTTTAGAGTTTAAAAGTTAATGTTTAGTGAACTTGGAAAATTCTAAGATGGGAATTAGTGGATAAAACTTATAGTGAAGGTTTATTGAGTTCCTATTGGCCTAGTAGTGTTGGTAGCCTTGATTAAAATGACTTAGAAATTTCTGATATCGGTTTTTCATTGACTTTTGATGTTCAAATGGAATCTGGGATGATTTTAGAACTCTGAAAATTTTATAGCAGATACAGTAAGATGTGAAAACCACTAGGAACCTACCCTAGAAGCCCGAGCCCGAGCCTTCATCTTTTGGCCGCCGTTTTATTCGATTTGGCTGCAATTTGCGGCCAAATTTTGGAATTAGGGTCTGAAACTTGGTCTGTAGCTCACTCATTAGATAACTAGGACAACCCTATATGCAAAAAAGATTTATTTCACCTTAGGTAGAATCTGTAGTCATTTTACTTGTTTTCTATCGATATTTTCCGACTTTTGAAAACTAGATTTTTGATATTTGAGTTTTGACTCGGTCGCTTGACGTTCGCACGTCAACGTCGGGAGTTGTTTATTTGTTCTTGCATACGTGGACCATAGGTTCTAACCTATGTACGTTTCGCTTGCCGTATCGGTTTTCGTATTTGATTTTGATTTCATTATGATATGCATTGATTTGTAGGTACCTGTTGGATATAGTGCCATCTAAGTCAATTATTGGATCGCAGGTACGTGATTGCAATGATTGAGGGAGGACCTATACCGATAGAACAGTCTTACTCGAGATGATAGTATGCTATCTGGTTTGTCTTTATCATCATGTATATGTTGATAAAGTCCATAGGATTCTTGCTTGACTACCAGCAGTATGATGGCGATCATATATGTGGGAGCTGGGGTCTATAAGAACATCCTTAAAGTGTCCCTAGTCGTGAGAGTTTCGAGACAGGGCATCGATACTCCAGAGTATACTAGTGTATACATTCGAGACCCCGACGAGGGGCGGTGGCCGGTCTCACAAGGCACTGGTGTTAGTTGGATCACCTAAGATGTATACAGGTGCTCATTGGGTTATGAGTACACCGGACAGGACTCGCCGGGAACTTGCTGGTTGGTATTATACCTAGCGTCAGATAGCAGTTTCCTGGTGACATGTGTACAGGTTAGTTTGTCGACCTGAGATCGTCATTTGTCTCGTGTGAGTTCCCACTGTGCTTTGATTTCTACCTTACCATGCTCAAAGGAGACGTGCAAACAGGTTTTTGTTGGGTACAGTCCCGAGCCACATGGAGGCAGTGAGCAGATCATCGGGGATTCGTCTCTCCCGGTATTAGGGGTGAGATCGCGCTGTGTTTAGGAGAGCCATTACACAAAATCCCTGGCCAGGGTAATCGAGATTTACTGGAAGGTATTCCAGTAGTATCTCAGGGTGTTCTGGGCTGCTCTCCGACACGACTTATACCGCTATTGGGGGTCTGACGTTTACCGGCCCCCTAGGCCCTATATGCGATACTCATAAACGAACGGACCGGACTGTATGGATATTGTCACTGTCAGGCTCTGTAGGGTTTCTGGATGAGTTCGCTCATCGGCTTCCCTTCCAATCAATACATAAGCAACCGTTACGTACAGCTTGTACCTCTGACGTGCTAGTGGTTATACCCAGTGCCAGTGTATTGATGAGTCAATAGAGTCCCCCACAGACACTTTCCCAAGTTCAGGCGAAACGTTGTAGAGGCCGTATGGTTTTATGGCAAGGATCGGAAAACGCACGTGCGTTTTCGCACGTGTCATTTTTCGGGCAGATAATACTGGTCGGCTTTGGTTTAAGCCGGATCCGAGTATTATACTGTGTAGATATAATATTTTTGTCTCAGTTGTATTTGTATTCGGTCGAAATACAAATGCAGGTATGTTTATACTGTTACGGGGTTATCCTGAAATTCCTTTCAGGATCGCTTTTGGAAGTTGCCAGTTTCCAGTTTTCTATCACCCGTATTTAACATTCGGTTAAATACGGATTTATCTTTTCGTCTTGAGGGTGAGTCATTGTGTGTGGAAGCTTCAAGATTAGTGACTCATTCTTTTCCATTGATTACTTGGAGACTAGGTTTTCATGACTCATTAAGCATTAAATGATTCATTTAGTTTGTTCATACTAGGTGTTCATTTGAGTCATCCTTTTCTTTTAGTGCTTAAGATATTTTCTCCTTGATCTTTTGCTTACACTCACCCTCCCCTCTCCTACACTCACCCTCCCTCCTCTATATAGTGGCCGGCCCTCTTTGTGAGGAGAGATGATTGATTTTGGCAAAAAGATTATGATAGTTTAGTTCATGGAAATTTCATATAGCTCAATTTCAATTTACCCGATTCCAATTGGCAACTTCATTAACCGTTCGTCCATAGCCTTGGACGTAACGAGAAAAAGTGTTCTACTCATTCTCTACAACATCTTGGTCGTCTCTTTTAGCAAACTTGACAACCGAGTTGCCTCGGTTCAGAGGCGGGAGCCCGTTTAAAGATCTGTCGACGTGGTGCCACCTGGACGACGAGACTGGAGTTTCAGAAGATCAAAGCCGCCGCAACAAAGCGTGGGATGATGTTTAAGGACCGAAGGACTCGGATCGTTTGGTATAACAATTCTACCTTCTTTACAATATGTTAGTTTAGCTTTAATGGCAGATCCGGGTTATAGTACGCGATAGCGCCAGTCGTAAAAGTTTTCGTTCCGCATATTGGCGTCAGTTAGATGGCCGGGGCGCTACCGTATGTACCTTCACGTGGACTTCCGGGGTGACGAAGGAGAACAAGAAGTTCATCGACTTCGGCTAGAGCGAGGATAGTAGGTGAGTAGATGTATATCTACGGGGGAAGTTGGGTGGATGGCGTATAGCACCCGCGCAACCATAATACTAGGATATTAGAAATTCAGTATATATATAGATATTTTAGATATGTATACCCAGCTAATAGGGTTCTGGGATACTATGAACCATAGTAGTGTACGCGTAGGAAGGTATATCCCTAGTTCTAGTTTTCTTAGTCCAAGAGTCATGGGTACACACACACACACATACACACATACATACATACATACATACATAAATACATACATATAACCATGAGGATAATTACGAGATGATATGATGAGATGAGGATATGATGAAATAAAATGACACGAGTCGATATGTTGATATGAGAATGCGAGGAGATCTATATATATACATATGCTAAGATATGACATGAGATGATGTATATATATGATGATATTGTACATGATATGATGTACATAACGATAGATCCATACTTTTGATTTCTTGATATCGTACGATGGATTATACCGTACGTGATGTGATGAGGATGAATCGCCGACATATATATATATATATCGACTCGAGGAATACTGATTAAGGTCACTTAAGTAGGTATTAGGATATATTTAGAACCATAACTATTTTCAAAATTAACTAATCGTTAGGCACTTTTAAATGACAATCTCAAGGGACGCTACGGATTTTCAAATGGCATCTTTTTCTCAAAAACACCGTAGTCCCCATTTTCAAAAACAACGATTCGTACTATTTTAAGGTATAACTGTATGGTTCATATGTAGTCACGTATTTTATACTGTTCACGTTTATGCTTTTCTTATTTATGTTACGCTCGTTTTGTTAGTGTATATATCCTAGAGGCCATTACTGTATCATACTAGTTTGTATATTACTTGATGGAAGCTTGGGATATTCACAGTTGTATATACAATCTTGCTCGAAATGGTAGTATGCTACTTGGTTTGTCACTGCTTTAATATGTGCATGTGTTTCTTTTAGCATATTGCTGATATACATATTAGTAGAGCCCTTAGGATCTTTGCTTGATTACCAGCGTTGTGATGGCGCTCACACTCGTGGGAGCTGGGTAATCCATAAGCACATCCTTATACTGGTCCCTGGTCGTTGGACTATCGAGACAGGGCATCGATACTCCGGAGTAGACTAGCGTATGCGCTTCTTATCCCAGCGTGGGAGACGGCCTGTCCCACAGCCGTCAGTACGTCGTACTTAAGATAGTATGCGGGTGCTCGTTAGGTTACGAGTACACTGGACAGGACTCGTCGGGAACTGTTGGTTGGTATTATACCTATCGTCAGTTATCAGTTCCCAGGTGACATGAGTACAGCTTAGTGCGCTGACTTGACACTGTCACTTCGCCTCGAGTGTGTTCCCACTGCACTTTGATTACTACCCTACCACGGCTCAAAGGAGTCGTGCAAACAGGTAGTTTTTGGGTGCAGTCCCGAAGCACTTGGAGGCAGTGACGGTTAGACAGGATTCGTCTCTCCCGGTATTGGGGGTTGACATCGCGCTGTGTCTAGGAGAGCCATTACATGAGTAGTCCCTGGCCAGGGCAAGCGAGATATACTGGTAGGTTTCCAGTGTTATCTCAGGGTGTTCTGGGCTACACTCCGACACGACTTGTACCGCTATTAGGGGACTGACGTTCACCGCCCCCTAGGCCCGCCATGCGATGTATCAGACGAACAGACCGGACTGTACGGAGACTGTCACATACAGGCTCAGTAGGAGTTCAGATGGGGTTCACCTCGTCAGTCTTCTTATCGACATCTACCTAGGGACCGTTACGTACAGCTAGTGCCGCTTGCGGTCTGTGGTTAAACCCACTGCCAGCGTAGTGTCGAGTCTTTAGAGTCCCACACAGAGAGCTATTCGCCTTTAGGCAAAATGAGTAGAGGTCGCATGGTTTTGCGACAGGGTTCGTTCACATCCGCGCACTTGTGCACGTTTGCTGTCCGGACAGCTTATACTAGCGGGCTTTGGTTTAAGCCGGATCCTAGTATATGATTTGGGATTGGTTTTATCTCTTTGTATTCGTGTTCCTCGGATCACGAATACGGGTGCGTATGCACAGTTGCTTGAGACAAAGGGAGAGGACTTTGATTAGGGTTAATGACCTTTATCATTTTGTTAACCCTAATGCTTATGTGTGTATTATGGTTAATTGATATTAGTTTAATATAATTGTGCATGGTTATGGTTGTTGACCATTTGACCTTCTTGACTTGTTGACCTAGGTTGACACTTTGACCATCATCATTTCATTTGGAAAATGCTCTTTGATCCTTGCAATTTGCATTAAAAATGAAATGATAATGGTCATGTCTTGATTAACCATGACAATTATCTAGCTAATTATCAATTTATAATAATTCACACATATATGTGAGAATGGTTGTTTTATTCTCTCATTCTATCATTCACTTTCTCTCTCTTGTTCCTTCTCTCCCTCAAGCTCTCCCCTCTCATGTGTTGAGAAACACTTGAGCTTGAGAAAAACCTCTTCTTGATAATCTTTACTCTCATCTAGGGTTTTAGGACTAGCACTTCTAGCACCCTAGTTACTTCTAGCTTGAAGTTGAAGCTAAAGGTTGAGGCTTTCGGGTGGATCCTTCTTCGACTCAAGAAGACGACAAAGGTGATCCCTTTCTACTACTCCAAGGAGGAAGGAGAGAAAGACATAAAACCCTAGGTATAACCATTCTATCCTTAGCTAGTTTCTAGTTAGCTTTAGCTTGTTTTTGTTTAGCAAAGATCCTTCTTTGTCTTGTCCATGTTGCCTAAAGTGATAAAAATCCGATTTTTATTCCGTTTTCCGCCTCCCCGCAAGCACCGGGGTGGGCAACGTGGACTTACAGTGGTATCAGAGCCTAACTAAACATAAACTAGCTAGGTAGTAAAGTGTATGGAAGTTCAATCGAAAAAAATCGCAAAACCGAGTTTACAAAAACCCAAGTTTCTGTTAAAATTTTTTCTGTTCAAAATAAAATAAATCATACTCCAAAAATTATCTCAGGGTTTTGTGAAGAAAGCCACTAAAAACGATCCAGTGACTCGCTCAAAGAGCCGCGCAACCGCGGCCGTTTTGGCTCGTCTCTGGGTCGAATTTGGTGCAGTGTTCTTCTGGCATGGTTTTGGGATTTTTAAGATGGTTTATATGTGCCCAGGTTTTCCAGAAAAGAAATTTGATTTTGGGGGCCTATAAATCCGTATTTTTTGATCGAACTTCAATACACTTTGACTAAAGGGTTATATCTGTGATGTTTATATTATTGAACGTCGGCTAATCGCTATATGTCGATTAGTGGGGGTTATACATAACTGTGATCTGTGTTTGATGATGGTATGTGTATATGAATGCGTTGGATTGTCGCGGGTGAATAGCCGGGGTGGATGTGAGATGAGTGTTTCTTTTTCTTTCATTCATGTAACATGTAAATTGATGTAATATTATTTGTATGGCCGCACAACCGGGTCGGGGTTGTAGCCGTCATTGTATAATTCTTTTTACTGTTTTTGCTCCTAGGATAGACCCATGGAGGGGGTGCACAAACTACCGGGTATCTCGAAGTGCCGAGTAGCCTACTCACGGTGTTGAGGGAGGTTGCTTCGCTTCGGGTGCTTGGCGGGTAGTTTGCCGCACCCGTAGGGGTCTTGGGTGGGGTATTGGCTATTCACCGCGACCGTGTAATCCGCTTTTCGTTGTAGGCTCGAACGGATTGCGGATTCCTAGTATATCCAATGTATTCATCTGTGATCTGTAATGTCTATCATTGCTATATATTTATATATTATAACTATTTAGGCGTTGCTTATGTTTTACAGCTGCGCTAGCCCAGCCCCCGCTCTGTCGTTAGTTAAGTAACCTAACGGGTGATGACGGGGCCCCGTGGCGAATGCGAATGGCATAAGCGTACGTCATATTTTGGTTGTTTTCTGCAATGGTAGGGTTAAATGATGGGGCGCATTAAAAGAACTAATGCAAGAAAATAAACCAAGTAAAAGTCGATTGGAACACTTTGAAAACCACTCGGTTCTTTTCAAAACTAAACTTTTAAACGCGGAGCTTGAACCACTCCTTTTAAAAGCTATCTCGTTCCATCGATTATATCAAGTTCACTACGTTCACGGTTTCGCCAAAACCATTCGTAGCCCTCCGTCATTCCACATGAATGGTCAAAAGTATTCAAGGTATGTATTTTGACCAAAGTCAAGGCATAGTGATTGGTAGCTATTGGGTATTCATGTGCAGCATAGATAGATGCGTTGGTTTGGGACAGTCGTGCTGCCATTTTGGCCAAAGTCAAGGGTAGGTATGGGTGGGTCCAAATTAACCAGGAGAATGACGGGTAGAACTTGACATGTGACTTATGATATTTTGGCCAAAGTCAAGGTCATAAGAGCATGGGGCAAAAATCCACATCGGGAGTTTCATAAGTACTGAATCTTGCTAGCGCTGCATACAATTTTGAGTGTGATAATTCTGGTAGGATTCCTTCGGTTTTATCACGCGATGATATTTGGACCCGATCCTACTGTGAGTATATGCTACTCCTCGGGAAAACTCTCACTTAACGATCAATGCTATAAACCTAGTAGGTGTCTAGAAAGGTGTTAGCGGGGCTACGCCCACAGGGAAAAGAGGTTACTTAATTAAGGAACTTCGCGAAAGCGTTGGAAAACCTCCCTCGAAGTACCGACACTGGCCTGGCTGAACGGTTAAGCAAGTATTGTACGGTGAGATTGATCCCGACTAATCCTTTCTTTACGGTTTGAGAAGGGATTCGAGAGACAGTGGGAGCCATCCTGTTTAGACAAACTAAAAACCACTCTAAACTTGCAAGAGCATCATGCTAAAGTGTTTCTTTTCTCTCTCCTAATTGCAGCGACCATTCAACATGACCGGACTTAAGTTATTACTAGATAAAAACATACTGACAGGGCCAAACTACAAAGATTGGCTCAGGAATGTCAAGATGGCAATCACTTACGACAAGCTGGGGTATCTCCTTACCACCAAAGCTCCCCCTGTCCCAGGTCCCAAAACCAGTGTCGCGGATAGGGAAATCCGTAAGACATGGGAAATAGATTGCGCGAAGGCCAAATGCCTCGTACTTGCCTCGATGGACAACGAACATCAGAGGAGGCACGAGAATATGGACCTAGAGTCCTATTTCTTCATACAAAAGAACTGTATGGAGAGCAGTCTTGTATCGCCAGATACGAAGTGTTGAAGAAGTTGTTTTCGGCAAGGTTGGCCGTCGGATCATCGGTAGCGGAACACGTGCTTAAGATGATTGGCTACATAGAGGAGCTCGCAGAACTTGGGACCACGTTGGAGAATGAGCTCTATACGGACTTGATTCTCCAGTCCCTTCCTTCCACTTACGCCCAGTTCATCCTGAACTTCAACTTACAGGAAAAGGAAGTTGAACTTTCAGAGCTCCTCAACATGTTGAGGAGTGCAGAGGGCACCCTACAGAAAAGTAAGGAGACATCCACTTTGTTTGTAGGAGGATCTTCCTCTTCTAGGTCCAGGGCAAAAGCCAAGGGCAAGAAGAAGAAAGCCCCCGCCAAACCAAGAGGCGGTGTCAGTAAAGTGGATACGAAGGGAAAAGGAAAAGCAACAAAGGTAGCGGGAAAGCTGGTGGAGAAGGAAGAATGCTTCTACTGTCACAAAAGTGGTCACTGGAAACAGGATTGCAAGGCTTGGAAGGCCAGAACACAGGATTTGAAGCGAGTTGCGGCTCAGCTTCAGGTGTGTATGTTATTGAAAACTGTCTATCAATAAACTCTACATCCTGGGTATTGGATACCGGATCAGGATCTCATATCTGTAATTCTTTGCAGGCGTTGAGAAAGCGTAGAGTTTTGAAGGCAGATGACATGACCCTCAGAGTTGCAAACGGTGCTAGCATGGATGCTGAGGCCGTGGGGGACTATCACCTGGGACTGTCAGATGGACACTTTTTGGTTTTGCGTAGTTGTTATTATGTACCAAATGCAACCTGTAATATCATTTCTGTATCTTTATTATCTAAAGAAGGTTATGAATTTGCATTTGTAAGTAATGTAGTGAACATTCACCTTAATCAAGTTTTGATTGGGTCAGGTACATTGAACAACGGTATATACGTATTAAACCAACCACAGATTTTCAATGTCCAGAATACACACAAAAGAAAGTCTCCAGAAATCAATAAAACTTTCTTATGGCATTGTAGACTGGGTCACATCAATGAGAGAAGGTTGACTAAATTACATACAGAAGGATATTTGGATCCGTTCGAATATCAATCGTATGCAACTTGTCAATCCTGTCTCAAAGGAAAGATGACAAAGACTCCGTTCACTGGACACGGAGTAAGAGAGAGCGAGCTCTTGGGACTCATACACAGTGACGTGTGCGGTCCAATGTCTACACATGCACGAAGCGGTTATTCTTACTTCATTACTTTTACGGATGACTTTTCAAGGTACGGTTATGTCTTCTTAATGAAACATAAATCCGAGGCTTTTGAAAAATTCCAGGAATATAAGAATGAAGTAGAAAAACAAACAGGCAAAAGTATCAAGGCACTGAGATCTGATCGAGGTGGTGAATACTTGAGTGCCGAGTTCCTAGGTTACTTAAAAGAGAATGGAATTCTCTCTCAGCTTACTCCTCCATACACTCCGCAACATAACGGTGTATCGGAGAGACGGAACCGAACCCTATTGGATATGGTACAGTCCATGATGAGTAACGCTGAGTTGCCGCGATCGTTATGGGGATATGCGCTAGAATTAGCTGCATACCTTTTGAACTGAGTTCCAACTAAGACTGTGCCTACTACACCATATCAGATGTGGTGTGGGAAGAGACCCTATCTTAATCACATTAAGACATGGGGATGTCCAGCTTTTGTAAAAAAGCAGCATGCGGACAAGCTTGAGGCACGCTCAGTACAGTGCAAGTTTGTGGGATATCCAAAGAACTCCAAGGGATATTTCTTCTATTGCGAAGAGGAACAAAAGGTTTTTGTTTCTCGCCATGCCCACTTTCTAGAACACCAGTTCATAGAAAAAGAAATAAGTGGGAGCGCAATAGAACTGGAAGAAATTCCAGAACCACGAGCTACTACTGAAAGCTTAGTAGAACCAGAGGGTTCGAAAGATCAGGACATTCCCACGCTACTCCGCAGGAGTAGTAGGCAGTCTCATCCGTCCGAGAGATACTACGGTTTTCTCATTGACGGGGATAGAGAGGATTGCATCATAGATTGTGATGAACCTACTAGCTTTCAGCAAGCCATTCAGAGCGTTGACTCGGTAAAATGGCTGGATGCAATGCGAACCGAAATGGAGTCCATGTACACCAACAAAGTATGGACGTTGGACATTGCTCCAGATGGGGTAAAACCCGTAGGATGCAAGTGGATCTTCAAAAGGAAGATTGGTGTAGATGGACAGGTTGAGACCTATAAAGCTAGACTGGTTGCAAAGGGTTTTCGTTAGCGACCTGGTTTGGACTATGACGAAACCTTTTCTCCAGTAGCTATGCTGAAATCCATTCGGATCCTTCTTGCCATTGCTGCCTTCCACGATTATGAAATTTGGCAGATGGACGTAAAGACCGCTTTTCTAAATGGACATTTAGAGGAGTGTGTCTATATGGAACAGCCAGAGGGTTTCATTCAGAGTGGGAGCAGCGGAAAGGTGTGAAAGTTGCTTAAGTCCATTTATGGACTGAAGCAGGCATCGCGGAGTTGGAACATCTGTTTTGATGAGACGGTCAAGGAATTTGGCTTTATCAAAAATCCAGATGAACCATGCATCTATTGTAGATTTGTAGCGAGAACTGTAGTATTCCTCGTTTTATACGTGGATGACATTCTCTTAATAGGAAATGACATTCCTATGCTACAATCTGTCAAGGGGTTCTTGTCACACAGGTTCTCCATGAAAGACCTGGGTGATGCCTCATACATTCTGGATATCCGGATCTACCGTGACAGATCCAAGAGGATATTAGGACTTTCACAGTCCAGGTACATCGACACCATACTGAAGAGATTCAGTATGGAAGATTCCAAGCGCGGTAATCTACCGGCTTGTCACGGGATCACCCTCTCCAAAGAGATGTCTCCCAAGACTGATTTGGAGAGGGATCGCATGTCCATTATACCCTACGCTTCTGCGGTAGGCTCTATAATGTATGCGATGTTGTGCACCAGACCAGATGTGGCTTATGCACTGAGCGTGGTAAGCAGGTATCATTCAAATCCTGGGGAGAAACATTGGATAGCAGTAAAGAACATTCTCAAGTACCTGAGAAGGACTAAGGAGATGTTCTTAGTGTATGGCGGAAAAGACCTCCAGATTGAGGCATTTGCTGACTTTAGCTTCCAGAGTGACAAGGATGATTCCAAGTCCATGTCGGGCTTTGTCTTTACCCTCAATGGAGGGGCGGTGTGTTGGAAGAGCTCCAAACAGGAAACCGTTGCTGACTCGACTATGGAAGCGGAATACATCGCTGCATCTGATGCCGCAAAAGAAGCTGTCTGGATGAGGAAGTTCTTGAAAGAACTTCAGGTGGTTCCGTCCATTGTTGACCCAATACTTCTGTATTGCGCCAACAACGGGGCTATAGCTTTAGCGAAGGAACCCAGGTGCCATCAGAAATCAAGACACATCTTGAGGCGGTATCACCTGATCAGGGAGATCGTGGATTGCCAGGAGATCGAGGTTCGGAGGGTTGATTCAGAAGATAACACTGCAGATCCATTCACCAAGGCCTTGCCCCAGACTCAGTTCGAGCGGCTGATCGAGATGATAGGTCTTCGATACGCCAGTACATGGTCTTAGTGCGAGTGGGAGATTGTTAGTGTATATGCCCTAGAGGCCATTACTGTATCATACTAGTTTGTATATTACTTGATGGAAGCTTGGGATATTCACAGTTGTATATACAATCTTGCTCGAAATGGTAGTATGCTACTTGGTTTGTCTCTGCTTTAATATGTGCATGCGTTTCTTTTAGCATATTGCTGATATACATATTAGTAGAGCCCTCAGGATCTTTGCTTGATTACCAGCGTTGTGATGGCGCTCACACTCGTGGGAGCTGGGTAATCCATAAGCACATCCTTATACTGGTCCCTGGTCGTTGGACTATCGAGACAGGGCATCGATACTCCGGAGTAGACTAGCGTATGCGCTTCTCATCCCAGCGTGGGAGATGGTCTGTCCCACAGCCGTCAGTACGTCGTACTTGAGATAGTATGCGGGTGCTCGTTAGGTTACGAGTACACTGGACAGGACTCGTCGGGAACTGTTGGTTGGTATTATACCTATCGTCAGTTATCAGTTCCCAGGTGACATGAGTACAGCTTAGTCCGCTGACTTGACACTGTCACTTCGCCTCGAGTGTGTTCCCACTGCACTTTGATTACTACCCTACCACGGCTCAAAGGAGTCGTGCAAACAGGTAGTTTTTGGGTGCAGTCCCGAAGCACTTGGAGGCAGTGACGGTTAGACAGGATTCGTCTCTCCCGGTATTGGGGGTTGACATCGCGCTGTGTCTAGGAGAGCCATTACACGAGTAGTCCCTGGCCAGGGCAAGCGAGATATACTGGTAGGTTTCCAGTGTTATCTCAGGGTGTTCTGGGCTACACTTCGACACGACTTGTACCGCTATTAGGGGACTGACGTTCACCGCCCCCTAGGCCCGCCATGCGATGTATCAGACGAACAGACCGGACTGTACGGAGACTGTCACATACAGGCTCAGTAGGAGTTCAAATGGGGTTCACCTCGTCAGTCTTCTTATCGATATCTACCTAGGGACCGTTACGTACAGCTAGTGCCGCTTGCGGTCTGTGGTTAAACCCACTGCCAGCGTAGTGTCGAGTCTTTAGAGTCCCACACAGAGAGCTATTCGCCTTTAGGCAAAATGAGTAGAGGTCGCATGGTTTTGCGACAGGGTTCGTTCACATCCGCGCACTTGTGCACGTTTGCTGTCCGGACAGCTTATACTAGCGGGCTTTGGTTTAAGCCGGATCCTTGTATATGATTTGGGATTGGTTTTATCTCTTTGTATTCGTGTTCCTCGGATCACGAATACGGGTGCGTATGCACAGTTGCTTGATACAGAGGGAGAGGACTTTGATTAGGGTTAATGACCTTTGTCATTTTATTAACCCTAATGCTTATGTGTGTATTATGGTTAATTGATATTAGTTTAATATAATTGTGCATGGTTATGGTTGTTGACCATTTGACCTTCTTGACTTGTTGACCTAGGTTGACACTTTGACCATCATCATTTCATTTGGAAGATGCTCTTTGATCCTTGCAATTTGAATTAAAAATGAAATGATAATGGTCATGTCTTGATTAACCATGACAATTATCTAGCTAATTATCAATTTATAATAATTCACACATATATGTGAGAATGGTTGTTTTATTCTCTCATTCTATCATTCACTTTCTCTCTCTTGTTCCTCCTCTCCCTCAAGCTCTCCCCTCTCATGTGTTGAGAAACACTTGAGCTTGAGAAAAACCTCTTCTTGATAATCTTTACTCTCATCTAGGGTTTTAGGACTAGCACTTCTAGCATCCTAGTTACTTCTAGCTTGAAGTTGAAGCTAAAGGTTGAGGCTTTCGGGTGGATCCTTCTTCGACTCAAGAAGACGACAAAGGTGATCCCTTTCTACTACTCCAAGGAGCAAGGAGAGAAGGACATAAAGCCCTAGGTATAACCATTCTACCCTTAGCTAGTTTCTAGTTAGCTTTAGCTTGTTTTTGTTTAGCAAAGATCTTTCTTTGTCTTGTCCATGTTGCCTAAAGTGATAAAAATCCGATTTTTATTCCGTTTTCCGCCTCCCCGCAAGCACCGGGGTGGGCAACATGGACTTACACGTTTTACTTTTCTATGGCGATATACATACTGCGTCCCCTGTACTTACCTCTATATGACTTCGTCTGCTAGAACACATGCACCATTACCGATGATGCACATGTTTCGCATACACTTACTCGCCGGCTCACACACTCATCATTGGTAATTGCCATGACACGCATACATTAGAAACTACTATTTCGCCGTATAGTTCTCTAATCTATAGAATTACAGTTATGTGTTTAGTACTCATTACCTCACATGATAGTTTAGATATTGCACTTCCTTACCTAGTTACACTACATGCTTATATGAAAACACCGGTTATACCTTACAGTACTGTTCTGTACTTGTATTTACTATTCCATCATGATTACAAGATTTTGAGATTCTGTTTTCATGAGATTGTTGGATTTGAGAACAGCGGATATATTTTTAAAGTCTTATGATTGTTTTAAAAACGCAGTTTCTCTTGATATGATATTTCGACGTCCACCATGAGATTTCTTGGTTCTGATCTATGATATTATCCAACTCGAGGAGTGAGAAGGCACCGTCTGCGGGTACATGATGGACCGGGTATGATATCCCGGGACAAGAAAATCGTATAGAAAGGTGTTGAGCTAGCCTGGGGAACACTACCTACCAGTGATAGTGTTGGATTCAACGAATATCCGGTGGATACCGACCGGAGTGATATGAGACAGATGGACATGAGGACCGATCTGATGCGACGGTGGCTGAGATATGAGGATTTACGTGTCGATGTTGGACATGGGTTTTATGATGATTTCGAAGGTCGATGCTGGGTACTCAGGTTTTTATGATGATTTGATGTGTCGTTGATGGACACATGGATGATACACATATATGATACAGATGGCATGGTACCATATTATGACACGGGCACGATTACATTACCATTATTATACTTGTGCTTACACTATCACCCTCGTTACCACTCGACTTTATATGTTTATCATACTTATGTATATACAATCATCCGTGTTACCACACAGTATTATTATATTACTATATTGTTGTATGACCTAAGAGATCGTCATACATTTGATTTCTACCTGCTGATATCTTCTGCTCACGAGTTGGCAACTTAGCCCCGTTGTTCCATAGTTTTCTTGCTGGATCGGCCACTAGGATCAGTAGCGGCTTTCTAGCACACAACCTTCTTCTGGGAGATTTGCATGGGTAGGTGGGTTACTGCTCGAATTGTAACCTCCATTGTATACATTATTATTAAGTTGTATCTAGTTAAAAGCCCCATCAACCAAACTATGTATTATTTGGTAGACCTAGAGATCGATTGGTATATTCATTCGAACTTAGAGTCATGGATATGTTTTTATTCTTTATAATTTGGGTTTGATGATACTTTGCTTTTCTTATTCTTTTTTCCTATGATTAATTTTCGCCTTGGGGCATCGTATATCTTTATTTGTATGGTTGTGTTTCCACCAATTGGCGTAGAGCTAGCTCCCGCTTGAGGATGCCTATTATTATTGCTATGTATTGGTTTTGGATCAAAATTTAAAAAGGAGGTGCTGCCCAAATTTCAAATGATAAAAAAGTTTTCAAAATAGATGCAACTCACTTATATTTTCATATAACATTATTTATACTTTTGAAGAAGAACTTGATTTCGTTATACCTTTATTTCAAAACTTCACCTCTATTATTTTCCTAAAAAAAGTTTAGATGTCTGGGCTTGCGGCGTACTTGGATTACGGTTATTAGGAATATGTATGCCCTAGAGACCATTATTGTATGATATAGTGGATGCTTGGACATATATATAGGACATTCTTGCTCGACATGATAATATGCTATCTGGTTGCACTTTATCTTAACATTTACACTTGTATTATTATACTGTCTCTTTGATACATGTTGATAAATCCCTTAGGATGTAGCCTTGACTATCAGGACTATGATGCAGATCATACTAGTGGGGCTTATGTTCATAAGCACATCCTTTAATAGTTTCTAGTCGAGGGAATATCGAGACAGTGCATCGATATTCCAGAGTAGACTGTATAGGGCGATGGTTGATCCTATAACCATTGGTATTTGAAATCAAAGATTGTACACAGGTGCTCATTAGAGAATAGGTACACCGGACATGACTCGCCGAGAACTCCTAGATGGTACCATACCTATCGTCAGATAGCAGTTCTCTGGTGACACTTGTACCGGTTAGTTTGTAGACCCGAGATTATCATAGTGTCTTGTGTGGTTCCTACTGTGCTTTGATTTCCTCCTTACCACGGCTCAAAGGAGTCATGCGAATAGGTGGATTTTGGGTACAGTCCCGAGCCACATGGAGGCAGTGAGCGATAGGAGGGGTTTCGTCTCTCCCGGTATTGGGAGTTGATGTTGCGCTATGCTCGATTGGCTATAACAGCAAGTTCCCGGCCAGGGCTAATGAGATTACTGGTAAGTGTTAGCAGTAGTTTCTCGAACGGTTATAGGCCACACATCAGTATGACTTATCAAGTTACTGAGGTCTGACGATTCCACCCCTAGACTCGATATGCGACATATCAGACGAAGAGAGCAGACGGTATGGTAAGTGTTGCTTATAGGCTTCATAGGAGTTTGGAAAAGTTTTCTTGTTGATCTTCTATTCGCATAATACCTGGGTAGCCGTTACGTCCAGCTAGTACCGCTAACGGCTTGTGGATATCTGATATGATCAATACCAATTGTTGGTGTATTGACAAGTCTTTAGAGTCCCACACCAAGGTTTCCTAGCTCAAGCGAAATGAAGTAACACATATATGGTGGTATCTGCGGGAGCTTGATTAAATACGAGTATATAATACCGTATTCTAATCTTGCGATATTTGATATCGGTTAGGTTATATATAATATAACCGGATTATTGAATCAAGTGTTGATTCAATAATTTGTTATATGTATATATATTTGATATTGGCCGGTTATATATGATATGACCGGATTATTGAATCAAGTATTGATTTAATATCTAGTATTGAATATTGTCGGTTATATGTGATATAACCGGATTATTGAATCAAGTGTTGATTTGATAATTTAATATATATATATATATATGATATTAGTTGGTTATATATGATATAACCGGATTATTGAATCAAGTGTTGATTTAATAATTTGATATATATTTATATTTGATATATTAATATATATTAACTAATATATATGCTCACTTTTGATTTTCTTCTCTACAAATACATTTAAATATATATGAGATATATATTAATATATGTATTTACATTTTGCATCATGGTTGATGATACATAGAACATGGGTGTATAAGAATCACACATGAGCTAAAGATTATTGGGTTGATTTAATTTAAAAGGAAAATAAAAAGGGGTAGAAATAAGTCATTGCTTTGGATGCTTGGAGAAGCATTGAGAAGCCATGACTCATCTCTCTCCTTTTGTTTTACTCTTAGATATTTATTCAATCCCAACCTTATTTCTAGCTCAATGGTTCCTTCCCTCATTCATAACACTTATACACCTAAGTTCATCTTCTTCCTCAAGATCCTTCTCTTGGGTTTTTCTTGAGTTGAAAAAAAAGAAAGAGAAAAAGATTTCTAAAGTGAGAAAAATTCCTACTTCATCAACCTACACAATCATAGCCCTTTAGTATAGGTTGTTTGCTTCACTAATACTTTGATTAGTGAATAGTGAGCTTGAGTTAGAGAGACTTCAAGGTGGATCATCTTCGGCTTCGAAGACTACAAAACAAGCTCGTTCCTTTCACCAAGTGGAGTCTAAGAAGAGTTCTAGGGACTACTACTTGGAGCTATAGAAGAGAAGGACCGGTCTACAAAGGTTGTAACCCTCTTCACTTAGTTTAGAATATGTTTGTTTACACTAAAATCCTAATTCTCTAGTACGATTCTTGGATTGTATGCCTTAGCACTCTAGATTTTTTAAAATTGCATACTTGATGCTTGTATAAACCTAGTGGAGGTGCTAAGAAATACTTTCATGGTATCAGAGCCAAACTAGAGGCTTAGGAAAGCATTAGACGAAGTTAAAGTGTTCGATCAAAGTTTTAAACCCGTATTTTGGGTAGTTTTTGTCCAATTTTTCACACGTTGAAATTTTCACAATTAAAAATGCTCAAAAAATCATGCAGGTAAAATTATGAAGGTTCAAGAATTACGAGAATGTAACTCCACAACTTGGCGGCAGAACCACCGCAAATACTATGTATTTGCAGCGCTTCCGCCGCGCAATAGTGGAGTAATGGTCTCAATTTTCTTGTGCTGCTTCATGTTCATATTTTGGACTTTTTGGATGTTTTTGATGAGGCTCAAGTTGTTGAGGTCTCTGTTCATTGTTATTGTTTGAAATATCGATCGAAATTTTTAATATCGTCTAGATTGCTATAGTTATGTAATACAATTTTTGGAATCCATATTGATTAGTTTTGTGAAAACTAGTTATCGTTTTGTAAATATCGTGTTTTAGCTTCAACTGATGATTGCCACGGAGTTTCGATTCGGATCAAAATTCCGTCGCAATCTCGTATTGTTATTGTTTGAAACATCGATCAAAATGTTTAACATCGTCTAGATTGCTATAGTTATGTGATAAAATTTTTGGAATCCATATTGATTAGTTTTGTAAAAACTAGTTATCATTTTGTAAATCTCGCGTTTTAGTCTCAAGTGATGGATTGCCACGGAGTTTCGATTCGGATCAAAACTCCGTCGCAATCTCGTATTGTACGCGAATAGTCACCGGGAGACACTACTAGACAGCCATGCCCTAAGCCCCGACCAAGTGACAATAGGAGAACCCCATGGCCAAAAGCATCCACTCGGGTGCTCGCGGCCGCGGTGTTCCGTCCAAGTTCACTTCGTTGATGGCCTCAGGGGTGCGGCCATCTACTAAATATTCCCGACGAGCATTCAATCTAATAATCAGGAATCTTGTTGAATTGCCCAACTTAGTTTTTGAAAAGTATTTTCAATTCGAGACTTAAATGCAAGGTTTATAGAAGTTATGCATGAAATCCGAAATATGTGATATTCTGGATTTATGATGTCTAAGGATAATGCGGATTCTAATTATTTTCTGCGCCCGTAAGTGTAATATGTGGTGTATCCCCAATCTCGTTGCTACATGTCAACGACATCAGGAATACACATATTTACTTATGTTGATGACATGTGATATTATTTTGTTGCGGTGATATGTTATATTAGATCGTCGTGTTTGAATAGCTGGGGTTTTTACGTGAGATAAGAGTTTTTTAATTTTCATTCATGTAAACTTTGAATGTAATATTCATTCATTGAGACACTTTTGGGTTGAGATTGTTGTCTCCATTGATGTATATTATTTACTTTTTCGGATTAGGATAGACCCAAGGAGGGGAGCATAAGTAACCAGGTTATAGAGTCTAGTGGTAGGCCATCTCAAGGAGTCAAGACCAGGTCGCCTAACTCTAGAATTGGCAGGGTTGCATACCGCTTTCGTAGGGGTCTAGGGATGTGGGTTTGGCTATTCATCACGACCGTGGAATCCGTATTTTTTATTACTGCCTTAATCTAAAAACACGGACCTCCTAGTATATCCTATATTTCATATGTTTGCTTCTGCTGATTCTGTGATATGATGTGATCATATAACTACGTGAGACGAATGTTACTTATATATATGATATACTAGTAGACACTATATATGTTTTGCATCCGCGCTAGTCTTGACCCCGTCCTGCCGTAAGTTAAGTAACCTTACGGCGAAGACCTGGTCTCTATGGCGAATGCGGATGACATGTATGTGTGTTTTATTTTCGTTTCTTCTGTGATGTTTAGGAAACATAAATGATGGGACGTCATTAATGAGATTAATGAAAAGAAAAAAAACCTAAAAGATGTTGTAGAACCAAATTTTTCAAAAAAATAGCTCTAGTTTTTGCTTTGCATAGTGGTATTCCATTATGAATATCCAGCGCCTCATTCGATGGGGAAAGAGCCTAGATCCCTTCATCGGGAATAATCTTTTTAGCGAAAATGGCATATGCTACAACTCACTCGGATTGTTTTGAAAACTACTCGATTTTAAAAGTGGAGCTTAAACTACTCCTTTTCAAATCACTAGATTCTACAACGATATCAAGTTTATTATGTTAAAGGTTTTCTTCAAAACCAGTCGTAACCCTCCGTCATTTCAAATATGTACTAGTTAGTATTCGTGCTGCGTTTGTTGACCTTGTCAAGGCGCAGTGTGCGGTAGCTGATTAGTGCTTATCTGCCGCATATGATGCGATTGGATTATGGTAGTCATACGGCCTTTTTGACCTTGTCAAGGGTCGTGCGGGATGGTTTAATTCAATCACGAAATGACGGGTTGAACTTGACTTTCGGTTTAAGGTTTGTTGACATTTTCAAGGTCATAAGCCGCATAGGGGTAAAAACAGATATTGGGAATTTCAAATATTGAAATTTGCAATGAGATTTCATACCTTCTATATGATAGTTGGATCCCAATACCCACTGTGAGTAAATATTACTCCTGGGAGAGTTTTCCACTTTGTAATTAGCTAATTCAGTAGGTGTCTAAGAAAGGTGTTAACACGGTTTTGCCCTTACGAAAACGAAGTTATTTGATTAGTTCCATGTGAAAGTAAGGGGAGACTCCCTCGGAGTACCAATACCTATCTGGCTGACCGATTGGCGAACTTGTAGAGTATAATTAATCCTGGCTAATTTTACCTTTTAGGGTTTGAAGGAAGATTTGATAAAAACAGTGGGAGCCATCCTGATTAGTTAAGATAATAACCAATCTAATCTTACGAGAGCGCACGCTAAAGTGTTTTCTTCTCTATCTCCAGGTAGTGACCATGACACGTCTTAATCAAGATAATAATATGGATGTATTGACCGAACCCGCTTATTATACCGGGCTGGGGAACGTTGGTTCTGTTAGTTATATGTATGCCTTAGAGGCCATTACTGTACATGTGATGTATATTGTAGCGAATGCTTGGACATATATAGGGAGGACTTTCTTGTTCGACATGATAGTATGCTATCTGGTTGCTCTTTATCTTAACATGTGGATTTGTATTTGTTTACTGTCTTGCTCTCACATGTTGATAAAGCCCTTAGGATATGTACTTGACTACTATGACTATGATGCAGATCATACTAGTGGGACCAGTGTAGTCAACGAGTACATCCTATAAATGCTCCTAGTCGAGAGAGTATCGAGACAGGGCATCGATACTCCAGAGTAGACTAGCGTATACGCATCTTGACCCATATGATGGGCGATGGATGATCCCATATCTATTGGTGTTTGACATCAAAGATGGTGTACGGGTGCTCAGTGGAGACTGGGTACACTGAACGGACTCGCCGAGAACTCTTAGATGGTATAATACCTATCGTCGGATAGCAGTTCTCTGGTGAAACTGGAACAGGTTAGTCTGTAGACCGAAGATCTTCATAGAGTCTTGTGTGATTCCCACTGTGCTTTGATTTCCACCTTACCATGTTCAAGAGAACGTGCAAAACGGTGGCTTTTGGGTACAGTCCCGAGTCATATGGAGGTAATGAGCGATAGGAGGGGTTTTGTCTCTCCCGGTATAGGGAGTTGATGTTGCGCTATGCTCGATTGGCCATAACAGGAAATCCCTGGCCAGGGTTGCTGAGATCTATTGGTAAGTGTTATCAGTAGTTTCTCGAACCGTTATGGACCTTGCATCGGCATGACTTATCAGGCTATTGGGGTCTGACGTTATACCACCCCCAGGCTGTGATATGCAACATATCAGACGAAGAGACAGGACTGTACGGTAGTGTTACTGATTGGATTCGCAGGAGTACGAGCAGGCTTACTTGTTGATCTTCTGATCGTTCAATACCCGGGTGGCCGTTACGTTTAGCAGACCGCTTGCGGCTTGTGGGTGTTTGATATGATCATCACCTACTGCCGGCGTATTGACGAGTCTTTAGAGTCCAATACAGAGGTTTCCTGGCTCAAGTGAAATGGAGTAGGAGCACATATGTGATATGTGCGGGACCGAGATTAATGCGTGTATGAGATACCGCATTCTATTCTCATGATATATGTATAGATAGGTTATATGTGATATAACTGGGTTATCGGATCAAGTGTTGATTCGGTTAAAGGATACATTTGATATTAGTCGGTTATATGTGATATAGCCGGATTATTAAATCAAATGTTGATTTAATAATTTAATGTATAATAATATATTTGATATATTACATTACATTGACTAATATTCGCTCAATTATAATTTCTTTTTCTCATTTTTTGCACATTGAATATATGTGATATATTTTTGTGTACATGTTATGTGTCATGCTTGATGATACATGCAAGCTGGGTATGTGTATGACTTACACCATTCTATGAATAATGAAAGGTTTTTATTTATTTTGGTAAATCAAAATGGTGGAATTTTTGGTCATAGAAAGAAGCTTTGAGAAGCTTGGATTTGCATTGACCAAGTCCACTTTTTTGTCTTGGCTAAGATATTTATAAACCCAACCATCATTCTATCTATGGTTAAGTCTCTACAAAGGTTAATATATGATATAAACTCACCATGGTTGCCTCTCACCACTTGATATATTTTTCATGAGAGATATTTCTTCATCTTCTTCTTCTTCCTCAAAGCTTTCTAGTTTCAATGGAGATGTGAGAAAAAGAGTGAGAAAATGATTTCTAAAATGAGAAAAATTCCTACTTCATCATCCTCTACTACTTACCATTTAGTATAGGGTGTTTGCTTCACTAATTTCACAATTAGTGAAGAGATGGCTTGGGTTAGTGTCTCCTCGACGTAGATCATCTTCGGCCTCGAAGTCTTCGAAGCAAGCATGTTCGTTTCTTCAAGGGAGCCTCTCTAGAGTCTTACGATCACAGCGAAAGGGACTACTACACGGAGCAATTAAAGTGAAGGACCGGTCTACAAAGGTTGTATTCCTTGTTCACCTTAAGTTGCAAAGTGTTTGCATATGTATTCCGTCGGATTTCTAGTATACAATTCTAGGGTTAGGGTTAGCTAGAATGGAAAAATTTTGGAAATGGCATGGACGATGCCTCCCGAAACCTTGCTGCCGTACTAGGCAACCCTTCAGTGGTATCAGATCCATGCTAGAAATTTAGACGGATTTTGTTAAGATTACGAAACCGAAATACTCCGAAACTTGAAACGTGAAAATCTGGTTTCTGTCGTTTTTAAATAATTGTCAAAAAAAATTTTAAACAAGTATAGAGTGTTGTATGTGATACAATATGAACACTATGAAAATTTCAGGGGGTTTGATGATTTTTTGGCCGGCCACCATATGGCACATCTCGGCCAAAACCGAGCCCCTCCCCCCTGAAATTTTTGTGTGTTCTTGTAACTTGGTATTGATGTTTCAGGTGTTGTTTGTTTTTGGTAATTTTGCATGTGATGTGAACTTACACTATAAGCAATTCGGAGTGTTTCACATTCGTAGTTTTAACATTGTTTTGGGTTATTCGCATGTTGTCTAGACGAAGTTAAAAAGTTCGATCGAATGTCAAAAACCCATTTTTCCAAGTTTAACATATTCAGAAAAACATGCAAGTGATTCTATGAACTCTCTAGAAAAATGAAACCCTAACTCGACTTTTTGGATCGTGGAACCGTGGTCAAACCCTAGGCTTTGCCGCAGTTCTGTGGTGACATGAGTGAGGCTTGGGTTTGCCTTTCTACGGCTGGTGCATAGGTACTATAGCATATTTTGGGTATTACTAGACTGTGCTCAAGTGTTGAGCTGTCGGGAAATTGTGGGACTTTGATGAATCGATCGAAAAGTTTAACGTTCGTCCGGGTATCATGTGATGGGATACAATATTTGGAATCCACATGTAGTTATGAGATATCTAATTTGAATGTTATAAATCTAGCAGTTTAGTCTCATTTGATCGGTTGCCACGGGATTTTGATGTGATCAAAAGTCCGTCGCAATCACGTAGCGTACGCGGATACTCGCCGGGTAAACTTAATAGATAGCCACGCCCCATAGCCCCGACCAAGTGACTGTAGGAGAACCCCGTCTCCAAAAACATCCGTTCGGGTGCTTGCGGCAGCGGTGTTCCGCCTTAGTGCACTTCGTCGACGGCATCGGGGGGTGCGGCAGTCTAATAAAGTTTCCGACGAGCATTCGATCAGGATGTCGGGAATCTTATTGAATTGCCCGACTTGATATTGAAAAGTGTTTTCGAGATCGAGACTAAAATGCGGGGTTTATAATTGTTAGGCATGTGATGTCTGAGGAATTCATTTGGTTAGGCTTGAAATCCAAAGTATGTGATACGTTGGGTTTATGATGTCTAAGGTGGTTGCGGATTCCAACTGTTGTAGTTTTTCACTTTCTTTTCTGCGATCGTAAGTGTAACATGTGGCGTATCACCGGTTTCGGTGCTATATGTCAACGACAATTGGGATACGCATATTTACTTACGTTGATGACATATGATGCTATGCGTTGCTGTGATATGTTATATTGGATCGTCGTGTTTGAATAGCCGGGGGTTTTATGTGAGATGAGAGTTTTTCATTTTCATTCATGTAAAATTCATTGTATATAATATTCTTTAATTGGGGAACTTCCGGGTTGAGGATGATGTCACCATTGTATATTATTTACTTTTCCGCATTAGGATAGACCCAAGGCGGGGAGCACAAGTAACCGGGTATTAGGGTCCAATGGGAGACCATCTCGAGGTGTCGAGACCGGGTCTCCTAACTCTAGAATTGGTAGGGTTGCTTGCCGCTCTCGTAGGGGTCTAGGGGTGTGGGATTGGCTATTCATCACAACCGTAGAATCCGTGTTTTATACAGGCTTAATTTAAAACATGGAAATCCTAGAATATCCAATATTTCATATGTTTTTATTCTGCTGCGATATTCTGTGATGTGATCATTGATTATATTCTGAGACGAATGCTTATATTATATATATATTATATATTGTTGCTTTCGTTTCATATGTGATGCTTAGGAAGCATAATAAATGGGACTTCATTAATGAGATTAATGAAATAAAAGAAACCTAAAGATGTTGTAGAAACTTGTCTCGAAAACTGGTAGCTCTAGTTCGTGCTTTGCATAGCGGTATTCCTTGTAGAATATCCAACACCTTATTCGATAAGGAAAGAGCCGAGATCCCTTCATCGGGAGTGACCTCTTTAGCGAAACTAGCAGATGCTACAAACTCGGTTTGTCTTTTGATTGCTTTTATAGTTTTTGCTTTGCATAGTGGTATTTATGAAATATCCTGCACCTTATTCGATAAGGAAAGAGTCGAGATCCTTTCACCGGGAGTGACCTCTTTAGCAAAACTAGTAAAAGCCTCAAAAGCACTCCTTTTCAAAATCACTCGATTCTACAACGATATCAAGTTCATTACGCTTATGGTTTTCTTAAAAACCTGCATAGCCCTCCGTCATTTCAGATAAGTACTACTTAGTATTCGTGCTGCGGTAGTTTGGCCTTCGTCAAGGTATAGTGTTCGGTAGCTAACTAGTGCTTATCTGCAGCATGAGATGCGATTGGATTAGGGTATTCGTATGGCGTAGTTTGGCCTCCGTCAAGGGTCGTGCGGGTGGGTTTAATTCAATCAAGAAATGAACAGGTTGAACTTGACTATCGCACTATGGGTAGTTTGGCCTCCATCAAGGTCATAGGACGCTAGGGGTAAAAACTATTATCGGGAATTTCAAGTGTTGAAATTTGCAATTGTTAGGTCCACGTTACCCACCCCGGTCCTTTCGGGGAGGCGGAATAGGTAAAACGAAATTTTTTCCTAACTAGGTAACATGGACCGTACAGGAAGGATCGTTGCTAAACAAGAAGTAACAAATATTCTACAAGTTCTAACTACTATGTAGAATGGTTATACCTTGGTCTTGAACTCCTTCTCTTCGACTCCTTGTGGTGGTCAGATGGTTCTCTCCTCGTCGTCTCCTTGTGCCGAAGATGGATCCACCCGAAATCTTCTACCTTTGGCTCCAACCTTAATCTTGAGGAAACTAGAACACTTGGTTTGCTAGACCTTGTATACTAGGATGAGTAGAGAAGTATTTTGGGTTTTATCTCTAAGGAAATGATTCTCAACTCATGAGAAGGAGTTTTCTTGAGCTAGAGAGAGAGAGCAAGAGGAAGAGGGAGAGCTTGAGGATGAGAGAGAATGAGAATGATAGAATGAGTAAGTCTTTTTCCCACCATCCTCTCATAACACAAAAATAATCATAACAATAATAGTAATTGAGTATTATGTGATGGTTCATATCATATCAAATGGCAATATCATTTCATGCACTCATTTTGTAAAGTATAACAAGCAAGCAAAAGTCTTTGTCATGAAATGATAGCCATTGTAATGATGATGGTCAACAACTCCAACCTAGTCAACCGGTCAACAAAGTCAACAAGTCAACAAAGTCAACCTTTCAACCCAACCATGGCACAATAATACTTAATTAATATTATCATTAATCATATTTCTAATTCTCATTAGGGTTTAGCAAAAGTCAACAGTCAACAACCCTAATGAGAATTCTCTGCCTCTGTCTCTGTCAACCGTGCATACACACCCGCATCCGCTTTCTGAGGAATACGAATACAAACGAGATAAAACCAATCCCAAAACGTATACTAGGATCTGGCTTAAACCAAAGCCCGCTAGTAATAACTGCCCGGACACTAAATGTGCACAAGTGTACGGATGTGACCGAACCCTGTCGCAAAACCATGCGACCTCTACTCTTTTGCCTAAAGGCGAATAGCTTTCTGTGTGGGACTCTAAAGACTCGACACTACGCCGGCAGTAGGTTTAACCATAGACCGCAAGTGGCACTAGCTGTGCGTAACGGCCCCCAGGTAGATGCCGATAAGAAGACGGATGAGGTGAAACCCATCTGAACTCCTACAGAGCCTGAATGTGACAGTCTCCGTACAGTCCAGTCTATTCATCTGAGAACATCGTATGGTGGGCCTAGGGGGCGGTAAACGTCAGTCCCCTAATAGCGGTACAAGTCGTGTCGGAGTATAGCCTAAAACACCCCGAGAATCTACTGGAAAACCTACCATCAATTCTCGCTTGCCCTGGCCAGGGACGACAATGTGTAATGGCTCTCCTAGACACAGCGCGATATCAACTCCCAATACCGGGAGAGACGAATCCTGTCTAACCATCACTGCCTCCAAGTGCTTCGGGACTGCATCCAACTACTACCTGTTTGCACGACTCAATAGAGCCGTGGTAGGGTAGTAATCTAAGAACGGTGGGAACACACTCGAGGCGAAGTGACAGTGTCAAGTCAGCGGACTAAGCTGTACTCATGTCACCTGGGAACTGTTAACTGACGATAGGTATAATACCAACCAACAGTTCTCGACGAGTCCTGTCCAGTGTACTCGTAACCTAACGAGCACCTGCATACTATCTCCAGTACGACGTACTGATGGCTGTGGGACAGACCATTTCCCCTGCTGGGAAGAGAAGCGTATGCACCAGTCTACTCTGGAGTATCGATGCCCTGTCTCGATAATCCGACGACTAGGGACCAAAATAAGGATGTGCTTATAGACTACCCAGCCCCCACAAGTGTGATCGCCATCACAACGCCGGTAGTCAAGAAAAAATCCTAAGGGCTCTACCAATATGTTTTCAGCGATATGTTAAAAGAAACATATACACATATTAAGATAGAAACAAACCAAGTAGCATACTACTATATCGAGCAAGACTGTCGCAAACCCGTATATATATATCCCAAGCCTCCAAAATGTATTATACAAACTAGTACTATACAATAATGGCCTCTAGGGCATACATATCTAACAATCTCCCACTTGCACTAAAGGCCAGTAATTGGTGTACCGCATACCCAACGTCTGCACTAAGGCCAGCTGCTTGCGTACCGTATACCCAATAGCTCAAAAAGTCGCTCGAACTGTGTTTGAGGGAGGGCCTTTGTGAATGGATCCGCCGTGTTGTCTTTTGTGTCCACTCTCCGTACCTCGATCTCCCGGCGATCAATGATCTCCCTGATCAGGTGATAAGGCTTTAAGATATGTCTGGATTTCTGATGGGACCTTGGTTCCTTCGCTAAAGATATAGCCCCATTGTTATTGCAATACAAAGGTATTGGGTCAACAATGGACGGAATCACCTGAAGTTCACTAATGAACTTCTTCATCCAGACCGCCTCTTTTGCAGCATCGCTTGCAGCAATATATTCAGCCTCCATCGTCGAGTCTGCGACGGTATCCTGTTTGGAACTCCTCTAACACACCGCCCCTCCGTTGAGGGTAAACACAAAACCCGAGACAGACTTGCTGTCATCTTTGTCACTCTGAAAGCTTGAATCGGTAAAGGACTCGACCCTGAGGTCTCCATTACCGTAAACCAGGAACATCTCCTTAGTCCTTCTCAGGTACTTGAGGATGTTCTTCACTGCTGTCCAGTAGTCCTCACCTGGGTCTGACTGATACCGGCTAACCACGCTCAGCCCGTAAGCTACATCTGGTCTTGTACATAGCATCGCATACATTATAGATCCTACCACCGAAGCGTAGGGTATAGTGCTCATGCGAACCCTCTCCTCGTCAGTCTTAGGAGACATCTTCTTGGAGAGGGTGATTCCGTGCAATGCGGGTATATTACCGCGCTTGGAATCTTTCTTACTAAATCTCTTTAGTACGGTCTCTATGTACCAGGACTGCGAAAGCCCCTGTAGTCTCTTGGATCTATCTCTGTAGATCTTGATCCCCAGAATGTACGAGACATCACCCAGGTCCTTCATAGAGAACCGTTGTGACATAAATAGCTTGACCGATTTTAGCATAGGAATGTCATTTCCTATCAAAAGAATGTCGTCCACGTACAAAACTAGGAACACGACAGTTCGTCCTACAATCTTCTTATAGACACAAGGTTCATCTTCGTTCTCGATGAAATCAAATTCCTTGATTGCCTCATCAAAACAGATGTTCCAGCTCCGCGATGCCTGCTTTAATCCATAAATGGATTTAAGCAGCTTGCACACCTTCCCGCTGCTCCCACTGTCTACGAAACCTTTTGGCTCATCCATGTAAACGCACTCTTCCAAACAGCCGTTTAGAAAAGCCGTTTTAACATCCATCTGCCAGATTTCATAGTCATAGAAGGCAGCAATGGCAAGTAGGATCCGAATGGATTTGAGCATAGCCACTGGAGAAAAAGTTTCGTCATAGTCCATACCAGGTCTTTGACGAAAACCTTTTGCAACGAGTCTAGCCTTATAGGTTTCCACCTGCCCATCTACACCAAGTTTCCTTTTGTAGATCCATTTGCATCCAACAGGTTTTACCCCAGGTAGAGCAATATCCAAGGTCCACACTTTATTGGTGTACATGGACTCCATTTCGGATTGCATTGCTTCCAGCCACTTATCAGAGTCCCTACTGATAATGGCCTGCCTGAAACTGGTAAGGTCATCTTCTTCCAAGATGCAATCCTCTCGATCCCCGTCTAGGAGAAAACCGTAGTATCTCTCGGGTGGATGAGAAATCCTACCAGATCTGCGGTGTGGCTGAGGTTCGTCTGGGACTATTGAATTTTCTGGTTCTACTAAATCCTCAGTTTTAGTTTGTGGATCAGATATTTCATCCAGTTCTACCGTGCTCCCACTTATTTCTTTTGCAAGAAATTGCCACTCTAAAAAAGTGGCGCGACGAGCAACGAACACCTTCTGTTCCTCAGTGTGGTAGAACAGATATCCCAGAGAATTTCTAGGATATCCCACAAACTTGCACAAAACTGACCGTGCCTTAAGCTTGTCCGGATTTTGTACTTTTACATAGGCCGGACTACCCCATATCTTAATACGTTCAAAATACGGTTTTTTACCACTCCATATTTCATATGGAGTCTTAGGCACAGATTTAGACGGAACCTGATTCAGTAAGTATGCCGCTGTTTCTAGCGCAAGTCCCCAGAATGAAAGAGGTAACTCAGAATTACTCATCATGGATCGAACCATATCCAATAGGGTACGATTCCTTCTCTCCGATACACCGTTGTGCTGTGGTGTATAAGGAGGGGTAAGCTGAGAGAGAATACCATTCTCTTTTAAGTAATCTCATAATTCCGTGCTTAAGTACTCCCCTCCTCTATCAGGCCGTAGGATTTGAACCTTAACCCTTAGTCATCAAGCATTAATTGCTCCATTAATGCACTAATGACTCACTAGCCTTGTCACCCTCTCTAGAACCTTCTAGAACACTGACTCACCTCATCAAGAAAAGATAAATCCGCATTTTAACCGAATGTCAAAATACGGCTGATAGAAAACTGGAAACTGGCAACTTCCAAAAGTGATCCTGAAACGAATTTCAGGATAACCGTGTATCAGTACAAACATACCTACATTTGTATTACGGCCGAATACAAATGCAACTGAGACAAAGATATTATATCTACACAGTATAATACTGGGTTCCAGCTTAAACCAAAGCCTACCAGTATTATCTGCCCGAAAAACGACACGTGCAAAAACGCACGTGCTTTTTCCGAACCCTGCCATAAACCCATACGGCCTCTACAACGTTTCGCCCGAACTTGGGAAAGTGTCTGTGGAGGACTCTAATGACTCATCAACACACTGGCACTGGGTATAACCACTAGCACGTCAGAGGTACAAGCTGTACGTAACGGTTGCCTATGTATTGATTGGAAGGGAAGCTGACGAACGAACTCATCCATAAACCCTACTGAGCCTGACAGTGACAATGTATATACAGTACGGTCCGTTCGTCTAAAGAGTATCGCATATTGAGTCTAGGGGGTGGATAAAGTCAGACCCCTAATAACGCGATAAATCGTGTCGGCATGAAGCCCATCACCACCTGAGAAACTACTGATGCAAATCAGTAATTCTCCACTACCTCGGCCGAGGATTCCTAGTGATGGCCACCCGTGCACTGCGCGACATCAACCCCCAATACCGGGAGAGACGAATCCCGACGATCCGCTCACTTGCCTCCAATATGGCTCGGGACTGTACCCAACTAAAACCTGTTTGCACAACTCCTTTAAGCGTGGTAGGGTAGTAATCTAAGCACAGTGGGAACTCACACGAGACAAATGACGATCTCAGGTCGATGAACTAACCTGTACACATGTCACCAGGGAATTGCTATCTGACGATATGTATAATACCAACTAGCAGATTCCCGGCGAGTGTTGTCCGGTGTACTCATAACTCAATGAGCACCTGTATACATCTTAGGTGAACCAACTTACACCAATGGCTTGTGAGACCGGCCATCGCCCCTCGTCGAGGTCTCGACTGTATACACTAGTCTACTCTGGAGTATCGATGCCCTGTCTCGAAACTCCCACGACTAGGGACACTTTAAGGATGTGCTTACAGACCCCAGCTCCCACGTATATGATCGCCATCATACTGCTGGTAGTCAAGCAAGAATCCTATGGGCTCTATCATCATGCAATAGTGAACTAAAGAATATATACGATGATAAAGACAAACCAGATAGCAAACTATCATCTTGAGTAAGACTGTCATATCAGTATAGGGCCTGCCTCAATCATTGCAATCACGTACCTGCGATCCAATAATTGACTTTGAGGGCACTATCTCCAACAATCTCCCACTTGCACTTAAGGCTAATTATTGCGATGTCGTATACTCACAGCCCATGTGATACCGAACATCCAACTCCTCTACTAATCATTTTCACAAAGCTAGTTTGTAAAACTCTTGTGTTCGAGAAATAGCCTCAGTGAGTGGATCCGTCCTGATGTTTCTTTCTATATCTCTCTATATCTCAAATTCGCGCAGTAAGCCATCTCCCGAATCGAGTAATACCTGTCTTAGAATATGTTTGGATATCTGATAGGACCTAGTTTATAAATGAACTCCAAATCCAAACTTCTTAGATAGTATCGATAACTGAACCTAATCAGTATCCAGCACCATGCCTCCTACAGTATCCTCTTGGACCACCTGTCCATAATACTATCCCTCGTCAGAGGAAAAACTAGAACTCTGACAATCACTCTGTCATCCATGTCACCTTTGAAGCCTGGAATGATAACCGTCTCCCGAAGGAGGCTGCCGTCATCAAATCTGTAGAACATGCACCTTATGTTCTAAAACTGCTTCCTTACGTTTCTTCAGGATTGGATTAATATAAACTTATCGCATCAAGTGCAAAAACTACATCTGGTGTGGTACTTGATATCTCATGATTGACTCAATTGCCTAAGCAAGTGATCTGCCAATCATGCACATCCCTCTCTTCTTTAGTCTCTAAGACACCTTTAGAGAGGGTGACTCCATCACCTGCAGGTACACCATCATGCCAGGAGTCATCTATTCTAAATACCATTAGAATACTGTCAAAGTACCCATATTGGGAAACTAACCAAATCTAGATCTAAAACCATAGATCTAGTAACCAGAATGTCTAATATTAAATCCATATCCTGTGTGAAGAAACAACTGTGTGACGACCACAGTACAACCGATCGTAGTATAGGAATTTTACTTCCTTCTCTGTGTATGTCATCCAAATACCAGGACATCACACCCTACTACCTTCTTAACAGATCCATCCCCTGTTCTGATGAAGTCAAAGCCATGACTGTCACATCAAAAATAGATGATCTTATCTCCGCTATATCTACTCAAGACTATAAATAGATATAAGCTACTTGCCTACTATGCTTCCGCTGCTCCCACTAACTATGACAACCCTCTGGCAGAATAATATCTACGTACACTTCTAAAGCTAGTTTAGAACGACGCTATACTTATCCTCTTGCCGGGTCTCATAGTCTGGAACAACAGTAGTGTCAAGTCCGGGTAAACAAGTACATCCCTGTCACCGTCCTTGAGGCTACCGGAGTACCTCTCGGGTGTCTGAGGTTACCCACCATGTCAGCGGAGTGGCTATTGGAATGTCAAACCTGATTGAATATATAGGTCCTATTAAATTTTCCGTAATCGTCTACGGTTCTGGAATCACTTCCAGTTCTACCATACTCCCACTATTGTTTTCTGAAAAAATTCATTTTACTAAAACTGTGGCGAGTCAAGAACAATATCACTATTGATCTTCCAGATGGTAGAAATGTCAACCCTCGTCAAAGCCAGGGTCAACCCACAAACAGCCATTATAGAAACGTGCCCTGAGTTATCCAGTGTCTGATTTTAAGCATAAGCTGGACAACTCCCCGTATCTTAACATCGTTAAGATATGAACCATTCTATATCGAATATAGAAACAGAGGCACTAATTTAATTGGAACCAGATTCAAAACATGCAGCTGTCTCCAGTGCATATCTACTTAATGGAAAGAGGTTAATCAACATTACTCAACTTAGGAATCCATCCAATTATGAGTAATTCGAAAGAGAAACAAGTTTCTCAAAACCATTACTATCATCTGAATACCTTTCACGACCCGAAAGTACGGAACGTGACCAGCACTTAGATTACGAAGCGTCTAGAGGCGCAACGTAACCCAAGTAAGCCGAAGCCCAGAAATCTAAACCATAAAAAGAAGAAGTAAAGGAAAACATGTAGAAAACAAGTTTAAAAGAAACATCCAATTTTCTCAAAAATTTCGGCAGAGTCTCCTTTGTAAAAACTGGCCCCAAACGGGTACAAACAAGAATAATATATATACAAACAATAAAAAGCATCCCCAAACGGGAGCTAGCTCTACGCCAAAAGGCGGAAACAACCACATCAATGCACAATAGTATGCAACGCCAAAGGGCGAGGCTCAAAACTCAAAAGAAAACAAAACCACCAGATATCATAATAATACAAGCGCGACTCTAAGGTCGAAATAAACAACTGATCCAGTAACCTATCAAGTAATACAAGTTTGGTTGATGGAGCTTTCTAGATACAAATGAAATAATAAAAGTACAATGGCGGTCCAGATACAAGTGAACCAACCTACCGTGCAAATCACCCTGAGTGAAAAGATGTGCCAGCAAGCTGCCAGGAAAACTTGTACATCGAACCTGTAATAAAATTTGGCACAACGGGGGTGAGTTGCCAACTCGTGAGTAGAAGATATCTGCGAAAAGAAATCGAATGCACGACGCTGTCCTAGGTCATAATAATATACAAATATACTACTAGTCATCAAGTAAAGACAGGATAATAAGCTACGTGTAAGTGCAAATGCTCCGTGCTTGTATCAGTGCCTCATATAGAACTATGTCATGTGAATGAGTATACATGCACCATGAATGTGAAATAACCAATCCTGAAATCTAGATATATCTGTATAAGAAATCTTTAACTTTTATCATGGTAAAATGTGTATAAAAATCTGAAATATCAACGAGGAAATCCATGGAAATCCGTGTCAAGCATCGATACAAAACATGTAAATCTCAAGTCTCAATACCTCATAATCTCAATGTCTCATAGTCTCAATATCTCGGGCTCCGTCAGTCCGGATCGGCCCATATCATCAAATCTCACGACAACGGTCGGTATCCTCCGGATATCCGCCGCGCCAGACATCACCGGTAGGTAGTCCTCCCCTGCCAGGCTCATCGTCTACAACTCGATCTTCTTGCCCCGGGGTACCATACCGGGCCCACCATGTACCCGAGACGGTTCATCCACTCCTCGAATCGGGTCTCGAAATCCAACAGAAAATATGAAATCTCATGGTGGACGACACATACATCACGAGAAAACCGCATCTTATGTTTTAAAAAGAGAGGAAGAGAGAGAGAGAACTTTTTATATATTCTTGCGGTTTTCCCCAAAAATCCAGAAATCTCATAGAAATCCAAAATCCCAAAATCATGAGTAAGTATATGATAAGTGTCGGCATATGCCCCATAATACTGCATGATAACATGAAAATGCGAATGCATGGAATGTCTAAGTAATAAATACCATGTCTATACTAACACCAGAGAGTAATCACAATATTATATCGATCTAGCTGTGAGCTGATTGTATCAATAAATGATAATATGATCTAAAGTGTACGTGACATAGCAATTACCGATGATGATGTGTGTGGGCCGACAAATAAGTGTGCGTGGAATATGCGCATCATCGGTAATGGTGCTGGTGTCCTAACAGGCAAAGTTTTATTCTGATTATAGAAACATATGAATGAACATGCACCATTATGATTACGGTATGAATGTAAAGACGGATGTGTAATAACCACTCATCTATGATATACAAGTATAACTACAACTATATGACTCGAGCCTAAACTAGTGTCCATCTAACCTTCTAAGGAACTAAACCTAAGAAACTAGTCAATAAGAAATAAGAGTCCACCTAAGGTCTGAATCCATATCTCTAATTGTCGGCGATCCAGCCTTAATAGCGTCACGTACGTAGTACGGCTTCCTCGAATCAAGAGTGCGGATCAATCATCATATCTATGCCTCGTACGGTAAAATCCATCGTACGGCATCCCAATATCGGGGTACGGGTCAAGTATCACCTACGTGTCTTATCATTCGTATAATATCATCATCAACACATGTCAAGATCAAGGTGCTATACTGTAATCGCATACATCAATCATATATCATTGTCAGTATAAATATACATCGTTAATTTATCCTCAGAAATATCATGTCATATGTATCATATTATGATTAAGTCACACTTAGATCATATCGTAATCAAGTCACACCTATATGATATCGTAATCAAGTCACACATATATGATATCGAAATCAAGTCACACCTATATGATGTCGTAATCAAGTCACACCTATATGATATCATATCAGAATTTCAGGCACAGGTTACAGTCCGGGTTCTATTTTAGAGCCCCATATACTTCAATATCATCACCACCCTTTATTATTTATGTATACCTATTCATTATCTCATTTCCTAATGATCCGCTAACATCATAACACGACCATAAAGCCAAGAATCACGGCATCAAGCCCAGTTATATTGTTTCATCCCCGTGTATCATATCACATCCTTGTATCACATATACGTATTGTGTGTGTGTGTGTATATATATATATATACACCTAGTCATATATATATACACATATACACGTATACACCATGTCGTGTCTCAGTGTGTGCGTGTGTGTATCTACCTGAAACCTACGAATCTCCTCCAAGATATTCATCCTCGGGTAAGGTCTTTCTAAATCAATCTAGTCCAACCTAAGGTCACTACTAGGGTTCTACTCACCGATATTCTAAGGTCACGTCCGGCTTCCTAATGACAATAAGTACTATCCCTATTCTACGTTTGCGGGGGTGCTAAACGCCATCCACCCGACTTCCCTCCGTAGATATACATCTACTCACCTGGTCCTTGTCTGCCGAAGACGGTGTAGCCATCCTCTTCTTCATCGCCCGCAGTCCACGTGAGGGGTACCTATACGCAAACACATATAATATCGTAAACTGAATCACGAACAACATCAAAACGACGCACGAAACACGCATATGTTAAAACCTATGTCTCGCTCATGCAAAAGAACCAAATATCGCTCGATATCGGCGTACAAACGCCGATTGATCGAGATAAGCATCAACAAACAAACTCATTACTTATAATATAAAACATGATTTAATTCATCGAAACCCTAAAAATCGATCAATTCGTCCGATTCCGTAAAACCTGAAAACAACAATTTACCGTTTTACTTCAAAACTTGATGTTTAAAAGAAACTAATGGTCATAGTATTCATTAATTAGCATAACTAGACTATATAAACCATCACTATATTTTTAACACCCTAATTTATATTAGTTTGAAAATTCTAGTTTACAAACTTGCCCGATTTTGATACTTTTAAGGAAAATTTCACAATATCACATCTAAACTGGATTTTGCATGAATTAATGCATTAAACTACAATTCATGATGACAATAATATAATAAAATCATAATTTAGATTTTAAACCTCATTTATTTAAGAATTTCCAAAATCTAGTTAGCAAAAATAGCATTTTTATTAGTATTTTTCAATTATCAATAGAAACTAGTAACCAATTTAAGTTTTTCATTCCACTAACAAGTTAATATCCTCATTAAAACCACAATCTAATGTTACAAATATTAATTGGAATTTTATCTCACCAATATATACAATATATAGAAATCCAGTTTGCAAAATGGATTAATTTAAACAATTTTGGATAAACAATTTACAATATATCATCCATACAAGATTTTCCACTTCTAAAAATGTTAAACTAGTTATTATAACCCTACTTAATTAATAAAAACCATAACTTAATTTTATAAACCCTAACTTGAATTTTAAAACTTGTAGATAGAAATTATTCATTAAATCTAATTATGCTTAAATAAAACATCTAATAACAATAAATCAAAAGAAGAAGATTTATACCTCCACAACATGAAATCCAAACATGAAAATAAGCCTCCAAAATGAATGCTTTCCATCTCCAAAATCCATGTAAAGATGAGCAAAGAATAGAGGGTAGGAATTAATTAGGATTTTGTGGGTTTTTTATTGAATTTTTGATGATTTTTGATGATTTTTAATACAAAAATGATGGGGGGAAAATTTTGGGGCTGCCCATGGTGGTGAGGCTGGCCATGAGGTGAGGAAAAGAGAGGAGAGTGAGAAAAAGTGTAGAAAGTTTCACAAAAATATCACACAATTAAGTCTTTTCATGAATTTATTTAAAAATTCTTTATTTTCTTCACTCCATTTGACCTAGAATGGTCTAGAACCATTGTAAAATTTTGAAAATAAATTTTGCATGAAACACACTTGATTCTAATATGTAATGGTTCACTTTTTCTAATTAAACCCATTCAAATTTGTAATTTACACTAATTTAGTGTAAAAATAAAGCTTATGTTAATATTTAAAATAATTAATTTAAGAAAAATATTTAATTAAACTAAAAATTTATAAGTGGCTAAATAACCACCATTTACTACTAATAACATAATTAAAATAGGTATTTTTAAATTTATAATGAAAAATAATTACGGTTTAGTTTTATGAAAACTACGTTTTACTTTACCGAAAATTATAAAATTCACTTAAACGATTTTATTTATTTAATTAATTATTTAATTATTTTTAAAATGTTACAATACCAATCACAAGAATCTATATCTTTGATCTCTTTGAAGAATCCCGATACTTGCGATATCTGGTTCTCTACTTTATTCTTATACCCACAACTTCTCAAAACTTAGACATTGTATTTGTACGAAACACTTGTCTAAAAACTAGAGAAGTCATAGGTAAATAGAACATAGTACAAGGACCTACCCCTTTGTCCTGACGGACACTGGACAACATACAATACTCCGTATAAGTCCACTGAGTAGAATAACTCAAAACCTGTGCATCGTAGGTTGAAAACTGTACCCAGGCGATTTCCTCAAGTATCACCAATTACAACGAATTCCGATATAATGAGGATGATCACCCAATTTCCAATAACTTACTCCCACTCATCATCTGTAAAACCATACAGATATGAGAATGAAATCTGGTAAATACATACCCTGGAGTAAGTATCTAATCGGGAAATCAGTTTATAATTAACAATGCACAGTGAAACTGAAACATGAAAATGTTTCGTAGGGGTATCCTGGTATTCTTAGTAATGCCTCTTCCAGAATCCAATTCATGATTATAACCGTATATTTCTTTGCCATCTCTCCAATTCCTTTATTTGTCTTTAGTCGTTACCTTCTGTACACCTTCGTTAGGCTAAATGGTTTTCTTCCTTCCCTACCGTTCGGCGCCAGCCTATGGTTTGGAAGAAGACTATCCAGTAAGCATAATAGGTGTACCCTCCTAATCCTAGGAGTACTCGCAACACGAGAGAAGTTGATGATAAAAGACAATCTGAATAATACCTTATTCTATTTCTCCCGAACTGGGGAAAAAGCAAAGGTGAAATAGGAGTAGCGATGAAGTACGCGGTTTGGTCGTGAATGATAACAGTCGCAATTTATTTTGCCCTCTTTCTAATCCCTTTTATTTTGTCTTTACATATTACCTTCTGTACACCCTACTTAGGCTAATTGGTTTTCTTCATTCCCTACCTTTCGGCACCTGCCTATGGTTTGGAATAATACTATCCAATAAGCGTAATAGGTGTACTCTCCTAAACTAAGGAGCCCTCGCAAACTGAGAGAAGGTGATAATAAACGACAACTGAATAAACCAATTCTATTTCTCCTGAACCTGGATCCATCCTCGAAGAAGTCTCTTCGAGTTCGTATATAACCATACGATGGATCTATCCAATGGAAGTGGATATCCGTAGTGATACGGGGTGTTCTGAGAAATGCAAAGGGTAAAAGGAGCGGCAATGACTTATGCAACTTGGACAATCCAAAAGCTAGTATTTTAAGAAGGTTCGGTCAACTTGGTCACTGAGTCATAGTCTAGGGTCGGTCAAAGGTCGCTGCCAAAAAGAGAGAGAAAAGAAACACTCTGCGTGCACTCTAACCTAGATCAGAATAGTTATAACTTTATCTAATCAGGAAACCTTCCACTGTAATCTCAAATTCTCCTCCAAACCTGAAAGAAGAATTAGTCGGGATCACCCGAAGAGTAAACTAACTCATCAATGAGAATCGGGATCCAACTATCATCACATGAGAACTTGATGGAAGCCACTCAAGTTATCACACTCCAGAAGGTATGCGCATGCCTGCAAGTTTCCTATATGTTTGAAACTCCCGATGTGATTTTTTCCCCATGCTCTTATGACCTTGACTAAGGGCCAACAAATCATAAGTCACATGTCAAGTTCTTCCCGACATTGTCCTGGTTGATTTGAACCCACCCGTACATACTCTTGACTAAGGGCCAACAAAGTAATACGACTGTCCCAAACCAACGCATTTATCTATGCAACAAATGAATACCCAGCAGCTACCAAATACTATGCCTTGACTAAGGGCCAACAAACATAGCTTGAATACTACTGACCATCCATAAGAAATGACGGAGGGCTACGGCTGGTTTTTGGCGAAAAACCTTTAACGTAATGAACTTGATTTCGTTGAAGGAACCTGATAGCTTTTTATAAAAATATAGTGGCGAAAACCTTTTGCTAATGAGATCACTCCCGGTGAAGGGATCTCGGCTCTTTCCTCATGAAATGAGGTGCATGATATTCCAACTGAATACCTCGATGCAAAGCAACTTGTAATCGACTATATTGAAGTTATTACCCTGACGTAAACTTCTGCCCAAGGGGTCACTCCCGGTGAAGGGATCTCGGCCCTTGCCTCGTCGAATGAGGTGCAGGATATTCTAACTGAATATCACTTTGCAAAACAAAAATAAACATCTTTGTAATAACACTTTTTAAAATTTGTTCCAACAACATCAAAATATAGGTTTGTTTTATCCTTGCATTGATAAGAATCAATGCAGTCCCATCAATCAATCACACCAGAAAAGAACGAAAATAAAATGTACGTATATGCCATCCGCATTCGTCACTGGGTCTCGTCATCACCCGTTAGGTTACTTAACTAACGACAAAGCGGGGGCTGGACTAGCGTGGGTGTAAAACATATACAACATCTAATAGTATATATACCAATATACAATAATCGCTCCAGGCGTGATAATATGCAACATTACAGAAAAGTAATAAGCATCACAGAACAATACAGATAATCTGGGATCCCCGGGTTTCACAGAGCCGCTACTGAAACCCGACGTTCCCCTGGTCGTGTGGATAGCCCGTGCAATGAAACCTAGACCCCTACGGGTGCGGCAAGTTACCCGCCAAAACCTGAAGCGAGGTAGTCCCCACAGCATAGTGAATGGAACACCCGGCACTTTACGGAATCCGGTAAATTGAGCACCCCTCCTTGGGTCAACCTGTACCCCCTACGAGTGCGGCGAATAGTCTGCCAATTCTAGAGTAAGGTCCCTTTGCCTCTCAAAGCCATGAGATACGGACCCGTTGCCCTCCAGAACCTGGCTATCCGTGCACTCCTTCGCGGGATAAACCTAGTACAGAAATAAAAATATGTACAACGGGTACATCGACCTCGACCAGGTCGTGCCCAAAAGAATATTATACAAATAGGCAGTGATGGCAGTCCACATGTTGGACGCTCGCCCCGCAATATCAAATCTACAAATAAATCCAAACTGCACTATCATTGCACCCTGCTATCCACCATGATATATCCGCAACATCACAGCACAACACAGAACATCAACGCGAATGTCACGTTCAGAAACCCGTCTAAAAGAACTATAGCAATCAGATGCGGTTTACCGATCAAATGACATTCCCGGTCGGAGATATAATGTAAATACTGCATACTAACAAATTTAAAATTTCGATCGACTAAATTTCCCGAAGTGGGCCCCACGTACATATGGTGTATAGTAACAACATTTGGTCCAAAAAAACATATACCAAAAACCACAATTTCCCATGTTAAACTCACTGGAAAAATTTGGAGCACTGTTCCCACAAAAGCGCGGCGGATCAGCGGCCAAACCCTGGTTTGGGCCGTGGATCCGCGGCCGTTCTGTGGGACCACGTGACCAAATTTCACCAGTTTGCTTAGAATTGCCTGCTTAGTTTTCTGTGATATGTCAAATAATTTTTAGACCTGATTTAAAATCGACAGAAACCTTGAACAGAAAATTGTAGTTTTGCGAAATCCGTTCGATCGATATTTTAAACGTGTTAGCACAAGTTAGTAAAACTTAATGGTGAGGCACTGATACCACTGTAAGTACACGGTAGCGCCCCGGCCGTCTAACAGACGCCAAATGCGGAACAAAAACTTTTTACAACTGGCGCTATCGCGTACCGTAATCCGGATCTGCCATTAAAGCTAAACTAACAAACTACAAAGAGGGTAGAAGAGTTATACCAAACGATCCGAGTCCTTCGGTCTTCAACCATCATCCCACGCTTGTTGCGGCTGCTCCGATCTCCTGAATCTCCAGTCTCGTCGTCCAGGTGGCACCACGTCGACGGATCTTTAAACGGGCTCCCGCCTCTGAACCGAGGCAACTCGATCGTCAAGTTTGCTAAAAGAGACGACCAAGATGAAGTAGAGAATGAGTAGAACACTTTGTCTCGTTACATCCAAGGCTATGGACGAACGGTTAATGAAGTTGCCTTTTGGAATCGGGTGAAATGAGAAATGAGGCTTATCTAATTTCCATGAGTCCAAAACAATACCAATCTTTTTCTAACAACCATCATCAAACCTCAAGGGGGTGGCCGGCCACTTATAGGAGGTAGAGGTGAGTGTAGGAGGAGGGAGTGGTGAACACAAGCAAAAGATCATGAAAGAAATAATGAGTCACAAATACACCTAGTATGAATGCAATCAATGCATACATTGAACCCTTAGTCATCAAGCATTAATTGCTCCATTAATGCACTAATGACTCACTAGCCTTGTCACCCTCTCTAGAACCTTCTAGAACACTGACTCACCTCATCAAGAAAAGATAAATCCGCATTTTAACCGAATGTCAAAATACGGCTGATAGAAAACTGGAAACTGGCAACTTCCAAAAGTGATCCTGAAACGAATTTCAGGATAACCCCGTATTAGTATAAACATACCTACATTTGTATTACGACCGAATACAAATGCAACTGAGACAAAGATATTATATCTACACAGTATAATACTGGGTTTCGGCTTAAACTAAAGCCTACCGGTATTATCTTCCCGAAAAACGACATGTGCGAAAACGCACGTGCTTTTTCCGAACCCTGCCATAAACCCATACGGCCTGTACAACGTTTCGCCCGAACTTGGGAAAGTGTCTGTGGGGGACTCTAATGACTCATCAACACACTGGCACTGGGTATAACCACTAGCACGTCAGAGGTACAAGCTGTACGTAACGGTTGCCTATGTATTGATTGGAAGGGAAGCTGATGAGCGAACTCATCCATAAACCCTACTAAGCCTGACAGTGACAATGTATATACAGTCCGGTCCGTTCGTCTAAAGAGTATTGCATATCGAGTCTAGGGGGTGGATAAAGTCAGACCCCTAATAACGCGATAAATCGTGTCGGCATGAAGCCCATCACCACCTGAGAAACTACTGATGCAAATCAGTAATTCTCCACTACCTCGGCCGAGAATTCCTAGTGATGGCCACCCGTGCACTGCGCGACATCAACCCCCAATACCGGGAGAGATGAATCCTCGACGATCCACTCACTTGCCTCCAATGTGGCTCGGGACTGTACCCAACTAAAACCTGTTTGCATAACTCCTTTGAGCGTGGTAGGGTAGTAATCTAAGCACAGTGGGAACTCACACGAGACAAATGACGATCTCAGGTCGATGAACTAACCTGTACACATGTCACCAGGAAATTGCTATCTGACGATATGTATAATACCAACTAGCAGATTCTCGGCGAGTCCTGTCCGGTGTACTCATAACTCAATGAGCACCTGTATACATCTTAGGTGAACCAACTTACACCAATGGCTTGTGAGACCGGCCATCGCCCCTCGTCGGGGTCTCGACTGTATACACTAGTCTACTCTGGAGGATCGATGCCTTATCTCGAAACTCCCATGACTAGGGACACTTTAAGGATGTGCTTACAGACCCCAGCTCCCACGTATATGATCGCCATCATACTACTGGTAGTCAAGCAAGAATCCTATGGGCTCTATCATCATGCAATAGTGAACTAAAGCATATATACGATGATAAAGACAAACCAGATAGCAAACTATCATCTTGAGCAAGACTGTCATATCGGTATAGGTCCTGCCTCAATCATTGCAATCACGTACCTGCGATCCAATAATTGACTTTGAGGGCACTATCTCCAACAGTATTCACACACTATCTCGAATTCACCTTGGGTATCTAGGCTAGCAAACTGGATGCCCGAGTTGCTTCGGTTTTGAAGCGGGAGCCCGTATTACTAATCTTCGACGTGGATCGTCTTCGACGAGGGAGACCGAAGAACAAACTTGATCGGGGAAGCCGCAATGAGCTTGGGACAGAGGTTGTAGACCGAAGGACATGGATCGATTGGTATAACCTCTCTAAACTCCTTTTACAGTTAACTAGTATAGGGTTAATGGTTCGATCCGGTAAAAGGGTTCCGTTAGCGCCGGGTTTTAAAAATTTGTTGTTCCACGTTTGGCCACGGATTGATGGTCGGGGCGCTGGCGTAACCTTACAGGGACTTTCACAGTCCAGGTACATTAACACCATACTGAAAAGTTTTAGTATGGAAGATTCCAAGTGCAGTAATCTACCGGCTTGTCACGGGATCACGCTCTCCAAAGAGATGTCTCCCAAGACTGAATTGGAAAGGGATCGCATGAGTATTATACCCTACGCTTCTGCGGTGCGGTAGGATCTATAATGTATGTGATATTTTGTACCAGACCAAATGTTTCTTATGCACTGAGCGTGGTAAGCAGGTATCAGTCAAACCCTGGGGAGAATCACTGGATAGCAGTTAAGATCATTCTCAAGTACGAGAAGGACTAAGGAGATGTTCTTGGTGTACGGCAGTAAAGACCTCCAGATCGAGGCCTTCTCTGACTCCAGTTTCCAGAGTGACAAGGATGATTCCAAATCTATGTTGGGTTATGTTTTTACCCTCAACGGAGGGGCGGTCTGTTGAAAGAGCTCTAAGCAAGATACCGTTGCTGACTTGATGATGGAGGCAGAGTATATCGCTGCATGTGACGCCGTGAAAGAAGTAGTCTGGATGAGGAAGTTCGTTACAGAACTTCAAGTGGTTCCGTCCATTGTTGATCCAATACTTTTGTATTGTAACAACAACGAGGCTATACCTTTAGCGAAGGAACCAAGGTCCCATCAGAAGTCTAGACATATCTTGAGGTGGTATCACCTGATCAGGGAGATCGTGGATCTCCGCAAGATCGAGGTGCGGAGAGTAGACACGGAGAACAACACTGCAGATCCACTCACAAAGACCATCCCTCAGACGCAGTTCGAGATGCTATTCGAGATGTCAGGTCTGCGATATACCAATACATGGCCTTAGAGAAAGTAGGAGATTGTCAGTGATATATGCCCTAAAGGCCATTATTTTATAGTACTGGATTGTATATTACATTTTGGAAACTTAGGATATACACAGATACAATAACAGTCTTGCTCAATATGATAATATGCTAACTGGTTTGATTCTATCTAAATATGTGTATATATTTCTTTTAACATATTGCTAATACATATTGATAGAGCCCTTAGGATCTTTACTTGATTACCAGCGTTGTGATGGCAGTTGTGTGACCCCGGCAGCGCCCCGGCCGTCTGCCCGAGGCCAAAATGAGGAAAAAAAAAATTTCTTAACTTTAAATCGGCGCTACCGCGGACTATAAACCCGAATCGGGCCATTAATCTAGTGCTAGCTAACTAAAGAAAGGGTAGAGAGATATACCGAGTGATCCGTGTCCTTCGGTCTTCTCGTCGTCATCCCGATCTCCCCACGGAATCTCCGGTCTTCATTTCCTCGTCGGAAGGGCACCACATCGCCGGGTTCTTTTACGGGCTCCCACCTCTGGACCGAGGCAACTCGGGCACGAAGTTGGCGAGTCGACGTGTCCAAGAAATGCTGCAGGCTAAGTGTAGTAGGTTATGTCTCAAAGGGGTATGAAGTTGCCATGGTTTTTGATGGAGGAATGAGATGCAAGTTTTTTTGGATGAACAAAGGGATTTTGTGCCAACAAAATGAGAAAAATCCCACATCAAATATTTTGGACAGCCCCCTCCCATTGTGGCCGGCCCATGCTTGGTGAAGGGAGAGAGAGAGAAGTCAAGAGGTGGGGAAGCAATAATGTAAGCAAAATGGAATGATCATCATCATGAAGAAAGTCACCTCAACCATTATGTCAACCCACTCTATCAACCATCATATCTCCAAAAGTCAAGCAATGATGAACTAAAGAAGTCAAATGAAGGTAGAATCATCATGAAGCAACAACTTGCAAAAACCACCCTCCACTATTCAAATTTGCATGCTTGCAAATAACCCCCTCTCCACCAATTTTCAGCCAAAGAAAGATACGAAAAAATGGCCGAAACGAAATGCAAACTGGCAACTCAAAAAATCGATCCCGTAATAAATCACAGGAAAACCCCGCGACTGTATATACATACCTGCATTTGTATTGCGACCGAATACAAATGCAATGAGACAAAATCTACACTGTACAATACTAGGATCCGGCTTAAACCAAAGCCCGCTAGTATTATCCGTCCGATCATGATCCGTACAATACCGCACGTATATGATCGAACCCTGCCATATCTCTATATGGCCTCTACAGCGTTTCGCCCGAAACTTGAGAAACGGTCTGTGGGGGACTCAAAAGACTCGTCAACATTTTGGCTGTGGATTTAACCACTAGCACGTCGGAGGTATTAGCCATACGTAACGGGCTACCAGGTGTTAACCAAAAGGGACGTCGATGAGCGAACTCATCCTGACACCCTACTGAGCCTGTCAGTGACAATATCCGTACAGTCCGGTCCGTTTGTCTATGAGTATCGCATGGCGGGCCTAGGGGGTTGGTAAAAGTCAGACCCCCAAAAGCGGTACAAGTCGTGTCGGAGTGTAGCCCAGAACACCCTGAGATACTACTGGAATACCTACCAGTAAATCTCCTGCCTCGGCTGAGGGCTTTGTGTAATGGCTCTCCTAGACACAGCGCGACCTCACCCCCAATACCGGGAGAGACGAACCCCTGCAGATCCGCTCACTGCCTCCATGTGGCTCGGGACTGTACCCAACTAAAACCTGTTTGCACGACTCCTTTGAGCCGTGGTAGGGTAGTAATCAAAGTACAGTGGGAACTCACACGAGAAAAATGACGATCCCAGGTCGATGAACTAACCTGTACACATGTCACCAGGGAACTGCTATCTGACGTCAGGTATAAGACCAACTAGTATGTTCCCGGCGAGTCCTGTCCAGTGTACTCATAACCCAATGAGCACCTGTATACATCTTAGGTGAACCAACTGACACCAGTGGCTTGTAAGACCGGCCACCGCCCCTCGTCGTGGTCTCGACTGTATACACTAGTCTACTCTGGAGTATCGATGCCCTGTCTCGAAAACTCCCACGACTAGGGACCTTTTAAGGATGTGCTTATAGACCCCAGCTCCCACGTATATGATCGCCATCATACTGCTGGCCGTCAAGCAAGAATCCTAGGGGCTCTATCAACGCGCAATAGTGACCTGTAAAGTCACCTAAAGCAGTACACGGTGATAAAGATAAACCAGATAGCATACTATCATCTTTAGTAAAACTGTCCTACCGGTATAGGTCCTCCCTCAATCATTGCAATCACGTGCCTGTAATCCAATAATTGACTCTGAGGGCACTATCTCCAACAATCTCCCACTTGTACTCAAGGCTGATTATTGCGATGTCGCATACTCACAGCCAGTGTGATACCGAACACCCAACTCCTCTACTAATCAGTCTCACAAAACCCGTTTGCGAAACTAATGCACTCGAGGAATAGCCTCACTGAGTGGATCCGCTCAAATGTTTCTTTCTATGTCTCTCTTTATCTCAAGTTCGCGGAGAAAGCCATCTCCCGAAATGAGCAATACCTGTCTTAGAATATGTCTGGATATCTGATGGGACCTAGCTCATAAATGAACTCCAAATCCAAACTTCTTAGATTGTATCGTCAACTGAACTTAATCAGTATCCTGCGCCATGCCTCCCTCAGTATCCACCTGGACCACCTGTCTAAAATACTGCCCCTCGTCAGAGGGAAAACTATAACTCTGACAGCCACTCTGTCATCCAGGTCACCTTGGAAGCCTGGAATGATAACCGTCTCCCGAATGAGGCTGTCATTATCATATTCCTAGAACATCCACTTATGTTCTAAAACTGCTTCCGATTGGTTTTCCAGGATTGGATTATTATCAACTTATTGCATCTACTGCAAAAACAACATTTGGTGTGGTACTTGACATCTCATGATTGACTCAATTGCCTAAGCAAGTGATCTGCCAATCATGCACATCCCTCTCCCCTTTAGTGTGTAAGACACCTTTAGAGATGGTGACTCCATCACCTGCAGGTATACTACCGTGCCAAGAGTCGTCCATTCTAAAACACCTTTAGAATGCTGTCTAAGTACCCAGATTGGGAAACTACCCAAATCTAGATCTAAAACCATAGATCTAGTAACCAGAATGTCTGATATAATATCCAAGTCCTTTGTGGAGAAACCACTGTGTGACAACCAAAGTATAACCGATCGTAGAATAGGAATTTCACTTCTTACTCTGTGTATGTCATCCAAATACCAGGACATAACACCCTACTACCTTCTTAACAGATCCATCCCCCATTCTGATGAAGTCAAACCTATGACTGTGACATCAGAAATAGATGATCATCTCTGCTACATCTGCTTTAGTCTATAAATAGACATAAGCCACTTGTCTACCAATGCTTCCGCTGCTCCCACTGACTATGACAACCCTCTGGCAGAGTCATATACACGTACACTTCTAAAGGTAGTTTAGAACGACGCTATACTCATCCTCCTGCCGGGTCTCGCGGCCTGGAACAACAGCAATGGCAAGTCTGGGTAAACAAGAACCTCCCTGTCACCGTCCCTGAGGCTACCGAAGTATCTCTCGGGTGCCTGAGGTTACCCACCGTATCTGTGGAGTGGCCAATGGAATGTCAAACCAAATTGAATCTTTAGGTTCTTATCAAATTTTCAGTAATCGTCTGCGGTTCTGGAATCACTTCCAGTTCTACCATACTCCCACTACTGTTTTCTGAAAAAAAAAATCCATTTTTATTAAAACTGTGGCGAGTCAAGAACAATATCACTATTGATCTTCTAGATGGTAGAAAAGTCAACCCTCTGCATAGCCCGGGTCAACCCACAAACAGCCATTATAGAAACGTGCCTTGAGTTATCCAGAATCTGGTTTTAAGCATAAGCCGGACAACTCCCCGTACCTTAACAATGTTAAGATATGAACTGTTCTATATCCAATATAGATACAGAGGCGCTGATTTAATTGGAAGCAGATTCAAATTATGCATCTGTCTCTAGTGCATGTCAACTAAATGGATAGAGGCCAATCAGTATTACTCAACTTAGGAGTGCTTCCAATTTATGAGTTACCTGAAAGAGAAGCAAGTTCTCTTTATCATTACTATCAACTGAATACCATACACAAGTATCTACATCTTCGATTACCTTGAAGAATCCTGATACTTGCAACACCTGGTTCTCTACTTTATTCATATACCTATAACTTCTCAAAACTTGGACCTTGTGTTTCTACGAAACACATGTCTAAGAACTAGAGAAGTCACAAGTAAACAGAATATAGTACGAGTACCAACCCCTTTGTCCTGATGGACACTGGACAACATACAGTACTCTGTATAAGTCCCTTGAGTCCAATAACTCAATCCCTGTGTGTCATAGGTTGAAAACTGTACTTATGGTCAAGAAGAATTACACCGCTGTTTAATGCTCCTTACCTAACCATCCACTGATATAGGTAAATATCATGGACATAATTTTCAAAAAGTTATATCTCACTCTATAAAAATAGACGTACAGATATATCAATTTGAAATTGGTGCATAGCAACGGATATTCTAAACCAAATATTTGTCGTCCGGCAAACAACCCAGGTGATTTCCACAAATATCACCAATTACAATGAATTCTGATATAATGAGGATAATCACCTAATTACCAACAACTTGCTCCCACTCACCATCTGTAAAACCATACAGATGTGAGAATCATACCTGGTAAATACATACCCTGGAGCAAGGGCTAATTGGGAAATCAGCTTTCTATTAACAACACACAGTGAAATTGAAACATTGAAATGTTTCGTAGGGGTATCCGGGTATTCCTAGTAATGCCTCTTCCATTATCCAGATTCACAACTATAACCGTATATTTCTTTGCCATCTCTCCAAATCCCTTTATATGTCTTTAGTCGTTACCTTCTGTACACCCTCTTAGGCTAAATAGTTTTCTTCCTTCCCTATCGTTCGGCACCAGCCTATGGTTTAGAAGAAGACTATCCAATAAGCGTAATAGGTGTACTGTCCTAATCTTAGAAGCACTCGCAATGCGAGAGAAGGTGAAGATAAAAGACAACCGAATAAACCTTATTCCTATTTCTCCTAAACCAGAATCCATCCCCGAACTGGAACAAGTTCCTTTCAAGTTCGTATATAACCATACGATGGAGTATCCAATAAACTGTGGATCTTCATAGTGATACGGAGTGTCCTGGAGAAATACAAAGGTGAAGTGGGAGTGGTAATGAAATACTTGGTTTGGTCGTGAATAGCAGTCGCAATTTACTTTGCCCTCCTTCTAATCCCTTTTATTTGTCTTTACATAATACCTTCTGTACACCATCGTTAGGCTAATTGGTTTTCTTCATTCCCTATCGGTCGGCACCTGCCTATGGTTTGGAAGAAGACTATCCAATTTACGTAATAGGTGTATTATCCCCTAATCTAAGGGGCGCTCGCAACCTGAGAGAAGGTAAAAGGAAAAGACAGCTGAATAGTCCTATTCGTTTTCTCCAGAACCAGAAACCATCCTCGAATAAATTCCTTCGAGTTCGTATATAACCATACGATGGTTTTATCCAATGGAAGTGGACGTTCGTAGTAATACGGGGTGTCCTGGAGAAAAGGGTAAAAGTAGGAGTGGTAATGAGGTTTGCAACTCTGACAATCCAAAAGCCAGTGTTTAAGAAGGTTCGGTTAATTTTGGTCACTGAGTCATAGTCTTAGGGTAGGGTCATGGTCGCTGCCGAAGAGAGAGAGAAAAGAAACACTCAGCGTGCACTCTAACCTAGATCAGAATGGTTATCACTTTATCTAATCAGGAAACCTCCCACTGTACCGTCAAATTCTCCTCCAAACCTAAAAGAAGAATTAGTCGGGATCACCCGAGAAGTAAACCAACTCATCAGTGGGAATCGGGATCCAACTATCATCGCATGATAACGTGACGAAATCCACTCACGTCGTCACACTCCAGAAGGTATGCGCATGCCTGGCAAGTTTCAGTTTCTTTAGAAACTCCCGACGTGTTTTTTACCCCTAGGACCCAAGTGACCTTGACTGAGCCAACATATCAAAGGATCCTAGTCAAGTTCAACCCGTCATTATCTTGATTGCATTAGACCCACCCGCACGAGTCCTTGAATGAGCCAAAATGACCGTACGACTGTCCTAACCAATCACATATCCATAAAACAGAAAAGCATTACAGCGCTACCGCACACTACGCCTCGGCTGAGCACGACATACGTAGCACGAATACTAAGCAATACTAATCTGAAGTGACGGAGGGCTACGGCTGGTTTTTGGCGAAAAACCTTTAACGTAATGAACTTGATATCGTTGAAGGAACCGGATAACTTTTTATAAAAATATAGTAGCGAAAACCTTTGCTAAAGAGGTCACTCCCGGTGAAGGATCTCGGCTCTTTCCCCGTAGAATGAGGTGCAGGATATTCCAACTGAATACCGCGATGCAAAGCAAAAGTAATCGGCTATAGTGAAGTTATTACCCTGACGCAAACTTCTGTCTAAGGGGTCACTCCCGGTGAAGGGATCTCGGCCCTTGCCTCGTCGACTGAGGTGCTGGATATTCATAACCGAATACCACTGTGCAAAACAAAAGAGAACATCCTTGCAATAACAGCTTTTTGAAAAATTGTTCCAACAACATCAAACAGGTTTGTTTAGCTTGCATTGATCCGAATCAACGCAGTCCCATCAATTGATCACACCAATAAAGAATGAAAATAATGATGTACGTATATGCCATCCGCATTCGCCACTCGGTCCCGTCATCACTCGTTAGGTTACTTAACTAACGACAGAGCGGGGACTGGACTAGCGCGGGTGCAAAACATATACAACATCTACTAGTATATATATCAATATATAATATTGGCTCAAGGCGTAATAAAATGCAACATCACAGAAATGTAATAAGCATCACAGAACAAAACAGATATCTGGGATCCCCGGGTTTCATAGAGCCGCTACTGAAACCCGACGTTCCCCTGGTCGTGTGGATAGCCTGTGCAATGAAATCCTAGACCCCTACGGGCGCGGCAAGTTACCCGCGAAGACCTGAAGCGAGGCAGCCCCCTTCAACAACGTGAATGGACCACCCAGCACTTCATGGAATCCGGTAACTTGGGCACCCCTCCTTGGGTCAACCTGTACCCCCTACGAGTGCGGCGAATAGCCCGCCAATTCTAGAGTGAAGCCCCCTCCGTCTCAACGCCATGAGATGCGGGCCCATTTCCCTCTAGAACCCGACTATCCGTGCACCCCACCGTGGGGTAATCCTAGTATAGAAAGTAAAATATACATACAACGGGTACATCGACCTCAGCCCGGTCGTGCCCCAAAATAATAATATACAAACAGGCAGTGACGGCAGTCCACATGTCGGACGCTCGCCCCGCAATATCAAATGTACATAATAAACCAAACTGTACTACCATTGCATCCAGGCTATCCACCACGATAATCCGCAACATCACAGCACAACACAGAACATCAACGTGAATGTCACGTTCGCAAATCCGTCTAAAATGGCTATAGCAGTTAGACAGGATTTACCGATCAAATGACATTCACGGTCGCAGATATAATGTAAATACTGTGAACTAACATGTTTAAAATTTTCGATCGACTAAATTTACCGAAGTGGGCCCCAAGCACAACTGTAGCACTCAAAGAAAATCTGGGCCCAAATAGAACATACCAAAAACCCTATTTCCATGTCAGAAGCCCACTGCGAAAATTTAGTGCAGTTTGGCCACAGAACGGCGACGGATCCACGGCCAAAACGTAGTTTTGACCGCTTATCCGCCGCGCTACAGTAACATCAGCTTACCAAATTTTCACAGAATTCATAAAAAACCCTGCACGTAATTTTCCAATGTACCAAATAATTTTTAGTGCACAGAAAAATTCGACAGAAAGTACGACATGGAAACGCGGTTTTTGGAAAATCCGTTCAATCAAACATGTAAACACATTAGAGCAAGCTAGACTAGGTTAATGGCCTGGCTCTGATACCATTGTGTGACCCCGGCAGCGCCCCGGCCGTCTGTCCGAGACCAAAATGCGGAAACAAAAATTTTTCTTAACTTTAAACCGGCGCTACCGCGGACTATAAACCCGGATCGGTCCATTAATCTAGTGCTAGCGAACTAAAGAAAGGGTAGAGAGATATACCGAGCGATCCGTGTCCTTCGGTCTTCTCGTCATCATCTCGATCTCCCCACGGAATCTCCGGTCTTCATTTCCTCGTCGGAAGGGCACCACATCGCCGGGTTCTTTTACGGGCTCCCACCTCTGGACCGAGGCAACTCGGGCACGAAATTGGCGAGTCGACGTGTCCAAGAAATGCTGTAGGCTAAGTGTAGTAGGCTATGTCTCAAAGGGGTATGAAGTTGCCATGGTTTTTTATGGAGGAATGAGATGCAAGTTTTTTTGGATGAACAAAGGGATTTTGTGCCACCAAAATGAGAACAATCCCACATCAAATATTTTGGACAGCCCCCTCCCATTGTGGCCGGCCCATGCTTGGTGAAGGGAGAGAGAGAGTAGTCAAAAGGTGGGGAAGCAATAATGTAAGCAAAAAGGAATGATCATCATCATGAAGAAAGTCACCTCAACCATTATGTCAACCCACTCCATCAACCATCATATCTCCAAAAGTCAAGCAATGATGAACTTAAAAAGTCAAATGAAGGTAGGATCATCATGAAGCAACAACTTGCAAAAACCACCCTCCACTATTCAAATTTGCATGCTTGCAAATAACCCCCTCTCCACCAATTTTCAGCCAAAGAAAGATACGAAAAAATGGCCGAAACAAAATGCAAACTGGCAACTCAAAAAATTGATCCCATAATAAATCACAGGAAAACCCCGCGACTGTATATACATAGCTGCATTTGTATTCCGACCGAATACAAATGCAATGAGACAAAATCTACACTGTACAATACTAGGATCCGGCTTAAACCAAAGCCCGCTAGTATTATCTGTCCGATCATGATCCGTGCAATACCGCACGTATATGATCGAACCCTGCCATATCTCCATACGACCTCTACAGCGTTTCGCCCGAAACTTGAGAAACGGTCTGTGGGGGACTCTAAAGACTCGTCAACACTTTGGCTGTGGATTTAACCACTAGCACGTCAGAGGTATTAGCCATACGTAATGGGATACCAGATGTTGACCAAAAGGGACGTCGATGAGCGAACTCATCCTGATACCCTACTGATCCTGTCAGTGACAATATCCGTACAGTCCGGTCCGTTCGTCTATGAGTATCGCATGGCGGGCCTAGGGGGTTGGTAAAAGTCAGACCCCCAAAAGCGGTACAAGTCGTGTCGTAGTGTAGCCCAGAACACCCTGAGATACTACTGGAATACCTACTAGTAAATCTCCTGCCTCGGCCGAGGGCTTTGTGTAATGGCTCTCCTAGACACAGCGCGACCTCACCCCCAATACCGGGAGAGACGAACCCCTGCAAATCCGCTCACTGCCTCCATGTGGCTCGGGACTGTACCCAACTAAAACCTATTTGCACGACTCCTTTGAGCCGTGGTAGGGTAGTAATCAAAGTCTAGTGGGAACTCACATGAGACAAATGATGATCCCAGGTCGATAAACTAACCTGTACACATGTCACCAGGGAACTGCTATCTGACGTCAGGTATAAGACCAACTAGCATGTTCCCGGTGAGTCCTGTCCAGTGTACTCATAACCCAATGAGCACCTGTATACATCTTAGGTGAATCAACTGACACCAGTAGCTTGTGAGACCGGCCACCGCCCTTCGTCGGGGTCTCGACTGTATACACTAGTCTACTCTGGAGTATCGATGCCCAGTCTCGAAAACTCCCATGACTAGGGACC